>LR991032.1:15271115-17845897 GCA_905163495.3 Cosmia trapezina | reverse complement strand
ATTGATAGGGGGGTGGTGCGATGGGACGGTTGTTTATACATTAAAAGGCAAAGGTAGGTAAAGTATCAATTTACTGTTTAATTTCAATAATATCGATACAAAATTCATATTTTATAGGTACATTAAACACTTTGGTGTCTAGAGCTAGACAGTGACTGTAGTGTTTGGTGATTTTAACTGGTAGGTAATTCTATCTACATGTTAATTTATAGTACAAGGTTTTCAAGTAATAAATAATCGTAAAAAAACTAATAATTGCCTTGTAAAGTGTTGAGTGTCGTGTTTTTTTTATTGTTAGCCTATAGAAAGTGTTATTGGTACTTACGTATCTGTTGCATTTATATTTCTCATTTAAATGTGTGCATTAAACGTGTAGTTACAGTTTACTAAGAACTTACTTAAATTTTTTAAAGGATTGTGGGTCTGATGATTTAAGAAACCATACTTAAACATGTTAAAATCTTTACATACCTTGATACCTTGTAATCTTTTGGGCCTTTTGCTGGTTACACAATTTAATACTTATACCTACTGTAGTCAGTAGGTACTAGGTAGTACCTATTAACACAGATGGAAATATTGTGATATGAAGTTATGTCATTCATAAAAAAGGAGCTCTTTCGTAGATTCCACATAAAATTTTAGCGTAAAAATACATAAATACACAAATAAATACAAAACATAGAACGAATTGATTTTAGGACTACTAACATGCCTACTTAGTCTATGTGTAATTTTAGGCAGGAATAAAAATATAACTACCTACTTTTGACCATAGGTTACTTAATAAGACGTTATAATTTTGTCTAAATTGTACCTATAATAATTATTTATAGACAGAATGATAGTACGATCGACGATCGGGTTGAAAAAAAAAAAAAACTCAACGTTTTTCTTCCACGCAAACTGGCCCTGTGCGTTCCTGAAGTAGGTAGCATCGGCGTGGCTGTCTATCGCGCGTTCCAATTTAGTGCACATCAATATTAGACATGGCATGGCACATCGGACGCAATTGTTATTTCCTCATCGCACCACGGCCCGGCCGGCTTCGGAGCGGCTAGCGGCTCGCGTCTGGTTTGGAGCGAGGAACTCCATAGAATCTTCATTGCATAATATGTCACCGTATGTTTGTGAACACCGTTATATCTTCTTTTAGAAATAAAAAGAGAAGTCCTGACTGACTGACTGACTCATCAACGCCCAGCCCAAACCCTTGATCTTAGAAAGCTGAAATTTTGCACAGAGATTCCCTTTATAATTTAGACAAGGAATAAGGAAATAATTTCCGGTAGTACGTTCCCGTGGGATATTTTCTGACATCTACACGACACTACCATACAGCCAACGAATTAAGAATGATACTTAATTCGTTGCATACAGCTTACAATACAACATATTAATTTGCGATAGTTTTATAATCTATCCGTGGCAAACCGTCAAATTGTGATCATACCTGCACTTGCCGACAAGGTACACAATCCGCCAAGACCAACATCGACTAACATCATCTTGGCGGTAGACGAATCGGTCGCTGTAACTAAGCCAGGGCACCCCGACCAAATGGTTAAGTTAGGTTAGGTTAGAAATTACCAACCGCGCGCGAGACGAGCGTCTTCTTTCAAGTTGGTCGCAGTTAGATACTTGGCTATTTATTATTAGCGCAAGGTGCATTCGTCATATGTAAGTTTCATACCAGTTTACAATTTGTCGGTTTGTCATGGATAGATTATAAACTATTGAAAAATAATGCGTAAATTGTAAATGGTCTGTTGCAGTTCACAATTTTTCGATAGTTTATAATCTCGCGAGATAGATTATAAACTAACGAAGTTCATAATCATACGGTGACACTGACAACATATCTTTTGTGTCGTGTACAGTAAGCCGCACGGCACTGGTAACACTTGTGGTCTAGCGTAGAACGGAGCTTCAATAAAATAAGCTTAAATTGGTTTTGTAACTCACGTGTGGCCTACACTACTTCGCTCCACATCCATAAAATCAACAGCCATTTACAAACGAGATATTCTTATTGAACAACTACTTTTATAAAATAAGTCAAGTTTTCTTTGAAATCAGTTGTAAAATTATTCCACAATATATTTAACTATTATATTTATAAAAATCTAAATTCATTTGAATTTTCTAAAGAGGTTCTCATTTCATTAAATCTATGTGAGTAGGTAATTTTTAATGCTACGCTACCTACATACATATTGCAGTCTATTTTTTATACATCTATAATACTGTCATGTTTTTTATCGGAAGCTTTGAGTTTTTCTTGCATTTGAGTCAACATGTCTTGCATACGTCGGATCTGTAAAGAAAACAAAAATTAGTTCATTGATAAAATGGTGGTCGCCGAATACACTCAAAATCTAATTGCTAAAATCAAAGCTAACTGCAATGCCTAGTTGCAAGAAGACTGAATAAGTGGATCTATAAGTAATAAAATGTTCAACGAAATATTTAAATGCTCCGCGTGCATAGCCCTATCTAAGTTGTTTTGGTCACTTACGGGTCGTATCGGTTTTAGCAATCGTATAAAACACGTTTTATTTATTTATCTACCTTGTATAAATTATGTAGATATCAATTAAAATAAAGGATATTCCTTTGACAAATGTCTGGTAGAATAATTGGGGTAGGTACTCTGTAGGTACACAGTTGCTATCCCCATTGATGTGATTGATAGAAATCCGACCGTGAATTCGGAACAATTAATTGAAATGATGTCATTCGTTACATAGGTAATACGGGCTGGTATCCGCAACTCCACGATAATGCGCGATATTGCGTATGGGAGCATTAAAAACTTGTAGTCAGTCATGGGGTACTGCCGACAGAAGTGAAAACTTGACAGCGTGACGTAGCGCGAACTCATAAGATTTTCCCCTACCAAAAGTCGTTCAACGCGCCTAAAGAAGTTTTCACTTCAATAACATGCAAGTATGGAAGGTGACGTCCGCCAATCGGATAGAACAAAAAGTACGTTAAGTACCTCTTCGTCTTTCTGCAGCAGCAGGCGGTCGGTGTCCGTGATAACTACGTCGTTGTTGTTCCCCATCGAGTCTCTCTTCAGTTTTCTGTAAACATTAGTTTTTAAAATAAGTAAAAAGCTCAAGCAGATTCCTTCTTTTTAGTGAACGTGAAATGGAACCTCCAAAGAAACAATTCAAACCGCATTTTAGCCCAGCTATTGTAAACACTTCGTATAAAAATCCTAGGCTGTAGAGGTGGCACTTCTTATTGTAGTCACAATAATTATGGCCTTGGTCCACTTACGTAAATTGTCTATTTCTAGCCGGGACATGTTTGTTCCAAGCACAATAATTGACCTCATCTTTTAATCAATTCAACAGAATTAAATATAGTTAGACAAAAACTTAGACCTCTGAGTCTATGACATCTTTATTTTATCTACTGCACTAATTTAACGATAGTAGTAGCTCACGGGTTCAGGACCCGACTCATGGTCTATTGAGGTGAACCCTCTTTTATTTAGCACGGGCAATTTAGCTTAGTTAGTGAGGTCAACGTTACCGTTAATATAAGTATTGTAGGCGGTTTGTGCTCTTACTGCTCCCTAATTTATGATGAAATTGAATAGGACACGGTCTTATGAAACACTTAAGAACTTTGTTGTTATAAGAAATACGGTCAGAGAGGATTTAGCTGGACTCCTTGCCTTCACTAGTTGAAGAGGAAAATAAGAAGTCATGGTCCAACTGGACATTTAGTTCGATTGAAATAGCGATGATTATGATGATGAAATAGAAGAGGAAGAAAAAAGGTAATATTTACAAACCCTCTCTCCCGCATGGCGTGTTGCGATATCTGCGAGATGCACTGCGCTCGGAAGTTCTCGTAGTGCACGTCCTGCGTCACGTCCTTCAGGTCCTGCATGTGCGTCGAGATCAGCATTGTTCGAAGCTTCGTGAAGTCCGAGTGCCGGGGGTTCTCCACTGTTCACATCACAACTTATTATTGGAATGTCTTTAGACTACATACCTACTCAGGTTACTTTATTTTGATCTAGGTCAGTAAAACCATTGGGAATCCTTCGAGTAAGGTGTGGTTTATATAAGTGAGGTACGATGACTGCCCCAGATTTTCGCCTAGGACTGCTGGGTCCCAGTGGCGTAACTACACCGTTCGGGCCTGTGGCAAATTCATCGGATGTCCACGCATATCTCCGAAATTATTAATTGGATTTTGACCATTCTTTCTAAAACTGGGTTACAACTTTTTTTTTAGAAATACATTGAAATTTTAATACAATTTTTTACTTGTATATGCAACTAATTATAGGTCATCATTCATCATTCTCCTGCCCTTATCCCAATCTATTTGGGGTCGGCGCAACATGTCCTTTTTTTCCATACTTCTCTATTAGTCGTCATCTCGGTAGTCACCCCTTTCTAGCCATGTCATCTTTCACACAGTCCATCCATCGTTTCTTTGGTCTTCCCCTACTCTTATAGCCATCGACAAATTATAGGTAACCTAAATAAATTAAAAACAAAACTATTTTTTTTTACTAATATGTGTAATAATAAATGTTGGTAGTTGGTATTCTCCTCTGACCGGGGGCCCCTTATGGCTGGAAGCCCGTGGCATTTTGCCGACTTGCCACCCTGTAGTTATGCCACTGTGGGTCCCCTTACCTAGGGGCTCAGGCCTCAGCCAACCTAGCGACCCTTACCCAGCTACCCCGACCAGGTAGTCCTGACGGAGGATGATAAAATTTTTCGAGCTCACTCCAGCATCATAGTTTCTGTTATTTCTTCTGCTTTTCTGCATAAACCGACAAAGGAACTCTCAATTTCTTTTTTAAACTGTCAAAAGAACTCTTGCTGCTAAAACTTTCCAAGCTAGCGTCGCTTGCTATTGCATCTTAGTTACTCTTAATGTTAAACTTTATTGCATAAGTCGACCAAGTTACTCCTATTACTACCTATATGAATAGTCAAAAGAAACCTAAGCTAGGCTTTGGGTGGGTCTCTAACGGCCGAACCCAATAACCTATCTATCACCAGTTTTAAACCTAGTTTTTCTATCTATAACCTAGTTTAACCTAACCTAGTTTTATCGTCCCAATAATCTATAAGACAGATAAAACAAAAGAACACGAACGAACGAAAGGAAAGTAAGGATAGATATACATTCTTAGATTATGAAATGTCCAGATTCCGTGTTCAATACAAAACGTAACATAGAACGTGAAGCCACTTTTTATACATGTGTGAGTGAGCGCCGTGTACTACATAACGCATTTGCGTATGTGTGCAACACGCGAATAATACCAGCGCATAGAGATTACCCTAAAAATGTGGGAAAATTTAAATATAAACGGAACATTGAAAACGAACTTGTAAAGAATAAAAGAAGACAAAGAAAAAAGTGTCAATTTGGTCAAAATGAAAATCCAAGATGGCGGCTGCAAAAATTTTCAAATTTTTCTTCATGGGTGTCGTTTTCATGCTTTTCTAGGGTGTTAAAGCCGATAGTGACGTTAAAATGTAAATCCAACATGGCGGCTGCGAAAATTTTCAATTTCTCTGTCATGGATGTCGTTTTCATAGTTTCTAAGGGTGCTAAAGCCGATAGAGAATATATAATATATAATATTTTTTAGAAAAAAGAAAATGTTTATTATGCTCCTGATCTTGACACAAATACGAGCCGTGTCGAAAAAAAAGGCTATCGGCTTTAACACCCTCAAAAACATGAAAACGACACTCATAATGAAAAATTTGGAAATGATTGCAGCCGCCATCTTGGATTTACATTTTAAAGTTACTATCGTCCCATGAAAACAACCCCACCAATACAGTGACGGTACCTTCCAGGGACAGCCATTTTAATTCGGCAGATTTGTATTTCTCGCGGGGACCACGTGTAACAAACGGAATATTTATGTGATCCCGATTTCCAGACATTTTTAAATAAATCAATCAATCTGCCTAGCCTTTTCCGGCTAACCAGCGGCGACCGGCGGTCGGCTTCCAGTCTAACGGGATGCAGCTGAATACCAGTATTTTACATGGAGCGACTGCCTAACTGACCTCTACAACCCAGTAACTGGGTAATGCGATACCCCTTGGTAAGACTGATTGTCAGACTTTCGGGCTTCTGACGACACGTAACGACTGTCAAAGATCCACGAATGACAGCCGGGTCCTTAACCGGGACCGGGGGCTAAACGTGCTTTCCGAGGCACGGAGCAGACCTGGTATGTAAAGATGCACGGACCAAAATAAATAAAACCACATATATAAGAAAGTCTTTTCCTTAACACGTATCCGATTATCCGAATTATCCGATATCCGAAATATGCATCCGATTATCCGATCTCTAATCATCATTCATTCCCAAACGCTAAAAGCCTACCTAAATATATGCTGGGCATTCTGTAGCAAACTATCAGAAAGTACCTATCAAAAATAAAATCCACAATAAATAATTGTCCAATAAATTAAAATAATTTTGAAGAGCGAGCGCATTCCAAATTTAAATTCAATTATAGAAACAATTCAGCGTGAAGTTCAATAAATGAGGTACCTGTAGGTCTAAACAGCACCCTAATTGCGTAACACATTATCAATCGGAGTTGGTTTAATTTTGACAGTTCAACAACATTCATTGCGTTATTTACGTTGTCGAGCAGACAAATTATTCGAACATACGAAGCAATAGATTAGCAATTTGTTTCAAAATGAAACCAACTCCGATCGCTAGGTAATGTGTTACGCAATTAGGGTGCAGGTCCTGTCAGTTGACTTGGTTTCAACATAATATTCTAAAAAAGTTAAACTTGCAATCAATAATTTATTTTCAATGCTTGCAGTAGAAAAGTGTAAATTATTATTTAAAAAAAAACAATGCTTATAAGAATTTAATGTATAAAACAATTTTATTTCAATTTTCAAGTATCGATTTCTGACATTCGTCTTAAACTCGAGACGATCGAAATTAAAAAAAAATCGTTTGGCATAATCGCTATCGAATAACGAATCTTTGCAATAAAAAAAAAACAATATTGGTCAGCGATATTTTGAACATATTGAGTACCTAGTGATAATGAATATTACGTATTATTGGACCTGTGTTTGTATAATACGTTAAGATCTGGGTATTTTCTTGTTGTTTATAATATTTTGAATGATATTTGTCACATTTTCAATCACTACATATTTGTGAAAAGTAAAAATGTAAACCTACACAATTGGCGCCAAACTTCGATTTTGGGTATCAAAAAACTTAACTTGAACAATGGATGAATTCGTCAAATAATTAAATAATGATGATGATTCACCGCCTTTGTGGTGGAGTTTGGATGTTTAAAATCCCCAATTTTTATGTTTTTTTAGCCTCGACCACCACTGTCATCAAAATGGATTATCGCATTTACAGACTTGGATTTCATAAAGGTAAATTAAGAAACTTACGGGCTAAGTATAAGAAACAAACTAACTAACAGTCACAAAAATTATCATCATCATTCATGTTAGTAAAACTCTTTTGTCATCCCTCGTTTTTGTCGTGAGTTGTTAAAAATATGGGTAAATTGATTTCATGCCTTAGGCAACACTTCAACAGTTGCTCTGTCACATTGTTACTTTTTCGTTTTCAAATTTAACTAAGAAATACACGGTGAAATTGAATACTTACTTATGAAATGAGATGTTGGTGCATTTTTCTTTTTTGTTAGGGTAATTTTTGCACGATTTCACAGCACAGACTGGCATTTTAATAAAAATTAAAACTCCCGGCTCGTGACGTTTGCGGGGCGATCGTTCCTTGACGTCTGACGCGGGGATCGGACTAGATACCAATTTTAGTTACTTAAATTTGGAATCAATTTACGGTAGCCTACTAGGAATCTGGACATTTCATAATCTAAGTATACATTATTGCAAAGGCCGTGAAATAGGCAACTGCAGGTCGAGTGGCGAGCACTTCACTAATACGAGACAGGCAATTGCCATTTCTGCCGAGGCTTAGGTATATAGTGCTTTTCTCAAAAGAATGCAGGGAAATAAAATTTCCATAATTTTTCAAGTTAATGCCGTTTTTAACATGAACTGTACATTTCAACATGGAATAAATTGCCCATAATGTAGATGGCTTTTTAGTTTTAGCAATCTTATTAAAATACGCCAAAAATACTGTTTCGGAGAAAATGTTCACTTTTTCCTCGTTTACCCAAATCATAAAATTTTCATATACCTACTTTCATATACGTTACCTACTTTTATGTATTTTTCTTTTGACTTCGCTGGAAGCACGTTTTCAATTGCCAATTTGGCTTCTGATCTTAAATCTGGTGGAGTACAATCAATCTCCATTTCACTCTCTGAACCGGTGGAACTCATTTTAATTATTAAATTTTAAATTTATATATTTAATATGTATGTAAATAACAAATCAAGACGAATTTTCAGCTTTACCGCCAATTTTCTATCATCTGTGCCGAAAGGCAAACGCATTTATGGCTATACAGCCACGTGAATGTTTGTACTAAGCAAAGAGACTTACTTTGGTATGCCAAGAATGATAAAAGAGATCCAATCAAAGAGTATTAATAACACTAGCACGCCGATTCATACAACATTGCTGGAGCGTTGATTACAACGCTCGGCTGGAGCGTTGTAATCAACGCTCCAGCAATGTCCTTCCTCCTTCCAAATTCAAAAAACGCTCCAGCAATGGATTTGATTTTCTTTGACCGTAAATTCGATACTTCACGTGTTCTTTTTTCGAAAATAATGACAATATTTCCATGCATGTTTGAGAAATAGTACATTATTGCAAAGGCCGTGAAATAGGCAATTGCCATTTCCGCCGAGGCTTAAATAGTGCTTTTCTTAAAAGAATGCAGGGAAATAAACCATAATTTTTCAAGTTAATGCCGTTTTTAACATGAACTGCACATTTCAGCATGAAATAGGTAAATTGCCCATAATGTAGATGGCTTTTTAGTAATCTTATTAAAATACGCCAAAAATACTGTTTCGGAGAAAATGTTGAGTTTTTCTCGTTTTTCTAAATCATAAAATTTTCATATACTTACTTTCATGTATTTTTCCATTGCCAATTTGGCCTAATCTTAAATCCAGTGGAGAACAATCAATCTCCATTTCACTTTCTGAACCGTTGGAACTCATTTTAATTATTAAATTTATATTTAAGTATTATGTATGTAAATAACAAATCAAGACGAATTTTCAGCTTTGCCGCCAATTTTCTATTTATCATCTGTGCTGAAAAGCAAACGCATTTATGGCTATACAGCCACGTGAACGCAATTTATACTAAGAAAAGCAAAAAAACTTAAGCAAAGAGACTTAGGTACTTTGGTATGCCAAGAATGATAAAAGAGATCCAATCAAAGAGTATTTAATAACCCCAGCACGCCGTTTCATACAACATTGCTGGAGCGGTGTAATGTTCCAAATTCAAAAACCGGTCAAGAGCGAGTCGGACTCGCGCACCGAGGGTTCCGTTCCGATTCCTGAAAAAGTGTGCTATTTAGAGACATCGTATTATTTTTCCTGTAATCTTTACATAAACTTCTATCACATAGAATAATTTCAGATTTTTATCTTTGCAAACTTCGGAGATAAGAGGGGGGAAAGGTATTTTTTTTTTACATTTTTCATCAAAAGTCGAAAACTATGCGGCCTAAAAAAAAATAAAAAAATGTTTGAGAATGTGCAAGCAGCGCTCTTTCATATGATACCCCACATGCCCTAGTAGCCCCACTTTAAATTTTTAAGACCCCCTTTCAGTCCCTGTTACAAAAAAAATATAAATATTTTTACTTCTTTCTTATTTGCAAAATAGTTGGGTAAACGTCATCTAAAACTGTTCTAAATTTCAAGTTGATAGCATTAGTAGTTCTTGAGATATCCAGCTGTGACAGACAGACAGACAGACAGACAGACTGAGTCACACCATAAGGGTTCCTTTTATACCATTTTGGTACGGAACCCTAAAAACGCTCCTGCAATGGTTTTGACTTTCTTTGACCGTAAATTCGATACTTCGCGTGTTCTTTTTTCGAAAATAATGACAAAATTTCCAAGCATGTTTGAGAAAAATAGGTATATTGTCTATCATCAGTAGCGATTTGTCCTTTACTGGAAGTAGGATAAAAAGGTTATGACATTTCATAATCTAAGGTTATTGGATTCGACCGTAAGTCCGGACCGTAAACGGGTGGGTACTAAGTAGTGGTTATCAATAAAAAGTAAATCGTTATTAAGTATTCACGCATTGAACCGCGCGGATTCATTGCGGCGTGCTACAGGGAACCATCTTGTGTCCTGCTTTTTTTTCCCTTAAAGCAACATTACCCTCCTATTATATATTCTGAGATTCTACTACAGATTACTGCTAGATTAACTAGTCAAGTACGTTAAAATAGTTTAAGGGCCTACTTTCCAAATGGGCTGGAAACGGAGAAGATAATAAGTAATTGATGTTTATTTGTTGCTTGCTGTATCGTTTTCAAACATAGGTACTATTGTCCCCGATCATCACCGATGAGCAATCTGTTGTTGTCTTGTTGTGTTACTGGCCTGTAGATTACACTAGACCACGGTCGTCGGATGTGGATGCGATTTATTATTTGATTCTTGTTTTAGAATGCAGTTAGTGTTTACTAACTTTCGACATTATGTACCAATGTCATTGTTAAATGACAAAGACATGAAGTCGCGAGATTTGTGTGGGTCATGATGTCTGCACCCGCGAGCTATTCATAAGTTTAGAAACATAATCTAATAACGCACTTGATTTGCATGAGTAAGTGCAACTGTGGTGCCATTCCAACAGTACTTATACTGAACCTCCGATTAAAAACCAGAACGATCTATCGACAGGTAAAAAGATTGATGAATGAAGGTTCCCTTCATTTTCCATTTTCCTTGATATTATCAAAATGCACTTGTTGGTTTTTGTACGATTTAAGTAGGTTAACCATTTTAAGAAATATTTTTCTTTAATTGACAGATGAGAAAAGGCAGTCTAATTATGTAGGTAACAAACATACCATCAACGATTCCCCAAGGGTACTGGCGCCCGCGCACACGCTTGCCTCCCACCTCTAGTACTACATCTGAAGCGACCACAGCGAAGGGAGCCGCCGCTTTCAACTCACGGTCTTGTTGCTTGAACTCCTCATCTTCGTCGCTATCGCATTCAGGGAACTGATAAACCTGATAAAGAATTCACAGAATTTATTGCTGCATTTCCGCCCGTTACAAAGAAAAAGTACCTAATGACATTTTCTACGAATAAATAAAATTGTTCGTACTTGTATTTGATGTTCTTCCAAATCGTTGAGTATGCGCGTTTTGAGCCGCTTCACCTCGGCTGCTGTGAGAGAGTCCGCTTTCGCTATCACTACGACGATGTTCACTTTACGGTGCAATCTTCTCATCATTTCCAAGTCCACGTGACGTAAGCTGTAATGAACCGTGCCTTTGCATACATCACTGAAGCTCGACAAATCGAGATGGTGTTCGTAAAGCGATAATAAACTCGCATATCTACTGTTTATGTATCTAATTATTCTAAACATATTGCTGTCGATGCCTGTTCCTACGAAATGTAAATACTTAGAGCATTATTTACTATGCATCATATCAAGTTCATTATGATTCAGATCGCAACAAAAACAGTAACTAACTTGTTCGAGGATGATGAGAAGGTTGCTCCTTAGTCAAGGGTGTAGCAAACAGGCATAAGCAATAGCTGAGGCCTTTCAATTTACTATTAACGAATTTGTAACATTACCTACACCAATCAATTGAAGGGCTTTAATAGAAAGTATCAGACGTCAGTAAATCAAAATTCATTCAATGAATTTTTTAACGACCATGATTGGATGTCAATGTGTGTTGACTGTTGAGAAATAATTATCTTGAAGGGGAAATGGCTGGCATTACCATCACAAGAGGTTTAATAGCCATACTCCATCGAGTCGTTATTGATCTGTTTATTGCTAGCTATCAAATAAAGTGAAGTTAGTGTTGTTATCGATGCGCTAAATAAATAAATCATGGCAGTTGTGTACGATAGGGATCCATTATTATTATTCAATTTTCATCAATAGGGATTTTAGGTTATTTTATTAATTATCCTGCAATAAGTTTTCGTTCTGTACTTTCTGTGTTGAATACATTAATCATTTAAATACTATACACACGTTATTTAACTTCCTGTTATCGGAGCTCGATTAGATATTCTGAAAATAACTGTATGAATGTTGATTTATGTAAGTTCATATCGTCGGTCGGATTCATTACCGGAACATTTCCGAAATCACGTGTTTTGAGATAAATACAGCTATGCAGAATGGTAGGGAATTGAATATTTTTCCAAATCACTAACGGTGCAATTCAAATATTGGTTCTAGTGAACAGAAAACTACTTATTCCGGTAAAGTAGTAAACTAACATTTGAATATTTTCAAAAACTTTAACCGTCAATTACTCAGAACAGTATACTTTGAAATGTTCGACTACTGTTTCTGACCGACGCGACGTTATAGCAGGTACCCTACCATAAATACGATATTGTAATAATTTAATGAGGACGTTATTTTGAATAAGTACTTAAGATTTTTTCTTTGAACTCCTAGCTCTAGTATCTATAACATTAACTGCACGTGTGCTTCCGCATTGGTGCTCCCTATCACTATGGCCCTGACCATAATTGACCTAATAAAAATAATACACTCCTCCGGACACGTACAGTCATATACTGCATATGGGAGATAGTAGGTATATTTGAGATGGACTCTATTTATATAGCGGAATTGGGTCGATGTGTAATTGCGTATTTTCTCCATAGACCGAAAGTCTTGGCCAAGTAGGAGACCGGCGGCAAATCGGTCAATTTCAAATTATTCGCCTCATTACACACGGTGTTCGTACTCTATAATTTTCAAGTAGGTATGTGGAGGGACTTGTTTGACAACACAATAGCTTCTAAAACAACGCAAGCACAAAAGAACAAAAGAGAAAGTTATCTAAGAGTGGGTAAAATGCCGTGTATTGTAATAGGTATAAAATGTGTTACCTATGAGCCCAGGGCGGAACGAAATAGAGGCAGCAATGCACTCGATTGTCTTGCATGTGACGCCGATTTAATCCACTTTCATCTGTGAAATATTGTCTGAACTGTTCGTCGATGTATGCAGAACAAACCCTCCATGAGTCTTCGCAGCTAATGGCGTCTCCAAACCCGGGTGTGTCTACTATTGTCAACCTCAACTTTACTCCCCGTTCTTCGATTTCCATTGTTTTCTTTTCAATAGTTGTTGTTTTTTCTATTCTGTCTGCAATGTGAGCAATAAATATTGAAGCTTCTCAATTTGTTGAAGACGAATAGAATTCTTTCTAACCTCTCCTTTATATATCTTACCTTGAGCGTCAGGTATTTTTCTGTTCCTGTAGAGGTCTCCTAAGAATAAACTGTTGATCAGTGTCGACTTGCCCAGCCCTGACTCACCGACTACCATGAGTGTGAAATCGAAACCTCTCTTCACCGACTTGCGGTGCACTTGCTCGGGCAGCGTCGCGAATCCGATGTAGTCACGCTCACCACGATCACGTTCTGTCAACCAAATTAAATGCTCTATGTTATTCATGTTTATAGAAACAGCAATTCAGTGTAATCTACAGTGTTAGTTATTAACGAATGACTATATTGAATTAGTGGTGGATTCTTTTATTAGATCCTGCAGCCGTAGTTTTGTAATACCTACCTACTGTTGGAAATCCCGATTTATTACTTATTTTCTACAATATCAACATTACCTACACGGTCAATCAAAGTAAGAACTTGGTTCAGTTTTGAGGCTTTCGAAACCTTTATAACACCACTCTTTTTGTAATATTTGCTGAAAAAACACCAAAAATGTGCCTACTTAGATAAATAAAAACAAAAAAAAAAAAAAACAAAAAAAACAAAAACGTAAAAACGTTAAAAACGAAAAAACGATAAATATTAAAAACGTTAGTTTGCTGAATCTTAAGTTGGTATATTTATTACCTATATAATCGACCAGTGCAGATTATTTATTTCCTTTACACTACCTATCTTATTCAGATGTATAGTTTAGGAACTAGCGCAGCTTTATTTACAACGCGATGAAAGGACTGCTCAGTGTGATTTGGTGCGAAACCATAATTTTGCGAGCCCGGCTCGCTCTTGACCGGTTTTTCGTTCATCAGTTATGCAGTAATCGATACGAAACCGACATAGTAAACATACATAAGTTTACGAAAAATTATGTATTTAGTAAACACCGTTTCCTGCGCACTTATCGCCTATAGATTGATTAGTGATCATTGATTTAATTTAATTCTCAGGTTCATGTCATGAAAATATTTTTCCCAATCTGTCAACATCATTCAGTAGGTAACCTAACATGTTGACATGGGTCTTGGCTAGAAGCGGGTTGAAGATATGACAAGCATGACACACTATTAATTACGGAAGTTATGCGATTAACATTAATTAGTTTACAACAGTAGGCCGTTTATTATTCTCTTTGTGTGCTTACTAAGTCTGTTTAGCTTAATAGGAAGCAGGGCATTGCAACGCGCGCGCAGCGGAGTGGAACATGACTGGTTCCCTCGGAGCCTGGCCGTGGGCCGCCGCGCGCCGTCCAGGGACGAGGCGCGTGCCACCCGATATTGAGGACACTAAGGACGACTAGCGGAAGCGACAAACGTGGCACTCAGCTATGTACACACACAAACTCTTGTTCTTATCTATTGCAAAGAGAAACTAAAGGCACCGCATGACATAATAACCTACCTAATTATCAACTTTGTTATTATTTTAAATCCCATTAATACCTATGATCTTTGGATCTTACAGACTATTGAGAACATACATAATAATTATGTTAGGTAATGTTTTTTTATTCCTTTTAACCGTTCTACTATGGTTACAGGAAAAAGGTTTGTCGATGTTAACCGCTGAGCTCTGCGATCTAGGTTCCTCCCACGATAGGTAATAGGTAGGTACAGTTAGACAAAGAAAAGCGTTCATTACCTACAGCGAACATTTTTCTTGCAAGATTGTCTAGTAATAAGGTACTGTGTGAACATAAAACCAAACACTATTGTTATTATTGATGGTAAAAGAATTGCGAGTGGTTAAAGAATTTTCTAAATAAGTAATCACAAGTGGTTGAAGAAACGACGCGGTAAGTACCTATTCAGTGGCATAGCAGAAAACAATCTGGCACAGTTCAAAAGTTATTAGAATATGCTCTTGTTATTATAATTAGGAACTTTAATTAAAATTATGTCTTAGTCATAACTTCATAAGTCATACATAACGCCTAATTACAAAATAAGCTACATTACGGTTTTTTCCAATTTTGGAACAAAATAATAATACTTTTCTCTGCGTTCGACTCGTCTGATTTTTTTTCATCGTGCTATCTAAATGGTAGACTTACGAATTTTTATAACAGTGCTAAAGGGCTTCTTTTTCTTAGCATCATCGTTATTATTACTTTTCTCGGTGTCTGCATCTTTCTTATCGCCAATGTCGATGTCCAAAATAGCAAACGAGTCTGTTTTGTCCATAATCAATTTGTTTATAAACTTTTGACTTTAAGATTTGTGTTGTAACTTTCAATGGTTGGTCTAACGGCTTTGTGAATTGTGAGAAAAACGCGGGAATTTTCGTCACGCACGTTGGAGTTCAATTGTAGCGTGTATAATGTTACGGTGGTGGTGTCAATCGGCGCGCGTCATAAAGCGAGGACATGGAGTAGTTGAGGAACAACCGTGGACACTGGACATTCGCGGGCCCAGGAAGGCGCGGCGCGACTCACGCGTAAAGTTTCGCTGCGGGGCGCACGTTCGCACTGTGCGCGCCGCTAAACAAACTGACACTCGGATTCAGGCAGGTTAGATGGAACGTCAAAATTGCGTAACTCATCAACAAACAAATTAACGTTCTAAATTAAGCGACCTATTAAAATTTGGTCATCTACGTATAGTTCCCTATTATTTTGACCGTGTTATTCTCATCCTCTACAAGAGGAAAATAGACACAAGAAAGGAAAATTGTGCTTGCTGGGAAATATAGTTAAGTAGCTTAGCTAGCTATAGTTAGGTAGTGGGAAAATTACAAAATTAAATCTAATAAATGAATATACCTACCAAAGCTAAATAAATTTGCCAAAAATATATGTAGAAACCCTAACCTACCTTTACCTCTTTTTACATATATACATATTACTATTATATGAGCAATATTTGTCTTTACATAATAAATAAAAATATATACATATATTTGTAGTCACGTTCTCGAAAACGGCTCTAACGATTTCGATGAAAGTTGAAATACGGTTACGGTCGTTTACGGGGCGACAAATCGATCTAGATGTAGCTACTTAGAAAATTCGTTTACCTACTTCTGGGAAAATTAGTTTTCTCTATTTTCACCCGAGCGGGGCTCGGTCGAAAATCAAATCAGAAATCAGAATGAATTTATTTTTTATTTAAGTAAGTAATGTTATCAATTTTTATTGTTTTTGAATTGTGTGGAATTAATAAAGCTTTTATATTATTTATAGAGCTCGGTCGCCCAGGTAGTACTACGTAATAGTACGTGTAGGTGTAGGTACCAAATGTTTTTTAGGGTTCTGTACCTCAAAAGGAAAAAACGGAACCCATAAAACATCACTCGTGTGTCTGTCTGTCCGTCTGTCACAGCCAATTTGCTCCGAATCTAATGGACCGATTAAGTTGATTTTGAATATGGGGGTCACTTTTAAGGGGCAAAAGGGAAAATTAAAAAAGAAAGTTTTTCAAACTGTACCGGGTGACATATCAAATGAAAGGACTTAATAAGAGTCTCAAATATATTTTTTTTATAATTTTAAAATGAAGCGTTTTAAAGCTATTTAAGAAAATAGACGAAAATTGACCATTCCCGGCCTTATCTCCGAAAACACTAAGCCTAAAATTTTGAAAAAAAATACAGAAAATAGTTCTATACTTACCTGTAGATTACAGGAAAACCTATAAGAAGTTTGTGGTCTTAAAATAACATGGTAAATCTCTCAATATTGTGAGTACAAATTTACATTTACTGTTGGAATGTATGGGAGAACATGTTTTTCAAGTATAATGTTAAGTTTGTTCTTGGGATAATTTCATCCCAACTACGGAACCCTTCATTGTACGTAGTCCGACACGTACTTGGCCGGTTTTTTTTTATCTACCAGGGTGTGGCGCTAACTTACATAACGGTAATCGAAAAGGCGACAAAAAGTTAAAGAAGTCTCTCTTTCGATTCACTTTTTACAGCTATCAGATACCATACATACATACCTACACATAATAATTTTATTAGTAACTAGCACTCATAGACTTCGCCCACGACTTCACCTGCGTATAGCTTTCGTATTTTCTTCTACCTACCAAAAAAAAAAAAACCTGGTCATGAACGAGTGTGACTCGCGCTCCGAGGGTTCCGTACCATCATTTTTATAATTATGTAATTTTTGTTGATGATTTCTGAAAAACTGTACTATTTAGAGACATCGTTTTATTTTTCTTGTAATCTATACATAAACTTCTATCGCATAGAATAATTTCAGATTTTTCTCTATGCAAACTTCGGAGAAAAGGGCGGGGGGGACGGTATTTTTTTAAAGTTTTCATCAAAAGCGACCTAAAGATGCGAAATTAGTTATTATTATTTTATTTTACAAAAAAAAATCTTACATTATGAACTATGTAGGTATCGTTGTAAAATGTATTAACTTTGCTTGGGTAGTTTTTGAGTTAGCTTCAATAATACGTATCTTTCCCACTTAGTCTATGTGGATGATGTTCTAATTTTTTTGCAAGTAGTGATATTCGAATTTGTATGGGACAGTTACCTACCACAACTAAAAAGTGAAAAATAAAAACTTTTTTACAAAAAAAAAAACAAGCGACCTCCAAAAAAGGTTTTTCAAGTTTAACAGTTTAACCGTTTGGTCAACGGAAAAATAATTTACATATAAACTGTAATAGTCATGCTGCCAAAACGGATTATCTGCAATTTTGGTCAAATATGTGTTAAATATACCAATCGATTCAGTTTTTTCAGTTCTGCGTCTGCCAATATCGGTTAAACGCAGAAACCCACTAGTTGCAGAGATACTCTGTGCTAATAAAGGGTAATTTATCAATTTCTGTAAAAAGTCGCCAGACAAAAGTTTAACGATGGGTTTTTCGATATTACGCTTGCTAAATAATATTAAACTCTTTTAATTGATTTTCTCATTTATGCACTGGAGCAGGTCCACAGGTGATTTATTCTGCCAGAGTATAACAAATGCCGTTAGCCGGTTTTGGAAAAATATTTACTTATTGAAAACTTTAATATCATACGTCAGCGAAAATTTAATTATTAACTTTAACTCATTTTGGCCCGCGCCCTTAACATGCAAGATGAAATAATGTTTTTGTGAAAAAAATAATTATATGCATTTAATTAATTTCGAGTACAGTTACTACGGGTTCTATTATACAGGGTGTAAGGGACAGCTCTCCGCAAACTGATAGGGTGAATTCAGAATGTCATACTAAGAAAAAATTTCATGTACTGGTCCATGAAATTTTTTCAGGAACGTTAAGGGAATCCAATAAACCTGACTTGTTTGTGTTTTTGTGCTCAAATCGGAGCGTCTATTACTGGTTGGGAGGGGTAGGTAATAGGTATGCGGTGAGTTCGATGAACTCTGTAGCTAGACAGAAAGTGAACAGCTGCTTTCACGCGTCGCTGGTTTGAGTATTTCAACATCCATTGCTGGTTTTTTTTTTGCTGTTTTTTTTTTGCAGTTTTTTTACATAAATGGAGTGCTGCGAACACACAATGCAATTTTACATTGAAATAATGAAAATGTAACTGATAAAAATTTTGAAAAAATGAAAATTTTCCTGAGAAAATTTCCGGTGGAATATGATTCAAAATGAGGAGCTGAATGCACCCTGTTAGTTTGCGGAGGGCTGTCCCTTACACCCTGTATAAACGTCTATGCAGCCAAAAGCGATTAAATGATGATACCTATAGTTGCCAGGGACTCGCGTTGGCGCTCAGCGCAGTTAGTTCGTTCATTCATTCTTTCTTAGGGTTCCGTACCAAAATGGTAAAAAAGGAACCCTTATGGTGTCACTCAGTCTGTCTGTCTGTCACAGCTGGATATCTCAAGAACTACTAATGCTATCAACTTCAAATTTAGAATAGTTTTAGATGACGTTGACCCAACTATTTTGCAAATAAGAAAGAAATTAAAATATTTATATTTTTTTTTCAACAGGGACTGAAAGGGGATCTTAAAAAATCAAAGTGGGGCTACTAGAGCATGTGGGGTATCATATGAAAGAGCGCTGTTTGCACATTCTCAAACATTTTTTTTCTTTTTTTTAGGCCGCATAGTTTTCGACTTCTGATGAAAAATTAAAAAAAAATACCGTTCCCCCCCCTTATCTCCGAAGTTTGCAAAGAGAAAAATCTGAAATTATTCTATGTGATAGAAGTTTATGTAAAGATTACAGGAAAAATAAAACGATGTCTCTAAATAGCACACTTTTTCAGAAATCGGAACGGAACCCTCGGTGCGCGAGTCCGACTCGCTCTTGACCGGTTTTATTTTTATTACGACTCTACACATTCCACTTCGAATATGAGGTTATAAGGTACTATGTGGTTTCGCTTTATACTCTCCTTGCATAAAAATGCGTACATACGTTGATCCCCTCGATTATATATATAATCAACGTATGTATGTCGCATTGCTTCATAGATTGCCAGATCCACCTCGAATATGAAGTTATAAGGATTAAGTGGTTCCGTTTTATACTCTCCTTGCAGAAATGCATACATACGTAATTGATCTAGCAGATTCTATATACGTAATGCTTCATAAATTGTAAGATACCTACACCTCGAGTATGGTGGCGTAGGTAGGCGTAGTGGCGGAAGGAGTATCATGTTAGGAATCACATACCTAAGTAGTACTTATAACCTCATGTTCGAGGTGGATCTAGCAATGTATGGAGCAATGCGAATATAAAATCGAGTAGATTAACAGTAACTAGGTAATGTATGCATTTCTGCAAGGAGTTTTTTCAGTTCTCTACGTTTAGCGGTTTAGGCAGTGCTTTTTCAGTCAGTCAATCAGGTGTTCTCTTTATCAGGAATATTAGTAGGTATAAAAATCATCACGAACCGTCTCGCGCGCAGGTTTGTCGACTTCCAGCCTCCCGAAGCCTTCCGGCTTTAGCACCATAGAACACGTACATAAGCTGCGTCAGGTTATACAGATGACCGAAGACTATAACCTGCCTCTCTGCTTAGCGTTTGTGGACTGCGAGAAAGCCTTCGATTCGGTCGAGACACGGGCTGTACTGCAGTCTCTTCAACGGTGTCAGATCGACTAGATCGGTACATTGAGTTGCTGAAGTGTTTGTACGAAAACGCCACTTGTCATTGTGTCAGTGCGATTCTAGGACCGGACCTCGAAACCTATCCTTCTGCGGCGAGGGGTGAGAAAGGGCGACGTTATCTGTCCGGAACTGTTCGCCGCTGCACTGGAGGATGTCTTCAAGAATCTGGACTAGAAAGGGCTAGGCATCAACATCAATGGCGAGTACGTCACTCACCTTCGGTTTGCCGACGATATAGTAGTCATGGCTGAGGTTATGGAGGACCTCAGTGCAATGCTCGATGACTTCAGTAGAGCTTTCGAAAGAGTGGGTCTTAAAATGAACATAGATAAGACAAAAGTCATGTCAAATGCTCAAGTAGCACCCACTCTCATGAAGATCGGAGACACTGCACTCGGAGTTGTGGACGAGTATGTTTACTTAGACCAAACTGTCCAGTTAACTCCAACGGTCCAACTTCGAGAAATAGGTCAATCGTCGAATCCGACTCGGCTGGGCAGCGTTCGGGAAGCTTCGGAATGTCTTCTCGTCTCACGTACCGCATAGTCTCAAGAAGTCAAGACGAAAGTCATTGACCAGTGCGTGTTGCCAGTGATGACCTACGGCACTAAACCGTGGTCGCTCACAGGCACAATGGCCCTTATTAGTGAAGTCTAAAAGTCACCCAAAGGGCAATGGACCTCGCCATTATATGGAGTTTCCCTACGTGAAATAAAGAGATCATCAGGAAAACCAAGGCAACCGACATAGCCCGAAGAATTGAAACATTTTCTACATAATGTATAATGGTAAAATTAATATCTGCTTCTGTACATTATTAAAATAGTTAGCCATAAAGCTTCAAATTTAACAAAATACCTACTATTTTTGATAATTGGCAGCCAAAAGTGATTAAAAGCACTCATCTCAGAGATTTTTTAAAATTTTTATCCGTTTCTATAAAGATAATCGAATCAACTAGTCTTGCCTTATAAAGAAGGATAAATAATGCATCGGAAAAGAATTAAAAATATTAATGAAAACTAGCATTTAACAAAAAAATCTACAGTAAACTTTCATATTGATTTATCTCAAATTGCATTATTATGCATTTAGCTAACTTTGGCAGCATGACGACGGTATATAGTAAGTTGATTTTTGAAAAAACTAATCACGTGATCATCTAGTCCTACTCTAACCTTAGTTGGTCCGGAGAGGAAGCTGCATCGATTGACGCCATAAAAATAAAACGTGAGAATTAACGTTTCTATAACTGCTTATACAATTTACCAAAATCAGTGAATGTGAATTATCAAAGTAGGTACTCAAAAAGTTAAGGACAGTCTCCATCTACATAATTATGTCCTTGTCCAGTAGTTACAACGGTAAAGAAACCTGCCCTAACTGCCCCATATGAAATATATAGCATATACAACGTGTAATTTTAAATGCGCAAAACCTCTTAAGGGGTCATTGTACTCATCATTATGAACAACTTTTATTAAGGGACCAAAACATGAAATCGCGAAAAAAAAATCTGCTGTTCATTACATTTTGACGAATTATGGGAACATAAATGTACTGATCAGCTGATTTTTTTTTCGCGATTTCAGGTTTGGTCCCATAGTAAAAGTTGTTCATAATGATGAGTACAATGACCCATTAAGAGGTTTTGCGCATTTAGCGTTACCTACACGTTGTATATAGGTATGTACACCTGGCTGTAATTGGTATATAATGTACAATGTAGGTATATGCTGTTGGCGTAAGTACCTACCTATTTTAAATAAATAAATATACTTACTTATAGAAAAATAATGTATACTTTTTTAAATACAGGGTGTTATATGCTCAATACTCAATATTTTATTGCATTCCATAATGTGTACATAGTTGGTATGTTAAACATCGAATCAATTATGGACCCTGTCGGGCACAGCAAAGTTAATTTTAAATAGGAGAGAGGATGAAGGCGCTTTTTGTTAAATAAATATTATATTAAAATAGTATCATTAGAATAGTTTCATTTGCTTTTGTGGTATTTATATTTTAAATAGGTAAGTATTTTTGTATTTTTGGTTGTAAGTTATAGTTATATATTTTTATATTTTATATTGCACGATTTTCATTATTATCACTATAAATTATAATAAACCAACTATTTACAATTTTATTGAGTCCTATAGAATGTCATTATTATCAATTGTGCACTGTTTAGTACATTCATTTTTAAATTAGCAGTATTTTATTGTTTTAAAATAAATATATAAACGAAATTAAATTGCAAACGAAATGTAGGTATCTATTATGTCAAAAATTGTTCATATTTTGTTGAAATTTATCGCTAAAATATTCGTCAATAGTGTAGTAGCTTTTGTTTATCAGAAATTGTTTTAATTTATTGATGAAGATATTATTTTTATCTATATTTTTTATGTATTCCGGTAACTTATTGTATATTTTAATGGACATAACAAATGTACTAGAAGAGTGCATTTTCAATCGTGAAGTGGGTATGTTTAGTCTGTTTTCGTGTCTAAGTGCTATTCTTGTTTGGATATCCCCTCTTTTGGTATAGAATTGCGGATATTTTCGTACAAATTTACAAATTTCAAGTATGTAGAGGCAGGGTAGGGTTAATATTTTTAGATCTTTAAAGTGGGGTTTACAGGAATCTGTATCTTTGATATTTATTAAAATTCTAATCATTTTTTTCTGGATAGTGAATAATGTAGGCGCGTCTGTACTATTTCCCCATAGGATAACTCCATATTTGAGCCACGCAAATGCGTACGCGTAGTATGTCACTAGTGCTGTTTTGAGGTCTGTTGTTTTCTTCATTTCTCGGAGAGCGTAAGTAAACTTGGACAATTTCGTTCTTACTTTTTGAATATGTGATTTCCAATCTATGTTCGAATCTATGTCTAGGCCTAAAAGGGTGAATTTATTTACTTCTTCTAATTCTGATCCGTTGTATTTGAAATTTATATTTATAGGTTTTTTTTGTCGGGGATGGAAAGTTATTATTTTTGTCTTATTGTAGTTAATTTCAAGGTTGTGTTCGTTCATCCAGTGCGTTACAGTGTCAAATATTGAACTCAATTTTTGGTTTAAATTTATATTATTAGCACATATGATCAAACTAATTAAGCTGATATTTATGTACCTACCTATAGTTGTTACATTCATAAGTTCATAACGTAATACAAACGTAATTATTGCTCTTTATGACTACCATTCTTCATCGGCCAGGTGTGAGCATGTCCTCATAGTGATACTCTACATTGAGAGGTAGGCTATCTAAATAAGAGACGTTGCGATTTAGCCGCGACTCATCCGGTGACGCAATGCATCTTGTATTGTTGTGTCTGCTTGGAATTGCATCGTTTACTGAGCATAAACACACGAGTTGCATCTTTGCTATATCTACTACGCTTAGATACTTCAATAGCAAAGGGGCAATATTTTAGCAAGTAAGTTATCTTTTCAATTTTAGGAGAGATTTTATCCTTATTATTGACCATAATACCCTATCGACTGATGTCATGTAAAATCTTGTTTTGCGTTGGTTCTTGGTTCGATTTCTGAATTCAATTTTCAAAAATTTTTGAATGCAATGTTACTTACTTTTGAAAAAATCTAATATTTCCATCAGTAATAAATGTGTAGGTAGGTACTCCTTAATCCCACTGGGTAATGGGTTAGACGGATCCTCGTGTCTCTTAGTAGGTACTACCTACTAAGTAGTAGTTAGCGTCAAAAATATCGGGTCCAACACTGACCCGATGAGACTGTTCAAAATGATATCAACCAATCTTAACAACTAATAAAGTTAAACTTTATCTCAATTGGATTAAAGTTCTTGTCAGAATGACAGTGGTCGTGTACTGTCTTCATTCTGAAACATTCCTTGTGTCATTGAGTTACTATTTCATTTTCTTAGTTGTTTATATCATTTTGAACAGTCTGTTCGGCCCGATATTATTGACTGTACAGTCAACAAAAGAGATAAATATACAAGCAGTTTATTTGAAACTATTATTAATAATCCATGTTGTGCGTGTGCTTGACATCTCTCTTCTGATATACCTACTCAATAAACAACAGTGTAGCAAAAATATGTATATTTTTTGTTTGTATAAGTGTAGCTGGGACTTTAGATCTGACATTAGACTTGTGACTTTAGATTGGCTTATCATTGTCAGGTTGTTGTTAATTATCAGGACAGACATAATAATATCCATCGAAACCTGCGTTCGCCCAACAGCCTATAGGTGTTTACTTTATCAGTGGAGTAGTACAAGTCAACCCAGTGTTGCCAGATGACCATCTCGCGTTCCCCCCAAACCTTGCGCGGAATCCCCCCAAAATTTAGGTTTTCAAGGAAAAATCCTCCACAAATGGTAAAATATTTTTTTCATTAATGAACGATACAATTTTCGGTAGGTAAAAAAAAACATTATGTCAAATTACTCGAAAATGGTTGACATTTGCATAGGTGTTATATGAGGTTATTTGGTTGCAAATGACCTTTCCTACATCCCCTTAATTGATTGCCGACATTATTACCAATAAACCCTGTATACATACCTATACCCACATGATGTGTAAATCGTTGGTTCAAGTCCAAGTAGTACCATAATTAAAACTTGAGACATGCTTTCATCTAGGTTATGATAACTACAATAACTTTATACTGTTAATATTGGATGGGTTTTCTCTCTTCTTTCTATACCTTTGTTCTGTCTTTTTTTGTTATGATAGTGCCATTAACTTCAAACACCAAGGCGCAAAGACCAAGTATGATTTAATAACTTCGTTTTACCAGACCATAATGGCGACTGACGGTAAAAACCTGTTTGTCCGACCAAGCGAGCGACCGACTGACTTTTCCCAGATTACAGATTTGTTATTCAAAATCCCCCCATTCCCTCCAACCCCGGCTTTTTCCCTCCAACTATCCCCCCAAAAATATTATCCCCAGAATTTTCCCCCCATGATTATAAAAAACCCCCAAATTTGGGAGGAATACCCCCAATCTGGCATCACTGAGTCAACCCTCGACACCCTTGCCCACCTTGACGCGAGCAACTTCTTGGCTATTATAATGGGATTGTTATTAGATTTGAAATAAAGTTTCACATGTCAACCTATATTTATCTAGTCTACTTGAATCTACCTACATTTTTACTAGTATGTACCATCGAGAATCGATAAAGCTGTAAAAGAAAATCAGAAAATGTGTTCCTACGTGAAACATTCGTAGAAGAATAGAAACGGTATCGATAAAGGGCATTCATTAGAAAAACATAATGGAAAACTTACCCATAGTCATCTTGAGAATATCAGCGCGACATAAGACTGTTGTGAAAAGACTTCTTTGTCAATGAAATGAATTATTTCGTATTGTCACATTTAGTGCAATACTATTCATTTGTTATGAAAACGTTTTCATTGTCCTTATTATTACTACTTATATTAATATTATTAACGTAAGTACATAGTATTCCTAAAACTAACGATTTATTTTTGTTTTGAAAAACTCAGTTACTTATCTTATCACTGTCTCGAAAAACTTCACTGCCATTTCACTAAAACATTATTTTCAAAAAAATCTCCGTTTTTATTATTTTTCGCAAGATATTGGATCTAAATTAGATCTGCCCGATATAACAGTGCTTAAATTATAATACGTTAAAAAGAACTCAATTAGTTGCCCGCAAGTTAACATAATATCACGATACTAATCCTAGAAATTGTATATGTAATCAAAAACAGTAGAAAATTTTAAGATAAAATAAAATCACATTGTTTGTGCGCCGTCCTGTGCGTTTAATGTTACGTAATGTGAGGGTCCCGGGCCGAGCTCGCGCCCTCGGAGGATACCCCTCTCTTCGCCCCATTGTTTGGCCTTGCGCGCAGCTATGCGCTGTTTCACTGCGCGGGAAAACCTCAAGCCCTCGTTGGCCAGACACGAACCCCGTCTCCTGCGCGCGCACTGGCGGCAACTTGCAGCCAACAATCGATACTCCCTCGGCACAACGCGCCTGCGCCGCCGCCCTCGCCCACTAAGCTATCTACTCCAAGCTCTTTACTGCCCCAGATGCACAAGTATTGGCAGCGAGTATTGTACATTATCTATTCGATTTCAAGGTCGTGTACGAACGTCACTATATTTTTTCAATTGCCTACTTATTATTTACTAGCTATTATAATTATTTAAATGATGAGCACTACTGAACAGTTTTTAAATATTAATCATTTTAATCCTATTAAGGTAGATTGATTTCATATTTGCAGTTACTATACAGGGCTTTTTGCGATACAGATGAAATATAAATATATATTAATATAAAAACCTAATACATAAAACCAGTTTACAAAAAACTTTACGTCAACTATACAAAACTATACAGGGTGGATTGGGTGAGGTTAAAAATTCCACCCTGTATTCACCCATATTTCATGAATACCATCAGCAAACTCGAGGAATTCCGTTTGAATTTGAAAACAATTGCGGTCCCAAAATGCTGCCCTGAGTAACTCCAAAAGTATTGTAACTTTTAATATAACGAACCTGCAAAAATTATATGTAGGTAGGTATTTGTAGAGGATTATAGCAGGCTAGATAAAATGCCTTAATATACTTTAATCAAATTAGAAAACAGCTGAAATGAGCAGACTAACCCGTTTGGGTGTAAAAAGACACCTAGAGCACCATATGCAGGTAAACAAGTTCTACCTCACCCGTTATTGATATACATATATATTTTTTTTACTGGACCATAGTTTTTTTACAAAAACAATTTTTAAATGTTATAATTATCTAAATTTTAAAATAAAGATGCTGTTACGTCCCAAGCCAATGTCAGGGCTACGATTTGCTGAGCTTTCCTAGAAAGAGCTTGCTAACCTCATGGCAGGTCCAGTGGCAAAATTCAAGTAAACGTAAAGCTTTTTATCACGCTAGACAGCCTAATGTTGCACCCAAGCGTTGGTTTTACCCGTATAAAAAAATATCCAAGAAAGTAGGTAATATCTATTCTTTGCCGTCTCCGTATTGGTCATTGTTGTTCTCCAGTTTTTCTTCACAAAATCCGGGTCAGAGACACATGACATCGCTCTGCGAATGTGGGTAGGATGAAGGTACTTTGGCGCACATCTAAATTAAAGATCCCTGTCCCAACTAACTTTCCACCCCTATTAACACATTCTTCTGCAAAGCTCTTCGAGGCTTTGATGTTTTTTATCCGTGTCAATGACATCAAATTATGATGATTTTTGTGTGGTTTGTGGTCGTCTATGTATTTATATCGATTTATATAATTAACAATATTCTTTATTTGTTTGTTTCAGTCTTCTAATACTTGTCAACAAGTTTCACATTAAATTCAATTTAGTTTTTTTTTTTCGTCCTTTTTTTTGACACGTTTTCTCACAACACATCTGACACTGGCAGAATTGTCGACATCGGCATGATTGCCATTGAGAAAAATAGAATAGAATAGAAGTAGTACCCCCAATACTCCTGTAACGTTGCTGACAAGCACAATGTTTTGCGTGCATTGCGCGTACACAGCGATTTTTCACAAAAGTCGTTTCCCAGCAATTACTTTTGCTCAATGTAGGTAATGAATTGATTTTTATTTGTTCGGAACCTTAAAAAACAAGTCATGATACTGATACCTTTACCACCGGTAGGTCCAATGGAATATTATGTATGAATGGTAAAAAAAGCGGAGCTTTTCTGCCTAAGTCGACAACAATAAAAACAAACCCTATGTAAAATTTCAAAATTTATATCTGTAATTTTTATGGTGTGCATAATAAAGAGTATTCTATCTATCTATCTATCTATCAATACCAGCGTTTTATTGTCCCATTGCAGGGCCTTCTCCTACAGAGAAGGCACGAGTCCAGGTTTGCTCACGATTTTTTCCTTCACCGATGTCAGTAATGACCAAGATAAACTCAGAAAATACATAATTTTGGTAGGTACCTACTTACCCGGATTTGAACCCCACCTCGTGCATGAGAGACGAGGCCTGCCCGGCGGCGCGCGGCGGCGAGGAAATCGACAAAGCAAGTTCCATTTCTGTATGAATTGTTAAATGAAATCTAATCATCCCCAAGGCGGCTCGAGCCCGCTCTTGCATCTTAGTTTTACTCTTATTTTTTTTCTGCATAATGTCGACAACGCAAATAATCCAAGGTGTTAAAATTTCGAACACACTTTGTAACGCTGCTGCATCCAAAGTTCTCTTAGAAATATCACCGTTAAATCATTACCCGGCCGGCACCTACTTTGCGAAAATCACTATTATCATGTAAGTATTTTAATTCGATTATTTGAAGAAAGTAATTTGGTTAAAGTAGGTACTTGAGTGGAGGAGAACGTTTTTGTTTATAAACATTGATTCGGTTTGTGTTAAAGACGAGTAACGAGAAAAACTATTTTGTAAAAGTCAGTAAAACTACTGCTTTATTGAGTTGAATTTGCTGCAGGCCCCGCGCTGTCCGAACGGGACTGACGTAAATGAAGTCGTACGACTTTACTCTGATTATATTTATTTTACACACAAGCCGTGTGCTCGATGAGATTTCCCATCGAAAATAATGACGAACTTCCATATGAACTTTCATAAACTCACGCCTTCCCATGGGGGTAGGTCGGAACTACAGAACGCCACCTGCTAAGATCTTTATTGTATACTCCTTGTGCCTCGATTACCTACGTACATAAATCAGCACGCTTAGCATGACCGCACTAGAAACGGGTTTTGTCGACGGAAGAATAGACAAAATGGCAGATTGAAGAATTATTTCTACGCGTCTAAGCATGGCAATGTGTAATGTTGTCTATTCTTCCGTCGACAAAACGTCGTCATGCTACGCGTGCAGTCATATATGCACGCCGCACCGGCTGCGAGTACTACGCACCTGACCTTTCAGAAAAACATCACCAAAAGGTCACTATAATAATATGTCCTCGGTTAAGACAACCTTTATAATATAAGGGTTTTGTACGGGTACCCATATTAGCAATTTACGACGTATGCCCATCATCGAGAAATCATATTACATTTCTCCGAGTCGGTATGTTACGCTGTTATCGTTTTAGAGAGAGTTGAAGCTTAATCGCTTAACGGCTTAAATTAAGCCGTTCAAAAGGGTTACCCACATTGTACGGGTTTTTGATTAACTGCTTCGAGAAACCCTATCGAAAACTCTTTCAAAATTCAATGGGTAACCAAAATGGTCCCTGAAACAGACTCTCCAAATGTACAAACTCACTTGCTCCACACTATTATCATTTATTTTCACATCACACCGATACATCCTCTTCTCTTTCAAACACCATGACCTTCATCTTCATCACATTTATATTCATCCCCTTCATGTTATATTATGCTTCATCCATCACAGTCACCATGTCTTGCAACTATTCTGCTGACGATGCATGTAGAACTTTATCTGGGTAAAGAAGACATTAATTTCACACTTTTGACAGGCAACTCATTCATCCTCAATCCGCACTCACCCTCTTGAAATCTGTAAGACAACTATCCATTGTACAAGTTGTATAGCCACGCTACACAAAAAACTTTCATTCCCTAATATTTAATCGCTTTAGGGGGTGAATTTTCTAAAATCCTTCCCTCACATAAAGAAGCTATTTTCAGGCGATCGAACCCTCCCCTGACAAATGACCCACTGACAAATAATATTTTACGGCCTTGGACGAAATATCAAAGCCAGGGGTAGGTATCTTAATTCTTATTTAAGGCAGGTGAGATGACGGTCACAAAATATCAATGAAAATGAGGTCAATGTAAAACTTGAAAGAGAATTTAGGCCAAGGTTACCTTTTCAATTTTAAGAGTGGTTCTGCAACGTCATGGTATCAGATTGAAGACGTCATGAACCAATTAGTGATACTGAAACGGGCTTATATAAGTGAATTTAGTAATGGTACTCCCTTTCTTCTCCTAAAATTGTGTTGTTCGAAAATCATTATCCATCATAACACGTTTGCTATAAACTTCAGTAATAACCATATGTTCAAAAATTCGAAATTTTGTTTTACATATTATCTCAACTTCTAAAACTATTCTGTCATAATATCGAGTACTATAATAATTGAAGCTCCTAATTTTGCATGAAATAAAGTCATAAGTATTGTATTATATAATGTGTATTATTCTGAATGTTCATTTATAATAAAATTTTTAGTCCTAAAACAATTGCTAAAAATTAGGTTTTAGTGACAGAAACGAAACGCTGTAAATCCGACTCCACGCAATCTTGTCTGCCCTTTTCCTAGAGTGTAATTTAGAATCGCGTGGGACCGCCGGAGAACCTAAACCCTAAATATCTCTCAGGCATACCGATTTCCTCACGATATTTTTCAACTTCCATGTAATAGGGGGCACCCTGATTTTAGACTAATCTAGGGCTGGAACCCAGAACCCCAGCTTTGCAGTCGCTCTTGTGCGGCTACTTGTCTGGCACTTTAGTCTCGTGGTCGCAAGAACGGGTGCTGAGCGTGGCACTATGTTCCCAAATACCCTTGGACCTGACATTTTGAGTTAAATTCAGTACGAGACGCATTTCAATACGACAAACTTCGGACAAGTACTCCCATGTGCCAAATCTTTATAGTTTTTGAAAAAAATACCTCTAAAATTTATTACTTTTTTTATTTAGAAAATTTAAAAAAATATATTACTTGGATATAAATAAAGCTGATATGTTTTTAGTATCTTCAATTTGTTAAGAATATTGTGAAAGATTTAATACACTTTACTACGGTCCGAAAATGTTAGCTTTTAATGAGAAAAAAATAGATATAAGTTTTTCAGATTTTAATTTCTTTCATTTTAATTATGCGTTAGTAGCATCTGCAAATAAAGCTAAACGGTAGTTTAATACGTCACTTATCACCATAAAAAAAATCAACTGCTAATGCCATGGAAAATGGGAAATAATAGCTTCTAAATATTTTTCATTACAAAACGCCTGTTGTTTAGATATGAGCAAGGCGTTTTGTAATTAAAACTATTTAGAAGCTATTATTTCCCATTTTCCATGGTATTAGCAGTTGATTTTTTTTATGGTGATAAGTGACGTATTTAACTGCCGTTTAGCTTTATTTGCAGATGCTACTAACGCATAATTAAAATGAAAGAAATTAAAATCTGAAAAACTTATATCTATTTTTGCTCATTAAAAGCTAACATTTTCGGACCGTAGTAAAGTGTATTAAATCCTTCACAATATTCTTAACAAATTGAAAATACCAGAAACATATCAGCTTTATTTATATCCAAGTAATATATTTTTTTAAATATTCTAAATAAAAAAAATAATAAACTTAAGACGTATTTTTTTCAAAAACTATAAAGATTTAGCACATGGGAGTTCTTGTCCGAAGTTTGTCGTATTGAAATGCGTCTCTTACTGAACTTAACTCAAAATGTCAGGTCCAAGGATATTTGGGAACACAGTGCGTAGGGTCTTGGGTTCGACTCTCAGGTCGGGCAAAGGGTTATTCACAATTCCGTAATGTGGTCAAGACGATTTCACGATCCACGTTAGAAAAACCTCTCTGCGCTCTACAATTGAAGTAGATGACATTGATCAGACAGACAGTGGACAGTGGAACTGGAGTTGCCACGTTTCGCCCGAATGTACCCGGACAGTGGGGCAACGATATCGTTAATCCCTGGACGCCTGACTCCGCCTGAGGAAGGATACCACCATCGGTGTCGCCTACCTCGCGAGGGAATGACGATCTGAACTTGTTTGCAGGGCAGACGTGAGAAAAGGAGGGGAGCAGGCAGCAGGGGCCTCCATGCTGCTCCCCTACTTTTCTCACGTCAGCTGTTGTCTGTTTGTTTTCCACTGCTGACAGTGAAAAACAAAATAGCCTACCAAAAGACCTATTGATATGCTGTCTAATTGAGCACCGATTTTGATGGTAATTTTCACAGTTCAACAACTTTATTGCGTTACTTACGTTGTCGAGCAGACAAATTTTTCAAACATATGAAGCATTGGATAAGCAAAGGGGTTGGGGTAAAAGTGGCATGATTTTTTAAATACGCGGCCACTAATGAAAAGTGTTTCATTAGAAAGAACACATTAATACATCATTTTTTTCTATGAACGTTACATTCCCACGTTCATCGAAGCCGAGATATTTAAAGTAAAGATTTATAAATTAATTTGTGTCTATTTCATTAATTACGTTGTAGTTTCTCTTCTATAACTCGTGGTTAGCGATAAACAACAACACAAAAGCCACGAGCCACGAGCAAACCAAAAGTACCGATCTCCTCGCCCAATTGTAGCACAGGATTCGTTTACCTCCCGGGTGTCACCATTGTGTGGATCGCCTGGAGGACACGGTGGAGGTCTGCCCGGCTTGGGCGGAGCACCGCCGTGTTCTCACGGAGGCGATCGGCGGCGGCGATCTCTCGCGTCCGAACCTGGTGCGGAGCGAAAGTACATGGGAGGCTGTCACCTCCTTAAAGCAGTAATGCTCGCGAAGGAGGAGGCGGAACGCGTGAGGGAGAGACAACCTCACGCTCTCAGTCACCGTAGGAGACGCCCTGGGCGGCGGGAATCGAGAGACGATTCACGGCGACCGGAGGCGCGGGCTTGCGGACGGCGAGTAGCGGGTAGCTCACCGTCCGGTAAGGACCAGGCCCGGGTCGACGGCGCGTTGTGTTCTACGCGGTCCTCAAAGAGATGTCAGCAAAAGATGGGGTCCGATAGGGCCGATGCCGCCGGTCGCGGGTTGTTCGAAAGAGATACCGTGGCCCTGGCATAGGCAACTGAAGGAACACGGGTGGGTTTTAGTCAGTAAAAGTCTGACACGCCCTTCCGCCCCACACATAGCGGGAGAAGTAGACCTCTGGCGCCTGAGGGGTCATTTGGCCATACCATGACAACCGATTTCCGCACAACTTTTCAGTCACCGGTGCCACTTTCACACTTCCTCTTATGTACTCATTTCTTATTCTACCCATTCGCGTAACACCACGATCTTCATCTTCCCTTTAAGTTTAAGGGGAATGCGGGAGTCGCAGATTGTTCCCGTGATCTGCCCCCATTTCATCCATTCAGTGTTAATCCTGTGCTTAACCGTCCGATCTACGGCACCAAAAGTTGGAGCAGACTGGGAGAAGCGCGCCATCAAGCGCTATGGCTCCAGAATTGGAGATACGAATGAATGGAATACGAATATGAATATGTCTTAGATTGGTCATCACCCTCAGCCTCATCAGCAACCTTAGCACAGCACACTGCACTTTCAGCCGGTCCACAGACGGAGCCCTCTCTTGGTCTACGCCAGCAGTCAGCCTCAACCACACGCTGTACATCCGACTCACTGGAGCATAACACAGGGCCACTCCTCCGACTATCGACCTCCGGTCTCCGGAGGGAGGTCGATAGATAGGGTGGCGATATAGATGCACGGGAGTGATGTGCATCTACAGGGTGTAAGGGACAGCCCTCCGCAAACTGATAGGGTGAATTCAGTATGTCATACTAAGATGACCGGTACATGAAATTTTTTCAGGAACGTTAAGGGAATCCAATAAACCCGATTTGTTTGTGTTTTTGTGCACAAATCGGAGCGTCTATTACTGGCTGGGAGGGGTAGGTAATAGGTATGCGGTGAGTTCGATGAACTCTGTAGCTAGACAGAAAGTAAACAGCTGATTTCACGCGTCGTTGGTTAGAGTATTTCAACATCCATTGCTGGTTTTTTTTTTTGCAGTTTTTTTACATAAATGGAGTGCTGCGAACACACAATGCAATTTTACATTGAAATAATGAAAATGTAACTGAATTTTTTTTTGAAAAAATGAAAATTTTCCTGAGAAAATTTCCGGTGGAATATGATTCAGAATGAGGAGCTGAATGCACCCTGTTAGTTTGCGGAGGGCTGTCCCTTACACCCTGTATATCGCCACATACGAACTACGCGTCACACTGACGTCTCGCAAAATCTTGCATCGCGCAATCAGACTAGCATTATACAACATCCCGACATCAACCGTCGGGCAGTTCCCCACCAGAACGACATCCGTCCGGTCGAAGGATCCTCCCTTTTCTATGGTGGATGAGTGAAGTTTACACCCTGTTCCTCATGCCTCTGTACGCAGCGCAGCAGACGCGTGTATCAAGAAAATCTGTCTCCTCCAGCGAAGTTTCTCGACATACCTAATAATCAGACATTAAATAGAAGGTGAACCTTCTGAAGAACCATAAAACACCCGACAAGTCGTTTTAAATATAATTAAACGACTAAGTGTTTTTAATCTATTTTTTTTTTTTTACTTATTTGATTAAGGATTGTGTAAAAATATAGTGATTTTGTAGTATTATGGTTTTTTATTTAATTTTCGTATAATAATGCCATACATGCTCCTCCAATAACATGCGTAAGTTTATGAATGCATGTATACGTGCTGTATTTGTTCAGAATACATATCTATATCTATAAAAGGAAAGCGTTACTGACTGACTGACTGACTGACTGACTGACTGATCTATCAACACACAGCTGAAACCACTGAACGGATTGGGCTGAAATTTGGAACACAGGTAGCTATTATGACCTAGGCATCCGCTAAGAAAGGGTTTTTGGAAATTCAACCTTTAAGGGGGTAAAAAGGGGGGATATTGTTTGTATGAAAAACCTTATTCCTTGAGTTAATAAACTTGAAACTTGGCACGAATATTTATCTAAGTAAATTATGATTTTTGTGATTTTTTGTTTTTCTAAACTACCCCCTAAAGGGGAATTGGGGGGTCTCAAAGTTTGTATGGAAAAATTTTAACGCGCAATCCGATTTACTCAAAACTCAGTATTTATACTTACTTAAAAATAAAAATAAAGAATAATGTGTGTCAGGGTTTTTCGAAAATCTACCTCTAACGGGGTGAAAAGGGGTAGTCAATTTCACAGGGGAGGATTTTACTGCGCGGCTTGATTAACTCGAAAATTGGTGTAAATAATCTTTGAGTGAAGCTATGGAAATATCTCAAACCATTTTTTTAAATTCCTTCCCTGTGGGGGTGAAAACAGGGAATACAATTTACATGAAAAATGTTATTCATTTGGTTTTAATTGACTTGAAAATTGGCACAAATATTTGCCTAAGTTTGTCATTATTAGTTTTTTAAAACTACCCGGGAGGGAGGGTTAGAGGGGGAGGGGCAAGGGAGGGGTGGTGAGGAGTGTGAGGGGGAGGATGATGGACGCAGGGAGAAAGGGTAGGAATTGGTGAGGAGAGGAGGAAGACATGGTGAAGGCTGAGGCGTGGGGAGGGGTTGGTGAGCCGGAGGTGGAGGAGAGGGGGAGAGGAAGGGGACGGAGTGGTGAGAGAGAGAGCGAAGGGGAAGTGGTGAAGGGGGTGTGAGAGTGAGTGAGAGGGGGAGGGAGAGGTAGCGGAAGGGGATGTGGTGAAGGAACGACCTAAACTCTGGAACTACCCTACCAGTCGGACTTTAAAAAATCTTTTTGCATTAATGATAGCCCAAATCTTATAGAAGGCATATTTAACATCACTCTAGGACCCTTAGGTGCCGAGCAAAAAGAAAAAAAGTCTGAAAGAACGCTAAGTGAAAACGAAGTAATAGCGCGGGTAGGCAATGCGATGCGACGGGGGGTCGAGCAAAAAATAAATTTCACGCGGACGAAGTCGCGGGCAGAAGCTAGTATTATATATACGGGGTTACATCTTTATTTAGACGACATGTTATTGAAATTGTACCTATTTCGATATCATATAATTCAGCTCCGATATTATTTAGCGCAAAGTTCTTTTATGAGTCATTATTATTATAGATACCACTATACGTTAGCAACAATAAATTAAGTGGCCGCTCAAAAAAAAAAAACATGCCACTGGTTCATACAAAATTACCCAAACCCGTTTCCTTAAAATCTTTCGGATTGTGATTGAAAGTGTGTAATCTGGGGGCACTGGAGTGCCCCCGCCAAGACGAGCCAAGCGAAGCGCAAGGGCACTACCTACCTTTTCTCGAAGCACTTCGTCGTATTTTTGAACCTTCTTAACTTGGGTTTGGATTATACCAGATAAACAAAATTTTCGGGACATGATGTCAGTGGTAGACTTATTAAACCTATAAAGTTTCAATTGCATAGCTCTTATACTTTAGATTTTATTGATATCTAAAATACCCCGATTTCGTCACTGACTCACTGATGATCATAAAAATTCTTAGGGTACTTCCTGAAGTCCTAGAAAGCTGAAATTTGGTATGTAAGCTAGTATTAGTACACAAACAACAAAAAAAATCTAAAACTTGGAACTTTTACCCCCCAACCCCTTAAACTAGGGGATGGAAATTTGTATGAGACTTCCGCAAATAAAGTCCTAGAAAGCTGAAATTTGGTATGTAAGCTAGTATTAGTACACAAACAACAAAAAAATTATAAAACTTGGAACTTTTACCCTCCAAACCCCTTAAACTAGGGGATGGAAATTTGTATGAGACTTCCGCAAATAATAAGTACTTATACTTACGAGTAGTGTACTTCGATAAGTGTTTATTAATCTCCTACCTATCAACCTATACATATCATAAGCAACTTCCAAAAAGAAATGAAATCCCACCAAAAACATTTTCATGTAAAATGTTGCCAAGACGAGACCACATATAGCTCGCACTGACAAAAAGCTATCAGATCTCATGTAGAGCCAAGCTTCTAACTCTACACGCCCTAACTCTCCAAGCCCTAACTTCACAAACTGTACACCTTTGTCAAAATATGTGGCTTGGCCGTTTCGCTACCATCACATGGGCGCAAGGTGAAAAATATATTCACTGTTCATTACTTTTCTGATAATATACAATAGTTCTTGTCGTAACGAAACGGCCAAGCCTCATATTTTGACTAAGGTGTAGAGTTTGTGAAGTTAGGGCTTGGAGAGTTAGGGCGTGTAGAGTTAGAAGCTTGGCTCTACATGAGATCTGATAACTTTTTGTCAGTGCGAGCTATATGTGGTCTCGTCTTGGCAACATTTTACATTTTTTTTTTATCCTTTATTAAAAAGAACCAGGTTCTTAATAATTCATTACAATCTAGCCTACAAGACTAATAAGCAATTTTAATCTAACTTAATTTTTACGTGATAATTATTTTAAAACTTAGAATAGTGTTCATTGCACTTTACACAAGTCCGTTCCACTTTCTTAGAGTCTAATATAATAATATAAACACTTTGTTCATGTGTTATATGAGTGTCATTGTCACTATTATTTCTACACTTTTTACACTACACTAACTCAAAAGGTTTTGTTCGTTTTAGTCTTCGCACTATATTAGTCTGGTCTAACAGCTGAATTGCCTCGATGTTCACATGTTGGTGGAGTCGGTGTTCATGGGCCTCAGCAAATTTTTGAATTATGTTGGTAACGGGTTCCATTTTTAAGTCACGATGGAGGTCGTCATTTCTTATATACCAGGGCGCATTAACAATACTCCTGAGTACCTTATTCTGGAATGTTTGTATGATTTTGATGTTGGTCGGTTTAGTACAGCCCCACAGTTGTATGCTATATGTCCATATTGGCATAAGAATATGCTTATACAACGTGTAATGTTAAATGCGCAAAACCTCTTAAGGGGTCATTGTACTCATCATTATGAACAACTTTTATTATGGGACCAAACCTGAAATCGCGAAAAAAAAATCAGCTGTTCAGTACATTTTGACGAATTATGCGAACATAAATATACTGAACAGCTGATTTTTTTTTCGCGATTTCAGGTTTGGTCCCATAGTAAAAGTTGTTTATAATGATGAGTACAATGACCCCTTAAGAGGTTTTGCGCATTTAACATTACACGTTGTATAATAGAATTTTACTATGAATCGATAGGCAGGAATTCCGTCCAATCAACCAATACATGTTTTTAAAACGCATGTCTAGTTCCTGTCTTTTCTTTTTAACATGCGCTTTCCAGCGCAGTTTCGCGTCAAGCGTTATGCCAAGATATTTGGCTGTATTTGCGTATGGCACTTGTTGACCATTTATGAAGATTGGGTGGTAATCACAATTCCTGTTGGTGAAATCAATGTGAAGTGACTTCGATTCATTCAACTTGATTCTCCATTTTTGTGCCCAATTATGAACTTCATTTACAGCGATTTGTACCTTTGTGGTTGCTTCTGTATGACATGACCCTGTAGCCATAATAGCAGTATCATCCGCCATGGTTGCAATTGTATTATTTTCCAACTCTGGGATATCATATGTGTACAACAGGTAGAGGACTGGACCCAGCACACTACCTTGAGGCACGCCAGCTTTAATAATTTTTAACTCGGAAAAGGCATCCTCGTGCCTTACTCGAAACATTCTATCTGTGATGTACGATTGCAAGATATCGGCAAAATCATTGGGCAGCATTAGTCTTAGCTTGTATATCAAACCCTTATGCCAAACTCTATCAAAAGCTTGTGCTACATCTAAAAACACGGTGGAGCAGACTTTTTATCTTCAAACGTTCTCTCAATGATGTTGGTAATTCTATGTACTTGGTCTATTGTTGAGTGTTTCTCTCTGAAACCAAACTGATGGTCAGGGATCAGGTTTTTCTCGTTTATGATTGGTTTTAGGCGTTTTAAAAATAATTTTTCAAACAGCTTTGACAGTATAGGCAACAGGGAAATGGGCCTGTATGATGACACTCCGTGAGGTGGTTTACCTGGCTTTGCAATCATTATCATTTCAGCAACTTTCCATGGCTCAGGAACATGCTTTAGCACGAATGCAGCATTTATGAGCCTAGTAAGCTTAATTATGGCTTTACGCGGTAGCTGTTTTAGAATTTCTCCCGTAATAAGGTCATACCCAGGGGTTTTCTTTAGGCTAATGTTTTGAATTTCCTTAGCAACTTCTTTCGGGGTCACAAGCTGAATTCTTTGATCTTGCAGAAAGCATTTTACATGAAAATGTTTTTGGTGGGATTGCTTATTAGGGTTCTGATCATTTTTTAGGGTTCCGTACCGTTACTATGGGTGTTATAGATCTATGCCAATCTATATAAATATAACCGGCCAAGTGCGTGTCGCACGCACAATGAAGGGTTCCGTAGTTGGGATGACTTTATCCAAAAAAACATGTTCCCATACATTCCAACTGTAAATGTAAGTTTGTACTCACAATATTGAGAGATTTCCCATGTTATTTTAAGACCACAGACTGTAATCTAAAAGTAATTTTCTGTATTTTTTTAAATATACTATCGGAGATAAGGTGGTAATGGTAAATTTTGTTTTTATAAGTTTTTTCTTGCAAATAAGTATCTTCAAGCATTGGTATGGAAATCAGGTCAACAATGTTCGGTGGGCAGGAGTGCTGTCGGAGCCATATCAATTGGAGTGTGGAGTGAGACAGAGGGGGTTGACCACCCCTGCCCCCTTCAATTTTTATATGAATTCCCTGCCCTGATTGAGGCGCTTAGCAGTCATCATGTCGGTTGTCATATTGACAGTGTCTGTGTAAATAATTTAAGTTATGCGGATAACATGGTGTTGCAGAGCGCGTCGGTCGGCGGTATTTGTTAGGCTAGCCGCACACACACAATAATATTGTAAATGCAAGATTGTCAAAAATGTTCATCAATAAAAGGTCCCGCACACTACGCCATAATATTGAACATTTTTCGTGGTAAAATCTGACTCAGTCGGTCAGCGGCTTGATTCGAGTGCGCACGTTTTATATACTGGATAGAAAGAAGAAAGTCGTTGCATTCATCTATTTTATCAGCTTGTTGGTGATTATAAGGTTCACTTTAGCTTGTTCGGGATTTGAGTAAAAGACAGACGTGTGTTCTACGACAAGTGTATTGAGCGACTAGTTTTGTTTCAATGTGTGTCTATTAAATATATCTGTATGACATATACATAGTTATAAGTTTAGAGCTATGCGCGTTGAGCGCGATACGTCACAACACAGCTTAATAAAATATAATAATAATATTTGTATTTTCTTTGACTGGTTGCTCATCATTTGATAACAACAGCAATTCATAATACGTCCAGGAAGACGGAACGTAAACATCATCGGTTCCCTTTCCCGATGATTTGGATTTGTAGACCTTCTTTAATTCTGTCCGAAAATTTGTTCGTAGATAATTTTTTTTTTCTTTACATCTGCTTTTGATTTTTTTATAAATATCTAGCAACTTTTCCTGCGCATTATTCCTCTTTACTTTATCGCAAAATGCTTCGATAGATGTATTCCATAGACCTGGACAAGTTTCCCATGTTATAATAAACTCTAACTAATATTGCGTTTCCGTGGGTGCTATTTTATTTTCCATACAAACTGTTCGTATCTGTCAAACAGAATGTGGCGGTACGAAGTTCGCCGGGTCAGCTAGTAACTAATCTGGTGGACTAAGGGAAACATAATTTCCCATAGTCCACCTAGATGAACTAGGAGGCTGGACCATGGGCAATACACGTTAGTATTATCAAAATTATTTTCGCTTTGATAGGTACTGTTTTTATCCTCCATTTTTAATAAAAAAACACGAACGTCTGCCTGCCTTGAAATCTTTTTCTTAATAAAATATTGGCGCGCACCCGCACACGACATTATGTGAACGTTACGCAACTGAACATGGGTTATTGTATAACGTTCAGAAAAGTCAGTGCAGTGTTTTTGAGGCGGGGTCCAAATACCATCTTGATGTGCCTCCCATACGGCTTAACGGTGTTCCTCTTGAGTGAAGGAACAATTTAAATAGGTACCTAGGTCACTTGGTCATCACTGATCTAAGACAATGCTGACATTGAAAGGGAACACAGGGCACTTTCCGTGCGTGCGAATGTGATAGCCCACAGGTTTGCACATTGTACTGCAGACGTAAAGGTGACGCTCTTTAGAGCATACTGTACCACTTTCTCATGCGGCTTGTGGGAGAAATATTCGCGGGCGTCGTATGTATGGAGCCCTTCGTGTCCAATTAATAACGCGTTCAGAAAACTGATGTGAGCACTATGTACCTAATATAAAGCTACATTTTACTGGGTTCGTCTTTCACTGACTTGAATGTGCCCTAGCGGTTGAGAGTATGTCATGCTCACTCAAATGTCTCGCTGGTGGTGGCGTGTGTTGGATCATTAAGTTCCCTTCAAAATGGTTGAGCTAATTGGTGCTGATCCATGCGTCATGTTCGTGAACGGGCGCCGTCAGTTGGGACTGGTCGTCTCTTAGCTGCCACGGTTTATTTTTAATTTAGTTGTTTTAGTTTTTATCTTTTTCATTGCGGACGCTTTTAACGTGCACGTCTTTCTACATCGTTAACATCTATATTTTCAATATGAACGATGTAACCAATATTATGTAAAATATTTGATTTAAAAGAGTGTCCGTGGAGTTTCTTGCCCGTTCTTCTCCAGGATGTACAGTCAGCGTCACGATGTGGTTACCCCCCTTGCAAGCACCGGTGCTTCCAAAGGGGTTGATGGTGATGTACGATGTGGTATCGTGACGCTGACTGTACACTTTGGAATCTCCCGTGTTTTTCACCGTTTCGATGGCGCGGCCACGGGGGTTTTAGTTTCACAGCTCCTAAAATATTAACCTACGATTTTTTTCTATATTTTTACCAATTATTTACAAATTCAATCTGTTGTTTACCTAAATTTCAGGTCTGTGAAACGCTTAGTTTTAGAGATCTCCGTGGCCGCGCGGTTCTTCGCGTTTCAAATGGCGCGGCCACGTTCAAACCCTTCTAACTTTTTAACCATAGCTTTGACAAATTAGTGCTTTTTGGGAATCAACTTTTACAAATTGTTGGCATAGTTTATTTTTTTATAACGCCATGGCCGCGCGGTCGAAACGCATACCTACGTTTATTTGTTTAATAAGAGTTTGTGTAAAAAGTCACGTCAAGATTGTTTACCTTTATTTCACTACCTAAACCTTTCTGGTAGGTATAGGTATCGATATCTAAACACTCATCTTCATAGCTTCACTAACTCCGATCTACATTTGGAACAGAAAACAATTTATCATTCGAAAGGTCATGGCCATGGAATCGGATCTCCGAGAACCGTATGATTTCCCAAAAGGCTAATATTTGAGAAAAACCTAATTAGGTATGTACCTAGTCGCGGTGGTAACCAGTAGACTAAACTTATTTTCGTTTGAGTTATTAATAGCTATAGATAGCCCTCTCGAAACCAATAACCAAACTTAGAACTAATGGAATCTAGGTCCAACCAATTATTGGAATTTAAAATCAAATTCGTAGCAGTTCTGGAGGTTATTCAAGGTAATTTTTCTAGGCAAATAAAATTGTAAATAAGGTGTTATAAATATATAGGTACGAGTACCAATACTATAATACATTTATATTGAGAATCTATTTGCGTTAATACTATAAGTATTTGGTTTTTTACCAAACCACAGACAGGTGTTTGTAAAAACCAAATAGAGTAAGGTGATAATTGAAGGATAATTTATGAATGCCCTGGGGCTATTGAATAGGGTTCAATAGCCCTAAGTAACCGTAAGTTCGATAACCTTCCATAACATTAGAATACCTATTCAGTTTTTTTTTTTAAACTAAGTACAATCAATCAATCCGCCTAGCTTTTTCCCAACCATGTTGGGGTCAGCTTCCAGTATAACTGGATGCAGCTGAATACTTACCAGTATTTTAAACATTTTTTAAACTAAGTACATCCCGATAATATTGAATTTCTCTAGGAATTTTCTCGCTAACTAAGTAGGTACTGCATATTAAATATCGGGCAGTATAGAAATTCTATCCGCGGGAAAAGTGCCAGATGAGACGAGAGTTGGGAATAGTTAGACTACGTCACGGAGAGACCGAACTAACTTTTATAAACTCGCTTCTATACTGTGACCACTAGAGTGGAAAGTACAACTTCTACTCGTGCTGAACACACTGGCAGTTCCTACGGACACGAATTAGACCTTACTGCGGGGAATTAGAAGCAGTTTTACAAATATTGTTTTGAGAGAAAGCACTTTCCGGTTGTGTGTCGTGTTGGATGACGCAGATGACGGCGTGACACGCCGAGCACCAACCCACCAACGGTTGCCAGTACTTGCCAGTCGAGCGGAGTCCGCTCGTCTACTAGGACTGGAACGTGACCTCTCTACATAACATACAGTTTTCCGCGAGTAAGTTACCGTGTGCCAAGTAGAAACCAAATAAATGACATCCAGATAGCAAACAAAAGAATAACGCAGATGTGTTACGAGGTAAGTGTTTTCATAAAATTGTTATGTTACAATCAATATGCTTTTGTGGCCACATTTTTACTCCACTTTGATTGTAAGTTATTGAAATTTGATTGTAGGTAAGCTATTAGTTGTAAGTTATTGAAACTACAGCGAGAACTAAGTTATATAAAGTAACTATCTTTTGGAATTTACATAGGTATATTCTGATAGCAAATCGTAAAATTTATAGTTTTGCAAGACGGGGATTGGCTTGCAACAACTAATTACCTACTTACAAAAAAAAATAAGCTTGATTTTTAATTCGGTTATGACCAGCTAGGTACTTATTGTAATATTTATATTAGATCATAGCGATATATTATAAATATTATAATAAGTATCTAGCTGATAATAATTTGAATTTGATAACTTCACGCATTTCAAGTGTCAAAGAATTTAATTAAATGTTTAATCTGCTGTTGCTTGCTTTTAATAAACTTATGCGGTTTTAAACATTAAATTAAATTAATTATTATTCTTATCAAGATGTCTCATACGGCATGCCTATTCAAATCGAACTAGATTCAAACTTTCACATACTTAACAAAAAAGTGTGCTGCATTGTTTATTGATTAACGATGCATGGTGCATCGATGAAGTTTCACATTTTAAAAATTCTGTCTTTTTTTTAAACAATTTTTTTTTTATGTGACAAGAATGGCTCAGACATTTAATTAGTTAAGTATTTATTATTATTAACCTCTTTGTCTGTGGTACTGACGATAATATTATTCTCATTGGTTTATTTCTCTAAAAAAACAATCCGGTTTACTAAGTGGCACGAAGTACCGGAAGGAGAAGACTGTCGAAAAGAATTTAAGCAAAATATGCTAAATTAAGATAGAAGACATGCGAAAATATCAGCAAACATAATAAACATACTTTGACTTTAATTGGGCCAAGGTAGTTGAGCTTATAGTCTTTGGTATGTATAACTTGTGTCCCAGTTTTAGATACAGGTTACCAACCTCACCTACCGATTAAGTTCAATTTAAGTTAATACGACTCAACAATGTAACTAAGCGTAATAAATAATATAACACAAAAATCAGCTGGAGATGGCTACGGTCTTTTGAAATCGAAAGTTTTTTCTTTCGTTTAGCGGGACTACGACAATAGGGTTAATGTGCCAATGGCAACAGGCGGAAGGAAAGCTGACAAAATAATGACACCTAGGTTATTGCAGAGATACAAAAAGGCACGCGCACGCCCTTAATAAATTATTTAAAACATAGCTTCTGCCCGCAACTTCGTCCGCGTGAAATTTCTTGTTCCCAGACCCACCGAGTTGCATCGCATCGCCCGCCCGTGCCGTATTACGTCGTTTACCGCTTTTATTCTTTTTGCTCGGCTCCTAAGGGTTATAGCGTGATGTTAAATAGCATATAACCTTCCTCAAGAATTGGGCCATCAAATGAAAAACGAATTTTTCAAATCCGACTGGTGATTACTCCCTATACCTATAGGTACAAACAAAGGAGACCATTCACGTTTCATACAAAGTCCGGCCTAAAAGTCGAGAAGGAATTAAGCATCGGCGCCATACTAATACTTGTTCAAGTTGACCTTCTCAACAAGCTCTTACCTATCACTTTTTTCGCCAACCGGTAGTTTCATTTTTTGATAAAACGTATGAGAAACCAGATTTTTGGACTTAAATTGCACAAGTCACAATGGTCGTACAGATTTGGTACCACAATAAAAAATGTTGGTGCTGGTATTTCCAACAAGGCTGACACATTTTTTTAGGATGCCGTACCTCAAAAGGAAAAACTGAACCCTTGTAGGATCACTTCGTTGTCCGTTTGTCTGTCAGACTGCCAAACTCAAGACCCTTTTTCTCAGGAACGCCTGGAGGTATAAAGTTGAAATTAATATGAAATACGTAGGTTTATGGTCACTTGAAGCTCTAAAAAAAATCAAGCTTATATGTCAACGCAATAAAAAAATACGGCCATTTAAGCGACATATTTTGATTCTCGCAAGTAAATCAAAACCCGTTGACCTAGAATCATGAAAGAACATCGGCCAAATTTCTATAGAAGCTGGACCTGAGTTTTATTTTCAGTGTACAGAAGCAAATTATAGTGAGATTTGATTGTTTTATGTAGTAAACACCATTCCTTTCGAAAATAATATCTAAATAGCCAAGATATTTCAATAATGCAAAAAATACTTTTGAGGTTATCGGTGTCCGGAAATCAAAAGCACAGAATAATCCTCACAAGTGGTACCTAGTTATCAGTCTGTAAAACAATGCCAAGGTCAAACAACAGAAGGAAATCCAAAACAGTACAGTACGTATCACAATATTCACACTAACAACAACAACACAACAATGCGAGATCGCCGGATGCAAAGACTACACACTACAGTATATTAGTGTTAAATTGACACCCGTTGTAATTGACAGTATTGACACTGTCAATAGAATAGAATCATGAAAGAACATCGGCCAAATTTCTATAGAAGCTGGGCCTGAGTTTTATTTTCAGTGTACAGAAGCAAATTATAGTGAGATTTGATTGTTTTATGTAGTAAACACCATTCCTTTCGAAAATAATATCTAAATAGCCAAGATATTTCAATAATGCAAAAAATACTTTTGAGGTTATCGGTGTCCGGAAATCAAAAGCACAGAATAATCCTCACAAGTGGTACCTAGTTATCAGTCTGTAAAACAATGCCAAGGTCAAACAACAGAAGGAAATCCAAAACAGTACAGTACGTATCACAATATTCACACTAACAACAACAACACAACAATGCGAGATCGCCGGATGCAAAGACTACACACTACAGTATATTAGTGTTAAATTGACACCCGTTGTAATTGACAGTATTGACACTGTCAATCCATGGCGCGCGTCGATGACATATTATGACGTTCCGTTGTACACAATTGAACAAAATGCTGATACTTACTATGAACCCACATAATTATTTTTATGACAAGAATCCAATACATAATAAAAACAGCACTAGTTGGTTTGATACACAAGTATATAGACTTGAATTACATCTAATAACTATTCAGAAAAACGTGAATAATTATAATCTTTGAGTACTAAATCATTTCTTAAGCAAAATGAATCGTCAAAGGTGCGTTCTGAACATGTTATTCTAAATAATTTGCAAATTATGCTATTTAAAAAAAATATGTTTGTGCTTTTTTTTCTGGCGACTTAAATATCTATTTCTTATGTTTTTTTAAGACCTTAAAAAATACTAGATTTTTTCATATATATGGCATATCTGTACACCACCGCCTCGTGGTCAGGTACGATTTGGCCGTCCTTCTTTGGCAAGGAGCAGTCTCATCTCACAACACAATTAAAGGAAAAAGTCCGAAAATTGCTATTTTGTAGTTTAAAAATTTTCAGTTGGCAAAGTGATCGTGACGTACATCAATGTATGGGAGAACAAGTTTTTCAAGTACAATGTTAAGTTTGTTTTTGGGATACATTCTTCAACCACAGAACCCTTCATTGTGCGTGTCCAACACGCACTTGGCCGGTTGTTTTGGTTGACCGGACTTTGACTCTTAAGGCGGATATGAATGGTGTCCTTTTACCTCTTTATCTATACTTATTATAAATTACAGTCGGTTTTCATGTCTGTCTGTGTGGCCGCGTTGTTCTTCTAAATTGCGCAACAGATTTTGATGTGGTTTTCACTATTATTTAGAGAATTTATTCCGGAAGGTTTATATCTATAAAACTTTAATATTAAACTTACATGTAATAAAGAAATCTTCATGTTTTGTCAAGTCGTAAAAACCGTTCGAAGGGGCCGGGCCGCTAGTAGGTATTACCTAATAAGTATTAGTATAGATTGGACCACGGAATAGATAAATAACGTTTTATTATCTATTCCGTGGATTGGACCAACGCCGCCGTAGAGATGGTAGAGCTGCTCTCCAACGGCTGTAACTTACTTACGTACTTAGCTTATTAAGTTATTTATTTATTTATTTTATTTTGGTTTACCAACAATTGTTTACACTAACATCTTGAGCAAAAAAATTACATGTCTTAAACTTTAAACAGTGTAACAATTACTTAAAGGTAAACACCACATGAACTAAATTAATTTATGTTAATTGTAAGCTTAGCTTAGCTTAGTACAGTTTAGAGCCAACTTAAAACAAAAGAAAAATGTTATGTAGGTACTGAACTGATATACTAATATTAATACTTTACAATAAAACAGATAAACAACACAAAATTTTAGATTTCTGCTTAGCTAAAGAATCAAAGTGGAAGTCGATTAGGTCGCTACAACCATTCAAAACCCTACAGAACCTAGCACATGGAGAGTTAGATCCCAACACCGTTCTTCTCTGTGGAGGACGAAGTGGAGTTATGGGTTTACGAGGAATTCTTGAAGGAGCACGAAAGTTTATAAGTGCGAGCAGCGGCGGTGAGTCAATATTTCCTGTCAAGATTTTACAGGCAAACATTGCGTCGTTTAAACGTCTACGCTCTTCTAAGGTGTGCATGTTGAAGATTTTTAATCTGTCTATGTAAGAAGGCGTTTTTTTAGCTATACCGACAGAAAAAGCCAAATGCCAAGCAAATCGTTTTTGGACGCGTTCTAGACGCAAACTGTGAGTAGCATAGTGCGGCCGCCACACCACACTACAGTACTCTAATATGCTACGTACTAAACTATAGTAAAGTAAAATTTTTGTTTTACTTTGACGAAAACCTTTACACTGTCTTATGACAAACCCCAACATTTTTGACGCTTTTTTAACAACATGATCTACGTGTGGCACAAACGTTAATTTTTGGTCAAACAAAACTCCAAGGTCACGTATAGTGTCTACTTCATTCACCTTATCTTCATTAATGTAATATACTGTCTCAATAACGTAATTTTTTCTTGTATACTTAACATGGTAACACTTCTTTGAGTTCAAATGCATTTCATTATTCTTGCACCATTGGATAAGACTATCAAGGTCCTTCTGTAAAAGCGAGGAATCTCTATCAGACTTAATTATTCTAAGAAACTTTAAATCATCCGCATACATAAAAATCCTGGAGTACCGCAAACAGCTGGGAATGTCATTAATAAAGTAGATAAACAATATAGGCCCCAGATGTGAACCTTGCGGGACTCCCGAGGAGATTTTGTATACATTAGATTGGTAACCGTTTACCACAACAAAGAAAGATCTATCAGCCAAATACGAAATCGCCCATTTAAGCAAGCTGCCAGTGATACCATACGCATGCAACTTATGAGATAAGATTTTATGGGAAACTTTATCAAAGGCTTTACTAAAATCAGTGTAAATGACATCTGCCTGGAGACCAGAATCGACAGCTCCAATTAAATTCTCCGTGAATGCAACTAGATTAGTGCTCGTGGATCGTGATCCAACAAATCCATGCTGATGATCGCTTATGAATAGCTTGAGATGGTTCTGGAAATGCGGACAGAGTAGTGATTCAAACACTTTGGCAAACGTTGAGAGAATTGAAATGGGCCTATAGTTAAATATGTTGTCATTGCTATCCGATTTATGTACAGGCACCACCTTTGCCATTTTCCATTTCGTAGGGAATACACCAGAAAACAAAGATTTGCTGTATATGGCCATGAGTGGATGCACCAACTCATCCGCACACGCCGAAATAAATATTGGCGGTATACCATCTGGGCCAGCACCTTTGTTAATATCCAAACTTTTTAATTTCTTAAGTAGGCTCTCACTGCTTATATTTGGACTTATTAAGCATAGACTGGTATTCCCAAGAGACTGTGAAGATAATTCGGTGTTAAGCTCACTACTTGACTCTTGGTCGGGGCTATAAACAGACGAGAAGCTGGTAGCAAACATCTCACATATTGTCGTTATTAAGCAAGCTAAGATAATACTTGGATAGGCTGCACGCTATCACTATAAATCTCACTATGTACTATTCTTCGAAGATCGCGTGAGTATTTTAGGTAAGTTCCACACAGACACGTTATCATTGCCTGATTTAAACTCTCATGTCGATGTCTTTGTGAAAATATTACCAGTCAGCGGGTAGTAGAGAAGCTAATTGGTCAGGGTGTGTTGGGCGAAGTGCCTACATTTTCAAAAAAATTGGTAGCTAATCAGCCAACAACAAGCGAAATTAAAATTTTCTTCTTTTTTTGCATTTTGAAAGTCAGTATTATGTTGTAAGTAGGTAAGTACTTAAAAATATTAGTATAGATGACTTTAACGATCATAATTATGTAAAAATAAATTCATACTTGTTACGGTCGCCAATCACATTTTTATCAACATACTTAGTAGCATACTTACAACCTAATACTGACTTGCAAAGTGCAAAAAACATAAGAAAAATTTAATTTCGCGGGCTACCCTGGCGCTTTCGCCTTAAGGTTGATGCGCGGGGGTAGCCCGCGAAATTCTAAATTTCTTACGTTTTTTGCAATTTGTAGGTCAGTGTGAGCTTGTATGTTGATTAAAATATGATTCGCGGCCGTAGCTAATATGGCTTTACAGAATTATAATCATTAGAATCAGCAATACAACTCCATAAGTTAGCAATTACCTCAAACCTCATGATTTCATGAAATCGCTAGATTTGAGATAAATGCTAACTTATGGAGTTATATTGCTGATTCTAATGATTATAATTCTGTAAAGCCATATTAGCTACGGCCGCGAATCATATTTTAATCAACATTCCAGCTCACACTGACCTACAAATTGCAAAAAACGTAAGAAATTTTGAATTTCGCGGGCTAGCCTGGCGCTTTCGCCTTATTAAAGGTTTTTAAGCAAGTGACAAAGATTTTATTGAATCTTGAATAATCTTGAAAAAGAAAAAGTAGGTAGTTATTCTATGTTATACTTTAAGAATTAAAAGTTTAGACACGCTTCTGTAGTAATACTAGTAATCCATAATCTAGCAACTAACAGTAGAAAACTACAGCTAATTCGTCTTTTTGACATACAGCAAGTGACGTGCGGGGTTATGGGAGACCACAAACCATGATTAATGTAGGTAGGTAGCTACATACGGTACGGGTGTTAAGTGTAAACTATGCTTTAATGATTAAAATAATATTATTATTTCACGGATTGCGTTTAGTTTCTCAATGGCCATTTTAATCGCTTGTTGATTAAATTATAAATACATCGCGATTTCTCTAGTAGCCCGTACCTAATCGTGCGTGTTGGGAGATTCATTAATAAAAAGCATTCATTGTTGCTTGTCGAAGTGGGTGATGAATATTGTTACTTTTACTAGTTTTACTACTTAGGTGCTGACGCTTAGATTATTGAATAATTATATGTGTATTGTATTGTTAATTTTGAGCCTTATCTCCTGCCGTATTTGCGCGATAAATTAACATGATTAAGTACTTAGGTACCGAAAAGACACCTTCACAAACAAAATATGGATTTAAGCAGAGATATACCTACATAAGTATGTACCTATACCTACACTCGAACATGGAGATCACAAGATACCTACGTGTTTAAACCGTGAAACAATGTGGGATAACCAGTGTTCCAGAATTCTGTAGGCGATAGAAAGAAAGAAAGAAAGAAAACTTGTTTATTCTGTACAAATAAAACGCACATAGACAAAGAATAATAATAAAACAAGAAGACAGTACACTCAAAAAGCAATATGAGCAAAAGCCTCATATCTAAGTTCGCAAATATTTTTTATCTAGTACGTACGTGATATTATGGCGATGGCAATGATCACGGATCACCTACACTACACCACGGGAAGGTCAAATAACGTGCGGACATGACCGCAGCTTGACATGACTAATACAAAATACCCAGTAATAACACAAGTCACGCTTTGAGTAAATAAATAAAAGAAAGTTGTCAAATACCAAGCGACGCAACCATACGCTTGTAACGTTTGCAGATATTTTGCAGTAGTTAGTCACAGAAATGTAAAAGTATTGTAATAATCTCAATAAACTACACTTTTACTAGTACTTTGATAGTTTTAAGCATCTTAAATCAACCGTGTCGTGATTTACCTAGGTATACAAGTTGTAATTGTAACTTAAATAACGCACAACCTCTTAAAAGGGGTCATCATCATTATGAAGTTTACCTAATATGGGACCAAAACTGAAGTGGTGAAAAAAAAATCTGCTGTCCCCTTCGATCAATAATAGCACTATTGATGGAAGGCTGTTCCCCACATTTTGATGAGTCATCTATCTATATAAATAAAAAGAAAAGTCCTGACTGATTGACTGACTCATCAACGCCCAGCTCAAACCCTGAACCTAGAAAGCTGAAAAGAGCAGAGGTTCCCTTTATAATGTGAGCGAGAGTGTATGGGCGGCCGTCACCTCCTTCTGCGAAGCAGCAATGCTCGTGAAGGAGGAGGCGGAACGCGTGATGAGGGAGAGGCGACCTCACGCCCTTAGTCGCCGCAGGAGACGCCCTGGGCGGCGGGAATCTATAGCCGATTCCCGGCCTTCGCAGGCGCGGCCTTGCGGACGGCGAGCAGTGGGGTAGCTCGCCGTCCGGTAAGGACCAGGGAATCTACTCCCAAACTCCGTCCGTCCATCCGTCCGTCCGTCAGTCCGTCCGTCTGACATTACGATCCATCAAAACAAGTGTAAAAGTTATTTTTTTCGGACGGGCAATAACACATCGGGAGTATAGACAACTGTCAAATCGTGTTGTCATTCATACTTCGTTCGGGTCCTGAACCAATCATCCATCCGTAGGTGATACGGAGTCGGGATCTCATGGCGGCATGGAGAGCGCGACTGTCGCAACCCAGCGCTGGGCACGCCACAATAGCGGCGATAAGTCCCCTCTTTGAGGAGTGGCTAGAGAGGCGCCACGGCGTCCTCACCTTCCGCCTGACGCAGGTCCTCACCGGACACGGTTGTTTCGGGAGGTTCCTGTTTCGCATAAGGCGGGAGGAAACGCCCGGGTGTTTCCAGTGTGGATCGCCCGGAGGACACGGTGGAGCATACAGTGGAGGTCTGCCCGGCTTGGGCAGAGCACCGCCGTGTTCTCACGGAGGCGATCGGCGGCGGCGATCTCTCGCGTCCGAGCCTGGTCCAGGCCATGGTGCGGAGCGAGAGTGCATGGGAGGCCGTCACCTCCTTCTGCGAAGCAGTGATGCTAGCGAAGGAGGAGGCGGAACGCGTGAGGGAGAGGCAGCCTCACGCCCTCAGTCGCCGCAGGAGACGCCCTGGGCGGCGGGAATCGCGGGGCGATTTCCGGCCACCGTAGGCGCGGGCCTGCGGACGGTGAGCAGCGGGTAGCTCGCCGTCCGGTAAGGACCAGGCCCGAGTCGACGGCGCGTTGTGTTCCACGCGCGCCTCAAAGAGATGTCAGCAAGTGACGGGGCCCAATATGGCCGACGCCGCTGGGGTCGCGGGTTGTCTGAAAGGGTTACCGCGGCCCTGGCATAGGCAACTGAAGGAACACGGGTGGGTTTTAGTCAGTAAAAGTCTGACACGCCCTCCCGCTCCACCCAGAGCGGGAGAAGTTATTTGATGATTTCCCACCCTCAAAAAAAAAAAAAAAAAAAAAAAGGTGATACGGAGTAGGAAACGCTCGTAACGAAGGCCGAAACTACGGACTTCGTGCTTAGGGAGTAGACCTCCTGGCCCGGGTCACGGCGCGTTATGTTCCATGCGCGCCTCAAAGAGATGTCAACAGAGATGGGGTCCGATAGGGCCGATGCCGCCGGGGTCGCGGGTTATTCGAAAGAGATATCGTGGCCGTGGCACAGGCAACTGAAAGAACACGGGTGGGTTTTAGTCAGTAAAAGTCTGAAACGCCCTCCAACTCCGCCCAGAGCGAGAGAAGTCATTTGATTTCCCATCCACGAAGAAAAAAAAAAGGGAACAACGGATTTTTTTTCGCAATTTCAGGGTTGGTCCCATAATAAAATTAGCCCTTAAGGATGATGCGCAGTGGTAGCCCGCGAAATTGATTTTTTTTCGCGTTTTTTTGCAATTTGCAGGTCCGTGTCAGGTTGTATCTTGATGAAAGTATGATACGCGAAAATAAAACATATCTATTTATATAATTTTAACCATAAAAATCATCAATACATCTCTCTAAGTTAGATTTCGTTCGTTTCATGAATCTGCACGAAATCTAACTTAGAGAGATGTATTGATGATTTTTATGGTTAAAATTATATAAATACATATGTTTTATTTTCGCGTATCATACTTTGATCAAGATACAACCTGACACGGACCTGCAAATTGCAAAAAACCCAAAAAAAATTGAATTTCGCGGGCTACACAGCGCAATCACCTTAGTTAGAGAGGTTGTGCGTTATTTTATTTTAGAATTTTTGTACATTTACTTAGTTTATTTTAAGGATTTCGTTTACCGGCCCAATGTGTGCCAGACAACAGGACCCTATAGGTAGGTAATGAGATTGCGCGTGAGGCGCAATCTCATTACATAAGACAATACGAGTATGTGTCGCGTAATTACTAGTGTACGTACGTTGAGGCTATAGAAACCGGTATTAATTACAACCATGATGGTTACATTTGATTGTATATATCCTATATATAGGTAACTACTTAATATATATTTTTCTTATGGAATTACATAAGTACATGTTAAAAAATATTCAATACAATTGAGATTGAGACATTTAATTGCAATTTAATTCAACTGAATTCATGGAATTCAATTATTGTTTTATTCATACGTATATCTCCCATCATAACAATAGCTAGGTAAATAGTGGTATACCGGGGGCGGGCGCTGCGTCACTAGGGCGGGCGGCGGGAAGTTTTACAGATACTGCATAAAAATAGAGCAGAGACCCAACGTTATAATTGGGCCGGAATGTATAAAAAGTTATGCTCAGTTTAGAACCACACTATTACAAATATTATTTTTTGTTACTCGTAGGCAAGTCGTACGACTTGTAGCTAGGGCTGATTGGTGTTAGTTCTTTATCAATTTTAATGAATCAATTAAGATTATCTGTCAATCAAAATTTTGTTAGTAGGTAGGTACCAGTAGTTGATTAATAATATTATGATGTATTACTTTACTATAAATTATGATCTACCTATACTATACCTTATACGCACTTACGGTAAAAATTAATGAGTGGTAGGTGGAATATTATTTCACATTAAAATTTATCAGAGCTCGTGGCTAAGTAATAACAGCCGCACGGGTCAATCCATCAGGTTAAGCTACGCTTGCCGGGGTTGCTCCGTGGATAGGTGACCATCTTTACATACCGGGGCTCCTCCGTGCCTCGGAAAGCACGTTAAGCCGTTGGACCCAGCTGTCATTCGTGGATCTTTGACAGTCGTTACGGGTCGTCAGAAGCCCGAAAGTCTGACAACCAGTCTTAGATACCAAAGGGGTATCGTATTACCCAGTAACTGGGTTGTGGAGGTCAGATAGGCAGTCGCTCAATGTAAAATACTGGTATTCAGCTGCATCCGGTAAAATCCGGTTATACTGCAAGCTGACCCCAACATAGTTGGGCAAAGGCTAGGCAGATTGATTGATTAAAATGAATCACATCACACTTCTCCTAATACCTGCCTACTATAGGCACAGAATAAATAATAGTACTAACGTACAGAAGTTGCACTCCTTTGATCTTGAAGAAAGCCGCTTTTATAATAGCCTACAAAATCTTTTCCTCCCCATGCGCAACCTAAATTGCTCCTAATCGCCGCGCTTGAGAGTTGTTATTACTTTGTGTCGTTACTCGTCCGTAACATACCTACGCCGCTTAGCCGAGTACTAGGGCTGTCCGCAAAGAAAAATAAAATATGGTACCATAGCACCATATACCATACCATACATACCTTAAGGTATGGTGGTGGTGGTGGTGGGGTATATGGTACCTTTTTATACTTTTATTGTACCTATTTATGAGTAGTCTATCTAGAGTTGTTTCACTTTAATGTAATCACAAAATAAAAAAAAAATAAAAAAATAAATGTAATCAAACTCAAACTCAAACTCAAACTCAAAGCATTTATTTCAATTAAACCAATTACAGGCACTTTTGAATTGTCAAAGAGTCGGTCAGTAGGTAAGTCAGAAAGTTGAAGCTAGTTGCCCATTCCAAAACGTAGATCTATGGAGAAGAACGGGCAAGAAACTCCACGGACACTCTTTTAAATCAAAATATAGTTACAAAATATCGGTTACATCATTCATGTTGAAATTATACATGTGATTATATTATAATCACACTAATATTATAAATGCGAAAGTTTGTGAGTGTGTGCGTGTGTGTGTATGTCTGTTACTTCTTCACGCTCCAGCGGCTGGACCGATTTGGATGAAATTTAGTATGTAAATAGCTTATACCCTGGATTAACACATAGGATACTTTTTATCCCGGTCTACGCGGGTGAAACCGCGGGGCGCAGCTAGTGTCTTATAATTTTCAAACGTTATTTTTTATTAATCAATCAAACAATCATCATTCAATCATCAATTATTTTGAATACACCATCATCTCGTATAATTTTTAGAAGTGTTCTAAAGTAAACAATGTACAAACGCGTCTTAAATTGAAAGTAACATTTGGGCCACTTTAGTCGCCTGAACATGGTCATAAAACAACTAAAGATGCCTCAACGCACCAAGTTTGTGCGATCGTACGATCGCGGGTAATTACAGTTGCTTGTTAATCCTAAGTGAATCCTTAATTACTTTAAGCGATTTTGGACCTTACTCCTGAAACAATACGACGCGCATACAAACCCCCACCACTCCGCCGAGATCTCAAGTTAAATGTCGGCAACTATAGTAAGTAGGTAGGTAGGTAATAAAAAGATAGCAACAAAACTCGACATTTCATAATGGATTTTCGTCATTAAAAAAGTAACTATATCACTAATTTATATATAGTATAGTGATAATATGAATAGTATACTTAAATTTAAGATCTAAGATTTAATTTTTTCATGAGCGGCCGTACGTGTCTCGCTCGCTGAGCCCGTAATACATCCTGACTGACTTGTAACCCAGAGTTGCCGCGAGCTGTAGGTACTTATCTCGAGCGGAATGTACCAGTGCAAGAGGCCTGCTATAGGTAACACGTTTGTAAATATTTTATAATCTATAAAATCAATTTTAGCATTCGAGGGCAATAATTCAAAGTTCAATTGCAAAACTGTTAATCGAAGAACTCGTCGCGTACCTACAGCTAACTATATCAAAAGATGGTTGCTTGCTGTGTATGCTGGTCGGTCCACTAACCCAGTGACCTTGAACCACCGACCGGTTACGCCGTATAACTGGTGCGCTCGCCCAAACATTAGGTACCTGTACTATAATAAAATTCAAAAGAAAGCTGTGTGGAACACCTACTGACGACCCATCACAACACAACACTGTGAACAATACCTAAAGTTCATGCATTGAACCGTCAAACAAAGCTAGTATTAGCCCGAACCAGTTTGATTTCGACCTACACGATCGTGCCAAAAATTCATAACAGTTTAAGACTTAAGACCACTCTCATAATAGTACTTCGTATGAGTTCTTTGTAGGTACTTGTTAAAATTAAAAACCGACCAAGTGCATGTCAGACCAAGCACAATGAAGGGCTCCGTAGTTGAAAATATTTTATACCAAAGAGAAACTTAACATTTTAGTTGAAAAACATGTTCTCCCATACATTGATATACCTACGTCACCATTATATGTCACGGTCAGTTCTCCAACCAATTGCAAAGTTTGTAATTCCAAAAAATGATTTATACCTACACTAATATTATAAAGAGGAAAGATTTGTATTTTTGTGTGTATGTTTGTAATGAATAAACTCAAAAACTACTGCGCCGATTTCAAAATTTCACCATTGGGAAGCTACACTATCCCCAAGTGACATAGGCTATGTTACTTAAATTTTCAAAAAAAATTAGGGATCCTTACTAAAACTCCAATAATGTAACCCGAGGTGTAAAAAAATTACCTAAAAAATTCCTTACATCGCGTGCGCTACGAAAACTATTAATGATAGAACAAAATAATGTACTACAACTTTGCAGAACACATCATTATCTACACAAAATATCGCGGCAGCATAATGTCTAGCTATTATAGTTATGTCACAATGCTGCGTTGACTTTTGTGTTCCACGCTTGATTTTTTTAGAGCTCCGCAAGGACCATACAGCTATGTAATTGATATTAATTTCAAACTTGATACCTGCACGCGTTCCTGAGAAAATAAAAATAAAATAGTCTTGACAGACAGACGGACAACGAAGTGGAAGTCCTTGGGCACCGTTTTTTCCTTTTGAGGTACGGAACCCTAAAAACTTTCCCATCGACAACCTGCGTTGCATAGGCAGGTACTTACTTTATACTTGTAGTTGGTACCTACCAAGTACCATAGAGGGCACAGCAAAATTATTAGAGAACTTGTCCGTAGAGTGCTATAACCAATCTTCATTATACTTAATTAAAATTATGATATTTTGCCATGACAACATTAGTCTAAAATAGTCAAAATGTTTACTAAGTAGGTAGGTATAATTAATACCTACAATCGTTTAAATAAATCTGAGATGTTCGTTATTTAATCAGTGTGTGAACAACCAAACAAGGTAAATCAATTACCTACGTTATCTATTTACAATACTTTGTTGTTTTGCAGATGGCTGGCAGCGCGAAAGCGAGTATAGCTCGCATTTTCCTTTTGCTGACCTTTCTGGGGGCGACGCGTGCGCAGTCACTCACTTATCCCACTTACAATCCAGGTAAAGAAAAACACAATAATGTTACTTTTGTTGAAATCATGCAAAACATAAAACAACTATGGGTACCACGAAATCGCATTATGTATGTACTGTCATTTTGATTATAAAACACACTATCTTCTCGACTGTATCTCTATGCATAGCATGAAATCTATCAACGCAATGACTCAATGTATAACCCTCAGTCTGGACTTATCTCACTATTGGGTTATTGATGCTGACACAATTCAATTGGTTTTCTAAATATACCTGAGCAGGTATAAACCGGCTAGCACGAGGATATTGGTTTTAATCTTATTTCTTTTTAAGATGTCTCCACCTACAAATTTGCGGTTTTTCCAACAGTTTTTTCCTGTTAGGTATCTTTAAAAATCACCAGTTATCAGCTTCCTAATTTCAGTTATTGCATCATATTATACAGATGAGGTATCTACGAACTTAGGCGAAATCGAATCCAGGGAGAACGGCCCAGATCTAGAGTTCCGGTACCACGACCATGATCAAATGACTAGATACTTGCGATCTGTGTCTGCGAAGTATCCGGCCTTGACTGCGCTCTACTCCGTCGGGAAATCTGTGCAAGGTAAGAAAATTGCTGGCATTTGCTAGGCTATTCTAGCTAGGTTATCTTACCTTCAGATTCATTATCATTTGACCAAAATCCGTACCGTGGACCGTGTCTGGCTGTTACGAACTTAATAAGATCGATCGCCCACGGCGGCGACGCGACGACGGTCGGAACGATTCGAATCATTGAAATTAAGCAGTCTGATCGTTTCGTGAATATGTACCTACCTACACACCCGGTTAGACCGATCTCGCGCAGATTCGTCTGTGTTCAGATTAATCTCTCTGTGTGACCGTGTGTCGATACTTATGTATACATTTTTGATAAGCGACCTGCCTTGAGCCTACTAAAGAGAATTTCGTCCCCCAGGCCGAGATCTATGGGTGATGGTGGTATCAGCGTCACCGTATGAGCATATGATCGGCAAGCCCGACGTGAAGTACGTCGGCAACATTCACGGAAACGAAGCCGTCGGGCGCGAGCTACTTCTGCACCTCATTCAAGTTAGTTGCCACAACCGGTGCTTAGCTGCAATGAGCACTTCCTCGTCATAATCAGCGTCTACCTGTTTACATAGATTGTTAGCTACGTTGTACTTACTAGAGATTTTTTTTTTAGATAAGTACTAGTTGCGTCTAATCTCGTTTTCTAGTAAGATAACTGGAGTTACATTACCTATTGTTTGGTCTTGTTGTAACGTATTATTATAAACTCAAAAGTACTATAACTTTATTGAGACCGACTTTTAAGGCTAGTAAAAGAGAGAACAAAAAAGATGTTTCAATTTGAAGTCCTAATATTTAAAATTGCAAAATTGAATGTCCACATTTATAAAAACCACCCTTTTCAATACTTCCAGCACCTCGTGACGTCATATGATACGGATCCCTACATAAAATGGTTGCTGGACAACACTAGGATCCATATAATGCCCTCTATGAACCCAGACGGTTTCGCCATTTCGAAAGAAGGACAGTGTGACAACACATATGGCAGGTACGGGGTATCTAGACACTATACTGTTTGTAATAAGTATTATATCATTGTAAGGTCATTGCTAAACCATACTTTATAGTCATTATAACGTTATAAAAGCGACAACTAACTAAACAGTACATAGAGCGAATAACCTACATATTCACTAGCATGACTAGTGACTAGCAAGGATAGCTAAGTAAATCTCACTGGTGTTTCGTAAAAAGTTGTTACCGAGAGCAGTAACTTTTTGAATAGCGCACAACTAGGAATACATTTTCAATGCCGCATTGCCACATTCATCTTTTTTTGATGTTCATTAAATCTTGAAGATGGACAAATTAACACCGATTACAAGTGGCACTAATTAATTTGCAGGCACAACGCTCGTCGTTACGACCTGAACAGGAACTTCCCGGACTTCTTCAAGGCTAACACGAAGCAGCCGCAGCCAGAAACGGAAGCCATCAAGGAGTGGATCAGCAAGATTCAGTTCGTGCTGTCCGGTTCACTGCACGGTGGCGCTCTCGTGGCGTCGTACCCTTTCGACAACACGCCCAGTGCCAGTAACTGTCAATAACACTTTTATTGTTCTCTAACCATGTTCAATGGTCAGTTTCGTCACACGCTTCCGGTCACATGTCATACTAATGGCCAATACCCGCAACTGCCGGAATTCGGTCATGCATTTACCGATTATGATTGCGTTTCATGGGCATATTATGTTAATTTTCCTCATGCATGCATTTTAGTACTCATCTACTTTCTCATAACAGACTGTTCGACATAAAGTCAATATTTATGGCATTTAGGTCAATTGCAAAATAATATAAATGCAATGTAAAAACAGGAATGTTTTTGATATTGACGTGTACAGCAGTGACAGAAATGTTTCTCTTTTGTTTTCACGCAAATCAGGAATATGCAGATCATCAGTTTTGTGTTCCGGTGAGGTATAACGTTAATTTTATCTTCTAACACAAATATCAATAAAATTAATAATATTTGTTTTCGTTCCACATGTGGCCTGAACGCAGTGTTCCAGAGCTATGCGCACTCGCCGTCGATTGCGCCCGATGACGACGTATTCCGTCACCTGTCGCTAGTGTACTCCAACAACCACGCCAAGATGTCGCGAGGCGTGTCCTGCAAGTCAGGCTCGCTCAGGTTCGAGAAAGGCATCACTAATGGCGCGGCTTGGTATCCTCTCACAGGTACCTATTATTAAATAATTACAATTTTAAAAGACATACGTATAACCACAGATTCTGTGGTATAACGTTGAGTAATTTACAATAATTGCTTAAAAGCTTATTATTATATAATAAAGTTATATCATGGAGGCATTAAATTAATTGGCTTGCATTGACGTTAAAGATGCTAAGTGACGTCATACGTCGCAGTGCCATGCATGCTGATATCGAATGTTCCTACTCAAATGCAATGATGTCCAATTCCAGGAGGGATGCAAGACTACAACTACCTGTGGCACGGATGTATGGAGATAACATTAGAGATCTCTTGCTGCAAGTATCCACCTGCGCATGAACTAGCCAAGTATTGGCAAGACAACAAACAGGTAACTAAATATTTCGATATTTCTTAGATGATTGATGCAAGTCCTTAACAATCGGCTTATTTAATTCCGTTATAGGTATGTTCCGATTTCCGAATAGTATGGCACTTGGTAAATAGTGGTTCCAGTGTTAACTTGAGAATTGGGTTGAGGACAAACCCTAACGAAAAAAAAGAGGTTTTCACCTTTTAAGTATAGAATTATTTGCGAGCAAATGACCAATTAGGATTGAAATAATGCAAGTAGGTATTTCGTCAGTAGGTATGTAAAACAAAACCCCTGACAGCACATTCAGTATCTAAATTTAATTTGTAACTTATAATTACTTAGAAGCGACTTATATCTTCAACCGGTTGTACTAAACACACTAATTAACACAAACATATTTATAAAATAATTACTATGTATAACTATTTAAACTGAACGGAAAACAAATTCTGCTGCTACAAGAAACAAAAGCACCGACGGAGTCGTAGTAGCAGCGGAGTTCCAAGGCTCACCAGGAGACCTGATTCCAATCACACCGCACGCGACTCGTGGGCCCGCGTTACCTGTTAGCAAGGAATCCGCGTCTCCTCCCTGACCCAGGTCATCCTTCTGCTGGTGGAGAACCAGAGTGCGCCCCAAGATGCTATTACGGCCTCGAAGTGAAATTACGCTGTCCACAAAGTCTACATCAGCGACAGCAACGCCATTTCCTTCGAACACAACATTCCCGAGGTCACCAACATGACGCACTTGGTGATCCCTGCCGCCGTGAGTGTTGTCGTCAGGGTTGAAGTGCGGACCTGACGAATCGCAAGTTGTCGTGTCGCCGAATTCGTGTACATGGAACCCGTAGGAGCCGGCGCCTAAACCAGTAATGTTTCCAGTGACTCGAAGCCCATCTGTTGTCTCAGTGAACACGATACTCCCGGTCACATTCTGCGATACTAGTTGTGCTATGGCAGATCTAGTTTCACCATTGACGTAGGCGACAGCGAAAATTGCGATAAAATATAAGAAATGGAAAAACATCGTGAGGTAAAAACAAACGTGTGTTCCAATAGGTAAACAAAAGGGCTTTGGTTGACTTCAGACGAACGGTAATCTTACAATTGATGCGCTTATCAATCTAAAATACTGATAAAGATAAGATACAATCTGATACAACTTACTCTGACTAATGAATAACACGGAAATAAAGTACTGTAGCTATAGCTACAGCATATTCAGAATTTGAAAATATTATGAGGAATGGTGACTTTATAATACGATCACTGTGCTACTTGTGTAAAAACAAAGAAGAAGAAGTAAACGATTCAGGTAAAAGCTACGGACTTTTGGCAAAAACCCGGAATTCGAGGCTCTGTGTAGTGTTAACATCCCTTAAAAGCCTTGATCACCAAGGGTGGTACAGATTGGTGAATCGTAACATGAAATGTAACACACGCTGAAACATATTCGCCTAGTTGCTATGTTTCTTTTCATGTTGCAATGCATAGATGTTGACGGCTCATTTGTGTTATACTTATTTCATGTTGGCTTCGCCATCTGTACCATAAGACCATATTAATATTGAGCAAGATCTTCAAGAATAAAGTAGGACTGTAAGGAGCTGCTTGAGGAGGGGCTGAGCCAAGGATGGACTGCTTTCTTCGCCCTAGCTGATGTCGAGGATGTTTTAAAATTGGAAAGGCAACGAGGGTTTATTCATATTTTCAGTGACAGTTAGTCGGTTATGTTAACTTATAAGGAATGCTATACTAGAAGGCGAGAGAGAGAGATGTAGAAGTCTATGAGAGGCATGTTTGCCCAGCAATGGGATAGTGCTGTTTGATTTAAAAAATGGTATAGCCTACAGTCTATAAAACCTAGGTGGTTTGTAACTTGGAGCAGGGAGCGTCACCTGTCGATGTCGGTACAAGATAATAATGTACTTGCCTATTTCATTTGTTTTGTTAACGTTTTCCATCCTTATCTTCACAAATATAACTTAGGTAGTTTATATGCAAGGATGCATTATTTATATTATAGGTAACTGCGTACGTACGCATGGCTACATATCAAGCTATACATTTCCAGTATAAGCTGATCTCGCATTGTGTAGGATTTCCTTACAATGAGAGGTCACTGTAAACTGGAAATGTATAACTTGATGTGTAGCCGTGTGTACTAAATTCATAGTAACCGACGATGTCTAAAGTCTGATCGTGACACGTGACTACACAGCGTTTAATTCTGACGCGCTGACTAAAGACAAAACGTCACAATTAGGTTTCAGGGCAAACCAAGAGCAGAGCATTTTCTGAGACTATTGAAAAATTAAGCTTGGCGTGTATTTGATTTTGCAATATATGGAATTGTCATAAGATTGATTTTTCGATGGTCTCAGAAAATGCTCTGCTCTTGGTGTGCGCTGACCCTAGGACGTTTTCGAGTCCTCACGACGCGCGCGCTAGAAACATATCTGGCTCTTTTTAGGGTTCCGTACCTCAAAAGGAAAAAACGGAACCCTTATAGGATCACTCGTGTGTGTGTCTGTCTGTCTGTCTGTCCGTCTGTCCGTCTGTCACAGCCAATTTGCTTCGAATCTAATGGACCGATTAAGTTAAAATTTGGTACACATATGGATTTCTGTGACCCAAACACGTACAGCTAAAGTAAATATATGAATTTTGAATATGAGAGTCACTTTTAGGGGGAAAATAAGAAAATTTAAAAAAAAAGTTTTGTAAACTGTACCGAGTGACATATCAAATGAAAGGGCTTACCATGAGGGTCTCAAATATATTTTTTTTATAATTTTAAAATTTATTGTTTTAAAGTTATTTAAGAAAATAGACGAAAATTGACCATTCCCCCCCCCTTATCTCCGAAACTACTGAGCCTTAAATTTTGAAAAAAATATGAAAAATAGTTCTATACCTGTAGATTACAGGAAAACTTATAAGAAGTCTGTGGTCTTAAAATAACATGGTAAATCTATATATATAAAAAAATCAAAGTCCTGACTGAGTCACTGACTAATATACCAACGCACAGCCCAAACCAATAGACCTAGAGACTTGAAATTTTGCACATAGATACCTTATATAGTGTAAACATCCACTAAGGAAGGATTTTTGGAAATTTCATCCCTAAGGGGGTAAAACAGGGGATGAAAGTTTGTATGAAAAATCCTATCCCTTGAGTTAATAGACTTGAAACTTAGCACGAATATTCATCTAAGTAAATTATAAAGTTTATCATTTTTAGTTTTCCTAAAGATAAGATAAGATAAGATAAGATAAGATAATATTTATTTTGTGAAACATGAGTATAGGTACAGGTCTTATAATATAAACTACCCCCTAAGGAGGGATTGGGGGTGTCAAAGTTTGTATGGGGGAACTTTAAAACGCGGTCCGATTAACTCAAAACTCAGTTTTTATACTTGAGACCAAAAATTAAGACTAACGTGTATTAGGGTTTTCCAAAAATCTACCCCTAAGGGGTGAAAAAATTTTATAGCGGAGGATTTTATTGGGGGCTTGATTAACTCTAAAATTGTTGTAAATAATGTTTGAGTCAAGTTATGGAAACATACCAGACGATTTTTGAAATTCTTTAGGTATCTGTGTTCGTGAAAACAGAGATACAGTTTTATATGAAAAATCTTATTAATTTGGTTAATAAACTTGAAACTTAGCACAAATACTTGCATAAGTAAGTAATAATCTTTGTCATTATTAGTTTTTCAAAACTACGCCTCAAATGTCATTATTTCATCACCGCTGCTCTCAAAACGGTGAAGGAAAACATCGCGAGGAAACCGGCATGTCCTAGAACCAAAAATTCGAAGACATGTGACATCTACCAACCCGCACTGTGCCCGCGTGGTGGATTACGGCCCACTCCCTCTCACCGAGAGGAGGCCTGTGTCCCAGCAGTGGGAACATTATAGGCTGATTATGTGTTATGTGGGTTGTCATCGTTTAGAACTCATTGAGTAGAGTACAAACATATTTTTTTTATCTTTTAAAATTAAGAAATAGGGTGCCGTAAAAGTTGTAAATTTTAGACCATTTTTGTACGAGCTCTAGCGCAACAATTCAACAAATTAGGAATTTGAAACTGCTTTATACCATGTAAGTACCATGAATACTGTATTTAATCAACAATACTGAAAACGGCGATTCATAAGGTATTTTGTTTAAACATGGGTGATTTTCTGCAACTGCAAAAAATAACCTTGTAATTCACAGTATCATTATAAAATAAGTAAAAAGTTATCTTTGCGATTGTTAAACATATAATATGGTACGGAACCCTTCGTGCGCGAGTCCGACTCGCACTTGACCGGTTTTTTATATTAATATCATTGCCTACTGCTAAATTAATTTCTATGTCTGAGCCATATCTAGCTAGCTCACACCCGGGAACGGCTATTTAATAAATATTCATGTACCTAAGTACTTACCAAAGATATTTTTGTTTGCAGTCCCTCATCAAATACTTGGCAGAAGCACACCGAGGAGCGCATGGCTTCGTGATGGACGAGAATGGCAACCCGGTGGAGCGCGCCACCGTCAAAGTGAAGAGCCGTGACGTCACGTACCATACCACTAAGTACGGAGAGTTCTGGCGCATACTGCTGCCCGGAACCTACAGGATTGATGTAAGAATTACACTCATTATCATATATGAACCTATTGTTAAGTAAGAGATCATGAATTTCCCTGACAAAACATACTTATTTGTAAAGTGCTAGTAGATATTACAACCTAGATGAACTAGGAACTACTAACTACTACTATTTAAAAAGTTTCTGGAACCCCGATTTCTCTTTTAAAGAATGACTTACAAAATGACTACCTAGCCAAGATGGCATTAGGTACTCAAAATTGATTTTCATCTGAATTCCACTTCAGCACGTAACACTTCTCAACGCTTGGGTACAAGTCTAAACACCATTCAAACTTCTATCTCTAGGAGTGTACCTACCTAGGTAGGTATATCACGATATTACTAAGTAGGTAGTAACAGCCTGAGCGATTGTTAGCTTCATCTAGGCCTAGGTTTCTAACAATCGTCCTAGATCAAGTCTAAATCAGAATTAAGATTCTGATTTAGACATGACATGACTGATTGGAGGGTGACAAGCATTACATTTTTGGTCCAAAATATCCCCCTGGGTTATTTAAATTACGTTATTAATTACGTTTTTCGTGACAGCAGGTAATTGCGATGGTGATGGACGTAGATTGCCAGTCACGTTTTGGTAATATACAACGTGTAACTTAAATAATGCAGAACCTCTAAGGGGTCATTGTACTCATCATTACGAACAATTTTTACAATGGCGCCAAACTTAAAATAGCAAAAAAATCTGCTGTCCCCTACATTAATGTTCGCATAACTCATCAAAATGTATGAAACAGCTGATGTTTAGTTCCATAGCAAAAGTTTTTCGTAATAAAATGACCCCTTAAGAGGTTGTGCGTTATTCAAATTACACCTTGTATAGCCACTAACTAGGTACCAAAAGTTTCATGTTAATTTGTCCGTATCCGCTTGCAGGTATCAGCGGAAGGATATCTGCCGCAAGAAGTAGAGTTCATTGTAATAGAAAGCCATCCCACTCTATTGAATGTTACTCTACATTCAGCTAAGGTGAGTTCCGACAGAATTTATAAACTATACCTACCTTATAAATTCAAGGGACCTGATTGATAAGCAAATAGACTACCTATCAACTTAAATAGTTGTCCATAAAATCAAATCACAACTGTATTTTTTACAGTCCAATGTAATGGCTGCTATAACACGGCAAATTGACGGATGGTGTTAATCAGCATAACAATCAAATCCTGACTGTACAATAGTGTACAATGTCTTGTCTAAACGCTGGCGTTTCCCCACTGAATAACTTCCCATTGTAAAAAATACCCTCCAATATCTATAATTGTTTGAACTGTAAATATATCCATAATTCACTTGCTTGTTTATAGTTGCACTAATGGTGGTTTGGTTACAATTAGTTTATGTGCCTAGGGTTACATTCCGAAGGCGGCTGGTGCTCTGCCGGCGGCCACTGTGAAGACTACCTCCCTACCTACCACAGCTACCTCTGCCCCCTATAAAGATGGTGCTATTGTGTTCCCCGAAGACTGATCCCGAATGATTCCTTTTTAAATGTGAAAAATAGCTCACTTTAAATTACTTACAATGTTTTGTTAGACTTACGCGGTTTGCACAACACTGCTAGCCATCGCGGGGTTTTTTTTAACTATGACCATTTTTTTGTTGTTCTTCTGTTACCGCTTTTTTCCGGGGGGTTTTCTGGGGTCCATAAGGAGTACCTGAATAACCCCGCACCGTGGGGTACTGCGGTACGTAAGCGCTGGTGTGCAAGCGGCGTAAAAATGCAATTGAGTTATTAGTCGGGAAGTACCTGTAATGTAATCAAATGTAATTATTGCTCTTATTTTTATAGAGGAGTGTTGTATCATAAACTTGCCTGCTTAGTATTTAGTGTTATTCCAATTTATTACTTAAGTACAAATGTGTGTGTATAGTATTGTGTCAGTGGATTATAATATACTAATTATTGATATTAACATTGTACATACATCTTTTCCCATAACTAGTTTTTTTAGATTTCTTGAGCACGGTGAGTAACTTAAAAAAATGTACTTTAACTATATTTTAAGTAAAATTGCAGAATATGGTTTCAAAAATGCGCATTTTACCTCGCTAAACGCTAATACAAAATAAACGAATGACTACGCAATTATTTAGCATCCTGTAATTATATTATGCAACCGAGGAATGAAAAGGTTAAGCACATTAATGTCAATTTTAACATGCATGAGCCTAGAATGTATGCTTGCTGTGCAGCTGTGCTTGAGAGAAATGTGTTTAAAAATTGGGTAAACATTTCTTTCCACGAGCGTTCCCACCTCTAATAGACAGTGCTTACTTTAAGTTTTAAATTTTTAATCTCTGTTATGATTTTGATAGATTTACATAATATATGTACATAGGTCAGTGGTATAACGTGTAACGTTGTGGTATTGCAGCGCATAGACGGCGGGCCGTACTACCGGCCGGTGGCGCTGCCCCCACGCGCCCCGCTGTCCCCGCCCGCCGCGCCCGGGATCTTCGCCTCGCTCAGTAACTCCTTCAACAGCATCGTCTCTAACATCTTCGGATAAACTGAACAAATAAAACTAATCGAGCAAGCACCGATTATGAAGTGTTAAACCAATCGGTGATCCTGGGCCAAAGAGATGATGATATTCGTCCCGCATATCCCCATCTCCCTCGCACTGGAATGAAGATGGTTCTAACAAGACATAGTACGGACCCAAACCTGTGTTCGCTGTGAGGTTCGACTGACGCAGCTGTACAATCAAATATATAAGAGAAGATAATAAATACAGGGATGTTCAACAAGTGTTCATTTTACAATAATTTTTAGTAGACACACTACTTCCATCAAAAAAAAAGAATCTGTGTGATAGACGCAGAAATAGGTTTACTGAGATTTTGAAAATTCCTAACATAAAAATGAACTCATAGTAGGTATTCAGTAAGTAAATATTTATGACAGTTATAAGTAAATGTTTAAAGATGTTGTTGTGTTCATCGGACAAAAATTAAAGTTAGTATATTATTTAAAGAATAATCGACCACGCAGCTAAGTAGCCGTATTGTAAGATAAAAAGATATACTTCCGCATTTATACTCTAAGTAAAAAGTATACTCAAGATAAACCAAATTATGCAGTAATGCCAATAGCAAGTATCGCAGGGCTCTCGACCCCAAAAAGCAAAGATCTCTTACAAAAAGATCAAAATATTATTTTTAAGGAGTTTGTAAATAAACATTAGTGGATAAGATTTAAAGTTAAAATAAAAACTAATTTATTACATGCAAGTGTTGTTTATTTCTTTTTTTCTTCACATTATAACATAATACTCGTACTTATTGTGTTAATTAAAAACGTCGATTACCCTGGATTGTTAAAAATTTGCAAAAGTTTAAGTATACTTTGAACTATAATTAACACCCAATAAACATACTTAATTTAACATTACAACACATTAATGATACTAATGATTTGTTTACACCACCTCGGCCGCAGAAACATAACGCTATACCGAGTTCAATGACACAAGTTTAAGGATCACACACAGAAGCATAAATATACAACATGTCCCAGAATTGATGGCACAACCGGGGATTTCAGGACCTAAACGCAAGTTCTTAAAAGTGCTTAAAAGTATATGATCTACTGCAGTAAACAAAATCAGAAAAATATTTGATATTCTTCAGGATATATGCTAGGTAGATAGTGTGTTGAAAACATAATGCAAGTAATTTGGTACGACAGAAAAATATCACGAAGATACTTCTAAAAATTTCTTTTAACAATTCTGCCCCCGATGTCATAATTACAGTAAGTCGTGTTACTGGTGTTATGACTTTGAACTTAAACATCTCGAAACAAAAGTGCGATTTTCATAACACCAGTAACACGACTTACTGTAATTATGACATCGGGGGCAGAATTAAAAACCATACTTACTAATTTATTTCTGATTTTTTGTCAGATTATTCTACAAGCAATAGTGTTTTAATTTTTCAGTCCAATCAATAGATTTTTTGTAAATAGATAACTGCTTCATATTTTGCAATAAATTGCATTGTGTCATCGCGGTTCTCTTTCTTTTCTATGCAGTTCGACAGTAACCGCGCTTTAGGTCCTGTAAATAGTGTAGTAGTCACCTTAAGGGGTCATTGTACTCATCATTATGAACAACTTTTACTATGGGACCAAACCTGAAGTAGCGAAAAAAAATCAACTGTTAAGTAGGTACATTTATCGTGTGCGTCTATCTGACAGGCCCCAACGAGATTCATCAACAGGTGATAGCTTGTCATAAAGACATTATTTTGTACCTAAAGAAAATAAATAAGATATATTTTGTACCTCGACAGTTTTTGATTAAATGACGTTTTTATGAAGTGTCTTGCTAGCGGGCCCTTTATGGTTATTTTTATTGTTATTATACTTTCAGATCGCACAATAGTGTTAGGAGTTTGATACTATTATGTACCTTACAAATCCAAAATCTCGACTTTCTGTGAGCTACACTTCAGAAGATATTCGTTATTTAAACAAGCGTCCAGCCAGCGGGCCCCTTTTTTAAATACTACTATTTTATATCATACAATAGTGTTAGGAGCTTGATACTATTATGTACCTTACAAATCCAAAATTTCGACTTTCTGTGAGCTATACTTCAGAAGATATTCGTTATTTAAACAAGCGTCCAGCCAGCGGGCCCCTTTTTAAATACAACTATTTTTCATCATACAATAGTAATAGGAGCTTGATACTATTATGTACCTTACAAATCCAAAATTTCGACTTTCTGCGAGCTATACTTTAGAAGATATTCGTTAATTAATTGTGATTTTTTATTTGCTTTAGCTCGTCAGTCATTATTATGTTACAGTAGCTGTTCGACCGGGCTCTGCTCGGGTGAAAATAGAGAAAACGAATTTTTATTTTTATTATTTTTTTATTTTGCCAAGTATGAGACCTAGCTAGATCAATTTTTTGCACCCGTAAACCCCTATATTGCAAGTTTCATCGAAATAGAGCCGTTTTCGTGAACGTGAGTACAAATATTACTCGTTTAATAGTATAGGGATGTTGTATAAGGTTTTTGATGTTGTTTAAATTTCTAAGTTCTAAATTGACATTTGTTACGCGTTGTCTGAAATTTTAAAATTATTTAAAATTACTGTAGACATGTTTAGACATCTTTTGTTCCTAACAATTTAAACAGATTAAAGATTATAATTACTATTACATTTTCTCTTTTAATTTACATCGTCATCATTAGCGTCGTACTTAACTCTCTTACTCTTTTTCTTAATCCCAGTTTTGGTGTTATAGCCCTATTGGATTATGAACGTAGGTATAATGTTTGAAAAGGGGTTTGCTAGCTAAACGATCGTTTAATTAACGAATATCTTCTGAAGTATAGCTCGAGAAATTTTGGATTTGTAAGGTACATAATAGTATCAAGCTCCTAACACTATTGTATGATATAAAATAGTAGTATTTAAAAAAGGGGCCCGCTGGCTGGACGCTTGTTTAAATAACGAATATCTTCTGAAGTGTAGCTCACAGAAAGTCGAGATTTTGGATTTGTAAGGTACATAATAGTATCAAGCTCCTAACACTATTGTGCGATCTGTAAGTATAATAACAATAAAAATAACCACAAAGGGCCCGCTAGCAAGACACTTCATAAAAACGTCATTTAATCAAAAACTGTCGAGGTACAAAATATATCTTATTTATTTTCTTTAGGTACAAAATAATGTCTTTATGAAAAGCTATCACCCGTTGATGAATCTCGTTGGGGCCTGTCAGATAGACGCACACCATTTATCTACTTACATCAAACTCGTCAAAATGTAGGGAGCAGCTGATTTTTTGTGCCATCAATTCTGGGACATGTATATACATATTAGCAAGATTCAGGGCGCGAATACACAATCCTGTAGCTTGTACAAATCTATGCAAGTAGCTTGCATGCCATTGTGACATTCACCAATCAGAAGCTATTATGGTACATTGCCATGCAAGCTACTTACATAGTTGTGTACAAGGTAAAGGCACAGCTAAAGGCATGTGTATCTGTCTTCCCGACCTCATAGAACATACTTTGACTTTGCTTTGATTAGTAAACTAAAGCGCCGTTTACACGGTGCAAGTTTCTGGAACGTTCAAGAGCAATAATTGCATGCCATAAAGCACGTTCAAGTTTTTTGACATTCAAGAATTGCATGAACTGTTTACACGCGTGAGATTCCATAAAATGGCATGTACAATAATTGAATGCAAGTTTTTCCATTCAATAAAATCGCATGCGACTTACACCAGGCAATAAAATTGACAGGCGATTATTGCACGCAAGTTTTGCCTAGAAATGATATTTCATTTAATTTTATTGAACGTCTTCTCAAGATATTTTTCAAGTTGTTCTTGATTTGATTTCTTGCCTCAAAATAGCAACAACGATTACCACACCGTCACTCACCGCACTCATATTTCAATGACAGCACAAATGACAGATCATGCCAGAATTTAATGCGATTTTATTGTACAAGCAATTATTGTATGTGCTGTGCGATTTTATTGTACATGCTTATACCAGTTTTGAAAGTTGCCCGTATCGCGCAACAATATTGTACGTGTTGTTTAGACGGTGCCAGATATTTACCCTTCAATTTTATGGTATGCCACAGGCAATAAACTCGTGCCGTGTAAATGAAGCTTAAGCGATTCATACGAATATAAAAAATAATGTTATAAAAATAAAGTTCATATTCATATGGCACGCTTTACTTAGCAATGTAAAGTCAAAGAGCTGTCCATGAGCCAGTTTCTCGAACGAAAAATGTCAAATTGTTAAGCGCGCGTACGCTGTTGTGATTGGCTGAATGATTTATCAACAGCCAATCGCATCACTTGACTTGCGTTTAATTTTGACGCGTCGATAATTTTCGTTCCAGAGACTGGACTATTGAGTCTTGCCCTAAGCCTCCGTTGCGTCGACTTTGACTTGGTCCCTGGCGACTTGGAAGGCTGCGATGAGCGCCGCGAGCTCGATACGTTCGCTACAACCTGATGCCAGGCGCGCCTCGGCGTCCGCCATCTTTATGAGCAACGATATCAGAACATCGGGAGGAAGTTTCACTGCAACGCAAAAATTTCGATAGTAAATGGTCTATTTATGTTGAGACACTTGGGTTTTCAAGGTAGGACTTTACGATCAAATTTGAATGACGTAAAATCATTAGTCATTGCAATGTCACCCTCACCTCATTGTAATAAAGTATAAATTATATAGAACAAACCTTACTAGAGAAAAGCAACTAGATGAATAGTAAGCTGCGAAAGTCTTTATACTGATGTCCTATATGGGTGGACACTGAAGACAAGCTACGGTTTCCTAGAAGAGTAAAGGCCGCCACATAACGACCACAGTGATGGCTGTCAAGAAAATGATGGCAACGGCAAAGATTAAAATCGGTAGATTCGGACCCTACCGCGACAAAATATAGTCGCGTTTCTGTTTCGTTTTGATACCTCTGACACGCAATGACACAGTGAGTTGACTTGATTGTCATGGAAACGATATACATGCTAATGTGTGAGCTCACTCTACTCAGTATGGACACTTTTTCGCGTGACGAAGTACGGTGAGGGCAAATCTAGCGATTTAAATCTTTGGGCAACGGGGTTTGACTTTACAGTGTCAAAAACGCCATTCACCTGTAAATTGCGGAAAGTATGTGGCGGCAACCGCTCATCTAGGAAACCGTAGCTTAAGAGTTAAGTAAAGATTAGTGGCTGCCTAGCCATACATTTATTGACGTTTAAACGTCTTTCAACTGTAAGCAACTTTTATAAATAAAGGCTTAAGTACCTACAGTACGACAACGTTCAAGGGTTCCATCGTTTATCTTCGGAAAAACCGAAATAATACCGAATAAAATGTGACTATCGACAAATAGAAAATGATTTATATTCCCTCCTAAATTATTATAGATTGTCGCAATAATTCCGTCATTATTGGGCCAGACACATTTAATTCGGCAAAGTTCGGTTTTTCCGAAAATAAACGATGGAACCTTTGGTCGTTGTCGTGCAGTATGCAGTATACCAGGACAATGTAAAAAAAGTGTTTGCCAAGTAAGTACATACCTCTTTGAATAATCGTGTGAACTTCAGTCAAAATGTCGCCGAGCGCCAACCCTTTTGCAAGTTTGAGATCTTGAATGTCTGTGTGATGTTGTTAAGGAGATAATATTTTTATACTTAGAGCAGATTTTCCCAAAGTCAGGTATCATTTTTGTAAGGAAAAACTGTCTAAAATTCAAATTAACTCCAGGGATGATGAATTGATGACTGATGAGATCTGTCTGGCGTTGGAAAAATCATAAGGTGCTTAATCTTTTTATACCGCGACTGTACATACGGTCTCTCCGGCGTAAGTAAAAAAAAAATAACAAGACAGATATGATTATTGAAGGTCATTGAAACAAACATTATTAAAAAGGATACGCTTGAAACACACTGCGAAGTCGTTTTCATTGAGCAGCCAGTTGAGTATGTTGTTGATATCGGAGCGCAGCGGGTGCCCCACGCACGTGTACACGTTATCTTCAGTGACGTCACGGTACGCCAACCACGTGCTCTGCAAGGTGTTCAGTACCTTCCGCATGTCGCCGCCCGACAGAGCCAACAGGGCTTTGATACCATCTTCGGATATCTTTACACTGTAAATCAAGATTATGGGACTTGAAGTTCAGATGTGATGACAAGAGTTTTACACACCTGAAAGATTGCTGTAAGGTTCACGTACTGAGCAATCGAAGTTTGTAATATGTTTGTGTGAAGTCTTTTTAATTGTATGTTTTTAATTTTTCATGTTGGTCGAAATAAACGTTTATTATTATTTCCTTTATTTTACTACTAGCTTCTGCCCGCGAGTTCGTCCGCATGAAACTTCTTGTCCCTCCGACCCACCGCGCCGCATCGCATCGCCCGCCCGCGATGTTACTTCATTTCTTTCTGACTTTTTTTCTTTTTGCTCGGTTCCAGAGGGTCATAGCGTGATGTTAAATAGCCTATAACCTTCCTCAAGAATTGGACTACCAAATACAAAGAGTATTTTTCAAATCCGACTGATAGTTCGAGATTAGCGCGTTCAAACAAACAAACTCTTCAGCTTTATTAGTATAGAAGATATAGATAGATTATAAAGGCAAACTCACAACCTGCCTCTGACCACACAACTGATTGCTGGAGAGTGCATTAAACAATCCATCCTGGATTACCGATCTTTTGATGGTGATGGTGATTTTCACCTCTGTTCAAAGTAAAGTGAAAACTTTACTTTCGGAATTTACATTCATGTTACAGATATTGTATAAAAAGTGAACGTACCCTTCGGCAGTGGCAACTTCCCGTAGTCGCGGTACTATCTGAGTCTGTTGCAGAGGTGCAAAGCGGAAACGCGTACATCTTGACTGTAGCGCTGGTATTATTTTCCCCAAATAGTTGCAAATTATGCAAAACCTCACATTTTCCGTATACTTTTCTATAACTGAAACAAACAGTTGAGAACTAAAATATTTATCTAAATAATGTTGTAGAAAAACCAAGAATGTTTTAAATTATTGTATTTATGATTTATCAGCTATGTTGGTAATCGAACCCAATCTTGCGCGCGGTCTTCATGAGTAGGCTGCGTGATCAACGAGTCATCGGCAAGCTGAGGCGCGGCGCGGCGGCGATCGACGGTCCATATTACTCAATCTCTCGAATCTAATTAAATTGCTTTACTGTTTGTCCGGGAAAGTTTATATTTGCCTAAAATACAGTCCACTCTTTCATTTGCTCCCCGAGCTAACATTGATCCGGCTCGAAGGACCAATGTTAGCGCGGGGAGCAAATGAAATAGTGGAATGTATTTTAGGCAAATATAAACTTTCCCGGACAAACAGTAAAGTAATTTAATTAGATTCGAGAGATTGAATAATATGGACCGTCGATCGCCACCGCGCCGCGCCTCAGCTTGCCGGTGACTCGTTGATCACGCAGCCTGCTCATGAAGACCGCGCGCAAGATTGGGTTCGATTCCCAACATAGCTGATAAATCATAATAGCGGAATCAGGAAGTTACGTGGTATTTTAATCTATATCCATAATTGTCTGTCTGTTATCTTTACACGCCTTAACGGCTGAATGGATTTCGATGAAATTTGGCACACAAGTAGGCCATGACCTGAGTTAGGACATAGGATACGTGTTATATCGTCACTGCTTTCCCATGGCATATTTTCTGAACATCCCGCGGGCGAGGCCACGGGCTAAAGCTACTAATAAATAAAAACCGAGTATTGAGTGTGACAGACTTTTTATTATTGTACGCTACATATAGCTGACGATGCTTTTCGCTGTTCTCTCCTCAGAGCTTTTCTATTCATGATAAGTGATTGCATAGGTTCCGACTGCGGCGAGGGCGCGTGGCCGTTCAGTTGTGTGTCCTTGGGTACCACAGACCGGCCGTCCACGATGGCCGGCGGCAAGCGATGCACCTTCACCCCCAACACGCGGGCCACTAGGCTTGTGAAAGCGGTGCTAACCTGAAATTAGACACAAATTGTTCACACAATCATATAAAGAAAAAAAAACAATCAATGAAATCAATCAATCAATCATATCAATATGTATAATCAGGGCAATACATTGCCAAGCAGACACAAAACGTAAAGGAGAATATTTTTTTTTTTTAATAAAGAAGGGTCACGATCCATACAAAATTTACCCAGGGCCGGCGCAAACGGAACATATCTTAGTTTTTTCATTATTTTAAGTACAGACGCCAGCAGACGTCAAGCCACCCGAAACTGTCAAAATTTCACAATCAACATTGAACCTTGAATGCTTTATCGATAAAGATGAAAATCTATTAAAGAAATTTGACAGATTGTAGTACCTTGATGTGCTGGCGTCTGTACATCAATTATCGGGTATTTCTTTTTTCGATTTCAGTGGCTAACCTATTTAAATTGCCTTCGCAAGGCAAAATATTATTTTTATCAAACCTACCAATAACGACAGAATTCTAAATAAGAAGCTTTACATTATACAACGTGTAACGTTAAATGCGCAAAACCTCTTAAGGGGTCATTGTACTCATTATTATGAACAACTTTTAGTATGGGACCAAACCTGAAATCACGAAAAAAAAATCAGCTGTTCAGTACATTTCGACGAATTAAGCGAACAGAAATGTACTGAACAGCTGATTTTTTTTCGCGATTTCAGTTTTGGTCCCATAATAAAAGTTGTTCATAATGATGAGTACAATGACCCCTTAAGAGGTTTTCCGCATTTAACGTTACACGTTGTATAGCTATGTTTTAGTAAAGACAATTACAATGGAAGAAACAAAGTTAGGTACCATTGCCATTGTAGCGAGATAATGGTCGTAAAACGATCGGCATTTCGGCTTATCTCGCTAGTGTGAGATACAAATCTAAAGAAAAAGCCTTTGTTTAATTTCCAGAAAAACATTATGCTTTATGTCTTACACAGGCAACTTAACTAATCTAACTTAGTAAAAAAACCCAAATATATAATATAATACAATTATATAATATAATATAATACCCGGTCTTTTAGGGAGTGCAGGAGTGAGATAGCATGTGCGAGTTATTTTGTGTGTCACACTAGCGAGATAAGCCGAATCGCCGATCATTTTACGACCATATCTCGCTACAATGGTTTTTTCAATTGTTATTGTAACTAAAACTTAGCTATAGGTATAATGTAGCTACTTATATTGAATTCTGTAGTTATTGGTAGGTAATAACTCGTCTCAATTGATTTTACATTTTTGAAAAAGATTTTAAGCAGTATTAGTCAAAAAATAATATTTTGCCTTACGAAGGCAATTAAAATAGGTTAGCCACTAAAATTAAAATAAAATCTGATAATTTAAATACATAAAATAACAAAAAAAGTGAGATATGTTTAGTTTGCGCCGGGCTTGGGTCACAGATGACCCTTCTTCTTTAAATTATAAGAGTCTCCTATGGCTATCCTACTTTTTGTATCGAAGTAACACATTCACATATATGTAGGTAGATATAAAATGTTATTATGTTGTAATTTAAAAAAGAAACAGGTTTTGTTAATTATAATTCAATGGGCCTCTAGTCACTAAAAAGCTGAGCTATGTCTTTTGCCGTATTATACGTGTCGTTTTGCATCAACAAACCGAACAACTTTCTCCATGGGACCAACATCGTAATCGCGAAAAAATTTTCAACTGTGCCCTAGAAAACTTCAATACCTATTCGACGCAAATGTATGGGACGGCTGATTATTTTTTCACGATTGCGATGTCGGTGCAATGGCAAAAGTTGTTCGGTTTGTTCAATTGGTCGACCGAGCTCTGCTCGGGTGAAAATTGAGAAAACTAATTTTCCCAGAAATTAGACCTAGCTAGATCGATTTCTCGCCACCGCAAAACCTAACATTGCAACTTTTATCGAAATCGTTAGAGCCGTTTTCGAGAATTTATATATAAAAATATTGCTCATTTAATAGTAGGCATGAGATGAGATTTCAGAAGCATAAAGTGTTGGGATTTCGAAATTATATAGGTACAGATAATTTAATGCAATACAACCCATTTCATTCTAAAAAACCAGACCAATGCGTGTCGGACCACACACAATGAAAGGTTCTCACAATTTTTTATTTTTATTTGATGAAATTTACAAATTAACAATTTTCGGACTTTTTCCTTTACTTGTGCTGTGAGACCTTGCCATCTGCCAAATTTCATGATTCTAGGACCCTATAGGTTTTCATTTACTTGCGAGTATCAAAATATGTCGCATAAATGGCCGTACTTTTTTATTGCGTGGACTTAGAAGCTTGATTTTATTAGAGCTCCAAGGAACCAGACCTACCTAAATTGATATTAATTTCAACTTCATACCTCCACGCATTCCTGAGAAAAAGGGTCTTGCTTGACAGACTGTCAGACAGACAGACAGACGGACGGATAACGAAGTGATCGTATAAGGGTTCCGTTTTTAGGGTTCCGTACCAAAATGGTAGAAAAGGAACCCTTATGGTGTGACTCAGTCTGTCTGCCTGTCTGTCACAGCTGGATATCTCAAGAACTACTAATGCTATCAACTTGAAATTTAGAACAGTTTTAAATGACGTTTACCCAACTGTTTTGCAAATAAGTAAGAAATAAAAATATTTACACTTTTTTTGCAACAGGGACTGAAAGGGGGTCTTAAAAATTCAAAGTGGGGCGACTAGAGCATATGAAAGAGCGTTGTTGGCACATTCTCAAAAAATTTTTTTTTTTTTTAGGCCGCTTAGTTTTCGACTTTTGATAAAAATTTAAAAAAAATTCCGTTCCCACCCCCCTTATGTCCGAAGTTTGCAAAGAGAAAAATCTCAAATTATTCTATGTGATAGAAGATTATGTAAAGATTACAGGAAAAATAAAACGATGTCTCTAAATAGCACACTTTTTCAGAAATCGGAACGGAACCCTCGGTGCGCGAGTCCGACTCGCTCTTGACCGGTTTTTTCGTTTTGTGGTAAGTACGAACCCTAAAAATGACTAATACTCACCATCTCCCCTGTCCTTGCTGATCCCTTGAAGGTCTCCAACAAATGTTCGGACGCAAATTTTTGTACACAAGACAGTCTCACTGCCCTCTGGTGTTCCAAATCAGACTTATTGCCAAACAGGGCCATCAAGGGTTTCGTCAATTCATTTTCGAATATTTCCTTCACTTTCCGAATCCATTCGGCAAGTTTATCGAAACTGTGCAGATTCGTGAGGTCATAAACGAACAATATAATCTGGAACAGACCAATCATTTTAATATCAATGCCTCCTCCAACCAAATGCATCTTTTAGGATAACTATAGATGAGTTTCATAAAATTGCTATCAATACCTACACTTAGGACTCAAATACCTATTGTTGTATTTTTAAGTCCCGACACGGAGGGGTGTTATAAGTTTTACTTTAGGTAGATGCCTATCTAACGCCGCGCCGTGCCCAGTCTGCATACGAAACTTCAATCAAATCATATTATTATATCCAATAGTGTAGTCCCTATAGCCAGTCAAAGATTGATAGAGCCAAAGTCGGCCCATCACTACCATTTAGTTTGTTTGTCTGTTTGTTTGACAAAAACTATTTTTTAATATCGGTGCTACGATTTATTTGATAGTTCCAAAACACTATTATGCATTATTATTGCGAGTAGGTACAGTCCGCGAGGCCTAGCTGAGCTTTCCATTTGTGTGAGTGGTGCACATAGATAGTGTAGGTGTGGCGTCCTTTGCTTGGTTTAAAACCGGTTTATACTGCTTTTTGGCACTCTGTTTTTGTTCTTTTAGTACGAGAGGCCATGACCAAAACCATGTCGCATCGCTTTACGGCCAAAACCGTATAAAATCTTTAGTTTAGATGATTCTGAACCCGACTCAGAGGGCAGCACCGGTCAGAAACGTCACAGTTTTATGAGAGAATTTGACATTTCTGCTATGTCAAAACAAAATAGGCAGATGGTTTTATCACAATATGTCTGACATTAAAAATGTACCTACACAGGTTTCGTAATTTGATTACGAAAAAGTTTGTTTTCAGACATTTTAATAGTAATAGTAATTTATTTCCAAACTTCAGTGTACGTTACATCAATGAGATCTCGACCCCTGAACTAGGACATCCTGTATGACAGGGGTCGAGGTTTCGCGTCACATGTGACATAAAACAAAAAACACAAAAAACATAAAGCATGTGGTCGTAAAACGATACGATAAAAATTTTGGTCATGGGCTCTTGTACTATTTTGGTGATCACACACACAAATGCAAAGCTCAGCCAATGCCTCGCGGACTGTACTTCCATTTATTTTCGTATTTTTGTTTCCACATTGTAGTAGTTCACATGGAACTTTTATGAATTTCTGTATGTTAGTTGTGAAACGGTGACTATACTTATTCTTTTGTTTGATGTTCGTCATGCTAGGTACATAGGTATATTATTCTAGCACACATAGAACACAAACATACTTACATCAGCAGCATACAGATAGTTAGCGAGCATGTGCGTCTGCAGCGCATTGCCGGCGACGTCACAAAGCTGTAGCGGTACGGCGGGGCGCAGCCCTATACACTGGCCGGCCATCACTTCGGCGCCTTGCGTGCCGCCCATCGGAGCCACGCTGTTCCCACCCAGGTACCGATGGCATAGACAGCTCTACAAAAAAAACATTTAACTAGGTACAGTCAACGGCCAGGAGTCCACTTACACCGCAATGACCATTATCGCCTGCGCTATACGGGCTGCGGCGCCGAAGAAGGTCATAAGTAAACTAATATTGCTATGCCATGGTTTTGTGAGATTGCTAGTCGACTTCAGGCTGTTACTGTACTTACATGAATTGATTATAATCAATCTAATTAAATTGAAATGAAATTCTTTAATCTGTAGGCATAGGATATCGGAATCACTTTTACACGTCATATTAAAAAAAAATATTTATAAAGTGATTTAATAAAAACGCGGTAAAAATAAGCTAGATGAAGTCGACATTTCCTATCTGGCTACCCCTGAGAAGAAACAAACTCAGCGGTCAATGTCTTTTTTTAAGTCCAAACAAAATCTTCGTCAGATCATGTGAGGACCATGTAGATCCATATCTGAAATGGTCTTTTGAGGAATGAACCACACACATTTGAGTGGACCTGTCCAGTCAGTGCAAGCATTTGTCAATAATCGTGTAGCTCAACAAATTAGCTAGCAAAACTCCGCAGACGTCGTGGTATCGATATCTAATGATGATTTTACGTAAATACAGCTGACTACGGGGTCAATGGCCGCTGCATTGTAGTTACTTGAAATTATGAAGTAAAAAAATCCCCTCTTCGCGGTTTCCGATTAAGCTAAAATTTTACATACCTAAATCGGATGACAATGCAATTATTATGACATGGAGCTGATCTGATGATGGAGCCGGAAGGTGGCCATGGGAACTCAGTAATAAAACGACGCAACCCTATCGAGTTTGGGGTCGTTTGATTCGTCTTGACAAGGACTCTGGTCGTAGATGATATCCAGACTAATAAGTTTGTTTTTTTTTTATTTAAAAAATAACACACTTGTTTTTTAACGGTTTTTCAACCAACATTGCCATTTACTGCCGACTTTAATAAAACTCGGCTGGGACTGGATGCAGGTGTTGTGGCGCTAAAACACCTTAGAATTTTAATCTATTTCTACGAATACGTATCTAACCGATAACCGAGATGACGACTAATAGAAAAGTATGGAAGAAAAAGACATGTTGCGTTGACTCCAGATAAATTGGGATAAAGGCAGGAGAATGATGATGATGTACTTAAGCGATAGGCTGAGTTGATATTACTTTTATGATAAACCAATCATAAACATATGTTGATCATAGATGCAGGGGGTGTACTACGCCAAATCGAATGCCAAATAATCGAATACCAATTGATCGACCACTATAAATCGAACGTCTAAATACTCGAACGTTCATAATATCGAATGGTTAATAAATCGAACATTCAATATATCGTACACTCAATACATCGAGTGTTCAAAATATCCAATGTTTGTTTGATCGAGCGTTCAACGCATCGCATATTCATTCTATCAAAATATAAATATCTATCAATCTATCTATACCTATAAATAAAAAGAGAAGTCCTGACTGTCTGATTGACTGACTCATCAACGTCCATCCCAAACCCTTAGATCTAGAAAGCTGAAATTTTGCACATAGGTTTCCTTTATAATGTAGACAAGGAATAAGGAAGGAATTCCCGGTAGTACGTTCCCGTGGGATATTTTCCGATATAAACGCGAGCGAACCCGCTGGCAAAAGCTAGTACTTAATATTTTTTGTATAGAATACAAGAAAAACACAAAATTTACTAATAAATCACATTGTAATATTTAATTATTATCCTTGATTAGGTACATTTTAAAATTTTGCGTGAATTGCAATTGCACGGCGATATTAGGATTATGATATTTTAGGGTCGACGAGTAATACGATAGCAGTGGGTTGTACTATATTTTTTATTTAATACATATTGTAGTTACAATTATATTCCTTACATTACGAGACGTAGGAAGAGACAGAGAGAAGGAGGATGTAGGCACAGACAATATATAGTTTGCACAGGTCTGTAGTACGTTCTCCTTTGAGTAAATTCTAACACCCCACCTCGATTTTAACTTCTTCAGAATTGAAATCGTTAATATTACAATGACGAAGTCAGATGTTACTTATCTAATAATAGGTCTCAATGTCTCAAACAAAATTATAAAATTAAATCTACAAAATAATAATTTGTGTTTCATTTAACTTTGTTAATAACTATGCGCCAGGGTAGCCCGCGAAATTCAAAATTTCTTAAGTTTTTTGCAATTTGTAGGTCAGTGTGAGCTTGTATGTTGATTAAAATATGATTCGCGGTGGTAGCTAATATGGCTTTACAGAATTATAATCATTAGAATCAGTAATACAACTCCATAAGTTAGCATTTATCTCAAATCTAGCGATTTCATGAAATCATGAGGTTTGAGATAAATGCTAACTTATGGAGTTGTATTGCTGATTCTAATGATTATAATTGTGTAAAGCCATATTAGCTACGGCCGCGAATCATATTTTAATCAACATACAAGCTCACACTGACCTACAAATTGCAAAAAACGTAAGAAATTTTGAATTTCGCGGGCTACCCTGGAGCTTTCGCCTTAATTTTATCATGAAACATTTTACAATAACAAACATAATACTTTAACTCAAACAATATTCAACTTAGTTTTTAGAATATTAAGTTTTTCATTAGAAAGTGTTTTGGTCAACAGATCAGATAAATTGTTGTCAGAACTAGTGAATTCAACTTTTATAACTTGCTTAATTACTAGGTCTTTAATAAAATGAGTTTTAATATCGATGTGTTTAGCTCTCTTGCTATTTTCGAAGGATTTTGTTAATTCAATAGCTCCTCTATTATCCATATACAACACACACTTTAAATCTTTCTCTTTCATACTCTCTCTCGTACTAAAATCACAGAATAATCTTTTTACGTACAAAAGATCACATGCACTCGTCGCAGCTGCTACGTATTCAGCCTCAGCGGTTGAAAGTGAAACACAACCCTGTTTTCTGGACAACCAAGCGACAACATTTCCGTTGTAAAGAGTAACCGAGCCTGTTACACTTTTCCTATCGGTATGGTTACCTGCCCAGTCAGCATCTGAAAACGTCTCTACCAAATTACATTTTTCTTCATGTTTCTCGTACAATAATCCAACATCCATAGTCTTCTTTAAATATCTTAATACTCGTTTAGCTTGAATCCATAGACTTTTAGTCGGTTTGTCAAGATATTGACTCAAGTATGATGTAGCAAACGCTATGTCTGGTCGCGATACAGTTGATATATACATCAAACCTCCTATTATTTGTCTGTATGGGACATCTTCAATTTCTTCATGCGAGTTTGCTTGGAATCCCTTGGTTAGTGGTGTATTTACTCCATTGCAATCACTCATTTTAAACTTTTTTAACATTTTCATAATTTGTTTTTCTTGTGTTATCTTCAAGGTTTCATTTTTTCTCACTATTTCCATCCCTAAAAATGAACCGTTTTTGATTTCTCCAAAATCTTTCACATTAAATTCCCTTTTCAAGCCATTTACTGTATTTTCCAGATTTTCATTATTGCCAATTAATATTATGTCATCCACATAAATTATCAGCCAAACATTAATTTCTTTTCCGATGTATAGACAAAAATCGTTTTGAGATCTTTCGAATCCTTCGTTAAGTATATAGTCATCAAATCTTTGATTCCAACATCTAGGACTTTCTCTTAATCCGTACAGTCCTTTGTTTAGTTTTAACACTTTATTTCCTTGTACATCAATACCTTCTGGTGGTTTAATATAAACTTCACTCTCCAACTTTCCGTTTAAGAATGCAGTTGGTACATCTAATTGCCTGATCTTCCATGATTCTTGTACTGCGTGTGCTAGTACAAATCGAACTGTTGAAATTCTTGCAACAGGTGCATAATTCTTCCCAAAATCTTGATCTTCTATTAGTTTGTATCCTCTTGCTACTAGTCTTGCTTTTTGAACTCCATTTTCTTTTGTGCGAAATACCCATTTTGCATCTATTAACTGTTTTCCTTTTGGCAGTTCTGTCTCAGTCCATGTTTCCATTTTATTATGTGCTTGTATCTCATTATCTATTGCTTCTTTCCATCCCTTTTGTAAAGCTTCTTTGAAAGTCTCAGGATCATTTTCACCCATTAAACAATACGCTATGTAAGCATCTTCAAAATTTTCTGCTACTTCATCCTCTCCTTGTTCATAGTCTTTAAGATATTCTATTGTTTGCTACTATCTTTTTCACAGATAACAAGTTAAATTTTGTATTTTTAATTATCAACGCCTCAAAATTTATAGTTTCACTGTTATACTTCATTCTAATACAACCTTTCTTTTCAGCTAATAAGAAATCCCCATTCGCTACATATATTTTGACAGGCTGACTTAACTTTTGTACATTTGACATATAATTCTCATAACTTTCACTTATAATGTGTTCCGTGCAACCCGAGTCTATTACCCACTGAATGTCTTTGTTCTCATTGCATTTATTTACAAAATTACAGTGTTCATTAATACCTGTTGTTATGAAACTATAGTAATTCTGTTGTTCCTCACTTGTTGTCACATATGACCTTTCTTCAGTTCGTTGCCTCGGCTGGTATCCTCTTGTAGTTGCTCTCCCTCGAAGAAATCCTCGCCCTCGTTGAGATCCTCGTCCTCGCTTCGATTTACAGTCCCTCGCTATATGACCAGTTTTGTTGCAAGTATAGCAAGTAATGAAGGCTGTTTCCACATGGCTGACACTTCTTGTTCGTGTCTTCTCAGTCAACTTCAGTTCTTCATCCAGTAGTCTAGCTGTCACAAATTCCAATTTAATATCTGCAGGTCCTGACAGGTCACTGTTGCATTCTATAGCCGTAATGACTGTATCATACTTTTCATCCAAACCAGTCAGAAGACATGCAATTTTGTCTCTCTCATTTAAAATTTCTTGTGCACACTCTAGTTCTCTGATAATGTTTTCAAATTTGTTGAAATAATCCTCAAGCTTCTCCTCGGGTATTTGTTTTAAATTCAACAATTTTCTTCGTAGTTGAATAATATTTATCATACTTTTGCGTTGAAAAGTTTCTTTGAGTTTTTCAATCATAGCCTTTGCCGTTTCACATTTATTCACGATATTCAGGTAACGATCTGAGGGCTTAGTGCGAGTTTTGACACTTACTCGATCACGTTAACGTAAACTTCAATTTGTACTGAAACTGAATAAGCGCCGTCTGGTGACTACAATAGGAATCACAATTATTTCATACAAATTGACGTACGTCAACGTTAACGTAAACGCGATCGAGTAAGTATAAAAACTCACACTAAGGCCACTGGTAGACACTGAACAATGACATTTTTCGCTTTTGAATTTGCGGTGATAATTTCCTTTTTCTTGGATACGTCGTCTATTTTAGCCGGATCTTCTGTGAGCGTATGTAGCACACATTTTTCTTCTAGTATACTTTGTACTCGGAAAAGCCAGTTGTTGAAATTGTCTCCTTTTAATTGCGGAAAATTCAGTGCAGTCGCCATCTTCGAAATTCCAAATTTTATTTCGAATTTTTTCTTCTTAAGTTGAAAATGGTCGAAATATTCTTTCTGGGCCCATAACCTATTAGGATTATGATATTTTAGGGTCGACGAGTAATACGATAGCAGTGGGTTGTACTATATTTTTTATTTAATACATATTGTAGTTACAATTATATTCCTTACATTACGAGACGTAGGAAGAGACAGAGAGAAGGAGGATGTAGGCACAGACAATATATAGTTTGCACAGGTCTGTAGTACGTTCTCCTTTGAGTAAATTCTAACAGGCGAAACTAATAAATCCACGTTGTTTTTATTACTTAATATTTTTTCAATCTCATTATCATCCCATTTGCCTCTTTTGTAGGTCTTTCCCAGATGTTGTCACATTTTTTTGACAACAGAGAATTGCAATTCACACAAAATTTTAAAATCTACCTCTAAAAGATAATAATAAAAGATTAAAATGTGATCTATTACGAAATTTTGTGTTTTTCTTGTATTCAGTATATTTATATTTCGATAGAATGAATATGTGATGCGCTGAACGCTCGATCAAACAAACATTCGATATTTTGAGCACTCGATGAATAATAATGAATGTTCGATTTATTAAGCATTCGATATTATGAACGTTCGAGTATATAGACGTTCGATTTATAGTGGTCGATCAATTGATATTCGATTATTTGGCATTCGATTCGGCGTAGTACACCCGATGCAGGCAAGTACCTAATAAAGCGTGAAGATGAAATTCCTTACTGATCGCGTTACGATTCGGAGATCATACCTACATAATTGGAACTGTAGAAAAGGTATAATTTTATTGCAAAATAACACTTACCTTCCCAGTTTTAGGTTCACCAAGAACAGCAATCTGAATGGTCTTGGTCTCAACCACGTCGTCTTCACTGTAGTACATCGTGATGAACTTGTCACTGGCCCATTTAAAGTTTTGAACTGATTTTCCCAATTAAAAGATCACAGTTGACTAACATCATCAAATGCGATAAATCTTAAGACTAAGTATCAACATTATTAAGAAATTAACCGTGTTACCATGATTTCAGAAGCATTTGTTTTCATTAAATAACCATGGCAACTTAATAGTATGTTCAACTAGCACGACGGCGATCGTTTAGTGATTGAATACCACAATAACATACCTAATTAATAAGGTTCGTTGTGAATAATATAATTTAAAAAATATAATATCACCAAAAAATGCCATTCAAATTCCGTTATAACATTATAAATAAAAAAACCGGACAAGTGCGTGTCGGACCACGCACAGTGAATGGATTCCGTAGTTGGGATGGTAATGGAGATATTTTTTTCAATGTTTTATTTCACAACTTTTTAGGCGTGATTACCTACTATGTATGTATAAGCAAGCATGCCGAGATAAAGTTACCAAGGGTCTCCGAGTTAAACCGCGGACAGCCAGACATACTAACTTGGCGAAACTATAAGGCTCGTATTTATAATCAAAGTAATTACTTGGTACTAAGTAATTTCATACTTGAGGGTAGAATTCTTAAGTAAAGAAAATGGTGACTATTACTTGGCTAAGAATTCTAAGCTTTGACAGTTCTAACTTCAAGTAATTACTAAACTATAGAAGGAAAATCATTGCTTGAGCAATTACTTTTACTTAGGTAATTACTTTTACTTGACTATAAATACGAGTGTTAGGGTTCCTTGATTTACTACAGAACCCTAAAAACGAACACTTGGCTTCAGTCAAGTGTATTTATGCCTGTCACAGTCGAAAGTTTCTGCAACTATTTATTACATGCATAGACTGAAAATTTTAACCATAACAACAACATCGCGGAAATTACCGGTGAACCACTTTTCAATAAGTGGGTGGTATCTGCACCATGTCACATGGCCATGAATTAACTTTCCTGCAATACCTACTTAAAATTAATTATATGTCTAGTAGACTACCTGAAGCCAATGGTTTTATTTGCATCCCACGGTACCCAGATGAAACATATCCCACAAGTTAATCCTATCATTGTCTATCCCTGTTTCTCATTTAAATCTGTTCAGGAATAAAAGCATGATGACGGGGTGGTAAACATGAAACCATAGACTTATAAAAAAAGAGGACTGCGCGCCACGCATGTCGAAAGTGAAGCACCTTACCGATCTATGTGTGCGTGATTTGAGTACCTGCAAAGACGCCGTCCGTCGCTGTCGTCGTGTCACGTAATGGCTGCCGATCGGCATACTACGAGTATGACGTAAATGTGTGCGTGAGGCGTGTTTGTACAAAATTTGAAGCATAGTAAAGACCGTTTGTACTACAAATGGTCCGGCTTCTTACTTACTGTGCTTCACTTTCGATACGCGTGGCGATATCCCAAACATCCAATTTACAATTTACATATTATTTTATAAGTTAAGTAAGTAATAACTTTTGCCCGCGGCATCGCCCGCGTGGATGTCGGAAAATATCACACAGGAACGTACTACCGGAATTAAAAGTGCCTACCCCGAACTATGACTACAATGATTACATTTCCAATCCAATCCCTTAAATCTCTTGAATAGAGGTGCACAAAAATTTTAATAATATTATTATTATGTGTTTATGAATAATTTTAAAATCAACCCCTTTATGGGATGATTTTACATAAAAAAAGTAATTAAAAAAAACTAAAAAAACCCGACTGCAGTAAAAAACCAAAACTGAAAAGCTAAAAACAAGCCCATTTTAAATTTAATAAAAGTTGGAAGCAGGCGGGACCCATCCTATTTTTATATTTTCAAACTCAAACGGGGCCCGCCTGCTTCCAACTTTTATTAAATTTAAAATGGGCTTGTTTTTAGCTTTCAGTTTTGGTTTTTTACTGCAGTCGGGTTTTTTAGTTTTTTTTAATTACTTTTTTTATTTCCAGCTTTTTAGTTTACAAAATGTGAAAGATTTCGCAGACGATTTAGTTCTTGCAAGGAGTTTTGGCCGGGAGGGTTAAGCCTTCGAGGTCCTAACTCTGCTCAAAGCAATTTTTTTTTAATCAAAATTCGATTAGTTACTTCGAATTAGTTTTAAACATAGAAGTTGTATATATTTTTGTAATCACCTTTTAAAACGCTTCATTTTGATAACCCACTGGATGGTATTAGAAGACAAAAAAAATTCGAACTCCACAATATGTCACCCCAAATCCGCCATTTTATTTTAATTTTGATGTTAATGTAGCCAGTGACACTCGCGCCACCAAGACAAATCTAAAGACGTATAATTCATCCAAATCCGTTCATTCGTTTAAGAGTTACGAGGGAACAAAGAAACGGACATACATATTAGGTCTTTACCTATGAAATTGGAGATTTGTATGAAAATTTTAAAATATAAAAATTTTGGTATTTTTTTTATTTTAGCTAATCAAAGTACGGGGCCAAATTACCTATACAATTTTGCCATTTCGATGGCAGTTTGTTTATCCCTTTACTGTAGAAGTCTGCCGGACGGGAGGCGATGAAGTCAGCGAAAGCGTTTTGTACTGCCTCTCGGGTGTTCAATTTTTTCTCTCTTAAAAAATTGTCTAAATTTTGAAAAAAGTAGAAATCTGTTGGGGCAAGGTCCGGTGAGTACGGTGGGTGACGGAGAGCTTACAGCTGTAACTCTTGTAGCTTTGCGATGGTCTGTCGTGAAGTGTGAGCTCGCGCGTTGTCGTGGAGAAGTAATGGGGAAGAGCGATTGAGCAGTCTTGGTTGTTGAATTGCGAGCTTCTCCATCATTGTTTGCAATTCTTGGCAATAGACATCTGCCGTCACTGTTGTGCCATTCGGTAAGAAGCTGTGATGTACAAGTCCGGCACTGGTCCACCAGACAGTCACCATCATCTTCCTATGAGTAATCTTTTTTTTAGCGCACTGATTAGGTGCTGTACCCGGGTCCACCCATTGAGACGAACGCTTACGGTTGTCGTACAGGATCCACTTTTCATCGCAGGTAACAATTCGATTTAGAATTCCTTCGTTTCTATGCCGATTCAGTAGTGCTATGCATGCTTCGACGCGTAAGTCTCGCTGTTGGTCGCTTAGTTCGTGTGGCACCCACCTGTCTAGCTTTTTTATCTTTCCGATTTGCCGCAAGTGCTTCAATGTTGTTTTGACACTAACTCCAAGGCCTGCAGCAAGCTCAGCCGTAGATTGAGTTGGATCCGCTTCCACTATCGCCTTCAATTCGTCGTCGTCGACAGTGGTTACCGGCCGACCGCGACGCTCGTTCTTCAACTCAAAATTTCCTGATTTAAAACGATTGAACCAATAATGGACCGTGTTTATGCAAGCAGTGTTAGGCCCGTACACATCGTTAATGTTTCGTGTTGTTTGCGCAGCAGTATTTCCACGTACGAACTCATATTCGAAAATTGTACGAATTTTCAGTTTATCCATGGCGCCAAAAACTACCACAATTTCTAGACCGACAGGTGACAGGATTTTTCGTAACGATCATGGATACGGTTAGATTTACTTCAATGGTTTGTAGAGTAGTCCCCTAATGTGAATGACGTCGGTCTGCCTGCTCTGAGTGGTTGCAACTTCGAGATATAGCGCTTACAAGAGGCTCATTGTTGCGAAAAAAAAACGATCAGAGAAATGGTCAGTTTTGGTACACATTCAAAGTATGGCGTCTCCGCAGATGAAATAAGTTAGTCTGCCGGCTCTCAGTGGTTGCATTTCAGAGCTATAATGCGCGCAACATTGTTGCGAAAAAAAAACGATAAGAGAAATGGTCAGTTTTAGTACCCATTCGAAGTATGGTGTCTCCATAGGTGAAACGAGTTGGTCTGCCGGCTCTCAGTGGTTGTATTTCAGAGCAATCGTTGTGTATGCAAGACGCTTATTTGTGGAGAAAGCCTAAAACATACATCGAAAAACGGGATAATAGGCGAATTTTTCAAGAGCACGCCGGCCGGTGTCGTATCCCCACCCTACACCTGCGCCAAGTACAACCCGCTACGCGATCGCCCCCTCCCCCCCCCTAAAAGAAATAGGGAAAAAGCTAGAAGTGTCAATAAGAGAAATGGTCAGTTTTAGTACCTATTCGAAGTATGGTGTCTCCACAGATGAAACGAGGTGGTCTGCCGGCTCTTAGTCGTTGTATTTCAGAGCATTGTTATACGCAAGGCGCTTAGTTATAGAAAAATTCAACTTAACGGTGGTCCATAAAATAAAGAATGAAATCGTACAAACAATCTAATTTTTAAACATAACCTATAAACAACAAAATTATATCCTAACTAAACTATTAAAAAACTAAAATATGGCGTCGAAAAATTCCTCCGCATCGCTGTCGACTGGTAGAGTACCCAAGAGACTGGCGGCATTGCCACGTTGTATGGCAATGCTAAGCCTCTGGCCAAAGTAAAAGCCAGCCCTCGGGTCACGTCAATTTTTAATAATTCAACTTATTAGTTTGGGTAAATCACAGATTAATAATTTTGTAGAATATAGCTAAGACTTAGAGTTAAATATTTACTTACTTCTAACATTCTATATTTTTTGAGTTGTTTCATTAGCTGTATTCTACAAAATTATTAATCTGTGATTTACCCAAAGTAATAAGTTGAATTAATAAAAATTGTATTTGTTCGATTTTATTCTTTATTTTATTGATTACTGTTAAGTTGATTTTTCTATAACTAAGCGCCTTGCGTATAACAAAGCTCTGAAATACAACCACTAAGAGCCAGCAGACCAACTCTTTTCACCTGTGGAGACACCATACTAGAATAGAATAGAATAGAATAGAATATTCATTTATTTGCTCAGAACGTAGGTATTTACAATAAGGTGGTTAAAATAATATAAAAGAATCCTTGTACATTCTACCATTTTGGCATGCAAACATTGATGCAGTTCATCATCAAATATGGGTACAAACACTGACATAAAACTAAAATTTATCAGCTAGAAAATCCGATACAGAGTAAGTCCGATACAGTTTTTTGAAAGTTGTTACTGGTTTCTCTTTTATAGAATTAGGAATGTGGTTAAAAATAGCCGGTGCCATACCAAAAACACTTTTCCTCAACAAAGCAGTCTTGTAACCACCTGTGCGTAACAAGTTTTGGTATTGAGATCGCAAAGCTACATCTCGGTGTCTGCTTTCTAGGTGTGGGTCGTTACGTGATTTTCGCGAAACGTAACGTAACTAGTGACTTCGAAGGCGTCACCAGTTTTGAAAACAAGTGATTTTAGTAACTAGTTATTTTTTCAAATTCTGTTCAGTGATTCTACATGGTTATTCTATCGAAGTATTACAGATAATTACGAAACGAAAACATTAAATGATTAATTATCTACCTAATGTAATTACTTACATTACTTATCACAAATTTAGTTTTTGTAACTATGCACTTACATAATTAACAAAATTAACGAGTTTTAACAAAATAGTGCAAAAACATGCATGATGGGGCAATTAATAGTTATTCTTGAGCCATGAACCATGAGCGAACTAATTTGCACTAAACGTAAATAAACAAACCATCAATGATATCTTTCCTCCCTCGGTCACTGCATTGTAATGTAACGTAACTACTTACAAAATCACGTGTTTATAGTTTCACTCGAAACTAGCTATTCGGCTACACGCCCATAACTAGTTCGGATATATTCGTGTCACCGCTCGGGATTTCGGGAACTCTCGGCTCATTCATTCGGTCACTGTATTGTAATGTAACTACTTACAAAAATCACGTGTTTATCGTTTCACTCGAAACCAGTTATTCGGTTACATGCCCCGTAGCCAGTTATTGTAACTAGTGACGTGAAATAACGCCCATACCTACTGCTTTCCGATATACTTAAAAATAGATGTCGATTACATTTAACAAAAAGAGCAATTTCTAAAATATAAAGGCATGGAAATGTCAACAAATTATGACTTTTAAAAATTGGAACACAGCTGTCGGTAACTTTCAAACCAAATATTGCTCGTAGGCAGCGTTTTTGGGCTTTAAAAATACTCTCTCTTTCGGTACAATTGTCCCAATATATAATCCCAAACCTTAAAATGGAAACGACAAGACTATGATATGCTAGTAACACTGTTTTGATGTTAACTTTTTTTTTAAGATTATAAAGTGCATATGCAGATGTGCTAAGTTTTTTACAGATTGCTTCTGCCTGTGCCTTCCATGTCAGTTGACTGTCAATTAAAATTCCTAGAAATTTTGTAACGTCTACCCTGTCCACCTCTTGACTATTATAATTTATATTTAGGTCATTGATACGAAGTCTTTGGTAAAAATGCATTATCTTTGTTTTTTCTAAGTTTATTTGTAAGTTATTACTATTTAGCAAATTTATTATAATTCTAATGGTGTCGTTTATATCGTTTTCATAATTTTCATTACTGTCGCTTTTTAAGAGTGCTGTACTATCGTCGGCAAACAGTACCATACGATGGTGGATTTGGCGTGGGAGGTCGTTAATGTAAATTAAAAATAACAAAGGCCCAAGGACGCTTCCCTGTGGTACACCGAATTTAATTTCTCTATAGGAAGACACGTAGTTTTTACCCAATTTAGACTTGACACATATTTTGTAAATTTCTGTCATCTGTTTGCGATCCGATAAATATGTTTTTATTAGGTTCAGAATATTGCCTCGAATACCATAGGCGTTAAGTTTTTGAAGAAGTATGTTATGGTTGACAAAGTCGAAAGCTTTCGACATATCTGTGTATATAGCACATATAGGCGTTTTAGTATCAACACTCGACATGATTATATTCAACAGGTCAAAAATTGACATGTTAATATTCCTATTTTTCCTGAACCCGTATTGCTCAGGGCAAAGTATATTAAATTTAGTCAGGAAAGATGATATTGCTTCATAAATGACTTTTTCTATTATTTTAGAAAAAACGGAAATTAAAGCTATCGGCCTGTAGTTAGACATACTTCGAAGTATGGTGTCTCCATAGGTACTAAAACTGACCATTTCTCTTATTGACACCTCTTGACACCTCTAGATTTTTCCCTATTCCTTTACAGGGGGGACGGTCACGCAGCGGGTTGTTCTCGGCGCAGGTGTAGGGTGGGGGTACCACAACGGCCGGCGTGCTCTTGAAAAATTCGCCTATTATCCCGTTTTTCGATGTATGTTTTAGGTTTTCTCCACAAATAATCGGCTTGCATACACAACGATTGCTCTGAAATACAACCACTGAGAGCCGGCAGACCAACTCGTTTCACCTGTGGAGACACCATACTTCGAATGGGTACTTAAACTGACCATTTCTCTTATCTTTTTTTTTTCGCAACAATGTTGCGCGCATCATAGCTCTGAAATGCAACCACTGAGAGCCGGCAGACCAACTTATTTCATCTGCGGAGACGCCATACTTTGAATGTGTACCAAAACTGACCATTTCTCTGATCGTTTTTTTTTCGCAACAATCACGCCTCTTGTAAGCGCTATATCTCGAAGTTGCAACCACTCAGAGCAGGCAGACCGACGTCATTCACATTAGGGGACTACTCTACAACCCATCGAAGTAAATCCAACCGTATCCAGGATCGTTACGAAAAATCCTGTGACCTCTTAGTCTATTCACAAAAACAAAAAACTATTTATAAACAAATGACTGATTTTGAAATTAAATTAACACGGCTTTCGAATAAAATTTATTTGAATTTCGAATTGCGCGCCAATCCACAGATATTTAAATCTGAAAATGCTGGTTGTAGAATCTCCAATTTCATAGGTAAAGACCTATTACATACAGGTCAAACACATAATCCTCCTTTTGGGCTTCGCCGCAGTCGGGTAAAAAATGGCTGACCCAGATAGTTCTTAATTTCTTACTAAAAGCACGATTAATTTGCATTTTTATATCCATCCCCGGATCTTGAATGCCTAAGTACCTAATGTTGTCGAATAAAGTTATGTTACCTACTTACTTTACAATTAAGTACAATTTACTATGCATTAATTTTAGAAACAACCGCGCTGCGCGGCCATAAACCTGACTTTATTAGTCTATGAATTAAGCGACTGCATGCTAAGGGCACCCCCTGTGGTGTACGTACCTCGGCTTAGGGCGTCGCTTGGGGGAGTACAGCAAGGAGGGACAGGCTGGATAATATCTGGATAATTATTATCTGCTACAGGCTCAGCTACGCCACCAGCTGGCACTCCTTTACCGATCAAGGGTCAGGGGGAATTACGTGGGGGTCATCGTCGCAAGGGACCTGGGTGGCGAGGTCGGAATGTAGATCTGTACTTTTCTCCTGGAAGAGGTTTAATGGGTCATCTGGGTCGGTGAGAACATGCTTTGGACGCCGGCGGCGGACTTTACTGATTTTAGAGGAGATATAACTAGCGGCTTCGACAACCAGAGGGGTTGAGATGTTTCGCGGGGGTGCTGAAGAAACGCTTGGAATTGTGTTTCAAGAATTGATGGATAGTTGGGATTTTAAGGTCTAGGTGGAGGATTTCATTCCGAACGAACCAAGGGAAGCCCGTAGCCGTTCGGAGGAAACGATTTTGTAAGGTCTGCATCCTATGGATGTTTCGGGACTTTGCGTGTATATACTGAACTCGCATAGGTCATGATTGTGAGAATACACGCTGTAGGTATAGATGAGCAACTTGCACTTAAGTGAAAATTTGCTACGTGCATTCAGAACGAGACTGCTTTATGTGCTTAGAGGTGCTCATCAAGGGTCACACCTAGATATTTGGCTCGCTTCTCCCAAGGGATCGATTGAGACGCGGTTTCAAAAAGAGAACCGCTTGACTTTTGTCGGGATTGACTTCGATTCTCCACTTTCGAATTCACGCGCCGAGTTTATCGACTGCAGTTTGGAGAGCGCGAGATATCGGCTCTTGTCGTTGGCCGGAATAGTAAATGATACTATAATCCTATCGTCTGCGAACAGAGCCAACTGTGCCTTTTTACTTTTCGGGATATCGCTGGTTAATAACGTGGAAATGAGTGAAGAAAGCACAGAGCCCTAAGGGAAACCTGCGTGAATGGGGTGGGGTGTAGCGCTCCTTCGATACGATAGCGAAAAGTGCGGACAGACAAAAAGTTTCGTAAGATGAGCACGAGACGGTCTGGCACACCGAGTCTGTAAAGCTTATTATAATAAACCGTTGTGCCAGACTTTGTCTAACGCTTTCGCTATATCGAAGAAAACAGCACCCGTCATCGAACCACGTTGGAAACCAACACTGTTCGTTTATGTGGTGGACCTGTTGTAAGCAAGAGTGTTGGGTTCGAAAACCAAACTGCTCGTTAGGAATTAGGACCATTGTCTCGGCATAATCTTTGAGGCGCTTATAAATAAGGCTCTCATAGATTTTGTTGAGGACATTGAGCAGACTGATGAGGCGAAAAAAAAAACATGTGGGGGGGACCCGGCTTAAGAAATTTCTCAATTGCCCCCCCCCCAGGGCCAAAAGCTGGGTACGCACATGTTTATATCCATAACTTATGAAATACTGGGTTTCCCATTCAAACGCTCATCCAATAAGTCACCCCCTATATGATTATTTTTGAAACAAAAACTAGCCTATGTATGTCCTTCCCCGGATGCCATCTGTCACCTTGCCATATTTTATTGAAATCCGTTCAGTGGTTTAGGCGTGAAAAGGTATAAGTACTATAGTATAGTATAGATATAGATACTTTCGAATTAATAATATTAGTATGGATTATCATGACTTACTTCTTCTGAGAGCATTCTGTGCATCATTAGTCATAGCATCTGCCTCGTCTAATATAATCAGCTTCGGTCCAGCTTTGAATATTGTTCTGGTTGATGCAAAGCTAAGTATCTGACCTCTTACAATGCCTATCCCTCTATCATCAGATGCATTTAATTCTAAGACCTGAGGAAATGAAAACAATCATATATGTAAGTAAGGATTATTGCGGTAATTACGATAATGGTGTAATTCCGATTGATGATAATTTCTACCAAATGCAGCAGCATTTTACACTACGAATTTTACATAATATTGGCAACATAATGATTAGGCGTCATTTTATCGGCCGCATTCTTTCGGTGACGCTATATAAAATGCTGCTGCGTTTGGTAGAAATTATCATTATTGATGATCATTTCTACCAAATGTAGCAGCAGGAATTATTCAATTATCGTAGTTACCTCAATAAACCCTAAGTAATTAAGAACATAGTTATAAACATTCAATAAGTTAGCAATAACAATTGCATAATTATTATTTACATTGTTTACATTTACATGACCGTTTGTTTGTTACTGGGATATTAAATAAGAATTATTATTTACTTATATAAAATAATAATTACTTGAAAAGAGTATGCTTAAATGGTCTGAGGTCATGTTGAGAGGATGAATGAAATGCCACTACAAAACGTAATACAAGGCAGATGCGAGTGGAAACGGCGGGAGGGGACGCTCTAGAAAGACATCCTCATTCTCCTGCCCTTATACCAATTTATTTGGGGTCGGCGCAACATGTCTTTTTCTTCCATACTTCTCTACCTGGTATTCAGCTGCATCCGGTTAGACTGGAAGCCGACCCCAACATAGTTGGGAAAAGGCTAGGCAGATTGACTTCTCTACAATTGTCATCACGGTAGTCACTCCCTTTCTAGCCGTAACATCTTTCACACAGTGAATCCATCACTTCTTTGATCTTCCCCTATATTTATACAGCCATCCACATTCATACTCAAAACTTTCCTGCCGCCATTTTCCTCATTCCTCCGCATCGCATGCCAATACCATGACAACCAATTTCCACACAACTTTTCAGTCACCGGAGCCACTTTGAGACTTACTCTTAATATGTAAATACTCATTTCCATTCCATGTTCTCATTTTATCCATTCGCATAACACCACACAAACCTCTTAGAAGTCTCATCTCAGCAGCATGCCTTTCATTCAATCCTTTTGTTGCCCAACATTCTGATCCATACAAGACAGCAGGCCTAAACAGTGTTGTATCAGTCCGATCTACTTCGCCATCGCTTTGCACAAGACACCGGTAGCCGGAGCAGACCGGAAGAAGGGCGCCATCAACCGCTATGGCCCCGCAACTGGAGAGACCGCCGAAATCGCAAAACATATAAGTACTTGGTTTTGGTTCTGCTGATTTTCAAGCCAACATTCTCCAGCTTCCGTTGCCATTTCTCCAATCTCCTCTGGAGCAACTGGACAGATTAGCAACTGGATAGATTTTCAGCTGGAGGGTTTCTCAGCTGGATAGATTAGCAGTCCATGACATAATTAAAGTGGACGAGTTGGGAATACGGACGGTGGTCAATATGAATATGAATATGAATATGATGGTGTGATCAAGATAGGAAACTGGACAACATGCTCCACAGGGCAAGGGCCGATTCTTTTCAAACTTCGATTTGAACAACTAGACCCATCAAATTAGCATAGCCTAGACATAATTAAATTAGTCACGGTTTTTTTTATTTGATCTGAAATTGATTCATAAGTAGATACAAAATATATTTATCGGAATGTGTTAACTAGAAATGAAATTTATTCAGTACCTATAAAATTGGTTTAAAAAATCGAGCAGTACCTAGGCTCCCTTATACTAATACTGAACCGTGATTGTTGCCTTACTATTTAACTCAGTATCAATGTGGTGTACACGCGGCTCCGTTGTGGTTTCGGTGCGGCGCCTGTGCGGTTTTCATTATACACAAACATGTGGTTCGGGCGGCGCCGCGGCGGTGCGGCTCCAGGGTCGTGTACATGAAGCCTAAGACAGGTCTTATTCACGACTATACTCTGTCCAGTTGCTAATCTGTCCAGCTGCAAAACTGTCCAGCTGAGTATATGTCCAGTTGCTCTGGAGGGCCTCTTCCTGTATGTCCATTGTTAAGACTTAAAGCCCTTGGTGCAAGCCTACAGCCACACTGAACTCGTTGGTGTTGCCAGCAGGTGACCAGACATATGTACAAGATTGACTGTACATAGCACAAATTTACTCTACATACAGAACATACGTACCAGGCAAACCTTTCTCTTTCAGGGCCCACCACAAGACATCCCGAGGACATAATAATATACCTTATTGGTGATGTTCTTCAGAAAGATCAGGTGCATAGTACTCGCAACCAGCATGTGTGTATGACAAGATGTATGAACATAAACAAAGCAAAAGTAGTAAGTATGTAAGGATCATAGCAGGTGGAGTTCTGTAGTTTCTGCCTACCCCCATAAGAAGGCGTGATATTATGTATTGTATGTAATGACTTACCATTGAGTTGAACTGTTGTGGTGTGTACATTTGTCTAGCACAAGCTAATATTGTTGATGTTTTGCCAGTTCCAGGAGGTCCATAAAATAGCAAATGAGGCAATTGGTTCTGCTTCATAAACTGGTTTACTACAATGCCCACAAATAAATTAGTTACAGAAATAAACACACCTTCTGTAGGTTAGGAACTAATAATAATATTATTAAATTTTAGAATGAAAAGTTACCTACTTGTTTTAATTATATCGTCATGAGAAATTAATTCTTCTAACTTTGAAGGACGATATTTTTCGACCCTGAAACATGAAACGTGTGTTTAGATTAGCAGTACTTAGTACCTTTTCTATTTTGCTATTGTGAGACAAAGTTGAATGTCTAGTTGGCAGTTGGTGTTCTATAATATAATAAATAAATAAAAGGGTCGGAATATCATCTTAGGGGCGAGTTGGTCGAACCTGAAAGGAAGGAAGTCTGTTTGGCGTGTTTGTAAATCTAAATCAATTAGAAAACACCGGGTAACTAACCATGGCAGATTTTTGCTCACTTCGCCCACAGTCATTGTTAAACAATGTATCTATTACTGAATTAAATTATTTGAATCCCCAATTCCTGAAATTCCTCATAAATATGAATTTTAAATTCGCCAATCAAAAACAAACTTGTCTTGAACAAATCAACAAATTGACAAGTTTCAAGTTTGACCCACAGATTAGATAGCTAGTTTGACCACAGAATAGACAGAACTTGACCTTGACAGAACCCATGACAGAACCAAAAAGTACTCTGTGTACAGAACACCATAGAGTATAGAAAAGTTCTTACTTATCTACCCTTAGAGCATTTATAGGTTAAGGTCTTAGATGCGCTCAAAAAGAAGTGGTTCGCACTAGCGATTAATTTAGCTACCCATTAATCAAGCTACCAACCTCCCTCACGGTGCGCCGCCGCTTGGAGGTTTGGGGTAATTTTTTATAGAGGTTTTCTTCCTCGCGGTCCGGGCGGTTAAGCCAAGACCCTCGACCCCCGTCAAGTGACATGACCTTGAACGATCTTCGGGGCTACGAGACTAACGATGGCAGAAGGAAATGACTTCCTCCTGCCTGCCCGGCGGCAGGGTTAGTGCACACCGAGCCCGTTCTTACTCCGCCGCTGTGCGTCTGCTTAGAGCAGAGGGACACACGTTGGAGCGTTCCTCCGACAGCATATTGGCATACGGGCAACGAAACCCCTTAGGCACTTGTGCCTAAGGGGCACCATTGCCCGCACCCCGCACCCCAGGGTGCACCGTCCCGAAGACTGGCCTTCCCCATCATCCCCTTCTTTACCCCCTTACGGGATGATTTTCCAAAATCGCTGGACCACACATTTCTTTATTTTCTACCAAAAGCATAAAGTATTTTCATATTCCCAACTTAAGAAATGCTGGGTTTCAAATACAAACTTTCATCCCCTAAATCACACCCTGTAGGATATTTTTTTTAGGGAGCTCGTGGCAAAGTAATAACAGCCGCACGGGTCGATCCGTCAGGTTAAGTTACGCTTGCCGGGGTTGGTCAGTGGATGGGTAACCATCTTTACATAACAAGATTCCTCCGTGCCTCGGAAAGCACGTTAAGCTGTTGGTCCCGCGGCTGTTATTCGTTACGGGTCGTCAGAAACCCGAAAGTCTGACAATCAGTCTAACCAAGGGGTATCGTATTACCCAGTAACTGGGTTGTGGAGGTCAGATAGGCAGTCGCTCCATGTAAAATACTGGTATTCAGCTGCATCCGGTTAGACTGGAAGCCGACCCCAACATAGTTGGGAAAAGGCTAGGCAGATTGATTGTAGGATATTTTTTTAAGACAAAAAGTAGGCTATGTCATTCCCAGGATGCCATCTTATTCTTGCCAAATTGTATACGTGCAGTTTTGTGAATTTTAAAATCATCCCCTATTTTACGACCTTACGGGATGATTTTTCAAAAACGCTGGACCACATATTTCTTTATTCCCTTCCAAAAGCATAAATTTGAATTTTCATAGTCCTAACTTAAGAAATGCTGGGTTCCCTTCGGGTTAGAGATGTCTTTATTATTATTTCCCATAAGAAATTTCACTTACATGAGAAATATTTAACTATCTTAAAACATAATTGATTGAACGTACAGTATTGGCAAAAAAAATTACAACATACAAAATATTCTAAAAGTGTAGGGTAATCGCTAATAATTTCACACTGCTAAAATGTAAACATACACGGAACGCGCGCAACTAGATGTGGTATGTAATGTACTAAAGTGCGCTCATTTTATTAAACATGAACAATTTTAGTTGTTTCTTAAACATTGGCATGGATTTTGCATTTTTGATGTTATTTGGTAGTTTATTATACAATGCCGCACCCTCGTACATCAAGTCGTACATCACATTTTTTCTGCCATAGATAGTGCGTGAATGCTCTAAGGCGTGGTGAGTACAATTTGTATGTCATTTGCATTTCTGAGCCTAATTTTGTGTATTTGATGTTTCTTTGTGAAATGTATTTGTGTGTGAATATTTTTATTAAGTATTTTTCTGATTAAGATGCAAGTATTATATATGTATGTTTGTGATATGTTCATTAACTTAGTTTCATTGTATATTTTTTGCGTTGGTGTACTGTAATCATAATGGAAAAGTGTCTTTATTAACTTATTTTGTGCTATTTGTAGCGTTTCAATATTAGTTTTGGCCGCTGTTCCCTTACAAACTTTCATCCCCCATATCAGCCCCTGTAGGTTAATTGTTTAAGATAAAAAAAGGCTGTGTCCTTCCCCAGGATGCCATCTGTAGCCTTGCCAAATTGTATCGATATCCGTGCAGTTTTGTAGATTTTAAAATAACCCCTATTTTACCCCCTTTGAGGATGATTTTTCAAAAACGCTGAACCACTTATTTCACTATTTCCTACCAAAAGCATAAATTTGAATTTTCATAACCCTAACTTAAGAAATGCTGGGTTTCCCATACAAACTTTCATCCCCTATATCACCCCCTGTAGGGTTATTTTTGAGACAAAAATAGCATAAGTCCTTCCCTAGGATACCACTCTAAAGCCTTGCCAAATTTTATCAAAATCTGTTCGGTGGTTTTGGCGTGAAAAGGTTACAGACAGACAGACAGACAGAGTTACTTTCGAATTTATAACATCACTAAAGCTAATTGTTATGTGCTATAGGGCGAAGCGCGGTCTTCGACGCGCTATTTATGTACCGCCGCCCGTTATGTCCCTGCATTTTAATCTGTAATATCTTCGAAAATATTAATTTAAATTACGTGCTGTAAAGGGCCATATTGATCTATAGTATAATTAAGTTAAGTTTAGTTATAATTATTGTGAGCAGAATTGTATTAATTTTTGTTATTTGTTTATGTTTTATGTTTATACTTCTATACGTTGATTTATGTAATTGGTTTCGTAAGCCGTGTGAATCAAAATAAATAAATAATAGTAAATTCACAATTTATTTAAGGTACTTTGGATAAGGATTAATGCTGTATTGCTTAAAATCGCTTCGTAAATAAGCCATTATTTCTCGTAAAAAGTAAAGGATAAAAAATGGTTATTGTGGGTTATCCCTGAGAGATAGACATATACCATCGCTGTCTTTTTGCAGACCTTTTTAAGGTGTACAATACTGTAGTACATTATTTTGATCTATCTCGTAGGGTTCAGCCAGCGTTTGCAATGTAAGCGCAAAAAAATGTGTTTATTTACGACATCACATTAGTTAGAAACCTCTAAAATTATCAGTGTTTCTCTACTATATTATGAATGTGTTATACAAATAGACCTTCATCTTGAATCACTCTATCTATTAAAAAAAACCGCATCAAAATCCGTTGCGTGGTTTTAAAGATCTAAGCATACATAGGGACAGACCAACGACCATATAGCCCATGGGCTATATGGTCGTTGGGACAGACAGACAGCGGAGCGACTTTGTTTTATAATATTTAGTGATAGTGATTAGTGAAGTGATATAGGTCCATGACCTCATACAGCACACAGATTAGATATATTAGTAGCCACAGAACACAATTACTCAGTCTGACAACCAATCACCACCACTAACGAACTGACAGCCGGTTTTCCCCGCTAAGTTTGATCATGATTTGATGAGATTAAATTATTGTTTGATTTCGGGACTAAAAGTTTCTCCCGTGTTGTGAGTCGTACAACTACATTGTAATTATGTATGCAATAAGTGATACACAATAAACTGTATGAAGAACGAGTCGGTGTGTTTCGTTTCATTGAACCTCCGACCCGTCACACCCATCCAGCTGAAGGTTTATCAACACTCCTGTCGGCAACCATTCAGTATGGCTCTTCTCCACCTGCCACTGTCGCCGAAATACTCTGGTGAAATAAAAGTAACAACAATTTTTTTCGCAGATTTACTTTGTATTCAAATAATAACATAACATCACGCTTCTATTACCCGACGCGACGGGATTAGAGGTGTGTACACCCACATTTCACCAGCTCAATATTAACATTACATTTCATTTAACTAACTTAATATTACAAGTACCATCGCGCACATTTGCGGTGAACCACTTTTTAACATTATTACCTTAGCAGTTAGCACTAAGCAATAAGGTCTAAAAGTGGTTCACCACGAATTTCCGCGATGGTACATAATATAATTATGTAGGTAGGAATTCGTTGTTTATCTAATATTTACAACAGAGTTCATGAAACATTTCATACTTGTAAGTTAATAATAAAATACATTTTATTTTATGAGGGTACATTTAGCCTAATCATTACTGTCCTTAATTTACTAATGAGGATGCGCTAAGGTAGGCCGCGTAATTCAAATTTTCTTGCGTTTTTTTTGCAATTTGCAAGTCAGTGTCAGGTTATAAATCTTGATTTCGGAATTCAGACGAATCGGGGGCAAATCTAACTTAAGAGAGATGTATTGATGATTTTTATGGCTATAATTAAATTATGTAAATACTTTTAATTATATAATATTTCTTATTGTCGCGAATCATTTTTGATCAAGACAAGACACAAACCTTATACTGCATATTGCAAAAAACGCAAGAAAATTTGAATTTCGCGGGCTTCACATCACATGAAATATTCACAGTTATCTCTACACTTAAAAGTTTTGTGTGATTAGTAAATATTAAAATGTCTATTTACTATTCACACTTGCTATATATTCTTCCATATCTGCTCGCGTTACACTTTCTCTCGTTTGGCTGTCAAATATAGCACTAGCTGATGGCTCCCAGGGCCACATGACGCGCCGTGTGTGTGCGCTTAACGTATCCATTTTGGCGTCTGCTGGGATATGGTACTCGCTATTAGGTTTTCCATCCTTGCCCATGCTGAAGTAATATTTCCGTCCACTGCTCTTCGATATAGCTGCGATCCAAGGATCTGAAAGATTCATAATTTAAAAATGTTCAGTGATGCAGTATGTGTGAACTTGGTTTATCTCTAGATTAAAGTTATTTTTATCTTTTTTCGATGCCGAAATGATATCATCTCATTATTGAAATGGGATGGAAGCGAAAACTCAAAAATACAGTGTGTGTGCAGATTTTTTTTTTTTACCTTTTATTTCTTTTAAAAATAGGACGGATCCAACAACATAGAACATATCATTTCTGCTAATCCTATCTGGAGTATTAATCGTCACAGCTGTCTTCACTCGTTTCATGGCGCGATATTCTAAATTGCCAGCAGCAGATTCGAATTGTTCCATATTGTATAATCTCTTAGTTCTTATTGGAAGAGCTTGATTATCAAATGGTTTATTCAGTGCGGAACAAAATAAATTACATTGATTAATTCTGAAAATATAAAGATAAAAGTAAATCATTTTTAAACGACCATTTAGGTACATAATATACACCCGGCGGCACCGCCTGGGCCGTCAGCCCTTGTTAGTTCTTTTTGGCTTCAGGGTATAATATAAATATATATATATATATCTTTATATTTAAATAAATATTTATTCCTGAATTTTTCGAAATTGCACCTGCCACTGCTTGTCTCTGCATCACCCAAAGGTTGACTGGTAGAAAATGCCTATTGCATTAAGTCCGCCTCTGTACATTTGTGCTTGAAGTGTTAAGACTGTGGTCGCCTATTTTCGCGCTCGGATTTTAAACATCTGACGCTCGACGCCGCGTAGCGAGTGCGCGTGTGTGCGTTTTTCCTCATGTACGGCACACAGTTGCGATGCTGCGACGACTAAACGATCTTGATCTGTAGCTATGGCGTACCTATATTTTTTTGAAGTAAAAGCGAGAGGTTTACGGAGAAAATAAAAAGACTGTCCACAAAACATTATTAGTGTATTTTAATTAAATTTATACAAATATGGATGAAGAAAATAATATTATGTAGGTACTTATAAAAACTAAACTCATTTTACTTATTTGCTTAAGAGCGTTGTTGCATTTTTCATACGTAAATCGAGAACTTGGGAGATTTTGAAGTGATTTTGGTCACATAATTTATTTTTTTAGCTTCTTTTGACTTCAATCATCGTAATTATCATATATTTTTATTTAAGGTCTATTAAAAAAAACTTGTTCAAATTGAATTATTGACTACGAAAACAGTCGATTTCGAAGGCGCGATTTCCAGATGACGCGCGAAGGCTCAACTTTGAAGTAATCTTACACCAATTATTACTACTAATTAAGAAGGTAAAGTGGTATTCATTCGAAGAGGCATATCCTGAAATTTAAATTGCATTGAGAAAAGTTTGATTTTTAATTCATTAACTTGTATTTTAATCACGTCTAAGATAATCAAAAATCGAGAAATCGACTACAAAAAAACACGTCATTTCTCAGAATCTAAAAGTCATTTGGCAACAAAAATCATTTTATACGTAAGAAGAAAGATTGTACTATATATGTGTAAAAAATAAAACATATCCGTCTTCAATCATTTACGAAAATAATTTTTTAAAGTGAGTATAAAATCGGGTGCATCGAACGGCCTCCCCCGGCCCAGGCTCGGCTAGCTCTGAAAATGGGTCGGACGGGGGCCACTCACCCCATCCGTGGGAACGCAGAGTCCGTGTTTCTGTCGCTGGTCGCTATCTGCTGGGCTTCACGCATGTAGGTGCGGGCTCCACCCGGTAGTAGTTGACCGCCGAAACACGGTGAAGAAAGCGGTAGTATGCATATGCCGTAGCGAGCCCACGGACACAAAGACAGACACCATCTCCATGGACGTGTTAATGCAGCACGTCCAACCAGCTATCGCCAGTGGCGACCACAATGAGGGGTCCGTATTTACGGACCACCGTATAGCTTCCGCGGTCGGGGGGCTTAGCCCTGGAGCCGCACGCCACGCCCCTTGCGGGGCGTAGCGATATCCACAGGCCTAAGTCAGTCGCGCTCTGGCGCTCTTCGACGCAGGACCTACGTCGGTTGACCTCCCGCCGCCGCGCATGCGCCTCGCGTGATATATAGTCAATTGTAGTGCGACTAAATATTTTTAATCCTTTCATTTAAGTAATATTTTAAGAAGCTAACGTGGTAGGCACACTTACTTTAGGAGAATTATGTTACAATTCTTGAATTATGTTGTATTACTTGTAATATTGATATTGTAATTACAATATCAATAATACAATATAATTTGGTCAAAATGTAAATCCAAGATGGTGGCTGCGAAAATTTTTAAATTTTTCGTCATGGGGATCGTTCCCATTGTTCTCGAGGATGCTAAAGCCGATAGTGACGTTAAAATGTAAATCCAAGATGGCGGCTGCGAACATTTTCAAATTTTTCATCATGGGTATCGTTTTCATGGTTCTTGTGGGTGCTAACGTCGATAGTGTAGTCAAAATGTAAATCCAAGATGGCTACAAGAATTTTGGAGGATGAATATGGAGAAAAAATTTATATCAGATTTTTATTTGAAATCTCTACTGCCACAATCTCTATTGTGGATCCGTGACAAAGGAGACGGAAACCATGTCATATAAACTTGGGCCTGGGCCTGGGTTGTAAAAAAATGAAATTGGTGTCAATTTATAGCTACTATATTATCAACCCATCACTGAACATTTTGCGGATTTTCGCGGTCTGAGTTCCGAGTTAAAAGAGATGTAATAAAAGTGAGGTTACATAACGATCTACATATAGGTACTTAACAGCTGATTTTTGAAGTTCTTCAGCTCGACGACCACGTAAACTCCCACTCACACACTCACTTTGCCACAATTTACACAACGATCCATGGTGCCAATATGAAATCAGTAGGCTGGTCGTAATATACAAAATAACAAGTTCAAGTCCAACGTTTATGCGGGGTTCTCCGTACCGTGTCCGGTGTGGTAGCAAGGTTCGTACAAGAAGCAAGATCAGAAGTCCGCAGAAAGAAAACAGGGGTCGAGGAAAACATCAATAAAACTATGGGAAATACACTCAAATCGCGACCGCACTAAACGATACGAAACGAGTTAGGCATAGATAAAGGCACTATATAAAGGTGTGTCCAAATATAGAGCGGCATAAGTAATTGAAGTTTTATAAAAGTATTTGTATTTGACGACACGGTTGGCGCAGTGGCTGAGCAATTGACTGCTGCGCAGCATGTTGTGGGTTCGATTCCCGCACGGAACAAATATTTGTACGACCTACAAGTATTTGTTTCCGAGTCTGGGTGTTTTTCTATCTATAATATGTATGTATTTACAAAAAAAAATGTATATAAGAAGTTTATCAGCCATCTCGTTACCATAACACAAGCATTAGGTTGCTTAGCTTGGGACTAGATGGCGTTGTGTGAAATGTCCAAGGATGTTTATTTATTATTTATTTTATTTATTTGTCTAAGGGGATTGATCGACTTTTCCTTGGATCTATAATTTCTGGGAGAACACAATCAGAATAAAATTTTGTTAACAGCGGAGCCATCTTTTGTCCAAAATCATCGTTTTTTTGTGTAAAACAGTTCAATTTAAGCCCAATTTCAATATAGATAAAGACGCCACGCGCTAGCTATAATTATTTATTTTTCTTGCGGCATTATAGGTTTAGCAACCGCATCAAGTTCATAAAACAGTTGAATTTGAACCAACAATAATACATAAATACATAAAGCCGCCTCATGCGCAAATGTTTGGTTTACTGTTTTCAAATTTCAAATAGGTAGGTCACCCCGCTGCCACAGAATAAATAATAGTACTGCTGCGTTCGTGTGGGGTTGGTTTTATAATGTTTATTAGCCTAGGCAGGTATTGTACGTGCCCAGTCGACCTAATGACTATACAGTCGACCACACGTCGCACGTCAGTGGTAAGTGATAAGGATTTGTATAGGTATCGTTTTCATAGTTTTCGATTTCGACTATAGCCAATAGTGAAGTCAAAATTAAAATCCAAGATGGCGGCTGCGAAAATTTTAAAATTTTTCGTCATGGATGTCGTTTTCATAGTTCTCGAGGATGAAGCCGATAGTGAAGTCAATCATCCTAGAAGGGATGATTGACTGCACTATGCGGCCCAAGAGAGCAATGCAATGGTGGCCCAATGGTAACGATCCCGACATACGAGTAGGTCATGGTTTCGAACTCAGGCAGGCACTTTGTGTAAATAATTTCATCACCACTACTCTCAAATCAGTGAAGGAAAATATCGTGAGGAAACCGCCTAGAACCAAAAATTCGAAGACATGTGACATCTACCAACCCGCACTGGGTCCTCGTGGTGTATTACGGCCCACTCCCTCTCACCGAGAGGAGCCCTGTGTCCCAGCAGTGGGAATATTATAGGCTGATTATGATTGAGACCCATTATGTTGTGAGCGAGCACGTTTCAGTGCCAGAGGTCATCACTGATGTGAGACGAGAAGATATATTACGCTCAACACCGCCGCGCGCGGCCCTTGTCCGATCAGAGCGCGGCTAGCCGCGCGTGGCAGCCGCGCTCAAATGCCGCTCTATATTTGGACACACCTTTATATAGTGCCTTTATCTATGCCTCACTCGTTTCGTATCGTTTAGTGCGGTCGCGATTTGAGTATATTTCCCACAGTTTTATTGATGTTTTCCTCGACCAATGTTTTCTTTCTGCGGACTTCTGATCTTGCTTCTTGTACGAACCTTGCTACCACACCGGACACGGTACGGAGAACCCCGCATAAACGTTGGACTTGAACTTGTTATTTTGTATATTACGACCAGCCTACTGATTTCATATTGGCACCATGGATCGTTGTGTAAATTGTGGCAAAGTGACTAGAGGCTGTAGTTTACGTGGTCGTCGAGCTGAAGAACTTCAAAAATCAGCTGTTAAGTACCTATATGTAGATCGTTATGTAACCTCACTTTTATTACATCTCTTTTAACTCGGAACTCAGACCGCGAAAATCCGCAAAATGTTCAGTGATGGTTTGATAATATAGTAGCTATAAATTGACACCAATTTCATCTTTTTACAACCCAGGCCCAGGCCTAAGTTTATATGACATGGTTTCCGTCTCCTTTGTCACGGATCCACAATAGAGATTGTGGCAGTAGAGATTTCAAATAAAAATCTGATATAAATTTTTTCTCCATATTCATCCACCAAAATTCTTGTAGCCATCTTGGATTTACATTTTGACTACACTATCGACGTTAGCACCCACAAGAACCATGAAAACGATACCCATGATGAAAAACTTGAAAATGTTCGCAGCCGCCATCTTGGATTTACATTTTAACGTCACTATCGGCTTTAGCATCCTCGAGAACAATGGGAACGATCCCCATGACGAAAAATTTAAAAATTTTCGCAGCCACCATCTTGGATTAACATTTTGACCAAATTATATTGTATTATTGATATTGTAATTACAATATCAATATTACAAGTAATACAACATAATTCAAGAATTGTAACATAATTCTCTTAAAGTAAGTGTGCCTACCACATTAGCTTCTTAAAATATTACTTAAATGAAAGGATTAAAAATATTTAGTCGCACTACAATTGACTATATATCACGCGAGGCGCATGCGCGGCGGCGGGAGGTCAACCGACATAGGTCCTGCGTCGAAGAGCGCCAGAGCGCGACTGACTTAGGCCGTTCGATGCACCCGATTTTATACTCACTTTAAAAAATTATTTTCGTAAATGATTGAAGACAGATATGTTTTATTTTTTACACATATATAGTACATTCTTTCTTCTTACGTATAAAATGATTTGTGTTGCCAAATGACTTTTAGATTCTGAAAAATGACGTGTTTTTTTGTAGTCGATTTCTCGATTTTCGATTATCTTAGACGTGATTAAAATACAAGTTAATGAATTAAAAATCAAACTTTTCTCAATGCATTTTAAATTTCAGGATATGCCTCTTCGAATGAATACCACTTTACCTTCTTAATTAGTAGTAATAATTGGTGTAAGATTAGTTCAAAGTTGAGCCTTCGCGCGTCATCTGGAAATCGCGCCTTCGAAATCGACTGTTTTCGTAGTCAATAATTCAATTTGAACAAGTTTTTTTTAATAGACTTTAAATAAAAATATATGATAATTACGATGATTGAAGTCAAAAGAAGCTAAAAAAATAAATTATGTGACCAAAATCACTTCAAAATCTCCCAAGTTCTCGATTTACGTATGAAAAATGCAACAACGCTCTTAAATAAATAAATAATAACAGTCTAATATAGTTCGTAAGTTCGTACGAGAGGATAAAAAGAACTTTAAAAAATGACTAACCTGTCGCTCAGGGAATCGCCAGAGATATCAACGCCACCCAACATCAAAGCATCTATAATGTGCAATGCCTTGCTATAGATTTGATTGTTGCCCTGACCACGATATTCTTTTACAACCTAAAAACAATTAATTGACATAATTAACGTTTTTCTCGTGGGTCTCTTTACATTTCTTTGTATTAAATCTGCCACTGCGTAGCGATGGTACACGCAAAAAGAAAACCAAATATTACTATTATTATTATTAGTGGTAGGTGTAATTGTGGATACCTCTCCGTATATCAGTGTTTTAGCCGGCAACGTCAGGTGTAAATCTACGACTGGTCTCCAAGAATTCGATTCCAATTTAAAAACTTGCTTGCCTCCGCAACCTTAAACGATAAAAAACAGCATGTGACACTTTTACAAAAAAAAAAACCTACACCTCGTTTGTCAAAATCTTTAGACAAGTTCTTGAATTGCGAAACACTTCTGTTCTTCAGTTCATTTCTTTAGTTCTTTTGCAACGCCGCAGTCGGGTAAAAATAATCGAAATGGATTAATTTTATTACGCCACAAACTTAAAATTTATCCGCACCACCATAAACCAAGCACAAGTAAATACCAAACATTATGTTACCTATGAATATTCTTAAATCCGGGCTATTTTTCCCACTGCTTAAAAACACGAAATTCCAGTCTAATACATTTCTAAAATACACCTTAAGATCGGAGCACTTCTCCAAGTAATTGGGAGGTTTGTTCAATATGTTAGATTTAAAAGAAAACAAGCTGTCCGCATCTGATGCCGGTTTCTTTATCATGGATCTGATAGACGATAATGTATCATCATGTCCTCGACGTTCTGGCTGTGTTCTCACTGCATCAGGTAACTAAAAATAATTTATTAATTAGTCAAGTTCTTTCGAATTACCACGAGAAAGACATTATATTTTACTAGGATTTGCCCGCGGCTGAACCCGCGTCGAGGTCGGAATAAAACCCTTTAAAAACCTCCAAGCAAAAATACATATCTTAAGTGCCAACTTTATAATAATAATCGTTTTATATCAGAGAACATCCACAATTTCTTAGTAAACATTAACATTATTGTAACTATGTTAGTAAATACATATATGCCTGTATGCAGGTTGGACAAATAATGGACGAGCGGGCAATCAAATTTCCCCGCAATGACAATTCATGATGATCGGTCGGAGCGTATAATTTTTTTTGCCAATTTTACAAACTTTTATGGACAAATCGTACTTGACCACAAACGTGTATGTATGCCAAAATTTACGAAGAAAGGGGTAATGGTTCCTAACACTGACTAACACAGTTTCCCTGCACCTCTCATGGACATCTAAGCTTAGCAAAATTACATACACAATGTATAACTTACTTTCCACAAAGCTAAACACTGCTCTTTCATTTCTGCTTGTGTTTGTGTATCCTTTAAATTTTTATCTTTGCTGTACCTAGCTATTTTTAATAAATTTTGAATTTGCCTTTCTCCAAGTCTGAAAATATAATTGCAATGTTAATGTACTTGTTTTTTATTATTTTATGTTTAAGAGATTAATGGCCTGCTTCACCACCCCCAGATAAGTTCCAGTTAACTTATGTGCAAGAAAAGGCCATACAAATATTGGTCCATTTGTTAATATATCAAGTAGACTGTGAATGATATCCTGACGATGTGAAACATGCCATATGTTATCATGACTGCATACATACAGGCAGTTGCTTTTATAAATGTATTCAAAAAAGTTTTTATCTTCTTCTATGACTTTTAAAGGTACAAGTTGTGTGACGTCACCGCCGCGATCAACGTCACTCCACAGTATTGAGTTTACGGAGGCGAGGTGCTGCTCCGCTGGTTCAGTCCCCAACCTCTTCCACAAACATACTAGGTATCGCTCAGAATTAGCGGGTCTCGAAGTCACTGGCTTGTGAATACAAACTGAAACATAAAATGGCAGTTGAAATGCGTGAAAACATAGAAAAGTGAAGATAAGAAAATTGCAGTAAGTATGTACAGATGCCAGCAGGTCAAGCCACCCGAAACTGTCTTTTCCCAATCAACCTTGAACCTAATGCTTTAGCGATGAAAATGAAAATCTATTAAAGAAATTTGACAGATTGTAGTAGCTTGAGGTGCTAGCGTCTGTACATATTTGCTAATAATTATTAAATATTTATTTTACCTTTATCAAAACATCTATAGAGGATGTAAATCAAGCCAACACTAAACAGTGTGAAGACATCAAAGAGTTTGACAACAAAATGGCCGCCAGTTCTCACAAGCATCAAAGCAGCAAGACATTGACATAGGTACAGCTGTTTAGACAAAATTTCTTGTATGTTTTCTTGACCTTCTACAGAGAAGCCCTGAAATATTCATGAACATTAATCTGTCCCTATTTGAATTGGATTTTGTTCACAATATCATGGGTTTTATTATTTTTCTAAAATAATAGTTACTCCTTATAACATCAGCTATCTACCAGTGAACGTACCGTCAAAATCGGTCCCGCTGTTTAGAAAAACTTTTTTTTTTGTTAAAAGTTTAAAAGTAGGTACCTACCGTACATACTTTTATACTTTCACATGCATTTAATAAATAGCTGTTATTTTGACATTAAAAACGTATACTTCAATTTTATTTATTTTATTGATTATTGATGTATATGTGTGCACTCCCATGCCGTTTTGTGGAAATAAACGTGAAGGTAAGAATGACGGGTGTATTGCTGCAGAATTGAATATGTTATATATGAAAGGAATGTACCAGCAATGTACTAGAACGTACCTTTAATGAAATTCAATGTACCTCCATGAAACAAGAACAATTACAATAATAAAGTGAGCCGCAGACCTGACACTATGAATGACGGGTGTATCCTGATAAACAATGTAATAGATATCTTATGGTTATCTAATGTTTACCAGAGGAATGTACCTGCAATATACCTCCTAAAATATAATCTGAAAATATAATGCGACTAATAAATAACGAGAAAATCAATAAAACAATTTCTTTCATAGCAATATCGCACCTCCGCTCAATAAGTGTCGTAAGTCAAAAAATCAAACTTTCCAGGAAGGAGGTTTGTGCTAAACAGACTCCGTGGCAGCCCCAGCAGCATTCTATGCGCTATAGCCGGGAGACATGACAGCCCGTTGGTGAGGTCACCTACAACACGTGTCTGTGTTATTACAGTCCCCGTGAGCCCGTCACGAGAAGCTATAAATTTTGTAAACACAGATTCAGGGGTTCGCAACCTTTGGATCAAATATAAAAAAAAACAGTTTTGTAATGATTTTTATATAGGCGTGAGTTTACTTCATAATTGTGGCCCAAATATTCTTTGATTCTTAAAAGGACAGATTCTCATATGGACAGATTCTCAAAAAGACAGATTCTCAAAAGGACAGGAGTATACGTAAGCAGATAAAGAGCAAAATGAAACGTTTAATAATTTTATTAATTGGTGGCACCGCTATATTTTCCTGTCTACCCTTGATTCAATCACTAAAATAAGCGGGTGGCAGGACTCAAGACGTTGCAAGTACTTTATAGTTGATAGACCGCTCCTTAAACATTCAGATATAATATTATCAATTTTACCCACTATCGACTAAAATATCACTATCACAATATTAGACACCAATAGTGACGCCACATTGCAACCTCCAACAGTACCTAATTATTTAGAAACTGTGGAAACAGTGTCCGAGATATTTCCTTCTACCGTCTTTTTGAGAATCTGTCCTTATGAGAATCTGTCCTTACGAGAATCAATGCAAATATTTACGTTCCATGAGTTAGACGCTGTGGTTAGTACGCGTTCCAGTGCCACAAAACATTAGACGACAGCACTTTATATTGCTGAAATATAACGCGACCAAGTAAAAATGCTCGTTAATTTCGTATTACACATACGTTACTTTGAGTTGATTGCAAGAATTGTCGCTACGTAACTTAGTAAAAGTTCTTTATTTACAAAATTTATGGTTTCTCGTGACGGGGACTTTAGTTAAGTACTAACATAGGTTAAGACTATTGTTACTATAACCTAATGGATGTTTGTTATCTGAATAAATTATGATATTTTTACATAGTTACATGTAATTTGATAAATAAAACAAAAAATAAGAAGGAAATAATATTATTTTATTTATTTTCATTTTTTTTACACTTCTTTCATGAAGGTTGAGTAAATGTACTCAAGCTTTATGAAAGCAGTGAAAAAAAATGTAGATTAAAAACTTAATCTAAAAACCACGTTTTTATGCATTTCCTTGTCTAACCAATACTGAGTGCAACAGCTAGGTCATGGTGGACTTTAAAACGGACTAACTTAAGAGCGTTGTTGCATTTTTCATACGTAAATCGAGAACTTGGGAGATTTTGAAATGATTTTGGTCACATTATTTATTTTTTTAGCTTCTTTTGACTTCAATCATCGTAATTATCATATATTTTTATTTAAAGTCTATTAAAAAAAACTTGTTCAAATTGAATTATTGACTACGAAAACAGTCGATTTCGAAGGCGCGATTTCCAGATGACGCGCGAAGGCTCAACTTTGAAGTAATCTTACACCAATTATTACTACTAATTAAGAAGGTAAAGTGGTATTCATTCGAAGAGGCATATCCTGAAATTTAAAATGCATTGAGAAAAGTTTGATTTTTAATTCATTAACTTGTATTTTAATCACGTCTAAGATAATCAAAAATCGAGAAAACGACTACAAAAAAACACGTCATTTCTCAGAATCTAAAAGTCATTTGGCAACACAAATCATTTTATACGTAAGAAGAAAGATTGTACTATATATGTGTAAAAAATAAAACATATCTGTCTTCAATCATTTACGAAAATAATTTTTTAAAGTGAGTATAAAATCGGGTGCATCGAACGGCCTAAGTCAGTCGCGCTCTGGCGCTCGTCGACGCAGGACCTATGTCGGTTGACCTCCCGCCGCCGCGCATGCGCCTCGCGTGATATATAGTAAATTGTAGTGCGACTAAATATTTTTAATCCTTTCATTTAAGTAATATTTTAAAAAGCTAAAGTGGTAGGCACACTTACTTTAGGAGAATTATGTTACAATTCTTGAATTATGTTGTATTACTTGTAATATTGATATTGTAATTACAATATCAATAATACAATATAATTTGGTCAAAATGTAAATCCAAGATGGTACAATATCAATAATACAATATAATTTGGTCAAAATGTAAATCCAAGATGGTGGCTGCGAAAATTTTTAAATTTTTCGTCATGGGGATCGTTCCCATTGTTCTCGAGGATGCTAAAGCCGATAGTGACGTTAAAATGTAAATCCAAGATGGCGGCTGCGAACATTTTCAAATTTTTCATCATGGGTATCGTTTTCATGGTTCTTGTGGGTGCTAACGTCGATAGTGTAGTCAAAATGTAAATCCAAGATGGCTACAAGAATTTTGGAGGATGAATATGGAGAAAAAATTTATATCAGATTTTTATTTGAAATCTCTACTGCCACAATCTCTATTGTGGATCCGTGACGAAGGAGACGGAAACCATGTCATATAAACTTGGGCCTGGGCCTGGGTTGTAAAAAGATGAAATTGGTGTCAATTTATAGCTACTATATTATCAAACCATCAATGAACATTTTGCGGATTTTTGCGGTCTGAGTTCCGAGTTAAAAGAGATGTAATAAAAGTGAGGTTACATAATGATCTACATATAGGTACTTAACAGCTGATTTTTGAAGTTCTTCAGCTCGACGACCACGTAAACTACAGCCTCTTGTCACTTTGCCACACTTTACACAACGATCCATGGTGCCAATATGAAATCGGTAGGCTGGTCGTAATATACAAAATAACAAGTTCAAGTCCAACGTTTATGCGGGGTTCTCCGTACCGTGTCCGGTGTGGTAGCAAGGTTCGTACAAGAAGCAGGATCAGAAGTCCGCAGAAAGAAAACAGGGGTCGAGGAAAACATCAATAAAACTATGGGAAATACACTCAAATCGCGACCGCACTAAACGATACGAAACGAGTGAGGCATAGATAAAGGCACTATATAAAGGTGTGTCCAAATATAGGGCGGCATTTGAGCGCGGCTGCCACGCACGGCTAGCCGCGCTCTGATCGGACAAGGGCCGCGCGCGGCGGTGTTGAGCGTAATATATCTTCTCGTCTCACATCAATGATGACCTCTGGCACTGAAACGTGCTCGCTCACAACATAATGGGTCTCAATCATAATCAGCCTATAATGTTCCCACTGCTGGGACACAGGGCTCCTCTCAGTGAGAGGGAGTGGGCCGTAATACACCACGAGGACCCAGTGCGGGTTGGTAGATGTCACATGTCTTCGAATTTTTGGTTCTAGGCGGTTTCCTCACGATATTTTCCTTCACTGTTTTGAGAGTAGTGGTGATGAAATTATTTACACAAAGTGCCTGCCTGAGTTCGAAACCATGACCTACTCGTATGTCGGGATCGTTACCATTGGGCCACCATTGCATTGCTCTCATGGGCCGCATAGTGCAGTCAATCATCCCTTCTACGATGATTGATTCACTATCGGCTTCATCCTCGAGAACTATGAAAACGACATCCATGACGAAAAATTTTAAAATCTTCGCAGCCGCCATCTTGGATTTTAATTTTGACTTCACTATTGGCTATAGTCGAAATCGAAAACTATGAAAACGATACCTATACAAATCCTTATCACTTACCACTGACGTGCGACGTGTGGTCGACTGTATAGTCATTAGGTCGACTGGGCACGTACAATACCTGCCTAGGCTAATAAACATTATAAAACCAACCCCACACGAACGCAGCAGTACTATTATTTATTCTGTGGCAGCGGGGTGACCTACCTATTTGAAATTTGAAAACAGTAAACCAATCATTTGCGCATGAGGCGGCTTTATGTATTTATGTATTATTGTTGGTTCAAATTCAACTGTTTTATGAACTTGATGCGGTTGCTAAACCTATAATGCCGCAAGAAAAATAAATAATTATAGCTAGCGCGTGGCATCTTTATCTACATTGAAATAGGGCTTAAATTGAACTGTTTTACACAAAAAAACGATGATTTTGGACAAAAGATGGCTCCGCTGTTAACAAAATTTTATTCTGATTGTGTTCTCCCAGAAATTATAGATCCAAGGAAAAGTCGATCAATCCCCTTAGACAAATAAATAAAATAAATATCCTATATATAAATAAATATCCTTGGACATTTCACACAACGCCATCTAGTCCCAAGCTAAGCAACCTAATGCTTGTGTTATGGTAACGAGATGGCTGATAAACTTCTTATATACATTTTTTTTTGTAAATACATACATATTATAGATAGAAAAACACCCAGACTCGGAAACAAATACTTGTAGGTCGTACAAATATTTGATCCGTGCGGGAATCGAGCCCACGACATGCTGCGCAGCAGTCAATTGCTCAGCCACTGCGCCAACCGTGTCGTCAAATACAAATACTTTTATAAAACTTCAATTACTTATAATAAGTATACAAATAAGTATACAAATACTTAAGCAAATAAGTAAAATGAGTTTAGTTTTTATAAGTACCTACATAATATTATTTTCTTCATCCATATTTGTATAAATTTAATTAAAATACACTAATCATGTATTGTGGACAGTCTTTTTATTTTCTCCGTAAACCTCTAGCTTTTATTTCAAAAAAATATAGGTACGCCATAGCTACAGATCAAGATCGTTTAGTCGTCGCAGCATCGTAACTGTGTGCTGTACATGAGGAAAAACGCACACACGCGCACTCGCTACGCGGCGTCGAGCGTCAGATGTTTAAAATCCGAGCGCGAAAATAGGCGACCACACTCTTAATTAAAGCGTGTAAACAATTTCGTGTCTGTACTGTTGACGAGTTGGGATCGTCTGCAGCTAATCCTGGGTGCAGCAACCAGGTCATGGTGGAATTTAGAGAGGACTGTCACAATTAAAGCGTATATAAAATTTCGTGTCTGTACTGTTGACTGTTGAGGAGTTCCCTCGTCTGAAGCCAATCCTGGATGCAGCAGCCAGGTCATGGTGAATTTAGAATGCATTGTCATGGATTTGTGAGCATGGATATCCTGAAAATTTCAGCTGAATATAATCGGGAACTGCTCGAAATTTGAGTTGCAAGAGGACACCCGGAAGGCCGGAACAACAGACAAGCAAGAAAGTGACATAAGAGCGTGACGACGGATGAATTGTCCATACAAACGTAATACATATCTAAATCACACAGTTTGACCATATTTCCACCATAATATGCTGATATTCGGATTTAGACAGTATTTATCCAGGTTCCTTCCTTCATTTATTTTTTTATTATTTAAAAACTTACCTAAAATGAGGTTTGAGCGAATTGCATTTCGAAATAAATATAAAAAAAATATATATAAATACTGAACCCGCATAGGTCATGATTGGGAGAATACACGCTGTATAGATGCGCAACGTGGTGGACCTGCTGTACGCAAGTGTTGGGTTCGAAACTGCTCGTTAGGAATTAGGCTCTTTGTCTCGGCATAATCTTTGAGGAAATAAGTCTCTCATAGATTTTGAGGACATTGAGCAGACTGATGAGGTGAAAAAAAAATACCGGCCAAGTGCGTGTCGGACCATGCACAATGAAGGGTTCCGTAGTTGAAAAGAATTTATCCCAAAAACAAACTTACATTGGATCCCAAAAAAGTTTTTTTTATGTCAAAAAATTACAAATTCACAATTTTCGGACTTTTTCCTTTACTTGTGCTGCGAGACCTGGCTTCTTGCCAAATTTCATTATTCTAGGTCAACGGGAAGTAACCTATAGGTTTTGATTTACTTGCGACAGTTGCGAGTATCAAAATGTGTCGCAAAAGGGCCGTATTTTTTTTATTGCGTTGACTTAGACGCCTGATTTTTTTAGGACTCTAAGGGACAATAGACTTACGTATTTGATATTAATTTCAACTTGATATCTCCACGCGTCCTTGAGAAAAATGGTCTTGACAGACTGACAGACTTGAACATTTTTTTTATGTGATAGAATTACAAATTAACAAATTTCGGACTTTTTCCTTTATTTGTGTTGTATGACCTTGCTTCTTACCAAATTTCATGATTCTAGGTCAACGGAAAGTACCCTATAGGTTTTGATTTACTTGCGAGCATCAAAATATGCCACATAATGGCCGTATTTTTTTATTGCGTTGACTTAGAAGGTTGATTTTTTCAGGACTTCAAGGGCCCATAAATCTACGTATTTGGTATTAATTTCAACTTGATACCTCCACGCGTTCCTGAGAAAAAGGGTCTTGACAGACTGACAGACAGACAGACGGACAAACAAGTGATCCTATAAGGGTTCCGTTTTTTCCTTTTGAGGTACGGAACCCTAAAAATATGTGGGCTTAAGAAACTTCTGATTTGCCCCCCCTGGGCCAAAAGCTGGGTACGCCAATGACCACGGAGTCTGTTTAGCACAAACCTCCTTCCTGGAAAGTTTGATTTTTTGACTTACGACACTTATTGAGCGGAGGTGCGATATTGCTATGAAAAAATTTGTTTTATTGATTTTCTCGTTATTTATTAGTCGCATTATATTTTCAGATTATATTTCAGGAGGTACACAGGCCAAAGGAGTTAAGTAACCAGACACGCACACTACAAAACTATATCCTACTGTACGTACTGCTCACAATGACAGCCTCGCACACATCCCATTCATAGAGTGAGTGCGCTGACGTCTTTTAAATGATAGTGTAACATAATTTCGCAATGTAGGATAGTTGCTCTCGTGGCGCAACAGGTAAGCATTCAACCTACAGTGACAGAATGATCTGAGTTCGAGCCGCGAGTTTACTTAAATATTATTTTTGAGATTTTGTAATTTAAAATGAATATACTAACTGATTAAAGCGATATTCTGACCAGTTTGAGAATTTACCACAAGTTTCTCGCCTACTTAAAATTATTTCCCAGTTTAGAAGCTAACTACCCGCTTTAAAAATATATTCCTGCCTTTAATTGTGAACTTATGTAGTCAGTCTGCATTAGCAACTACACATTATACTCTTTCTTTTGCACTTGAAGTTTGTGATTGTGATATATTGATTAATTTAGACCATGCATCATTTAACAAGATTTCAAAAAGCTCAGATTATTGTTTTGCATGAGAAAAAAATATTTCTATTAGTGAAATCGCAAGGCGCCCAATGCTATCGGTGAGTGAAATTATTATTAGAATGTATTAATTTATTATGTCACCGTGATCCCACCCAGTAGTTTTATTATGATTGTCTGTTGTATCTCATTTAACGAATTGTGGATATGAATAGTTGAATCTAATAGGAAATGACACCGGAATAGTTGAATTTAGTATAATGAGTGGCTATGCAGTTAACAAATAAATACATTTTTGTTAACTGCATAGCCACTCATTATATCGATAATTATTTAATCATTTCCATTATTGGTTTACACAGTATTATAGTAATAGTTTTTTATCTGTGTTTTGTAATAAAATATTCAAAAATAATGAATATGTTTGTAAATGATTAGATAATAATAATAAAATACAATTTTAAAAGATTTAATTTTTTTTCTAAAATATTTAAAAATGTAAATTGCATGTATGGTAATTAAACAAAGGATTTCTATTCTAAATAAAGTATAATAATATTGTTTAATACTTTTTAGAAAAAATAAAAAAATTACATTTTATATGTGCACTAATGAATAAAGTAAATAATAAGTGTCATTATTATATTATATTATTTTTTATTTTTTATAAGTATGATATTATGTATTTCCTAGGTCACTCGCCCTGCCTTTTTATTTCTATTTTATCGTATTATAATTTTTATTATTACTGACCACTAGCCTTATATATCAATTGTATTTAAGTACATAAATATATATTCTCTGCATTGTATTTATATTGTGTAACTTTTATTTCTTAATTTATAATTTGGGAGGTGTATGTTTAGACCTAATATTTTCACTTTTTTTTTTGTAGAGAAAAACCGTTTGACTGTGGGTGCATTGTCACTGAGACAAGCGAAATAAACCGTCGCCTGCCTGGACCGACACCATTGGCTTACACAAATGTTTCGCCTCGGCATCGTGCGTGAGATTGTTGCCACCCATACATCAGATCCATTCGCTTAGACCAGCATAACAGCAGCAGCACACAACGTCATTATGCAAACTGTACGGAACCACCTGCAAGCAGACGGTTTGACATGTTGCAAACCGACGCGTAAAATTTTGTTATATACCGTGCACCGTCAAAATCGCGGAATATCGGCACTTCGATTGACAAAACAATGTCGTCATAATTACTGATGAAAAATGTCTTCGTCGAAAATCACCACCGACTTATCGTAACATACATATTATATACTACCTTTAAATTTCAGACATTTTAACGTTTTTAAATCTATTATTTTCCTAGAAATAATTAATAATGGTTGGTAATAATTATAATACCTACTGTTCCCGATACAGGTGGTAAATGTTTTTATTTTAATTTTAATTTTCAAAAATGTAGGTAATTCATATCTGTATATAACTGAACTAGCGACCCGGCCGCGGCCCTGATTCGCACGGTTTTTACGACTTGTTAAAACATGAAGGTTTCTATAATATATAAGTTAAATATTTATCATGATAGTGAAAACCGCATCAAAATCTGTGGCGTTAGAAGAACAACGCGGCTACACAGACAGACATGAAAAGCGACTTTATTTTATAATAGATACCTAAACGAAATACTTAATACTTTCACAGCATATTTAGCCATAATAAATTAAGTCGGCGGTACTGTGTAGGTAGGAGTGTGTGAGTGATGTTATTGTTACTGGATCAGATTATACAGGGTGGCCGGAACATTGACGTCCAAAAATAAAATTTCGGTCCCTCGTATCGTGGGGTATTCGAATCACCCCCATGTATGTTCCGCGACTTTTCATAGTTTTCGAGTTATGATTTTTTTTCTGAATGTTTGAAAATTTTCGACCTGACCAACCTAAAAAAATTCTAAAAAAAAAAGTAGAGGGTTTTATCGAGTTTCTTTTTTTGCAACTGAATTTTCATAAGTAGTACTTTTATGCATAAAATAATCAGCTTCGTAACTGTGATGAAAGTTATGAAAATGTTGATCTAAAGTGATAAATTTACGTTCGGTAAATTATGACTCAAATTTTCAACTTTAAATTAAAAATCGACTTCATAATTCCTAAGTAGGCTTCAAGAATGCGCGAGACTCTCAGCTTTCATAATCATAAAAAAAATGAAGTACTTAATAGGGCTACTTTGTTTAAAATCGGCCTTCAAAGACAGCGAGGTGGAAAAATTCTTAAAATTACCCATCTGAGTAATTATTTTTTTTTGGCTATTTTCTCGTTCCTAAGGTTAATTAATGATAAGAATACTGAAAACTAACCACATTATATTCAATATTCATAATTACCACACGTGGGCGAATGAAAATCCACTCGAAGTGAGAGCTTCGACATTTCAACATCGCTTCAGCGTTAACTTGTGGTCTGGTATCCTCAATGGCGAACTAATTGGTCCGTTTGAACTGCCGTCCAGACTTGATGGAGAAACATACAAAAACTTTTTGGAAAATGAACTTCCATTGTTGCTGGCAGATGTGAATCTCGAACTCAGACGAACCATGGTGTTGCAAAATGACGGCGCCCCGTGTCACTATGCAACCCAGGTCCGAAATTACTTAGATGAAACATACCCCAACAGATGGATCGGACGCAGCGGACCAATTAGGTGGCCTCCACGCTCACCTGATCTCAACCCCATCGATTTCTTTATTTGGGGCTATTACAAGGAAATAGCATACGCCCGAGACTGTTCAAGTGAACAAGAGCTGAGGCAGTTGATTGCAGAAGCTGAACGTGTTGTGAGAGAGAACAGAGACGCTTTTAGACGATTGCCAGACAATTTCTTACGTAGGTGTAGAATGTGTATTGCTGCTGGTGGTGGCCACTTTGAAAACCTTTTGTAAATGTTAAAAATAAATTAAGTACTTTTTTCACATTATCATCTGTGTTTTATTCAAAACCACTTTTTACGTAAAACTTTTCTTACCCAACTCTGAAACTATTTGTTGGTTAGTTTTCAGTATTCTTATCATTAATTAACCTTAGGAACGAGAAAATAGCCAAAAAAAAATTATTACTCAGATGGGTAATTTTAAGAATTTTTCCACCTCGCTGTCTTTGAAGGCCGATTTTAAACAAAGTAGCCCTATTAAGTACTTCATTTTTTTTATGATTATGAAAGCTGAGAGTCTGGCGCATTCTTGAAGCCTACTTAGGAATTATGAAGTCACCTGTTAAGATTTTTAATTTAAAGTTGAAAATTTGAGTCATAATTTACCGAACGTAAATTTTTCACTTTAGATCAACATTTTCATAACTTTCATCACAGTTACGAAGCTGATTATTTTATGCATAAAAGTACTACTTATGAAAATTCAGTTGCAAAAAAAGAAACTCGATAAAACCCTCTACTTTTTTTTTTAGAATTTTTTTAGGTTGGTCAGGTCGAAAATTTTCAAACATTCAGAAAAAAATTCATAACTCGAAAACTATGAAAAGTCGCGGAACACACATGGGGGTGATTCGAATACCCCACGATACGAGGGACCGAAATTTTATTTTTGGACGTCAATGTTCCGGCCACCCTGTATTTGTTATCTATGTGACATGTTTATTCACTCCGCCCGTTGTTGTATACATATTATATAATGGTATAAAAAGATGTAATAGCATGTTCTAAACATATTGTTGTATTTATAATAAAACATGTTCACTTTTGATGTTCTTTTTTTAAAATAAAGATATTTATTAAAAATGGTTTTATTTATTTAAGCAATTTTAAATAAATAAAACATTTCCTTAACAAAAATTGTTCTAATTGCTTTAGCTTAAAATAATAAATCGCAAAAAGAATCATCACTTCAGAGATTTGAACTCACACAGTAGTACTCAGAAGTATGATGCCTTATTCGTTGGGCTACGAACGCTTAAGTTTTCAACGCGAAATTATGTTATACTATAATTGAGAAGACATTAGCGCACTCACTCGCACATGAACGCGATGTGTGCGTGAGGGCATTGTGTGCTGTACGTAATGAATCGTTTTAACAGTAGCGATAGAGTTTTGTAGTGTCACGCACACTACAACACTGGTTACTTATCTCTGTTGCAGAGTGTACATTGCAGGTACATTCCTCTGGTAAACATTAGATAACCATAAGATATCTATTAAATTGTTTATCAGGATACACCCGTCATTCAGACTGTCAGGTCTGCGGCTCACTTTATTATTGTAATTGTTCTTGTTTCATGGAGGTACATTGAATTTCATTAAAGGTACGTTCTAGTACATTGCTGGTACATTCCTTTCATATATAACATATTCAATTCTGCAGCAATACACCCGTCATTCTTACCTTCACGAAATAAACTACTATAAATAAGTGTTGCAAATACTAGGCATATGAGCAGAAAATAAATACTTACACCATCAGCCATAAGAAAATGTACTCCTTTATCCTCCGTTTGTTTTAGTACATGCTCTTTTAATGACGTAAGATTTGCAGGGTTAAAGATATTTCCATCATCTTTTATTCCATAAAATGTATTGAAGGTTTCAGCAGATCCAGCATAGAAATCAGATAGTTTAAAATCATTAGGACCTTTTAAAGTGAAGCCAAAACCTAAAACAAATAACCCATCATATAATTAAAACAACATACATAATAATATTGTGATGACCCAGTGATTAAGGCCCTGCCTCTCATGCACAAATCTGGGCAAGTACCAATGTGACTTTTTCAATTCATTATGTACTGACTTTATCTAGGACATTACTGACATTGATGAAGGAAAATATCGCGAGAAAACCCAAATTTTTAATATAAACCCCCGTTTCCACGAGCGTAATAAAATCGCGGCGGGATTTTATCGCGCACTGGATTTTTAACTCTCGTTGTTGATCCGAGCGTTGAGAATCCAACCTAACCTTAAATTTTGTTTCAAATTGACATTGTTTCCACTAAACAATAAATGTAAAGGGCATTAAAGTTGTTTATCCGAAATCACATAAATTGGGAACTCAATAAAATTGTGAATTATAATTACCTTTTGCTCTCCAACCCTTGCGATATAACACATATTCGGAAAAGCCCCCAGGACCAGCACATACATCAGCAAAATACAATATTTCTTTCTTATCTACAGCATCTTCGCCATTTTGTTTCTTAGGGTTTGTGAAATTAAAGTCGAATACAGCGTCTATATTGGCCATCTTCACGGCGGCTCTGTTCAGGAATATCACTGAACCAATAGTTTCATACGGATTACTACGAAACCGCGCATGTCGCAAATCCTCATCATCCAAACTATCGAAAATTGTCTGCAAAATTATAAGTAAGTATCTTCTTTTTTACTTCATAAAATATAGTTAAATATTAAGTGTCCAAAAGTTAGGGGGAGTATAACCCGGCGCAATTTTGTAAGACGCAGTTTTTAATTTTGGTCAAGAACTCAAGACTCATTTAGCGTGCTAAGAGGATATATCGAAGCGTGGTTTAGCTCGGTGTGTAAGTGAAATGGCGTTATGTCTGTCTCGCTTGACGCGTGAGATAGGAAGACTCTCACGCGCACCGGAATTTAAACTCGCTCCGTTTTAATGTAGATTTATGACAAAATGCTATACTTATATAAATTTTTAGCTAAGTAAGTTCATAACATAATTATTTAAATATCTTCGATTTAAAGCAAATTTTACTGCACAATATAAGCTGGCCACATCAGACGCGCGGCGTCGCCTTGTTAGGGTGGTCTCGGACTTTCTGTCCCACAGGACTTTTAGGGTGGTGGTCGACGGTGCGGTATCTACCACCCGCCTGGTGCTGGCGGGCGTGTCACAGGGTAGCAGCATATCGCCGGCGTGTTACTCACGATACACGGACGACATTCCCACTGCAGGGGAAACGACGCTCGCGCTGTATGGCGACGACGACGCCGCGTACATTACTACCTCGCTGAACGCGAAGTACGCGGCGGTCAAGATGCAGCGCGCCCTTGATGTCCTTCCCGACTGGCTGTCAAAGTGGCGGCTGTCGGTGAACGTGCGTAAGACGCAGGCGATGGTGATCGGAACCGCGCGGGAACCACCACCCCTGAGGCTGCAAGGAGCTGACATCGAGTGGTCGCCCCGGGTCAAATACCTATTTTTTTTTTTTTGTGGATGGAAAATCATCAAATGACTTCTCCCGCTCTGGGTGACACGAAAGGGCGTGTCAAACTTTTATTGACTAAAACCCACCCATGTTCCTTCAGTTGCCATCGACCGTCTGCTCACGATGGGGTCACACGTCCGCAAGGTCGCCGCACAAGCTAGGGTCGCCCGCAACCTCCTCAGACCAATGCTATATATCGTCCCGCCTCCAGACACGCGTCAAGTTGGTCGTGTACAAGTTGTACGTGCGCCCAACCTTGACGTACGCCGGACTTGCACTGCGGACCATAGTCGACGCTCCTCCCTCGCTTCGTGAGGAACGCTACATAACGTGACCTCGGGATTGAAAGCCTGGACGAGTGTGCGCGCCGCCTCGCGAAGGGAATGTACGCGCGTGCCGACTCGTCTGCTTGGCCTCATGTCAAGCAGTTAGCGCCCTGGCATACGCGCTCCCCCGACGCGAGGCCCCTGCTCCGCCATCTGCTTTTGCACAATGACCCCATCCAATCCACCCACCGCATTGACCTCCAAGTGAGTCGATCCAGGCTACACGAGGCTCACTTGTGACACTGACGCTTTCACATATACATGCACCTGTTGATCTGATGCATGACGCGTGCTAGGATAATTTAGGCGTGTCACGAAATCACAAACCCCGGACACACCCCTCTATACAGGCGCCGAAACTCACACGCGAAGGCGCGGCGCGGGCTGCGATTCGCGTATACTCCTAATCCTAACGATGTAACACACTACAATACCGTTTTATACACTCATGATCATGACACTCGGATAGATCTGAAAGCGGGGCGGGCAGAAACCACACACCTTATCCGTATATACATATAGGAACGACGAGTCCGTATCTCTGCCGCTGGTCGCCTTCTGCAGGGCTTTTCTCATGTGGGTGAGAGTTCCACCTGGTAGGGGTGGACCGCCAGGATGCGGTGAAGAAAGCGACATTGTGCATCAATGTCGTAACGTGCTTGCGGACACAGATACAGAAACCATTACTATGGGCGTGATTAATGCAGCACGCCCAATGATCTGTACCTACGGTCGGATTCGTCGAACGAACGAAATCTAACGAATCTGCACGAAATCTAACTTAAGAGAGATGTATTGATGATTTTTATGGTTAAAATAGTGTAAATACATATGTTTTATTAGCGCGTATCATATTTTGATCAAGATACAACCTGACACGGACCTGCAAATTGCATAAAACGCAAGAAAATTTGAATTTCGCGGTCTACCACAGCGGATCCTGCTTATCTGGTAAAATGGATTTAATACTTACTTTGGATTCTAACACGCCTTTTAATATTGCTGGGTCAACAAAATGGGTTTCATCATCAATAGTTGATTTTTTTGAGCCTCTTCGTAACCATTTCTCCAAAACATCACCAGGTGGTGGTTCCTCTGGTGCAGGATCAAGCCATAACTGTAATGAGAAAAGATATCCAATAAAACTCCAGTGAGTTTACCAATGGCTTGGTTGGCATTCATAGCATTATTAAACTTCAGTTGATTTTGTTTAAAACATAGAATTTTAATTAAGAATGTTTCCAAGCTTGACAAAACAATATAATGCTACTATATTGATGTGATAGTAACTATTATGTGATAGTAACTATTATACAACTATTGTATGTGTAATTAAACCACTTACTACTTCCTCCCTTGCTTCAGGCTTTGCTTCCTCAGTGATTTGTTTAATATCTTGAGGCAAAGCTCCCACTGCCGATGGTTTAGCTCCCAATCCTCTGCGACCTTTTTGTGCAGATGCCTCAACAGGTTGTGTTCTACCATGTTCAAATTTACCTAATCCTTTTCCTGGTTTAAAACCCATGTTCATCATCATCCGTTTGGATTTTTCTGAATATTCCCCACTATATGTTTCCTCAAAGTTTCTGTTTTGTTCAGGATTTTTGTTATAAAATGTGTCTCCTGAATCTTGGAAGCTTGGACGCCCAGAACCTTCTCCATCTTCTGGTTCATCAAACACTGGCCGATAATCATCATATTGATCATTGGGTGAAGAACAATTCTCACTTAAACTACTTCTGCTTAACCTAATGTTCTCTTCAGGACTTATATCTCCATAGCTTTGTCTAACTTTCCCTGGCTGTTGAAAATCACTTCCATAATTGTCAGTAATTGGAGTGTCTGGGCTGTCTTTATCAGATTCTTGTAGCGCTAAATAAATAACAGTAAATCATTTTATAAAATTACTAGCTTTTGAACGCGGCTTCGCCCGCGTGGATGTCGGAAAATATCCCACGGGAACGTACGCACGGCTGCAGATCAAGCTATACATTTCGAGTATAAGCTGATCTCGCATTGTGTAGGATTTCCTTACAATGAGAGGTCAGTGTAAACTGGAAATGATACATTTCCGGTTATCCTAGCTTGATGTGTAGCCGTGTGTACTACCGGGATAAAAAGTACCCTAAATGTTAATCCAAGTAAGCCGACGTTCGCACGGACGTAAAAATATAGCGGCGCGATGTTATCGCGCACTGGATTTTCAACTCTTGGTTTGAGCCGAGCTTCGAGAATCCAACCTAACAACAACAGAGTGCATCCCAGCGCGACGAAAAAACACACTGTTGGATTTTTAACTCTCGGGGCTAAGCAGAGCGTTGAAAATGCAGTGCGCGAAAAAAATCGCCGCGATATTTTTACGCCCGTGCGAACGTCGGCTAGACAATATCTTCTCGCACTGCTTATATAGTACTCGAGGAGCGGCGCGCAGGTTGATTTAAGATTGCTGGAGAATAGTAAACGGAAAATTACCAACTTGCATGCCTTTGAAAGCAACTTTAAAGCGAAAGTATAAATCCTCTTTATTCCCTATCCCGTGGGAATTAAAAAAATATTAAGACTAAGCCCACGTTCAATCCCGCCGCGATTTTTTTACGTCCGTGGGAACGTCGGCTAAATGTTGCTTCAAGATACAAACTACCCAATCCCTTGAATCTCTTAAATCTCTTACAAAGCAGAAATCACCCTGAAGTACATGTGGTTACAGACGCGATTTTAGAGTTACCTAACTAACTACCTAACTAGTGATTATAACTGTACAATCGCGTCTGTAAAATCACGTAAATCAGCGAAATCGGCAAAATTTCGTGTACGGCCTCTTAAATGTGACTGCAAATTAAGTGTCTGTATCATTTTGCTACCCAATGTTACTATTGTCAATCACAGCTGAAAAGGACACATGAACCACATGTACTTCAGGGTGATTTCTGCTTTGTGGAAAGTGAAACTGTTATTATACATTTTGCACTTATGACTTGAAGAGACAAAAAAAGTTGTCCAAAGTGCGTCACCATTTAGTGTTTGGTAGTCATGATGCCTCTTTCAAGGTAAGACTTAGGATGAATATGGCCAAGACGGAGATTATGGCAAACATCTTTAGCAATTCCAATGCTTCTGTTAAAGTCGGAAATTAAGTGTTAGAGGTGGTTGACCAATATGTCTATCTTGGTCATATTCTTTCTTTTGGCAAAGAGCATCAACAAACATAGACATCAACAAGAATACAGCTTGGGTGGGCCGCATTTAGAAAACTGGATGACATTCTGAGATCAGCTAATATTCCACTACAAGTCCCTCCTCTATAACCAGTGCTCTGCCCACCAAGATGTATGGTGCTATCGTGGGCAAAACCTGGATAGGGCTGGCACAGGAGTGTGGGAATTGGCACAAGAACAGAGAGGCCTATGCCCAGCCGTGGGTGAAGTCGGGCTGTGGATGATGATGATGATGACTCACCAGAGCCATGTGAAGTAGTAGATGATGCTCCGTATGTGTCAGCTCTAGCACGCTTGGCAGCTATAGTTATACTCTCATCACTGCTGCTATCATCATCAGAAGGGTCTGTTAAACATCAATAAAATTGAATTAAACAAACTATTTAGTATTAGTATTTTGGTAATAGTGCTTTCATTGTTTGAATAGGCAGAATAAAGAAAATTATACAGAAAAATTGTTCAAAAGCAGACAAATCCATTCTACAAAAAAAAAAACAATAACCATACTTACTAATAATATTTTAAATGCGAAAGTAACTGTCTATCTTTTACTTTTCAAGTCTTAGCGGCTGTACGGATTTCGATTAATTTGGCACACAGGTAGACCATGCCCTGTGGGTCTCTACCATCGTTCTACTGGGATAAAAGTATCCTATGTCCTAACATAGGTTATCTTAGCCCAGTAGAATGATCCCGTAGGATGGTAGGATAATATCCGACCACAACGCAGGAAAAGCCGCGGAAAAAAGCTGATGATAAGCAACAGATAACGCATAAAAGTTACCTGACCATACTGAATAAATAAGTTAGAAGAGAGATGTTGTGTTGTTTTGAGGTTAAACGCCGACAATAACAATAGCGTAATAACCCAAATAAAAAATAATACAAATGTCAACAACGACCAACTCACATTAGAAAAGGTTTAAAGAGTAAACTTACCTGAAAGATTCATGTTCAGTTACTAAACGAGCTGATATTAATACGTAGAAACGTAATAATAGCCCGCCGACAAATAGCAAATAAAACTTGGTGAACGGTGTTTTAGATCCATGCACAGTATAATTAATTTAATTCTGAATTAGCTACTTCTGTTACCACTTCAGCATTTTATCATATTCATAACTATTGGATAGTTTGTTTGTAAAAAAGAAAAAACCAAGTAATAAACTACAACAGCATTCAGTGTTGCCAGATGACCATCTCGCATTCCCCCCAAACCTTCTCCGAAATCCCCCCAAAATTCAGGTTTTGAAGGAAAAATCCCCCACAAATCGTAAAAAAAAAAAATACCATTTGTATTTTGCATTTTTGCATATTTGTCATAAGGGGTTATTTGGTTGCAAATGACCTTTCCTACATCTCCTTAATTGATTGCCGACATTATTACCAATAAACTCTATAGACATACCTACATGATGTGTAAATCGTTGGTCCAAGTCCAAGTGGTACCATAATCAGAGCTACAATTAAGTAAATAAAACTTGAGACATGCTTTCATCTAGGTTAGAATAACTACAATAACTTTATTGAACTTTATACTGTTAATATTGGGTCACTTTCTCTCTTCTTTCTATGTCGTTGTTGTTTCTTTTTTTGTTGTGATAGTGCCATTAACAAACACCAAGCCGTAAAGACCCAGTTTTTAGAAGTTATTCTATTATTCTTTTCTATGATTTAATCAGTTCGGATGATTTTCTATGATTTAACCACGGAGTAAAGAAAAAAGTGGTTCTAACAGATCATAATGGCGATTGACGGTAAAAACCTGTTTGTCCAACCAAGCGAGCGACCGACTGACGTTTCCCAGATTACAGATTGGTTACTAAAAATCCCCCCATTCCCTCCATTCCCGGTTTTTTCCCTCCAACTATCCCCCCAAAAATATTGTCCCCCCAATTTTCCCCCCATGACTATAAAAAACCCCCACATTTGGGGGGAATACCCCCAATCTGGCATCACTGACAGCATTATTTTTAATAACTGTGGTCAAAGAGTAAAGTATTGTAAGACAAGTATAGAGAGAACTGTGGTGTTGCCATCACAGAGTACTTTGAACACGTCTGTCAGTAGCTTTACTTATAGTAAAGTTACATCACTGACCTCTATTGTACCAATAGAGGTCAGTGAGTTACATGCTCTGTGACTCTGTGACTTATAGCCATGGACCTAATATACTATATAAACAGGACTGAGCTCTCCAAAAATCGTATCATACAAAAAGTAACCTTAAGTATTGCAATTTAGGTTTACTTTCGATAGGATATCTTAGCTGAGGCAAAACGAGCCGAGAGAGAGAGCCCAACTTGAGTAGGTAGTTTGTCCCTTTTGCTCAATTGCCAACAGATAAAAATGATAAAGATGGTAGAAAAATTTCATCAACTAAAAGTAGGTAAAATAAGTTACGTATATTTTTTTTAGCATTTAGATTAGTTTTAAATAATTTTATTTATAGGTTTACAATCTGTATATCATAGTCATAATTTTATAAATAAGCTCCATGAGTAAAATAATCAAAATAATATAATTTTGATTAATGTTTGGTAGCTATCATATAATTACTCTGGTAACACTGAAATCAATGGTTTCATGGCGGTTTTTTTCAATTTAGATAGCGAAAATGGTGAGGAAGTGTTGCATCAAGAAATGTAAAAGTGAATGTTATGCTGGTTGTGGCATTTAATTTCACAGGTAAGGAACTTGTAAGGAATAACAAAGATTTAAATAAATCTCGATAAAAGACTTAAAATTGTTATTAAATAATAACAATTTTGAGTCAGTAGTGTAACCATGCTCTATACGTTTTGTAGACAGAAGACTTAGCGTCTTCTGTCTACAAAAGCTATAAGTAGTGTATTTCTGATTAAAACTATTAATATTAGGCGCATAATAAATACAATTTGTACTTATGTATCGCATGATTGAAATAGCATTATTTTTAAGTTGGTTACAGCTTTCCATCCAAAGAAGAAATTCAACAAATATGGTTGGATGTAATTCCAGAATCATTTTAGTTCCCTTTGCTTCAATTACATACTTACCCAAATCAGCTCTGTAGAGTAAACGAAAAAAGAGCAAAAAAGTACCGTGGTCCCAGAACGAGATTCTACATGCCTACTTCATCATAAGCCACGGTGAAGGTAAGAATGACGGGTGTATTGCTGCAGAATTGAATATGTTATACAGGGTGTAACAGAAACCCTATTGCTATCCTTATGCACTAAAGATAACAGCTGGTATAGAATCACTGTACATAGTTTCAACTCAAAATAAAATACTCTAAGAATTGATACCAAATTTTCGGTTTCAATAGGATATTAAATTCAAATCATAACAAACGTGTCACCGCACTACGTAGGTCAATAACTTTCTACGTTACTTGCCAATATCAGGATAAATCTCTTCCTTAATTCTGCGCGCCTAGTATCGTAGTAGCCTGCCGCAGGCGGTGTTCTTTGTCGTCGCGAACTGACGAAATAAAACATGCCGTCCGCCGCCGCGCCGCGCCGACAAAGCGATTGCGCCCGCGCGCGCACAATAAAGCATAGGTACCTACCGTGATGTAAAAATTATGCGTAATTATTGATTTACAGTTTATTAATTAATATCAAGCCAGAAATTGCACGTAAACTTACGTAAAAATTTAAAAAAAAAGAGGTAGGTTAACCAGTTTTAACCCTTACTATTACTTAGTACCGAGTAAACAGTAAAATCTTAAAGCTTTGCGTAATTTAGTAAATTGACTTACATTTTTAAAGATGGGGTTCGATGTGCTGACCTTGGTATTGTATGCACAAGGCCGCTCGCTTGTTCATGGACACCAGAACATTGCGTAGCATGTCTGGTGTTATTGTCCTGAAAGCGGCTCCGACACACATCATCATTTCGTAATATTCGCTATTACTTAACGACATTTTGCAAACACAACAACAAGTCAATTAGATGTAGCCGTACTAAACTGATGCGCGTATCACAGGGATAGAAACGAGTGCACTGCTGACGCGGAACAGACGTCGACTGACGAACGAGCAAAACAATAACATTGAATAACAATGTGTAATGTAAATAAAGCTCCTATTCCCTGCTATTCTGGTACCTAATAATTTCGTTTTTATTAGGGTAGTTGTCCTATTAGTGTCCACTACTATTAAAAAATATTGTTCAAGAATAATTTACATCCTATCTAATAATATCAACCATACTAACAATGAACTAATAATTTCAACGAAACTCCATTAAACTTTTAAGTACCTAAATCTAACACACCAGGGCAAACTAATTACCTACGTAATTCAAATTCAAAATTGAAAAATCATTCTTTTTTATTTTGAGGTAGGAAAATCATAAATGACTCCCGCCCTGCCTGGGGCGGAAGGAAGTGTTAGACTCTCATGCCGGGGCCACATTATACGGGATGTGCCGTTGATTATCACGTTGAAGGGCGATAACCGTAGGTGTAGCCACCACTTACCGCGATAATTTGTCCGAATTCTACCGCGATGTTTATGGCGTTTATGGGCACTGACGTTGACGTTAATGTGGGCCCGCCATTACTGACTAAAAACCACCCTGTTCTTTCAGTTGTCCTTGCATTCCAGGGCCGCGTTATCTCATTAGAACATTACCGCAACCCCGAAAATTCCTGCAACTCCGGAAAATCACTCATTTCAATCCACTAAAGATCCATAATATGGGGCCGCGTTATCTTGTTAGTTAGAAGTAGCCAGGAGTAATTGTAACCACACGGACTGCAATTGGTTTACGTACCCTAAGACCCTAACCCATTAGGATTACACACAAGGATGTTTACATTGTGTGTGTGTAACGACCTAATCAGGGTTCTGTGAGAAAACGATTTTCAATTTAGGAATAACAGATCCTGTTACTCATGCGGTCCTAGTACTTTTATTAATTTCTTTCCACAGTTAGATGCAGTTTTGCGACATTTTTTATCAACTTCATTTGAATTTTATTAAAGACTAATCGTGCTCAAAATAATAACACCCATGTGCCACTCAAACAGCACCGGCATGGCGGCAGACCGTGAACTTCCGATAATTCTTTCGGTTGCTCCTACAGACAAAAATTATGCGTGCGTGCTAACAAACTTATCGCATTTCACAAGGCCTGATCATTGGCATTAAAATTAAAATTTGGTCATAATTGTTTAAAAAAATAACCTTATTTTAAAAATTATGAACGGAACCCACTGTGATTTTATTTGTACTAGGAGAAGAATAAGTTGCGAAGACGTGAATTGAAATGATGTTTTGGGTTCAGTTGGACATAAATTGTTATTTAAATCCTTTTTATATTCTAAGTTCTAATGGCAAATAATAATAATGTTTATTTAAGCAATTAATTCCTGGTAGGATGCACGTAAGGATTCGATTTTTATGATCAATACGAGCTAGGAAATTTACAGGAATATTGTTTTTGAATTAGGTAGGTAGGTATTTACTGTGTTGTACGTACGATGGCAAGGTGGTGGGGGGAAGATTACTATGTAGATAATAATTATCTACAAAGTGCCAGGATTACTATGTAGATAATAATTATCTACAAAGAGACAGGTGCCTGGTAGTTTTCTATGTATAATATTATATTTTTATATGTAGTTTTCTATGCTCATGTAATTAATTACAATTTAATATATACATATATTATATACCTATATATATTTATGAAATATCGTATGTACAATGAAAGTAAGCAAACACACACTCAAACACACCCTCACACATACAACCTCACACATTCACGCACACCTTCACACACATACACACTCACACACACATACACACACCATTAATCACTCGCAATTGTATCACGATGACAACGTTTACTGTGAGATATAATGGGGGATCCTGGAGTTCTAAAATACAGGCCTAGGCTTAGTTTAGACTCCAGATCTTCCACAAATTACAAATTGTCTAAAATACCTGTCAAAGTGTCAACTTACTATGTTGTTAGTATTTTAAGAAATAAGAATGTAATTTGTGGGGATAAATAAACATAAAAATTGTAAATGTATTTTGGTTGAAATAAAAATCGTATCAATTTAACATTTATAGTGAATATTTTAATATAAAAAAAAATTAAAAACATTTTCTTTTCGAATGGTAATATTTTTTAAAGCATGTATGGATGCTATACTATTGCAGGTTAACGGGAACGCCCTCTGTTAGTTAACATACTGTATATAAAACAAAGTCGTGTTAGTTACACCACTTATAAGTCAAGTCAACTCTTAACTTAATTAGTCAACACTTATAAGTCAACAGCTGGACCAATTTTTATGATTTTTGTGTCTTTGGATTTGTCTTCGTCCGGAATAGCATAATAAGTATTAAAACATAGAAAAATTCACAAAAAAAAAATATGAAGAAAATTCATTTTCTCATACATAAAATTTCGTCAGCTAGTACGATATAAAAAGACAAATTCCAAAAAAATATATCATAAAAAATAGCGAAACAATTAATGTAATCTTCATCAGAGGAGCTATCTATATTGTCGTCTGAAGAACTATCGTCAAGAACTATATCCTCTACACGCAGTGGTGTAGGATCACCTTCGAACCATTTAGGCTGCAATTTATTGTCTCTTAAAAACCAACCGCAATGGCTACTAGGGCGTGTTATCACTATGAAAGAGCGCTGTTTGCACTAAAGTATTAAAACATAGAAAAATTCACAAAAAAAAATATGAAGAAAATTCATTTTCTCATACATAAAATTTAGACAGGGTAACAACGTCTGTCAAGTTAGCTAGTACGATATAAAAAGACAAATTCCAAAAAAATATATCATAAAAAAACCGGTCAATAGCGAGTCGGACTCGCGCACTGAGGGTTCCGTTCCGATTCCTGAAAAAGTGTGCTATATGGAGACATAGTTTTATTTTTCGTGTAATCTTTACATAAACTTCTATCACTTAGAATAATTTCATATTTTTCGCGTTGCAAACTTCGGAGATGGGGGGGGGGGGGACGGTATTTTTTTTACATTTTTTATCAGAAGTCGAAAAATATGCGGCCTAAAAAAAAAAAAAAAAAATGTTTGAGAATGTGCAAACAGCTCTTTCATAATGATACCCCACATGCCCTAATAGCCATTGCGGTTGGTTTTTAAGAGACAATAAATTGCACCCTAAATGGTTCGAAGGCGATCATACACCACTGCGTGTAGAGGATATAGTTCTTGACGATAGTTCTTCAGACGACAATATAGATAGCTCCTCTGGTGAAGATTAGATTAATTGTTTCGCTATTTTTTATGATATATTTTTTTGGAATTTGTCTTTTTATATCGTACTAGCTGACTTGACAGACGTTGTTACCCTGTCTAAATTAAAATTCATTTAAGAGAAAATGAATTTTCTTCATATTTTTTTTTGTGAATATTTCTATGTTTTAATACTTATTATGCTATTCCGGACGAAGACAAATCCAAAAATCATAAAAATTGGTCCAGCTGTTCTTCACTTATAAGTGGTGTAACTAACACGACTTTGTTTTATATACAGTATGTTAACTAACAGAGGGCGTTCCCGTTAACCTGCAATAGTATAGCATGCATACACGCTAAAAAAATATTACCATTCGAAAACAAAATGTTTTTATTTTTTTTAATATTAAAATATTCACTAAAAATGTTAAATTGATACGTAAAAGAAACACTCTGTACACGCGTACTTGAAGGACGGCAACTTCGCAATTACCTATTTATGAATGACGGGCCGCGCGTGCGGCGATCTGTTGTGCCTAGCCCCGCCCCCTGCCCCCGGATGTCCACATTGTCCACCTAATTTTAGTCGGAACTAATATCACGCGCTGACCGGACGTGCATTATTATTGCATTGCAACATCTTGCGTCATTCTTGTGTGAAAAATGCCGCGTTATCAGTTCAGTGCTCAGGAGTATGCGAACATGGTGGTCATTTATACTGAGTGTAATTATGATCATGCATGTGCTCTGAGGATGTATGCTGAGAGGTGCCCCTTTGCACAAATCAACCGCGGAATTCTCGTGTTATTGTGAGTGCCCTGGTTTTTTTATTTACCTACTATGTTTGCGAATAGGTCCTTCCAAGTCCAAGGTACCTCAGTGACGCATTCCTTTGTCAGCCGGGCATTTCAGACGGGTTGTTAAATGTTATTGCTAAAACTACACATACTTACATATATGTTTAATTTTACTGATAACAACCCGACGACGACGACGTGTCTTTCTAATTCATTATCCGCTAACTAAAGTGCCCTTGGGAACTCTAGTTCACAGACGTTTTATGCCGCCATTATAAAAGTCGCCGCTCGCCATTCAGCGCGGCGCGCGGCGGCCGCGGCCGGTTCGCTCGGCTTCGTGAGTATTCGTGAGACGTTCGGCATCGTGCGTATTGCAACGTTGCCGGTTTGGGCAATGCTACTACGCTAGGTACTATTCCGATATGCGTGTGATGTGAGGGCCACTTTATTGAAACTCTTTGAAAATATGCTTAGGATTTAGTGAACATTCCCAAACAATTGTGAAAGTTGGAATCAGATTTTGTGAAAGTCCACTTTGCGAGATATGGACTGTAAAGTGGGGCCCTCAGTTCTCACATAGAGGATTGAGGGCCCGCCTGTACCTGACAAACTATGGACACTACAGATAAAGTCTTTATGCCAAAATCTAAGCTTATAAAAAATTTGTGAAAACAAGATATTATCGCAAAACACTGTCCTACTTGGTATATCTTCGTTCAAAATGGGCCCTCAATCCTCACACACGTAAAAGTTTATCACGCAAATACAATGAAACCATTAACTTATAGCTATTGTTTGTAATCCTATAAGATACTAAATAAATTGTGAAAATTTGTGAAAGCAAGAGCAGGTCACCATTTCTTGTTGTTTGAAAGTTATGACCTTGACAAAATCCGGGCCCTCAATCCTCCATTTATTTTGTTTTCCGTTTGAATACGCTTATCGTATGAAAGATTAGACAAATACAAAATAGTCTCTTTTTGTGAAAAAAATTGTGCAACAAATTCGATACTAGAAAACAATTAAAAGACCCTTTATTGTAAATAAAAATCGAGTTTTATTTTTGTTCCCTGAATTAGGAAATAGGGTGACCACGATACGGTATTTTACTCTATATGAGAAAAAATCTTAAAATATATTATTTAGATAGATTAGGCAAAAAGCAGTCGGAAAATATTAGTTTTAGTTCAATAACAATATAAATTTTAAAATTAAATTCAAAGTTTTCAGGTTTTTTTAATGTTTTCTCAAACCATGAAATAGTAGCCGCCATTTTATGACGTCATTCGGCTGTGTGAATTAAAAAAGTGTCAACTATTAATTGATCAGTGTATCTCTTAGAGCAGGTAAAGCTTTCACTTTAAAATCAAAATCTTTACCGTCCATACGTATTGTGTGTATAGAGTCATGAGGAACAGGGTGTAAAGTTCACTCATCCTTTATTGAAAAGGGAGGACCCTCCGACCAGATGGGTGTTGTCTCTGGTGGGCAACTGCCCCACGGTTAATGTGGGGTTGTTGTATACCTATATGCTAGTCGCGCGGTAAACTCTCATTGCGCGATGCAGGTTGCGGGACGTCATGTCCTTGTGATGCGTAGTTCGTATGTGGCGATGTAGATGCCGCCACATGTGTATTACAAGAAGTAACAGGCTAGAATGGAGATGTTACAAGCATTAAAACAACAAATGTGAAAATTAAACTTTTTATTCACTATTTATAAATTACTAGATAAAAAAAAAAAATCCTAAAACCCTAATAAAAAAAACAAAACTATTTTTGGGCACTCGTGGTAACACGTTAAGGTCAGTGTAAGGTTGTATCTTAGTCAAAATATGATTCGCGACATTAATAATTATGTATTTACATAATTTTAACAATAAAAATAATTAATTACCTACGTAACGCGGCCTTATATAATGTGTGTGAACGTGCACTTAAGCGCGGCAACGGGAGTATACACCCCCGCCCGCGCCCCCGCACTAGCCCGCCAGTGGACAAACTAACGCGGGAGCGTACGTCACGCTCGCTAAAGTTTAAATTTAGTCGCCTAATTTACCATCTTAGGTAAAACTCTGACATTGTTGAATACATTTAAAAGAAAGACCAATCTTTCGTATTGAATCTTATTGTAACACATTTACAAAAACTTATTTGTTTACTTTGTGGCGATTAATCTCCCACAACTAGTTTGCAGAAAAATCATCGCAGAGTCAATTTCAGACTCATAAATCTATCATTAACATTCATAAATTTTACTTTTAAAAATACATAAAGCATCAGAAATACCTATAATTTTGTTGACTTTTAATGTACTTGAATATCGATTATTAATAACATTAATTAGTAAAAAATAAAGTCTCGGGGCAATTTTTACGTTTTATACCGCTATTTAATCACGATTTTTTGGTTTGAATAACGCGTAATTACATATAAAAAAACATGTCAAAATAAACTATGTTGTACAAAACTAATTCTAAAGTTTTATTAAAATCCCTTCATTTATTTAGACATAATAACGTTATTAACATCACTCTAAATTAGAATAAATTACGTTGCATAAGCGGACACCGATTATTACAGCGCGAGTGCCCATCGAGAAAGGACCTGTGTCATTTTTTCCCGCCTCCTGATGTCCGAGCTCACGTATCGTGAACGCATTATTTTACTACGACTGCAATATTAAAATTTTGTGAAATGGCTCTTAAACGCTTTTTCCGGAATTGAGTTCAGTTCTCACCGCGAATTCTCCTTTATTTATGTGTTCTACCGAACAAAACGGGTGCCACGAAGTGGTAATTTGAGTTTAGGAAAAAGAAAGAAGTCGGCTATCTGCGGGTGTAGCTATAGGGGTCAGTTATCTGGTGGATAAGGTATTTGCTCGATGGTATTTGTTGAGTTTTTGGTCAAAAATTCGTTCACCAATGGCCTTGTGCGAAGGCGCATTATCGTGGTGCAAAATCCAAGAATTTTCTTTCCACAAATCTGGCCTTTTTCGTAGAATTTGCTGTCTTAAACGCCGCATAACGCTCAAATAATATTCTTTATTTACTGTTTGACCTTCCAACAAAAATTCCGAATGCACAACACTGCGATAAGCAATGAAAACGGTCAACATGACTTTGTCTTTTGATCGACTTTGGCGTGGTTTTTTCGGTTTCGGTTCAGTTGGATGGCGCCACTCCGAAGCTTGTTGACTAGTTTGCATGTCAAACTCGAAATCCCACGTCTCGTCACCAGTATCGATAAGATTTATATATATATATTATATATCATAAGATTTCATGTAAATTTGATTTTTTACATATTCCCACAAAAAAAAATCTAATGGGGTGAGATCTAGCGATCTCGCAGGCCATCTGATTGTGCCGTTTGTACCAATCCAGGTATTAAAATGAAAGTATTGTCACCCTACCCTGCTACACACTTCAAAAATAGTTGATTTCGGTATCTATTAAGATTTTTAGTTTAATCGTTATTCTTATTAGTAACAAATAACATCAATTTGTTGCACAATTTTTTTCACAAAAAGAGACTATTTTGTATTTGTCTAATCTTTCATACGATAAGCGTATTCAAACGGAAAACAAAATAAATGGAGGATTGAGGGCCCGGATTTTGTCAAGGTCATAACTTTCAAACAACAAGAAATGGTGACCTGCTCTTGCTTTCACAAATTTTCACAATTTATTTAGTATCTTATAGGATTACAAACAATAGCTATAAGTTAATGGTTTCATTGTATTTGCGTGATAAACTTTTACGTGTGTGAGGATTGAGGGCCCATTTTGAACGAAGATATACCAAGTAGGACAGTGTTTTGCGATAATATCTTGTTTTCACAAATTTTGTTTGGTATAAGCTTAGATTTTGGCATAAAGACTTTATCTGTAGTGTCCATAGTTTGTCAGGTACAGGCGGGCCCTCAATCCTCTATGTGAGAACTGAGGGCCCCACTTTACAGTCCATATCTCGCAAAGTTGACTTTCACAAAATCTGATTCCAACTTTCACAATTGTTTGGGAATGTTCACTAAATCCTAAGCATATTTTCAAAGAGTTTCAATAAAGTGGCCCTCACACCACACGCATATCTATTCCGCGCTACTATTTTGATTTTAAACAGGATGTTTCGAATTTACTGTCAATTAATTATTTTTTTGAATTCGGATTATTTTATGCTTATTTTTCTATGTTGATATTTTTATTTTAATCTATTATTTATATAGATTAATGAGTTTAGGGGAACGCCCTCTGTTATTTAACATACTGTATAGACTTTTTGTTTTATTCAAAACTAGCTGTGCCCGCGACTTCGTTCACGTGCATGTCGGAAATCAATACATAACGTGTCGCTTAGATATGGTGTAGGTATCACTCCTGCAATAAAAATGAAGAATCTTGCGATCTTGCCTGGTGGGAACCGCTACCTGGGGTTCTCTACCACAGCCCTGCAGTTACTGCGGTTTATGATAGCGGGGTTTAACACGTATTCGGACTGCTGGAAACACAACGCGCCATTCCAAACTATCGTTTCGGAAAGAACTAATAGCGGGGTTTACACGTAGGTACCTACAGTTTGGACCACGGATCTGTGGACTGCGTTACAAACCGCGGATGGATCTGTGCGGTTTGGACTGCGCATCAAACTGCTTTTCGTTTATACCTTGAACATCCATGTTTATGGAGGCAAAACTTTTAAAAACCATCGAAGTCCATAATTAGTTGACCACGGATAGCCAGTAATTTTCTTTGATTTCTGTACCAAATCACAGTACGTATACCTACTGTAAGTTATTGAGGAGTTCAATTGTCAGATCTTCACCATCTCTGGAGAAAACTCTTTCAAACATAAGGTGTGTGACATACGGACGGACAGACGGACAGGACGTAATGATAAGACTTCCCTTTCTATGTACTATTTGGATACGGAGCCCTAAAAACAGAAGAATTGAAAACTTCTTTCTTTTTGAAGTTGGTTATAAAGATGCCTCAAATAATCTCGACCTCTAGAGAGAAATCCAGGTCCAGAGACCGGAATTCCAGGACAGCATCTATTTTATGACTGAAAAAGTGTCACTCTTCTGCGGAAAATCTTGACACCGCGATTCCGTCTATACAACATCTATCAGATGCAGTGGTTAACTGGAAGCTCGCTCTGCGTACAATAAATAAACTTACAAAGGTACCCAGTTTGATTTAAAAAAAAGTGTGTGTGTCAGCTCTGACGACGACTGGCGTTTCCTTTTTTTTTGTGCCGTTCCGACTTTCTATTTTTCGGTCAAAAAGTAACATTAAGGTGTTAAGGCGCTCGTCAACCCCCTCTCACCCAACCTCTCAACCCTCCTCCTCTAACTCTCCTCTCAACCATATCTTACCACCCCCCTCCCTCTCCCCCCTGTCACCCTCCCCTCTAATACCCCTCACCGCATCCCCTTCCCCCTTCCTCCCCCTCACACCTCCTTACTGCTTCTCCTAGGGCAGGGGCAGGGGCAGCGGGACGCGGTGAGAGGGATCTCACCGCGTCCCCCTGCCCCTACCCTCTCAAACCCTCCCCCTCAACTTCTCTGTGTATGAAAAGTTGATTGGATTATTATATCTGACATTGCATTCTTTTTCACTCAGAACACCACATCAGTTATTAGTATTAACTATCATCTTACAATTATATGCCCATTTTTAGGGTTCCATACCTCAAAAGAAAAAAAACCGGTCAAGTGCGAGTCGGACTCGCGCACCGAATGTTCCGTTTCGATTTCTGAAAAAGTGTTATTTAGAGACATCTTTTTATTTTTCCTGTTTTCTTTACATACACTTCTGTCACATAGAATAAGGGGGGGGACGGTAGTTTTTTTACATTTTTCATCAAAAGTCGAAACTAACGCTCTTTCATATTATACCCCAGATGCCCTAGTAGCCCCACTATGAATTTTTAAGACACCCTTTCAGTCCCTGTTGCAATAAAAATTAAAATATTTTTATTTCTTGCTTATTTGCAAAATAGTTCGGTAAACGTCATCTAAAACTGTTCCAAATTTCAAGTTGATAGCATTAGTAGTTCTTGAGATATCCAGCTGTGACAGATAGACAGACAGACTGAGTCACACCATAAGGGTTCCTTTTATACCATTTTGGTACGGAACCCTAAAAACGGCACCCTTATAGGATCACTCGTGTGTCTGTCTGTCTGTCCGTCTGTCACACCTAATTTGCTCCGAATCTATTGTACCCATTATGTTAAAATTTGGTACATATAATTACGCATTTCTGTGACCCAAACGCGGACAGGTAGGTAAAGTAAATAAATGGATTTTGGATATGGGCGTCACTTCTGTGGGGCAAATAAGAAAATTAAAAAAAAAAGTTTTGCAAACTGTACCGTGTGACATATCAGATGAAAGGGCTTAATTAATATGAGGGTCTCAAATATGGTTTCCGCAAGGGGCGCTCTACGGTGGATGCCATCATGCGCGTGCGAGCCCTCACGACGGGGGATGCAGTGGCCCGGGGTGGGGTCGTCTTGGCGGTGTCCCTAGACATCGCCAACGCCTTTAATACCCTGCCCTGGAGTTGCATCAGGGAGGCATTCCGGTATCACCGGATGCCGACCTACCTCTGTCGAGTGGTCGAGGCCTATCTGACGGACAGGGCCGTCATCTACCCCGGTCATCAGGGAGAGTGGAACCGGCGAGAGATGTCGTGCGGTGTCCCACAGGGATCGGTCCTGGGGCCGCATTTGTGGGACATCGGCTACGACTGGGTGCTGCGCGCCGACCTCCCTAACGGCGTCAGCGTAGTATGTTACGCTGACGACACGCTGGTCCTGGCGCAGGGGAGGTCGCACCAGGCGGCGGCTGACTTAGCGACACGCGGGGTTGCGATAGTCGTGGAGAGGATCCGGCAGTTGGGACTCGAGGTGGCCCTGCACAAGTCCGAGGCCATGTGTTTTCATGGTCCTCGGAATGCGCCACCGTCGGGTTCCGAAATAACGGTGGGAGGGGTTCACATCGGAGTCGGGTCGACGATGAAGTACCTGGGACTCGTCCTCGACAGCCGGTGGAACTTCGTGGAGCATTTCCGACGTTTGGCTCCCAGACTGGCACGGGCTGGGGCTGCCTTGAGGCGGCTCCTGCCCAATCTGGGGAGTCCAAACGCCTCCTGCCGGAGGCTCTACGCGGGGGTCGTGCGGTCCATGGCCCTTTACGGAGCACCAGTGTGGGCGCGTTCCCTAAGGCTGGGGCCAGCCGGCAGGTTGAACGCGTCCCAGAGGGTCATGGCCATCCGGCTAGTCCGGGGATACCGCACGGTCTCCCGGGAGGCGGCGAGCCTCCTTGCCGGATTGCCGCCGTGGGATCTGGAGGCAAAGGTCCTCGCGCACGTGTGGGAGTGGCGCGAGGAGGCGAAGCGCCGGGGCGTAACTCCGCTGCCGCGAGAAATCACGGTACAGCGGACAGAGCTCCGGCGGGATCTCATGGCGGCATGGAGAGCGCGACTGTCGCAACCCAGCGCTGGGCACGCCACAATAGCGGCGATAAGTCCCCTCTTTGAGGAGTGGTTAGAGAGGCGCCACGGCGTCCTCACCTTCCGCCTGACGCAGGTCCTCACCGGACACGGTTGTTTCGGGAGGTTCCTGTTTCGCATAAGGCGGGAGGAAACGCCCGGGTGTTTCCATTGTGTGGATCGCCCGGAGGACACGGTGGAGCATACAGTGGAGGTCTGCCCGGCTTGGGCAGAGCACCGCCGTGTTCTCACGGAGGCGATCGGCGGCGGCGATCTCTCGCGTCCGAGCCTGGTCCAGGCCATGGTGCGGAGCGAGAGTGCATGGGAGGCCGTCACCTCCTTCTGCGAAGCAGTGATGCTCGCGAAGGAGGAGGCGGAACGCGTGAGGGAGAGGCAGCCTCACGCCCTCAGTCGCCGCAGGAGACGCCCTGGGCGGCGGGAATCGCGGGGCGATTTCCGGCCACCGTAGGCGCGGGCCTGCGGACGGTGAGCAGCGGGTAGCTCGCCGTCCGGTAAGGACCAGGCCCGAGTCGACGGCGCGTTGTGTTCCACGCGCGCCTCAAAGAGATGTCAGCAAGTGACGGGGCCCAATAGGGCCGACGCCGCTGGGGTCGCGGGTTGTCCGAAGGGGTTACCGCGGCCCTGGCATAGGCAACTGAAGGAACACGGGTGGGTTTTAGTCAGTAAAAGTCTGACACGCCCTTCCGCTCCACCCAGAGCGGGAGAAGTTATTTGATGATTTCCCACCCTCAAAAAAAAAAAAAAAAAAAAGGGTCTCAAATATGTATATTTTTTTTTTATAATTTTAAAATTATATTAATTATTTAAGAAAATAGATGAAAATTTACCAATATATCCCCTAATCTCCGAAACTACTGAGCCTAAAGTTTTGAAAAAAAATACAGAAAATAGTTCTTTACTTGTAGATTACAGGAAAATCTATAAGAATAGTCTGTGGTCATAAAATAACATGGTAAATCTCTCAATATTGTGAGTACAAACTTACATTTACAGTTGGAATGTATGGGAGAATATGTTTTCCAAAGTTTGTGCTTGGGATAAATTCATCCCAACTACGGAACCCTTCATTGTGCGTGGTCCGACACGCACTTGGCGGGTTTTTTATATTTGAAATTCTTTTAGCGTTACTAATCAACCATCAGTAGAACCAATCTGCCTAGGCTTTTCCCAACTATGTTCGGGTCGGCTTCCAGTCTAACCGGATGCAGCTGAATACCTGTTTATTACATGGAGTGACTGCCTATCTGACCTCCACAACCCAGTTACTGGGTAATACGATAACCCTTGGTAAGACTGGTTGTCAGACTTTCGGGTTCTGACGACCCGTAACGACTGTCAAAGATCCACGAATAACAGCCGGGACCAACGGCTTAAAGTGCTTTCCGAGGCACGGAGGAGTCTCGGTATGTAAAGATGCTCACCCATCCACTAACCAACCCCGGGAAGCGTAGCGGCTGAACCTGCTGGATCGACCCATCAGGTTATCCACCCCTATAAAGCGATTTTTATTGTTAGTACCATTTGGTATCAATAGATGTCGTTACGTGCATGAAGACACCGTAATGAAAAGTTCTTCTTGAACACTTTAAATTCATATATCTTTTGATAGACTGAAGCGATTGCGATGAAACAAAAACTAAGTAAAACTCTGAGTTACACACAATATTTGAGTATAAAATTTAACCACATTGGTTTTGTACTTTTGACGTGATACTTGCACAAAAATTTATGAACTCTCACAGACAAACAGACAAAAATGACAAAAATGGTAGAAATGGCATCTGTTGGTGATTCTTTAACACCCCAACAATTTTTTTTTTAAATATTTGCAATGTACAGAAACGCCTCGTCTACAGATTTATTATATGTATAGATAGGTAATTTTAGTTTAATTATTTTGTATAGTTTAATAAAAAATTGTGTTATGTGTGAATCATTTGTATTAAAGAAAACTATTTTATATTTCAGTTTGCAAATAAAAAAACATAAATCCAGCAAACAAATAAAAATAAAATTTGGTCTATAGACGGAAAATTTAACTAAGTCAAATAATATTTTACATAGGATTTTTGGTAAATTAGATTTAAAACATATCCCCATAAAAATCTAAAAAGGTGAGGTCGGCTGATCTTGCAGGCCATCTGATTGTGCCATTTGTACCAATCCAGGTATTGAAATGGTTATTAATATAGGCAGTGGTCGTCATTTTATATAACTGATGTCACAGATAATTGTTAATTGTTAGTTGATTAGGTGTTAACATAAGTAATCTGATGGACCTTTGCGTAAAAGTGCTTTATCTTGTCCCATTGAATTTATAGTTTCGATTTCATGGTTTTCCTTTCATTTAATTTATCATGTTTGTTAGAGAGATTTGATCCTTATGATTGACCCTATCGATTGATGCCATAAAAGTACAGGGTGTTATTTTTTCGGATTTTAGTCGGTTCGATTCCTGAGTGTGGCAAGCGAATTTTCGAAAATCTTTGAATGCGGATTTGTTTCTTTTTAAAAATAAAGGAATGTTTCCTTTGAGTAAAATTTGCTATCTCCAGTATTTAGAGTACTTTCCATTCAAGTGTGGTTAAAAATTCCACCCTGTATAAATTTGGTTGGACTGCAAAAACTGCCAGGTTGCGAACTGGCAGACCAATGAATTTTTAAAGGGCATAATTTTAGCTAATAGGAGAACTTGGTTTCACCCTGTAACTCGATGAGGTAAAATAGACCACCCGATGTGGCCATAAAAATGGTTGGACTCCGAAACCCTCCAACACCACGCTCGGCCGACAAAGTTTTTTAGACTCTACTAATAGACACTAAAACCAACGAAAAGGTTTCGTTCAGTAACCACATGAGGTAAAATGATGGTCCAAAGTGGCTAGCATAACTTCTCACTGCCACGGATCCTCCAAGCTGAGCCCCGGCAGACCAAATTTTTTCCTACCTATTTTAAGTCTACTTTTCGTGGAATGTGGTATTTTCCAGTAACTCTATAACGTAAGTGATCGTGTAGCCGCCGCCCGGACTAAGTCCTAATCTTCACATTGACTACTATTCTCTAGACTCCACTCTCAGTGATCTTTGCCCCATGTATGAGCACGTTATTTTAATAATTGCTTGATTAAAAATGACTCTCGGTCCCTGAAACTCCTTTCACTCTTGTCTTCTTTCAATCTTATATGCGTGTGGTGTGAGGGCCACTTTATTGAAACTCTTTGAAAATATGCTTAGGATTTAGTGAACATTCCCAAACAATTGTGAAAGTTGGAATCAGATTTTGTGAAAGTCAACTTTGCGAGATATGGACTGTAAAGTGGGGCCCTCAGTTCTCACATAGAGGATTGAGGGCCCGCCTGTACCTGACAAACTATGGACACTACAGATAAAGTCTTTATGCCAAAATCTAAGCTTATACCAAACAAAATTTGTGAAAACAAGATATTATCGCAAAACACTGTCCTACTTGGTATATCTTCGTTCAAAATGGGCCCTCAATCCTCACACACGTAAAAGTTTATCACGCAAATACAATGAAACCATTAACTTATAGCTATTGTGTGTAATCCTATAAGATACTAAATAAATTGTGAAAATTTGTGAAAGCAAGAGCAGGTCACCATTGCTTGTTGTTTGAAAGTTATGACCTTGACAAAATCCGGGCCCTCAATCCTCCATTTATTTTGTTTTCCGTTTGAATACGCTTATCGTATGAAAGATTAGATAAATACAAAATAGTCTCTTTTTGTGAAAAAAATTGTGCAACAAATTCGATACTAGAAAACAATTAAAAGACCCTTTATTGTAAATAAAAATCGAGTTTTATTTTTGTTCCCTGAATTAGGAAATAGGGTGACCACGATACGGTATTTTACTCTATATGAGAAAAAATCTTAAAATATATTATTTAGATAGATTAGGCAAAAAGCAGTCGGAAAATATTAGTTTTAGTTCAATAACAATATAAATTTTAAAATTAAATTCAAAGTTTTCAGGTTTTTTTAATGTTTTCTCAAACCATGAAATAGTAGCCGCCATTTTATGACGTCATTCGGCTGTGTGAATTAAAAAAGTGTCAACTATTAATTGATCAGTGTATCTCTTAGAGCAGGTATAGCTTTCACTTTAAAATCAAAATCTTTACCGTCCATACGTATTGTGTGTATAGAGTCATGAGGAACAGGGTGTAAAGTTCACTCATCCTTTATTGAAAAGGGAGGACCCTCCGACCTCCTCAGATGGGTGTTGTCTCTGGTGGGCAACTGCCCCACGGTTAATGTGGGGTTGTTGTATACCTATATGCTAGTCGCGCGGTAAACTCTCATTGCGCGATGCAGGTTGCGGGACGTCATGTCCTTGTGATGCGTAGTTCGTATGTGGCGATGTAGATGCCGCCACATGTGTATTACAAGAAGTAACAGGCTAGAATGGAGATGTTACAAGCATTAAAACAACAAATGTGAAAATTAAACTTTTTATTCACTATTTATAAATTACTAGATAAAAAAAAAAATCCTAAAACCCTAATAAAAAAAACAAAACTATTTTTGGGCACTCGTGGTAACACGTTAAGGTCAGTGTAAGGTTGTATCTTAGTCAAAATATGATTCGCGACATTAATAATTATGTATTTACATAATTTTAACAATAAAAATAATTAATTACCTACGTACCTTTTACCGACTGAATACCGGTAAAAGTCCGAAATTAAAGATAGTTTTAGAATAATTCGGGGTTTTACTGGTGAGATTTGGTAAATAATAGGATTTACCCGTAAATCCTAATATTTACCGCAGTTCGCGGTTTTACACTAACATATAGGTAGATGAGTATATATCAAAACAAATTTACATGTACTTATTTGTATGACTATAATAATATTTCCGTAGACAGAGAATTCTAGTAACTATTTTCGTAGTTTTCTCAATCAATTGACATGACATATATAATAAAAAGAACATCACTGTACTTTTTCTTTGTAGTAGTCGCATAGACAAACTAATGAGGTTGAACTCCAAAACTCCTCGATTTTATGTGAAAATGTTTGGAACATAATAATCCTTAAATAAAATTAAATATCAACATTCACTACTCCAAGATAATTACCCATACAACTATGTGTATTATAATATACAGGGTGGAATTTTGTAATGACACCTGGAAGGAAGTACTCTTAATAATGCAGATAGAAAATTTTACTCAAAACATTACTTTATTTTTGAATAGAAAGCAAACTGCATTCAAAGATTTTCGAAATTTCTCTTCTCCCACAACCGGGAATCGAACCGGCTAAAATCTGAAACAATTATACCCTGTACTTTTATTGCATCGATCGTTAGGGTCAATTATAAGGATGAAATCTCTCTAACAAACATCTTAAATTAATTTAATCTTAAATTAATTTAATTTTTTACAAAAAATGGTAAACTAACTAATTAGTTGCTCGAAATGGGCTCCATTCTCTTGGATACACTAATTTATTCTTTTAACGAATTCATTTCTAGTAACCTTTAATAAAGTGTTGTGGTGAATATTATAAATCGTATTCTGAACTTCAACTCTCAACTCGTTGTCATTCGCATAAGATTTCATGTAAATTTGATTTTTTACATATTCCCACAAAAAAAAATCTAATGGGGTGAGATCTGGCGATCTCGCAGGCCATCTGATTGTGCCGTTTGTACCAATCCAGGTATTAAAATGAAAGTATTGTCACCCTACCCTGCTACACACTTCAAAAATAGTTGATTTCGGTATCTATTAAGATTTTTAGTTTAATCGTTATTCTTATTAGTAACAAATAACATCAATTTGTTGCACAATTTTTTTCACAAAAAGAGACTATTTTGTATTTGTCTAATCTTTCATACGATAAGCGTATTCAAACGGAAAACAAAATAAATGGAGGATTGAGGGCCCGGATTTTGTCAAGGTCATAACTTTCAAACAACAAGCAATGGTGACCTGCTCTTGCTTTCACAAATTTTCACAATTTATTTAGTATCTTATAGGATTACAAACAATAGCTATAAGTTAATGGTTTCATTGTATTTGCGTGATAAACTTTTACGTGTGTGAGGATTGAGGGCCCATTTTGAACGAAGATATACCAAGTAGGACAGTGTTTTGCGATAATATCTTGTTTTCACAAATTTTGTTTGGTATAAGCTTAGATTTTGGCATAAAGACTTTATCTGTAGTGTCCATAGTTTGTCAGGTACAGGCGGGCCCTCAATCCTCTATGTGAGAACTGAGGGCCCCACTTTACAGTCCATATCTCGCAAAGTTGACTTTCACAAAATCTGATTCCAACTTTCACAATTGTTTGGGAATGTTCACTAAATCCTAAGCATATTTTCAAAGAGTTTCAATAAAGTGGCCCTCACACCACACGCATATTCAATCTTCAAGTTTTGCCTCTCTCTGCAACTCACTATTTTCCTAACTGTTCACCCTCTCTTCTAGATCTTATGATTGTTTCCTCTCCTAAGAATGTTTCTTATCATGGTCAACTTACGGCTACTTTTTCTTACCACGATTTTATTTATCTTTCCTATCGTATCCGTGTTCCCAAGCGTAAGTCCCAGTTTTTATTTCTCCGGAACTACAAGGGCATTGACCTGGAGGCTTTGCAGCGTGATGCCGGCGATCTCGACTGGGGCCCTCTGGTTGAGTATGATGACATCGACGATAAGGTGAATTGTTTTAACGCAACTGTTCTCAGTTTATATGATCAGCATGCCCCTATCCGACGTGTCAAAGTCCGTCATAACCCTGCACCATGGATAACGTTACAAATTAAAGAGCACATGGCTCGCAGGGATAAAGCTAAGAGCAGATATAAGCGCAGACCTTCAGAGCTGAATCTCTCTTATTACAAATCCCTACGTAATCGCTGCAGTCGTCTGTGTCAAGATGCTAAGAGACGCTATTTCCACGAACAACTCAATAACCGCAGTTCTTCCGATGTTTGGAAATTTCTCAAATCTGTAGGCATAGGCAAGGCACCAACCAGTGTAAGGATGTGAACCTCAATGATCTCAATAAACATTTGTCTCTCCTTCCCCTTTCTCTTGATCCGTCTGTCAAAGCTGCGACATTAGTCTTGCTAGTTTACCGTTACCACAATGATCTCACTTTAAGCTTAGCGATGTTGCTGAGGCAGACGTTAAGAAATCTATACTTGCAATTACTTCTTCAGCAGTTGGTAATGATAAGTTGTGCTCAAGAATGACCCTTATCCTTTCCTCGTTACTTCCTGATCTAACTCACATCTTCAACCACTCATTTTCCTCTTGCTCATTTCCGTCACTTTGGAAACAGGCTCATATAATTCCTTTACCTAAAACTAAGGTCCGTATTACAGAATGAAACTCAAGCACTGATCTTTGTTTAAATTAAGTTTAAAACTAGTTTCAACCAATCAAATGCCTTGAATCTAGTTTTAAGTCATGCTTGAGTATTGAGTGACGTTCTGTAATACGGACCTAACAATCCTACTTTGTTAACCCACTTTAGACCTATTTCTAGTCTTCCATTTCTCTCTAAAGTTTTTGAGCACATAGTTCATAGACAATTATCATTTTTCTTAGCGTTAAACTCGATAATTTCCCCTTTTCAATCCGGTTTTCGCTCGGGTCACAGTACTGTAACCGCACTTTTAAAAGTAACTGACGACATCCGCTGGGCAATGGAGACTAAGTCGCTTACTGTTCTTGTATTGCTTGACTTTAGTAGCGCTTTCAACTCGGTGGATTTCGACATACTGCTTGGTATCCTCAAATCTATCAATCTCTTCTTCAGCTTTAGCTTGGTTTAGTTCTTATCTTCGGGGACGCTCTCAGTGTGTTCGCCTGGAGGAGTCTTTCTCTGATTGGTGTAGCCTCACTGAGGGTGTTCCTCAGGGTAGCGTTCTCTCTCCTCTTCTTTTTTCAATTTTCATCAACTTTGTTACCAGAGTAATCTCCTCTAGTTTTCATCTCTACGCAGACGACTTGCAGCTTTACCGACATTTTACTGTAGCTGACGGGGGGCTCCGCAATTGCCGCTATGAATCATGACTTGGCCTGCATCAGCGATTGGGCTAAGTCGTTTGGTTTGCAAATTAATCCAACTAAATCTCAAGCCATGATCATTAGGCAGCAGATTCGTTCTCAGTGCGGCGTGAGTGAGAGTGATTCGGGATTTCGAGTTTCGGCCTAACGTATAAGGCCGAAACTCGAAATCCCGAATCACTTTATCCCGAATCACTCTATCCCAAAATAACGCTATCCCGAATCACGCTATTCCGAATGAACGCCATCCCGAATCACGCTATTCCGAATGAACGCTATCCCGAATCACATAATTCCGAATGAACGCTATCCGAAGAAAAAACTTGAGTCTGAAATGTTATTTCCAACGAACGTTACATTATTCCAAAAACGGTATTTAACTCTCAATTCATGTTAAGCATAAAAAACGGGCCAAGCGTGTTCCGTAGTTGAAAAGAATTTATCCCAAAAACAAAGAAGAAGGGTCATCTGTGACCCAAGCCCGGCGCAAACCAAACATATCTCATTTTTTTTGTTATTTTATGTATTCAAATGTATAGATTTTTTTTTTCGATTTTAGTGGCTAACCTGTTTAAATTGCCTTCGTAAGGCAAAATTTTATTTTTTAACTAAACCCGCTTAAAATCTTTTTCAAAAATGTAAAATCAATTGAGACGAGTTATTACTTACCAATAACTACAGAATTCAATATAAGTAGCTACATTGTACCTATAGCTAAGTTTTGGCTACAATAACAATGGAAAAAACCATTTAATGGTCGTAAAATGATCGGCGATTCTACTTATCTCGCTAGTGTGACTGTGTGACACACAAAAGAACTCGCACATGCTATCTCACTCCTGCACTCCCTAAAAGAGCGAGATGTCTATATTTGGGTTTTTTACCAGCACTATAGGTAAATCGCGTACGTTATGTACAAGCCAGAGATCGAGAGCCGAAACGCTATTCTGGAGTACTATTGTACACATGCAATCATGGAAGAGGAACATAATATCTCATGCCTTGTTCATGCTCATGTCATGTCGTAAGTTTATTACTTAAGGTGGGCTAGACATCGAGATGACTTCCAGCATCCCGCACTGGGTATAGACACTATACTTATAGTAATCATGATTTGATTTAAATATGTTAGTATTTATGATTTACAGATTTATGTACAATCGCGTTACTTCCCGGTGATACACTTTTAAAACAAAATGCTTTGAACGACTCAACGCTGCATAATTGCGCGTGTGTGCGTGTGGCTCTGCTCACATTTAGAGCAAGAAAAATTATGCTATGTCAATCAGAACATAGAGCAGTAAAAAAAAACTTCCAAATTCAAAAATTACGTAATTTGCTTCTTTTTTGACATGTATTCCAAAGTATAAACACATAGAAATATAGGTAGTTATATACTTTTCAATAGCACTGCACAAGTAAAAGGTCCCTCTCATGCCGATTAAACACAAAATATGTCAATATAAACATTTTGTGTATTTATACACATTACCTACTCACATACTAAGATATAGAGAAACACAAAAAGATGTGAGGCGCTCAAAACAGCATGAATTATAAAAAATATTAATATTAAGATATATTTTCTTGAGAACACTACGCGTGTACCTACACTGATTTTCAAGCAGAAATAGAAATTAACTCTTAATAGCTTACCAAGATTTCAACTAACGCGCATTATATTTTACGTAAAAACCAGTCTCAACGTACGGAAGCCACCTGCGCTGGCCATGCAAGCCTATGGGCTAAGCATGCTTATGGGTGATCGACCGGAAAGTAACGCCACTGTACTTACATGATTATATAGTTTAAATATTATATAATTTCAACATCATGGACTCATGGTGGGCCATCGTCAAGTTGTACCATCACTTTTCGACCTTATTACTATAAGAATAAGGTTCATTATGATTTCATTGAAAATAAAAATATCTAAAGAAAAAGCCTTTGTTTAATTTCCAGAAAAACATTATGTTTTGTCTTACACAGGCAATTTAACTAATCTAACTTAGTAAAAAACCAAAATATATAATTATATAATATAATATAATATAATACTCGCTCTTTTAGAGAGTGCAGGAGTGATATAGCATGTGCGAGTTCTTTTGTATATCACACTAACGAGATAAGCCGAAATGCCGATCATTTTACGACCATTATCTCGCTACAATCGGTACCTATCGGTACCTAACTTGGTTTTTTCCATTGTAATTATCTTTAACAAAACATAGCTATATAATGTAAAGCTTCTTATTTTGAATTCTGTCGTTATTGGTAGGTTTGATAAAAATAATATTTTGCCTTGTGAAGGCAATTTAAATAGTTTAGCCACTGAAATCGAAAAAAGAAATACCGGATAATTGATGTACTTAAAATAATGAAAAAAATAAAATATGTTCTGTTCGCGCCGGGCGCCGGGCCTGGGTAAATTTTGTATGGAGCGTGACCCTTCTTCTTTAACATTGCAATTCCAAAAAAAACTTTTTCTTTGTAATAAAATTACAAATGAATAATTTTCTGACTTTTCCTTTACTTTTGCTGTGAGACCTTGCTTCTTGCCAAATTTCATCATTCTAGGACAACGGGAAATACCCTATAGATTTTGATTTACTTGCGAGTATCAAAATATGTCGCATAAATGGCCGTATTTCTTAGAGGCTTGATTTTTTCAGAACTCTAAGGGGCCATAAACCTACGTATTAAATATTAATTTCAACTTGATACAGACAGACTGACAAACAGACGGACAACGAAGTGATCCTATAAATAAGGGTTCCGTTTTTTCCTTTTGGGGTACGGAACCCTAAAAATAAATAAATCATTATTAATCCCAACTAACTACTACTATAACTATAATTATTATTTACTAATACTGATAATTTCAACGAAATTTTTACGAGATGATGTCATGATAATTATTATCGGTTGAGTACAAACTATCTAGAATTACTTGGCCCCAGAAATAACTTTGTACAGACGCCAGCACATCAAGTTACTACAATCTGTCAAATTTCTTTAATAGATTTTCATCTTTATTGCTAAAGTTTCAAGGTTCAAGGTTGACTGGGAAAATTTGACAGTTTCGGGTGGCTTGGTGTACTTCATTCACGGTGCCACACATTTTACACAAAACTTATTTTTCAATACACTTCCTCGAAAACTGGTTCATATCGCACTACGATTAGGTTCACAGTGCAATGTATGTCGCAAGTGTGCGGGAATGCCACAGATAACTTATACCCATACTTTGTCCAAATTAGTTCAATGCCTCTATTCACAACTCTATTCGGAGGTGAATGTTTTTTTTAAATCTCGGCAGAGATATGCGTCTTTATGGCGTTAATATTTTTTGAATATTTAAATAATGTTTATTTAAAGAATATTATCAAAAACCATGATTATTACAATAAAAAAAAACGTTTATGAACAAATTAACATTTATTTGTGTTCTAAACTCAAAAATATTTGAATATTTTTCATATTACGCTGTTTATCGGCTTAAACCTTTGCTTCTCTTTCAACCTGGCGAAAGCAAAGCGTGGAAAAAAAAGAAAATTTAAATCATAGTTCCCTATTAATTCATGACAAAATTATTTTCCGTTATTTAATTTATTTCTTCAAAAGTGTATTGAAAAACGTCGTTTGATACTCGTGGACATTTGTTATTGCAGTTCTCGGCTCAAGAACAACCTCGCCTACGGCTCGGGTGTTTTAATTCCGCCTCGAACGCAATAACAAACGTTCTCCACTTGTATCAAAATGTACTATTTACTCCCGATGGAATATGAATGTGTGCATGCGTAAAAAAAATGTGCTTCTACCAAAAAATCGTTGGTCTAACTAAATGCCTGTTTTCATCAAAAGTAGTAATTTTGTTGTTATATTTGAAAGTTTCTGAATGTGTTTTATTTATTTTAATTCCATATAGTCTTTTAAGCACAGTTTTAATAGAGGGTTAAATATCGTTTTGAAATAACGTTATTTCAGACTCAAGTTATTCGGAATTACGTGATTCGGGATAGCGTTCATTCGGAATTACGTGATTCGGGATAGCGTTCATTCGGAATACCGTGATTCGGGATGGCGTTCATTCGGAATAGCGTGATTCGGGATACCGTTCATTCGGGATAGTGATTCGGGATAGAGTTCATTCGCGATAGAGTGATTCGGGATAGCGTTCATTCGGGATAGAGTGATTCGGGATTTCGAGTTTCGGCCTAACATATAAGAGTCGATTAAAAGAGCATTACCTTTCCTCTCAAATGTGAGTATTTATATATATGTTTATATTTTAGCTTTATGTATTCATTTAAGTATATGTTAATTTTTGTTTTGTGTTATATGTGCAGGTATATTTAATATTTTAGTTTAAGACTTCGCATCATATTTTTCTCTTCTTGTTCTCACACACTATTAGTCCGGTCAATTTAGACCAAAAAATGAGAGTGATAACCACTTTTATAACTTTTTGAATCGTTATCTCAGAAACAGTGGCTCGTAAGAAAAAAAGTATTAATACATTTTTTATAGATAATTTTATGATTACAATTTTTGTCTGAGGTACTTTTATGATAAAACTTACCGTTTTACTGAAAATCGCGAAAAACCCATTTTTTTTACCTTTGACCTTGAATAAAATTTTTTCCTTACAGGGGAATGATGGGGAACTTCTAGACATTGTTTATAATTATGTTTTGAACAATTTCACAGAAATTCAGCTTGTTGGGACTTTATGTAACTTCGAATGTCTAAATTGACCGGACTACTATTGTCTACATTTCTTTTTCATTTCTCCTTTCGCAGTTCTGCTGGAAGAAATTTCTAAAGAAATAAGCAGTACCTTTGTACTCCTAATTTTAAGTATTATGTATCTCTTTGTATTTTTCTGTGTGTACATAAATTGTAAAATAAAGAAATAAAATTGTAAAAGCCATTTTATGGCTTTTACAATTTATTTAGACTATACTATTAAACTGGGCAGCAAAACATTTCTCAATTATCCATAGCACAGTTGGTATTTGGACGATGGAAACATGTAATTTTCCCCATTGACCAAGTGTTTAAATTTCAATTGGTCCATGGAGCAGCGACGAACAGTTAGACGACGTTCGCATGGACGTAAAAATATCGCGGCGGGATTTTATCGCGAACCGGATTTTCAACTCTCAGTGTTGAGCCGAGCTTCGAGAATCCAACCTAACAACAACAGTGCATACCAGCGCGTCGAAAAAACACAGTTGGATTTTTAACTTTTGGCGCTAAGCAGAGCGTTCAAAATCCAGGCCGTGAAAAAAAATCGCCGCGATATTTTTACGTCCGTGCGAACGTCGGCTCACACAGTTCACAGGAATGTTAAACTTGGCTAGATTACGAAGAAGGGTAAATGTTAAACTAAAATTAACGATTTTTCAATGTGTACTAAAATCATATGTTTATTAAATTGTTAACATTGAATCAAAATAACAATTCCACAATGTTATCAGTTAGCCAATATTAATAATTAACCATTTTTGTGTCTGACCATAAAATATGTTGTCAATCTTGAAGAGTTCCTTCAGTAGTATTCTAAACTTATTTAAATTAGTGTCTTTTGCACTACACTTATACTAATCTTTCACTTGATTTCTTTGACATAAGCATCAAGCTCTGCATCCAATTGTTCAGCAGTGGGTGCAGGACGTTTGCCACGGCCTGCTCCAGCTCCTCCACGGCCTCCACCACGGCGTGCATTGCCACGAGATCCACCTCCACCTTGATTTCTGTTTGCAGCACCTGTACAAACAATAGTGTTTAAGTGTTGTGTAGGAGACATATTTTAACATAGTTTAAATATGATTTCATTTTTATATAATACTAGCACTTCCCATGCAGCTTCGCCCGCGTGGATGTCGAAAAATGTCGCACGGGAATTTGCTACCAGGAAATCCTTCCTTATTCCTTGTCTACATTACTAAGGGAACCACTGTGCAAAATTTCAGCTTTCTAGGTTCAAGGGTTTGGGCTGGGCGTCAGTCATTCAGGACTTCTCTTTTTATTTATATAGAATATCAGACTTCTGTTCTACTGAATCATAAACACCCCTTATATGCAATGTTTTTACTTTACTGATAAATTGTTCATTACAGTGCCTGGTAGCTGCTCATCAAATTAAAAATAAGTCTAGCTGCTAGACCGATACTGCACACCCAGGAAGAAAATTGATCTATTCTTTACCATGAAACAAATGAAAAAAAAAAAAAACCATACAAAACTTCATCAATGACACAAACAAAAATGATAATTACCTCTATTTATGTTTCTCCTAACTGGTCCACCACCACCAATGCCGCCACCACCAATACGACTTCTTTCTTCAGTTCTAAAGGTGCTGATTTCAGATGTTGCTAGTTGTATGTTCATTGCTCTCCCATCCAACGGCACCCCATTATATTGTTTCATGGCTTTCAATGCATCAGCTCTCCTATCAAACACTACATCAGCAGTACCTAAAATAGAAGATACAGCATGTTTGTAATTACTGGTACACATAAATATCACCACTTGAATAAAATATATACACATTTTTATAAGCTATGCTTACCTAAAGACCTTCCAGATCTATCATAATGTACAGCTGCACTTTTCAGAATGCCAAATTCTGAAAACAGCTCCTGTATATCTGAATCAGAGACTCCAAAATCCAGATTGGATACTAACAACTTAGTAGGACCAGTTGTGATAGCCTGCATGGCATTTCTCTGAATCTTCCTTTCACCAAAGTCACTGAACATGTCATGTTTCCATGCGCTGTTAACATCGCCCTGAAATAGGTGGTCCTTCAAAGAGCTTGCCGATTGGCCGCTCAATGCCTCATTGAACATGATTACACCCAAGTGTAATAGTGTGGCATACAAATTAGTTACATACACTGCTACATTTTTTGTATCAATATAAAATTTTACAATGTGATTACAAAACAAAATTAACAAAAAAATAAAAGGACTTTTTAAATTGCTCAAAGAATTACAGCTGGATTAATTTGTCCCACATTTAAGTTCTTATTTTAGCACTGACTGGCACACACTCGCGATAATTTTAGTACTGCATCTTGCAAATAGATCAAGTCAGGAATGAACACCACAGCAGACTTCCTTGTCTCCCATGCCTGCAGCCCAGAGCTTTTTAAGACTCCATGGTGAAGACAACACGGTGACACATTCCCACCAGGTTAACCTGGTACTTCCACTAAATCAGTGAATATTTAGGCTGAATCGCAGGAATCCCAAAAAGATGACATCTGAAGTGTTGTAATTGTTTGATGCATTTCGATAGCTTTGTATGCCAAACATCTGGAGTTACTTTTCAGACGAAAATATTCCAATCTAAACATTGTAGAACATGACAAACGCGTATCTAACATTGGAGAGCTTTCTCGAAGCCAAATTTAGATCATATGATCTAAGTTAGCAAGAGCGAAAATACGATTTGCAGTATTTAACTGCTGCTACATACAAGATGGCCAACGAGATAACTGAGTCATCATTGCAACTTGATCGTCCATAGATTTGAGTGTAATGTATGTATAACAAGATGCGTCATTTCACCACGTTTGTCCGCCATTTGCAATTTGTATAACCATTTAAGTAATAATTTACCCTTGTGTAATTTGCTGATTTAGATATACCGCCACGGTTTCTTCCTCGTAATACGTTCCCCGTGCGGCCATTTCTAAACCCACCACCAGCACCAGAACCTCCACGGCCGCCACCAGGTTTTCTGGTGGCATTGAATTTTCGACCAGCACCTCCTCCACCTCTTGGTGTTTTCTTGTTTGCTTTTATGATATCATCTAAAGCCATTTCAATTTGGTCAACCATCTTGGACGTTTAAATAAAATGAAATTTATATAATAATATTATTGTATTTTCCCTTTACGCGCGTCGTCGATGATTCAGAAAATGAAGACAAAGAAAGATACTAAGAAAGAGTCAAAGCGAAATCCGAATTTCCGAAATCGAATAGTCAAACGTCAAACCACAGACTAATCAAGTAAGACACACAGATTAAGTAGTATTATTGACATAATCAAACCAGAAAATAAACCAAAGACTAGAGTTTGTAGGGTTGATGTATTTAGGCTTTCCATTTTTTTCATTTTTCGGCCATAAGGCGATTAACACACGGCACCGCGCACCACCGTGGTAGGCGGTGAAGCCTTGGTGAAGCGGAACTCATGTCGCATTGGCCTCTAATAGATCCGTAGGTGCCTAACACACGTACACCGCCCGACCGCGCGGTCGAGCGTGGAATTAAACACGGCAACCACCTTAGAGCATTTAATGCTCTAAGGCAACCACGGTGGTGCGCGGTGCCGTGTGTTAATCGCCTAATATATCTCAAAAAGCTGAACAAGACCACTCCTAGAGTCAGGCACACGAAACATGAGCCTGGAAAATAGCGGCAAATCCAAAAAATCGAGATCAAAATTGGTTGAGCCGTGAAAAATTGTATGATGTAAAAGGACAATTTTAGTTGTCCATTATTCCATGATGTATTTCAAGCTTAGAGCATTTAACTATGCTCTAAGATTTCAAGTATCAAAATGTGTTTACCTATTATACGCATTGATACCAGAGCCAGATTTTTGAATTTGCCGCTATTTTTCAGGATCATGTTTCGTGTGCCAGACTTTATCTTAGTAGTCCGGTCAATTTAGACCAAAAAATGAGAGTGAGGTTACATAAAGTCCCAACAAGCTGAATTTCAGTGAAATTGTTCAAAATATAATTATAAACAATGTCTAGAAGTTCCCCATCATTCCCCTGTAAGGAAAAAATTTTATTCAAGGTCAAAAGTCAAAAAAATGAGTTTTTCGCGATTTTCAGCAAAACGGTAAGTTTTATCATAAAAGTACCTCAGACAAAAATTGTAGATCATAAAATTATCTATAAAAAAGGTATCAATACTTTTTTTCTTACGAGCCACTATTTCTGAGATATAACGATTCATAAAGTTATAAGCTGAAGTTTTTAAAAGAGTAATTCAACTCAACAAGAAGTTATTACCAACGGCATCCGCTTTCTTCTTTCTATGTACGGAGCTCCTAAAAAACTACCTGTTTAGATAAGCATCGATATGCATGTTTCGTTAAAAATACTAAAAATAAAAAACAAGTTCAATTAGCTTGTCTTCCTCCAACCTCAGTTGCTGCTCACCAACATCTTTTTCGAGTATATTACCAAGTTCAAGTGTGGCTTGGTTATCAGCTAGACCCTACAGACTGGGGTTGGAAGTTGGTCAACAACATATTAGAGCCAGTTCAAACTTTACTTCCACCTGCGCCGGAAAAACTGCTGAACACTATTTTTTGCAACTGCAAAAAGGGATGCAGTGCTAAATGTGGTTGCAAAAAAGTCGGACTGTCTTGTTCTTTGGCATGCACAAATTGTCAAGGCCGGTCGTGCTCTAATATTTAATCACAAACAATGGAGGATTCGTTTGACTCCGACGAAGTATCATGCGATACATCGTTATTGACGCAATTTACTTGCATCCAAAATGAAGATGAAGAAGAAGCAGGAGAAGAAGAACAAGAAGAAGAACAAGAATTTGAAACTTACGAATAAGACGAATAAACTTCAACACTTTTTTTTAATTTACATCGCTTTTATCTTTCCCAATCTTTGAAAATTTCCGTTATTATGCAATAGTTTTACATTAAACAGGATCACAACTGACCCGTGGAGTAGGCCACTGGGGAAACCACGTTAAAAAAATGCGCTAAGTACACTACCTCATAGGTGGCGTGGAAACGTGTGCATATTATGACGATAACAACTTTTATAACTTTTTGAATCGTTATATCTCAGAAACGGTGGCTCGTAAGAAAAAAAGTATTAAGACATTTTTTATTGATAATTTTATGATCTACAATTTTTGTCTGAAGTACTTTTATGATAAAACTTACCGTTTTGCTGAAAATCGCGAAAAACTCATTTTTTTTACCTTTGACCTTGAATAAAATTTTTTCCTTACAGGGGAATGATGGGGAACTTCTAGACATTGTTTATAATTATGTTTTGAACAATTTCACAGAAATTCAGCTTGTTGGGACTTTATGTAACCTCGAATGTCTAAATTGACCGGACTATAGAGCATTTAACTAACTCCTATCTATAGAGGCTACGGATACGCTACGGATAGAGGCATTCCGCAAAAATGATTTTTTTTAATGTTTGATAAAGCAGAACGCAACCACAAGTTTATGGTATTTTTGCTGCTATTTTTTATACAATAAAAGAAGATTCAATCTGCCTAGCCTTTTCCCAACTATGTTGGGGTCGGTTTCCAGTCTAACCGGATGCAGGTGAATACCAGTATTTTACATGGAGCGACTGCCTATCTGACCTCCACAACCCAATGCTGGGTAATACGATACCCCATGGTAAGACTGGTTGTCAGACTTTCGGGCTTCTGACGACCCGTAACTTCTGTCAAAGCTCCACGGATGACAGCCGGGACCAACAACTTAACGTGCTTTCCGAGGCACGGAGGAGTCTCGGTATGTATAGATGGTCACCCATCCACGGACCAACACCGGCAAGCGTAGCTTAACCTGATGGATCGACCTGTGCGGCTGTTATTACTTAGCCACGAGCTCCTCCACGAATAAAAAAAGATTAAAAAGTACCTAATATTTGTATCAAAGCCTACAAAATAAGCTATTTGAATCTAATAAGATACTAATGGGGCGGAAAACTAACTTTTTATCACGCTAGGTGGCACATGATCGACTGTCCTTTTTTCATTGATTTGACATAACGAACGATTGTCAAATTGTATGGATTTGTTTGTAAAACAATGTACAGTCGTTCAGAGCGCCATCTACAAACAGCTTTGCGTGTGGCTCCCCATTTGTTTTGTGTATGAAGTATGAACTATCGAGCTATATCTCAAAACGTGTTTTTCGTCGATGGTCGCATCATCTCAGCTGTTTGTCATCGATGTGTCATCATGTGACGCACGTGTCATGTTATCATTATCAATGTCAATGTCAAGTCAATTGTCATGCTCATGCATGCATGGATTCTCAATCTCAATTCAATGCATAGATTAATATTCAATGCTCAATGATCGCTCAACCTCAATGCATGCTCATTCATCATTGTCCAATATAGTACAGTACTCTGTGTCATTGTCTGTGTGCCTTTTGTAATTTGTTGTTTTGAGCAATTTGAGCATTGTTTTTTTTATTATTCTACCTACCTAACCTACCCTAAGTGGTGTGTGTGTGAATGTCTAAAACCATAGGTATAATATTAATTGAGATTCATTCATATTAGAGAACTTACTCTGATGAGATGGCTCTGAATAAATATATGCATCCTCGTAACATTTACAAAATACCGCCTGATTTCGGAAATCTATCAAAGATATATTCTGAGTTTTCTGCCATTGCGAAAGTGGTAAGTTGATTTGTTATGAACGTCGTGAAATTTGAATCGTAACGGCGAATTATGTGATACCTTTTTATATGTTGAAAACCTCCGCCCCTAACACGACCCAGTGACTTTGAACTTTGTTTGGGACCCACCTTTCTATTCTAATGATTAGTCACATATGATGTACCTAGTTGTTTAGTTTAGTGATAGTGTAAGTAAAAGTTCAAAAGTACAATGTGTTTCAACTAAGAATAGGAATGACCTTGCGCCATATTGTGAAGATTAGCAAAACAGCACCTCGTTTACACATTTGCAAAGTCAGTGACATAGTTTAACAAAAACAAATTCCAAAAACATAACTAAAATTGATAAGGATAACACCAGATAACACTCAAAAATTTTGCAAGTCGTATATTTCAAGTTTCAGTTGACAGTTCGAGGTCATTGACGTTCCTATTGTTAGTTGAATCGGACTGTACTACATTACTGTTGTGTTTTGCTGCAAGTCCAGTGAATTCAAGAGTTTATGAATTCACCAGAAAAAGAGAATTTGAATGGATTTTCTTGCCTATTCTCCATAAAAAAGTACATTTTGTAATGCACTCATACAAATACAAATGGTTTCATCAAATGAAATGATTCTGACTTATTTATTTATTAAAGAACACCAACAGCATATTAATTATTCAACATTGGTTTACAAAAGTATTAAAATGTAGGAAAGGTAATACTGCTAACTGCTAATGTTTTGATTAATCAATCATTTCATGAAGTGTTTCACCATTACCTGAAATAGAACATCAAACGCTGATCTCATCATCATGATGTGGTCTGGCCAGATCATTGAATACTCAACATTTAACAATATGAACAGTTAAACGCACAACTACTTCATCATGTGGCCAAACATTTGTGACCATAATAATAATAAGTTTATTTATTTCGTAATCAACAGGTTTTACAGATACATTTTAGAGGCCTTCTTTTAAGTATGTAGAAATACCTGTAACAGAAGACCTCCCTCTTCCTAAACTACGTGTACACAAACAAAGCCTGTTAATCAATAACAAAATAAGTAGGTACATGAAAAACTAAAATTAAAGAATTTAAAAATAAATAACCATATTGTAAAATGTTACAGTATCCACTGGTAGAGACGTTGATGTTGCTTTGTTTTTGTTGTGCATCGTTCCTAAAAATACTAAATGGCCAAGTAACTGCAATCAGCTTAGATATAGCACTCGCTGGCCGCTGCCGTGGCTTTGCTTGCTCGGCTAGTGCGCAGTTGATCACAGTTCCAGCCTCACCTAAATAGGTTGCTTTTGTCACAATATGGCCTATTCCATGATGATCTTTCCGTAATTATCAAGTCTAAGATCTGGCCATGACATATGCATATATTATATGCATGACTTAAACTATACCTCTACCATTTCATTTTTCAGGATGTCACAGGCAAGATCACAATTGATTTCAAAGATCCACATTCACTGAGGGTTCTGACAAAGTGTCTTCTTAAATCTGATTTCAATCTTGATGTAGACATTCCTAATGACAGATTAGTTCCAACCCTGCCTTTAAGGCTTAATTACATATTATGGCTGGAAGATTTACTGGACGCAGTTCATAGAAAAGATAAAATATGGGGATTAGATATTGGTAAGTATTTCTAAATAAAATCTGACCAGGAGAAACAAATGAGGGACATTTTAAGTCTAATTCAAGAAACATTACTTACGTGTGTTGATAAATAAAATCTTCTTTTTTTTAGGAACAGGAGCTTGTGCCATTTACCCATTGTTAGCGGCAATAAAAAATAAATGGAATTTTGTTGGAACAGAAACTGATACAGAAAGTTTTTCCAAGGCTGAAGAAAATGTGCAAAAAAATAGCTTAAAAGAACTTATAAAATGTGAGAACATCATTTATTTATTACATAAGTGATTGTTACTCACTAGTTATTCATCTTTTTGCCTTTATTCAATTTATTTTTTAATTTCAGTGAGAAAAAACTCTACGAAATCTATAATTTCACATGTATTTCAACATGATAACGGGCATGATTTTGATTTCTGTATGTGTAACCCGCCTTTTTACAGCACCTTACAGGAGTTGTGTGAATCAAGGAGCCCAGCCAGGTACCTATCTAATGTTCCTTCTTAAATAATAATTTTAAAAAAATTATAATAATTGCTTACAGAACCTCAAAAAATACCATGCACTACTGTTACAAAGTTACGTCTAGGAGCAGTCTAGTAGAGTATCTATTAACATTGGCGAACGCGTCAGGCAAACATTCAGACGACCGTATCTTTCACAGAGTACATCTATAGTCAGCCTATGTCTGTCCCCGAGATGGCATCTATCTTCTTGCCAAATTTTATCAAAATCCGTTCAGCAGTTTAGGCGTGAAAAGGCAATATACAGACAGACAAGAGTTACTTTCGAATTTGGAATATTAGTGTGGAATTTAGAGCTTCCAAAATTACGGAAATGTCAGTTACGTAACTAGTTAGGTAGGTACGCAATTTCTTTCTCCAATTCCGTAATTACGTATTTTTTTCCATATTTTTTTTTTAATCGATCATATTTTGTTAGAATTGTAGACATTCTAAGCCGGAATTACCAAAATAAATACAATATATCTAAAAAAACAAAATATTATTCAAGAACTTAATGTATACTTAATTAAGTCGAACCAATTCTTTTCGTCCCGAATATGACCTTTCTTCTTGAAAATGTGATCTCAGAAATGAAATTTAAGGTTTTATCACCCAGAGAACTTCTTGTGTTTACCTACTCTTGAAATTTGTTTATTTACTGTCACTTTGTTTATTTGTATATGTCACAACAACATAGAGAGGAGAGAAGAGAGAACAGAGGAGCTCGTGGCTAAGTTATAACAGCCGCACGGGTCGATCCATCAGGTTAAGCTACGCTTGCCGGGGTTGGTCAGTGGAGGGGTGACCATCTTTACATACCGAGACTCCTCCGTGCCTCGGAAAGCACGTTAAGCCGTTTGTCATTTGTGGATCTTTGACAGCCGTTACGGGTCGTCAGAAGCCCGAAAGTCTGACAACCAGTCTTACCAAGGGGTATCGTATTGCCCAGTTACTGGGTTGTGGAGGTCAGATAGGCAGTCGCTTCATGTAAAATACTGGTATTCAGCTGCATCCGGTTAGACTGGAAGCCGACCCCAACGTAGTTGGGAAAAGGCTAGGCAGATTGATTGACAACAACAAACAATCGCACAAAAATTAGACAACTCCTCGTCGTCATCGTCACTGGTGATAATTAGAGGTGGGCGTTGAATCAATAAACTGTTTTTTTTAACGACTTTTCATTGGTCAACGGGTTAACTGTTAATCATTAATGAAAAAACAGGTTGAAAATATTAGCTGTCAGTTTACGTCAACGCACTCAACGCATTATTTCAATATTATTTTATTCATTTCTGTGAATTTAGTCTCCTTCGGAAATATTCGTTACTTACAGTTACAGTCCTAAGCCTGGAATAAGTACGAAAGACAGGTCATTCCATTACAGTCCAGTTCAATAAAAAAAAACTTATTTCTTATCAAATCTCAACCTAAACTGCAACAAAGTTGTTATTTTATGCGTATTCGCTCATATTGTAAACGTTGACACAATAAATTGACGATTATCGCTAACGATTGAATCATTGAAATTTTAACCTGTTATTTATTAACAGTTTTTTTAACCCGTTGACCATTAATGTTTAACAGTTAAATTACATTAACTCAAAAACCGTCAATGACCCATCTCTAGTGATAATTGCGTTCGATTTACTCTGTTGTTGCTTATGGTGTTGTGCATTTGGACTTTTTGTGTGGAATTACCTATTATATGTTAACCATTCCAACAGTTCCACTATGTAGGTATATTAGTAAATCATCTGAGTCTGACGAAAAATATTGCAAAACACCGAATACATTTTTGTTCGTGTTTTCTTTAATCTCTATCTAAGAGATGTGGCTAGTTTTCCACCGATATCGTTTGACTGAAGATCTTTAGCATAAATATCTGATATCTGGAGTTTCTCTAGCATAAATCGAAGCGCAGCGTCTGTTGTCAACATGTTTGAATAATGGCAACATAATGACATCACTGTAGTTTTTATTACATGACATCCAAGTTGTAATTAATTTCATGAAGGTCTTGGATCTCTTCGTCTGTAGTGTAGTTTTCCACTGAGATCGTTTGACTGAAGATCTTTAGCATAAACATCTGAGATCTGGAGTTTCTCTAGCATAAATCGAAGCGCAGCGTCTGTTGTTAATAAGTTTGAATCATGGCAACATAATGACATGACTGTAGTTTTTACTACATGACATCCAAGTTGTAATGAATTTCATGAAGGTCTTGGATCTCTTCGTCTGTAGTATAGTTTTCCACTGAGATCGTTTGACTGAAGATCTTTAGCATAAATATCTGAGATCTGGAGTTTCTCTAGCATAATTCGAAGCGCAGCGACTGTTGTTAATAAGTTTGAATCATGGCAACATAATGACATCACTGTAGTTTTTATTACATGACATCCAAGCTGTAATGAATTTCATGAAGTTCTTGGATATCTTCGTCTGTAATTTTTTCATTTGATTTCAAATCTTGTAACACCTTAAAAACGCATGATTTTAATTTGAGAAATCGGCGTACTATTTCTGACAAGCTGCTCCATCACATTTTACAATTCAGTATTATGTAAATTTTGTACCATGCTCTTCTAAAATGTATTTCTGCAATAAGTCGTTTTTCAAAGGGGAGTTTTTAAAATATTTTATTAGATCTCTTAATTTTTTATTTAGAAGTTCCCTTAGGGACCACAGGGTTTCCCGGCGACTCACCCAGTTGATAATTGAAATTTAACTCTATTCTGTATGTCTTTTAACTACTTTTTGCAAGATATATCAAAGAATAAAATAAACCACAGGGAACACCCTGTTTGTACAGTATTGATGAAGTTATGTTGTATAGTGTTGCCACATCATAAAATGTGTAAAATGCATTCTTATTAGTTGACTATTTTGATTGATTGACGATGACAATAATTACGTAAGTACGGAATTGAAATCTTCAGTTACGGATTTGAGAATACTTTAAAATTAAATAAATAAATTAATAATAATTAATTAATTTTTTTAATTACTTTTAAATACTTTATAATACTTTTTAATTACGTAATGGAAACCCTAGTGTGGATGTAGTGCATAGAAGTATGTATACTTCTATGCACTACATCCACACTATCTATAATGATATTTAGAAATCATTCCCTGACTCTGTCAATCATTCCCTCATTTTGTTTTTTTTTTAAACCCATTTTTTATAAAGTTATAAACAAAAATATGGAGGACCATTACTCTTAAATAGACCTCACATAGTTAAACTTTAGATTTCTGCTATAAAAAATGATTTTCTTTGCACAAAAAATTTTGTTAAAGTCTAAACTGAAATTTCGGAATTTGGTGAGAATTACCCATACATGCTGTGTAGTTAATATCATGACATTGCTTTTCAGGCTACCACCAAAGAATGGTTTTACAGGGTCACCACAAGAGCTGATCACTGAAGGTGGCGAGTTGGAATTTTGTAGACAACTCATTAGAGAGAGCAAAGAGCACAGAGATAATGTGCTGTAAGTCTTTTTTTTCTCAATAATCAAAACAGTTTTACTACAACACCTATAAAGTTTATTTTAATGATTTTTTTTTTTCATTTTCAGAATATTTACCACAATGGTAGGCCATAAATATAACTTAAATGTTTTATTACAAGAGTTAAAATCGGAGGAAATTAAACACACTCACACTGAGTTTTGTCAAGGCCGTGTTACGAGGTGGGGACTAGCATGGACTTTTATGGATTATGATTTATATAATATAGGTATGGTGGCACTGTTATTATTTTATTTAGTATTTGGAAGTTCAGTAGGTACTGTTGAATTAATTATGTTTAAATACCAAAAATTTAAACATGCCTATGCTTTACATTCTCTTCGCCCGCGATTTCGTCCGCGTGGATTTCGTATTTTCACCTTCGAACTTCAACACCCCCTCCAGCCCCTTTAAAGAGTAGTTTAAAAAGTGTTCTATTTTTTTTTTGTCGAGTTACAAAAAGTTTCAAGTTCATTGAACCATGTGTTAAAATTCTTCCATAAGTACAGACTTTTAAGACAAATAAACCCCTTACCCCTAAAGGGGTTTATTAGTCTAGTAGGTAGTTTTGAAAAGCAAATAATGTCAAACTTTACTGTTTATTTAAGTACATATTCTTACCCAGCTTTACGTTTATAAACCCAAGGAATAGGATTCTTTGTGGATGCCTATACCACAAAAAGAACCTACTGTCCCAATTTCTACTCTAAGCGGTTTAGGCTCGGCGATGATGTGTCAGTCCGGATAGGTACTTTAATAATACACATGATATAAGTCTATGGATAGAAGATAGATTATAATGTTCATAATTATATCACAGTCTCGCAGCCAACTAGCTTAATTAACCTTTTAGTTAACAGCCTAGTCATTTTACTAAACGGCGCCGTTCAACTAGTGGTCTGAACGATATTAAGTACGTATAGGCACAGATTAATACAGATGGGACACTCCGCAGTTTAGGGCTACGCGGCGTGTCCATATCATTGGGCAAAGTCAGTAATTTGCCCAATTACTTAGGTACATATTAATAAATAATGGAGACTATACAAATCAAAGTACCGTCCGCAGGCGGCAGCAGCAGGCGACGTGACGGCGGTTTCTATTGTATTTCTAAGAAATCGAATCGAACTTCTATGAAGTCGCCTGCGGTCGGTTACTAAGTAAGTACCGAGCCTAGGTTTAATTGAAACATCATTTGTTCACAACAGTAGAGTAATAGGCAATTAATTGGTAATTAAATATACCTACAAATTAATTATTACTCATGATAACAAACAACTTTTACTAGGGACACAGATTAATACAGATGGGACACTCCGCAGTTTAGGTATGAAGCTACAAGTACGTAGCAAGCTCATCTCACTGGGTCAATTCAGTGTGGGCTGCCGCGCACCGGCCAGCTCGCACATTAAATCGTCTACACACGGCCCTAAAATCAGAGGCAATATCTGGAGAGCGGTGGTGGGGATGAAATCAGCTACTACTCTACACACGTCCCTGCCAGTTAGTACGTAACCCACCGTGCAGCAAAGCGCTCGTCGTCTACTCTCTCAAAAAATAAAAAAATAGGCATCGCAGGTTGGCCATCGTAGTGTCTTTACCGACCTCTTCAATGTACACTTGTAATAGCATTTTAACCCCTCAAGTGTCTGAGTTTGGCTGATTTTAGACCCAAAACCCCAGCGAGTGGGGAGGGTTGGGGGTTAGTTGCGAACCCCATAGGTTCACAACTACTGATAATGATATGTTTTCCATCGGATGATGTTTTTTTACGTTTATATATACGTGATCTAAGCTTATATACCTATTATGTAAAGTTTTGTCCTTTTGCACACTTGGGGTGCATTTGACACGCGGGGGGGGGAGGGCAGGTTAGCTGCGAACTCCATAAGTTCACAACTAATGATTTGATTGGTTTTCCACCGGATGATGTTTTTTTACATTTATATATATGTGATATAAGCTTATGTACCGAACAAAAAAAGGGTTTTTCTTATGCACACATGGGGTGCATTCGACACTTGAGGGGTTAAAGGCCTCCTGCCTCATGTTGCGGTTAAAATACTATTTATGTTTTGTATTCCATAAATACGACAACTCCTTGAAAAGATCAATTGTTTTCGTCCAGGGACCCAATTCCGGGCTCGAGCTAGATATCACGACCATGGAAATAAAACTCTGTTTCAAATCTCCGCATCAATGTCCGGTTCAAATCTCGATACTATCAAAAAACCGTATTCTGGTTGACCATGGAGAAACATTTACAACGGAGAAAATAATCTCGTCTAAAAGACGTTCCATTTTTATCGATTCACTTTGATTATAATCGATTATGCTACGTTTTTCTTTTTTTAGTATTAATGCCATGTTTAATTTATTAAATCCAAGCAAACACATTATAAAAGATAATTTTAGCATATTGTGTTTCTTTATCTGTGTTTTTTTATTATAATTACTTACTGAAAATAGTAATTGCAAAGTAGCGTGATCAGAAACGCGTTTCGCATGATCTGTGTCCTTTTTCTGACGTAGGTAGGTTTTAATTTTCATATTAAATATGACTACTTTTAATCGCGATTAAAAAGCTGTGGAATAAAATTAGTTGTCATGAACTAAAATTCACACCAACACCTTGACTTCAAGTGCAAAAACAGTAGGTAGTGTATTTTTTTTTCTTTTGCTTATATCTCGAAAACGGTGTGTCCTATCGCAAAAATAATGAAAATTTGGCCCCCCTTTATGAAACCCATAAACCCCTAAGCCTCTACATGTAGGTACCAAAAAAAAAATACGAATATAAACCTACGAATGTAAATTTTGACAGATGTTCCAACGGAGATTTCATATCTCCATACCTTAGGACCAGCCGTGATATCTCGCTGGTTTGCGATCGAAAAATTTATGAATGGAGATCGTTAGAATAGCATTTTTTCGTTTTCGACGGAGATAAGCAGTTTCTCGACTGTTATTTCGACCATGGAGATAATTTCCATGCCGCCGGAATTGGCCTCCAGGGACCCAATTCCGGGCTCGAGCTAGATATCACGACCATGGAGATAAATCTCTGTTTCAAATCTCCGCATCAATGTCCGGTTCAAATCTCGATACTATCAAAAAACCGTATTCTGGTAGACCATGGAGAAAGATTTACAACGGAGAAAATAATCTCGTCTAAAAGACGTTCCATTTTTATCGATTCACTTTGATTATAATCGATTATGCTACGTTTTTCTTTTTTTAGTATTAATAACGTATGTTTAATTCATTAAATCCAAGCAAACGCATTATAAAAGATAATTTTAGTATATTGTGTTCCTATAACTGTGTTTTTTTTTTATAATTACCTACTTAGATACTGAAAATAGTAATTGCAAAGTAGCGTGATCCGAAACGCATTTCGCATGATTTGTGTAGTATTATAATAGTGCTCTGTGATTTGTGTCCTTTTTCTGACGTAGGTAGGTTTTAATTTTCAAACTAAATAAAACTATTTTTAATCGCGAATACGGTGTGGAATAAAATTAGTTGTCATGAACTAAAATTCACACCAACATAACACCTTGACTTCAAGTACAAAAACAGTACTGTATTTTTTTTTATTTTGCTTATATCTCGAAAACGGTGTGTCCTATCGCAAAAATAATGAAAATTTGGCCCCCCTTTATGAAACCCATAAACCCCTAAGCCTCTACATGTAGGTACCAAAAAAAAAATACTAATATAAACCTACGAATGTAAATTTTGACAGATGTTCAAACGGAGATTTCATATCTCCATACCTTAGGACCAGCCGTGATATCTCGCTGGTTTGCGATCGAAAAATTTATGAATGGAGATCGTTAGAATAGCATTTTTTCGTTTTCGACGGAGATAAGCAGTTTCTCGACTGTTATTTCGACCATGGAGATAATTTCCATGCCGCCGGAATTGGCCTCCAGGCCTCTCGCTTCTCCTTCGCCATATCTCCGCACGAGATAAAAATTGATTTACAAAAACACGTCCTGTTGCCACTACAGTCGCACGCGCACTGCGGTGAAATCGATTCCGATTTCTCTTCACACGGACGGACAACGCTCCCTAGACGTTAATCGGCCCTAAATCGTGAGCTCGCCCGAACCAATTTCTGAGTTAGGGGTAATAATAATAATACTGATTACGATTTGCCTACTCACGAGGCGATCAAGGAAGCGATCTAGGGTGCTCCCCACCACTTCCCTGATATTGCCTCTGATTTTAGGGCCGTGTGTAGACGCTTTTAGTTCGATACTCACTCACGCATCGCGTCGTAACCATGGTCGTAACAGAAGGTATAAGAGTTACGCGATAGAAAGAGAGGCAACTTGTAGGTGAATATCTGTAGGTAATCAGCGTTCTGCGACCTGAATTGCACTTTATTATGTCGTAGCAAGAGTCGCTTTTTATTTAAATGATTTTGCGGACTGTCCCATCTGTATTAATCTGTGGTACTTATAGGTTACGTTGGTACTGTGAGCAACCACGCGCGAGCCGAATTGGTCGCAGTAACTAAACCAGGACCTCGACCAAATGCGTTACGTTAGAACTGTGACCAACCGCGTGCGAACCAAGTGGTGCCTATGCAGCGGTCGGCGAACGCTACTTCCAAAAGCGCTAGTTGGCTGCGGCTGCGACACATATACGGCGGGCGTGAGGGACATATCGACATGCAAACTGTTAATACAACACATGATTCTAGCTAGTCCCACCAGAGTAAAAATAGTTGGTTATTAAAGAAAAATTAGCTGTTTCATACAAAAGTGCAATAGGTACCTACACGGTCAAAAGCGGCAGATTTTTTTTTAAACCGGCGAAAAATCTTGACGCTCGTTTGCGCGTCTTTGTAAATTACATCGACAAACTAAATTGATGCATTTGTTACAACAAGTAAGTTATAGTAAATTGTTACAGTACCTCCAAGAGACAAACCAAGAAAAAAACATACACCAACAATATACTTGTTACCTAAATTAGCAAATTGTGATAATACAACGGAAGAAGCACTAAGCAAAATAAAAGAAATGCTTGATAAGTTAAGTATCACTCATAAACTACTTGATAAGCGAGGTAAGAACGTAACCCTTGATATAGTTGCAAATACGAATACTTGGTCTAATCAAAGACGAAAGAGGAGACTGCAAAAAAGGAGCGAAGGTCATGCCAAAGTACCTAAATTGGATCCAGAAAAAGATATCACTGTGAGCATTTCAGCCAACGGAAATCAAGTAGACAGTGTATCAAATAGCGCAGATGTACCAGCGTCACCAAAAGTTGACGAAAGTTTCAGCAGTCAAGAAGAATTTTATGAAAACAATCATAATGAACATTTAGATGGTTCTGCACATACCAGTAAAAACCAACCACTAGTACATGCCTTTTTAAAATTAATAGTGAAAGAAAACAACATTCTACTAGAAATAGAATATCTTGATGGCAATGCAGGGAAAGAAGGATTGTATCAAATAGTACAATATATTAAAAACAATTGGAAGTAAAAGGAGCTGTGTTTTGTTACCTACAAATTACAATATCCTACAAACTTAATAGGAGAATCTTGAAACGCTCAATTTGCGCTGTCCAGAGGGAAAACGTACAGAATCCAAGCTGTGCATCGCTAACCAATTTTCATCATTATAGTGGTAATAAAAAAAGACTCGCGCATCGAAATCAGATTTCTGAAAAGTGTGCTATGTGTAGACATTGTTTTATTTTTTCTGTAATCTTTACATAAAATTCTATCACATAATTTCAGATTTTTCTATAAGCAAACTTCGGAGATAATGGGGGGGTGGAACGGTATATTTTTTTTACATTTTTCAAAAGTCGAAAACTATGAGGCCTAAAAAGAAGAAAAAAATGTTTGAGAATGTGCAATCAGCGTTCTTTCATATGATACCCCACGTGCCTCGGTAGCCCCACTTCGAATTTTTAAGACCCCCTTTCAGTACCTGTTGCAAAAAATGTATATATTTTTGGTTTTTTCTTATTTGCAAAATAGTTGGGCAAACGTCATCTAAATCTATTCCAAATTTCAAGTTGATAGCCTTAGTAGTTCTTGAGATATCCAGCTGTGACAGACAGACAGACACAGTATAGTTCGTCTAGGAACATGCTAGCTAGATAAAATACATTATTGAAAATGCCGAAAACGAACCTCTAATTCCAAGAATTTTAATGCATCTGCACCAGGAGTTGCGCTCATTATGGGCGTTTGTGCTCAATAGTTCCTTTAGTAGTTCCTTTGAAGGAACAATTTTTGGATCAGTAGTTCCTTTGCAAAAGCTAAAGGAACTACTGAGACTAGACAGTTCCTTTAACAGCTCCTGTGAAGGAAACAAACACAAACATACATACTAAATTCATGAACAGTAATTGTTCGTGTACAGAAAATGCAACCAGAACCAAACGGCGGCGTTAAGAGAGACCTTATGTGAAATAAAAATCGGTCAAGAGCGAGTCGGACTCGCGCATCGAAGGTTCGGTCGCAGGTGAGTATATGTATAAGAAAAGGGGTAAGTAAACTGATATCATTAGCAATTTTGCATTCCACGCGAATACTTACGAAAGGGATTTTGGTTTAATTTAGTGATGGATACTAAAGTTAAAGGTACCTACTAGCTTATTTTATAAAAAAGTTTGCAAGTTATAACCTACATAATTTGCCATTTCTTAACTATTTTCTTATATATTTTGGACCCGGAAAGCATTGCCTGCGCGTGTCTTAGACGTAAAACATATATGTATATGGTAGGTAGAACCCTCTTCTTTCAAATAATAAATCTATCTTGTGGACTGTGGAACTATTTTTTTTTTCCAGAGCACCTCTTCTCAATTTCAATATTGGAAATTTTTGAGGAGTGGCTTAAACAGATCAACGAAAACCGGAATAGCGGTCTGTTTGGTCTACTATCTTAAAAACACGACCTATCCGATATTACCAAAGATTCTTCGAGGGCTCTGAAGAAGTCAATCAGCGCATTTAGCGCGAATTTAGAAAAAAACTGGCCAAGTGCGTGTCGAACCACGCACAATGAAGGGTTCCGTAGTTGAAAAGAATTTATCCCAAAAACAAACCTAACATTGGATATTAAAAAAAAAACCGGGCAAGTGCGTGTCGGACCACGCACAAATCCTTCATTGTGCGTGGTCCGACACGCACTTGACCGGTTATTTTTTTTATATCCAATGTTAAGTTTGTTTTTGGGATAAATTGGGGTTCCGTAGTTGAAAAGAATTTATCCCAAAAACCAGCTTAACATTGGATATCAAAAAAAAATTATTTTTCATGTCATAAAATTATAAATTCACAATTTTCGGACTTTTTCCTTTACTTGTGCTGAGAGACCTTGCTTCTTGCCAAATTTCATTATTCTAGGTCAATGGGAAGTACCCCATGGGTTTTGATTTACTTGCGACAGTTGCGAGTATCAAAATGTGTCGCAAAATGGCCGTATTTTTTTATTGCGTTGACTTAGAAGCTTTAATTTTTTAGGACTGCAAGAGACCATAGACTTACGTATTTGATATCAATTTCAACTTGATACCTTTACGCGTTCCTGAGAAAAAGGGTCTTGACAGACTGACAACTTTGGAAATATTGTTTTACTGATAGAATTACAAATTAACAATTTTCGGACTTTTTCCTTTATTTGCGATGTGAGACCTTGCTTCTTGTCAAATTTCATGATTCTAGGACGACGGGAAGTACCCTATAGGTTTTGATTTACTTGCGAGTATCGAAAAATGTCGCATAAATGGCCCTATTTTTTTATTGCGTTGACTTAGAGGTTTGATCTTTTTGGAAATCCAAGGGACCATAGACTTACGTATTTCATATTAATTTCAGCTTGATACCTTCACGCGTTCCTGAGAAAAACGGTCTTGACAGACTGACAGATAGACAGACGGACAAACAAGTGATCCTATAAGGGTTCCGTTTTTTTCTTTTGAGGTACGGAACCCTAAAAATGGTACGCTAATCGTTTAGGTTTAGATGTTAAAAAAAACCGGCCCAAGTGCATGTCGGACTACGCACAATGTAGGGTTCCGTAGTTGGGATGAATTTATCCCAAGAACAAACTTAACATTATAGTTGAAAAACATGTTTTCCCATACATTCCAACAGTTCCAACAAAAAAATAAGAAGTGAGTATTTACTGTTGATATGTGTGCTATTTATTTTTGTAAAAGAGTTGTATTTTGTTAGTTTCTAGGACATTGTGATTTTGTATGTGTTAATCTTATTTGAAATAAACATGATATCTACCGAATTACTATATTTTTTATTTTAGCCTTTTCTGCGCGACTGTACCAGGACTACCAAGCTGCAGTATACACATATACATGTACTTATATTAGAAGAATGAATAAAAATAAATATTCATCAGGGGATGAATGGGCCCCTCAAAAGTTCCAGGGGACGAGTGGGCACAGGGTGCGAATCTTAGGAGACGAATGGGCTCTGACCCAAATGTAAGTTAGCACTCACAATACTGATTTATTTACTATGCTATTTTAAGACCACAAACTCCTTATAGGTTTTCCTGTAATCTACAGGTAAAGAACTATTTTCTGTATTTTTTTTTCAAAATTTTAGGCTCAGTAGTTTCGGAGATAAGATTATTTCATGGAAAGGTCAATTTTCGTCTATTTTCTTAAATAACTTTAAAACAAATTATTTTAAAATTTAAAAAAAATACATAATATACTTGAGACCCTTAGGTAAGCCCTCTCATTTGATATGTCACACGGTACAGTTAGCAAAACTTTTTCTTATTTGCCCCCTAAAAGTGACCACCATATTCAAAATTCATTTATTTGCTTTACCCGTACGTGTTTAGGTTACAGAAAAAATATTTTAAAATTATAAAAAAAATATACTTGAGACCCTTACGTAAGCCCTCTCATTTGATATGTCACACGGTACAGTTAGCAAAACTTTTTCTTATTTGCCCCCTAAAAGTGACCACCATATTCAAAATTCATTTATTTGCTTTACCCGTACGTGTTTGGGTTACAGAAATCCATATGTGTACCAAATTTCAACTGTTCAAGTTGGCTGTGACAGACAGACACATAAGTAATCCTTTAAGGGTTTAACCTCATGATTTCATGAAATCGCTAGATTTGAGGTCAATTCTAACTTATGGAGTTGTACTGCAGCCTGTAATGATTATAATTCTGTAAAACCATATTAGTTACGGCCGCGAATCATATCTTAATCAACATACAACCTGACACTGATCTGCAAATTGCAAAAAACGTAAGAAATTTTGAATTTCGCGGGCTACTCTGGCGCTTTCGCCTTAAGGCTTGTCCTCCCTAAAATACGGCGAAAATAAGTAACTTTGTTTCCATTTTTTACAGTAACTATAGCACCTTTTTGATAGAAAAAAATACACAATAATCTAGAATACCTAAGAAGTGATTTCATGTGTCCTGAAATCTATTTTAGTTTGTAGAACTAAAGAAAAAAAACGCTAAACCCAGGTCTATTTCTGTCTATTTTTTCGAGTTTTTACCATATTATTCCTACAGTTTTCATTAAAAGTGTTCATACTGTTCTTAACAAAATAATAAGGAATGATTTCATGTGATTACTTTTTTAGTCCAATCCCTAGATTTTTTGTAAATCGGTAATTAATAATAATAATAATAAAAAAACAGTGACCGCGCTTTTTACGGCGGACAAGCCTTAACAAAAAAACCCAATGAACGAACACAGCATGAAAGTGTGAGTGATGCCATAACACCATTTAAAATTTCCCCATTCGATTAAACAAAATAATCACCTTACCCATAAATAAATAAAATAAAAAAATAAATATCTTTGGACATTTCACACAACGCCATCTAGTCCCAAGCTAAGCTACCTAATGCTTGTGTTATGGTAACGAGATGGCTGATAAACTACTTATATACATTTTTTTTTTTTGTAAATACATACCTACATATTATAGATAGAAAAACACCCAGACTCGGAACAAATACTTGTAGGCCGTACAAATATTTGTTCCGTGCGGGAATCGAACCCGCGACATGCTGCGCAGCAGTCAATCGCTCAACCACTGCGCCAACCGTGTCGTCAAAGCCCATACAATATTATTCCCCAAATTAGTTATAGGGAAACAATTTAACAAATGGCAAGCCTTCGACATACGTCTATGGTCGGATTTTTAATTCGACGGAATTCTGACACTTCAGAGGTGTTGCCAATAATAAAACGGTCCTACTAAAAACTGAATTCATTTAAGGATGATGCGCCAGGGTAGCCCGCGAAATTCAAAATTTCTTACGTTTTTTGCAATTTGTAGGTCAGTGTGAGCTTGTATGATGATTAAAATATGATTCGTGGGCGTAGCTGATATGGCTTTACATAATTATAATCATTAGAATCAGCAATACAACTCCATAAGTTAGCATTTATCTCAAATCTAGCGATTTCATGAAATCATGAGGTTTGAGGTAAATGCTATTAAACCATATTAGTTACGGTGATTGCGCTGTGTAGCCCGCGAAATTCGTTTTTTTTTTGGGTTTTTTGCAATTTGCAGGTCCGTGTCAGGTTGTATCTTGATCAAAGTATGATACGCGGAAATAAAACATATGCATTTATATAATTTTAACCATAAAAATCATCAATAGGTACATCTCTCTAAGTTAGATTTCGTGTAGAGTCGTCAAACGAACGAAATCTAACGACTTCATTATATTTCGTTCGTTTGACGAATCTGCACGAAATATGCAAATTGCAAAAAAACCCAAAAAAAAAATCAATTTCGCGGGCTGCACATGGCAAACACCTTAAGGATGATGCGCAGTGGTAGCCCGCGAAATTCAATTTTTTTTTGGTTTTTTGCAATTTGCAGGTCCGTGTCAGGTTGTATCTTGATCAAAGTATGATACGCGGAAATAAAACATATGTATTTATATAATTTTACCCATAAAAATCATCAATACATCTCTCCATGGGCGTACCCAGCTTTTGGCCCAGGGGGGGGCAAATCAGAAATTTCTTAAGCCGGGTATGTGTTTTTTTGCGCCTCATCAGTCTGCTCAATGACCTCGGCAAAATCTATGAGAGACTTATTTATAAGCGCCTTAAAGATTATGCCGAGATAAAGGGCCTAATTCCTTACGAACAGTTTGGTTTCGAACCCAACAATCTTGTGTACAACAGGTTCACTACATTAACGAACACATAAGCGTTGGTTTCCAACTTGGTTCGATGACGGATGCTGTTTTCTTCGATATAGCGAAAGCGTTTGATAAAGTCTGGCACAACGGTTTATTATAATAAGCTTTACAAACTCAGTGTGCCAGACCGTCTCGTGCTCATCTTACGAAACTTCTGTCTTTCCGCACTTTTCGCTATTGTACCGAATGAGCGCTATCCTCTCCCACCCCGTTCACGCAGGTTTCCCTTAGGGCTCTGTGTTTTCTCCAGTCAGTTCCACGTTATTTAGGTACCAGCGATATCCCAAAAAGTAAAAAGGCACAGTTGGCTCTGTTCGCAGACGATACGATTATATTATCATTATAGTATCATTTACTATTCCGGCCAACGCCAAGAGCCGATATCTCGAACTTTCCAAACTGCAGTCGATAAACTCGGTGCGTGGTTTTGAAAATGGAGAATCGTAGTCAATCCCGACAAAAGTCAAGCGGTTCTCTTTTTGAAACCGCGTCTCAATCGATCTCCTCCCACCGACCGATCACCATGTTTGGCAAGCCGACCCCTTGGGAGAAGTGAGCCCAATATCCGGATGTGACCCTCGATGAGCACCGCTTAGCACATAAAACAGTCTCGTTCTGAATGCACGTATAGCAAATTGCCACTTAAGTGCAAGTTGCGCATCTATACAGAATGTATTCTCACAATCATGACTTATGCGGGTTCAGTATTTGCACACGCAAAGTCCCAAAGCATCCATAGGATGCAGACCTTACAACATCGTTTCCTCCGAACGGCTACGGGTTACCCTTTTGATTCGTTCGGAATGAAATCCTCCACCTAGACCTTAAAATCCCAACTATCCATCAATTCTTGAAACGCAATTCCAAGCGTTTCTTCCATACCCATGCGAAACATCGCAATCCCTCTGGTTATCGAATCGTCTAGTTAAATCCCCTCTAAAATCAGTAAAGTCAAGGCATGTTCTCACCGACCCCGATGACCCCTTAACCCTCTTCCAGGAGAAAAGTACAGATTACACCAGCACCAGCACAGATTACAAACACAAATCTACATTCCGACTTCGCCGCCCAGGTCCCTTGCGACGACGACCCCCACGTAATTCCCCCCCAGCCTTGATCGGTGAAGGAGTGCCAACTGGTGGCGTAGCTGAGCCTGTAGCAGTAATTATCCAGATATGATCCAGCCTATCCCTCCTTGCTGTACTCTCCCCAGCGACGGCCTAAGCCGAGCGACGTACACCATATGGGCTGCCCTTATCATGCAGTCGCTTAATTCATAGACTAAGAAAGACAGGTTTATGGCCGCGCAGCGCAGTTTTTTCTAAAATTAATGCTTTTTTTAGTTTACTTAATTGTAAAGTACGTAAACGACAACGTGACGTGGCTCTAACATAACTTTTTTCGACAACAGTACTTAGGCATACAAGATCCAGGGGGGGGCAGCTGCCCCCCCCTGCCCCCCCATGGGTACGCCCATGCATCTCTCTAAGTTAGATTTCGTGCAGAGTCGTCAAACGAACGAAATCTAACGACTTCATTATATTTCGTTCGTTTGACGAATCTGCACGAAATATGCAAATTGCAAAAAAACCCAAAAAAAGAATTAAATTTCGCGGGCTGCACAGGGCAATCACCTTAAGGATGATGCGCAGTGGTAGCCCGCGAAATTCAATTTTTTTTTGGTTTTTTGCAATTTGCAGGTCCGTGTCAGGTTGTATCTTGATCAAAGTATGATACGCGGAAATAAAACATATGTATTTATATAATTTTACCCAAAAAATCATCAATACATCTCTCTAAGTTAGATTTCGTGCAGAGTCGTTAGATTTCGTTCGTTTGACGACTCTGCACGAAATCTAACTTAGAGAAATGTGTTGATGATTTTTATGGTTAAAATTTTGTAAAAACATATTTTTTATTGCCGCGTATCATACTTTGATCAAGATACAACCTGACACGGACCTGCAAATTGCAAAAAACTCAAAAAAAAAATTGAATTTCGCGGGCTACCACTGCGCAGAAAAGGTTTAGGATATCTGAAGTGTCAAAAAATTACAGCTGTCAGAATTCCGTCAAATTAAAAATCAGACTGTAGACACTTCTGATGTCATTTTTACTGTCATTTCCCTATCAAATAGGAACTTTTTTTATCGAAGTGACAGATAAGAAGTGTCATTTTATTGCATCTAATTAAAGACAAAGCGCCAGGGTAGCTCGCGAAATTCAAAATTTCTTACGTTTTTTTGCAATTTGTAGGTCAGTGTGAGCTTGTATGTTGATCAAAATATGATTCGCGGCCGTAGCTAATATGGCTTTATAGAATTATAACTTTATGAGGTTTGTGGTAAATGCTAACTTATGGAGTTGTATTGCTGATTCTAATGATTATAATTCTGTAAAGCCATATTAGCTACGGCCGCGAATCATATTTTAACCAACATAGAAGCTCACACTGACCTATACGTGTATACGTGTGTATGTGTATGTATTTACAAAAAAAACATGTATATACAGTGTTGTATATTGTGTAGGCATAGCCTTATATTAGAAACAGGTTCATGTGTCAATGCCTTAATTATAGATGATTGTCTGTGAACACATCCCACTCTTCTCTCTCTGGTCAACTGGAACATGAACAAGATTGTATCCGATGTAAGTCTTTTTATATTAAATAATAAATGGAGATTATCCGCTATCACATTGTATCATTACAATACAACATGGCGCTGCGGAATATAAATAAAATAAGAGACTAGATACAGTGTGAAGAAAGTAATTAGTAATTGTAAAACTAAGATAATCGAAAATGGCGGAAGGCGTGTCCAGGGACGCTTTGGGCTTAAAACCCCCAAATTCCATCAAAAATTGCACCACAGAAGAGTATAAAAAGTGGATGAAAAGATTTGAGCTGTATAGAATTGCAGCAGGTTTAAAAGATAAAAGCCAGGAGGTACAGGTTGCAGTGTTCCTACACACCATGGGTGACCAAGGAATTGAAATCTATGAAAGCTTTGGAATAGCAGAGAAAGAGTATAATTATGAAAAGATGATAGAAAAATTCAATGAGTATTTCATACCTAAAAGTAATGAAAGCGTCAATGCACACAAATTTTTCAGCAGACAGCAGAAAGAAGAAAGCTTTGAAGACTTTTTAGCAGACTTAAATAGGCTAAGTCAGGATTGTAACTTTGGTCAAATGAGGGAGAGACTAATTAAAGATAGAATTATAGCTGGAATTAGAGAGAGCAAAATAAAAGATAGATTATTGAGAGAGAGCGAGTTAACTTTGGAAAAAGCTATAAAAATATGCAGAGCTGCAGAATTGGTAGAGAAACAAGTAAAGGAGTTTGCTGAACATAAGGAGGCTAGCTGCTCAAAAATACAAGGGATAGATATAAAAAAGAAAAATAATTTCAAGAGTAATGATAAAACAGAAGAACAAAAATATAATAATAGAAGAAATTTTATAAGAAATGAGAAAATAGAGAAGAATGGAAGTAAGACTACAGACAAGAGGAAACAAAACTGTACTCGTTGTGGTTTTCAACATCAACCCAGAAGTTGTCCGGCCTATGGCAAGAGATGCATGAAGTGCCAGCGCATCAACCACTTTGCAAGAATGTGCAGATCTAAGTCGGAAGAAATAAGAGCAGTGCAAACTGAGGATAAACAAGAGGTATATGTTAACAATATTAATAATGACTGGTTTCAAAAGGTAACTTTTGTGAAAAGTAATAACATAATAAATTTTAAAATAGATACCGGTGCACAGTGTAACATTTTGTCAAAAAATTGTTGCAGGTCCATGAATGTGAATAAATTTAATGTGAGTAATTTAATTTTAAAAAACTATAATGGTAATTTAATCCAAACTGTAGGACAAGTAACCTTAGAGTGTCAAATAGGGACTAAAATTAAAAATGTTGTGTTTCAAGTGTGTGAGCAGAATTTAATGCCTATTTTAGGGTTATCTACTTTATTGGAATTTGAGATAGTGCAAAGAAACATTGTTGATAACATTCAGAGTAATAATACATTATATGAAAAATACAAAGATGTGTTCCAAGGAATAGGGCTGATAAAGGACTATGAATATGATATAAAACTAAAAGATAACTGGATAGGAAAAATAGAACCATGTAGGCATATACCGTTTAAGTTAATGCCTAAGTTAAAAAGTGAGTTGGATAGCTTGGAACAACAAGGGATTATTTCTAAAATTGATACACCTACAGATTTTGTAAGTTCTTTGGTAATTGCAATTAAACCAAATGGTTCACTTAGAGTATGTCTGGATCCTCAATACTTAAATACTCAGATTATGAGAGAACAAATAATGCTACCTAAATTGGAAGAAATTACTTGCAAATTAAAAGGAAGTAAAGTATTTAGCACGTTAGATGCAAATAAAGGTTTTTATATGGTCAAATTATGTGAAAACAGTAAACAACTGACTACATTTAATACACCTTATGGTAGGTTTTGTTTCAATAGATTACCGTTTGGTCTGTGTTCGAGTCCAGAAGTGTTTCAAAGAATTTATGCAAATATTTTTAATATGGAGGGAGTCTGTACATTTATCGACGATTTGTTGATTTACGCTAAAACAGAGGAGGAAAGTAACAGAATATTGGAAAAAGTACTACAAAGAGCTAGAGAACACGGTGTAAAATTTAATGTTGAAAAATGTAAAATAAATCAAAAAGAAGTGAAGTACTTAGGACATGTTTTGACTAAAGAAGGTTTAAAAATAGATAGAGAGAGAGTAGAAGCAATAAAGAAGATGCCAGAACCAAAAAATCAAAAAGAAGTACTAAGGTTTCTAGGTATGATAAACTATATTTCAAAGTTTGTTCCTAACATATCTGAAATAACTGCTCCACTTAGAGAGTTAATTAAAAGGAATGTGTTATTTGTATGGGAGGTTAGGCAAAAAGAAGCTTACAACTTGATAATTAAATTAATTAGTGAACCTCCTGTATTAGCATATTTTGACATAAATAAGAAAATAACTTTAAGCGTGGATGCAAGCAAAGAAGGATTAGGTGCTGTTATTATGCAAGAAGGTCAACCAATAGCGTATGGATCTAGAGCAATGACAGATACAGAGAAAGATTACAGTCAAATAGAAAAAGAAAGCTTAGCTATTTTGTATGGATGCACTAAATTCAATCAATTTTTGTATGGTCAACGGTTTCAAGTTGAAACAGATCATAAACCGCTGGTATCCATTTTTTCAAAGCCTCTGAATAAAAGCCCAATTAGATTACAACGGATTAGAACTGCTTTACAACACTATCAGTTTGATTTAGAGTATAAGCCAGGAAAGGAGTTACTAATAGCCGATCATTTAAGTAGATCCTATCTAAATAATACAGAGAAGTCTTATGAATTAGATCTTGAAACTCATGTTGGTACAGTTGTGAATAGTTACCATATTACAGATGCAAAAATGAGTCAATTGAAGAATGAAACAAAGAAAGATATGGAATTACAGTTAGTATTACATTGCATTAGAAATGGATGGTCAGAAAATAAATCATTAGTACAAAGTGAAGCAAAAGTTTATTATAGCTATAGAGATGAGTTAGGAGAATGTGATGGCTTGATTCTTAAAAATAATCAGATTGTAATACCTAAAAGTATGCGGAAAGAAATTCTGAATAATATTCACTATGCTCATTTAGGCATAGAAAAGTGTAAAGCATTAGCTAGGAAGACTTTATTTTGGCCTAACATGTGTAAGGAGATAGAAGATTTAATAAAAAATTGCGATATGTGTATAAGTTATCAAAACAACAATAGAAATGAACCCATAATTAATAAAGAAATAGCTGAAGGGCCATGGCAGATTCTATCAGCTGACATATTTTTTCTTTTTGGAAAACCTTATATTTTGTTAGTAGATTCATTCAGTAAGTTTGTGGAAGTAAAACAATTAGAAGATTTGTATGCAAAAACTGTAATGGATCAATTAAAAGAAATTTTGTCTAGAAATGGTATACCTAACATAATTTACACAGATTCAGGAAGTCAGTTCACAAGCATAGAATTCAAAAATTTTGTTAAAATGTGGAACTTTGAACATAAAATTGTAAGTCCCAAACATCATCAAGCTAATGGTTTGGCGGAAAGACATATTCAAACAGTTAAAAAGTTGTTAAAAAAGTTGATTTATGATAATAAAGATATTCACTTAGGATTGCTTATGTATAGAAATACACCTATAGAAAGTAAAAGTAATAAGTCTCCATCTGAGTTGATGTTTAATAGACAAGTGAAACATATTCTGCCAAATATAAATACAAATAAAATGTATAATGAACAGATTCGAGATAAATACAGAGATACTTTGATTAAAAAACAAATGTTACAAGAAGAATATTATAATAGAGGTAGTAGAAAGTTGTCAGAATTAAAGGAAGGTCAGGTAGTTAAAATACAGGATGAGTTGAATAGAAAACCGCATGAAAGTGGTATAGTAATAAGAAAAAGTTGTAATCCAAGATCCTACTATGTAAAAAAGGAAAATGGAGAGGTAATAATGAGAAATAGAAAGATGTTAATAGAAGGAGGTAAATATAGGGAGAAAAATGACAGTGATTATGTGATTGATGAAGAGCTAATTGATAGGAACATAGAGTTTAATCGAAATAATAATGTAACAGAAAGAGAAAAGATAAATGTAAATCCCAATAATATTGTAAGCGAAGGTGAGAGTAGAAATGTAAACCCAAATAATGTTGTAACGGACAAAGAGATTGTAAAAACTAGAAGTAGTAGAATTGTAAAACGCCCTGCTTATTTAAGTGATTATGTTAAGTAAAAAATTAAGGTTGAATAGTAAAGTAGAATTAAAAATTTGTTTATAAGAAGGGGAGGATGTTGTATATTGTGTAGGCATAGCCTTATATTAGAAACAGGTTCATGTGTCAATGCCTTAATTATAGATGATTGTCTGTGAACACATCCCACTCTTCTCTCTCTGGTCAACTGGAACATGAACAAGATTGTATCCGATGTAAGTCTTTTTATATTAAATAATAAATGGAGATTATCCGCTATCACATTGTATCATTACAATACAACAATACAGTATTCCCAAATTAATAATGCACATGCAGATCTTCGCTAATTGTCGTATTCTCGGAAACATCCGAATCATTGAATCGTAAGAGCCTTAAACACTGCACTTGCATTTTGCACCTTGTTCGAAAGAAATAGGAGTCAATGTCATGTGTACACAATCGAAAACAATTGGGGCGGGCGGCGGCGGTCGCCGGTCAGTCAAAGGTCCGTCACACAGGGTGGCAAATGCTATACATTTTAATTTCTTCCTATTCAGCGCCGTCTATCTACGAGAACATAAATTAAAAATGAACAGTGTTGCCAGCGTACATCCATGAAGCAATTTTTAGTACAATAAAGTAGAAGTGTACGCGTATAATCTTTGATTTTGATATTTTTGAGTTAGTTATTATTTTTCGTATTTTTTTTTTGCATTTGTGAAAGGTCTCCGATCATAGTATTGTATTAATGTTTTGCTCTTATTGATCAATAAAAACTTTTTTACAAAAACAAAAACCGACTTCCAAAAAAAACACTACAAAGTGAAAAATAACTTTAATTTCGGAAGTCGGTGTCTTTGGATCTGTATTTTAGTTTTTTGCCACCGACTTCCGAAATTAAAGTTATTTTTCACTTTGTAGTGTTTTTTTTGGAAGTCGGTTTTTGTTTTTGTAAAAAAGTTTTTATTTTTCACTTTTTAGTGGTTCAGTTTGTAATTTATCTAAGTTACAATAACCCAATGTCAGCTGCTCATCACGTTTTACAAAATGTTGCTTTTCCCGATGCAGGGCCGTTAATTTTTGAGGAGTTCTCCTAGTAAGAACCAGGAGAAATGGAGCTCATGGTGAAGTCACCATTACCATTATTTTGACGAGCATAAACAAATATTAAAGTAATCGAATCGCAACCTGTTATATACTTAGATATAATTGAGTATTTCCGATGGCCCTCTGTGGTCTTCATCATCAGTTCCAGCTCACCGAATGGTACTTTCCGAGAGCAAATGCACGAGTTACTATAAAAAATACCGAAATCGATATAGGTGTGCCCATAAAATTTGAGGGTTTCCCTCGATTTCCATGGGATCCCATCATCAGATCCTGACTTGATGATCATGGGACCACTTGGGACGTATACCCTTTCGAACAAAAAAAGAAAAATCCAAATCGGTCTAGCCATTTTCGAGTAATCGGGGAACATACATAAAAAAAAAAAGAAAAAAAAAAAAAAAAAAAAAAAAAAAAAAAAAAAAAAAAAAGGTTCCGACGAATTGAGAACCTCCTCCTTTTGGAAGTCGGTTAAAAAAGAAACTATTAGTAGAATTTATAAATATGAAATGACTATACAGCCACAGGGTGACAGGCTGATGCACAGATTAAGTAGTATTGGCTGATGTTGACATTTCATTGCAAAAAAATTCTGCGGTTGCGTTGCGAATATTTTTGTAAATATTTCGTTTGCTTGCCAATTTTCAGTGTAATTTACGTCAAGTTTAGTTCGTTGCTCCGTATTTAGTAAAAATCTTGGAAGATAAACGTTCCCATCGAATGTCTACTTTCTAAATCACCACGACTTGAGCCCCCCGTGCTCCTCGGTGATTTAAATGCTTAGGCCCTCCAAGTGCTCTGTGGGCCCACCGTAAATAGGAATTTGGACCGTATTATTTAAGTGTTTAACTCCGCCCAGACGACCCACTAACCAAGTGTTTTGTGTTTATACTTGAATAACCATGTCTCGAAACAATGTTGTGTACCTATTGCCTACCTGGCTGCCAAGTCATCAAAGATGACGGTAAATATGATGTTCTTTTTCTATCTACACAATGTATTGCTGGTTTGAGTTTGAGTGTAATGTTTTGTTTTACATAATAAATATAAACATGCAAAATTGGTATTTATTTTATTATCCTCGAAACAACAAGTTTAGTGTCGAATTAGCGTTACCGAATTGAATAATGTAGAATGGTTGAAAATTCTGTTGTAGTAAAACTAAACCTAAAAATTTAAAATCCAGTTTGTAGAATTTTCAACCATTCTCCACTATACAACTCGGTAAAGCTAATTCTACTTGGTACAATATTATTTATGTAGCTATGGTAACGTACCACGTGACATTGAATAGTGTATGTCCGCGTAACTAGATGGCGTTGCCTAAGAAAAGCCTAAGTTGCCAGTCTATCTCAGTATATATAATAGTAGTCTATGGTCCGTCAGTCGTCTTTATACATTGGTGGTGACTGCACGTGTTCTCTCTGTGTGGAATTATATAGAGCTGCTATTACACACCCTTCTTGGTTTTGTTTTCAAAAGTGAATTTAATTTCAACTTTAATTATCTTACTCAAATTTAAATAGTTTATTTGGTAAATATACTAACATGTAAATGAGCAAGAGCATAATGAAAGTTCTGATGAATCTACGATGTCAGGAATAGAGATCCTCCCTGATTCTGATTAAATTTTTTGTAATTGTAATATTATTCTGGAATTATCAGTGCTGTAAATACTAGTGAACTGAGATTGTAATGATTAGATTTCTAAGATTTTAAGGTTGATGCGCCAGGGTAGCCCGCGAAATTCAAAATTTCTTACGTTTTTTGCAATTTGTAGGTCAGTGTGAGCTTGTATGTTGATTAAAATATGATTCGCGGCCGTAGCTAATATGGCTTGACTGAATTATAATCATTAGAATCAGCAATACAGCTCCATAAGTTAGCATTTACCTCAAACCTCATGATTTCATGAAATCGCTAGATTTGAGGTAAATGCTAACTTATGGAGTTGTATTGCTGATTCTAATGATTATAATTCTGTAAAGCCATATTAGCTACGGCCGCGAATCATATTTTAATCAACATACAAGCTCACACTGACCTGCAAATTGCAAAAAACGTAAGAAATTTTGAATTTCGCGGGCTACCCTGGAGCTTTCGCCTTAATGTAAACCTGTGTTTGAAAACCATTTATCTTCTTCTAATATAAACCTTGTGTTATTTAAACCTTCTTTTCTTCCATCATTGCACGAGCTTCAGTAAGATACTTGAAAAGTACTATAAAATTTTCGAAGTAATTCAATCCAACAAAAATTGTAATTCGCAATCGTGTGATTTTCCTCGCTATTTACTTACATGGAATTATCGAATCAAATTTCGTTACTGATAAATCAATATTTATCTCTTTTAGCACAAACCACATAATTCTACTAAATTATCCATGAAAAAAATGCACTTAACCACTCTATATACATGTCGTCTTCCGACGCTCGGGGAATACGACCGTTGCCGAACAGTGACGAAGATTTCTATGCGCATTATCACTTTGGGAGACCTGTAAGTAGTTTATCTGCCATCTCGTTACCATAACACAAGCATTAGGTAGCTTAGCTTGGGACTAGATGGCGTTGTGTGAAATGTCCAAGGATATTTATTTTTTTATTTTACTGACCTACAAATTGCAAAAAACGTAAGAAATTTTGAATGTCGTGGGCTACCCTGGCGCATCATCCTTAAAAGTCCGAGCATTTGATAAAAAGGTGGGCTTCACTTTGATGTTCGCGGCGCGGCGCTCATATTCCTTTTTTCTTAATCTGAGTTTGTAATAAGTTCCACTGAAGACGTTAACTACCATACAGGGTGAATCAGACAGTTATTGATAGTTAAGCAACGTATTTTCATAATACATTTTCTATGGCATAGGCTTGGTTCACACTAGAATGGACTGACAGTTTTACCGTTGGCCGACTGTTGGCTGCTCACACTACAAGCTGCCGCGCCGGTCTGACCTAATGTGAACATCACAGTCGTTAACGTCGATTTACCGCTGCCTGTTTTATCCTTGTGATGTCTTACGTATTTTACATGCAGAAGCACGGTTTTGTGGCTTCAATTTTGATGTTCGCGATGCTCCATCTTCTTTTATGTGTTGATCTGAGATTATAAAAAAATACATTACTTACGAAGTTACTTAATTTCTATCCCCGCAAATTGAAACTAAACCGGTCCTGCGCGTGACATTTAATTTTAGGCTACAAATCGGGGTCTGGCAATGCAGCCAATAGCCATGCAAGCCAATAGTTGACATTTAAATGGCCCAACTTCCAACATCATCATCCGTAGCAATCCAGAGCCTGGACATAGGACTCTCTTATTGTGCATGCCGCAATTCATTCTTTGCTATTGTAACATTAATTGTTACATGTCTTAATTCTTAATAATATAATAATAAAAATAAAAAAAAAAACAAGAAAATTATTTACAATAATATTATTTATAAAAAAAAACTATTTACAATACTAAAATAAAAAATAAACTAATAATGAACGCATCAAATCGGCCAGCTACAGTTTATCACCCCGCACGATTAAAACAAGCGACATATTAGGCACCCAGAAACTAGTTCTTTGTTCTCGGCGCGGGGGCAGAGTCTTTGTTATTGTTCTGAGGGCAGAGTCCATAGCGACAGCACACTTCCACGTCGCCGCCGGCAGGACCACAGATAACTATAGGCAGGACCATAGACTACTATTATATATACTGAGATAGACTGGCAACTTAGGCTTTTCTTAGGCAACGCCATCTAGTTACGGGGACATACACTATTCAATGTCACGTGGTACGTTACCATAGCTACATAAATAATATTGTACCAAGTAGAATTAGCTTTACCGAGTTGTCTAATGGAGAATGGTTGAAAATTCTACAAACTGGATTTTAAATTTTTAGGTTTAGTTTTACTACAACAGAATTTTCAACCATTCTACATTATTCAACTCGGTAACGCTAATTCGACACTAAACTTGTTGTTTCGAGGATAATAAAATAAACACCAATTTTGCATGTTCATATTTATTATGTAAAACAAAACATTGCACTCAAACTCAAACCAGCAATACATTGTGTAGATAGAAAAAGAACATCATATTTACCGCTTAGAGCATTTAACCTATGGAGATGGCATAGCTGAGCGAACCCCTCTGCCAAAGTCGATTGGCCATATGGCCATGCACGTTATATAAAACTAATTCATTCGCCGACTGCTGTCATTGTGTATCGTTTTGTGTCGCAAGAAAGTGCTCCCAAAAAATGGTTAATTGTGCAGTTTCCTCGTGCAAAAAGCGATCTGCCACTTCAAATTTGCGAAACCATGGTGTTTCTTACCACATACAAGTATAAATTATACATTCAAACAGTTTTATTTAAGTATAATGTCGAAATAATCGTTGTTGACATTACGATAGAAAAATACAGTGGTACGTTGGTAGCGCAAACGTAGTACAGGTAAGAATTTGCATAGTGCAGGGACAACGTGAATCAATGATTGATAAAATAAATGATTTTTTCAGTCATTATGTTCAGTAACCAGTTTTTTTTTTGTAATGTATCTGGATAAGTCAGGTTGAAATTAAAAATATATATATTACATAATATTAATTTCAGTTCTTTGTGAGTCGATTTAAATTCTTTTCTTTTGTAGTTTTAGGCTAATAAAAAATAACAGTTTGTTCGTTTCGAATGTGAGTTTTTGCAGCTCATGCAATTTGAAAAAAAATAATCCGCAGTGGAATAATTTAATAACTACCACCGCGGACCTTAAGTAGTAGGTACTTACTAGTAGGTTTTTTCAAGGCTGTTATGAAAACGTAGTACGTACACAATCAAATTAATAGATATGATTTTCGTTTGATTCTGTTGGCACTTATTTAAACTGATTACTTCTATTCTATATTTTTCTTCAACAGATTTTCAAAAGATCCTGTACTATGACAAAAATGGAGGATATTTTGCGGTAATACAGAAACTTGGGGACCCACGCGTACTAGTGCAATCTGTTCAGAACATTTTATGTGGTGTAGTTTTAAACAATTTGCAAATAATAGAAGGAAACTAATTGAGGGTACGATACCCACTTTAAAAAAACATTCTTGGCACGGAAGAACCGCCTGCAAAATTAAAGATTTTAGTAGGACCGTTTTATTATTGGCAACACTTCTGAAATGTCAGAATTCCGTCGAATTAAAAATCAGACTGTAGTCGTCATTATTCAGACATGAATATGAACTAACTATGGCTTTGGCTATGAAGCCACACCCGCATGTTTTCCTACTAAAATATCAAACACATCATTTAGTTTCTTTAATTAGTTAGCTAGGAAACACCGAACTTAAATAGTTTTAAAAAACAAAAAATGGACGTGTAAAAGTGTTATTTTTAACAAAATAATAAAATTGGCTGTGTTATTTTATTATTTATATTCTACCCTTCCCACTTTTTGACACGTATACCTACGTTAAGCCCGCATTATAAAACGGGGCTCAAGTATGTATCCCGAATTGCGGCTCCACTGTACCACAGTATAAAAACATACAGTAGGACGACGCCTTTGATCTCGTGGTAAATGCCGACAACGTCTAGACATTGTCGCAACAGCAAGGGTTGTCCCAAGTAAACGATATTAATTAATTAATTTGTTTATTTGAGATCAACATCGTCATTAATATTATTATTATTATAAACGACATTTGAGTGCCTGCTTATTTCTTAAGTTTTTTTTTTCAAATTATTTTATTATTTTTCTTTTAAGTTATATTATTATTCTTAGAAGTTCTTTTATTTTTTTTCGACATGTATGTCATTATTATGGTTTTTGAGGTCGCTGATGACGATAACGAGATTAAAATCAAAATTCAAGATGGCGGCTGTGAAAATTTTCAAATTTTTCGTCATGGGTATCGTTTCTATGGTTTTCTAGGACGGTAAAGCCGATAGTGAAGTCAAAATGAAAATCCAACATGGCGGCTGCGAAAATTATCAAATTTTTTGTCATGACCTCATTATCGTTTTCAGCGACCTCAAAAACCATGAAAATGACACCCATGACGAAAAATTAGAAAATTTTCGCAGCCGCCATCTGGGATTTTCATTTTGACCTCATTACCGTTTTTAGCGAGCTCAAAAACCATAAAAATGATACCCATGACGAAAAATTTGAAAATTTTTGCATCCGCCATCTTGGACTCAAAAACCATGAAAATGACACCTATGTCATTACTATTATTTCCTTAATTTCATTTTATACATATAAGTTACAGTTCCGCCATCTTGGATTCCAAAAAGGATGCCTTTTTCGTAACAAGCACCCCAATTATACTCAAAATTAACACCCATATCAAATTATAAAAAAATTACATCCGCCATCTTGGATTTCAAAAAGGATGGCTTTTTCGTAACAAGCACCCCAATTAAACTCAAAATTGACACCCATATCAAATTATAAAAAATTACGTCCACCATCTCGAAATTCACCCTTAGTAAATAATAAAAAAGTCCACCATCTTGACACGGAACATACAAACAAACACTTTCACAATTATAATATACTTAATTATAATATATAAGACTTGCAATCACTCACAGCACACGTCGTATGCACCATTTTAAATAAACAAATAAAAAATAAACACGCGTTAGCCCTGAATAACATATCCCGAACTACTAACATCGTTTTGTTCGCAGTTCGGGATCGGCTTACCCGCGTCTCGCCCCTCACACCCCGCACGATTGCCCTGTCTAGACGTCTTCGTTGGATGACTGTATGATTTTTAGACTGTGACTGTACTATCACAACCGCGCGTCCGAAACTTCACATTGGTGAATCACTTGGGTTAGGTTAGAATAGTGACCATTACCTGTATTGCTTGAGAATCATTTTGGTTAGGTTGGGTTAGGTTAGAACAGTGACGCTTTACGCGTAGCTAATATGTAAAATCGCCGGGTGCGTTTGTATAGTGGTTCCCGAATTGCCGACCCTAAATGCAGAATGATAGGGAAGGTCCAGCAATATCAATAATGTTATTTGAAAAAAATATTTGACTATAAAAATAAATACAATCGTACTTTTTCTAAAGCACTATTAATTGTTTTGTCATTACTGGCTACCTACGTAGTTTCGCAGGCATTAATCATATTGCGCATTTTTGTGTAGGTACAGACGCCAGCACGTCAAGCCACTACAATCTTTATAAATCTAAAGTATTAGGTTCAAGGTTGATTGGGAAAATTTGACAGTTTCGGGTGGCTTGACCTGTACATACAAGAAAATAAAACGAATGAACATTTTATTTATTCATTCATTCATGTAATGAAATAGCAGGTTAAGCTACGCTTGCCGAGGTTGGTCAGTGAAGCGACCATTTTTACATACCGAGACTCCTCCGTGTTCTTTGACAGTCGTTACGGGTCGTCAGAAGCCCGAAAGTCTGACAACCAGTCTTACCAAGGGGTATCGTATTACCAAGTAACTGGGTTGTGGAGGTCAGATAGGCAGTCGCTCCATGTAAAATACTGGTATTCAGCTGCATCCGGTAAAATCCGGTTAGACTGGAAGCCGACCCCAACATAGTTGGGAAAAGGCTAGGCAGATTGATTTTTGATTCATGTAATCAAATACCACTGATTGTTTGTGTCCCATCACTAGCATTTTGTGTTTGTTGTCATAGGACAGTTGCGTAGATACGCACAAATTTGTCAATGTGTATGTGTTTTTTTATTGTGTGGCTATTATTCTTTCGTGTGCGTTCGTAGCAATACGAAGCATGTATCTGTGTGTGGTTGTCAAATTTTCGTAGTGTGCTGTATGTGTTTTCCTCGCCCCCCGCATAAAGTGGCAGAAAATGTTGTTCGGTGATTCGCTGCTTGCCATCTCCATAGGTTAAATGCTCTAAGTATTTACCGTCATCTTTGATGACTTGGCAGCCAGGTAGGCAATAGGTACACAACATTGTTTCGACACATGGTTATTTAAGTATAAACACACACTTGGTCAGTGGTCGTCTTAGGGGCGGAGTTAAACACTTAAATAATATGGTCCAAACTCCTATTTACGGAGGGCCCACAGAGCACTTGGAGGGCCTAAGCATTTAAATCACCGAGGAGCACGGGGGGCTCAAGTCGTGGTGATTTAGAAAGTAGACATTCGATGGGAACGTTTGTCTTCCAAGATTTTTACTAAATACGGAGCAACGAACTAAAGTTGACGTAAATTACACTGAAAATTGGCAAGCAAACGAAATATTTACAAAAATATTCGCAACGCAACCGCAGAAATTTTTTGCAATGAAATGTCAACATCAGCCTGTCACCCTGTGGCTGTATAGTCATTTCATATTTGTAAATTCTACTAATAGTTTCTTTTTTGATCAATAAGAGCAAAACATTAATACAATACTATGATCGGAGACCTTTTACAAATGCAAAAAAAAAAATACGAAAAATAATAACTAACTCAAAAACATCAAAATTAAACATTATACACGTACACTTGTGAGTACTGGCCATCCAGTACTAATTGACTTGACACTGCATGTCATTTAAATGTAGGTAACAACCATAACAACATTTTACACAGGTTCTGGTAAAGGATCATAGTCGCAAGAAGTTTGATCCAAAGACTGTTCAAATGATAATGACTGGGTATTCGACCAATTCGAAGGCGTACCGATTTATCAATTTGGAGGATAATCCAAGGAGGATTATCATCGCTCGAGATGCTACATTTATGGAAATTTTTTTCGTGAGTATTAAAAAGAAACATGAATGTAGCATCTCGAGCGATGATAATCCTCCTTGGATTATCCTCCAAATTGATAAATCGGTACGCCTTCGAATTGGTCGAATACCCAGTCATTATCATTTGAACAGTCTTTGGATCAAACTTCTTGCGACTATGATCCTTTACCAGAACCTGAGCTCTACATCCGAATATTTTCAGATTCGATAGATCGACTCTCTCTCCTGTAAAAACCTCCTCTGGAACTTTATCCTTGATGGCCATTGTAGGAGATCGGTTCTTCAGGTACACGGCACAACCAACAGCTTCTCCCCAGAATCTCTTGTCCAAACCAGCCTCATGCACCATACATCTAGCCTTTTCAGTTATTGTGCTTATTGTTCGTTCCATGTTGAACCATGAAGGTTGTAATCCACTATGGTTTAACAGTAGAGTCTTCTCTATTGTTCCCTGGCAACTGATTATTTATTAGTTACTGTCTTTAGAGTTGTCAATGGAAGAAAAACGTATTTTGTGTTTTACTTTATAATATACTTTTACTTTCTCAAATATAACCACTGCAAGTTACACGAGTATTTATTATTCTTAGTAACCTAATTCTAACAGGTTATGGGCCCAGACTAGATCTGGAATGATAATCTGAGTATCTGATCTCAATTTCAAATATGGAAGCTGTTAGGAGTTTTGAGAAACTTTCGGGGGGGCAGGCCAGCTACATGGGCCTTTGCCATGGAAATGTTTCTGACTGACGTGGACTTATGGGAGTGCATTAGTGATGATTTTAAGATAGATTCAGTGGAAGCAAAAAAGAGAGATGCCAAAGCTAGAAGCAAAATTTGCCTTATGTGCACGGAGAAGATATATCCCATGATAATGCATGTCAAAACAGCGAGAGATACTTGGTTAGTACTAAAGCGAGCGTATGCTGACGGTGGACTACTGCGGCGGCTATATCTGTTGCGGAAGCTGTTCAACGTCAAACTATCAATGTTCAGCACTATGGAGGAGTACTTGAATGACATTCAGACTACGAGTCAGTCGTTAATAAGCATAAAAGCTGGTCTTGATGACGAGTTCGTCGGTATTGTAATGCTGGCTTGTTTGACAGATGCCTTCAATTCTCTGGTGATGACATTAGAGCATTCGAACATACAGATTTCGACAGAAACTGTGATGGCAGCGTTACTAAAAGAAAGTATGAGAAAATAAAGAAATTTCGTAGCGATAATGGCACTGAGTATACCAACGGAGAGTTTCAAGGTTACCTGAAGAAACATGGGATCCAACACCAGAGATCAGTTCCTTACACTCCTCACCAGAATGGAGTGGCGGAACGAACAATAAGCACAATAACTGAAAAGGCTAGATGTATGGTGCATGAGGCTGGTTTGGACAAGAGATTCTGGGGAGAAGCTGTTGGTTGTGCCGTGTACCTGAAGAACCGATCTCCTACAATGGCCATCAAGGATAAAGTTCCAGAGGAGGTTTTTACAGGAGAGAGAGTCGATCTATCGAATCTGAAAATATTCGGATGTAGAGCTCAGGTTCTGGTAAAGGATCATAGTCGCAAGAAGTTTGATCCAAAGACTGTTCAAATGATAATGACTGGGTATTCGACCAATTCGAAGGCGTACCGATTTATCAATTTGGAGGATAATCCAAGGAGGATTATCATCGCTCGAGATGCTACATTTATGGAAATTTTTTTCGTGAGTATTAAAAAGAAACATGAAATCGCTGTTCCTGTTTCTAAGAAGGATGCTGTGATCGTAGATTTACTACCGTATGACATTCCTGGAATTAGTCGTTCCACTACTCAACCAGAGGTTCCAAGGATTGCTGGTCCTGTTGCAGTGGGGGTTCCGGTGGCTAGTTCGAATGTAAACGAAGAAGAAACTGGAAGTGCATCTAGTACAGTGAGGGCTAGTTCACTGATGAGATCGGATTCTGGAGATAATTTTTACGACTCTGAGGATTTGCAAAGTTCAGCTTCTGTCGACTTAGAGCGTCCTGTGGCAGAAGATTTGAAAAATTCGAGACGTTACCCTGCTCGGAATAGGGTTCCGAGGCGGGAGAAAGACATGGTATTTAATTTCCATGTGTCCGATGATCCTGATCGTTAGGGAGTTAGCAGAGCAAAGGGTAATTAGTGTTGAATATTGTGAGACTGCCCTTATGCCTGCTGATATGATGACAAAGGGAGTTGGTAAGCAGAAACATGTGTTCTGCACACAACATAGTGGATTAAGTGGGGGTGTTGAACCATGAAGGTTGTAATCCACTATGGTTTAACAGTAGAGTCTTCTCTATTGTTCCCTGGCAACTGATTATTTATTAGTTACTGTCTTTAGAGTTGTCAATGGAAGAAAAACGTATTTTGTGTTTTACTTTATAATATACTTTTACTTTCTCAAATATAACCACTGCAAGTTACACGAGTATTTATTATTCTTAGTAACCTAATTCTAACAGTTACCAATATAACAGTCATCTGAATAAAAGCGATATCTTTGTTCATGCGTATTAATCGTACATCTTATTAAATGAATCTCTCACAAATTGGTAGCAGAGCGTGGTTACTTGCAAGTATGAAAAATGGCATCAACTATGAGTTATCGTAACATAGAACCTTTGACCAAATCAAACTATGATACGTGGTGTTTGCAAGCACAAGCGGTCCTGATTAAAAATGACTATTGGGAAATCGTAAGCGGCGAGAAAACGTTACCACCAGCTACGGATGCGGCGGCGAGATCGGCGTTCAACAAAGAGGACTTGAAGGCAAGGGCCGAAATCCTACTTTTATTGTCGCCATCTGAATTAAAGCAAATTAAAGTCTGCGCGACATCTAAAGCTGTATGGGACAAGTTGAAAGCTACTTACCAAAGCACTGGGCCTGCGAGGAAAGCTACCTTATTAAAACAGTTGGTTCTTAAACGAATGACCACAGGAGAAGATATACGTGACCACATAAACAACTTCATGGACATCGTGGACAAACTCGCAGATATGGATATAAAGGTACCTCCAGAACTGCTGAGCATAATGCTTCTCTACAGTTTGCCGACAACTTTTGAAAACTTTAGAATAGCCATCGAATCTCGAGACACCCTGCCTAAACCTGAAGATCTGAAAATAAAGATTATGGAAGAATACCAAGCAAGGAGTGGAAATGAACAGCCTGAAAGCTCAGAAGCATATCATATCAAGAAAAACAGGCAAAGGTTGTACTGCAAGAGCTGTAAAAAGAAAGGCCACACTATCGAAACATGTTGGGGTAAGAAGAAAAACACTAATGAAAAAGACAACGGAAGCAAATACAATTTTAACGTTTGTCTGAGCACCGTAAATTCAGATGTTGATAAAAACGTCTGGTGTCTAGATAGCGGCTGCTCATCACATATGTGCGGTGACGAATCGATGTTTTCTTCCATGACACCTGAAAATGGCACCTTAAAGTTGGCATCAGATAAATACATTAGTAGAATTCAAGGTATAGGAAAAGTAACAATCAGTACCGATAAACACGGCTACAACTTCAATGACACCTTGTATGTTCCTGATATATCAGTAAACCTTTTATCCGTCGCCAAAATAACGGACAGAGGAAATAAGGTTGTTTTTGAAAAGAGAAAGCCTACGTCGTAAAAGAAACCGGCGAAAAGATACTGACTGCTCGAAAGAGAGATGGGCTATACTATTTTGAATCTGGACGAAAAGAAACTGCTAACTACACACCAAAAACTGACAGTGACATTATGGAATGGCATCGCAAACTCGGCCACATAAACGAAAAAGATTTAAAGAAGATGGCTAAAGATAACCTTATGTATGGCTTAAATTTTAATGATGAAGACATGAAAACATGTGAGACCTGCATTAAAGGCAAATTGTCCAGGTTACCGTTCATAAGACATGATGATCTATACTCAACCGATAACATGGAAATAATCCATAGCGACGTTTGTGGACCTTTTGAATGTGATACACTAGCAGGATCAAAGTACTATGTTACTTTCACAGACGACTATAGTCGCTATTGTCACGTCTATTTTATTAAAAGAAAGAGTGATGTATTCAACGTCTTCAAAGAATACAAAAATGAAGTTGAGACCTTCCATAACAAGAAAATAAAAAACCTGCAGACCGACAATGGTACAGAATATCGGAACAAGGAATTCGATGACTTTCTCAAATCGCATGGCATCCGAAGAAGGTTGACCACTGTTTACACCCCTCAACAAAATGGGATTAGCGAGAGGAAGAACAGATCCTTACTAGACAAAGCTAGATGTCTGTTAATCGAGGCCAAGGCACCTAAAAAGCTATGGGCGGAAGCGATAGCAACTGCAAACTACCTTATAAATCGTAGTCCTTCCAAAGCACTGAATGGCGAAACACCGTTCAAGAAATGGTTAGGCCGAATACCATGTGGACATCATCTTTACGTGTATGGAAGGAAGACCTTTGTGTTGAAAAAGAACAAACAGGGTAAACTGACCCAGAATGCCAAAGAAGGCGTATTCATGGGGTACTCGATGACCTCAAAGGCTTACAGAGTGTACATACCGGAAGACGATGATGTAGTGATAAGCAGGGACATAAAAGTCATAGAAAAAATGTACTTCGAAGAAGAAAGTCAGAACTATGATGAACTTATTAACGAAAAGGAACAATCTCGGAAACCTGAAAAAGAAAACAAAATTAAATACAATGATAAGAAAAATAAAAGGGTACAACCAATAGAAATAGAAATAACAGCGAATGAAAAGGAAAATACGTTACAAAATTCCAACGAGCAAGAAGATGAAGTTTCTTCAGTAGAAGAAATAGAGTCTTACGATGACGCATCAGATGTTGTTGAAATATCTGAAAATGGGAGGCCGCAAAGAGAGAGACGTCCGCCCGCGTGGGCTCGAGATTTTATACTGGACCAGACTGAAGAAAGTCACTTACTCTCGGAGATATCCTATATATCCGATGAAAATGAAGATGATGAATACTGGCATGATGCTATAAAAGCCGAGATTAAAGCACATGTTAAGAATGGAACCTGGAAAATAGAAAAGAAGAACAAAGACATGAAAGAAGTGGACTACAAAATGGTTCTAAGAAACAAAATAGGACCAGACAACAATATCACAAAGAAAGCCAGACTTGTAGCACGGGGCTTCACTCAGCGACCAGGCGTTGACTACAATGAAACATACGCTCCTGTAGCTAAACTGAGCTCGATAAGATCTGTTGTTGGAATAGCCATGGAAGAAGGTTTGAAATTGAACCAGATGGACGTTACAACGGCGTACCTGAATGGCGAACTAGAAGAAAAGATAGTTATGAAGTACCCTGACTATTTAGAAGATTATCTGACTGAAATTATGGTTGAAGAAAGTAAACAAGAAAATTTAACTTTGTACAACAAAACAATGAGTATGCTAAAAGACATAAAAAACAATCCAAAAGGGAAAGTTTGTCAACTCATAAAAGCTTTATATGGACTCAAACAGGCAGGGAGGCAATGGTACAAGAAACTCGACACAGAATTAAAGAACATAGGTTTCAAAGCATCGGAAGCTGACCCATGTCTATACTTACTAGAGAAAAGAGGAGTTAAAGTCATAATAATTATTTATGTTGACGATTTGTTATTTGCCTGTTCGTGTCCTAGAAAGCTCCAAGAAATAAAAGACCTGTTAAATAAGAAATTTGAGTTAAAAGACTTAGGAACACCTAAACGGCTAATAGGGATAGACGTTACTTATAAGGGAGATGAAATCAAACTCAACCAGGAGAAGTTCATAGAAGACACTCTTAAAAAATTTAAAATGGAAGATTGCAAAGCCACGTCTACACCCATAGAACCAGGTCTTAGACTAGAAAAAGGAAGAAGAGATGAAAGGAATGATCTGCCCTACAAAAATTTGATTGGCTCTCTCATGTATCTGGCAGTGGCAACTCGACCCGATATTATGTTTGCCATAAGTTATCTCTCCCAATTTAACGACTGCTACGGAGAAGAGCATTTCAAGTGTGCAAAAAGAGTACTGCGATTCTTAAAGGGAACAAAAAGCGTCGGTCTTATATTTAGAAAAACTCGCCAAGAACTATATGGCATGGCTGACGCAGATTGGGGAGCATGCAAGCTCGACCGGAAGTCTTTTTCGGGCTGCTGCTTTAAATACGCTGGAACGGCCATAAGCTGGATGTCGAAAAAGCAAAAGACTGTAGCGCTATCGACTGCCGAAGCGGAATATGTCGCTTTGACCGAAGCTGCAAAGGAGGCTATTCACTTGAAAAGTCTATTCAAAGATCTTGGGGCCAACTATGAAAGCATAGTTATATTAAACGATAACCAAGCCGCCCTCAAGCTAAGTCAGAACACAATGGTGACTTCCAAGTCCAAACACATCGACTTAAAAATGCACTTCATTCGAAATTGCATAATGGACAGAGTGATACAGGTCAGGTATCTGCCAACCGAGGATATGGAGGCAGATATCCTAACGAAAGCCCTAGCCGGCCCGCGGCTGTTGAAATTGCGGAGCAGCTTAGGCGTTTCCTGAACTCCTGATGACCATGACGATGCCGTGAAGAGGAGTGTGAGTACTGGCCATCCAGTACTAATTGACTTGACACTGCATGTCATTTAAATGTTGTTACCTAGTTACCAATATAACAGTCATCTGAATAAAAGCGATATCTTTGTTCATGCGTATTAATCGTACATCTTATTAAATGAATCTCTCACAACACTTCTACTATAATGTACTAAAAACTGCTTCATGGATGTACGCTGGCAACACTGTTCATTTTTAATTTATGTTCTCGTAGATAGACGGCGCTGAATAGTAAGAAATTAAAATATATAGCATTTGCCACCCTGTGGGCAGGACGATTCTGGTTGTCGAGGCGAGCGCACGTCAGACTTTTTCTCGGTCCCTAATTCAAATCTATATCGTAATCGCGATCAAGTTTTTGTAAAGGCGTCCCTACCGTTCCCTCGACATTTAATTACGTACCTAAATCAGAAATATACTGAGTAATGTAATAATCGACGTTCAAACATATTCTGTGTGTGTGAATTAAACCCCGATTGGGTAAGTGTTGCACAATTATAATTAGCCAGTAGCTTTAGCAAACCGTAACGGTTTCTTTCGCCTTGCCTACCCGGTGATCTTTTCATTTGTGTTTTTTTGCTAATCTTTGTTTCTATTAGACGCTCATTACTTGTTTTCTCTTAGTAGTTCTACCCTACATTTTCAGAATTATATAATTCTTGCATATTAAAATTTAGTTTCCGTTGTAAATTACAAATGTTTAAATTAACGGCTAAGTAACCGAAATTATTGTCATCTCCGTATCTGATAGTGAACATCCACAGCAACACATCTACATATTAGTGCTTCCCTATTCAACGTTGCTGTGGGTGCTCACCGTCTACGGCCAGCGTGTAATGCTTTCGCTTATTGCGCATTACAGGGTTTCACGTACACCTTAATTCCCTGCTTCCCCGTGGTGGACAGTAGCGGGACAAATTGCGAACCCTACACCAGCAGTTGGACCTGGCGATCGACGCGCGAGCACTCGTCTCCTGCAGCGGCCAGTGACGTCATGGGAGTGCTAGACCAGTGAGGAGGTTAATCGCTGTATAGGCCCTAACCCAACTTTTATCGACCCTCATCTACCTACCGAGTTACTTATAATAAATGTTCCAATTTACTGCCTACCTACTTTTCATTTAATATCCTCCTAGGAATACCTGTGCCTAGGTTAGGTAGGATAAAGTAGCGTAGCGGTAACTTTAGTACCGGCACACTATCAAGCTTAGATTGTCGCTCCACCTAGCTTGAGACTATCGTACCTATACTAGGTACACACTATGTACCTTGCACTACTCTTGTGTGCCCTAAAGCATTTCACCCAATGGCTAATGCTCTAAGGCTTTAGATCACACACCTTAGACTCTAAGGTGTGTTCCGATTCGTGGTCTACAGTTCTACAGCCAAATCAGTCCCACTAATTTATCACATGGCGCTGATATGGGGTCGCACCATGGAACTATGGTCAGACTTTAGCTGTGTCATTGTTAGAAGTGTATAAAGGTCGATTTAGACCAAAGGAGCGAATGCACATTGTATCCACACTCTACCAAATTCTTTTTGTGTAAACAGGGACAGAACATTCCTTCGTTGGTCTCTCTCAATGACATTAAACATCTAGACGTTGCCATGATTACAGTGTGAAGTGTGGAAGTGAGACACATATATACGAAATTTGTAGGAAAATTGAGACAATATCTTCTGTCTCTTACGGCGTGCCGTATTTTTGCCTGGCGAACTTTCAAATGTTAGCCAAACAAAGTACTTTCACTGTTACAAAATTTGTCTTGTGTCGATTAATTTAACTGTTTTGGACAGTTTTTGCATTGTGTATTGCCATGGGTTTCAGTCCAAAATATGGAAGATTTCTTACGTTAAGGTGATTGAGCTGTGTAGCCCGCGAGATTCGATTTTTTTGTGGGTTTTTTGCAATTTGCAGGTCCGTGTCAGGTTGTATCTTTATAAAAATATGATACGCGGAAAGAAAACATATGTATTTATATAATTTTAACCATAAAAATCATCAATACATCTCTCTAAGTTAGATTTCGTGCAGAGTCGTCAAACGAACGAAATCTAACGACTCTGCACGAAATCTAACTTAGAGAGATGTATTGATGGTTTTTATGGTTAAAATTATATAAATACATATGTTTTATTTCCGCGTATCATACATTGATCAAGATACAACTTGACACGGACCTGCAAATTGCAAAAAAACCCAAAAAAAAAATGAATTTCGCGGGCTACCACTGCGCATCATCCTTAAACCTCATTTCTAATACCACATAACCTAGAAAAAGTATTTTATATTGCTGTGTCTTGACCGGCCACGCGGTGGCTCGATCTAGATGTATATCATCTAAGGTCTCTCCCTACTAAAATGTCAAGCAAGAATATCGACAAAAGAATGCTCTAGTTGAACGTTTCCAGTGAGAGAGAGAGATAGACGGAGCTATATACGACCTATAGCACCGTCACTCTCTCTCTCACTGGAAACGTTCAAGTTCTGCCCTGCTATGAGCTCATAGTAAGCCCCCTGGTAGCCCCTTTTTTTTTTTTTTTTTTGAGGGTGGGAAATCATCAAATAACTTCTCCCGCTCTGGGTGGAGCGGGAGGGCGTGTCAGACTTTTACTGACTAAAACCCACCCGTGTTCCTTCAGTTGCCTATGCCAGGGCCGCGGTAACCCCTTCAGACAACCCGCGACACCCCCTGGTAGCCCCTGGTTCTATGTTCGTTTAGTCTAAATCCGCCCTAATAGTCATTCCATGGGTCACACAGAACAAGAATCGCCAGCGTTGCGCTGGTTTGTGGCAATACTGCCTTTAAGGTGTCATAATTCATTGTCAAGTGTCAACTAAAACGTCCTTCATGTCAATGCACAGCACTGGCTGCAAAGCATCTCTACTTAAGGCGAAAGCGCCAGGGTAGTCCGCGAAATTCAAAATTTCTTACGTTTTTTGCAATTTGTAGGTCAGTGTGAGCTTGTATGTTGATTAAAATATGATTCGCGGCCGTAGCTAATATGGCTTTACAGAATTATAATCATTAGAATCAGCAATACAACTCCATAAGTTAGCATTTACCTCAAACCTCATCAACGTTAATCTGTGACTGGCTGGGAGCCATAGATAACACACTATAATCGTAGACAGAGAAGAAATCACTGTCTTCGCCTATAATATACTGGGAGCGAAGAGTGAGGCAATACTACTTAACATAGACTAGACACTAATATCTCAGTATCTCTACTTAATCTGTGAGTGAGGCTGAGGAAAGAGGTCCCCATATAAATCTGTGTCCCAAACGTAGTATCCCTAAGTAGTCTGTGGTCCCAAATAATTAGTACAGTAGCACTGTCATTTTTAGGTTTTATGTATAAAGTTATATATATTTGGGATTTGACAGAAAAGGCCGTAAATTGTGTATTTTGAGGCAAAATTTGCGTTTGTTTTGATTGTGTCTGCCAGTTACTATGGAGTCTGAACCACCACCAACTGAAGCAACAGAATCACCGTCGATCCAGAATGAGGAAGAACCAAACAAAGAACTAAATTCTAGTGCTAATGCTACGGCACCTGTCGCAGCGAGTTCTGGCGAGTTAGCTGCTCCGTCAGTTCCTTCAGTAATAAAGGACACACAGAAGTCTAACTCCAAAAAACCGAAAAAAAGGAAACCCAAAGTTCCTCGCGACGTTACAGCACCTCGGCAACCCCTGACCGGTATAATACTTATACTCACAGATATTATATCTATGGAAAAGACATTTATATCAATATTTCTTTCTATATCAAACAACTTAGGAGTTTTTATCTGACATAATCATAAACCTATTTAAACAATTTGTAGGGTATGTCCGATACTTGAATGAGCGACGAGACCAACTCCGGGCTGAACAACCAGATCTAGGATTTGCAGAGTTGACACGCCAGCTAGCTAGTGAGTGGAGCAAGCTGCCACATGAAGAGAAGAGACAATACTTAGATGCCGCAGACCAAGATAAAGAAAGGTATACTTACACCATACTTTACTGCACTACATAGTATATAACAAAGTCGATTCCCACTGCCTGTCTGTCCCTATGATCTTTAAAATCTATGCAACGGATTTTGATGCAGTTTTTTTTTTAATAAATTGAGTGATTCAAGAGGAAGTTAATATGTATAATACACGCGGGCGAAGCCACGGGCAAAACCTAGTTAGATAATAATTTAATTTAAAATTGTCTACCAGGGACAATGATGGTTGTTATAACTGTCAAATAATTATATTAAAGTTATTGTTTTTAATTTTATAAGATACATCAGAGAATGGGCTGAATACAAAAAGACAGATGCATATAAAGAATTCAGGAAACAACAGATGGAGCAAAAAGATGCAATCTTGTCAAAGAAAGTGAAACATAATCCACCAGATAATTCTGTACCAGCAGGTAAATAACATTAAAGTTCTTTGTACAAATAGTAAAAGAAGAACTCTTAAGCAAAGGTTAATATACAAGAAATTAAATAAAAATTGCTATGAATGACTTAATATAAGAAAAGACTTCACTGATATACAGGAAGTATTTCATCAAAGTTAACAGTTTATTTTTATATTCTTGAAACTTGTAAAATATAATTCTATTAATTTCTAATGGAGATTTACTGGACCAATGACCTATGACACTAAAAGTCAATACTGATTGCTTGAAAGGCTGATAAACAAAATTTTAACATTAGCAGGAGCTGCACAAGTCACTACAGATCAAAATGCTACAGTAAATACAAATACTCCTGTGGCCCCTCTGCCTGTGAATGTGCCACGGCAGCCTACTCCACCACGTCCTAGACCTTGCATAACACCAGCTTCAGTAAGTTTGTTAATCTTACAGTAAATTTAAGGCAAATGTTGTGTTTATTATTCTAGTGTTATTTTAAAATTGTGCCCAGAAACACTATTTTCTTATCTAATAAGGATATTTTTTCCACAGGGTGAAGAGTTAACTGCTGGAGACACAGATATACCAATATTCACTGATCAGTTTCTTCAACATAATAAATTAAGAGAGTCTGAACTAAGGCAGCTGCGGAAAGCGAATTCGGATTATGAGCAGCAGGTTTGTAAATTGCATTACAAAAAAGATTTATTGGAACAGTGAAGAACACAGTTCACAATGTTATTGTTTTTTTTTTGTCATATTATTATGGATTTCAATACGCAAAATACGGGCATTGTCGTGGAGTTGCGGATACCAGCCCGTATTACCTATTATGGATTTGTATGCATGGACATAATTTGTTGTTATGGGTCATTAGAAGCCCGAAAGTCTAACAACAAATCTTACCAAGGCGTATCATATTGCCCAGTAACTGTGTTGTGGAGGTCAGATAAGCAGTCCTAGCATAATCAGCCTATAATATTCCCACTGCTGGGACACATGAAATAGCCAGTTGCTCCATGTATTACCCCCAACCAGCCCTCCCTCCCCCCTCCAACCAACCCCTTCCCTACCAACTGTATACATTATGGTACGCAATAAAGAAATTGAGAATTGAATTGAATTGAAATACTGGTATTGTCTGCTTTGACTGGAAGCCGACCCCAACATAGTTGGGATAATGCTAGGACGATGATGATGAACAAAATTTTGAAATAACAGAAATATATATTTTTCAGAATGCAATACTGCAAAGACACGCTGAAGAAGTCAGTGGCGCTACGTCGAAGCTTCGTGTTGAAACCGCGGCCGCCGCAGAACGCACCGCTGCGCTTTTAACGCATCGTCGCACACTTGTTGCAGCACTAGTCCAGGCATTGCAGTTATTAGCTATTCCAGGTACCACACTTTACTCTTTGATACTTAGGTCAGTTGTCGTGCCCCCAGCGCCGAGCACAGTGAATCGAAAAATAAATACCTACAACAAAGAGGGATGTGAAATACTTGACTTTTTCGATGTCGATGTTTCGTTGACATTTGCATTTGCGAGCGTGATTAACTAAAAACTAGATACCTACTTCAATACTACTTACTATACATTATCCGGCATTTCTGATAAGCCAGTACATCAATACAATTTTCTAAAAATAATATTAGTAATATTCATCTAACTTTGGACATTATTTTCAGGGCTTCTAATTATGAGACTAAAGTGTATTAAATTGTAAATGATTACTTAATTAACAATTTACCAAATCTATACATCTTTTTTTATAGAATACAGCGTAATGAAATATAAAACAGATTAAACAAGCTGTGGTATTTTGGTCGTAAATATACGACTGTGGCGAAATTTTTTACGTAAGCGGTTAAAAGGATAAAGCAAACGAATTTTAAAGATCTATATTTCGGTCAGTCGTTTGAATTAGACAGAGATAGAATGATTATTTAAGTAGGTTTAGCCATAAATTGATTTGTGGTGCAAGCAGGCCTTCGAAACTGTCTCTTGAAGGTGATAGAAATTAAACCGATGTTATTAATTCTGACCTAGGTGGGCCGACTGGAGCGACAGAGCAGAACATTGAGGAGTACTTGGAAAAATTACAAGGTCTAGCAGCTGAGGGCAAAAACAGTGCAGTAGTAAAACAAGCTCGAGATATTCTCAATAAGATTGAATTGCCAATCAACTAATTTCACAAGCACAGATCAGCAAAGTGATGTATTTTTATTACTATTTTACTACATATGTGTCAAGTGTGTATTCAGGATGCATTTGAATTTTTGAAATAAATCAAGTGTAGTCATTATAACTTCTTTTATTTATCTTAAAATTAGTGCTGATAACAACATATTATTATTTCAGAGATTTTGATATTTACAAGGTCTAACTTGTATATAATTTTGAAAAATAAAAGTGAATGTGGATAAGGGATAACATACCGTCTTTTGACTATGAGGGATAGAACCTAAATAGAACAGAAAAATCTAAGTACTATTTATATAAATGTCTATACCAGAAAGGTTTAGGTACCTAGTAATAAAGGTAAACAATCTTGACGTGACGTTTTACACAAACACATATTAAACAAATAAACTACTGCTTAAGGCGCGGTGTAAGCTCAATATTCACAAAAAATGGTTTCTTGGATTGTCGAGTATGACGTAATGCAATGAAAATATCCGACGCAAAAAAATACAGTGGACAAAGAGGGTATAAAGAAAAATGAACCGAATAGAATAGTAAAAAATAGTTTGATATTTCCAATAAAAAATTTGGAAGTTGCTCCACAAAAATAAACTTTGGCGTCGAACATCTCGGTATTTTCAGCAATAACGACATTCTTTTTTAAAATTAAATTAATAGAATTAGCATTTTTTTTAAACATTAACCGGACAATTATTTAATTTATTGTGTATATCACACTAATATTATAAAGGCGAAAGTTTGTGAGTGTGTGTGTGTGTGTGTATGTTTGTTACTTCTTCACGCTCAAACGGCTTTACCGATTTGGATGAAATTTGGTATGTAGACAGCTTATACCCTGGATTAACACATAGGCTACTTATTATCCCGAAAAAATGTAGTGCTCCCGTGGGAAGAGCAAGGAATTCAAATACATATTATGCTACTCTTTCAAACTCAAACGGCTCGACCGATTTCGATGAAATTTGGTGTGAAAGTAGCTGACACTTTGGATTAACACATATACTACTTTATATCCCGAAAAAATGTAGTGTTCCCGTGGGATGAGCAAGGAATTCGAATACATATTATGCTACTCTTTCAAACTCAAACGGCTCGACCGATTTCGATGAAATTTGGAGTAAAAGTAGCTGACACTTTGGATTAACACATATACTACTTTATATCCCAAAAAAATGTAGTGTTCCCGTGGGATTAGCAAGGAATTCAAATATATTTGCTTCTCTTTCAAACACAAACGGCTCGACCGACTTTGATGAAATTTGGTGAGAGAGTAGCTAACACCCTGGATTAACACATATGGTACTTTATATCCCGAAAAAATATAGTGTTCCCGTGGGATGAGCAAGGAATTCAAATATATTTGCTACTCTTTCAAACTCTAACGGCACAACCGATTTTGATGAAATTTAGTAAGGAAGTAGCTGACACCTTAGATTAATACATAGGCTACTTTATATCCCGAAAAATATTATAGTGTTCCCGTGGGATGAGCACGGAATTCACATATAGTTTTAGCTACTCTTTCGAACTCAAACAGCTCAACCGATTTTAATGAAATTTGGTAAAAGAGTAGCTGACACCCTGGATTAATACAGAGGCCACTTTATATCCCGAAAAAATATAGAGGTCCCGTGGGATGAGCAAGGAATTCAAATATATCTGCTACTCTTTCAAACTCAAACGGCTCGACCGATTTTGATGAAATTTGGTGTGGAAGTAGCTGACACCCTGGATTAATACATGGCTTACTTTATATCCCCATAAATGTAGTGTTCCAGTGGGATGAGCAAGGAATTCAAATACATATTATGCTACTCTTTCAAACTCAAACGGCTCTACCGATTTCGATGAAATTTGGTGTAAAAGTAGCTGACACCCTGGATTAACACATAGTTCACTTTATACCCCGAAAAATGTAGTGTTCCCGAGGTATGAGCAATGAATTCAAATATATTTGCTACTCTTTCAAACTCAAACGGCTCGACCGACTTTGATGAAATTTGGTGAGAGAGGAGCTGTCACCCTGGGTGAATACATAGGCTACTTTATATCCCGAAAAAATATAGTGTTCCCGTGGGATGAGCAAGGAATTCAAATATATTTGCTACTCTTTCAAAATCAAACGGCTCTACCGATTGTTATGAAATTTAGCGTGGTAGTAGCTGACTCCTTGGATTAACACATAAGTCACTTTATACTCTGAAAAATGTTGTATTCCTGAGGGATGAGCAAGGAATTCACATATATTTTTAGCTACTCTCGAACTCAAACAGCTCAACCGATTTTAATGAAATTTGGTATAAGAGTAGCTGACACCCTGGATTAATACAGAGGCCACTTTATATCCCGAAAAAATAAAGTGGTCCCGTGGGATGAGCAAGGAATTCAAATATATTTGCTACTCTTTGAAACTCAAACGGCTCGACCGATTTTGATGAAATTTGGTGTGGAAGTAGCTGACACCCTGGATTAATACATGGTTTACTTTATATCCCCAAAAATGTAGTGTTCCAGTGGGATGAGCAAGGAATTCAAATATATTTGCTACTCTTTCAAACTCAAACGGCTCTACCGATTGTTATGAAATTTAGCGTGGTAGTAGCTGACTCCTTGGATTAACACATAAGTCACTTTATACTCTGAAAAATGTAGTGTTCCCGAGGGATGAGCAAGGAATTCAAATACATATTATGCTACTATTTCAAACTCAAACGGCTCGACCGATTTTTTGTGCGAAATTTGGTGTGAACGTAGCTGACACTTTGGATTAACACATATACTACTTTATATCCCGAAAAAATTTAGTGTTCCAGTGGGATGAGCAAGGAATTCAAATATATTTGCTTCTCTTTCAAACTCAAACGGCTCGACCGACTTTGATGAAATTTGGTGAGAGAGGAGCTGACACCCTGGATTAACACATATGGTACTTTATATCCCGAAAAAATATAGAGTTCCCGTGGGATGAGCAAGGAATTCAAATATATTTGCTACTCTTTCAAACTCTAACGGCTCAACCGATTTTGATGAAATTTAGTAAGGAAGTAGCTGACACCTTAGATTAATACATAAGTCACTTTATAGTCTGAAAAATGTAGTGTTCCCGAGGGATGATCAAGGAATTCAAATATATTTGCTACTCTTTCAAACTCAAACGGAAGGACCGATTTTGATGAAATTTGATGTGGAAGTAGCTGACATCCTGGATTAACACATAGGCTACTTTATATACCGAAAAAGTGCAGTATTGCAGTAGATGAGCAATTTTTTTGTGAATACTTTTTTCACCGATTAAATAATACACGTTTTAGTGTATCTCATAAACCGCGGGTAACACCGCGGGGCGGAGCTAGTTCTGAATAATCTAAAGAAAACTCGGAAAATAAATGCACATTCGCAGCTTAGTCACATCTCGGCAACACAAATGTTATTTTAAATTTTCAACCTTATTTTAAGCTAGTTAATGGTGACAATAGATTACGCGGTTGAGTGCCGTTTAAAATCGTAGAAACTAATGGTTCAATTGATTTAGTTATCATTATTGTTGTATTTACAATGGTTTTTAGTTGCATTTTATTTTTAAACTGAGGTTTTAAAATAAAAAATGATAAAAGACACATGAAGATTTATTTCACCACCTAAACCTTTCTGATATAGATATTGCTGTATTTAAAATAGAAAACAATACATAAAGCTATACAGTGATGAGAGATAGTCAAGAGAACAGCAATGAGATACAAAAAAAAACTTCTTTTCTGTTCTTGTTCAGTCGGAGAAATAACCGTACGTCACGTATTCATGCATGGATGCCTGTCCACTAGCAAATAGGTTTGCGCAGGCGACAAAGCTTACCCACCCGCCGTGCACGTCTACACGGTGTCCCGTAATTAATGGATAACCTCTTAAAGGGTCATTGTACTCATCATTATGAACAACTTTTACTATGGGGCCAAACCTGAAATCGCGAAAAAAAAATCAGCTGTTCCCCACATTTATGTTCGTTTATCTGGTCAAAATGTAGAGAACAGCTGATTTTTTTTTCGCGATTTCAGGTTTGGCCCCATAGTAAAAGTTGTTCATAATGATAAGTACAATGACCCTTTAAGAGGTTATCCATTAATTACGGGACACCCTGTATGTAGCACTATGTGCTACTGTTCTATAGCTACATGGTCAAATTAAATTAGCTAGCGAAACTCCGCAGACGTGATGGATAATAGTATCTAAACAGGATAAAACATAAAATATGATTCCATGATTTTTTTTTGGTCAACAACCGTAGATCGTATTGTTAACTAGCAGTTCCCGCGCGACTTCGGCCGCGTGGATGTCGGAACATATCCCACGGGGAAGGAAAATCCTCCTTATTCCTTGTCTACATTATAAAGCGAACCTCTGTGCCACAGACTTATATTGGCTAGACGACGCAAGTGTATGTACTTCGCGTGTAAAAAGGGAGTAAAATTGACTTCCTTCAGCGCCGCTTCCATTCAGTCCGCGCTCGAACGTTCTTGATGCCGGACGTCAACCAAAAACTAAAAAATGCCAAATTATGCGGTACTGAGCTGTAGAAACTACACAAAAAAAGTGGGACGAGATAATGGAAACGTTTCCTTTCATCGATAAGTCATATTGTTATTAAATTATGGGTTTTTTATTGCAAAATCAATTATTTTGTGTTCATTGTGTTCTTACAATGAACACTATGTAACTGAGTGTGTATCAAATAATTCGTGATACATTGCCGTTTTTAGTTACAAGGCAGTATGACTTGTCTGTTAAAACACGCAATGAAAATTAAAATGATCGATATTGTCACTTGTCGCTTAGCTTCGTGGTACAGTCGTTTTTCTCATTTTTCTGTCAAATAAAGCAAATCGTGTTGTACACACAGTTTGTACAGTCAATCTCGATTCTAATCGATTTTGGAAACAGAGGAATGAGGAATGTTTGCGTTGGATTTTTTGTGACATGTAATTTTTTTTTTACTCGAATGTGCCAATTTAGTGATTTTGTTTAGAATATTATTAATTATATTTACAGATTTCCAAGTGATCCCAAAGTTAAATAAATATGGATTGAAGCGACGGGGCATGAAAATTGGTTCCCAACACAATATAGTCGAATTTGCTCTGTTTATTTTAATGAAGGCAGCTTTACGGAAACAAAAATTTCGACGCCTGACTACAATTGATGTATTGAAGGCGTTAACTAATGCTGGAGTTAGTGGATTGACTTTAGGCTCGAATTCACTGGCATCGTTCTCTAAAACCTAAAATTCTCTATGCTTCATAGAAATCAGTAGGTACTTAGATGTTGTCGATGTCGGAACTCTTATGCGTATTGTTTAAGGCGATTGATCCGATTTAAAAGTGTTCATCTAATCGAATCTGTTCCCGGTTTTTTGTTAGAAATTTAGGATTAAAGAATGGTGCCAGTGAATAGAACCCGCCGCAAGCTTTACATTTTATTTTACATTTGCTTTTTTTTTCAGGAATTATTAAAAATATTTTAAATTTATTTTTTACTAATTTATTTACTTAGTTCTGGATCGGATTTTATTTCATAGTGACTTCTTTTTGTAGATAAAATGTCTTCTAGGGTTTTTTATGAACGTTGTAACTTTCCTACAACAAAGTACATAATAAGACTAATTAGGTTCAAGCAACCAATAAGAACCAGTTATATAATGACATAATCGAAAATGACTAACATTTCAGTAAAAAAAAAACAAATAATTTTAGATCTATCATTCCTCTGTCGATGAACTCGAATAATCGATTGCTAAATCGATATTATAAAATTATTATTTTTTACTGAAATAATCTTTACGTAACACTCCCTCTTCCCTTTCGGGATACCTAGGCACAACCGGAAGCAGTGTGAAACAAGTAGGTATAAGATGCAAGCGGACGGAATGCTCGCACGCGACTTCTCGCTCCAAAGACGAGGCGAAACGCGGCGGGGCCTTTAAATCGTTTTGAATCGTTTACTCGCGGACGGGGAGTTCCCATCACTAAATCGCTCATGTGACGTCACAGTAGGTGGAAAAATAATGGCACGCTTGGTTTCTATTCAGACGATGAGACTTGCGTAATCTAGCCAATATAGGTCTGTGCTCTGTGCAAATTTTCAGCTTTCTAGGTTCAAGGGTTTGGGCTGGGCGTTGATGAGTCAGTCAGTCAGAACTTCTCTTTTCATTTCTATAGATTAAAATTGGTTTACAGTAACTACATTACCGGTTGTTCCCCCAAAAAAAGAACATAAAACCATTTTTTCCGTTTTATCGTGTTTAGATTATCGGTATCTATTCCGTCTGCAGAGTTTCGCTAGTAATTTAATTTGACCTTGTATTGGATCGACTGGTCGACACTCCAAACACCAAGCATTTAGGTATTTGGAATATTAACAATCCTTACAGCAGAAATGCAAGTGGTCAAGAATGATCTTCTTTTATTTCCATTTCTCCTTTGCTATTTATTTCCTTTTAAGAAAGAAAAAAAGGAAGACTATACCATGATTGTATAATTATAGAAGTGCTTTTGTAATCTACTTAAAACTACTAGTTTTATAAACCCATAATTAATAATGGGATTCAGTTTCTTAATCATATCTTGCCATAATATTTTAATTGAAATCATCAGAATCATTATTACAATTCAAAAAAGTCTCCTAATCATTAGCTTACAGCTACTTTAATACTAAAGGAAATGTTTATACTAGTCAAAGTCTTCACATAAGGATTAGTCAAATTCTGACAAAAGATTATCCAGTCTATTGTCGCTATCGTCGGCATCTTCATTGTCATCATCAGAAGTGGCATTAGTGTCATACTCATGTAGTTTTTTTCTCCACAGTTTAATAAGAGTATCCCATGACCTTCTGCTGTATTTGGCAAACTTATCAGGTGTTTTTGGATGATCTTTTGTACGTTCGTCACTGTAAAAGACGGTTATTCACAAAATTATTAGTTATAAAAAAAAAACACCTTTAAAACTAGGTTTAGCGATGCCGATAATTATATCAGCGGTACTTACTTCGGGTTTGCCGATATATCGGAATCGGCGATATTTTTATTGCCTGTACAACAATACAATACTTTTCAAATTTCGCGCTTCAAAAAGTAATGTAAACGAGCATGCGACAGACTTGTCCTGCCCAGTCCCAATTTAAGTTGGGCTGCCTTTTGAGCCACGTCAGCTATCTTTGTTTTGGTGCGCAGTATTGTGTTTCGAACACAATCCGTTAATTTAACGCCTAGTACCTATACTGCGCTCTATTGCTCATTGGCAGACCTTGAGTTTGGACTTCTGGATGTTAGCCAAAGACCAAGTCTGTGCACCATAGGTTAAGACGGGAAGAACACACATGTCCATGAACCTACGTTTCAATGCCATAGGCAGCTCACCCTTCAATAGTTCCTTCATGGACCAGTAGCTCTCCCAAGCGTTTTCCATTTGTCTTGTTATTTCTTTATCCTGCCTCACTTGGAAAAAGACCGAACTACTTGGTCCAAGTAAAGGTATTCCTGGACATGTTGTATTGTCTCCCCGTCTACTGTTATGCTTCCGGGTGTTTCATTGCACATAACTTTGGTCTTCGACATATTCATCTTCAGTCCAACTTCAAGGTTTACATCACTAAGGGCCCCCACACATTTAGTCGGCTGGCAGTCTGCCGGCAGGTGTCACACTAATATTATAAAGGCGAAAGTTTGTGAGTGAGTGTGTGTGTTTGTATGTTTGTTACTTCTTCACGCTCAAACGGCTAGACCGATTTGGATGAAATTTGTTATGTAGATAGCTTATACCCTGGATTAACACATAGGCTACTTATATAACGGTCTATGCGGGTGAAACTGCGGGCCGCAGCTAGTTCTAATGACCGCCTGCCGGCGGACTGTGTAATGTGAGGGGCCCGTAATTTCTTGTAGGATCCATTCAAGTTCAGTGGCTGAGGATGAAAAGAGAATATAATTGGCGAAGGGTAGATTTGTCAGTCTCGCTTCGCCACGGATAATGCCTCTTTCCTTCCAATCGGCTGTCAACTTCCTGAAGACATCTTTGAGGGTACTGGTGAACAGTTTAGGAGATAGCTGGTTGCTACTGTTACCTTAATTATTAATTTGAATAATTAATAATCTCATTCATGTCTTTAATTTTTTATAGTAATTTTAAAAAATTAACCCAACTTGTGCTTTATTTATTTTACCTTCATTTAAATTCAATAAGCGCATAGGTATTGCTATCACCAATATTTTTATAAGAATATTGGTATTGTATCAGCAAAAAGGCATATAGATGCATACCTAATTAAAACCAAGGAACAAAGCTTCACTTACATCTTCACATGGCTTGTATAGTTGTGATATCCAACTGTGTTTTTTCCATAATCAATCTGTTTTTGTCGTCTCTGTAGTATGAGAGGGTCCGTCTCCAATTCTAAAGGTTTTTTAGGTGGGCTGGAAAGAACAAAATATCATGTTATGAGCTTATGGTTCAAATCATAAAGAGCTTAGTGGTAAACATAGCCTGCAACATACGAGATGGCCAAGGCAAGTAACCAGACCAGTAGTAGAAGAGAGACAAAGGACAGTTCTTAGTTGAGAGTACTAGTCAATTTTACTACACCTTTACATTAAGTTGTGTGCTAATAGAATTGTCATTTGCAGCAGTAGAGAATGTCTGATTAATAATGATAATCATCTTCACTCTTTGTTAGAAAAAATCACCACAATATTTTTTAGAAAATTTCATGAATTATTTGTGTATTCCAGCAAATTATGATATGCAATTACCAAAATACGTAAGAAAATCCATCCTTTTAGTGTTCTAAATGAAAAAAATAAAATAATACCATGGTTTATTATCTGTCTCATTCTTATTGTTTGGCTTTGACTTTTTCCTGCTGTTTGAATTTTCTCTGCTACTACTTGTTTTTCCTTTTGAGGATTTACCATCTGAAACAATAAAATAAACAGTGATATTTTCTTCCTCTGAAGGTCAGCTAGAATGAGAAAATGGAATGATTGTCAATGTAACTAAAACACAGAATGAACCAAAATGTTCTACTAGACCATAGAAAGTTGAAATAATTAATAGATTTACAATAACAACAATAGCCAAGCAATGCTTTGAAACCAAAGCTCAAAATTTCCTGAGTACGAACTCAAGTACCTAAATATAAAATTATACTCACTATCTCGAGTTTCATCCATATCACCAGGCCAACTTCTTTTAGAAGTTATGGCATTCATATTCAGCTTAACCCAAACAATAAAATAACTCTAGAATACAAAGAATAAACGTTTCCAAATTATCATACATTAAAGGATGTGAAGATTCCATTATTATTAGTAATTTTGAAGACAAGTGTGTTGTGCTTTAAGAACGTGAAGAAATTGGCACTTACGATAGGCAGTGTAGATACATATTGTCTAGCAACAATAGCCAAGCATTGATTTGAAACCAAAGTTATACAAATTGCCAAGCCCTATCGAGAATAGGAATCTTCACTCTTACAGTAGGTTTATTGGTATATCCAAAAACATGAGCAAAATACTAACGAATAAATACTTTAACACGAGGGAAAGTCACAAAAACACATATTAAATGTAAAACCAGCAACGAATTTTAGATTATTATATGCTTGTAGACGTAGCCGCGTGACATGAAACAAAAACGCGCGAAAAAATATAATTTACATGGCCGCTTTCCGAATTAGAAATAATCGCTAAGTCGCTAACAGACAGCGCTCACGTTGCGTACCGATTTTGATATCACGATTATGACCCGGTAAAGCCCGGTATATTGTGTTCGTTTCAACCGCGCGGCCATGGCGTTAAAAAAAAAAAAAACTATGCCAACATTTTGTAACAATTTGTAAAAGTTGACTCCCAAAACCACAAATTTGTCAAAGCTATGGTTAAAAACTTAGAAGGGTTTGAACGTGGCCGCGCCATCGAAACGCGGAGAACCGCGCGGCCACGGAGATCTCAGACACTAAGCGTTGCACAGACCTGAAATTTTGGTAACTAACAGATTCAATTTGTAAACAATTTGTAAAAATATAGAAAAAAATCCTAGATTAATATTTTAGGAGCTGTGAGACTAAAACCCCGTGGCCGCGCCATCGAAACGGTGACAAAACGTGATAGCCGATATCTCGCTGAAAAAGCATCGCAGACGTCTAGAGTTTTTGTAAAACCCAGATTTGAATTTGTCAAAACTTACAGAAATGCAACAAAAAATACTAGGTTAATATTTTAGGAGCTGTGAGACTAAAACCCCGTGGCCGCGCCATCGAAACGGTGACAAAAACGTTATCACCGATATCTCGCTGAAAAAGCATCGCAGAGGTCTGAAGTTTTTTGTAAAACCTAGATTTGAATTTGTCAAAACTTGTGAAAATAAAACAAAAAATCCTAGGTTTATATTTCAGGACCCGCGCCATAGAAACGGTGAAAAACACGTTATCACCGATATCTCACTGAAAAAGCATCGCAGAGGTCACAAGTTTTTTGTAAAACCTAGATTTGAATTTGTCAAAATTTGTAAAAATATAACAAAAAATCCTAGGTTTATATTTCAGGAGCCGCGCCATTGAAACGGTGAAAAACACGTTATCGCCGATATCTGACTGAAAAAGCATCGCAGAGGTCTGAAGTTTTTTGTAAAACCTAGATTTGAATTTGTCAAAATTTGTAAAAATACAAAAAAAAATCCTAGGTTTATATTTCAGGAGCTGTAAGACTAGAACCCCATGGCCACGCCATTCAAACGGTGAAAAATATGTTATCGCCGATATCTCGCTGAAAAAGCATCGCAGAGGTCTGAAGTTTTTTGTAAAACCTAGATTTGAATTTGTCAAAACTTGTAAAAATACAACAAAAAATCCTAGGTCTATATTTCAGGAGCTGTAAAACTAAAACCCCGTGGCCGCGCCATCGAAACGGTGACAAAAACGTGATAGCCGATATCTCGCTGAAAAAGCATCGCAGACTTCTAGAGTTTTTTGTAAAACCCAGATTTGAATTTGTCAAAACTTACAAAAATGCAACAAAAAATACTAGGTTTATATTTCAGGAGCTGTAAGACTAGAACCTCATGGCCGCGCCATCGAAACGGTGACAAAAATGTGATAGCCGATATCTCGCTGAAAAAGCATCGCAGAGGTCTGAAGTTTTTTTAAAACCTAGATTTGAATTTGTCAAAACTTGTAAAAATACTACGAAAAATCCTAGGTTTATATTTCAGGAGACGCGCCATTGAAACGGTGAAAAACACGTTATCGCCGATATCTCACTGAAAAAGTGTCGCAAAGGTCTGAAGTTTTTTGTAAAACCTAGATGTGAATTTGTCAAAATTTTTAAAAATACATAAAAAAATCCTAGGTTTATATTTCAGGAGCCGCGCCATTGAAACAGAGAAAAACACGTTATCGCCGATATCTCACTAAAAAAGCATCGCAGAGGTCTGAAGTTTTTTGTAAAACCTAGATTTGAATTAGTTAATTTTTTTACAAATACAACAAAAATCCTAGGTTTACAAAAAACCGTATTTCACCGTTTCAATGGCGCGGCTCCTGAAATGTAAACCTAAGATTTTTTTTTGTATTTTTAAAAATTTTGACAAATTCACATCTAGGTTTTACAAAAAAATTCAGACCTTTGCGACACTTTTTCAGTGAGATATCGGCGATAACGTGTTTTTCACCGTTTCAATGGTGCGTCTCCTGAAATATAAACCTAGGATTTTTCGTAGTATTTTTACAAGTTTTTTCAAATTCAAATCTAGGTTTTACAAAAAACTTCAGACGTCCGCGATGCTTTTTCAGCGAGTTATCGGCTATCACGTTTTTGTCACCGTTTCGATGGCGCGGCCACGGGGTTTTAGTCTTACAGCTCCTGAAATATAAACCTAGTATTTTTTGTTGCATTTTTGTAAGTTTTGACAAATTTAAATCTGGGTTTTACAAAAAACTCTAGATGTCTGCGATGCTTTTTCAGCGAGATATCGGCTATTACGTTTTTGTCACCGTTTCGATGGCGCGGCCACGGGGTTTTAGTCTTACAGCTCCTGAACTATAAACCTAGGATTTTTTGTTGTATTTTTACAAGTTTTGACAAATTCAAATCTAGGTTTTACAAAAAACTTCAGACCTCTGCGATGCTTTTTCAGCGAGATATCGGCGATAACAGATTTTTCACCGTTTGAATGGCGTGGCCATGGGGTTCTAGTCTTACAGCTCCTGAAATATAAACCTAGGATTTTTTTTTGTATTTTTACAAATTTTGACAAATTCAAATCTAGGTTTTACAAAAAACTTCAGACCTCTGCGATGCTTTTTCAGTCAGATATCGGCGATAACGTGTTTTTCACCGTTTCAATGGCGCGGCTCCTGAAATATAAACCTAGGATTTTTTGTTATATTTTTACAAATTTTGACAAATTCAAATCTAGGTTTTACAAAAAACTTGTGACCTCTGCGATGCTTTTTCAGTGAGATATCGGTGATAACGTGTTTTTCACCGTTTCTATGGCGCGGGTCCTGAAATATAAACCTAGGATTTTTTGTTTTATTTTCACAAGTTTTGACAAATTCAAATCTAGGTTTTACAAAAAACTTCAGACCTCTGCGATGCTTTTTCAGCGAGATATCGGTGATAACGTTTTTGTCACCGTTTCGATGGCGCGGCCACGGGGTTTTAGTCTCACAGCTCCTAAAATATTAACCTAGTATTTTTTGTTGCATTTCTGTAAGTTTTGACAAATTCAAATCTGGGTTTTACAAAAACTCTAGACGTCTGCGATGCTTTTTCAGCGAGATATCGGCTATCACGTTTTGTCACCGTTTCGATGGCGCGGCCACGGGGTTTTAGTCTCACAGCTCCTAAAATATTAACCTAGGATTTTTTTCTATATTTTTACAAATTGTTTACAAATTAAATCTGTTATTTACCAAAATTTCAGGTCTGTGCAACGCTTAGTTTCTGAGATCTCCGTGGCCGCGCGGTTCTCCGCGTTTCGATGGCGCGGCCACGTTCAAACCCTTCTAACTTTTTAACCATAGCTTTGACAAATTTGTGGTTTTGGGAGTCAACTTTTACAAATTGTTACAAAATGTTGGCATAGTTTTTTTTTTTTTTAACGCCATGGCCGCGCGGTTGAAATGAACTCGGTATATTAATCTATGATTATGACAGCCGAGAGCTGTCAATAATTCGGTACGCTCGTGAACTCGCCTTAGATAATAATATTATGTATAGTCCATGGATAATATAGTGCTCGCCTTAAATAATATACATCTAGATCGAGCCACCGCGTGGCCGGTCATGAGACAGCAATATTATACTTTTTCTAGGTTAAGTGCTATGAGAAATGAGGTTTAACGTAAGAAATCTTCCATATTTTGGACTGAAACTCATGCCAATACATTCGCACAATGCAAAAACTGTCCAAAAATTTTAAATTAATCGACGCAAGATAAATTTTATAACAATGAAAGTACTTTGTTTGGCAACATTTTTAAATTTTGCCATGCAAAAATACGGCACGCCGTAAGGGCCAGAAGATACGATGCTTTGTCTCAATTTTCCTAATTATTTCGTATATATGTGTCTCAGTCTCACTTCCACACTTCACACTGTAATCATGGCAACGTCTAGATGTATAATTCATTGGTGCTCGCTCAACGTCAAGACGTCAAAACCATTGTCAAAACATATCACATAACCCCAAAGACTAACAGAAAAATCAGAAAACTATTACCCAAAGACTACGACACATAGTACTTTGAATATATGGACTACAGTATATTATATGCTAGTAACAAATGAATATGAGTACATATTTAAAACAGCAAGAAAGCTACTTGGCAGGGATTATTTTTGAAAAAAAAAGTAGCCTATGTCCGTCCCCAGGATACCATCTATAGCCTTGCCAAATTTTATCGAAATCCGTTCAGTGGTTTAGGCGTGAAAAGGTAACACACAGACAGACAGACAGACAGAGTTACTTTCGAATTTATAATATTGGTATGGATGGATTTACATTCGCGGATTTTATCTTCTAAAGGTCCGCGACACCAACCACGTGTTGTGTCATTTTTCATCTTTAGTGCCACGTATTGAACCATAAAACTGTTTCCACCACGAGCGGAGCGGATCCGCTGTGGTAGCCCGCTAAATTCAAATTTTCTTGCGTTTTATTCAATTTGCTTCGGGCTTACTATGAGCTTTTATAGCAGGGCAGAAGTTGAACGTTTCCAGTGAGAGAGAGACAGTGTTATAGGTCGTATATAGCTCCGTCTCTCTCTCTCGCTCTCTCTCACTGGAAACGGTCAACTACTGTCCTAGTGTTGAAAATATCATCAATACATCTCTCTTAGTTAGATTTCCTGCAGATTCGTCGAACGAACGAAAGCTAACGGATATGCACGAAATCTAACTTAGAGAGATGTATTGATGATTTTTATCGTAAAAATTATGTAAACACATGTTTTAATTTCGCGTATAATATTTTGATCAAGATACAACCTGACCTGCAAATTGAAAAAACACAAAAAAAAAATTGCGCACTGCGCATCCCCCTTAAGGACTCCGTTTAACTCACAAGAGTAAACTAAACTGCATACTTGTATTTCCACCAGCAAATAGTCCAATATGATGCAGTTTACTCTTCCGAGTTACACGGAGTCCTTAATGGGTTCGCTCTGCTTGTGGTGGAAACCGGGCTTAAGTATGTAATAAAATGACTGCGTAGGTAGCGTGTGTATCTAGCATCATATCTGTTGCCGATGCCGATTTGCCGAAATCCACAGAGCATGTAACTTTACCGAACCCGTATATTCAAAGTACTCTGTGACCGAAATTGAATCGAAACACGAAATGTCAAAGATGAAAGAGTGGTTACAAAAATGTCAGTTGAATATTTTTTGTACTAAAACCTGAATTACATTTGGTACAATTTATTGTTTTAACTTTCTTTATTGTGCTAACTAAGTATTATTAATTCCTATAAAATAATACTATACATAATTTTTACATACAAAAGTTAATAGTGAATTATTATGTAAAAAAACCTAATTATTTACAAAATGATGGTGAGTAGACCCAAATAGAGTAAAAATTAATGGTAAACAGTTGTAACGACCTTATCTGTATTAATTTTACTTACTACTTAATCTAATTGAGTGTTTATTTGCAGACTGATCATGAGATAGATGAGGCCTTAGCCTCATTAGATGTACTTATGTCTGAGTTCTTTGCACCAGCTACAAGTAACTTCAGAAAAAGAGAGATTGAGAGTATGCTTGAGAATTTCTCTAATCGAAGTGATTCCTTGAAACATTGTTTGTTGTTCCTTCACAAATCACAAAATCAGTATGTTTTGATGTTCACTTTGACGACATTAGAGGTAATGTTATGGTTTAATTTTACACTCAAATGATTAAATAATAATATATTGTAGCAGAAACAAAAGTATCCTCATTAACTAATTAGCTTCCTCAAAATTTTATTATTATACTAGAAAGGATTAGGTAGTGAAAAAAAGGTAAACAATCTTGATGTGTCTTTTATCTTATTTTATTTTAAAACCTCGGTTTAAAAATAAAATGCAACTAAAAACCAATGTAAATACAACAATAAAATCAATCAATCAATCTGCCTAGCCTTTTCCCAACTATGTTGGGGTCGGCTTCCAGTCTAACCGGATGCAGCTGAATACCAGTATTTTACATGGAGCGACTGCCTGTCTGACCTCCACAACCCAGTAACTGGGTAATACGATACCCCTTGGTAAGACTGGTTGTCAGACTTTCGGGCTTCTGACGACCCGTAACGACTGTCAAAGATCCACGAATGACAGCCGGGACCAACGGCTTAACGTGCTTTCCGAGGCACGGAGAAGTCTCGGTATGTAAAGATGGTCACCCATCCACTGACCAACCCCGGCAAGCGTAGCTTAACCTCATGGATCAACCCGTGCGGCTGTTATTACTTAGCCACAAGCTCCTCTGTGTATGTAATGTAATGATGTATAATAAATGTAAATACAACAATAATGATTACTAAATCAATTGAACTATTAATTTAAGCAGTAGTTTATTTGTTCAATATGCATTTGTGAAAAAAGTTACATCAAGATTGTTTACCTTTATTTCACCACCTAAACCTTTCTCATATAGGTATGTTAACATAATTTGAACAACTTTGAAGGAGTTTAATATTGAGGAATATCATTTATTATAATTATGATATAGATTGAAGTAATAATATAAATCTGTAAATATCTTGTAGAATATTATCAACCGGCAGTGGATCAGTCTGTCAGACAACGAGAAAACAGAAGTTAGGCTGACACTATGGAATGAATTGTTGGCCAAACATGAAGTTATGGTGTATTTTATTAGAAACAAGCTTGCAGCGTTAATGGTGTCTATTGCCCGCTATGACTGGCCACATGTGTATGATGACTTCTTCAGTAATATTGTTGAGGTAACTTATCTTACACATAGGTATGTATATAAAGAAAATTTTGTAATGGAAATATAGACCAATAACTAAAACTATAAGTAGTAATGTAAATTAAATGTTTAAAGATATGCAGAGTGAGAACAGGGATTAAGTACATTCATATAGGTATACAACAGATGAGAATTATTACAGCTATGCTATAGTGAACCCTGTTCTCATCAGGACCAGGCAAATTAAAACTGCATGAAAAAGTAAAAAAGAAGTTATATTCAGGCTGTACCCTATAAGACTACATGAATTATTCATATCATATCTCAATCACTAGGCACAGCTGCCTTCAGAAAAACTTGTTAATATGATGTAAAATCTAAGGCCATAAAGTAAAAAAAGTTGCACCACATTCATTGTTGTAGCAAATTGTGCTGCTGGAAATATTCTCACGCACAACACACATAAGTAGAGATAAACCATTCTAATAAAAATAAAAGCGCCTCCACAGCAGTTACGCTCACTTGCAAAGAAGGTGTATAGACACAATACACATAATTGGTCTTTGTCATTGGCTGCTTAGTCACCGGCGAGTATGTTCAACAACTAAACTAAATAACTACCTTACAGACTAGCATACATAAAAATATACACAATAATGCAGATTTTTCTATGACTTTATCTACTGTACACTGTGTGTGTTCACTATCACTATCACTATCACTACATATTATAAAACAAAGTCGCTCCGCTGTCTGTCTGTCCCTATGTATGCTTAGATCTTTTAAAGTACGTAATGGATTTTGATGCGGTTTTTTTTTTAATAGAAAGAGCGATTCAAGAGGAAGGTTTATATGTATAATACATGCATAATATAGTAGAGGAACACTGATAATTTTAGAGGTTTCTAATGTGATGTCGTAAATAAACACATTTTTTTGCGCTTACATTGCAAACGCTGGCTGAACCCTACGAGATAGATCAAAATAATGTACTACAAATTCAAATTCAAATTCAAATCTTTATTGCTGAACACAGTACATATTATATTTCAGATGTTAGTGAATGCGCAGTTCATTGTGTCCTACCAATTTAGGCATGCAAAATTTTCTATCACAAATCAAAATTTACAATTAAATCAAATAAAAGATACAGTCACCATATCAAACAAAAACAAAATAAATTAAATTAGTTTAGCGTGTATGTCATATATTAACACCGTAGCGTCAACACTTAAAATAATCACAAAATTAAAATAAATTAAATTAAACAAATAAATTATGAATTATGAAAATCGGACTTAAAAAGTATCTACCATAAGACTATTTTACACATATTTTTTTGTCTGTCAGGTACTCACTTACTTTGTAATACGTCTTACTTATCAGCAGATTATTTAACTGTCTTTTAAATATATTAAAATCGTTACAGCCTAATAAATATTTAGGCAGTTTGTTATATATCTGCGAAGCCATACCTAAAAAATTTTTACCAAATAAGGCTTTTCTGTGTGGTCTACCGCTTATTTTATTTTTATATCGCGCACTGTTAAGTGTTCCAAACAAATGAAGATTTTTTCTGACAAATAGAGCCACCTCATATATGTATAGGCAGTGTACCGTCAATATACGAAGATTAGCAAAAAACGGTTTACAGCTTTCCGTGCTTGGAATGCTGCATACTGCCCTCACACACCTTTTCTGACCTCTAAACACCTTGTCCATGTTCGTGGAGTTGCCCCAATATATTATCCCGTATTGTAACGTGGATGTGACATGTGCATGAAACGCCGTTACCACAACTTTTTGACTGACCTCCTTTGCGAGATTGCGTAGAGCATGAAAACTGACTCAGACGTTTACATACACTGTCAGTGTGAGCCTTCCAAGACATATCTCTATCTAGTTCCAGTCCTAAAAATTTTGTGGTACTCGTTTCCGATATTATTTTGTCTTGATATTTTATGTCAGGTTTTTTATGGTCAGTTCTTTGCTCAAATGTCTTAATTTTCGTTTTGTCAATATTTATTTTTAAATTATTCACACCCATCCATTCTATCAATACTTGGAGACAGTGGTTTATTTCTCTCTCAAGAGTCGGTGCATCATTGATGTCACTAAAAATTACCGTGCTATCATCAGCAAACAAAACCATAGGATGATGTATTTCTCTGGGCATGTCATTGATATAAATTATAAATAATAAAGAGCCTACAATACTTCCTTGCGGTACACCATAGTTATTCGATCTCATACGCGATAGGTACGTATACTCGGTTTTTGATGTCATACAGACCTTATCTATCTTCGTACATTGTTGTCTATTTGACAGGTATGATTTCAAAAGGTTAAGAGCATTACCCCTTACTCCATGTCTTTCCAGTTTCTTTAGAAGTATTGTGCGAGTGTTCATCGGCAAAAAGATTGTTTCGTTCGAAAAATGAGTATAATATGTCGTATATAACTTTTTCTATTATTTTGGAGAATATAGGTAGTAAGGCAATTGACCGGTAGTTGGCTGGGTCATGTTTGTTACCTTTTTTATGTAGTGGTTTTATAACTGCCAGTTTTAGCCTATCCGGGAAAACACCCGATTCTAAGCACAAATTTATAATATGACTAAGTACTGGCGCGATAACAGTTGATACAGATTTAATTACACTAGTTGTTATGTCATCATAGCCAGAGCTGTTCGTATTATTTAAAGAATTGATTAATTTTATAATGTCAGGGGGAACTGTAGGTATTAAAAATAAAGAGTCAAGATGCATGTCAAATTTTAGATTTTGATTATTAATATTATTAATGTCAGATACAGATTCAATTTCGTCAATAAAGTAGTCATTAAAAGTTTGGGATATATTTTTTGGGTCAGTTACATAATTGCCATTTATATTAAGTCTTCGTATTCCTTCAACCGGCTTATTATTTTTGCTCTTATTTATTATTTGCCATGTCGCTTTACTCTTATTAGACGCACTATTAATATAATTGTTATTCTGAGATTTTTTAGTTAAACGAATTATAGTTTTTAACCGTTTTGTATATGTTTTAAACATGTATTTATTATTGGCGTTGGGGTCTTTCCGAAATTGCCATAACATGTCACGCTTGCGTTTACAGCATAATTTTATGCCTTTACTTATCCACGTCGGTTTTTTTATTGCATATCTTTTAAGTTTCTTGAGTGGAAAGCGCATATCATAAAATAGTTTAAATGTGTCATGGAACTTATTAAACGCGTCATTGGGTTCTTTGCATGAATAAATGTCAAATTTTGTAAACAACTTCTAAACTTTAACATATTTTCTTTACAGTAACTACGTCTAAATACATACCAGTAAGGGAGTATACATGTATTTTTAATAGGGCATTGTAGTAGTTGCGCTGTGTGATCTGACATTGCCAATTCGACAGTTACGCATTTACTTCCCCTTATAATATTATCAATAATGTTATCGATGCAGGTACCGCTACAGAGACGTGTTGCAGTAACCACACCTAGTTTCAAGTGAAAGCTTTGGAGTAGGTTTTTAAAGCTGAGAGAGGCATAGCTATCCTTTAAAATGTCTACATTAAAATCTCCACATACTATAATCTTTTTCTTACGTCTAAAACAAATGTCATTAAGGATCATATCTTAACTGTAAAGGAATGTATTTACCGAGGCCTTATCCGATTTAGGAGGTCTGTATGACACAAAATGATTACGGGGTGAGTTTGAACCTCAACTGCGCAACCTTCAATAAGACCCGGTTTACACCATTTTCCTATGTCTAATTTTTGTCCTTTTAAAGTATTTTTCATAAGTATACATGAGCCACCAGTATTGTACACCTTAAAAAGGTCTGCAAAAAGTTCGCGATAGCATAATGTCTATCTCATAGGGATAACCCACAATAACCATTTTTTTATCCATTACTTTTTACGAGAAATAATGGCTTATTTACGAAGCGATTTTAAGATAGATAGATAAAATACTCTTTATTATGTGCACCATAAAAATTACAGATATAAATGTTGAATGTTGAGCAATACAGCATTAATCCTTATCCAATTAAGTACCTTAAATACATTGAACATTTACTATAGATTAATAAGGCCCTTTACAGTATGTAATTTAAATGAATATTTTCGAAGATATTACAGATTTAAAATGCAAGGACATAGCGGGCGGCGTTACATAAATAGCGCGTCGAAGACCACGCTTCGTCCTATAGCACTTTATGATTAGCACTATTAACAGCGATTGCACGCGTTTATCGGCTCTCTAACCAATCTCTAACGAGGAAAATGACAATTATCCATACTAATAATATAAATTCGAAAGTAACTCAAACCACCGAACAGATTTTGATAAAATTTGGCAAGTCCTTTTTATGGTGGTATCTTAAGGAAGGATTTAGTATACTTTTTGTCTCAAAAATAACCCTACAGGGGTGATATAGGGGATGAAAGTTTGTATGGGAAACCCAGCACTTCTTAAGTTAGGGATATGAAAATTCAAATTTATGGTTTTGATTTATGAAAAAATCATCCCCTTTTTTTTGTGGATGGGAAATCATCAAATGACTTCTCCCGCTCTGGGTGGAGCGGAAGGGCGTGTCAGACTTTTACTGACTAAAACCCACCCGTGTTCCTTCAGTTGCCTATGCCAGGGCCACGGTATCTTTTCCAAACAACCCGCGACCCCAGCGGCATCGGCCCTATTGGACCCCTTCTTTTGCTGACATCTCTTTGAGGCGCGCGTGGAACACAACGAGCCGTCGACCCGGGCCTGGGGGTCTACTTCCTAAGCACAAAGTCCGTAGTTTCGGCATTCGTTACGGGCGTTTCCTACTCCGTATCACCTACGGACAGATGATTAGTTCGGGGACCGAACGAAGTATGAATGACAGCACGATTTGACAGTTGTCCCTACTCCCGATGTGTTTTTGCCCGTCCGAAAAATGTAACTTTTACACTTGTTTTGATGGATCGTTATGTCAGACGGACGGATGAACGGACGGACGGATGGACGGACGGACTTAGAGAGTAGGCCCCCTGGTCCTTACCGGACGGCGAGCTACAGCCCATTACTCACCGTCTGCAAGCCCGCGCCTACGGTGGCCGGGAATCAGCTACCGATTCCCGCCGCCCAGGTCGTCTCCTGCGGCGACAGGGCGTGAGGCTGCCTCTCCCTCACGCGTTCAGCCTCCTCCTTCGCGAGCATTAATGCTTCGCAGAAGGAGGTGACGGCCTCCCATGCACTCTCGCTCCGCACCATGGCCTGGACCAGGCTCGGACGCGAGAGATCGCCGCCGCCGATCGCCTCCGTGAGAACACGGCGGTGCTCCGCCCAAGCCGGGCAGACCTCCACCGTATCTTCCGGGCGATCCACACAATGGTGACACCCGGGCGTTTCCTCCCGCCTTATGCGAAACAGGAACTTCCCGAAAGAACCGTGTCCGGTGAGGACCTGCGTCAGGCGGAAGGTGAGGACGCCGTGGCGCCTCTCTAACCACTCCTCAAAGAGGGGACTTATCGCCGCGATTGTGGCGTGCCCAGCGCTGGGCTGCGACAGTCGCAGTCTCCATGTCGCCATGAGATCCCGCCGGAGCTCTGTCCGCTGTACCGTGATTTCTCGCGGCAGCGGAGTTACACTCCGGCCTCACCGGAGACCGTGCCTCTGGGACGCGTTCAACCGACGGGCTGGCCGTAGCCTCAGGGAACGCGCCCACATCGGTGCCCGGTAAAGGGCCATGGACCGCACGACCCCCGCGTAAAGCCTCCGGCAGGAGGCGTTTGGACCCCCCAAATTGGGCAGGAGCCGCTTGAAGGCAGCCCCAGCCCGCTCCAGTCTGGGAGCCAAACGTCGGAAATGCTCCACGAAGTTCCACCGGCTGTCGAGGACGAGTCCCAGGTACTTCATCGTCGACTCGACTCCGATGTGAATCCCTCCTACCGTTATTTGGTTATTTAAAAATCATTCCCTATGGGGGTAAACTAGCGGTTGATTTTAAAATTCACAAACACTATTAAATTTTTTATGTAAGTACCTCTTTTTAAGAGATTTAGTGTCTAAACACACTATGCCGAAGTTACGCGACCGAAGTTCCGCGGCTGATGTTACGTTCCGACGTGTTCGGCTGATATGACACACCATAAGCGCCGAACTTACGCGGCGGAAATTCAGTTGCGGAACTTCAGTGTCTTGAACGCTGTCATGGCGTCGTGTCGTGTTATCTAAACAGGCGGATAGACAGACGCAAAAGAAAGTGATGCTGTTAGGATTACGTTATTACTTTTTTTAAATACTTGCATAGAAAATAGAGCTGTTATGTCGTTACATAAATAAGAAGCACTTTCGTATTTGCAAATAAAAATACTTTGAACTTCCGAGGATTTTTTCGCTGATACGATTATGATCTTTATTTACAAGGCAACACGAATCAATTGCCAATGCAAGTATTTTAGTATTTCATCCATTTATTTAATCCAAATGAACTGACCGTGAGTGCCCAGCTTAAGCGGGCATGCCTGCCTCCCGCTGCTCCCCGCCCCGGATCTTCTTCGGCTATCGAACCGAACTTCGGTCGCGTATAATATGTGCTCTACAAAATACGTTGCCGCCGAATTGTCGCTGAACTTACGCCCGACCGAAGTTCGGCTGTACGCTAGAACGCAACGTAATTTCGGCATAGTGTGTCGTCAGTAATTCAAATAGCATTGCAGGCGTAACCATGCCGAACTTCGGTCGCATAACTTCGGCATAGTGTGTTTAGACACTTAAGGGATTGGGTAGTTTGTATCTTGAAGTAACATTTAGTCTTAATATTTTTTAATTCCCACGGGATAGGGAATAAAGAGGATTTATATTTTCGCTTTAAAGTTACTTTCAAAGGCAAGTTGGTAATTTTCCGTTTACCTGCTATTGTTTGGTTTTAAGATTTATTATGCTCCAGCAATCATATATCAATCTGCGTGCCGCTCCTCGAGTGCTCTGTGCTATACATATTATAAGCAGTGCGAGAAGATATTGTCTAGCCGAAGTTCGCACGGGTGTAAAAGTATCGCGGCGATTTTTTTTCGCGCACTGCATTTTCAAGGCTCTGCTTAGAGCGCGGAGAGCTAAAAATCCAACAGTGTGTTTTTTCGTCGCGCTGGGATGCACTCTGTTGTTGTTAAGGTTGGATTCTCGAAGCTCGGCTCAAAACCGAGAGTTGCGCGATAACATCCCGCCGCGATATTTTTACGTCCGTGCGAACGTCGGCTTACTTGGATTAACACTTAGGGTACTTTTAATCCCGGTAGTACACACGGCTACTGATGTGTAGCTATATATTTCCAGTTTACACTGACCTCTCATTGTAAGGAAATCTTACACAATGCGAGATCAGCTTATACTGGAAATGCATAGCTTGATCTGTAGCCGTGCGTAAGTTCCCGTGGGTTACTTTCCGACATCCACGCGGGCGAAGCCGCGGGCAAAAGCTAGTTAGAAATAAATAAATCATTATTTTTATGCCAACGGTACCTTCCTGACTTGCCCAAATGCCGAACTAGTGTATAAATGACACGAACGCGCGACAGAGCGAACTAGACGATCCATACAAAGCCAGCGCTCCCCGCGTATAATGCTAGTAGCTGGATTGATCGCACGATTAGTTAGTTGACCTCTAAACACCCGTTTCCACGAGCGTAATAAGATCGCGGCGGGATTTTACCGCGCACTGGATTTTCAACTCTCTGCTTAGCGCCGGGAGTTGAAAATCCAACAGTGTGTTTTTCGTCGCGCTGGGATGCACTCTGTTTTTGTTAGGTTGGATTCTCAACGCTCGGCTCAACAACGAGAGCTGAAAATCCAGTGCGCGATAAAAATCCCGCCGCGATTTTATTTCGTCCGTGCGAACGTCGACTAAGGGCTTTATCACACTAGCGAGTTGCGAGCGAGTGGAAAGCGGGGCGAGTGCGCCGCGAGCTCGCCGCGAGGAAAATAATAGTTGTGCATCTGGGTGACATAAAATTAAAGCCCTGTAGCTTTACGTAGGTACTAGTAACCTTTATCATAATAAGAATTAAATGCTTTTAGTATACAGCTCAATTGCCATAGCTGCATAAAATCACAAATAAGAATGGCATTTTTTGGTTTTGCAGTTGATCAGAAGTGATGGGCCTCGTTGTCTGTTGGGCCTGGTTCTAGCGCAGGCTGCGAGCGAAGAACTTGGGGCGGCGCGTGACACTGGCGTCCTCCTGCCATCCGCGCGTAGGAACCAGCTTGAACGTCTCATGCTCAAGGGGATGCCGCAGCTCTTAAGTGCTCTTAGTGGTAAGATGACCAATTCAGATCTATGAGTAATCTTGCCACATATTGTATTAAAAGTAATGTTTTAGATCTTAACGTTCTTACTTTTGCTTTTGTTGTAGCAGTGGTTGTAACTGCCTTCAACTGTTTTCTTCAGTATCTCTTGGATCATAATCTGCATCCATATTTCTTTCAGATATTTTGGAAAAGAATGCCCAGAAGGAAGGACAGTCCAATCCGCCTCCGTCACCAACAAATGGTGTTCCACAAACATCTGCACTACCAGACCTTTTGGCGAATGCACATGATGTCAGTACTACAGATAAGTAAGTAAAAAAAAAATATTTTAATAAAATGTTACATACATCCAAACTACCCTTAGAAATACTGCAGTCATGGACAGGTCTTCTGTCAATCTATTTGCTTCTTAGAACAACTGTGAAACTGATAGGTAATAGGTAATACGGGCTGGTATCCGCAACTCCACGACAATGCGCGTATTTTGCGTATAAGTGTGAAAGTGATATAGATATCCTTATTTTAATAAGATCATTTTGCATTTCATGACAGTGCAATTTCAATTTCATGCCAGTGACTAAAAAGTCAAATATTATACTTGTTCCAGGGCTCTGAATATGGAGATAGTGGTAAAGTGTCTTACTACTCTTCAACATCTATTCTCGTGGTTGCCATTATCATCTCACGTGCCGCCATCATTAGTCACCACAGTTTTCTATTGGGGCAGCATAGCAACACAATCACAGGTATGTCATGTTGTGCTACAAACATGTCAGCGTATCCAAAATTATAAAGAATTAGCTCTGTACTCTCATGTAATGCGGAACCAAGAAGGAAGCACGAAGGTAGCCCGTGAAATTTAATAACTGTTTAAGTTCAAATTACCCAATTGAATGACTATTTCATGAAATCAGGACATTTGAGGTCAATTCTAATTTAAAAAGTTGTATTGCTGATTTAAATTATTATAACTGAGTAAAACATATTTGTTACGGTCGCGAATTATGTTTTAATTAACATACGCCCTGAGACCGACCTGCAAATTGCGAAGAACATAAGAAAATTTGAATGCAGCGGGCTAGCCTGGCGCTTTCGCCTTAAGACGCTCCGTAGACATAGGTAAGGATGAAGGTGTATGTGTGTGCGCAGAGCGTGGAGGCGGCGTTGTGCGGACTGGGCGGCGTGTGCGAGCTGCTTTACCGGCGGTACGCGCCGCCGTCGTCGGCTGCCACGGCGCTGCGCCTGCAGCACTGCGCGCTGCGCCTGCTGCGCCATCTGACGCACACGCAGCACGCCATCATGCATGCTCACCACGAGTTAGTACTTATATACTCAATTTTTAGGGTTCCGTACCTCAAAAGGAAAAAACGGAACCCTTATAGGATCACTTGTGTGTCTGTCTGTCTGTCCGTCTGTCACAGCCAATTTGCTCCGAATGTAATGGGCCAATTAAGTTGAAATTTGATACACATGGATTTCTGAGGCCCAAACACGTACGGCTAAAGTAAATAAATGAATTTTGAATATGGGGGTCACTTTTAGGGGGCAAATAAGAAAAAAAAAAGTTTCGCAAACTGTACCGTGTGACACAATGAGGTATTATAATACTAGAGGCGCAGCGTCCTACAAAAAAATTCAGAAAAACGTACCGACTTACCGAGTAGACGACAAAAAACGACGACGAAAGACGTAGCTTTGAAACGGATACATAAATATGTCAATCTGTCAAAATAATCTATGTTTGTCTCACTTCTTCTACCGTCAAACTAATTACGTTGGAATGAGACAAGACATTGTTACCGCAAAAACGGCCAGAGTTGCCAACGATCGACATAATTTCCACAGAATTTAATGAAGGTTTTTATTGAATCAAAATGAAAGGTTGTAATATGGAACTTTCAATAGACTAAAGATTTAAAGAAATTGATTAGAAGTAAGGATTAGAGTACATATAAGAACTCATGTGCATCCTCATCATGAACACTCCTCCATGTGCTTCTGATCTTTAGGTACCCTGGAAAACAAATAAGAGATCACTCTGTCTAGTACTGCACCTATTGACGTGTTTATGATGAATGTACGTTGCGATGAAATAACGTAAATTCTTATAGTGTAGCTGTTTCGATCCATTTTAAAAATAATAAAAACCGGCCAAGCGCGTGTGGACCACGCAAAATGAAGGGCTCCGTAATTGAAAAGAATGTAACCCAAAAACAAACTTAAAAACAAGAAATCCCAAAAACAAAATGTGTAAGTAAGTATGCGATAAAATGACAAAATAACTAACTGACTAAATTTAAAAACTACCCTACCCTACCAGTACCCCACTCGCTACCTCTCCTTTTTAGGGTTCCGTACCTCAAAAGGAAAAAACGGAACCCTTATAGGATCACTCGTGTGTCTGTCTGTCCGTCTGTCACAGCCAATTTGCTCCAAATCAAGTTGAAATTTGGTACACATATGGATTTCTGTGACCCAACACGTACAGCTAAAGTAAATAAATTAATTTTGAATATAAGGGTCACTTTTAGGGGGCAAACTAGAAAATTAAAAGTTTTGCAAACTGTACCGTGTGACATATCAAATGAAAGGGCTTACTATGAAGGTTTCAAATACATTTTTTTTTATAATTTGTAATAAATATTTTAGAAAATAGACGAGAGTTATTTAAGAAAATAGACGAAAATTGACCATTCCTCCTTTTCTCCGAAACTACTGAGCCTAAAATTTTGAAAAAAAAAATACAGAAAATAGGTCTATACCTGTAGATTACCGGAAAACCTATAAGAAGTTTGTGGTCTTAAAATAACTTGGTAAATCTCTCAATATTGTGAGTACAAACTTACATTTACTCTTGGAATGTCTGGGAGAACAAGTTTTTCAACTGTAATGTTAAATTTGTTCTTGGGATAATTTCATACCAACTACGGAACCCTTCATTGTGCGTAGTCCGACACGCACTTGTCCGGTTTTTTTTACTTATTCTTCTTTTCATTTTGACGGTACATTTATGTTGCTGATACTGTTTGGGCTCAGTAGGTCTAGGTGGCCACGTTTATGCGGCGCCAGAGGCGTTGTTCAGATCGTCAAGGGTGCAAGTGAACGGACATTTTGGACACTAGCAGATGGGACATAGTCTGTTCAGGAGCAAAGCATTCACACTGGGTGGATGTTGGATGAATTGATAATGTCCCATTTCGCCAGATTATGTTTGCAGCGGCCTACTTAGGTACGCAATCGATTCAGTGCTTTCTAAATAGGCCACTGCAGTTCGCGACCGGGTGCATGAAAGGAGCCTCCCAAACTCCCGGCGCAATCATTTCACCACGAATGGTACATCCACACGTGTTCGTTTCAACCGCGCGGCCATGGCGTTAAAAAAAAAAACTATGCCAACATTTTGTAACAATTTGTAAAAGTTGACTCCCAAAACCACAAATTTGTCAAAGCTATGGTTAAAAAGTTAGAAGGGTTTGAACGTGGCCGCGCCATCGAAACGCGGAGAACCGCGCGGCCACGGAGATCTCAGTAACTAAGCGTTGCACAGACCTGAAATTTTGGTAAATAACAGATTCAATTTGTAAACAATTTGTAAAAACATAGAAAAAAATCCTAGGTTAATATTTTAGGAGCTGTGAGACTAAAACCCCGTGGCCGCGCCAACGAAACGGTGACAAAAACGTGATAGCCGATATCTCGCTGAAAAAGCATCGCAGACGTCTAGAGTTTTTTGTAAAACCCAGATTTGAATTTGTCAAAACTTACAAAAATGCAACAAAAAATACTAGGTTAATATTTTAGGAGCTGTGAGACTAAAACCCCGTGGCCGCGCCATCGAAACGGTGACAAAAACGTTATCACCGATATCTCGCTGAAAAAGCATCGCAGAGGTCTGAAGTTTTTTGTAAAACCTAGATTTGAATTTGTCAAAACTTGTAAAAATACAACAAAAAATCCTAGGTTTATATTTCAGGACCCGTGCCATAGAAACGGCGAAAAACACGTTATCGCCGATATCTCACTGAAAAAGCATCGCAGAGGTCTGAAATTATTTGTAAAACCTAGATTTGAATTTGTTAAAATTTGTAAAAATATAACAAAAAATCCTAGGTTTATATTTCAGGAGCCGCGCCATTCAAACGGTGAAAAATATGTTATCGCCGATATCTCGCTGAAAAAGCATCGCAGAGGTCTGAAGTTTTTTGTAAAACCTAGATTTGAATTTGTCAAAACTTGTAAAAATACAACAAAAAATCCCAGGTTTATATTTCAGGAGCTGTAAGACTAAAACCCCGTGGCCGCGCCATCGAAACGGTGACAAAAACGTGATAGCCGATATCTCGCTGAAAAAGCATCGTAGACGTCTAGAGTTTTTTGTAAAACCCAGATTTGAATTTGTCAAAACTTACAAAAATGCAACAAAAAATACTAGGTTTATATTTCAGGAGCTGTAAGACTAGAACCTCATGGCCGCGCTATTGAAACGGTGAAAAATACGTTATCACCGATATCTCGCTGAAAAAGCATCGCAGAGGTCTGAAGTTTTTTGTAAAACCTATATTTGAATTTGTCAAACTTGTAAAAATACAACAAAAAATCCTAGGTTTATATTTCAGGAGACGCGCCATTGAAACGGTGAAAAACACGTTATCGCCGATATCTCACTGAAAAAGTGTCGCAAAGGTCAAAAATTTTGACAAATTCAAATCTAGGTTTTACAAAAAATTTCAGACCTTTGCGACACTTTTTCAGTGAGATATCGGCGATAACGTGTTTTCACCGTTTCAATGGCGCGTCTCCTGAAATATAAACCTAGGATTTTTTTGTTGTATTTTTACAAGTTTTGACAAATTCAAATCTAGGTTTTACAAAAAACTTCAGACCTCTGCGATGCTTTTTCAGCGAGATATCAGCTATCACGTTTTTTTCACCGTTTCAATGGTGCTGCCATGAGGTTCTAGTCTTACAGCTCCTGAAATATAAGCCTTGTATTTTTTGTTGTATTTTTGTAAGTTTTGACAAATTCAAATCTGGGTTTTACAAAAAACTCTAGACGTCTGCGATGCTTTTTCAGCGACATATCGGCTATCACATTTTTTTCACCGTTTCGATGGCGCGGCCATGGGGTTCTAGTCTTACAGCTCCTGAAATATAAACCTAGGATTTTTTGGTGTATTTTTACAAGATTTGACAAACTCAAATCTAGGTTTTACAAAAAACTTCAGACCTCTGCGATGCTTTTTCAGCGAGATATCAGCTATCACGTTTTTTTCACCGTTTCAATGGCTCGGCCATGAGGTTCTAGTCTTACAGCTCCTGAAATATAAGCCTAGTATTTTTTGTTGCATTTTTGTAAGTTTTGACAAATTCAAATCCCCAGTTTTACAAAAAACTCTAGACGTCTGCGATGCTTTTTCAGCGAGATATCGGCTATCACGTTTTTTTCACCGTTTCGATGGCGTGGCCATGGGGTTCTAGTCTTACAGCTCCTGAAATATAAACGTAGGATTTTTTGTTGTATTTTTACAAGTTTTGACAAATTCAAATCTAGGTTTTACGAAAAACTTCAGACCTCTGCGATGCTTTTTCAGCGAGATATCAGCTATCACGTTTTTTTCACCGTTTCAATGGTGCGGCCATGAGGTTCTAGTCTTACAGCTCCTGAAATATAAGCATTGTATTTTTTGTTGCATTTTTGTAAGTTTTGACAAATTCAAATCTGGGTTTTACAAAAAACTCTAGACGTCTGCGATGCTTTTTCAGTGACATATCGGCTATCACATTTTTTTTACCGTTTCGATGGCGCGGCCATGGGTTTCTAGTCTTACAGCTCCTGAAATATAAACCTAAGATTTTTTGGTGTATTTTTACAAGATTTGACAAACTCAAATCTAGGTTTTACAAAAAACTTCAGACCTCTGCGATGCTTTTTCAGCGAGATATCAGCTATCACGTTTTTTTCACCGTTTCAATGGCGCGGCCATGGGGTTCTAGTCTTACAGCTCCTGAAGTATAAACTTAGGATTTTTTGTTGTATTTTTACAAATTTTGACAAATTCAAATCTATGTTTTACAAATAATTTCAGACCTCTGCGATGCTTTTTCAGTGAGATATCGGCGATAACGTGTTTTTCACCGTTTCGATGGCGCGGCCACGGGGTTTTAGTCTCACAGCTCCTAAAATATTAACCTAGGACTTTTTTCTATATTTTTACAAATTGTTTACAAATTGAATCTGTTATTTACCAAAATTTCAGGTCTGTGCAACGCTTAGTTTCTGAGATCTCCGTGGCCGCGCGGTTCTCCGCGTTTCGATGGCGCGGCCACGTTCAAACCCTTCTAACTTTTTAACCATAGCTTTGACAAATTTGTGGTTTTGGGAGTCAATTTTTACATGTTGCCATAGTTTTTTTTTTTTAACGCCATGGCCGCGCGGTTGAAACAAACACCATCCAAACGGCCTTTATCTTACTGATCTTCAAATAAAAAAAAAATAAAAAAAATAGTAGCCTTTATTTCGGACAAGTGACATCAATAGTGGATGGGTGTAGGTGGTGGGTAGTAAAGCTTAATATTATTACTTTCCAACAAGATTATTCAAAATCCAAAAAAAGATCAAGATTTAAAAAATAATCATGATTATTAGTAGTTTTTGTCCCCTACAGCATCTCTATGTATTTACAGACTCTAGAAACATTACCCATAAGGGGACGTGAATTTACAGGCAAATGACGCAGAGATCAGCGTTTACCTATATAAATGCCCTTTGTCACTTAGAAGTGCTAGTAGTAAATTACTAGAGCGAGAAGTCCATTCGCACGTCAAAGGGCTTTCGATTTCAATGAAATTAAATCAGATGCTTACGAGCGGAATTCCCGCTTTAGCGAATGATGAAGTGTCAGAAAGAGATGGAGATACAGAAAAATGCAGATCCGTGCGCGTTAGTAACAGAGTAGTCTCAAGGAAAGACTGCACTGTCGTGACTGATAGCTTTGGGAACGACCTATACCGACGATATTTCTGTGTCACTAAGTCACTAATCAACATTATAAATTCTCAGTAGTGATCATTGAACATTCTGTCCATTTCAGTTACCTTAACAAGTTAGCAGAGTTCCTAAAACTGTTTGTATCATTGCATTTCAAGAGGTTAGAGGCGGAGCCAGAGTTTGATGCCATCGAATTTTTGTCATATCTATTCCAATATACATTCCAGGTATGTTTTATTCTCAAAAGCTATGAAAATGTTCATTAATTTACAATGTTGATCTAATGAAAAATGTTTTCAGGTGCCCACGTGTGCTATTTTTGTAAACTGTTTAGATATATGGATACAATTTATCGATATTTTGAAGCCAGAAGACACACCAAAGTACGTAAATATTAACGTTTCGATTTGACAATTAAATTAGCAGCCATATTATTTTTTTAAATTTGTTCATAACATTATGTGTTGTGTTATTTCAGATATTGGGAAGCGTTACAGGCGCTCGTGAATGGAGTCTTGAATAAAATACAGTTCCAACACAATAAAGCGCAATTACAACACCTAGACAACGACATTAGAGATGATGACGTTAGTGGATGTTCTTATTATCTTATAGCTTGGTGCTGAGGCGCACTATCTAACATAAAGCCCCATTTACACGGTGCAAGTTTCTGGAACGTTCAAGAGCAATAATCGGATGCCATAAAGCAAGTTCAATTATTGCCATTCAAGAATTGCATGCAAGTGTTTACACTCGTGCAATTCCATAAAATGGCATACAATAATTGAATGCCAGTTTTGCCATTCAATAAAATTGCAAGGCGATTATTGCATGCAAGTTTTGCCTCGTCTAAACACAAAGTTGCACGTCCTTGTACAATTGATTCAAGTATTGCCCGTATTTACTCTGCCAAATGTTTCATCAATTATTATTGAACATCTTCAAACGAACGAAAGAAGTTAAAAAAAAAATGATTTTTTTTTTAACTTGTTTCGTTCGTTTGTTAACACTCACCGCACTGGTGTTTGAATGATAGTCATGCCAGAATTGAATGCCAAATTTTATTTTACGTGCGAATATTGGGTGTGTAATTTTATTGTACACACAGCAGCAGGTCAAGTTACTACAAACTGTCAATTTTTCTCATTCGATTTTGAACTTAACCATCAACATCTTAAGGTTTAAAATCATTTGGAGAAAGACAGTTTGGTTGTATATACTTGCGAGTTTGTTTACACCTATACCATTTATGATGTTTAGATGGTGCCAGTTAATTACTGCTTCAATTTTTTGGTATACCAATAAACTTGCATCGAGTAAATGGGGCTTTAAAAAGATAACGTGCCATTTTAATATTGCCAGATATATTGCATCACAAGGATCTTCAAAATAGCTGCCTTGATTGAATCAGATAACTTAATATTTTTGGATGTATTTCAGGGCCAGACAGAGTGGCACACATTCCTGAAACATTGTATAGAATGCATAGCTCGCGTTGCAGAGCTAGCACCGCTTGACGTGTTCACTGCAGTGGTGAGTAGACACAATTACATACTTATACAGGGTTATTGGTAAAACACCAGCAACCTCTTAAGGGGTCATTGTACTCATCATTATGAACAACTTTTACTATGGGACCAAACCTGAATTCGCGAAAAAAAAAAATCAGATGTTCAGTACATTTATCTACATCAAACTCGTCAAAATGTAGGGAGCAGCTGATTTTTTTTCGCGATTTCAGGATTGGTCCCATAGTAAAAGTTGTTCATAATGATGAGTACAATGACCCCTTAAGAGTTTGCTGGTGTTTTACCAATAACCCTGTATAGGTCATAAACTCCATTTGAAATAAGATAAGACATTTAAATAAACGTTTTTTACAGTACGTTCAACCGATTTAGACTTCAAAAAGATTTATTTAAATGTCTAATCTCATTTCAAATGCAGTATAGTATTCCATTTACGAAACATTTCAAAGCGAACTCAAAAACAAAATGCATGCAAAAAATATTTTTTATAACTGAGGCAGTTAAGTAGGGGGAAAACCGAATCCATAAGAGATACGGGGAACTGTCATAATGAAACATTAGCCCTATTATCCATGAATAAAAATTTCGCATACTTAATTTCGCAGTCAACTGAGAGTTGTCCATAAAAAGGACTAAAAATGTTTCCTAAGACCGAAGATCTGTATCTCTTATGAATTCGATTTTCCCCTGCTGACCCAATTTAAAAAAATACTGTGTATAGGTTCTGTATTCAAACAAATGAGTGCGATAAATCGCTTGGCGATTCTCGCTGAGTCTCCCAATGACATTTTCGTTTCTCGAAGGTCGAGAACTAATGAAATTTTTAAAGAATTAGTTAAACTTATAACATAAATATGTCAAAGGGGACAGCCCACCTGCCATACTACAAAATGCCTGAAATTAACAGTAATGAAATATACGCCAAATCGTAGGAAACCTAATACAATTTCAATATTTATCAAAAACCTAGGTGCAAGGCAGTTCCAAACATTTTTTCTAAAATGTAGGTTAAGTCAAGGTTAAGGATTAATATGCAATAATTAAACAACATAAATGCATTTAAATGTTTTATTCATCATTAAAAACAACTAAAGAAAACCAGGGAATCTCAATACTTACAGCTTGTGGTGTTATCCATGCCTATAACAACGTACTTCATTATTGTGCACTGATAAGAGGTTACTTCTCAACTTCTCACACAACATCCTTGCATTATCGATATAGCAATTTAACACAGTGAAGGTTTCTATCCAGTTTTAAATGTAGGTACACGGGGCACAAGTCCCAAACAGCAGCAGCGTCGCGACGCTGCTGCTGTTTGGGACTTGTGCCGACTTGGCCCGACGGGCCTGAACCTGCTTTTTATACGACGCGTCGTATAAAAAGCAGGTTCAGGCCCGTCGTCCAAAAGCCGAATCGTCGTTTAGGCGGGTCCAATCTAAGTCAAATCAAAATCAAGTCAATCTAAGTCTAAGTTCAAAAATGGGTATAATGTGCAGAAGTAATATAAATATCATAAAAAGCAACCTGTAACTCAACTCGCAAAAGCAAAACCATGAATCAAGTAAACAATCGCAAAATGAAATGCAGTAATGTCAAACTGTCAGTAAGGCAAAGGATATGTGATTCATACAGCCTACGATACGTTTTCTACTTTGAAAATAATATTATTTTAATTAATATTGACAAGCATATTTTATTTTAATTAGATTTATGATTTATAAATGTCGAATTATATTAAATTAATGATAACTGTGTACTAATTCTATAAAATAGTTCGATATGGATTATTTGACAATTCCTGTTTGGCTGTATGTCACTTACTCATGACAAATAAACACTGACCTGCATTATAAAATAATAATGAATTAGAAGGATATCAAGTTAAATATTTCAATGTTTGTTATATTTTTACCCTAGGTAAACAAACTTGAGAATTATTTCATTATACATATTTTATTCTAAATACAATTATGGGAGTATTAGTAGTTTCTGTCCATTTCCTACTATTTAATGTAATATTCTTTTATTCCACAAATAGTACCAATTAATTGATAAATTTCTTTTTTCTTTTTTTTAGCAATTTATTTAATTTTTAATATTATAAATGATTATATTTTTGATGAAAAAATCTCTAATTAAAATAATAAATCCTCGTGCAAACGATGCTTCAATGTGTCTGTATTCGCAGTTGGAGCGCTGGCAGTGCCTGGCGGGCGTGCACGCGCGCGCGGCCACGCGGGGCGGCGAGGGCGAGCGATTATTGGCCGCGCTACTCGACCTCGCCACGCTCACCCGCGTGCTGGGACGCCTCGCGCCTGCCTTACTTGCCGGTACACCCCTCACTATCTTTAAAGGAATTTCAAATATGTAGTTATATGCATTTTATTTTATGATCTTCTGATTATCTTATCATCTTTGTTCAGAGACGGAGAGCAGTAGGCGCGCGACGGGCTGGGCGCTGGGCGCGACGCTAGTGGAGCGCATGGCGGGCGCGCTGGCCGGCGCCGCGCTCACGCGCCCGCACCGCGCCGCGTCACTCGCGCACCTTGCGCACGCGCACGTGCAGGTGTAAGTACATACGCGCACAGTAAGTATAAGACAGCTCTTAGTTACTTGTTAGTTCTGACGTGCATTTTGTTCCACAGGCACGCGGAGATGTTCGCGTGTATGGGCGCATGGTGTTGCTACGCGAACGAGTGCGGCGTCCCAGTCCAAACGATGGAGGGACTGTTCTCTTCTGCGGTACCCTTCTTACTTCCACACGAAATACCGGTCTGTTTCAACCTTTGTTCATTTGAATCCTTATTTTTGTTCGATAAGCTGAGGTTTTTGGATATATGGTTTTTTATCGTGCCTTTTTTGTAGGAACCGCCGTTATTGTGCCATGCTGCAGCGCATCTTCTCTTGAGTCTCGCAAAAAACGTGAAATTTAACTGCGATCCTGTAGCGCTCTCTGGGGACTTGTATGAACATGCACAAAGATCTCTGCAGTACCTCCCGTCTAAGGTACGATTATCTCACAAAATATCTTCTTGAATCTTCCTAGGGTTCTTCCTAACCACTTTGGAACGTCTTCAGTTACATTTACTATTTGAAAAAAAGTTTTAAATAAAAACACAACATGATAAGAAACCGTTGGAATAAAACTACTTATCGACGGTTAAGAATCAATAGTGTCTATCTCACTGAGAGATCTCGCTGAGATAGACACTATTGATGCTGAACCGTCGTTATGCCATTGAAAGCATTAAATTAGTATCAGTTGCCACCGCTGATAGCATAGCAGCATAATGCTGCAGCTGGGATCGTCTGGCAGAGATCGCTGATTGCGATAAGGCCGCCCTATTATTTGGTGCATAATAAGGCATATTGTGTGTCAGACGGCTGCGGTGGTCCGCGAGGCGCTGGTGTCGCTGGCGCTGCGGGGCGCGGGCGCGGCGGCGCGCGCGCTGCTGGCGGCGTGGGGCGGCGCGCTGGGCACGGCGGGCCCGGCGCACGCGCTGCCACCGCTCACGGCGCTGCTGCACGCCTTCTCTGACGCGCCTACGCTGGCCAAGAAGGTATGTGCTCACTGTTGAATCGTACTGGATTCGGAAACCTTCAGGGGATGAATTTTCAAAAATACTTCTATAGACTGTGCGTTGCCTGTCAGTGACTTCAACATTTTTATTAAGTAGTTGTTCATCTTTGTTGTGTGATGCGAAGGAATGAGGAAAATGTCGTAGGACATGCTTTGAGTATGAATGTGTATGGTTACAAGACTAGATACAACTATTCCATCCACTGTTTTTTGGTTTTCCCCAAAGAAGTGATAGAGATGGATTATATGAAACATGGTATGACTGAAAAGGGGGTGACTACTAATATGACGGATGGTTAATAGAGCTGCACCAAACCCAAAAAACTCGCTCGCGCTCATACCAACAGCGGCCTTTTAATTGTGTCTGGGGGATGTTTGGCAGTTACGCCTGGTCTGCTGCTTACAAATAATATTGAAATAGTTCCCCGAGCATCATTATTATAAAAATTAAGACTCAAACTATAAGTAAGATGACATAATTTTTTGCGAGCTTTAGGAGGCATATCACAAAATTGCGTTTTGACAGATTCTTTACAAGGTAGCACGGCGACGCATCGTATTCTGTAGCAACTTAGCAGTTGTAATTACGTTTATTTTGAGTTTTATACAGGATGAAATTTATAACATCATCACCAAATCGTAATGGGAGATTGTACTCATCATTATGAACAACTTTTACTATGGGATCAAACCTGAAATCGCGAAAAAAATATCAGCTGTTCAGTACATTTATCTATGTACTAGCTGACCCGACAGACGTTGTCCTGTCTTAGCTATGAATATTCTAATGTAAACGCGCGAAGTTCCTGAAGGCGCAAGCTGAGCACATTTTGAATTGTTTAGGAAAACTTAATTTATATTTTAAGAATGAACCTAATATTTTTTGCTGAAAAGTAAAATACCGGAATAAATTTATACTTAGTAAAAAGTCAAGAACATGAAAATGATTAATTGGAGCCAATTAATTTGAAAAAAAAAATGTTTTGAGTATGAATGTCAATGGCTATATGAGTAGGGGAAGATCAAGAAACGATGGATGGACTGTGTTAAAGATGATATGGTTATAAAGGGGGTGACTACCGAGATGACGACTAATAGAGAAGTATGGAAGAAAGGGACATGTTGCGCCGACCCAAAATAAATTGGGATAGTAGGTTGTTACCATAGGCCTATAAAAAATCTGAGGTTGTTACTTGTATCAAATCTCCACATATTTAGTACAGTAGTGTTAGTAAATTGACGTTATAACAATAAACTGTGTAGAAGTTTCTTTCATACAAACTTTGTCCTGACAATTACAAATACAACAAAAAAGAATTAGCCAAATACGTGCATCCGTTCTGAAGTGATGCGCGTACCTACATACATTCGGCAATTGATTTTTATTTTAGAATACTACATAAGTAGCTGACTCGCCAGACGACCTGTCAAAAATTCAATAAATCGAACGGCAGCAAAACAAATGAACAACTGATTATAAAATGAATTTGAATTTGAAATTCTAAAAAGAATGAAAGTTTCCCGACAGACATTGCCCTGCCCTTTCATGTATGAGAAAATGAATTTTCTTTATATTTTTTTGTGAATTTTCCTGTTTTTAATAGTTATTCTGCTATTCGGGACGGAGACAAATACAACAAATCAAAAACCATGAAAATTGGTCCAGTATTTCTCGAGTTATAAGTGTTCGAACAAACCCAACTTTGTTTTATATATATAGATATCAAACTCGTCAAAATGTAGGGAGCAGCTGATTTTTTTTTCACGATTTCATGTTTGGTCCCATAGTAAAAGTTGTTCATAATGATGACTACAATCTCCTATTTCGATTTGGTGCACGTTATAAATTTCATCCTGTATAATATTTTTTTTGTTTATAGTATGAAATTTTAATTTCTTATGAATTAACGTTTATTCTGATATATAAATTTTACGTAATAATATTAATGTAGTAAGGAGACAAGTATTGTTAATTCTGAACTTTTTTAGTAGTTTTATGGTTTGAAATGGGATTTTTTTCCATAAATATTTCAAAATTCTGAGGCCACTATGGAGAGATATTATTATATACATATATATTTTTCATTTAATTTTCTTATGTAAGTAGTTCAATCCACGAGCTCAAAACAGTGCATTTTATGAAAATCTTGCTTTTAAAAAAAAATGTTTTTTTTTTTCGCGGACAAAAAAGAAGTTGTCGAAATCTTTCAGTTTCTCAGATTAAGAACGCGAACGTTGGCCATTTAACGCAAAAATCACGGTCGAAATGTAATAGCGGCGCCCTTGAAAGCGTCTGACGCAAAAAACCGCCGACGGGATGTGTCTGGCAGTATTGATTATTGAATACTAATATGACGGATGGTTGCGCCAAACCAAAAAATAAAAGATGATGATAATGCCTGTCATATGTAAGTAGCCCTATGTTATGGTTATGACGTAGCCTAAATTAACACACCTTCACCAGGCGATAGCGGAAGGTATTCAGAGCTCGGCAGAGACAGCGTTACGAATGCTCTGCGAGCCTTCCTTCGCGGCAGCTGAAGCGGAGATCACGGACTTTTTCCTCGCACTGTTCACCGCACTGCTGCCGCAACTCGGCAACTTTGCCTACAACGCCATCGACGTGTTCTTGGAGGTTGCGCAGAGGTATGTATTTCCCCCTTTAAATAAAAACGTTTCTTAAAGTTACGAGATGTTTATACGTCAAAAATTTTTGGTTAGAGTCGGTAATCATTACTTCACTTTAAGAAACGTTTTTAAAGTTTGTGAATAGATCACGATTTATATTGCTTAGTGGAGATATTTATTTATGTCAGATATTTATGTTGCCAGTGGGATGTCAAATACTTTTGCAATATGAATATATGAGCGGCACTCAATCTATCTTTTCCCAACTATGTTGGGGTCGGCTTCCAGTCTAACCGGATGCAGCTGAATACCAGTATTTTACGTGGAGCGACTGCCTATCTGACCTCCACAACCCAGTTACTGGGTAATACGATACCCCTTGGTAAGACTGGTTGTCAGACTTTCGGGGTTCTGACGACCCGTAACGAATGTCAAAGATCCACGAATGACAGCCGGGACCAACGGCTTAACGTGCTTTCCGAGGCACGGAGGAATCTCGCTATGTAAATATGGTCACCCATCCAACACCAACCCCGGCAAGCGTAGCTTAACCTGACGGATCGACCCGTGCGGCTGTTATTACTTAGCCACGAGTTCCGCTGAGAGGCACTGATTGCGATATAGAATAAAGCGGCTCGAAACATTATACTGTAAGATTTTTATGCTGCCAAACAGACGATGTCATATATTTTTGATCACGACAAGCTATCACATTTTTCTAAACTGAACTAAGTAGGCATTTATTTGTAATGCAAGACGAGACTAGAGATGACACGTCTTTTTAAAGCCGATGTGGCATCCTATATTTTGGCGTTGCATGTCTCGTCAGATGGTTTTGGTGTTCCTTCGCTGTCACATATTTGTGCCGCTACTTGTACAGCATATATCAGAAAGGCGTGGTAAAAAATAGTCAGCCGTCCCATACATTTGGGTCGAGTAGGCATTCAAGTTTGGTATGGGACAGCTGATTATTTTTTCGCGATTACGATGTTGGTCCTATGGAGAAAGTTGTTCAGTTTGATGGTCTCTACCACACCCCTAAATTTGACCACGCCTTTCTGAAACACGCTGTATACAGGGTGTAAGGGACAGGTTGGCAAAAACTGAAACAGTAGCTTCAGACCATGATTTATGACTGAAAAACGTTGGATTTTTCTTCAGGAAAATTGTCGAATTTTCCGACCGTTTTTCAACTAGATTTGTGTTCTATTCATTTGTTACAACAAAATCCAGCCCTAAAAACATAATTTTAGTGAAAAAAAGCAAAAAACTTAAACACGGCAACGGCTCGGCTCGGTTCGGCTCGGCGAGCGAGCGGTATGCTTTCTCTGTCTGTCCGTAGGTACTGTCGGAGGCCAGTAAACTTTTAGAGCTAACAGCTGATTCCGCGCGGTATGTATGAATTTTCTTTTTAAATCATTATTATTTACGTTGCCGAGTTTAAGTTTTTTGCTTTTTTTTCACTAAAATTATGTTTTTAGGGCGGGATTTTGTTGTAACAAATGAATAGAACACAAATCTAGTTGAAAAATGGTCGGAAAATTCGACAATTTTCCTGAAGAAAAATCCAACGTTTTTCAGTCATAAATCATGGTCTGAAGCTACTGTTTCAGTTTTTGCCAACCTGTCCCTTACACCCTGTATACCTTCCACAGAAGATGATAACATAATAATATTTGCTGCCTTCTTGAGAACAGATATTAATGAGTGAATCATGAAATTAGATGTTTTTGCCGAACTATCCATAGTATTTTTTACATACATAGTACATTTTGATACAAGTGGAGAATGTTTGTAATTGCATTCGAGGCGGATTTGAGCCGAGAACTGCAATAACAAATGTCCACGTGTATCAAACTACGTTTTTCAATACACTTTTGAAGAAATAAAATAAAATAACGAAAAATATTTTTGTCATGAATGTCATTTGTAGGAAACTATGATTTATATCTTTTTCCGCGCTTTGCTTTCGCCAGGTTGAAGGAGAAGCAAAGGTATAAAGCCGATAAACAGCCTAATATGAAAAATAGAAAACTCAAATATTTTCGGGTTTAGAACACAAATAAATGTTAATTTGTTCATAAACGTTTTTTTTATTGTACCTAATAATCATGGTTTTTGATGATATTCTATTTATAAACATTATTTAAATATTCAAAAATATTAACGCCTTACAGACGCATATCTCTTTGCCGAGATTAAAAAAAAACATTTACCTCCGAATAGACAGGACCGTCTCGCGCCAGTTTCATTTTAGCACTTGCCGGAGCCAAGTGCCAAAACGAAACTGGCGCGAGACGGTTGTGAATAGAGGCATTGAACTAATTTGGACTAAGTATAGGTATAAGTTATCTGTGGCAATTTTTATTCCCGCACACGTGTTGGAAAATGAAAAATCGCACGCGTGTGAAATACATTGCATTGTGAACATAATCGTAGTGCGATATGAACCAGTTTTCGAGGAAGTGTATTGCAAAATATTTATGCTCGTAACTGTACAAGCATATTATGTCGATGTGTGCAGGGGCGGCGGTGAGAGCGGCTTGGAGCGGCTGGTGGAGTGCGTGCGGCTGGGGGTGGAGGCGGGCGGCGGCGGCATGCTGGTGCGCGCAGTGCTGGCGCTGCTCACGCGCCACGTGCTGCCGCGCGCCTCGGCCGACGCGCCCGACCTGGCGCGCGCTGCCTACCGGCTCCTCGCCAGGTAACCACATCACCCGACCACTTATCAACTGCTCCAGCGGTTAAAAGATCCCAGAGCTAATTTGCTGAATTCGTTTTCTCTTCAACCGATCGTTATTTTTCCTGACAAACTTTATTAAAATTTTGATTATATTTATGTATACGATCTTTGTACGATCTTTGTATTTATTCTTACAATTTATAGTTATTTTCGAGTTATCTGTCAGTTATTTTGCACCTACCATGTTTTGTCTCTGCAATACCCTAAGGCTGACTGGTGGAAAATGCCTCAGGCATTAAGTCCGTCTTTGTACAGTATTTTTTTGCTTGTGCATAATGTTTTAATCCTACTTCCTACTAATATTGTAAATGTGAAAATTTTTGAAGATGTTTGGTTGGATGTTTGTTATTCAATCACGCAAAAACGGCTGAACGGATTCGGATGAAATTTGGCACACAGATAGTTTATAACCTGGATTAACACAAAGGATACTTTTCATCCCGGTTGTAGGTTCGCGTGGGATATTCCGACATCCACGCGGGCGAAGCCGCGGGCAACGGCTAGTAAATAAATAAATCGACCGCTCAAGCAGTCAAAGACTGTTCGACCGCTCCGTTTACATTGTGTTCTCGATTTGCTTACTTTACTTTACGTAACAGCGTGCTAATCCACCGTTGGCGGTACTTCTTCCCGAACAAATGCGAAGAAGCAGAGAGTAACGCTCGCACGGACGAGTTGCGCGGCGCGCTCGCCGCACTGGGCCGCGCGCTGCTGCAGCCCGACATCGAGCTGTTGAGGCTCAACATAGACACGCTCGACACGCTCAACACCAAGTGCAAGCTGTACCACAAGGTTAGTCACTACACAGCTTCTATAAGTTGTAGCGGTAAGGGCAGGTTTCGTAGTTCTTGTGTTATTTTACTGCTTAATGTACTGACTTGCTGTTTACTGGTTCTTTTCTTTCCTTTTGTCAAAAATGGGACACGAAAATGTAACAATGAAAGCTTATGTTCAGACACAGTATAATGATGAGCACTCTCTCGACTAGGAGGAGGAGGACCAGTATCTACCTTTTTGTGAAATCAAACACGCGGGTGTCAAAATGTCAACCAAATTTTTGCAAAACTGAAAAGTTATGTGATACAAAATGGCGGCCGCTTTTCAATTTATTTTGTCAAAATATTTACATTTGAAAAACACGCATCATTGCTAATAATCATTAAAAGAAAAACAAGATAAAATCAAGAAAACATTTTGAGTCATTCGTGGACGGGTTTTAGATAAAATGGCGAATTTTATAAACAAAATGCAGTACACGTATAAAACGTAATCACCTGTCTTGACCCAACTAATGCTGTGTGCGTACGCGCAGCGGAATGTTTTTGAATTTAAAGATTTTAATTATGCAGATATTTAGTGTATGACGTCGTATAATTGTGTATGGTAAAAAAAAATTTGTGCACGCAACCATTGTGGAGAAATTCACCAAAAACTGATTCCGCTGGGCGAACGTTGTCCTGGCGGAACTTTTTTTAATCCATAGACTTTAGAAGAAAAGAGATGTGTCCAAAAATTAGTGTGTATTTGTGTGTAATTGTGTATGTATGAATAAAACTAGTGCATGCATAAACTTCGGAGAAATTCAAGTTTCCGCTACGCGAACGTTTGGCCATTAGCTAGTTTTCATATAAAGCGCTTACATAGAGAGCTGTAGATTTTTACATACGTTGTTTTGAATTTGTTTATATTTGTTTAAAAAACAGATTTAGAAAAAATCGTAGGGCTTAAAAGATAAAAATATAAACGTAAAATACGCTTATTAGGTCTTAGTTCTTAAAGTATGCACTTTGGGGTCTAGATTTTCACGTTTATACAAACCTTGTAAGTGTCTGCAACATGTTGCCAAGTATCAATGATGTTCCGTTAGTAACTAAAGAGTTATAGGACAAATTTACCATGAACAGATCACTGTTTACAAAGCAGTCAAATATCACGACGTTCTGAAGGAATTGCATGGTAATATGTATGTCAATAATTAGTGTATTCATTCAACTATTCTTATGCAAAATTTCATGTCATTAAATTCAGTAATTAAAGAAAAACAATTATAATACTGACGAAGCATCGAAAACCTACATAACCCGACCAAGTTCGGATGGCTACAAAAAAGCGGCCGTGCAATATATTTAGGTAACATCCCAAAATTTACAGTATAATACCGGTATTGAATTGGTGTAGGTGATAACACAATTGTTGTTTCGATATAATTTATAGGTCATTTATTTTTGTACACCTACTTTTTTAAATGTATTTGACTATGACAGAAAGTAGGTACTATTTACGTAGATACTTTATTTAAGTATGCGCTTGAGACTTGAGATATAATCTAAATATATTATTTAAGACAAATAAAATTCATACAGCTAATTTCTATTGAAGATTTCACGGATCAGGATTCTAACTATAGACCCCTTAGGGAAATTAAATATTTACCACATGTAAGTATGTACTACTGTTTAGGTAAATATTTATCATATTGTAGCTTATTACACTATTTAACCAATAGACTAGGCATGCACGAGCGTTCCCCTTTGCAACTTTAGTGGATCAAACAGTCTAATAACTAAAAAAAAACTACTTCTTGAATCGATTTTTTTTTCTTATGTATGTGAGCGTGTTCCCCCGCACCCCACCAAAATATGCAGAATTATTTTGTTCGAAGTTCGGTTTTTATACCAATGTTTTAGTTTATAAGCACTTTTTTAGTGTTGATCAAATCTAAACAACTGAATAGGTTAGTTATGTGATGTGATTTTAATTTTTATTGAAGCTCGAAATATTATACTTACCCTAAGTTTCGTCATCCACGCGAACGAAGTCGCGGGCAGAAGCTAGTTCATAATCTATTTTAGTTAAAACACATTTAAGTCTATTGCTGTCATTGCAAGCGTTTGTTAACGTTATTATAATTACATAATTAAGTATTATATGTAATTAAAAATATTTTTGTACGCGGATATTTAAATAGAGAAGTACTTGTTAATTGAAGATTTGTTTTTATCGTAGATACTGGCGTTATTATTAAAAAAATATTTTTCATTCAAGAAATGCAATTGTTTTATTTTTTCCTAACGCTTGTGTACGCAACTGTACCATATTAATAAATACTATATTGGAAGGTTAAGAACGTTTCTAAGATATATGGCATGGCCGCTTTTTGGTAGCCATCCGAACTTGGTCGGGTTATGTAGGTTTTCGATGCTTCGTCAGTATTATAATTGTTTTTCTTTAATTACTGAATTTAATGACATGAAATTTTGCATAAGAATAGTTGAATGAATACACTAATTATTGACATACATATTACCATGCAATTCCTCCAGAACGTCGTGATATTTGACTGCTTTGTAAACAGTGATCTGTTCATGGTAAATTTGTCCTATAACTCTTTAGTTACTAACGGAACATCATTGATACTTGGCAACATGTTGCAGACACTTACAAGGTTTGTATAAACGTGAAAATCTAGACCCCAAAGTGCATACTTTAAGAACTAAGACCTAATAAGCGTATTTTACGTTTATATTTTTATCTTTTAAGCCCTACGATTTTTTCTAAATCTGTTTTTTAAACAAATATAAACAAATTCAAAACAACGTATGTAAAAATCTACAGTTCTCTATGTAAGCGCTTTATATGAAAACTAGCTAATGGCCAAACGTTCGCGTAGCGGAAACTTGAATTTCTCCGAAGTTTATGCATGCACTAGTTTTATTCATACATACACAATTACACACAAATACACACTAATTTTTGGACACATCTCTTTTCTTCTAAAGTCTATGGATTAAAAAAAGTTCCGCCAGGACAACGTTCGCCCAGCGGAATCAGTTTTTGGTGAATTTCTCCACAATGGTTGCGTGCACAAATTTTTTTTTACCATACACAATTATACGACGTCATACACTAAATATCTGCATAATTAAAATCTTTAAATTCAACAACATTCCGCTGCGCGTACGCACACACTAATGCTGCGGTCCTATGGTCCGCTGTCTCACAGACTAGATCGCGCTAGGCTAGGCCCACAGGCCGTGAGAACCGTCGCATCCGATGAGGCCTGCAGGCGACCTGTCGTCGGAATGCTCGGCACGGGCCGCAACGGGCGTAGCAACACCTGGCGCGGGTTGTCAATTAACGGGCCGTGGGACCGCGGCTTTAGGTTCTCACGAGTAGGTAACCTATTACCTGAAGCATGCTTAGAATTCGCGTAAACGCGTTTGCATGTTGTGAGCCGATTCTGAGCATTTCTTCTTAGTTGAAGTACTGTATGTTAAAAATATTTCTATTGTGGTTCAGGTGATGTTCCGCACGGAGTTCCTGGGCGAATTCCTGTCCGTGCTGCTGCTGGGGCTGGCGGAGGGCGGCTGGCGGGCGCTGGCGCGAGACGAGATGACGGCGGCCGTGCACGCCATGGCGCTGGTGGACTTCGCCGCCTTCCGCGCCGCCTTCCTTCCTCACTTCCTGGCCTCGCTGCCGGGCCTCTCCCCGGACCACCAGCATCTTTTGGCACAGTTCCCGTCAGACACGGTAATCACTGACTTTGTGGCTATCAACTATCAAGTCTCTTTCGCCAATTAAATAAATAAGTCCGGTACATAATTAGTGTCAATGATCGGTCATTGTTGTGGTCGTCAAAACTGGCTGCGGGAATCCGCCGATACGAACAGTGGCCGTTTTTCGGCTTCAATTATGATAATGAATAAATAACATTCATACCATTCCCCTCTAAAAAACTTATTTTATTCACTGTTTTCAGTGAATAAAAAGTACTTTTACTCACTGTTTTGATGTTTGAAAATGGAACACACTAATGTATTCGACCACAGATTTAGAGTACCTAGGCTAGATACGGCATGTTATTAGATAGTATGAAAACCGAGCGTGTCATCTTTTTTATACCTACGATAACTTCACCCCAGCCACTTAGTGATGTGCTCAACGTAATCAGAATTGTTTCAATCGCTAAGCGTCACTGAGCTAACAGACTTTTTTTAGTACGAACATGCAGGGCACGCTTGGTCGGATGGCTTGCCGTATCTAGTGTAAGTGTAATCTGTGTATTCGACCTACATTGATGTGTTCTAAATTCAATTTCATTGGTCGACATTTTCGACAAGGAATTTAGCATTAGAATAAAAACTGTTTTGTGTTCTTTGCTGTCCTTAGTAAATTGGCGCTATTTTGAATACTGTAAGTTGTACGAACACAAAGTTTAGTGTTACTTTAATCTTTAATTTTGTGTTTGTTTAGTGTTGTTCTAATCGATTAAAAATGCATTCTATTGATGAAGATGTGTCAACACCTGAGTTTATGAAAGAGAGGGCGGCCGATATAGTGGAAAACTTGCTACCCAAAAAATCACGGCTGGTTTACATCAAAGCCGATTTAACTTTCCTTTTTCTTCATTATATGTCTATTTTCACTTAAATCCTTTTTTTTTCTCGTAGTCATGGTATAAAGTATAGTATGCACCTCTTGAATAAATAAATAAATAAAATAAAATAAATATCCTTGGACATTTCACACAACGCTATCTAGTCCCAAGCTAAGCAACCTAACGCTTGTGTTATGGTAACGAGATGGCTGATATACTACTTATATACATTTTTTTTTTTGTAAATGCATACATATTATAGATAGAAAAACAGCCAGACTCGGAACAAATACTTGTAGGTCGTACAAATATTTGTTCCGTGCGGGAATCGAACCCGCGACATGCTGCGCAGCAGTCAATCGCTCAACCACTGCGCCAAACGTGTCGTCAACTCGCGTCGCTCAGGATTCTAACACTTGAATCACTCGCTACGCTCGTGATTCAATCGTTAGAATCCTTCACTAGCTCGTGATTCATCTATGGCCCTCGCTTTAAATCCGTTCTTTATTCACTAATTGCATAATATACTATTAAACACTTTAAACTTAATTGAAATAAACCGCCAGCTGCCAAGATGGGCCCAATGCTGTCAGGTCAGCAGTGCAGTGGCTAAAATAATTGTTCGTATATTTATACAGCAATGATTGTTCGCAGGACCTACCAACCTTCACGCAGAACATCCAGCGCCTGATGAACGATGTGAACTGTTACCGCGCGTACAGTTCGCTGGCGCCTGTCGGGATGGCCTCCTAGCATCTCCGCGACTGTCACATGCCGCTGTGATATTAGACCACTTGTGATAACTAACTATACATTTGTAGCTCTACGTACATTTGCAAATCGTGCAATAAATAGTGGATAAATGAATTAATGGGAATGATTCTGTGAAGTTACTGCAACAATGAACATTTAAAGAGAGATCGTTAGACAATACGAAGCTCGAATATTCAGCAGTGAAAACGTGAACGTGAATGTTGAGCTCCAAAATTTTATATTGCATGTCAGTCTTTATATTGCAAATATGTAATCATGTTGTAAGGTCGCTGCCTCCTGTTGAAAGCATTTGATTCGATATAGAATGCTTTGATCCTAACAATTTTTGAAAGAAAAGCGTATCATATGAGCAATTCCATATGCTGAATGTACGTTCCGATTGCTCGGTCCAATTAATTATTATCGTGCGTGGTAATACTTTTAAATAGTGAATGGTCTGGTTGCCTAGATACAAAAGTATTTTGAAAGGGAATTGTGACAGTGGAAATAATAATCTGAACATTAGAAATATTATGTACACTTCAGTTAAGGGGGTCTGAAACGGCCACTTTGGCAGAATCATAATAGGATAATATTATGAATAATATTTGAAATCGTAAAACGGTCACAAACTGACAATTCATAATATATTGTCAGTTTGTGACCGTTTTACGATTTCAAATATTATTCATAATATTATCCTATTATGATTCTGCCAAAGTGGCCGTTTTAGACCCCCAGGCCATTCCTTGTCATATGTAGTCAAGAGCATAAATATATTACATTATTATTAACACAAACGGGATATTTACCATGTTATCCGTGATCATGGTGCTTGCATCAGTATTTCAGCACTGATGCAAGCACCAGGGGATGCAACCATCGGGAAGTCGGATATAACAGTAAACAACAACAGTAAATATCCCGTTTGTGTTAATAATAATGTTAGTGACCATGACAGTTTAAAAACTTATTTAAATATATTAATAGGGACAGATCGGCAATAATATCCGATTTCATTATTCATTCATTAATATTGTTCTCAAGAAGGCAGCAAACGTATCTGAGGGACAATTCCCGTATTTTTAACAACGTTCGCAATCTCATCTGTCTCAATCTGTCAAAAATTGTGAGGCGTTTACCTACATTTTGACATTTGATTGTCGCTGGCTTGAGATTGCGGTTTGAATTTGAACGTTTTTATGTACGAGAATTTTATTTGCCTTCTGATCATCTGTGGAAGGCATTTACAAGTAATTAGCAGCACAATTATGTGACATCGAAAAATGGCTTCCATAGATGATTACATAATATATTTGCTGTCTTCTAGAGAACAGATAATTTACGAATGAATCATGAAATCAGATTTATTGCCGAACTGCCTATAGCAATATATTTATGCTTGTGACAGTACGAATATGCAAATCCACTATCACAATTATGTTCATGAGAAAATTTGCATAGGTACTTTGTGAAAAGTATCGGTATGGTGCGTGGCGTGGTCATTTAAAATAGAAAATCATGGAAAGTAAAGTTTTCATATATTATTTGTGTACAAGTCTTTGTGCATATAGGTAACTGACCGTGATAAGTAATAATATTTTTGTACTGACGTGATGTAGAAATAACTGTATGAGTTGCTTCATGTTCCAATGTGTGAGTTGGTTAAAGGGTAGAGGGGAATGGGAAATCATAATATCCTTTAGGCTAGGGTCTTGTTGTTGCTTATGTTATGTTGCCTTCTTTATATTTGACGAGCAATAGTTTGTTGCTTCGAACTGGATTAACATATTTTATTGTGTTAATATATTTTTGTTGGTAGTTTTAGGGCACTTCCTATTAGGTATGGTGTAGTGGATGACCAATCCTTAATTTAGAATTATTAATACATAAATATAGTTTGTATGTTACGTTTTTATCATTAGGTAGTAATTTACTAATTTTAGTAAAACAAATCAAGTTCTTGACCGAATTTGGCCTTTAAGACTGTATTCATTCGAGTTTATTTCTATAAATAACACCTATTCTTATTTTATAATGCTTGGTCGAACTATAGAATCGTATTTGCGATGATTCTAGAAAATAAATCATTTATCTGCATTTATAAAATTAGATATTGATCAGTACTAGGCGATTTTCGGAAATAGTGAAACTAGTCATTGGAAAGAATTTGTAAAGACGTCTGGTGTAAGTTCATTTGAAATGAGGCAGTATGGACTGCCGAGTTAACCATTGTAAGTAGATGCATAAAACATGTGAATCTACCATAATTCAATATTACAGTACCAATTTTCAATTTTGGTAATATTGTACTCGAGCAATCTGCATTTTTGGTCCAGTTAGCCGACGTTCGCACGGACGTAACAATAACGCGGTGGGATTTGATCGCGCACTGGATTTTGAACTCTCGGTGTTGAGCCGAGCATTGAGAATCCAACAGAGTGCATCCAAGCGCGTCGAAAAAACACACTGTTGGATTTTCAATTCTCGGCGCTAAGCAAAGCAAAGCCTTGAAAATCCAGTGTGCGATAAAAAATAACCGCGATATTTTTACGTCTGTGCGAACGTCGGCTAACTCTAGTAGTTGCAAGTGCTAAGCCTGAGCATGAGGGCCTGCTGGGTTCGATTACCAGGTCGAGCAGTGTTATTGCGTTTTTCTACCAAGAATTTCTGAGTAACAGCGCAAAGGCTCGCCCCCAAATGTATGGGACTTCAAACATGCGAAAACAACAACAACAAACAACTGGCGAAATGTCGGTGTATTATAGGTACACCTCTGCCTAACCCTTCGGGGAAAACGGGTGTGATGTTATATTATACTATATTCCAACAATAAAGGGCAAAATATGACAAGTGTAAAAAGATGCTTGATGAAACCGAGTCACTTGTATTCCCTGCCAATGTGGTATTTTCTGTACTTGAGATATTGCAAGATAAAAGTTCCAATTTTTTTTAACGAAAACAAGTTTTAAATGTTTTTATAACTTTAAATTAATACCCCTACAACAGACCGTTGTATGGGGTGCATACAACGGTCTGTTGTAGGGGTATTAATTACGCACAATGCACAATGTTTTGCGTGCGTTACTCGGCTATTTTTCACACCAAAAATAAAAATCATGTCCCAGCAATAATTTTTGCTCAATGTTACATAGAGTTTGATGTACAGAGAATACGTAGTTATCGGTTATGTGATGCAATCTCCTGTGAAGGTTTTTTTTTTTAGTACAACAATTACCAGCTTGCATAATCGGCCTATAAATTCCCACTGCTGGGACACAGGCCTCCTCTCTGTGAGAGAGTGGGCTGTAATCTACCACGCGGGCCCAGTGCGGGTTGGTAGATGGCACAGGTCTTTGATTTTCTGGTTCTAGGACATACCGGTTTTCTCACGTTGTTTTCTTTCACATTTTTGAGAGCAGTGGTGAAACAATTTAGTTACACAAAGTAAAGAGCCTGTTCGGGTCCGACCCTACGACCGACGACTCAGTCGCTGCCATTACAACTAGCCACCACTAGCCGTGTTGTATATTTGTAAATGCTGACCGAAGTAAATGAGTAGGTAAACAATTCGTAAATATTTATTGCATTTAAGTTTTAGTTGCTTGGGGCCTTGGGCGTGTAATAGGTCGTGTAATAATGTTCAAATAGTACTAATAGTATGTGAGGTTAAAGAATAATACAAACCTTATTATTTCTGTATGCTTATTGACAAGAAAAATAAAGAAAATCTAGTTGTTTTGATAAATCAGTTTTATTAATTATTTCCTGTATCACATAACATTGAAATAATCAGTCACCCACAAAGTGAAATAAATTATTTTTTCTAATGAAAGTCATATACGAGGCGCATCGTTATAGCATAACAAAAAAGTTTTGATTCCAAATAAACGTAGACAGAGTATTCTACAAATAAACAACTATTTCCTCTTTTTTGATCTTTCATTTACTAGTTGTAGATCCTCATACATTGGGAGTAGATAAAGTAGTGTATGACACTGACATAACTAGTTATTAAAAACCTTGTGTGATACTATTAAAACCTTAGTTATAAACCTTGTCTGCAGCTTGGTTTTTAAACACACACTCGTGTTAATAACCCTCATTATGCAATAGTTTCATAATAATAGTTTATGATACTGTTAGGGTCAGCACAGACAGAACGGAGCGCAGCGGAGAGTATTTTATGAACGCACTTGCAAATAAACTTTCTAATTACTCAAATAAAGTGCATAAATGCTCGAACCTGACAAAAAATGCTCGCGCGTCCTCGAATAAAATGCCCGAGACCGCGCGGGGATTAATCCTCTCTGTCTGCGCTGGCCCTGACATAATGACGGGTATTATTAAAAAAAACCGGCCAAGTGCGAGACGGACTCGCACACAAAGGGTTCCGTACCATATTATAATGTTTAACAATCGCAAAGATAACTTTGTATTTCATAATGGTACTGTGAATTACAAGGTTATTTTTTGCAGTTGCAGAAAATCGACCATATTTAAAAAAAATACCTTATGAATCGTATTTGTTGATTATAAGGTACTTACATTATAATAGAGCTCGTATAAAAATGGTATAAAATTGACAACTTTTACGGCCCCCTATTTCTTCATTTTAGAAGATGAAAAAATAAAAGTATCTTTGTACCTACTCTACTCGATGGGTTCTAGACAATAACACCCCACACACAGGTTATTTTTTTTTTTCAAAATGAAAAGTTTTGTATGGGGACCGCCCGCGCCCCCTTCAATTTTAACTTTACCTACTTTATTTTTATTATTTATTGTTATAGTCGTAATAGAAATACACAATCTGTGAAAATTTCAACTGTCTACCTATTAAGGTTCGTGAGATACAGCCCTGTGACAGACGGACGGACAGACAGCGGAGGCTTAGTAAGTTTGTACGCACAATATTGAGATACTAGCTAGACTGCCCGCGGCTTCGCCCTCGTGGATGTCTGGTTTCATGGGTTTTAATTTTCTTATTATTGTTTATTTTACATCAAAAGTATAAATACTGAGTTTCAAGTTAATCGGACTTCACTTTAAAATTCTTGCATACAAACTTTAACATCCCTAAACCCTATTTGAGGGGTAGTTTTGAAAAACTAATAATGACAAACTTTATCTATACATATAATAAATCTGTAGACGAGGCGTTTCTGTACATTGCAAATATTTAAAACAAAAACAGTTGGGGTGTTAAAGAATCACCAACAGATGCCATTTCTACCATTTTTGCCATTTTTGTCTGTTTGTCTGTTTGTCTGTTCGTCTGTTTGTCTGTTTGTCTGTGAGAGTTCTTAAATTTTTGTGCAAGTATCACGCCAAAAGTACAAAACCAATGTAGTTAAATTTTATACTCAAATATTGTGTGTAACTCAGAGTTTTACTTAGTTTTTGTTTCATCGCAATCGCTTCAGTCTATCAAAAGATATATGAATTTAAAGTGTTCAGGAAGAACTTTTCATTACGGTGTCTTCATACACGTAACGACATCTATTGATACCAAATGGTACTAAAAATAAAAAGCGCTTTATAGGGGTGGTTAACCTGATGGGTTGATCCAGCAGGTTAAGCTACGCTTGCCGGGGTTGGTTAGTGGATGGGTGAGCATCTTTACATACCGAGACTCCTCCGTGCCTCGGGTCCCGGCTGTCATTCGTGCATCTTTGACAGTCGTTACAGGTCGTCAGAAGCCCGAAAGTCTGACAACCAGTCTTACCAAGGGGTATCGTATTACCCAGTAACTGGGTTGTGGAGGTCAGATAGGCAGTCGCTCCATGTAAAATACAGGTGTTCAGCGGCATCCGGTTAGACTGGAAGCCGACCCCAACATAGTTGGGAAAAGCCTAGGCAGATTGGTTCTATTGGTGGTTGATTAGTAACGCTAAAAGAATTTCAAATATAAAAAACCGGCCAAGTGCGTGTTGGACCACGCACAATGAAGGGTTCCGTAGTTGGGATGAATTTATCCCAAGAACAAACTTAACATTGTAGTTGGAAAACATATTCTCCCATACATTCCAACTGTAAATTTAAGTTTGTACTCACAATATTGAGAGATTTACCATGTTATTTTATGACCACAGACTATTCTTATAGATTTTCCTGTAATCTACAAGTAAAGAACTATTTTCTGTATTTTTTCAAAACTTTAGGCTCAGTAGTTTTGGAGATTAGGAGATATATTGGTAAATTTTCATCTATTTTCTTAAATACTTTATATAATTTTAAAATTATAAAAAAAAATATATACATATTTGAGACCCTCATATTAATTAAGCCCTTTCATCTGTTATGTCACACAGTACAGTTTGCAATTTTTTTTTTTTTAATTTTCTTATTTGCCCCACCAAAGTGACCCCCATATTCAAAATCCATTTATTTACTTTACCTACCTGTCCGCGTTTGGGTCACAGAAATTCGTAATTATGTGTACCAAATTTTAACATAATGGGTCCAATAGATTCGGTGCAAATTAGCTGTGACAGACGGACAGACAGACAGACACACGAGTGATCCTATAAGGGTGCCGTTTTTAGGTGTTTTGGGTGCGGTTTTTTTTTTAAAAGGAACCCTTATGGCGTGACTCATTCTGTCTTTCTGTCTGTCTGTCTGTCTCTCTGTCTGTCACAGCTGGATATCTCAAGAACTACTAATACTATCAACTTGAAATTTGGAACAGTTTTAGATGACGTTTACCCAACTATTTTGCAAATAAGCAAGAAATAAAAATATTTTAATTTTTATTGCAACTGGGACTGAAAGGGGGTCTTAAAAATTCATAGTGGGGCTACTAGGGCATGTGGGATATAATATGAAAGAGCGCTGTTTGCACATTCTCAAAAAAAAAAAAATTTTATAAGCTGTATAGTTTTCGACTTTTGATGAAAAATGTAAAAAAACTACCGTCCCCCCCTTATCTCCGAAGTTTGCAAGGAGAAAAATCTGAAATTATTATATGTGACAGAAGTTTATAGCACACTTTTTCAGAAATCGAAACGGAACCCTCGGTGCGCGAGTCTGACTCGCTCTTGACCGGTTTTTTTCTTTTGAGGTATGGAACCCTAAAAATGGACTAATAGTTATTAGTATTAACTATCATCTTATAATTGTAAGATGATAGTTAATACTAATAACTGATGTGGTGTTCTGAGTGAAAAAGAATGCAATGTCAGATATAATAATCCTATCAACTTTTCATACACAGAGAAGGTGAGGGGGAGGGTTTGAGAGGGTAGGGGCAGGGGGACGCGGTGAGAGGGAGGGAGAAGCAGTAAGGAGGTGTGAGGGGGAGGAAGTGGGAAGGGGATGTGGTGAGGGGTATTAGAGGGGAGGGTGACAGGGGGGAGAAGGAGGGGGGTGGTAAGATAAGGTTAAGAGGAGAGTTAGGGGAGGAGGGTTGAGAGGTTGGGTGAGAGGGGGGGTGACGAGCGCCTTAACACCTTAATGTTGCTTTTTGACCGAAAAATAGAAAGTCGGAACGGCACAAGAAAAAGGAGTACCTAAACGCCAGTCGTCGTCAGAGCTGACACACACACTTTTTTTTAAATCAAAGTAGGTACCTTTATAAGTTTATTTATTGTACGCAGAGTGAGCTTCCAGTTAACCACTGTATCCGATAGATGTTGTATAGACGGAATCGCGGTGTCAAGATTTTCCGCAGAAGAGTTTCAGAGCTTTTTCAGTCATAAAATAGATGCTGTCCTGGAATTCCGGTCTCTGGACCTGGATTTCTCGAGGTCGAGATTATTTGAGGCATGTTTATAACTGACTTCAAAAAGAAAGAAGTTTTCAATTCTTCTGTTTTTAGGGTTCCGTAGCCAAATAGTACATAGAAAGGGAAGTCTTATCATTACGTCCTGTCCGTCTGTCCGTCCGTATGTCAAACAAAGAGTTTTCTCCAGAGATGGTGAAGATCAGACAGTTGAACTCCTCAATAACGTACAGTAGGTATACGTACTGTGATTTGGTACAGAAATCAAAGAAAATTACTGGCTATCCGTGGTCAACTAATTATGGACTTCGATCGTTTTTAAAAGTTTTGCCTCCATAAACATGGATGTTCACGGTATCAACGAAAGACAGTTTGATGCGCAGTCCAAACCGCACAGATCCATCCGTGGTTTGGAACGCAGTCCACAGATCCGTGGTCCAAACTGTAGGTACGTGTAAACCCCGCTATTCGTTCTTTCCGAAACGATAGTTTCGAATGGCGCGTTGTGTTTCCAGCAGTCCGAATACGTGTTAAACCCCGCTATCATAAACCGCAGTAACTGCAGGGCTGTGGTAGAGAGCCCCAGGTAGCGGTTCCCACCAGGCAAGATCGCAAGATTCTTCATTTTTATTGGAGGAGTGATACCTACACCATATCTAAGCGACACATTATGTATTGATTTCCGACATGCACGCGAACGAAGTCGCGGGCACAGCTAGTTACTTACATAAGCAAGTATTTGTGCTAAGTTTCAAGTTCATTAACCAAATTAATAAGATTTTTCATGTCAACTGTATACCTGTTTCCACTAGTGGTGGTTAATATAACGTCTAGCGTCAAAAAATAACACGCTATGTATTTATAGCATCTAGCGTTTGTACGAGCACGCTCTACAGTTTCATGATGACGCCCGCGATTACATGTAGATACCTACTTACGTTTATACATTGTTTCATCCACATTACTGTAATTACAGTTAGTTCAATTAATCTACTTCGACAAAATTGCTGAGATGCAAATACGACAAGACGATTGGAAAATGGTTGTGTATTACAATATGACAATATACTGGCGAAGTTTCCAAAACGTGGCAGACTACGTCACACATTTGAACAGTCTCACTAAGGAAGAGCCAACCTTGATATCCATCGCCTCTCAACTAGAACACGACATCAAAGAAATACAACACTATAACGATGTTTTGCGATCGGAACACGGAACGCGCAAGAAAAGGGGTCTGATAAATGGAATTGGTTATGCAGCAAATTATCTATTTGGAGTCCTTGACGAAGACTTTGCCAAAAAATACGATAGTGATATCAACTTCATACAGACGAACGAGAACCATTTACTCAACCTCTACAGGGAACAAACATCGATTGTGGAAGGCGAGTACAATATTTTGAAGAGAAACGAGGATATCATGAACAAGCAATTTACGCTAATAAACAAACGCTTCCAAGAAACAAACGAGCGCATACACCAGGAACGTAGCAATGCACTCAATGTGATGTCGTCAGCATTAGCTGCTAACTTAATAATCTCCAACATAAGGAGAGTTCAACAATTACTGCTCGACTTAGTGACTGATGTAAAGGGCGGACGCGTCGATGCACATCTACTAAAGCCAGATCAGTTACAAGAACAATTAAACATAATATCTGGACAATTACCTAGTGACCTGTCACTACCTTGCACAAACAGCCATCAGTGCATTCGACAGATGTATAAATTGTCACGAGTACACGTCAAGCTGACAAGAGACTTCTTCATTTTTGAAGTCAAGCTGCCGTTGGTGAACAACGAACAGTACGAGCTAAGCCGAGTCATACCTATTCCTTCTATACAAGGACAAACAGAGAAGCATATCATGCCTACATCTGAATATTTGGCAATAAACCTCAAGAAGGACGTGATGATGCCTCTAACATACGACGACCTGAGCACATGTATACAACTGAGAAAACACCAGTTACTATGCGCACTGAGTTTACCAGTTTATAACATAAAGCAAGCCGCAACGATGTGTGAGGCACTAATTATAGTAAACAATAAGAACTTATCAGCGTGCCACACGACTGTATCAAGTTGCAGCGACAAGTGGATACAGTTACACAGTGATGGCGCGTGACTCTACACATGTTGTAAACAATGCTTGACTCGCATTTTCTGTCCATCTGGCACGTTATCGAAACAATTAAGTGCTACTGGTATTATCACACTTGATCCTGGATGCATGTTGAAAGGAGATAACATTATACTTCGCTCTCATTACAACTTCCACAGTGAGATAAGCGTGACTGAAGACGAGCTTTACTTGAGAGAATCGACTATAAATCACTTCATAGCAGACAACAACTATACTTTTGAAACTGAGCATCATGAAGTGATGATGAAGACATTGAAAGCCAGGATTGAACAGGTGAAACTGCACCAAGAGATGATAAACAAGGTGGCAACTTCCCACGATACACATCGCTATATCATGTATAGCTTTATGGTCATCGTTGTAGTTGGGACTTGTCTATGGATCAGTCTCAAACTATGGAAACGCTATGGTGTAGTTCTTCGAGTTACCTACAGACCTGATAACCCGGAGCAGGAGCAAGCCATCAGCGAACCACAACCACGGACGAGTAATGACACTTGCCGCGCGCACAAGGTCGACAGAGCAACTTCGCCAGCAAGCTGTTAGTTTTGGATATAAGCTTCAGACTTTATATTGTTTTAATTACTGTTTACTTTTACATTTCTTTTACTGTTTACATTATTTTTTACATTGACATTTTGCTTATTTTTTGTGATTTGGGAGCATGTACGAGCACGCTCTACAGTTTCATGATGACGCCCGCGATTACATGTAGATACCTACTTACGTTTATACATTGTTTCATCCACATTACTGTAATTACAGTTACTTCAATAAATCTGCTCGGTGCATACACATGTCGGTGTTTTCTTACACATAACACATTAGAATTCCCGGCGCACATCGCACCACAGCGGTTGGACTCCACAGCGTTTGTTATACCGACTCTGACTTCGCGCTAGAAATATAACGTTTCAACAAACTAGGCATCTTAAATTCTTAACTTACACAACGTGGCTAGAGCGTGATAGCATTATAGCTTTATAACTTTTATAGTCTCACTAGTCTCACTCATAGCGTCACAGCGCTGAGAGCGCGTTGGGGCACTCGGGCGAAATCGTGTGAGCTCGGGCGGCAGTCGGCCGGTCGGCCCGCGGTATCTGTTGTCTGTTATTATTACGTAATAAGGTCTGAATTTAGACCTTATCGACATTCATGTTTTTTTGTTAAATTCAGCTTCCAGATCATTTACCAAGTATCTTGGACCAAAAACAAATGGTTTGTAAAATGACAATAAGGTCGAAATTAGCTTGACATCCTAGAAATGATGTGCATAATAATTTAGACACTTTCTGAGGTGTCAAGCGAATTTAGACCTTATTGACATTAATGTTTTTTTGTTAAATTCAGCTTCCAGATCATTTACCAAGTATCTTGGACCAAAAAAACAAAGGGTTTGTAAAATGTCAATAAGGTCGAAATTAGCTTGACACCCTAGAAATGATGTGCATAATAATTTAGACACTTTCTGAGGTGTCAAGCGAATTTAGACCTTATTGACATTCATGTTTTTTTGCTAAATTCAGCTTCCAGATCATTTACCAAGTATCTTGTATTAAAGTAAACGTAGTGGAAATTAGGTTTAGTAAAATATATTGCGTGCTTTATCAAAGATACAAAGAATAACAAGTAATCACCTAGCAACCACAACACAGATCTTATTTTAATCTAGAAGGGAAGACTTCATAGAATTACGCTGGAAGTGCTTTCCTAACATTCCCTCTTCTTTTTCAAACCGAAGTCTTCGCAAAGCTTTACCAGTCTTGGTTTGAATAATGGCTTTGTAAATATATCAGACAGTTGTTCTTGCGTAGGCACTTGCTCAATTTGGATATCTCCTTCAGACACACATTGCCTTACATAGAAATGTCTTAGCTTAATGTGCTTTGTCTTCCGATGATATTCGTAAGGCGGATTATGAGCTAATTTTATTGCAGACTCATTATCAATGCGCAGTACTGGTGTTTCTAATTTATCACTTAAATTTTTAAACAATCTCTTTAGCCAAACCATTTCACGGCACGCCTCACTGGCAGCTACTATTTCTGCTTCTGTGGACGACAGCGCAACTGAGGTTTGCTTCACACTTCTCCAGGAGATTGCTGATCCAGCGAACATGCATATCAACCCGCTTGTAGAACAACCACTCAAGTTGTCGCCTCCGTGATCCGCATCACTGTAACAAATGAGTCGCTTCTCATTCTTTTTAAACTCTAGACCAGTCTCGATTGTTCCTTTGAGGTAACGAAAGATTCTCTTCACTTGTAACACATTCGTATTAGTAGGGTTATCTAAGGTTCTGGATACGACTCCGACTGCATAGGCGATATCAGGCCTTGTACCCACCATGAGATAAGCCAACGCTCCCACAGCTTGTCTATAGGGAAAAATTAGTGTCACAGATCTCTTCCGCCAACTTTTTTACAGGAATATCTTTAACTATTGGTGTTCCAACGGCTTTACAGTCACTCATTCCATACTTCTCCAAAACCTTTGAAGTATAGGCGGCTTGATGAACTCTTATAGTCCCATCATTGTATCGCTCTAACTCTAGTCCAAGAAAGTACGATGGCGGCTTAGTCGTTATCTTGAAACGTGCTTTGAGTTCGTTCTCAATGAAATTGTCAGCTTCTACGTCATCAGAGGAAGCCAATAATCCATCATCAACGTACAAAGCTATCAAAATCTTTGTTTTTCCACGTTGTCTCACGTATAAACATGGATCTGCTTCGCTCTGAGTAAATCCAGATTCAATAAAAAAATCATGAATACACTCGTTCCAACATTTAGGCGCTTGTTTAAGTCCATAAAGACTTCTTATCAACTTGCACACCTTGCCAGATCCGTCATTGTATCCCTCAGGTTGTCGCATTTATATCTCTTCATTCACCTTGCCATATAGGAAAGCTGTTGAGACGTCAAATTGTTTTAGCGATAAACCTTCATTTGCAGCTATACTTAATAATACTCGGATCGTGCTTAGTTTCGCAACAGGGCTAAATGTCTTGTGGTAGTCTATTCCTTTTTTCTGAGAATAGCCAACTGCAACTAGTCTTGCTTTAAACTTGTCAATCGAGCCATCAGGGTTCTTCTTTACCTTAAATATCCATTTGCAGTTGAGTGCTTTTCTGTTATTTGGTAAATGTGTCAGTTTCCATGTCTCATTCTCTTTCAGAGAATTTATCTCACTGTTCATAGCCTTGTGGCGGCATCTACATCGCCACATACGAACTACGCATCAATGACATGACGTCACGCAAACCTGCATCGCGCAATTAGAGTTTACCACGCGATTAGCATATATACAACGTCCCGACATCAACCGTCGGGCAGTGGCCCACCAGACACAACACCCGTCTGGTCGGAGGATCCTCCCTTTTCAATAGAGGATGAGTGAACTTTACACCCTGTTCCTCATGCCTCTATACTGGTGACCCCGAGCATGAACGTCAGCGCAGCCTTCGTGCAACTCCTTCAGCGTGACGTCATCAGCATCACTTCCTCAAGCTTTCGAGCGGCGAGTCACACAGCCAGCCAGCATCCACGGCTTCAACAGGTATCCTGACCACCAGCATGCAGCGGACGCGCATTCCTGGTCATCACCTTCAGCCTCAACCCAGCGCTGTACACTCCGACTCACTGGAGCATAACGCAGCGCCACCCCGACTCACTGGGGTATCACCGCAGACAGTTCCGACTCACCGTGAACTATGCGGCACCCGGTTCCGACTCACTGGAACCACAACTGGCACTGGCAAGCATCGCAAGATACACGACTCGGCCCACTATCGACCTCCGGTCTCCGGAGGGGAGTGATGTGGCGGCATCTACATCGCCACATACGAACTACGCATCAATGACATGACGTCACGCAAACCTGCATCGCGCAATTAGAGTTTACCACGCGATTAGCATATATACAACGTCCCGACATCAACCGTCGGGCAGTGGCCCACCAGACACAACACCCGTCTGGTCGGAGGATCCTCCCTTTTCAATAGAGGATGAGTGAACTTTACACCCTGTTCCACCAACCCACTTGTCTTTTTCAGTACTTTGCATGGCTTCTCGATACGAGGATGGTTCTGGAACAGCAATGATTTGATTGATGAATTGTTCAAAATTAAATCTTTCTGGAGGTTTAATTTGACTCCGATCACGAAGTACACGACTGCTTCCTTCAACAGTTTGAGTGTCTTCTTCTTGTCGATCTTCTTCATTACTAGTACCTGTTTCATACCAAGTATCTTCTTCATGTCGTTCTTCTTCATTATCACTTGTTTCATTATCCAAATTCACTGAATGCAAGTGATCATTACTTTGATTAAGTACTTCTAAGTTTGGTTGATCATCTATGGAAGAAGTAGGTAGCTCATAGGTATTCTTTTTGACTTCAGGCTCCTCACTAACAGGTGTGTCTCGGTCTAACAGAGGTACTTCTTCAAAAGTTACATCTCTGGAACGCAACAATTTAAAGTTCCTTGTATCATAAACTCGATACCCATCATCACCATCATATCCTATAAGAATTCCTTTCTTTGCTTTTTTATCTAGTTTATTTCTCTTTTGTTTTGGGACATGCACGTAGCATACGCAACCAATGATTCTGAGATGATTTATTTTGGGTTTCTTGTTGTACCATAACTCATAAGGTGACTTGTCATCATTTGGAGTGGGTCCCGTACGATTTAATATGTACACTGAAGCTTGCACTACTTCAGCCCATAAACCTTTAGGTATCTCATCATGAGCGTGCATGAGTGCTCTTGCCATCTCAACAATTGTGCGATTATCTCTTTCGGCACAACCGTTTTGTTCGGGAGTGTAGGGCATTGTCAGCCTCTGTTTAATCCCGTGCTGTCTCAGCGTACTTCGTACTTGTTCATTGTCGAATTCACCGCCATTGTCGCTTAGCAACTCTTGAATGACGTGTCCTGATGTCTTAGCTTCTACTAGAAAATCCTTCAAGCGTGCTTGAACTTCTGACTTTTGTCGTAAGAAGTATACGTAACGAAAACGGGTGAAATCATCCTTGAATAGAACAAAGTATCTATACTTTGAGATCGAATACACAAAAGGTCCACACACATCAGTGTGTATTAGCTCTCCAGGTCTTGTAGTTCTCTGGTCCCAAACGTCCTTCTGTGGGCTTTTCCATAAACGCAACCTTCGCAAACTTCTTTGTTATTTTCAGATTTAAATTGCATAGCAAATTCTCTTTGCATAACTTGTTTGACATGTCTTTTGTTTTGGTGTCCCAAACGTTCGTGGTACAGTTGAAGTTGGTTATTAACTGTTAGTTGGTTAATCTCAAGTTTAGGTGTAATTACTTCTATTTTAAGTTTGTACAAACCTCCATACTTGTCACGAGTACCGACTAACTTTGTCTTACCATCAACCTTAAATAAACATGACCGAGTGTTTGATTCAAAGGAGCTATTCTCACAAAGATCTTGTGCGGCTAGCACTGAGAACAACTTTCGTTGTATACTGGGAACATACCAAACATTTGTGAGTGTAATTGTTTCGTTTCGGCCATTAATGTCAGCTTTTACTTGTATTGAGCCCTTTCCGATAGCTTCAATATTTTCACCATTTGCTGTCATTACTCTGTGAGATTTGCTAAAGTACTCGAAAAATACATATTGATCTGCTCTATTGGTTACGTGACTTGTTGCTCCATTGTCCACGTACCATGAGTCTTTATCATTACTCTCACCAACAGATAAAGCTAAACTTGACAATGTAGCAGCATTTGATATGGATTCCTTTGTAGGTTTTGGGGGTCTACCATCCGTAATCCATTTCTTGCATTGCTTTACTCGATGTCCGCTTGCTCCACAATAGTTGCACTTGGACTTCTTTTTGTAGTCTTGCTTTTTGTTACGTACTATCAATACCTCCGTGCTGGATTCACCCTCAGCTTCAGATTTATTTCTATCTTTCAAAGCTCTCTCGTGAGCGCACAACTGGGTGGTCAAGTTCTGGATTGTACGATCTTTCAACGTAATCAGTAGCCAACTCGATTTAAAACTGAAATACTCTTCTGGCAGGGAATCCAATATCTTGCATATCAAAAGAATTTCTGGTAGTTGATTGCAAACTGTAGACAAAGCTTGATTCAGATCATGCCAAATATTCTTTATTGCAGACATATGTGAACCCATGTCATGAATGGGGTCTTTCTTGTAATTAAAAAGTTGCATACACAGATCGTAGGTTCGGTCCTGTGATCCTAGCTCATAAAGACGGTTTAATTCGTCCCACATATCACTCGCAGTTGTAAAACGCATTACTTTGTTCAGCATTTCGTTGGTCATATTAGTAGTCAGTAGTAACAGTGCTGTGCTTTCTATTTTATTATATCTGTCACACTCGTCTTTGTACTTAGTAAAAGCTTCCGCTTTGGCTCCTTCATCCGGATGTGCCGGCTTTACTAGAGTACCCTGCACCGCATCTAAGGTGCCTGTGTTACTCCGCAGCAGCAACAACACTTTATATTTCCAGGTCGGCCAGTTGCTTCCATCGAATAGTCCTATTTCGAGTTTCATATTTGAAGACAACATGATTCACTCTTTCGAACTTTTATCCTTTAGAAAACAATACTAAAACTTTTAAACTCTCGTTTTTGCATGCTCTGCTACCATATTAAAGTAAACGTAGTGGAAATTAGGTTTAGTAAAATATATTGCGTGCTTTATCAAAGATACAAAGAATAACAAGTAATCACCTAGCAACCACAACACAGATCTTATTTTAATCTAGAAGGGAAGACTTCATAGAATTACGCTGGAAGCTTAGATTATGAAATGTCCAGATTCCGTGTTCAGTACAAAACGTAACATAAAACGTGAAGCCAATTTTTATACGTGTGTGAGTGAGCGCCGTGTACTACATAACGCATTTGCGTATGTGTGCAACACGCGAGTAATACCAGCGCATTGAGATTACCCTAAAATAGTGGGGAAATTTAAATATAAAAGGAACTTAAAAAATAAAAGAAAAAAGTGTGAATTTGGTCAAAATTAAAATCCGGCTACGAAAATTTTCAAATTTTTCGTCATGGGTGTCGTTTTCATGCTTTTCCAGGGTGTGAAAGCTGACGATAACGAAAAATTTGAAAATGATTGCAGCCGCCATCTGGGATTAACATTTTAACGTCACTATCGGCTTTAACACCCCCGAAACCCATGAAAACAACCCCACCGATATACTTAACCATGTCCGGGGGCTTAACGTCCGAGGCACGGAGAAGACCCGGTGTGTAAAGATGTTCAACCATCCACGGATCAAAATTAATAAAACCACATAATATAAGAAGTTGTTTTCATACCATGTATCTGATTAATTGTGCATTCCCGCATTTTCTGGAATCCCGGGATTTATATTAAGAAAAAAAAATACTAAGAAGCCGCGTCCACAGTTTGTTAGCCAAATATTAACTTAAGGTATATATGCATCCGGTTATCCGATCTCTAATCATCATCAATTCCCAAACACTAATCATCATCATCTTCCTGCCCTTATCCCATGTTACTCGGGGTCGGCGCAATACGTTTTCTTCTTTCATTCTCCCCTGTCAACCGTCACGTTATCATTCACTCCCTTCTCTTTCATATCATTCCTCACACAATCCATCCATCTTTTATTTGGCCTTCCTCTGCCTCTCCATCCATCAACATATATATTCATCACTCTTTTAGTCACATGCGTTTCGTCTCTACTCAACACATGCCCATACCAACCCAAACGATTTCCTTTTAACTTTTCTGTCACTGGCCCCACTTTCAAACTTCCTCTTATATACCTACTCATTTCTTACTTTATCCATTCTCGTCACTCCACACATCCATCTCAACATTCTCATCTCAGCTGCATGCAATTTTTTTTCATCCGTCTTCTTCACCGCCCAGCATTCCGATCCATAAAGTGCGACAGGCCTTATCACGGACTTGTAAAATTTTTCCTTTAACTTGAGGGGATCCGTGGGTCGCAAATTGTTCCTGTAACCTGTCGCCATTTCATCCATCCTGAGTTGATCCTGTGCGTTACGTCTCGGTCTACTTCGCCATCCCCTTGGACAAGCGACCCGAGGTACCGAAAATCGGAGCAGATCGGTAAGGGCGTTCCGGCAAGAGACATGGGCACAGGACCCGAGAGGCCGCCAAAATCACAAAACAGATACTCCGTTTTGGTCCGACTTACTCCCATTTCATCCAATTCCCAAACACTAAAAGCCTACCTAAAAATGTATACTGGGCATTCTGTAGCAAACTGTCAGAAAGTACCTATCAAAAATAAAATCCACAATAAATAATTGTACAATAAATTAAAATAATTTTGAAGAGCGAGCACATTCCAAATTTAAATTCAATTATAGAAACAACTCAGCGTGAAATTCAATAAATGAGGTACCAGTGGTAATAAATAGGTCCTGTCAGTTGACTTGGTTTTAATATAATATCCTAAAAAGGTTAAACTTGCAATAGAAAAGTGTAAATTGCTATTTAAAAAAAACAATGTTTATTACATTTTATAGCATAAAACAATTTTATTTCAATTTCCAAGTATCGATTTCTGACTTTCGTCATATTAATTACTCGAGTCCATCGAAACAAGTTAAGATTAGGGTATTTTCTTGTGGTTTATTTATAATATTTTGAATAATACTTTTCACATTTTAAATCGTACTCACATGTGTGTGATATTTGTAAAAAGTAAAAATGTTAAAACACACTATTATCGCATTTACAGACTTAGATTTTATAGAGGTAAATTAATAAACTTGTGTGCTAAAGACAGATTCAATGCAGTTAAGAAATGAGTTTTTATGCAACTCTCTTAATTAACCCACGTTAAAAAGATTTGATGGGTAGCATAATACATTTTACATAATCAATTTAGGGTGTCGTATGTCAACTCCATTAATGAGCTGACGGAGGTTCGTGTGTTTGGGTCCAATTGGGAGCGCTTCCGAACCATACGGTTGAAGAAACAAACTAACACTCACAAAAAAAATCATCGTCCATGTTAATGAAACTCCTTAGTCATACCTCGTTTTTTTCGTGAGGTGTTGAAAATTTGGGTAAATTTTTTCATGCCCTAGGCAACACTTAACAGTTATTGTGTCAAATTCAATGTCACATTCTTATTTTTTCGTTTTCGAATTTAATTATGAAATACACGGTGAAATTGAATACTTTCGTATGAAATGAGATGTTAGTGCGCTTTTCTTTTTTTGTAGTGTAATTTTTGCACGATTTCACAGCACAGACTGACATTTTTTTTTAAATTAAAACGCCCGGCTCGTGACGTTTGCGGGGCGAACGTTCCTTGACGTCTGGCGCGGGGATCGAACTAGTCACCAATGTTAGTTACTAAAATTTGGAATCAATTTACGGTAGCCTACTAGGAATCTGGACATTTCATAATCTAAGGCTGGAAGTGCTTTCCTAACATCTTGGACCAAAAAAACAAATGGTTTGTAAAATGTCAATAAGGTCGAAATTAGCTTGACACCCTAGAAATGATGTGCATAATAATCTAGACACTTTCTGAGGTGTCAAGCGAATTTAGACATTATTGACATTCATGTTTTTTTGTTAAATTCAGCTTCCAGATTGTTGTGATGTGTGTTCAGGCAGGATAAATCAAAAATCTAGACTGGAGTTGTAAAGAGCGTATGTATTCCGAAGAACAAAGAAAACAGAAGCAAAATATGTAGGTATACTTAAAACTAATTCACCGTCACAAAACGAACGCCTGATAAAATGTTCACTGCAATAAGTTGCACGAAGATAGTTTTGATAACAGAGTATTGTACACTGAAAGTTTCTATTTTAAATCTGAACATGCCCCCGGGCGTTGAAAGTCAACCTTTCAACCAGAATCTTCATTTAATGGCAGTGGGCATATCTTGCTGCATGCACGCCGGATGGTTCCATTCGCAGTTCTTATTTCGGCCACACGACTGATTCCGTCACGTCCTGGGTAGACTGCTGAGATTCGGCCTAATCGCCATTTCAATGGTGGCAGATTGTCCTCCTTTACTATAACAAGGCGATCAGTCTCTAAGACCGCCTTTGAAGACCTCCATTTTGTCCGCTGCTGTAGTTCAGAGACATATTCTTTATTCCACCTCGACCAAAAGTGTTGACGTAATGCCTCTATTCTCTCATATCGCTTCAAGTGAGCGATGGAAGCAGTTTCATACGACGGCGCGGGCAAGGATGTGAGCGTGCGTCCTATCAAGAAGTGTCCAGGTGTCAGCGGCAAAAGGTCATTAGGGTCCGATGACAACGGCGTGAGCGGGCGTGAGTTCAGGAGTGCTTCGATTTGAACTAGTGCTGTATACAGGGTGTCCCGTAAATAATGGATAATCTCTTAAGGGGTCATCGTACTCATCATTATGAACAACTTTTACTATGGGACCAAACCTGGAATCGCGAAAAAAAAATCAGCTGCTCCCTACATTTTGACGAGTTTGATGTAGATAAATGTACTGGTCAGCTGATTTTTTTTCGCGATTTCAGGTTTGGTCCCATAGTAAAAGTTGTTCATTATGATGAGTACGATGACCCCTTAAGAGATTATCCATTATTTACGGGACACCCTGTATAGTTCCTCATAAGTTAAATGACAATTTCCCATTACTCTTTTTAAATGAAATTTCACAGATTTGATACCTGCCTCCCAAAGACCACCGAAATGTGGAGCGTAGGGAGGAATAAAAATGAAGTTAATCCCTTCAGCGGCCATGTCACCAGACAACGAACTGTTGTTAGCCTTCAAAAATTTGCCGATTTCATTAAACGCGCCTACAAACGAGGTTCCGTTGTCGGAATATATATGCGTAGGTTTACCTCTGCGTGACATAAAACGACGAAGCGCTGACAAATAATTTTGACTGGTTAAGTCACCCACCAACTCAATGTGAACTGCCTTTGTTGTAAAACAAACAAAAAGTACAATGTAAACTTTTACAAGTCTGCAACCACGACCTTGTCGAGACGCTGACAGTATAGGTCCAGCGTAATCAACCCCAACACATTCGAATGGATGACCACCGGACGCTACGCGTCGTTCAGGTAAGTTTCCCATGATGGGATTAATTGGTTTAGCTGTAATGCGACTACAAATGACGCAACGATGATAACACAATTTAGCCAGGTTGCGACCACCTATAGGCCAGTAAGTATCTCTTATACAAGCCAATAGTAGTTGCGGTCCTGCATGCATTAGAGTTTTATGTTTATATTCAAATAATAGTTTAGAAAATCGATGTGTGGACTGTATTACTAACGGATGTTTTTTCTCATATGAAAATGAAGAATTTTGTAAGCGACCACCTACACGAATTAATTTATTTTTATCTAAAAATACGTTAAGTTTAGTCAGTGGACTTCCTTTTGGTAAACACTGATTTTTCATTAAAATTTCATATTCGGGAAATGATTCTATTTGAGAAAGTTTCACAATTAAGTTTAACGCATCTTGTAGTTCATCTTCACCAAGATGTAAAGTGGTTGGTGGTTGCTTCTTACAAATATTAATAAATCGTAACATATATGCTACTGAGCGTATAAGTCGAGAAAGGTTTGAAAAACGATTAATATCAATTAAAGGTATTGAAGTATTAGAAGTAGTTAATAAAGAAATCTCAGTTTTAATTTCAGGTAGCGATTCTACTGCTGTGGTTGGAAACGAAGGCCACTCGCTTGTATCCTGGTTTAAAAAATTAGGTCCCGACCACCATAAATTATGACTCTGAATTTGACTTACGTCAGTTCCTCGAGATACAAGATCAGCGGGGTTAAGATGTGTGGGAACATGTCTCCAAGTACAACTGTTAGCATTCGTTTTTTCAACTATTTCTGCTACACGATTGCGCACGAATGGTTGTAGCTTACTTGGTAGCATTTTTAACCATCCCAGCACTATTGTAGAATCACTCCAAAATGTACTACTTTGAATTGGTGCGTCAAGTGAGTTAATCACCTTTTCATGTAGCCTCACTCCAACCAAGGCGGCGCAAAGCTCGAGCCGAGGAATTGTAGTTGGTTTGATAGGAGCCACTCTACTCTTTGCTGTAAGCAAACGCACCATAACTTCATTATTGTTATTAATACTCCTTACATAGATGCATGCACCATAAGCGGTTTGTGATCCATCACAAAATATGTGTAATTCTATCACGTTCCAAGAATCACAAAAAACTAAACGTGGGATGCGTAAACTATTCAAAATAAATAACCTATCAACAATATATTTCCATGTCTTAGCGACATCTGGTGGTAAAGCGTCATCCCATGATAATTTATGTAACCAAAGTTTTTGCATTATTACTTTCATTGGAATTATACAAGGAGCTAATAGACCTAATGGGTCGAATATTTGGGATGTAAGTAGTATATTATTGGGCATTCTATACCACTATCGGCAAGTCGCTCGGCGAGTGCGCCTCGCTGCCGACAGTGGTATAGAACGCCCAATAATAGATAATCTACTCGCCTCTGCACTCGACCGAGACAGTACATTGTACTGAGTACTTGATTAGGAACGATTAACTCGATCAAATCGATACTCGACTCGACTCTCAACTTGACTGATACACTCGAACGAGACAGTTCATTGTGTCGCGTACTGGATGAGCTTAACTCGACCAATGACTAGTAACTTACTCCTGACCACTGTCTTCCATACGTCTGACCAGTATGCCGCGTTTCGCAGAACGATGTACTATCAACCATCAACTCGACTCTCCGTTTACTTACTGCACTCGACCGATTACTCGAGTTTGCATTCGCTGTTAACAGAATGTCGAGCGAGAGTGATGGTGGCTGATGATTGTAACAAACCAAAGCTTGTGACTGAAGCGTTAACGGGTTGTTACTGTAAATAATATACAACTGTAACTTAGATACTTAGTTTAATTATCATAAAATGTTGGTTTGTCTGGAAACAAGACATCAGCCGCACGTACGAGCTCTTGTAATTTTCGCCACTGAGGTGAGTCCGCGTCGGTCTGGAACTTGATTCGGACGAGCGCTTTCTTCCACAGCTCGGCGGAGTCGGTCAGGCGAGCGTCGTCAGCCTTGTACACCTTGCAGTCGATGTAGTACTCTCCGTCGGTGCTCGTTGCTCGGCGCTCACAGCCGCTGGCTACGCGGTTCACAAAGAATGAAGTTAGGTGATCCGATGAATGTTCTTTGTGTGGGATGTCGCGGTTTTGACTGATGCCGAATATGTCGATGCCAGTATTGGTTTTTTTACTGAAACAATTACGAAAACTGTTATTACTTAATGTTTAAAAAAAAAATATATATATACCACACCACTGTGTGTAAGCAACGCACACAATCGCATAATATATTATTATGAACGACAACTCGGATATTTCTATAGAAAATATTACAAGTGACTACCTAATAAACGAATGGAATACTTATGTAAATTGGACTATTATAGTTCAATTAGTAGAAACGTACTACTTTACTGTTTTAATTTAATCAAAGCTAGGAGATAATTAATTCAAAATATTATTCACCTGCTACGAGCTGCGGTTGTTGTTTGTGACTGCATCTTGCGTTTCCCATTGCGGTCTGCAGACGGTTTGCGGCATGACTTCACTTTGTGTCCAGTGATCGATGCTTGCGAGTAATCACACTCAGAGTCTGACCTGAAATAAAGATAGGGGAAATTTAGTCACACAAATATTATTAACTTTCTCAATGGAGTAATCTCCATTGCGCTGGGCATACTATAGAACACAAGTGTTCGGGCAAACACTGCTTCGCTAATATTTAAATGGGATAGCACTGAGACTGAGCTCGACATACTATGTACAGATCAGGTGATCTGTGAAGTAACGTGCTCACAAACAAACTTATGTAGTTATAAATGACAAGTGTGATCCATGAAACGAACAGAATATTTTATCAGACTTACATTTTTTTCAATCAGAAGTTCACTTGGTTGGCGATGACAGCAGCGGTTGGCTATCCACAATGCCGTCACTGATTTGTAGGCGACAGGGAGTGATTGTATGCTGAAGATAGCAGAGCACTTCGTTGTACTTGCAGACTGCGAATACTTTGTACCGAACGGGAATACTTGTAGCTTATAAGTTAAAATCGAATTATAAGTAACACATGTTTAAATCCCCTACAATCAATCTGGTGTTGCTGTGTTAAAGTAACTTTTTCTATAGTCGTATTATACACGTTGATAAAATGAAGACTAAGGAAAATGTTAGGGGAGATGTAGGCAATTGGAGTCAGTTGGCAATGGTGGTCACCCAATTTATATTCGCGAACACAATAAAAAAAATCCAACGTTTTCTACGGGTGCACCGCAAATCAGATACAGAAAGATGAATACACATGAGTTGTGCCAGGACGATGAAGACGATGATGCAGAAGACTGGTAACCATGCAGTGTCTTGTATGTGGTGAATTCGGGCGAGAGCCCGCAATTATATATGCAATATATGTTGACTACCATTGTCCACACGCTGATCACCATTGCCAACCGATGTTGACAATGGTGATTGTGGTATCTTGGTTTTGGTTAGGTTTAGGTATCACAATAAAACACTGTTTGCAATATCACTGCGTTAGGCGTGTTGTCATAACGGCCGCTCGGACCAAACTGAGTGTGGCGCACCACTCCACAATGCCCCCACTGCGCAACCCCTACCACAGCACGCATAACTTGTTTATTAAACGTCACATCTCTTCTTTACAAAATGTAAAAAAACAATAATAACATCATTTGCTTATAATATAAATGGCTGACAATATTTCAATTAATCTTGCCAGTAATTAATCAGAAAGCTAGTCGTTCGTTCACAAATCTACGTCTTCATGGAGAAGAAGTACAAGAAACTTCATGGAAACAGTATTAAAGTATTCTATCAACACATTTCTTACATTTCCATAACTTATCGTTAACTTCAAAACAGTTCTATCTCTTGGACCATTACTCAGTATAATAGCAACAACAGAACTTGAATATTGCATTATACAATTTCAACACATTAGCAATATAATATACCTTACACAAAGACATAATCATAATAAACAATAATTACGGTATAATATATGTAAATAGTTAGTTTGTGAATCAAATTCATTACTGGAATCACCAGTTTCTGATTTATGGACCGTCCATTTACTTTCTAATTTCTTTAATTGAATAATGTTTCTACGTGACGTCTGTTCTGTAATATCATCCTGTTCTTCATCACCAACTCTTTTTTTTTTTAATGAGATTGATCATTAAATTGTTAAGTTAATACATTTCCTTTAATCATTTTTGTTGTTTTCTTTGATCATAATATTGCTATTTTACTTTACTTTCAAGTAATTTGACATTTTTGCTAGTCTAGCAAAGATTTCAAATTAGCTAGCTTTCTTATTTTACTTTCAAGTAATTTGAAATTTTTTGCTAGTCATACTGCTAGTGTTGTGAAAGACATAAATCCTTTAGTCTTTATTTCTAGGCCAAAATAGATTTACAAGACTTGGGGACTATTAGTCTCAAAAGTCACGACTCCTTTGAGTCTTTTAAGTCCAGAGTTCTTTGACTCTTTGAATCCTATGTCCTTTAATATTTTAAACACACATCTAATTTCAATTATTTTTTTCCTTGGCTTAACTTTAGATAAGTAGTCAGGCGACTCAAACCCAAATTATTTGAGACATACTCGAGGAAGTAGCTAGCATAGGCAGGTTTGGGTAGTACCTGAATTTCTTGTTATTTGAAATACAACTACCTATTTGGTATTTGTTTTCAAACTACTACTTACAAACGTAATTTGTAATTAATATTTCAAATACCTGACGCTGAAGTGTTTTGTAGCTAGTATTTCAAACACTTATGACTTCAAAATACATTTTTACATAAATACATTTAGTGATCTTATTAATGAAAATGAAAAATATGCTGCCTCATACAAACACTAGCATCTGCACTAAAAGCAGTATATATGTTAATGTTTAGAGTTGACAACACTACGTGTACTGACTGAATTGTTCAATTTTCTATTGAAATAGTTATGAATTTTGTCTATTTGTATGCTTGTATAAATTTGAGTTATAGGGCTCTATAACTACCTATCACTTGTACCATAAGTATTCCAAAATTATATAAGCATTATTAGCACGTTCAAGTGTGCAAGTTGAAATCGTTCTTACATTAGGGCACTTACGACAGTTATAAGGCTCTGAATGTATTTTAAATAAACAGAGTCAAAATATTTTGTATTTCAATCGAAGCAAAGCATATTATATTTTGCCCAGCCCTGATCACAGGTAAAATTAGCTTACGAATCTATTTACATAAATTCCCAGTTTGGCAATAAAAATGCTACCACTGGTAAGCAAAACGATTCTGTTTTGTTTGTAAGAACCAAGCATTAGTTGCCCAGACACTAAATATAACTTGATAGTTTTTTTTTTTTTTTTTAGTTTTATTGAACTCAAAAGAATTAATTAAACAAAATAACCAAAATATTCATTGCAAGATTTTGATCACTTACTTTACAAATTAAAGTGCTTTTAATTTTATTTAAATAAACAGATGTGGTCTGATTGTATCTGCACTTTTTATATTGGTAAGTTAAAACATTGTCAATTTGAAGTATTTAAACAAAGTAATACCATCTGCCTAGCCTTCTCCCAACCATGTTGGAAAATAATTTTATTTAAATAAACAGATGTGGTCTGATTGTATCTGCACTTTTTATATTGGTAAGTTAAAACATTGACAATTTGAAGTATTTAAACAAAGTAATACCATGCATCTGCCTAGCCTTCTCCCAACCATGTTGGGGTCGACTTCCAGTCCAACTGGATGCAGTCAAACTCTAGTATTTTACATGAAGCGACTGCTATCTCACCTTCAGTTACTGGGTAATACAATACCCTTTGGTTAGACTGGTTGTCAGGCTTTCGGGCTTCTGACGAACCGTAACGACTGTCAAATTTTCACGAATTACAGCCGGACGCATTGAAAAGCATTGAAGTCACCACACGTAATTACTTCTTTATTTACAGTTTCAAGTTTTGCCAAAACATTCAGTTTCAAGTTTTGCCAAAACATTAATTGCAGACTCAATTATAGAGTATATTTAATAATTTGGGGGTCTGTCAACGCACATGGTATATTATGACGTGCTTAACTAGCACAACACAAGAAAGTTCACAGCTAGGTATGTTCAACAGATAATTCAACTGTCTTTACGAGTTTTTGATTGAATACAACTTTTGATTAGGATTAGTGAACCAGCACACACAATATTATTTTCATGCAATTTAACTGCAATGGTTCGTGTCACTATAATGACTTGACCTTGTGTTCACGTTCTGTGTCCAAACAGTTTATTCTTTCATTATTTCTTTTTTGTTTTAATATCACCTTTTTTCATTTAAAAACTATTAGAGTAATAATGGCATTAGGGTCATAAATGTATTCATAATTGATGAAATTATGTATTTGTAGGAAGCCTGTGGCATACAATAATTTTGAGAAGAATGACTCAGTTTGTTGCAAAGTAATTTCCATAACCCCTTTTTCAAAACTATCAGAAAACATAATGGAGCAGTAAAACTTTACTACTTACAAGGAAGAGAACTAGTTTTTAACTGAACTACTTGCAATGGACCTTGTTCAATGCCTGGTGTATCCTGATTGGGGATACAGACCCAAACACTTCCTAACTGGGACGGGTTCTCCGTTGCCTCAGTTTGGAGAGTGGCAAGTTTGGATTTCCTTAGCAAAGAACAATGAGAGCTGCTGAGAGTTGGTGAGTCCACTTGTCTGCATTAGATTTGCACATGTCCACTAACTCATTTGCAGCAAGGATATGCCTCTGAATTAGTTTTTTTCCAGACCTCACATACCTAGTATAAAGTGACTGCATTGACTCTTCTACCTGAATTTCAGAGTAAGCGTTGAGTGTCAATCTCATAGATGTTCTTACTGTCTTCTCATTTAATTTGGTAGTTATTGGATTTATTTAGTAGCAAAACAAGTTTTTTCCTTATATTTGAACCGCGTTTTTTTTATTCCTTATTGCATCTTTTTATGATTTTATTTAGTTTTGCATATTTTTTCATTTTATTTTGAGCTGCTTTATAACTATTATTATTATGTTTTAATTTCAATATAGAAACTTCAGTAAGGTCTATGTTTAGTAAGGAAGAAATGTTGAAATTGGTTTTATATTATTCAATATATGTTACCAGTTTTCATAGCCAGAGTACATTCTTTTTGTTTTGTTTCAGTAATTTAGTAACTTGTACATTTGCATGAATTAATTGTGCTACTTACATGTATTCCTACTTACATGTTGTCCTATTTATCTGGTACCATTCAGACTTAACTGAATTACCACATTAACAATAACTCATTTAAAATGCAACGAAAGACATTCAAAACTACTGTTCCATTTCAAACAGAACAACTAGTATTATTATTACAGCATAACTATAGTGAAAACCATTAAAATTGACTGTATTTAACTGATAATTAATCTTATAAGATCAATGAAATAATATTGCTTGGAAAGTAGACCAAACAAATATTGTTATTTTCACTCGAAATATTTTACTTTGCAATCTTTAAAGTGTTTATTATAAATATGAAACTTTAAAAATTATATTGAAATTATAAGTTTCTTGTAACACTAAAAGGTGTTATGATAATATTTAAATTTCGAGATAATTGTTTTGATGAAACCTAATTGGTTTTTATTTTCACTAGCGCTGACCCAATTTCTGTTGAAATCTCGTTCTTGGGGATTAATAACGTATTTGGATTTTGTAGTCTATATTTGCAAAAATGTTTATATGATTATCTACCAATGTCCGTGGTTTGTCGACCACAGGTATAGCGTGATTAAATAGGTAACTCACTTGTTATTTTCACATTGCAAATTGTGAAAATGTGTAGGTAGGTAGGTATTTGATAATTATGGCCGAATGTTTTCAAGATTACTTTTGGGCTATCTGCTACTATTGTCTTTTGTTTGTTGTTTGACATTGCTTACAATAGTTTTTTTTTTTTGTTTGTATTAACTGATTTTAGCAGTTAACTATTTAATCCATACCAATATGTTTTTCTAGCACTAAAAACTTAGCTAGTTCATTTTTTATCCACTTAGGTACCAGGTATCCAGGTAAAGTACCCATTGGATTTATTTAAGCTTATTTAGCTTAAAGGTACCCACTATTCATTTGATAGTTTACCTTTTCAAATTACTTCGTAATGTTATGATATCGATTAACCAAATAATCTATCAGTTTAGGTACCCACTATTCATTTAATAGTTTACCTTTCCAAATTACGTGTAATGTTTTGATACCGATTAACCACATAATCTATCAGTTTCGCGCTTTCCACGACTCATTTGCCTTTTTGGCAATTTTGTTATAGTTTAGTTGGCACATATCAACAAATGAGGTCATTATTCTTTTGTTTTTTTTTTTAGATGTTTAAAGTGAAATGTAGGTAGGTAAGTAAAAAAAATTTTATTCGTGACTAGATTCACGGTAAATAAACAAAGAAAATTAAATGCCACTCACGAATGATTGACGATTTTATTTGATTTGACAATGATGATGATGCATTAAATGACATTCACGGTTTTCACATTATTTACTGTCATTTCATGTGTATTTTCTTAAGAGCCATAGGTACACTCTTAGGTATTGGTAGTTTTATGAATATATGCTATGTTTTACCACAAATTATTCAGGGGAAACTTAAACTACATGAAACCTCATTCGTTAACTTGCCAACATATCTCGCAACCATTAGGTTGTTTTAATTTTAAATTTTATGCACGACATACCTTAATCCTCGTCGCCACTTGTGGTATCTTGGTTTTGGTTAGGTTTAGGTATCACAATAAAACACTGTTTGCAATATCACTGCGTTAGGCGTGTTGTCATAACGGCCGCTCGGACCAAACTGAGTGTGGCGCACCACTCCACAATGCCCCCACTGCGCAACCCCTACCACAGCACGCATAACTTGTTTATTAAACGTCACAGTGATCAAACCTGTTTTTTTTTTTTTTTTTTTTTTTTCTAATGATTATAGTTCCTAAAATAGTAAGCCAAAGTGATTAAAGGTGATCTCAATTGTTAGTCAGATAAGCAAAGTTTGTTATACAGCTAAAGCAATAAATAGTTGATTTATAGATTTGCTTTTATTTCAATTCTCGCTTAAGTGACTCCCATTACCTACATCTCCCCTATACTGTATCGAATGTCGATGCAGCGAAATGAGCTAGGGCTGACCAAACGATAGCGTGTGCGGAAACGTCGCACCACATGGATTTTATTATTTTAAAGAAGTAAATAAATGTTTCTAAGGTAATCATTTCGTCATCTACATTTAGGTCTCGTGTAGAAAAAGTGAACTTACTGTCGTCTACCGCGTATTTTTCTAGACTTCCTAAAATAAAAAGATAATATAATTCCTATAACTATGCTAACAGCCATGAGGAAACCATGAAAGTTAATATCCATCGAAATACTATGATATATTTTAATCGTATTAGTGCATTGTGTAAAATTTGTATATTGAAATGCCTACCAAGTTATAACCAACCCTAACTAAAAAAGCTGATTATTGTGATTGTGAAATAAATAATTATGTTCAGCACACGTGTAACATTTAGACAATAACAACTTTTATGATGAAATATTTTTTCTGCTTTGTAGACAAAAAAGAAATACCCTAAAATATTATTTATCATTTCAAAAGTCTCTCGGAGTGAGCACCTTTCTAAACTGTTACAGTACAATCAAGTCAAATATTATAAATAAAAATAAATATTTTATTGATCACACACCAGTGGGCCTAAAATGGTCGCTTTAGTAGAATCATAATATGAATGACGTTAAACATTTAAAATGGTTAAAATGGACTTTATCGTTATGACAATAAAGTCCATTTTAACCATTTTAAATGTTTAACGTCATTCATATTATGATTATGCTAAAGCAGCCATTTTAGACCCCCCAGAAAGTACATACGAAAAATTTCATCTCCTGGAGCAACTGTGTTCGATATATCGTTGGGAGCTGAAAATAACATAGTTGGATCACGCAGATACATATTCATATGTATAAATCATTTCATATTGTGCAGGTAATTATCAAATACCAGAAAACAATAATAATTATTGTTATTTTTCAACCTAGAATTTGCAACTATATGCATAATTCTTTATCGGTGCCTAATACAACAATTTTTTCAAAATTTCAGATACATTCTGCCTGAACATAATATTAATTACTGACTTGCCTGTGAAGAATTATTAAATTACCTGAAGTATACCTACATATTTGGACCACGCAGATACACAATCTCATGTATACCTAAATCATTTAACATTTTGCAGGTAAATTATTAAATATAATTTTGTTTTCAGAATATACCATTATCTTACCTAAGTAGATTATGTACCTAATGCATTCATTTTTTATCATTATTTCAGGTTCATCTTGCCTAAAATAATTACCGACTTGTCTGTGAAGAGTTATACAAGGATTTTGGAACGAACGTAAAATAGTCCTGATCAAGTTATTATAGTAATTATAATAAAATATTTTGTCTGGTATACCTAAGACCGTGAATATTAGTTGTAAGTATACTAATCTAATTTTATTGAAATAATTAGTTGAAGGTGTTCTTTGACTTCAACAATAACATAATGCCTCACTGCTCTGATTGCAAAGTATTTGTAGATAATCGTCGATGGTCTGGCCATTTACGTAGCAATGTACATAAAAACAATAGTTCTATCCCTATGTATGATAATGTTGCAATTATTAATTCTTCTTTTAAAAAACGAATCCAAAGTTACAAAATCACAGCGACAGGTGAACAAATACATAGTTTTCCCGAGATGTTTCTCAAAAGTATTAGTACACAAGTCAAACATCTAATAGATACTTCATTAAAGAAACACACCTCTGTCAAAATAAACTTTGAACTGTTTGCTTCTTTTCTTATGTATAAAAATGATCAACAAGAAATAAAATCATTCCGTACCAACAATTTTATTACACATTTTAATTACGATTTTGAATCTATTTATAAATAACTGTTGATTTACTACTAAAAAAAATTGAAGAATTTGAAGAAAGAGATAGTGGTTGGACTTTTTTATGCAATTCACATTTAGAATTAAATATTAATAAATATCAACCACTCAGCGGATCTAAATTTTTAACTTTGCCGAAATTCATAAAAAGTAAAAGAGCTTGTTTGAATATTCGGAACAATGATGAGTATTGCTTTTTGTGGTGTGTTGTGGCGGCACTGTACCCCACAAATAGACATCCTGATAGGATTTCGTCTTATCCCCGCTTTCAGGATGTTTTGAATGTTAATGATTTGACATTTCCAATCACATTCTCAGACATAGCCATCTTTGAGAAAAATAATCCTTCTGTCAATATATTTGTATATGGTTTAAAAAATGAAAAGACAATTATTGGGCCATTGTATACAACGTTGAATAATAAGTCTAATAAAAGTATCCATCTACTGTTTATAGAAAACAATAATAACTCTCATTACTGTCTTATCAAAGATTTATCTCGTTTAGTTAGAAATCAGATGACCAGGCATCATGGTAAACTATATTTCTGTGAAACTTGTTTATTGTTTTTTCCAACGCTTAGTCAAATTGAATCCCACTTGTGTGGGGGGATCGTCACTGTATTACCAGAGCCAGGGTCATTTTTAAAATTTAAAAATTATGATAGGAAACAAAATATTCCGTTCGTCATATACGCCGATTTCGAAACGTTACTAGAACCCATTTCCGGCGATGATTTCAACACCGCTAATACGTCATACTCAAAACGCCACGTGCCGGCGGCGTTCGCTTACAATGTCGTGTCATCAAATAAAAATGATACCGTTGAAGGCTATAGAAGTTATCGCGGTAATGATTGTGTTTCGAAATTTATACATTTTCTTACTGAGGATGTAAAACAAATACATAGAATTATATCCAAAAGTGAACCTATGATATTCACTGAGGAAAATTCTCTTGAGTTCAAACGCGCCATTAGGTGTCATATTTGCGACAATTTACTGTTGGCCGACAAAGTAAGAGATCATTGCCATATTACAGGCCTCTATCGAGGTGCAGCACATCGACACTGTAATTTGCAACACAAAGTACCAAAATTTATTCCAATATTTTTTCACAATTTATCCGGGTACGATTGTCATTTATTTATAAAAAAGTTAGGCGAAATTCCAGGCCCAATTAAAATAATCCCCAAGACTAAAGAAAAATATGTAGCATTTACCAAATTTATTCCTATTGCTGATAACGAGTTTATTTGTATAAGATTTTTAGACTCATTCAACTTTTTAGGGACAAGTTTAGACAAGCTCGCTAAAACTTTGCAAGTGGCAGATTTTGTTAACCTTCGATTTCATTTTTCTAAAGACAGACAGTTTAATTTATTGAAAAGAAAAGGTATATATCCATATGATTACATGACCAATTGGAAATGTTACGAACAAAAATCTTTGCCGTCTAAGGGTAATTTTTATAATTCTTTGACTAACGAAGACATTAGTGATGAAGATTATAATCACGCACAGACTGTTTGGGCTGAATTCAATATTAATAACCTCGGCGAGTATACGGATCTATACTTAAAAACGGATGTGCTTTTGTTGACAGACATATTTCAAAATTTCCGGAAAACTTGTAAACAGTATTACAGTCTTGACCCAGCGTTTTACATTACTGCACCAAGTTTATCTTTCGATGCAATGTTGCTAAAAACGGGCGTTCAGTTAGAACTCGTGTCGGACTTAGCTATCATCAGAATGATACAAAGCGGTATACGCGGTGGTTTATGCATGTGTTCCCATCGGCACGCTAGAGCCAATCACAAATACATGCCTGAATATAATCCCTCACAACCTGAGAGTTTCATAGTATATTTAGATTGTAATAATCTTTACGGTTTTAGCATGTGTCAGTATTTACCATACTCTAGTTTCAGATTTTTAAGTGATAACGAATTAGCTAATTTTAATGTTACCACTATAGAGGATAACGCAAACTGGGGCTTCATATTAGAAGTCGATCTATTGTATCCCGAGCATTTACATAATCAGCATAATGACTTACCATTTTGTCCTGAAAAATGTATACCCCCGGGAGGTAAAACAAAGAAATTAATAGCAAATTTGTATAATAAGTACAATTACGTGATTCATTACGTTCATTTAAAAAAATGTTTGGAACATGGTTTAATATTACGTAAAATTCATAGAGCTATTACTTTTAGACAGAGTCCATATTTAAAACAGTACATAGAGTTAAATACTCAATTAAGACAAAAAGCAAAAAGTTCCTTCGAACAAGACTTTTTTAAGTTACTAAACAACAGTGTTTTTGGAAAAACATTAGAAAATACGGAAAATAGAGTAACCGTTCATTTAGTTAATCAATGGTCCGATCAGTCCAATCGAACTAAGAAATTCATATCCGCTGAGAAACTTATAGCCAACCCCTATTTCCACAGTGCATCTGTTTTATCAGAAAATTTAGTTGCAATACAAATGAAACCTGATCAAATTATTTTAGACAAGCCTATATACATAGGTTTCACTGTGTTAGAACTTTCAAAAGCACACATGTATTACTTTCATTACAATATTGTAAAGCCTTTTTATAAAGACCGAGTGCAGCTATGTTACACAGATACCGATTCCTTTGTCTATAAAATATACACTAACGATTTTTACCATGATTTGAAATATAATTTTTTGCAATATTTTGACAGCAGTAACTATGAAGTCACAAATGATTTTCAAATACCGCTAAAAAATAAAAAGGTTCCCGGTCTCTTTAAAGATGAAATGGGAGGAAAATATATATCTGATTTTGTTGGTTTGAGATCGAAACTTTACTCTATAAAAACCCCTAATAATATTATTAAAAAAGCAAAAGGAGTAAAATCATGCGTGGTCAGGGATTTAAACTTATCAGACTATGAAACCATTTTATTTAATGGTGGAGTAATTCGGAGAAAAAATAATATGTTTAAATCTATAAAACACGAAATATTTACTCGGACTGTCAACAAAGTTGCTTTATCTAGAAATGATGACAAACGATCGATATCTGTGGATCAAATATCGACCCGAGCCTGGGGTCATGCATTTATTTTTAAGAATGAATTACTTTGATAATAATTTAAGTTAAGTGTTACCTTCAGCTACTTCTGTATTGGTTTAGTTTTAGGAAATAATAAATGTTAAAGTTATACGATAATGAAATAAAATGTGAATTATTATAACTATCGATTTGTTTCATTTATGAAATCCTATTTATTTTAAAATATCATTACACTCTGTTTTTAAATCGGTAAATAAAGTAAATACTGATTGCAGTTATTTCACTATGCACCTAGAGTACCATGCATCATAAGGTTGATTTTCGAATAACTAACGTTTTACGATTAAGTAACATGCTTACAAGGCGCTATTCTGCCGTGCTAACGATAAGAGCAGTAAGTATGTTTTGCATAGTTTTGAGTAATTGGCGCGCAAAGATTTTTTTGTTACAATTTTGTTATTCCGGACTTCTGTTTTTAAGTTATATTAGTTGGTTGAAACGTGTAGATTTTCAACCATTAACTTAAAAACAGAAGTCCGGAATAACAAAATTGTAACAAAAGCTTTGCGCGCCAATTACCTAAAACTATGCAAAACATACTTACTGCTCTTATCTTTAGCGCGGCAGTATTAGTCATTGTATAAGTATTACCTACGTTGCAGTTCATTGGCCTTAGCCTGGAGACACAAACGCTTAGTTGACAATATTAGTATGACATATGGGTAGATGGCGTTGCCGTCAAGTAAACATTGTGCTCCGTATAATTTAATTCGAAAAAATGTTCTAAGTGATAATTTGCCGAAAAGTATAGTATTAAACTAATCTAGATAGTGTTAATTTCACCTAACATTGTTATCTCAACCGAACTCCCACAGAGAACATTGTTACAATGATTTAAAGATTTGAACTCTGAATCAAGGTGTTTGTGTTGTGTTGATAAAGTGACCTAAACAATAAACAAAACCAAATAGATAACTTACCATGCAATTTAATAAACAGTTGAAATATAACAGCAAAACATAAGTGGCAAAAATAACATTAAGTGAAGAAATATTCGACCCACCCGCAAGTTTTTGTAAAATTGGTGTCAAATAAACTGACGATCTGACGAGAAACAACGATGAGAATTAAAACCATATGAAAGGTAGGGAAATTACGAATAATGAAAATTAATTTTCCTACAACTATTACACACGAAAATTAAATTGCAAATAACTGGAATGCACGAGCATTGATTTGATTTTGAAAACAATGCCATCTATTAACGAATAGAGTAACATATTACTTATTACTTCATTTTGGGCCTAATAAAAGAGTATTCTATCTTTCTATCATATCTATCCTATCTTGAGTCAAATTGTGAACTCACTTTTCGGCAATTAACACAATCTATTGCTGACAAGAGAAACATACACCAAACACCAATACTTCAAGTACCGCAATCCACTACTAGAGGGCGCTACTAGTCCCAAAATAAACAGAAATGGTTTCTGAATGTGCGGGCTGTCATCAGAAAATACCGGAAGCAGAAAAACTTACCTGTGCGCATTGCAAAAATGCATATGACTTAAAATGTGCTAATGTTTCAATTCGTCATTTTACAAAATTGATGACTTCTGAGCATAAAATTAAATGGCAATGTCCAGCTTGTTACTGCAAAACCCCTAAAGTCGGAAATGCAAATACCCCTATACGCCTACAAGACCGTGACCTACCGCAACAAACGAAATCACCTTCTGAAGAATGTAATGTCACCTTAAGAAGGGTGAACACAAAAACAAACGCTAACAACTGCACTTTTAATTCTGAAGACCTAACTATACTAGGCGACACACTGAACACAGAGGAAAAGGAAACAGCCAGTCAAACCGAACTAACATTACAAAATCTAAGTGAAATTATAATACTGCGCCTTAAAGAAAATAATAAATCCATTATAACAGAAATTCAAAATACAATCCAAACCGAGATAAATAAAGCCATCACTGAATTAAAGGTAGACATCCAACTAAAAACAGATGCCTTGGATATCCAGAACGAACTAAGAAAGGAAGAAATAGAAAGAGTAAACCTAAAAATTGAAAACCTTACAAAAGAAAATGAGAAACTAAAAAAAGAAATTTTAGATATAAAAAACAGAAAAGATACCCCAACCGCGATTTGCACTGAAACAAACACGAAAAAAATAGTTCTCTACGGATTTGCTGAATATTACAAAGAACCGGAATTTGACCTACACAACAGAATCATTGAAGTATTCTACAACACGATGAACGTAGACCTGACGGGATATATAGAAGAGACATACCGAGTGGGTAGATACAACAATAACAACAACAGACCACTTATCATCGAATTAATCAGCAAAAGAATGGCCAAGTACGTAATAAGCAATAGCCAATACCTTCAGGGTACTCGGTTATTTGTCTCAGAGTTCCTAGATACCAACACGCGAAGAGAAAGACAATTACTGCGAGAGGAAATGCTTCAGGCCCGAAGAAACGGATTATTTGCAATCATCAAAAACAATCAATTGTTTATTGAAGGACAGAAAGTTAACCAGAGCAACGAAATATATAAAACGATACAAATCAATGACTCGAAGGGAACCACATATAACTACAATGTAGATCGAACCTGCGATCAGCCTACCATCAACGAAGACACAAAGAATCACTCCTTTCGAAAGCATAGACCAACCTTGTAAAATTCTCTTCCAAAACATGCAAAGTATATCCAACAAGCTACACATTATAGAAGCATTTTTATCAGAAAACCCTATCTATCAAGCTATATGCATATCTGAGTCCTGGCTATCCGAAGACAAAATTTCCCTCATCCAAATAAATGGCTATAATCTTGCATCATCATACTGCCGGAAAACTCGAGGAGGAGGCGGCGTGTGCATCCTCCTACAAGATCAATTTGAGTATATAGAGAAAAAGGATATCTCAAACATGTCTACAGAATATGTACTGGAAGTGTGCGCTGTTGAGTTACCTAAACAAAACCTTTTGTTAATTACTATGTACTGGAATAGAAGAGAGGAAGATACATTCATTGATAAATTAAAACAAATTCTAAACTATTTAAACATTAAGTATAATAAATTTAACATTGTTATAGGTGGAGATTTTAACATTAATATTTTGGGCAACAACTTTAAAACTAACCAGTTTCTGGATCTCATGCTAGAATACAAATTCACTCAACATATAAAAATACCTACGCGTATTACAGAAAAAACATCAACATGTCTTGATCTAATATTTACGAATTTCAGCAACAAAAATATGTTTACAACCGTAGAAAATTTCGGACTTTCAGACCATAGTGGAACAATTATAAACCTAAGCATACCTCAACCAGCGAAAAAAATTACATGGTACACAAATAAAAGATTATTTAATAAAGCGAACATTACACAATTTAAATCAATATTAAGCACACAAAACTGGCACGACATTATACAATCAAACAATAATATAAATGAAAATTATAATTCTTTCAACAATCTCTTAATAAAAATTTTAAATCAATGTATACCTATGCGTAAAATGAAACTTAAAACTAACAATAAAAAATACTGGCTAACTACAGGCATTAAAGTTTCCTGCAAAAACAAAAGATTGTTAAAATTATTTTCCAATAAAACCAAAAACCAAATAATTACACAGCATTATAAAAAATATGAAAAAATATTAAAAAGTTCAGTTACCACTGCAAAAAAATTACAATATATAAACAAAATAAAGAAATCAGACAACAAAGTAAAAACGATGTGGAGTATTATAAATGAGAGGACAAATAAAAAACCAACAAAGGAAAAATGTAGCATAAAATTACAACACAATGATACTATAATAACCGAACCCAAGCAAATTGCGAATATTTTTAATGACTTCTTTGCGTCAATAGGAGAAAATTGCAACAATCCATCTGGTACTGCACTGGGCGGCATGTCAACATTAAACTCCACGGAGAACACCATGTTCCTTAGCCCAGTAGAAGCTTGGGAAGTTAACACATTAATTAAAAACCTAAAAAATAAACGAAGTTACGGTTTAGACGAAATTCCACCTATGTTATTGAAAGAATGCGCAAATGAACTCACCTTACCATTTTATCTACTATTAAATCAATCTTTTACAGAAGGCACTTTCCCGGAATTTTTAAAAAAATCACTAATTAAACCAATCCATAAAAAGAACACAAAAACTGATCCTAATAATTATCGCCCAATAGCTCTATTACCCTCAGCGTCCAAGATTTTTGAGAAAGCTATGTGTGATCGAATTTATACCTTTTGCGAAAAATTTAACATATTGAGCGATTGTCAAAACGGTTTCCGAAAAAACCGTTCCACCACATTAGCTGTTTATAAATACATCCAAGAAGCCCTAAATATTATAAATAATAAGAAATACGCTGTAGGGATTTTACTGGACATGACCAAAGCATACGATAAAGTACAATTTAAAATACTCCTAAATAAACTGTATGGAATAGGAATCCGCGGAAAAGCCCATGAATGGCTTACGTCATATTTAAAAAATAGAGAACAAGTAGTTGAAATTGAATACTTTAATCACAATAGTAGAGAAATAGAAAAAATCCGATCTAAAAGCAAAATAACTAACGCTTCCATTCCCCAGGGAAGTGTTATAGGTGGCCTATTATTTCTTGTTTACATCAACGACTTACCAGAAACCATAGAGGGGCCATGTGTTTTATTCGCAGATGACATATCTTTATTAGTCTCCTGTCAAAACAACACAAACATAGAAGAAAAACTCAGTTCCACACTCACAAAAACTTGTAACTGGATGACTTCACATAATTTAGAAATTAATCATGCTAAAACTAAACTAATGGTTTTCCACCCTTATCAAAAAGCTCCTCTACACTTAAATTTCACCTTTAACGGCTCAAAATTGGAAACTGTTGATGACTTTACACTACTTGGACTTACAATAGATAAGCATATCAACTGGAAAACACAAATACAAAAAACCCGTTCAAAAATCTCAAAATTCTCATACGCTCTTCGAGAAATTAAAAAGACCACCGATCTACAAACCGCCCTCACCACATATTATGCGTATGCCAATGCATGGCTTAGCTACGGTGTAACCCTCTGGGGAAATAGTACAGATGCACTGACACTCTTTACCCTACAAAAGAAACTAGTTAGAATCATGGTAAATATTGATCAAACTAACAGCTGCAAACCCTATTTTCTAAAACATAATATTCTAACCCTCCCCAGTATTTATATCCTAGAAATATGTAAATTTGTCCGTAAGCATCAAGAGTTCTACACAAAACGCGAAGACATCCAATCACAGTACACACTTAGGCACCGATCGAGGCTAAACATACCAACATCCAGGCTAAAAATGCATTCCACAAGTCCCTACGTAATGTCTATAAAGATATACAATAAATTACCAGACATAATAAAGAAAGAAGAAAAGTTCAATATATTTGTAACAAAACTTAAAAACTTATTAATAAAAAAATGCTATTATTCCTTAGATGAATATTTAAATGATAAACATAAATAATAAGAGAAATGTTTAAAGTATATGTTAGGGACATTACTAATATAATAAAAAATGACATAAGAATAATAATAATTGATAACAAAAATTAGTGATAGTCGCGCAATTTATAGATATGTTTAAAATAAAAATGGTATGATATGGTAATTATTAATATAACAATAAATGATAGTAATAAATAATCTAATATAATAATAAAATAATATAACAAAAATAATAATGCAATTAAAATACTTAGAAATACGAGTACTTAATAATAAATTAAATTGAATAATATAGCAATAATAGTTATTCATGATCTCCTAAAACACGGCTTCCTCTCTCCTACCCTTTTGCTGTGCCCTACAGGGTCCATAATGATCTAAATTATATATTATACCATCTAAGTACACATTATGGTAAAGCATTAAAGATATTGAGTATTGAGTATTGAGTATTGAGTATTGAGTATTGAGTATTGAGTATTGACATGTAATTATGTACAACAGTATTTAATTGTTTTGGCATCATTTACGAAAAATTATTCAGCGCGAACACCTGTTAAATATTTTTTTATAACTTCTATCAAAAGTCATCATGTCGGTGAGTAAAATATTTTTAATTCGATTTTTTATGATGTTTCGTAACTGACGATTGGTTTGGCAGAGGTGTATATAGACTTACATTTTTCCAGAGCCTATTGTCACAAATCTAAACCAAATCTAAACTTCAGGCTGCTTTTGAGAAATTCCTCGATGGAAAACCTAATTATAAAGCGTTCAAGCGCTTTACTACGGGATAGTGGTATAAATTGTGTTTATATTTTTGTTTCAGATTTCTGAATCCGAGATTGTGTTCAGCCAGTATGCTCAGGATCCCTACGAGGGATTCTCTGAGATGTTTCGCAGCGAGCCCGAGCACAGCAAACAAGTCACGAAAGATAAAAAACCAAAACAACGATGCAGGGAAAAGTCGAAAAAGCAAAAGCCAACAAAATCCTTCGTTATGAGTCGACTACAGCGAAGAGGGATTAAATTAATAAAAAATTCAGTCGTAGATCTGTGTAACAACAATTCTCAAACCATGGACAGTGATAGTGACAGTGAGAACGTTATTATAAACGCTCAATATATAGTTCAAGATGCTATCGACAGTGTTATGGACGAAACTGAGTCTTTAGTTAAGAAAATATCAAAATCTTTAATAGATACTGACTTTTAATAACCGGGTGTGTAAAATAGTAAATGTTTTTAATTTCGTATTAGATTGTGTTATTTGAAGACGTGTGGGGTATTTGTAAAAATAAAGGTAAATTTACTTTATTATGATTTTTATTTAAAAACCTTAAAACTAGTAATCTAAGTACATTACACTCATTATTACATACATTTTATGTCCATTCTAAATACTTCCTTAAACAAAGCACGTTTTTAAGTGCACAATGCTTTAAATGTTTACTACAATTAAAATTTGATCTTCCTTCACAGTATTTTTTATGCAAAGCAGAGAAACTAAGACATTGTTCTGTACCAAGGTCTGATACTTTACAATTCACACACAGATCCTTTACCCAATTCACCTTCTCCAAACCATTTACAATGATTTCCTTATTTTCTAGATATGGAACGATTATGCGTTGAAATTCTCTATAGTCAATATATCCTTCATTCCAATAAATACCTCTATTTCTTTCCAACCATTTAACTTGTCTCTTTTCGTCACTTGTTAAGTATTTAAACAAGTATGGTGGTTTTATTAAAAATGTTTGCGTATAATCACGACTAGCAAAAGCTAATTCTTTTATTATAAAATTATTGTTGAGGTCTTTAAACCCTTGAACATCTAATATGATAGTATTCGGATTCATGATATTTTTCTCACAGTATTACTCAACGGCTTATACTCAATGATACAGTCGTTCAATATAAGGCAGTATGCAGAAGTTTGATCTGGTATATCCGAATCACTCTCAATTTCCACCCTTACATCCACAATAGGACCGGTCTTTACATTATCAGCTTGTCTAGAGCAATCTATGACAAATAGCGGCGCCAAATCTTTGAATTGTTTCTCACTTAATAAGGGTTCCGAGCGACGTCCGTAATAAGACTGTTGAAATCTGATGTATTGCTCGTATAATAAAGCAATTCTGTTATTCGCGAAGCTGACATTTAGGTTTTCATACGGGAAGTATGTTGAATTTAGGTATACTCTAACATCACGAACATGACAGTGATCGAACTGGGACATATCAGAACTTGAATTGTTTTTTCTATTTGTTTGTAGGCCCATAATTATGTATCTTGGTTTCTCTATTTGTGAGGAAGTTTTGATAGACCAGGTATGTTTTGTAGATTTAGGTAAAGCTGGATATTCGTACAAATCCCAATTTCTAAATATCATCTGGAGTGGTCGATCTTTTTCTAACAGTTTTAGCAAACTTATTTTCTCTTTGTCAGACACTTTAACATGCGGTACGCGCCAGATGATTTTATTTATCTGAACGTCGTCTACAATTTCACCGGTGTTAAGTTTGACAGCATTCAGATTAGTATTACTTCGTAGCAATATCAGTTCATGCCTACTATTTATCACAACTTTCTTGAAATCTTCTGCGAAACCGATGATGTTACAGAGTGGTATAGAAGCGGAAAAGCTACCCCCATTAATATTTTTAATTCCATCGATATTCCAGCCCCATGCGTTGGCTATCTTTGATTCACTTTCACTCATTGATATTAACGATTTCATGGTGGTAGTTATGCCAGCATTTTTTATTCTATCAATTTCCACTCCAGTCAGCTCATATCTTATATCTTGGAATAGGTAAAGTAGAGCATTATTCGTAAAATTAACACTAGTGGCTTTCTCTTTCATATCCTTTTTACTTACGACAACAGTTCCTTCCAAATACAAGGTACTAGCTGACGGAAGTATATACAAGTCCTGTTGGTTAATAGGTATGCGGATTTCATCGTTTCTATTGAAACTAGTTACGTAGGGCTTGTAAGAATGAAATTCGATTCCTTCTACAGTGTTGTCATAAGTCGGAGCGGATAAAACGTCTAAGATATTCATTTTAGCAAACCGATCGCCTTGAGGAATGCCTTGTTGTCTTTAGTTAATTTTATTTTCTTCTTAGGGCGAGCTCTTATTTGGTTGGAAGCTTGAGCGGAACTGATATTTTTGATTTGTGGATGCACATATTTATTGTAGTCAATCATTTTTTTCTTCGGAGATGCAAATACAGCTGCACTTCTTCACCACGCAAATTGATTAAGCGGTTATTTATATCTAACAGCCTGATATGTATGCAACTAATGTTGTTTTGGTTAATTGGAAAATATATCGCGTTTTTCGGGATTTCTATAATCCTATATCCGGGAGGCACGTTGAGTGCAAATTCGTGGATAATGTGACTCGGTTCTCCGTTTGTGTACGAGCCGCTTACAATATCACATTCGATCCTGATCACTGTTGTAGGTAAAATGTTGACTGGAAACTGTGACTCGTGCCATTTATTTGCTTTCAAGATCTGCTTATTAAACCCTAATAAATTTCTAAAAGTACCTTCTTTATTAAAATTTATGTCTTTTGTACAATATACAGCAGCTTTTAAAGTATTGTTATTGCACTGTAGTTTGATTGATGCATCTTTCATTTCAGATTTTAAATAATCATTAATATCTTGCAATTCATAGGTGCCGTCTGGTATTTCAATAACTTCGTTAGAACCATAATAGAGCTTATTATTCGTTTTGTCAATATTTGGAATAGAATTAAATGTTGCGAAATGCAATAAGGCACACTCATACTGTTCATATAGTTGCAACGTGTTAGGATAGTAAGTAGATAAAGTTGACGAGTTTCCAGTTATCGATAATGTGAGTGACATCTTGCAAATGATTTAAATAAAAGAAAAGCATAAGTTTTATACGTTTATTCCCAAAAAGTCCACAGATATTCTAAACATAAGTGTCCACAATTTACAGTGTTGAATTTCTGATATCTTGTATAATTATAAAAAACATTACAATTCTTAAAATATCGCATTAATTCCATTGGAGGTTTCAAATCTCCAAAGCTATCAAAATATTCACAATAATTGCATATTTTTACATAAGCTACCCAATGCGAGCCTTCGTTCTTAGAATCATCCAAGTTAACGATACCACATTCAACTCGTTTTGGCGTCCTTGGTAACTGATCCTTCATGTATACTCCTCGAAAGTGAGGGATGTTGCGTGCAAACCTTTGAATGTCTATATTAGTGAGAGGACGATTAGGTAGCTTATTTTTCAGTTTTTTGAAGATTGTACGAATAAACCTTTACCATCTTTATGTGGCTTGATGTATAAACCCTGACCTAACTTTAAAGACTCCATAGCCTTATTATGTCGTTGTGTTTCTCGCAAATTTTGCTGCCCTGCTTTGTAATCGTTAACAGTTTTTGCAATTCCAGCCGCACCACCAGCTAAAGTTCCTAAAGCTGATAAGCCCGCAAAAATTGGGATTAAAGGTAGAATACCTCCAGTCTTTGGTAAGGGTATCACTCGCGGTACTCGAATTTTCTGAATCTTTGGAAATATTTTTTTTGCTGCTGAGTAAGCAACGTTAATTAAAGTTTTACTGTCCTTTGGATTCAGTTTCTTTATTTTTGCTTTTATTTTTGACACGAAACTTTTAAACGTTTTAATGCCGGAACCAGATTTCAGTTTGGCTTTCATAACTTTGCTCACTAACCATGAACTAAGTTTTTCACCTCTCCCAGCATCGCTAGATTTAAGTCTTTGTTTAGCCATATTTAGTAGTTGCAAATCAGCTTTGTGACGATTGGGTAAATCTGTATGGTTTGCATATGCAATGTCGTGATGCATACAAGCTTCGTCTAGCTTATTTACGGCTCTGTCACCTCGTAATAAACGTTTCTGGAGTTTTGTTCCGGGACCGCAATAATTGTAGCCGGGTAAATGAAGTTCGAACGGTAGATTATTAATTAAAGTATTAACAAGTTCACCTCCTTGCATTGTCTAAAGTGTAATGAAAGAAATAATGCAAGAGTAATAGTTATATAATTATATTAATTCACTATTGCAGTTTTGTCGATCCAACTATTTTCTTCTTCGTTTAGACCCAACCATTTCACAAACAGTTTTGTTCCTTTTCTTTTTAAAACCCTTTCTATCAAATAAATACCTGGATAGTTACATTTCTGAAGTTCTTGCTCGTAAAAGGTTCCCATTATGGATTGCTTTCGCTGATCTTGAATATGATATGTTACTGGTATAGTACGATTAATTTTTTTTATAGTAAATATTTCAGTTGACCAATTCGGTGTATAACCTTTCTCAAAATTGTGTTTGTATTTACTGATACGAACAAAGTCACCTACTTTGAACTTAGGTTTTCTACGGACGGTTACATGATTTAAAGCTTTTTTAATATTTTCTTTTATAACTGACTCACTACATTTATTTACTTCAATTGGTTTAAATTTTGTGGTACGATGTTTTGTGTTGTTATATATCTTTAATGTAACTTCTAAAGGTATACCTAACCACGTATAGTTTCCATTCAGACTGAAATATTTATATAATTTATTTTTAAGAGTTTTAATCAGTCGCTCTACGATCGAAGCTTTTTTGGTAGAAAATGTAGAGTAATGGTTAATATTGTTTGTCTTCATAAGCGTTTGAAATGAGTGGTTATAAAATTCTGTTCCCATATCAGTTTGCAAATTAACCGGTTTACGATTGCTGTTAATCAGTATTCGTTTAAATGCATGAGTAACATCAAGTTTATTTTTTGATTTTAATGGCTCTGCCCAAGCGTACTTTGAGAAGCAGTCAATCACCACTAAAATGTAATTATGACCTTTATTATATTTTCTTAGGTTTTGCATGTCCATCAGATCAGCTTGCCACAAGTCATCGATCCCCTTTAGAATAACAGGACGTCTAACAAAATTTCTTCGTGCTGCTTTGTGTATTTCATTAACAATTTGCTGTTTTGTCATTACGGAGTTTTTTGTAGTAATTTATCTACCTCTGCTTTAGTATAAAACTTATCCTGCAACTGAGTTGAAACTTCAAGCATCTTTGCTTTTAAAGTAGCTTGAACTGTACCCTTCGCGTCTTTTATGATTTGAGAGCGCAATGAACCAATCATATTATTAAATTCTTTTAACATATTAGCATTCAATCGATCTACGTAATCCTTGTTCACGGTCAGATGATTTAATTCTTTTAACATGTTAGCATTCAATCGATCTACATAATCCTTGTTCACAGCTTCATCTGCTTCTACTGGAGATTGAATTCCTCTCAGTCTTGATGTTTTTAAATCAAAATCTCCGTTTTCTAATTTTAACAATGCGTTCTCATTAAACTCAAATAACTCTGATAAACGCATTCTTTTGTGAATGTAGTGTCCGAATTTGTCTACGTTCATGTTTAAGGTGTTTTGTATCAAGAAGCTGATAATAAAATAAACACATTTCAAAATATTTATTTATTTATAACTTTACTTTCACGCAATTCTTCAATGATAGATATAATTTCATTTTCTAATCCTGTGTTACCAGCATCTCGAGATGCAATTAATAATTTTAACCTATCCACCAGTTCATTTGGATCGTCCCAATATACAAAATCAACGTTTTTCTTCCACATTTTTGTTAAGGGTAGTCCTTTTCCCTTTGATTGGTGGTCCTGAATTGTACTTCGTAGCTGGAAGAGAGGCTTAATAATTTGCATATATTTTTGTCCTTTATTACTTTTTATTGGTTTACCAGGCTCATAGTCTCGTCGATGTGCGTTCGTATCAAGTAGCATCGACTTATAGTGGTTCATATCACTCTCTGTAACCAAACTTAAATCTACGTTCTTTTTCAACAGCAACTGTTTTAAACCAGAGGTATTTTGGTATTTGCGTCCAGCCACGATGATATACTCATCGCTGATCGTTATACGAGCAGAACCTAACATCAACTTTCCTGCCTCTACTCTGACACCAAACGGAATATCTGTCAGTGCTTCTGAGGACACTGACCAAGATGACGTATCATAACCTTGCTTGTTTTCAACTAATGATTTGTACGAAGAGTCACTTTCAATATCAGATTCATATTCGTCTTCATTGTCGTTATTATCATTGCTTCCTTTGCTAATTGGGGGATCTTTTTGAAAAGTTTCATCGATAAACGGAACTTTGGTTTCTTCATTTTCTGTATTATGTAAGAGAGAAGCCTGCTTACTGACATTAGCAATTTGATTAAGTGGATCTGTTAACGGCTTGAAAACTGATTCCAGTACTTGCTGATTGTTAATCTCAACATCTCTCATTTTTTGCACTTTCTTCTTAACAGCTTCTGCAGCTTCAACAATTTGTCTTTTCAATGATTTTTCCATAATAACAAAAATGCTCGTGATTGATTAAGCGTTGTCTGAAGAATAACAATATCGCAGGGATAACGCTCTTAAATATTAGTATTTAATCAAAGACAACAAAAGTGTCAAATTTATTTCTGTAACATCCTTTATTTTTGGAGCAATCCTTATTAATCACTACATAATTGAAGGGTTCACTCCATATTTTCGAACACATTTCACGAAATTCAATCCATGTCATATCAGTGTTGACATGTTCTTCATAAATATGTCGTAAATTAATTTCATCTTGTTTAAAAAGTATGATTAAATTCGCATTGTCTCTTACTAACTGCTTAGGAATTTTACTATATGTTTGGTTCAGATAAAAACAATCAATGCATTTGTGTCTTCCCATTGCAAAATAATCACGCATGTTATTTTGATTTTCACATGCAACATCATCAAAAATAATCACGGAATTGGGTTTTGCGTCCTGAACGCTCAGTACTTCCTCATTTCCCTGATATTTCTGGAGGGAAATACCGGGAACCCGTTGCAAAACTCTTTCTAAAAAAATGTACTTGGGTTGGTGCAGAGTTTTTGAATAAACATAAACATTTTCAAATCTTAATCCATTTTCATGTATAAGAAGACCGATTAATAAATTGGTTTTTCCACAATTAGACGGACCGCAAATGATACATCGTACTGAGTCAGGTAATAATTCACCATGACGAAAACTAGTCTTACGAATATCATCGCAGACTGTATTAACATGCAGCGATTGCGGTTGTTTTACAAATTTCATGATTACTGTCGGAAATGAACCGATTGGAAATGAGTGAATGTATATAGTACGTTAACATTTATAAAGTTACCACAACCTCTTTTGCGTTACTGGTCATTGATCGAGTCGATTGTTCATTATTAAGCGTTCTGTACCACCCTTCAGAGCGAACGTACTGTCTCGGTCGAGTGAAGAGGCGAGTCGATTATCAATTATTGGGCATTCTATACCACTGTCGGCAGCGAGGCGCACTGGCCGAGCGACTTGCCGATAGTGGTATAGAATGCCCAATAATATACTACTGATGTAACTGACAAAACTTCACGCTTTGTTACATTATTCGATGTTGACGTACTGTTAATTGAAAAACAGAGCTCATCGGAGTCTGTTAGCCAGTTAAGACCCAACGTTTTACTTGGCTCATTTGAACCAATGTTTAAATTTAATGATGAACTTGTGACTTGATCTGATATAACCAGGTCATTATTGGATTTCCACTTCCTAAGTGGCATACCAGCGGCAGCCAACTCAGCAGTGACTTTCTGGCGGATATTTGTGACGTCAGATATTGTATCCCCACCAGTGAGCAAGTCATCTACATAGAAATCATGGATTATAATAGCAGCAATCTTCTCATCCTTACAATCTAAGCCAACTTGTTTTAAACACCGAGTTGCTAAAAAAGGTGCACTTGCTGTACCATAAGTCACAGTGTTTAATTCATAGGTTTTAACAGGAGCTAAAGGATTATCACGCCACAATATTCTTTGTAAGTGTCTGTCATCAGGGTGTACGATCACTTGCCGATACATTTTTTCTACATCAGCAGAAATAATGTATTTATGTTTTCTGAACCTAAGAAGTAAAGACATTAAGTCGTCTTGAACAACTGGACCTACCATTTGCAAGTTGTTAGATGAGACACCTGAAGTAGTAAGACTACTGGCATTAAACACTACTCTTAATTTTGTGGTTATGCTATGCTCGCGTAGAACACCATGGTGTGGAATAAAATACGCCAGTTTTTTTGAATCAATGGAACACTCAGACATGTGTCCTAACGAAATGTACTCTTTCATGAAATCGCAATAAAGAGTTTTTAAAGCTGGCTGACTTTTGAATCTACGTTCAATCGAAAAGAGACAATGTTTTGCTCTAGCCAGTGAGTCACCCAGAGTATGGTGTGATTGTTTGAGTGGTATCCTAACACAAAACCTACCATCTGCCATTCGAGTGGTGTTTTGCACAAAATGTTCTTCACACTTAGCTTCTTCATCAGAATATGAAGATGACTGATTGGGGACTTCTTCCAGTTCCCAGAAACGCGATAAAAGGTTTTGAATGTCATCTCCTGAAGTGGAGTTGTGAGAAGAACTGACATTGACTGTTGCAATGTTAATTTTATGAATAGGTGACCGTGATCCGTGGCCACTAATGATCAACGGGCCTGAAACTAGCCAACCTAGCCTAGATTCAAATAATATTGGTTTGTCTTCACCTAAGTTAATTTTATGCCGCCCCAGTAGGTCCCAGAAAACATCTGCCCCTATTATTAGATCCACTGCCGATGGCGTGTGGAAATGAGGATCAGCTAAACAAATATCGCTTGGTATATTTAAATTATTAATGGATAATTTTTGACATGGTACTTCATCCGTTATGTTTGGTAAAATAAAACAAGAAAGATTAGTAGTGAAGTTTTCACTTAATGATTGTACAGAAACACTGCACATTCTACTAATGTTCGTTTTAGAATTGTTAATGCCTTGTACAGATTCATTAACCTGTACGGTAGGTAGATTCAATAAACCACATAACTTATCGGTCATTATACAAGAAGTACTGCCAGTGTCCAGTATAGCTCGAGCGAGATGTTCGCGGTTATGCTTATCATAAACCTTTATTAATGCAGTTGCCAATAGAACTTGACGTTTACTTTTATTGTTAAGATAAGTTGTAGCACGTGCCGATAGTGTTACATTTGTATTGGGTTTCTTTTCAGCTGAGTTAACATCTTCAGTAACAGTACTGTCAGTTTGCGAAGTAGAAGCATTAGGCATAGACTTCTGTGACGTACCCGCTACATGGACCAGTGTATTGTGCTTACGCTTACATATTTTGCAACCAACAGATTTACAATGGTTTGCGTAATGACCAGACCGAAAACAATTAAAACATACCTTGTATTGAGGAAGAAACTCAAGCCGTTTTTCATTGCTGAGACCAAGAAACTGTGGACAGTTAAGTAAATGATGTTTATCATTACAATGCGGGCATGACACCGGTGGAGAACTGGGGGCCTACTCCCTAAGTCCGTCCGTCTTTCCGTCCGTCCGTTCAACCGTCCGTCTGACATTACGATCCATCAAAACAAGGGTAAAAGTTAAATTTTTCGGACGGGCAAAAACACATCGGGAGTAGGGACAACTGGCAAATCATGTTGTCATTCATACTTCGTTCGGGCCCCGAACCAATCATCCATCCGTAGGTGAACCGGAGTAAGAAACGCCCGTAACGAAGGCCGAAACTACGGGCTTCGTGCTTAGGGAGTAGGCTCCCTGGTATTATTTTTATTTTTCTGTGGTGGTGGTTCACTGCTCACCGATATCATTGTTTTATGCTTGTTAGATTTAGTAGTACTATTATTATTAGCCTGATGGCGAGACAAATCTAGTGTTTCAAGCAAAACTGCACGATTTCTTAAGAACTCTAGGAAGACTTCTAACGTGATTGTCTTATCTTTATCTAAATGACTTTTTTCTTCCTCCCACTGTCGATAAGTTCTTGAATCTAATTTGTGGGTAACTGTATAAATTATTAACGTATCCCAAAACTTAACTGGCTCACCTAAAGATTCTAATGCACGTAGGTTTTTGTTTAAAGTATCAATGATACTTTTTATATTATTTGAGGATTCTTTATTAACCACTTCCATGTTAAATAAGGCTGCTACATGATTCTGAATGAGAAGCCGCTTGTTATCAAACCTTTCACATAATAAATTCCACGCAATGGAATAATTATTAGCCGAGAATTCAATAGCCCGTATGACTAAGGCGGCTGTCCCTTCCAAGGAAGCTCGGAGGTAATGAAACTTATTTATTTCATCAATTTGGTCGTCCAAATGTATTAAGCTTGAAAACGTGTCATGGAACTCTAACCACTTGTCATACGTCCCGTCAAACTTAGGTAGTTGGATGGTTGGTAGCCTAACCAGCCTATTATTGCTGACGCGTGAACACCTATCTTCATTCACAATGTCATTGCGTCTAGCTAGCAATTCCTGTGCCCTCGCAACAACCTTGAAATATGAAGCTTCAAATTCATTACGTTCTAATAACTGTGTATTCATATCCTCAGCTATACATTCCAACCTTAACTGAACGTCGTCATAATGCGAATAAACAAGTTCAATCTTACCGAGGCGCAACTGCAGTTCGTTCATCTGGGTTTGCGTTAAAGAATCCTTCTTAAAATCCTCTAAATAATTAGTAAATACCGTTAAGCGACCTTTGTAACTTGCTCGTTTTTTAATGAGCTCCTTTTCTTCCTTATCAGTCATTCTTTGGGAAGCAGGTAACCAAACTGAAACGTAACAATTTCAAATTTTAATAAATATACCTAATTGCTATCGTTAATTACAATAGGATAAATACCTAAAAGGCTTACTAAATCGCTAGAGCGAATATTTAACAATAAAATTGCTGCTTCTAACTTAATATTTGTTCTAATGTGAATAAAGAAAACAAAGTCTATTGGTAACATACAGACATAATAATACCAATAAACAAAGTACTAATCTGCCTTCTAAACTGTGGACAATAACAATAATACGTATTATGATTGTCGGTTTTACTATTCACTTAATAATTACTTATGAACTTTTCTGAAATTAAGTTAAAATGAAACGGAATACAATACAATGTTGGTACTAAGTTGACAAAGTAAGATTTCTTATGATATTTATTGCAAGATAACAAAGGAAACTGCTAATATTAATGGTTAACAATAATTGGAAACCTAGTTTGCTGCTTAATTACCTTTAATACAATAGATTGACTGCGAATTATAACAATAATTTGCTAACTTGAAAGAAATCATACATGTGCAAATGAACAAAGAAGTTAGATACCAATGTTGTACTTACTAACCTTTACAAATCCATATAAAACGATAAATACTACCTGAATATGAGTAATGGGTTCTGAAATAAACATATATTATAGGAACACTGCACTGTACTGCACTATAATGCTGCGCTGTGACCCTTTTGACCTTAGCCAGCTACTCACAAAACTCCAAACGGCAGTATTTTCCGATTGATTTTATATTTCCTGGATTTATCCGTATTCCTGGTTCACATATCCGATTCGATATGGACCAAAATATGTTGTGATGTGTGTTCAGGCAGGATAAATCAAAAATCTAGACTGGAGTTGTAAAGAGCGTATGTATTCCGAAGAACAAAGAAAACAGAAGCAAAATATGTAGGTATACTTAAAACTAATTCACCGTCACAAAACGAACGCCTGATAAAATGTTCACTGCAATAAGTTGCACGAAGATAGTTTTGATCACAGAGTATTGTACACTGAAAGTTTCTATTTTAAATCTAAACACAGATCATTTACCAAGTATCCTGAATCAAAAAAACAAAGGGTTTGTAAAATGTCAATAAGGTCGAAATTAGCTTGAGACCTTAGAAATGATGTGTATAATAAAATTTAATCAATTTTATTAAAGACAGTCCTAAGCCTGGAAAGTATGAAGGAAAGTTCATTGATCTATAACGCTACATGAGATATTATTATATTCTTTCGTGCACAGCGCGTTGCGGGTACTTGCGAAGTTGCGAGATAACTAGCGTATTGCCAGATAAAATGATAATGTCTCCGCGTTCAGACTGCGCCCAAGTTTTGTAACAACGCGTTATAATGATAGCGTATAAAATAGCGCGCTAGAAAAATATAGTTTATAGTCTATAACACGTTTTTAGTTTAAAGTCGATTTGAACATCACTAGTTTCCACGCCCACAGGGGTAGAATTTCAAAAATCGTCTGGGATGTTTCCATAACTTGTCTCAAACATTATTTACACCAATTTTCAAGTTAATCAATCCCCAATAAAATCCTCCGCTGTAAAATTTACTACCACTTTTCACCCCTTAGGGGTAGATTTTTGGAAAACCCTGATACACGTTAGTTTTCATTTTTGGTCTCAAGTACAAAATCTGAGTTTTGAGTAAATCGGACCGCGTGTTCCAAAATTCCTCTATAAAAACTTTGACACCCACCAATACCGTCTTCTGCAGGCCTAACCTCAGAACAATAACAAAGCCTAGAAGTAGTGCTTAAATAGCAACTGAACTCAATATATTTGTTTCATTTTGACTTATGGAGCCGCTATGATGTTAAAGAAGGACACGTATACAGAAGACGTTTCGAAATTTTGTAGGTTGTCATTCATTTTATTTCGACTAGTGATGTACCCACTAAATTTCAACGTCGATAGAATTTACAATAACATTCTTTCTTATACTGCCAAGAATAATAACCATAGGTACGCACGGCTACACATCAAGCTATACATTTCCAGTTTACACTGACCGCTCATTGTAAGGAAATCCTATACAATGCGAGATCAGCTTATACTGGAAATGTATAGCTTGATCTGTAGCCGTGTGTACCAAAAATTTTGAAGTAACTAAGCATACTTATGATCCCAATACTTAATATATTCGTTCAAAATGAAACAATACTTTAAGTATGAACTAAATAGTTCGTCATCATCATCACCAAAGTCTTCCTTGGTTCCCGACAGCTCTTCATGTATTAAATCTGACCCGGCTAAACCAGAATGTATAATTTAATTGCCATAATAACTGATGAGTTTATTGAAAAGAAGTGGGAGACATTCGGTTTTGCAAATGTTTTTAGCAACTTACTTTCTCATATTTATTTGAATTTTAGATTACATCATAGTCTACTCAACAAAGTCTAGGGAACAAGGGTATTCAAAGTACCTAATAATTTTTATTTTAATACTTTTTATGTAACACATTATTTTAAATCAGTAGAAGCGTAATTTAACAGAGATTTGAATTATTTGATTAAATAAAATGGTTGTTAGTCAAAAAATAAAATTTATTATGAAAATTCAAAATGGTACCAAAGCGACAAAAACTTTTCGTACACAAAAAAATAAATAACGACCAGATAATATTTTAAATAAAAAAATAAAATGCCTAGCAACTTTAATAATCTGTTACGCGAATTCCAGCCCACACCATAATACGGATGAACTTCCTGAGGATTCTGGAGTCGGCTCTGGCGACCAGGAACTCGCCAAAAGCGCAGTCTTCTTGAATCGGGATGGAATCCAATTATTTCTGAATTTGTTATTGTCATCTGTGTCAAGGATTCCTAAAACGAACAGTTCTCAATAAAATTTATGTAAGATTTCTATCGTCATTTTTATTTAGGTAAATAGTTTTATTTGTATGTCTTACCTGACTGATGTGAGATGATTTCACGAGATGTCAATATCAGTGGCGATTCATTAATCTGTACCGATGTACTAGGTCCTGTTTCAACTTCCATTGCTACGGGATCCTACAATTACGTATTTTTTATTAAAAATAAATAAATAAATTTGCACACGATTATATTTCCGACTGGGATAATTAGAAGAATAATATCGCATCAATGATATTTTTAATATAATATCATTGTATCGCATATATCAAGTAAACATATTTCTGAAATGTTATACCTGTCTTCATGTTAGATCTTCATGTGCGGTTGATGGTGAGCGGTTCTTTTAATTTGCAGTACTGCGCTATGTCCTTCTTCGCAGACTTCCATAAGTATTTCCTGTAATGTAATAAATCAAGTTTTAATTTGAACGGGATACTATTTATTGCCAATAAAATACCTTAATTATATCATAATACTGGATGATTTTTTTATCATGCACCAAATCGAAATGGGAGATTGTACTCATCATTATGAACAACTTTTACTATGGAAACAAACCTGAAATCGCGAAAAAAAAATCAGCTGCTCAGTACATTTATCTACATCAAACTCGTCAAAATGTACTGAACAGCTGATTTTTTTTTCGCGATTTCAGGTTTGGTCCCATAGTAAAAGTTGTTCATAATGATGAGTAAAATCTCCCATTTCAATTTGGTGCATGATAAAAAATTCATCCTGTATATCAGACTATTTCATCTGTTCTATCCATAACAAATAATGTAGGAACAGCATGTTCTCTAAGTGACGACTTAAAGAACATGCTACATCCATTTCATAGGTTCATTACCAAATGAATACAAAGTAAAATGCTTGGAGCATATTATGTGGCTGAGTCCAATTTCGTCTACCAATACAATTTATCCATTTTTTTTTCACATCGTCTAGGAAATCTGTAAAAGAAAAGTATCGACAACATTATTTACGTCACTATGGCTGATCAAGATAACCCCAAAACAATTTCCGAATATTCGCTAATAACTTCTATTGGAATAAATATTACGACTGGTTTCAGCTATATAGTGACACAGCAATATTTGTTATGTATTTATATTCGTTTATCTGATCATATGCAACAAGAAATTGAGCAAAAACTTACCGATGGAAGGTCAATATTTATTGTTCATTTTATTTTCGGTATGAATGGGACTGGCAGCCCCCAACCACACAAGAAATTGCTCCACAGCGTCCACACACTCACTGCTTGTAGTTAAACAAAGAATTCATGCAATCTAACAGTAGAAATATTATTAAAACATCGCAAAACCAGGGAAGATTACGACAAACACGTAAACAATGAACACGCGAATAAGTCAGGTAGTTCAATGAACGAACTGTCAGACATTGAAACAAAGTACTATCAAATTTGGCAGCGTCATACTATAACTTTTTTAACCAAATGACAATTGATCTTGTGACCATGCCAAGAAAGTAAAACAAAGAGTAAAACATTCATCTCTTTCCCACATCCTTTATCGTACCTTTATCGTACCTAATAATAGAACGGGAATAAAGGTAGTTACAGAATTCTGTTTTTAGCCTTCCTTCTATGCTTTGTTATTGTTCTGAGGGCCTAACATGAACATACGCGACAATTACTTGCTCTCGCGCGAGTAATTTTATGACAGTTCAAAGCATTGATATATATAACTCAATGGTTCAAAGCTTTTCTCGTTTTCTGACAGCGCTGCCATACAATGTTCTGTCAAACTTGTTGTCGAGAAAGACAAACCCTAACATGGCACCTCAGATAACTCGACTTTTGACAGAATTTTGACAATAAACACGAGAAAATCCCCGATTCGTCTCTCGTTTAGTCGTCCTCGATTTTGACGACGAGACGAGTAGACAAAATTATGATTCAAAAAAAAAAACTAAAATGAACTAGTCTCATAATTTCACGTACTTTAGTCATAATTTTATTTTACACTAGCTGCGCCCCGCGGTTGCACCCGCGTAGACCGGGATAAAAAGTACCTAGCCTATGTGTGTGCCTACTAACAACATACAAATACACGCACACACGCACTCTCAAACTTTCGCCTTTATAGTATTATATACAGGGTGTTCGGCGCATGGACCGACACAATTTTTTGGGGGATTGGGGGGGTCATTTGCTAGGTTTCACCTAAAGACCTCCATGTCCTAAGTGTGACGGTAATTGAGATATGTTTTTTTTTGTTCTTTCTTTGAATTACCCAAAATCTCGCCTTTGAATCGATATATTTTTTTTGTTTATGGTTGCAATAGAACAAAATAAACTTTATAATAGTCTGCAATATATTTTTATTCTAAATAAATTATTATTTGATGTAATTTAAGAGTAGAAAATGACTTATGTGCTTCCAAAGTCTTAAAAATGTTTAAATGTATGAAAAATTACTACTCTTAAATTCCTTTTTTTTTTTAAATACAGCCATTTTGACCTTATTTTTATCTCAAAAAGTTCTTTAGCTTGTACCCTTTTTAAGGGTATGCTACACGCTATGAAAAACAATTCAAATGTAGTCAAAATACTAGTTAGAGAGTCAGTTATGGAGTGTTTTAAGAAAATATTTATTACGGTAATTATATTTTTTTATTTTATTTCGAATAAGAATAGGTACATTGTAGACTATAATAAAAATTATTTTGTTCTTTTACAACCATAAACAAAAAAAATATATCGATTCAAAGGCGAGATTTTGGGTAATTCAAAGAAAGAACAAAAAAAAACATATCTCAATTTACCGTCACACTTAGGACATGGAGGTCTTTAGGTGAAACCTAGCAAATGAAACCCCCAATGCCCCAAAAAATTGTGTCGGTTCATGCGCCAAACACCCTGTATAGTGTGATTATATTACTAATGAAAATTGTTGTGCCAACCCCAAGTTTTTTTGGGTTAAGGGCAGGAAAATGATATGATGATGATTATTAATGAAAATACTTAGTTTTAAACTATATTTATATTGGAATGAAGTTCTTTTCGGCGGCCGCGAGAGAAACTGTGACGGAGGGGTACACTATAACGTAGATGAGCATCCCTTTCAGTAGGTAATAACCAGTCACTTTGCCAATTATGGTGATTAACAAAATCGAGGGAGTTATGACAGTGCAATAACAAACCTTCGCAACATAATTACTAAAATCTCTAGTTCATTGTCATTTGTGGTGCTTCTCTAGTGAGTGTAGTGTAGCAGTGGAGGCCCAGTGGTAACAGCCCTGACTTACGAGTTGTAGGTCATAGGTTCGAACCCCGACAGGCGCTTTACTTTGTGTAAATTATATCATCACCACTGCTCTCAAAACGGTGAAGGAAAATATCGTGAGGAAACCGGCATGCCTAGAGCAGTACCTACATTATAGGCTGATTATGTTAAGTTATCAAGTGAGTAGGTATGTATATTATTTGCCACTAATTTTCATTTCCGTCATTTTGTATTTAAATTCGGCACCAATGAAAAACATTTATGAAAAACTAAACAAATAGGTATTAAGGCGAAAGCGCCAGGTTAGCCCGCGAAGTTCAAAATTTCTTACGTTTTTTGCAATTTGTAAGTCAGTGTGAGCTTGTATGTTGATTAAAATATGATTCGCGGCCGTAGCTAATATGGCTTTACAGAATTATAATCATTAGAATCAGCAATACAGCTCCATAAGTTAGCATTTACCTCAAACCTCATGATTTCATGAAATCGCTATATTTGAGATAAATGCTAACTTATGGAGCTGTATTGCTGATTCTAATGATTATAATTCTGTAAAGCCATATTAGCTACGGCCGCGAATCATATTTTAATCAACATACAAGCTCACACTGACCTACAAATTGCAAAAAACGTAAGAAATTTTGAATTTCGCGGGCTACCCTGGCGCATCAACCTTAAAAGAGGTGCACGTAAAATCATTATAGTACATACCAATTCCATGCAAAAAAATGAAAAATGAGTGAAATAAAACGGAACCTCAAGCCGATGTTGCTATGATATAAATGATTTGTTTTTAATAACTTGCTACATCGGTCTCTCGTCGCGAGATAGAGAAGTGTCGAAGTGCCTTTTTCGGATTTACTCGAGCTTAACGGTCATGTTAGGGATTATAATAACGTCAGAATCGACGACTTTCGACAAATCGTGATATCTCGTGTTCTCGTGCTTGCCATGTTAGCCCTGCAGGGGTCGCGGGATGTTCGAAAGAGATACCGTGGCCCTGCCATAGGCAACTGAAGGAACAGTGTGCTTAGTGTGAGTTTTCATACTTACTCGATCACGTTAACGTAAACGTCAATTTGTACTGAAACTAAATAAGCGTCATCTGGTGACTGTAATGGTAAACACAATTATTTCATAGAAATTGACGTACGTCAACGTTAACGTAAACGCGATCGAGTAAGTTTATGAACTCGCACTAATGCCTCTGGGGTGGGTTTTAGTCAGTAAAAGTATGACACGCCCTTCCGCTCCACCCAGAGAACGAGAAGTCATTTGATGATTTCCCATACACAAAAAGGGGGTAGTTTAGCAAAACTAAAAATGATTAATTTTAGAATTAACTTAAATGAATATTCGTGCTAAGTTTCAAGTCTAATAACTCAAGAGATAAGATTTTTCATTCAAACTTTCATCCCCTATTTTATTCCCTTAGGGATGGAATTTCCAAAAATTCTTCCTTAATGGATGTTTACACTATATAAGGTATATATGTTCAAAATTTCATGTCTCTAGGTCCAGTGGTTTGGACTGTGCGTTAATTATTATCAGTCAATGAGTCAGTCAGGACTTTGAATTTTATTTAAATAGATTTACAAGACCATAAACTTGTTATAGGTTTTCCTGTAATCTATAGGTATAGAACTATTTTCTGTATTTTTTTCAAAATTTTAGGCTCAGTAGTTTCGGAGATGGGGGGGGGCGGAATGGTCAATTTTCGTCTATTTTCTTAAATAACTTCAAAACAAATTAATTTTAAAATTATTAAAAAAATATATTTGAGACCCTCACAGTAAGACCTTTCATTTGATATGTCACACGGTACAGTTTGCAAAACTTTTTTTAAAATTGTACTTATTTTCCCCCCAAAACGGACCCCTATATTCAAAATTCATTTATTTACGTTACATGTCCGTGTTTGGGTTACCAAAATACATATGTGTACCAAGTTTCAACTTAATTGGTTCATTAGATTCGGAGCAAATTGGCTGTGACAGACGGACAGACACACAAGTGATCCTAGGGTTCCGTTTTTTCCTTTTGAGGTACGGAACCCTAAAAACGAGTGTGTGTTTAAGAACCGAGCCGTAGGCGAGGTTTTTAAATAGTATCACACAAGTCGCATGCTTAATGGAATACTGACTTAACTCAAAAAGACGATTTTTGGGAAATTGCAAAAGAAGATCTTGCTACTGAGGACTTATATTATTTGTTGATGCATAAAATAAAACTGATTTATTAATCATGAATGCTTGTATTTTGAACGTCTATTATTAACTATTGATGAGATCTGAATAAAAAATAATAAGTTCCATTTTTTCTGACCTATCTACTAATGGGTCAATGTTCCATTAAGCATGCGAAGTGTTTTAATATCTACAGTTTCATACACTACTATATCTACACTCATGCAATAGGTAGGCACCTATTTATAAATAAAAAATCAAAGTTGGCAAACAAACACAATAATGGCTCCGAAAACATCACAGACTATATAGATAGAGATACGAAAAAGGGGAAACAAATCCGTGACGTGGATTATGTTACTATGGTTACGCGGAGCTATCTTGCTTGGTCCCCATATATAATGTTTAAAATCGAATAGAAAATTCCTTGGTTGATCCGAAGTGTACTTTAATTAGGTAATTGAAAAATAAGTTATTTTGTAGCATTTATCTTGTTATGATATCTGTATCATAATAAAACTTTTTAATTTTATTTCAGTTGTACATGCATAGACATAGTCTGTCATTACGGTACTATTTTTGTTGAATTTATAATCAGAACAGAACTTTACAATAAGAGTAAGAGTGTAGATAAAGTATTAACTTGATTGGGTTATTCCAATGGTATCTACCCCAAAAAATCCACCCTAAGGTAGATAAGAAAGAAAGAAAGAAGAAGAAAGAAATACGTTTATTTGCGGTAAACATGACGCAAAGCACAACAAAATAAAAATAACAATTTGTAAAACAAGTTTGGGGAAAATATGCGTCACATCTACGCAAAACGGCTACCGCTCAGCATAATGCCGCGACCCCATGCGAAACGGAGCCCCAGCGCTGGTTTTCAGCGATAGCCGGCGTTGACGCGATGACGTCGACCGGTGCAGCATGTAACAAATAGTATGAAATTAAAAATAAATAAAAATATAAAGTTACTTCTAAAAGTATAGATCTAAGGTATAGATAAAATATACAGAAAATGACATTCCGTTCCGCGACAGCACCAACTCCCACGCCGCAGAATGCGTTATCTGTGCGCGCAGCTGTCAGCGGAAATACTAGACTAGAACAATATTACATAATATTTTAACATGGCGTATCATTATGCAATTAATGTTTTGACTTGGATGAAATTATGTAAACAAAGGATTAGATACGCGGAAAGGTATGGCCGGGAATCCACCATTTAATAAGCCTACTTAGATAAACGGAATTTATACTCTTTGATTGAATACTCAGACATGCGTTTTCACCTTAGGGTGGATAAATGGAATCACTTGCTTTATTGGGAAAAGTTGGACAAACATTTATCAAACACTGCCATCACAATATCTTTGTGACTTGCATATAACTTAATATCTGGAGTAATGTCCACCCAGCGCACCCCAATTGCATCATCACCAGCATGTAGTTTTAGTGCACCAACAGTGGAGCCATTGTGGTCATGAAAATTGTATGCTATACTCTCCATCCAAGCATTGTCTGTATTGCGTGGATCGTCAATGTATCCTCTATACACTACATCTCCCTCATTGAAGAATTTTTCAAATCTTTGGAACCAAGCTTGTTTTTGATCTGGAAATAAATAGAATTCTCTCATTATGTACACCATACAGTTTCAATAAATAATAGGAACATTTTGGTTTCACTCATGTTTTGGTATATTTAAAAAATATTGCTGACCATCATCCAGTACTAAAGAGTTCATGGCTTCTTCTTGAAACTCCCTGACCGCTGTAGCACTTACTTTCTCACCGGGGTCTACCATTCCACCTGGCAGTGCCCATTCTCCAGTATCCCTTCTTTTCACTGCAATGCATTGCAGAATAGGCCTGAAATAAGTATTTCTTGTAGAGCAAGTAGGTAAACAAAAATTAATCATCACATTAGTAAAGCAGTTTACTTATGACTAGATTTGTCCTTTTCAATTTCACCATTCTCAAGTCTCTTCCAGCGAGTAACAACTGGGTCAGCAGCATGGTTTGGTCCCCATCTTCCAAGAACCCCTCGACCAGATATACCTGTTCTTCCTATGGGATTTAGAGGGTATCCATTGTCTATTTTGTATTGGCCCATATAGCTGGTTCTGCTCACTTTACCATCCACACTGTTCCATTGGGGTGTGAAACCAGGGTCTCCTAAACACGTAAGAATAAATTATAAGGTCATAAGTAAGAATCTGATTTGAAATAAGGCGTATGTAGTTACAACATATAAATTTCTTACCAATATTGGGATCTGCCCATGGTTGTCCATGTATGGCTGACGCAGTATGATTATGTGGTTGATACTCCTTATATTCTGAAGACCAGCTGACCTTTTCGTCAGGCACAGGGAATCTTTCAATGTTAGAACGGGGGTAAAACCCTCCACGACATTTAATGTGAGTGGTTATCATAATAACGCTAGATCGAATCATTAAAACACTTATGAGTATTATAAAAAATGTTCTTATTCTAGTACCGGTGAATAAAATTATAGTATGAAAATAATTAATCATTCTTTTATAATGTCATTGCTGTTTAGCAACAAACTATATAGTAGTCTATGCTATTATAACAGTAAAAGTAAACAACCGTAACTGTCAACAGTGACAACTGACCACAGACTACTAAGGCCGGTTTTACTGCTCGACCGACGGTCGGTGCGTACGTCGGTCACGCTTGTCATTTGTATGAAAATTACGCGTTATACGCGTGCGTACGGTCGGTCGATCACTGAGGTCGAGCACTGTCACAACTTGTGAATTTTCATACAAATGACAATCGCGACCGACGTACGCACCGACGGTCAGTCGAGCACAAAGAGTAAAGTAAGTTTAAAGAAGGTCGAGCACTAAAACCGCCCTTAGGGATACTACGTATAATGCTCAGGTATAATGCAACTGATTGACAGACTGACAGTCGCAAGCTAGATACCACGGAGAACTTTTACTTATAGGGCACTAGATCTCAGAAGAATAAGTACTAGATACTCGCAGCGACACGACATTAGTCGCCGCCTCGCCCGCCGGGATAGATAATACGCTATACAAAGTAATAGTCGCCGGCGGCGGCGGCGACTCGCTGGTGATTTCAAAATCGCACGTCCACAAAATGATTGTAACGATTTCGAAATCTGTGTGTATGTGAGATTAAGGTCCGTATTACAGGGGGCCTAAAACGGCCACATTAAGCAATACTCTAAAAGCAAAATTCATTTCCTGAATTCCCAGCAATTTATTATGAATATGATTGTGGTATTTGACGTATTTGAAATCTCGGAGTCCTTAAACACGCACAGGGTCACACAGAGAAATATCACAGTCCATACGCAGTCCGGGCTATTGCGTATCTCTGTTGACAGTTCATAGTGATAAATGTGATAATCACATGGCAAAGTGTACATCGATTAACTGTCAAACAGTTAGTTTCATATTGGCCATAGACTTATAAAAAAAGATGGACTCCGCACCACGCATATCGAAAGTGAAGCACCCTACCGATCTATGTGTGCGTGATTTGAGTACCTGCAAAGACGCTGTCGCTCGTGTAACGTAATGGCGGCCGGTAGACTTACTATGGTGTGAATGTATGCGTGCTGGCTTGTAGACATTAGCGCACTGACTTACTGTGGGTGCTTCAGTTATTGTTAAAGGAGACGGCGTCCGCCTTTTTTTTTAGGTCCATGATATTGGCTATCTTCAGTGACCAACTAGGATGACGTCATAGGCACCGAATATCGCTGGTAGGCACGAGGTAGCCACCGTAACATATTTTGACAGATGTTATTGTATCGATACTTATAAGATTGCGATTGTCTAAGCTTAGTGGACATCAAATTGATGATCATTTAGTCTGTGGTTGCTTTCGTGAAAGACACTACTCAAAGGTAGTGTTTTAGAAATTCTAGTGATTATCACCGAAGCCTGTATTGAGTGAAACGTGTAAACATTACGGCTTTTGTTGTTTTATTGTGATGCTTGTTCATGGCAAGTATGGCACGTCTAATATTGCTGGTATTTGCAAGCTTTTATTTAGTTTCACCTGTCCGGTGTCTCTCTGTCTGTGATGGAATCTTGCAAGTTAAATTTGACCCACTTCCCGGTTTCCGATTGAGCTGAAATTTTGCATGCCTAAGCAAATTGGTTGACAATGCAATATTATTATGACATGGAGCTGATCTATGGAGCCGGAAGGTGGTCATGGGAACTCTGTAATAAAATGACGCAGCCCCATAGAGTTTGGGCTCGTTTGATTCATCTTTGCAAGAACTCTGGTCCTACATGATATCCAGGGTCTGATGGAGCCAGAAGGTGGGACCCTGGAAGGCAGCTATGGAAACTCTGTAATAAAACGACTCAACCCCATCGAATTTGGGGTCGTTTGATTCGTCTTAACAAGTTTAGTACTTTGATCTAGGGGCTGATGGTGATGAAGAATTAAGTTGGTCAACTATTATATAAAATAAATACATAATAATATCATATACATATTAACCATGCCATATCTCAGCTTTTTAACATTAGATGGTTTGCTAAAAAATAGGTCGGTACGCTTTATTTCTTCGACCATACCTACAATTTAAAAAAATCAAAAAGTAAATATAAACATACATTATTAAATTGAATTCCGCTAGACTGTCGACTTACAACTTCATTTTATAAATACTAGTCTATGGTTACAACTGCAAAAGATTGTCAAGTGAATATAAACCGGTTAATATAAAATGTTCCCTAAAATGAAGTATTGTAACGCTCAAAAGGCGTTACTCAACTTAGCCGCATAATAGTCGATAAAAAATAGAGGCGTCAAGTGCTTGGACGAAGAGCACCGTTCGCCACCGTCACGTGATAATCACTTACTGTGATACGCAATACCAATGATAAGTCATTCTCAGTTGTCATCAAAGTTCGGTGTACAACTGAAAGCCAATTAGTCACTGACAATGAAAAAGATAGCCAATAGCCCTGGTCGAGTAAAAATTAAAGAAAACGGAAAAAACAATCGAAAGCAAAACAGAGCGCAAGCGTCAGTGATTGAGTATGATCAACTGTCAACAGCAAGCTAGGGTATAGAACCGGGAAATCCCGTTCCCGAAAGTACCGGGAAATCCCGGTTCTTTTGCAGTAAAAAAAGAACCGGGATTCAAAATAAATCCCGGTTCTTTCGGTTCTTTTGATAACTAAAAATTTAGTATCAAAATATCAGATTTTATCAAGATTTTAAGGATAAGTATACATTTTCTTTTGTTCCACTTATTTGTATTCGCAGTTGGTTGGCTGCTTGTGTAATTTGAATATTTACAGCAATTTTATATTTTAATTTTTAACTTGATACTACTCTGTCAAGAAAGTACCGGGAAACGACCATTAATACACAAAATGTTAGTTATTCATCCAAAGTTATTGTATTCAAAATATGCTCCTTCAGAAACGATACACTTACGCCAACGAATAATCCAATCATCAAAACATTTTTTTCAACGCTTTTTCCGGAATTGAGTTCAGTTCTCGCCGCGAATTCTCCTTTATGTTTTCTACCGAATGAAAACCACGTGGTGTCACGAAGTGGTAATTTGAGTGTAAGAAAAAGAAAGAAGTTAGCTGGAGCCATATCTGGTGAATAAAGTGGTTGCTCGATGGTATTTGTTGAGTTTTTGGTCAATCATTCGTTCTCTATGCCTTGTGTGAAGGCGCATTATAGTGGTGCAAAATCCATGAATTTTCTTTCCACAAATCTGGCCTTTTTTATCAAATTTGCTCTCTTAAACGCCGCATAACGTTCAAATAATATTCTTTCTTAAAAAATCCGAGTGCACAACACTGCGATAATCAAAGAAAACGGTCAACATGACTTTGACTTTTGACCGACTTTGGCATGGTTTTTCGATTTCGGTTCAGTTGGAAGGCGCCACTCTGACGCTTGTTGACTAGTTTGCATGTCAAACTCGTAAACCCACGTCTAGTCACCAGTAACAATGCGTTTCATGAATGTTGGGTCGGAATTGACTCGTTCTAGCATGTCCTCAGCGACTCTTATGCGATTGAGAAAATTGAGGTCTTTTGACATGTTGTCGCTCAGCTAGTCCCGCTGAGCGACAACATGTTTCATACACAAGTGATTATTTAAAATGGTACGGATCGACTCGTGAGACACAGAAAGTTCAACGGCTATCTCCCTCAATCTTGAATGAGTATGGTCAGTCACTATTTCCTTCACTTTTACGATGTTAACTTCAGTTGAAGACGTTGATGGCCTACCAGAGCGAGGCAAATCTTCCATCACATCTCGACCACTTTTGAACGCTTTTTTACCACTCATAAGCACGTATTTTGATAAAGTCGATTCACCGTTAGCTTTCTATAAAATTTTCAGGGACTCCGAACACGAAATTCCATTTCCATTCAAATTTAAGATAAACTCTTTGTTCGATGTTTTTGTCCATTATGAAATTCGCAATACACCTAGATATGATCTAACTAAAAACAGCACTGTATTTAATCTAAATAACAGATACAACTCAAACTCGGCGCCAAAATGGAAAACAGTTCTGTCAATCTAACAAAAAAAAACCAAAAAATTGAATTTGGAACCATAAACAAAACATCCATTCCCGATACTTTGTTGACCGAATGTATATCATTTACAAAAGTAAAAAGTAAAAAAAAAAAAGGTAAAAAAAAAAAAGGTAAAAAGGTAAAAAGTTAAAAAGGTAAAAAGTTTTAAAAATCGGATTATTGTAGTATCTAATTAAAATTAATCCGTTATGGCATCCATAATTCCTTCCCTTAAGCCATTAACCATCAAAGTAAATTACGTAATCCAATAATAAAAACAAATTTCTCTTGGTCAGTTTTTTCTTTTTGTAGCTATCGCAATTTTATGCCTTCACGTAATTCTTATTATACGTTAACCTTCATCTTAAACCGTTTCTACATCGCCAAAGAGAAGAAAAGAACTGGTACCGAAAGAACCGAAAAAACCGGGAAATCCCGGTTCTTTCGTAGACTAGTACCGAAAATCCCGGTTCTCAAAAACAGTTCCGGTTCTCGATTACCTAACAGCAACCAATCAATAACCAAACTATATTTTTTTTAGATTTGGGATACTAGTCTTTTTGCAGTTCATTAATAAAAAGTAATTCATTTATTGTCACACCACAGTGTTTTTACCTCTCTTCAAGGAACACTTACACTTAGAAATAAACTGTATTGTAATTCACATATTCCGTTTAATTATAATAACAAAATAAAACTGATTACAATTCAAAAATGCTGCACTTACTGTCACTTGGCAGAATAAATATAAAATGGCAACACTAAACGGTAATAACAAGATCAAATAACTTTTCATTTATAGTATTTTTTTTATCCGGCCTGAACTAGTTACTGTGATACTTTGAAAAAAGTTAGAAAAAAAATGGATCTTCCTTCATATACAGGGTGTTCGGCGCATGGACCGACACAATTTTTTGGGGCATTGGGGGGGTCATTTGCTAGGTTTCACCTAAAGACCTCCATGTCCTAAGTGTGACGGTAATTGAGATATTTTTTTTTTGTTCTTTCTTTGAATTACCCAAAATCTCGCCTTTGAATCGATATATTTTTTTTGTTTATGGTTGCAATAGAACAAAATAAACTTTATAATAGTCTGCAATGTATTTTTATTCTAAATAAATTATTATTTGATGTAATTTATCAGTAGAAAATGACTTATGTGCTTCCAAAGTCTTAAAAATGTTTAAATGTATGAAAAATTACTACTCTTAAATTCATTTTTTTTTTAAATAAAGCCATTTTGACCTTATTTTTATCTCAAAAAGTTCTTTAGCTTGTACCCTTTCTAAGGGTATGCTACACGCTATGAAAAACAATTCAAATGTAGTCAAAATACTAGTTAGAGAGTCAGTTATGGAGTGTTTAGAAAAGATTTATTACGGTAATTATATTATTTTATTTTATTTCGAATAAGAATACATTGTAGACTATAATAAAAATTATTTTGTTCTTTTACAACCATAAACAAAAAAAATATATCGATTCAAAGGCGAGATTTTGGGTAATTCAAAGAAAGAACAAAAAAAAACATATCTCAATTACCGTCACACTTAGGACATGGAGGTCTTTAGGTGAAACCTAGCAAATGACATCCCCAATGCCCCAAAAAATTGTGTCGGTCCATGCGCCGAACACCCTGTATAAGTTACTTTTAGACGCTCAAATTTATGTCAGCTAAAATTTCGCCATTGTTCTTTCCTCCGGAATGGTCGGGTTCCCGAATTTAGACCAATCCGGAGGAAATTAAGCTTTAATCTAATATTATGTAAATACGCAGTACCTAATATATAAGACAATGGTAAACACACATTTCTTATTGTCGCAAATCAAATTTTGATCAAGATAGGTATAACCTTACGCTGCAAATTGCAAAAAATGCAGGAAAATTTGAATTTTGCGGGCTACCACAGTGCAATCACCTTAAAAAGAAAACCGAAAGTAGTATCCTTGGAGCTCGCTTCGCTAGCTCTCGCATTCTACATAGATTTCTGAGATCTCCGTGGCCGCGCGGTTTTCCGCGTTTCGATGGCGCGGCCACGTTCAAACCCTTCTAACTGTTTAACCATAACTTTGACAAATTTGTGGTTTTGGGAGTCAACTTTTACAAATTGTTACAAAATGTTGGCAGTTTTTTTTTTAACGCCATGGCCGCGCGGTTGAAACGAACACAATTATTCAAGATTGCCATAATATACTTTTGTAGCCACACCCACGGTACGAGAACGGCGCCACAGGCACAATAAATATACTTATTATAGGGACAGTAAGAAAACTACTAACAAACGGTCAAAACGGCACACTCACGCAGACGTGCGCACCGACGAGCCACCCAAGCTATAGTCGCGGTGCTCTCAGTATATTTAAGGTCATAGCACACATATCAGCTCGGAAAGGGATCGTCACCGTATCAACTCGAGCCGTGCAGTATTCTTTGTATGAAACTCTCTACTGCAACGCACACTAATCGGAATCGTAATAACGTAATCGCCTCGCCTCGGGACAAGTTCACGAACCGCGGCAATAGGATGATCCCTTTCAGAGTTGATATGTGTGTACCTTTATTGTGGCTTAGGGGTCACAGACTAAAGAATAGTTAGGGGTCTCGTCGATGCGCGCGTCTGTGTGTGTGCCGTTTCGTACGTTTCCCTCCTGTCCATATTTATAGCCACTGGCCACAGGCCTCTACATCTAGTGGCAGTACCATCCCACCACACACCGATTACTAAATTTGCGCTAAGCATCTAGTATGAATTTGTATGTATATTTGATTTCGATTTTTTATTTTATTTGAAAGGTTTCTTGATTGAGTATTCTTAAGATTCAAGAAAATCAATTCAGCCGCTTGAAAATAATCAGCTCTTCTCCAGTCGATGAATGGTTGTGAGCATCTTCCACAGGACTAATCGAGTCTAAGGTTATCTGTTACATCAATAATATTAAAGGAACCTAATAACTTTGGACTGATGCTGCAATTTGTAGGGGAACTCACACACAGCAGACACTTACACACAACGACAGCACATGTATCGTCTTTGGGCTCATTGGAATGGTCTCAACCTCTTTTATCTGTTCTGTGGTCTCAAGATCGATGGTCTGATGATTGAGTAGGAAAGAGAAATGAGGATAAATTAAATAGTAAATTAATAATAAAAAATAAATAATATTAAATTAATAATGAATTAGTTAATTAGTTTTCAATACACTTCCTCGAAAACTGGTTCATATCGCACTACGATTAGGTTCACAGTGCAATATATTTCACACGAGTGCGATTTTTAATTCGTGCTGGAATAAAAATTGCCAAAGATAACTTATACCTACACTTAGTCCAAATTGGTTCAATGCCTATCCAAATTGGTTCAATGCCTATCCAAATTGGTTCAATGCCTATTAAAACTGAAACTGAAACTGCCTATTGAAACTGGCGCGAGACGGTCCCCTCTATTAGGAGGTGAATGTTTTTTTTTTTGTAATCTCAGCAAAGACAAACAGAAAATGCGTCTATAAGGCGTTAATATTTTTTGAATAGTTAAATAATGTTTATAAATAGAATATCATCAAAAACCATGATTATTACAATAAAAAAACATTTATTTGTGTTCTAAACTAAATATTTGTATTTTCTATTTTTCATATTAGGCTGTTTATCGGCTTTATACCTTTGCTTCTCCTTCAACTTGGCGAAAGCAAAGCGCGAAAAAAAAAAGAAAATTTAAATCATAGTTTCTTAATCAATCAATCAACTCAGCCTATCGCAGTCGACTGCTGGAAATAGGCCTCTCCCAGGCTGCGCGCTACGCCACAACATCCTGTCCTCCGCCTTCCGCATCCAGTCTGTCCCAGCCACTTTCTTCAGGTCGTCGGTCCATCTAGCTGGTGGGCGTCCCACACTACGCTTACCGATACGCGGTCTCCACTACAGGACTCGTCTGCTCCACCAGCCATCGGTCCTTCGACAAACATGGCCATGGCAGTCTTGAAAGAGCTAGCGAGTCTCTTCAACTCCGTCATACAAGAGGGTACAACGCCCGAGGCGTGGAGCAGAGGTGCGTTGGTTCTGTTCTTCAAAAAAGGCTTGTAGACGTGGCGCACTTCTGAGCCACGTCTACAAGCTGTTCTCGAGGGTCGTCACGAACCGTCTCGCCAGAAGACTTGACGAGTTCCAGCCACCAGAACAAGCCGGTTTTCGAAAATGCTTCAGTACCGTAGACCACATCCATACTGTTCGGCAAATTGTACAGAAGACCGAGGAGTACAATCAGCCTTCAAATAAAAAAGTAGGCATTCAAATAAAATAAAATATTTTTCAAGTCATATACATATTTCAAAAATAGTATTCTATAGCATTTACACATTTTTATTAATTATTTACTATTATCATTTTCTTCTACGTGTCGTTTTTTTAACTGTAGGTTTTTTAAATACTTCTTCATCATCCTTTTTCTGAAAGTCTTCATCTGTAACAAAATAAATTACATACAATGAAGCTATCATGAGTATTCTATCTGTCTATATTTATTTATTTGGTAGGTAATTTTTACGTTTGGTCTTTATTATTTCTGATTATTTTATCTGAATATAATAAATTGTATTAAAGTTTACCAGAGTCATCCGAAGCGTTAGCTGATGTTTTATTGTTTCTCGTCGCAGCTCTACGATTCGACTTCCTCACACTTTGTGGAGTCTTTTCGTTGCTCGGGGGCTCATTCTGAAAAAAAGTAAAAAATAATAATGTTTATTGCACAACAAATACTTAACTCACATGAGTTGGAGATCACCTTTTAAGCAAAGAAATGCTTGTGTTAGGTGACTCCGCCCTTCCATTTAACATAATCACAGGTAGGTATGCAATTTGTGTGTTGTGTATGAGTGAGTTTTTGATGTGTGTTTTTGAAAGTATGTAGGTACTTACTTAAATATTTTTATAAACTTTACTGAGGTATGTAGGATGTTGAGATGCCAGATGCGGAAATTACGTATCAACAAAACCTGCTTTAACTTTGATAAAAGTAGGCTCTACAAACGGGAATTTAGGAACTACTTTACCTCGTCAGCGCTAGAAGAGGATCGCCTTCTGTTCCGCCTAGCGGCGGGCTTGCGTCGCGGTGTGCCTCGCACGGGTTCGTTCCTCCGCGGCGGCGAGGCATTCGCGGCGGCGCCCTCACCCGTCGCCTCTTCCGTGTTACCTTCCTCACCGTCTCGAACGGCAAAACATTCTTCTATCTTGTCGCCCAACTCCGTGACAAGGGTCTGTAAAGTGTTGTTTGTTAATATCTATATAATAACAATGAAATGCTGTTCGTTGGTAAGCGCATCACTTCAGAACGGCTGGAGCAATTTGGGAAATTTTTGAAAATCAGTTTTTACGGAAATAAAAATTTGAAAAGTTGCCGGGAAAATTGAAAGTACATTTGCTATGGGAATTTTGTATAAATTTTTGAAATTTGATCAGGACAACGTCTGTCGTGTCTCGGGTTAGCTACTTACACAATACAGGCTGAAATTATTTTAATGGTTGTTTTCCTCTTCAAGGGTCATTGTACTCATCATAATGATCAACTTTTATTATGGGACCAAACCTGAAATCGCAAAAAAAAATCAGCTGTTCAGTACATTAATAATTACATTACATTAATCTACATCAAACTCGTCAAAATGTAGTGAGCCGCTGATTTTATTTTGCGATTTCAGGTTTGGTCCCATAGTAAAAGTTGATCATAATGATGAGTACAATGACCCTTTAAGAGGAAAACAACCATTAAAATGTCACCCCGTATAAATAACTTCCTTTATATTTTACTACAAATCGATAGGGCTATGAAACTTCAGTTGTTCTTTTCGACTTACCTTGATCTCATTTTTGGCCATTTTAGATGTGTTATTCATTATAGTGTTAAAGCAGTCCATGACTCCATTACAGTGCAATTTATCTTTGTAACAGTCGAGGTTCTCGATGAGCTTGCGTAGAGACCTCTCGTTGTACGTGAATAGGGACAGGCAGTACGCCAGGTCGCGCCACTGTCGCTCTTCTGTCGATAGCTTGAATCTTTGGCATAGTTTCTCTACTAAGGCTTCCATTTGACGGTCTTTTTGTATGAGCGATGTTATATACCTAGAATAAGTTTTTTTTTTAATGCATGTGCATGTGTGGCGGCATCTACATCGCCACATACGAACTACGCATCACAATAACATGACGTCACGCATCCTGCATGGCGCAATCAGAGTTTACTGCGCGACTAGCATATATACAACGTCCCAACATCAACCGCTGGGCAGACAACACCCGTCTGGTCGGAGGATCCTGCCATTTTTAAGGAGGATGAGTGAACTTTACACCTTGTTCCTGGTGCCGCTATTAAAGAAAAACCGCTGAAAGTTTTTTAGTGACTAAAATAACTCAAGTCACTCCTACCGCCATCACCTTAGAAGCACTTGTAACATTTATAACTACTGAACAAGTAATACTCACTTCATAATAACTCTGTATTGTTCTTCAGCGACGTTCAACTCGGGGTCGCTGAGCCTCGATATAATGTCTGGCATGACGTTATACAGCGCGTTGCCTTTCTGTGACAGTTGTTTGAAGAATAGCTTCGTCATGGTAGCGACTCGCGCATCTTTGTCCGCACAACACAGCGCCATGTCGGCAATCTGTCCTTTCACTCGGACCATCTCGTGGAGAACCAAGAAGGAGAGCATTTTAACTGCGCATTGTCGGACTTCTAATTCATTGTCACTTAGTCTGAAATATTATAGCATTGTTGAAGATAGGGTTTAGAGCCGTAATTAGCACTTATTACAAGATATTGAATAAAAAAAAACAGTATTCGTATGAAATTATTTAGTTCTTTAAACGTGTAAAAGAATTTTGAGATGTGTATGAGATACAATGCTTTACGGAAGTGTGATTGTCAAGAAATGAGATAAAGGGGTGACTTTCAACAGTATTCATACTCACATGTGATAAATATGATGAGTCCAAGGTTGTGTAAGATTGGGGAATCGCAAGGTAAGGTCGGCGAAAGCGATAGTCAAGTTGGTCCTCAGGGACACATTCTTGGACTTCTTGAGCACCGTCACCATCAGCTGAAGACCGTCTTCGCAAACCGCGTTGGAAACCAGCATAAACCTACAATTTACAACCAAGCACATATTAAACGACGGAACATGAAATTAGATGGTGTTGGTGTTAAACATCAACAGAATATGATGGACTAATAAATAAATAAATAAATATCCTTGGACATTTCACACAACGCCATCTAGTTCCAAGCTAAGCAACCTAATGCTTGTGTTATGGTAACGAGATGGCTGATAAACTACTTATGTACATTTTTTTTTTGTAAATACATACATATTATAGATAGAAAAACACCCAGACTCGGAACAAATACTTGTAGGTCGTACAAATATTTGTTCCGTGCGGGAATCGAACTCGCGACATGCTGCGCAGCAGTCAATCGCTCAACCACTGAGCCAACCGTGTCGTCGCAGTAGCAGCGCAGCAGTAGCAGCGTTAAAATAACTACTTCTGTGGCAAACAGCCTGCTCATAAGTGGTATGAACAAGGTGGTGGATTATAGCAGTGGGACTATTATAGCCAGATTATGCTGTTACGATATCTCGCTCGCACACTATACCCGTCCTGTTCGCTCACATTACCTAGTGAAGCTGAGCGCGGCGGCGGCCTGCAGCGGCGGCGTGGCGCGCGCTGGGTTGGACAGTAGCCAGCGCAGCAGCGGCACGTAGCGCGCCAGGCTGGTGCCGGCGCCCACGATGTCTCGCTCGCACACTCCGCGTACGTATTCTGCGTCAGCATCGTCGGCTACGGCGCCTTCGAGACCTGCCTCGTCCTCTGTCATCGTTGTGTTCGCCTGTTCGCACGAATATTGAACTATTTAGAATAAGGCGACAATAGAAACACAAGCTAGACTCCTAGCGAACGAACTGGCTCATAATTCTATTCCTATTAATATTATAAATATGAAAGTTTGGCTGTTTAGATGTTTGTATGTTTGTTACTCAATCACGCAAAAACGGCTGAACGGATTTGGATGAAATTTGGCACACAAATAGTTTTTAACCTGGATTAACACATCCTTTCTGTCCCGCACTTTTTATCCCGGTAGTACGTTCCCGTGGAATAATTACCGACATCCAGGCAGGCGAAGCCGCTGGCAAAAGCTAGTTATCTATGTCCTACGGAAGTAATAAACTAAATTCTAAATCAAGCTTATCTATACCAATATTATAAAGAGGAAAGATTTTTTTGTTTGTTTGTTTGTTTGTACCGAATAGGCTCCGAAACTACTGCACCGATTTTAACCATTTTTTCACCAATAGAAAGCTAAATTATCAGGAAATAACATGGGCTATAATTTATTTTCAAAAAATTTAGAGATCGTTAAGAAAATTTGTAATAATGTAAAGCAAAGTAGCAAAATTTTGCCTATAAAATTCATTATTTGGCGTGCGCTGAGAAAACTATTGATGATACATAAAAAGTATGTACTACATGATTAAAAGTACTCATTATTACCTTCAAAAAAAAAAGTCCGCGAGGCAATATATCTAACTATCATAGTTAAGTCACAGCAGCAGCAGCAGCTTTTGTGTTCTAAAATTTAATCAGATTGCCGCTAGAAACAAAAGTTGGTTACAATCGTATCGTAGTCTTAATTCTTATTCAAATAAATAGTTTTATCAGCAAGGGTATTTATGTAGCAGTAAAATACTTTTTAATTCATTCGAATCGGACATTTAATTTCGAAGTTATCACGAGTACCTGTAAAAATGCCATACGCGTTCCGTTCGACGTCGCGCCGCGATTAACTCAGTATTTATAAACTTGAGAGCAAAAATGAAGAATAACGTGGGTTTTTCGAAAATCTACCCATAACGGGGTGAAAAGAGGTAGTAAATTTTTCAGGGGAGGATTTTACTGCGGGGCTTGATTAACTGGAAAGAGGGGGAGAGGGAGGAGTGCTGGTGAGGATAGGAGGGGGGCTGGTGGAGGGGATAGGGGCAGGGGTTGGTAAGGAGAGAAAGGGGTGAGGGGTAGGGGAGCGGTTGGTGAGGGGAGGGGGGGGGAGAGAGAGGGGGGAAGTGGAAGTGGTGAAGGCGGTGTGAGAGTGGGTGAGAGGGGCAGGGAGAGGTTAGCGGGAAGGGGATATCGTGAACGAACGCGATAATCTCTGGAACTAACAGACTTTGAAATTTTTTTTTTTGCATTTTGTAGCCCAAAAATCTTAGGACCTTTACGTGCCGAGCTTAAAGAAAAAAAGGCAGAAATAACGCTAAGTGAAAACGAAATAATAGCGCGGGCAGGCAATGAGATGCGACAAGGTTGGTCCGGGGAATAAGAAATTTCACGCGAACGAAGTCGCGGGCAGCAGCTAGTGAATTTTATAGGCAAAATTTTGCTACTTTGGGGTACATTATTGCAATTTTCTTAAGGATCTCTAAATTTTTTGAAAATAAATTATAGCCTATGTTACTTCCCGATAATTAAGCTTTCTATTGGTGAAAAAATGGTTAAAATCGGTCCAGTAGTTTCGGAGCCTATTCGGTACAAACAAACAAACTAACAAACAAAAAAATCTTTCCTCTTTATAATATTGGTATAGATAAGAAAGTATATACCTAGGGTACTTAAAACAAAAAAGAAAATGTTTTTGACCGATTTTGAAGGGACTTTCATTAGCAGATAGTTGATGTTATAAGGAGTAACTTTGTTTTAGAAAAAAAATAAGGGATCCGCGCAAAAAAATTAAAATCCATGAAATTGTGAAAAAAATCCGATTCAAATAGAGTACAATTGACATCCACGCGGGCATAGCCACGGGCAATAGCTAGTATCTCATATTTTCGTTTTGCTCTGCAGTTCCATCGAAAAACCTCACCATAATATGGTACATTTCATTCGATGACATGTTGAATGTTGATGAATTAAGAATGATATAGAATCATAACTCTCTTACGAAGCCCGCTAAAACATGGTCCCAAACTCATACTACTAAACTGATAATACTAACGCAACACACGCACAAACAAAATATAATACTTTGCTAAATTTATTTTCCGTACATGAATTCGCACAACCATTCATTTGGGGCGCAATTTTATTTAGTAAGATAATGTTAGAGTGAAACGGAAATATCGAAGCCAAGGAGTGGGTACGAGATGGATTATTAAGTAACCATGGCAACATCACAGTATAAAAACATAAGACTGTGGTGACATTGAGCATCGAGGATGGTGTAATGCAGTATAAAGTAAGAGTCAGTAATTTATTATGAACTCAATTATTATTTCCGTCTTTTACACCACTTTTCCACACAGAAGGTCATTTTTGTCCTTGAGAAACTAGCTGTTTCTTGGATTTTTCACTAATCGAAACGATGTAGGCGTCTGTCACTGAGCGCGCGACAGACTGAGCGGCGAGTCGGTTGTAGTTTTTTCGCCTCGCCCCGCCGGTTGGAGTTTGCGTGGAACCATTTTTGAGCGGAATTCGTATTCTATATCATTCTTAATTCGTTGATATCGAAGCGTGGTTTAGCTCGGTGTGTAAGTGAAATGGCGTTATGGCTGTCTAGTTTGACGCGCGAGATAGAATCTCACGCGCACCGGAATTTTAACGAGAAGCGCGTTTAAATGTAGATTTATGACAAAATGCTAAACTTAAATCAATTTTTAGCTAAGTACGTTCTTAACATAATAGGTCTTTACCTATGAAATTGCCGTTTTGTATGAAAAAATTTAAACGAATTTTTTTCATGTATTTTTTATTTGTATTAATCGAAGTAATCACCCATGCAATCAATGCATCTTTGCCAACGCAGTGGCAGTTTATTGATGCCCTTCTTAAAGAAATCAGCTGGTCGGGAGGCAACAAATTCTTCAAAGGCATTTTGTACTGCCTCTCGGGTATTGAATTTTTTTCCCGCCAAGAAGTCATCCAAATTCTGGAAAAAGTAGTAGTCTGTAGGCGCAAGGTCTGGTGAGTAGGGCGGATGACGGAGAGCTTCCAACCCCAGTTCTTGCAACTTGGAGACCGTCTGCTGTGCAGTATGAGGTCGCGCGTTGTCGTGCAGGAGCAGCGGAGACGAGCGATTGACCAATGCTGGTTGGAGATGTGCCAGCTTCTCCATCATTGTGTTCAGTTCTTCACAGTACACATCTGCAGTAATGCTCACCCCGTTTGGTAAGAAGCTGTGATGAATCACACCGGCGCTAGACCACCAAACAGTGACCATCACTTTTCTAGGGGTAAGTTTTCGTTTAGGGCATTGTTTAGGTGTTGAACCAGGATCCAACCAACTTGCTGAGCGCTTACGGTTATCAAACAGAATCCATTTTTCATCGCAGGTAACAATGCGGTTCAAAATTCCTTCATTTGTGTGTCAGTTGAGCAGTGCAAGGCACGTCTTGACGCGTACTTCGCGCTGGCGATCATTGAGTTCGTGGGGCACCCATTTGTCAAGCTTTTTTACCTTGCCAATTTGACGCAAATGGACCAATATTGTTTTGACGCTAACGTCGAAAGCTGTTGCTAATTCAGCCGTAGATTGTGTATCATCAGCTTCCACAATCGCCTTTAATTCGTAATTGTCGACCAAAGTCTTCGGACGTCCGCGAGGTTCATTTTTCAGGTCGAAATTTCCAGAACGGAAGCGAGCAAACCAAAAACAGGTGGTGCGTTGGTTTGTAGTGTTAGCTCCGTAAACGTCGTTGATGTTGCGTGCCGCTTGTGCCGCGTTGCTGCCACGACGGTACTCATATTCCATAATTACTCGAATTTTTAACGTATCCATGATGACGAAAAAGATTGAAATGCGATGAAAATGTAACACTAATCAATAAACAAATGACTACTTCTGGAAAAAAAATCCATGTTTTTACAATAAAATAAATTTGAAATTAGAATTCTTAGCCAAACAAAAATTATTTTGATTTGAAATGGCCAGTACTGCAGAACGGCAATTTCATAGGTGAAGACCTAATATTTAAATAACTTCGATTTAAAGCAAATTTTACTGCTCAATCGTATAAAACAGAAAATAACGGTGCTACTTTGGAATTTTTTTCACTATATTGTCTACTGCTGTACTAAAATGTTTCGGTTTTAGTACAGCAGTAGTCAAATAACACATAAGGAAAATCCAAATGATTTAACCATATACGGTTTTATAGGAATTTTAAAGAGACAAAATTATTGATGTATCTCCTTAACAACATGACCATACCGAGGGTCCCTTGTTGGAGGTGACGCTCGCAGACCGCTGCAGCCGCGAAGAGGCGCTGGCGTTGCTGACGTTCATGATCGTCTGTCGGCGCAGGTCGTCCATGCGCCCGCGCTTACCCGGCGTCGCAAACGCGCCCGCTTTCTTCTTGCGTTTCTCTTCCACCTTGCGTTCTTCGCGGACCTGATGACAACAAATCCTTTAATGTTTGAATCAATGAAATGTTACAAGGGTTCAAAGTATTCCTTTGAAAATATTTATTTTTTCGTATGTTCTGGTAAGACACTACCGTTTTTACAATTAATGATTAGTATTTTCAGTGTGTTTTGCTATGTTTAGTCTGTTTCAAAGCGAATAACTACCTGATTCCTCCTCCTGAGCTCGCTGTACACATTTATATCGAGGTATATGAGCTGCTGCAGCGCCACTTGTCCCAGCACGAACACGAAGCGAGTCATCAGCTCCACAGGCAGGCTGACCTCCTCCTCATTTCCACTATCATTCACCATCGTCTCTTCAACCCTTCTGTACATTTCCGCAAGAATCTTCGCACACACAACTTCTGGGGTATCACAGATCGCGTAAATGAGATCTATAGAGTTGGCAGCAAAGGCAGTGAATCTATCGAACTTAGAGAATGTTTCCATCAGACTGTCGAAAATAGAGGTGAAAATCGCGTGTTCAACGGGATATCGTTGACTCTTTTTCGTTAATGGTAGCAATAGTTGAACGCTCAAGTTCCTTGAGTTGTAATCTGCAGTTAGCCCGTGCGATTGAATGACGTCGAGGTTCGCGACTGCTACGGAGGGTTTCGCCTTAGCGACCATCACCAGAAGTGTGAGTGCGGCGTAGCTGTCCATGTCTGTAGTTCCATCAATTTTCTTTAGGAACATCTCCCAAAAAACCTGTGAATGAAAATAATAAGTTTTTATAACATCTCCCAAAAAACCTGTGAATGAAATTATTAAGTTTTTATAACATCTCCCAAAAAACCTGTGAATGAAAATAATAAGTTTTTATTTCAGATCAGAGTCCCTACTTACTATCCAAACATAAACACAGTATTTGTTATGAAAAGTCAAGTTGATGAAACAAGTAAGGTTATTAAAACTGGTAGTAGTAGAATATAAAAAAGTTCAAAAATATGTATGTCTATTAAGTACAATAATTCAGAGTTATTTTACCTCTGACAGCAGCAACCCAACAGCAGCCTTATTGTAATGTAGATAAAGATCACTGTGATTTTGACAGTGATGCAGATCGGAGGTAAAATAACTGTGAAAGGACTGTACCCGGCGATACATCGAGCTTTGAAATAGACTGCCACATTAGTGACAGAGACTAAAGACGAACTTTTTTTCGACCCGATGTGGCTGGTTTAAAGCTTTATGTTTATATTAAATACTAATTGCATGTACTAATTAAATAATAACCTGTATAATACCCGGACTGATGTCTCCCTTGATAACCCACTTGTCCACAAGATGTTCGAGCGCGAGCGCGCTGCCGCGGTCAATGTGCGACATCAGCGCCACCAGCTTCTTAGCGATGGCGAAGCACCGCGCGCGCTCGGCCTTCGTGTCGCACTCCAGGTACATGTCGCGGTACGCACGCTCTACCGCCTCGCGTTTCTCCTAAATATATTCAAGTGGTGGATGAAAATTAACTACAGACAGACGGACAACGAAGTAAGACTATAAGGGTTCTGTTTTTAAATTTTTAGTTAAGGAACCTAAAAACTGAACTTTGTTGCTATTACTTTGTCAAACAACTAAACCTCGCAACAAGCTTACCTGATCCGGCGACCACACAAGCAGCAACATATTCGCGACGCCCACTTTCGCAGACTCAATATTAAAATGATGCGCCGTCGTGAAGAAATCTATCGCCTCGCTGACGTCACCGGCTTGCTTCGACATCAGCAAGGAGTTTATAAGCGGCACCGCTTCGGACACCATGCGACTGAAGTGAACGGACTCTTGTAGAAAGGCCACTGTGTTTTCTTTTTCTTCTAATCGTTTGTACATGGCCAGTTCTTGTTCACATTGCTGTGTTAGAGATATGGTTCTGTCTGGTATTATGAATATGTTGCGAAGTAACGCTACGAAGTATGCAATCTGTAATGAGTTGATAAGTAATTTAATTTTTAGATAGAGCGAGCTTTTAAGAATTACAAGAGTAACTCTAACTCTAGAGTAACTAGTAGAGTTGTTTTAAGAGTTATTTTGATAATAACAAATATAATAAAAAATAATAAAAGAAATTTAGTTATTTAGTAAACTAAGCAATATTTTAGTTTATTAAATAACTATTTAAATACATAGTTTTTATGCATTATGTATGTATTTGCAAGCTTGTTACTGATTCGGTTTCAGTCCATCAGGAAGAGTTGCTACAAATATTTATTTGTGTAGTATTTACCTGATCTCTTTTCTCCATGTCACATCGAAGTAATTTAGCATCAGGGTACTGTCTCTCAGTATGTTTTACAACAAGGTACGCCTTGTAATAGTTCTTCTCATGTAAATGTTTGCGGATCGCGTCATACAAGTTCTCCAGCGACGCTTGCGATAATTCTGGCTCATCTTGTGTGAGTATATTAATTCCTTTTTGTATAGTGGTAATGACGTCACCCTCTATACTCTCCCACTTTTTTATTAACTCAGGGTCGGGAGCCGGATTCAACTTCTTTTGTAGATCTTCTAAGATTTCTGTTTCAGTTTTCAATTCTTCTTCAAGCACTTCTAGTTTCAGTTGTGCAGAAAATGGATTGCATTCCAAGAAGATCTAGAAAGTAATGTGAAGTAAAGATCTGTAAAGTATTAAATAGAGAAAAGAACGGAACGAAAAATATGGATTTACTGCATTTGTGTATTTGATAACCTAATTAGAAGGCCGAGATTTGTCCATAAGAATACGCGCTATTTCCGATTGTTCTTTTCGTTACTATGATTGGCTGTAGCATTATCTATGGTCTATTGGCAGTGTATCCTACACTATGACGCTCGATGGGTTAAAGTACTTTTGTGGTAGGGAACTCAAGTTAGATTCATCAAGCCCAATCGGCCACTAATGATGAAAAAAGTACAATGTCATCGGCGAAGCGGAGGTTTGATATTCTCTTTTCACCAACAACTAATCCCATGTCTGCCCAGTTTTGTGCCAAGATTTTGAAGGCTTCCTCAAGAATGACAGTAAAAAGCTTAGGGACAACGGGTCTCCTTGCTTGACTCCTCTTTTAATTGGATAGGACGGGCCAGTAGTGTTAATTTTCATTGATGCTGTGCTATGTTCTATGCTAAAGGATTTGGTTTCCGTACTTCATGTCCACCATTGTGCGTGATGCTGTGCTATTAATGTATATTGTCTTAAGTAGATTGATGTAGATAGTTTCTATATTTTGGTTAGTCAGAGTGTTGAAAAGTGAATCGTGGTTGATGCTGTCGAAGGCCTTTGCGTAATCGACGACAGATACAACGGTGTTTTAAATTCTGTGCACTTTTCAATAAGTTGGTGTAAAGCATGCAGGTTGTCGGTGGTGGAGAGGCCTCGCCTAAATCCAGCCTGTTCGGTGGTTGATGGAAATCTAGTTGTCAAAGACCAAACTCATGATAAACACCACCAAAAGGAGACTATACGTTTGGGCTGAGGAGATTGCATAAATGTCCAAGACTACATCTATCTGGGACAAATAGTCTCTTTCCAGGTGCGACAGGCAAAGTTGCTCGACACACCGAGAGCGCCTGGAGGAGCTACTGGTAATTGAAAGATTTTCTAAAAGCAAATCTACCACTTTGTTTCAAACAGAGAATTATGGCCGTGTATATTTTTTCCATTCATATGGTGCTCAAACCTAGTCTTTGACACTTCAGCAGAGGTCAAAGCTCGAGGTTTTCCAGCGAGCCATCGAGCGCAGAATCCTGGGGTTCGAATTTCGGACCTATACGGTCCGAAATTCGAACCCCAGGATTCTGCGCAGGAACACAACACTGCGCGCCAACACCAAGATCACGGATGTTACGTAGAAAGACGTTAAGCTCAAGTGGGATTGGGGCGGACATGTCTGCCGCATGTCAGATAACAAATGGGCTAAGAGAACCACCAATTGGTTTCCATTAAACGCACGACGACATCGCGGCAGGCCGAGACGAAGATGGCGGGACGAGCTTGACTCCTACCGAAAGGACTGGCCGACACTAGCAAAAGACAGAATTGTGTGGAAAAGGAAGAGGAAGGCCTTCGCCCTGCAGTGGGACAGTGTTGGGATTGATACTAAAGGGCAACATCGGCCCGCCCGGAAATTAATAATAAGGTAACACTGTCTATCTATGTTCTTGTCAGTCTGTGGTCATGGGTGAATAAAACTGCAATTAATTAATTTGTGTGTTCATTGATTACCCTAGTATAAAGTTAAATAACAAGATACAATATTGGCGACGAGTGTGAAACGAACCCTGAGGCCTCTGCCTCGAATTTCGCGGGCAGCGGGGCGGCGGCGGCGGAGGCGCGTCTCGCATTGTCCCGCCCCGCTCCCGCGCCGCTGTTTTCGAGAACCGGTCCATTTAAATGTACGCATAAGATCCTGCCGCTCCCGCGCTGCCGCCGCCGCCGCCCCGCTGCCCGCAAGATTCGAGGCAGAGGCCTAAAAGTGTATGAATGTGGACAGGCTAATTAGATTACATAGATACCTTAAGTAGTTGTATGGCGGCTTTCCTGACGAGCGCAGCCTTGTCCCTGAGGCGCCCGATGGATCGCTCAAGAACAGTGCGCTGCCGACTAACCGGCACACAGTTCTCTCTCTGAAGGCGACACCAGAACTGAAGCACCTGTTTCAATGTTACATTTGTTTAAGTACCGGAATATGCGTAAGACACTAAAGCCTAATAATATACACGTTGAGATTTAATTGCCTGTGACATAGCATAAGTTGAAGCAACAATAAAAGTACGGTCAGCAACCGAAGTCGGTTAACACTGCTACTTTTTGACATCATCTAAATTAACACAAAATGATTCGCTAAACTGCTTTTTTTTCGTTTAACTTTTAAGAGATAATGTCGTTAAAATTTTAAGTATTTCTGTTCCGATTTGAATTAAACATTTCGGTTAATAATTAAGATTAAAAAACTGCAAGTGTTAATCGACTTTTGTTGCTGACTGTACCACTATTGCACCACAACAGTTGTTGTTGCGGTTAGACGACGTAAGTCTTTTGTAGCTTCAATTTTATTGTATGCTACAGGCAAGAAACTTGCATCGTGTAAATGTGGCTTAAATTACCGCAGTTCCTGCATTTTCCAGATAAATTATTCCGGAAGGTTTATGTGTGTAGCTGTTGCTCGCGGTTTCGCCCGCGTGGATGTCAATACTTCCCTATTTGAAACGGATTTTAAATTTCCCTCGGAACCCTAATTCTTTTTCTAAAATAACACTAGCCTAAGTTACTCCTTATAACAGCTATCTGTCAGTGAAAGTTCCGTCAAAATCGGTAAAGCCGTTTCGGAGATTAGCCGGAACAAACAGAGAGATAGACAAAAATTTAAACAATTGTTTTTTTGTAATAGGTACTATATACCTACTTTCCTTAGCATTTAGTAAAAGGCTGTTATTTTGACATTAAAAACAGACTACAATTTTATTTATTTGTATAGATATTTTACCATTGCCATAAAACTTAAATATACTAAAGAAACGATTTTGTCATGTCGTAAAAACCGTGCGAAGCAGGGGCGGGTCGCTAGTGTATGTATGTCGTACCTTGTGTCGCACATACGCGGACAAGTCGTGGATGTGCTCGTGCAGGTCGTCGAGGAAGTCGTCGCGCTGCGTGCGCTGCGCGTCCGTCAGGCCCTCGCCGCGGAGTTCCACGCTCAGCACCTCGCACATCATGCCCAGCACGCTGATACGGAGGGTGTACGACTAAAATAGTAATTTTTAATTTTTTACGTAATTTTTTAAAAGATTACGGCGGATACATTGAATTAAAATGCATGACGTCACTCTTTTGCTAGATTTTATATGGATTTAGGAGAGTTGGGACATACTCCCCAACTTTAGGTATATGATAAAGCAAAAAATACGTGTATATTATTTTTTTATCATCAGACTGACGGATTAAATAGAATTTCTTTTTTTTTACCCAGGCATCATACCTATTATTACTTCAATTCAACATTATAAACACAATATTATGATAAAAAAAAACCGGTCAAGAGCGAGTCGGACTCGCGCACCGAGGGTTCCGTTCCGATTTCTGAAAAAGTATGCTATTTAGAGACATCGTTTTATTTTTCCTGTAGTCTTTACATAAACTTCTATCACATAGAATAATTTCAGATTTTTCTCTTTGCAAACTTCGGAGATAAGGAGGGGGGGGGGGGGAACGGTATTTTTTTTTACATTTTTCATCAAAAGTCGAAAACTATAAGGCCTAAAAAAAAGAAAAAAAATGTTTTAGAATGTGCAAATAGCGCTCTTTCATATGATACCCCACATGCCCTACAGTGGCGTGCACTCCATACATGCAAATAAGCTCTGCATACCCTGTAGTCCCATACATACATGCCCCTCTAAATGATAAATAACTATTTAAATAAAAAAAAAAACATGGTAGGTATTAAATTAAAAATTAAAAAATCCGTCATTTGAATTCCCGTGTTTATAATGCGATTCCGCGCCATCTATTACTTTTTTATGGAACTAAGGGCGAGCGCGCATTGCGGTGCGGTGGAAAACGTTCCGGTAGTTCTGCCGCACCGGTAAAACAAACGCAGTCTCGGGTCCGCGCACTGCGGGTGAAAAAACGCATGTTTTTTCATTCGAGTCTCACTGTGATGCTCGCAAGACGTCGCGCGTCGTCGTAAATAAATTCGCAATGGACTATCAAACAAAAATGACTATCTGCACATATTTACTGTTGCACAAAAAAAGAGTACCAAAACGGTATTGGGTGCACCCCTTGACGGCCTTAAGGCCTTTAAAGGGTTTTTTTTTGTGAGATACGAAGATTTACGTCCGCATCCAAAAAAAATTTCGGGTTATTACATGATGAGCGTTACAGCTTTCGATCATCTGTTAGGAATCAATCTGCCTAGCCTTTTCCATAATACCAGTATTTTACATGGGGCGACTGCCTATCTGACCTCCACAACCCAGTTACTGGGTAATACGATACCCCTTGGTAAGACTGGTTGTCAGACTTTCGGGCTTCTGACGACCCGTAACGACTGTCAAAGATCCACGAATGACAGCCGGGACCAACGGCTTAACGTGCTTTCCGAGGCATGGAGGAGTCTCGGTATGTAAACATGGTCACCCATCCACGGACCAACCCCGGCAAGCGTAGCTTCACCTGACGGATCGACGGTGCAGCTGTTATTACTGAGCCACGAGCTCCTCCTTTACCTACACTGCAAAACATTAATTAATCTCACCTTTTATTAATGATTTGGTATTCAGTTAAAATCAATATTCTTAACATATTACTTAGTATTGAAGTAAGTAATAAGTAGGTACTAGCAGGAACAGCTGTGCCTGAAACAGGTTTTATTTACTACTGAACCTAATTAATAACTTATAGCTTATACCTACCTATTGTTATTAAAAGATTTGATAACAGCAGAAATTAAAATTAGTAGTTAGTTAGTTTTATTTTCTGATGAAGTTAACTCGTTCCAATTTCCAATGCAAATATCATAAACTTCTTCCCACAACCTTGTCTTCAATATTCGGTCCGAATATTCCGGAATATGTTTATTCCATATTGCTGGTCTGTCTCCGGTGTGCGTTACCGCAGCCAGAAAATGTCGAAAATCGTCATTTGAATTTTATAGATAATTAGTGCCTCGGCTTCTGTAATTGTACCATCGATTTTTAAATTTGTACCTCTAATAGTTTTTTAGTTATTTGACAAAAACAGTTCTGGCTGGAGTAACGTTACCGTGGCCAGAAGTTTTGTTTATTAATGGGTATATTGAAATAAATTGTAGCCAAATATTTAGTGCCTCAGACGAGGTAAATGTACCAACTTAATTTGTATTTGTATCTGTTATGGTTGCGAAGATATTCAAGATCCTGCTGCGGTAACGTTTACATGTTTGCTGGATCTCTGAAACGGATAAGCCCCCTTTTATAGTATTTTGCACACGACTTCTTATGAGTTAGCTTGAATTTGTTCCTCATTAATAAAACAAAAAAATTGCACCGTTAAGGAGTTATTTAGGTAAATAGAAATATGCTTTAATCGATCCTAGCACTTCGAATAGAAGCTCTAAAGACTTACTTGCAACGTTATGTTATAGCTTATAACTGCCTTCAAATGTACCTGAAGTTTAATTTATTATCCTGTAAGCAATTAATAAATTATGATGAAATTTAAATTTACTTCGGGACATGATGCGCAGCGGTTTTTTAAACCACCGTTTAACCGAGATTCTTTAGGATTTATGAAATGAAAGTTATATCAATAATCAGTGCTTTTATTCAATTTTATGCCTGTACATTTGCAACGTAATCCACTCAATAATTAACGAGATAATCGAAAAATAGTCACTATGGTGTGTGTGACCGCGGTAACCCGGCCAAGTTTCGATGGTTACAGAAAAGCGGCCGTTTCATACATTATGCTAACGGTGCAATTTTTTTGTTTTATTAATGAGGAACAAATTCAAGCTAACTCATAAGAAGTCGTGTGCAAAATACTATAAAAGGGGGCTTATCCGTTTCAGAGATCCAGCAAACATGTAAACGTTACCGCAGCAGGATCTTGAATATCTTCGCAACCATAACAGATACAAATACAAATTAAGTTGGTACATTTACCTCGTCTGAGGCACTAAATATTTGGCTACAATTTATTTCAATATACCCATTAATAAACAAAACTTCTGGCTACGGTAACGTTACTCCAGCCAGAACTGTTTTTGTCAAATAACTAAAAAACTATTAGAGGTACAAATTTAAAAATCGATGGTACAATTACAGAAGCCGAGGCACTAATTATCTATAAAATTCAAATGACGATTTTCGACATTTTCTGGCTGCGGTAACGCACACCTGTCTCCGATCACACTAATTAAAATTTCAATGTCTAAATCAGTGATCGACGCCCGTGCTACCATCGCATCGCCCGAGAAACGGCAGGCACCGACATGTCCGACATATTTATCCCTATTGTGTCGCGAAAACAATTGAGCAGAATGAGCTGCTTGGTTGCTGTGTTGCCAACTTTATTTTTTAGGGGATCGTACCATATTTTGCTAAGAACTGTAAACAAAATAGTAGGTACGCATTGTAATAAAAAAAAAACAATTATTAATTGATTTGAATATCTAACTAACATTCAAGCGAAAGTGTTTTTATTTATACCTCTGAACGGGCGGAGCCACGGGCAAATGGTCGTTGATGAGTCAGTCAGTCAGTCAGTCAGGACTTCTCTTTTTATTAATATAGGTAGATAGATAGATGATATATAAAGCAGTAAGTATGATAATACAGTACAATAAAATTTCCTTCATAGTATGACCGTATCATATAAAATCCAAAGAAGTTGTTATTGAAAGATTGAGAGATTTGGAAAGATCGTGTATTTTGTTTACGATTTGGAATACATGATCGTACAGCTCCAAAAAGGTATAAATATAATTTAAATCGTACGGTTGGCAACACTGTCGGTGTCTCGGGACTCTCGGCGGGGTGTTCGGTGCGTTTTTTTCACCGTAGTGCGCGGTACTTCATATATTTCTATGCGATACAAAAATACGTGCGGTGGATTCGCCGGAAATTTTGCAGCGGCTGGCCTACGGTGACTAAAACGCATGCGTTTTTGTAACCGCAGTGCGCGCACTTCAAAGACATTCCATACTTCACAGATTATGCGGTAGAAAAACGCACCGCAATGCGCGCTCGCCCTAACTAGTTGGAGCGGCGAACACGCGCCACCGATTCACCGCGCAAGCAGCGCTCCCGTGTGAGCAAAAGCACTACTACGTCTTGCTTATTTTTCATACTACGCATCTCATGAATTCTCGTGTAGTACACAGCAAAAGTGTGACTGTGTGCGTGAAAATGTGTGCGCGTGTTAGAGTTTTAGAAGCAGAGCTTACATTGCAAACCGTCCAAATTGAGAAGCCGTAAAAGCACCGCGTATTTGTTGATTGTAGAGAATCAACTTTTTTTAGTCGGATTAAACAATTTATTTGTTCGTATTAGTTGTAGTTCGTAATTGCTATGTTTTTCGCCATATTTATTGTTTCGATTGATTTAATATCATTGTTCGGTTGTATTTCTGGGCGGAATGATTGATTGTCTAAGTAAAGTTTATTGTAAAAACGAAAAATTATACCCGTGAGACCTGTGCTGGCCAAGTGTGTTCAAATAAATTAAAATCTGCCGATTTTCGACGTCATCTTTTGAGGAAGAAGTTAAATTGATTGCAACACACGGACCTCCCGTGTGTACCCGGGGTTTGGTTTTACACAAAAAAAAGGTAATGCTACTTACTCGTTATTTACATAAAAAGTATTATGATAATTGTTACTGGCTAACAGCTAAAGGTTGTGTACACACAAACATATTATATTTTTTACCTTGCATTTTATTTACAAATCAACATAAAAATTATATATTTGGATCTACATACAACGGATGTTCAGATTTAAATAATTTAGATATTTTTGGTGGTCGCAAAGAAACGCTATGCGAAGCCAATGGCGCCGTGTGGTAAGAGTCGGGTATGTAGGTAACTAGGTACTGGGTAGGGTATCTAGTCGGTTGGACTCCGAGCGAAAGAAGCTGAAACTGGTACTTAAGTTTTTTTATTTTATTTTAACCGTGCATACCCTGTCTGAAATCTCTGTGCACGCCACTGATGCCCTAGTAGCTCCACTTTGAATTTTTAAGACCCCCTTTCAGTCTCTGTTGCAAAAAAAATATAAATATTTTTATTTCTTTCTTATTTGCAAAACAGTTGAGTAAACGTGACCTAAAACTGTTCCAAATTTTAAGTTGATAGCATTAGTGGTTCTCGAGATATCTAGCTGTGACAGACAGACAGACAGACAGACTTAGTCACACCATAAGGGTTCCTTTTTTACCATTTTGGTACGGAACCCTAAAAATCAGAAACAGATACTGTTATAGATCTGAATATCAAAATGGGCAGCACTAATAATAGACATTTGAACATTATTCCCTAGTTGCAAACTCAAAGCATTTATTTCAATTAAACCAATTACAGTCACTTTTGAATTGTCAAGGGGTTGGTCAGTCAGTTTATAATTTGCAATGAACCTATTTGAGGAAGCGGGCTCCGTGCATAAATTTTCGCGACCCCAAGCCAAAACTTAGTTAATGGATAAAATAGGACAAAAATATACCTCATCACTCTCCAGATATGGCTGTATGGTCGCAATAGCGTTGGTCATCTCTTTGGGCAGTTCCTTAGTAAGCTCCAATAGGAATGCACCACAGTTTCTCGCAGCTCCCTGCTCGGTGCCAGCACCGGCATTCTCATCCTCAGATGACGCTAATGCTTCTGCTATTTCACGCACCTAAAAATGATCATTGTAATTATTTGTTATTGAAATAAATGAAATTCATTCAAATTAAAAAAAAACAGAATGTAATAATAGGTACCATTTGTGGTCCAAATGTTGCAAGTGCAAATTCTTTGGTAAGTTGCACTACTCCTGCACATATTGGTGACACTGAATGTTCCACCATTTGTAGGATCTGAAATAATGATAGTGTAACAATTACTACACATTACACTATGACTAACACTTACACTTACTATGCACTTCACTTATAGCTGTGATGCTTGGCTAACAGTTGAAGGAACACAATATGTGAGTGTGAACATTAGGTTCAAAACCATGTCATTGCAGAGACTTATTCTTTCTCTAACTTTCATACTTACATACTTCACTTACATACTTATATTATTAAGATGTTATATTATATTACCTGAACCAACTTTATTAGACAGGAAGTTCCATGGTTATATTTCTTGATCAGTACACCAAGCACTTGAAACACAGTCTCTCGGACAGATTTGTTCTTTATTATTTGTTCTTCTAAAGCCTTATAGCAGGGTTCAGCAACCATTCTGGAAGTGGAAATAAATTAAAGAACTTATTTGCTATTGACAAAATTGATTAAATCAAGCAACGGGGTTTAAACTAGATATATTGACACTATTCTGTCAGCACCATATGTATCGAAACTATTTTGAAGGTGCGAAAACAGAGCCAAATAAAAAAATAATAGAATTGATTTTTTTTTATTAATTGTCTAATCCCACAGCTGGCATAGCACCACCACAATTTCGAAGAGAAGCTGCAAGCGCAGTGGAGAAACACAATCAGGAATCTGATACCAGACACCTACTATCAGGTGCACAACTACCAATGCAACTATTAACAAAGCAGGCACACCTTACTAAAATGGACAGCATCTCTATCAGGAAACCCGGCCGACGCCGGTTGCAATCTGTGGCAGGAAGAGTATCCTGCCACAGATTGCAACGGGCATCGGATCTATCACCAAAGGAGCATCTCCCTACAGGGTGTAACCTTTCGAGACCCTCTTGGAAGTCCCTGAACCATCTCTGGACACAAGTGGGAAGATATAACTCCAACCTGGTAAAGTGCCTCGACGGATGGCAGCAGGGTGTGGATGTGGAGCTAGTTATGTCGCAAACTATGGTCCACCTCCTATCCTGTCCTCTGTGTCCCAAAACATGTAGCCAAAGTGATATCTGCGCTGCCATCGACAATGCCGTGGAAGTGACGAAGTTTTGGGCTAACAAGATGTAAAATACAGTTGTGCCAGCAACAGAAAGTAGAAGATTGTGTAATATTTTTTCTTATTGATATAATATGAGATGAAACACCTGTGTAACTATTCTATGAACTAACTTACGAAACAAAGTTATCTTCAGCCAAGGGTGGGTCCCACAGCTTAGACAACGGTTGCTGAAGCACCAAGTTGAGTGTTACCAAGGCAGCCTGTTTGTCTGACTCGGTCCAACCACAGAACTCTTCATCTTCTGTTGCCTTCTTACCCTTTTTGCCCAGTGTTAGTTTTGTGGAGTTCTGTTAGAAATAGTAAATGTTAGCATACCTACAGGAACTTTTTCAACATTGTAACATTAGGTACTGATGACCTTATACCAGTTTCAAAACTTTTACTTTAAAGTATTTTTTTCTAATACAATAAAATCTAAATAACTTGAGTAGTCCTATCTAACACAAGGCAAGCCATGTGCCAGTTAAAAGCTAGTAATCTGCCCCTATGGATTTCTCAGGCAGCGGAAAAATTAAAAGCCAGAAATCCATAGTCCAGGCAGTGGAAAAATGCAATAAATCACAATAAATCTGCCAGAATTGGGAACCCAGGTCTACATATATTTCTGTAGTATAATTGATTTCCAAGATTTCCAGGAGCTCGTGGCTAAGTAATAACAGCCGCAGGGGTCGATCCGTCAGGTTAAGCTACGCTTGCCGGGGTTGGTCAGTGGATGGGTGACCATCTTTACATATCGAGATTCCTCCGTGCCTCGGAAAGCACGTTAAGCCGTTGGTCCCGGCTGTTATTCGTGGATCTTTGACAGTCGTTACGGGTCGTCAGAAGCCCGTCTGACAACCAGTCTTACCAAGGGGTATCGTATTACCCAGTTACTGGGTTGTGGAGGTCAGATAGGCAGTCGCTCCATGTAAAATACTGGTATTCAGCTGCATCCGGTTAGACTGGAAGCCGACCCCAACATAGTTGGGATAAGGCTAGGCAGGCAGATTGAATTGATTTCCAAGATTTTCCAACCAATTCAATATTCACATAAAATAACATGTTTTGAAACTGTAAAACCTGATTTACTTACATCAGCAGCAAGTTTAGTGTCCTTAGTCTTCATAATCTGAGTGAACAGATACATCATCATTTTCAAAATGTTCAAATTCTTGGTTCTGACCTCAGAATCTATCTCTTGCTCTTGTACTATAGGTTCTAGGTGGTTGCAGAGACTTTTGCTTGCTCGTATGATGTGTTCAAAACCTAAATAGTTGTTTATAAAACTTGTTAAGTAAACAGTTTACAGATTATCAAATAAAATGAAGTTCTGTATAAAATAATGTTATGACCAAGTGTTAAGATAAGTATACCTTTGTTTATAACATTCCATTCAAGTTTGTTTCCATGAACTATGATGGAAAAGTAAGTATCAAAGTATTCCAATATGTATTCCACCCCTTCAGCATTAAAAGCTCGTGCGGCATCTATAAATAGAAAGCTTTAATTAGTTATCATCGAATTCATCGAGTACCTACGGATGAGTAAATCTATACTAATGTATATACTAAAAAACTGAAGAGATTGTTGTTATTTTTTTTGAGCACGCTCATTTCTGGAGCCGATTGGAAAAATTCTTTTTGTATTTGTTAGCCCAATTCTTGGGGGAAGTTTATACCTAGGCCTATAACATCACGCTAAGACCTAAAAGAAAAAAAAGTCAGAAAGAATGTTAAGTGAAAGCGAAGCAGTAATAGTGCGGGCGGGCGATGCGATGCTTAGGATATATTTTATGTTAAAACAAGAAATTTCAAGCCAGTTGCGGGCTGAAGCTCGTTGATTTATAAACAGACAGACACTTTATTTACCTTGTAATTTGGACAAAAGTACGCGGGGTTGTACGACGTCTTCAACATGATACAGTCCTGCGTGAGACTCTAGTAATTCGTCCTTCTGCAGTGGTATAGCAAATTCAAAGTGGCTCATTTTGTATCAAAGCAATAATTCTTTCTCCATTCGAAGATTTAACTGCAGTTAATGGAATAAAAGTTTTATTTCCACAACAATCAAGCTGTGGCGGCATGCAGCAAGTACGTTTATTTTTGAAATTTGACATGTGACAGTCAGTGTTGCCAACTCATTTTTTTAAACAAAGCTAAATGAGCAGTAAAAATAGTTAAAAAAGTGCTGGATTTTTTTTTTTGTAAAAAAAAAAATGTTTTTTCAGGTTCAGGAAGCGATTCTTGTCTTAACTTCTATGTGTACTTTGCGCCATCTCGGTAAAAAAAAAAAACTTACGTGCAGACAAAGAAAAACACACACAGGCTCGATATCAGACCACAAAAAAAAATCTCTGAGGGAATAGATAATAGACCAACCAGTAACCATAGGCGTAAAATGAGCGTATTCATATTCGGGGAATAACCGGCCATGGCATGACACATACAATAAAAGTCTATGCCATGCCATAGTCCAACCATAGACCATAAATGAAACAGGCACTGTGTCTGTTTCATTTGTGTGGCTATTTTTATAATAATGTGAAGGCTTCATGAGATAAAGTGTAAGTACAAAAGAAAGCTAGAATATGGAATAAACATGTAATTAAAAACTCTTTTATTATAATATAAATTTTATAAAAGTCAAGAAACAAATTGCAATTTGTTTTACATTTTTTAATGCATTGCTTATTTTACAATTCATTAGTTTATGTTACGTTTTTTTCATTGGAAAGGAACGTAAACTCGAAACGCGTCGTCGTCGAAAATGCTTTAAGTGACCTCAAAGCTGATGTGAAAACAACGTCTTCTTAGCAAACTTTGAATTCTCACTGAGGTATATTAGTAAGTGCGATTTCTGCTTGAATAAAGTACAAACATAATTTAATTTATACCATTTGTGGCTTAAAAAGAGATGTAAACAAAACAGTATCGTGCCAAATGACGTCACATCATATGATATATCACATCATATCATCATATCATGACCGCAACAGAAAAGGACGTTTGAATGTAGTAAACAAATTGTTGGAGTTTCATATTTTTTTTTAGATACACTTTTTCTAGCTAAAATCAATAGGAGACAGTAACATAAACCCAATGTTACTGTCTTCTATTGATTTAGTTGAAAAAAAAATACATACATTTTCCCCATTTTGCTAAAAATTGCTTGACAGCAAGATTTATTTTTTGTAGCGGATGAAGTCGATTTATAGCTAAACTAAATCTAGCTATAAAAACTCTGACTTGGCAACACTTCATTTGACAGACATCGACCATCGACAGCTCTGACTGGCACCGAGTGTCAGATTGGCTATGTTTGTAATTCTGCAATAATTTGAAAAAAAAAAAGTTATTTATTTGGACTTTAGTCGATGGATTATGAATATAACATCCTTTGTTAACATTGCATACTGTTTGCTCCGGCTTTATAATGCAATAAGAGTAATCCAGATTAATCGTGTAATGCTAGATTTAAATTATCTTATCCAAACATTTTGATTCATCTCATTATGGTTGACAGACAGCAGGGGGCTTACTATGAGCTGTTATAGCAGGGCAGAAGTTGAACGTTTCCAGTGAGAAAGAGAGATGGCGCTATATACGACCTATAGCACCGTCACTCTCTCTCTCTCACTGGAAACGTTCAACTTCGCCCTGCTCAAGAGCTCATAGTAAGCCACTAAGCTGATTGATCGTTTAAGCTTGGCTTAGGTTACTAGGATAGTGGTCGCCGCCACTTATAGGCCGCTGTGACAACCACTCTATTCTGTGTGTGGGTCATGATGTGCGGAAATATTTTATCCCGTCACAAAATAAGTTCAAACTTCCAGTGTTATTTTAATTTTATTTTATTTAACCTTTTATCCTGTTTGTAATATTCACCTATAGCACAATATTTTTGAAAGTTGGTAATATTTTTGACACGTTGCTTACATGTCATTTGACGTTTGACTTTCGCTCGCCAGCGCACAAGCCAGGCCAGCTGAAGTGGTGGCACAATATCGAGCTATCTTTGTGTTTTTGCTACACGTAGTTCGTGCTAAGTATTAGTGAATTCAAGATCAATATTAAATAAACAATCATGTCGGGCAAGGTAAACAAGGCTTTCACGAAAGAGGAAGAATTACTGCTTCAAGATTTCAGCCGGAATGTATCGACGAAATCTTCAGCCCTATTTTACGGGAACGCTTTCATCGTATCTGCAATTCCCATATGTGAGTATTACCTTAATATTGTTCCGACATTGCCGAGTTTTTAAAGCCTATAGTTTTATTCATAAATATTAGGTTACGGTCTAGTGAAAGTACCGTTCGACATTTCATGTGTCACTGTTGCAGGGTTATTCTGGAGGGTGCATGCCCTGGAGGTGAGCTCGTCCCTGGCGTGGTTCGCGATGGTAACGACAGCGAGCACCTGGCTGCTGGCCCTGGCCTACAGGAACACCAAGTTCCAGCTGAAGCACCGTGTGGCGGTGCGCAGAGAAGACGCCGTCGCACGCGAGATGGCTCGCAAGCTGGCCGACGACAAGAAAATGAGCAGGAAGGAGAAGGACGAGAGGTAATCTAAATAAATAAAATTAAATAAATACATCTGATCACTCCTGGTTGTAGGAAGTGTACCCTCTGAGACTCATCAGTTAGAAGTCTGGGTGACAATAAGTTCTTGTTTGAATCCTCAGCTTGTATTACTGATCTTTGCATTAGTAGATACCTTTGCAGTGGTATAATATGTTTTTACTTGATAACATCAACCCAGGTACAATATGTTGATGAAGATACATTCATCTGATCACCTTTATATTGTCTATTCTGGTTGGAATGTAATAAGCATAATAATAATCAATAGAAATTGTAAGACATTTTAATTTCATAATCAGATGGCGATTCTAAGGTGAATACTGAAAAACAACCATGTTTGTCTCTCACATATTCCCTTTTTATGATTTCAGCCTGCTTACCAAGTGTACTGATTATTATAAAATATATTTGTGTAGTTTACTAACTAACTATGTAAGTTACTTTATCAGAATCATATTTACAAGCTCAAAAACTGAAGATGAAGAGTAACTGGGAAACATCTTACTAATCAAAACTACTTATTTCATTTTCAGGATCCTATGGAAGAAGAATGAAGTGGCTGACTATGAGGCTACCACCTACTCCATCTTTTACAACAATGCTCTGTTCCTGACCATCGTCATCCTCAGCAGCTTCTACCTCCTGCGCTCTTTCACACCAACTGTGTATCCTTTAACAAACAACATACAACTCCAAACTTGATGAGTTTGATAATCATCACCAAATATGTTTTAACATTAACTTACTTTTGCAAAAGGCGAGTGTGAGCTGCGGCCTATTTGGCACAATTGTTTTAATCAGTATTTTGATTTAGACATTTTATTTTGAAGTGGTGGTTAGCAAATAAAGTTGGTCTAACTTGATTAATGTATGTAGTGCTAATGGTACTGAAATTGAATTAAAAATTATTTAACAGTGAGTTATATCATCAAAGTATGCCAGATACTTTGGTAGCCAGAAGAATATTTGAAATTAATTTCTGATGTTTATTATATTATGTGTTTTGTCGAAAAGACTCCTTAACTCTTTGATTACAGTAACTACATTGTGTCACTCTCGGTAGCCTCTGGACTCCTCGCCCTGCTCTCCACCGGAACCAAGTAATGAACTGCCTGTGAATAGTGTTGCCAACAGAACAAAATTAACTACATCAAAGTTTTGTCTGAAGAACTGAAAGTGGCAACATTGTGAGTGAGTGAAATTGTTACAAAAGTTAAGCATGACTGCCTCTGTTTTGATGAGGCATGTGTACTAAACTTTGCAGTTATTTATGTGTTTACATTGAATAAATATTAAATATAGAATAATTTTATAATTTAAATATAATAAAATAACCGAAAACAGTCTTTAGTTTTATTTACAATTTTGCATATGGAAAACTTACAATTATATGGTTTTTCTTTTATTCTTAGTAGTAAGTTATCTAAAGTTATTCTAACAGCTGTCCTTCATATTCTTCAGGGTGGGTTTAGTATAGTTTAAAATCACAAACAGCTTTCATTTCCACACAAGGTTCATAAAAGTCTTTTCACATAGTCCATAATGTCACATACATTATCAGTTGCAACCACTGCTGTATAAAGCACATCCGAGTTTAGACGTTGAATGAAGAATAGTAGTAATTTGTTGACTACGTGTGACATGTTTATCTGATTGTTTGACTAGAAAATAATGCTTTCACATACTGGGCCACAAAACAAATGTAACCGGTTCCTTCATTAAACTCTGCTTAGGATTGTGTCATTTTGAATTTTGAAATAATTTAATTTATTAAATTATATAATTCTGTGGGCTATTTGAAATATGCGCAGTAGTGCTTTACGCAGCAGTGGGAACATGTCGTCACAATACTCGTAGGTGTGCCACAGAGTGCCGGTTGGCAAGTGACAGTGGCGTCGCGCTGCAAATCCCAGTGTTCGCTTTGGAACTTGTGGTTTGTCAGGGGCTCAGTACATCATGCCGACGTGCAACGGCTCCGTGCGCTGGAAGTACACGTTGGGGTTGCTGCTGAAGGTGGGCTCCACGCTCGTGTACACGCTGCCCTCCTCCCCGCGCACCATCACGCCTGCACACAATACGCTACAATCAGTATGGCTTGGCTTACTGCAGCACTAACTGTAAGTGTAGTCTCGTACATGAGGACCTGAATCCGGGATATGACAAGATAAAAACCGTCAACTTGAAAGTGATCACTGAAGAAAATCTAAATAATCTTATCTAACCGATTTATTTATTTATTTATTTTTATATCTTGTTTGTCAGCGAAAAAATAGGTGTGAAGTGAGAGTGCAATTAATTTCAAGCGAGTGTAGGTATATGAGTAGTTACCTGGCGGCAGCAAGTAAGGATAGGGCGGGTAATTGTAGTGATAGTTTAGCATAAGGGGGTGCATGGTGTAGTGCGGCGGAGTGTACAGGACGCGTGAGTGCGGGTGCGGCGAGTTCGCGAACAGGCCTCCGTACGGATCTGCGAAAAGAACGTCGCGATCTGCGGTCAATCTGTGCGTGGAAGCGCTAGTCCTCACTAGTAGCGCACTTTAGATACTTAACTAACCGGCTGGCTGAGCGGGCGGCTCCTTACGGTCCAGCACGGGGGGCGGCACGGGCACCGGCGCCGCCGCCGACACCATGCCGTACTTGACCGGCTTGAAGTGGAAGAATGAGGGCGAGTAGCCGGAGCCGCCGGCCCCCAACGAGCTGAGGCCCTCGTCGCGGTCAGCGTCCCAGCGGCCCTCGCGGCCCAGCGCCGCAAGGCGCCTGCCTTTCGGAGCGAACATGAGCGCGAACACCACCGCGCAGGTGGCGAGCAGGCCCGCCGCCACACACGCGTCTCGATGACGCTCGGGCGCGCCCAACGCCGCCGCCACCCAGCACACCCACACGGCGGCAGTGGCGCCCCCTGCGCCCGCGATGTGCGTCGCCTCGCGGTAGTTGTCGCGGATGCCGCGCGACCGCAGCGCCACGCCGCACACCACGGCGATCAGGAAGGCGGCGTAGCACAGCGACAGCAGCATGTCTGACATGTGCACGTCGCACCGGCCGCCGCCGCTCAGCACTCGCGGTGGCGAGCCGCCGAGCCACTGTGCACCGATCGCTACTTGTATCATTACAGCGAAAAACAATAGGAGTCCTTGGTACGCTGCAGGTAAATATACTCCACCATTCAAACTCAGCAAAAAAACACACTTCACTAAGAGTGAAGCGAATACGATTACATACGCGACACCCGTTCCGAATCGGACTGCGCCACATGTGAACGCAGTAGGCGTGGTTGCAAACAGTGCTGCCGTAGCGGCGCACGAGAACAACCCGAACAGTAGCGTCTGTCCTAGAAGCAGGTGGCGATGGCTCGGCGCCTTGCGACTCGCTCCCCATATCACAAACGCTTCAAATCCGCCAAGGGTCACCATACTAACACAAGCGAGAGCTAATATAGGGACTGCCCAAGACTCTGATCTCAGTGCGCCCAAAATTTGCGGCGCCGGTGCTAATACGATGGTCAAATTCGGTTGAGGTTCCGGTGTGACAGTTGTAGATGTCGAAGGTGGCGGTGGTGATGAAAGTCGTTCCGGTATGACGAAGTATTCAGTGCTCATTTCCAGTCGATGAGCTTCAGTGCGCGCGGGGCGGCGCGGGGGAGGTTCCGGCTCCGGCGTCTCCTCTTCCTCTACGGAGAGGTTCTGTTCCTCGTAGTCCTGCTCGTAGACGTCGTCATATTCATTCTCGACGTAGTGGTGTGCGGAGGGGGCGTTGCGCGGCGAGTACGCGGCTGGCACGCGCGGCGCGAGGCGGTCTCCGAAGCGCGCCGCGTGCGTCCCCGCGAGCGCCGCCAGCACCGCCGCGACGAGCAGCGCGCGCGCCGCTCCGCTCGCCATCAGGCCGCCGGGACCCTCACCTGCCCGAGTCTCGCTGCAGACACATCCGCTCTCGTCCTCTTATCTCTGCAACAGATAAATGCGGCGTTAGTCACACAGCGATGTACCTATACCTATCAAGTCGCGACGTTTCGACTCTAGACAGCCAAACACAAATCTCCCGGCCAAACCGGTTCTACAGTCGGCTTGCACCTCCTAGGAGCCCTAACTTAACCGATTTAGTATTCTTTGTCGTTTTATTATAGGTCGTTAAGATTGAAAAAGCCGACTTAACATTCTGAATGCCCTCTTGCATACAGGGAGAACGTGATCACGAATGTCTAGACCCTTATTATGTTATTGTTCTGTTTTAGTTGAAAGCAAAGCTACTTTATGTGCGTTTTTTAGGGTTCCGTAGTCAACAAGGAACCCTACAAGGCACAACACACGAATAAACAATATAATACAAATTAATAATAAAATATAATAAAATATTATATTACATCACATCTTAACTTTTTAAGGTCCTATGTTTTTGTTAATAAGTAAGTGATTATGTTGCGACCGTGCTCGGTACCTCCACCTTGTCACATAAACCTTAGGTTTTTAGACAAGGTGTTATTTACTTTATGATATGTAACTAAAAAAAAAAAAAATTTTGAAAAAAAAAATCAAATAAAAAATTTCAGAGTCATACTGGAACATTTCTAAATATTCTATTGATGAACCACGGATGCACATAAGAATTTAGAGTGGCAGCGGGCTATTGCGAAATAAACTGATACTGAAAACCAACTGAAAACGAAGAGACTACTTACTACAGTTATTTTCTTCTTTACCGGAATAAGTAGTTTTCTGTTAATTAGAACCAATATTTGAGTTGTACCTACCGTTAGTGATTTGGAAAAAATATTCAATTCCATACCATTCTGCTTTCTTAAATAACTCAAAACACGTGATTTCGGAAAAATGTTCCAGTAATGAATCCGACCGACGATATTGGCATATTTTTAGGGTTTACCAAAATGGTTAAAAGGAACCCTTATAATAACGGAGTAGGTACCTATCTCTACGTTGACGTCGTGGTGGGGCTTGCGCGCACCGAATTTTAGGTCTGTGCCGGTAGAGTTTACTTTGCCGGAACAGGTCTAGGATGAGGAACCAGACCAAGAGATATACAGAAACCCGCAGGGCAGCATGTGGCGAGCTGTTGGGCAGTAGCGAGCTAGCGACCCCACGGACCCTATCTCCCGGGAGAAGTCGTGTTCCTCTGTTCCTCACCTCTTGCTTGCCTTTATTGGCCGGCTGGAGTGAACACTGACGAGGATCAGAGCTCCCACCTCTTTCTTGCCTTTTGGCCGCCTTGAGTGGAGATTCGCAAGAGCAAACGGTCTCGAAGGAAGGAAGTATTCCAGTAAGATGCTGGTAGGGATCTTGACCGTACTTCCGGGATTGTCCTGATACCTGTCCACTCCTCACAAGCGTTTTGGGGGTTTGCCTTGGGTGCATCACTTGCATAGTGCATACAGGGATAATCGTCGGTTGGTGCCTCCTCATAATTTAAAATTGTCTAAGGGGGCCTCTGCGAGTTGGCTCCGGCCCTTCGTACGCCTTCCAAAGGTCCGGGACGCGTATATAGAAATGCTAATTTAGTACGTCCCCTCAGGTGGAGACGAATACCTAGAGTTAGCGCATTTCCAGGCGTTAAACACACGTAAATGCTAGTATTCAGTAGCATTTACGCGGAAATAGCATTTACGAGCATTTACGTGTGTTTAACGCCTAGAAATTACTCTATCGTCTCCGCCTGAGGGGACGTACTGAAGTAGCATTTCTATATACGCGTCCGGGACCGCAGGGAGGGTCCCGAGATATGTCAAAGACTTTTTAAAATAATAATAATCATTTTATTATGAGGCAACTAGGCCCATAGATAAAATACACAAAATATCTTAAACAATAATAAACTAATACATATGAATAAATCTTATTACTTATGGCTTAAATTGTCCTCCCTAAAATACGTCGAAAATAAGTAACTTTGTTTCCATTTTTTACAGTAATTGTAGCACCTTTTTGATAGAAAAAAATAGACAATAATCTAGAATACCTACATAAGAAGTGATTTCATGTGTCCTGAAATCTATTTTTATAGTTTGTAGAACTAAAGAAAAAAGAAAACTGGTCAAGGTTCCGTTACGATTTCTGAAAAAGTATGCTATTTAGAGACATCGTTTTATTTTTCCTGTAATCTTTACATAAACTTCTATTACATAGAATACTAGCTTTCTGCCCGCGGCTTCGCCCGCGTGGAATTCGGTTATATCGCGCCTCCAAAGCCTTTTTTCGCGATAAAATTTAGCCTATGTCCTTTCTCAAGGTCTGTTCTATCTCTGTACCAAATTTCGTCAAAATCGGTTCAGCCGTTTTTACGTGAAAGCGTAACAGACAGACAGACAGACAGAGTTACTTTCGCATTTATAATATAAAGTATGGATTTTCAGATTTTTCTCTTTGCAAACTTCGGAGTTAGGGGGGGGAACGGTATTTTTTTTACATTTTTCATCAAAAGTCGAAAACTATGCGGCTAAAAAAAAGAAAAAAAAATACACATGCCCTAGTAGCTCCACTTTGAATTTTTAAGACCCCCTTTCAGTCCTGTTGCAAAAAAAAATGTAAATATTTTTATTTCTTTCTTCTTTGCAAAGTAGTTGGGTAAACCTCATCTAAAACTGTTCCAAATTTCAAGTTGAGAGCATTAGTAGTTCTTGAGATATCCAGCTGCGACAGACAGACAGACAGACTGAGTCACACCATAAGGGTTCCTTTTTTACCATTTTGGTACTGAACCCTAAAAAGGCTAAACCTAGGTCTATTTCGGTCTATTTTTTCGAGTTTTTACTATATTACTCCTACAGTTTTCATTAAAAGTGTTCATAAATTTATACAGTTCTTTACAAAATATTAAGGAATGAGTTCATGTGATTACTTTTTTAGTCCAATCCCTAGATTTTTTGTAAGTCGGTAATTACTTCATATTTTGCAAGCGTTGTGTCATCGCGCTTCTCTTTCTTTTCTATCGACAGTGACCGCGCTTTTTACGGCGGACAAACTATACCTAACTACACGTCGGCGTTCGTGTTCCGCTGCGTGGTGTCGCGCAACCGTCCTCGGAAACGTCGAAATATAACACCTCTCGGCCAAAAGTCCTCTTTTAAGAAGGTCTGTAGTGTTGGGTCGGTTGGAACTCGTACACACGGCTACACATCAAGCTATATATTTCCAATTTACACTGACCTCTCACTGCACTGTAAGGAAATCCTATACAATGCGAGATCAGCTTATACTGGGAATATATAGCTTTATCTGTAGCCGTACGTACCACGAACGACGTAAAGTTGATGTTGTGGCGCGACTACCTCCGACCCGTCAAGTTCCTTTACTTTAGTTTCTTTTCTACTCTTTTCTAGTTTCGTTTTTTTCTTTTCGTTCGGGGGAACGGTATTTTTTTGGTATTTTTTGGCAAACCTTATCTTCGAAGTTTGCATAGGTAGAGAAAAATCTGAATTTATTATATGCGATAGAAGTTTATGTGTGATGTAAAGATTACAGGAAAAATAAAACGATGTCTCTATATAGCACACTTTTTCAGAAAACGGAACCCTCGGTGCGCGAGTCCGACTCGCTCTTCACCAGTTTTTTTATTTAAATGCCGCCTAAATAGTACCTAGGTACTTGCAGTACTGTTTCGATTTTTTTGATGACAAGTGCGTATTTTATTACTGTGTGTAGGTAGGTATGTATACTGAGCATTATCATGTGCCATTAAAGTCTATTGTCTAATAAGCAGGCTGCCACTAGGAGCTCGTCTTTACGCTAGCGAAAGCGTGAACGATTAATGTTGTTGAATTTATCGGTATATTTAAACATGGAAATCTGTATTTATAGTGGTAAACATAGAATAAGGTGGTAAATAAAATGACATACAACAACAGACATAGCCAATTAAAAGTTTGCATATAAATGTTCACCAAAGTTAACTATCGTTACCTTATTAAAGCAATAAGTACCTACCTAGGAAAGTCGATTCCACAAAGTGTATACCTATTATAAAATATGCTTCTCTGTAACTTAGGTATGGCTAGGTATTCGTCTAGGTTCCTGGAAATGCTCATCATAAAGACATTCATTTATCTCATCGACCACTAATCTGCTAAGTACATCCAGGTAATCCAAGTACTAGGTAAGTTGAAGTTGAAGCTAAATTCAAGTTCTGAACTGAACAGATTGAGCTGAACTTCAGACGCTAACTCGTTTAAATAAGGCTCAAAGTAAACAATAGCTCCTTGATCTGGAACTACAATAACAGTATTATCTCCTAACATGTACCTATAATAAGAAAATAAATCCACGGTGACCGCAATTCGTCTCCGCGATAGCTTCAATATAAAATATGCATCTCTCCTTACAAGGAAGCCTCTAATTCAGCCGAGAGATTACGTAGACAGCTTCACGGACCGGATCGTGACTCTAAACTTATTATCCGAATCAAAGTACAGTGAACAACGTATATTGTAGGCAGATTTGGTGCGAAAGTAACGGTGTGTGGACTCGGCTCTCGGACCATCCGACAATCGTAGGAGCAAACGATCTCTGCAGCCAACGGGACTGAGTAGTGTTATCTTAAATCACCTCCAAATCTCCGCGCGAACCGTATCCAATGATTGCCTTATACTTACTTTGTTTTATTCAGCCAGTGTGAACGTGCCGCGAGCGCTTTCGTAATCTATCTATCTCCTCAATAAATATGTAAGGTACCTGCGGTAAATAAGAGCCGGCATAATTAAAACTTAAATATTTAAAAAAATAGGCGAAGTTGAAATAAAAATCAGGAATATTATCGAACAGCATTTATTTAAGATCTTAAAAAAAAATGCCTTTATGGCGAGGTTTTAAACATTTTGTGAACAAAAATAAACTTTAAAAAATCCTTTCCTAAGGTAAGGACCTTAATAAACTCAGGTAGTCTATTAAGGTCCGAGACAAAATTAAAAGAAACTAAGCCGATAAAACATAAACTAAATTGTTTTCCACTATAACTCAACATAATTAACATTTTCAGCCAAAATAGTTAACACTTTATCATTAATTATGTAACAAAAAAACAAAACGGGCCTTAAAAAACTCAAGTAATCAATAATTTGTAGCAAAAAGATGTTATTTAAGTAAAATCACCATATTTATACTATTTTTAGATACAAATCTCTTAACCAAAAATATAGGTGTAGCAAAAATTTAAAAATAAATGGTTTTTTTTTTGCCCGGCTAATGCCCTGGCCCTTATTAAAATAGTGAAATAGTAACAATCACGAAAAATCTTAATAGAATAATTGTATTGTTCTTTTTGGGCGGGCTCTTTAGGAGTTTGCTGTCTTTTTGTCTCTCTTTCCATAAATAAGTCTCTAGTAACCGGCTGGCCTTTGTAGTTAATGGCTTTCCGTCTTGGTTTATTTTGCTTCACCACCTCATAATTTGGAGTTTGTATTAGCTGTTGGAAAAGAGATTTCGAACTTTTATTCTGCTTAATATTCAGTAATGTTATATTATCAAAATTTAATCAAAATTTGCCAAAAACCAAAAATCTACTGTTATTCGCTATGGAGTTCCGTTGTCTACCTTCTGTCTCCAATATCAGATCAGCTCGTTCTTACTATAATATTGTATTTTCGTCGAAACTAGACAAGTATGCAAAGTTTCAAATCAATTGGACAACGGGAACACACATAAAAACCCACAGACATAGCAACTTAAAAAGATTGTAAAAATGTTTCAAATAGATATAAGTCACAATAACATCAAGGTTAATAAAAAGATAAAGCTATTTATCTACATGAAAAAAAAACAAACTACAAAAATTATCATTTAGACAGGCCAATAAGGGCCGGCCCTTATTTACTTCCTTCCATGGCCTATCTTGCAGTAAGAGCGCAGGCTGTATAGCACGGCACGCTAGCATTAATAACATCATCCGTTAAGCTCTTGTCACCGCTGTTTTAGAACCCAACGGTTTGGCACGCGACGATGGAAAGAGACCTGGTCTGACGGAATGACCATAATGCCTTGGATGTTAGGTCGGCCTTTGGTATGGGATGCAACGTGTGTCGATACCCTTGCGCCATCCCACCTTCACACACACACCCTCACACACACACACACACACACACACACACACGCGCGCACGCACAGTGTGCTGTGCTGGTGCGGCTGCTGCAGGTGCGGAAAAACTGAAACGGCGAAAATATTCAAATATTTTGGGAGTTATATTTTCGAGCCGTTTGGGTTGAAACACTAGGACTATGGGGTCCGAGTGCCCACTTAGTTTTTCAAGACATCGCTAAGCGATTGGTCGACTCCTCACGTGACCAGAGGGCTGGGCCGGCAGTCTGCCGCAGTCTCGACATTCGTTACGTTGCCATAACGACTTGAAATCGCTCGGTAAGTCCTAATTAAAATCTTTTAGTTTATAAAGGGTCTTTCAACAAGGACGGGTCGATGTTGAATTTAAATAAAACAAGCTGTATGTGAGATATTAAAGAAATTATTTTTTTATTTGATAGGCTCATTTATGCCATTATTTATGACATATGACAGGCGGCGTCATTGGTCCGCACTTTTTCAAAAACGATGACGGCGAGGCCATTACTGTCAACGGCGAGCGCTAAAGATCAATGAATAACAATTTATTGGTGACGTGAATTGGTCACAAAGATCGTGCGATTTGACCCCGCTATACATTTTCTTCTGGGGTTTTCGCAAGTCGCAGGTCTAAGCCAATAATCCGCAATCAACCGATGCCCTGAAGTCAACATTACGCAGGCCATCGCTCAGAGTAGGTAATTGAAAGACCTCTCGGATCCGTGCCAAAGTTCGAAGCCGCGGTGGACATTTAAACGATGTCATATTTCATAAATAATGGCATAAATGGGCCCTTAAAATAAAAAAATAATTTCTTTAATATCTTACATACAGCTTGTTTTATTTAATTTCAACATCGACCCGTCCTTGTTGAAAGACCCTTTATATTATGTACATACAAATAAATAGGCTTACAATATTACCGATAAATTGTTGTATCTAGCAGATAAAAAAAAAACAATAAATAATGTTATTATTGTTGTTTTTAGCTCTACATTGTTAATTTGTTTTTTTAGAGCGTACACATAATATTTAGACCCCCTTTTTTTTTGTTTTTACCTACCTACTGTGTCTACCTAAGCACTTGAATGAAGTCAGTTCCAACTTCCAAAATAATTACATCACGAGTAAGTAACTATGTAAATTGGCTAAATGTTGTATCATCGCTGTTCACGATGACACAGTGGAAAGTCAAAGTTTTCCTTTGACAGTGCGCAAAGTAGAAACAATGAGACTTAGGGAAACAGAGCGTTGTTCGTGTGCGCCAGCGCGTTGTAAAAGTAACAGCACGAATACTCGGAGTGAAACTCGCCTGAACTGATTGTGTGGCGGAGACACCAACACTGCTGAGTGGTGCTCGCATCTGCGACGCCGACGTCACATTCCTCCGTTACAGACAATTATTTAACTGATATTTCACTTGCATCGCTCATTCATTGTGATGTGATGAGTGGATGATACAACGCATACCATACCACTGTTGCTAAACTTGGCATTTTGTTTGGTTTTCGCAATTTTATGGAAGATAACGTAGGTATAGTGTCTTAATTAGGCGCAAAAACAGTTGCTCATTACCAAAATTGTCAACAAGTTAGACGTAGATAGTAAACGTCACGGTCACCAGATACCTGCAAGTGTAACCCACATGCTCAGTAGTCAGTGCGGCGATTATAGAGCTCTATTTTGGATGAGTTCTATACCCTATGTTCAGCATACACAGCGGTGTATTGTAAGTTCTTTTGGTTGTTTAGACGACGCCGACGTTTGCCCAACTATTTTGCAATTAAGAAAGAAATAAACATTTTTTTTCAACTGGGACTGAAGGGGTCGGTGAGGCTACTAGGGCATGTCCCCGTCTCATATGAAAGAGCGCTGTTTGCACATTCTCGATCATTTTTATTTTTTTAGGCCGCTTTTTTTCGACTTTTGATGAAAAATGTAAAAAAAAAATACAGTTTATAAATAACCCCGTATCTCCGAAGTTTGCAGAGAAAATCTGAAATTATTCTATGTGATAGAAGTTTATGTAAATATTACAGGTAAAATAAAACGATGTTTCTAAATAGCACACTTTTTCAGAAATCATCAACAAAAATTACATGGAACCTACGAATAACTTATTCGTATTACGGAACCCTTGATGCGCGAGTTTGACTCGCTCTTGACCGGTTTTTTCAAAGAAATTCGGTTAAACACGCCACAAGGACATTTCAAGACACAAGTCATTGAAACTTAACTCGTATTTAGTCTCATAAATCGTAAGAAACCGATACGAAATTACAAGCGTGATTAAAACACTTGTGTGGAATTATAAAACATTTCTGCGTACGTACATAAAGCGTATATTTCGATATAATTGATTGACTATTACACTTTATTGTAGTTTTTAGGAATTATAAGTCACGGATAATAATTAGCTTGGTTTTTCGAGTCATGAACACTTTCTGTCTGCTATTATCTTTCAATTAAGTACATGAAACGTGATTGTAAGGTACCATAAATTACAGCAAGAATTTTGTTATTATGCACGTATCTGCAATAAATGTGTGTGCATTGTAACGATGTGCAGACATGAGCTACCTGCCTCATGCCTGCCTCCGTTCAACTATCAGGGGCCGCAGGGGTGTATTTACCCTAGGGCCAAAAGGGCCATGGCCCGGGGCGGCAGCCTGCGAGGGGCGGCGCAAGCCGCACCTCGCGCTCAACTTTGTGCGACTTTCTTTTAGACTTTATATGCCTGAAGAAATTTAAAAAAAGCCTACCTACCTAATTAATTAAATAAAAAAATTAAAGGGGTAGTCCAGTCACAATCGACACAAAAAATGTAAACATCGTAAACGCGCATGTACGCACGGCTACTACAGATCAAGCTATACAATTCCAGTATAAGCTGATCTCGTATTGTATAGGATTTCCTTACAACTAGAGGTCAGTGTAAACTGGAAATGTATATAGCTTGATGTGTAGCCGTGTGTACCTAACTACGATTCTTTCCTTTATATGTTGTTAGGTCCCCTGAGAGTTGTCTATACCCAAGTTTGCAGCACTGAAAACTTGTGCTACTCCCATGGTGCTCGAAAAACTGCAAAATTGTGGGACTTGCATCCGTTTTTTTTTATTATTTTTTTAAAATAAATCTTTGTTCTTTATTTTGGTGAAGCAAACTAAATTGGGTACAATTTGAGCCTAACTCAAGCAATCTAGGTCTATTGGTAGCAAAGATAGGTATATACAGTCAAAGATGGGCACTTTTTCCAAAAAGTGAAAAGTTATCAATAGGGTCATTTCCCAAGACCTGTACCCGGCATTGTCACTAAAGTCATTATAGAACTCGTTGAGTAGAGTACAAATATAATTTTTATATTTTTATCTTCAAAAATAAAGAAATGGGGGGCCGCAAAAGTTGTCAGTTTTAGACCATTTTTGTGCGAGCTCTATTGCTACAAGATAGGATAGGAATTTAAATTTTCTGTATATCATGTACGTAGTTAAATACTGTACTTAATCAACAAATACTAAAAACGCCGATTCTTAAGGTATTTCGTTTAAATATGGGTGATTTTCTGCAACTGGCAAAAATAACTTTGTAGTTCACAGTATCATTATGAAGTACAAAGTTATCTTTGCGATTGTTAAAATTTAAGATGTAAATATTTTTTGTTTCGTTTTGTTTTTTGACCATGGGTTATGTCATAACCCATGGTCGTTGCACTTGGTGTTAAATATTGTAGGTACGGTGCACAGTGTTCCAATCGATAAAAAAAAATTTCCTCTGCTGCTTAAGGTAAATTTATCGATCAAGGGATGCATTTAAAATGAACGAGTAAAACTCCCACGTGTCAATTTGAAATGCTTTTTTTTCAATGATGAAGGTGACCTTTTCATGAAAAAAATTAAAATAAATTCTGAAAACGTAACTGTCCAAGATATTTATTTTGTATAAATATAGTCTGATAAAGCATCTTTGGGTGCATATTTTTCATTTTTTATTTTTAGAAAATCACGTCCGGATACCGAGAAATATTTTTTTTCTGATTTTCGTTTTTATTTTTTTTTCTCCTTAAAACCTCAAAAGTACGACTTGTCACTAGCACATAAATATTTCTCGTAGCAAGGCCTATCACTGATAAAAAAATCACGAGTTGAGATGAGTTTTTAGCGAGAAAAAAAATAAAAACAAAAATCTGACAAAAAAAATTTTACTCGGTATACGGAGGTGATTTTCCAAAAATAAAAACTGAAAAATGTGCGCCCAAAGGTGCTTTATCAGACCTTATTTATATAAAATAAATATCTTGGACAGTTATGTTTTGAGAATTTATTTTAATATTTTTCATGAAATTGTCACTTCATCATTTTTATTAAAAAAAAAATATTTGAAATTGACACGTGGGTGTTTTACTCGTGCATTTTAAATGCATCCCTTGATCGATAAATACCATAAAATAGCATTGGGAAATTTTTTGATCGATTGGAACACTGTGCCCTTCGTGTGCGAGTCCGACTCGCACTTGGCCGGTTTATTGATTCATTATCACCATTCTCAGCCCGCATCGACGCACTGCTGGATTTTATTTTATAATTAAAAGTTTTTGCTATATTCCGTTAATTCATGGGGCGGCAAACCTTACAGGCCCGGGGCGCTGAATCTTAAAATACGCCACTGAGGGGCCGTACTATGACGTGAAAAAAGATCATGGATCCATCATGGTTCCAGTAAGAGAGAAGAGACGGAGCTATATGCGACCTACAGCACCATCCTTTTTTCTCAACGGAGTCATGATGGATCCATGATTTTTTTTCACATCATAGTAGGTACGTTCGTTCCCTGTCCACGTTCTGTGTGAAATTGACGAGCAGAAACCGTTGCAGTTGCAGTGCGTGCATACAATGATTGAAATGTAAGTAGGTACCAGGGGCGAAACTACCGCCCCGTATCAGACGTATCAATCAATGACAACTTATTATTTTATACTAGGTATTTATATTATATTTTATGTTCCTATTTTTAAAGTAACAATACTCCTTTTGAACTTTGCCACAGCTGGTAAAAGAAAAATCTCAAATCTCGCCTCCCTTTACCGGCTGTGGCATATTTTGATACAGGGCCAATTTAGGACTAGCTAAACGCCACTGGTCGGAGTAACCGACGTAGCTTGCAGAATAAGCAAACTGAAGTGGCAGTGGGCTGGCCATGTTTGTCGAAGGACCGCTGGCCGGTGGAGCAGACGAGTCCTGGAGTGGAGACCGCGTATCGGTTAGCGTAGTGTGGGACGCCCCCCAGCTAGATGGACCGACGACCTGAAGAAAGTGGCTGGGACTGACTGGGTGCGGAAGGCGGAGGCCAGAGTGTTGTGGCGCGGACTGGGAGAGGGCTATGTCCAGCAGTGGACTGCGATAGGCTGAGTTGATTGATTGAAACGCCACTGGTACTGGTACGGTCAGCAACATAAGACGATTAACACTGGTAGGTACTTTTACACAACATGTAAATTGATACTGTTGATTTAATTGATTTAATTATTTACAAAAATCAATCTTTATCTGGCTTTTACTTTGGCCAGAGGCTTAGCATTGCCATACAACGTGGCAATGCCGCCAGTCTCTTGGGTACTCTACCAGTCGACAGCGATGCGGAGGAATTTTTCGACGCCATATTTTAGTTTTTTAATAGTTTAGTTAGGATATAATTTTGTTGTTTATAGGTTATGTTTATACAAACTAATTTTATCTATAGTCAATTCTGTAATAATCGATACATTGTAGGTACCTCCTTATTATATAAATACTATCCACCATTATTATTACTTCACTTCTCGTTTGCGCTTTGATCAAGACGGACGTATAAACTTCCTAGTGACTTTTATTTGGCTAATAATAATCTATATATTTTAAAAAGCCCATAACTCGTTTTATTGAAGTATCACCTAGATTTCCTACAGATACAATAGTACATTTTGATACAAGTGGAGAACGTTTGTTCTCGGCTCAAAAACAACCTCGCCTACTGCTCGGGGCTTGGGTGTTAATTCCGCCTCGAATGCAATAACAAATTTCCACGTGTATCAAACGACGTTTTTCATTATTTCTTCAAAAGTAGAAATAAAATAACGGATTTTTTTTTTATGGTTTAAATTTTCTTTTTTTTCCGCGCTTTGCTTTCGCCAGGTTGAAAGAGAAGCAAAGGTATAAAGCCGATAAACAGCCTAATATGAAAAATAGAAAATTAATTTTTATTGAGTTTAGAACACCAATAAATGTTAATTTGTTCATAAAAGTTTTATGAACAAATTAAAAATAATCATAGTTTTTGATGATATTCTATTTGTAAACAGTATTTAAATATTCAAAAAATATTAACGCCTTAAAGACGCATCTCTTTGCCGAGATTTAAAAAAAAAACCGGCCAAGTGCGTGTCGGACCACGTACGATGAAGGGTTACATAATTCAAAAGAATTTATCCCAAAAACAAACTTAAGTTTTTTTAAAAAATTTATCCCAAAAACAAACCTAATATTGTAATCCCAAAAAAAAAAAGAAAATATGTGATAAAATTACAAATTAACATTTTTCGGACTTTTTCATTTACTTGTGCTGTGAGACCTTGCTTCTTGCCAAATTTCATTATTCTAGGTACCACGGGTAGTACCCCTTAGGTTTTGATTTACTTGCGAGCATCAAAATATGTCGCATAAATATTATGGCCGTATTTTTTGAACTCCAAGGGACCATAGACTTACGTATTTGATATTAATTTCAACTTGATACTTCCACGCGTTCTTGAGAAAAAGGGTCTTGACATACTGACAGACAGACAGACGGACAAACAAGTGATCCTATAAGGGTTCCGTTTTTTCCTTTTGAGGTACGGAACCCTAAAAACATTCACCTCCGAATAGAGAGTTGTGAATAGAGGCACTGAACCAATTTGGACTAAATATAGGTATAAGTTATCTGCGGCAATTTTTATTCCCGCACATGCGTTAGAAAATGAAAAATCGCACGCGTGTGAAATACATTGCATTGTGAACCTAATCGCAGTGCGATATGAGCCAGTTTTCGAGGAAGTGTATTGAAAAATGATTTGATTATCTCCTTTTTAGGGTTCCGTACCAAAATGGTAAAAAAGGAACCCTTATGGTGTGACTCAGTCTGTCTGTCTGTCTGTCACAGCTGGATATCTCAAGAACTACTAATGCTATCAACTTGAAATTTGGAACAGTTTTAGATGACGTTTGCCCAACTATTTTTCAAATAAGAAAGAAATAAAAATACTTATGTTTTTTTTTTGCAACGGGGACTGAAAGGGGGTCTTAAAAATTCGAAGTGGGGTTACTAGGACATGTGATGTGGGGTATCGTATGAAAGAACGCTGTTTGCACATTCTCAAACATTTTTTTTCTTTTTTTAGGGCGCATAGTTTTCGACTTTTGATGAAAAATGTTTAATAAAATACCGTTCCCCATACACCCTCCATCTAATCTGCGAAGTTTGCATTGAAAAAAATCTGAAATTATTCTATGTGATAGAAGTTTATGTATAGATTAAGTACAGGAAAAATAGAACAATGTCTCTAAATTGCACAGTTTTTCAGAAACCATGAAACAAAAATTACATATAAACGATGCTACGGAACCCTCGGTGCGCGAGTCCGACTCGCTCTTGACCGGTTGTTTTCCTAAAATACCTAAGAGTCTAGTAGATCTTTCAACTTTACTTCTGTTCCGATTTTAATTCAATGTCTTGCTCAATAATTAAGATTTAAAAATCTGAAGTGTTAATCGACTTTTGTTGCTGACTGTACCTAGGTAATACCTACGGTATACCTATGCCTGTCAGTAATAGTAGATATGTATGAGTGATGTTCTTTAGCAGTGGTTATTATTAAATATTTGCTAATTAGTCAGTCTCTATAAGCGTCTTCTGCTGAAAATTCGCCTGCATGCAGCATATGTTAAGCTGGGCAATCACATAGCATGAATATCTCATCTCATTTATTTACAGGACTTGACTACACCCACGCTTCTGCTGTAGATTCTCTTGTGAGTGAACATAGCACACTCCGTTTTGTCTACGTTGTATTTTAGCCCCCAGCGACGGTAGTAGTATACCAGCCAGCGCGGTGTGCCGCGTAGTTCGGGTCGGGAGACCTGTTAAGGATGCACAGGTCATCGGCGTATTGGGAGAGCTTGAGTCGGCAGATACGGTCCCGTTGGTACCAAACGTCGTGTACGTACAGATTGAAAATGACCGCACCCAGGATAGAGCCCTGGGGGACCCCATGTGGCACTGGTTTTTCGTCGCCGTTGGTGGTTCTGAAGCGTCCGTCGGTTTTGCGACAGCTATTAGTTTGATGATGTTGTTCGGACGTCAGCTGTTTGAAGCTTCTTCGTCAGACCTTCGTGGTTTATTTAGTGAAAGTTATTCAGCAGGAAACAAATACAGAAGGAGATTATGCGTTAGGAAGAGGCTCTCTCACTCACACTATTACAGAAGCAGTCATTGTTGTTGATATTATGATGATGATGATTGTGCACACAGAACAGGATAAACTTTTATCTGTTCTGTGATTGTGACGACACTTATTTTACGTCTAACAGAAAATGAGGCGTAGGTTCTGGCATCAAGGCGATACCACCATCGTCCACGTTGTGCCTGATTCATTCGTCAACCCACCCGCTTTACCCATGATGACTACTAATTAAATCGCCGTTGAAGAAAAGTCGAGGCGGGCTACATGTGTTTATTGATTGGTGATTGATTGTGTTAGCCGCTGTCTCTTTTAGAACGGTCCTAAAAATTATTAATGTTCTTCCAGTTTCTTCCTTTTGCATTAGTGTTTTTAAGATATAGGAAAATAAATAGGCAGCCTAAAAAGAGAATTTTTACGGCGGACAAGCCTTAATAGACATGTCTATTAAGGCTTATCCGCCGTAAACAACGCGGTCACTGTCGGACTGCATAGAAAAGAAAGAGAAGCGCGATGACACAACGCTTGCAGAATGTGAAGTAATTACCGATTTACAAAAAATCTAGGGATTGGACTAAAAAAGTAATCTCATGAAATCATTCCTTATTACTTTGTAAAGAACTGAATACATTTATGTGAACACTTTTAATGAAAACTGTAGGAGTATTATGTATTGTGTAGTAAAAACTCGAAAAAATAGACAGAAATAGACCTGGGTTTAGCCTTTTTTTTTCTTTAGTCCTACAAACTAAAATAGATTTCAGGACACATGAAATCACTTCTTATGTATTCTAGATTATTGTGTATTTTTTTCTATCAAAAAGGTGGTAGTATAGTTACTGTAAAAAAAACGGTCAAGAGCGAGTCGGACCGAGGGTTCCGTTCCGATTTCTGAAAAAGTGTGCTATTTAGAGACATCGTTTTATTTTTCCTGTAATCTTTACATACACTTCTATCACATAGAATAATTTCACATTTTTATCTTTGCAAACTTCGGAGATAAGGGGGGGGGGGGGGGTATTTTTTTTTTACATTTTTCATTAAAAGTCGAAAACTATGCGGCATAAAAAAAAAATAAAAAAGGTTTCAGAATGTGCAAGCAGCGCTCTTTCATATGATACCACACATGCTCCAGTAGCCCCACTTTGAATTTTATTTTTTTTTTTGTAACGGCCTGAAAGGGGTACAAAAAATATAAATATTTTTACTTCTTTCTTATTTGGAAAATAGTTGGGTAAACGTCATCTAAAACTGTTTCAAATTTCAAGTTGATAGCATTAGTCGTTCTTGAGATATCCAGCTGTGACAGACAGACAGACAGACTGAGTCACACCAGGGTTCGTTTTTTACCATTTTGGTACGGAACCCTAAACATGGAAACAAAGTTACTTATTTTCGCCGTATTTTAGGGAGGACAAACCTTAACCTTGCTTGACATTACCTGTCGAGTCTGAGCAGTCAAGGTGAGCATGCCTTTTTTACATTTTGGTCTTGTTTCAGATCGCTGATTTATTATTATACGAATGTTGGAGAGAAAAGGATAAGGAGAATGGAGTTAGAATTAAATACCTTCGATTTTTGTCAGCAAAATACTTATTTAATACTTGAGCAGATCTTAATCGAGTGTTGTGGAAACGGTTCGAGTAGGTACAACACTCCTCTAATTTAATTAAAGTTCCAAAAAATTTTTAAGTTCCAGTTGACAGAATTATAAGCCTTCGAATAATCTATTTATTCGAAGGCTTATAATTCTGTCAACTGGAACCGTTTGTGAGGGATTTTAACTGGAGTGGAAGTGCACACAGGCACAGGTGTCCTTATTTTAGAGCCATTTATCTCAACGGCCAACCATGAATTTTGAAAAAGGAGTGCTTCAGGGTTGCATTCTGTGTACCATTTTGTTCAACGCATATGGAGTTCGAGTTAAGTTTTCGGATGTAGATGGTACAGTGCGTTTCAACTAAGAATAGGAATGACCTTGCGCCATATTGTGAAGATTTAGCAAAATAGCATCTCGTTTACACATTTGCAAAGTCAGTGACATATTTTAACAAAAACAATTTCCAAAAACAGAACTAAAATGGATAAGGATAACACTACAAAACTTTGCAAGCCTTAGATTTCTGGCTTCAGTTGACAGTTAGAGGTCATTGACTTTCCTATTCTTAGTTGAAACGCATTGTACTTGTGAAGAGAGGAGTGACAAACCGGCCGTGGATAACACACATCATTGAGGATTATGACTAAAGGAGGAGGCAGGAGGATAGTAGAAGTGACAAACCGGCCGTGGATAACACACATCATTGAGGATTATGACTAAAGGAGGAGGCAGGAGGATAGTAGAAGTGACAAACCGGCCGTGGATAACACACATCATTGAGGATTATGACTAAAGGAGGAGGCAGGAGGATAGTAGAAGTGACAAACCGGCCGTGGATAACACACATCATTGAGGATTATGACTAAAGGAGGAGGCAGGAGGATAGTAGAAGTGACAAACCGGCCGTGGATAACACACATCATTGAGGATTATGACTAAAGGAGGAGGCAGGAGGATAGTAGAAGTGACAAACCGGCCGTGGATAACACACATCATTGAGGATTATGACTAAAGGAGGAGGCAGGAGGATAGTAGAAGTGACAAACCGGCCGTGGATAACACACATCATTGAGGATTATGACTAAAGGAGGAGGCAGGAGGATAGTAGAAGTGACAAACCGGCCGTGGATAACACACATCATTGAGGATTATGACTAAAGGAGGAGGCAGGAGGATAGTAGAAGTGACAAACCGGCCGTGGATAACACACATCATTGAGGATTATGACTAAAGGAGGAGGCAGGAGGATAGTAGAAGTGACAAACCGGCCGTGGATAACACACATCATTGAGGATTATGACTAAAGGAGGAGGCAGGAGGATAGTAGAAGTGACAAACCGGCCGTGGATAACACACATCATTGAGGATTATGACTAAAGGAGGAGGCAGGAGGATAGTAGAAGTAACAAACCGGCCGTGGATAACACACATCATTGAGGATTATGACTAAAGGAGGAGGCAGGAGGATAGTAGAAGTCGGCAACTGTAAAACTTTATCTTTCTATCTCATTGTTTCGCTATCTCGTGCAATTCATTGAATGAAGTACTTAGGTAAGATACATTTCAGAACCCAGAATTGAAAACAGGGATCTACTGTGAACACAATATACATGATAGTTTTCTCTTTCAAGTATTTCGTGACAGTTCGCTATTAAATGAGTGCATGTGCGTACCTAAATACATTGTGACACCATCGATACAGCAGTGCGATTCTGTAACCATTTCACCGTGAAAACTTAGGTGAATTGAGCGTGGAGTGAGCTGTCAATAGTGTCAATTCCTAGCAAAACAAACTCACTTCACCTAAGTTTTGACGGTGAGATTTTTACAGAATCGACCGGCTGTGATTGACGCGTGTTCGAACGAAATACTAACCCGCGCCGACATTCTCGTGATTGCTGTGACCGTACTCGTTTGGATGGAGCTTGAAAAGAGCGAGTGATGAAGCTCACCAAATCAATTTAATGCCGTAATGTACGGCAGTAAAATAAATGAAAGTGAGACTTTAAACACTTCCATTGAACTCCATAAATTCGAATTCCTCAAAGTTTTAAGTACCTATTGCTTGCTATCAATCAAAGCGCCGCAGCAACCTTAGAACACACGACTCGACTCTACCTACTTAATTTTAATAAACCTCTAAAACCTATCCAAAGCTGCTAGGGTTAAATTGGGCTGTGAATTGGGCGAGCGAATTATCATTACCGTTCTCTCTATTTTTTTGTTCCTCGAAGCTGTACGTGCCCATAAAAACTTTAATTCCTCGCACTGAATTAAAACCTAGTCTCTGGATTTCAAATGATTAAAAAAAAATAGGCTTATCGTCTGAATTATTATTACTCAAACTCCACAAATGACTAGTTTAATAGGTACCTATGAATGTTTGCCTTAGCCTTCTTCTATCTAAGAGTTATAGGTAATGTAAGTATGCTCTAAATTACAATGATTTATTGCTCCATGAAGGGATTATTTTTCCCATTATAGAAGGCACATTTGCGTGTCTCGAGGCTTCAGGCACATCGGCCATCCCGCAGGATTACAAGGCGAGGTGTCGCGTCGTCGTAAACACTTTGATTTATATCCGCTGAGCTATTTTGTGGCTGGACATTTATTTTGATTTTCATTGCCCAGAGCCTTTGCGAGCGCTATTACGAGATCGTTTTGCGGACAAGGAAGTCTTAGAAGATGCTTTTGTTGGACAGAGGTTGTGACCCCATAATATATAATTTCTAACGCAATTTATGTAACTACCTACCAGATGAAGATAATTTACATGCTGTCCTAGGGCCTTACTATTGAGTTGCGAATAAGAATTAATGATCACTTTAAGGCGAGCATATTATAGTACGAGTGAGTAGTACCTAATGCCAGCCAACACCACTGAGAAAAAAAATCATAAGTCTGGAAATATGGTACATTTTGTTTCATATGTTCACATTTTTAGTCAGATGAGGTAGAATGTATTGTGTTTTGTATTGTGATTGTTTTTTTTGACCTCACCTGACCTACCTCATCTGACTAAAAATGTGAACATAGGAAATTTCTAAATGTTCCATATTTCCAGCCTTATGTTTTTTTTCTCAATGGTGGCGCTAGTTGCCGGGGTTGGTCAGTGGATGGGTGACCATTTTTACATACCGAGACTCTCCTCCCTGCCTCGGAAAGCGTGTTAAGCCGTTGGTCCTGGCTGTCATTCGTGGATCTTTGACAGTCGTTACTGGTCGTCAGAAGCCCGAAAGTCTGACAACCGCAGTCTTACCAAGGGGTATCGTACTACCCAGTTACTGGGTTGTGGAGGTCAGATAGGCAGTCACTCCATGTAAAATACTGCTGGTATTCAGCTGCATCCGGTTAGACTAGAAGCCGACCCCACAAAAAAAAAAGAAAAAAAAAGGCTAGGCAGATTGATTGGTGGCGCTAGTTGGCTTTACTACTCGCCTTCGCCTCGCAGCGATGAGTTTAACAACCTATCGAGATTAATGGCTGGCAGACATAGGTGGTTTTATATAACTTTGACTTCCTCTCTGTACGTAAATAGACCGAATAAAAAGAGCGTGACGAGAAATAATTACCTAAGGATGCAGAAGCAATCACATATCGAGGCTTCGGACATAAACGTGATGTCGCAAGCTGATCCCTTGGTGTGTGTAGTTTTGCAAATATATCGACTGCTACATTATGCATATTTTAAAACGTAAGATAAGTTACGCGATATGATGAAGAGTTTTTAAGGTAGGTAAAGCAGTTACTTAAGCGGCTATAAAAATGTCAATTTTGAATTGTGGAGCTTAAACAAAACGAACGACAGCACACCTGGTACATAAATAGGTACCTAAGTGGTAAGTAGTGGTAGAAAGAGCACAATAAGTATACGGATAATATGTATAGATAGTATTTTAATATATTTATCCTTTAAGGGTGTTGGTACATTCGCTGGGAGAGCCGAGATAAAGAGTAAGAAAAAATTAAGTAAGACTGGAATGACTTTACACCAATATTTTGAACTAAGAAATGAAGATGAAGAAACTGACATGAATGATAAAACGTGGACATCATAAGAAGCTATGATAGATAAAATCACCGATAAAGATTTAACTGAAGCAAGGAAACAAGTGGGTAAAGCATAAATTAAATTTATAAGATTACATCAAGTAAGTAGGTAATGTTTTGTAATTTGTGTGTGAACTAGTTAATCGTCTTACATAATGAAATTAGCAAACAACTACCGTAGGTAATATTTTAACATCGAGTTAAGTTAGCCAAGTCTATTGAAGGATCTTGACTTAATTACCTGTTGCTGAATTAACTTAACTACTGTTTTATTGATGGTTAAACATTGGTTGATATCCAGAAACCATCATCAGCTCATAAATCCTTCTACTTCCTACCTACTTCTTTCCTATCCCTGGGTTAGCTCCCTACAGAAGGTAGGTATGATTCTGATGGTCTCTCTTTAATTGATATACTTATTGACTTAGTAACGTAACTTGGTTAATACAATTTATATTCGGTCTACCTCTGATGATAATTTCAAGTTTGTATTAGCTACTTATTGCATTTTATCTGTAAAACTACAAGCTAAGTTGTTTGAAACTTTTTCGCTTTTTGTCGACAATATAACTAGTACCTACCTACTTATCATATTTTTTTGGAGTCAGTCCTTTACCAAATCGTGTCAAACATACATAAGATGAGATGAAGCTTTAATCGCTTTTCCCTCGTCCATGTCATAGGACAATTTATTGCACGCATCATAAAATATAGCTCACAACCCGATAATATATAATCGTTCGCATTATGTAAATGAAAGTAAAGCTGTTCAGCTAGCAACTAGGTATGCGTACCTATATGGACAACGGATGCACCACCGGCTCGGGCCGGGATAATGTCGATTGCATACATAATGTAAATATATAATGATCCTTCTTTCCACGCTACGTTTTTATTAAAGTTTTACCTTGAATCAATTGGCGATGTTTAATGCAGGTCGTAATTGTGTGACCTTATAGCAAAACGATGAGCTCGTTCAGACGAAAGCATTCTGGTATATCAAAATAATAAACACACTCGAAAATAAGTAGTATCTTGGGAACTCGTTCTGATCACTATAAAACTTTTATGCAGTCTACCTATTTAATTCAGTATTTGTCTAAGTAGCTGCTTGCTGCGTTGTTAAAAGAAGGCTGGTTGAGAAGACATGCATTAATTGTGAGCAAATTGTAAGTTATTGGAAAAAGTAGTTATTACAATCACACATGAAAGGTAAATGTGGATTAATGAAATTGCTTTAAAAAGTACAATAATTATTAGAAATAATTAAGATAAGTTTCGTAACAGAGACGATAGGTACGTAACATTGTTAAAAGTTCAGACAACATGGCTAACCGACAAAAAATTCAAAGTGCAAATTATTCCAGCAAAAGAAGTTCGTCGATCTTAACAAGGTGAACAACAGGTTCAGTATAGATCGACTTAACTCTTTTAGCCCCGAGGAGCCGATGCGCCGGCGACGGTCAAAGCCCTAACCGGCCCTTAAAAGAAGATACTCACGAAAATATTTCTTCAGTGCTGCTACCTCTTATTAGATCTGCTATCGAGAACACAACGGCCAGGCCCACGTCATAAATATCAGGTTGCTTTTTCATAGTCACTTGCGCGGGAAAAGCACCGGGCCTCCATACGTGCGAGTGGCATGGAGTCTCAGGACAAACTAAGCGAATTTCTGGGTGTCCGTGATGCGTGACGAGTGCACGTGCTCGATGCGCAGACGCATCTTTACCGGAGGCTATACACTGTCTTGTGCAGAGGAACGCGCGCGGAGCGACGCGCTCGCTGCGGGCGTGCTGATGATTTCATACGTCGAATTTTACTTATAGAGCAATTCTATCTAAAAAAAAAATGAATTGAAATGTAAAAGGGAAGGGGTGGGATCCTGGTGTCCTGAAACACAGGCCACAGCCTAGCTTAGGCACCAGTTTCCCACAATATATACCTATGTAGGTACGGGAAATAGGTATCATTGTCAACAATGAAAATATGAAAGAAAGTACTTAGTATAATTTTTAAAAACTTATTATGGATAATTTTTGATGTCTTATTTCACTTTGATTTAACTAAGACTCGGTTAAACAAAAAAAAACGTTATTGACACGCAGATAAGTTTTCTTTGCAAACCGTACTTTTCAATCAAAATGTGACAGATAGAGGTCATTGACGTTCCTATTCTTATTTGAATCGCATTTGTAGGTACAATGTTTTAGCTGTTCACTGATAGTATTTCGCTTGCATGCTCGTGAGTCGCGCGTTCGTTCCTCACGTCATGAAGTTTGTGTACGTTCCCTAATCAAGTGGTCGGACAGGTAGCGCGTGTCGCTGTCATTAGACGTTTCGCCGTTTTGACGACAACTGACGATAAGCTTTTAAGTTGCGTCATTCATGAGATTTTATTAAAGAGATGATTAGGTACCTAACTCCTACTTACTTGCGGAATGAGCATTTAGATGGTTAAAACGAACCTGACTCTAGCATTACGCCAACCAACAGACGGGTACCTATGTTTTATTCATGGCAACTGTATTATTTCATGAAAGTCTACTTAATGTTCCGAGTTTCGCTCAGTATTTTCCGGATGAGAAACTCTTGTAATACTTTTAATTATACCCTGTATGTGTATCAGAAAATTATTTAACAAAGTACCTCAACATTCATTCACTTGGCCGACCATTCGAATGGAAAATGTATGTCATCATAGTGGCGTATCACCACCAACAATGCTGGGGACATCTACGTATGAGTAATGTGACTTTCTTTAGCGTGTTACGAGATCATTTGAAAGTAATTGTATTCTATTCTATCTATATAAATAAAAAAAACCGGTCAAGAGCGAGTCGGACTCGCGCACCGAGGGTTCCGTTCCGATTTCTGAAAAACTATGCGGCCTAACAAAAAAAATATATATATTTGAGAATGTGCAAACAGCGTTCTTTCATATATGATACCCCACATGCCCTAGTAGACCCACTTTGAATTTTTAAGACCCTCTTTCAGTCCCTGTTGCAAAAAATTAGGTATATAAATATTTTTATTTTTTTCTTATTTACAAAATAGTTGGGTAAACGTCATCTAAAACTGTTCCAAATTTCAAGTTGATTGCATTGGTACCTAGTTCTTGAGATATCCAGCTGTGACAGACAGACAGGCTGAGTCACACCATAAGGGTTCCTTTTTACCATTTTGGTACGGAACCCTAAAAAGAGAAGTCCTGACTGACTGACTCATCAACGCCCAGCCCAAACCCTAAAAAAAAACCTAGAAATCTGAAATTTTGCACAATCCCTTTATAATTTAGGCAAGGAATAAGGAAGGATTTCCCGGTAGTACGTTCCCGTGAGATATTTTCCGACCTCCACGCGGGCGAGGCCGCGGGAAAAATATAACAATTATAAGTATAAGTAAGTATAAGTTTAAGTAGTGTGTGTATAGGGGAGTATATAATTGTATTTAATACTTATTATAACTAACTCGGTACCTGCTTGACAAAATGTTCCAAATCCTAGTGAAACACATAACAATCAACAAGAATTCCACAGATGTTAAAAATATTAAGTTAACCGGTAGGTAGGGTACCTACTCATTTGTTAGTTAATGAGTGTCATGAATACAAAAATGTTGCTTATAATAGGTTGACCATGCAGTGACCGAGAGATCATTACCTATGCACATTTCTTATTAAGACAATACTTTTAGTAACGGCCCGGGTGGTTGCACCATGGTGAGTGTATGCAACGTGCAGCTGCAACTGCAATATTAATTCAACACGCGTATATGGTTCCGCTTTATCGTTTTATAAAGATATTTTTATTTCATTAAACGTTTATTTATTTACAATTTTGTAAAGTAACATCTTGAAGCAATCTGTAGCGCAGAGGTGAAATTGAAACAAACGCGAAAAAAAAGACCACGCAACAAGAGTTTTTTTCCATGAAGCTACTTAACAGCTGGGTCAGAACAATAGACAAACGATGAACAAAATAAAAAGGTGTTGGGTCAACGACCTAATACCAGATGGCATAGAATAATAGCTTCATTAATGAGTTTTTTGAGTGATCCTAATTTTGGTTATTATTTAGATTATTTGAAAAATATTTTTTTAAAGAAGAAGGGTCATCGGTGACCCAAGCCCGGCGCAAACCAAACATATCTCACTTTTTTTGTTATTTTATGTATTTAAACATACTTATAGTTTTTTTTCGATGTTTGTGGCTAACCTATTTAAATTGCCTTCGTAAGGCAAAATATTATTTTTTAACTACACCCGCTTAAAATCTTTTTCAAAAATGTAAAATCAATTGAGACGAGTTATTACCTATCAATAACTACAGAATTCAATATAAGTAGCTACATTATACCTATAGCTAAGTTTTAGCTTTACAATGACAATGAAAAAACCATTGTAGCGAGATATGGTCGTAAAATGATCGGCGATTCGACTTATCTCGCTAGTGTGACACACAAAAGAACTCGCACATGCTATCTCACTCCTGCACTCCCTAAAAGAGCGAGATGTCTATATTTGGGTTTTTTACCAGCACTATAAGTAAATCGCGTACGTTATGTACAACCAATAGATTGAGAGCCAAAACGCTATTCGGGAGTAACTACTATTGTACATGCAATCATGGAAGAGGAACATAATAGCTCATGCCATGCTCATTCTCATCTTATGTCGTAAGTGTGGTTTATTACTTAGGGTGGGCTAGACATCGAGATGAGTTCCAGCATCCCGCACTGGGTATGGACACTATACTTATAGTAATCATGATTTGATTTAAATAATTATGTCAGTATTTATGAGTTACAGATTTATGTACAATCGCGTTACTTCCCGGTGATACACTTTTAAAACAAAATGCTTTGAACGACTCTACGCTGCATAATTGCGCGTGTGTGCGTGTGGCTCTGCCCACATTTAGAGCAAGAAAAATTATGCTATTTCAATCAAAACATAGAGCAGTAAAAAAAACTTCCAAATTCAAAAATTACGTAAGTTGCTTCTTTTTTGACATGTATTACCAAGCATAAACACATAGAAATATAGTATTTACTTTTCAATATCACTGCACAAGTAAAAGGTCCCTCTCATGCCGATTAAACGCAAAAAATGTCAATATAAACATTTTGTGTATTTATACACATTACCTACTCACATACTAAGATATAGAGAAACACAAAAAGATGTGAGGCGCTCAAAACAGTATGAATTATAAAAAATATATTAATAATAATTAATATTAAGATATATTTTCTTGAGAACACTACGCGTGCACACTGATTCTCAAGCAGAAATAGAAATTAACTCTTAATAGCTTAACAAGATTTCAACTAACGCGCATTATGTTTTACGTAAAAACCAGTCTCAAAGAGGCGGGGCACGGTCTGCGTACGGACGCCACCTGCGCTGGCCATGCAAGCGATTGTAACCTTATGGGTGGTCGACCGGAAAGTAACGCCACTGTACTTACATGATTATATTCGTAGTTTAAATATTATATAATTTCAACATCATGAACTCATGGTGGGCCATCGTCAAGTTGTACCATCACTTTTCGACCTTATTACTATAGGAATAAGGTTCATTATGATTTCATTGAAAATAAAAATATCTAAAGAAAAAGCCTTTGTTTAATTTCCAGAAAAACATTATGTTTTGTCTTACACAGGCAATTTAATTAATCTAACTTAGTAAAAAACCCAAATATATAATTAAATAATATATTATAATATATTATAATAATATATAATATAATATAATACCCGCTCTTTTAGGGAGTGCAGGAGTGATATAGCATGTGCGAGTTCTTTTGTATCTCACACTAGCGAGATAAGCCGAAATGCCGATCATTTTACGACCATTATCTCGCTACAATGGTACTTAACTTGGTTTTTTCCATTGTAATTGTCTTTACTAAAACATAGCTATACAGGGTGTCCCGTAAATAATGGATAATCTCTTAAGGGGTCATCGTACTCATCATTATGAACAACTTTTACTATGGGACCAAACCTGGAATCGCGAAAAAAAAATCAGCTGCTCCCTACATTTTGACGAGTTTGATGTAGATAAATGTACTGGTCAGCTGATTTTTTTTCGCGATTTCAGGTTTGGTCCCATAGTAAAAGTTGTTCATAATGATGAGTACAATGACCCCTTAAGAGATTATCCATTATTTACGGGACACCCTGTATAATGTAAAGCTTCTTATTTTGAATTCTGTCGTTATTGGTAGGTTTGATAAAAATAATATTTTGCCTTGTGAAGGCAATTTAAGTAGGTTAGCCACTGAAATCGAAAAAAGAAATACCTGATAATTGATGTACTTAAAACAATGAAAAAACTAAAATATGTTCCTTTTGCGCCGGGCCTGGGTAAATTTTGTATGGATCGTGACCCTTCTTTTAAGACGAATTATTTTATCTTATCTGATTTTAATTTTAATTATTACTGACCACTAGCCTTACCAGCGTTTTGAAGGAAGGTCGCAATTGCGGCAGCACATTGTATACGTAGATATCATGGTTTTTCCAAACTTGAGTCATTGCATGCCTGCCGTTCCGTCGGGCCATCGGGTGTTGACTCCAGAGACTCCTCCTAATGTTTACAAAGTTCTAGAACTGTGCCGTTATTTTGGTAGGTATTTTTAATGATGTTCTAATCTAATCTTTGGATACCTACTTAATAGAAAAGTAACTTCTTGTTCATCGTGTCGTATTTTGAAATGAAACAGATAAACTGCTCGTCTCCGAATTCTGAAATTGTTCCATTTCAACTTCACTCTCATAGTCTCATCTCAGCGTGTCTCAGCGGTAGTCCAATTTAGGTCCGACCAATTAATTTAGTAGGTAGTTAAGTGAAACTTAGGTACCTATATTAAGTAGGTACTTATTGTTAATTTCGCCATTTTCGTAGTCTCTGTCCGTCGCATGCACGTCGTTCAATCGTCTCAATGCTTACGACTTTCCCGTTCTGCTTCGTCGAACTATTTGATGACTGTTGATATGCGTCGGCGTCGATCGGCGATCGTGTGTGAATCGCGCCATGATTCGCTATGCGTCCTTATGCCAGCGGTACTTTAGTATCTACTGTAATGCCATGTTCGCATAGAAATTATTGTGAACTAATAATGGGTGCTTAGTTAGCATACGTGCAGCCTGTTTTCTAATAGATATTGCGGCATGGAGAATGAGGACTAAGTTCATCTCCATTATTCAATAAAGAAATTAACAATGACCAGCGCATAAAGCCTTATTTACACGGTGCGATGTCCAATGGCGTACCATAATACCTATAAGTTGAAGCACGTTACCTTATGTATGTTTATGTAGGTAGGTAAGTAAAGTGTTTAGACGACGCAAGTCATTTGCTGCTATGCTATATAAGGTATGCCAAAGGCAAGAAACTTGCATCGAGTTAATATTTTCTTCTGTTTTGCTTTGTTTGAGATCAAGACGCGACTCATTTTGTATCGGTGCTCAGAAGTTCTACCTGCGGTAGGTCTTCTAGGCACATCGCATACTTTCAGACGCGGATACGGGGTTTTGGTTGCAATTGTCTCCCTCCCTGTGCGTCTTCAATTAACCTTTATTTTATGTACCACATAAGTAAATTACACAGTATTACTAAGACTACCCTCTGCCCGCGACTTCGTCCGCGTATTTCTTAGTCCCCCGACCCACCGTGCTATTACTTTGCTTAACGTTGTTTTTCCCTATGCTCGGCTCCTAAGGGTCATAAATAATAACATTGATGTTATCCATCAATGAATAATAATAAATAATAACCTACATAACCAATACCTAGTAGCTATTTTTTTTTTTGTTTTAACCCAACTGCGTCAGAAATGATTATTTTGAATCCCTCATTGACTATTGGTGTTCGTTTCAACACGCGGCCATGGCGTTAAAAAAAAAAAAAACTATGCCAACATTTTGTAACAATTTCTAAAAGTTGACTCCCAAAACCACAAATTTGTCAAAGCTATGGTTAAAAACTTAGAAGGGTTTGAACGTGGCCGCGCCATCGAAACGCGGAGAACCGCGCGGCCATGGAGATCTCAGAAACTAAGCGTTGCACAGACCTGAAATTTTGGTAAATAACAGATTCAATTTGTAAAAATATAGAAAAAAATCCTAGGTTGATGTTTTAGGAGCTGTGAGACTAAAACCCCGTGGCCGCGCCATCGAAACGGTGACAAAAACGTGATAGCCGATATCTCGCTGAAAAAGCATCGCAGACGTCTAGAGTTTCTTGTAAAACCCAGATTTGAATTTGTTAAAACTTACAAAAATGCAACAAAAAATCCTAGGTTTATATTTCAGGAGCTGTAAGAGTAGAACCTCATGGCCGCGCCATCGAAACGGTGAAAAATACGTTATCACCGATATCTCGCTGAAAAAGCCTCGCAGAGGTCTGAAGTTTTTTGTAAAACCTAGATTTGAATTTTTCAAAACTTGTAAAAATACAACAAAAAATCCTAGGTTTATATTTCAGGAGCTGTAAGACTAAAACCCCGTGGCCGCGCCATCGAAACGGTGACAAAAACGTGATAGCCGATATCTCGCTGAAAAAGCATCGCAGACGTCTAGAGTTTTTTGTAAAACCCAGATTTGAATTTGTCAAAACTTACAAAAATGCAACAAAAAATTCTAGGTTTATATTTCAGGACCTGTAAGACTAGAACCTCATGGCCGCGCCATCGAAACGGTGAAAAATACGTTATCACCGATATCTCGCTGAAAAAGCCTCGCAGAGGTCTGAAGTTTTTTGTAAAACCTAGATTTGAATTTGTCAAAACTTGTAAAAATACAACAAAAAATCCTAGGTTTATATTTCACGACCCGCGCCATAGAAACGTTGAAAAACACGTTATCGCCGATATCTCACTGAAAAAGCATCGCAGAGGTCTCAAATTATTTGTAAAACCTAGATTTGAATTTGTCGAAATTTGTAAAGATATAACAAAAAATCCTAGGTTTATATTTCCGGAGCCGCGCCATTGAAACGGTGAAAAACACGTTATCGCCGATATCTCACTGAAAAAGCATCGCAGAGGTCTGAAGTTTTTTGTAAAACCTACATTTAAATTTGTCAAAATTTGTAAAAATACAAAAAAAATCCTAGGTTTATATTTCAGGAGCTGTAAGACTAGAACCCCATGGCCGCGCCATTCAAACTGTGAAAAATATGTTATCGCCGATATCTCGCTGAAAAAGCATCGCAGAGGTCTGAAGTTTTTTGTAAAACCTAGATTTGAATTTGTTAAAACTTGTAAAAATACAACAAAAAATCCTAGGTTTATATTTCAGGAGCTGTAAGACTAAAACCCCGTGGCCGCGCCATGGAAACGGTGACAAAAACGTGATAGCCGATATCTCGCTGAAAAAGCATCGCAGAGGTCTGAAGTTTTTTGTAAAACCTAGATTTGAATTTGTCAAAACTTGTAAAAATACAACGAAAAATCCTAGGTTTATATATCAGGAGACGCGCCATTGAAACGGTGAAAACACGTTATCGCCGATATCTCACTGAAAAAGTGTCACAAAGGTCTGAAGATTTTTTTAAAACCTAGATTTGAATTTGTCAAAATTTGTAAAAATACAACAAAAAAATTCTAGGTTTATATTTCAGGAGCCGCGAGGATTTTTTTCTATATTTTTACAAATTGTTTACAAATTGAATCTGTTATTTACCAAAATTTCAGGTCTGTGCAACGCTTAGTTTCTGAGATCTCCGTGGCCGCGCGGTTCTCCGCGTTTCGATGGCGCGGCCACGTTCAAACCCTTCTAACTTTTTAACCATAGCTTTGACAAATTTGTGGTTTTGGGAGTCAACTTTTACAAATTGTTACAAAATGTTAGCATAGTTTTTTTTTTAACGCCATGGCCGTGCGGTTGAAATGAACACGACTATTGACGACTGTTATGTATTTCGATTGAACTCGTGGCTAAGTAATAACAACCGCACGGGTCGATCGATGGTTAAGCTACGCTTGCCGCGGTCGGTCCGTGGATGGATGACCATCTATACATACCGAGACCCCCGCCCCGTGCCTCGGAAAGCACGTTAACCCGTTGGTCCCGGCCAATGAGTACCTATTAACATCATTGGTCCCGGCTATCATTCTTGTAACTTTGACAGCCTGGTCGTCAGAAGACCGAAAGTCTGGCAACCAGTCTTACCAAGGGGTATCGTATTACCCAGTAACTGGGTTGTTGTAGAGGTCAGACAGGCAGTCGCTCCATGTAAAATACTGGTATTTAGCTGCATCTGGTTAGTCTGGAAGTCGACCCCAACATAGTTGGGAAAAGGCTAGGCAGCTGTATTTGTATAAGGATAAGTTAACAATTGCTCTAAACTTATTGCGATGCCTACCTTCCATATTTAACGATATCGATATTATTGGGTCCTTGCACCGACATAGCGTGAGTGATTGAAATAAACCTTCAACACATAAATTTTATAAATAATTTATTTCATTTATAGTACCCAAGCATAAGAAATCAATTACACCATTGTCGTCAGAAAGATACTTATAGGTACCTACCTACCAGTACATACACAGGGCAACTGCACTTTCCCAACTCTTGTTATTCTCGTAGACACCCAAGCTCTATCATGTAGAATGTAGAGTTATTTACTATTCTCGTACACAAAGTGCCTTTTGTAGTTTCTATTGATTAAGATACATTTTTATTTTGCAGGTATAATATTATTAAGTAAGTAACTATATCAGTAGTTTCCCAGCAGGTCGCAGTCTCTGGTAGTGCTGCTAAGGCTGTTATTCAAGAGCGCATTTAAATATAAATGCACTGAAAATTATTCGACTATTTCAACAACTAATTTACATTAAGTATAAACAGCAAATTACCCTAAAATACAGTGTAGCCAATTAGAAGTGTTTTGTTTTTAAATAATAAGGTATATGTAGCCGACGGCGACGACGTTCACGGACGGACGTAAAAATATCGCGGCGAATTTTTCGCGCACTGTATTTTCAACGCTCTGCTTAGCGCCAAGAGTTTTTCGACGCGCTGGAATGCACTCTGTTATAGTTAGGTTGGATTCTCGAAGCTCGGTTCAACATCGAGAGTTGAAAATCCAGAGCGCGATAAAATCCCGCCGCGATATTTTTACGTCCGTGCGAACGTCGGCGTACTCTGTGGTAGGTACCTAATTACATACTGCATTTCATGCTTAAAGGTCTTGTACTTTTTATTTTAAAATGAAAGAACTGCAGCGAATTTTCTTGAATTCCAACATAACATACCTACAAACAATTAAGTAAGTACCTACGTTATTACGCTATGTAAGTAGGTTACAAAAATTAAATGATGGCATGATGGCAAATAATTTACATACTTCTGACTTTAGTTAGAAAACTATTACCTACCTACAGTACCTACTAATTTAAAACAAGACAAATTCTGCGAAAGCCAGTTAACTACTAATATTCGAACCTGTATGTATATTGCCTGCTTTGGTATTTATTCAAATTATTACGGAAACCACAACCGAAAATGGCGGCGTCACTACAAAAGCTACATAACATAGACTTAAAAGTAATATTACATTATTTGATTCCTCTTTTTCGGCAAACACGACGGCCCAGACCATGCCCAGACATTCCCTAAAGATGGCAGAAATGTAAAGTTCACTTTAATAGAATGAATGCGCAGTATAGGCACCTATTATTCAGGTTCCCGTAAAGCCACATTGTCATGGTCAATCGTGCAGGCAAAAGTACAGTCGGTGCATAATCTAACGACCTATCATCTTATAGATTTCGATCAAGGAGATGACCTAAACATAATCAGTAGAGCAACTCTAACGGCACTAAAATTCGTGGATCGAAATGAAGCAGACTACTTATCTATTAGAACAGTTATTTACATTACGTAGCTATGAAATGGTTTCTTTTTATAAGTAGGTAGGTATGTTTCTTTTATCAGCCTTTCTTTGAAAACGTATCCATGCCCAGTAGGTATTATTTATTAAGTCCTTCCGTACAGATGTTTGTGCATAATTAAGTTATCGAAGAGTCGAGCACTCTGTTACCATCTCCATGCAAATTGCCTGTCTATGTGTAAGTATAATGTTCTAGATGTGACTTCGTATACTTGTACATGTATGCCATAATGCCATGCATGGAAATATAATCATACATGCCTTTCATGGAGCTATTGGAAGATGTATGTGAATAATTTTAGTTCTTAGTTTAGGAGAGATGCCATAAGAGCACTATTTCTATGATAAACCTGTCTGAAAAAGGCCAGGGCCGTCTTTTTAACCTATTACCGGGTACGGAACTTCGTGGGTCATGCCCGATACAGACGCTTTCCGTGCATTCTGCTATATGTAGATACTTTAAAAATTTGAAATGTAGAATTTATGCAATGTATATATATAACAAAATGTATATTATGACGAGAATTTAATCGAAAATCTGCTCTCTAGCTTTATAATACGAGAGAAGACGGCCCTTCTACCCAAGCGAACCACAAGTTCCTATTTACAATGTTGACGGATGCAGTAAAAGCCATGAACTACTTACATATATTTTACATAATTATTGCAATTTTAACAACATTGACGCCACTTTACATTGACGACATCCCATCCTTGAAAGACGTTAACTGTTAGTGCTGGCTGATCTTAAAGTGCTTACCCTATACATAAAAATATCAATGGTATTCCTTTCCTAAATTTACAAAACAGACCCAGTCTTATCCGTAACCTTGTAACTTCCTTTAAGGCTCTCTCTTCATTTAAAGCTGTACCTCGCAGGTAGTAGAGTACAGGTTGTTATATTTTGACGTGGTGTTGTGGGCGGTCGTCGTCGTCGCTGTGTTCCTCCTGGAGGAGCAGGCTGTCGGGGGGCCCTCGTGGTGGGGCTCGAGCGCTGCCAGAGCGGCGTGACCCACCCCGGCTGAACATCCTCGAAAGCTGGGCGAACTTTTTGCGGGACGCTGCGAAAGGATTTCGAAATTAGGATGTATAATCTTAATAGCTTAGCGTTAAAAAGTTATTAAGATAGCCTTCACGAGTCGCTATACTTAGATGTAACATCCAGCGCACCCTCGGCAAGTCAAGTGGGCAGTCAGCCACGCACCTTACCACCACACCCGATAAGCGTTGAGTCTATTGACATTATCCGGGCAGACATTCAGGTTCCAAGACCCCACGCTCGGCAGTCGTGCTAGCGATCACTAGAACACATTAGTGCGAGTGCGCCCATCAATTTAGGTATAGTAAGACATTAGTCATCATAATCTGAAGTAGGCCTACATACGGGTCCATATTGGCTCACCTAAAGTTCTTTACTCGAAATTGTCCTTCCTAATGATTTGTAATCCGAATGATCACTCTTCCTAGAATTTTTCATCCTAAACTTTTCATTCATACAATTTGTAGTGCTACCGGCGATGTTCATAACACTCATGTTTCCGAAAATTGTAATTAATAATATCATTAATGTAATAGTACATTATGATATAAGTGCGGTAATTTTATCAAAGCGCACGTATGTCATACGACGTTTTATAACATATTTGCGAGGAAATAAATAGCTCTCACGCGAGCAATTCGTACTGTTAACGAAGTTCAGAATAGGTTGGACATTTTTTCGTGTTACTTTAGTGAACTTGCAAAGGTAACATTAAATATAATATGTTACGAAAGCATTAATTAGTGTAATTTTAGGTTTATTGTTCATTTTGTGTTTAATGTTTCTTTTATTGTTTACTTTTTAATTTCTGACTGTAAAACATATTTAAGTTAATTTTGTATAAGGTTACTGGTATCGTTTTAGTTATCAGTAATTTTGTATTAATGTTAGTACATTAATACAAAATTACTGATAACTCTGTGTAATTGTTAGTAATGTAAGGTTATTTTAAATAGTTAATAATTATTACAAGTAGTCTTAGCTGTCGCATTAGGTTTGTAACCTGTAATGATAGTATAAGAGTTTTAAATACTTAAATAAATAAATAAATAAATAAAACTCGGACTTTCTTAAACGAATAAATCTTTAAAAACACACTTTCTGAAAATTAATTTGGATCTTTGCTTGTTTTCCATAACATGAAATTTTGATACGCTTGTAAGTATCTATCGGTCGATTTTTCAGGCAAGAGGCTTAGAGTAGCCTTTTTCGCTGCCTCTGAGACTTCTGGCGGTGTCGAATTAATAAATTCATCATTACTTGACGACATTTTCAAATAAAAACAAAAGAAACCCGTGTGTTTTACATTACAATTACGCACAAGTACGTAATGACATACATTACGATATTGAAATTCGTGAAATAAGAGACCCTTTACGAGCAAATGTGTTATAAATATATTTAAACTCCTACTGATTTTTATCATAACGCTTTTATCCCTAAACATAATTACTTACCATAGTATTTTCACGGTCACGGTCGAAAGTTTAAAAACCCGAAAGTTCATTTGCCCGAAAGCTTAAAATAGGTACCGAAGATCCATATCGCGGGGCTCCTATTTCTGTCTGCGGGGTTTAAAGGAACCTAACTAACCAAACCTCGGGGTGCCCCTGATGTCGACCGTCTAAGGTTAGGGTTTTCGTCAGCAGGTCAGGGAAAAAATGTAGGACCTCAGGAACTTTACATAAGTACTTAGATCGGTATTTTTCATTTTGGTCAATTAACGATGAGTATTGGTATTTCGTCCATTCGGGATTTCGTCCTTTGGGGCATTTGAACATCGGTATTTTGTGTTTCGATATATAACGACTATCGGCATTTAAAACTTTCTAGAAAAGAAATCTAAACAAAAAAGATATGACTTTGAATTATAGTGTAAAAGATGGTTATGTTGAGAAAATATAGGAAAACAAATAAAAGTATAATAGATGTTTATTGCTACTGACATTATGAAGTTGAATGCTTCGGAATTATGAACATTAGAGACAGAATAGTTAGGAATTGTGATTGTTAGGATGAAAAATGTTAGGAAGAACATTTTCGGATTTCCAATCCGAAAATCCACTCCGATCCAATCAACTCCGATAGGAGTTGAAAATTTAGGTGAACTTTGGCGCACCCCTACGTACACCTATATATTTACTGTAGGTATTTAAAATACAAAGTGATTACAGGTTTCAAACCTATAATCACTTTGGTCTCATTTTAACGACGAATAACTCGAGTTCATTTACTCTTTCATTCTTGTAAGTCTTATGAAGTTATGACTTACAGCTGAAGGAAGCTGAAGGTAAAGACTAATCCAGAAATTTTAACAAACTGAGTTTTTTTTACCACTATAGTTAGGTACAAGCGCACCGACGCGTCGCGTCGGCGGTGGCCGGATTTGGCCAATTTGACGGTACCTAAATAATTTAGGTAGAAGTTTAGGACTGACTAATTAAAATAAAATAGTTTCGAAGCGTGTGATTGTGCATTACAAAAGCGTGGGTCTTGTATTTTGTCTAAGTTGGTTTTCGCATTGCCTTTTTTTTTGTGGATGGGAAATCATCAAATGACTTCTCCCGCTCTGGGTGGAGATGAAGGGCGTGTCAGACTTTTACTGACTAAAACCCACCCGTGTTCCTTCAGTTGCCTATGCCAGGGCCACGTTATCTATAACAACAACAACAAACAACACAACAACAATGGCATCGCTCGTAATATTCGCTTTTCTGATGAAGAGAATTTAGACCGAATTTAATTAATCGTTGCTCGACACACGTTGCGTATTTAATACCTAAACACATAAGAATTGGTTTTCATCACGTCATCCACCGTGCCGTTTGCTAACCACGTTGCGGCAATTAGCCTAATAAGATATATAGTGAAATTAATTTAAATTAAATTAACACCAATTCCATAAAAGCCTTGGCTGAAGACAAACTCCAATAGGTAGATACCTTCCTAAATAGGCTAAATATATATTTCCCATTTGTCAAAGACTGCCTTTAAAATTGCATTCAACTGCAACTCTGCCGATGGTGATTCATGCGTTTATTAAAGGTTATCCAAGGATAAGGATATTAAAGGTGTAAAGGCTACTCACATTTGCCCATATTCTTCAGTCTCTCCTTAAACGCAGCCTCATCGTCATGGCACTTTGTCTTCTGCCCCTGCTCGCTGTCAAGTGCTGCCATGAACTCCTGGTTCCACCGCAGCTCCGCCATGAACTCCTCGTTCTGAAGGAAGGTGGCGATGCGGTCGTCATCCATCTCTAGACTCAGATCTATCCGCGCGTCTGTCCCGGGCGGTATTCGCAGAAACATCGGAGGTAAAGGGCCCAACATTCTTGGCACCCATTTTCTTCTTATGGCTAAAGGAATTGATTCGTCGTCAACGTCTCTGTAATAAATAAGAAATAATATCTAATCTAAAAGCATCGATTTTTATGTCGTAGAACTGAGAAGTATGACACAAACATAACATCACGCCAGTAATTCCCCGAAGGGTTAGGCAGAGGTCAAGAGGTGTACCTAAAGCATGTAGCTATACTCCGACATATTTCGCCAGTTATGTTTAAGTCCCATTGGTCATCAACCAGGCACAATCCAGATTCCAGGTTGCTATTAAAAAATTCAACTTAGAAGTAGGTACCAAGGAGTAAATGACGTCCATTATTGCTGATTGTGAGAAGAACCTCAATAGCCGTGTCTAGACCGACGGAGCACGGCTCACGAGGCAGCCTCGCGAGCCGTGCTCGGTCGTTCTGGAACTCTGGACGCGGCTAATGAGAATGACAAAAGATCGCGCGTAAAGTCGGGCTGTGGATAATGATGTTAAAAGCATCAGCTAATTACCTACGAATATAATAGGGGTATGAAATTGCCGTTTTATTGTAATATCATAATATGTACTTCGAATTGACACAGAACCTTCATGGTTTGAGATTTTTGAGTGAAACTTTTTTCACATGGTACTTACCTATGAAGTTCTTCTTTTAAAAAATGTGCAACATTCGATCGAAGTGAGAAAGTGAGTTTTTTTGTTACGCTTTCACGCTAAAACGGCTGAACGGATTTGGATGAAATTTGACATATCGGTAGGCCATAACCTGGTTTAGGACATAAGATACTATCATCTTGATTCGCAGACGAAGTCGCGGGCAACATCTAATCATCAATATAATCCAGATGGGGAGAGCTACCGTACGAATGGCTCTATACGGAGATGTGATTGCAGTAGCTCAAGGGATGGACTTTGGGCCTTAGCACACTGACCTGCTAAGTAGAGTGAGTTCGACTTGGCAATGAGCCAAGCGGGATAGTAAGATGGAGAGAAATGTACCTACCTACCTAAGTAGTTACCGATGGGAAAGTAAAACGGGCACATTTTTTCTTCTGATAGTCGTTACAGGCAACGTTACAACGACATGTTCTGCTGTACCATAACCATTTGTTTATTAAACCTAAAAAATCATCTAAGTAAATAAAGCTGTATTAAGTATTATTTTAATTTGCAGATTACGGCAACATTGTATGATCAGGAGGACTAGCCAGGGAAAATTAACGCAAAGGTAGGTACGTGCTCTATATTTTATTACCAACAAAATATAGAACACCCTTGCGCCCACCGAAATCATAGTCTCGTTGAACATTTCTGCTAGTCATGCTAACCTGTTGCCTCAATAGTCAGTTGACCTACCGGTGTAGATGACAGCATCACTGTTACGAACGGAAGACGTAATCGTTTTGACGGACACACAATAACCTGACGCGGTTTGTTTGTGTCGCAGCGGCGAGAGGATCTGTTGTTTTGTGCACTCGTTTCCGTATTATCTATCAGACTATATAATTGTTTAACCGTACTTATCTAGTTAGTTAGGTACCTACTTTATATATTAATTTACTTACACAAGTGCTGTAGTGTCGTTGTCATCGCCATTGTCTGTAGCTCTGCAGCCCGACCGGCGATCTTTGCGACGGGACGGTGTGCTGCCTTCCACGCGCTCCATTTCGAGCCGCAAACGTTCATTCTGATTATCAGTACTCATAGCTAGAAGTTGGTCAATGGTCGCATCAACCGCGCCCTGGTTAGCGCGTAGTACGGCTTCAATAACATCGTCGTCCATATCCGGGAACATCGTCTTGAAGTCGGTCATCGCCTGCGTGAACTCGAGCTGCATGGTGGACGCCATCGCGCCGCCGGCCTGCGGCACGCGACTCGCCAGAAACGTCACGAGCGCGCTCCCCTCGCCGGCGAAACAGCTGACATGTGACGCAGAAGTGCCGCAGTGCTGCTGATGTCCGTCGCCGTGCGCCTCGCGGCCATCCTCGCGGCGCACTACACGCCGCCTTGCTCCGTGTCCTCAACTCACTAATTAGCAGATCGCTTGCTGCAATAGTCCTGAGCGGCGCGGTGCACCGGACGCTATCATAATGTGCAATTTTCACTTTCGTAGTTTTCAAATGCGTCTTGCGCAGGCGCGAAGTGAAGCGGGGGGTGAATCGTCGATATAAATAGGGAATGCAGGCGACGGCGCGCGTCCCGACGGCCGGCGTCGTCCAAGCGCGACCCTCGCTATCACTGAGCCTGCCGCCGCCGGCCTGCGGCGGCAGCGGCATGCTGCGCGCGCAGATGCAGCCCATTGTTTGTAAATCATGTTTGTCCCTCAACGTGACCTTTAAAGGTGCCGAGGATCTATCCTTGTTCTTACGTAACACTGAATTTCGTAAGATTTAACTAAAATAAGGAGACTAAACAGCATCCCTGTTTATAAGCTACAGTACCTACTTACGGGCGTGCGGTAGCGTTAGTTTGAAAAAGTAATTTTATACCGGCTGAAAATCATATCTTAAATAGTTTTTCCTTAGTGCTGAAGGGCAGCTGCTCCAGTATAGTGGGGAGTCCAAGTTAGAGCATGTCAAAGTTGTAAAAAAAACTTATGAAAAAAGTAATTTCATACCGCACCAACTTTATCGGACGATTTTTGGTATCTACCATCATATTCATCCCAAAAAAAACCGGTCGAGAGCTAGTCGGGAAGGGTATTTTTTTTACATTTTTCATCAAAAGTCGATAACTAGTTATCGACTTTTGATATCGACGGCCTAAAAAAAAAGAAAAAAAAATTGTTTGACAAACCAACAAACAGCAAACAGCGTTCTTTCATACAGGGTGGCCGGAACATTGACGTCCAAAAATAAAATTTCGGTCCCTCGTATCGTGGGGTATTCGAATCACCCCCATGTATGTTCCGCGACTTTTCATAGTTTTCGAGTTATGAATTTTTTTCTGAATGTTTGAAAATTTTCGACCTGACCAACCTAAAAAAATTCTAAAAAAAAAGTAGAGGGTTTTATCGAGTTTCTTTTTTTGCAACTGAATTTTTATAAGTGGTACTTTTATGCATAAAATAATCAGCTTCGTAACTGTGATGAAAGTTATGAAAATGTTGATCTAAAGTGAAAAATTTACGTTCGGTAAATTATGACTCAAATTTTCAACTTTAAATTAAAAATCTTAACAGGTGACTTCATAATTCCTAAGTAGGCTTGAAGAATGCGCCAGACTCTCAGCTTTCATAATCATAAAAAAAATGAAGTACTTAATAGGGCTACTTTGTTTAAAATCGGCCTTCAAAGACAGCGAGGTGGAAAAATTCTTAAAATTACCCATCTGAGTAATTATTTTTTTGTTGGCTATTTTCTCGTTCCTAAGGTTAATTAATGATAAGAATACTGAAAACTAACCACATTATATTCAATATTCATAATTACCACACGTGGGCGAATGAAAATCCACTCGAAGTGAGAGCTTCGACATTTCAACATCGCTTCAGCGTTAACTTGTGGTCTGGTATCCTCAATGGCGAACTAATTGGTCCGTTTGAACTGCCGTCCAGACTTGATGGAGAAACATACAAAAACTTTTTGGAAAATGAACTTCCATTGTTGCTGGCAGATGTGAATCTCGAACTCAGACGAACCATGGTGTTGCAAAATGACGGCGCCCGTGTCACTATGCAACCCAGGTCCGAAATTACTTAGATGAAACATACCCCAACAGATGGATCGGACGCAGCGGTCCAATTAGGTGGCCTCCATGCTCACCTGATCTCAACCCCATCGATTTCTTTATTTGGGGCTATTACAAGGAAATAGCATACGCCCGAGACTGTTCAAGTGAACAAGAGCTGAGGCAGTTGATTGCAGAAGCTAAACGTGTTGTGAGAGAGAACAGAGACGCTTTTAGACGATTGCCAGACAATTTCTTACGTAGGTGTAGGTGTATTGCTGCTGGTGGTGGCCACTTTGAAAACCTTTTGTAAATGTTAAAAATAAATTAAGTACTTTTTTCACATTATCATCTGTGTTTTATTCAAAACCACTTTTTACGTAAAACTTTTCTTACCCAACTCTGAAACTATTTATTGGTTAGTTTTCAGTATTCTTATCATTAATTAACCTTAGGAACGAGAAAATAGCAAAAAAAAAATAATTACTCAGATCTATGGGTAATTTTAAGAATTTTTCCACCTCGCTGTCTTTGAAGGCCGGTTTTAAACAAAGTAGCCCTATTAAGTACTTCATTTTTTTTATGATTATGAAAGCTGAGAGTCTGGCGCATTCTTGAAGCCTACTTAGGAATTATGAAGTCACCTGTTAAGATTTTTAATTTAAAGTTGAAAATTTGAGTCATAATTTACCGAACGTAAATTTTTCACTTTAGATCAACATTTTCATAACTTTCATCACAGTTACGAAGCTGATTATTTTATGCATAAAAGTACTACTTATGAAAATTCAGTTGCAAAAAAAGAAACTCGATAAAACCCTCTACTTTTTTTTTTAGAATATTTTTAGGTTGGTCAGGTCGAAAATTTTCAAACATTCAGAAAAAAATTCATAACTCGAAAACTATGAAAAGTCGCGGAACATACATGGGGGTGATTCGAATACCCCACGATACGAGGGACCGAAATTTTATTTTTGGACGTCAATGTTCCGGCCACCCTGATATATGATACCCCACATGCCCTAGTAATTGCCCCACTTAGAATTTTTAAGACTCCCTTTCAGTCCCTGTTGCAAAAATAAAAAAATATTTTTGACTCTTTCTTATTTGCAAAATAGTTTCGCCCATGGACACGTGACCAAATTATTAACATAGTTAAATGAAAATGTGCTTTTTTGAAAAATGTAATCAGTTAGCGAGCTAGTAAGTAAATAATATTAATTTAAGGGGGATGCGCTACTTGAGGTCAGCTCTAACTTAGTATTACCTACTGATTCTAATTCTGTAAAGCCATATTAGTTACGGCCGCGAATCATATTTTAATCACCATACATCTGACACTGACCTGCAAATTTCAAAAACGTAAGAAAATGTATAACACATTTGCTTGTAAAGGATCTCTTATTTCACGAATGTCAATATCGTAATGTATGTCATTACGTACTTGTGCGTAATTGTAATGTAAAACGCACGGGTTTCTTTTTAATAAGGTAAAACGTAAGGTTTATCAAGATGCTCCGTCTAAAACGAACGGTACTTTTTAAATCTTAGCAAAGAGTTTTTATGTCAGAAAAGTGGTCAACATTTTATGAATAAAATTAATTTTCGGAGATAAAATATAAAAAATAAACATTAATTAGATTAACGAATTCATTCTTTAATTTAATCAATTTTGACAATAAATTGCAACAACAACAAATAAAAACAAAAAAATATTAATTTACTTTATTAGTAATACTGGCTGTTTTTGTGCCTTTGCTTTAAAAAAAAAGTGCTGATGCCCGCGCATCGCTAATTTGTGAACAAGTAAAAATTATTCCGCGCCATTTCCGCGCGCTTTTTCTTTTCGCTGTATTGTTTTTATTTGAAAATGTCGTCAAGTAATGATGAATTTATTCATTCGACACCGCCAGAAGTCTCAGAGGCAGCGAAAATGGCTACTTTATGCCTCTTACCTGAAAAATCGACCGATAGATATTTACAAGCGTATTAAAATTTCATCTTATGGAAAACAAGCAAAGTGGATCTTTGCTTGTTTTCCATAAGATGAAATTTTAATTCATTTTCAGAAAGTGTGTTTTTAAAGATTTATTCGTTTAAGAAAGTCCGAGTTTTATTTATTTCCTCGCAAATGTGTTATAAAACGTCGTATGACATACGTGCGCTTTGATAATTACAGCCTCTGCTTTCTTGTAGCCCTCGCCTACGGCTCGGGCTAGCAATATCGCCTCGGCTGTAATTTTCAACTTACCGCACTTATATCATAATGTACTATTAAATTTGAATTTCGCGGACTACCTTGGCGCATCCCTCATAATAGGTAATTATTAAAAACACATTTTTATTGTAGCATTTAACTCATCTCAAAAACAGATACTTACTTAATACTTTTTGAGCTGAGTTTATTATTTAACACAATAGAAATGTGTTTTCAAAATTAGGTAGTTAGGTACTTACTTACTTAATAAATTAATATTATGTGTGTAGTGCATATCAATGAGTGCACCTCATTTTGAGATATAATTGACTTAACATAGAGTTATTAGTCTTTGATATGTTAAAATAGGTTAAAATATACCTTATTTGTAGTATAGGTCACAAAAACTCGAAATTGTCGAGGTTGTGGGTTGGAACATTTTTGCTTAAACCGGTCCAGTTTATAAATGGAGAAATAACGGTTGGCCACTTGCTGGAAAAGTTGAGTTTTAGGAACTATTTCTAATATCATTAACAAGTCTACAAAAAATGCTTTTGCATGCTGTGATTTAAAGAATTTAGGTAGGTACTATTTTGTAGTTTTGTATACTTTGATTTAGATAAATTTAAAATTTAACAGCAGGCAAAATCAAACAAGTACCTACTATTTGTAGGCATGTGTGATTTGATATGTGATAAGTAAAAATATGTACCTACATACTTACCTAGTCAAAGATTATTTTTTCGATTTTTTTTACTGATTATTTTGTTTATATAGGTACTCTTACTATGATATTATTTTGTAGTTTTATATGCACTCGTTGCAAGAGATCGAGAGGAGAAGTACTACCTCAATTTTAAATCCTGTGTAGTTCATTGATTTACGCATAGTTTTATATTCACTGTTAATATTGATAATAGAAATAGTTCCTAAAACTTGTTTGACTGATTAATTAGAAAACTGATTTTAACAACAAAAGTTTCGTGTTACTTAATAACGATACAACCCTCAACAAAACTACTGTAAAAGACTAACATTTGTTGACTATCAATGTCGTTATATTCATTCCTGTAACAAAATCAAGTTACAACACCGTTCTGTGCCTATTGCTCGCCTACTACATTATTTATATTGATAATCTGTTCATGTCACAGTTGAGCGCGATATTACTCGGTTTTCAAAATAAAATTTTAATTAAAAAATATTTTGGGGATAGATAAATTCCCACTTGTCCCCATTTATAAGTTTGGGGACAAATGACACGAAAATTCCCATTTGGGGACAAACATTCGGGAATACTCAGAAATATGACGACGATTGTTGAAGATGTCGTAAAAAATCTCATGCCGACTGGGAGCTCTAAGCCCACCAAACACGGCAACGATATATCGTAGCGATTTGAGTTTGCACAGTTATGTTCTCCACATGTACGTTCCCATGGGATATTTTCCGACATCCACGCGGGGGAAGCTGCGGGCAAAAGCTAGTTATTATACAGGGTGAAATTGAATAGATGCGACAAAATTTAAGGGGGTGTTCTACGCATCAATATGAACAACTTTTACTATGGGACCGCGAAAAAAAAATCAGCTGTTCAGTACATTTAATGTTCGCATAATTCGTCAAAATGTACTGAACATCTGATTTTTTTTTCGCGATTTCAGGTTTGGTCCCATAGTAAAAGTTGTTCATATTGATGCGTAGAACACCCCCTTAAATTTTGTCGCATCTATTCAATTTCACCCTGTATATTTTTCATTTAATTTGCTTATGTACTTAAATCTATAAGCCATAATCAGCAATACTTGCGTAGACAAAGTTTACCTACATTTTTATAAATTTTAGACTAAAACAAGGATTGTTTTCATCAAGTTAAAAAAAATAAAAGCACTAGCTTCGTTTTATGTATGATTTATTTCAAGAATATTTTACATTAAGTATAATTTAGTAAGTAATTGAGTTATACACGTCAATTTACGTTAGTGCATTTGCAAATTACTTAGGTACTAAACATAGACAAAATAACTTAGAATTTCATGAAGAAATCAAGGTTTTACAAGGTTTTTAAGCAAAAATGATCACCGAATGATTATTCTTTGATCATCTCGCCCTGACTGGTTTTTTTTTATTTACCTCACATTTTTATATTCGACACGTAATTAGTTTACTTATATCAAACACTGGGTACTTTATGCTCTCAGTGCACAATAATGGGCGAGACTAAATTATCAAAGTACATACATAAAAGCAAAATATTAGGAAACACTGACGACATTTTTTTTTACAATTTAGGCCAATACGAAACTACTTACGGTGTCTTACCAAGTTACCACGTAAAGCAACGACGGGAATAGAAACCTATGACGTCACACCGAATCCTATCTAGGTACTACAGATACATTTAATAGATAGTTTGTACCTAATTTATTTAGAATGATCGTTCGAAGATTAGGTAGTACTACAAACATATTCGCCAGCGATATGATAAGGCACCAATGAGTGGTATGCATTTTTTTCTGCCTAATTTTTATTCAACGACTGCACTAAAATGAACACGAGCCAGATACAAAGTTTTGAAAAATTACTCAACGTGAATAACTATTACATATGAATGTACTCTCATATTATATTAATTAGATATAATTATAGTTCTCATGAGGAAGGCTATTGCAAGCTCAAATTACTATTAACCCTGAGTTACAAACCACACGTATGTAAGTATCTGCTATTATTCTCAAGTATAGATAAACTGGGGTATCTTTTTGCTACCTACTTCAATACAAATAACTTATGTATTTAATTTTAATGACCGCTATGAAATAGATAAAGTATTTAATTACAGAATAGGTACTGCATCAGCTGACAGCTGCTTATCAATATTGTGTAATTGATTTTTACAGTTTAATGTCAATGTTTGGCAGGATTTGACGCCACTACCGTCAATTTATTATGAACGGCGTATGTCGCAAATTGACGCCGAACGTAGTTTTTAAAAGTTTTTAGAATGCAATATTCAGGAATGTTAGTAATATGCACCGTATGCTAATGCGTATATCTGCATACTCTTGATATCGAGTCAGATACTCAAGAAGAAATAAAATTATCACAAAATAAAACCAACATAGTAAATAAACTAAGTAAGTACACCAAACTTTTTATGCAAATGAGAGACCTCGTTAGGTGCCTCGAAATAGTGTATTTTATGATTGAATAGGGAATATAATTCTAATGATTTTCATGAAGTACAAAAATAAAATTTATTACAATCAACGCAATGGCACTATACTCATGGTAAGTATGACAAATCTAGATTTAAATCTGTAGCATATACGACGAGACGAACTTATTGGCTCAAATCTAATCTAGTTCACAAAGAGCACAAGAATTACAATAACAATAGTATTTATTTTACAAAATAAAAATAAATAATACGAAAATCATCTGTCACTTTTCTAAAAATAAATACAACTAGGTACGTGAAAGTGAAAGACGAAGAGTTTAGAAATAGTTTTAGACACATTTTTTTACATGATAGCAACGAGGATTATGAACTTAACTACATAATGAGGGCCGTTTTCCTTGCACTTGCAAATGTTAAATGCTCTTTGGAAGATTTCTACTTTAGTTTTAGACACACAGACTAAGTGCAGTTACTTCCGTATTGAGCGTTCAAGATGATTGGTGTAGAATAAGGGCGCTCTACAATTTAAGCAGTTGCAGGATGGCAAAGCTACTTCGCATTTGTCGTTGGTTAACGTCGCGCAAACGCTGCGCTCGCGTCGCGATTTAACTGTATGGACAGCATACAAACGTATGCGTAAGGTACCTTAGTAAATTTTGTAGCGCTGCTTTCACGCCAAATTCTTACAGCGTGTTTAATTATTGTTTGGTAGTTGCGCCGCAGAGGCGTAGAGGAAGTTTCAAACAATCTCTTAAATTTGGTGCCCCTTATGTGGTGAGAAGAATCCTCGGTGCTGTCAGTTAAGTATGAGATTCAGACACGGGCCTGCGTGCCGTTCTGCGGCAGGACCACCATTGTGTTGGTCGGCTGCAGCTGCGGGGGTGCCTGCTCGTTCTGCGCCCTCTCCTGCTGTTGAATGTTACAAGAACTTTGTCAGTTTATGTTGATTTTTATAAAATAAGTAGCATACGTTTTGAAAGGGGAAATTGCAACTTTATTGTAATGAATAAGATGCTTGTTACAGCGCTACAAGGTTCTTTTGGCGCGTGACCAAAATCGGAACTAACGGCGCCATCTTGTTTTTTCAATACATTTCACAAAATAATTGCACAAATGTTTGCCAACAGCGCCCCCCCTGTCATTCGAGCGCCGAAAAGTCTGTATAGCTGTACACACACATCAGATCACAAGAGGTTTGTTGAGGATGCAGTGCACCGTAAACAGCATCGTGTTAATTAAAGTTTGGATGTTTGTTACTCAATCACACTTTAATTTCTAAACGGATTTAGATGAACTTTGGCACACACATGTCCTGGATCTAAACGTAGGATACTTTTTACGGGTACAAGTCGTAGTCTTTCTAAGTTACTAATGAAACTACGGGCAACAGAGGTATGGTATAGGGTGTTTGATCAAAAATATACATGAATTAAAACTTAAAAATGTCACAAAAATAATAATAATTGCGAAAAAAAAAATAGTGGAGTAATAATTATTTATTTATTGTTCCAACAAGAGTGTTACAGATATTTTTCCATCTGTTATGGATAAGCAAGCTGTATAGTATTGCAAACTGTGCAATACTATAACAGTATACTAAACTTTTGTGGAGAAATGGAGAAGTTACACGCTTTTGAAATTATTCTTCTATCTTTGTTACGCAAAATGACTACCTATTGTACTGAATGGAGCGAAGTTACGCTTCTATCTCGTAACGTCAGATGATAGCAGTGCTGTCTCTGTTTAGCACCACTAACAAAAACACTTACAACATCGGTATTTTTTTGAACTATATTTTTTATTGGGGTTATTTTTGTTCTAGGTTCCGAGAAAAATTTAATACAAAAATACTGTTAAAATGCCCTATTAAGTAACAATACTCACAACAGTTGCAAGCGAGGGATCAGCAGCAGCCATGAGCGTGGCCGCACGGTAGGAAGGCGGCGGCGTCTGTTTCACGGCCTCTTCGTAATCCGGCAGCAAGCTGGAGTAGTCCGGAGCCGGCGCGGCCGCATACGGCGCCAGCTGACCGGACGACACGACGTCATCGCTCGAGATCACGAACGGAGTTTGTAGTGCGTGCGCGCGCATCGTCAGGTACTTATAGCAGCGCCATACAACGCTGATGCAGTAGCCCTGTGGATAGATTGATGTTGTTATTTACCAAAAAAAAAAAAATTACCGCTACCTAACTGTTGGGGGAATACAGGCGTTATGTTATGTTGTTATTAATTTGCAAAACACTTAGCCTATTTTATTTACAATTTAGTTTTAGCCACACAACGAAAACCTGTAAGGTTTTATGTGTGCTGGCGAGACGTTCGTTTAAACCAGGAGTCACCAAAGGCGGACCGCGGTCGCGGTATTTTGTGCGAACCTTATGTAAACAGTAAAATATATAACTAAGATTTAATCCATAAATACTAAAATAAACATTTCTAATTTTAGCTTGCACCAACTTTAGAAACTCCAGACTTCAGACAGATAGTTCAAAGTAAAATACTTATGACATTTTTCACACTAATATTAATTAATTACTTTGTTATTTTTGTTCATTACATATTTATTTTATATCGTCTACCAAACGGACCGCGACGGTCAAATTATTTCTAAAAACGGACCCCCAGTAAAACTAATTGGTGATATCTGTTTTAAACCTTATAACGATGATGATTACTACAGTGATTTTTATATTAGCATACCAGTAGTAGTAAATTAATTAAAAACAAAATTGAAGCTTTATTAGTACTTAATTAAATCTGTTCACTGCGTGGTGCTAACCAGAAATACTTATAAACATTGAGATAGTTCTCAAGTAGTAAGTATAATACTTGTAGTGGTTTAAATTAAGCACTACAAAACTGTATACAGTAAGGCACCAGGTTGTAATTTATAGGATATTTTTTTAAACTTGGTGACGAAAAACTGAAAGCAACTTCAGAGAGTTGGAAGATGTTCTAGAAAGCATCAATTTAAACACACTCGAACTGGTAGAAACCTACGTCTACATTGTACACCCACCTTAACCTGAAGTTAAACCAAACACATATTATTAAGATTGATTACTGAATTAGCTTTTGTCCATAGAAAAGAACAACTGTTTTGTATGGAACGACACGGAAAGCTAAACGAATGCGTACGCATCTCCAAAACAAGTTTTTTTTTTCTATGGACAAAAGCTGAATTGAGCTGATTAAGTGTATTTAGGCCCTTAGACATCCTGCGTTCGCAATTAAGTTTCCGAACATGTAAACAAACATGTTAATTGGACTAAAAACTTTAATACCCATAGGTACCATAATAGAGGAGCTCGTGGCTAAGTAATAACAGCCGCACGGGTCGATCCATCAGGTTAAGCTACGCTTGCCGGGGTTGGTCCGTGAATGGGTTACCATCTTTACATATCGAGACTCCTCCGAGCCTCGGAAAGCACGTTAAGGATGATGCGCCAGGGTAGCCCGCGAAATTCAAAATTTCTTAGGTTTTTTGATTTCATGAAATCATGAGGTTTGAGGTAAATGCTAACTTATAAGAGTTGTATTGCTGATTCTAACGATTATAATTCTGTAAAGCCATATTAGCTACGGCCGCGAATCATATTTTAACCAACATGCAAACTCACACTGACCTAAAAATTGCAAAAAACTTAAGAAATTTTGAATTTCGCGGGCTACCCTGGCGCTTCCGCCTTAAGCCGTTGGCCCCGGCTGTCATACGTGGATCTTTGACAGTCGTTACGGGTCGTCAGAAGCCTGAAAGTCTGACAACCAGTCTTACCAAGGGTATCGTATTACCCAGTAACTGGGTTGTGGAGGTCAGATAGGCAGTCCGCTCCATGTATACTGGTATTCAGCTGCATCCGGTTAGACTGGAAGCCGACCCCAACATGGTTGGGAAAAGTCTAGGCAGATTGATTGAGGTATCATAATACATCACATACACACATCTTATCGATAAAATAAAATTGAATTAATTATTACTTTTAAGAATAATAATAAAACAGAACAAGTGACGTAAATGTGAGCTTTGAAGCATTTTGCATTAATTATGTTTCCTGTTCCATGATACCAGTTTGAGCAGTCTTGTTAATAAGGTTACACAATATAAGGTAAAAATAATTATGAAAACAAAACAAATTAGTCAGGGCAGTGTCTCATCCAATCTGGTAGTGAGGTCTATCGCACTTTACAAAGTGTTAGAGGTAGTACATTTCGGAACAATGTGTGGGACATACGGATATACATACATACAACTATATTGTAATAGGCGCTAATACTTTCCTATACTTTACGCCAGATAAGGGTGCAATAAAAGTCATTAATCCAACGTATAAAACGTGACGTGCACGCGTCAAGTTCCTCTTACCGCGATACGTTTATTTTGATCGTGTTAGCGACACTGTCTTAACATTTTATTTTATTTTGTTCGTATCGTTTTAAAATATTTTAATAAATTGGAGGGCTTCAACGAGGAGCTCGTGGCTAAGTAATAACAACCGTATGGGTCGATCCATCAGGTTAAGCTACGCTTGCCGGGGTTGGTACGTGGATGGGTGACCATCTTTACATTACTGAGACTCCTCCGTGCCTCGGAAAGCACGTTAAGCCGTTGGTCCCGGCTGTCATTCGCGCATCTTTGACAGTCGTTACGGGTCGTCAGAAGCCCGAAAGTCGGACAACCAGTCTTACCAAGGGTTATCGTATTACCCAGTTACTGGTTATATAGAGATCACGCTAAAATGTATATTTTAAGACCTTTTATCTACCTATGTTCACAAATAAACTTTGATTTGATTTTTGATTTGACTGGGTTGTGGAGGTCAGATAGGCAGTCGCTCCATGTGAAATACTGGTATTCAGCTGCATCCGGTTAGACTGGAAGCCGACCCCAACATTGTTGAGAAAATGTTAGGCAGATGAAGATGTGTGGGACATACACCTTTATTTATAAACGGTGGTTAAAATTAAGAGACATTAAGACCTAGTTCCACCATACTGTAGTGACCTACACACTCAAACTAAATAAAATTATTAATATAAAACTAAAACAAAATTTAATATAAATTATATATTTCTTAAATAAAATTAATTATAATTTATATACACATATTTACAAAAGAACTTAAAACTAGAATTATTTGTAATCAACATTTAAAATAAAAGTGTTTATAAAAATTGTCATAATATCTATTCAACAAACAAACGGACAATTACAAACATTGTATTAGTAGCTAATACCTAATCGGTTAGCCGGCGCAGCTATGACGCATCCATTCTTCTAGCGGCGATCGGTCGCTCGCGCTACGTCACGCGAGACGTGCGCACAAGCGGGACGGCACCATCGTGCGTTGCACTCATGCACACGGGCCGTCCGCGATGCGCGCTCCATGACTAGCGAGTCAGTATGCTCCTGCACGCTTTGATTTAGGTTGTATTATAGCGATCCTAGTTTCACCGCGCTAACTGGATAACTACTTGTGTTTATGCTTTATGTTTATCTGTACTGTTCTCAACTATCTACATTTCTACTCCTTCTTCCTTAAGTGTAACTCTCGTGTGTGAACTGAAACCTGTGTCTGTGTATCTATAGCTAATAAACTTTCATTCTTCTTGTGTACTTGAAACTTCACTTATTTCTACCTACACACACGCTATCTATTACTACATTGGTGACCCCGTTGAAGAGCACGAAGATGGCTGAGGGCAATACAAGCACAGACAAAGATGAGTCGGCATCGGCAGCAGAAACATTTCGCGTGGGTGTGCGCATACCGCCGTTCTACCCTGAAAAGCCGAGTCTGTGGTTCAACCAGATGGAGGCGCAATTCATCCTGGCGAGTATAAAGTCGGATGACACAAAGTTTTATTATATAACCGGCAACTTGGATCCGCAATACGCTTCAGAGGTGGAGGATATTATTGGCAACCCACCACCTACCGGCAAATATGAAAAACTGAAGGGCGAGCTCATCAAACGGCTTTCGGCATCGCGTGAGAAGAAGGTAAAGCAACTTCTCATGCATGAAGAGCTGGGCGACCGGAAGCCGTCACAGTTTTATCGCCATTTACTCAACCTCGCAGGACCAGGTGTACCAGAGGAGTTCCTGCGCAGTATTTGGACGAGCCGCCTACCAGCAAACACGCAGGCCATCGTAGCATCACAGTCAAGAATGGATCTGGCTGAACTGGCAGAGCTAGCGGACCGGATCCACGACGTCGTCGGTACCCAGTTAGCATCAACAACTGCCATGACAACTGCTGCATCGGCAAGTACTGCAGGTGGCAGTGTATGCTCAGAAGTCGCTGCTCTGACCAAGCAGATGGAGAAGCTGGCGGATAAGGTGGAGCGACTGTCGCGCTCCAGAGGACGGTCCCGTAGTCGCACGCGTTATCGGTCAGCCTCAACCCGATCAGAGTCCAGCTATAGGAGATTCCCGAAGTGCTGGTACCACCAGAATTTCGGTGACCGAGCCAAAAAGTGCGTCAAGCCGTGCGACTACCCTACATCGGGAAAAGTGCGGGACAATCAGTAATGGCGGCCGATGATTGTCCGAGTGCTGGTCGCTTATTTGTTACCGATCAAAGGTCGAAAATGCAGTTTTTGGTAGACACCGGCAGCGACCTCTGCGTCTACCCCCGATCGGCATTATCAAATCGGCGAGAGAAGACCAACTATCAATTGTGTGCGGCCAACGGAACACCGATAAATACATACGGGTTTATAAACGTCACTCTGAATCTACGGTTGCGCCGTGACTTCACTTGGAGATTTATCGTAGCCGATGTTACGAGGGCGATAATAGGCGTGGATTTTCTATCTTTTTATAATTTGGTTGTTGATTGCAGGAATCAACGCCTCATCGATAGCCATACAACGCTCTCCACCCCGGCGTCGCCTGTCCGTCGTTCTGAAGATGTCTCCTCGGTGAGGGTAAGTTTGGGTGATTCCGCTTATACACACATACTACGGGAATTCCCCGACATCACTCGCCCACATGGTATACACCGCACTTCCAAACACAATACAGTACACCACATCCGTACTACACCAGGGCCACCAGTATCCTGCACACCTCGCAGATTGGCCCCGGACAAACTGCAAATTGCTAAGGCCGAATTCGAGGCCATGTTGCAATGTGGAACCTGTCGCCCGTCCGAGTCACCGTGGTCGTCGCCTCTCCACCTGGCGCCGAAGAAAGATGACGGATGGCGCCCCTGCGGTGACTACAGGATGCTGAACGCACGTACCATACCAGACCAGTACCCCATCCGACACATCCAGGATTTTGCTCATAGTCTCTCTGGCTGTACCGTCTTCTCCCAAATCGACCTGGTGAAAGCGTATAATCAGATTCCTTTACATCCTGATGACATCCCGAAGACTGCGATCACGACTCCGTTCGGTCTTTTCGAATTTCCGTTCATGACGTTCGGTCTTCGAAATGCCGGACAGACGTTTCAGCGCTTCGTGGATGAAATGCTCAGAGGTCTGGATTTTACGTACGCATATCTGGATGACTTCTTGGTCTACTCGAAAGACCAGAAGACCCATGAGCACCACCTGCGTCAACTTTTCACCAGACTGAGAGATTACGGTATGGTCATCAATAGTTCCAAGTGCGTCTTCGGAGTGTCGGAGGTTAACTTCTTGGGCTACCACATTTCAGCAGCGGGTACAAGACCATTACCATCTAAGGTCGAGGCTATACAAAATTTTCCCGCTCCCAAAACCGTAAGAGAGCTACGGAGATTTCTTGGGATGCTCAATTTTTACCGCAGGTTCATCCCAGGCGCAGCAACCTTCCAGGCACCCTTGAACGCTCTTCTTACCGGCTCTGTGAAGGGTTCACACCCGGTCAATTTTACACCAGAGGAGCATAAGGCATTCCAGAACTGCAAGAACAGCCTTTGTCAAGCAGCACTGTTGGCGCATCCAGACTGCAGCGCTAAGTTGGCGTTGGTCACAGATGCTTCCGACAAGGCCATTGGCGCAGTCTTGCAACAACTGAATGCAAGTGCATGGGAGCCGCTTGCTTTCTTTTCGCGCAAGCTGAGTCCAGCACAAGTAAAGTACTCTCCATACGACCGCGAATTGCTCGCCATTTACGAAAGTGTCAAATATTTCCGGCACATGCTAGAGGCTCGTGACTTTGTGATTTACACAGACCACAAGCCGCTGACGTTTGCCTTCCACTCTCGTAAAGAGAATTGTTCCCCACGCCAGTTCCGACACCTAGATCTAATAGCCCAGTTTACAACGGACATCCGGCATATTTCTGGGAAGAACAATGTCGTGGCGGACACCCTTTCGCGCGTCGAGGAGATTACACAACCAGTGCCCGTCGAAAAGATCGCTGCAGCTCAACTTGAGGACCCCGAGCTGAAGCAACTGCTAAATAGTGACACCGCATTGTGCCTGCAACAGGTCAGGGTACCAGGTTCACAAGAGCAACTATATTGCGACGTTAGCACCCCTACGCCAAGACCATTTGTGCCCAAGGAATTGCGAAGAACAATTTTCACAAGCCTGCACTCACTGAGCCACCCAGGTACCAAGGCATCCGCAAGGTTGGTCGCTGACCGATATGTGTGGCCTGGCGTTAGAAAAGACTGCCGAGATTGGGTACGTTCTTGCCTGGCTTGCCAGCGTTCAAAAACCACACGGCACGTCTTTAGTCCAGTAGGTACTTTCAAATTACCGCAATCTAGATTCGCATTCATTCATATTGATCTTGTGGGACCTTTGCCGCCGAGTGAAGGGTTTCGCTATTGTCTCACAGCCGTCGATCGCTTTACGCGATGGCCTGAGGCAATACCGCTCACAAACATAACTGCAGAAACAGTAGCAAAGGCCTTACTGAGTGGCTGGATTGCTCGTTTCGGCTGCCCAACCGATATCGTAACCGACAGAGGTGGGCAGTTTGAATCAGCGCTGTTCAAATGCCTGTCTGAAATTGCTGGGTTCAAACATCGCAAAACAACGGCATATCATCCTGCCAGCAATGGTTTGGTGGAAAGGTTCCACCGTCAACTTAAAGCAGCTATAACTTGCCACGCCAATGACAGCTGGGTGGAATCTCTTCCACTAGTCTTGTTAGGCGTACGAAGCGCTTATAAAGAAGACGCCCAGGCTACTGCTGCCGAACTTGTTTACGGTCAGCCAATACGTCTGCCGGGCGAATTTTTCGACCCTCAGGCGGATGAAACCGTTGACATGACCGACTACTTGTCGAGGCTTCGGAGTATTGTCAGGAATCTGCAACCATCACCAGCAGCCAGGCACAACAGCAATTTTAAAACATTTATTTACAAGGAATTAGCTTCCTCTACCCACGTTTTCCTTAGGGACTGCACTGCTGGTGGTGGTCTGAAACCAGCATATTCTGGTCCTCATAAGGTAATTCAACGAGATGACAAGGTGTTTAAAATAATGGTAAATGGAAAGCAGGTTACCGTAACGATAGACCGCATTAAGCCGGCCTTCATACTGCGTGACCCTCACACATCATCCTCACCACCAACCACTAACATTCAACACAACACACCACAGTCACCACTCAGCACTGACACTCATCACCACAAACCCGACGCGGATAACCGGGACTTACCTTCCGCTGACGATAGCGTCGTCAGAACGACGCGGTCAGGACGTCGCGTTAGATTTCCCGATTATTATCGCCCTTGACGGTCTCTGGAGGGGGGTGATGTAGTGACCTACACACTCAAACTAAATAAAATTATTAATATAAAACTAAAACAAAATTTAATATAAATTATATATTTCTTAAATAAAATTAATTATAATTTATATACACATATTTACAAAAGAACTTAAAACTAGAATTATTTGTAATCAACATTTAAAATAAAAGTGTTTATAAAAATTGTCATAATATCTATTCAACAAACAAACGGACAATTACAAACATTGTATTAGTAGCTAATACCTAATCGGTTAGCCGGCGCAGCTATGACGCATCCATTCTTCTAGCGGCGATCGGTCGCTCGCGCTACGTCACGCGAGACGTGCGCACAAGCGGGACGGCACCATCGTGCGTTGCACTCATGCACACGGGCCGTCCGCGATGCGCGCTCCATGACTAGCGAGTCAGTATGCTCCTGCACGCTTTGATTTAGGTTGTATTATAGCGATCCTAGTTTCACCGCGCTAACTGGATAACTACTTGTGTTTATGCTTTATGTTTATCTGTACTGTTCTCAACTATCTACATTTCTACTCCTTCTTCCTTAAGTGTAACTCTCGTGTGTGAACTGAAACCTGTGTCTGTGTATCTATAGCTAATAAACTTTCATTCTTCTTGTGTACTTGAAACTTCACTTATTTCTACCTACACACACGCTATCTATTACTACAATACCATGTTACTTAGTTTAATCTTCTGTTAAAATGTTAACTGGACATTAAGAGTAGCGAGTGTTTCACCATGCGTGTGAGTCTACCTGACAGCCCCCAACGAGATCTATCAACAGGTGATAGCTTTTCATAAAGACATTATTTTGTATCTAAAGAAATATTTCTGTCTATTGCCGCTATAACAACAAATATTAAAAAACAGAATAAAATAAACATTTAAGGGGATACAAACAAACGTGATTTTTTTGCTCGATATTGATAACGGCAACAGGTAGACGCTTGAAATATTCACAGAATATTTCGTAATATATTCACTTTAAAAATTAATAATTAAATTAAAAACGGCGCAAATACTCCAATCTTATTGGGACTTATATGTTTGAGCCGTTTGGGGTTGAAACACTAGGGCCATGGGGTCCGAGTGCCCTTTTAGTTTTTCGGGACATCGCCAAGCGGTTGGTCGACTCTACACGTGACCAAAGGGCTGTCCTATTTTTTGGACAAAGAATTAGCATTGCCATACAACGTGGCAATGCTGCCAGCCTTTTGGGGACCTTTCCTCTCGACAGTGATGCGGATGAATTTTTCGATGCCCTATGATGGGATATCATGGGGCATCGAAAAATTCTCCTTTTTGTATTATACTTGTATATATTAATTTTTTTAAGTCTGTTAGATTTTAGCAAGTATTTATTTTTAAATTAAACTATAACGAAACCTCAATCCGAAATTAAAATAAAACAAATATTTAAGGGGGGTCCCATACAACAAATGTGATTTTTTTGCAGTTTTTAAAGATGATGTACGGAACCCTTCGTGCGCGAGTCCGACTCGCACTTGGCCGGTTTCTTTTCTTGGTTTGGTTTGTTTTTGGGTTTAAAACCTGAATATAGTTAGTCCCTAAAAAGTCAAAAATTTTATGATTAAGGAGTCGCTAATAATGAAACTAATAAGGAGGCTCTCGTTGGGCAGCTGGATCAAGGGCTTGATTCAGAAAGCGGTACATCTGGACACGGCCCGCATTGTTAGGACGTTCCTCTCTCTGGAGCCCTGACCGCCGGTAGCTTGGACCCTGTTCCCGATACCGATATCCCGGTGGGCTACTATTTTTATATTATTAAATGTTTTTATATTCTTTTTATTCTAATATTTAGAAATGTAACAAATATGTGTAAGTACCTAAAGTAAAATAAAATAAAAGAAACTAATAACAAAAAAATAATACTTAACTTTAAGCAGCGTTTAAAAATAAACGCCATTAAGTTCAGTTTGGCGCAACAATTTTGTCATTCTGAAATCAACTTAATGGAGACTAAAATAAAGTTGAAGTTGAAATAACATCCAAGTTCGGATCAAGGATTTGAATTATGGATTAAGTACCTATATCTTATCGATAAAATTAAATTGAATTCAAAACGACTTTTTAACAATAATAAAAAAACAGTGACGTAAATGTGAGCTTTGACGCATTTTGCATTAATTATATTTTTCCTGTTGCATGAGACCAGTTTGAGCAGTCTTATTAATAAGGTCACATTTCATAATATAAGGTAATAATAATTATGAAAACAAAGACCAATCTTGTAGAGAGATCTATAGTATCTAATAAAGTAGTAGAAGTAGTCTAATTCGGAACAATACAGGGTGGCCGGAACATTGACGTCCAAAAATTAAATTTAGGTCCCTCGTATCGTGGGGTATGCGAATCACCCCCATACACTCGCGACTTTTCATAGTTTTCGAGTTATGAATTTCTTCAGATTTTTTGAGAACTTTCGACCTGACCAATTTAAAGAAAAATCTAAAAAAAAAGTAGAAGACTTAGTCGAGATTTTTTTTTGCAACTGAATCTTTATGAGTAGTACTTTTATTATTATTAACACAAACGGGATGTTTACCATGTTTACTGTTGTATTTGAGTTCCCGATATTTCGGCACTACTACTATTTCGGTATTTAGTACTTTTATGCATAAAATAACCAGCTTCGTAACTTTGATGAAAGTTATGAAAATGTTGGTTTAAAGTGAAAAATTTACGTTCGGTAAATTAGGACTTACATTTTCAACTTTAAATAAAAAATCTAAACGGGTGACTTCATGGTTCCTAAGTAGGCCTCAACACTGCGCCAAAATCTCAGTTTTCATAGTCATTAAAAAAAAGTAGTACGTAATGGGGCTACTTTGGCTAAAATCGGCCTTCAAACACAAAGTGAAAAAATTCTTAAAATTAGCCATCTAAGTAATAATTTTTTTTGCCCATTTTCTCGTTCATTCGTAAGTTTTTCACTTTAAACCAACATTTTCATAACTTTCATCAAAGTTACGAAGCTGATTATTTTATGCATAAAAGTACTACTCATAAAGATTCAGCTACAAAAAAAAAATCTCTATTTTTCTTTAAATTGGTCAGTCAGGTCGAAAATTCTCAAAAAATCTGAAAAACTCATAACTCGAAAACTATGAAAAGTCGCGGAACATACATGGGGGTGATTCGGATCGGATACCCCACGATACGAGGGACCTAAATTTTATTTTTGGACGTCATTGTTCCGGCCACCCTGTATAGCCATTTCATCATCAGACATACTGTTATTTGCGTCATATCTTCTTTCCAGCTACAACATGGCCTGGAAGGTGGGAGTTACAAAGCCCTTCTTTTGCATGTAACCTTAGTCCTTCAAAAAGTGCTGAATTTCCGTCTAATTAAATTTTTTCCTAATTAGATTATCATAGGCAATAGGCTCGCCCCCCTATTCCATGGGACTTAAATATGACTGGTGAAATGTGGGTTTACTATATGCACACCTCTGCATAATCCTTCCTCTAATTTACCAGCTAGGTGCTAGAGTTTCTCTGAGAGATTTTTTTAAGGATATTGGTATTCTCACGGTGGCATCACAGTTCATCTTCGCCAACATCTTATACATTAGGCAAAATATACATTTGTACAGTAAAAACAGTGATATTCACAATATTAACACCAGAAATAAGGACAAATTACGTGCTCCATTTCATCGGCTTCATAAGGTTCATAACTCATTTGTAGTAAGCTACCTTCTTCTTTGCTAGATTTACCTTTTAATGCGTTTAAAATTAAAGTAAAATCCAATCTTTGTTCAAAGGCATACTATTCTATCAACGATTACTTAAACGATAAGAATAGTTGGTCGCTGTGATTAACTCAAGACAATGTTTGTTATGTTCTTTCTCCAGAATCAGCTTACATAATAGTACATTTTGATACAAGTGGATAACGTTTGTTATTGCATTCGAGGCGGAATTAACACCCGAGCCGTAGGCAAGGTTGTTTTTGAGCCGAGAACTGCAATAACAAATGTCCACGAGTATCAAACGACGTTTTTCAATACATTTTTGAAGAAATAAAATAAAATAACAGAAAATATTTTTGTAATGAATTATTAGGAAACTATGATTTAAATTTTCTTCTTTTTTTTTCGCGCTTTGCTGTCGCCAGATTGAAGGAGAAGCAAAGGTATAAACCCGATAATCAGCCTAATATGAAAAATAGAAAAATCAAATATTTTCGAGTTTAGAACACAAATAAATGTTAATTTGTTCATAAACGTTTTTTTAAATGTAATAATCATAGTTTTTGATGATATTCTATTCCTAAAGAATACTTAAATATTCAAAAAATATTAACGCCGTAAAGACGCATACATCTTTGCCGAGATTAAAAAAAATCATTCACCTCCGAATAGAGAGTTGTGTATTCACAACTCTCTATTCGGAGGTGAATGATTTTTCACATTATTCAAAAAATTCACATTATTCACAAAAAAATTCAGATTTTTCACATTATTCACAAAAAAATCATTCACCTCCGAATAGAGAGTTGTGTATTCACAACTCTCTATTCGGAGGTGAATGATTTTTTTTAATCTCGGCAAAGATGTATGCGTCTTTACGGCGTTAATATTTTTTGAATATTTAAGTATTCTTTAGGAATAGAATATCATCAAAAACTATGATTATTACATTTAAAAAAACGTTTATGAACAAATTAACATTTATTTGTGTTCTAAACTCGAAAATATTTGATTTTTCTATTTTTAATAGGCATTGGACCAATTTGGACTAAGTATAGGTATAAGTTATCTGTGGCAATTTTCATTCCCGCACACGTGCGGGAAAATGAAAAATCGCACTCGTGTGAAATACATTGCATTGTGAACCTAATCGTAGTGCGATATGAACCAGTTTTCGAGGAAGTGTATTGAAAAGTAAGTTGTGATACGTTACCTTGAGCAGTACGGCGACTAGGAATGCTGAAAGTACGACGAGCGCCAGGGCAGGTGCCGGCAGCTGAAGCAGCTGAGCTCGCCACGGCACACGGCGAGTCTCCGCGACCAGTCGGTGGATCGAGCGCAGGTAGCATAGGTACCCGGTCGCTGTTAGACTGTTGGGGAATAGATATTGTGGAATTGTAATAATGTGGCTAAGTAATAACAGCCGCACGGGTCGATCCATCAGGTTAAGCTACGCTTGCCGGGGTTGGTCCGTGTATGGGTGACCATCTTTACCTAACGAGACTCCTCCGTGTCTCGGAAAGCACGTTAAGCCGTTGGTCCCGGCTGTCATTCGTGGATCTTTGACAGACGTACACGGGTCGTCCGAAGCCCGAAAGTCTGACAACCAGTCTTACCAAGGGATATCGTATTACTTACCCAGTTTGTGGAGGTCAGGTAGGCAGTCGCTCCATGTAATTGTGGCAATGTGTAATTTAGGCAGGTCAACAGTTGGAGAATGTGAAGTGGTGTATGGTTTGGTTGTCTTTAGACTGATTCGCCCAATCCCCTCGTATAACGAGCCGGATAGTCTAGCGGATTATAATACGCAATTATTGTGCTGGACTACTTAAGAGCGTCCTTAAGATGACTAATAATTCCACATAATTCCGATGTTCCACATTTCAAAGTGAAAATTTCTTACAAATTTGTTTAATGATATTTATTTTTTGGAAATTGGTTCCAAAAACACTTTCATCTATGATCTACTCTCATATCGTAAAATTCGAATTATAAACTTCAAAACGAGTTTATATTGACATACTTTACCGAAACAACATACTTAGGTACTTTACTTTTAAACACAATACCGAAATTTAAAAATAGATATCTTTTGGATTCTTCTTAGATCCAAGATAAATTCTTGGATTTGAACTCTATCGTAATGCTAAAAAAAATGTTTTTTATCATTATTTTGTTTGAGTTCAAGTGTAATAATTATTATGATTCTATTTTTTATATGACCAAGGAGTTTAAATCCATTTTTTTTTATTTTAATGGAAGAAATATGCGGGGCGTGCCATATACAACGTGCCGCTGCAATGGCGACATTAATTCAACACGCGTATACGGTTCCCCGTTTTCGTTTTATAAAGATATTTTGATTTCATTAAACGTTATTATTTATTGATTTATTTACAATTTTCTAAAATAGCATCTTGGGGCAACCTGTAGCGCAGAGATGAAATTGAAACGATCGAGAAAAAAGACCACGCCACTCGAGTTTTTTTTTCCATGAAGCCACTGAACAGCTGGGTCAGAACAGTAGACAAACGATGAACAAAAAAACGGTGCCCGTCAATGACCTTTTACAAGATGGCATAGGTAGAACAATAGCTTCATGAATGAGTCTTGCATAGAATTATTATCATTTTTATGATTAAAGATATGGATACAATACAAACAATATACCGAAAGTTGGCTTATGAATGTGACACACCTGTATCAATGAATTAGTTATCAGTTTGTGGACGTCACTTGCGATAAATCTCATCTGAATTTAAAAACGTAAAAAAGTCCGATACCACATAATACAAAAAGCAATGGCGTCATTAATTGCGTAATCATTGGCAATCCTGTCTAAAGTAAGGCTTGATTTAATAAAATACTAACAAGCCAGATTTAGGTGACAAATCCAGATTCTACTGAGAATTTATCAATGGAAAATTCAATAAGACTATCCGAACTGGGGATTGAACCCAGGATCTCACGCTTGCGACCACTAGAACGGCGAGTCAGTCAGCTTGCATTGATTTGATAAACTAAAAATACTTACACTGTGATCGCAAAGTCGAATATCTGGAGACAGAAGAATGGCAATAGATGGGCAGGCTTGCCGAGCGCGGCTCCGTAGATCAGCATGAATGTGATAGCCAGGGTACACACTGTAACCAGTGCACCCACATCCACATCATCTAGTACAAACACACGGTTGAAATCTGTTAGAATATTGTTCATTCATTTTGTGCCACGTTTCCGGTGCTCTCGTGACTCTAATTTCAAGCAAATTATACATGATAATGATGCAGGTATGAGCTATTATTAACTATAATAGTTCAAAAGTTGTATGTAGTCAGGTATTGTAATTCAATTGTGTTTTTTTATGATGAAGGAAAATGATGAGTACATACAGCAAACAAATTGATAACATTTCTTCATACCTAATAAAGTAGCATGTAGGACAATATTATAATATTGTATTGATGTTTTTGTGTATTATTTTCCGTTTTTGTGCATGTTTTATAATTATATCATAACAATAACTATTGTGGTTAAACATTAAATACCACAGTTATTATATTATTTATATTCTGTTTAAAAGGCCGCTAAGTAATAATGGCCGCACGGGTCTTGCCGGAGTTGGTCCCTGGTGGATGGGTGACTATACATATTTACATACCGAGACTCCTCCGTGCCTCGGGTAGCACATTAAGCCGTTTGTCCCGGCTGTCGTTCGTGGAATCGTATTACACAGTTACTAAGTTGTGGAGGTCAGATTGGCAGTGGCTCCATGTAAAATACTGGTATACAGCTGCATCGGGTAAGACTGGAAGCCAACCCCAAAATAGTTGGGAAAAGGCTAGCCAGATGATAAACTATTGTCGAATACCACATTCAATACCTACGTGCACGAGTCATCAGTAATTATATCATTGATGATGTTCTGTTTAAAGAAGGCGTGTTTCTATGCATACATTGTTGTGTATTCTGCAAGGTCACAGCTGCCGTTCTACACAATTGGAAGCGAACCATCTTTTTTCGCCCTATATCATAGTGTGTGATGTAAGTAGTGAAAGTAGGTATTTGGCAAACACGCCAATATCAATAAGATAGAACACCAAGTAGTAAGCAAACGCGAGTTTTAATGTGCTTAGCTATGATCTAGAATTCTAGAAAAGAAAGCGATCTTTCGTCCACCTGCGCCGTCCATTTACTTTCTACTCGGTTTGAAGGCACACTTACGATAAATCAGACTATGATCTCGATCTCTTGGCTGTCCGACATTTTGCGGGAACGAACTCGGTGGCGGCTCTACGTTGGACAGAGGTGTGGGGATGGCTTCGTTGCCTCGAGCCACGTCACTCCAGTTCGGCACGGGGGCAGAGTCGCGTTCCAATTCGTCAAGCAGTCGGGGATCGCGAACGATAGCCGCCAGGAAGCCTAACGCAATGAGGTGCAGCATCTACGGAGAATGTTATCATAACTTAATACGTAGTATATGCCAATGACCTTGAGTGGTTGGCTTGCGTATTCTGTACTGAGCTCACGCAACGCGTCGTCCAGCCAGTAATAGGACTCGCTCAACATGGAGCGCTGTCCCAAAATAGACGCATTATTATTTTAATTGAGATAAAACAAAAGGATTAAAATAATTAAAACACGTAATTATATTAAAAGATAAATAATTAAATTATCTTTAAAATGGTAAAGTTTTCTTCCAAATAACCTTGATATTTTTTGCGTGATTCTCAGTTTTTTATCCGCGTTAGACATAACTTTACAAATGAATAATAAAATATTCACATATAAAAAGAGTAGGTACATAAGCTGAGGAGCTCGTGGCTAAGTAATAACAGCCGCACGGGTCGATCCATCAGGTTAAGCTACGCTTGCCGGGCTTGGTACGTGGATGGGTGACCATCTTTACATTACTGAGACTCCTCCGTGCTTCGGAAAGCACGTTAAGCCGTTGGTCCCGGCTGTCGTTACGGGTCGTCAGAAGCCCGAAAGTCTGACAACCAGTCTTACCAAGGGGTATCGTATTACCCAGTTACTGGGTTGTGGAGGTCAGATAGGCAATCGTTCCATGTAAAATGCTGGTATTCAGCTGCATCCGGTTAGACTGGAAGCCGACCCCAATATAGTTGGGAAAAGGCTAGGCAGATTGATTAAAAGAGTACTTACATAAGCTTTACATGGTTTGGTCATGTTGAGAGGATACATGAAAGGCGACTATCATAAGGTATTTGAAAGGCGACTATCATAAGGTATTTACAAATTACAAGGCAGATAAGAGTGGAAACGCCGGGAGGACGCCCTAAGAACTTAGCAATGACATATAGTGACCTTATTGGTGATGCTCTTCAGAAAGGTGAGGTGCGTAGTATTCGCAACCAGCGTGCGTGTATGACCAGATGAATGAACGTAAACGAGGCAAAATGAGTATGTAAGGATCGTAGCAAGTGGCGTTCTATAGTTTCTGCCTAACCCCATGGGAAGAAGACGTGAGTTTATGTATGTATTAAATTATTAAGGAAATGCTCTAATTTAACATGTTTATATTTTTTCCAAATCATTAACATTACCTACTCGTTTATAAGATCTTCAGTTTAAAATCTTTAAATGTCGGTTATCGTCGCCTTAAGGGGATACATCGATAAATTTTAATTTTAAAATTCCTATAAAACCAAATCTTTAAGGTTAAATTATTTGGATCTTCCATGTGTTCTTGACTATTATTGTGTAGGTACTGCTATACTAAAACCGAAATATGATTACTTACTATCTTCTGTTTTTTGTCTATTTTCTGTTTTATACGATTATACGTAAAGAGTTCCTTATTTAGCATTAAAAAATCGAAGGCATAAATATGTTAAGAACTTACTAAGCTAAAAATTGATTTAAGTATAGCATTTTGTTATAAATCTACATTTAAACTAAGCGCGTCGACAGCCATAACGCCATTTCACTTACACACCGAGTTAAGCCACGCTTCGATGTATCCTCTTAAGCATAGTTGTTTTATCTCACGAAAGCGGGTGAGCCATACTTGTATGTGTAAATGTTACATGCACATTGTCTTTGTGAGCGTAAGCCCGGGAGCGCGCTACCTGCAGGTACGCACACAAGAGCGCGTGTCTATACGCATTACATCTACAAGTATGAATCACCCGCTTTCGTGAGATAAAACAACTGTACCACCTAATGCTGTTTGTTGAATCATAGCAGAGTCCTATTGTGTCTAGGTATGGTTAGCAAAACAAAAATAACAAATAAATTTTATAATAACACACTTCACACATAATACTCTCTCAAACACTTATTTACACATTTCACACTCATATACATACAACACACTCGCACTTAAACTTCATGAGAATGATATGCAGATTTAATTTATTTTACTATTATTAGAGTAATCGTTTTTGTTTGATAGCCACGATTCAGGCTCTGCCTAGTGTGGTTACACTGTTATTTTTGTAAGTTGTAATTTGAGTTGCTAATAAAGTTAAAGTTAATAATAATACTTACTAGGTGCCATGTTCCCAGCAGAATGGTCCCTGTGCGCACATGGAGACAAAAGCAACAGCGCCATTCGCTGTTGCGCTCGCTCCCAAGTTTGGGACGAAACCTTAACATTTTTTTCCTGTTAGCATACGAAAAAAGCACAATTAAGTAATTGATTGCATTATTCCACTTCCTCAATTTGTGTCTAAAACAAAAAAGGTGTTTGATCATGGGAATTATTCACAAAAGAGTACCTATGCAATGCAAGATATAGCCTTAACTTTGAAAGCGCCTTTATTTCAGTAGCACTAAGGGCGGTTCAATAGTTCAATCTGTTAATTTAATATTGCCTTGGTGTAGCTTGAAGAAATTGTTGCACTAGCAAATATTTCAATTAGTCCATTGTTTCTGATAGTTGACACTTTGACACTATTTACTCTGGTTTGGAGCTATATAAAATTATACTGTTATAGAAGTCTAGAAGTTTCTAGTATTTAAAATTAGTCCAATATTTAAAATTATCTTGCTTTGGTATTTGATTTTAAATTAAATACAAGATTGATGTGAGAGGAGCTCGTGGCTAAGTAATATCAGCCGCACGGGTCGATCCGTCAGGTTAAGCTACGCTTGCCGGGTTTGGTCAGTGGATGGGTGACCATATTTACATACCGAGATTCCTCCGAGCCTCGGAAAGCACGTTAAGCCGTTGGTCCCAGCTGTTATTAGTGGATCTTTGACAGATGTTACGGGTTGTCAGAAGCCTGAAAGTCTGACAACCAGCCTTACCAAGGGGTATCGTATTAGCCAGTAACTGGGTTGTGGAGGTCAGATAGGCAGTCGCTCCATGTAAAATACTGGTATTCAGCTGCATCCGGTTAGACTGGATAGGCAGATTGATTGATTGATGTGTGAGTATAAACAATTCACATCTTGATCTACATTTGTTACATAGAAAAAAAAAAATAATAAAATTGCTATAAAAGTCAATTAAATAAACTATTTAGCAATTTAATCAAACAAACCTATGTTCATAGCTCTGCCGTTCAGAATGTAGGTAAGTCTATATACATATTATGGTAACATAAATGATACAATAAATACCTACCACATACCAACTGCAACATATACTACAAACAGCATGTGACAATACAAATGTATAAATATTAAAATCGGAGCAAACTGAAAATTTTAAATTATTGTGTAACATTTATGTTTGTGTACTGCATTTCATGCAGTTTTTTCATAAGTATTTGCAAGGTTATATAAACACAGTAGTAATCAATTTGATATCAAATCCAGTAACAGCATGTAAGCAATAAAATGCCATGTATGTGTAGTTTTATGTATGAATCATCAATGTTATTTATTTAATAACTAGCTTTTGCCCACAGCAATACCCGCGTGGATGTCGAAAATGATCCCACAGGAATGTACTACCGGGATAAAAAGTATCCTATGTCCTAATCCAGGTCATGGCCTACCCATGTGTCAAATTTCATCCAAATTTGTTCAGTCGCTTTAGTGTGAAAGTGTAACAAACAAACTCAACTTTGCATTTATAATATTAGTTAGGATCGATGCATGATCAATTCTATTTTATTTATTAGCTTGGGCAATAGTTTTTTTAACCAGTAAAAATCCACAATGTAACAGATAGTTGATTGTATCTATAGATTTCTTAAAAACTCAAATATTGTAATCATTTATTTATTGTGAGAATGTCCGATGCTAGGATTGCTTCTTTTCTGTGACCCCTGGACTTGCTTGGAACAATATTATTAAGTTTAGTCACATGTTGAACCCACAAACTATAGCACAGAAGCTAATCACTCAGCCACTGAACTAATCAGCCATCAATGATGATGATAAAGTTAAATAATGTTATTATTTCTTGTAATTTTACAATAATCTTAGATAAGATTTATGTAGGTAAATATCTAATCTACAATATTTTGATTGCCTTCCTAATGAATGGGGGGCCCATTTCACCACATCAGGGATTAGCATACAAATTAAGGAATTCATGTTTCTCTATATACTTACAAGGTTACATGAATTCCTTAATTTCCATTACAATGACAAAATTAGGTATGGAATTACAGACAGGTTTATTTAGTAAAGTATCTTGAGAAGGATACATTTATTGAAAAAGGAAAGTGTTAGACAATGTCTTCATTAGCAGCTTACAATAAAAATAAAATCTGTGTTGCTATCGAGGCTATCAAATATTGCTTATTGTAGTGAATGCGAATGCATCCTACAGCTCCAAAATATTACTTTACAGCGCATATGTTTATGTACGTAACAAATTCTGCCCAACCTACATAATTAAATTACCCAAAGACTGCATAATACTAAAAATTACAAGGGTACTTGCCTGTTTTAGTGTGATTCTATTATTTGATATTTTTTTCCACAAACACTTCGAGAAAAATACTTTTCACAGAAATAAATAGGAATTTTCTCTTTAGGAGTTACCTGTGTGAGTGTGTGTAATAATAAATTCTATTATTTTATTCATTCATTTTTACATCAATAGTTCAATACATGAATGAAATGAATGAATGAAGTTTGAACTGAAATAGTGATGCTATTGAAAACCGTATGTCCCGGATTTATATGACTTGGACACATTAGTAGATTCCACACAAACATTTTGGCGAAGTTTTGTTACTACACTAGACAAGAACGGATATCGAAACTCCAAACCGCAAGCAAACAGTCAACCAGTCAACTAACTTTATTATGTGTAACAACTTGTAAAGTGCTTGTTTTTTTGCAAGGTATAGTGTTTTCCAACTACAACATCGAAACATGTAGTGGACATTTTGGCAAGATTCATACAGAAACATTTTGTTAATGAAATTGGTTTGTCATGTCAAGAGATAAGAATCGTCAAACAAGTTTCGGATCAACAAGAACTAAACGAACATGGAACCAGAATAAGAACTAGAGCATTCTTTTCTCGATATTCTTGACATTTTACTAGGGAGAAACCAACGAAAATCCAACGAAGGAGTGCTCTATCACTATTTACACAAAAAGAATTTGGTAGAGTGGGGATAGAATGAAAAATCGACCTTTTAAAATCAGTTAATCAATCTGCCTAGCCTTTTCCCAACTATTTTGGGGTTGGCTTCCAGTCTAACCGGATGCAACTGAATACCAGTATTTTACATGAAGCGACTGCCTATCGGACCTTATAAAATATGATGACAATACGAACGTTTCGCCAGTGCAAACGCAGTTACAGTACAAAATATGTTTTTAATGTAGCAACTCTGCAGACATTTGTCACTGTCAGTGTCAAGTGTCAATCTGTTAATAGACGTGTGAGGAGGTAAAAACATTTCCATCCAAGTCATCTTTCTTTAATAATTAGTTATTGTTATCAAATTATATTGATATTGCAGTGATAATGGAAAAGATTCCTGATCAGATCGGTTACTTGGTTTTAACAGAGGACGGGGCTGTTCTTGAATCTGGCGGAGAATTAGAAAACGACGAACGTGTTGCTACAATAATAACTGATCTCATCTCGATAGCGAACAAGTAGGCACATTTTAATGACTATACGTGTGATTTGTAAGTCCTGACTCTTTTAAAAGTCGCGACGTGGTTATATTATATTGCGATTAACTTGTTCTCTTATTTTCAGGGTTGACCCATTAGCTTTTGGTCCTAATGAACAGTTCAAGAAAATATCAATAACATATGATGACCATTGGTTTGTAATATGCCTTTCCAATAAGAAGATATATGTGGTGAAGCGCAGTATACAACCTAACTTAAGTGAAGGAAATGCTGTAAACGTTTGAGATTGACAAATAAACCACCATGGGTCGAAACTTGTTAATGAGTAGCCTTGAGAATGCATCGTTTAACATTATATTTCAAATTATATTTAGATGTGTAACATTTGTGATTAACGCATGGGTTATCAGGAATGTCGGACATGAAGTTCTTGGTATTATGAATGTGCGGCTGCTGCTCTTAGAGAGTACTATACTATTCCTCAGCCGAGAACCATTCAACAGAGCTTGTCTAGGACAAAAAGATGAGTTCAGCTGGAGGCAAATAATAAACCAAATCTGGCTGTCAGTACCTGTGAGTTGTGTTCTATCCATTGTTTTTGTTTATATTTGGTTAAATTGGCTACCTCTGGGTCATCCAGAACATGCAATTCAATACAGATTTGGTTGCTGGAGTGTAGCTTTATCATGTATATTAGAATTATGTTCTGCTAATGTTGCATTAGTGGCACAACTATTCTGTTTCATTAAATTAAAAATTGCCCTAGATACTCTGCATATTTTTATAAGAACTTTATTATTCTTGTCTATTCTAATATATGATAGGTCTCTTGCACTCATTGCATTCTCTGTGGCACAAGTTGGTAGTATAGGAACTATAGTTGTTTGTTACTACTTATTCTTTTATTGGTATATTAAAAATAAGCCACTATATGCAAAAGGAGCTCTTAAAAGTAAAATAGTTCCCGACTCAGTTTTGTATAGCCTGTATGATAATATGGATGACTTTCAATTTACATCACTAAATGATTTTTTACCAATATACATTGGACCAGTAAACACAAATTTCAATAAAAAATTAAGTACTCTCACACTTAGTTTTGCTAAACAAGGTGTTGTTAAACAACTTCTAACAGAGGGAGAAAAATATGTGATGTCAATCAGCCCTGTGCTGAGTTTCAGTGAACAGGCCACATATGATGTTGTCAACAACTTGGGTAGTCTGGCAGCAAGGTTTGTGTTCAGGCCTATTGAAGACAGTAGCTACTTCTATTTTACCCAAATGGTGAGCAGAGAATTACCCCTTCAAAAACAAGATCAAAATAAAATTCAAGAATCATGTACAGTACTGTCACACATTTGTAAAACAGTCAGTTCTATTGGTTTAATAGTTTTAGTATTTGGACAAAGCTATGCAAGAACTTTACTTTTACTGTATGGTGGAGAGACATTTGTTGCAAGTGGGTTGCCGGTACAGTTATTAAGAAGTCATTGTTTAGCTATTGTTTTGTTAGCAATTAATGGAGTTACTGAATGTTACACATTTGCCACAATGACTAGTGCCCAGTTAAACAGTTACAATTATTTAATGGTTCTATTTTCAATAAGTTTTCTTTTATTATCATACATTTTAACATATAGTTTTGGACCAGTTGGGTTTATTGTATCAAATTGTATTAATATGTTTGCTAGGATAATTCATAGTGTTCACTTTATTAGGAATAAATACAAGGATACAGATTACAAGCCTCTGGATGGGCTTTATGTTGGTAAATTCTTTTTATTGACTCTATTTGTTGCTGGTTGCATTTGTAAACTATCAGAAAACAAAATATCACGAGATTCTGTAATGCTCCATATATTCATTGGAGCTATATCGTTATTTTGTGTCCTACTAGCGTGGGGATATGAAAATAGAGAACTTGTTGTTAAAGTGTATAAAAAAGTTTGGAAAAAGGAAGACAAAGTTTCTCTTGATTAGCATTCGATTAGGTATTGTTAAGCTTTTATGAGTATTCATTACTAATGTTATAAGTAAGTAAATAAAATAATATAGACATGTTATAATATGACATAGAGTTGTTTTATTTTTATAACATAAAAGTAACGAGATAACATTCTATTCAGCATTTGTTCAATCAGTAGGTATGTTTGTGTCCGCTCCCCATGTGCTGTTGCCAGACAATTGAGATAATGCTTCATTAATTCATTATTGATTTCCAACTACTTATTAGTACCTATTCCAATGTTTACATTGGGTAAAAAAAGATTCCCTTCATTTGGGCTTCACATATCCGTCTTACTTCATCTGCAAACAAAAACATAGTTAAGTACAAAAATTTGAGCGCCATCACCACCGTAAGCCGACGTTCGCACGGACGTAAAAAAATCGCGGCGGGATTTTATCGCGTACTGGATTTTCAACTCTCGGTGTTGAGCCGAGCTTCGAGAATACAACCTAACAAAAACAGAGTGCATCCCAGCGCGACGAAAAACACACTGTTGGATTTCAACAGCAGAGCGTTGAAAATGCAGTGCGCGAAAAAAATCGCCGCGATTTTTTTACGCCCGTGCGAACGTCTGCTAATAAGACGTGTTATGAGAAAAAACTCCAGCCGCCACGTATTCATTTTCAAAAATAAATTATTTTTAGAGGCATGAGGAACAGGGTGTAAAGTTCACACTCATCCTCCATTGAAAAGGGAGGATCCTCCGACCAGACGGGTGTTGTGTCTGGTGGGCTACTGCCCGACGGTTGATGTCGGGACGTTGTATATATGCTAATCGCGTGGTAAACTGTAATTGCGCGATGCAGGTTTGCGTGACGTCATGTCATTGATGCGTAGTTCATATGTGGCTATGTAGATGCCGCCACATATCTATAATACATTACCTAGCTCAAGAGTGGAAGGGAGAAAGGAGGCCTTTGCCCTGCAGTGTGACAAAAATATAGTCTGACATTCAGGTAACAGGAACAAATGCGACAGCCGCGCTGTTATAGGCGAAGTGTTTCAAGGACAAGCGGTGTGCACTTGACGCCCGCCTCGCCAACGTATGGGCACGCCAACAAAACGACACTTGACTTACTAACCTACCTATTAAGGTATAAGTCTGAGATAATTATGACAAAAGTTTTTTTTTTCAATAAGTCTGCAGCGAAATGGGCTGCAGACTGCAAACTGTAACGGTAAACTTTATCGTCTTATAAACGACAATATACTGGGTGTTTCTTTTAAGGTGTCAAGCCAGTGCGAGCTGATAGCAGAGCATACCATACTACCCATGTATGTTCTACGATTTTTTGTAGTTTTCGAGTTATATTTTTTTTAAATATTTTTCCTGATTCAACGAGATGATGGCTTTAAAAAATTATAACTTTTTTTTTGGTCAACTTTGAACAAGAATGTACTAAATAGGGCATTATTTGCTGAAATCGGTCGTTGAAAGTGGTGTAATCTGAATCTTGTGATTTTCATATTTTATAATTTATTATTATCTTTGCAAATTTTTTGTCAATCCTGATATTTACTATTCCTCTACGTTCATACAGAGCTCAGTTGATAATAAAAACATAAATTTTATATCTACTACTATTCTTAACCACTACCATTGATATGAAATGAAGGATCCAAAATAACTCGAAAACTACAAAAAATCGTAGAACATACATGGGTGTTAAGGCCGCGTTTCCACTGACGCGGAGCTGGGCGGAGCGGAGCGGAGACGTGCAGGAATCGTCCAATTACAGACGAGACAAGAGACGCGATGAGGATTTAAACCATTATGATTGGTCGATTCCTGCACGTCTCTCCGCTCCGCCCAGCTCCGCGTCAGTGGAAACGCACCCTAAATCGATAGGTATGGTACTCTGCTATCAGCTCGCACTGGCTTGACACCTTATAAGAAACATCCTGTATATTATTATGTATCTATATTGATTCATAGAAACCTAGTGTCGCTTGCAGTTTGCGGTTGCAATTTGCTGTCTGCAGCCCGTCTCGGAATTGTACCTCTAATCTTCGGATGTAAAGCATAAAGATACGAAACTATTAGATTAAAATAAAATAAAATAAATTTATTTGGTCAACAGTGATCCATATTGTTAGTATTATTAAAACATACCTGCTATTTCTTTGAGATTGGCATTTTTCTCTTGAATGATAACATAAAACTCTCTTTCATTGGAAGACTTCCCTGTAATCCAGTATTCATCTGGTGTTTTGATTATAATTTCTCCATAGTTTCCAAGGCTGCTGATAGAAAAACAACGTCACTTAACCCCTCAAGTGTCTGAGTTTGGCTAATTTTTTTTTTACGTTTATATATATGTGATCTAAGCTTATATACCTATTATGTAAAGTTTTGTCCTTTTGCACACTTGGGGTGCATTAGACACGCGGGGGGGGGCCGGGGGGGGGGGGGAGAGTTAGCTGCGAACTCCAAAGGTTCACAAGTAATGATGATTGGTTTTCCATCGGATGATGTTTTTTTACATTTATATATATGTGATATAAGCTTATATACCTAATAAAAAAAAGGGTTTTTCTTATGCACACATGGGGTGCATTCGACACTTGAGGGGTTAATATATATGACTAGCTTTTGCCCGCGGCTTCGCTCGCGTGGAGGTCCGAAATAAATTTTAGAACACAAAAGCTGCTACTGTGACTTAAGTATGATAATTAGATATATTCCCTCGCGGACTTTTTTGTGGGTAATAATGAGTACCTACTTTAATAATGTCGTACCTAATTTTCATGTATCATCAATAGTTTTCTCAGCGCATACAAATAATGAATTATAGGCAAAATTTTGCTACTTTGGGGTACATTATTGCAATTTTCTTAAGGATCTTTATTTTTTTGAAAATAAATTATAGCCTATGTTAGTTTCTGATAATTTAGCTTTAAAATAAAAAATAAAAATGGTTAAAATCGGTCCAGTAGTTTCGGAGCTATTCGGTACAAACAAACAAACAAAAAATCTTTCCTCTTTATAATATTAATATTAGTAATTAGTATAGCTATAGATAGTATAGATATGGACTCAGGATTACACTGTTTTGCGATTATTTTGCAATTTAATGTTATTCTCACCTTTTCTTATCGGAATGTATGTTTGCTATTATACTTAAAACTTCAGGCTTTATAGTGGTAGATGGGTGCAATTTATTCATTGTTGGCTGAAACAGAAACCATTAGAAATCATCACTCTCTCATACATTTCTTAGTACAAAATTATTATACAGTGTGCATCGTTAGCGAAATGAAAATGACAGATAGGAGGAGTCATGTACTATATTCCCGGTCCCAAAAAAATTCTTAGCCCCACGGGATTTTTTAATATTATTTTTGAAAAATCCCAAAATTCAGCTTTTGAACTTGAATTAAAATAAAAGCTAGCTAGTAGCCTTCTAATTTTATCATTGTGATGTGTTAAGTTGTAGGTACCTACGGTTCTATCAAAATCACTTGCAAGTAACATCTAGTTTTTTTTTATTGACTCACAAAGGTAAAAAGAAAAAAAGCAAGCAAGAAGCAAGAAGTAAAAATTAAGTTAAAGGTCAACTTTGAATTGAAAAAAAAACTAAAAGAGATAATGTTCTTCGCACTCTTTAAAAAAAATCTTACTATCTTCTTTCCAATGACTTGCAATAAGCCTTATACTTAATCCTTTTACTAACTTCACTAATTTCCTAATTTGTGTATCAGCATGCATGGCTGATATACGAAATGCAGGATAAAAACTTGTTTTTTTGTAAATAACACGCGCAAAGCAGATAAAATCACATCGTAGCCTTTCCATTTGACTAAGGATGCACCAAACACCCTGTATAATACCTTTGAAAGTAAATTCCTGTTACTTACAGAGGTTTTAAATGCTAAATTCAATCTATTGAAGTACACAAACTTGTGTTCCGAGACAGCAAGCTGAGCTGTATGCAGTGCATGTAATGTGCATTGCTCACTGATTGTTGAAGCTATCGCAGATAGTTGAGGACCAATAAAGGCGTCTAATGATCTGAACATCTCAAACTGTAGTTCCACATCAACTGTAAAGGAAACGATTTATTAAATAGCAAGACGATGTTTAGGTATAGTCATACTAGCTTTTGACAGCGGCTTCGTTCGCGTGAAGAACGGAAATTATGTCTGGGAACGTACTACAGACATAAAAAGTATTCTAATACTATGTATAGACCGAGAGGTGACAGGATTTTTCATAACGATCATGGATACGGTTAGATTTACTTCGATGGGTTGTAGAGTAGTCCCCTAATGTGAATGACGTCGGTCTGCCTGCTCTGAGTGGTTGCAACTTCGAGTTATAGCGTTTACAAGAGGCGTCATTGTTGCGAAAAAAAAACGATCAGAGAAATGGTCAGTTTTGGTACACATTCAAAGTATGGCGTCTCCGCAGATGAAATAAGTTGGTCTGCCGGCTCTCAGTGGTTGCATTTCAGAGCTATGATGCGCGCAAAATTGTTGCGAAAATAAAACGATAAGAGAAATGGTCACTTTTGGTACCTATTCGAAGTATGGTGTCTCCACAGGTGAAACGAGTTGGTCTGCCGGCTCTCAGTGATTGTATTTCTGAGCAATCGTTGTGTATGCAAGACGCTTATTTTTGGAGAAAGCCTAAAAAATACTTGGAAAAACGGGACAATAGGCGAATTTTTCAAGTGCTCGCCAGCCGGTGTCGTACCCCCACCCTACACCTGCGCCCGCTGCGTGACCGTTCCCCTGTAAAGGAATAGGGAAAAAGCTAGAGATGTCAAGAGGTGTCAATAAGATAAATGGTCAGTTTTAGTTCCTACTCAAAGTATGGTGTCTCCACAGGTGAAACGAGTTGGTCTGCCGGCTCTGAGTCGTTGTATTTCAGAGCATTGTTATACGCAAGGCGCTCAGTTATAGAAAAATTCAACTTAACGGTAATCAATAAAATAAAGAACGAAATCAAACAAGTCCAATTTTTAATGATTCAACTTATTACTTTGGGTAAATCACAGATAAATAATTTTGTAGAATATAACTAAGACTTAGAGTTAAATATTTACTTACTTCTAACAGTCTATATGTTTTGAGTTGTTTCATTAGCATCTACATCGCCACATATGAACTACGCATCAATGACATGACATCACGCAAACCTGCATCGCGCAATTAGAGTTTACCACGCGATTAGCATATATACAACGTCCCGACATCAACCGTCGGGCAGTGGCCCACCAGACACAACACCCGTCTGGTCGGAGGATCCTCCCTTTTCTATGGAGGATGAGTGAACTTTACACCCTGTTCCTCATGCCTCCAAACTGGTGACCCCGAGCATGAACGTCAGCGCAGCCTTCGTGCAACTACATCAGCGTGACGTCATCAGCATCACTTCCTCAAGCTTTCGAGCGGCGAGTCATACAGCCAGCCAGCATCCACGGCTTCAACGGGTATCCTGACCACCAGCATGCAGCGGACGCGCATTCCTGGTCGGCACCTTCAGCCTCAACCTCAACCCAGCGCTGTACACTCCGACTCACTGGAGCATAACGCAGCGCCACCCCGACTCACTGGGGTATCACCGCAGACAGTTCCGACTCACCGTGCACTATGCGGCACCCGGTTCCGACTCACTGGAACCACAACTGGCACTGGCAAGCATCGCAAGATACACGACTCAGCCCACTATCGACCTCCGGTCTCCGGAGGGGAGTGATGTGGCGGCATCTACATCGCCACATATGAACTACGCATCAATGACATGACATCGCGCAAACCTGCATCGCGAAATTAGAGTTTACCACGCGATTAGCATATATACAACGTCCCGACATCAACCGTCGGGCAGTGGCCCACCAGACACAACACCCGTCTGGTCGGAGGATCCTCCCTTTTCAATAGAGGATGAGTGAACTTTACACCCTGTTCCTCATGCCTCTATAGGTACTAAAACTGACCATTTCTCTTATTGACACCTCTTGACACCTCTAGCTTTTTCCCTATTCTTTTACAGGGGGGACGGTCGCGCAGCGGGTGGTTCTCGGCGCAGGTGTAGGGTAGGGGTACGACACCGGCCGGCGTGCACTTGAAAAATTCGCCTATTGTCCCGTTTCTCGATGTATTTTATAGGCTTTCTCCACAAATAAGCGTCTTACATGCACAACGATTGCTCTGAAATACAACCATTGAGAGCCGGCAGACCAACTCGTTTCACCTGTGGAGACACTATACTTCGAATGGGTACTAAAACTGACCATTTCTCTTATCGTTTTTTTTTCGCAACAATGTTGCGCGCATCATAGCTCTGAAATGCAACCACTGAGAGCCGGCAGACCAACTTTTGTCATCTGCGGAGACGCCATACTTTGAATGTGTACCAAAACTGACCATTTCTCTGATCGTTTTTTTTTTCGCAACAATGACGCCTCTTGTAAGCGCTATAACTCGAAGTTGCAACCACTCAAAGCAGGCAGACCGACATCATTCACATAAGGGGACTACTCTACAACCCATCGAAGTAAATCTAACCGTATCCATGATCGTTATGAAAAATCCTGTGACCTCTTAGTCTAGTACTAACACAGGTCATGATCTGTGTGTCAAATTTCATCGAAATCCGTTCAGCCTTTAATGCGTGAAAGGTAACAGACAGATAAAGACTTACTTTCGTTTTAATAATATTATCATAAGTTAGGTATGTTCAATGCAATCGATTTGGTGGAGACATAGCTCACGGAATCGCTGCGACATAATAACATAGACGTATAAAAAAAGGAGGACTCCGCGCCACGCATATCAAAAGAGAAGCACCGTATCGATCTATGTGTGCGTGATTTGAGTAGGTACCTGCAAAGACGCCGTCGCTCGTGTCATTGTACCGGTCGGCATACTATGATGTAAGTGTGTGCGTGAGGCGTGTTTGTACAAACGGTACGGGATACATACTGTGCTTCACTTTCGACATGAGTCCTCCTTTTTTATAAGTCTATGCATAATAATACATATATCCGTGCTCTTTACTGAAGCACAAAATTGCGTTTTGACAGATTAGTTCTATTAAAGCACGGCGATCGGCGACGCATCACAGTATTAATTTGGCAGTTGTAATTTATTACGCTTATTTTGAGTCCTTTTTTTTTAAAGTATGGAATTTTAATTTCTGAACTAACGTCTATTCTGGTATAAATTTTACTTTATAATATTAATGTAGTAAGGAGAAATTAAATTACTGTTAATTTCTGAGCGTTTTTAGTCGTTTTATGGTTTTAAATGGGATTTTTTAAATAGATATTCCACACATATTTCAAAATTCTGAGGTCGCTATGGACTAAACTATTAAGTATATTAACAATTCTCCACCATTCAATCAGTCAATCAAAGTTGTCGAAGTCCTTCAGTTTCTCAGAACAAGAAAACCAAAGTTGGCCATTTAACGCAAGAATCACGGTCGAAATGTAATAGGGTCCTTAACAAGTTGACACTAACTTACCATCAACAGTGAAACAGACAGTGGCGCTCATAGTTCTATAAATAACTAAATAATACTGTTTAGTTTCCAAGTCATCCTCCCTCATGAGGTGTACTTTCACTAATCTTTGCAAGTCCTCCTGGTTATGGATGCCGTCAGGGGGATGGATGAAGCGGCCGTGTCTCTGGGCGGCTGCCACGGCACCACCTTGGATCTCCTTTTCTACTTGTTTCGGCAGCAGTGACTGTACCAAATATTGGTATAATGTTAACATGTCATGAGTGGAGAGGCCATTCCTGTGGATGAAAACAGGTTTATAAAAACTACGAGTCTTTTTTTTTTAACTAATAATATTTTATTGTCTTACCAAATAAGTTGTTCATTGTAGATAAAAGAAATACATTTGAAGTGTGGGTAATTGACTTCTAATAAGTCAATGAAGCATAGCACATTGAAGAACGAATTCTTATCCAGTGGCAAATAGTTGATGCCTTGAATAACATCTGTTATATCATTTGAGAGATTCCTTGAAGATATGTACTGAAAATTAAGTAATAATAATATGTGAAAAGTGGTAATAATAAGACGATTAACAAGTAGCTTGGCTTGGCTTGCCAGGTTGTCGACATTTGGGATGTGGACTCGACAATCATTGTGCCGATACTCGTGATAGCCAATGGCTTAGGAGCCAAAAGCCTTGACCAACTCCTGAGGAGGCTCTCGTTGGGCAGCTGGATTCAGAAAGCGGTACTTCTGGACCATGTGCCCAATACCAGTGGGCTACTATTTTTTTTTTCTAATATTTAAAAAGTAATTTTTATGTGTATTTATGAAACAAAGGAAATGTTAATTTGGAGTTGATACATGAAATATTGATAAAAAATCTTACAGGTGTGAAGAACTGGTCACATATTGTGTATATTTCTTCTATAGGAAAGTTTTTGAAAGGCCCTCTGAACATTTTGAACATATTGTATGCTGACTTTAATAAATCATACATCACAGATGGATTTACCTGGAAATACACATTTGAAATAAATAAAACCAGACTATAAATAGCTTTGAATACTGTGAAAGTGGCTTAGCAGTTAATGAATGAGGCTTTTTAACTGATTGTGAAAATATGGTAAGTATACAATATAATTGGCATAAACAGGCATTGTGATTTTTACTTTTTTTAGTTGTTTAAAACATAAAAAAGTAAAAGAATAAATATAAATAAAAGACATTTCAGGTACTTACAACATCTGTAGCTCCTCGACTTTCTCCAATAGCTGATAATGCTTTTGTTGTGTAAGGTATTCTCACAACCTGAAAAAGGATTCATGGCAATTTACTTGCACTATGGGCAACAGGAATCTCACATAGTCTGAGGATGAAAACCATAAATTATCTACCAGTGTTTTAGGATGTTTTCTATCTAGTAAGTAGTATTGGATGCTTCATTCAAAATGATTTCATTCTATTAATAAGAGTAGGTTTACATAGCATTTTATCATATTTTTTACAAAATCTCTTTTCATCTTAATAGAAGTTAAGAAAAGTCAAGTCAAGTTAAGTTATTAAAGTCATATTACCAATACCATCCAATATCCTTTTTCTGGTTGATAGAAAATATATCTTTTTGTCTGTGTTTGTAAAGCTTCACATGGCTCTGATGAGAATGTTCTGCAAAAGAAGGAACAAAGTGGTTTACCACTTTAATAGACATATACACAATGCTGAACATAGTCATTGTGTAAAAGACACCAAAACATAAAAAAAAAGTTAGAAACAAAAGTTTTAGATTTTTGTTTGTCAAAAAGTTAGAAAGCAAAAGTTTTAGATTATTGTTTGCCAAAAAGTTAGAAATCAAGTTTTAGATTTTTGTTTGTCAAAAAGTTAGAAGCAAAAGTTTTAGATTTTTGTTTGTCAAAAAGTTAGAAAGCAAAAGTTTTAGATTTTTGTTTGTCAAAAAGTTAGAAGCAAAAGTTTTAGATTTTTGTTTGTCAAAAAGTTAGAAGCAAAAGTGTTAGATTTTTGTTTGTCAAAAAGTTAGAAAGCAAAAGTTTAAGATTTTTGTTTGTCAAAAAGTTAGAAAGCAAAAGTTTTAGATTTTTGTTTGTCAAAAAGTTAGAAAGCAAAAGTTTTAGATTTTTGTTTGTCAAAAAGTTAGAAGCAAAAGTTTTAGATTTTTGTTTGTCAAAAAGTTAGAAAGCAAAAGTTTTAGATTTTTGTTTGTCAAAAAGTTAGAAAGCAAAAGTTTGAGATTTTTGTTGAGAACATTCCTTTAAGTACCTATACATAAATTATGGTTGTTGATTATATATAACATAATTATACCAGAATTAATGCACAGCTGATTTTTTGGGGTGAGGGTCACCCCAAAAATCAGCTGTTCATACATTTATGTTTGCATAACTCGTCAAAATGTATGGAACAGCAGATGTTTTTTTGCAATTTCAGGTTTGGTCCCTTAGTAAAAGTTGTTGATAATGATGAGTACAATGATCCCTTAAGAGGTTGTGCGTTAATTCCGGGACATGGTGTATAATATACTTAATTAATATAAGATAAAATTATTCACAGTCCAACTTACGACATGAATTTGACAACAGCTTCACATAAGCCAACCTGCATTTTCTGGGCATCAGCACTTGTTTGACTAGGGTGATAGAATAATATCCTTTGTAGTTCCTGAAAATATAGAAACATAGATATTTAACAACCACAGTGCCAGAACCAATTCCCAGACCATTTATCCCAAAAAAAAGCAACAGGACAGGGCTTTATTTTTTCTGCAAAATAAATGTATAGAAAACGTGTGCCTAAACGATACACAGCGCTTTTACAAAGTAGAAATTTGTGTATACTTTTGGATACACCTGGGGCTGAAGGTGCTAATCATAATGTAGAATAATATGAGACAAACAGGATGACAACCAACAACAGATGGTACAGCAAGCTGAAGATTATAGGTATGTTTCTTTAACTCAGATAGAAGAGGTACTTATTCTTAGACCCTTTTTCACCACCTACGATTATAAGTTCGTAATACCTTACTTGGCAGATAATTTCATACAAATTCTGTTCTATTTTTGAATTTATTTGGTAAGTATTGGCTATTCGGACATCGTGAAAAAGGCCCTTATACAAAAGCATTACCTTCTACAAGTTAAATAGGTAGTTTCCAAAGTTTTGAATAACGAAAATATTATAAGCTTATGGATTAGGGATTATAGATAAAACAATACTTACATCGCCTTCCCTGGGACCAAAACTTGAGTTAAAGATAAAGAAAGAATTAATTTTAGCCTTTGCATCAATCATTGTATAGAATGTAGAAGATGTCCTCAAAGAATTTATCATTTAATTTTGTAACAAACAAAATAAATAAATATCGAGTATTCGAGTAATGACCACAAATTGTCAAAGTCAAATCTGTCAATGTCAAATAGCAGATGATAGCCACAGATAAGTAGCAGCGTTGCGTTTCGGTTTATTTTTTTATTGAAAGCTCTGATTGAAAGTAAAAACAATGTATAAAATAAAAATAGTGTATTATCTATATAAATATAGAACCGTGCAGCTAATACTTCCATGTTACGATACCATGTATAGTAGAAACCCTACGGCAGAAACCGGCAGAAAATTCACAAAGTAATAAACAGAAATCACAGATAGTATATAGTAATAAGTAGCAAGAACAGAAATGCGTTACCATAGTAGCGATACATTATTACTATAAATTGTTTTCATTTTGAAGTTGTTGTACTAAGGGTTTTGATAAATAATTACAATCATTATCTTTTATTTAGATTTGTTGCTTTGATTTCAGATTGAATTATGTCGATTCGAAATCCAGCGCTACCGCTTCTGCCTGGCTATGGTACGAACCCAATGGTGAGTACCTACCTATGCATATCGATTTAAATCATGACTCTTCATGAGTACCTACCCATAATATTTAATGTCTTTGTGAGTACCTATTACCTAGTAAGGGAGTAGGTGATTTGAGCGATTGACTGCTGCGCAGCATGTCGCGGGTTCGATTCCCGCACGGAACAAATATTTGCACGACCTACAAGTATTTGTTCCGAGTCTGGGTGTTTTTCTATCTATAATCAGTATGTATTTAGAAAAACAAAAAATGTATAGGTATAAGTAGTTTAACAGCCATCTCGTTACCATAACACAAGCATTAGGTTGCTTAGCTTGGGACTAGATGGCGTTGTGTGAAATGTCCAAGGATATATTATATTATTATTATTATTCTAAGGGAGGTAAGTACTTTATGTCAATGGGTACTGCTCGATTATTGCGACCTATTTTATTTATATCAGGTTCCGAATAAATTTAATTTCTAGTACCTAGGTAGTTGTATATTCACTAATCATGAACGTGAGGTGAGAGTCAGCCGCCGCATCCAAAGGGGGACTCAAAGTCACATCCTCTGTGGGGGAATCCAAAGTTACAGCAAGTCAAAATTGTAAAAAACAAAAAAAAAGTAATTTCATAACGCACCAAACCTTAATTGGACGATCATCTTCTATCCAAAAAAAAAATAGTCGGCTGCATGGAATGTTTTATAATACGTCATTGGCTGCATAGAAGTGGTATATTACCTATGCCAGTCGTATAAATGAACGTAATTGTTGCAATGGCACATCAGGGTCGAAGTGGTCAAAGAAACCATGATCTCAATTTTGAAGAAAAATAAATCTGCATTTTTGGTTTTTTGAAAAAGCTTCTGCTAATTGTTGTTCAACAAATCGGCAGCATTTGCATGGGGTCTGATTGGGTAGAGGAATTTGGGTTAAGACATCCCTTCTCATCAGTCTTAAATCCCTCTGTCTTGCATGTGTTCCTTTTCTATGATTTTATTGTTCCATTTTAGATAGGGAAGAAGAACTTTGGTGTTCGGCCTTTATTCACGAAAATTGATAACATCAACATGTTGATTGATAAAGCGGAGGAGGGCAGCAGAGTGCCTTCGTTGTATTGTCGTAAGCAAGCGCCAGATCTACCCACCTGGATCATGTATGATAAGAACGTAAGTTATAGCAAAACTTGCTTTCACAAAGGCACCTAGCATTTAGATACATAGTCTGGAAGCTTGAGTAATTTATGCGGCCTACCCAAATGCCCATTAATGATAAATGCTTGTGTGCAGTGATCTAATAAGTAGCACATGACAGCCGCACAGTGGCTTGACTGCAGTATTTCTAAGTGACCACTGAAAGCTGTTTTAGTTTTCTGCTTAAGGGCTATGTAGCAAGCTAATACAGCTCTAAATTGGTCCCCACATTAACCAGCCCGGAGCATTACAGTGCTAGTTAACAGCAGTATAATCACTCCAACAGCAGTACAAGGTGATCTATAGGTACAATGGCTACACAACAGCCATTACAGCCTATGATTCAGCTACTCTAATCCTCTTCAACAGCTTTCAGATGTTTTGAGGCTTGGCAACAGCTTTTATGATGGTGTAAATATCCTAAAAGCATATAAATATTTTTATTTTTTTTATTTTGTATGTATAGGCTTTTGTTGTTTGTTGAAGTGTGGCGGACATATTTAATTTTAGATGTTTAATTTTCACGTTGGTTTTGTGTGTATGTAAATTGAGTTGCGAGTACTATTTTCCTGTAACTGTAAACGTGTAAGTATAGGTAATTACATCAAATAAGTACTTCACGCGCCATCACAATAATATTGCTTTAACGAAAATATTTCACAAGTTATATGGGTATACAAATTATACTTTCTAACTTAATGTATTCTATTAGGAAATAAGTGGAAAATATATTGTTTGAATTAAAAGCTATCAAATATCCTGAAATCTATAAGAAATCATTTGGATGTTTATTAACAAATCGTTTCTGTAATACTAAAATCCATTTGTTATCCAGCACAAATTCTCCGTGAAGCTCTCTTGAAAAGTATATCTCTATTTACTGTACAGTGGTGTTACTAAAGTCTATGTACCAGCTTATAGCATTATGCTGGATGGACAAAGGATTTAAATTAAATCTTTCTGTCGAGGAGGTCGAGTGTCGATCTCCCCAAAGGTTCACATTAAATGTGTTTCCACTTCATATCCCATAGCCATTACCTAACCATTTTAAATGTGTTTCCATTATATCTACCTACTTAAATATTTTTTCGATATGATTATAGATCCTACGCTTCCAAGGTTTTTTTCAACAAACGTTGCACGAATTCCGTTCTGGGTCTAGCATATTGCGGAAGGTTAACATCTTCTTCTATCTTGAAGATGGCACTATCAAGGTGATGGAGCCGAAGACGGAAAACAGTGGATTGTCACAAGGTATTTCTCTTTGTACTTTCAGATTTTCTGACCGAAAGAATGTGTGCTGTAGAAAACATTTTATTATAAGATTATAACCTACCTACTAGCAACCCGCCCCTGCTTCGCGCGGTTTTTCCACTTGACAAAACATCGAGATTTCTTTACAAAAACTCCCCGGAATAAATTTTCTAACTAAATGATTGTGAAAACCGCGTCAAAATTCGTTGTGAAGTTTAGAAGAACAGCGCGGTCACACTGAAAGACACCAAAAGCGACTAATTTTATAATCTATAGATCTATACATTAATAATAAAGCTGAAGAGTTGTTTTTTTTGTTTGTATGTTTAAACGCGCTAATCTCTGGAACTCCAGTCGGATTTGAAAAATTATTCGATAGCCCCATTCTTGAGGAAGGCTATTTAACATCACTCTAGCTAGGAACCTTAGGAGCCGAGCAAAAATAAAAACCGGTCAAGAGCGAGTCAGACTCGCGCACCGAGTGTTCCGTACCATTAAATTTTTGTTGATGATTTCTGAAAAAGTGTGCTATTTAGAGACATCGTTTTATTTTTCTTGTAATCTTTATATACTTACACTTCTATCACATAGAATAATTTCAGATTTTTCTCTATGCAAACTTATGGTAGGGGTATTTTTTAAAACTAAAAACTATGCGGCCTAACAAAAAAAGAAAAAATGTTTGAGAATGTGCAAACAGCGCTCTTTCATATGATACCCCACATGCCCTAGTAGCCACACTTCGAATTTTTAAGAACACCTTTCAGTCCCTGTGCAAAAAAAAATCTTATTTGCAAAATAGTTTGGCAAACGTCATCTAAAACTATTCCAAATTTCAAGTTAATAGTATTAGTACTTCTTGAGATATCCAGCTGTGACAGACGGACAGTCAGACAGACATACTGTGTCACACCGTAATTCCTTTTTATCATTTTGGTACGGAACCATAAAAAGTCTGAAAGAACGCTAAACGTAATAATAGCGCGGGCAGGCGCGAGGCGAGGCGTTGCGACGGGGTGGGTCGGGGAGATTAGAAATTTCACGCGGACGAAGTCGCGGGCAGATGCTCTAGTTATGTAGGTATGTATATATAATTATGTACATGTTCATTCAATTATTTATTAAACACCTACCACAACTTGACTCTAAGAAAATAATTTATGATGAAATAATTGTAACAAATGGCTGTTAATTTGTTCAGGGACACTGATCAGTCGTCAAAGAATTCGTCTCCCGTATAGCTACGATTTGTATTACGATGTACTGGACCTCAATATTGGGCGGGAAGTTACATTCTTTGGAAAAAACTTTAAGGTAAAAGTTACTTCTATTCAAAAAAATATTTTCATGATGAATCACCTAAATATTACCTGTTATAATAAAATATGTTTTTTTCTACAGATCTTAAATTGTGACAACTTTACGAGAGTCTTTCTAAATCGCCTGGGTATCAATGTGCCGGATCCTATACCATATCCAGATGCTATTGAAGTAAGTACCTATACATAAATTCATGTCGAATTATTCAATGAATCATGACGTGTACACACGGCTACACATCAAGCTATACATTTCCAGTTTACACTGACCTCTCATTGTAAGGAAATCCTATACTATGCGAGATCAGCTTGTACTGGAAATGTATAGCTTGATCTGTAAGTAGCCGTGCGTACACTGTGACGTGTGTAATGTGTAGTAAAGTATATACCGGGTGCGGCGATTGAACGTCCGTATGTGAAAATTAAATATTTCTGTTAATTTTCAATATTTATTTATACACTTTTGCCATGTGAAAATAGAAAGTTCAAAGTTTTATTATGACTTATTCCGAAGGAATTAAACCGCCTTTAGCCTTTACTACAAGATGAAGTCTCTTTCTGAAAGAAGCGCAGGCTGCTCGAACGACGTCGTCACTCAAACAATTCCATTCTCGGGTAAGAGTAACTTTGAGCGCTTCCAGCGAAGTGTATTTTTTAGCACAGGCCCTGGCCTGTAAAACACCCCAAATACAAAGGTAGCGGATTCAAGTCGGGCGATGACGACGGCCACATATCTCGGTCGGTCAGCACTGGAACGTTTGCCTTCAACCAATTTTGCGTTCCAATTGCTTTGTGTGATGGTGCTGAGTCTTGCTGGAAAGTCCAACGCTCAAAACCGAATGTGTTGCGTGCCCATGGTATCAGCCAACAAATCTATCGAGACAGTCTTGCGACCAGTCGCAAGACTGTCTCGATAGATTTGTTGGTTTATTTTGACTTGGTTGCGACTCATTGGAAGAAAAACGAGCGGAGAAGGGCATTTTTCAGACACCTCCGTGCAGACCATGATTTGGTCGGCTCCTTGGCGTCGAGTGATTTGCAATTCGTCTGAATGGTCGCTGACACGCCTCTTCAGTCAAACACGGAAATTTTGTTTGTTTAAAACTGTTCAACGCAAAAAGTTTTCTCATCTGAAAACACCAAATTGGGTAGCTCGCCAGAGTCGAGCAAGCGAATCAGCTCTTTTGATCGATCCAACGGTTTGCTACGCTGTAAAGCAATGAGTTCCTGACAAAGGTTTTTTTTTAATGGTTTGACTTTAAGCTTTTCCTTCAATACCTATGCGACGAACGCTGCGATCGCTCACCTCGAGATCTTGCGCGAGCTGGTTTCCTGAGCGCGCTGAATTTCTGTCTAATCGATGACGCACCTTTTGGACAACTGCTGGCGCCGTTGCAGTACAGCGTCGTCCGCCACCGTAGCGTTTCTTAGCGCTACCAGTCTCATTATAACGTTGAATAGTGCGATGCACAAATTTCTCGTTCAATTGAAGATTTGGCAGCGCTCGACGTATTTCGATATTCGATTAACCTTCCAAATGAAGAGCAATCACTGAATTTCGTTTTAAATTCATTGTTCTAAATTCGAATGTGTTTCTCTCACAACAGAATCACTTCAAATGATGATAGAGAACATGTCAAAGACCAACCTTTGAAATTTTGGCGGCGTTCGATTCAGTGGTTCGAATTTTAAACCAGTTAGATAGAGACGGACAGTTCAATCGCCGCACTCGGTAGTGTGATCGATACTCGATCCAATTTGGATCCAATTTGGATCGAGTAGGTATTGAAATTTTTTTTTCGCGATTATGATGTTGGACCCATGGAGAAAGTTGTTCAGTTCGATGGTTTGTAGTAGGCCTTAAACATGACTACATATTTCTGATACACGCTTTATTACAATGAATTATAATGTTTTAGAGAACACCGGATCACAGAAAGCCACCAAAACGTAGACCTTTCAAACAATTTTTGGAATTTGATAGACAAGTTTTGAGGTAGGTAAAGATTTATTATCTACTTCCCTATATACATTACGTTTGGGGGCTTAGTAAACAACCGAAAATTGCAAAAGGTTATGATGTCGTTTGATAATTTTGACACAAAAAATCTGAGCAAATCCAACACAGTACTCCAACGTGTGGAAATATATGAAGAATCTTTTCTTCCGTCCACGATAACTTGCACCGATGTCTTAAAATCAACTGTAAAATCGTAGACGTCGCGGTCGACGTCGACGGCAACGTGAAGTGCAGAATTATAAAAGTGCACAAGATATTAGACACGGTTCTCTCTAAAAGCTTTATAAGGCCCAGTTGTTCATGTTTTAAATCTAATTTATTCAGGCAACAATTTTGTTGTCCTGTATCTTTTGTAACATTCCATTATTTTTAACTTATTTTTTAAATTGTGTCTGTTTTCAGGTTTTATGGTTACTGGGATGATCGTGATACAGAATTTGGTACATTGCATTACTTGGAGATCCACTATTTTTTGGCAGACGATACTATTGAGATCAAAGAAACGTTAGGTCCTAATGCTGGCATGGAGCCCGGACCGATGTTTTTAAAGAGAATGCGTCTGCCTCGCGTAAGTCACATAGGTTTTCAGGGTAGAGCTAGTCGCCCTACTTTAGTAGACGATCCTATATACGGATCCTATTAGTGTATCTGAGCATTCCTTTTCTGCGCATTGGATGGCTGCAGGGTCACATACAAATTTTATTCAAATCATACTTTACAATTCTACATGTCTGCAGATTTTTGATCATTTCTATCTGTGTATATAACACAAGGAACCTACCAAAAAGCATTATATTTATTTCGTTTCAGTAGTTACTTGAGGTACTTATTCTCTAGTTTATTGTGACGATGTTCTAGAAACAACCAGCCAAGATAGAAATGACTGGTGGCCCGCCGATGCCGTCGTTCAGTCCCGCAGATCTAAGCATCGGAGCTATCCTCAATGTCTTTGGACGCAACGTGGTCCTCACTGACTGTGATGCCTATACCAAGGAGTATTACCGTGTCACGTATGGATTTGGTAAGTTTGATCTTCTTATTATTACAAGCCTGTAACGTCCCACATTTTGATGTAGGAACAATAAAGCATATTTTATCTTTCGTATCTACTATTTCCAACAGAAATCATCTTTGACAGAAATTACTAAACATTATTTCAGTCCGTTTGTTAAAAATAGCATAGCAAATAAGCAGTGCTAAGTCTTCGTTACCTACATTTTTGGTCATATAAGTATAATATGATGAGTATATAAGTATATTTTTAGATACATTCACCACGTTGGCACCACCCCGTGACGAAAGTAAGGAATGTATCAGTGTCCAGATGTCTGACCGTGAACTACCGCCCTGGAACGGATACGGTAGCTATGAAGACTCAGCAGAAAACTGTCGCACTGTGGAACCTAAAGCACCGCATAGAGACTTTATCAAATTCATAAATAAGGACAGGTAAGACTTCAAAAATTCTATACACCTTCGCATTTGGCGTTGCATGGTTGACGTCACGTTAGAGTAAAAATACGTTAGACGAACACTAACGCTGGATGTGAAGGTTGCTTTAAGGGCTGTGTTTCAAAATAGCTTAACTAAGTATTACTTAACTTAGCTTTAAGTAAATCTAGTTCTAAACAATTCACAACTTTCCGCAGAGTTGGGTTTGATTCGCACGTGCTGCGTTTTGCAGCTCGACTGATTACCGACAACCCCAACGACATTCGGCGCTATTTCATCGTCAAATATTTCTTGTGTGATGATACTATTGGCGTTTACGAACTCGGGGAGCGTAATTCTGGTTTTTTGGTAAGATATGATTATGGTAATTATTGCGGCCTGATTGTATTAGGCGTTGGTCTGGCGTTGGATGCCCCGCAACTAAGAGCGTCTACACGGCGGGCGTCAGAGCCACAGTATAATAAAGTAAGCAGTATAATTCTTCATAGAAAATGGCCGAAACGACGACGCGCTTCGAAATCTTAGTATACCAGTAGGGATTAAAGTAACAATTTGCAATTATCTCATAATATCTCACAGAGAGTTTTGAATATCAAAATTCTAATCAGTACGCACGGTAGATTAGTCATTCAGCTATCTTTTAACACCAGCTTAAATGCAACAGATATTACAGATTTTGAGAAAAATGACTAAATGTAAAAAGTGAAATATGTTACAATCATCCCTACCCCTAGGGTTGGTTGTAACACAGTAAGGGCATGGTTGTAACATTTTAAATAAAAACAAATTTACTTTCATAATCAACCTATTTATTTATAATCAGCCTTTTAGGTTTTACATTAGTGTCTTAATTATAAAAAAAGCATTTCCAGGAAACTTGACAATCTTCTAAAATAATCAACATTATTTTTAAAAATGAGATCTCAATCAGACAAACAATTAGTGCAAACATAATATATTTAACTGCTAATTGAAAAGCTAGCTTTCGTAGTTCTTTGGTTGTAATCCGAAATTAATTTGAGAACAATGAAGTAAATACTCGGCCAGTATTTTTTCTTCCTCTTCGGTAAAAACTTCTTTTCGATACGTAGCCTACATTTGGAAGGATTGTTGAAACTTCTTCAAGCATTTCTTCTTCTTTTGCACATACAGATAGCGCGCGAGTTGAATGCAGTCGGGGTCTGAGGTAAAGAGCGGGAGCATCTCCCCCCGCTATCCGCACGCCCCACCTCACGCGCCTGCAGTGTATTGTAATTATAATTAGGTCACAGCACTACCGCATTCCTAAGCTCTGCATTCAACTCGCGCGCTATCTGTATGTACCTACTTATATAAAGTTACATGGCACAGCTGATATTAATTCGCAGAGTCTCGAAATTCTTCTGCAGCCAAATCCATTATTTCTGCAGTAACTAAACCTCCACTGGTCGTTCTTTTATGTATAATAGCCATTCTGCAATAAGAAAATCAATCTGTGTTACTTTAATATATAAAAATACAATAAAATATGCATAAATCATATCTATCTATTATCATCACTTTATCTAGATCTATTTTATTAGCTTTATGCTTATGCTTATGCTCAAGATCATAATCGGGATGAAAGTAACAAGTTGTTACTTTCATAACTATCTTTAAATTTTACCGAATATGACAAACACATGCCTATAGCGTAAAAAACCATTAGAAAGAAACCGTTTCGAACGCCAAACTAGAAAGACGAATATAGTTATGCTACGTTATTGACACTTGACACACGAGCTTAAACCTACCATAATAAAAACAAACACAATTGAAAAAAACGGTCAAAACTTACTTTGGAGGTATTTTTGCGGCACTGACTCGCTACGTCCACAACCTGACAGCACACCACCGTGAGCGCAACTGAGGTGAGGGGGGGGTTCCAAATGGGCCACATCGGTGAAATAGCCATCAGTCCAGCCAACATAATACGTTCAGAAACTCATTTGTTACGTTCATCCCGTGTTACTTTTATACCTGGTCTCCCTACGCGGCAGTTACACATGGGCGGACGCGTATTTATATAATTAATAGGTAATTAATTCAAGGTCACAAGGCCCAGATAAACTACTGTAGCTTTATTATTGTGTCAGAGCGCATTCTACGAGCGCCTACGCGGCTTCTAGGAACGTCCTACGAAAGTCTATTTGGCTACTATGAGCGCGTACGCGGCTTTTAGGAACGTCCTACGAAAGTCTATTTGACTACTACGAGCACCTATGCGACTTTTAGGAACGTCCTACGAAAGTCTATTTGGCTACTACGAGCGCCTACGCGGCTTCTAGGAACGGCCTACGAAAGTCTATTTGGATACTACGAGTGCCTACGCGGCTTCTAGGAACGTCCTACGAACGTCTATTTGGCTACTACGAGCGCCTACGCGGCTTCTAGGAACGTCCTACGAAAGTCTATTTGGATACTACGAGTGCCTACGCGGCTTCTAGGAACGTCCTACGAAAGTCTATTTGGCTACTACGAGCGCCTACGCGGCTTCTAGGAACGTCCTACGAAAGTCTATTTGGCTACTACGAGCGCCTACGCGCTTGCTACGCGCTTGCTACGTGCTTGCTACGCGGCTGCTACTTTAATGTTGACCAGTCAACATTTTAGCTAATTAAATAACAATGAATGGTTCAATTGCTACGTTGGTATTAGTATCTATATTACTAATTTGTAAGCGAATCGTGTACTATGGTCGTTTTCAACAGGGTGGCACATTCTTCAGGCGCGAAAAAATGTATCTCCCGGACGTGAATTTCTTTGTGCCTAAAGAGCCCCCAGCTTATACGGACAAAGATATGTGGATTGGTAATGAGCTGGTCGTCAACAAGCATAAGTTCAGACTCATCGGCGCTGATGAATATGCTCTGCGGTACATGGAGCTGAACGCTGCACAGGTGAGCCTTACCACAACCCACTTATAGATAGTGCAATCCACGAAGACGCGGCCCACTACTCCTCCCTGTTGCACACATACACTATAAACGGTTAGGAGGAGTAGTGGGCCGCGTCTTCGTGGATTGCATCATCTATACCCCGATTTATAATGTTCTATATATTTTTTTAAATAATACACTTGTTGTAAGTAAATTCGTTTAGAAAACCTTAGTAAGTAGTAGTTATTGTTATTATCTATCATATTGTAAATTAATTAATGTCGTTTTTCGTCTCTGTCTGCGTGACCGCGTTGTTCTACTAACCATCGCAACGGATTTTGATGCGGTTTTCAACATCATTTAGATACTTTATTTCAGAATGGATAATGTGTATAATACATCCCACCAAAAACATTTTCATGTAAAATGTTGCCAAGACGAGACCACATATAGCTCGCACTGACAAAAAGCTATCAGATCTCATGTAGAGCCAAGCTTCTAACTCTACACGCCCTTACTCTCCAAGCCCACGACACAAGCTTCACGACACGTCTCGATTTTTTTTGTAATTTTGATCCTTATGTCCATTAGTACCCAATGGCGAACATAGCCTTGATAATGGACAAGATTCGTCGCATACTGGCTTCTCATGAAAATGGCTATAAGAACTTTGTAGCAAAATATATGGAAGCTGTTGTGCCGGACAAGAAGGATCTCATGTCTGTTAGATGTTTCAAGTAAGTTCAGCTTATTTCTTGCCTGTCGAATTTAAATGAAAAGTCATCCAGGGAAGTTGGTACTACCACCATAGCAATTTTTACCGTCAAGCATTGGTGTGTTTAGGTTTGAAGGGTTAGCGTTATCTCTGGAATGGCAGCTCATCCGCGATATCGCACTAATATTATAAAGGCGAAAGTTAGTGTGTGTTTGCATGTTTGTTATTTCTTCACGCTCAAACGGCTGGACCAATTTTGATAAAATTTGGTATGGAGGTTGTTGACACTCTGGAATAACACTTAGACTACTTTTTATCCCGGTCTACGCGGGTGAAACCGCGGGGCGCAGCTAGTCAAATGATATTTAACATTATTGTGGGCCATCGTTGGTTTATTTATTACCCATGCAATTACATAATAAAGTCCCCTGTTTGTGATGATATTTTATTCTTCAATTTCGCATAGACGGCTTAAAAGTTTTGGATAAAATATTGCTCACAGACAAATTCAAAACATGGACTTGTTCTGAATTAAAACACTAAACTTTCTTATCCGAGTACATGAAGTAGTATCTTAGGGGCCGCCTCCACGAGCGTGAAAATCGCGGCGATAATATCTTCGTGCCACCAAATTCAATAGAAACGCTATGAATCAATCTCCACACGGCGATATCATCGCGGCGATCATTTGTAGGCACAGCGTGACTATCGCCGCGATTCTCTCGCTCGTGGAGGCGGTCCCTAAGGATGCGTGTGAAACCGCAAGCAACAATTAGTGAAGTCGTGGTAAACTGAGATTATTATTGCAGACAAGCGTTGAAAGAAATAATGTGCGAGAAGATGAGCGAGCACGAGTTTGTGACTTTGATAAGATTCTTTCGAGGTGATCCTGGGAAAGAACCGTCTCCGCGAAGGGACATGGTCAGGTATGTTCGTGAAATCTTGATAGTATGATCTAATAATCAATAAAAAGAGAAGTCCTAACTGACTGACTCATCAACGCCCAACCTTTGAACCTAGAAAGCTGAAATTTTGCACAGAGGTTCCCTTTGTAATGTAGACAAGGAATAATGAGGGATTTCCTGGTAGTACGTTCCCGTGGGATATTTTCCGATATCTACGCGGGCGAAGCCGCGGGGAAACTCTAGTATGATTATGTAATCATGTTATCTCTAGATTTATCCTAACTAATATTATAAATGCGAAAGTGAGTTTGTTTGTTTGTTACGCTTTCACGCTAAAACGGTAGAACGGATTTGGGTGAAATTTAGCACATGGGTAGACCATGACCTAGATTAGGATATACAATACTTTTTATCCCGGTTGTACGTTGCCGTGGAATAATTTCCGACCTCCACGCGGGCAAAAGCTAGTAATATTATAAAGTCTTCTTGTCTATCTGTGTGACCGAGTTGTTCTTCTAAACTGCGCAGCGGATTTTGATTTGGTTTTCAACATAATTTAGAGAATTTATTCCGGAAGCTTTATGTATATAAACCGTTGATATTAAACTTATATATACGATAAAAAAACTCTATGTTTTGTCAAGTCATATAGACCGTGTGGAGCAGGAATGTGCCGTTGGTAAATAAAGAAATATTGGTTGATAACCAGGTCTCTCGTCTTCACGGAGCTAACGCGTGGCTTGTGGGACGACCGGGAACGTCTTCGCGAGGGTCTGACGCACGCTGACGCGACTGGCTCTGGCGTGCTGTCAATAGAGCGCATGCGTCAACTACTTCGTGCGCATCGCCTGCCGATCAACACCGATCTCTTGGACTGCATGCTGCAAGTGTGAGTGATGTACAATCACTAGTAACCTTACAGTTACGCAAAATTCAAAAGCGTTTATCTAAATAACAATTGCAACTTTAGATAATACCAATTTCAGATTAAGTAGTATGGTTTCGATAATAATTCGTTCGTAAAACACTTTATAAATATATATCAAAATACTTTAGGTGAAAATCGCTTTTGAATCTTGCGTAAGCGTATTGTATTTATGCTAGTTACTGTAGCTACTGTATGATAGGGTGAGCCTCATGTGTAATGAAACCTGTCAGGAAGTTGACATAGATCTGTATAGGACCAGTGCAGTGTGCCTAAATTAAAGTAGACTCTTTGCAATCACTTCTTCGACAAAATAATATAGCCCTTGCGTTAAATACGAATATACAGAACGCGAAAGTGACACTGTCTGCTACCTAGTACATAGTTAATTGTTTAGTCTACGTGTGAAAACTTGTAATTGGTCATCATCATGCTAAAAACTGTGTAATCATTGTGTCTGATTAGCTGTAAGTTTTCTAAAAATAATAAAATAAAATAAAAATAGTGATGAACTCGAAGATCTCTGAGAATTTTTAAAACTTTTCATTCGAGTTTTACCAATTCCTTAAATTGAACCATATCTGTTGGCTCCTTATTATTGGAACAGGAACATTCTTGAGGGATATACATAGACTTGTCCAACAGCAGACGGTGGCAGATTATTCATGAAGCTGCAGACTGAGTGCTTTGAGAGTTTATGACCACGTAGAGCTCATAAATTACCACTATAGGTACTACTTGAGAACTCGAATCTCAGAGGGGGAGTAGAGCTATATTATAGATAATATAATACTACGTAGATATACTAATGATCGAGGATAAACCAATCTGGTGTTTTATTTATATGTAATGTGATTTGAATGTGATGTTACATCACATTACCTACTTATAAATCTTTCTTAGGGAAAAGGCACACAGCCTAGCCCTGTCCTGTCTAGACTTACTTTTTCTTATAGCAAAAGCTACAACTAAGTTCGACATTTGCTAGAACATTCGAATGTCAGCCTGTATCACCTAAGGTTGTCCTTAAATATGAAACTTTTACACTAACTACCTATGCTTCTTAATGACATAGATCTAGCTTATTGCCATAATATCATGACACGTGTTTTAACAGACTTAAACTCAAGTACCTATCTTTATTAAATTCTTACTTATCTTTGTTTACACCTATTCCTATTATATACCATTGACCATATTCTGATAAATAAAATTACCTATATAAATATATAAAAATAAAGAATACTTACCATATTCTGATAAATAAAATTATTATGAAATTCCATTTTTATGATAGGTTGCTGAAAGACGAGAACTGCAACATCCAGTACGAAGACTTGATGATGTTCCTTGACTTCAAGACTCGGCCGGTGGTCAACCTCACGGAGGCAGACTACGACAAGGTCGTGCGCCATGCACCGCCCCTCAAGTATACTGAGGTAAGGTTTTACCACAGTCTACTTACAGTAATTAAACCAGAGAAGGTATGCACTGTGGTAATCTTCATGTTTCTGGATTAGCACGTACGTCGCGCCACAGAGTAATCGGGACAGAGGCAAAGCTTCTAAGTTTTCTACAACCGCGCTTTGTAGGTGCACCTTAAATTGTGCGTTTGTATGAAGATTTCTCTCTGCCCGGCTATCTACTCTGGTCGCAGATCTTCATCTGTGACTCAAAAGTTTTAGTTTTTTTAGAATTGCATAGAGTTGTTAATCTATAACTTTGTAATAATGGTAAAAAAAGGCAAGTACCTACTTCCACAGTTCTAACAGCTCCATATTAGATCTCATCAACGCGCGTTCGTATTTCCAAAGATTGATGATTCCCGAAGCGCATAGGTACTTACTATTTTTGGGATATATGTACTTCAGTCTTACTTCTTGCTTGCAATCGGTCAACGAGAGCTTTTTACAAAACCATCGTCCCACATCTAAGTACCCTTTTAGGTAAGTATATCCCCGTGTGAAGAAAGAGGTTGGTATCATAGGTACTCGTAGTTTTTCCCAAACTACCATAGTACGATTTTATTATTGATTCTACCAGCAAATCCCTGCTCTTTTGAACAAATTCCTCTTGAGGGGAGAAAAAAAAAATGACAGAAAAATGTTATAAGTCGTGAGGATTAGGGCAATACTTCTAAAACGTGTTATACCTATTGCATTATTCTATTACGAAGGATCATTTTAGTGAACCATGATCTCTTGGTAATACAATAATTATCCTTCATGGTCCCTGAAATTTCAATTATGAAACGAGCGTTATTTGATACTACTTACTTACTTGATTGATACTTGTGTTATTTATGTTTGTTGTTGTTTATTGGTATAATACTGGTAATCAGCTGCATCCGGTAAAACTGGAAGCCGACCCCAAACATATCAATCAATCTGCCTAGCCTTTTCCCAACCAATAAAGTTGGGAAAAGGCTAGGCAGATTTATTATCACACTGATTACAACGAAGAATTGCAGGGGGATATAGGTACCTGTGATCTTTCGCCTTTCCTTTCTATGGATGATTCCAAGTGCGTGTCGGACCACGCACAATGAAGGGTTCCGTAGTTGAAAAGAACTTAGTCCAAAACAAACTTAACATTGTAGTTGAAAACCATGTTCTCCCGTACATTGATATACGACACGGTTAATTCTCCTAAGTTTGTAATCCTAAATATTTTTTTGTGATAAAATTACAAATTACGGTTTTTGGACTTTTTCCTTTACCTGTGCTGTGAAACCTTGCTTCTTGCCAATTTCATGATTCTAGGTCATCGGTAAGAATCGATAAGTAAATAGTAACCGGTCGGTCCCTTAAAGGTTTTGATTTACTTGCGAGTATCAAAGTATGTCGCCTAAATGCCCGTATTTAGGGTTCCGTACCAAAATGGTAAAAAAGGAACCCTTACGGTGTGACTCAGTCTGTCTGTCTGTCTGTCTGTCTGTCACAGCTGGATATCTCAAGAACTAGTAATGCTATCAACTTGAAATTTGGAATAGTTTTAGATGACGTTTACCCAACTATTTTACAAATAAGAAAAAATTAAAAATATTTATGTTTTTTTTGTAACAGGGACTGAGGGGGGGTCTTAAAAATTCAAAGTGAAGCTACTAGGGCATATGGGGTATCATTTGAAAGAACGCTATTTGCACATTTTCAAAAAATTTTTGATTTTTTTTTAGGCCCCATAGTTTTCGTGTTTTGATGAAAAATGTAAAAAAAATACAGTTCGGAGATAAGGGGGGGCCCCTTATCTCCGAAGTTTGCAAAGATAAAAATCTGAAATTATTCTATGTGATGAGAAGTTTATGTAAAGATTACAGGAAAAATAAAACGATGTCTCTAAATAGCACACTTTTCACACACACGCACACTTTCAGAAATCGGAACGGAACCCTCGGTGCGCGAGTCCGACTCGCTCTTGACCGGTTTTTTTTTTATTGCGGTGACTTAGAAGCTTGATTTTTATTAGAGCTCCAAGGGATTATAGGCCTACGTAGTTGATATTAATTTCAAATAGATACCTCCATGCGTTCCCGAGAAATAGGGTATTGACAGACTGACAGACAGACAGACGGACAACGAAGTAATCGTATAAGGGTTCCGTTTTTCCTTTTGTGGTACAGAACCCTAAAGAATCACCTATTTCATACAAAAGGGCAATAGGTCATAGTAGGACCGCGTGATCGACCGTGTAGGTAGAATATACACGGTGAAAATGCGTGGAACAGCAGATTTTTTTTTAAATACCCGGCATAAAGTTTCAACGTTGGAGGGTCTCTAGAATCATGGTCACAGTTCGTCAGTGTCCCTTACACCGTATACACGTTCAGCTACTTATTCTTTGTTATTTAACAGTGTAAGCTGTGGGGTGACGCAGAGTTGGACATTCCCGTCGGCTTCGTGAACTGGAGCGCGTTCCTTTGTCAGCTGAACCTGGACCACCTCGTCAAGGAACAGGCGTAGAGGATTTGTATCTTTAAAAGTTAGGTAATCATATTCAAATTCTAAGGATTTCTTGATGCCCCATATCTAGGATACAAATAGTGCTGTCCTGTGGCCCTAGGCAGAAATATACTTATATTTTTGCAAATACTCTATATTTTTACAACTACTGTTAATCAGCACGTGTATGAATTATATTTTTGACATTTAGGTACGTCAATAGGGATGATGAAAAAAAAAATTCTATTTAGTCCGTCAGTGAGATAATAAGAAAATTTTATACTTACACGTATTTTTTGCTTCAACAATTAACAAAAAATTACTTAGATAAAACTCATTGAAGTTGGGGAGGGGGGGCTCGCAACGTCACAACTTTATCGAACTACGTAATAAAATCTGCGTAATAAAAATAATAAAATCGCCGTAATCTGTTGATTACGTAAAAAAAGAAAAATACGTATCCAGTGTTTTTTAATTATCTACATGATGGACGGAAAAAAATTTAGTTATCATCCTTAATGCCTTTAAAGCCTAAATTTAAAAATTAGCTTTTTTGCAAGTGGTTCCATGAGCTGGGCCGGCAGTCTCGACATTCTTTACGATTTTCGTTACGACATTCGTTAACTAATTACATGCTCTGTGGTCCTAATGGGCTCCCCTCGACCCTCGAGACGGGTAAATGGTAATAGTTCGATTTTATTAAAGACACACAGATGACACAGACACATCTTCGAGCCCGTTCCTTAAAATTTATCAGACCACAGAGCAACGTAACGATCGTTAGGGCAACGTTAATAATGTCGAGACTACCGGCCCAGGTCTGAGGTAATTATAAAAGGTTTAATTAATACCAGGCCTAAAATACTTATAAGCAAGTATTTGAAACAGAGTATCTTCAGTTATTTAAAAATCAAAATACATACTCAGTGCTTCCGTGAAACCTGTCAGGCTTGGGATAGCTATGTCCCAATGTGTAGGTATGTATGTATGTATGTAGCATTTCATATCCCTTACAAAATAATGTAGAATCGTTCAATTTGCCAAAATATATAACTATGTAAGTAAGCATAGATTCACATAATATAGTCAGCAACAAAAGTCGATTAACACGTCAGTCATGAAGTTAATCTTAATTATTTAACAAAATATTTAATAAAAAAAATTAGAACAGCATTATAAAACTATTTAATATGAAATGCTGAAAAGCAGTTTATCAAGTAATTTTGTGTAAATTTTGATGATTTGTGTAAACGTGACAGTTTTAATGGACTTCTGTTGCTAACCTTATCTACCACCTAACCTACCATAAAATCATTAGAGGACTTTAACGATTCAGCATCCTAGTAATAAATAGTCCATTTCATAACAATATGAGAGACAGCTACTCGATCTACGCAGATTCCTTATTCACAGTTTAAATAAAACAATAGTTTTAGCTTGTATTGCACAAGAAGCTTCGGAATAGTAAAGTTAATTAATTATTTCAACTATTTGTACAATTTCAACAATTCTGTAATTATGATGATGTGTTTTTGGTGTGAATATATATATTTTTTGTGATTTAATCTAGTCTTTTTATTCGTAACCTGATGGCGTTTGATTTTGCCCTAGATATTTATAATTTGGGGAATAATTAACGACTTGATACTTAGGTACTTGAAATGGCGGCAGGTCACGGGAACAATCTGCGACTTCCCTTAAGTTTAAGGGGAAGATAATATATAAAACAATGGTTTATTAGACCTGCTGTCTTGTATGGACCAGAATGGTGGGCCACAAAAGGGATGAATGAAAGGCAATTGCATGCAGCTGAGATGAGAATACTAAGAGGGATGCGTGGTGTTACACGAATGGATAGAATAAGAAATGAGTAAGTACATAGAGGAAGTTTGAAAGTGGCACCGGTGACTGAAAAGTATGGGCACGTGATGCGGAGGAATGAGGAAAATGTTGTGAGGAAAGTTTTGAGTAGGTATGAATGTCGAACTAGGTTAAGAGTAGGGGAAGACCAAAGAAACGATGGATGGACTGTAGGAAAGATGATACGGCTAGAAATGGGGTGACTACCGAGATGACGACTAATAGAGAAGATTGTAATAAGGGCAGGTGAATGATGAAATGATGACTTACCCTGAAATCGTGAAGCATTTACTGGCTAGATTGTTACCTACTTTCTTTTATAGTGATGGAGATAAATCATATTTCACAAATAAATACACAGCGTCCATGTTTCGAATTTGTATAATTATTTTTTCGATCACAATAAATACGTTTTAAAATCATTCACTCTGTATTCTCACTATAGTTACAATTAAAATACATATTATCATAGGTACATTACATTCACTGTTGCAAACACATCTTCACAACATTGAACATGTTACGTGATGTAGGAGTTAGGACTAAAGTGACGTAGATATAATTGTGATTGTTATTACAAATGGCTACACACCTCATTCACACATCCAACTAGAACTGAAAATAAGAAATAAATAACTTAAAACTAAACGTACACCTAAATGACTTCGTTCTAGTAATAGAATACCGAATTATTTTAATTGATTCGATGTCATTTATTTTAATTGATATGTCACTATTTCACGTTCATGTCTGTAATAGTTGTCGATTTTTTTATTAAGTAATTTGATCTCAATGTCATGTCAAGTAATTTTAGCTTCGACTTTCCGAGAATATTCAATTTTGTTTTATATTTTATTTTCCTCCATAAAAATGTTTACTTATTTCACACGACTCGTCTTTTGTATCGTTACATGGCACAAAGCATTCACTTGTGTCGATGCAGGCATACATTTACTTCACTCATATCTTGCAAGAGGTACACAACATTATCTCCTAGGCATTTAATTTATGACACTGGACGGATTCGTTATACATAATTTAGATACCTAACTATAATTTACATATTTACAATTTTCTTTTATTTTAAACGGTATTGTTAATTGGCATTAAAGTTTGTTGGTTTCCTTTAAAAATATGAAACATGAAGTTTTGAATAAGGTATTTAGTTTATTAGCTTTAAAACTTTTCACGTGACGTTTCATATTTTCATAGTAGCCGGTAACCAATTCTTAGGTACAATAAGTATGGTACTTCACTTATCTGATTGTATTTGTGGAGTTTCTATATTATTTCCTACGCCTATATCACTAAACAATTTGTTTTAACTCGTGGGTTTGTCTATTCACCGTGTATGAAGGTCCTTAGAGATCAGTAACTTTAGATGACGTACCGCCAACAATACCTATTATTATTTGCGTGTAATTAAATTAGGCTACTATTACACTAATCACCACATGTCCTTCACTCGCTCTGCCGCTGGTATTTGAGGACGGTACCTAGAAAACAATGAAATCACACTTTTACTATGTACTCACTTTGTTTCGCTATTCGCAGAAATACACAAGACAGTAATACCGCAGAATAATAAAGCTACAGTAGTTTATCTGGGCAGTGATCTTGAATTAATTACCTCGGCCGGTCGGTAGATAAATATACGCGTCCGTCCGTGCGTAACTGCCGCGCACTCGAACTCGCCTGGTTACTTGTAATTCGACGTATTCCTTGCAGGACGTCATAGTAGGGTTAAAATGCAACAAATGCAGGCAGCAAATGTTCTACCGAAATTCAACAGTTTTTGAGTTAGTTAGATTTTTAGTTTTTTTATGAAAAATACAATTCAAACAATTATTTTCGGCGCGACTTTACTGTTTAAGTTAGATGCCGTAGCAGATCTTTGTTAAAAATGAAAATTTGAAAAATGCCTAAAAGTTTGGCAAACATCACTAATTAAACATTTTATTTTTCGTAATTTATATTTTTCTTAGACGAAAACAACAAAAAAAAAAAAAAAATGAATTTCGGTAGAACATTTGGTGGCTTAATTTGTTGCATTTTAACCCTACTATGATGTCCTGCAAGGAATACGTCGAATTACAAGTAACCCTGTATACTGTAATTTCGAAGCGCGTCGTTTCGGCCGTTTTCTATGAAGATGTACTATTGTAACATTATTATTCTGTGGCAATAGTAAATTGCTATATTTATTCAATAATGAATTATGGAAAACCGAGTTCTTTTTATAAAAAGTGGACAGTTAGCAGAATAATAACTCTATGGATACGTCAATTTAACACAATGGCGACGCTCTCGATTCACAAATGGTGAATTTGCATGTTTGCATCAATACTCACTTTACAAAGTAATGTCAGCAAGCAGCACTTATTTAACATAGCGACAAGACTGAGAAGTACTCGTAATGTACCTATGCGGAGGAATGGAAGGCGGCGACGCCGGGAGAGCCCCCGCGGCCAGTGGTGACATCTTGATACCGGAACTGTTACCGTTTATGCTTGACCCCAGACTTGATGCTGAGTCCGCTCTGAAACATTTAACATTTTGAAATAAGTACTTACTTCTGAAATGTAAGCAATACTTTTTATTTCAACTGCTGGACATTATCCTCTACATTATCAGTAGTTAGTCCTTTCGTACTTATATGTAAACACCTCAACAGGTTCCAGGACACTGAATCCATAGACGTATTAACCAATAAACTTATTTAATGTCTCTTCTGTGTTTCTCAAAAGTTTTAAACATGATGATTCCACAACGGTTTTGAGGATTTTTCCAGGTCGGTAATAACGAAATCATTCGGACTGTTCTCTCATTTACCTGTCAATCTGTCTCCTGAAGAGCGGGTACCTCCACGGTGAGTTAGGTTTCCTCTGCTCATGCTGGTACGCGGGATTATCCCGACCCCTCTCGTTCTCGCTAACAACTGTCATTGAGACCTGCCCCTCCTCACGGGTCTTTGATGACAGTCTTCTGCAATTTTCAGAAGCGCTACGAATTAGGGACAGAAAAACTGAGTTTTTTATGCAGGCAGCGGTGTTTTGTCGTCTACCTACAGCTACGTACATAGCTGGGATAAGATTACTACTTAAAAATAAGGTCACAGGTTAATTAGTAGGCACTGTGCTTGAAGCTGAGGTTTTCATATAGAAAATTACATTATTTGACTGGGGAATCTAAAACGGTGCACTGAATCTTCAAGTTAACGTAAACATAACGAAGGGTTAGGGTTAGGGAGAAGTGTACTTGAAGTACAACAAAATACCTTCATTACATCGCCATATTCGTCAAATTATGGTACATAAATAACACAATGACATCAATTCGGTGGTGTCACGAGGAATAGTGATTTCTGTCATTCATGATGATGATTCCTCGTAACACCATAACATGTGGTGTAGAGTTTAGTGGTGTCATGGGGAATGAACGATATTTTGCCAGTTATGACACAGATTAGTAGGTATTTTGAAAAGTGCTATCTGTTTCACACCGCTTGCTCTGCTTCCCCCCCCTGTCGTGACAGAGAGAGTTGCAAGTCTTGGAGGCAATTACCTACATTTCCTTTTTGAAATATTGTTTCGTGCGATAACGTTTTCACCCCCCTAAACCTTTACGAAATGAGACAATTTTGGTCTTATTAGATTCAGTACATCTTTATCTAGGTCTGACGGTTTGAGGACGATTTTCTTTTAGTAATTCAGTTTACCTATAAACGGAACAAAACATCATCCGATGGTAAAAAAATCATCATCAGTAATTGTGAACCTATGGGGTTCGCAACTAACCCCCCTCAACCCCCCGCTGGGGTTTTCGGTTTATAAATTAGTACATAAAAAACATTTGAGGGGTTAATAAAAAATAATAAAAACTCTCGAGGAAGTTTTTAAGTCACAAGTTTTTAAGTTATACAGTTATTTAGATGTTAATAACTTATATCGTACGCAATATTTCTTTAAAATAAAAACTTACAGACCTAGTTTTTCATATCTACAACATTTCTAAAAAATATGAAAATTAGACTATGTTTACGGGGGAAAAACGTTATAGCTTTTTGTATGACAATTTACAGTTTCACAATGCTCTTAAGTCCCATGTAATATACCTTGAAGTTACAAAATATTTGTCGCCTCAACTAATATGTAGTGTAACTGGTAATTAGTGACCGATACCTAAACACAGATTGTGCTCATGATAACAAACTTGTTATCTTGAGCATAATCTGTGTTATTAAAGTTACAACTTTTACTATGGGACCAAACCTGAAATCGCGAAAAAAAAATCAGCTGCTCCCTACATTTTGACGACTTCTGCGAACACGAATGTATGACCCACCTGATTTTTTTTTCGCGATTTCAGGTTTGGTCCTTTAATAAAAGTTGTTTGTTATCATGAGTACAATCATGTGTTTACGTATCGGTCACTAATTACCAGTCACCCTATATAAACCAGGCAAGTACACTATTTTTGTTTAATTTAATGGCTATGTCAAAATCTATGAATCCGAATGGCATAACTCATCTATCTCTCTCTGATCTGACCATAACCCACCTTAGTATCCTAGTAGGTAAAGAAGCCTGTATCTGAGGCCTGGCTCGCTGTCGACTGTCAACGATGAGCACGTGTCTATCGTACGGCGTGTCGTAGTCCACCTCCAGCACTGTGGAGAACTGGTGCGGCCAGATCAGGTCTAGGATTGCGATTATTAAACCCACTGCTACGCATATACAGCCTGAAACGAAAAATAAACTACAAATTAGGCAAATTATAATAACATCATCATTCTCCTGCCCTTATCCCAATTTATTTGGGGTCGGCGCAACATGTCCTTTTTTCCATACTTCTCTATTAGTCGTCATCTCGGTAGTCACACCCTTTCTAGCCATGTCATCTTTCACACAGTCCATCCATCGTTTCTTTGGTCTTCCCCTACTTTTATAGCCATCGACATTCATACTCAAAACTTTCCTCACCACATTTTCCTCATTCCTCCGCATCACATGCCCATACCATGACAACCGGTTTCCGCACAACTTTTCAGTCACCGGTGCCACTTTCAAACTTCCTCTTATGTACTCATTTCTTATTCTATCCATTCGTGTAACACCACACATTCCTCTTAGCATTCTCATCTCAGTTGCATGCAGTTGCTTTTCATTCATCCCTTTTGTGGCCCAACATTCTGATCCATACAAGACAGCAGGTCTAACCATTATTAACCACCAGGCAAATTATAATAACACGATGTAAAAAGGGAGTGTGTCTAATGTATGTAGTTATTACTTACAACAATGATCAGCCTGTAACGTTTCCCACTGCAAGGACTCAGGCCTCCTCTCTGTGAGAGAGTGGGCCGTAATCCACCACGCGGGCCCAGTGCGGGTTGGGGATGTCACATGTCTTCGATTTTTTGGGTTTAGGACATGTCGGTTTCCTCACGATGTTTTCCTTTACCGTTTTGAGAGCAGTGGTGATGAAATAAATTACACAAAGTAATGTGCCTGCCTGGGTTCGCACCCATCACAACAATGATAATTCGTATAAATTATCATATTATAACAGCATCAATGACGTGGTTCTGCACTACTACCTATCTTTTCTCTGCTAACCGTGGTTGATCTGCCATTTTCTAAACGATGCACTATGACATTACGATACAAGTACATATATCTAACTACGCCACAAGAAATTAACGTCCCCAGCGGGCCGTGTGGCTTGATATTATCTATATGATAGAAGGTACAATAAAACAGCTTCACAAACCTTACCTGCTATCAAAACAAGCCAGAAACACCATCCTAGCGAGAAGAACAGCATGGCTCCGTCGAGGCGCACGACTAGAGGAGCGTGAGGTAGCGACGCCCAGTAGCCCCCTGCGGCGGCGCACAGCACCACTCCCAGCGTGGCCATGGCGTACGCGCCGTATCGCGGCACCACCACCAACAGCAGGTTCATCAGTAACCACAGAGCAAGCGCCGTCCTGGAACACGAATAAGGTTTAATTAGAATATGTCGCTATTGCTATGCTAAGTAGATGATTAATTGTTTTTTGGATAATTTTAGCAGAGCAGTAATTTTGACCTTATGCTTTCTTTAAATATTGGTAAATTTGGTATAGGACAGAGAACAGAAAACATGTGTAGTATGACGTCTAAATTTCCAAAAGGGTTAGTTAGGCAGAGGTGGACACCCACATTTCGATAGTTAGTGATTAAGTTTCGTGTAATAGTGAGCCTATTGCCTTGAAGAAGACCAAGAAATAAGCTAATAGTGCCCATACCATAGCAGCGTAGATGTGGTGTATCCCGCAGCGCGGTACTTAGCCCCCCAGTCGAAGCCCTCATGCTGTACGGCGAAGTGTTCCGCGACTGACAGCAGAGGGAAGGGTAGACCTCGCGCCAGACCGTCGCGGTAGAACTCCTGGATGGCGCCGGCCTCCTCCCAGCGGAACTGCTCGTTGTAGTCCACGCCTGGGTCGCCCACGCTCGTATTGCCCCAGGATAGGGCTGGAAAAAGATAATTACACACACAATTTAAAAGTTCTTACAAGGATTCACGTCATTTCAATAACATGGTTAGTTGCAGATGAGAACAAAATTTTTATATCCTGGCTTTTTTATCATGTAACTGTTACTGATCATGATAATTTTATTCCGTCGAGCTTTGTAATGCCGGGGCCACATTAACGTCATAGTCAATGCCCATAAACGCCATAAACATCGCGGTAGTTAAATTCAGTCAAGATTCGGTCAAATTATCGCGGTAAGTGGTGGCTACACCTACGGCTAACGCCCTTCAACGCGATAATCAACGGCACATCAAGATATTATGTGGCCCTGGCATAAGAGCTACTTATGTACATTTGCAAGTATTTCAAAATTTTTATTGTGGCTAATGAATTTGAATTTACCCAGCAGCACTACTTACCGAACCCATGTTTTGGATCCCTTTAAATCAGGCCATAGGATTAGGTTCAGTATAATACCTGTAATGTCACAGAAGAACGCCTAGCCTTTTTAACCGACTTCAAAAAGGAGGAGGTTCTCAATTCGTCGGAACCGTTTTTTTTTTTTTTTTTTTTTTTTTTTTTTATGTATGTTCCCCGATTACTCGAAAATGGCTGGACCGATTTGGATTTTTCTTTTTTTGTTCGAAAGGGTATACTTCCCAAGTGGTCCCATGATCATCAAGTCAGGATTTGATGATGGGATCCCATGGAAATCGAGGGAAACCCTCAAATTTTATGGGCACACTTATATCGATTTCGGTATTTTTATAGTAACTAGTGCATTTGCTCTCGGAAAGTATCATTTGGTGAACTGGAACTAATGATGAAGACCACAGATGGCCATCGGAAATACTCAATTATATCTAAGTATATCACAGGTTGCGATTCGATTACTTATGCTTTATGCTCGTCAAAATGCATAATGGTGATGGTGACTTCACCATGAGCTCCAGTTCTCTTGGTTCTTACTAGGAGAACTCCTCAACAATTGACGTCCCTGCATCGGGAAAAGCAATATTTTGTAAAACGTGATGAGCAGTTGACATTGGGTTATTGTAACTTAGATAAATTAGAAACTGACCCACTAAAAAGTGAAAAATAAAAACTTTTTTACAAAAAACAAAACCGACTTCCAAAAAAAAACACTACAAAGTGAAAAATAACTTTAATTTCGGAAGTCGGGGGCAAAACCTAAAATACAGATCCAAAGACACCGACTTCCGAAATTAAAGTTATTTTTCACTTTGTAGTGTTTTTTATTGGAAGTCGGTTTTGTTTTTTGTAAAAAAGTTTTTTAATATTATTAAAAGCCTAGCTGAGATGTGCCACTGCAGGGCAAAGGTGTCTCTAACTACTCTCTTTCCATTTCTCTCTATTTAAAGTTGCTAAGGACCAGCCGGTTGATTCTGTAAAAATCTCAGCGTGAAAACTTAGGTGAAGTGAGTTTATTTTTGCTAGGAATTGACACTATTGATAGTTCACTCCACGCTCATTTCACCTAAGTTTTCACGGTGAGATGGTTACAGAATCGCACTGCAGTTCTTGTTGAAGGAGTCCGGCTCAACCCGCCATCTCCATCTGGGCATGCCGCAATGTCACTTGCCATTAAATATAAATATTTGTTGCACATTGCAAGCACATTGTATTTATCATACCGGTGAGCGTGACGTTGACATGTCCGAGCCCCACGTGCACGGCGAGCCAGCAGTCCAGGCGCTCGGCGGAGAAGGCGCGGTAGGCGGCGCGAGCCACGCGCGCCCCCGACACGTGCCACGACGAGCCATGCTTACAAACTGGAACCAACACAACAAAAACATTGGTAAGAACACCGAGGCTTGATGACAAAAGAACTGATAATAGTTATTTTTAGATGAAAAAGTGTCGTATCTTGATCTTTGACCTAAAACGTAACTACAGATCCATCTAAAAAACTACGCGAAAGAACTTGTTGAGGTTTGTATCACAATGATTGCAGACAATCGAAACTTTCCAGCTAAAAATATTCAGATTAGAACTTTGCATACAACACGGTTTTGCCTTGTACCGTTATTAATATTATCGCAACCGGAATATCAGTACTTGCATTGAATTTATAATGAATCATGTCAGTATGAGTATCAGTAAGCGTAATCTGGAACAGTGAAATTAACATTTCATGAGCTTATTCGATACCTTGTGTAGTGTATGTCCACACGACGACAAGAGATGAAGAGGTGTACGCACGATGTGTGCAGCCAAAATTGCGTTTGACACACGAAAATCGCGGTCAATGGCAAAAGGCAAGTTGATTTCACCACTCGAGCGGCCACCCGAAACAATGGCAGATTCATTACGAAAAATGTACAAAATCTTTACTAAACAAATCTTAGTTTGATTAAGGTCAAGACATCAAAATATTAAGAGCTCTGTCGAATTTATGATTTTCAAACTCAAACTCAAACTCTTTATTGCATTCATGTGTAGTTAGTTGTTAGGTACAATCAGTTTCAGTCTATCTACAGACGTGTTTTCTGCCTTCTTAATCTTTGCCTTGGTGATTTTTTTCCTCATCATCATACATCATTAACCTTTTCTTAGTGAACTCGTTATGGTTGGCTTCCAGTTTAATTAGATATTATTGATGATATATTATTACGGCATGGTTTTCCTCATTAAGTGCACGGTTCATCTTATTTTTTCATCATCATTATCAAATCTGCCGTAAGATGATGTGAAGATGCTGGATAAAGGCCTCACGTATAACACATTCCCAAAATATTATACTATATATCCTTAAAATATTTGCGTTTCACATTTCCAAAAGTTTCATAAAATTGTGTAAAAATCATCTAAGCATTATATACATGAAACTCAAGTTGCACTGTTGATGCAGTATATATTCTTAACGTACGTCAAGCGTGATTGAGAAATAAGCATCCCAATCATCTTGTCAATTATTGTAAAGTATCTATCAACAATTATTTTCGTCATCTATAGTAGATCTCTATAAATCGTACGATAATTTATATTTCCTCACCGTTTCGTAGACATTTACGAAACACTACTATTAGTTTTATCTTAGTAAATAAAACTTTACTGAATTTAATAAATAATCTTGTTTCTTGTTGTTTTTAAGCAACGTACTTGCATTTTAATTAAGTGTCCATTAGGATTTTCATGGCAAATGAGAGTAATTAAGTCGTTAAAATCGTTGCCAAGGTTGTTACGTCTGCTGCAATGATTGACGCTTTAAATGTAGTGTTAGAATTGTAGAATTGTACCTACTGCAAAAACTGTGCGCTTACGTCTCACTAATAATTATGAACACAGAACAAAGAAAGTCGAAAGTTTTATATTCCATGAAATGCTTACCTAGAATGACGGTGCCGACGAAGAGACTAAGTGTGACTATCGTGAACGTTGAAAACCTCTGTAACAAACAATGGATAGGTCTTAATGTAGCTGTTATGAGTTACACCTAGTCATTATCTTGATGGCTGCAGACGTTTCGTAAATAACGCTGCAGTCCGTAGTACAATCAGGTGGAGATAATATTATGTTAGGTGTAATATTAAACAAAACAATAGCCATTAGATTGTCAAGAATGTCTATAGATATAGTGAGTTAATAAAGCTTTATTATTATTTGTGTGTAGGTCAGCTACCAATGCAGACTGTACGATGAAAGGTGTAATGGAAGGTTTATGAAGACATTAAACTGTAACTGTAATTACATAGGTATTTGATTGTCCATTTGAAGAAGTATGCTGAAGTCATAAGAAATAATTATGTTTATAGGCAGGAATTCAATTATTGTGTAACAACATACTTACTTGAAGTAAGTTTGAGAGATACTTAAACCATTCTAAAAATGAACGCCCCTCCACAGCGTTTACGCTCACATGCAATGAAGGTGTATAAACACAATACACATAATTGGTCTTTGTCATTGGTCAACAACTAAACTAAATAAATATTTTACAGACTACATAAAAATATACATAATGACACTGATTTTTTTATGCAAACGGTACCTACCCAACTTGCCCAAACGTCAAATAGCGATTTGTCGGCCAACTAGTGTATAAATGACACGAACGCGCGACAGAGCGAACGTGTCGTTCCATACAAAGCGATCGCTCCCCGACGTACAAGTGCTAGTACCTGGACTGATCGCTCGATTAATTGACCTCTAAATACTGTGACGAGTCCATGTTTTTAGTATTTCCTCTCACACATTGAAATAATCACGTTTTGTGGAGGGACGTTCATTTTTAGAATGGTTTGTCTATACGAGTATATGCCTTGCCTAATAGAGTCCCGTAGAGCTATAGAATCTTTAGTACTTAGTGTCGAACTATTACAATGACATCATGTTGTTATCATTAAACTGTATCTAGTTCTAGAGGTATGTAAAAAAAGACTATCATAATGTCAATCTTCGGGAAGGTGAAGGTTTGACATTTCTGGTGTTCATTTGATTCTTAGACTGTAATCAAGTCTAAACTGCAGAGGCGATACAACCTTGCACAGGAACTGTCATCAATGAATGACCAAAGGGGTCTAAGTGAGAAGTAAATGCGTTGTCAGTCGAGTGGTACACGGTGTTAGTCTAAAGGTGCCTACAGATTTGCTCGATTTTTGACGATTGACACTTCTTGGCGATCGAGATCGTACCTTTTGTGTCCAAATCTTCAAAAAGCTGAAAAATCTTAAAATTGATCGTCAAAACACAGCATATCGAGCGATAATAACGATCGTCATCGAATCTGTCTGTAGGCACCTTTAGTAGCCTTCAAGACATGGCTTTAAAAACTGAACTTTTATTTTAAACGTCAAACAACATATAAGGAGTACAACCTCTTTCCTGATGCCGGGGAAGACAGCGAGGAAGGCGACGTAGAGCGTAAGCGCCGCGATGAGTAGCGCAAGCGCAGGCACGTCGGCCGCGACAGCCGTGCGATTGTGGTACGCATACAGGGTCGGCCCGCCTTCCTCGCGGAACGCGTCGAACCAGCCCTTCATCGCTCACCCAGCCTGAAACAAGGAGTTGGACTCTTAGTGCTGAGCTAGATTGGTGGAAGGAGATAGTTAGAAACATCTTAAGTTTTAGTAGTTATAACGAACGTCTTGTTCGTGCAGAATCATAGAAATTTATAAAACAGTGCAGAATAAACAAATTTTATTTATTTTAAAATATATTTGGAAGACGTAGTTTCACTCAAACGGCCCTTCAACAGGTCAAGAAGGACAATCTCAGATAGAATTTCACACAAAAGTGGCAGTTTGAACGGAATCTAACATACAGCCTGGTTCCCAATGATATAATTATCCACATATTGTGGGCCTTGTTACGACGTCGACGCTTTGCTAACAGAAATTACGAGAAAGAAGGCAATTAAGTTTTAACTAAATTACACACATTTATCATTTTTATGATCCTTGGTTTCATAAAATAAAAGCAACGTAAGTATGTTACAACTAGTCATCATAAATATTAAAGTTGCTAAAACTGTTCCGGCTGAGTATTTTTTACTATCGAATTTTGATGAAACCTGGTGAAATACTGCAGAAATTCTGACATATTTACTATACACCTACTTCAGAAATTATTTTAGTTTAAAAGTGCATAAATTTGCTGTGTCATTTGAAGATAATATTCGGAGTCTGTGTGACAATTCTGCCATTTTTGAACAGAAGATGTTTATGGGGCAAGAATGTGTGATTACATGTAGGTCTCTTGTAACTGAAAGGAATCGGCTGAACGGAATGCTTATTATATAAGGTAAATTCGATAACCAATTTTAATTAGCTTATCATAATAATAATTATTGGAGTACTTATAAACCTACCAATTTATAAATTGGTTACGCAAATACTAATGGAACGTAGTAATTAAAATCAAACATAACCTACGGAGCGGTTAATCGAATGGCATTAGTCGGCATTTTAGAGATACATTCCATACATACATATGTATTAATATTCAGATTATAGGCTAAATAGGCTTCATGATCATGCAATGTAAATAATAACTATGTAAATGTCCATGTATGCAACATAGAGACAAGTTAAGGGTAGGTGCATGCTCGGTGTCGGTCCTGGCACAGACAGATATGTTAATAAGACGAGTTTCGTACTTGACACGAATATTCAGTGCAGCAGATCTATGTATTGTCACTGTAGATGTTTACACTAGTTCCTGTCTACTAGCTGACGCTGACCCGATAGATGTTGTCCTGTAAAATAAATCTGCCTAGCCTTTCCCAACTATGTTGGGGACGGCTTCCGGTCTAACCCGATGCAGCTGAATACCAGTATTTTACATGGAACGACTGCCTATCTGACCTCCACAACTCAGTAATTGGGTAATACGATACCCCTTGGTAAAACTGGTTGTCAGACTTTCGGGCGTCTGACGAGCCGTAACGACTGTCAAAGATCCACGAATGACAGCCGGCTTTCCGAGGCACGGAGGAGTCGCGGTATGTAAAGATCTTATCCACTGAACAACCCCGGCAAACGTAGCTTAACCTGATGGATCGACCCGTGCGGCTGTTATTACTTAGTCACGAGCTCCTCTTGTCCTGTCCTTTCAAAAATTCATATAAAATTCCCATAGAAAATGCACTTTCAGTTTTATTGAATTTTCCAATTTTCATACAAACCCTTGTCCTGACTATTACAAACACAACAAAAAAGAATTAGCCAAACAGGTGCAACAGTTCTGAAGTGATGCGAGTATATTCGGCGATTGATTTTTACGAGGGCTGCTATTTATGTATCTGGAATAACAAAGTGAGACAAACATTTATCATTTACTATGGTTTTATTGCTTTTCAAAATATTCGCCATGATGATCGATGCACTTTTGCATACGTTGGAACCAATTTTCGTAGAACTTTTTCCATTCGGATTGAGGTATTTCCAGAACTAGACAGCATTTGACGCACCCTGATTGTACTTTTGCAACATTTTTTTACAACGATGTTCGTGTAATATTTTATTTAAACTCGTCATACTTATGCCCAGAGACGCTTCTATCTCGCGATATATAACATGACGATCTTGCATTACTATCGCACAGCATCAATATTTCGAGGTACAACAACCGATTTAGGGCGACCTTCTTTAAATTCGTCCGTGATTAAACTCACTAAACCAGTGATACACAGTAGTTTCCGATGGTGCTTCGTACCCAAAAGTCGAAGTGAGTTGATCGATGCACTTTTTTTTGAGTTAGCCCTCGGCGAAAATCGTAATAAATTATAGCACGAACATTTTCACGAGTTAAATCCATGGTGATAAAGACACGCAATTTTCAAAATGACGCCACAAAGTAAAAACAAATGACAGCTACATGAAACAAATTGTATTCTTCACCCAAAGAGTTCTATTTTTAAATGCTATAATTACTTTTTAAACATTGTTCTGTAACTGGCCAGTTCCGGATACATAAATAGCAGCCCTCGTATTTATGTAGAAGATAGATAGATATATTAAAAATGTTATAATTATGTAACCAACTAGTTTGGCTAATATGTCTATACAAATAAATAAAATTGAAGTGTCTGTTTGTAATGTCGAAATAACAACGTTTTACTAAATGCATATGAAAGTATACGTACCTATAGTATAAGGAACTTATACCAAAAAGATTTTAAATTTTTTGTCTGTCTATCTGTCTGTTTGTTCCGGCTAATCTCCGAAATGGCTAAACCGATTTTCACGAGACTTTCCTTGGCAGATAGCTGATGTTATAAGGAGTAACTTAGGCTACTTTTATTTTAGAAACAAATTAGAGTTCCGCGCAAAAATTTAAAAGCCATGAAATTTTGAACAAGTAGCGCGGGCGGGCGATGCAACGCGGCGGATGCAAGGGAGTTTTATTAAAATTTGTCTGTTATTTTAGTATATTGTGTATCTGACGACTTACACGCGAACGAAGTCGCGGGGCACAGCTAGTCTCTAATAAAATTATCGTTATGGCTAGATTGTATTAGGCTAAGTTGGGTAAACTGGTACATCACTACTAATTTTAGTGATTGGACTTTTCGCGAGATTTACGAGATGGATGGCATCCATCTATTTAGATACTAAAGGTACAGCTGTGACTACAGCTAATGATTAGTAAACAGCATTAAGTAGGTAGGTACAATCTGTGACTACTAATGCGTTTAAAAGTTGTTGTGGTTATGATTAAGGCCATGGAATTATAATGTAGCCAACCAACTCAGACCCTTTTTGGAAGGAAATCATTAAGATATTGATTATTGCCAGCATATTAAGCATTCGTTACCAGTTCAATTATAACAATTTAAAGCTATTTACAACCAAAACATTAACTTCAGTTCTAAGTGCCACTAACGTGGAAAAAAACCCTTTTATAATTCAGAAAACAATACAGAGTGTCGCAAAGAGTATCGTACGACGCGGCCGGAATGCGCAGGAGTTGCCTTGCGAAACACTCCTGCGTCGTTTCGCCTTTGGGAAACGGATGTAGTTGCCTTAAACACCTTATGGTGCACTCAGTTCATCCACTAATTAAATTACAAACTGCTCGCGATACTCCGATTGTATACCTTGCGTAACGAACCCACTGAGTGTGAAATACGGAGTAAATCGCGTTTAGTAAAAGCTGCAAGGACTACGATTGTGTGATTCGTATGCAGATAGCAGTTGCAGCAATGCCTCTGCATTTTGTTAAAAACAGTTGCATAAAGAAACAGTTTGTTTTCGAATTTTTCCTCTGTATCTACAGATGCCAAAATAAATAAAAGAACTATGAGGTTTGTGATCAGTTTAATCATTTCATTCACCAGTGCAGTGGTGCAGGACAGGAAGAATGAAAAATCTTCTTCATAAACCACGTTGACGAGAGCAGTGGTGCCCCAGTGGTAACGGCCGAGACTTACGATTTGTAGGTCGTAGGTTCGAACCCAGACAGGCGCTTTACTTTGTGTAAATTATTTCATAACCACTGCCCTCAAAACGGTGAAGGAAAATATCGTGAGGAAAACCGGCATGTCCTAGAAGCAATAATTCGAAGACATGTGACATCTACCAACCCACATTGGGCCAGCATGGTGGATTGCGGCCCAGTCCCTCTCACCAGGAGGAAGCCTCTGTCCTAGCAGTGGTAACATTATAGGCTGATTATGATGATGCGATGTTAAAAGAGGCAATAAGTAATACTGGTTACATACTTTAAACTATCATCGACTACACTTATCTCTCGTTAAGGATTCGATTACTATTTCTATCCAAGACGGGTTGAATGACATCTAGTAATATTACCACTTGAGTCCTACTCGTCTCATAGAGGCCGACGGAATACACACCTACATTCTTTCGTATTTTAACATTAAGTTCTATAAATAAAACCAATAATACTGACACAAATAAGCCGGCCATTGTACTTTAAAGGTCTTCAGAACCTTGAACTTAACGTAAGTGTCGGAAAATTCTTGTAGACTTAATTGGTATTTGATGAAAATTGAATACAATCAAATATTCAATTACTAATAAACTGTTGACCTCTATCGAGATAAAGTTCTTGACATAAATGCACGTGGAGTGGTTTGTCGGAAGTGCTGTGATGCCCGATGATAAGAACAAGTCGCCAGTGGGTGCGTACCGGAAGAAATGTCTCCGAAGTATTCCATCGAGGTTGGTTCACTTCATACAGAACATATGTAACCTTCGTGGAGGAGAACTGGTTACGATTAAGGCCCTATTAGCCAACTTCTCTGATACATACTTAAGCAATGTGAAATTATATTTGTGTCTATAGAGGCCTTACATGATGACAACGAATTTATTTTAGTTACAGTTGATTAATAGTCGATCTATATCCATATTCACACATTAACAAACAGATATTTAATATCTTAAGATTGAAACGTTATTTTTAAAGGAAAATAAAGAAGTTCAAGTACAAATTAAACACGATACTATTTACTTCGTGCAGTGAACACAATTTGACTACTATATGTGTTATGTTTATTTCTTTTAGAAGCAACCTTCATGCCAGACGAAAAACTGTGTTCAATAGAATGTTACAGTTATGTGTTGATTATTTCTTATTATGTAAATTGTAAACGACTTTGAAACTTTATTGTCTGGATATAATGGCGATGGTCACTCAGAATTCTTATTATCAAATGTATAGCGGAACTGTATTGTTTCAATGCTTAAATTAGTTATCTGTGGCAGTTTGTCTACGAAACGAGGACGAATATGAATGAACTATTATTTAGCACTTTACTACAGTTTTATGCTAATTGATTCGTTAAGGTTTTGTTTGCAGATGTTTATTGCAGTAGAATATCGGCTAGCAGTTTTAGTTTTATTACAAATATACTTATATCATCACTTTCGGATAAAAAAATATATCTCCTTTGATATTTAATTGTGAGTAATGACAATGATGATGTAAGTACTTACTATATTGAGTTTTCTTGTTGTGTTTTGTTTTGTGTTGTATTGAGTGAAATCAGTTAGACTGTCTAGTTTGACATGTGGGACGACTTGATGAATTACTCGTTATTTGAAACTATTGTAAAAGCCAATTATTTTTAAAAGAGTAACCATGGAGTTTCTTGCCGGCTCTTCTCCATAGGAAACGACAATTTGGAACCGTGCACCTAGCTTCTGACGTTTCATAAGTGCCCATGTAGGTTTATGTGAAATAAAATATTTTGATTTGATTTGATTGGAAATATTAATTGTGTAAAATTAAATAGTTGTAGGTAACTTTTACCTATAAGTGTTAACTATAAGAATTTCTCATCCTGTTTGTGACAGTGTATGTAATATAATAGGTCTTTACCTATGAAATTGCCGTTTTGTATGAAAAAATTTGAACGAATTTTTTTCATGTATTTTTTATTTGTATTAATCGAAGTAATCACCTATGCAATCAATGCATCTTTGCCAACGCAGTGGCAGTTTATTGATGCCCTTCTTAAAGAAATCAGCTGGTCGGGAGGCAACAAATTCTTCAAAGGCATTTTGTACTGCCTCTCGGGTATTTAATTTTTTTCCCGCCAAGAAGTTATCCAAATTCTGGAAAAAGTAGTAGTCCGTAGGCGCAAGGTCTGGTGAGTAGGGCGGATGACGGAGAGCTTCCAACCCCAGTTCTTGCAACTTGGAGACCGTCTGCTGTGCAGTATGAGGTCGCGCGTTGTCGTGCAGGAGCAGCGGAGACGAGCGATTGACCAATGCTGGTTGGAGATGTGCCAGCTTCTCCATCATTGTGTTCAGTTCTTCACAGTACACATCTGCAGTAATGCTCACCCCGTTTGGTAAGAAGCTGTGATGAATCACACCGGCGCTAGACCACCAAACAGTGACCATCACTTTTCTAGGGGTAAGTTTTCGTTTAGGGCATTGTTTAGGTGCTGAACCAGGATCCAACCAACTTGCTGAGCGCTTGCGGTTATCAAACAGAATCCATTTTTCATCGCAGGTAACAATGCGGTTCAAAATTCCTTCATTTGTGTGTCTGTTGAGCAGTGCAAGGCACGTCTCGACGCGTACTTCGCGCGGGCGATCATTGAGTTCGTGGGGCACCCATTTGTCAAGCTTTTTTACCTTGCCAATTTGACGCAAATGGACCAATATTGTTTTGACGCTAACGTCGAAAGCTGCTGCTAATTCAGCCGTAGATTGTGTATCATCAGCTTCCACAATCGCCTTTAATTCGTAATTGTCAACCAAAGTCTTCGGACGACCGCGAGGTTCATTTTTCAGGTCGAAATTTCCAGAACGGAAGCGAGCAAACCAATAACAGGTGGTGCGTTGGTTTGCAGTGTTAGCTCCGTAAACGTCGTTGATGTTGCGTGCCGCTTGTGCCGCGTTGCTGCCACGACGGTACTCATATTCCATAATTACTCGAATTTTTAACGTATCCATGATGACGAAAAAGATTGAAATGCGATGAAAATGTAACACTAATCAATAAACAAATGACTACTTTTGGAAAAAAAAATCCATGTTTTTAAAATAAAATGAATTTGAAATTAGAATTCTTAGCCAAACAAAAATTATTTTGATTTGAAATGGCCAGTACTGCAGAACGGCAATTTCATAGGTAAAGACCTAATATATCTATTTTATAATTGTTTCTACATAATATATTATTTATATTATATGTAGTTCAATGGCCAGAATTTTGTTGGAAAAGCCGTGATCGTCAACTCGTTAGTTTTGTCATCACATAAAATACCGGTTCAATCACACGACATTGATTCAAATCTTGCTGTTTTCTCAAGCTTACTACGGAACGCAAAAAATAAGCACAAGATAAGGTAGTTTCATATTTTATAGTCTTCTGTCAATATGTAAGTGTGTGCATACCGGTCAACCGGTGCTATTATAATGAAGTGGTTTACAAAGTTCAAGGGTGAACACTTGAACAGTAAATTACATGCATTATTTAGCTTTTGTTCATTTAATATAAATTGTCACTTAAGTCTTGTTAATAACCCGTTGCGTTGGCCTATAAATGGCATAATAATGTTCTTGTACATATAAAGCTCTTTACCGCCTAGGAATGTAATTGTAGGTAGGTACTAAGATTATGCATATATAATTGTATATTTAAACAATGGTTACGTAGTTTCAAGTTTATTGTACTAGAAACAGCAATTTCTTTATCTTTGTTATAGTGATTAAATACAGCAGTTTGTGTGTATAATGTGGACTGCTTCATGGATATTGGTGGAATGATATGTTGCCAGCAGTTACGTACATTGTGGCTTGGCTTTCTCTTTGTATAGCCGAGTGATGTGAGGTGCTCGAGTACGAGCAGAATGATGCAGTACCTCTTAATCCTTATTGTCCATGTTGGCGCATTGTGTTGTGTGTCTCATCTTGGTATACCGTTTCACAATAACTATGTTTACGATAAAGTTTGTCATGTTCAGAACAACAACTTGCTTTTAGAAATTTCAGCAATTTTGCTGAATTGTTTGTAATAGGTTTAAGTAAGTGTAAATACTTGGCATATGCATGTAATACCTACCTATACGTAGGTATGTTAATCTGTTTATAATATTGATGATCGTTTTCTTCATACGGCTTCCAACATACAGGCCAATTGGTACGACTATAAAAACCTACGACGATTATAATTCATATTATGGTAATTTCAAAAATGTCGCAATATTACTACTCTTTAAATTAGTTTATCTTTTAAAGATTATGTCAGACATCATAACAACCTACACCTATTTATACTCAAATAAAACAGTAATATAGAGTTCACTTTCATGGCCAAGTTTAAAATTAAAGTTATTTTTGTAGTACCTACCTTGTAATCGTATCGAAAAGCGCTATTTTGTGTGGTAAATAAACCAAAAGTGAACTACGTGAATGAAGTGTGTTTACACTTGAATATTTTGCTGTTTATTTTAAACTATTCCATATTAATAGGAGAATCGAAATCGAAAAAATAATATTTAGACTGGACAGTAAACATATTTAGGATTGAGCGATTGCCTTCAGACTTTATCTGGGAAGCAATTAAGAAAACAATATCTATCAGACAGATTAAATAATAGTGTTCACGTACCATACAAATGTCTTATACACGTCACATTGTCCGCCTACATTTTGCACAAAACGGCCGGCATCATTATGAACACCAATTTGTTAAGAATTAAGCTCCTATCAAGAAACCTTGCCCTGTAGCTCCCGGAAGCCGAGCTTGGGTCATTGTGCTCTGAGGAAGACCACCCCAGTAACCTTGTATGTCCATCGGTGATAGCAAGGGCGATCACAACCGTCAGATTACGCGAACGTAAATGTTATGTTAAATTGATGACTGTAACATCTAACATACAATTATTAAAAGAATGGAACCGCCAATTTGTAAGCGTTTCGTTTATTTTGCAGAGCCTATGTTGGGTTGTTTCTAATTAATGAATACGATTGCGAAGTTTGCGACCAATTGATTTATTTCTAATCGTTACGTCAGGGTACCTAATCGTTTTTCGAATATTGCGTATACCTAGTGATTTGAACTTTAGCTGTAAACTTGTATTTAAACCAGGCGCAAATACCCTGGGCTTCCACCAACCGAGAAAAACTCTAAATTAGTCATAAGTTATAAAGTTTTATAAGGATTCTGTATTTTTACTTTGTATAGGTACAGATACAGATAAGTCGTAGTCATCCTCGAAAAGGTTCATTGGCGAATTTACAGTAAATTGGTGCGGAAGGTTTTTTTTCCCCTCCTCCCAGAGAGAAACATTGCCCCCCTTGAGCGAAAACCTAGATCCACGCCTGGTTTAAGCGCTAACTCAGATAAGATCAAAAGGAAAAAAGTTACCTTGACCACTAAAACACTTGCTACAATAAATTGACAAAGCCACTTTAATAATTGTGTTTCTTTAATGTGTCTAATTTAAATAAAAAGTTCGTTTTCCTTGGAACACACAGCATTGTTCTGAGAACAAATCAAATCAAGGAACAGTACCGTACGTGCACGTCACATTAATCTTCAGCTCTCGGATCAGGAAAATGGCTCTTTGTCCATATCAGATGACTTCCAAGTGTGGTCATGGACCTTTCACGGTCGTTCGAAGTCGAGGGCACCGGGGACGAAGCACCTTGCCTTCATCAGTGACTCAACCTTGCTCCTTAAGAAGATTATGAGCGCATAACATGCGTGTCACGTATCGTCATATTATTATGACAAAGGTAGTACGATAAAGTTAGAGGTTCCAACGATGTATCAAATCGAATGGCCAAAATTAGTACATTTTAATCAGCCTATAATGTTCCCTTCTTTCTTGGTTTCTTCTCTTTATGAGAGGGTGTGCGCCGTAAATCACCATTCGGGCCCAGGGCGGGCTGGTGTATGTCCCGTGTCTTCGAATTATGGTTCTGGACACGTCAGTATTAATACTGACGTGTACCAGAACCATACTTGGTACTTTAGTACCAGATAGCAATCTTCTACGATACTACGTTTACGACTGGCAATCCTTCAGATCGGAACTTCGGAAGTGATCGTGTTTGACGAATTTGGCCGATGCAACTTTTTAATTTGGGTCGTACTATAGGTACGTTGTATGGTTGTATGTACTAAGTTTATACAAGCTAGTTTCAGGGCATCGCCTCTCCGTGGTTTTTGTTTCTATATGACTGCTGTCGTTGACCCTCTTGATGACCGTTTTTTGAGTACCTTAATGTGGAACATTAAACATTTTAATGTGTTCTGTCGTACAATTTATTGCTGGCTTGTGAAATACGTGATGTTAGTTATTATTGTGGCAATAAAGGGCAGAGACAAGTCGTTCAACTCGCAATCTTTGTGATTTTGACATTTCATGCGTTGAGAAATGTAGTTCATTCGGCAAAGTGCTCCATACATTTTCAACAAGATGTATTGTTCTGGTGGGGAAAGATCACCATTTTATGGACACATCAATCAGATGATCAGTGTAATAATAAGGTGGTGTGGTGGTGGTGATCTGCTATACAGGTACCAGTCTCTCACAAACTTGTCACGTAGTTTAAGCTTGTGTTAAACAATTTATCATGTCATTGTTTGTGAAGAGAAAATAGATTATTTTGAATTTGAAAAAAAGGCTGTTCAAAATGGGACTTGTTCTCACTTTACACATAGTTATTTGATTCATTTAAAAGGACTTTTTATAAATGACATCATTTCGACTTTTAAAACTTCCTATTCATTCATTAATATCTAACAACTGTACACATCTAATACAACTCAATACACAAAATAAGCAAAGTTCTTGACTTGGCTTATGCTTCAAGTGCCAAACACTTAGTTAAGTTACGAAGTGATAACCTTGCGACGACACTTGATAACTTGATTGCAGTGTCAGCTAATTGTTCTTTACCAATCTTTGTAAAACTATAATGGTTGGACAAATACATAGCTTACACAAGCTGCTGTACAATTTTATTGGGCAAAGGGACAATGTCGTAACGCATTCTTTATGCTAAAGAATTGTTTAGTGATATTATAATGAGCAGTACTTACTAACTCTTGAGTATTATTTTGCAATACGTGACGTAGGTAGTACATATCTACATACCTACGTCACGTCTCCTAACTATTCTAACTAATATTATAAATCCGAAAGAAAGTTTATGTTACGCTTTCAAGCTAACGGCTGAACGGATTTGGATGAAATTTGGCACATGGGTAGACCATGACCTGGAAAAGAACATAGGCTACTTTACATCATGGATCGCAGACAAAGTCGCTTACCCGCGACTTCAAACCCACATAGGGGCTTTACTTTGTGTAAATTATTTCATCACCACTGCTCTCAAAACGGTGAAGGAAAACACCGTGAGGAAACCGGCATATCCTTAAGCCTAGAACCAATAATTCGAAGACATGTGACATCTATCAACCCGCACTGGGACCCGCATGGTGGATTACGGCCCACTCCCTCTCACCGAGAGGAGGCCTGTGTCCCAGCAGTGGGAACATTATAGGCTGATTATGTATGCTATATAAACTATATTCACAACGTTTGAAAAATAAAAAAAGTGACCATAAGTTACTTAAAAGAGGACTTACATGTAAGCTAATTATTCTCTTATTTCCATCGTTCCGCTTTTAACTAACCGCTACCACAGATAATATTAGCGTAAGAAAAGGTACTTGGCTCAAGAGAACACGCGATCACCTACTTACTCTCTGCTTTTAAATGGGCATTGTATTCGAAAGGTCGCAGATCATTATCAGTAGCCAGTTAACATTTCCTATTAGGCAAAGCAGGCTGCTGGTGGAACAAAGATGTACCTATGTACTGACGGAGTACCATAGACTTATGTGAGGGATTCAATGACCTATTGAAAACTTATGGCTATCTATCATATGTAATCGATAAAAATTTCTGGTTTACCTACTTGACAACTTTTATATCTGTTTGATTCCTCGTTTGTCTACTGGACGCAAGCGCTACTGCTAAGCATGGTCCTGAGGGCCTAGACAAAGTAACATTCTATTAGCGATGACGATGACGCTAGTAGAAAAGTCAAAAAATGTGTGCGGTCGACATAAGCTATCGAAATGTCACGTGATCATGTCAATGTCACTTTGAATCTGTAGCGATTGTAAAAATAGTTCGCTCCGAAGCGAATGCCATTTGGTTCCCCTGGTTTCGATTCATAAGTTGGGTAGGGTTTTTTCCCCGCCCAGAGTCTGGATCTGTGCCCGGTTGATGGCAATAGGCTTAAACTACATGAGACTTAAACATAACTAGTAAAATGTGGGTGTACACTTCTCTGCGCCTCTGCGTGATGTTATGTTATGTTTTATATATGTACCATGAGTCGAAGTTACAGTCTACATACCGTCTCATGTAGACTCATCTAACAGGCCAAACTGACGTAGATTGGCCTAAGGGCCTAGAGTCCAGGCCCTTATGCCAATCTAAGTCAGTTTGGCTCCGAAGCGATTCTATTTCTACAATCGCTATAGTTTCAAAGTGACATTGACAGGATCACGTGACATTTCGATAGCTTATGTCAACCCTCCACATTTTTTGGCTTTTCTACTAGCGTCATCGCTAATCGTATTTTACTTTGTCTGATCAGGTTAACTACTCCATGTTGGTATTGGTAAGTAGGTGCTATAGTAGGTAGTATCTTTAAAGTCTAAAGATTATCGTAATATCGTTTTGCATTACGAGTATTTCTGCACTAGGCGGTCTAATGCATGCATGCAGTTATTAACTACAGTAATTTGCACTTGCAGAGTAATTATAGTGTTGTCGACGTGTTCTCGGCGACTATTAAAGGGTACATCGTACCTACATAATATAATATATTAACACAGTTACTACAAATACAATGTACTGGCGCTCGTCCTTGCGATAAAATATTAACCGGCAGAACGAGCTGGCAGTTAATTTTATTGAGGTTCACCTTTGATCCAGTTTGAAGGTTTAAGCGTTTTATACCTAACTAGCTTCTGCCCGCGACTTCGTCCGTGTGAAATTTCTTGTTCCCCCGACACACCGCGTCCCATCGCATCGCCCGCCCGTGCTATTATTTCGTTTACCGCTTTTTTATTTTTGCTCAACTCCTAAGGGCCATAGCTTGATATTAAACAGCCCATAACCTTCCTCAATAATTGGGCTATCAAATGAAAAAAGAATTTTTCAAATCCGACTGATAGTTCCAGAGATTACCGCCGAGAAACAAACAAAAAGGCCAAGTAAAATTATTAAGAATAGAACGTTTCTTACCAGAAGATATTATGTAGATCGCATTAGAGTCGTCGGTAGAGGCAATTATAGGAGCAGTAGTAGGTATTCCGCAAGCTTATAATAGTGATTCTTATTATAATTATAACTATTATCTATTTATGGCTTTAAGCCAAACTGCCGTAGGTGTGTTCTATGTACGTGAATTAGTCTGTCAGTGTACGTGACCGCAGGCTCAGTACGCATGCGTGACTTTTGGCACGCTCGGAAGACCGGCGCGCACGCATGGCCCTTTGATCGGCTCAATATGACGGCACATCCTCAAAATGTTTCGTAATACGTAGGCATTTATTATGTGTCATACTTTGACTAATTTGTTTGGAACGTTTAAGGACATAATTATTGCATAAAATGGGAAGTGCATGATTTCAGTCACGTAATCTGAAGATCGCAAATTGTGATTGAGGGTCCTGTGGCTAAGTAATAACAGCCGCACAGGTCGATTGATCACGTTAAGCTACGCTTGCCGCGGATGGTCCTAGGATGGGTCTTTACCTACCAAGATGTAAAGCATGTTAAGCCGTTGGTCTCGGCTGTCATTCCTGGATCTTTGACGCTGGTTATGGGTTGTCAGCTAGTCTTAACAAGGGGTATCGTATTACGCAGTAACTGGGTTGAGAAGGTCAGACAGGCAGTAGCTTCATGTAAAATTCTGGTATTCAGCTGCATCCGGTTAGAATGGAAGTCGACCCCAACATAGTTGGGAAAAGGCTGTGCAGATGTTGAATCTGAAGATCGCAGAAGCAGAATTTGAGGAAGGTGAAATATTGACAAACTTTCATGACTATTCAATCGCCTTCATTATGGCCGACCACTGGTAAGCGAAATCGCCATGTAAGTCTAAATACATAGATACCTGATAAGATAAGGTATCTAATTATTAGGACTAGATAATATTGTCTGTTCCAAATATATTTGATGAGAGTGTAAACATACCCTGTTCAGGTTACATCATCAGTCACTCAAGGAAATTAGTAAAACATTCATCACAAATTCAAGGTCGGTCAGCGCGCTATGGAGCAGGCTATGCTCGGAGTTTCTTTGAAGGATAAAATCAGGAATGAAGTTATCCCGAAAAGAACCGGAGTAACCGACATAGCTTGCAGAATAAGCAAACTGAAGTGTCAGTGGGCTGGCCATGTTTGTCGAAGGACCGATGGCCGGTGGAGCAGACGAGTCCTGGAGTGGAGACCGTGTATCGGTAAGCGTAGTGTGGGACGCCCCCCAGCTAGATGGACCGATGACCTGAAGAAAGTGGATGGGACAGACACTGGATGTGGAATATTTGAATAACATTATTAAATTGTAATTGAAAATTCATCGACGAAAATTGAGGTTGTAAAATTATCCTCAATTTTCGAATGATAAAAACTTTTAGTAAGGAACGGAATGCCTCCCACAAGATGGATCGATGACTTTGTGAAGGCCGCAGGAATTGGCTGGATACGGGAAGCACAGAACCGGTCGAAGTGGCGGTGCTTGGGAGGCCTATGTCCAGCAGTGGACGTCTTTCGGCTGAAATGATGATGATGATGATGAATCGGGTTTAAGTATTCAAATGATCAAAGCACGCAATTGCAGCAGTAGCAGTACAAATTGGCATTCACAGATTTGTTTTCCGACCCATTTGTTTACATTTTAACCAGATATTTTGGAACACACTATACCTGTCTTCAAATTCTCGAGTCTTTACTGCAGCTAATTTCCACTTCCACATAGTTAAGACGAAACACTCTATTATATTCGTAACGACTCTAACTTAGACTTTACTTAGCCTTTAAAAAGTATTTACTAAGTAAATAGTGACCATCACATCCCAAGTGCTTGATTGATTCGTAATTCGTAGTGAACTTATGATTTTCAAAAGTCAAAGTCAAGAGCTGCATTTTTTGTTTTACCCAAGTATCTTTTTTGTATACACTTTAAAAAATTGGCAGAATCGTCCACTCAAAATATAGTAGGTATGCAAAATTGTTGAATAACGCAATAGATATGTTTTTTAGAGTTCTTAGAGAAAGGCTTTGCTTCTTTTTTGCTGTGGCTAACCGTCAGGAAGTAGTAATTACTCCGAGATACTCTGCGGTTTGAAACCATTTTTTACTTGGCTCATGGTATTTTCACAATGGTAAATTGGCCAAATAAACATCATCCTATAGTAACTATTGAATGAGCAACATTTGTATGTACTTATTTGTAATCACGTTCTCGAAAACAGCTATGACGATTTCGATGAATGTTGCAATATGGATGGTGGGGGCGAAAAAACTAATTTCTGAAAAAAATAGTTTTCTCTACTTTCACCGGTCGTCCAGGTAGGGGAAGGTGGGGCAGCCTCATACAGTTTTTATATTTTGTCGTACAGAATTTTCTCTAGTATCAATATCTGTATCGATTCATTAAAAACTAATAGTCTTGCTATCTGACTTTATATCAAAAATATGTAATTTGTGTAAATACACTTGTGCGGCTTTCTGTCAAAGTTAATAAAAAAAAAGAAAAATGTATGAAAGTGCCCCGCATGTGGGGCACTTTCATACACGCTATGGGGCAGATTCATACATGTGAAAAAATACACAAATTGAGTGTGAAATGTTTAATTATTTATCAAAATCAAAATATGAAAATACAATATTTTCGAAAACAAAAGCAATTAGTCTATATGAGCACAAAATACTAAGTAATAACCGAAAAATACTAAGTGAAAAAGAGAATAACATAAATGTAGGTAGTTTTGTTTTTATAACACAGAATAAACTTAACTAACCTAACAGTGTTTCTGATCAGTCATATCAGTATTTATTATATTTATTTATTTTTTTATTTATCATATTTTTTTATTTTTGTACATTCATAAAGTATGAATGTACCCCGCGTACTGCTGTATGAACCTACCCCATCACAAGAAAATGAAATAAAAACCAACCTTCTAAATCATTATTCACGTATCAATTTACAAACTTGACCCTACTACTATCTTTTAATTAAAATAGTATTGAATAATCTAGAAAACAGCTTACATCAATAAAAATATGTTCAAATTGAGGTTATAAAATTACTTACACGTGGCCGAATCACTTTCCGTGTCACCACATCGCGCGTTTCGCACCGACTGCTGTCAAACTCCGTGAGCCAACACCCTCATAAATAAGCTACGCACACACGAATAGTCGTTCAATTTCTGTGTGCCTAACAACAGATATCTCTAGAGTATGAAGGTGCCCCTTGTATGAAGGTGCCCCACTTCCCCCTACTTGCGTTATGACAGTAACAGTGCGTGCTTTTGTTATCGTATCCGTTAAAAACCACAAACAAACATGGTTTCTGTGGTTCTTTAGGAATAGGTAAGTACCTAAGTTATTTTATTATTATTATTTTTTTTTTCAAATGAGATGTGACGATAGTTGCTTAAGCGCAGGTCACACTGGGAATGAAGCTAAGTTCGTTTAGCTTCGCTCATGTAGCTACCGCGTGTTTGTATAATTGGAATAATGAATAGTCATCAAAGTTTGTCAATATTTCAACTATGAAACGAAGTATGAAAAAAGACGCGGAAGCTACATGAGCGAAGCTAAAAGAACTTAGCTTCGTTCCTAGTGTGGCCTGCGCTTAGCCTGCGCTTTATTCTCTCCAATAACATATTTACCAAAACAAAAGCCTTCTCTTTCGTTGTTTTATCTTGTCTCGTCAGATGAAACCAATAAATAAGCTACCAAGTAATCGTCTGTTATTAATGTCGGAAATTATACCCTTTGTGATCACAATATTATTAATGTTGTCTGTCTTGTACACAGTGAGAGTGAAAACAATAACAACAGATGATCAACAGTTTAACTTGAACCTTTATGGGGGCGCCACTTACAAAGCAAGATTGTAAAATTCAGTACATAAAAGAAAGCTCCCTTTTTCGCCGTCTGCCGAGTTATACTGGCCACATTGTAGTAGTTTTTTGTACTTATTGCCGGTTAAAAGTAGATCAATCAACTGTTGTTAGTACGTGAGTGCGGCCGGTTGCTGTGGTTACATAACCCGACGTGTGGCCACTGGCCAGAGCCAAGAGCTCGGAACTTGACCTTGACTTGTTCCACAAAGAATTTACGGCCCATCACTACGATCTACATACTTGTGTTAAATAGGCTTTTTTACACTGTGCTGAATTTAGAAGGCTATTAAGTAAGTCCCTGTGACTGAAAGGGACTTCTGTTCTGTCTGGTGTTATTAAAACGACTTTTGCCAAGATTTTTCTGAGCATATAATCTGCCAGAATTGATGTTACAGGATAAGCTCAAGAAGATGAACGAGAAAAGATGAAGCTGTGTTTAGTCAAGCCTTGTCGTTTCGTTCATAGAATAAAAAATATGGCTCAGAATATAGGAATTCTCAAACTAAATAGCTCTATGGATTGCATAATCGATCTGCAAACACACGCGAAAATGGCGTCATGATGTTTTGGAGTGCTAGACCTACTAATATTTAAAAGCGGTTAATTTGAATATCAAATAAGAAGTGCAAGAGGTTAAACGCTTTACATTTTTGGAGGTAAAGAACCGAATGCCTTAATTTTCGAAGTTAGGACTGAACTGAAGTCGGCGTTTGTCGAATAAATTAGTTCGTGATGCCAATGTTTGAGAACCTTGATGACCGACGTTGCTGCTAGAATCTGGTGCTAATTTGCTTCTTGTCTATGCCATTTTAAGTATAACAGAGTAGGTGGTTTCTGCTCACCACGAGACTATTTACTTCTCAATCAATGTGTTTTCGTTATTTAGCAATTTGCGTAAACGTGACGTACTTACGACTTAATAGTTAGTTGCAACGTCTGGCGGCCTCCAAAAACATCTAATGCGCGATGCATTATATTTCGCACGTAGTTAAAAACAAATGCAACAATCATTTATTTTACATGCTGATGCCGAATAACAATTCGTTCCTTTTTGTAGGTATCTAGATCAAAGATCAATGCTACATTATGAATTATCAGCCAATTGTAAGTACGATCAAAAATTATTTCAAGGTGCCTGGGCGTTTAAGACCTGGTGATAAATTATCCGTACAAGTATCTGAATCCATAATTAATTTTGATTTATTATGTGCAGACATAAATAGTTCATCTACCCGCTGAGAGTAATTTTTCAAGTGTCGGGTGCGAACATGAGTCGCGTGCATTGAACAGCACTATAACATGTTTGCATTGAGTGCTGCTTCGGTACAACCTTCTCAAATGACAGCGGCATATAAAAACAACGGACAGTTGGTATTCGAGCCAAGGTCCTGTAATGAGATATGTTGGTAGATAGCTGTGCTAAGAGAATTAAGACAATTCCGCTGGCGAGCAGATAAAGCTTCGCTGGGTTTAATAATTAATATTGTGCGGCGCAGGGTGTTATTAGCGAGATGCGTGAGCGCGTACGCCGCGTGAACAGCATTGTGCCGATTGTGAAGGAACCTCAGACAGTTACCCATTACAATGAATGGTAAAGGCCGCAGCTTAATGACGGGATTAATATCAGTGTTTTATTATTATACGTATACCTATAACCTCTTTGTTTTTGTTACAATACAAGACTGTTGAATTAATGTTTAATTAACCTTTTAATGGCAGGTATCCTAATGATTGATATCGCTATGAATTCGATATTAATAAAGTAATATTAATTCATTGTATAATTCGAAGTTAATACGAGTCGTAGATAGCTTTATCGGGTGTTGTCTGTTGATCCGAAACAATAAAGTGATTGCGACATTCAGTCGGCCGCGGTGCACTCAATTAACGTGGGAAATTATTATTTTTATCTCATCTGTTCATCGGAGGCAGTGAGCAGTGAAGCAGCATGTCCAATGAAACTGCGAGGAACAATGTATACTGACTAATTCCTTTGTTGTTATTTAATTTTATGTAGGAATTGTACGCTCTTGTTTTACAACCGTGCTCCAATTATGTTTATTACGTTTAGGATATAATCAAATTGTTGAAGATATTGTGTAAATGGATTCTTCTTCCTAGACAAGCGGCACGACTATTTGACGGATATATTATGATATTTCTGAGAAGACACGAAACATTAAGACAGCTGGCGTCAATTACCAGCAAGATAATTAAAGTCTTAAGCAAATTAAGTGCTTATTTCTCCGTAGCATGTAGAGGAATGTGGTGGCTAGATAATTTTCCTCTTCCTACTTGATCAAGTTTCTGCGGTGTGATGCTGCGTCATGTGCACCGAGGTCGCGGGGAGGTCGCGCGGTGTTTCACTAAACTATAAAGATTTGCATATTCCTACGATAACTGACCATTGTCTTGGAATGTTGTCTTATAAAGGAGTTTTACATGTTCTTTTTTTTCTTTATGACATAACGCTCGTAACTGTTATTTCATATTCTCACAATAAATGCATAACGAATAGTTTTACGAATTAGTTTTTTTATGCATCCGTTTGTAGTAAATGTTTGTTCTGGCGAGTAACTTATTTTAATGTTCTTGTGTTTTGGTAACGTGTGGGATATCCCGTCATTAAGTTAATAATAAAGTAACACTATACGCTCATGTGAAGTGTTTTGCAAGTTACATTGAAGTAGATGTCCTAGATCTCTGCTTGCAAGTGGGTTACGACGGTTTCCTAATTTGTGGTCGATTTTGGTGGAGTATAAGGTGACTATTAGTGGCTGCGTTGTTTTCAGTACAAGATGGAAAAAGGTATCTGTTTTTCTATCCGTAGCTTCGAAAAGGTGGCTTTAGCAAATGTGAACTTTTGAAAGCAATTTTTTGTGCAATTATTTATTAACTGAATCAAATTGAATGCCCGATTTCTGAGGAAACAGAGTTTATCCATTCGATAGTGATTATTGGTTCAATATCGTGCTTCTGAACACTTCTTTAAGGAAGAATTTATGTATGAGGAAGGAGGTAGAATTTAAGGAAGAATTTATCTGAGGAAGAAGGTAGAAGGTTTATCTGAGGACCTCAAAAACCGAGCATAGGGAAGGAATTCACTTAGATAGATAATTTTATCGAATCAATAGCTAATAAGAGTTTAAAATCTCCAGAAACCGGGAATTAGTGAAATAACTAATATTTCACTAAGACCCACAGTATGCTGATTTTGGCAACATTGGATATCTCAAAAGAGATTACTGTAGCGTATTAACATTTTATAACTCAAATGACGACTTATTTACCTAGTTATATCTCAAAATCACAAAATTCATTTCAACATGATTGTGAAGTAAATTCCTCGATGTAAAAGTAAACTTTAATATTTTCGTTATTAATTAGGAAGCTGTAGCTCTATGTGTAAGCAAATAGCAAACATTGCATAGATTAGCGCCAGAACATTTTATTTTTAAATAAAACTGAATCAATATTGTTGCCTCCGTGCCTCAGAAAGCGCGTTAAGCCATTGTTCCCGGCTGTCAATCGTTACGGGTCGTCAGAAGCCCGAAAGTCTGACAATCTTACCAAGGGGTATCGTAAGTTTCCAGTAACTGGGTTGCGGAGGTCAGATTTGCGCTCGTTCCATGTAAATTACTGGTATTGGTCTGCATCCGGTTAAAATGGAAGCCGACCTCAACATAGATGAGAAAAGGCTAAGCAGATGATGATGAGGAACCATTTGAACATAAAGCTATTAAGGACTGTAATGCCCAATAGTTATTTATGCGCTTTGTGGCACTAAAAGGCTTGTGTTAACGTTAAGTAGGAATATTTTACTGTATTGCAACTAAATGATACAATTTTTTACTTTCAAAAAGATGGAGACAGTCAGTGGCATATACAGCTAAATGTAGGTAATAGTTCCACAGACCGAATTTCGGTCATAGCAGGCAATCCCAGCGCATACTAGCCATCGACGCTGGAGATATTATAGTGCACAAGTGCGCAGACACTCTCTCTTCCCTTATCTAAATGTAAGGAGAAGGTATATGAATCTGGACGAGCAAGTAGGTTTACCAAAGAAGTAAAATAGTTTAGTGTGGAGCTTTAAGTAGATTTTAGACTTATTAATATGATTTATGGTAAAGAGGAGGACCAACAACACACTTCACATCGCATATCATCAAGCCTCGTTTCCCCGAAGGGTTAGGCAAAGGTGCACCCACACCCACATTTCGCCAGTTATGTTTAAGTCCCATGTAATAGGGGGCGAGTCTACTGCCATCAACTGGCCATAAATCTAGACTCCGGGCTGCTACTGAGAAGTTCCAGATGGAATGGCCCTGGTATAGGCAACTGAAGGAACACAGGTGGGTTTTAGTCAGTAAAAGTCTGACACGCCCTTCCGCTCCACCCGGAGGGGGAGAAGTCATTTGATGATTTCCCATCCACAAAAAAAAAAACCAAAGGTCCTCAGCTCAGCAGTAATGCTTGCGATCACTAGACCAAAGAGCAGTCAGCACAGCATATAGTCAGTATAGTAATATAGGAGGACCAACAATTAGTATGAAACAAAGCTTTAAAAAAACCTTGATTAAGGGAAGGGTGCGTTTCCGTGATTGGTCAATTCACGGTCCACTCCTCTCCACTCCGCCCAGCTACGCGTCAGTGGAAACTCTCGAAATCTCTACTCCGCGTCAGTAGATACAACGTGATTGGTCAATTCACGTTCCGCTCCTCTCCAATCCGGCCAGCTCCACGTCAGTGCAAACGGACCCTTCAGCAGGGTTTTTTTAAAGCTCCGAAATCTCCACTCTGCGTCAGTAGATAAAACGTGATTGGTCAATTCACGGTCCACTCCTCTCCACTCCACCCAACTCCGCGTCAATGGAAACGCATCCTTAGTAGGCTACTTATAAATGAACTATAATCATCGTCACATGTCTTAATGAGGCTAGTCACGTGAACAACATACGAGTAGGTACATACACCTACACAATAGATGAGCCTCAAATGACAAAAGCAGTACATTATTAACTAAGTCATCCATCACGCCGATAATTGAATATAAACTACCTATATGAAGCTCTTCGAGACGTCTTCTAATTAAACATCATTTAAACCGAGTTCAATGCTTCTTGCTAACGATCAATTACGAACATTAGGCTCAGTTTGCGTTGATTTTGCAATTAATAACGTTTTTTTGGTCGTGAGGTGATGTATTACGTCAATCACCATCCCAATTTGATTACAAGGGCAAAAAAATCTACCAGTGTCTTCTCCGAAATAATTTTGCACGAGATAAAACACTTAATTATGGCTGGGCTATTATTTTAATGAGTAAAAAAGTCAATAAAGTTTAGATAACAGACAAGAAAATGACTCACGATTAAAATATTTTTGGAGATATTCCAGGAACTTAGTCATCAACACCTACCTAGCCTTTTCCCAATTATGTCTGTATGGCTTTCAGTCGAACCGGATGCAGCTGAATACCAGTATTTTACATGGAGCGACTGCCTACCACACCTCACCATACCTCACCACACCACACCACACACACAACACCTCTTGCTTGCAACCCCCCTTGGCCCTTGGACCAAAACTTAGTCATCTTGTATAGTTAAATAGTTTTACGGAACTGTACAGATGTATGAATTTGACTCCAATTTGTCAGAAGTTTTTGTTTGTGAATCAAAAATGATATCCGTTGGTGGCGCCGGCAATCATAATGACGGATTACATACATACATCTGAAGGTTCCGGGATCCTTGTCAGGTTTTTTGTCGAATATTGTAGGTAAATATCGAAGTTTTCCATTACGGTTACTGATTATTAATTATAGGTACTTAGCTGTTTATTATTTTGTTTTATGCATCACTAGATCGATCGTGATACCTACCAATCATCAATTTTCTACATTCGATTGAACACATTTTGTAAATTGCTTAGCTGTCTACGTTTAGATTCCGTTTACGATGATGATGATATAACTTTTTTTAAACCAGTTTTTAATAATAATTTCAAAGAGGATTTTTCATACATTTACGAACACATTCAATGTCAAAGTCATTTAATTCAAATAGGCACATAAAAGGCACTTTTGAACGTCAAAAATTTACTAAAAAGTAGAATTGATTCTGGTCGCCCCTTCCAAAAGGTAGTTTCGTATGGAGAAGAATGGGCAAAAAACTTCACCGATACACTTTTAAAATGTTTGAATAAAATTGTATACATTAATGATTTTTTATATATACATTTTTTATTGTTTATTGTGTAGTGACAGGTGCGGCGCGGTGCGCAGTTGTGGATGTGTGCGTGCTGTACGATACATACTGGTCCGATCACTTTCCGCTACTGATTGAATGTAATGTGAATATTATTAAACCTAAAGTTACAGCTCAAATACTTTCAATTATATAAAATGGGGACTTAGGGACAATAACCAAATACAAGACTATACTAGTTACTGTAATTTAAGATTAAAGCAGATTGACTTCCCATCAGAGTTTTGTAATTGCGCAGATGTAATGTGTAGTGATCAGAACCATAAAATGATAATAGATGGGATGTATAATAATATTGTAAATATTTTGACTGAAGCTGCTAAGAGAAGCTGCATCGCACCTAAGCGCAACAGTTTTAGGTATGTAATGGGTTGGAACAGGCATGTTAGTGACGCTCACCGGAGGGCCAGGCTTTGTTTTCAGACGTGGGTGTATTATGGGCGTCCTAGGTCTGGACATGATTATAATAATATGTGTGAGTCTAGGAAACTATTTAAAGAAAAATTAAAGTACTGCCAGGATAATGAATATCAAATAAAGATGGACATCATTGCGGAACATCATGGGAATAAAAACTTTCATGATTTTTGGAAAAATACCCATAAACTGAATCCAAGATCGGGCTCTCCGGCGAGTGTTGGTGGAGCGCATGAGCCGCGGGACATAGCCTGCGCCTTTCAGCGGCATTTTGGTGTGGTATCACCGCTCGGGTCCGCGTCGCAGGTGCTCGCTGCTGAGGATCGCCCTGGGCATGTTCACATTAGATTCTCCGCCAAGGATGTGGCCCAAATTATAAATAAGATGGTGAGAGGCAAGTCCCCAGGTCACGATAGCCTTAGCATCGAGCACTTGAAGTACGCGGGCGTACACCTGCCAAGAGTCCTTGCACTGTTATTTAACTTGTGTGTTAGTCATGGTTATTTACCCGATGAATTAATGCACACAGTCGTAGTGCCTATAGTTAAGGATAAGACGGGTGACTCATCGGATCTGTCTAATTACAGGCCGATCTCGCTTGCGACTGTCATAGCTAAGGTGCTGGATAGTTTGCTTGACCGACAGTTGGAGAAGCACCTCCACTTGCATGACGCACAGTTTGGGTTCAGACCCGGTTTGTCAACTGAGAGTGCTATCCTCTGTCTCAAGCAGACTGTTCAGTACTATACGGACAGAAACACACCAGTATACGCATGTTTTTTAGATCTTTCAAAAGCTTTTGATCTGGTGTGTTATGACAAGCTATGGCAGAAGCTAAAATGTGAAACAGATGTGCCACGTGAGATTGTTTCCTTGCTGCGGTACTGGTACAGTAAGCAGCAGAATACTGTTAGGTGGGCGGGTGCGCAGTCGGAGGTGTATGGGTTGGAATGCGGCGTGAGGCAGGGGGGTTATCCTCCCCTCGCCTCTTTAACCTGTACATGAACCGGCTGATCGGTGAGCTCAGCAGCACTAATATTGGATGTTCCATAGACGGAGTTTGTATGAACAATATTAGTTATGGGGACGATATGGTGTTGCTGAGCCCATCGATCGGTGCGTTACGTAAACTTTTGCGCATTTGTGAGTCTTACACGGAGGCCCATGGGCTCAGTTAAATGCTAAAAAGAGTGAATTCATGATCTTTAAAGCCGGTACCAAATGTTACTCAAATGTACCGCCGGTCACTCTTTGCGGCATTCCTTTAAAAAGAGTGCAGCATTTCAAGTACCTGGGTCACTGGGTCTCTGACGACTTGTGTGACAATTTGGATATTGAGCGGGAGCGCAGGGCGCTATCTGTCCGGTGTAATATGTTGGCTCGCAGGTTTGCACGATGTACTAGACCTGTGAAGGTAACTTTATTTAAGGCATATTGTCAGTCGTTTTACACGTGCAGCCTGTGGACCAACTTTACGCAGCGGGCGTATAGCGCACTGCGCGTGCAGTACAACAATGCTTTCAGGATACTGTTAGGGCTTCCGCGGTTTTGTAGTGCTTCAACTATGTTTGCTGAAGCGCGGACCGATGATTTTTTCGCGATCATAAGGAAGCGGAGCGCCTCACTATTAAGTCGCCTACGAAGCAGCTCGAACGGTCTCCTGAGGGTATTGTCCGAGCGGTGGGACCTGTCCCTGATACAGAGGTGGATGCAGCTTCATGTTAGCGCCTCTCGTATTATTTGAGATATTTTTAAAATTTATTTATTATTATTGATTATGTTGTGTATGATTAATTTTGTTTTTGATTTATTGATTGTTTAACGTGTAATAATTTAATTTTAATCTATATTTAATTTATTGAAATGTATTGTGTAATTTTATTTTATTTGATTTTAATGTTTTGATTATTTTAATGACATGTTTTTATGTGATTTTATTTTTAGTTTTTTATACAATTATAATGTGTGAACTATGGACTTGGTCTGAAATAAATGAATGAATGAATGAATTAACTAAGGGACAAAACAAAATATAAACAGAAATGTGAAAAAATAAAAAATAGTTAAAAAAATAAAAAATGATGCAATAACAGATAAATTAATTAAATGATAGATATTATTTACGTATATTATTTCTATAATTCTTTAACGATTTCTTAAATGTTAGCTTATCAGTGTCAAAATACGTATAAAAGGAAGGAAGTTGATTTCATAATTAATTACTAAGTCCTAAAGTAGAGTAAAGTTAAATTAACAGGTAAGCGAGAAAAGTAACGTTAATTGAGATTTGATCACACGAAAACTCCTTGGAATTAGCATAAAACCACTAAATGTAAGTTGGCTTTAGTAATTAGATTTGACGCAATCACAAGTAGTAGTAGTAGTTCTGTGTGAATTTGATGTGAAGTTGATGTTTTTAGTACAATTCTAAGGGACACTCGAATTGGTAGGAAGAGTTGTCGCAACAATAAGAACAATGGTTGGGAATGGGCTGTGTTGTGATTGTGAGCACGTAATGAAGATTACTTGTAACAGATAAATGTATTATAATTACCAATCTAAATCGTGAATGAGTGACGATTAGAGAAAGTTTTAAGATTTACAGAAGTCATGAGCATGACAAACACTTTTGCAAATATAACTTTTAACTGATGAAGATTTTTCATAAAACGGAATAGGAATATTATTTATTGTTGCTGCAGGTGGATACCTAACAAATAAAGTTAGTCAGTATTTCTACTACGTACAGTCAACAAAAAAAGTCGATAGACACTTGTGTTTTCTAAATCTTAATTAAGTATTGAGAAAAATACTTCTTTAAAATCGGAACAGATACAAATTTTAAAGAAAATTAAGTCTTATCTAATAAATGAAATGCTAAAAACAGGTTATCGTATCATTTTGTGTTAATTTAGATTATGTCAAAAAGTAGCAGTGTTAACCAACTTCTGTTGCTGATCGTACCTCTAGGGCCGGGTTCACTAATTAGATTACTTGGGGGTAAGTTTAAGTAAATAATAGGTCTGTCGCGGTTCGTTTGGGAGACTATTACCTACTACAGGGTAAAATTAAATAAGCTAGGAAACTTCACAAACGTGATGAACTGTATCGATATCAAAACACGACAAAATAAAAATGATTTTATGTTTTTTTTGGGGTCAATGACCGCTGGTATTTTTGTTATTTGAAGTGTGAGTTGATCAGAATCGGTTTTATCGTGTTGAGTTATCGATATCCATCACGACTGTGAAGATTACACAAAAAAAAAACCGGTATTTTAAGTGACAACACCGGTTGATGACCCAAAAGAAACATCACCAAATTAATTTATTTTTTATTTTATCATGTTTAGATATCGGTACCCATCACGTCTGCAGAGTTTCGCTAGCTAATTTAATTTGACCCTGTATCATGTTTAGATATCGGTACCCATCACGTCTGCAGAGTTTCGCTAGCTAATTTAATTTGACCCTGTATAGCGATGCAACCAAGATTAAAAATATACAAAAAAAAAATAAAAGAAACCTGAACATTTTTTAGTGCGCACGGCTACAGATCAAGCTATACATTTCCAGTATAAGCTGATCTCGCATTATATAGGATTTCCTTACAATGAGAGGTCAGTGTAAACTGGAAATGTATAGCTTGATGTGTAGCCGTGTGTACTTCACTATCACTACATAGTATAAAACAAAGCAGTCTCATACCCGCTGTTTGCAATGTCCCTATGTATGCTTAGATCTTTGAAAGTACGCAACGGATTTTGATGCGGTTTTTTAATAGATCAAGAGGAAGGTTTATATGTATAATACATGAGCAGGCAAAGCCGCGGGCAAAAGCTAGTAACTAATAAACAGAACAGAACTATTCTAAGTATCTAATAAAACAAATATTACTTTTGAGAAAGAGAACATGATCGGTGATTACAGAACTTAGTAGCTAGGTCATGAGCCTCGGCTTATAATTAGCGTACAAGTATGTCAGTTATAATATTGGGATTATGTAAAGATACACACTATATTATGCCAAGTAATAAGTTGGCGTAAGTCTTGTATGACTTTGTGTAATACTCATTAAAATCTCAATTTGTTTTTTGCATTAATTGAAGTTTTAACATAAATCATTGGTACGAGTTTATCGATTAGTTACAATATTTGTTATATCTCAGAAAACAATTCCGGCGACTTCCGGCTAGTCCCCGGAATTTGTGTATTTCCTCGTATAAACCGGAACTCATGCTATAGATTTGGTATAAATTATCTTTTTTTAGGGTTCCGTACCAAAGTGATAAAAAAGAACCCTTATGGTGCGACTCAGTCTCTCTGTATGTCTGTCTGTCTGTCACAGCTGGATATAGCAAGAACTACTAATGCTATCAACTTGAAATTTGGAACAGTTTTAGATGACATTTGCCAACTATTTTGCAAATAAGAAAGAAATACAAATATTTAAGTATGTTTTTTTTGCAACAGGGACTGAAATGGGGCCTTAAAAATTCAAAGTGGGGCTACTAGGGCATGTGGGGTATCATATGAAAGAGCGCTGTTTGCACATTCTTAAACATTTTTTCATTTTTTTAGGGCCAATGTTTTCGACTTTTGATGAAAAATATTTTTAAAAAATACGGTTATCTCCGAAGTTTGCAAAGAGAAAAATCTGAAATTATTATAAGTTTATGTAAAAATTACAGGAAAAATAAAACGATGTCTCTAAATAGCACACAGATTTTCACACATCGGAACGGCCTGTTGATTCTGTAAAAATCTCACCGTGAAAACTTAGGTGAAGTGAGTTTATTTTTGCTAGCAATTGACACTATTGACAGCTCACTCCACGCTCACTTCACCTAAGTTTTCACGGTGAGATGGTTACAGAATCGCACTGCGGAACCCTGCGGGAATCCGACTCGCTCTTGACCGGTTTTTTTATTTTTATTAATCTTTGGTTTACCAACTGTATGAACCGAAAAAAGTCTGAAATACGTGCTAAACCACATTCATAAATATATGATAAATAGTTACTTAAAAATTCTAAAATCCATGACCTTTTCGTTGTTATTTAATCCAAACTGTAATTATTAATCCAGCCTACTTACTTTCTCGAAAATAAACATTTTTGTTTTTGTGGGGTTACTACAAAATTTCTGGAAATGGTCACAATGTAAGATAATTAATTGTTCATGTTAGCAATTTGTGTAAATCGTCAATCAGTGGGTGCGGTCGAATGCCAGCCCAGTGGAGCCCAGTGGAGCCCACTGCCCAGCCCGCTTGTAATAATAGATCGGTTTGGAAACAATCCGGAATTACCGTGCACTTTCATGTTTTACCAACAGACCAGTTTTATTACGCCGGTGAATTGTTGAAACTTGAGCAATAATCTTACCATACAAACCAATAACTTCATTTTTGACATTCAGATTGTTTTCCCAAATGTAAAATTTTGATGTAGGTTTGTGATCAGATAAGATGAGGAAAATTATCTTGATTTATCTAAGGTTCTACCTTATATAATTCAAGAATATCCTGCGGATCTTCTATGGTAAAATGAAGCTTTGATTAGAGTGGGATCATTTGGCTCCCTTCAAAATGGTTGAGCTGAAGAGTGCTAATCCATGCGTCAGGTTCGTGAACGGGCACTGTCAGTAGGGACTGGTCATCTCTTATCTGCCACGGCTTATTCGAATTTAATTTAATTTTTGAATTGTTATTTTCAATCTTTTTACTACGGATGCTTTTAACGTTCTGCATAGTTCTTACATTCATAATTAGGTACAACCAATATTTTGTAATGATATTTTTGATTTAAAATAGTGTCCGTGGAGTTTCTTGCCCGTTCTTCTCCATAGGTACTGTAGAGGTTTTGCTGTGTACAAGCCATAGTATGAATAACTGGCTGACGATCATTCAAACATCGAATACTCTTATAAAAAAAGTGATGGCTTTTTTATAAGATTGTCAGATAGCATATAGCTAGGGCTCCGCGTAGGACCTAGGGAGTGAATTATAATTTTATTTCTATTTTAATATAGCGGGCTTCAGCCCCATTTCTTCAGTACACTACTGTCTTTTATTATAAAGTAGTTAGCCTCCGCTGTGAGGTTCGAGTCCTCACATTTGGTGGAGGCGCCGCCGCCGCCGTAGCTGAAGCTGCACATTGACCGCGCGTACGCCCGCGGTACCTCTCGAAGGTTTTTTGGAGTGCGCCGATACGGCCGAGTTTAGCAGATAGAAGTATTTAAGAATTTGTTGGTGTTTGGCGTAGAAGTTATTCCGCCGGACGCAGGACGCATCACTATCGCACGCCTAGCGATATGAGGAGCAGTGGATCCCCTTAATCAGACTAAGTGGTTTTAAATATTATTATTGTGCTTTAGAGAGTGTTCGACATGGTGCTGATGTTAGATTATTGTTTCACGGGCATCGACGCCCGATGTCTTGAAAAGTTTATTGCTGATTTCTTACGAATAGCCAACATTAATGGATGGCGAGAAAGCGATTGGTCGCTAATTTTGGGTGCGTTTCTTGCAAGTGCTGCGAGATCTTTTTACAATTATACATGGTCGGACGGTATGTCCTTTGAGGCACTGTGTGACGCATTATGGGCAGAATTCCCATGTAGATGCCATAAGGGAAAGATTATTAGTTGTGCGCGACAAGAGGCGGACGCACAAGAGAGGTCTGTTGAAGACAGACAGGAAAATGTTTTATGTGTAGATGATAACATGCAATTAATTTCTAGTGAAAGAGAGCAGGAAGTTGATGTGTTAGAAAAATGCAATGCAGGCAGTGAAGTAGATAAAGATGAAGTTGAGGTCATTGCTGAGCTCAGCTGCGCAGAGAGCAGCCCTGTGGTGACCGAAAACGATGTGCAGACAGACGAGGTGCTTATGAAGGAAGACCAAGAAGCACTGGAATATTCGGGTCTGTCCAATCCTGTTATTATGTCTAATATGTCTGTGTGTCAAGATGATCCTGTTCACGATGTGGAAAACAATAAAAATAGCATCGCTTGTGAACAATTTAAGCAAGATAATTTTAATTTAAAATCTTCGATTTCAAAGGAGAATGGCCATTCCAGTCTGTCGTCGGAAACAAAGGAGATTGGTGATTTTTGTCTTTTGGAAGTCGATTTAAAGTTAGGTGAACGGAATGTGGAGTCATGCGCAGTCGATACAATGATTGTTATCGCGCATGTGGAAATTAAAATTAATAATAAAAGTTTTGATAGGTTCCCTAATACCCCTTTACGATGGCAAAGAGCCATGAACAATCCAAGGGTTGTACAGAAAAGGAAAAAGAATTTATCTGTAAAAAAGAAAATTAAATTTAAAAGATTGGTTCCTAAAATAAATAATTTAAAAAAGGATAAGAAAACCAATAATTATTTTGTAAAGAAGTTTTCCATTTCAAAATATAAGTTTTGTAAATTGTATAAAAGGAGGTTGAGAGATATTTTTGAAAACAATATTATTAGATGTAAACTTTTTAAACCTCTTAGATTTATTGGATGGAAACTTTTTCTTTTAAGAATTATTTAATTGTCATTGTTCTTTTTTTCAGTTTATCATGTCACTGCATTACATTTATGACATCAGCAGGGCATGAAATAATAATGTATTATATTTTCTAATGTTCTAATATTGTGTTTTTTGTGTAATATTTCATATGCTGAGACATCGGACGCAACCAACAGCGTGTGTGGTACACCACAACGCTGCCCACTACATTGAAGAGCATGAGGGAGTGAACACCTACGACAACGTCGCTTCGTTACGGGTCGATAGGGCTGATTAGCATGAACATCCCCCAGCATTTAGTATGACGTATTAGGAGTAGTGGATGTTTTGAGAAACTGTGTATACCTTCTAGAGGGGGGGTGACTTTGGTATGAGTTGTAACCAGCTTTGCTGACGGGACATAGTCCTTGCAAAGTGTGTTGAGTTGACACAATTGGTGCAATTTATATCAGAGGATCCACAGTTTGGTCAATATGGACCAGTAGTAATACGTAAGGGTTCAGTGTTGACGTTACGCGATATTTTTCTTTGAATTTGCTGGAGATTGAACATGAGTTAGGTTCTACGGTAGAATTTTGACTTCCTGGCGCATTCCTCCCTCTGGCTCGATACTGTCCGATGGATTAATGAATCACGATGTTGAGTTCTTTAGATTTTCAACCCCTTCTGGGCTGATGTGAATTGCCACATCATTTTATTATCGAAAGAGGCACGTCATTCTTTTCCCTCCGGGTTTTGTCTGACGGGGCTCAGACTGGATAAATGCGATATTTTTGGGTGCACAATGGCACACTTTAATATTACTTTGACTGACACTTAGCATAGTGTTAGTTTTTCGCGTTTCGTTTGTCCAGAGCTGAGCCTGTACCTAGAAGTACAATCCCTCATATTGTCGCCATTTTCCCGGAGTTAGGTAGGGTGTCTATTTTTTTAGGTTTAGGTAGGTTTTGTCTGTATGATCGAATGTCTTGGTCTGAATAAAAGTTTTATTTTGAAGTTGACTACGTTAATCCTTTTATTCAAGGGTGGGCGTAGCTCATGTAGAGGTTTTGCTGTGTACAAGCCATAGTATGAATAACTGGCTGACGATCATTCAAACATCGAATACTCTTATAAAAAAAGTGATGGCTTTTTTATAAGATTGTCAGATAGCATATAGCTAGGGCTCCGCGTAGGACCTAGGGAGTGAATTATAATTTTATTTCTATTTTAATATAGCGGGCTTCAGCCCCATTTCTTCAGTACACTACTGTCTTTTATTATAAAGTAGTTAGCCTCCCGCTGTGAGGTTCGAGTCCTCACAGTACCTACTACGCTTTGGAATGGGCAACTAGCTTCATATTTCTGACTAACCGACCCCTTGACAATCAAAAGTGCCTGTTGTTGGTTTATTTGAAGTAAATACTTTGAGCTTGAGTTTAATGTATTGTTTCTAAAGACTCTTCCTGCCAAAATAAAACCTTTGTACAGACGCCAGCACATCAAGCTACTACAATCTGTCAATTTTTTAAAATTGATTTTCATCTTTATCGCTTAAGCATTAGGTTCAAGGTTGATTGGGAAAATTTGACAGTTTCGTGTGGCTTGACCTGCTGGCCTCTGTACATTAAAATCGCAAATGAATTATAGGAAAAATTTAAAATTTTAGAATAAGTAGTGCAATCAAAAGTAATTACGTACAACAACGCTAGAATGCAGAAGACATACCTAATAAAAAAATTATAACCGTTTAGCAAATCTTACTTAATTAAAGCCAACTTAATTGTTAACCTTAATACTCCAACGTTGCGGAATTAAATGACTCGTATTCAGTAATTTTGTAAAGGTACTAGATTTTGAATAGGCGTTGTTTATGATACCTACGGGCAAAGTGCTAACAATGAAGGCAATTAAGAATTTGCCAATCATTTTGCAAACTATAGGATTTAAACATCACGCTTCTTGTATTCCTGAAAGATATGGCAACAGAATAATAAAGCTACAGTAGTTTATCTGGGCAGCGACATTGAATTAATTTTATCTACGGCCTCTCGGTAGACAAATAATCGTACATATACGTCCGTGCGTAATTGCCGCGCACTGGAACTGTTGCGTACTGGTATATACTAGATTTCAAAGCGCGTCGTTTTGGCAGTTTTTTATTATGAAGATAAACTACTGTAACATTATTATACTGTGGTATGGCTGAGGTGATTAGTAGGTGCACCCGCATTTCATTAGTTATGCTTAACTCTTTTGTAATAAGGGGTACCTAAGCCTATTGCGATTAACCGGGCACAAGTTTAGGATCATGTCTGGTATTGAGAATAACCGATGGAAGAATTCAATGACACTCTTGCCCGTTTTCACTTGTACTAGGCGACATCTAAATGAATGCCTAAATGAAAGCGCGTGTTGCATTTTCAACGCTCGCGTCAGTACCAAAAGTTAAAAGTACAACAGAGCGCTTTTCCGTCTAGTGTTAGTGAAAACGGGCAATTGCCTATTTGGGAAATGGACGACGCACGATCTATGCTTACAAGTTTTTTGCAATTTCCAAGTCATTATTAGGTTATTAGGTATGTTGATCTGAATATGATTCGCGACCGTAACAAGTATGTATTTACAGAATTATAATTATTAAAGTCATCAATACAACTTTTTAAGACCAAGTAAACCTACTGAATGACTACTTCGTGAAATCATTACATGAGAGCATTTCTAACTTAAGGAGTGTGTATTGCTGATTCTAATGAAAATATTTTGTTAAATACGTACTCGTTACGGTCGTGAATCATATTCTGATCAACACACAATCTGTCACTGACCTGCAAATTGCAAAAAACGTAATTGAATTTCTGCGGGCTACCTTAGCGCTTCCCCCTTAAGAGGAGAGGTGGCCTACGATTGCCTATACGAAATTATTCCCCATTTTTCTTCCTAAATAGTGCCTATAGAGCAATATTTTTTTAAATAAAATTTAAGTCTGCTGTAGACACGTCCCTGTCATTTTATTTTTTTTAGGAACTAATTAGTAAAGAAAATATGACCTTCCAAAAAACAAAAAATGCCCCATTTTTACCGCCGTGATTAGAGGACTACCAGACAAATTCTAAAAGTTTTTAACATAAAAGAAAATGATAGGAAAGACATACTCTTTCTTAAAATAATGAAAAAATAATTGAATCAGCTAAGTTCTATCAGCATTCTGCTCAAATCTGCTCAGGCAGGAGAAAAAAGGGTAATACGAAACGTCGATGTCGTCGGTCTGAGCTCAGTGGCGTATTTTAAGATTCAGCGCCCCGGGCCTGTAAGGTTTGCCGCCCCATGAATTAACGGAATATAGCAAAAACTTTTAATTATAAAATAAAATCCAGCAGTGCGTTGATGCGGGCTGAGAATGGTGATGTGATAATGAATCAATAAACCGGCCAAGTGCGAGTCGGACTCGCACACGAAGGGCTTCGTACCACCGCACAGTGTTCCAATCGATCAAAAAAATTCCCAATGCTATTTATGGTATTTAACGATCAAGGGATGCATTTAAAATGCACGAGTAAAACACCCACGTGTCAATTTCAAATATTTTTTTTATAAAAATGATGGAAGTTTAGGTGACAATTTCATGAAAAAAATTAAAATAAATTCTCAAAACGTAACTGTCCAAGATATTTATTTTATATAAATAAGGTCTGATAAAGCACCTTTGGGCGCATATTTTTCAGTTTTTATTTTTGGAAAATCACCTCCGTATACCGAGTAAATTTTTTTTTGTCAGATTCTTGTTTTAATTTTTTTTCTCGCTAAAAACTCATCTCAACTCGTGATTTTTTTATCAGTGATAGGCCTTGTTACGAGAAATATTTATGTGCTAGTGACAAGTCGCACTTTTGAGGTTTTAAGGAGAAAAAAATAAAAACGAAAATCAGAAAAAAAAATATTTCTCGGTATCCAAACGTGATTTTCTAAAAATAAAAACTGAAAAATATGCACCCAAAGATGCTTTATCAGACTATATTTATACAAAATAAATATCTTGGATAGTTACGTTTTCAGAATTTATTTTAATTTTTTTCATGAAAAGGTCACCTTCATCATTTAAAAAAAAAGCATTTGAAATTGACACGTGGGAGTTTTACTCGTGCATTTTAAATGCATCCCTTGATCGATAAATTTACCTTAAACAGCAGAGGGATTTTTTTTTTATCGATTGGAATACTGTGCACCGTACCTACAATATTTAACACCAAGTGCAACGACCATGGGTTATGTGGTCGTTGCACTAAGTACCTAAATGATATTTAAAAAACAAAACGAAACAAAAAATATTTTACATCTTAAATTTTAACAATCGCAAAGATAACTTTGTACTTCATAATGATACTGTGAACTACAAAGTTATTTTTGCCAGTTGCAGAAAATCACCCATATTTAAACGAAATACCTTAAGAATCGGCGTTTTTAGTATTTGTTGATTAAGTACAGTATTTAACTACGTAGAGTCTGGCACACGAAACATGATCCTGGAAAATAGCGGCAAATTCAAAAAATCGAGATCAAAATACGTTGAACCGTTAAAAATTGTATGATGTAAAAGGACAATAATATTTGGCCATTAATCCATGATGTATTTCAAGTATCAAAATGTATTTACCTGTTATACGCAGTGATACCAGAGCTAGATTTTTGAATTTGCCGCTATTTTTCAGGATCATGTTTCGTGTGCCAGACTCTACATGATATACAGAAAATTTAAATTCCTATCCTATCTTGTAGCAATAGAGCTCGCACAAAAATGGTCTAAAACTGACAACTTTTGCGGCCCCCTATTTCTTTATTTTTGAAGATAAAAATATAAAAATTATATTTGTACTCTACTCAACGAGTTCTATAATGACTTTAGTGACAATGCTGGGTACGGGTCTTGGGAAATGACCCTATTGATAACTTTTCACTTTTTGGAAAAAGTGTCCATCTTTAACTGTATATACCTATCTTTGCTACCAATAGACCCAGAGTGCTTGAGTTAGGCTCAAATTGTACCCAATTTAGTTTGCTTCACCAAAATAAAGAACAAAGATTTATTTTTAAAAAAAAATTTAAAAAAAACGGATGCAAGTCCCAGAATTTCGCAGTTTTTCGAGCACCATGGGAGTAGCACAAGTTTTCAGTGTTGCAAACTTGGGTATAGACAACTCTCAGGGGAGTGGGACCTAACAACATATAAAGGAAAGGAATCGTAGTTAGGTACACACGGCTACACATCAAGCTATACATTTCCGGTTTACACTGACCTCTCGTTGTAAGGAAATCCTATACAATACGAGATCAGCTTATACTGGAATTGTATAGCTTGATCTGTAGCCGTGCGTACATGCGCGTTTACGATGTTTACATTTTTTGTGTCGATTGTGACTGGACTACCCATTTAATTTTTTTATTTAATTAATTAGGTAGGTAGGCTTTTTTTAATTTCTTCAGGCATATAAAGTCTAAAAGAAAGTCGCACAAAGTTGAGCGCGAGGTGCGGCTTGCGCCGCCCCTCGCAGCCTGCCGCCCCGGGCCATGGCCCTTTTGGCCCTAGGGTAAATACACCCCTGTCTGAGCTGCAGCTGTCCCTATCGCACTCTCATAACACTGTTCGGGCACAGCGCGACAGCAACAGTTTCTTCGATTGAAAAGAAAAGTGTTAATTAGATACCTATGGTGACAACCACGTATACATTAACAAGAATTACATGCATGTTTCCTCATGGGACATGATTAATCACAGAGAATAATCTTAAGGCTGCTTATTACGAAATTCAAATGGTTGATTAGAGTTACATAATTTACGAAAATATTGTACATTGTGATTGATTGTCATGCGTATAGATAGAATTCTGAGTAGGTTGTGAAAACTGTTATTGTCATCAATATTGTCGTCTCATTGACTGCTTACAAAATAAACAATTAGTAGGTAACTAAGTACCTAGTTAAGTTTTGTGTCTTCCGGCACATTCTTAGGATAGGCGAATCTTATATTGTGTTTATATTTTGTAGAATTTCTTTGTCATTGACCTGGAATAGTGCCACATGAGGCAATGTTCCAGTCCCTGCCAAATTAAACATAATATTGGCGTCACTGACGGGTGTGCCAGCTAACTGTGGGTGTGTCATAGTATTTCAATGTTGGAAATTCTGGTGTAATGGTTATGTTATGTCATTTCAGCTACAGAAAGAAAAGAAATCGCACTGCCATCACAAATGGCGGTTACGAATGAGTTCCCTTTGTTTTTGGAACGAAGTTATTTAAACGTGGCTTGTGGTAGAAGTTAACTGGCAAAAATTGTGACGTAGATATCTAAAAAGCGTTATGCCGTCAGTTTAAAGTGTCATAAGTTTTTGTTCCATCCTGTTATATTTTTTAGCTAAACACTGTATTAGATGCCTCTGTATTATAAAACCAAAACAAAAAGTTTTAACACTTGAGACCATACATGTCTCTGTATTAATACATAATATACAACGAAAGGAACTTCGTTCCAACCGGGTGTCTCACGACACCTCCCGATTTTTTTTTTAAAGGCGGATATAAACACAGTACAAGTCTGTAACAGGAGTAAAAGACACGATGACTACCTCATATTTCAGAGTCTCTTATAAAGGTACAGGTACACAGATGAAAACCTAAATTGCCAAAGTGGGTAAAGAGTAAAACGTAAATATGTGGAACAATGACATACTTTTGCAAGAACAAGAATAATACTGTCGGTACTATCTACAAAAGAAAAGTGATAAAAGTTAAGTGCATCACAGAGTTTAAGTATTCTATGTGCAATTATGCATTGATACTACATTAGTAGAAACACTGACCTGTGTTGCCATTGTGCGGCTTGTTGAATGATTCAACGAGCTTTGTTTGTTCTTCGCTACAGCAACTAAGTATAATAAACTATATGTGCGATCCCAATACAGTGTATGCCCGACGATACAATATAAACATTATACATAATAACAGTTACGATAGGAATATTTTTGCACCTTATTGTCAATAAAGATACAAGTATTAGGAAAGTATTATGTTTTTTGAGATGACTGAAATAATTGTAGTTTAATTTTGAGTGCAGACGTTATTAAAACGATAAACACTTGTTCGAAACCATACATGTCAATTTCGGAGAACAATTAAGTAATTAACTCATCATGCAACTCATATCATGTGTTAGGCGTGGTAATTTTCTAAGTAATTAGGTAACATGTACACAAATTAATAACAAACTATAAAGTAATCTGCAGTTGACAACATTATAAGACACTCTCATCACATAAACTTAACTTAGATCTAAGCAAAGTTGCAGCTATCACTTAAAAGGATAGCATAATTATCTCGGTTTGTAATTACAGATACCCACTCACCTAATACAACTGCACTTGTGAACACAATTAACACCTCCTAATATGGCACAAGGAGCGTTAGCACAACACATCACAATATACACTATTCGTATACTAGTCGTGTCACTAACCGGACGGGGTGCACTGGGGTAAACGTCACTTGGGGTCGTGAGATCGCGTCGTGTGAAGTTGTGTCGGACAACTTGTCACAGATATCGGTCGTGTTGTATCGTTAAAGGCTCGCGCCGGACTGAGCGGTTTATTATTATATCGCGGCAAGGAGCGCGGCTGTATTCAAGGTTCCGGCCGCGGCCGGCGCACGCGCACGCAGCACGTAGCGACCGCGGCGCTTATCTGCCGTCGCCTTTGTCGCTCACGACTTGCTCGTTCGCGTCTCGTTACGTTCACGTATCGCGACGAAATCTTCACGTTGTACTATTTTGGCAAACCGACTGTTTCGTGACGTGACAGGAGATCAACTTGGGTGTTTGATCTTTTCCAACCCATGTGGGATGAAAAATGCTAAATATTTTGAATGGAATCCTATCCTTGAACAGTGGTTATATTATATGCATTGAAAATTATAATCATAACATTCCGGGCAACCGAACACACAAATCCGGATTCCGGGCTACTGCTGAGAAATTCCTGATGAAACCCTCCCTGAAGTGTTATAACTAGAGATCGGATAATCGGATGCATATTAACCTAAAGTTGAGGTGTTGGCTAAGTATGGAGTGGGCTTTTGGATTAAAAAATCCCAGAATTCCGGTATCGGCCAATTTTGACTTCTGATTATAGAATCAAATGTATAATTTACTTAAGTTCAGATGTTAGTTAATATGGATTGCACTTTAAAAAAAAAAAAAGTCCCGGGATTCCGGAACGAAAATTTTTAAGTTCTGATTTTGGAATCGAATGTTTTAGTTAGGTACTTGCGTTCAGGTGTTGGCTAATATGGATTGTACTTTTGTATTAAAAAAATCCCGGGGTTCCGGGATTCACAAATTTATAGTTCTGATTATAGAATCGAATGTATATTTACTTACGTTTAGGTTTTGGCTATTAAGGAATGCACTTTTGTGTCGATCGTCAAAATGTCGCAATTCCGGAATTGATAAATTAAGAATTTTTTGAAAGGGTAACTTTTTATCACTAAATTTTCATAGGGTGTTCTACTCATGAGCAACTTTCACTATGGGATTAACCCGTAAATCACGAAACATAAGTCAGCTGTTTCATACATTTTGGTCGAGTAGGTATTGAACTTTTGTTTCAAACATCGTACCTAATTTTTTTTGTGATTTCAGAGTTGGTCCCATAGTGAAAGCTGCTGAAAATGTAAATCCAAGATGGCGGCTGCAAAAATTTTCTAATTTTTCGTCATGGGTGTCGTTTTATGGGTTTTCGAGGGTGTTAAAGCCGATAGTGACACTAAAATGTAAATCCAAGATGGCGGATGCGAATAATTTTTAATTTTTCGTCATGGGTGTCGTTTTCGTGGTTTTTGAGAGTTTTAAAGCCGATAATGGCGTTAAAATGTAAATCCAAGATGGCGACTGCAAAAAATTTCAAACTTTTTGTCATGGGTGCTGTTTTCATGGTTTCCGAGGGTTTAAAGCCGATAGTAGCGTTAAAATGTAAATTCAAGGTGGCGGCTGCGAAAATTAAAAAAAATATTGTGATAGGTATTGTTTTCATGGTTTTGGGTTTAAAGGTGATAGTGACATTAAAATATAAATCCAAGATGGCGGCTGCGGACATTTTCTAATTTTTCGTCATGGGTGTCGTTTTCATGGTTTTAGGGGGTACTAAAGCTGATAGTGACATTAAAATATAAATCCAAGATGGCGGCTGCGAACATTTTCTAATTTTTCGTCATGGGTGTCGTTTTCATGGTTTTTGAGGGTTTTAAAGACGATAGTATATATATAGTTGAACAACTCTTTACAACCGAGAACTACACCCAAACCCAATGCACGTCAAAAACCTACAAGATATCGACAGATGTTGTATGGAAGCAACTATTCATGCAAAACACTTGGCTTTTCATTACGACAAAATCGATTGCCATATCAATTGTGTGTGACGGTCAAAGAAAAGAAATTAAGATTCGAGATGTCGGAGTTCTACATATCTCTGAAAATTGCGTTATTAAAACACCTAATAACATACTTGCTGCGAAAAGAACAACCACTATGACAGTGCTAGCTTCTTATTCTAAATCAACAAACTTCTCCCTTAATACTCAGATTTCACCAACAAACATTAAAAATATATCCGAAGAAGAATTAGTGTTAGACAGGTCAAAAGGACTTTTCGATCATTTAGTCACATCTGAAACAAACTTACAAACTCAGCTAGATAACACAATTTGGAAACAATTAGAATCGCATACATACATAACTAGCATCAGTACTTCACTTGTTATCATTACTTTAGCATGTATTTTAATTTATTTTGGTCCACAGGTGTTGAATAAACTTCGAGCCATCACTGCAGCAAGAAGACAAAACACTGCGCCAACTGTGCAGCAACCAACAATAATCAGCAACATATCACACACGCAACGGACACAGCAGCAGTATGGCATACCACACCGCGTGCCCACTCAGTTGCAACGGTCTGAACAAGGCCAGGCCAGACCATACGAGACCATCGAGCTGTACCAAATAGGGTCCTGTTCCTGAGAGTCGCCAGAATGTTCAATGCTACCTTTGGACATTGACTCAGCACGCGCACGATAGTATATTTTCATGGTTTTCGAGGGTTTTAAAGCCGATAGTGATGTTAAAATGTAAATCCAAGATGGCGGCTGCGAACATTTTCTAATTTTTCGCCATGGGTGTCGTTTTCATGGTTTTCGAGGGTTTTAAAGCCGATAGTGATAATAAAATGTAAATCCAAGATGGCGGCTGCGAACATTTTTAAATTTTTCGTCATGGGTGTCGTTTTCATGGTTTTCGAGGGTTGTAAAACCGACCGAAATGATCGCAGCCGCCATCTTTGATTTACATTTTAATGTCACTATCAGCTTTAATACCCCCCAAAACCATGAAAACGATACCTATCACAATTTTTTTTTTAATTTTCGCAGCCGCCATCTTGAATTTACATTTTAACGCTACTATCGGCTTTAAACCCTCGGAAACCATGAAAACGGCACCCATGACAAAAAGTTTGAAATTTTTTGCAGTCGCCATCTTGGATTTACATTTTAACGTCATTATCGGCTTTAAAACTCTCAAAAACCACGAAAACGACACCCATGACGAAAAATTAAAAATTATTCGCATCCGCCATCTTGGATTTACATTTTAGTGTCACTATTGGCTTTAACACCCTCGAAAACCAATAAAACGACACCCATGACGAAAAATTAGAAAATTTTCGCAGCCGCCATCTTGGATTTACATTTTAACGCCACTATCGGCTTTAAAACTCTCAAAAACTATGAAAACGACACCCATGACGAAAAATTTTAAAATGTTCGCAGCCGCCATCTTGGATTTACATTTTCACGTCACTATCAGCTTTAACATTCTCGAAACCCATGAAAACAACCCCACCGATATACTGACGGTACCTTCCAGGGACAACCATTTTAATTCGGCAATTTTGTATTTCTCGCGGGGATCACGTGTAACAAACGGAATATATTATGTGATCTCGATTTCCCGGTATTTCCAAATAAATAAAACCACGTTATTTATGAAGTCGTTTCCATACCATGTATTCGATTAGTTGTGCATTCCCACATTTTCTGGAATCCCGGGATTTATAGTAAGAAAAAAAATGCTAAGAAGCCGCTTCCATACTTTGTTAGCGAAATATTAACTTTAGGTTAATATGCATCCGATTATCCGATCTCTAGTTATAACACTTCCTGACCTGGGAATCGAATCAACGACCACATGCTCAGCTGAATGTAGTAGTTTACGTTTACAACCACTAGACCAACGAGGCAAACAATTTTCATCTAATAAAATAATTTAATATCAGATTTATGGACTTATTCATTGTTAATTTTTAGTTAAACCGAAGCCTAAACACAAAGATTTTTACGTTGTCTTAAGAATGTGACTGTTAGACTGGAAGCCGACCCCAACATAGTTGGGAAATGGCTAGGCAGATGATGTGATATCGAATAGAATTATTTTATGACACATCCATCCTTTGTATGTCTTAACCTGATAACAAAGTAAGATGCTGCAGAATGTTTAATAACACTATTGTAAAATATGTACGATGTCATACTGTGTGATGTGTATTTTTCAACGTAAAGTAGTACTAATGTCTGTCATATGAAGCAGTGTTATTGTAGGTGCGACTACCGTTTGTCTACAAATCAATAGCTAAACACATCGAGTTATAAAACCAGTTATTCTTAATATTGTGATGAAATAGTTCACATAAGCATATTTCACAACGATTTTATGGAAGACGAACAACCTAAACTATGAGTTTTTCTAATAAAGCTTTTTATGACAAGTTTTTATAAACATACTGTGATATCGTTTCCCAAAAATTCCACAGTCAGGTAAAACTTCTAATCTACCCCGTTTTCGTAGCATCTCGTAGGCCGTAGCCCGTAGCTGTAGAGGGCCGTAGACAACTGCTACGAAAAATAAGGGTGGCGACTACGCGGAAATAAATGATGTCGGCAAAGAAGTTTCTAAGTAAATATTATAACATGACTCTTGTCACATCGTGAGTACTCTTACAAAATTAGGAGGTTAATATTAAAACGACAAACAAACTTACTACCCAATACAGATGTTAAATGGTATAATATTTGCTGTTGCTACGTTCCGTCAATATTTTTTTCTAGATACATTACTTAGATAATATATTGATTTTGATGCTGAGATAATAAACAGGTAGTAGAATTAAGATAGCGAGTATCGGAAATGAATTATAACTGGCTGGTTGACCTTTCTACTTGGCATACTCAATAGCGACTTGTAAAGAAGTAAATAGGAATCAGAAATCACTTCCTACTTGCACAAGGTTACATTGTATATTTCCTCTATGTATCAGTTTGTTTTTATTAATAGAAGAACAAAATATGTAGATGTGTTCACAGATAATGATGAGAGCTATTAGTAAGAATAATTTGCTGTCTTAGGTTCCGTTTCGTTTTTCTTGCTAATGGAAATATAAGCAATCTGTGTTGACTTGGAATAGTTTTGCAGTATTGGCAAACGACGTTTTAGGATGCTTCTATCAGTTGCTATGGAGGCTTCCTAAGCATAATTTATTTCTAAAATGATTAGAACTGCTCCGTGATTAACGTTGTACGCTTTTATAATTACAAACGTGACGATTTTATCACGATAACACGGAAACGATAAACGGAAGTAAAATGTATGGAAATATAATGAAGACGCTTTTCCGTCCACGATAACGTTACAACGTGCTCGTATTGCCATACATTTTATGGACTTAGACGTCCCCGTCCATGACCATTAAATGTATGGAGATAATATTGTCACGTTTCAAATCTACATAGATGAATAAAAATTAATGGCTAAATGTGTTGCTAAGCGCAAAACTCAAGAACGGCTAGATCGCAATTCGGCAATTTTTTTTTAAAATATTCGTTGAAGTCCGAGGAAGGTTCTTATCAAGAGAAAAATTGGAAAAGTGGCCGGGAAAATTAGAAAATTCGGGAAAACTGAAAGTGCATTTTCTATGGGAACTTTGTATGAATTATTGTTTGGAAAGGACAACGCCTGTTGGGTCAGCTGTTTATTATAAAAGCGCAGATTCGCGCCATTGTCTTGCTGACTGGTAAAAATGTGCTATTCTTATAAGGGATCCCCCGAAATGAATTGCGATCAATTTCTATTGTAGTATTATAGTCAATCACTTCAATTGCACTTGATGGTAAACAATCAATTTGCGCATCGATGTGTATCAATCACGTAAAAAATGACAGTTGCAATTGAGACCCTTCGGGGACCCCTCAAGTGTCTGAGTTTGGCTAATTTTGGACCCAAAACCCCAGCGAGTGGGGAGGGTTGGGGGTTAGTTGCGAACCCCATAGGTTCACAACTACTGATGATGATGTTTTCCATCGGATGATGTTTTGTACATTTATATATATGTGATCTAAGCTTATATACCTATTATGTAAAGTTTAGTCCTTTTGCACACTTTGGGCGCATTTCACACGCGGGGGGGGGGGGGGGGGGGTAGGGGGGGTTAGCTACGAACTCCATAGGTTCACAACTAATGATGATGATTGGTTTTCCATCAGATTATGTTTTTTTACATTTATATATACGAGTATGTGATATAGGCTTATATACCTAACAAAAAAAGGGTTTTTCTTATGCACACACGGGGTGCATTCGACACTTGAGGGGTTAAGTCGCGATACGAGATCAGAAGAAGGGGGTCACCAATCAGTTCAAACTAATTAATGTTCAGTAGGTTATAGGAACAGGGCATTCAATAACAACGTCCACAACAGAATACCTTGTCTCATCTAATATTAAATTACTCCTAGTACAATGAAGGACAAATTAGTATGTTGAAACAGTGATACATGTGTCATTCGCCATGTCTTATAATGAAATTAGACGCGGTATTGTGATGGTAATATGAGAGATATTCTTTTGAAATTTATATTAACAAACATGCTGACTGCATGCATCGCGAGGTTCTTTGTTAGTCGCTCTTAGTTTTGCATAACACTCCAATGTTTAGCAGGTATGGAAGGCAAAATAAATGCGTTGGCAATGAAGCTATGCATGTGGGCTATTGTGAAAACAAAGATCAAGAAAATTCTTTAATTTATATAAGACACAAATTAAAGAATCTTCTTGATCTTTGTTTATTTTAAGTAGGTACCCAAAGAGTACCCAAGTATTAACAGCCGCACGGGTCGATTGATGAGGTTTAGCTACACTTAGGATCGTAGTCCTGTGCTCTTATCTCTCTGTATGACCTCTTTTGTCTGTTCTGTGGGTGAACATCTTTACATACCACCCTCCGTGACTCGGAAAGCCAGAAACCCGAGGATGGGTTTGTGGAGGACAGCTAGGTCGTTCCATGTAAAATACTGGTTTTCAGATGCATCCGGATGGACTGGAAACCGACCCCAATATTGTTGGAAAAAGGCTATGCAGATGATGATGAAGTAGGGTACCCAAATGTACTCATTCCAAAAATAATTTATTATTATTATTATTTGAAACAACTGCTAGCCGCTGTTTAATAGTAGGAATTTTCCTTATCATCTCACAACGTTCATATACCCGGCAGTCATTATGACGGTCGTTGCAGTGCACAAATCTTCATTGTCAACCTGCATAGTAAACTAGTTTGCTGTCTGTACCCAAAATTTGTTTATATAATACACGTACTAATAGCACAAATAGTATTTCGTTCTGTGTCGCATCCACCATGTCTAATTTAATTTAGCGTCCCAGTTTCGGTGTGAATTGTTACGCGTTCTCTTAATAGTAGCCTACTTGAGCCATGATTTCATAATTTTCTTTACACTATTCTATTTAGGTATGTTCACATATTAGCTATTGCAGATTTGCCCTGCCCTGCCCTGCTGGGAAGATATGTTTACACCTTGACAATCCAAAAGTGGCTGATAATGGTTTATTTGAAATAATGCTTTGAGTTTGAGTTTGAAAGAAAGATGTGGACCAGACTCGAGGAGACAAGCTAGAGAAAGGGCAAAATGGAGAACGTTGGGGAGTCCTACGCCACAGGGGTGACTTCCATAAATAAATAATTTCACATGAATGCTATATTATTATTTCAATTTTTTTTTTTTGCTTTTATTTATTTATAATATGAGTTTAACTCAAATCATAACCAATAATATTAATGATAATGAAATGTGTAATAAGTAATAACTAATGAGTGATATGATAAAATAAAACCTTTTTTATTTTTATTATGTAGTACGTAGCGCCCCGCCCTATCACCCGCGTAAGGCTCGAACCCGTAAGAATTTCGGGACAAAAAGTATCCATAAAATATCTGTGTGCTAAACATCAAAATCCGTTCAGTTTTTGCTTGAAAGAGTAACAAAGATCAATGCATCCATCCATCCTCACAAACCTTTTAGTAGGACATTTATTTATTAGCTCTACACAGGCCACAGTCAAGCATTCCATATTTTAACCGTCGCAAAACCTACGGAACTTAGAATTAGAGAACTCTTGCCTACAGCTGAGTTGAAAATGAGTCACAATAATTCATTTCAATCACATAAATTGTGGTTGTGGTTCAAATTGAAAAGTAACGTTACCTATCCAGAAATATTGTTGTATAATAATAATGTATTGACGTACAATATCATAAATCATTTAAACCGCAAATACTAGAGCGTCGGTTTGCATATTTTAATCGTAACGTTATAGTTAGGAAAGTTATTTCAACCGTGATACCGTTAGATGTTGATGCTGCATTTGGTCTTCGAATCCAGTCTTCAGGCCGGTTTATCTCACATGTGTGTCATTGCGCCGGCGCCGCGTCAACACACTTCCAAGAATGTCAAATTGTCGGCCTGTCGTTCCAGATTCGGATAGTACCAGGGAACGAAGACTGAAATAGAATGCGATAGTCGATCATTGTCAATACTAAATTAACTGAATTTATTGTGATTCTATTAACAGATGACACATTCACCGGAGCGAAACTTACTTGCGATTTAAATTGAATCGTACGCTTTTAAATAACTAGCTGCACTCCGCGGTTTTACCCGCGTAGACCGGGATAAAAAGTAGCCTATGTGTTAGGGTATAAGCTATCTACATATCAAATTTCATGCAAATCGGTCCAGTCGTTTCAGCGTGAAGAAGTAACAAACATACAAACACACACACTTTCGCCTTTAGAATATTAGTGTGATAGTACCTATAATCTCACGGTAATCTCAGGTACTATTCTCAGTTGCACGATTAAAAGTTGTTAATTTAAAATGTACGTGTAAATGGACACTCTAGTCTTTAGACGGATAAACCTATAAACCTCTCATCATCGACTGCGCATAAAAACATCGGAGGCCAAAGCGAGCATTAACCGATTCAAATGATATTTTCATTGAATGCTCGATGGCTCATAGGTAATAATGGCCTCACCGTCGCTATGAGTAAATTATATTACAATTATATGAATTCATAATTATAAAATACTTAGTCAATCATCAAGGTATACAGTCGTCTTTTGTTTTTATTCTGTTCGTGTCGCGTAAGTTGCAAGTACTAGCAAATAATAGACCAATTAGCTTGAAGGTTCCCGCGGTACTTTACTCCGACGAGTAGAGAACTTTGAGTGTCATTTCGTAAGTAGGTACTGCTAGTAACTTAGGTCTCCACAAAATTGAATTTAACACTAAGTCGTGTCATTGAAAAGGAAATAATAAAACTTGTTTTAGGAAAAAAAAAGACAACCGACTTCCAAAAAAAACACTACAAAGTGAATAATAACTTTAATTTCAGAAGTCGGTGTCTTTTTGTATTTTAGTTTTTTGCCGCTGTCTTCGGAAATTGAAGTTATTTTTCACTTTTTTTTTTTTTTTTTTTTGTAAAAAAGGTTTTTTATTTTTCACTTTTTAGTTATGGTACCTATCCCACAACAATTCGTATGTCAGTGTCACTACATGGTATGTAAACAACAGTGACAGGAAGTATTTTAACATATTATCGAAACGAAGATAGATAGATAGAATACTCTTTATTATGCACACCATAAAAATTACAGATATAAATGCAGCTAACTCAAGAACTACCCAAACAAAGTTAATAAAATTTATATGGGACTAATATGGGAGAATTTTCATAATTGGTTCACACTTGACGAAAATATCGATGAACATGTTACTTACATTAAAAAAAACCTTCCTTTTTTGAAGTCGGTTAAAAATACGTGAGCTTATAAAAAAGAACAGTGTTTTGTATTTTTAATTCCACAGTAACATTACAGTAGCATTTAATTAGAAACCAAACATTGTTTGTCTTATTTGCTAAAAAAACCTGAAAAAATCGGTCTTTAAAGTTTTTACCATTGAAGGAGTCAAATTGCGTCAAAACTACATCAATACGTATATGATCTCATTCTATCGCCCTTAACACGGAAAACTGAATGAAATGCATTACAATGTTCCCGCATATCGGAAGGCGTTGAACAATCGAGTGTTAAAAGTGCATGTCGTTGAATTGACTCACTGCACCGACGCACCGAGGTTGCTGTTGTGAAACCTCGCTCAGCAAACTCAGCCTCTAGCTAAAAATAAGATAATACGTGAGCATTAAAATATATTGAGTAGCAGTAAATAGCACCTCCACAACAATGTTGTATTGCTTTTAATTTTGATTTTATTGTCTCGTTGGAATAATAGTGTTCGGGCAAAATGTTATTGGGTTTTTCCGTTAAATTCTCTGTGGCAGCTTAGAGTCCCGATATCGTGGTGATCTGCTAGCCTTTTCCCAACGATGTTGGGGTCAGCTTCCAAACTAAACGGAAGCAGCTGAATTCCAGTATTTTTCATGAAGCGACTGCCTATCTGACCTCCACAACCCAGTTACTGGGTAATACTGCCCCTTGGTAAGACTGGTTGGCAGACTGTCAAAGATCCACGAGTGACAGCCGGGACCAACGGCTTACCGTGCTTTCCGTGAGGCATGGAGGGGTCTTGGTATGTAAATATGGTCACCCATCAACGAAAGCGTAGCTTAACCTGTTCGATCGACCCGTGCGGCAGTTGTTACTTAGCCAAAAGCCCCTCAACAAGATATCTTGATGACAATGAGCTCGCTTATTATATTCGACTTTTACGAAAACTGGAGACTTTTCAGGAGGTCCATCTACGGTACAAGGGAAATTTCTGCCCACCCTTTTGGGAAAATAGGCTTGTATTATGTTTAATACCAATTTAATACTGACCAAATATGGGTGCACCCCTGCCTAAACCCTGCGGGGAATGCAGGCGTGAATATTATGTTATCCATTTTATACCGTCGTCATCTCAAAGCAATCGAACGGCAATGGATTGGCGCGCTGTAAATTGAAATTGTTTCACAAGTTTGTTTGAATAGCCACAAGATTATAATTAAAAGCTATCATTCATTATATTAATGAGGCTTAATGAGGACATATTTAATCTTTGTAAGGTTTGCGTTTGGAATTTTAAATTGTTACTCAATTTTTATTACACTTGGATGCATCGCTCGGTGATAAATAGATGAATGATATATAATGTCTGTAAATAAAACTAATTATTTATTTTCTTATGGTCAAGCGAATTTAACTAGGTGTACAAATCCAATATTTCACTGCGAGCAGGTTGTCTGCGATTTTAAATTATGTAAGCGTCAATCTGAAGATTGATTGCCAATTTTTTGACAGTATACCTACACGATTCTGACGATACTGTATTTTTGATATTTGTCAATACATAACATCAAAATTAATGACATATGTCACGATATTAATAATACATTTCGCAAATCGTGCGAAACGCGGCATATTCTCAGATGAAGTAAATGTTAAGCCTATCTACATAGGTACGAGTTGCTATTTATTATGCAGGTTATATGCTAATTTTCACCAAGTACTAAGAACTTCTCGCCACGGTAAAAATAGCATTGGAATTTTTATGGCCATTTTACATGTACATACACACATAGTTTTGTATTAATTATAAAAGGATTGCAGAATTGCAAGATTACCTTGAAATACCAACATTCCATAATAATTTCCAACCTTTTCTCATAATAAGGACAATAAATACATAAGTATTCAATGGAAATGTATTGTTATTAATCAGGATGTTTGTAGCGCTACGACGCTACGGAATTATGAATATGGAAAAATAATCTACGTATAGTTTGATTTTACAGTTTTAACTTACATATTATTTTAATATTAAGAAAATGCACATAAAATAATTATATGTTAATATTTTATGCAATACACATCTTAAGTTATGGTGCACAGACTTGGTATTTGACTAACATCCAGAAGTCCAAACTCAAGGTTTTCCAAACGAGCAATGGAGCAAAGTATACTAGATGTTAAATTAACAGATCGTATTCGAAACACAATACTGCGCTCCAAAACTAACACAGATGAAGTGGCTTAAAAGGCTGCCCAATTGAAATGGAACTGGGCAGGACATGTCTGCTGTATGTCTGACGAATCTGTGGGCACAAATAGCACATAAATGGTGCCCCGAGACAATAAGACGGGGTCGCGGCAGCCCACGTTGAAGATGGCGGGATGAGCTGTATGGGTTCCGTGCAAAGCTTACGCGCGGACTCGCGAAAGATAGAAGGATTGGCGGGAAGTCTTTGCCAAGGAATGGCACGAGTGCGCTAGGAAAAGAAAACTGTTAACAACCAACGATAAATGGGCAGAATCACTAAAGTATTACAACATTGCAAACAAAGTAAAAACGTATTCCAATACAGTTACAATTACAACTAATTTATTATTCAATAAAAAACAGCAGGACATATCAATGGCACATAATGAACTTAGTTAAGATTTTTCTATAATTGTCACACGTAGGTGTAATTATCCAAGCAAGCAATTATAATGCTGTGTCCGGTTGACATTTATAAATTATACATTTATTTACATGTAATAGAAAACATAAAGGCCGCAAAGAGACAAGCGACTTTTATTGACACATGTCGAGAACAGCGAGCTGCATCGAGTGTGAGATACTTACTGCAAGTTGCATTGCCCTGCATATGTGACGTAATACACAATTTACCAAACTGAACATACCACACATAGTCCGGTCAATTTAGACATTCGAGGTTACATAAAGTCCCAACAAGCTGAATTTCTGTGAAATTGTTCAAAATATAATTATAAACAATGTCTAGAAGTTCCCCATCATTCCCCTGTAAGGAAAAAAATTTATTCAAGGTCAAAGGTAAAAAAAATGAGTTTTTCGCGATTTTCAGCAAAACGGTAAGTTTTATCATAAAAGTACCTCAGACAAAAATTGTAGATCATAAAATTATCAATAAAAAATGTATTAATACTTTTTTCTTACGAGCCACCGTTTCTGAGATATAACGATTCAAAAAGTTATAAAAGTTGTTATCGTCATAAATGCACACGTTTCCACGCCACCTATGAGGTAGTGTACTTAGCGCGTTTTTTTAACGTGGTTTCCTCAGTGGCCTACTCCACGGGTCAGTTGTGATCCTGTTTAATGTAAAACTATTGCATAATAACGGAAATTTTCAAAGATTGGGAAAGATAAAAGCGATGTAAATTAAAAAAAAGTGTTGAAATTTATTCGTATTATTCGTAAGTTTCAAATTCTTGTTCTTCTTCTTGATCTTCTTCTTGTTCTTCTTCTCCTGCTTCTTCTTCATCTTCATTTTGGATGCAAGTAAATTGCGTCAATAGCGATGTATCGCATGATACTTCGTCGGAGTCAAACGAATCCTCCATTGTTTGTGATTCAATATTAGAGCACGACCGGCCTTGACAATTTGTGCATGCCAAAGAACAAGACAGTCCGACTTTTTTGCAACCACATTTAGCACTGCATCCCTTTTTGCAGTTGCAAAAAATAGTGTTCAGCAGTTTTCCGGCGCAGGTGGAAGTAAAGTTTGAACTGGCTCTAATATATTGTTGACCAACTTCCAACCCCAGTCTGTAGGGTCTAGCTGATAACCAAGCCACACTTGAATTTGGTAATATACTCGAAAAAGATGTTGGTGAGCAGCAACTGAGGTTGGAGGAAGACAAGCTAATTGAACTTGTTTTTTATTTTTAGTATTTTTAACGAAACATGCATATCGATGCTTATCTAAACAGGTAGTTTTTTTAGGAGCTCCGTACATAGAAAGAAGAAAGCGGATGCCGTTGGTAATAACTTCTTGTTGAGTTGAATTACTCGTTTTAAAAACTTCAGCTTCTTTTTTTTTTTTTTTTTTTTTTTTTTTAAATATAACAACTCTAGATGTATATACGTGGCGTACTCATGTATATTATGACGATAACAACTTTTATAACTTTATGAATCGTTATATCTCAGATACAGTGGCTCGTAAGAAAATAAGTATTGATACATTTTTTATAAATAATTTTATGATCTACAATTTTTGTCTGAGATACTTTTATGATAAAACTTACCGTTTTGCTGAAAATCGCGAAAAACTCATTTTTTTGACCTTTGACCTTGAATAAATTTTTTTCCTTACAGGGGAATGATGGGGAACTTCTAGACATTGTTTATAATTATATTTTGAACAATTTCACTGAAATTCAGCTTGTTGGGACTTTATGTAACTTCACTCTCATTTTTTGGTCTAAATTGACCGGACTACACAAACCTAGATGTAACATTTACCTATCATTGTCAAACTGTAACATACTGGACATTGTCAGAGCATAATGAACCTAGTTCAGGGATGCCAAACCTTTTCGTATATTCAAGACGAATTAATGAAAACTTTTTTTGTTTGTCCCATTTTTGCCTCCGTTAGGTATCTGAGATAGGTAAGGTAAAATTAAAACAAAAATTATATACTTAAGTACCTTTATGAAAGACAACTTCTAACATATGGAAATGGTTTGTGTTCAAAAATGCACTGTCGACGTAATGTATCACAAAAAAAAACACTTTAATTTCGTACGTCAATCCTTATCCAGAATTTTCTGTCGCGTGCCATAGGTTCACCATCCCTGTCCTAGATCGTTTGCCTTGAGTGCGCGGGCGCAGGGCGGCCTCCGCGCGACCACCGTGACCTCACGCACCATAATGTACAGGAAAATGTATGCTTCCGTACACCTGAAATATTTTGTCTAACGACCGTCACTAATGTGTTAAGTCATTTACTTTTTCCTTGAGTTTATGAGACCGACTTCTACAAAAAAAAAAAAAACAAATAAATAAGAACTAGGTTACTATTGAACTTGCCTAGTTGAGGATCGTTGCCCAGGTGTTGATTAATTAAAATAATTAATACCAACTTTGTGTGTTTGACGAAGTTTAAAGTTTTCACGGAACAGCATTTTAAAATATTAAAATACTGTCTCAGATTAACTATACATATTATTTTTAGCCATGTCATTAAGAAATTACACAATTAAAACGGTGAAATGTATTTCTTTAAACACTAAAAGATAACTGTAAAGAACAACCATTACATCGAGATACATTTGTATCTACATAGATATATTTGTAAACACGGCTCTCGAAAACGGCTCTAACGATTTCGATGAAAGTTGCACTATAGGGGTTTACGGGGGCGAAAAATCGATCTAGCTAGGTCTCATTTCTGGGAAAATTCGTTTTCTCTATTTTCACCCGAGCAGAGCTCGGCCGCTCAGGAACTGAACAAATTATAAACCAAAAGGTCACATATTCCTACGATACCTACCTCATGTTCCTAGAATGGAATCACTACCGAACATTTTAATAAATCTAATTTTTTATCCGATACTATTACTTAGAACTCCTTCAGCTTCGTCCGTCATTGTCCGGTCACGCGCTATGATATCATACGCCCACCCACAAGGGAGCATATGACTGGCAGCCGTATATCATCACTAATAAGAAGAATCTTTTCCTGATTAAAATGCCACGCGTGACTGCGATCACGATAGTCAGTTGTCTAAGAAGTTAGAGGTACCAACAGTGATTGATTGTGAGAGATGGTGCCCGTGCCTCGGGGTCGAGACATCGCCGATATCTCGAGGAAAATCTTTTTAAAGGGCATGGTTCGCAAAGGAAATAGCAGATGACCCATTTGCTACGCATTTCAGATGTACCGGTCTACGGACACTTGGGAGTTGGGACACTCTAAGTAATATACTGTATGACACTATCAACAAGAAGCTCAGTATTGTAGGACTTTCCAGATACAGAACTAAAAAAATTGTTGCTGGCTGGCTCCAGCAGCTAGACTATCAAAATACCGAAGACTTACTTGCACACATCGCATAATATCTTTTAACAATAACACACACTGACAACTCACCACACCACACACACACACACACCCTTACACACACACACACCCACACCCTCAACTCACACGTAAACGCGCACTCGCACCCATACTCACAAGTCACAAATAACAAACCAAAACCTATCCCTATACCTATACCCATTGAGTTATATAACTAGAGAAGCAAACCTCATTAAAATGTGTAAGAAAAGTATAACCACTATTTAAATGCGACGACGTAGCTTTGAAACCACTAAACATTTAAAAGTAAACATATATCTGTCTCACTTACACAAGTCGCAAGAACAATACTGTCGCTTAGATTAGACAAAGACCGCAATATAAACATGCAATGGCGGGATTGGGTTGCCTACCCATTCGAAATTTTACCCAACTTTTTAAACGTTAAAAAAAAACGTAACGTTTAAACGGTAAACGTTAAATTATTTTTTAAGTATGTGATTTATGTATTTCTTATTAGATGTGTATTAGAAGGTTATATGTAATGAAAATAATCAAGGCATTTTCTTTTTGAACATTTTTTATTTCCTTTAGTTAATTTTCATACATATAATTTACATTTTTAAATATTAAAATATAAAAACATTAAAAAAGATTAAAAATAGTAGCCTACCGGTATCGGGAACAGGGTCCAAGGTACCGGTGGTCAGGGCTGCTTAGAGAGGAACCTCCTAACGATACGTGCGGTGTCCAGAAGTATCGCTTTCTGGAGCAATCTTCCTTAATCCAGCTGCCTAACGAGAGCCTCTTCAGGTGTTGATCGAGGCTCTTGGCTATTATGCCATTAGCCGTCACAACTATCGGCACAACGATTGCTGTATCACATCCCACATGTCGACAACCTCGCGAGCCAGGTCAAGATACTTAATCTGCTTATCTTTTTCAGCTTTCACGAGGTTCTCGTCATGCGGGACCGCTATATCAATAATCATTGTGCAACGCTCTAATCGATCTATCACCACTATGTCTGTCTTATTGGCAACAATAGTCCTGTCAGTGATGATAGATCGATCCCAATACAACGTAATATTGCCATTTTCGAGAACTGGGTCGGGCACATACCTACAGTACGGTACTTCCAATTCCACAAGACTGTATTTCAGAGCAAGTTGCTGGTGGCTAATCCTGGCTACAAGTTTGTGCCTATGCAAGTAGTCTCCGTTAGCCAGACGAGACTAGTCAGAAATAATGTGACGGATTGATTCCCCCGGACGGTGGAATGCCCGACAGATGTCAACCGTGCCGTCCTTCACAATATATTTCCGGTAGTTGTTCGTCATCATAACTTCGTCCATAATCGCAAAGACAAAACCTTCGGTTTCCCCAAAGAGTCAGTTTTCTATAAGTCCTTTCCTTTTTGAAGGTTTTTTTTAATTCTTCCATGAATTGCACTGTTTCATCATTTACATTTAGCTGCATTTCGTCTTCTTCGCTCAACATACGTTTTTTTTCAGTTCCTCTATCGTTTATTTTTTTTATTTCTAGTCTTTTATTTTTTGTGATATATTTTTTCCTTTTATTAGTCTTCTAGCCGATAAATTTTTCAAACGGTGAATTATTTTCCTCATTTTGGGCTTTCGGGGCGTTTCAGTTATTTCGACTATCTCTTCGTAGGTTTCCACAGCATCCACATCCATATTTTCTTCTTCTGAAAGCTCCACCTGCTCTTTAGAATAACGGTTGTCCTATTTATTGTAGGCAAAACAGCTCTTTACAATCTAAAAACTAAGTTGAAAAAAACATTCAGTACACAATGTAGTTTGAGTCGATATAAACTAATTTGTTGCTGTGGTAGTTCAATGAGAAGGCATTTTTTGTTGGCATTACCTATAATTTTATAATATTAATTGCCGCATAAAATCATTACTTACAATAAGCATTACAATTGCTTGGACAAATAAACACGGCCACATTCGCTTTTTGGGCCTATTTTATCTTGATCACGGAAGTGCTTCAAACAAATGACAGTAGATTTAGTAGGTAGCCAGTCAGTCTCTTTTCTCAGCAATCGGATTATTGATTGAGAAAATTGATTGCATCTTTAGGTACTCTGGAACATTGTTAATTATTATTAAAAAATATTTAAAATCGCTTATTCCATAAATTAAAAACTCCCACAAATGTGGGAAACTAAAACATAGTTTTTAGTTGTAACACTGATCATGATTTAAAAAAAATCTACATTTTATTTAATTTACTGCGTTTTTACGATGATATAAACACAGAAACAATAAACTTACGTGTGAAAAGTAATTCCGGTAGTTTTTGTGATCTAGAATCGCATTCTTTCATTACGCATTTAGCCGTTTTGGCGATATTTTTTGTCGCGTGTCACTCGGTTCACTTCGGCTGCCGTCATACAGAGCACTGAACTGACGTTAGCTACGCATACGGCCGTGGCCGTATGTCCAGTGGCAACGCCTTTGCGCGGTAATTGCTAATCTAGTGTATATATATCAATGCCTATACCTATACCTAATAACAATAACACTGAAAACAGTGAATAAAAAGCACTTTTACTCACTGTTTTGATGTTTGAAAATGGAACACACCAATGTATTCGACCACAGATTTAGAGTACCTAGGCTAGATAAGGCATGTTATTAGATAGTATGAAAACCGAACGTGTCATCTTTTTTATACGTACGATAACTTCACCCCAGCCATTTAGTGATGTGCTCAAAGTAAACAGAATTATTTCAATCGCTAAGCGTCACTGAGCTAACAGACTTTTTTAGTACGAACAGTCGAACATGCAGGGCACGCTTGGTCGTGGCTTGCCATATCTAGTGTAAGTGTAATCTTTGTATTCGACCTATATTGATGTGTTCTAAATTCAATTTCATTGGTCGAAATTTTCGACAAGGAGTTTAGCATTACAATAAAAACTGTTTTATGTTCTTTGCTGTGTTTAGTAAATTGGCGCTATTTTGAATACTGTAAGTTGTACGAACACAAAGTTTAGTGTTACTTTAATATTTATTTTTGTGTTTGTTTAGTGTTGTTCTAATTGATTAAAAATGCATTCTAGTGATGAAGATGTGTTAACACCTGCGTTTATGCAAGAGAGGGCGGCCGATATAGTGGAAAACTTGCTACTCAAAAAATCACGGCTGGTTTACATCAAAGCCAATTTAACTTTCCTTTTTCTTCATTATATGTCTATTTTCACTTAAATCTTTCTTTTTCTCGTAGTCATGGTATAAAGTATAGTATGCAACTCTTGAATAAAACGGATTTATATCGAGGGCCATGAATCACTCGCGTCGCTCAGGATTCTAACACTTGAATCACTCGCTACGCTCGTGATTCAATCATCATGAATCACTCCCTACGGTCGTGATTCAATCGTTAGAATCCTTCACTAGCTCGTGATTCATCTATGGCCCTCGCTTTAAATCCGTCCTTTATTCACTAATTGCATAATATACTATTTTACTTTTTTTTTACTTTTTTACTTTACTCTTTAACTTCCAAGTGTCCTTACGTACCTCTGAACTTTTGAGTAACTGACGGGGCAGAGAAATAAAATGGGTAAGTACTGTCGAAAAGACCTGAAGAAATAGTTCGATTGTGATGCCTGCAGATCCCGGGTTTTTTTTTTCTAAAAATAGAAATCAATCGTTAGGTTTTCCGAAGAACTAAAGGCAAGTTTAGTATAACTTTTTCACAGTACGGCGAAGTTTCTAGAAACAAAGTAAGGTGAGTTTATTGAGTAGGTAATTTAATAAGAATATTAGAATAAATATATAAAAACCGGCCAAGTGCGTGTCGGACCACGCACTATGAAGGGTCCCGTAGTTGGGATGAATTTATCCCAAGAACAAACTTAACATTGTAGTTGAAATACATGTTCTCCAGTACATTCCAACTGTAAATGTAAGTTTGTCCTACTCACAATATTGAGAGATTTACCATGTTATTTTCAGACCACAAACTTCTTATAGGTTTTCCTGTAATGTACAGGGCCCTTTCATTTGATATGTCACACGGTACAGTTTGCAAAACTTTTTAAATTTTCTTTTTCTTTTGCCCCCTAAAAGTGACCCCCATATTCAAAATTCATTTATTTACTATACCCGTACGTGTTCGGGTCATAGAAATCCAAACAACATAATCGGTCCATTAGATTCGGAGCAAATTGGCTATGACAGCATGACGCACAAGTTCCTGTAAGGGTTCCGTTTTTTTCTTTTGAGGTACGGAACCCTAAAAACCGGGGAAGTGCGTGTCGGACCACGCACACTGAAGGGTTTCATAGTTAGGATGAATTTATAAAAAAAAAACTTAATATTGTAGTTGAAAAACCATGTTCTCCCATACATCGACACACGTCACGGTCAATTCTACAAGAGCAATAAGTTTTTAATCGCAAAAAAATATTTTTAGTGCTAAAATTACAAACTAACGATTTTAGAACTTTTTCCCTTTACATGTACTATGAGACCTTGCTTCTTGCCCAACGGTAAGTACCCGGGTAGTAGTTTTGATTTATATGCGAGTGTTAAAATATGTCGCATTTAATGGCCCTGTTTCTGTATTGCCTTGTAGTTCGCTTTTTAGAGCTCCAAGGGACCAATTGAGGAAATGGGTCTTGACAGAATGACAGACAGACAGACCGACGGACAACGAAGTGATCCTATATGGGTTCCATTTTTAGGGTTCCGTAACTCAAAAGGAAAAAACGGAACCCTTATAGGATCACTTGTTTGCTGGTCTGTCTGTCTGTCAGTCTGTCAAGACCGTTTTTCTCAGGAACGCGTGGAGTTATCAAGTTGAAATTAATATCAAATACTAAGGTCTGTGGTCTCTCGAAGTCCTAAAAAACTCAAGCTTCCAAGTCAATGCAATAACAACATACGGCCATTTATGTGACATATTTTCATACTTGCAAGTAAATCAAAACCTATAGGGTACTTCCCGTCGACCTAGAATCACGAAATTTGGTAAGAAGCAAGGTCATACAACACAATTAAAGAAAAAGTCCGAAAATTGTTAATTTGTAGTTCTATCACATAAAAAAAATGTTCAAGTCTGTCAGTCTGTCAAGACCCTTTTTCTCAAGGACGGGTGGAGATATCAAGTTGAAATTAATATATAATACGTAAGTCTATTGTCCCTTAGAGTTCTAAAAAAATCAAGCGTCTAAGTTTACGCAATAAAAAAATACGGCCATTTTGCGACACATTGGACTCGCAACTGTCGCAAGTAAATCAAAACCTATAGGGTACTTCCCTTTGACCTAAAATAATGAAATTTGGCAAGAAGCAAGATCTCCCAGCTTAAAGGAAAAAGTCTGAAAATTGTGATTTTGTAATTTATCACATAAAAAAAAATTTTTTTGTGATCCAATGTTAAGTTTGTTTTTGGGATAAATTCTTTTCAACCCTTGATTGTGCGTGGTCCGATACGCACTTGCCCGGTTTTTTCCTTTTGAGGTACGGAACCCTAAAAAAAGTTATCGAAAACAATTTGTTATGAAATATTTACAGGTTCTCGCGGAGGGCGTGTTAGGAAACATTATTTACATATATGTATGTGATTCATAGGAGGGTCATTCAGCTTTCATTTACGAAACTTTCATGTTACCACACTGACTTGACATTATTATGAAATAAGTATGGTGTTTTATTGTTTTAACGCTCGCGCTGTCCAGTTAATTTATCAGACATAAATTAATGTCGTGATAAATGAAAAATAATACTACGTGCATAAATTATGAGTACCTACCTAATTATAGGGTAGGCAACACAATTAATTGTAAAGTAGCTTCCTATAGGTAATATTTTTTGCAAAAATACACTTAGTAGTACATACGCTTAGTGCTACACATCTCAAGCTATACATTTCCAGTATAAGCTGATCGCGCATTGTATAGGATTTCCTTACAATGAGAGGTCAATGTAAACTGGAAACGTATAGCTTGATGTGTAGCAGTGTGTACTTGTATGATTTTTATTGGTTAAGTTTCTACGGTGTACGTTACACCCTACGAAATGCATGGCTATATTTTCACCATGCACATTGCCCATGCGCAAGTTGCCTTTGACTGTCTAGACACGCAAAGACGTGATCTTTAACCCTTTTCTGCCATAAGCTTAACCTAAGCGGTGCCTCCGTCTGCAGTCTTACGTATATGGTCAAAATTACATGAACGTTACGTAAAGGAAGACAATGACACAAACGATCAAAAATAGATGTGGGAAAATTCAGTTCATGTGTGTAGTAATTGTCCCAGAATCAACCAAGTTCTACTCACCCTAATGATTTAATTACTTGACAGTTTTGTATAGTAACTATATGGTAGGTTTAAAAAAAACTAGGTATGTGGTAACTGGGAATTTAAGTCACTTACAGGATATCTGGCGTGATTTTTCTTGGATTGCAGTGTCGATATAATCACGGTGGATATCCCGTAAGTGACAATTTAGAAGCACTTATAAATCGTGAAATTTTAAGGGCTCCTACCAAGTCCAAAGAGGCGCGACACGCGACGCGAATTGCGCGCGACACAAAGCCACCGGTCGTCGCGCGACACCCGGTTCTTTTATGTCATGTCGCGTGTCGCGCCTGTTTGAGAGGGCTGTCGCATTTTATCACCTCTCTCGCTCACACGGGACCAAATTTCTAAGATTGTTATATGAAAAAATGCTTTCTTGAAAAATGTTATCAATTTAGCGAACTAGTAAATAATAGGTATACCTGCCTACCTATCTAATTTCAAAAACACATATCTATTGTGTTATCTAGTAAACTCAGCTCAAAAAGTATTATCTGTTTTTGAGATGAGTTAATTATACCACAGTAAAAATGTAGTTTTAATGATCACTTAATTTAATGTTATTTACTAGTTCACTAATTGACTACATTTTTCAAAAAAGCATCTTTTCATTTAACATTCTTGAAAATTTGGTCCCGTGTGAGCGAGAAAGGTGACAAAATGCGACAGCCCTTATTTTGGTAGGTAGGTACTTATTTACTCTTACAAAATAATTGTCAATATTTCATTTTCTAAGAGTAAATAGCAAAATAACTGTCAAAAATAGTACTTATAAATACCAACGATCTGAGAATTTGAGAGAGGAAATTGTCCTTTGATTTAAATTTAGTAAAATAATCACGAAAAACCTTTATAAATGCGACGTTGCCAGAGCGCGCGACGTTAACGCTCTTAAACAGTGTTTAAGAAAAGTCGTTGTTTTTATCACACACAGGATGGAAATCAGGTAAATTCAGAGCACACCTATATGATCCGTTGTCATCCCAGTCTTGTCCCAAGTACACCTTCCAGTAGCTAACAAGATGTGGCTAAACATTAGTACCTATAGTTGTCATAAAACGAGGAGCAACTGTCATGACCTCCGTAACCCAACAAGTGGAAATGCCAATATAATAGACTGCAGCCTTTATTTAACTCGTAGCGTCTGCATAAAGAAAGTGCAACACAATCAAATGTACGGGCCGCGCTTGCGCAAGTACTTACCTACGCGAGTTTCTCCAAACAGCGCCAGATTCGTAGACTACCAAATAATCACGGGGTGTAGATGCAAATGACTTGTTGGTTCTTTAAATTACAGTATTCAGATCATTTTGTCTTACAAACTATCTCAATACCTATGTTTTACATAACAATAAGAATGAAGAGTAATGCGAAAATAAAAAGTAAGGTTGTCTGCATGTGTTAATTAGGTAGTAGTGTGTAAGGTCCGAAACAAAATTGGCTAGGGTAGAGAGAAACCTTTGGTCTTGTACTCCGTTCGATGGTGATGACGTAATCACAACCAAACCAGTTCGATATTTGTGCGATTTCCTCCCAATCGCTTGCATGCTGAGTCACATTTCAAATATGCATAAGAAAAACCCTTCGAAAATGACATAATGTCATCATTTTCGCACATACCTAACGTGACGAAACTTAGTTTGGCATTCTTCAAAGTCGTCTGTAAGCTACTCATATAGGAACAGTAGCGGAATTTCTGTTATTTGTAGGAAATAAGTAAAGCCTAGACACTTAACATGTAAATACTAGCTTTTGCCAGCGGCTTCGCCCGCGTGGATGTCGGAAAATATCCCATGGGAACGTACTACCGGGAATTCCTTCCTTAACCTATAAAGGGAACCTATGTGCAAAATTTCAGCTTTCTAGGTCCAAGGGGTTGGGCTGGGCGTTGATGAGTCAGTCAATGTCAGTCAGGACTTCTCTTTTTTGAATTAAAGACATTGAATAGTATATAATAATTGTTTTCGAGAATTTCTTTCGGATACAAAGGTGAGTATTATCGACTAATGAAAAGGTTGCAATGAGATTCATTATAATATACCTATACGAAAAGGATTTCGGTTCGTATGGTTTCCATAGAAGTAGAGCTTGTCTACACTTGTTAGTGTAGACAAGTTTGACGCGCCCCACTACCGCATTTACCGTAGTGTACGTATACAAATTTAAGTAGTGGGGCGCGTCAGATAGGAAATGTCGACTTCATCTAGCTTATTAAAAAAAAAAATATGACGTGTAAAAGAGATTTCGATATCCAATTTACAGAATAAACAATTTCATTTCAATTCATTTCGTAATTTCAGAGTAGACAAGTTTTTCTTGGAGTGATCCTTTCACAGAAACAGTCGTGTTTGTTTATCTATCTATAAGCTTATCTACCGAGACATTATAAATCCGGATTCAAAATGTTTTGGTTTAAAATATGAATGGCGCATAAATAAACACATTAGTCGATACTGTAAAATATTATGGTGGTGACATAATAAATATTACCTGATCTTTGGATTAGCTGTCACATTACTCATTCACTGCGAGTAGTCCGTAGTCGGTATCACAGCTGACCTTTGACTAAACAGGTCCCAACATTAACTGGCTGAGCCGCATATATGTATAATAATATAATTTATTAAGTACGCGTTTAGTAATCTCGCTGGTCTTGCCACCAGCGCGTGGGTGTAGCTTTGTATGTTCCACAGTTATGCATTCAGTAAACTTGTAGGATAAACCGCATTGCTCAGGGGTTTTGTCATGCAGTCAATGCTAAATTTAATATATTTATACTAAGGATCCAAATAAGTTGTTCAGCGTTGTGCACTTCACATAACATGCTTCAAAGAATTGCCACAGAAATCGGATTATCTTGTAGCGAATCACAACACACGTTTTAATAAGAAATAATGAAATCAGACCATATCTCCGCAGCAATTTATCTTGATCTAGTTTTAAAAGTCAATCGGAGGAAATGCATAACTTAAGTTGATCGACGGCATTGAGCAAGCCGTCTGACTGTCATTACTCACTATTGCAAATAATCAATTAAATTCGATACAAAAATAAAAATGAACTTGTGAGTTTCGATCTGCTACGGAAAGTTTCTAGTTGAAAAAACTCGATATAGTTTCATCTAACAATAAGAAGAAAACGTAGTGTTTGTCGAACTCAGTGTACCTCACGAGTTGGTAGATTCTGTGTGGCTAAAAAGGGTTTTATTCTTATTTTGACAGCCTTCTTCCACGAGCCATTGTCAGCTGAATTAACTCCTGAAAACTAACTGTCAAAGTATCCTACTGTAGTAAAATTTAAGGGCGATAATTTTGTGTTTTTAAAATTCCTTTAAAACCAAATGTTTAGGGTTAAATCATTTGGATTAATTAAATTAAATTTGACTATATTGTCTACTGCTGTCACCGAAACATGATTACTTGATCTTTTTTCGATAAAAAAATCCAAAGTAGCACCGTCTATTTTCTGTTTTATTACGATTATACGTAAACACTTCCTTGCAGTAAAATTTGCTTTAACTCGAAGGTATTTAAATATATTAAGAACTTACTAAGCTAAAAATTTCATTTTGTCATCAATCTACCTTTAAACGAAGCGCGAGCCAAACCACGCTTCAATGTATCCTCTTAAATACGTGTAGCTGCCGTTAAAAGTTTGGCTTTCGTTTGAATCCTTCGCTTTTATAGTACACATTCTAATCTGGAGTCACGATAGCGTGACCGTTTCAAAATTTTCAGATAAATTGCTACGTGGATGAGCACATCACTAACTATATTTGTAACTATGTGAATAGATATAGAGATTGGAGTAACCCATTGTAAAGTATATAAGGAAAAATCGTGACTAGTACATGTTAAAGAATATATATATGATTTCCTAAGAAAACGATCAATTATTAAAAACTATGTACGTATTTATAAATCAATTATACGAAGAGATTGGAACCAATCGATGTTTGAAATATAAGATCGATTGCTCACGCACAGGAATGTGTGTTTTTGATTGTGTACGCGTTCTTCACAGGTATTGATCGATTACGATGTTCAACCTGAACATTATCGCAGGTGTCATGGGTTATATAAGATGTCGCTATGTTTTACACTTTCTACGTTACTGTACTTGATTTGTAGTATTATTTTTGTGCCTAGAATCAAGAAGGCATAAGGTAAATTAAAAAAATTGTTTTCTGAGTGGCTAAGTAAGCCGCACCAGTCGATCCATCAGGTCAAGCTACGCTTGCCGGGGTTCACCATTCGGGGTGACCATCTTTACATTCCTCCGTCCGAGATTTCTCGAATCTCGGCTGTTATTTGTGGATCTTTGACAGTAGTTATGGGTCGTCAGAAGCCCGAAAGTCTGACAACCAGTCTTTCCCAGTTATTAGGTTGTGGAGGTCAGATAGGCAGTCGCTCCATGTAAAATACTTGTATTCAGCTGCATCCAGTTAGACTGGAAGCCGACCCCAACATAGTTGGGAAAAGGCTAGGCAGATTGATTGGTTTCTGTTTTTGGGAATACCCATTATAATTATTTTTGTGTTTCGCCATTATCAGCCGGCAGGATATTTTCAGGGAAAGAAGAAAGATAAAGCTACTTAATAAATATCGTACAAAGACACTGATAATTATTATATTTTATTGTCAGTTTATTAGAGAAATGACAAAAAGTAGCTAGTCATGCGAAAAAAGTCACAACCAAGAGCATTGCCTGCCTGCATTCGTATGCCTGTAATTACAGAAACAATTAAAAAGCCATTGATCTCGCGGGTATCTACGTTCCGGCAAACGAAGAGTTAAGACACGAGAGAACGTGTATTGCGACGTAAACCAGGTGCTAAGTAGATATAGACAACGAAGTATCTACGTTGCTTTCTTCCCCCTGCATTCTCGGCTCAGTATGATAACTATTTCAAATGAAGGCGTCATGTAATGTCAGTCGGCATGTCGTAGGCGGTAACCATACGAGCACGTTGACAACACTTTCTTCGTAAATATCTCATTACATAAACGTGAGGGTGCCGGCGGCATTCCGAGCTGTAGGACGTATGGCCAATACCGAGTGGAAGTTACGAACCACATCGTGTATTGCATTAGGGTTTCGTACCGAAATGGTAAAAAGGAACCCTTATGGTGTGACTCAGTCTGTCTGTTTGTCTGTCACAGCTGGATATCTGAAGAACTACTAATGCTATCAACTTGAAATTTGGAACAGTTTTAGATGAGACTATTTTGCAAATAAGAAATAAATAAAAATATGTTTTTTTTTTGCAACAGGGGCTGAATGAAAGGGGGTCTTAAAAATTCAAAGTGCGCTAGGGCGCACTAGGGCGTGTGGGGTATCATATGAAAGAACGCTGTTTGCACATTTTCAAACATTTTTTAATATTTTTTAGGTGGCACAGTTTTCGACTTTTGATGGAAAATGTAAAAAAAATACCGTCCCCCCCCCGCTTCTCCGAAGTTTGCAAAGAGAAAAATCTGAAATTATTCTATGTGATAGAAGTTTATGTAAACACTAGCTTTTGCCCGCGGCTTCGCCCGCGTTTATTATACATAAACCTTCCTCTTGAATCACTCTATCTATTTAAAAAAACCGCATCAAAATCCGTTGCGTAGTTTTAAAGATCTAAGCACACATAGGGACAGACATACAGCGGGAATCGACTTTGTTTTATACTATGTAGTGATTACAGGAAAAATAAAGTTTTTACGTCTTTCTTAGACCGTAGTAGGACTGATCTAAATATTATTATGTTTGTGCAGTTGTCGGTTAGAGCGTACCCTTAGGGGCACTAGGGAGCGAGGACCAAGGTCCCTTATAAAATGAATTAGAAATGGCCAGTAGGTTCAAATAATAAAACGTCAATATTTTAATTGTAATTTTAATTATAATGTGGTCACCATTATCCGTATAGGTTAAAGTTCCATTTACACGGCGTACCTAAGTTTATTGCCTGTGGCATACCATTACAATTTATGGTATACTAGCTTTTCCTGCGGTTTCGCCCGCATGAATGACGGTATATATCCCACGGGAACGTGCTACCAGGAAAACCTTCCTTATTCCTTGTCTAAAGTATAAAAGGGGTAAAAATTTCGCACAGAGGTTCTGTGCGAAATTTCAGCTTTCTAGGTTGAAGGGTTTGGGCTGGACGTTAATGAGTCAGTCAGCCAGGAGTTCTCTTTTTATTTATAGATAGATTAAATTGACAAATATCTGGCTCTGTCTAAACAAAACGTACAATATTGTTGCACGCTACGGGCAAATTAGTTGCCGTTCAGAACTGGTAAATGTGTAAACAGCACATAGGTACAATAAAATCGCACGTACAGTAAAATCGCATTCAATTCTGTCATGAAACTTGTCTATCATTAAAACATGAGCGAACGAACAAGACGTTTAATAAAATTTAATTAAATATTTGGCAGCACAAATACGCGTATAATTACTTGAGTCAATTTTACAAGGACGTGCAACTCTGTGTTTAGACGAGGAAAAACTTGCATGCAATAATCGCCTTGTAATTTTATTGCCTCGGTGTAAGTCGCATATAGTCTATTTTATTGAATGGAAAAACTTGTATTCAATTATTATGGAATCATTTTATGGAATCGCACGCGTGTAAATAATTGCATGCAATTCTTGAATGGCAATACAATTGATTGTGCTTTTGGCATACGATTATTGCTCTGGAACGTTCCAGAAACTTGCACCGTGTAAACGGAACTTTTTTTATGTTAGCCTGCACTGTACCAGTGCTGAGCAAACGCCTCCCCAGGAGGAAAGGCAACGGAACTTTAAGAATGAAATATTTTACAAAATCCCTACATCGCGTCGGTTTAATAGTAGATTATGCACCGAGGGGCTAAAGTTGTGTCTTATGTCACGGGCGTCATATTGAATCTCGAGCGCAATGAAGGATTCGGGATTTAACTCCCGAGCGCAGCGAGGTAGTTAAGAGTTTAACTCACGAGCGAAGCGAGGGAGTTAATACAAGAATCCTGAATGCAGCGAGGGATTCAAGCTAGCCCAAGGCAAAGATACCTTTAGCCCAGAGGAGGATACTCTACTTTTTACACCTACTGTGAGAAAATAATAGCCATAGTACGAAAAACAAAGTATTTATTAAATAAACAAACAGTAAGAATAACATATTTAGAACTAGTTGGTTATATGCACTTACATATTAATTGAAGTTAATGGTAACATTTGAGACATTAGTCCAGTTGTGCAAAGATAAAGTTAAGTTTTTATTTGGTACGTTTATAGATGTTGATGTGTAATTTAAAAAAAAAAAAACTTGAGAGGTGTCAAGGGACACCCGGATGGAACGAAGTTCCTTTCGATTAATTAGTGAAGGAATTGTAACAAAATTTTATCATCATCATCATCATCATCATCATCATCATCATCATCATCATCATCATCATCATCATCATCATCATCATCATCATCATCATCATCATCATCATCATCATCATCATCATCATCATCATCATCATCATCATCATCATCACCATCATCATCACCATGTTCCTTTCGATTAATTAGTGAAGGAATTGTAACAAAATTTTATTTTTATACTTTCATCATCATCATCATCATCATCATCATCATCATCATCATCATCATCACCATCATCATCACCATCATCATCACCATCATCATCATCATCATCACCATCATCATTATCATCATCATCACCATCATCATCATCACCATCATCATCATCATCACCATCATCATCATCATCATCATCATCATCGCGACACCACACTGTTCAATGCGAAATAGAAATGAAAATATCTGGCTTGCTTTCTATAAGAGAGAGAGAGAGAGAGACAGACAGAGAAACATGCGCACGCCGCACGGCTTACAATAGCTACCTATAGCAAAAAGTGTCGTGACAACTTTTCGTGAGATTTTTTTCCGTCTAGCCCCCTTTCACAACGCGCTATAAGGAACTTCGTTCCAAAATTAAAAAAAATAAATTAAAAAAAAATGAAAAATGGTTCGTAGTTATCTAATTATTCTTACAATATTATGTCTTCGAAAACATGGCAACGATATGAAGAAGCAGTCGTTATGATTTTGTAGGAAATCGAGAATATCATCCACGCGTAGTAAGGGTTTCGAGAATAGCTTTCCTCTTTCTGGCACCAAAAGGTGTTTGTTAGTACTATACTGCCAATTTAGCTGAGCATGTGAGATTCCAAATTCAAATCACATTATTGACCAGCGGGTCATAATGAAATCCAGTACAACATTATTGACCGGCTGTGCCCCCGGCCACTAATGACTCACTTTAGGTTAAGGTTGCTTGACATATAATTTGACATTTTCGAGCAGGTGGTGTGAAAATTCATTTATTCTCATATAGAACACAAACAGCATATCGGAGGCCTAATTGGTTAATCTGCCAAGTAAAGCTGGCTATACAACGTGTCGTTTTGCATCCTCGTCTTTCAGGGAGTGATACAGAACATCAGACCGAATAACTTTCTTCATGGGACCAATATCGTATTCGTGAAAAAATTTTCAACTGTCTCATAGAAAATTTCAATACCTACTAGACGCAAATGTATGGGACGGCTGATTATTTTTTTGCGATTACGATGTTGGTGCCATGGAAAAAGTTGTTCGGTTTGATGACCACACCCTTAAATTTGACGAGGATGCAAAACGACACGTTGTATATTTGTTTTCCTAATTTTCCTGATATGTTTGTAAGATTATGTTGTTAGTTATGCTTTTCAAATATTAAGGAAAATTATTAAAACCATCGGGATTCTCAGGATTTCGATTGCTAAAGCGATAAATATATTAGTCGGTTTTTTAATCGTCCTGTAAACTATGGAAAAATAGACTTGGCAGTTTAACAAATTAGGCCGACGATATATACAAATAAATCATGCAGTTACAAGGTAACAACATCATCTTAAGAGGTCTTTAAACCAACCCAGAATAGTAGACAAAAAGTTGTTTTGCAGATGTCGACGAATTATAATAAGGTTGTGTTTACGACATTATAATAAATTACATGTTTGTCAAATTTTGTAGGACATTTTGGTGCTGACATTCAAACACGAAAGGTGACCTGCATCTTTGTTTAGAGGCTGAGGGGAATAACTCGTCTGAGGTTGGGTTTCCACAACAAAAAATATAATCCCTTAACTAATGGATCTCTTCAATGTACCTTACATTTGTATAAAACGATTTACGTTATGAATAACATCATTAATGTCTTACAACACAATATCATCAAGCGGAATTGCCATCGGTAATGTAAAGGCATCAAGTCTTAACAAATCTTAATGCATCCGATGGTTGTTTTCATACAAATTACAACTGAAATCAAATCTCAACAATGGATGAACGTAAACGTTACCTCTAACATAAAGGTGTCTGTGATTATGGAGTGGTCGCAGGATGTTCAATTGTTTTGCCTGTGCGTCCGTGTTCGTTGATGAATGTTAATGTCAGTAAGCAGCTCGATGATTATCTGTGATTGCTTCCTGCGCGGGCGAGGCGGCGCGCGCGGCGGCGCCTCACTGCGCATCGAGGCGCACCTCCCAAGGAGGCCGGCGCGCACGCAGCGCTCACGGCCGCAGCGCTCGTGTGAAGCACGCCTAATGACCACTCTTCCGGATCCGGTAGGTAAAACCCAACTTATAACAATAATGAGCCTCAATTCGTCTGAAGACGGATCAAATTAGGATGTGATTGTTCCGAAAACTTATTACCATGTTGTGTTCCATGAACCCGGTTGTGAACAGGATACTGAAAGAATGGAGGTGGTAAAACCATCTTCGATGTACCTAAGTAAGTATTTTCCTCTAGTTTATATCGAATGACATTGGTCAGGCTGTAGTGCGTTCCGATGAGTGATTAAAACGGTCACGACTGATGCGGCTCCGGTGCGAATCACTGTTAAAGTTCACTTTCGAATCATTATTTCTATCTACTTTCGGATTACAGTCTAGATATTATATAATAATTAATTAAATAGTGTGTAAATTAATATCATAGAATTAAAAAAAAACAGCAGCGTCTTCAATTTGCTCCGCAGTAAATAAAATATTCGTATTTCTAAATTCATAGTTTGAGGTTGAAGTATAATTTAGTTATGGTCATGACCACTCGGCTGCGGCTTCGCGCAATTCACGGCAAAAATAAAACAAAGGTGCGTCAATAATGGCGACCTTGTCGCGCCCGCAGCCGTGGCATGGCGAGCCACGCCGAGCCGTGCAGCAGCGTCGCCGTCGTGCGGTTGTGCAACACTGCTTCACTAGAAAGCACACTTTCTTCCACGTACCTACATAGCAAGGACTTATCGACGTGTCAAAAATGGCAATTTAATTATTCGGTGTAGCTCCAAAAGGTTAATTCTGACTCACTTTGGCTACACCGACTTTAAACTTCCGCATTTTTGGCGGTTTGGCTAGTGATTAAACTCTCTCGCAAACTCGGTCGCAATAGATCGAATGTTGACCAAAAAGGGCGTGCAAGCGCAGTAATATAACATGGAGTCGAGTGCGATCGCGGCGGTGTCAGGGTTCCGAGGTGGCGGTCCGCGGCTATTTACACTTTCACCTCACTCCGGGCTTTACCAGAATTTACGTCACCGCTGCGCCAGCGCAATTATATCATCACGAAATCAGCTGCTGAGTAAGTGGCACAGTGGCACACTGGGCTTTGAACCCGAGTCTCACTTTTTGTTTAGTTATTGTATTTTGGAGAGTTGCGATGCTCGTTATCGGTCATTAGGTTTCATAATGAATAGAAAAGCGATTTACATTTTCAATTACGTTTTCATTCTCACGTACGTGTGCAATGTTGGGAAGTAGATTTTATTATGAATCACATATTAAGTCACCACAGAATAGAACGGAAACTAGGTAGTATTCTATACATAATATATTATAATTTACGCATAAAACGGTCCATTAGTTATTCAACAATTTGGATTTGACGGATTATCATTTTATAAAAAAAAGTATAACGTAAAAAACTTACATGCTACCCTGCCGCAACTCCCTCCCTAACTAGGTAATTATGTTCTGAAATAAAAGTTTGGACATAAAGACGCCGATTGAATAAATCTTGTTCGCAATCTGCTTGAATTTATCTTTGTCTTCATTTTCAGAAGTTCGTATTCTGTTTCTTAGTATTTATATTCTTTGCCTTCATTCATTGCAATTACTTTTTGCACGTAATTCTTTTAATGTTGTTTTGTCGTGTAGATTGATATTTCATTGAAGTCATGCGGAGTAAAATGTTCAGTAAAACACTTGAGCCGTGGTCAAAATCTGTTCTAATATAAGTACATTTTGATTCATGTCCGTAACCTAGAACCGTAATAGTATCTTATGTTATGACATTCACGCGATCATGCACTCCCTCTTCGATAACCTTACCATTTGCGTTTGTTATTCAAGTTATATGATGGTCGACTTGACATTAGTAATTACAGAGTTCCATAATGGCTGTTCAAAGTATAAACGAATATAATTATTATCAATATTTTATCGTTAATGAATGTTAAATATCCTATTCTTCTGATGACCATGAGCGGCTCTGGTCACGGCCAGTCTAAAGGGCTTTTAGCATTTGAAAATATTTAAACAATATGTGCAAAACAATAGTAAAGTTTGCTGAACATATTTCAATACCGTAATGTTGATTACACACACATATCTTTGTATTGCGCGGCTACAACTCTACAGAGCCATTGTTTTTTCGCGGTTTCTCTTTACCTAGTCGTGCGTTACCTCTTGTCGTGGACTATATCGTAAGCTCTTGGTGTTTACTAGCCATTACGTCACTACACAAATCCATTACGTTATAGGCTTTCAAACAATGTGTGGTTTTGCAATAATTCATGAAACAATAAATTTTGATTCACTTAATATTATGCACATTATTTAATACCTACTGGCTTTTCTTTATTGTCTAGCGGCGGTGTGACCCAGATTATAACAATTAAATGTATCTTCGACGTAAGTTAATATGAGTTCCTAGTTATAGAGAGAACTTTAGGAATCTCGGTGTTGTAACCTCGTGAAATGTAAGAATGAGTGAGTGGTTGAACTTACCCGTGTTCCGGAATAGTGTTCTTGTACTTTTCTCTTTTCATTTCCACGTGTTTGTTCAGAGATGTGGGCGCGTTTCACTGTTCATGTCACAACACTCAGGCACACACTGTACAGTTCATTACATAAACACTACTTATTACCACTTTGACAGATTCACAATTTTTGCCAGTCCCATGACTCTGCGACCTGCAACAAAGATATTGGACATTAGTGATGCGTGAACACATAATACTTAAATGTTTGGCTGCGGGAGTTGGCTCGCAAAAGTGTGGGCTGCAGAAAACAGTATTTTTGGGTGGAACATCCAACATTTGCTTATTTAATGACGATTTCTATTATTATTATTGCTGATAGCGCATCATAACGTTGTCACGTATGAAGAGGTTGGGTAATATCGTACTAAAACGGTTTTCACAGAACATTATCCTGTTACAAACTTAGAGATAATTCAATAGTTTAGACATTTGATTGAGGTAAAGGTGATCATCATAAATCCATATCGTAGTTGTAGAATGATGTTGAGTATAAAGATTAGTTTATATAATGGTCTAATTTCGAAATCATAAGCTTATGCAGTTTGGAACCGTTATTATGTCTGATGACATGTCTCCAATCAACTCGTACACTATCAGATTGATCGATTGCTCTCGGATAGCAAATTAATCGATTATCTTATTATATTGTATTACATTTAGGTATTCGAGAGGTTGTTAACGTAGATCATTGTCGTGCATTTTGCAATGGCTTAGTTTTTCGCAACTGCCAACTATTATTTATTTAGAAGGGTGATTAATTGTGAGAGAGTTCTGTATAATTAACTTAACATTATAAAATCAAATTATAGCTTCAGTATTCATTAATCAGTCTCGTGTTAAAAGGAGAGCAACTCCAGTTTATTCCTTCGTATGAACGTTGATCCACGCGAGACACAATGGTTTCTTAATTGTGTCTGTAATTACGGCATTCGACTCGTTAAAGAATAGAATCATTCGATAGGCTCTTGTGTCCTTCACATTTTGTCAGATGCTTGCCCGATATTTTAAAAATGTGTATTTTAAAAATGGAGTAGAAAAATCATGTTACCTATTGATATTTAGGACATCCGATACCTACCTTCTGGTTATTTTTCTCTATATACAGGGTGCTATTGAATTCATTTGCATCCTTTTAAGGGGTTATTGTACTCGTCATTATGAACTTTTACTAGGTATAAGAACAAACCAGAAATAGCGAAAAATATCAGATCTTTCCTACAATTTGACGAATTAAGTATGCGAAAATAAATATAATGTAGATTACAGCTGATTTTTTTTCACAATTTCATATACCAATCATGAAATCGCGTACCCGTAGTAAAAGTTGTTCATAATGATGAGTACAAGGACCGCTTAAAAGGATGCCCATGAATTCAATTGCACCCAGTTTAATATACTAAGTACTAACCACAAAACCCGTCTTCTTGAGCAAACGTCAGCAATGCTCGTGCCGAGAAGATGACTTTGCCCTGCAGTTGGACAGTAATAAGCTGTTATTATATGTACCTACCCCAAAAGGTAGCTATATATGTAGTACTAGCTAGTTTCATGCCCATGTATCGGAACTTTTTATCGATCATTCTAGATCACGACGAACAAAACACGTCGCTGCTGACGTTCGAGACTGCATGGATCGTGAGAAATATGAGCATGTCGCACTGTTTCACAGACAACAGGCATTCCTTATTGTAAACGAACATTGTACATGAAGGAACAAACCTTCCTTCATATACGATTTGCTGTTGATATTTTGGCAAATTGTATATATAAATAATAATAATATCCTTGGACATTTCACACAACGCCATCTAGTCCCAAGCTAAGCGACCTAATGCTTGTGTTATGGTAACGAGATGGCTGATAAACTACTTACTTTTTTTTATTTGTAAATACATACATATTATAGATAGAAAAACACCCAGACTCGGAACAAATACTTGTAGGTCGTACAAATATTTATTTAATACCTATATAGGCAAATTGAACAGCTTTGTACACCAAAAGTATAACAAACGGTTCCTTTCATGAGGTTGATTTGTGGAAAATCACCACGAAAAGTCGAAAACACAGGAGTGTGTATAATAATAGGATACCTTGAATCATTCGAAGATGATTAAAAATTCATTGCGACCGAAGGATTAACTAACCTTTTGTATTTACAATGAATAGATCCTGTCACAGAATCTTGCAGATACCTTCACGTGCATTATAAATTAAAATAATTATCGCTACTTAAATAAACCCATCGTATAAATTTTATAGTACAGCGCCAATCAATAAAATAATTAACCAAACAGAGTGTCAGTATTGTATGTATTTTACGTTCTAATCCTTGACGCGCACCTAGATATATCCTTTATCCTAATTGCCGGTGTTATTTATAGCTCAAATGTTATCTGTGGTGTTGCAAGCGTTGGCCTTCGGGTTGGGTCCTGTTGTGGACAATCACTCGATGTCTATAATTACTCATTACGCTAATGGATGTTCGATCGAGGCATTATGTGCTTCGTCACGACTCGATCACACGGAGCGAGTCGTCATCACTCTACACGTGATTTACCGAGGGAACCTTCGTTTGTACGGGAATCTTGATTAATGCCTGCGTTATACAGGGTTATTGGTTATAGATTAACATCCTCTTGTCACTGTAGGTAAGTACTCATAATTATTAACAACTTTCACTATGGGACCAAACCTCACACATCGCATCGCTCTCATCGCGAAAAAAAATCTGCTGTTCATCAAACTCGTCAAAATGTAGGAAGCAGCTGATTCTTTTTCGCAATTTCAGGTTTGATCCCATAATAAAAGTTGTTCATAATTATGAGTACAGTGACCCCTTAAGAGGATATGGGTCAATAACCAGTAACCCTGTAGGTATAATAGATAAGTTTCTAGCGCGCGCGTCGTGAGGACTCGAATTCGAAAACGTCCTAATTGTGACGTTTTGTCTTTAGTCAGCGCGTCGGAATTAAACGCTGTGTAGTCACGTGCCACGACCAGATTTTAGACATCGTCAGTTACTATGATAAATGATTTATTTTCTGTAAGTAGGTTTGTACAAACACTTTTACACGTCAAACATGAACCAATGACATTATACATCTAGACGTTGCCATGATTACAGTGTGAAGTGTGGAAGTGAGACACATACAACGTGTTAATGAAATAACCCAAAACCTCTTAAGGGGTCATTGTACTCATCATTATGAACAACTTTTACTATGGGACCAAACCTGGAATCGCGAAAAAAAAATCAGCTGTTCAATACATTTATGTTCGCATAATTCGTCAAAATGTACTGAACAGCTGATTTTTTTTTCGCGATTTCAGGTTTGGTCCCATAGTAAAAGTTGTTCATAATGACGAGTACAATGACCCCTTAAGAGGTTTTGGGTTATTCCATTAATACGTTGTATATACGAAATAAATAGGAAAATTGAGACAAAGCATCGTATCTTCTGTCCCTTACGGCGTGCCGTATTTTTGCTTTAAAAATGTTGCCAAACAAAGTACTTTCACTGTTAATATTGCTGTCTCATGACTATCTAAGTATTATCATATATTATCTAAGCTATGAACGTAACATATCTTGTGTATAGTATCATATCTCAGGACACGACATAATAGAAGTGGTTGGCTGTTGTCATTATAATACATCCTGTCATCCTGGTGTTGTTTCATTACCTACTATCATTTTACTAGTTGAAAAGGAACTCTGTACAACGTGTCGTTTTGCATACTCGTCAAACAGGGTGTGATACAGAACATCAAACCTAATAACTTACTCCATGGGACCAACATCGTATTTTTATTTACTTATTTTTTTTTTAAATATATTTTGTTTGTTTTCAACATTTATTTTGTGTTTTAGTTTTAGTTCTGTGCGAGTCACAATAAATACTTTTTCTTTCTTTCTTTCTTTCTTTCTTTATTCGCGAAAAAAATTTCAACAGTTCCATAGAAAACTTCAATACCTACTCGACGCAAATGTATTAGATGGCTGATTATTTTTTCGCGATTACGATGTTGGTGCCATGAAAAAAGTTGTTCGGTTTGATGGTCTATACCACACCCTTAAATTTGACGAAGATGTAAAACGACACGTTGTATATTATCTAAATGGTGTAATTATATAACTGGCAGAGATCTAGAAGCCTTAGCGCCGGTTCTAAGTGTCTTGGTAAATGACATTTCTAAATTATGTTATGCGAGCCAGTAAATTGCAGTAATAGCTTTAGAATAAATTACTATGTGCCGTCTGTCTGTATGATTTAATGTAGCTCTTTGAATGGTAAATGTATAAACAGCGTCTGCTGCAAAAAGGCTTATAAGGTAGGTAACTAAGTACTAGGTAGGTAAGGTAACTTTTAAAACGACTGTTTAGATATTTAATCAGTTCTTTCCTTAGGCAGTTTGACATAAACCAACTGCTTAAACACCTTACCAGTGGTTTGAATTTTGCTAAACACAGCCCTTAATAACTTTTATTTATATACAACTAGCGGACCCGACAGACGTTGTCCTGTCTGAACGATCCTAGAACCCGACTGCAGCGCCACCTACCGGGTCGAATTGTGTTTTCAAACCATCCAGGAACCCATTCAAATATACACACAAAATTGCATCTAAATCGGTCCAGCCGTTGTTATACCACGTTTCATCCGTTTTCCGTCTCCTGGTTCTAAGCTACTTCTCCACCAATTTTCAAACAAATCGGTTCAGCCGTTCTTGAGTTATAAATAGTGTAACTAACACGACTTTCTTTTGTATATACAACGTGTAACGTTAAATGCGCAAAACCTCTTAAGGGGTCATTGTACTCATCATTATGAACAACTTTTACTATGGGACCAAACCTGAAATCGCGAAAAAAAATCAGCTGTTCACATTTATGTTCGCATAATTCGTCAAAATGTACTAACAGCTGATTTTTTTTTCGCGATTTCAGGTTTGGTCCCATAGTAAAAGTTGTTCATAATGATGAGTACAATGACGCTTTAAGAGGTTTTGCACATTTAACGTTACACGTTGTATATAGAATATATACAAATTAACACTATTTACACTAGGTACTAAAGTAAATGACTAACTAACTATACAAATAAATACAAAAACAAAAGGACACCTATCAGCCTGTTGAAATAATTATACGCAACCTATTTGATCTAATACCAACGAATGATTAGTAAACACGTTCAAAATTAGTTTGAAATAAGATTGGGAATGAAAGGATCCAATGAACATAAAAACAGTTTCCTAACACCAAGAAGTCCAAAAACTAATCCTTGAGTTACGACTCTTCATCAAATTCTAAGCTTTACTCGAGATAAACATTTATAGAGCTGACGACTGCGGAATAAATTACTAATCTTTCGCAACACCTAACAACATAACATTTTAAGTAGGATTACTTACTTTAAACACGCTCTGTGCGGAGAAGGACGTTGAAATTAACATGTATTTAATGTAAATACGAGGAAAATTAAAATACAAACATAGTGACAGTGACATCTCTGCTGCGCCCGCACAGCGCTACGCGAGATATTTGCGCAAGAGTGGTCACAAACATCCATCAAGCGACCTTGCCCGAAATTCTTCTTTGACCATTGGCGTCACCTTTTCCATTAGGCAGTAGGCTCTATTGAAGTAAAACCACATTCCGTAGAGTACGTATGTTAATAGTCTCGTCATTAGGGGTTTGTTCTAATCTTTGGTCACGTTGATACTCTTATACAGGGTGTAATTTAAAAAAAACCGGGCAAGAGCGAGTCGGACTCGCGCACCGAGGGTTCCGTTCCGATTTCTGAAAAAGTGTGCTATTTAGAGACATCGTTTTATTTTTCCTGTAATTTTTATATAAACTTCTATCACTTATAATATTTTCAGATTTTTCTCTTTGCAAACTTCGGAGATAAGGGGGGGGGGGGGGGGGGAGGGATTTTTTTTTTACATTTTTCATCAAAAGTCGAACACTGTGCGGCCTAAAAAAAAAAAAATATGTTTGAGAATGTGCAAATAGCGTTCTTTCATATGATACCCCACATGACCTAGTAGCTCCACTTTGAATTTTTAAGACCCCCTTTAACCCCATGTTGCAAAAAAGATACATATATTTTTATTTCTTTCTTATTTGCAAAATAGTTGGGTAAACGTCATCTAAAACTGTTCCAAATTTCAAGTTGATAGCACTAGTAGTTCTTGAGATATCCAGCTGTGACAGACAGACAGACAGACAGACAGACTGAGTCACACCATAAGGGTTCCTTTTTTACCATTTTGGTACGGAACCCTAAAAAAAATCTGCTGTTCTCTACATTTGACGAGTTTGATGTAGATAAATGTTCTGAACAGCTGATTTTTTTCTCGCGATTTCAGGTTTGGTCCCATAGTAAAAGTTGTTCATAATGATGAGTACTATGACCCCTTAAGAGGATAAAGACGATTAAAATTTCACCCTGTATAAGTTTAGTACTTTTTGGTTCAAATAATTTTCTCTGTGAAAGTCATCTTACAGGCAAAGTTTACCTACATACATAACATTACATACCAAAAAATACATAATATAATATCACACCTGTTTTTCCCGAAGGGTTAGGCAGAGGTGAAATACTAAGAACTTTGCCCAAAATACAGGAGAAATAGGTTAGTAGGGCAAGGATAATAAAATTATATAAAAAAACTTGCTTCTATATCTCTATCTAATGTTAAATGCCTGTTATGATTTCTTCTATATCGAAATTAATTAATAGTTTTTACAATGCGGACTTGTTTACTCATTTGGAAAATTCGATAACGTCACACGGGCTGACGATACTACCCACATGACGTAGTTGACGATGAATAGGTATAAGAAGACGTATGAATACATTGACTCTATGCAAAAACCCGACCTCGACCGATGACATTGTCTTTGTATCCTTGCAATGATTGATAATACTAGGTATAATGTGCAGTATTTTTATGCATTGAATCTTTTGGTATTGTATTTTGGTTGCAATTGTAATCAATTTGTCTCAGGTTAGTAGGTCAAACTGAATCTGAATTTTTATCTAATGGTACAATACAAACATACATTTATTTCAATAAATAAATTAATAAAATAAATAAATAAATACTACATAGATTTTTGGCCTGCAGTAAGTACCTTTTTAATCATTTCCTTGTAACGGGATATTTATACTGGGTGTTTCTTTTAAGGTGTCAAGCCAGTGCGAGCTGATAGCAGAGTACCATAACTATCGATGTAACCCCCATTGTATGTTCTACGATTTTTTGTACTTTTAGAGTTATAATTTTTTTTCGATATTTTTCCTGATTCATCGAGACGATGGCTTTAAAAAATTATATCTTTTTTTGGGTTAACATTGAAGAAGAATGTACTAAATAGGGCATTATTTGCTGAAATCGGTCGCTGAAAGTGGTGTATCTGAAATCTTGTGATTTTCATATTTTATCATTTATTATTATCTACTATACTATTCCTCTAAGTTGAAGCAGAGCTCAGTTGATAATAAAGACATTAATTTTATACCTATGTACTACTATCCTTAAGCACTAGCTACCATTGATATGAAATGAGGTATCCAAAATAACTCGAAAACTACAAAAAATCGTAGAATATACACGGGGGTTTCAATCGATAGGTATGGTACTGTGCTGTCAGCTCGCACTGGTTTGACACCTTAAAAGGAACACCTGATATCATTGCTAGGATATGGTTAAATCAACCTATGGTTTATGGTTCTATCAATGTAACAATCAAATCAGCACAAGACAGTCAAGAAAAACTTTACTATATTATTATAACTTCTTAAGGCGAAAGCTCCAGGTATCCCGCGAAATTCAAATTTTCTTATGTTTTTTTGCAATTTGCGGGTAACAAATCTTTATTCTGTAAGATTCACGACCGTAACAAATCTGTAAGTTTTATTATTATTAATATTTCGTTTATTCATTTTTGTTCCATAATAAATACATTTTTAAATATTTCTTAAAAAATAAATTTTAAAAAATATTTAAAAATATAAAAAATAGTGGTCCGCCGGTGTCGGGAGCAGGGTCCAAGCTACCGGTGGTTAGGGCTGCAGAGATAGGAACCTCCTCACAATACGAGCTGTATCGAGGAGTACTGCCTTCTGAATCTGGCTCTTGATCCAACCGCCTAACGAGAGCCTCGAAAGATGTTGATCGAGGCTTTCGGCCATCAGGCCGTTGGCCGTTACTACAATCGGCACAATGACAGCCGAGCTCACATTCCACATGTCAACAACCTCGTGAGCTAAGTCGAGATATTTTATTATTATTATTCATTAAAAACATCAATACAACTCTCTAAGTTCATATAATCTTAATGAATGACTATTTCATGAAATCTTGGCATTTTATACTAACTTAAGGAGTTGTGTTACTGATTCTAATGATTATAATTTGGTAAACATTATTATGTTACGGTCGCGAATCATACTTTAATCAACATACAATCTAAACTGACTTGCAAATTGCAAAAAACGTAAGAAAATTTGAATTACGTGGGCTACCTGGAGCTTCCCCCTTTACGGGTCATTTTATTCATCATTAAGAGCAACTTAATATGGGATCAAAACTGAAATCGTGAAAAAAAAATCAGCTGTACCCTACATTTTGACGAGTTAAGGTTCTTACAGACAGAGGCGATATCGCGAGCGATATTGCGATATTATCTTGTCGCAACACCGCTACGCGACACGTCGCGTCGCGACGCGATATCGCCTCTGTCTGTAAGAGCCTTTATGCGAACACAAATGTAGGGAACAGAAATGTAGAGAAAAGCGGATTTTTTTTCGCGATTTCAGGTTTGATCCCACAGTAAAAGTTGTTCATGATTATGAGTACAATGACCCCTTAAGAGGTTGTGCGTTATTTAGGTTACAACTCATTTAAACTTACTTTGCGAGGTATGTTATCTATTGCTCTCTTGAAACAAAATTGTTATAAAATATTGTAGAAGCGCTATAAACTATATGTGTTGATGCAATAGCACATGCCTGTCGAGTTACTGTACACACATAAGTTTAGTTTAAAATTTCATAACAGCCGAAGATTTTGCCAACACAGTGGATAGTGTTAATTAGATCCGTACACACGTCTTTTATTTCAATAGTAGATGTGTAATATCTAGTTTTGATAAAACGACACCTTGTTGCAGTGATTCGTGATGATAGTGTGGACACGTGGTTGAATAAAAACGTTTGGATTTGCGACACAAGTACCTACATGTAAATGACTCAGGTACCTTCGTAGATATTTGTCGCTAGTTGATCGCGTACGTGTGAAACGGTACCACAATGTGTATAAAACTAAGTACCTAGGTACGTAGCTACGTAGGTACGTATGTATGTATGCGGAGGTTCTGTGTGAACAGTCAGTCTGCGCCTGCACAATAGCTCGCTCGAGTCACGCGCTACTCTCCACACTATTGTTAAGGAGATTTGATCATAAAAACAATTTACAATCAGCTGTCGAGGACGTCTATGTATAGTTATCAAGTTAGGTGTGACTGGCGTGCCCCGTGACTACGTCCGCGTTATTAATCATGACCTCCATTTGGGTTCTTTAAGTTTTAGAGCTGAGAAATTAGTCATTTATGTATTTACATTTAGGACATTAGGTTTAACTACTAGGTACTACCCAAATGAAAAAAGAAACCAGCACTAGGATTTCTCAGATATTAAGGCTGCCTTGCGTAAATCTAAGATCACAAACATTCATTACATATTGGTTCCGTGATCAGATAACTAAGCTCCACGCAATACCCCTGGTGGTCAAGTCCATTCGCCTTTTCTAGCCATATATTACTTATAACTACCGAGAATATTCTCCTAGAACTCTCCTCTCGAGAACTTTGCTGAGAATATTCTTTTGGAAGAGAATTTACAGAAAATATAAAAATTTCATGTCTCTCTTGTATCGATCTATTTTTATAGTAACTACCTAGTAGTTTTGAGTGCATCTGAACGTTTTATGAGGTTGACGTCAAAATAATCTATTCCACAACTTAAATTCATTGAAAATTCTCTTGAGCGAGAACATGCATTCTTGAGAATATTTCCAAAAAATTCACATAAATTCTCATAAGTTCTCTTAAAATTTCATAAGGTATCTATTGATGTTAAATTAGGATTTATGCATTAAAACAAACTTTATGATTTACACATAATACAACAAAAAAATATATAGGAAAGATACATAATTAAAAACTAAATAATAATCACGATTTCTTTGGAACAGACATCGATTTTGTAATTAAACACGTTTTTGGTCGTTACTTGGTATTTGCAGTTACATTTATTGCCTCCTGACCATTACAATTAACTATAATTTTTAAACTATTTAAATTTTAAATTCTCCGTCAAAAAGAATATTGCAGAATATTCTCGATCGGAGAACATTCTCCGTGAGAGAATATTCTCTTGACTCATCACTACCAAAGAAAATCGTAGGACATACATAGGTACATACTAAAACAAAACGCTTCCATAGGCATTTAACTTGATAATGGAAATCATTATAAAAATAAAATTTAGAGAACGTTTCTCGTTGGTGTAGCCACGGCCACGGACAGTAGGCGGACAGCTGATTTGTCAAGTCACCAAAGAGTTTAAAAAATGCTTATCTATTAATAAGTGTGCGGGCGTTCTTAATGTTACCTACTCCTAGAACGATTGTATTATGAAATCTTTAATGGACTTAGCAACACTTACCTACACAACAATAGCTGATTGGTGATAAGGAAATAGTGTGGGACGATGGACCCAGCTAGAAGGACCGATGGCGTCTTAAAGGTGGCTGGGACAGACTGGAGATGCGGAAGGTAGAGGACTGGGTGTTGTGGCGCAGCCTAGGAGAGGCCTATGCCCAGCAGTGGACTGCGATAGGTTGCAATTGAATTGATTGATAATGAAGGCAAGTTGGTGAATATTGGATACTAGGATAAGTGAGATTTGACTTGTTAAGAATCAAAAAGGATGTTGACATACACATAAAGTTTAAACATTTTATTACCAAGGGCTCTTGTCATAATAATGTGTTACCTACTTTGACCTGTGGAAGGCGTACGAGGGGCCGAAGCCAACTCACAGAGGCCCCTCAGACAATTTTAAATTATGAAGAGGCACCAACCGACGATTATCCCTGTATGCACTAAGCAAGTGCACCCAAGGACAACCCCCGGTTGGTGCAGGACTATTGCAGAACATGGAAACAAAACATATTAGACTATGGGTTTGGGTGGCTGTGGACTGGTTATCGAGAACTATGGAAACGCTATGGCCCCTGCCTCACTAATGTTTTGTATACAATACACAGATAAAATGGCAGGGGGTGACTTGCACACTCAATAATGGTCCCCCGAAAACGGTCGCTAGCATAGTGTCGTAGCGGCAAGGGGGCAACATGTCCTGAGGCGCTTGTGAGGAGTGGAGAGGTATCCCACGGCTATCAGGACAATCCCGGAAGTACGTGTTACCTACTTATTGTTATGGCTATTTCTTTTATGTGGTGGTCTTTGGTGTGGTGTGGTTGTTTTTGTGAGTGGTGCCATTCAATACAGAAACATTGAAACAAGCCGCAGACTACGTTTGCAGACATGCTCCTAACCCCGAATTCTCGAAAGGAGACTTAACTCTCGCTATAGTAGATACACCTTAAGTTGACAGAGCAACAACGACTTATCATCGAGTTTAAGAATTTTACCGTAGCATAAGCGATAATGCTTCTAATTTTTTGTGTTGTCAGCTAATAGGTACGTGACTATCTCTGTTGGTAGAACTCATTTTTCAAGAAAAGACAGAGAAAGTCGTATAGGCCTCACCTACCTAGTAAATAAATCTTGTGTAACTCGCAAATGATCACACCAGAGGATTTAAACAATAGCATCACTGCGGTATCTTTTGCTGTCACTCCAAAATTACCATAGAGTACTTGTAACCGCGAATTATATGGTTCTTCCCACGTTATCTCGGTCGGAGATTGATCAATAGAAAGGTAAGCTAATAGTCACGCTGGTTTTCAATTTAGTCGTATAGAAAGGTGAGCCCAGTTAAGATTAAACTTTCACCCGTGAAAAAACTTGTGCGAATATGTTTATAATTATGATTTAGTTACATATTCGCACAAGATTTTTCAAGTGTGAAAGTGATTATTATTTAGGTAGAACAACAGCGTTAGGAAGTTATATTAACATACTACTTAATCTCTAACACAATAGAGAAAGAAAGAAAGAAAACACGTTTGTTTGCGGCAAACATGACGCAAAAAACTGCCCAAGTACGTGTCGGACTTCGCACATTTAAGGTTCCGTACCAAATCTGATTCATCAATATAATAGTATTTGTTATAGATCAATTCCAATTCAAATTAATTTATTTCAAGGTCATTGACCCATATTAAATACAAAAACAATACACAATACACAATGGGAAGTTAAAAAAATTCTTCGGAACAAAATTTTGTAAAAAAGCTGACTTTGGTGGCTCCTAATTCCTTTGTTTTTAGGGTTCCGTACCAAAATGGTAAGACGAAAGGAAGGGACAGACTTTTTCATGAGGACGGCTTTAGTGCTGGGTGAACGGGTTGTTAGCTATACAAGCTTTCCCTCAGGTGGCGTCACACGTCGTCGTCATGGCTATAAGAAGGAGGAAATTTTATACCCTTGTTATGCCCGGGCCACACCAACGTCAACGTCAATGCGCACCATCGCCATAAACATCGCGGTAGTTAAATTCGGTCAAGTTTCAAATTATCGCGATAAGTTGTGGCTACACCTACCACTTAAACGTCCTTCATCGCGATAGTCAACGGCATATCCCGTTGATGTGGCCCCGACATAATAACATAAGAGTAAAACTTTCACACGTGAAAAAATATGCACATATGTATACGTCTATATTTAGTAAACAATGTGTCGTACGTTTTAGCAATGTTTACGTTTTATACGTGTCTAGTATCCATTATCCATCTCAAATATCAGTTGCGTGAGGAAACGTCACGTAAACGGCTCACTTGCTTCAATAACGGTTTTTGTGTTATTACTGTTACGTGTGGTTATATAATTTTAATATAAATATAGTGTTTGTGCATACTATGTAAGAGTTATATTGAAGCGACCTGTGATTTAGATGTGCTAAGAACTTTTGGAATCGGTTGTGATCGTCTATGTAATCCTTTAACAGTTTACTCCAAAACGATTTTAATAATGTGTTGTTTACGACGGTTCGTTTGAGAGTCCTATTCAATTCAATTCAATTCAATTAATTTATTCAATAACGATTTTTACATCATGTCTGAATTTATGCATGCAAAAGGTACATATTTAAATCAATACAATAATCCAATGGAAATCACATAAAGGCGAAAGTTTGTGTGTGATTGTCAAACGGCTAGACGGATTTGGATGAAATTTGGTATGTGGATAGCTTATACCCTGGATTAGCACATAAGCTACTTTTTATCCCGGTTTACGCGGTTGAAACCGCGGGGAGCAGCTAGTAGTGTCATAAAATGCTTTTGTATTTTGACATATTTAGTCAATATTATTTACCCTCGACGACTAGACTGCTGGTGTTGCGATTGGTGGATACAAGATTGTGAACCTACCTACGTTACGCTGACGTCACAACAGTGTTTGCGATTAGTGACATGGAGGAGCCCCTTAAGGGCCTATACTACCTCAAACGGCTTAGCATGATCCTCCGATATGTCGAAACTATTGCAGCATTAATTTTGAAATAAATATATGGTAAAGTTGAGGATTGATGTCAAGTACTATGTTAGCCGAAAACACGATTCCATAAAATTTTCTCGATAGAAAAAAAATCCAAACTTACCTCTAAACCGAACAATAAACCGCTGGTATTCAAAAAGTATTTCAAATTAGATCATGAAACTTTGCATACTAACTGAACTAACTATAAAGCAGGTCTTATGTTTTTTATTTTTTTTAAATTGCCATTATTTTCACCGTAAAAAGCAATTACCTAAACTATCGGCGCCCAGCACCGCACTCAGTCTCGCTCTCACTTAGTGTGCGCGCAGAATCGCGCGAGCGAGATAAAAACCTGAGGTAGTATAGGCTCTTAAGATAGAGCGGATGAGTCTTAGGATTAATCGGAGTAAAACCAAGACAATCATTGTAGACCGTAGCAACAAAAACTTGCCAGACGTGACACAGATTGCGAGCTGCGACGTAGTTCAGTCATACGTAGTATATCTTCGTGCTATGATCGCGAAAAATGGCAGCTGCGTGGATGAGGTGAAACGGCGTATGGCTATGGCTAGAGGGGCAAATGGACAAAAAAATATGGAGGAATTGCAACATCACTAAGGCCACTAAGATCGGGCTCGTGGGTACAATCGTATTCCCCATATTTCTTTGGGCAACTGAGACGTGACATTAAAAGAAAAAAGGTAGACGCTCTAGAAATGTGGTGCTGGAGAATGCTTGGGATCTCATGGACAACCGTTTTCAAATTCCAAGAACTCGGCATCAAACAGCGTCTATCAGCACTAGTACAGTCTCGAATACTGAAGTTCTTTGGTCATGTCTCGAGACTTAATCTATACTTATAATAAATCTGTAGAGAGGTCAATTCTGTACATGATATATATTTTCAAAATAACTATCAGGGGGTAATTAGTGATCGATACTGATGCCAAAAATGCAATCAGTAAAATTTTTGTCTGTCTGTCTGTCTGTCCGTCTGTCTGTCTGTCTGTATGTTCCTTATAGAAACAAAAACTACTCGACGGATTTTAACGAAACTTGGTACAATTATTCTTCATACTCCTGGGGAGGTTATAGTATACTTTTCATCACGCTACAACCAATAGGAGCAGAGCAGTGAAGGGAAATGTTGGGAAAACGGGAGAAGTTGCTCCATTTTTTAAGCTTCCGTCGCGTGTGCAGCCTTAATGGTTAAAGCTACATAGACATCATTTATGACGGAAATGTTTTACATAAAATTATCTAAAAAATATCCCACAACAGCATATGTCTATCTTTTATGGTTGACTCACAATAACACGTGTAACTCCCGATAGCTTAGCAGTCCAATATATTAGCTTAATAACATACAAGGAGTTACACGCTGACGGAGTCGCGGGCACAGCTATTAATAATAATATTCTGCGGTTCCTTATTGCGATATTTTTCAACAGTATTGTGGATTGACATATTATATTTCCCTACTAAAATACGAAAGTTAATCTGTCTGTTACATCAAAACCACTGAACCGTGAGGAAGGACATATGGTACTTTTTTACGAAAAACGACGGAAACGCGGACGAAGTCGCGGGCAAAAGCTAGTAATAAATAAATAAATATCCTTGGACATTTCACACAACGCCATCTAGTCCCAAGCTAAGCAACCTAATGCTTGTGTTATGGCTATAATAACTCCATAGAACGTCTAGTGGTGCAAAGAGAGTAGAGCCAAAGAGTAAAGTAAGTATAGAGAGAAAGAGTGACAACTCTGTGGTAAAATTTGCATGTATGGAAAGTGCTGCCACCATACGTTTGGTGGGTGAACTAAGGGTCTAATGTATACACCTACCTATGCATACTGAGTAGGTACTCATAGTATGCATACCACTATAGGTAGGTACCTGTCTATATAACTCTCGTACGAGTTTATAAATTATGGGCAATCGGGATATAATATAATTTTAAAAAACACGTATGCAGTTCAGGGAAATGTTCGTTTATTATTACCAATCAATCAGTCTTGAATGTGGGATCAAAATGGTGATCACTGCTTTTGTTCTTAAAATCTTCATACAATCACTTTCTCTAACCTCGCCGCCAGCAGCCGCTATCCAAGCAGCGAACAAATCGGGCCTCGTAGTGGTTGTCAGGGTTTGGGAACCGGTAAGAGGTAGGTACACTGTATGCCACTGAAATTGGAATGAAATTAATGAATAGCAGAATATAGCTAAATAAAACTTTTTCTTACTTTTATTAAAGGTACGGTACGGTACGGTAGTAAACACTTACATAAAGCATCACAGCCAAAAATACAATATCTTCTTGGGGGTTCACTCATTCTTGAGAGTTCGTTCAAAACAACTAAAATGACTAATGTTTATCTCAATAGTTTATCTCAGCAAACATTGCTAACGAAAAACAAAGTTTAACAATAATAGGAATAAAAACAAAACTCAACAAAACAAATAACAGTAACATGAAACAATTTTAACAGAATTAGCTGAGATAAACTCGAAAACCGCATCAACAACGTCGGGAACGAGTTGACAATTGCCGAAAATCCCACAGATTAGTGATAGCTAAAAATCTGAAATGTTTTTATGACAAGCAAGACAAGATGGCTGCCAAGTTTTGTTATCACACCAAACTCCAGATGTCGCTGTCATCTATGGAAATTGATGACAGTGTTAAGTGTGCCCCCCCTGAGTAGAGCCCACGCAACGCGGGCGGTCACCGATGAGGTGGACCGACCAAATTCAATTCGCGGTTGGAGGCCCTGTAAATGAATGCACCAGACGTCAACTATCAGAACCAGATGATGATGATGAGAGAGAGATGGAAACAGATCGTGAGGCTAGCTACGACTACACCTGTGATTGGAAACACTTCAATGTTTTTCGTGAGCTCGTGAGAAGATTTACAATGCATACCACGATAGATGAGACTTGACACACCACGTAGTTTGACTTGCGCAAATTCTCTAATTCAGATTACCTATTATGATTTATAGGCCTCTTTAGCGGTATCAGGTCTGAGACGGGAAAGGACCGGGCGTCATCGGGGCGGCAGAAAGAGCGCGGGAGGGGCGATACTGCGCTCATCAAGACTCATCTTTCGTGGCAGCGCATTGTACCCTATTTTTATTATCACACTAGCTGCGCCCCGCGATTTCACCCGCGTAGATCGGTATAAAAAGTAGCCTATGTGTTAATCCATGGTATAAACTATCTACATACCAAATTTAATCCAAATCGGTCCAGCCGTTTGAGCGTGAAGAAGTAACAAACGTGCAAACACACACACACACTTATAAACTTTCGCCTTTATAATATTAGTGTGATTATTGCTGAACATGATCATCATATAGGTACGTCTCGGTGATTAAGCAGAGTCATAATCAACACGTTTCGTAATTGCACTGATGATGGCTTTAGCTGACGGAGGATGCTTTTTCTGTCGTCATCATCATCATCATCCAGCTGAAAGACTGTTGGACCCAATACGTTTCTTTCAACTCACATAATTTCGTAATCTATTATGTATCCTCAGTGATGAAGTTTTCGTCAAGAAAGTCTGTATTGAAGTGTATACAAGAATTCAAAGACACTGCCAAGCCATAACAGTTTTTAGGGTTCCGTACCAAAATGGTAAATAGTAACCCTTATGGTGCGACTCAGTCTGTCTGTCTGTCTGTCCGTCTGTCACAGCTAGATATCTCAAGAACTACTAATGCTATCAACTTGAAATTTGGAACAGTTTTAGATGTCGTTTGCCCAACTGTTTTGCAAATAAGAAGGATTTTTTTTTTTGTATAGGGACTGAAAGGGGTGTCTTAAAAATTCAAAGTGGGCTACTAGGGCATGTGGAGTATCTTAGAAAAGAGCGCTATTTGCACATTCTCAAGCATTTTTTTATTTTTTTAGGCCGCATAGTTTTCAACTTACCAAAACTTACTTTACTTAAAAAACCGGACAAGTGCGTGTCGGACCACGCACAATGAAGGGTTCCGTAGTTGTAAAGAATTTATCCCAAAAACAAATGGATCCCAAAAATAAAAATTGTATGTCATAAAATTACAAATTCACAATTTTCGGACTTTTTCCTTAACTTGTGCTGGGAGACCTTGCTTCTTACCAAATTTCGTTATTCTAGGTCAACGGGAAATACCCTATAGGTTTTGATTTACTTGCGACAGTTGCGAGTATCAAAATGTGTCGCAAAATGGCCGTATTTTTTATTGCGTTGACTTAGAAGCTTGATTTTTTTTAGAACTCTAAAGGACCGTAGACTTACCTATTTAGTATAAATTTCAACTTGATATCTCCATGCATCCTTGAGAACAAGGGTCTTGACAGACTGACAGACTTGAACATTCTTACCTATTTAGTATAAATTTCAACTTGATATCTCCATGCATCCTTGAGAACAAGGGTCTTGACAGACTGACAGACTTGAACATTTTTTTTATGTGATAGAATTAGAAATTATCAATTTTCGGACTTTTTCCTTTATTTGTGTTGTACGACCTTGCTTCATCGTGGCTAAGTGATAACAGCCGCACGGGTCGATCCGTCAGGTTAAGCTACGCTTGCTGGGGTTGGTCAGTGGATGGGTGACCATCTTTACATACCGAGATTCCTCCGTGCCTCGGAAAGTACGTTAAGCCGTTGGTCCCGGCTGTTATTCGTGGATCTTTGACAGTCGTTACGGGTCGTCAGAAGACCGAAAGTCTGACAACCAGTCTTACCAAGGCGTATCGTATTACCCAGTAACTGGGTTGTGGAGGTCAGATAGGCAGTCGCTCCATGTAAAATACTGGTATTCAGCTGCATCCGGTTAGACTGGAAGCCGACCCCAACATAGTTGGGAAAAGGCTAGGCAGATTGATATTGACCTTGCGTCATGCCAAATTTCATGATTGTAGAACAACGGGAAGTACCCTATAGGTTTTGATTTACTTGCGAGTATCAAAATATATCGCATAAATGGCCGTATGTTTTTATTGCATTGACTTAGAAGCTTTAGGACTCCAAGGGGCCACAGACCTACGTATGTGATATTAATTTCAACTTGATACCTTCACGCGTTCCTGAGAAAAAGGGTCTTGACAGACTGACAGACAGACAGACGGACAAACAAGTGATCCTATAAGGGTTCTGTTTTTTCCTTTTGAGGTACGGAACCCTAAAAATACCTTTTCTCAACCTTATCTCAGAAGTTTGCATAGAGAAAAATCTGAAATTATTCTATGTGATAGAAGTTTATACAGGGTGTTTGGCGCATGGACCGACACAATTTTTTGGGGGATTGGGGGGGTCAGTTGCTAGGTTTCACCTAAAGACCTCCATGTCCTAAGTGTGACGGTAATAGTTATTTTTTTTTTTTTGTTCTTTCTTTGAATTACCCAAAATCTCGCCTTTGAATCGATATATTTTTTTTGTTAATGGTTGTAAAAGAACAAAATAATTTTTATTATAGTCTACAATGTATTCTTATTCGAAATAAAATAAAAAAATATAGTAACCGTAATAAGTCTTTTCTTAAAACACTCCATAACTGACTCTCTAACTAGTATTTTGACTACATTTGAATTGTTTTTCATAGCGTGTAGCATACCCTTAGAAAGGGTACAAGCTAAAGAACTTTTTGAGATAAAAATAAGGTCAAAATGGCTTTATTTAAAAAAAAAAATGAATTTAAGAGTAGTAACTTTTCATACATTTAAACATTTTTAAGACTTTGGAAGCACGTAAGTCATTTTCTACTGATCAATTACATCAAATAATAATTTATTTAGAATAAAAATACATTGCAGACTATTATAAAATTTATTTTGTTCTATTGCAAACATAAACAAAAAAAATATATCGATTCAAAGGCGAGATTTTGGGTAATTCAAAGAAAGCACAAAAAAAAACATATCTCAATTACCGTCACACTTAGGACATGGAGGTCTTTAGGTGAAACCTAGCAAATGACCCCCCCAATCCCCCAAAAAATTGTGTCGGTCCATGCGCCAAACACCCTGTATAATAATAGGTCGGGGAAAAAGTTTTTTCGTATGTAAAAAGTGTGCTATTTAGAGACATCGTTTTATATTTCTTGTAATTTTTACATAAACTTCTATCACAAAGAATAATTTCAGATTTTTCTCTATGCAAACTTCGGAGATAAGGGCAACAAAAGTTGAAAACTATGCGGCTTAAAAAAAAAAATGTTTGAGAATATGCAAACAGCGCTCTTTCATATGATACCCCACATGCCCTAGTACAGCACTTTGAATTTTAAGACCTTTTTCAGCACCTGTTGCAAAAAAACATAAATATTTTTATTTCTTTCTTATTTGCAAAATAGTTGGGCAAACGCCATCTAAAACTGTTCCAAATTTCAAGTTAATAGCATTAGTAGTTTTTGAGATATCCAGCTGTGACAGACAGACAGACAGACAGACAGACTGAGTCACACCATAAGGGTTTTACCATTTTGGTACGGAACTCTAAAAACGATGTCTCTACGTACCACACTTTTTCAGAAATCGGAACGGAACCCTCGGTCGAGCACCGAGGGGTCCAACTCACTCTGGACCGGTTTTTTTGTATTTTACTTAGATAATTCGGATCCGATCCTTCGTACATATTTACTCACAAAAATACCTACTAAACCTATTCTGTCTTATCCAAGCTATGACAATATTGTATAGTCATTGAAACATAGGTAAAATATGTATTTTCCCAACATACTTTCATGTATTGTAGAATTATTTCCACATCATACGTTACGACTGACATTTGTACGTTATCTACAATTAGTTGTTCCAAGGTGCATTGGGCAACCTAATGGGCTTATGAACTTCACTTAATTCTGAAATGCTCCTTATCTTTTATCGTCCCATCATTACTTAAATTGAAAACATAAAGTAGGTACCCTATACTTCACAATCACGTTCGTTCTATCTGACGAATAAAGGGTCCCCGACAGTGTGACCATTTTTGGCATTTTTAGTACTAAATTGGTAGGTATATTTGAGGTTCCGAAGAATGACGATAGCATATTTTTAGTAGACTAAATATCGGTATAATATTGGTACAATTTCAACTGTCATGGTATTTTTTTGGTATATTCACCTGGCAACAGCTGAAAAGGAAAATACGTAGGTTATACAATTAGAAACGGTCACACTGGTCCCCGAAACCACAGTAAATATGTGGACAGTAAGGTAACTACGTACCTACAAACGGTCGAAACACCGTCAAGGCCCCTAAGCGATAGTCGCGGTGCTCTCGTATATTTATTGTGGCTTAGAGCACAGATTAATACTTAGGGGCAGGGGGCTCGTCGATGCGCGCGTCTGTGTGCCATTTCGTATGTTTGTTCATAGTTTCCCTACTGTACCTACATATTTATACTGATCCGCAGTTGATCGTTTCGGGGACCCCTAAAGAGACTTGTAGTTTCAAGGAGTGAATTATCCAATTTTTTACAAAGTCTTTGGCAGCTCCATAACTCATAATTATTTCTGGAAACATACCATCCTATAGAAAGTTAAAGAGATTTTAGTAACTAACCCATAATTATTTCTGAAAACGTATACGTTATCGTATTAACAATATGTACTTGAGCACTGGAAGACTAAACTCGTTTAGCAAACCTAGTAGCTAGTATTGAGAAACAAACACAGTTAAAGCTGTTGTTTTTTCTTCGAATACAAAAGTAGCTTAGATTACCTACAATTTCTTTTGACACGTGTTTTCACAGAAAGTAGAAAATTGCAAAAAAAATAATCTTGGAGTCACGTTTGGCCTGCCGTGGTTGATCACTTTCAATAAGTGGACACGGAACATGATATTCAAAGTTGAATATCAACTGTGTGTAAATAATGTAGAAATACCTACATAATATAGACTACTACCGGTTGTCCTCGCTTTTTCTAGCCAAAATATAAGTGACTTCAGAGCAAATCACTTTCCGTGATCTAATCTTAGAGTTTTAGTAGCTTTGTTGAACATACAGGAACTTGTGTATATTGTATGTTAGATAAGTGCCTGAAAAAGTATTTCCTGGTTTTTATTTACTAGAGAAGTCTAATCTATGCTCTGATTTTTAATTTGATAAACCGAAATGACAGCTGCGATTGACCTTTTTGTATCATTTTGATATTTTAGTCATGTTATGTTATGTCATTTTAGACTAGCAAATTGAAAATCAGAGTATATTTGTAAAAAGGTCAGGTGTAAATGTAGTCTAACGATTTGAAAAATAAGCTAGGATCGAAGAATTCAAAGATAGCATGGAATATTCTTGCAGGCAGAATGGAATATTCTTGTGCAACTCTTTGCAACTTGTAGCTATTGCTGGGTCTAAATATCTATATATTCTACGATATATTCGACGATAAGTTTTGCTAAAACTTGCAAAATTCAGCATTCTAATTAACGGCTGTCTCTGACTGTCGGTGTTGGCGCTTGCACGCATTTCTCCCTGACAAACTTTACCGTTGCGTATACTTACTGCAGCCCGTAGGCCCAGTTACGACAGTGTCGAACTGATAGCATTCTTACAAAACAAACCACTGAGTAGATCTAATCTCGAGTCCGTCGCATAAGTTACAACATTACACTTCGATTAAATCATATTAGCTTCGGTTGCGGTCAGTCCGGACTGACACGGTGCTGATGCGAAATAAATGAGATGTCGCCTCACACCATGCGCAATCTTTGATTGATTTATTTACTTGTAACCTCGCAAGTATCTATGTTTCTAAGTTGAATTGAATTTGCTTGATTAGAACATATTTCTCATTACCCTAGGTATTTTGTCGTTCATCTATGTAGAACTAGCACTAATTCTAATAATTAAAATAATTACATATATTCTTTTTGTCCTAATAAGGCACATCGACCTTTACTCAGGCGATATTCATAGGTATAAATATATAATCTACTTCGTCCCAAATCGCTTCGTCTACAAGCTTAACGAATGCTCTTAAGCACTACACAATTACTATAATTATTTCCTTTTATAGATTTTAGTGCAGTGCAATGGATCAAAAATAATTGTAATTCGCTTCAAGTACAAGTAATCGTAAATTACAAGCTTATTGCCACAATAATATAAATCGGGACAACAATTGTAAAATTCAAACAAGAACTGCCGTAAATTGTTTTAATTGAGGACAAGGATGTCGAGCTGGGGCCGTGGCGTGCGACTGCGGTCGCAGGCTCCATCCACAGTTTTAATTGATCGTATTCACCTGCCGAGATCGGCGAACCGATGCCCTTGCGGAGTCTCCCAGTGACGTCACTGCGGCACACGTTATGTGGACTTCCGATCGGATAAGTTTAGCACATCACTAGCACTAGGAAATGTGTCGAGTTGCGAAACTTCGGAGGTCGCCGGCAGAGAGCGCCGTCGCCGCGCGATCACTGAAAACTAAACTCGCGCTCACTATCGCGCCGCATGCCGCGTCGCCGTAGCTGGCGCAGCGACGAAAGCGCGTTAGAAAGGGACGAATAGTCATTTCTTTCGTTTTAGTCGGGCATCAATAAATAAATAGCAGCTTTCATATTGATGGCTTGTAGCCAATGAGGCGGCGCAAGTTGGTTATTCATGTTTAAAAAACTAACATTTAAATTCAGGAAGCAGATTATTAACTTTACTGTAGAAAAAACCCACTGTTATTGCTATTTTGATCCGACTTGGAAAGGATTGGAGTGCTCCACAAAATAATTAAATTCTAAAATGATTTTCAATTATATTTCCTCCCTATCGCATTCGCTAGAAGCATTAATAACTCTCCAGTGAACTGTAATCGGTAATTTTCAATTAGCTTCCTCGCGAGAGAGCGTATAATCAGGAAACAGGCGAGGTTTATCAGCGCACGCGCACCCGTGCGGAACGCACCGTTGATTTTCCGCCAACTTTTCACCACACGTAACGGGTCGCGGATGAGACTTTGGTACAGTCTGCCAACATTGTGCCGGTTATGTAAATAAACGATTAAATATGGATTACGTAATTTTAATGTTATTGTTTAACTTCTTATCTTATTTCAATTATTAAAAATTAAGTTATTTTGCACACATTTAATAATATTACAGTCACATCGCTAACACATTATTACTTTTATAAACCACGTCTATCTTACTTAATCATACGAACATGAACGGTAAAATATTAGTTACAGAAACAAATAAAAAAAGTATCCGAGATCATACTTAATTCTTATTCTGTCAAAGGTCACAGTAAAAACCACTTATTAATTGACCCGTATTAATTTGCATTACTTTGAACACAAATGAGACTAAATTATATAAGTTTGAGTGAAGGAAACAGAGCGTGTGCCTTATGAGAAGATACGGACCGTTGAGTTTGTTTGAACATTACATTAACCGAGTAAATTGTACCTCAACGTGATCCCGAGGATAAAAGTGAGGGGATTAAATGGCTGAATTTATTACTTTGGCGTAAAAGAATACATTGTGAAACTATGTCGAATTGAGAGTGTTTGTTGAAGAAGTTTATGTTCAGCCTGCCTTTAACACTTCTTTTCCCAATTAATGAAAAGATTAATTAAATTATAATCAGTAGAGATCTTGCACATGTCAAGATTTAATGTATCAATCAAGTTAAAGTGCTCAACACATGAATCTAAGTGATGTAGCAAAATATTGTGGCATGACGTCACTAATTGCTAGATTTTATATGCAGTTTGTTACAGTTATGACGTAGCGAGCTCCGGAACTCCCCAACTTTAATACGTTTTATCTAAGTATTTTTTTATTAATACGAGTATGTTATAGCAAAAATTACGTGTATTTTTTTATTATCTAATTGACGGACTAAATAGATTTTTTTTTTACCTAGGAAACATCCCTTTTATTATCGTCGTCTTTTATTTGTTTGCTCTCGTTCAGTTATGGCACAATCCGTAGCACATTTACGTGTTCACTGTATTATTATGATTGATGTGAAACTAACTTACTCAAACAAATAGTAAAGTACGTTTTGAAACTGTACTTTGGCATTGATATATTAAACCAGACGGTCGTTCTTTGTAAGAAGTATGAAAAATCGTGGATGTAGCTGTCTCAGCTGCCTATAAAATTCGGATGTTCGCGTCGATGGTGACTGACACATCCAATTATTTGCAACTTGTTCTGTTTCTAAACAAAACGAGCACTTAAATAGGTTAGGGGTCAAGCTGTTTATTATTAAGATCAAGAACCTTGTGTTTGATTAGTTACATTACTAACCTTTTGTGTGAGAAGCCGTAGGCTGTGAAAGTAAATTAATTCATGCAACAATCATAATTGTGGTCATGATAGATTAAGTTAGTGAGCCCCTCTAGGTGTGCTGTCAGATTTATGGTGCGCTGTGTCAGCGTGGAGGTTAGGTAACTAACTGTTGGAGGAGCGCGCTCTACGTGACTCCAACCGTAATTAACAACAATTATGTAGATATCGTCTGCATAACGCACCGCTGACAACCTCTACAACTATAAATAATGAAGCAATGAGAATGAAATTGTGCATGTCATGTTAATTTACCAAGTTATTATTCTGTATACTTGAGAATTTGCGAAGAGAAATCTTCGACCGAAGACCTTTGCGCGTTGAACTCTATTGTACGGAAGTTTTGAGTCGGTCACACGTGCGACAAATGTAGTAAAATAAATATTTGTTTTTTGTCTGTGCTTGTGCTATTCAACTTTTCTTTTATGTTTTAACGCAGTTTTAAATCGTTAATCATTTCAAAAGAGTCGTTACATATATTTGTCTTATGTGCAATAAGCCTAATGATGCCAATTACTTGAGAAGTACTTAATAATGTTGAAAAAAAAAATGGAACATATTTATATTTCTGTATCAAGAGAGACTATAATTAAGTACTTCCTGGCAAGATGAACTGCAAATTTGGTCGTGATTAAGTGCTTACGAAGGAGACATCATACTCACGAATTACACTATATTTTATTACCACATTATACTGGTTTTGTAATGGATATCATAAACTGCTATACTAATATTGTTATGTAAATATCGACATACAACCCATCGTACATTAAATCAATATTAAATCTGCTGGATTTTATTGCTACGTGGATTTATATGAAATTATATCACGTGGCCGTAACGCCTGTAAACACAATAATTATGTAGGATTTGCATATCTCGTTCAAGTCGATACAATAATAGCACATTATAAACTTATGGGCGTTATTCCAATTCACGTGAAACGAAAAGTAAGGAATATCTTATATCTTCTACCAGCAGAAGATATAAGTCATAAAAAATATCCTTGGACATTTCACACAACTCCATCTAGTTCCAAGCTAAGCAACCTAATGCTTGTGTTATGGTAACGAGATGGCTGATAAACTACTTATACAGGGTGTAAGGGACAGCCCTCCGCAGATTGATAGGGTGAATTCAGTACATCATACTAAGATGACCGGTACATGAAATTATTTCATGAACGTTATGGGAATCCAATAAACCTGATTTGTTTTATTACCTCGCACGCAATGTATTGCTTCCGTGGCAAAACGCACGTAGCGAACGGTAGCGCAGTGAGTGTTCGGCTGCCCCACCCGCCACGGGGTCAATTCTCGCGCCACTTGGCTTAAACTAGCGACAGCGTAGTGCACAAGTTAGTTGAGTAGGTCGATACTTACGCGCAGGTACAGTAAAAGCGACAATAATTTAGCCTTCATTTAATTATTTTTATAACTGAAAGATGTTTAAAGTGGTGTATGGTACCTACTTATTGGTCAGTTTGTCAAGTACGGGTAGGGTTCAATGAAAAATAAAATAAGTAGGTTTTATGAAATAAGGAATAATGTTTTTATTTTGTATTTACGATGATGGCTGTATTCCCTCAAAAACCTTTATCTTTTCTGGCTTGCCTACGTAAAACGTTGTATCGTCTGCGAGGCATTTTTAAACAAATTAATACAAAAGTATTTTCCGCTCAACCAACAACAGTCTAAAACTTAACGAAAATAACAAGCAGATGAAACAAACAGTCAATAAAAATAAAAAAATACTAAGTACTATGTAATAAAAATACTAAGTACTACTTAGTAAAAAATACTAAGCAAACATGCATTCAGGCTTCTCATTAGCTGCCCTTTCACACAGCGGGAATTCCGCTTTGGTAAAGCGAGTAAAGATAACAAAATAATAAGCACTAGAGTTAATTTTGTGCCAAACAATAGCTACAACTAACGTTGAAGTGGTTTTCGTTTTTTTACCCGACTGCGGCAAGTTAAAAAAGGAGCGTTATGTGTTTTTACCATAAGTACAATGCTTATTACATAGAAAAATAATGTAAATCAATCAGTCTTATTTCAATAGGTATCAAAAATTAATCCTACCTTAGAATCGCTCCGGTCGTATGAGATACGGCTCGAAATGACCTCCACCGAGACCTTCACACACATTGGCACGGCGCAGGGTCTCCCCGTGCAAGCGGGTCAGCAAGTTGGGATCTTCGTTGCAGCTGTAGCGCAGCTGCTGGAATGTGTCTGTGATTCAATCTCGCATTTCTTCCTCACTCGCACATGCACTAACAAACACTTTTTCCTTTACGTAGCCCCACAAAAAGAAGTCTAAAAGTGTGAGACGCGGGCTCCATGATTCCGGCGAAATAGTCGAGCTGCAGTGCGTGTGCCTAGGCGTGGATTTTGACGGACCAGGTCTAAAACTCTTTCTACAGTTGCACCGCGAAGTGGTCTTCCGGCGCCTTCTTGATTGGGAACTATGGGCTGGTTATCTAGCACTCGTTGATAGACATTGGTAATTATCCGGGAGTCTGATGGATGCCGACGGTCAGGATACCTATCGATGTAATTTCTGAGCGCTTCCCTGGCATTTCCCCGAGCTTCCCCGTAGCACATTATCATTTCGCCATATTCACGAGCTTAGTGCTCGTGTAGCCATTTCTCACAGACAACAACACAAATGGGTAAGTACGTAAACTTCACGACGCGACTGCGCGAACAACAGCGAGCGATACTGCGCAGGACACAGTCGCAGGACAACTAAACTGTACTAATGACTACACGAAAAATCACACACAAAAACAGTGTTGTCAACTACTCAAAAAATTTTGCATGTTTCTTGCAAAAATGTTGTACAAAAATACCACTATTTTTAAGCTTGACTAAATGTTAGAGCTGTTATTTTTTTTGGAGAAATGAAACGATTAATTTGTCAATTTAATTCAAAGTTTATGTTAAGCAAATTAATAGTAGTGATAGCCCAGCGTGATAGAAGACTGGGCTTCCATTGCAGAGGGCTTACGTTCGATTCGCGACTCGACTACCAGTCGGTAGCTGCCGTAAAGCCATGAAAAGGCCCTTGGGTGGCTTGGAAACTGGATCCAGTGATCGCTTGAAAAGTAGAATTAATTAAGTAATTAGGTATGTACCTACCACGAATACTCAAGGGCACATTATGTGCGTTTTTCCTTTAGAAATTAAGTGCACTAAAAGATTTGCATTTAACATTAGAGGAGTTCTTATGTGAACCAAGTTTGATCTAACATTTTCGTTCACAAATTGAGGTTTATTAAGTTGGCAATACTGTTGCGACTCGGTAAATCGGAGCGTCTCGCTTGTCTCTATTGTATTGTATGCAAGTAGTATGCGGTGAGTTTGATGAACTCTGAAGCTATGCAGAAAGTGAACAGCTGATTTCGCGCGTAGTACGTTAGAGTATTTCGACATACATTGCTGTTTTTTGGATTTTAGCTGTTTTATTTACATAAATGGAGTGCTGCAAACAGAGAATGTAATTTTACATTGAAATAAAGGAATATTAGCCAAAAAAACGTTAAAAAAAATGAAACTTTTCCTGAGAAAATTTCCGGTGGAATATGATTCACAATAAGGAGCTGAATGCACCCTGTTAATTTGTGGAGGGCTGTCCCTTACACCCTGTATACATTTTTTTTGTAAATACATACATATAATAGATAGAAAAACACCCAGACTCGGAACAAATACTTGTAGGTCGTACAAATATTTGTTCCGTGTGGGAATCGAACCTGCGACATGCTGCGCAGCAGTCAATCGCTCAACCACTGCGCCAACCGTGTCATCAAAAGAGACACCAAGACACCAAGCATCTGACTGAAAGAGAAATGGAGGAAGATTTGTGATGTCATTGGCTGAAACCACAAATAATTATTGCTGTACTAAAATAACTTCAGTTTCTTGCTAAAATAAGTGAAATATTAACGCATAAGTGCATCTAATTTCATTACGAAATACCTATGTAACTGCACTAACTGTGAAACCACAACCAAACAGGTGCAGCAATGCTAACTCACGCAAATATAGAACCTACAATTTAGGATCCACAATAGAAACATTATAAATTATAGTTCAAATAGGTGATGATGATTGCCACTTTATTCTGAAGGCAGTAATTTACGTTCAGAACTTTATTCCTTTTACAATAATTTGTGAACTACTTTATTTTGCTTTTAAGTGAAGTGCAGGCTGCAGCAAACGAAGGTAGTGAAGGCTATGCATCTGCGGTGTGGCTGTGTGGTGCAATACTTCGTTCAGCCAGCCTGACATGCACATCGTGACAAAAAACTGTCATCCTATCATCTCGTGCCGAAAAGAGACAAGGGTATGTTCACTTAAAGTCATGTCTCTCTTCGGTGTGAGATAAAGAGGGGACCAAATTTATCGCGCACGTTTGTAAGACCGGCTGAAGTAATAAACTCGAGCGGACAGAATCTGTGCAATATGATATAAGTTATGCCCTTAATTGCCGGACTTCAGAGATTTGTTCGCACGCACCGTTCCATAACAGATGACATACAGATGTGTGCGTTGGACAACTTGTAAGCCTGATACCTCATTACTTAACATATTTATTGCAACCCACAATGTGATCTTTGGTGGTAGGTTTTACAAAGACATGGTCATTGTGGACTCTGTCAGGCCTCTGAAAAGGGCTCTTTCCTATTGGAAACAAGTAGTTTCATCTCATCACCAATCAAAAGAGGTTAAGATACATAGGTATTGGTGCAAACTTGCTAACCAGTAAGTTACTATGTACTTTAGCGTTCCTGTAACGTCGAGCAATATGTGTGTGTGTACACAAAAAACTCAAAGCATTTATTTCAAATAAACCAATATTACAGGCACTTTTGAATTATCAAGGGGTCGGTCAGTCAGAAAGATGAAGCTAGTTGCCCATTCCAAAGCGTAGGTTTTAATTAATTCGTAACGTAACGATATCGTAGAAGACCATGTCCCATCCATAAATGCATCCATAATGTATGGAAATACGTGCACATTATACCTAACGTTATCGTGGACGGAAATTTAAAAGCGTCTTCATACATTTCCATACATTTTATTTCCCTGTGTTATCGTGATGTCGATGCCGTGACGTGAACGCGGAAGTGTACGTTCTCGATAACATCGTCACGTTAAAAATTATAAAAGCACCAATGGATGTCAGATTTATTCCATATCGGATTTATGTATCAAATGCAGTATTATCATTTAAATCAATGAATCATGAGGAAGCTCATTATATTGTTCAACAAAACTAACTACTGCAGATTAGGTAATTGAAGATGTCAATATAAATTTTGATAGCGTGTACTGGTTCAATCAAAACTAGTGCTCGATCAGTGTTCGGCGCGGTTGTGTGTCACGAGCTCACAAGGCTATTGTCTGTACCTTTTACTTTGAATTAAGAGCGAGGAGCCTCGAATTACAATCCATAAATAATCCAAGAACGACTCTTAAGGTCTGGGAGTAATCACACAGTGGAACTGTTATTAAATATTGTAACGCTGTTCAGTCAAGCATTTACTATTCGGCACCATTTCAGTTAATGCTTTTGATATTTAGTAGGATAATTTGCAGTTCGATAACTACTCTCAAATGGATTTGCAATTTATAGCTGCGATTACTTGAAACCTTATTACCTTATTTTACCATTACCTTATTTTTGATAATTACAAAAGCATATTAATTCATTTCCATTACATTTGCGTGTAAAAGTAAAAATATTTAACGTTTGTATTGAAAAATGTATCAATCGAATTGTATTATGGCAACCTTCGCACTTAATGTTACTGTTAAAAATCATAGTTTATTTAATTTATAACGATGTTATTTCAAGAACAAATTAAAGGTAAGACTTTTTATGTGATTTTCATGGTTTTCACAAGTTGTCACTGCACAGGAAGGCATATTCAATTTTTTTAAACTATATTAACTAAACAACCTGTGTAAACAACGATTCGTCACGTACTAAGAGCGGTGAGCGTGGTTTTAGTTGCATGTTGTGCGTGAGCGTGTATTTTACTTACTGGAGCACGGTTTTGTGGCTTCACTTTGATGTTCGAGGCGCTCCATCATCCTTTTTTTGTTGATCTGAGCTTTCGATTTAAGAAATTACGTACGGTTAGCAACGAAGGTCCATTAATGTTGTCACGTTTGTTTTACACATCACCGAAATCATTAGATAAATTGCTTTTAAGCATTTCATTTAATGGGTGGGAAAACTGAAGTTCATTGACAGTACTTACCTCTGCGAATCCGTATGAATGTTAAATTAAAATAATCTGTGAATGCTTCCGTTGAATTTTATGCTGAGTGACTCATAAAGCCCAATCAGGAAAAAAATTAAATGCAAAACATATCTGTATTTAAATATTTATTTACAATCGATTCAACGTAAAAATACAATTATACTAAAGCCAATACAATTTATACATTATTTACAATACAGCTCATCGGAGCACCGTCGTATAAATAATACAATTTAGATCGCAATGAGTATTATAATTTCTAAAGTTACTACTATTTAATGATCTTTTGTACATTGAAATGCGCGATTGATGTTTTTGTACTACATCATTGTTAACTGATTTATAGAAGCATAAAAAACTAAAAATAAATAAGTTATGTTAAATCTAAGTTATACAGGAATGTCTAAATAGTTATCCGTGTTTGCTACCATTTATATTGGTTAACATATAGCGATATTCTATTTGAAATCAATAGTAATGCATTTGCGAAAACGGATAAGAAGTTTCACAAGCGATTTTGTATTTAACAGAATGTAGGACAAAACAGCCAATTAATTGATTGACTCATCCCTGACTTAAACGCATTTTATAAAACGTTACATAAATAAACGCTTTATAACTGCGGTTTAGATTTTTTGGAAGAAATAATGACAGGGTTTCGAAAATTATGGCGTTTTTTAAAACTTTCCACACGCGTGTGTTTTTTGTTCATCGTGGATTTTATTACTAGCATCTGGCTTAGTGACATAAATGGATAATAAATAATAAAGTTTTAATAACTTTGGTAGTTGCGAGTTGGTAACTTTAGGCACAGTTCAGCTGAAACTATTTGGTAACTTGGGTGTAGAAGTACCTCACACGATTTATCACTGAACAAAGAAACAATACAACGGTCTGTCCATTTCGTCCTACATTTTTTCCAACGGCCCTAATAAAGCCATCTTTCACAAAAGGTACATAATAAAGTGTGAATGTTTAGATTTATCCGAAGTTCTCGAAGTGGTGTATGAAGTACGGCAGGCGTCTCGTCCTGTTCACTTGTTCACACGCTGACATCACAGATTTGGTGAGTGGCCGAGGACCGCATGAGAACACGCCGATTTTAGATACCTGGCGAACACAATTTTAGTTATTTTACGAGAGCTAGCTTGCCCTATCCATAAAGAATATATCGATACCAACAATGTAATCGCGTAAATGTTGACTGAAATCGAGTTTTGAACAGGTAGGTACAGTATTTTTTGCATAATGACTCTCTAAGATTAGAAAAGCGTCTTGATTTCAAGTCTGTCATGAAATCTACAAAAAAAATTGCATTTAGTCAAGTCCAAGTTAAAAAATGTATCTAAAGGCGTTCTATTCTGAGATATTTTTTTTTTCGGCCGTCAACAATGTTTACATATTTTTAAAGTACAAATAGAAGGAATAATTTTTTACTTAGGCGTTAAAATCGAGAGTAATTTGGGTTCAGAGATATGTCTCAGGTAAAAATTAGAACGTTGGCGACGGGAAACGTACGTGATGAGAAATTACGTGGCCGCTGATTTTTTTTATCCAAATCACCGAACAAAATTTTTTTAACTACTGAGCGAAAAAAAAAATGTTATAAAGTTACGGCATTCTTTGCGCTGTGGAACCTGTCCTGTGTAATTCTATAACGTCTACTTATATGTGGTTTCAAGTGAGGTACTTACATAGCTATGTTTCTTCTGCACGAACTTGAGGAAGGAGGACATGTCGGGCCTTCCGAAGTGGTTCACCGCTTTCAAGCCGGTGAACATCGACGTGCGCGATAGACGCTGGAAGTGGTTCTCGCAGATGTACTGTGGAGGAAAAATAGTGTTCCATTGGCTGTATGGTTTGGGGTAGTGTAAGACGATTCTTGTAAAATCAACGGTCGATTGATTCAAATAGAAGTTTCGTTCGTTTTAGCGTCGCTTAGTTTCGTTATTTATTTCGATGACGCGTCATTTTTGTTAACTTATAGCTACAGTAAAAGAAATTCGATTTAAGAGTTATCTTGCTTCATTTGTTCAAGCTTTCTCCGAAAAATTTTACAGTTTTCATGAAAACAATGAGTCACAAATTCACAATCAAATCGACAAAATCAAAATTGCCTGTTATTAGACTTTTCTTAAAAGGTTCTTCTTAATTAGTATCTACATAAAATCCTTGATTGGGATTTGATTGCTCAGATATAATTAGTCAACTTACCAGCATGGTGGTCCTGAGATCGAACTTGTGGAAGAACTGCGTGATGAAGATGTGTATCTCGAGCACGTTGGTAACGTCCTTGCGCTCCACGTCGCGCAGCACGTCGATGAACCACTCGAAGTGCTTGTGTGAAGGACATATCCAGAGGAAGTATACCTGCGTAAGTAACAGGCATAAAATATTTATTTATGACATCGAGATTTCTTTATTGTATGTACCTACGTTTAATATTAATGTATTATACACATACACTTTCCGGAATAAATTATAACGATGGTGAAAAACGCATCAAAATTCGTTGCGTAGTCTATAAGAACAACGCAGTCATACAGACAGACACGAAAAGTGGCTCTAATTTATTACATATATACAGAGTGTTTCTTTTAAGGTGTCAAAACTGCAAATAATCGTAGAACATACAAGGGTGTTAAATCTATAGGTATGGTACTCTGCTATCAGCTCGCACTGGCTTGACACCTTAAAAGAAACACCCTGTATATACCGGATGACTTTTTTTACCGTCTCGAATAAAATTGGGTATATTAGGTGAACAGAGTAGAAGCCTATGGCATACCTAGTTTTTTTTTTAAAATAGCTTATACAGAAAAAAATATCAAAGTACCAATAAATACTACAGATTCGATGTAAACTTTTCATTTTTGTACCATAAAAACAGAAATTTTGAAAAAAAATAATAAATCGTTTAAAAATATCGAAATTCAAATCTTAACAGCCTGCATAATTATACACTTGCGTGCAAAAAAATTGGCCCACCCCATGCTCTCTATTTGAGAGACGATAGCTCAAAGATATTAATGTATTTATTTTAATTATTTTATACTGTGTGAAGGTAGGTAAGATAAAGTTTATTTACACATACACATATACTTTGATAAAAGCAATATTCTTGACAAGATCGACTCGATTCTTCTGATGTTCTCATCAATCACTTTTGTTTGAAAAAACTGCGTGACTTTTTTTTGTCAGTGAAGTTGACATAAGCTTAATTTTGTTTATTTCGTTTATTGATCATTTGACTTGAATTTTTAACCAACTTGAAAAAAAGGAGGTTTTTCATTCGATCTGTTTGTTTTTAAATTCGCGTTTTTCTCAAAAAGTAATGAATCAGTTTTGATATCTTTTTCACTTACGTAATCTACATACAGTCAGGAAGGTTTTAGTACACAATATATTAGGTTATTGTTAATTAAACTTGATAAATTTTCACGTTTCATATCGAAGAGAATGGGGTGGATCGATTTTATTGCACGCAAGTGTATGATTAGAATTTTTGATTTTTTTGATTTAAAAAAATAAACAAGTTAGGTATGCCATAGGCTTTCTACTCCGTTCACCTAATATACCCAATTTTTTTCGAGACGGTAAAAAAAGTCATCCGGTATATGCATAGATTAACCTATAAGCAACTAAAAAAGTACCAGTCAACCAAAGGTGGTTGGCAGAATCAAAAGGCCACACCATGTCAACTGAATAGAAAACGTGCTAAGTGTCGTGCAGGTGTAAGTGGTATAGGTATACTATCCTAATGTTATGTCAGCCTGATTTTAACGCGAAAGAAGATTGCTTCGAAGAGTCTTGCACATACCTATAGGTTAGTGTGTCGCTGTTGAGGTATGGTAGGTGACGCAACCCGCCCTAACAGTGTTAGGTTTTAAAGAAAACGGATGCTTATTTCGTAATTACTGATGCAGTTTACATGAAAGGGCACTTAAGAAAACTCGTATTGACAGTTGCAAGTTTTCTTGGCTATAAGGCAAACTTCAGGGATAAGAGGAATATCGACGCCATGCGATATTTTGTCTCAGACTAAATAAAGAAACAAGACATAGCGCTGTCAACAGTGACGTGAGGCCGGTTTCGTAAACATGTGTGCACTTAGTGAGGTGTAGTTTAGTTATAGTTTGGTGTAAATGTGTGAGCGTGTATGCACAGAGCGTGAGGTACCTACTGGTTATTTGTTTAAGACTAATTACACCCAATTAAGTATGTAAAAAGTTTGTTTAAGACTCATTACACCCAATTAACCCGTCGCACGCCAATTACCAGACACCATATATTTTTTATTGTTATCTGCACACCTGGGTGTTAATCGACGTTTAAAGAGGTTGGTTGACTGGTAGAGAATGCCTAAGTCCGCCTTTGTACTGTATTTTGTGCGAAAAGATAGATAGAATAAATAAATAAATAAAGAGTAAAAACAAAAAAAAAACCGTGTTTCGGTATACGCGGCTAGGTAGGTACTACTTTAATGCTAGGCATTATTTCGTCACGATGTATTTATGTATTACACAAAAGCCACAAATCCCCAGTTAGAGTCTATGTCTTCACTTTACATAAGAACTAAACAGTCTATTGTAGGTCATTGGTCAATGTTGTAAACGGTAAGCCACGTGCTAAGTCACGGTAAGTCGTGAGTAAGTGTCAATCGTTCCCAATTCCAAAGAATAATTTTCTATTTGTCGAAATCGAAAATTTATTCTATAAAATTATTTCGTTTAATATTCATGGTTATTATAAATAATGACATGGCTATGAAAGTGTTGAACAAAGATTTTATTGTTAAGTTAAACAATCTTGAGGTACCTACTGGTTATTTCACGGTTTTACTGTTGACAAAAGGATTTCGTTGACTGTGGAAATCAAAATTACAGAATCAATTCTTGAAATGCATGGTCGTGGTTACTTTACTTCTCTTCCTTCATTTTTCATGCCCTAGTTTACTCAAAATCGGAGAATTGATCAAATACGAAAAATAAGTAACCCACCCTTGATTAAGAGTGCTAAATCAAAGTAACATTTACATTTTTACAGATTACGAGGTGTATCTCGATAGGTAACGCGGGTTTAAAACAGCTGCAGACGTGTCTGTTTCTCTGACTCCGAAAGACAAAAATCAATCTGCCTAGACTTTTCCCAACTATGTTGGGGTTGGCTTCCAGTCTAACCGGGTGCAGCTGAATACCAGTATTTTACATGGAGCGACTGCCTATCTGACCTCCACAACCCAGTAACTGGGTAATACGATACCCCTTAGACTTTCGGGCTTCTGAAGACCCGTAACGACTGTCAAAGAGCCACGAATGACAGCCGGGACCAACGGCTTAACGTGCTTTCCGAGGCACGGAGGAGTCTCGGTAATGTAAAGGTCCATCCACGGACCAACCCCGGCAAGCGTAGCTTAACCTGATGGATCGACCCGTGCGGCTGTTATTACTTAGCGACGAGCTCCTCTAAAAAAAAAGCTCCTCCAAAAAGCATACATAATTAATTACCGCAAAGAAATACGTGATTGAAGAGTGTTTGACACTGTTCTCATTCTTGAAAGGTCAAAGAGAAGAAAATGAATCAGGAGAAAAATCACAGGGGAAATAAAGAGCTGGTGTACTTTACCTTCTTGCAGGCTACCCCGGAGTACCGGTTGGTGGAGGTGCCAAACACGAGGTCGTTGAGTATGGAGGCGTAGGGCGTGACGCCGATGCCGCCGCCCACCATGACAGCCACCTCGAACTTGTACCAGTCCTGGTTGCCGCCGCCGAACGGACCCTGGATCCTGAGTGCGTGGAAATGGTGATTTTAAAACTCTTGATGTCGACTACTTTTCCACTTGTGTCTGAAAAGAGCTACTTACAGAATTAAGTATAATTTCATATCATTGTTTTTGTCAAAGGAAAAATGATGAAATAGCCGCCTCTCGACTGCTGTATGTTTAATGCCATTGTAATGAAAGAAGTATGAAGATAGAGGATCCTATTTTTTCATTCTGATAAAGTAAATACTTAGTTCCCGGAAAAGTATGCTTTTTAGTACAAAATAAAACGAAGTAAGAATAATTTTTGCGTGACTTTTGATTGACTAAAATGTGTATGTTTTTTTTATTTAATTTGGAAATCTCTGCCGTGAGACATCCTTTAGTAAGAAAACTAATAATACTTACTTGATCAATAGTTAGGTTCTCTGTTAAATGATCTATTTAGCCCGATCATGATGTTATAATTATGTAGCTTCGTTCTAGTTTGCGAGATTGATTAGTTCCGTACCTAATTTTAGGACGATCCTCAGTGTTATAATTGCAGGGATCGAAGTAGTTCCTGAGCTTCCACGTCCAGGGTCCCTGCGCCTTGATGTGACACGACAGGAAGTTCTCGTGAGGAGCCGACGTTAACGTGAATGAATGGAACTCTTCCTTCTTGAATGCCGTACATGACAGGCGCACCCATTGACCTAGGAGAAAGGATTTAGATTTTATTTTGTTATACATCAGTCAGTTGATAAAGAGTGAGAGGTATTTAAAAAAATCTGCTGAATGAATAAAGGTAATAAAAGTCTTAAGGAAATTACTTTTTGAAAAGAGGATGTATTTTATTAAAGTTGTTAGTAATGGATTTCATAATTACCTGATAAGTATTTTAGATTAGGTGGCCTGTAGAACTTAATTTTGATTACATCCGATGGTAACATTTCCGTTTCCAATACATCCAAGGCTAGGTACTTCGTTCGTAGGGACACCACCTGACGAAAAACAAACGTGAAATTACAACTCAAGTAGAGAGTACTCCTAATTATCCAAACTATCATCTTGAACCAGTTTGTTATAGATAATATTTCTTACATTAACATAATATCACGCCTGTAAGGTAGGTAGTGGTGTATCATGCACATTACTGTATGTACAGTCCGGCCGTCGAGAGAATGCGTTCCTGACACCTGTCAGTTGGACAATTTCTAGTAGTAAGAAGGATCAAATTCGCAAAACACATATTCGTTAGTATGAACCTGACAGGTATCAAGATCGCATTCTCTGGACGGCCGGACTGTAGATACGACCTAGTTCCTTACCTTATGAACAGTATAAATGACGGCAGGTCCTAGGGAACCAAGCTGTGTCTTGAACCAGATACTCGCAATATATCTTACCTTATCAAGAGTATAAATGACGGCAGGTCCTAGGAAGAAGATCCAGAACCTGGGCGCTCCGGTCAACCTGGCCAGTCCATGCACCAGACACAACGCGTAGAGGAGGACGTGCAGGGAGTGCGCGCGCCAGAACCACGGGTACGCACGCTTGCGGATCACCGGGTGAGCGAACACGAAGATTATACACATTATCACGAAGAGGAGTACGCCGGTTACACCTGAGAAATGAAATAACTAATGAAGAAATAACGCGGTAAGTCTATGCGGTAATACTTACATCAGGACAGCCGACAAGGGTGATTCTGATTAGTGACACATTGTGTGGTTTACATGACAGTAAAAGAAATGTTAAAATATCTTTTTTATTTTTCAAGAAATCGTCATGATCAGACTGGTCAAAATCACGCATCGTTAAACAATTATAATCGAAACTTTACTGTATGAGGTATAACAGACGGAGTCACCACTCATTTTTGGTCGCACATAGTCGCAATAATGAGTGTGGGGTTAATATGTATATCAAACCTGTATATAAATCATAACAAAAAAATAAACATTGGTGACGTTGGAAGGTCCGGCACATCAAATAAAAATAAAAGGTAAAGTTGTCATTAAGAATCTGTCCGTACCTGTAACAGTCTGGAACACCCAGTACGTGATGCCAGGTCTGAAGTCCGAAGTAAAGTGAACCTCTTTAGTGAGACAGCGTAGATTTTCGACAGGCTGCGTTGATACATGGTAGAAGTTCACCATATGGCCGGCTGTGTGGAGGAGGGAGAAGAATAGTGCGGTGCAGGCCACTATTTTGTGGAATTGGATGCTTGAGTCTAGTGGTATGTATTGTTGGATGCTGAATTCCTGTAATAAGTGTTACACATAATTAAGTTGTGCGGTAAAATCTTTGATTAATCTTTCCTAACTACAATGTTAAGCTTATGAGAATAATGACAGACTTAAAGGAGTTGTTATCTGGTCAGGTACAATATCAGACAAGTTTTGTATCGGTTTTCTGGATGGATTAACAAAATTACAATGATTGATTTGAGTGGAATGTTATCCGATCAAGTATTAATTGAATGATAGCTAGTCCTTTCGGAAGATTGATGAAATGATGAGTAATTGTTTGTCACACAAATATTTAGATTTAAATTTAAACTTGTTAATAAAAAAAGATGAATACTTACTTTTAATTTCGTCAACAGATTCCTCGACATGGTCAACAGCAGCAGACTGTAGCAGAAAGACAAAGAAGCAGCAGAACCCCTGGTGATGGCGATACCAACGCCCATGATGTGCCGCAAGTCCAGGTGTTCTGACATGAAGGAGTAGTGCGCGAATCTTTCCACGAACAGTCCGATAGTCACCACGTAGAAGACGAACAGGTAAAAAATGTTCTGTCTGTTCTCTTCTAGGAAAGTTGTTAGGTAGTCCCATTTTAGTAGAAGGCAGTTCCTGAAAATTATATGAGTAATGTAACGTGTGGCGGCATCTACAACGCCACATGCAAACTTCGCATCAAACGACCTGACGTCACATAAATCCTGCATCGCGCAAGCAGTTTACCGCACGACTAGCATATACACAACATCCCGACAACAAACCTTAGGCGTTAGGCAATAGCCCACCAGGCAACACCAGTCTGGTCGGAGGATCCTCCCTTTTCTATGGAGGATGAGTGAACTTCACATCCTGTTTCTCATGCCTCTATATAACTATTGAATTAATAGAGCACACGGTGGGATGAGTATGATTTTATTTATACTCTAACCCGTATTGTGGATTTCAATATCTTGAGTTCTAACCTAAGGGGCAACATGAACTGAGATATTGTCTTATATTCGTCCTAAAAGGTCTCCATATAGGACCCAAATATATTATAAAAAAGAACAGATTTTTATGAAAAGTCTGCCAGACGAATTAACTGGCACTTAATATCGAGGTGGTGGAATAGACCATAGAATTTGAGTCCGTCGACTGTTTTTTTATTATTGTAAATGGACCTTATAAATATTATATTTTAGTACATACCTGGACTGCTCCATAGAAGGTTCGATATGGAAGCTGGTCATCCTCGCAACGTTAGTAGAAGTATCAAGGAAGTTTTGTTTGGCGCCCTTGCAGTCCAAGCCGATGGCAACAAATTCACCTTTGTATTCCTTCATCATGACCTTGAAGTCTGAGTATGTGAGGTGATCTTTGTGTTGGAGACCGGCATCCTATAACACAAAATAAGAAAACGTAGTCAAGCCACAACTTGGAACAGTATTGACATTATTTAAGTTGTCATCTACACTACTCCAAAAATTATGATACTGTCATATTATTAGTTATCCGAAAATTCATCATAGAATGCTTGCTTTCGCATCGATCATGAAATACAAAACTGCAATACTTTGTCCCACTTAGCATAATCAGCCTATATTATTCCCACTGCTGGGACACAGGCTCCACATGGTGAGCCAGAGTGGGCCGTAATACACTACGTGGGTCCTGTGCTGTTTGGTGGATGTCACACGTCTTAGATTTTTTTTTTGGTTCTAGGACATGTCGGTTTCCTCACGATGTTTTTTTCCTTTACCGTTTTTGAGAGCATTAGTGATGAAAAAAATTACACATGGTAAAACGCTTGTCTGAGTTCAAGCCCTACCTACCTACAACTCGTAGTCACGGCCGTTACCACTGGGCCACCATTGCTCCCTTAACCCACTTATTGAGACACAATTAATTATTATCTGCTGTTCGTGGTACTCTTGGCACTATGTTGGTCTTAAAAGATTAAGTACAACTTAAACAGGTAATTCTCAATGTAAGTATTTTGAAAAATTATAACGACATAATTTTTCATACTTACAGAAAACATTCCATCAATGAGTTCAGTAACATGCTCGTCTCTCAACGACGTGGTCCTGGCGATCTCGACGAGCGAGCGCAGCATCTCGCTGAGCTCGCCCTTGTCGATGACGCCATTACGATCGTCGTCGCACATGTCGAAGATGATGCGCAGCTTGTCTTCTGTCGCGCCTCGGGAGAATAGGACTACCGTGTCCAAAAATTCCTGGAAGAAATAAACTATTGAGCAACTAAAAAAAGAGCCTTTCATAAAGAGCGTATTTGTATTGTAGTACAGTAATAGACCGGTCGGTTTTGTAGAGCGTCTTGGCCATTCAAATCTGTGAGTCTAAAATGTGCTATATCAAGACCCAGGGGGGCTAAAACGGCCACTTTGGCAGAATCATAATAGAATAATATTATCCATACTAATATTATAAATTCGAAAGTAACTCTGTCTGTCTGTCTGTCTGTCTGTCTGTCTGTCTGTCTGTCTGTCTGTCTGTCTGTCTGTTACCTTTTCACGCCTAAACCACTGAACGGATTTCGATAAAATTTGGCAAGGCTATAGATGGTATCCTGGGGACGGACATAGGCTACTTTTTTTTTCAAAAATAATCCTACAAGGGGATGAAAGTTTGTATGGAAAACTCAGTATTTCTTAAGTTAGGAATGTGAAAATTAAAATGTATGCTTTTGATAGGAAATAAAGAAATATGCGGTTCAGCGTTTTTGACAAATCATCCCCTAAGGGGGTAAAATAGGGGTTGATTTTAAATTTTACAAAACTGCATGGATTTTTTCAAAAATAATACTACAGGGATCAAAGCCAAGCCAAGTTGTGGGTTGGGAGGTTTCATATAGGGGATGAAAGTTTGTAAGGGAAACCCAGTATTTCTTAAGTTAGGGATAACAAATTTATGCTATTGGTAGGAAATTAAGAAATATGCGGTTCAGCGTTTTTGAAAAATCATCCCCTAAGGGGGTAAAATAGGGGTTGATTTTAAAATTTACAAAACTGCACGGATTTCGATAAAATTTGGCAAGGCTTTATATAGCATCCTGGGGAAGGACGCAGGCTACTTTTGGTCTTAAAAAATAATCCTAAAGGGGGTGATATAGGGGATGAAAGTTTGTATGGGAAATTCAGTATTTCTTAAGTTAGGGATGTGAAAATTAAAATGTATGCTTTTGATAGAAAATAAAGAAATATGCGGTTCAGCGTTTTTGAAAAATCATCCCCTAAGGGGGTAAAATCGGGGTTGATTTTAAAATTTACAAAACTGCACGGATTTCGACAAAATTTGGCAAGGCTTTATATAGCATCCTGGGAAAGGACATAGGATACTTTCAAAAACAATACTACAAGGGGTGATATAGGGGATGAAAGTTTGTAAGGGAAACCCACTGCACGGATTTCGATAAAATTTGGCAAGGCTTTATATAGCATCGTGGGGAAGGACGCAGGCTACTTTTGGTCTTAAAAAATAATCCTACAGGGGGTGATATAGGGGATGAAAGGTTGTATGGGAAATTCAGTATTTCTTAAGTTAGGGATGTGAAAATTAAAATGTATGCTTTTAATAGAAAATAAAGAAATATGCGGTTCAGCGTTTTTGAAAAATCATCCCCTAAGGGGGTAAAATCGGGGTTGATTTTAAAATTTACAAAACTGCACGGATTTCGACAAAATTTGGCAAGGCTTTATATAGCATCCTGGGAAAGGACATAGGATACTTTCAAAAACAATACTACAGGGGGTGATATAGGGGATGAAAGTTTGTAAGGGAAACCCAGTATTTCTTAAGTTAGGGATAAAAAATTTATGCTATTGGTAGGAAATTAAGAAATATGCGGTTCAGCATTTTTGAAAAATCATCCCCTAAGGGGTTGATTTTAAAATTTACAAAACTGCACGGATTTCGATAAAATTTGCCAAGGCTTTATATAGCATCCTGGGGAAGGACACAGGCTACTTTTGGTTTTAAAAAATAATCTTACAGGGGGTGATATAGGGGTTGAAAGTTTGTATGAGAAACTCAGTATTTCTTAAGTTAGGGATGTGAAAATTAAAATGTATGCTTTTGATAGGAAATAAAGAAATATGCGGTTCAGCGTTTTTGAAAAATCATCCCCTAAGGGGGTAAAATAGGGGTTGATTTTAAAATTTACAAAACTGCAAGGATTTCTACAAAATTTGGCAAGGCTTTATACAGCATCCTAGGAAAGGACATAGGATACCTACTATTTTTTTCAAAAATAATACTACAGGGGGTGATATAGGGTATGAAAGTTTGTAAGGGAAACCCAGTATTTCTTAAGTTAGGGATAACCAAAATTTATGCTATTGGTAAGAAGTTAAGAAATATGGGTCAGCGTTTTTTAAAAATCATCCCCTAAGTGGGTAAAATAGGGGTTGATTTTAAAATTTACAAAACTGCACGGATTTCGATAAAATTTGGCAAGGCTATAGATAGCATTCTGGAAAAGGACATGGGCTACTTTTTGTCTTAAAACATAATCCTACAAGGGGTGATAAAAGGGATGAAAGTTTGTATGGGAAACCCAGCATTTCTTAAGTTAGGGATATGCCCTATGTTTTCCACATGAACGTTCCCATGGGATATTTTCCGACATCCACGCGGGCGAAGCCGCGGGCATAAGCTAGTATATAATATTTGAAATCGTAAAACGGTCACAAACTGACAATTCATAATATATTGTCAGTTTGTGACCGTTTTACGATTTCAAACATTATTCATAATATTATCCTATTATGATTCTGCCAAAGTGGCCGTTTTAGCCCCCCAGCACCCTAATTGCGTAACACATTATCAATCGGAGTTGGTTTCATTTTGAAAAAAATTACTAATCCATTGCTTCATATCTTCGAGAAATTTGTCTGCTCGGCAACGTAAATAACGCAATAAATGTTGGTGAACTGTCAAAATGAAAACAACTCCGATTGATAATGTGTTACGCAATTAGAGTGCCGGGGACAGTAAATGTTTTGGTACACACAGCGGCGGAGGGCCATTGAAAACTAATGAAGCTGTATTTGAAACTGGTGTAGTCGTTGGCAATGACGAGCGCACGTTATGGGATTTTTAAGGACATAAATACAGAGTGTAAGGGTCAGCCCTCTGCAGACTGATGGGTTGAATTCAGAATATCATACTAAGGTGACCGGTACATGAAACTATTTCAGGAACGTTATGGGAATCCAATAAACCTGATTTGTTTGTTTTTGTGCACAAATTGGAGCATCTGTTACTGGTTGGGAGGCTGATTTAATTATATAAATGGAGTTCTGCGTACGGATAATGTAATTTTACATTGTAACTGAAAAAACAATAAAAAAAATGAAAATTTTCCTGAGAAATTTTCAATTTTCTTGAATATGATTCAAAATGTGGAGCTGAATGCACCCTGTTAGTTTGCGGAGGGCTGTCTCTCATATTTACTGTATTATAAGGTATAAATTACTATGACTGACGTGTGCCCATAAAATACTACTTGATATCGAATCTCGCGAATGTACCTGGAAAGAGATCCTGCCATCTCCATCTTTGTCGACAATGTTAAACATTTTTTTCACGAACACAGCATCAGCTTTCATTCCAAGTGCGCTGGCGAATTCACTCTTTGATAGTGAGGTCCGCATTACAATTGACTGAAACAAGATTTTCATTAATATTTTTTATCTCTTCCAAAATCATAGAATAAACTATTTATGTTAGTGTATTACTTACTTCAGGATCTGCATCTTCATTCCTCCGGTGTCTTTTCTCACCGGGTGCTAAACCAAATGTGATGGCGTAAGCTTCTCTGAAGAAATGTTCCAATTTACGTTGACGACGTTCTCTTGTTTCTGCTGTAGCCAGAATTTGCTCACGATTACCCTGCGAGTAATTGAACATATAGAAAATACAACATTCGGAACATAATGCTAGCATGCTCATCTTTACATAACAAGACCCTCTTAACATGAAAGTCAATATCGATGTAAAGATTTTATGTCTTACCTGAGTCAGATTGAGGGCTTTCTTATGGTTTCCCAGAAAAGTGTCCAGTTTCACTAAAAACTTGCGTCGTGAGGCAGCGGAGTCCATTTCTAGAACAAGATCGTGTTCCCGCGGTGCACGGATCAAGACTAGAGGACGCTTGTTGGTTCTGCTTTCCTGATACATGGCGATTTAAATATATTTTAAAATTCTATGTACAATGTATTGTTGTTGTGTTTAATTCTATAGGTTTTCAAGCAAAATTCTATACAAATAAAACAATAGAATGTGAACTTAGGGAGTTCCACAAGGGAGTCTTTTGTGACCATTGAAATGTATTATTTACATTAGGCATAAAATTAAACTGATAAATAAAGAAAAAATGTGCAAGGAAAATGTTAATTACCTGACTTTCAAGAACCGTGAGTTGATCTGTGTGATCCAGTGGAAGTGTTCGTAGCTTGTCTCCTTTGCGGTCAGTCACGTGAAGTGCAGGTTCTGGTCCTAAACGCAACTTTACTAGGCGTTTGTGTGACGCATGCACCCATTCACGACAAACCATTTTGTCTACCGCACCTATAAAAGAAACAGATTTTCTTTAGTTTAAGCTTTGGGTCATTTCTGGGGCACACCTTGGGTCATTGCTGGGAGCTAGGTTGGGCCATTATTTGGAAAAATCTTCAGTTCTGAGGGTTAAGTTAGGTCATTTTTGGGTCATGGTTAAAAATCGCTTGACACTTCGCATGCCAGTTTACTTTTCGTCAAAAATATTAGTTACATTGGCTTTGGTTACCCCCCCAGATATTAGAAAAGGGAGAAAGACAAGTTGTAACCTTTATATTGTGCATTCTTCAGATGCTCTTGTTGGATCTTGAGTTTCCTTCGGCGACTGTTCTGCAACTTCACCACACCGTACCCTGCGCCAGCGCAAAGTAGGGGGACAAAAGTCAGTATCAGGCAAGTATAGATGTATGCGAATTCGTTGCCCTGTAAAAGAGAAGAAATAGCTTAGTGGGAAAAGTGTTTTGTTGGAATGGTCACTACCAAAGAGAATATAGCGCTGTCGAGCGGGTGTTGCGTAACACACTTACATAGGAATCGGTTTCATTTTCACAGTTCAACACTGCGTTATTTACTTTGTTGAGTAGACGAAATTTTCGAACTTATGAAGATTAGCTTATGGATTAGCAATAAGCTTCAAAATGATTCAGATTTTAATTTATACTATGTTACGCAATTAGGCGTGAATTCAACGGTCAAACAGTTGCAAGCGGCCTAGACTAGATTATTTTAAAGAAATGAAATCTATGGGCGAATTCTTTGCCCAGCAGTGGACGTGATGCGACTGATATGATGATGAGGAGGAATAACATGAGCAGGTCATCAACAACAACAACGGTCAGCATCAACTGTTTCAGCTAAATGAATTAAAATACAAGCTCTATATATCTATCCTATCCTTCTTCCTACTATATCAGACCAATATTATAAAGGCGAAAGTTTGTGAGTGTGTGTGTTATATGTTTGGTACTTCTTCACGTTCAAATGGCTGAAAATTTGGTTTGGAGGTAGCTATACACCCTGGATAGACATACACACACATAGGCTACTTTTTATACCGGTCTACGCGGGTGAAACCGCGGGGCGTAGCTAGTAATATTATAAACGCGAAAGTTTGTGAGGAAGGACGGATGGATGTTTGTTACTCTTTCACGCAAAAACTACTGAACAGATTTTTATGAAAGGCACACATATAGTCATTGAATACTTTTTATCTCGATGTTCCTACGGGTTCGACACTTATGCGGGTGAAACCTCGGGGCGCTGCTAGTACTCCATACGATATTTACCTCGAAGTAGTCGTATCCTCTGAGGTATTTGCAAGGCGGTAGTTTGGACGCGTTGAGCTGGTAGGGCTGCGGGCACGGGTCGCCGGCGCGCCAGTGGAACACGTCGCGCTGTAAGTCTCGAGGTCCTAGAGATGTACTGTTCACTATTATGTCCCACATCGTGATCTGGCGAAGTTCGGCGATCTCGTCCTTTGTAAAGATTCTGGAAAGGAAAAAAATGTGTTTTTACCACTTTTTGTCATTGCTTTTTTGAGTGATGGTTCTTCAGTGTTGAACTTCAAAGATTTCTGCTGCCTTTATGAGAGTTTTTCAATAGAGGTCATCATCATCTGCCTAGCCTTTTCCCAACTATGTTGGGGTCGGCTTCCAGTCTTACCGGATACAGCTGAGTACTAGTATTTTACATGGAGCGACTGCCTATCTGACCTCCACAACCCAGTTACCAGGTAATACGATATCCATTGGTAAGACTGGTTGTCAGACTTTTGGGCTGTAACTACCAGTAACTACTGTCAAAGATCTACGGATAACAGCTGGGACCAACGGCTTACCGTGCTTTCCGAGGCACGACGGGGTCTCGGTATGTAAATATGGTCACCCATCCACGGCCTAACAAAGTATAGATACTAAGAGAGGATTTCAATAGATGTAAAATTAGTATAATTTAAAGTGATATTTCAGTAGTGGCAATGTTGGAATCAGGCGTTTATACAAGGTTTACTTTAAATAACGCATAGGTAACCTCTTAACGGGTCATTGTAATTATCATTGCTATGTGACCAAACCTGAAATCGCGAAAAAAAACAGCTGTTCCCTACTTTTTGACGAGTTAGCGAACATAAATGTAGGGAACAGCTGTTTATTTCGCTATTTCTGGTTTGGACCCAAACTAAAAGTTGTTCATAATGACAATGACCCCTTAAGAGATTGTACGTTATTTCACTTTGTTTAGTACTATATCAAAGAAAATAAGAGATCGATGGATATGGACTTACCCGTTCTGTTCATTTTCAAACCAAAATCTATCGGCGTCTCGTATCCTGGTAAACTGATCTATAATGATAGCTCTGAACAGGTCTCCAGGATGACCCGTAGATTCCAACATACCACCTGAAATTAAACATGAATTTAGTTTCCCTTACTCATACATCATTGAATATATCATATTTCATTGAATTGACGGTTCTTCTTTGTTGAACTTACCAATATAAACATCTATGTTATCCAGTCTTCCATTGTAAGCTTGAATCAACTTTTGCAAGAGATCTGGGTTGCCCTCGAATAGGTCGGGGTTGATTTCGTTGAAAGTTTTTATTTTCTTCAGTCCAAAATATTCTCTGAAATAAATATTTTTTATACTTAAATTCCTTAAAAATGTTAAGATAACTATTAAGTCATGATTTGTGGCCATAAATTGAGTGGGTGGGCCACTTGATTGCAAGAGGGCTTCGGGTTGTAAGGTCCACTTCTGGGGTCCAAAGATAGATTTGTTACTGTGGTCTTGAAAACATTGTAGCTTTATATAACATAGTCAGAATACATCGTTAACTAGTACAGGCAAAACACAATAAAATTGTTTTTTTTTTTACCTGGCAGTATTATAGTCAGGCAGTCCGTTATCTCTTCCTCGCATAATATTTAGAGCACCAAGATCTCTTCGTGAGAACTCCATGGGTCCGAACAAATTGTCTCGAACATCAGAACAGAGTAATGCATCCTCGCGCTCCGACACCTGTGACGCCATTCCTAGGAGGACTTCTTCGATTGGCACTTGAGACATCACATCCTGGAAACATTGTTTAAAAGTTTTGTATTAAGTTTAAGTATAAAGCGGCTACACCACTTCCGGAAAGGTACCAGAGAAAGGTAAAGATAAAGGAATTTGTATCAAGTTATCTGGCAGATAATTTGACTGGATCTTATTTGTAGATACTGGAAGCGGCCCTTCGTCTGTTTCAAGTATAGTGAAAATTTTTCAAAATTGCAATCCCGGTTATTGACTATTTCAAAACCAAATATAAGAAATTAAAAATTAACTGTACAAACTTTAAGGAGTGCCAGATCATCGAACTGAATAACTTTTACTATGGGACCTTTAAAATCGCGAAAAAAAATCAGCTGTTCCATACCAAAGTTTGATACCTAATGTTCTAAATTGTATGAGACCACTGTTTTTTTTTCGTAATTTCAAAGTTGGTCGCATAGTAAAAGTTATGCAGTTCGATGGTCATAATTATATAGCACATACTAATTCCATGTATAGAGCAATACTTCACGCTATCTTTATATGGTAATTTTAGTTAATTTTGATTAGGTACCATCGCGAAACTTTGCGGTGAACCACTTTGCGATCTTATTACTAACACAAAATCAAATCTGCCTAGCCTTTTCCCAACTATGTTGGGGTTGGCTTCCAGTCTAACCGGATGCAGCTGAATACCAGTATTTTACATGGAGTGACTGCCTATCTGACCTCCACAACCTAGTTACTGGGTAATACGATACCCCTTGTTAAGACTAATTGTCAGACTTTCGGCTTCTGACGACCCATAACGACTGTCAAAGATCCACGAATAACAGCTGGGACCAAAGGCTTAACGTGCTTCCCGAGGCACGGAGGAATCTCGGTATGTAAAGATGGTCACCCATCCACTAACCAACCCCGGCAAGCGTAGCTTGCGGCTGTTATTACTTAGCCACGAGCTCCTCTTAATACTAACACTTACTAACACAAGGATGAAAAGTGGTTCATCGGAAAGTTTCGCGATGGTACCTAACTTCAAAAACCATGACATTTAGTCGCTGACTCATTTACCATCATTTATTTGACTGATTTAGTGGCTGTCTTATCGCAATTTCTTACTCACATTTCCATCCCACCAAGTCTGGCACAGCCTGATCGCGTCATGTCCTCCAGGCGCCCGACCATATTTACAGTGTCTATCTCTCAACAAGATGGCGGGCGGTACCAGCGTGTGTCCGAAGCGGAAGGCTGCTACGGCAAAGGAGTGCGTGACGCCGGGCGCTATGTCTGCGCGGTATCCTTTGTACGGCGGTAAGGGTACACCCAGGAAAGCAGGTACGTATTCGTTGAGGATTATGTTCTAGAAAATACATATACTTAATCAGCCTTTAATGTTCCCACTGTTAGGACACAGGCCTCCTCTCAGTTAGAGGGTGTGGGTCGTAATCCACCACGCGGGCCCAGTGCCGGTTGGTGGATGCCACATGTCTTCGAATTTTTGGTTCTACGACAAGCCGGTTTCCTCGCGATGTTTTCCTTCACCGTTTTGAGAGCAATAGTGATGAAATTATTTACACATAGTAAAACGCCTGCCTGGGTTCGATCCCACGACCTAAAATTTGTAAGTCGGGGCCGTTACCACTGGGCCACCACTGCTCAACAAATAATTGGTTAATTTAATTTGTTTGATGAAGTAGTTGACTGTAGACAGCCATATTTGGGCTATCAGTAACCGGCAGAAAGTAAAAGGGACAACTAAATTACTCATGATAGGTCTCACTCTAATTAGTTTATATAGGGTGACTGGTAATTAGTGACCGATACCTAAACACATGATTGTGCTCATGATAACAAACAACTTTCACTATGGGACCAAACCTGAAATTGCGAAAAAAAAAATCAGCTGCTCCCTACATTTTGACGAGTTATGCGAACATGAATGTATGGGGCAGGTGTTTTTTTTTTCGCGATTTCAGGTTTGGTCCCATAGTGAAAGTTGTTTGTTATCATGAGCTTAGGCATCGGTCACTAATTACCAGTCACACTGTATAGGGTGTATCAGAAAGGTGCGTACTACTGAACAATGTTCTCCATGGGACCAACATCGTAATAGAGATTTGTTATTAAATGATTGTTTATTTATTTAACTAACAGCCGTCTCATACTGGGTCAAGTAGGAATTGAAGCTTTTTACGAGACAGTTGATAATTTTTTCTCTATTACGATGTTGGTCTCACGGAGATGACAGATCTAGTTATGTTCAGCTGAAAACTTTATATTCACCTGTAAACTAGCGATAACAATCCTCCTAGCTCGCTGGAACAGCTCCTCGTCACCCCACCCAGGATGCTGTCGGTGCACCCGAGCTGCAACCACGTTGTGCCAGCGGAGAAGTAGCATACCGAACGTTACCATCGCTGGGTTCTGGTTTGTACGCGGATCTCCCAATACTAGGAAAAATCGAACGAAATTAGGAATTAGAATACAGTAAGTGTTATATACACGGTTATAAGCATAGTTGTAATAGTTTTTTATGATGGACGACTTTAAATATGTATACCTAGACAGTATAAACATTAAACGCAGCGCACACATTTGTACCTCTTGGTATTTGATGGAATTTTCAATGGCACACCACCCTGTTTTCGTAACACACTTTCAATTACAATCTGAATGATTTTGAACATATTCCATATCCATTGCTTCATATGTTCGAAAAATTATCTGGTCTACTATTAATATTGTTGAACTGTCAAAATGAAAGCCATTCCTGCTGTTAGTGTGTTACGTAATTACCCCACACGCTCCCAGATAGTAAAGAACTTCTCAAAACTAAATCAATACAACATCTTAATATGTCTTAGTGTCTAAACACACTATGCCGAAGTTACGCGACCGAAGTTCGGCATGATTACGCCTGCAATGCTATTTGAATTACTGACGACACACTATGCCGAAATTACGTTGCGTTCTAGCGTATAGCCGAACTTCGGTCGGGCGTAAGTTCAGCGGCAATTCGGCGGCAACGTTTTCTGTAGAGCACACATTATACGCGACCGAAGTTCGGTTCGATTGCCGAAGAAGATACGGGGCGGGGAACAGCGGGAGGCAGGCATGCCCGCGCCCCGCGTGTCCGCCCCACGGTGCTATAGCTTAAGGCGTGGTATTAGCCCAATATTTACAAAAAATGGTTTCTTGGGTTGTCGAGTATGACGCAACCACAAATATCTTTTCAATTTTCAACCTTATTTCAAGCCAGCTAATGGTGACAATAAATTAAGCGGTTGTTTGCCGTTTAAAATGTAGTCAATCCGCGCCTTAAGCTGGGCATTCACGGTCAGTTCATTTGGATTAAACAAATGGATAAACCACCAAAATACTTGCATAGGAAATTGATTCGAGTTGACATGTAAATAAGGAGCATAATCGTATCAGCGAAAAGTTCAATGTATTTTTATTTGCAAATACGAAAGTGCTCCTTATTTATGTAACGACACGGCTCTATTTCCTGTTCAAGTATTTATGCACGACAGCGTTCAAGACACTGAAGTTCCGCAACTGAATTTCCGTCGCGTAAGTTCGGCACTTATGGTGTGTCATATCAGCCGAACACGTCGGTACGTAACATCAGGGGGCCTACTCCCTAAGTCCGTCCGTCTTTCCGTCCGCCCGTTCATCCGTCCGTCTGACATTACGATGCATCAAAACAAGTTTAAAAGTTAAATTTTTCGGATGGGCAAAAACACATCGGGAGTAGGGACAACTGGCAAATCATGTTGTCATTCATACTTCGTTCGGGGCCCGAACCAATCATCCATCCATAGGTGATACGGAGTAGGAAACGCCCGTAACGAGGGCCGAAACTACGGGCTTCGTGCTTAGGGACTAGGCCCCCAGGCGCGGAACTTCGGTCGCGTAACTTCGGCATAGTGTGTTTAGGCACTACGGCCTGCTTTCACCCTAAATAGGTAAACACACTGAAGGCTCCCGCCGACAGTAGCGACTCAACAGCGCGACGCGACTCTGGTGGAACAATTTCTATTAATACTTCATTAAAACTGCACTACTGGAATCGCGACGCGCCGTCGCAAGAGCCTTTAGTGATTAATAGTCCAAGCGGGCCTTAATGGTCTAGTTATAAGCCTTTAGTGATTAATAGTGCAAGCTGGCCTTCATGGTTTAGTTATGAGCCTTTAGTGATTTATAGTGCAAGCGGGCCTTAATGGTCTATTTAAGAGCATTTAGTGATTTATAGTGCAAGCGGGCCTTAGTGGTCTAGTTATGAGCCTTTAGTGATTAGTAGTGCAAGCTGGCCTTCATGGTCTAGTTATGAGCCTTTAGTGATTTATAGTGCAAGCGGGTCTTAATGGTCTATTTAAGAGCATTTAGTGATTCATAGTGCAAGCGGGCCTTAATGGTCTAGTTATGAGCCTTTAGTGATTAATAGTGCAAGCGGGCCTTCATGGTCTAGTTATGAGCCTTTAGTGATTTATATTGCAAGCGGGTCTTAATGGTCTATTTAAGAGCATTTAGTTATTTATAGTGCAAGCGGGCCTTAATGGTCTAGTTATGACCCTTTAGTGATTTATAGTGCAAGCGAGTCTTAATGGTCTATTTATGAGCATTTAGTGACTTATAGTGCAAGCAGGTCTTAATGGTCTAGTTATGAGCCTTTAGTGATTAATTATAGTGCAAACGGTCCTTAATGATCTAGTTATATGAAATAAAACTTACAGAATAGTCTTTCAGGACTGAGCATCCTCATATAGTGCGGCACGGGGTTGTTGAAGAGAGGTACTCGCTTGGTGTTGCGCAGGGGCATGTCTCCCTCGCTCGCCAGGCTTCCATTCTGTACGCCCAACGATATAAAGTTAGTTCAAATGTTGCTTGAGGGCAGAAAGTTGCATTTGAATGTTTTTATTGCTCATTGTTTTGTATGAGTACCTAATGTGAAGATTGATTTTGCATGCTAACATCAGAACAACAGTTTTGATTTCTTGTTTTTGCTGTCGCAAAAGTTAATTTGAAATATTTTAATTATTTGGCAACCAGTTTTCATGCACTTCATTATTCTGGACTGAATGCCTGTCAAAAAGCAATTAAGGCGCAGATAAATGCTAATGGCCTTGAGTGGTTAGCTTGCGCGTTCTGTGTTGATACAAGATAATATATTTATTTTGTAAAACATGAGTAAAGTATACAGGTCATCCACCCAGTAATAGAAATCGCCCATCAAGGAGCGCTGTCCCAAATTAGACGCATTATTAATTTATTACCTGTACATAAAACAAAGTATAGTATTTTAATAAAATACTTCGACGCTTAAGTGTCCTTTTGTTTTTGTATTTATTTGTATAGTTAGTTAGTCATTTACTTTAGTAGGTGTAAATAGTGATAATTTGTATATTGTACCTATTAATAAAATATGTATACTAAAAAATAAATAATTAAATTATCTTTAACATGATGAAGGTTTCATTAATATATGTTTGATAGTTTTTGCGTGATTCTCAGTTTTTTATCCACGTTAGACATAATTTTACCAATTAATTACACTATTTAATATAAACATAATCTAAAATATTCACAGACTCAGTTATTATGAAAATGCTCTATTTTAACATAATATTTTTTTTCCAAATCATTAGCACCATTCGTTTAAAACATAATCTTCAGTTCAAAATCATTAAAAGGCGGTTATCGTCGCCTTAAGTATTTTTTTTTTAGATTGGATAATAAAAATGTGTAAGTAAGTAGGTGCAAATACCCAGTACGTTGAAGATGAGATTTTACGGTTTTACGAAAGAACAGCCATTTTTTGCCAATATCGACCTATTTATCATACTCTTGACCAAGGTTAAATAAAAAAGTAAAAAATTAAGAACGCTAATTAATCAATGAAGCTTAAAATGTGTTCAGTGTCCGTATTACATACATGAGTTACGTGACCTTTTGCACATATACCTAGCCCGCTGTTAAATGAAGAAACATGACTGATCGGTTATACTTGTTTCAATTATATTGTGCAATAAGATAAATTATTCGGTGTTTTAAAGTTAGAATTGATGAATGCAAATGAGGATATATTGAATTATCTACATATATGGTGATAAATATATGAATGTAAATGCATTGATTGAAGCCGATTTATTAGACTGATTGACTGGCGAACAGAGATCCTTGATTTTGTTGGCTATGCAAATGTTCGTTAGGTTTTCAGTGCCAACACCGTATTGAATAATGCACAAATCGCCATAGATTTTTTTCAAAATCATTATAACTTCTGTCTTAACTAATAACTTCTTCGAGAATCCGATGCATGACGCTTAGCTACTTTGGTTAAAAATGTAATATCCTAAAGTAATTAAAACTATTAAAAAACTAAAATGTGGCGTCGAAAAATTCCTCCACATCGCTGTCGACTGGTAAAGTACCCACGAGACTGGCGGCTTGCCACGATGTATGGCAATGCTAATCCTCTGGCCAAGGTAAAAGCCAGCCCTTGGGTAACGGGAAGTGTCAACGAGCCGTTTGGAGATTTCGTTGAACAAACTATGACCACTCGGACCCCACGGCCCAAGGGTTTCAAGCCCAAACGGCTCAAAAATATAATTACCGATAAGGTTATTATACTTCCGCCGCTTGAGGTTTTCCGCAGCCGCAGCAGCTGGTTGGTTACTTTGGTTTATGTAATGTTATTGCCATGAGACATAACTGTTCGTTAGATATATTATTTCGATTTATGTATTATCTTATGTTCCAGTGAAAGTATACAGGCTGATTATGTAAAAGTTGTTGTTGTAAAGACACTTAGATATGTAGATGAGGGTTTATATGGTAGCATATGTAGTTATAGGAAAGTACGTAAAGAGGCAGGCGTGGCTGCTGGTGGCACCTGAAATGACCTCATTGCATTCACCCACGCCTCGCTGGTGCTGTACACGAAGCTGCCGTCGATCCACGCAGTTATTTGGTTTATCTGCAACAACAAATAAAATGTCATACTCATATAATGCCATATTCAGGGTCGAGCGCGGCATGTTTGCATTTTTCGAAGTGATTGAGTCGTGTCATAAGCTGCTAATATATTTAAATTATTTTGTAGCAAGTAATTAGGTCAAATATCTTTACTTTGTTAGCCTTATGCTCAGTTCGACATATTTATTATTCAAGTTATTTAAATTAATTGATGTCCAGAGGTATATTGACATATTAATGTGCTAGTCCACATGCCTAGATCTTCTGAATAGTATGATGTCTTGTACTTAAAATTCCTGAGAGCTGCATTCATTTAAATTAAAGTTTAGTCCACAGAATAAAATTGTCAGCTGAATAATGCAAAAGGTATATGGGGTTACTGCTAATTTATTCATCGATACATTTTATGGTTCAACTCAAATAGCTCTCGATTAGAATCCGCACCCTAATTGCGTAACACATTTTCAATCGGAATTTGAATCATTTTCAAACAAATTGCTAATCCATTGCTCCATATTTTCGAAAAATTTGTCTGCTCGACAACGTAAATAATAACGCAATTAATGTTGTTGAACTGTCAAAATGAAACCAATTCCGATTGATAATGTGTTACGCAATTAGGGTGCTGGCTTATTTTGTAAGCTATCATGCAGTCCCTACCGAATTAGATACTTGTGATTACTTGAGTATAGCTGATTAAATGGCTGCAATTAAACGCCAATTAACATTCCTATTGCGGCTTGTAGATTTAAGGTATGGTTCGCTCGTAGGGACATATGTGTAAGCTGCCGCTGCATTCATGTGATGGGTGTATCTGGGTTATAGGTACTGCCATTAAGTTTTATTGCCTGGAATTCGGCCTTCGATGAGCGCGGTCCGTCGGAGGTTAGGCCGAGTTTACATTACACGAAAAATATGTGATTTCGTACCTAATTAGAATTTGTTATGCAAACAGTGTAAGTGTTTGATTTGAAAACAATGCCTGGAATTGGTGAGCTTAGGTTTGTATGCAAATAAACGAGTCATCGCAGTGTTGTCTTAACTTATTAATAAAAAAACAATACATTACCACTAAGCTTTTCTTTTTGATTTATTTTTGTTTACTTATTACGATGAATAAATCATAAAATGACAATCGCTTTGAATTATTTATATAGAACACAGTAATCATTAGTGTCCGATAACTTCAGTCAAGTTGAAAGCTTGAACGAAACTCGTCATGTGTAGGTGGACGTACTCTAACGTAACGATGATGTAGCGATCAATACCTACTATCGATTACCACTGAATACTAATGGTATAACTGAACATTCTGACATCATGATTTCGGTACGTTTGGACAGGTTCTATTTGGTCATCGCTTCGTAGCACACAACTAACTACTGTTATTCTAATATTACGCGTGGGTAAACAAATAAAAAGAGATTCTCATCGATGAAAATTTCATAAAGCCTAACTCGAGTGAATGTTCATCTTTGTTTCATTCCAGATTCACATGACACCGACTAAATTAACATAGGAATGAACGTCTATTTACTTCTTTTATTCAATTTTTCTAGTGAAAGATAGATGCCGAAATCAAATTTCGTTGGATTCGTTCACTATTGAATTAATTTTACTCTTTTAATCTATACGTATATAATGTTCAGACGTTTCACCTCGATTGAAAAATACCGAATGAAATACAAAAATGAACAAAATTGAAGCGTCCATAATCTGCTTTACATCATTCATGAGTTTCAATATTGCAGGCAATACTTGTGAATGATAAAAATCATCAAGATGCATCAATAATACAGAGATAATTCACAGTGTGGGGTAACGTTTAAAAAATTGATCTAGCTATAATTGGAACTACATATTTTAAATGCTGTCATGACACAAATTACTTAATCAGAGATCCTAAAAAGGTAGACCGCCACTCATTACACTTAATGTACCTACATAGATGAGTAGGTACATAAGTAATTAAGTATATACCACCTGAAGCCTAATTTAAATGTTTGAGACACTCAACTCCGTCCTTTTCCGTGAATCTCTATTGGCATACTGTGTTCAAGTTAAGGCTTTGATAATAATCAAAGCCTTAACTTGAACACAGTATGCCAATAGAGATTAAGAGGTATTCCTCTTTCCAGTATCATAATTGACTTATAACGTGACATTTCTGTCCATCATAAGTTTCAAGCATCTACGATAATCTCAAGGTTTAAGTAGTATATTACCTGTTCTCTCGGACTGTTAGGACTCTGTCCAGTGTTGCGGTCATATGCTGCTCTAAGGAACGGCATGTGTTTAGCGCCGTTGCACTCAGGGTCGTACATATGGTCGCATTTGTCCACTGGTATGCGATGGTGCTCGATAGGACAGCCGGACTCGGACGCCATCACGATCTCGCCGGTTACGACCTGACCTGAAATAAGTAATCTGATTAAAAAAAGTGTGCATTGTGTTTCTTACATATCTGTATAAAAGTAATATGACGCGGTCTCGCCATTAATAGCTTTTGGATCTCATACCTAGTAACCTACGTATATCACATTGATGGTTGGATCGCATTGTGAATGCTGAAGCTCTAATCCCTGAATGAAGCGATGTTACTTTTTGGTTCATGAATTGGAAAAAAAACAATATAACTTCTTAAGATATTCCTTATTATTTTTCATGCTGTCTGAAAATAGTAAATTGTTTTCGTAGGTATATCTTACCAAAGAATGCTAGCAACGCAGTCCTGTTGGCCAGTGAAGGAAGTCCATCTTGTCCTCTCATGAAGAGTTTGGACAACGTCCTTGCGCCAGGCCGGTCGACGCCTGCCATCATGTAGACCCCATCAGCGTATGACGCGGGTGTCTTGCGTGTTAGCCGGCTACCTGTGAATAAAGGAATATGTTATTGATGTTGTACTTGACATACGTCCATATGTAACGCAAGATTTGAAATAAATTTGTGGGTTGACTGCAGGAATGCTTGACTCCACGCAAAACTTCGGCCATGGATACCTACTGATTGGCCCAGCTAAATAATGGCTGAGTTAGGTCAGGAAACTATTAGTTTTATTCATTACGATAGCAAGAGCGTAGTTCCTTCTCGACAGAGTGACTGCACCAACAATGACACGTGCTCTTGCATTAAGAGATGTGACCCTAAAATTGGGTACCTATACGTTAGAAAGATTCAGAGCTAGAATGACAGGAACCTAAGCACTAAATAATAAATATTTTATGTACAATCAAGAAAGAAGGAAAATGTTACCGGAATATTAATAGTAGGTATTGTGAGCCTATAAATGTTATTTTACTACTGTAGTTACTCGTAATTACTGCAATTAAGATTATTTAATACATGTAAGTAATAAAATAATAATCATTAACAAAAATGATTGACGTTGCGTGTTGCAAACACCTATCAGTGGTAGGCTTTTAGAGACAAAAGTGTTGTGTGTTTTAAAACTTAATCTTGTTATGACCACATTAAACTAAACATTTAGATATTTCACTCGCGCATGATAAATAATATTTTCGATTAAAAACGACGTCTGTCGAAACGAAAGCTGTTTACAATATATCATAATTTTAAACATTTGGTGGACATTAATTTATTTAAGAGCTTTGATAGTGCAAAAACACAAGTTCTCGTAGCTGTCGAAAAAGGCAGTGCCCATGCTCAGTATGTTTGCGTGTAGTTTTCGAGTTGTACTCATGAGTTATTTATTGCGTGTGTAATTCTAATTAGGCTTTAGACAAATATGGAACAGTATGCTACTGGTAGATAAATTACATTTGTGTCTATCTACACAAATATAATTTGTTGAATTGCTAAAATTGATGGTTACGTTAAAGAAACTGGAGATTACTTGGGAAAGTTACAGCGGTTTCAGTTAAACTCCATAATTGCACAGACTCCACGGCTACCAGAAGTGAATGTAGCCGTTCACTCTCGAAAAATCAAAGCTCTCGGAGAATGCTCAGTATTGGGTAATATCCTCTGTTTTATTCCTGTGAACATTCACTCTAGATGCATTTATCTGGCCTTAGCATTGTTCTTGCACATAATTTATAGATTTTATCACAATTGTTTCTCAATTTATGGTGGGTATCAAGATTTAATCGGGAAGGGACAAGTGTTATCTATAACTATAATAAACTTATTTAGTAACTTATTTCCAACTTAAGCTGTAGATAACGTCAACCATATTACGCTGACACTGATTTCAACAGATTATCCGCTACATTCCGTATTTGTCGATAAAAATGCAAGTGTGCAATATTGTCGATAAAAAAACCTTACTGACTCTATTATGCAAAATCATCTCCAAAATGCAACGAAAAGAATTAGCATATTTTGCCCATATATCATAAAAAACTTATTTCTTTATTCGATAATGTTTAAATGTAAGCATTGAAATATAAGCATGTACTCGTATGAAATATAAGCATGTACTCGTATAAAAGTGCCGTCAGACAATTGCTGACAGAAATCGAGCAAACATGTTCAATGTAACTTGAGCATACAATGGAAAGTGACAGGAGAGAACTGTAAAACTACAAATATGGTTATAACAGTCTAATTACTCTAAGGTTATAACCATAGAATTAATAGGCTTACTCTAAGGTTATAACATGGTGTAGTTACTAGCAATTTCCATATATGAGTGTCTACGTGATTACCTTATTTCCATTATCTCGTAATAAAATAAATGTAGCATGGTTTCCTTCATTGACATTTACCGGTTACTTCCTTATTTTAATTGTTTCTATTTTTTTTTGCATATTTGGTAATCTAATCACATAGTCATTATTATAAGAGTATTTATTACTGGATTGTGAAAATAAAAGTAGTTTTGGGTTATGGTACACACGGCTACACATCAAGCTATACATTTCCAGTTTACACTGACCTCTCATTGTAAGGAAATCCTATACAATGCAAGATCAGCTTATACTGGAAATGTATAGCTTGATCTGTAGCCGTGCGTACCTACTTCAATAAGTATTTAGAACGCTACATACATAACTATTTATAATGTTAGATGCGTGTCGCTCAGCCACACGGGTCAATCGAAGGTTAAGCTACTCTTGCTGCGGTCGGTTCGTGGATGGGTGACCATCCATTACATATCGAGACGCTTTCGTGCTTCAAAACCGATGGTCTCGGATGTCATTCGTAGATCTTTGACAGTCGTTACGGGTAGTTACACCTACAAGCTCAAAAGTCTGACAACCAGTGTAACCAAAAGGTATCATGTTACCCAGGAACTGGGTTGTGGAGGTCTGATAGGCAGTCGCTCCTTGTAAAATACTGGTATTCAACTGCATACGGTTGGACTGGAAGCCGACTTCAACATGTTGGGAACAGGCTAGGCAGACTGATTGCGTGTCGCTCAGCATTAGTACCTAATGTTTATTTATAATCTAAAGTCAATATATTTTCACATTTTCGAATCGGTTATGGGTTGCATTCATCATTCTGTATAATATAGTGTTTATTGCCTTTCGATAGTCGTTTGTATCACATTACGATCCAGCTCAATACTGTTATTTGCGACAAATAAGGAGGAACTACTACATTACAGTTTCGAATGCAGTACATGACACACTCGCAAGGCGAGTAGGTATCAAAGTCAACTCTAATAAAGTGAAATAAGCAACCTCAGCAGCTCACCCAAATAATCATCAAAAAAATAAAATCATCACACAACGAATTAAAAAAAAAACCAATCTAAAATATTTTACTTTACATAAACCTACATGGGCACTTATGAAACATCAGAAGCTGTGCACGCTATCAATTTGTCGTTTCCTAGTTCAGCTATAAATGGTGAAGGAAAACATCGTGAGGAAACCGGCATGTCCAACCAAAAATTCGAAGACATGTGACATCTACCAACCCGCACTGGGCCCGCGTGGTGGATTACGGCCCACTCCCTCTCACCGAGAGGACGCTCGTGTCCCAGCAGTGGTAACATTATAGGCTGATTATGCTAGCTTTCATCAATCCTGTATGACCGTCTCTTTCTAAATCTAGAAAGAGAAGCTCGATGTCAAATTTATGACCATCATCATTCTCCTGCCCCTATCCCGTTTTATTTGGGGTCGGCGCCACATCTCTTTTTCTTCCATACTTCTCTATTAGTCGTTATCTCGGTAGTCAGGGTACCTCGGTACCTCGGTATCTCGGTAGTCGGTAGTCATTCTAGCCATAACATCTTTCATAAAGTCCATCCATCATTTCTTTGGTCTTCCCCTTACTGTTAAAGTCATCGAAATACTCAAAACTTTCCTCTCGACATGCTGCGACAGGCTGCTATTTTCAGTAGTGTTTTCCTCATTCCTCCGCATCACATGCTCTTACCATTACAACCGATTTCCACACAACTTTTCAGTCACGGTGCCACTTTCAGACTTCCTCTTATGTACTAATTTCTTATTCTGAGTCAGATTTATGACCATCATTAATACAAGTCAGTAAAGCTTACTGTTTAAAAATAATTGGTAAGCACGTGATATTTATATTAATGGTAACAATTAAGTTAACATTGGCCAAAATCAAGTGTGTCATGTAATCATGTTTGGCAGGTCATTGAAAACGACGGTTTTATATTTGCTCCAATTTATTAACGTGTGCTGTCTTTCTGATTTGCCTTTACAAGAACTACTTGGTAGGTAGCAATTAAAACATTATTTTTAGTCTCTCACATGTTTTTAAATAAATTATATGGTCGGTCACGATTTGAACTGTAATTACTTCTGTCGTATTTTTTGTTTCGCACAATATTTTGCGAATAAATATTTTAATAGAAACACTTGATACCAACCAGGAAAAATGCTCTAAGCGATGATAAAATTATATACAAAAATAAACTCATAAATAATTTTGATAATGTTGAGGTTACCCAAATCTGGCATAAATTGAAAATAATAATTTAGAAACAGGAAAATATGTAAATAAATCGCAAATATTTTTGAAAGATTGATTAGAGATGTGGTTGATGAACTAATCAATATCTTTTCAAACTTTCACGTTACGTCATTGAAACAAAGTTAGTTTTTTTTACATCAGTAAGAATTTATAAAATCAATCAATCTGCCTAGCCTTTTCCCGACTATGTTGGGGTCGGCTTCCAGTCTAACCAGATGCAGCTGAATACCAGTATTTTACACGCAGCGACTGCCTATCTGACCTCCACAACCCAGTAACTGGGTAATACATACCTGTCAGACTTTCGGGCTTCTGACGACCCGTAACGACTGTCAAAGATCCACGAATGACAGCCGGAACAACGGCTTAACGTGCTTTCCGAGGCACGGAGGAGTCTCGGTATGTAAAGATGGTCACGCATCCACGGACCAAACCCGGCAAGCGTAGCTTAACCTGATGGATCGACCTGTGCAGCTGTTATTACTTAGCTACAAGCTCCTCCGCTCCAGAATTTACAAAATATCAATGCGAATTTTATTACTAGTATTATGTGTTAACGTTTAATGACAAGACATTAAGATGAGATGAGGCGTGAAATTAATAGAATAAAATTATTATGCGCATGTTAATCTTAATTAATTAGAGGTTTGATAAATTCATGTTAGATTATGTAGTTAAGCGGATATTGTTACGAGTACCTAACTACATTACACGTGTAAGTTGTAAATATTACAATCATAAAAATTTGAGAGGTCTCGTGGGACACCCGGTTGGAACGAAGTTCTTTTCGCTGTTTAAAATGAAAACACACAGGCACAATGAAATATGATAACAACGTTTGAAACTAATTGAAAGAAAGTGTGTATCAGTAACGTAGTAGGTAACCTGCTTTATGGAACTTCGTTCCATAAATCGAACGAATATAGTGGTGAAATTACAAAGTGCACCATTAACCCCTCAAGTGTCGAATGCACCCCATGTGTGCATAAGGAAAAACATTTACATAGTGGTACCGGTGGTACCTATATAAGCTTATATCGCATATATATAAACGTAAAAAAACATAATCCGATGGAAAACCAATCATCATCAGTAGTTGTGCACCTATGGAGTTCGCAACTAACCCCCCTCCCCCCGTGTGTCAAATGCACTCCATGTGTGCATAAGGATAAAACTTTCCTTAGTAGGTATATAAGCTTATATCACATATATAAACGTAAAAAAACATCATCCGATGGAAAACATACCCTCATCAGTAGTTGTGAACCTATAGGGTTCGCCACTAACCCCCAACCCGTGGGGGTTGTTACCGCTGGGGTTTTGGGTCTAAAAATAGCCCAAACTCAGGCATGTGAGGGGTTTGCTAGATCTGGTTAGATACTTAGACACCATATTCTATAGGTAATGGACACCATTTAAATTACAATTCGAAACTTTAGAAAGCTACAAAACAATGGACGCTCTAGTTGCTTATGAAGTACAAAATTTGCTAGGTACACGATCAATGTAGACTAAAGGTCTTTTGAATATCTTTGTCCTGATTTTTATGTGGCTAACGAAATATAACTTATTATGGTTGTAGTCTGTTTAAAACTGTAAAAAGCAGGCTAAATCTGGGTAACTGACGTCTTAAAAACGATTTATCTAACTTGGCAATACCAAGCTGTGGCTCATCACCAAATCCGTGAGTTTTTGTTGCTTGCAACATGTTATTGTACAAATTATTGTCTGCACGTAAGGCGAACAGGAACGTGCAGGAACGTGAGGATTGGTACAGGAAAAGAGAGGCCTATGCTCAGCCGTGGGTGAAGTTGGGCTGCGGGTGTTAATGATGACATAAGGCAAGTTTTTTGTTTAAATAGCCCAAAAGGAGCTGTTTATATGGCCTGCTATTTATAAGAACACATGAAAATTTACAGAATACTATAAAAAAGAGAGAAATCGAAGAGCTTGCATCAACTCGCGATTTATTCCAATGTTCATGATATTATCACTATGTACCTACTTATGTTTATTGTTAATATTGATTTCTTCACATTTAATAGCTATCAAGAAGCCTGTGGTTTGATAGTGTAATTAAAATATAATCGTAAAATTAAAATCGCGTAAAATTTATGTCATTATTTAAATTAATTTATATAAACAAACTTGCACATACTTTGTAATCGAAAGCGTTTTAAGTTGTTTTATACGGTGTTCATCGTTATTTTATATGATTATAACAATAATATAGCATATAAAAACTTCAAATTTTGTCATAGGTTAAATAAATATCATTGTGACTGTAAGTTGCGCACTTTTATTTCTTAACTTATTAAGCCATATTATTACCAGGCCATCTAACTATTTTGAAAAAAAAAACCCATACATTTGTCTTCTAGTCTGCTACTGATACGAGTAGATACTACACATGACTCGTTTTTAAATATTAGTAAATAAACTATTTAAATGTCTCCCCACCAGCACATAGGTTTAATCTCATTTTGATTTCGATCGTACTTAATGTTTTTCGAATGTATGACATGCATAGACATTTATTTATTTTTTTAATTTATTTTTAACTACAAACAAACGATAATCACTGGGAACAACAACAAAGCTTTATGAATGCGAGAAACTGGTCGCACGAGGGATTGAATGCGTGCGTGACGCTAGATGGCGTAACTTCGCGTCTATGTGCATGAGCCACGAATTAGGGACGAGGAGATTTCGACTCACACACAAATTACACCAAGCCTTCGTAAACTTTGATCATCACAGTCATTATCGCTCGATAATCGATAGACGATAATATAAATTGCTCACGATAATATAATAATAGGCAATGAGAGGGCTATTTGATTACGACTTTAAAATCCTATAATCATCTTAGATAATAGTTTTTATCGAAAATGTTTAATTGAGATGAAATTATTTAAACTACCCAAGTGTTTCTCTATAATTATAATTTAGACATAGAGATTGATTTTTTTAGCTTTAAAACAATTGTTTTAATATCGTGCCATTTATTTATGTGTTGCCATTCATTGTGTATTCCCATATAAGGTGTGGTGGAACTTGTGGAAGGAAAGCGTGTGAACTGAGTAAACGTAATCTTATATCACTGACAATCTGATAAGCATATCATTTAGTATATCATTTTACGCAGCCTTTTAAACTCACACCTGCACATTATTTTATTTAAATTCGTAGTAATTGTAAAGTCAAGCAATATCATTGCCCTGCGGGGTTAATCTAGATAGATAGACAGAACAAATGAATAAACGAATCCAGATAGATACAGAAATAGACTGATAGATTAACGATCTAATTTAATTTATTATCTCGCGACGGATAATTAATTTTAATTGAAATGAAAGGCAATATGTCGGACAATCAATGTCGATATAGATACAAGTGAGTCTGTCAGTGTGTCCTATCGATAAACATCGCAGTTGCGAAACTTCGGATGACAAATCAATCAGGCCTTAATATCTGCGTTCCTACACACATATGAATACTGTTAGATAGTTTTAATTTGTGAGGAAATACTTCTTGACATCGCGTTAAGCATGCTAAGTTAGTAATTTTTGTTATATTGGAAAGTTGGGTTGGTTTGATCTGAGTCAACAAATGAACGACTCCTTAGCGGCTAAAACGAATAATATCTTTGGTAACTACGCGCCTTTTCACGCGTTCTAGCAAGTTGGTGATACCGGATACCCTAGGTATAGTTTTTGGATAAGTATGAAAGCTTTAATTACCAAGATACAGGCTGTGCCTAGTACCACCACCACCACCACCACGACCACGACCACGGCCATATTGTAATTTTAATGTATTGAAATAAACAAGTACATAACATTTTTACTATTGGGCATTACACCCCAACATTTGGTCCTGCGAGCCGGATGATTTAATGAAAGAAACAATTTTTAACTTTATATTTTCATTTCTATTCCCTAGTATACCGACAAGGTGTAATGTAAGGGACATCGACACGCAAACTGTTATCATGAACTTTGCACCTGATTTTGAAAAAAAAATGTTTTTCGAAAAAATTGGTATTCGTTTAATTATTGTGTATATAACTGTTTGATGCTCTGATAACCTGGTCTAGCAAAGTCATAATAATTCTGTATTCTGTAAATACCAGGTATATTGTCAGTGTTACTAACACTCATACAAGTTAGTATACCTACTATCTGCTTTTAGTATTTCCTGACTTACTCGCTAAAAGCAAGTTTTAAAAAGCAGACTTCCCGAACTACGTCATACCATTAAAATTTTTCAAGCATATAAAGTCTACGAGCTATATTGGCATAGCGAGACTAAATGTCTCGTTATCCCAATATAGCTAATATTATCAAATGAAATTCTCTTCTACCTAAATTCAATACATGGAAATAATTTTAACACTAATCAACATTCTAATTCTAATTTTGATCCAAATAAATTTTGTGCTTACACGTGGTCATTTGATAGACAAATGTCGTAAACTTAAAGCAAATAAACAATACCTATCGATTCGCGGACCGGTAACTAATTCCAATGGATGGTTTCTCTTGCTGACAAATAAACGAATGGCCGCAAAAATTCTGTTTTGGCGGTGTAGCTGCAGGTATTGCACTTTTGTATGAAACACTAATATACATTTTTTTAATAACCGACAAAAAATTTCTACGCTGGGGGTTCTACAATAATGGTAAAGTTTGTGCGTCAATGTCCCTTACTACCTGTATATCTATGTGTCTTGTCAATACTTATCGTTTTCGCAACACTGAACGACAAATTAATAAGGCCTCTATCGAGTGATACCTTGATGTTAGTAGATTCACGAGTTGACCGCGTTACGCAAGAGGTCACCGCAGTAGCTACTGAGCATCGTGACTTTACGCGACCTCTTTTACAGTTTCAGTAGGTCAACCACTAATCTAAACATTTTTCAATCTGCATGGGAACTAATTTTTGGATTTTTTTTTGTTTGGAAGGCATAATTTATACATAGCTCTAGAACAAGAAGTTTATTTAATGTTATCTCTGCTATTCAATAAACTGCATCAATTCTACCTAATGAATATTTTTGGATACCTACCTTAGTGAAGGTTTTACAAATAAAGATTATTCCTACGTCAAAATTGTAACTGTAACCTTTTGTTTTGGGATCCGAAACAAACCTCGGACACTTCGCTGTTTTGCCAACGTTCTGTAGACAGTATAACGAAGTATCGAAGCGTAATGAATTGGATAATTATGACATGCAAGATGTCAAAGTTTAAAAAAGCTATAGAAATCATAATATCCAAGTCACAATATTATTGTTAAGTACTTTTGTCTGTTATCTTTCCTGGGTATTATTTTTTTTGTTAGCATTTTGTTTTCTTTCTATGATTTTCGTGTTGTATATTTTGATTTATTTTATTATTTTCGCTTTGTCAAACTTACTGTATTTACCCAGAGTATAAGAGAATGCTGTGGTCTCCTATAATTGGAAGCGCACTCTAATATTTGTTTCTGTTCTTGTAAATTTGCATGAAATTGTATAGCGTGTTGGAGATACAAATAAATAAATAAATAAATTTGATTTTAAGCATAATCAGCCTACAATATTCCCACTGCTGGAACACATGCCTCTTCTCTGTGAGAGGGAGTGGGCCGTAATTAACCACGCGGGCCCCGTGCGGGTTGGTGATATCACATGTCTTCGAATTATTGGTTCTTTTTTGGACATAATAATACTAAATAATAAGTTATTGTTATCTTTTGAATTCCTTCTCAGTGTTTTATTATTTCATCATCATTTGTATTTAACTGAAAGTTTTAGAAGAGCTAATAATAAAGCAACGTCAATCTTAGCACCAGTCACGATCCAAGATGACCCGTTAAAATGGTTCAATAAATATCGGAATTGGAGAGGTAATCTCACTTGAAACATGTACAAACGATATCAGAAACTTATTTATAAAAGTAATTTATCTTTTGTCAACAACTTATTTTGTAACAATTATAAGCCGCGCGTTGAAGTCTTTTACTAGAGAGCTTTCCACATTTTAACATTTTAATTTTCGTATTATTTCATTCATTGCATTTACTGAAAGAGATTAAATTAAATGTGAATTTAATATACGATTATCATATACCTGAATTGTATAGTCAATAAATACATAGAATATTACAAAATCTCTATTCAATGTAAAATAAATTGAAAAGATACAATCTGTTCGCTAAGCTCAAAGACGTATTGATTCTTACATTGAATTGATTATGTATGAGCATGAACGTGAAAGACAGTGGCCAGATATAATTGGTATTATTCGACAGACAAGTTATTTGATGGATTAATGTAATCTGTTTAATTGCTTCGCTGAGCAACTTCAAAGGAGTGAGCAAGTGAATTAAGTTCTTCTACGGCAATTGAGAAACCAATTGTTGTATGAAATCTAAAATAAAAAAGTCGGTTAATAAAACTATTATATTTATTCGTCAACCTAATCATCTATATACCACCCAGAGTCTGTTTTAACCGTCGATTTACAAACATGGTAATAAATTATATTTTGTATTTTGGTCGTGCATTCCGGCGGGCAAATTGGCATGCTTGCCTCTGTATGGAAGTTTTAATGAATCGGATTGTGATTCAGAAATTACAATTTTGAAGTAATTTTAGTATTTAAGCATCCTTTCAATGGTATTTTTTACTTTCGAGATATGCCCTAACTTACTTTTTAATGGTGAACGATATCTACGTAAATTTTAATAAAAAAATCAAGATAGGTATAGCTTGGCTATGATAAAAAAAAACTACTAATGATACCATAATTTATTGCAAGTAGGAAAATTTTTGGGCAAGAATACCCGTAATGAATGAGCAAGTATACGTATGTTTAAAACTCCAAATTGAGTTATTTATGGTCCATACTTATTCAGTTGTAAATTAAACTGACACTATCGTTAAGGGATAAATGTGTCAAAAAATACCTAATTCATACTTAACTTGCGTCACCCGTGTATTCCAAAAGGTAGTTAATAAATATTGAAGTCATACTCAACAATAATGGCGCTTACCATTTACGTAATTCTGCTCCATTATTGACACACAAAAAAATATAAAGCAGTTCCCACTCACATTGAAGACAAGTTTCCATAAATTGTGTTACAAATATGATCATATCGAAAGTGGTTCAGGGACCACAAAACAGCTACTGTCATCTGATAAACAGTCATCGGTTTATAAATAAATTGGACAATTTACTCATGTAATTGTTGTGTAATGTAACATCACGCCTATATTCTCCGAAGGATTAGGCAGAGGTTTACATCCAAATTTTGAAAGTTATGTTTATGTCCCACGTAATATTAGATGGTGAGCCGGGCACGGATCCAGACTCCGGGCTGGTACTGAGAAATCTAAATGAAAAAAAGCCATAACATAAAATACCATAATACCATAACTTTGCCTGACCTTGGAATCAAACCCAGGACCCCATGCACATCAGTAGCTATTGCAACCACTACAACAACGCGGCATTATGTTATTATTTGAACGATGTCTGCTTCCTAGCTTCGATTGTTGTTATCAAACAATCATGTTCGAACTAGAATATTTTTTCTCTCTAACTTTTGCTATTTTTTGAATTTACACACAAAGTATTTTTACTGACTGTACCCTTATATCTTTGAACTTCTTTTGGTATTAGTTTATACAATGGTATCCCTTCGGAATAGAAAATAAATATGAGTTCAAATAAATACCAGTGGTATTAGTTTGTTGATATAAGACCGGTTAAATCTATGAGACGGCAGTATCTTTCTTTGTTTTGATTTATACAAATAAGATATTATTATGCTGTATTTACATAGAATTGTTTGTTATTTAATTCTTTATCTTCTGTTGCTTCCTGTAATTTAAGTAGTGTGTACGAACGTGTACGAACGTTGGTAAATCTAAATAAATAAACCAGGTTCATCATCTATACCTGATGCAATACCTCTCAGGGACAGAATGATGTTTCAATGCGGATGCAATTAAAACTACAAACAATATAAAATTTAATGATGATCATTCATATGGAATAAATATTTTTTATTCCATATTTATAAATATCATTACATTCCTTTAAAGAATATACGAGACATTCAGCTTTATGATCTCTCTGAATAAAAAGCTTCAAGTAATAAAACATGCTTAATACCTGTATTAAGCCCAGAGAAACGCGGACCGACATCATAATTTGCAATAATAACTATATTTAAGTGCTAAATGTGCACAAAGAACATAAATTGAGAGTATTATAAATATTACAAGCGAGAGCCCCAAAGATAACGTATTGCTGTTAACTTTAGTATCTGATCAGTAAAAGCATTAAAAACCTCTTAATGGCATTCTCATACATTTTCTTCATATTGATTTCTTACTTATTTGTGTTATAATCTTTGGAAAGACAGATTAAAGAGATTTTGTCGGACATCAAGAAAAAGAGGGTTTCCGGAGTTATATGTAGCATACTATAACTTCGTACTTAATCGTTTTACTAACAACTTCAATCAGATAGTAAATAAACATGGCGTTTGGGAGAAGATATATATAATTTTAATTACGAACATTAGACAACGTTATGTCGCTGAATAAATCAGTGTATTGAAAGATGTAAAAGTGAAATCTAGGAGGTTATTAATTTAAGCTATTCAATAATGATAAACAGAGCATCTATACAGGGTGGTCAAAAAGTCGTGGATCAAACGAAATAGGGAGATCAAGGAGGTCATTTCCAATAAAAAACCTTTCTACAGCATGGCCATAATTAATTCAATTGCCCTAAAAATTAATTGCTCTTGAAATTTGGTACCCATACCAATTAGACTACTTAAAAAAAATGTGATATAAAACAAACGGTGTTGTATTATTACTAAATAATGTATCAGCACTACAAAAGTTCTATTGCGGCTCTGGGTACCAAATTTCAAGAGCAATTAATTTTTAGGGCAACTGAATTATGGCCATGCTGTAGAAAGATTTTTTGTTGGAAATTACCTCCTTTATCTCACTATTTCGTTTGAGCCATGACTTTTTGACCACCCTGTATATTTAGTCTACTTTGAAGAGCAAAATATTAAAAGGAGTTAAGGTGAGGCTGCTTATGACGACAAATTATCCATGTGGCATAGAGATTAGAGCAAGGTCAACTCGATAAATCAAACAGCTAAAGCAAATCGTACTTGATTAACGTCAGTTTAAACAATGACAGCTGACAAAGAGGTTGAATTTGACCGTGCGGATTACTCGATAGCGTGTTACAACACTACTCGGGTTTCCATGTACCTTGCATGTTTGGTCATAGCATTGTTTGATATTTAACTTGAATTTGATTACCTACTGTTTTGCAAGCCTTTTTGTCTGTTGTGAGTGACCTATATAGGTTTTTATTGAGACTTAATTATTAAAAATTATGCTGGTTATTGTAATGTTAATTATTATAGTCTGCTGTGTTAGCATTTGCAAAATTACGAATTGTCTTTCATCATTAATCACACAAAATAAGGGTTTTTTGGTCGCACTGAGACGTCAGGTCCGGGCAGCCGTCAAAAGTGTCAAAGCGCCTATTTTTCTTCGTGACTGAATGATGAACGAATGAATAATGAATGAAACGTATGATGAAAGTCATCATATATTTTATGCTAATGGTCGAAATGAAAGACCTCATGTCAAAGTGGTGCCAACTGATGACGTGAATTTTCATGAAAACCCTCGCTTTCGACGCCGAATATAAATTAGTCATCTAAACTAATAATAAAGCTGAAGAGTTCGTTTGTTTGTATATAAAACGCGATAACCTCTGGAACTACAAGTCGGATTTAAATGCATTTGATAGCCCAATTCTTGATCAACGCTATTTAACATCACGCTAGGACTCTTAGGAGCCGAGCAAAGAAAACAAAAAGTCAGAAATAACGCTAGGCTAAAACGAAATAATAGCCCAGGCAAGCGATGCGACGAGATGGGTCGGGGAACAAGAAAAATCACGCGGACGAAGTCGCTGGCAAAAGCTAGTATTCTTATAATTTGAGCTAAGGGACATCCGTATCTCTGGACTCAGGCCATATAACAGCTGTTAAGCTCTTTGAATTGCAGAGTACCTACGACAACGGTTATGTAGTGGTGCTTATATTTCTTATTAACTTGTGGTACTTACCAACCGATCCCCAGTCTGGGTAAGCTCTGTTGTTGAACCAGCCATCGTAGCGCTGCTTCTCATAGTACACCTCTGAGAAAAGAGACAAATAGATAGTTAAAATACTATTAGGACTATTGTATAGTTTACTTTTTATACGTAGGTAAGTAAAGTACGCAAGTAGTAAGGTATTCATGTACAAAACGCCAACTTTTACCATTTTCAAATCGAAATAGATTTCTATCAGACTTATTCATAAAGGTGCCAGTTCAAACTTTTAATTACAACCTACTTAAAATCAACCTGGGTGGTTAACCAAACTCGTACAACGAATAGCGTAGAATGTTTATTGGTAAGCATAGTCAATCAACACGTATTGAATCAGGTGCAGGTACAACGTTTACAATGTTTTTGCGGATAGTACGCCGTGCTAGATGCGTGCTCGACCGTTCCTATCGAGGCCTTGCTCTGCCCGCTAACCGAGATGCATCGCAATGAGCTCCTCGTTACGCATTTATTGAGCTTAAAAGTTGCAAATGAATAGACGTAAATGGATATCTTTTTATGATTAATTTGCTACAGCTACAGTTTTTTATTGTTTTAGGTGGTTTTTCCTATTTCCTTGATGAACAGAAGAAAATAAAATTTAAAAAAATGCGGTGAACGAATTTGTTTCTAGTAAAAAAAAAAAATATGGTTTGGCGATGTGACAAAACAGGTATAGGTGGTGGTGGTGCCGGTTTTTCTCTAATGATTTCTGAGTAAAATGTTTTCAATTAACTTGTGTAACGCGACAGCCTTGCTCCTCGGCGCATCAAAGCTTGCATGCCATGCGCGAAAGACGCGCATGCGTATGACAGAAGGCGATGTGCCAGAATGGCGGCGACGTTTGATTGCGTGACGTTGGTTTTATTCGTTGTAAACCCTTTTAATAAATGTTTGAAGGTGCTTACGTGATTTTATTAAATGTAAGCCTTTTACACTGGCGCTCAACTAGTGGCCACGAATCATCGACGACGCCAGTCGCCATTCTCATGAGTTCTTCGTTCGAACTTGACCTAAGCGATCACCAATTGTTTTGCTGAAGTGCGACGCTGCTATTCCTTCATCATGCCGTTCGTGCCGAGACGAGCCGCAGGCCGTCATCACGCCCGCGCCAATGACCAGGAGCAGAGCAACACGGACGACGAGGCCCGTGAAGTCGCCAGCGCCGAAGCGCCTGGTGAGGCGCCGACGCAGCAACAGCCGCCACCAGCGGCGGGACCATCGCAGGTCGTCAACGAGCTCACAATATTTATGGAAGCCTTCGCCAGGTCTCAGGCGGAGGCCAACAGAAAGCTAATAGAGACGCTTCTTTCTTCGTCCTTCGCGCGGTCGTCTGCGCCGATGACTGCCGATGGGTGCGCCGCAAGGAGCTTGGGGGCCAACCTCTTACATGGAGGAGGTAACTTCAGTACGTGTTCGGCCCGCTTCGACGGCGCGACGAGAAAAGTCGAGGTTTTGGAGGCGTTTATTGACGCGGTGCAGGTGTTCAAGGACTGCGCCGGGGTCAGCGACGAGCACGCTCTGCGTGGACTACCCATGCTACTCGCCGGCGAGGCGGCGGTATGGTGGCAGGGCATCAAGAAGAGCGTACGAGACTGGGACGATGCCATGAAGCATCTACGTGGGATGTACGGTATCGTCAAACCCGCGTACAAAGTGCTGCGCGTAATATTTGCCGAGGAGCACGTGGTTCCTCAGCGTAGTGAGGTGTTCGCATGTAAAATTAGGGCACTTATTAGTACCTTACCATATACATTGTGCGATGAAGCCAAAGTGGACATAGTGTACGGACTATTAGATCGTAAAATTCGCAAGCGTCTGCCACGGGAGTCAGTTAGTACTCTCGACGATATGGTATGCAGGCTGCGACACGTCGAGGAGTGCATGGCGGAGGTAGAGGTAGTACAACCTACTAAAACCGTAAGTAAGCATACTAAAACTAGTAACGTCTTACCACACGATGCCCCCACAAGCTCAAACACTATTACCGCTATACATTCGAACGCTAGTAATGAAAATACTAAAAACAATAACAAAGGTTTGTTCTGTTATGGTTGCGGCCAACAAGGCGTTGTAAGGTCAAAATGCGATAAATGCTCGCAAAGTAGTAAAAGCATTAAAACTAAAGGTACGTCATCATTTAATTCGATTGAAATTAATAGCTATCTGCCTATCCACGAACGAGATTGTGAGTCGCATTATTATCATTCCAAACATTCTTTTGATGGACCATATTTTAGTCATTTTGACAAAGAGGCGTATTCTGGAAAACGTCCCTATTCTGGTTACTCGGAAATAATGTCGAATACCATGAAAAAGTCGAATTCGACATTTTTCGAATCCGATAATTTTGATCGGGTCGAATATTTATCGAGTTATGTGTCGAATCACAGGGGGTCGGCAGAGCCTGTAGCTATTTTTGGTGCGGGTATTGTCCCCGACCAGTGTTGGCCCTTGGTTAACATAACTGTAGGAAATTCCGAGGGTGTAGTTTTTATTGACACAGGTGCTTCGCATTGCCTTGCCAGCCCGTCGCTTCATCGAGTATTGATGGATGTTGGTACCGAGTTTGTAGAAACTCAACGCCCCGTCACTCTGGGCGATGGATCGAGAACTGCGCGCACGGTTCTCAGCGGTAAGTGTAACGTGAAGATACAGGGGCGCGATGTGTTGACCACGTTCTTAGTTATTGTTGGGGCAGATTCAAGAACTCTTTTGGGTCGTGACTTTATTACTGATGCTGGTATTGTACTTAACTTGCCTCAGTTGTGTTGGAGTTTTGTTGACGATCCCAAAAGCAGGTACGATTTTGTTCAAACTCATAGTCAAGTGTTGAATTATGCGGAAGCCTGTACTATCGAAGCAGATTGCGACCTTTGCCGAACTGTAGTTGACGTTCCGACTAGAGGTGCTCGTGATTATCGTGCGACCCAGTTGGAGGACCCCGATGTCCGCAAGATTATAAACGATCTTGAGGCATTGGACGAACCATTTAGGGGGAGAGCGTGGGCCGATCGCGGCTACGTCATCTCCGACGGTGTACTTTATAGGTATGGACCGGAGTCGAGTGAAAACGACGATGCTTGTCTAGTGGTACCGTCAAGTGAACGAAGCAAGGTTCTCGCTGACTACCACGACGCTCCCACTGCCGGTCACCTAGGCGTCGAGCGTACCTTGCAGCGTATCGTTTCACGATATTACTGGCCGGGTATGAGGACGTTCGTCACCGATTATGTTAAGGAATGTGTCCCTTGTCAAAGGTACAAAGTAGACACTCGTAAACCGTCTGGGCTGGTTCAGTCACCGGCCGTGACGCAGCGGTTCGAAGTCGTTGCTGTAGACCTTTTCGGACCACTTCCGCAGACTAAGTCAGGTAACAAGTGGATCCTGATTGTTGAAGACGTTTGTTCACGTTGGGTGGAATTATTCCCTTTGAAGAGCGCAACTAGTCTGGACTGCGCCGAAATCCTGGTAAATGAGGTTTTCTTGCGATACGGTGTTCCTCGGAGAATGATCAGTGACAACGGGGTACAGTTCATAAGTGAAATTATGCAGCAGGTGTGTTTCGTCTTTGGTATCGACCAAGCGCTGACTCCATATTATCACCCTGAAGCGAACCCCGTTGAACGCAAAAATCGTGACCTGAAACCGCAGATTGCCATCCACGTAGGTAAGGAACACTCAACGTGGGATATTCACCTGTCGGCCGTAAGGTTTGCCATGAATTCTGCCGTGACTAATAGCACAGGTTATTCGCCTGCTATGATAACATTCGGGCGTAAATTGCGTGCGCCCGCAGATGTCGTTAACGACATGCGCGCTATTGTAGATAGTGATAAGTTTATAGCTAACGTGACGCCTTTTCTTAAGCGTCTGTCAAATGTTCTAATAGATGCAAGGGACATACATGAGAAGGCGCAGGAGACTCAGAAGAAGTACGCGGACGAGCATCGCCGGACTGCACCCGATTATAAGGTGGGTGATTTGGTGTTACTCAAAACCCAAGGGTCTAATGATACTGGTCGAGGGCAAACTCCCAAATTTATTCCTAGGCGTGACGGACCGTACAAGATACGCGAAATCTTAAGTAGTACGACTTATAGTCTTGAGCGTGTCAATGGGGAGATATTAGGAAAATATCATGCCTCTCAACTTACGCCTTTTATCGGGCAGATGCAAAACCCTTTGCAAGAAAAGCGGAAGAGAGGCCGCCCGCGTAAATCTTAAAATTCTCAGAGTTATAGTTTCGTTTTAGTTTTTGTTTTGTCCTAGTCCAAACGCGAGGACGTAGTGTTTGAACTAGAGGGGGAGCCTGTAACGCGACAGCCTTGCTCCTCGGCGCATCAAAGCTTGCATGCCATGCGCGAAAGACGCGCATGCGTATGACAGAAGGCGATGTGCCAGAATGGCGGCGACGTTTGATTGCGTGACGTTGGTTTTATTCGTTGTAAACCCTTTTAATAAATGTTTGAAGGTGCTTACGTGATTTTATTAAATGTAAGCCTTTTACACTTGTCTAAAATAAATACCAGAATAGAGTTTAGCCTAGACTATCAAAGACTTGGAATAATAAATAAGCTCCTGTGGTCCTGGTAGAGTTTATGTAAAGATTAAATTGACTTGAATGTGGACGATTTTGTAATTAACAATCTAATTGCCCTTATTTATAGTCAATATATCACTATTTAAGAGATGTGGCCCTCAAAGTAAAACATAAATCGTGCCATAATAACTCTTTGATGTACCTACCTCATATTAATAGCTGGTTTTTAAATATTATACATTTCAATCTGCTGAATTATATTTGGGTTGGATTGATTGATAAAATCTTTACTGTTTCTTTAACATTCTGATCTCAACCTAAACCCTCAATTGGCAAGGAGAAAAAAAAAAATAACAAAGATTTTAAAACAGAACGCGTATTTTTTTGCGTTTGTTACAATTTATCATTTTCTTAAAATAATAAATCACTGGCAGCTTTATTCCAATTGAAAATTTCGTTAAATCTGCAGACATAAACACAATAGCTTTAAACTTTTTATTGTGTCCGCAAGGAGATCAAGGAACAGAGCATCGGCCATACTGGGCCCGTCCGGAAGGAGGCCAAGGATCAGAGCAAGTAAGCAACGCACATACTGGATCCCCGCACGGAGATTAAGGATCAGAGCGTCACACAGTATACTGAACCCGTCCGCAAGATGAAGGATCAGAGCAACGGAACGGAACCGAAGAAAAGAGAAGTAACGTATGCCGCACAATTTACGTAACGTCTCTTTTTCGTCGGTTCTGTTCAGGTTCTACCCTACCAGATTAATTGTAAGTTTTGAGTGCCAGACTGATTTTTGTATTAATTTTGTTTTTAAGATTTAAATAAATAAATGTAAATAGGATCAGGCTAGAATTAATAACGTTAAGCCGCTAATTTTTACTACCAGCTGTGATGTCCTATAAAATGTTCAATAATATTCAAAAGATTTCATAAATTATAGCAGGTTGACACTATAAATTACTGCAGGCTGTCGCATGGATATACATTATCTTATTAAATCTAGAGCTGCTGCGAGGACATGCCGCCATCACACCTACGATACATTCGGAAAATTTATTGGTAATCCGCTTACACGTCGCCGTCGTTATTATTAATGAACATTTATTTCAGATTACAAGATCCTTATTTATTTGTTGTTGATCAGACATCATCGTAATATCATAGTTATTGTTTATTTTTTTAATAAAATTATTGAACACGTAACAGAAATTTTAGAAAGAAAGAATATACGTTTATTTGCGGTAACAAAAAAAAGACAAACACACAAAATAGGTAAAATATGCGTCACATCTACGATGACTATTATTGTAGAGTCTGAATTTTTACGACTTTTGATTCATGAAGCCGTGAAATGGGTCTAGATTGAAAGCTCTAAGTTGTAACCGAATGGCACAATCAGCAGAAAATACGTTTAGTGCCTTTTGACAGCCAGTTTTTCTATTTAGGTACTCAAACAATAACCAATAAATAAATAATTATGATCGTACCTATTTAATGATAGAAATAGGTACAGACCGCTTGTAGCCAGGACACCTGCGTGTGTGCATTTTTTCCACATGTATGTTTCATGAGTAATTATGATCGCAATAATCGATTGAAAAAATTGTTATAAAATGTCAATAGAATAACTATGATATTAGAATTGCGACATGACATAGTTTACTATGAGCTAATAATTCATTGGACCACAGTATAAGAAAAATAAGTTACTTATTTCTTTGTCTGCCACCTGCGCCTGCGGCGGGCGCGCCGTATTGGTACCTACGCGTTTGCATGTAGCTTGATAGATTAGGACTCTAATTATCATAATTTGTACTGATATTTACGCAAATTGGAAATGTTTGGCGCTGATATTTGTATTAATCACTCACTAGTCACTGCATGAGCATTTGGTAACTGCGTAGCGCAATAAGAGAGACAAGATGACTGAGATTCGTTTTACTTAGTAACTATAACAGATTTGCCAACATCATGCCAATCAACCACCAAAATGAAACTTTGATCATTAAAATAATCAGATAATAGCATTCCGTGAACCATTCAAAAAAATACGACATTCTGTAACGGAAAACTGGTCAGATGAAAGGATGGAGGAATTATTCATGAGCATTGAAAATGATAAACTAATAAATTGGTATCAATAAATGGCAATAAATACCTCACTGCAGCTATGTGATTAGAAAATCGACACTTTGGAACAGCAAGCCCGAGCATGTAATATTGAAGTGTGTAATGTCCCGGAGAGGCGGGGCGAGAACCTGATCACTCTTGTTGCATCAATTGGGGAAAAAATTAAATTTCCGATTACTCAAAACGATATTATTTCTATACATCGCGTACCCCAGAAAACTTTGAATAAAGAAAGACCCAAAAATATTGTGGTTAGGTTCTCCTCGGTGCCTTTTCGTGACAATGTATTAAGTGCCTACCGCTTGGCCAAGGGATTGAAATCCGACCAGATCGGCATAACAGGCACTCCACATACCATATACGTTAACGAGCACCTAACATTGAAGAAAAAGCTGTGGTTTCGCGAATGTCGCCTTGAGGCTAATAAACACAAGTTTAAGCATTGTTGGGTTAAGCATTCTACGATTCTTGTACGCAGGACTGACATCTCAACAATATTTGCTCTACGAAACATTAAAGATTTTCAAAAATTTAAAATCGCCGATGACACTACTACACAACACAATATTTAACATATTTGACAGTCCTATTATTGCAACTAATTGTATTATGCATCTTATTATAACAAAAATCAACTACACAAACTTTCCTTTGTTATACAATCTAAGTTCATGCGAGCTTAAAACGTTTTACCTTCAATTATGTCTTTGCTTTAGTCATCTTTTATTTATTACATCAGGTTTAGTGGCAGCATCTCTAAATATTGCAAATTCTATAGCTCTTAGCAATCATGTCATAACTTATCTCCATCTTAATGGCTGATACACTTACTATTTACTATCAGAATTGTAGGGGCATACGTGGCAAACTTCAGACAATTTATATGAATATCTTAAGTAATTCATACGACATCATTGTGTTGACGGAGACATGGCTTATATCGGATATTGCAGATTGTGAGGTTATAGATGAGCGCTATAGCGTCTTTCGTTGCGACCGAGATCGCGCGGCCACTGGTAAACGCGAGGGTGGAGGTGTTCTTGTTGCCATCTTACGAACACTTCAACCCATACATTACACCAATATAATAGTCAACACTTTGCACACCCACATAGAACATCTACTTATACAATTACCTAGTCGTGATCGTGCGAGACGACACTTTATCAGCGCAGTGTATATACCACCGAACACACCAGACAACATCTATTCTGCATATTTGGACATGCTTTCGTCAATTTTAAGTAATCCCATGACACATTGTTTTTACATAATCGGAGATTTCAATTTGCCGACCTTGGACTGGGCTTCCTGTGACGGTGATGCATGTGACCAGCCCCGTGTGGCCCAGTCTTTTAGTTGCAGATATCTTGAAAATTTCATCGCTGAATTTAGCGCTACGCAATATCATAATTTTACGAACGCTAATGACCGAACATTGGATTTACTGATCTCCAATGAACACTGTCATGTTTACCAACCGAGCGATTATTTAGTACCCGTGGACCTACATCACCCTCCTTACTGTGCTGTGACTTCCCCTTACCTGAAATATTCACGAAAACATTGCCCAATCATCAAATTTAATTATAACAAGTGCAATTACGATCTTATAAGGGCAGATTTATCTGAAATTGACTGGAACAGCTTGCTTAAAAATCTACCAGCACAAGAGGCTGTAAATACATTTTATAATAGCTTGTTTGGTGTCATCAGAAAACACGTCCCCCAAAAATCATACAGAACTTCTAAATTCCCCATTTGGTTTACTCGACCCCTTATAAGATTATTCAAAAATAAGAGCAACGCTTGGACCAAGTGGAAAGTGTACAATAATATATCTGACTATGAGCAATTTTCCCTATTTCGTCGCAGATTCAACAAAGAATGTTACCTGCGTTACTCTAACTACATAGAAACTGTTGAACACAATGTAAACAAAAATCTCAAACACTTCTGGGGCTATGTGGCTAGTAAACGAAATAAGTCAGAAATTCCATCCAATGTTAAATATAAAAATACTTCCAGTAGTGATCCACGTGATATTTGCAAACTATTCTCAAACTATTTTCAATCAGTGTATGAGCCGTCAGCACTTGATGTCGATAAATGGGAACCGCCGTCTGGATTTCATGATAATAGTGATATTATCAACAATATTTATATCGAGCCTTCTAAAGTTTATAAGGAGTTAAAGTCTTTAGACCCTTCAAAAGGACCTGGACCTGATGGTATCCCTCCTTCGTTTCTCAAAAGTGTTGCCAATCACTTATGTGAACCCCTACATTTGCTGTTCAATAAATGTATCAGCGAATGCGTTTTTCCCGATGTATGGAAATTGGCGCATTTAACCCCCGTCTTTAAAAAAGGATCGAGGGATGACGTAGAGAACTACCGTCCGATCTCGATTCTGTCCGCCTTGTCGAAGCTTTTTGAGAGACTGGTTTATAACGAAATTTATCCTACTTTACACAAGGCTATAATCAGGGAACAGCACGGATTTGTCCAACAAAGATCTACGTATACAAATCTGCTTGTTTTTGTAGATTATGTTTTTGAGAATATGGATAATCGTTTTCAAACTGATGCAGTATATACAGACTTTCGAAAAGCTTTCGACAGGGTGGATCACGAATTACTTTTACGCAAAATTGCCTTTAATGGTATTCGCGGAAATCTATTGAGATGGTTCACCTCTTACATAACAAACCGTACTCAAAAAGTTGTTATAAACGGATTTCAATCAGAGCTGATTACCGTCACATCCGGGGTTCCTCAGGGCTCAATTTTGGGCCCTTTATTATTTACGTTGTTTATAAATGATATTAGCGCTTGTTTTAATCATTCGAACTTTTTACTATACGCGGATGACTTGAAAGTCTACAAAACTATAAAAAGTATTGATGACTGCTTGATGCTTCAAAGTGACTTGGATCGGCTGTCTAACTACTGCACCTTAAACAAACTCTCATTGAGCTTATCCAAATGCAACTCGATTACATTCACTAAAAACAAAAAGCAGCACACTTATAGCTATCATTTGCTAAATACACAATTAAAAAAAGTATACTCTTTGCGTGACCTCGGTGTGGTTCTAGACTCGAAACTTCACTTTGATGTCCATGTAAACAACATTATCAACAAAGCCCTTAAAATGTACGGTTTTATTATGCGCAACAGCAAAGATTTCAAGCGTCCATCAACCTATAGATACTTATATATATCGCTGATTAGGCCTTGTCTGGAGTTTGCTACTATCGTATGGAATCCCTATTACGCGAAATACATTGACTCGATTGAGACTGTTCAACGCAAATTCCTAAGAGCTCTGCATTACAGATGCTATCACAGCCACGGATCGTATGATACGTTGCTTGGGAATTATAAACTGTTAACCTTAGAATCCAGAAGACTGCTTCTCGGAGCAATGTTTCTATATGGTATTGTCCATAACAAATATGATTGTTCAGACTTAATAAATAAACTTTGTTACATCGTTCCGAGGACAGTTGTGCGTAGACAAGCGCGTCCATACCGCTTACTATCTATTAATGTTAGGCAAGTCTGTAAGTCTAATGCTGGATTTCGCGCTCCTCTGCGCCAGCTTGTGGATTCCTACAACACTAGATTCGAAAGCATTGATATTTTTAATCTAACAGCACATCAATTTAGAAAATCTGTAGTTGATTCTATCTTAGCTTTATAGTTGTATACATTTAGTTTTTATTTTATTTTTTTTTTCTTCTCTCGTTCTATCCCATAAACATCGTTACTAAAAAGCATTAATTCAGTCATTTATCTTGCACTCATGTACTCTGTTTTTATTTAATTTTTTTTTCTCACGTAGCATCAACATATTAGTAATAGGTGGATAATGTTGTTGGTAGTATGATAAGTACTTTGTTTAATTAGTAGTTAATTTTATAATATTTAATTGTACTCCTGTTTTTTATCCCGAAATAAATAAATAAATAAATAAATAAATAAAAATCAAAACAAGTGAATTATGAATTGAGATTGATTAACGTATAACTCTGTAAGACACAAACAAGCTAATTATAAAGGTTTAATTAATCATTAAATAAACATTTGAAAAGCCAACTGCTAATACCACACTTGTGCATGTTCATAAAACATATTCATAGTTGGTTGCATTCTAATTCGCGCATATAAATTATTGTTATCAAGCTAAGATCTGGACAGTGAAAGGTTACACACAAAAGGGAACGTAGATAATTAAGATAAATGTAAACGAGGCTGTCAGTGGCAGTCTTTGATAGACAGTGGGTGTGACATGAACATCAAAGATCTCTATTTGTACTCGCTCTAGTTTCGTAACATGTATCTGGAATGCGGCGTCACAATCAAATGCTGACAATGTCGACAGTGCTGTCATGTTGAAAGCTTTAGAGAGAGTATGGACAAGTGTAAACAGGCATAAGTAGATATATGTCGTTTCTTGGCTGACCGATGATGACATTGATTGATCAAATATCGAGTGACGGAAACAAGTCTTTGATTTTATTAGCATCGTCGAATAAAATCGATTGAACGAAATAGATTAATCAGTTGTTAGTTACAATATTTACAAGGAGACGAATTTGATACTTGCTAACGAAAGATTTTGAATACCCAACTGTGGCAGCGAATTCAACGAGATATCTAAATTTTAATCTCGCAGCGTTATTACTAACCCAACCCATTCAACTTAAGTCAGTTTAAACCAGAGTTATTTTTGTTCCAAGAAATGTTAATTTTGTACATTAAATATTCGTGAAATAAGGGCTTTATCGTAATACATAATTTGTGGTAACTGGCTAGTTTAGCTAGTCTCGACCGCTGACAGCTGATCTAAGTGGGTTAGTTAGGACATACGTGAATATAAACATTTATATTTATTAGAGGAAATTATGCTAACCAAGGGAATGATAAATTGTACTAATTTAGTTTTACTAACTGTAATTGATTCCAGGTTCTGGTACTCGTATATAACGTCTTATTTAACTCTAGCTTTTGCCCGCAGCTTCACCCGCGTGATGGATGGCAGAAAATATCGTACTGCTGGGATTAAAAGTACCCTATGTGTTAATCTAGATTATACACGTGTGCCAAATTTCATCCAAATTCGTTAAGCCGCTTTTGCGCCAATCCGAAACATACATCCAGACAAACGGACAAAAAATCTAAAAACTATATTTTCTGTATCAGACTCGTCCCCACAGCAATTACTATACTTACACCTCGCAGTAACAACTCTCATTACTTTTTTTTTTTTTCAAAAAATATACAAAGTGCAGTTTTAACTTCGCCATACCTACACATTGCTTAGAGATTTTCGAGGTATCTTTACGTTAATGAATTGCTCCGTGACTCTTGCAGTCGCGTGGTTATAATAATCGTGTATCAAAAAGCGTGACTGGCTGAAACTTTTTATTTTATATACATTTGCATATATTACATTATGTAGTGTCAGAACCTCTAAATAATTTCACTGTCTGAAGTAGCACTTGGAAGTATACTTAATAATGGTTATAATATTTGATTTATCTGATCTGATATGTTAGACCTCAGATATAGATTGTAATATTTAGAAGAACAGGTTTTAATTATTAAAGTTATTTCTGCTCCATCTACTCGTACTTACATTATCTATTGCTTAGCAAATGGCTAATTAAAACCAAATACTCATCAGCCCATCAGCTCATTATACCTTATATAATGTTTTTTAGGGTACCTCAAAAGGAAAAAACGGAACCCTTATAGGATCACTTCGTTGTCCGTCTGTCTGTCTGTCTATCTGTCAGTCTATCAAGACCCTTTTTCACAGGAACGCGTGGAGGTATCAAGTTGAAATTAATATCAAATACTTAGATCTATGGTCCCTTGGAGTTCTAAAAAATCAAGCTTTTATGTCAACGCAATAAAATTTAAACAACGCAATAACAAAATATGGTCAGTTATGGCACATATTTTGATACTCGCAAGTAAATCATAACCTATAGGGTACTTCCCGTTGTGCTAGAATTATGAAATTTGACAAGAAGCAAGGTCTCACGGACAAGTAAAGGTAAAATATTTTTTTGGGATTAAGTACAATGTTGAGTTTGTTTTTGGGATAAATTATTTTCTACTACGGAACCCTTCATTGTGCGTGGTTCGACACGCACTTGGCCGGTTTTGTACTAATTGTAGTAGTGTTTGTTTGCACTGCTCATGTCCTAGTGGTAATTGGTTGGCTTACCATAATAAATTATGTATTACGTAGGATTGTTTTTGTTATATGGTAGGTAATATCCACTTAAATATTTGGGCCAGACCAGCCAATTACCGTCTAATGGTACTATTAGTTGATATTAGCACAAAAACGGACAATTTGCAATTCGTGATGACCGTAGGTTCCGCTTAAACACAAAAAGTAAATCCGGTACACAGCAGGGTAATTAATATAATAGTTTCAAGTGCCACGTTTTTGCACTAATAAAACTTTTTACAATGAAATGAGATCATGGATCATGGAACACATCAGCTAATCACAATAACTTATTTTTTTCAATCACGTACCTATAACTAATTGGCATCTCAAATTGACTGCTTTGTCAAACAAATCTGTGTATTTATTTTGTTTCTGCTCGGTTGATAAGAAACTCAATGTAAATATACATTGAGGTACCTACGATAAAACTTGCCAATGAAGAACAAAAATGTAGTTTAAATTCATATTCATTTACTCTTTTACATACAGTACCTATAGCGAGCATGAATTGGAAATTAATAAATTGGTATTTACATATTCTTTCCTTTTCTTCAAATATTTAACACCTCTAAAGAGTAGATAGGGTAAGTCCGTCTCGTGAGCTCTAAAAAGTTATGAAGCATTTACGAGTGTTATAAGTAGATAGTTCATGGAGGAGTCAAATAACTTTATACCTATACTTATGTTTACTTAACTATAACCGGTCAAGTGATGTGACCACTTTTATGACTATTTCAATAAATATAACCAGGAAGTAATACACACATTAATTAATAATGTAATCAGCAACAAGTATGAGCACATACCTTGTAATTGCACTAATAACTTGTATAATTACCATTTCATAATTATTTATTTATCTGTTTAAGCACGGAACGTTCAGTGCCTTTACTTATTACAAGTATGTGATGAGTACATTTACATAGTCCTGCAACAATTCAATGGTTATGCAAAGTCATTAACTTCTTATGTCACTTAAAGGATTACAAAACAAGTGTTGGTTATTTATCGTATTTATTTTGCTATTCAAAGATGTCCGCGTATTCTTTAGCGATACGCCCACTCAGAGGTAAAGTTATTATGTCAGTTTTTGCACATATTGTGAATTTGACACGATGTATTTATTATTTACCTAGAATTGCTTATGAGACCTAATGAATGAAGTTTTGCTTCCTCTTACCTTATTAGGAAATCAGGCTTCATTCTGGTTAATGGTATTCAAAACAAAAACATTGCTGAATTTAAAATAGCGTGTATAAATAATGAAGATAATGATGTTCGCCGAAGTCGAATGACTTAAGAGATTTTACTTTGTCATAATGCGAGGATTCTATAGACGGGTGACCACACAGATCGCATTCAGCTTCTTGCGTTTACATATAAGTATGGCAAGTAAACCTCGGTTGCATGATGCGTCGCCATTAATAGGCGTTGTCCTCAGGGTCAAATAAACGATTAATGTCATGGTCAAAAATTTAACACGAGGAAGAGACGAATGTGAAAACATGAATGGAATTTGAGTTTGAATGTAGTTCAGTTTATGACCGGTTTATTGGCCGTAAAGGTTCCAAGCGCAGCTGGTAGGCGTAAGATCCTGTTTGATTATCTGGTTTATCAAGTGTGAACTATGGGGTTTTTCGATTGGGAAATCCTCAATTACCATCAACTAAGTATGGCTCACCCACTATTGTTTGGAAGTAATGTATTTGTGTCGAAACTCCTCGTTGTTAGGTTAAACCTTTACGTGATTTACAACGTAACATGCGTACAATTATCTTTGATAGTTAGTAATTAGTTGATAGTAACGGGAAACTCTTTGAGCGTGTAGCGATTATCTAAATAGCGGTTGTTGACGGAGGGGTTACGTTAGTCAGCGGCCTTCAGCTTTCACTATCGCGACATGTAGACGACGACTACGCGACGCGCGCTGCATTCACTCGGCGTGTGCGCACGCCCGCGCCGCCGCCCCGGCACGGTTTACGTGATCTCACGTTAATTTGAACTGTTTTCATCTTCAATTTGATAACAATCGAGACAATTGAGAGATTTATACCTTCACACACCAATAAGGCATCAATAGTAATGAGATGTTATATGAGTATGATAAGAATTTGGATTTATATGGTGTGTCCAATTGGTGTTTCCATCATTTCCGAGAAAGTTTTAAATTCAAATATGTATACTACCAGTACCTAGTGCAGAAACCCGGTATAGTCCCACATGAAAACATTAACCTTCATTTATAGGAAGCTAGTTAGAAATATTATCATTACTTGTGTGCAATGACATTTAAATGTCAAAAATTGTCCCGGAATTAAACGATTTTCGATTGCTGTATTAGCTGAGACGGGCATGATTAATAGGTCAGGTATTACGATTTTTTAGTAGATGTGTTAGTCGCGAACTGGAATCTTTTGTCACTGTCCTTTCTCTTTAAGTACAAGTACTTATGTTGGATTTAACGCATTGAAGCACAATAGGTCCATTGTTTCACAGTTTGTCATAGATGCGACGAAATGAACGGTGGGTTTGACTTTCTCGAGCTTTTCCGAAAGCTTTTTTTTCTGTTTTTCAATACCTATTTTTTATAAGTCATCAAGCAAAGGACAGTTCACTCAAAAGTGTTGACTACTTAGTCGTTGTTTCTTCCTCTCAGTTTTTGCTTGGCAAACGACCAAGGTCTGCCGCCAACAGGAACGTATGTTACCTATGCAGGCAAGTAGTTTCTTTATCATTGAGTGATCGAGTTTATAGCATAACTCTAAGTAATAATTTTAAATGAATTAGGTCAATAGGTACTTGACTTTGGTATAATGACTCATAATAACTAACCCTTGCAAATCATACATCTTTTTTATCATTGCGATTTAATTTTAAGATATTATTATACCCAATGTAAAACCACATTACTAAAGCCGTTAGGTATAGTAATACTTAAAAAACTTTTATTAGCCATATTATATCTTAGAAAATTAGTTGAAACTTATCGAGCTTCAGTTTTTGCTAGATGATGTAAACATTTTTGATTCGTGAGCACTCGTAAAAAGTGCACAAAGTTTTGCAGTTTAGAACCGAATTCTTCCTCAAAAATATATAGTTAGTATAGTTTTAATTAACATACTAAGGTAAGGTAGGTATTAAGGTAGGTAGGTGTGCGTGTGTGCGTGAAGTTAAGATTTTACGCAAGTTCAGTGTGAGTCAAGGGCTCTGATTGCAATTATCAAATTATAACTTACGTCACGTTATACAGCCTTAACCTTACGTCTCCGAGTATTCGAAAGTGGGTTTAATTGTTTCTTTAAACATTATTTACTGGTTTTAATATATTCTGATTATGCACATTTTATTTTGGAAAATTATAATTTACATTTTCTATCTGATTTAGATTATGTTTTTACTTTAGAATTCGTATGTATTGAGAAAGTCTAAACTCATATTTATTTTGCTTACATGAACGTGGGTTATAATGTGTCATGCTTATAATTTTCGAATAGTCTCGTGGAACTTTCACGGTATGATTTGACTGATTTACATAATGCTAGAATAACTTTTGTATGTATCAAGATATTTATATATCTAGGTATATGACAAAAAAACCGGCCAAACGCGTGTCGTACCACGAGCAATGAAAAAAAAAATGGTAATGGTGGTGGTGGTGGTGGTGGTGGCGGTGGTGGTGGTTGGTGAATGGTTCCGTAGTTGAAAAGAATTTATCCCAAAAACAAACTTATAAAAATCCCAAAAAAAAATTTTTTTATGTGATAAAATTTCAAATTTACAATTTTCCTTTCCTTGTGCTGTGAGACCTTGTTTCTTGCCGGATTTCATGATTCTAGAACAACGGGACATCATCAACATCGGTTTTGATTTATAATAATTATTATAAAAATATGTCGCATAAATGGCCGTGTTTTTTTCATGCGTTGATTTAAAAGCTTGACTTTTTTAGAGCTTCAAGGGACCATAGACTTACGTATTCGATTTTAATTTTAACTTGACACCTCCACGCGCTCCAGAGAAAAAGAGTCTTGACAGACCAACAAAGCCAACAAAGCCAACAAAGTGATCCTATAGGGGTTCCGTTTTTTCCTTTTGAGGTACGGAACCCTAAAAACGTGCACATTCGTTACCAGTCAACGCCGATTCGAAATCATCTACAACTGAACTACAGTTTGATCTAGAGAGATTAGATTGAGAAGCAAGAACTTTTAATTAAAAATTACAAATGATGTAAATATAATTCAATTAACCGTATTAAACCGAGACAACTTCAATAATTCTTATACACGTAAAACGATTGAACCTTGACCCGTAGGAAGCGGAAGTGCAGTCAAGGTCGCGGGGAAATGTTGGCAGGTGTCGTGACTGCTGCGCTGCGCACGCGTCTAAAATGTCAAGATCTCGACGTCACTACAATGAGTTCACGCGCTAATGATCGTGATATCAAAGTGATACACTTTAAAGTGGAGCTGTTACTAACGCCTACACGCAACAGGTTGTGTTTCCGTGTATTCTTATTTGATGATCGCTATTTGGTTTATAAGCATTCTAATGAAGCAATAGTGTTTTTCGTTCTGAGCAAGTTTACAATGTGAACTGTTTTTTTGGTTATCTTTAAATATTATTTGCGGTTTAGCATAATGCGGGTGACATGACAGATGAAGGAGAGGGTAAATTTATTTAATTTACTCAATCTGCCTGCCTAGCCTTTTCCCAATTATGTTGGGGTCGGCTTCCAGTCTAACCGGATGCAGCTGAATACCAGTATTTTATATGAAGCGACTGCCTATCTGACCTCCACAACCCAGTAACTGGGTAATACGATACCCCTTGGTAAGACTGGTTGTCATAATTCGGGCTTCTGACGACCTGTAACGACTGCCAAAGACCCACGAATGACAGCCGGGACCAACGGCTTAACGTGCTTTCCGAGGCACGGAGGAGTCTCGATATGTAAAGATGGTCACATTTATTTAATTTACTAATACAGTTATAAAATATTCAGTTGTAATATTGTATATCGCGGTAACGTACAAGAGTGAAAAAACCGGTCAAGAGCGAGCCGGACTCGCGCACCGAGGGTTCCGTTCCGATTTCTGAAAAAGTGTGCTATTTAGAGACATCGTTTTATTTTTCCTGTAATGTTTACATAAACTTCTATCACATAGAATAATTACTTCTTTTTATCTTCGCAAACTTCGGAGATAAGGGGTATTTTTTTTTACATTTTTCATCAAAAGTCGAAAACTATGCGGCCTAAAAAAAATTATGTTTTTTTTTTTAAAATGTGCAAACAGCGCCCTTTCATATGATACCCCACATGCCCTAGTAGCCCCACTTTGAATTTTTAAGACCCCCTTTCAGTCCCTTTTACAAAAGAAATATAAATATTTTTACTTCTTTCTTATTTGCAAAATAGTTGGGTAAACGTTTTAGAGGCATGAGGAACAGGGTGTAAAGTTCACTCATCCTCTATTGAAAAGGGAGGATCCTCCGACCAGACGGGTGTTGTGTCTGGTGGGCCACTGCCCGACGGTTGATGTCGGGACGTTGTATTTAAGCTAATCGCGTGGTAAACTCTAATTGCGCGATGCAGGTTTGCGTGACGTCATGTCATTGATGCGTAGTTCATATGTGGCGATGCAGATGCCGCCACAAACGTCATCTAAAACTATTCCAAATTTCAAGTTGATAGCATTAGTAGTTCTTGAGATATCCAGCTGTGACAGACAGACAGACAGACAGACAGACTGAGTCACACCATAAGGGTTCCTTTTTTACCATTTTGGTACGGAACCCTAAAAAGGAACGGTTCGTCTAATGTCACCCGCACCATGCTACACCGCAAACAGGTTCGCTAAGACCAAGCTCGCTACATCATCGCATAAAGTTTAGGTATCTACATAATAACCTAACCAAGGCCTAGTAGATAAGGTTATTATCAAATCATAAGTCTGTGGACTGGGTGCTGAATACAATAAAATGGAAAATTAGGAAGAGGATCTGTTTCGTAGGTATGTTATCGTGAGAAACCAATGGATGAATATAGGTACGCTCCACATAATTGACAAAAGCTTAAAAGATAATTAAGTAATTCAATTAATCTTTTATAGTGTCTAAAGTCATCTGCTAAACAATTATTGTTTAGCAGATGACTTTAGACACTATAAAAGATTCTTCATATAAATCACGAATTATTATAATTCGTGATTTATATGAAGGTACACCACAGGGCATCGCGCACGTTTGTTGTGAAATGCATTTCAAGGATATCTAAGTAAATGATCTATGCAATAAGCTTATCTTCTGCCTTGATCAATACGATATGATTTGAAGAAAACCTGAAGCTAGAAACGTGTATGATACTATCAAATAATTCTTATTATTATTATAAAGAGGTATTTCTGAGGTTGTATATAGGGGTAGGTTAATCTTCGGAACTACTGATCCAATTCCGAAAATTCTTTCACTAATGGGTAGCTATGTATGTACAATATTACCGAGTGTCAAATGATATATATTTTATGTGACTCGGATGAAATCGCGGGCAGAAGCTAGTTTTGTAAATACACATGGGGGCGTAATCTGCAAATAATCCGTTGCTGACAAGCAGGCTAAGTTTAGACTTTATGTCTATGCCGTGAATCCTGTTCATGTTCTATGAACATTAACGATATGTATACAAGCTCGTAATCGCAATTCGTGACTGATCCACACGCGGGATGTACTTGGTGACAATAAAAACACATAGTAACCAGTACACATCCTAGTTGCACAGATACACCAGATTATTCCACCAGATTCTTACGTGTATGGTAATAGAGACCCTGGGCATTTACGTGAAGGACCAGAATCCTTTGTACAAATATGACAGACAGTATAAATTGTGTTGCCAACTCTGTGTATGTATGCACGCGTGTTTTATACATCCGCCTATAATGTCTGTAACAATAATATTATCGTTTTCTACTAACTGGAATCAATTAAAATTTATGTAAAACTACACAATTGTATTACGGATCCTAACATGGTTAGTGGTTTTATTTTTTTTTTTAAACTTGTTCTAGAAAAAAATTGGAAATTAATACAAAATGATAAATAAGGTCATAAACATTTATTTGATTTTAATGTTTTGATTTTTTTAATGACATGTTTTTATGTGATTTTTTTTACATATATAATATAATGTGTGAATTATGGACTTGGTCTGAAATAAATGAATTAATAATAATAATAAACATATATTATAAGTATATTTATAGAGATATTTATTCCAGTTACACTTCAAAGTTTCAAATCAATACGGGAATCGCTACGCAATAATATGCAACATTAAGTGGGAACTGGGTAGCTTTGGCTACCTATTTATGCTTAAAAAAAATGGTTATTTACTTAATACAATTTTGAATTGTATTCCCACTAGCCTACATTGTGTCCCACTGTTGGGCCATTAAATTATGCCAAATAAAATAAGTAAGAGGATGATGTCGCTAAATTTTTATAATATACTAGCTGACCCGACAGACGTTGTCCTGTCCCAATTTCAATATTCCCCTAAAAAATCCACTTTTAGTTTTCCAGAATTTTCCAATTTTCCCGGCAACTTTTCCAATTTTTCTCATCGTTTAAACCTTCCCTGGACTACGTCAAACATTTCAAAACCAAAATCAGATCGGCCCAGCCGTTCTTGAGTTATAAAACTACAACGAAAAGTGGCATTGATTTTTATAGATATAGATTATTAACTTTCATTTATACTTAATTAATAATTTATAGTTAGTTAATATTATTAACACAAACGGGATATTTACCATGTTAGTGACCATGACAGTTTAAAAACTTATACTTACTTAATGTTATAAAAGAAATTACGAAAAATCACTTATAAGTACATATATTGTTGCACCCGGATGCGGATTGCAAGTTTTTATTTTTACTTTAGAAATATATAATCATCAGGAAACGCCTACACAATGGATATATTACGAAATTATGATAATACTTCTTTGGAATAATGGACTCTAAAATAGTCATAGAAATATTTTATAGTCGTATTTTTCACTATAATTACCACTATTATATTAATTGATGCTGGCTGTTAAACGCTTTTCTTGTAAACAATTAAGTACCTAATATTTTACGATGACAACTTAATTTCAGAGACATTATATCCGTGAACGCAGATACTGATTTTATGTGCGTAGCTATTTATGATTATAAGCTAAGTAAAAAACGTCAGTTAAAAAAATAAGAAAAACTTTCGCATTTTTAAGATTAATTAAAAACAGGGATTATGCGTTATCATAGGTGTTGAAAGTAATTGAATACCTAATAGATCCGCCACTGATTCGGCTAATTTAGAAAGGAAAATATATTAGACATACCTACATTATCTACCGGTTTTTTACTCAATGTAGAAGTCGTTTATTTTGCAAAAGAGGAAAATATTAGAAAATCAATTAGAAAGTTACCAGGATCGCAGGAGGCTAGCGTAATAATCTGTAGTACCGGAACCAGCATCAGTAGGAGCCAAGTTCGACTCTGTACAGTATCTGGCGCAGCCATCTTGTTTGCTTAGAACCTGGAAAAAAACAAAAGACAACTGAAAACTGTGATGTTTGAGAGTTTTTTCACAAATATGTAATAAAACTGCATTCTCTTAAAAATTATAAGGTCCGCTTCACAGGGACTGATTAACATAGATACAGAGAATTTATATTAGTATCAGATAGATAGATAGATAGAATACAAACAAAAAAGAAAAAAAAAAGAGAAGAAAGAGACTATCAGTTCTGTGTATAACGTGGTATAACCTAATATTTATAAGCGCAGAGTATTTGTGGCTACGCAGCTTCTGCGTAGCTGCTACGCGGCTGCTACGCCGCTTCTGCGTAGCTGCTACGCGGCTACTACGCCGCTGCTACGTCGTTGCTACGCGGCTGCCTCGCAGTGCATAAGTCATTCTAACGCTTTTGTGTTAACACTAAATGCAAAGACACTTTAAAATGAGGATTTAGCATAACAATCTTATTGTTAGACTGTTTTGAATTTATAAATCTCTAAACATTTCCATTGATATAAAACAACACCGTCAGAGGAGCTCGTGGCTAAGTAATAACAGCCGCACGGGTCGATCCGTCAGGTTAAGCTACGCTTGCCGGGGTTGGTCAGTGGATGGGTGACCATCTTTACATATCGAGATTCCTCCGTGCCTCGGAAAGCACGTTAAGCCGTTGGTCCCGGCTGTTATTCGTGGATCTTTGACAGTCGTTACGGGTCGTCAGAAGCCCGAAAGTCTGACAACCAGTCTTACCAAGGGGTATCGTATTACCCAGTTACTGGGTTGTGGAGGTCAGATAGGCAGTCGCTCCATGTAAAATACTGGTATTCAGCTGCATCCGGTTAGACTGGAAGCCGACCCCAACATAGTTGGGAAAAGGCTAGGCAGATTGATTGATAAAACAACACCGTCTGAAGTATAAGACTGAATGGTAAACCTAAACTACAACACGTACTTTGAGATAAAACAGTTTATAGGTAGTTTGTAATAGTGTACCATGTACGTAACATCGCTTTGAAATGTCGCCGCAGATTTGAAGACAGCCTGACAGCCTGCCTTTCATAAAACGTCGGTGCCCAATATGGCTATACTAAATTGACACAAAATCCTCAGCTGTTTTTACGACTGTTATGTTACTGGGCAAAGCAAAATATAAGTACCGGTAGCACTTTACGAATTCAACATTTTGCAAATTCAACTTTGTAGTCCAGGTTTTATTACATAGGCAAGCACCTATTCATTGTTAGGCTCTCCATCAAAGACTATATTAAAGTAATGCATTTATAACGCTTTGAAAGACACTATACGGCTATAGCAGTAGTAACAATAAAACATCTATTGTGTCACGTTAGTGCCCTTCGAAGCGTTAATCACACAACAATTAGCTACTTAGCTTTTAGAATTTCATTATACTAATTAAGAAGACCAACCAACCTTGGCATTTTCCGTTCATCACTTCTGGAGTATGTTCATAGTAGTATTTTTTTACCACTTTAATTTTATATCTTATTGAAAACACAGAATTATTTATTAAATTAAAAGTTAAACTGTAGAAATTGTGACCAATAAAAATAAATGACGACATTAAATTTGAAGTTCAAATAGCCCCAAAATAACATTCCGATTTCAAATTACTTAGGCATAGAGCACAAAAAAGAGTAATTAATTTGAAATTGCTATGTTTCCTTTTTTTAACATAGGTACTGGCTGCTTTTTTGTGTTGCAGTTGTATGTTTAAAAGAAGGTTGATGTCGAACTATAATAAAATTTTTGATCAATATGTTGAAGATAAGAGTAATGGCCTACCTATTTTAATATTTACTAAATTATTGTAAGTACCTACACAAAAACCATAACATTTTAACTAAAAGGTCAATGAACTGTTTAAGTCCACGAGGTGTCAGTTGTTTTTAGCGGAAGTTCACGCAGCAAGCCTTTGTGCCTACTGTAATTTTCTGAGTCATTTAACTGACATTTCTACCTGTGTCAACAATTTCAGAAATGATTAACGTCCTCAATGGTATGTTAAGCTTCGTTAGTGTGAATTTATTAAGATTGTTATTTTATACTTTAATACTTATCTTTCAATGAAATACAGTGTAGGTTTTTAAGGTTGTAACTAGAGCAAAACGTATTAGGTAAGTACTTAACGTAAACCTTGTGTTAAAGATGAAGCTTGCAGGTATAATATTAGCAATAAACAATTAACCTAATTACATTACACGGTGTAATATCCCATAAAATATGGCCTCTATACTAGATTTACATATCAACAGTCTTGCAAAGTTACTTATGTTAGTAAAGCAGAGACATGATATCTTAATGTAGATCGAAACCTTATGTTCTGTGGATAAACGACTTATGTATGTATTAAATGTCTAATGCCTGGTTTCAGAGGTTTTTAAACGGAGTTTATCCATTCGACAGTGATTATTGGTTCAATATCGTGTTTCTGACCACGTCGTTAAGGCAGAATTTAGCTTAAAAGTCGAGTGAATTACTATCGAGGTTTTATCTGAGGACCTAAAAAACCGAGCTTAGAGAAGAAATTTCCTTAACCCCTCACGTGTCTGAGTTTGGGCCACCGCACCGTAGGCGCGGGCTTGCGAACGGTGAGTAGCGGGTAGCTCGCCGTCCGGTAAGGACCAGGGGGTCTACTCCCTAATCACGAAGTCCGTAGTTTCGGCCTTCGTTACGGGCGTTTCCTACTCCGTATCACCTATGGACTATGGACGTATGAAAGGTTCGGGGCCCGAACGAAGTATGAATGGCAACACGATACGACAGTTGTCCCTACTCCCGATGTGTTTTTGCCCGTCCCAAAAATTTAACTTATACACTTGTTTTGATGGACGTTAAGTCAGACGGATGGATAAGCGGACGGACGGATAAACAGACGGACTTAGGGAGTAGGCCCCCAGGCCCGAGTCAAAGGCGCGTTGAGTTCCACGCGCGCCTCAAAGAGATGTCAGCAAAAGATGGGGTCCAATAGGGCCGACGCCGCTGGTGTCGCGGGTAGTTTAAAAAAGATACCGTGGCCCTGGCATAGGCAACTGAAGGAACACGCCCTTCCGCTCCACCCAGAGCGGGAGAAGTTATTTGATGATTTCCCATCCTCAAAAAAAAAAAAGCTTATATATCTACTATGTAAAGTTTTGTCCTTATGCACACATGGAGTGCATTTGACACGCGGGGGGAGGTGGTTAGTTGCGAACTCCATAGGTGCACAACTACTGATGATGATTGGTTTTCCATCGGATGATATTTTTTACGTATATATATATGCGATATAAGCTTATATACCACTATTTAAAGGTTTTTCCTTATGCACACATGGGGTACATTCGACACTTGAGGGGTATAGATAATTTTGTCGAATCAATAGATATTTAGAGTTTAAACTCCGTTTAAGAATTCTTCAGAAACCGGGCATAAGCCCACATTCAATCTTGCTAAGTTAGCTGCTAAAACTTAGAAATAAATGCTAACATAATATCACACATTTATAATTCCTGAAGGGTTAGACACACCCACATTTCGCCAGTTGTGTTTAAGTCCCATGTAATAGAGGGCTTGCCTATTGCCATCATCCGGGCACAAATCCAGACTCCGGGCTGGAACTGAGAAATTCCTGATGAGAAAATGCTGCCCGACCTGGGAATTGAACCCAGGACCTTATCCTCAGCATTAGCGGTTGCAACCACTAGACCAACGAGGCAGTAGAACTAACTTGCTATGTAGTTATCCGGAAAAGTAACCGACATAGCTAGCGGAATCAGCAAACTGAAGTGGCAGTGGGCTGGCCATGCTTGTCGAAGGACCGATGCCCGGTGGAGCAGACGGGTCTTGGAGTAGAGACCGCGTATCGGTACGCGTAGTGTGGGACGCCCCCAGCTACACAGACCGACGACCTGAAGAAAGTGCGGAAGATGCGGAAGGTGGAGGACGGTGTTGTGGCGCAGCCTGGGAGAGGCCTATGTCCAGCAGTGGACTGCGATAGGCTGAGTTGATTGAGTTTATTGAGGTATTGAAGTTTGGTATGGGACAGCTGATAATTTTTTCTCGATTAGATGTTGGTCCTATGCAGAAAGTTGTTTAGTTTGATGGTCTGTACCACACCCTTTTTCAGCACACCTTTCTAGTACAACCTGTATATATTGCTCTAAAACCTGCTAAGCTAATATTACTATTAATCAAGTTTAGGTTTAGTTAACGTTACAAAGCACCTGTTCTTACGTGATTTATGGTCTAAACCTACCCGAGTCGTAAATTTTACAACAAGATAATGCTTGTTTACGAATAATAAACAACGAATTTTATTATATTAGAACGACCAAGCAATGTGTAAATCTCATATTGACCAGTTCTACTCATAATAGTAGAGGTTGTATCTAAGCAGGGACGTTCACTTGCCTCTCGAGACATGAATATTAATAAATCTTGAGGCCGATTCACACCTAGCTGCGATTAAAATCATGTTTAATATATTACAAAGCAACAAACGGTAATGAGGTTTTTACAAAGTTAGTTGCTGTATGCAAAATACAAACAATGCGTAGGGAGAAACCGTCGAATAAATAAAAATAATGTCATTCAAACGACGCACGACGTCAAGACACGTCCAGTGGATAATTATTTTGCGATGTGTAAATCGACCTTTATTTAATATAACATGTAAATAGAACTGGATGAGTGTCTAGTAGTGTTTTTTTTATAGAAAGACATTATTTGTCATTCAAACTTTGACCTTTTGTGCCGCCAATCGCTTTTGGATATCTCTTACTTTCAGACCTCTTGACCGTAATTGTTTTTTTCTTTATTTAACTACAAACTGTGGTTGCACCTGTAAACTTATAGGTTTAAAAAGACAAACGAGGTGCATGGCATCTGGAAGTGTCTCGGTGCTTATGTCAAGGACTCAATGTTGAGTATTGATGAGGAATCAATATTTTTTTTAATTCGAACTGGTTTAATATTATTAAAATCACGTGAATTTTCCGCTTATTAATAAGCTATGTATTACTATTTTTTGTTAATAATTTTAAAGATTTCTTGCACAACAATAAAAAACGTTTAAATTACATATATGTTAATCAAACAAAGGTATATTAAATGTGAAATTGGGATTTAAAAGCCGTAGATTTACTCATACTTTTTATATACTACGGCAAATTATGCCAAGTTTTATGAAAAAGCTTATGAGTCTGTGTAGTGCCAAGAGCGACAGTACGTTGCCTGGAACCAACTTGCAATATTCCGACGGCTCTCAACATCTCTTCTCGTGTTAAATGATGTCGTCGCTCCATATCGATGCAAATTTTTTCAGTTCCGATGCGGTTTGTAAAAACAGTTGACAGTAGATTTTCTATTTTTAATCAAAATTTAAAGAAAAATTTTCATTCAAATAGTGAAATTCACAAAATAATTAATAACGATCCAAAAAATTTAAAATTATAATCGATACTCTAAAACGTAGGTACTTGATCCCCACTTTTGATGTGTGTATATTCAAACAAATGTACTGTACCTACCTACATAATCAAACGAATATATAGAATTTAGAAGGGACAAACTGGCTCCAACTGACAAGTGTACGATTGAACCAAAAGGCTTTATAGATTTACAGCCATGTACCGAGCTCATTAGCTTGTATAATGACAAGATATCACAAGGACGTCGCCTCATGCCTCACTCGGAAAGATGTACACCGAGATGTCTGGCCTACATTATCATACTGACTTGTGCAATAGCAGATTCACTCGCATAGTCACCAGTAACGTAAGTACACGAAGGTATTACGTTAAACTTTGTTCACAGATAAAACACGTCGCGAATAAAAACTAAAAACACAAAATGAAATCGTAAGTGATGATATTTAAGACCTATTACAGAAAGGACGAAAGCTACCTGAATACTAAGCAGAAAGGTTCGACCAATTAGCATTCCAAACAGAGCATAGATTTAGGTATTCCCCAACTTGAAGTTCAAGAGCTGGCTGAACATGGTAGGATTAGACGAACAATGTTGCTGGCTTTGTAATATATTAGATGAGGTCGGGCGAAACAATAACATTCCTTGAATACCAAGTCTTAAATGAAGTGTTTTGGCCAAGTATAGTAATTACAACAAAAGCCATTACATATCATAGACGTTAGTTTTTTCTCATGATGGTCCGATAAGTGTTTGAATTATTAAATAAAATAATGGTCGGTCATGTATAATTGCGCTTGGGCAAGCGGCGCGTGAATTTGACCCATTTGCAGACAAGGCCGACTTGCCAAACCGTCAGCCAGCATTGTGCTTATAGTGCAACTATATCTTCTGCCGCATCAGATATCTTTGATGCTCTTTGTGTTTTTGCACGGTAGTTTAGTTCGCAAATTCCTTTTAATCGTGACTCAGAAAGGATGGCTATGGCCTGTAGTGTATCACAAAATTCAATAGATCGATACGTATAGTATAACTGTTTTTGGGGAACCTTATGAGGAATTCAAAAGCCACAAAGGATGCTGGACTGGATGGAGACAAAATTGCCAACTGTACATGAACTCCGGCAGGGGCGGCAGGTTCTATCAAGGGCCAGAACATTATCAAGTTCATTTTCTTAGAATTTGAGTCAAGTGGGTCAGTTGGTGTAATGTCACCTTCGTTTCTTCGATCGTCCACTATTACTCAAATGTGTCACATATCACAAAGCAAATACCTACGTGATGTTTACCTTAAGAGGCCTTTTATCGTAAAAAGGTTATTCATTTTAAACTGTAGTGTTTTTAATTAAATTTAAAACCATATAAATGGCGATCTATTTATATTGTGAGGAGCTCGTAGCAAAGTAATAACAGCCGCACGGGTCGATCCATCAGGTTAAGCTACGCTTGCCGGGGTTAGTCTTTGGATGGGTGACCACATACCGAGACTCCTCCGTGCCTTCCGAGGCTGTCATTCGTGGATCTTTGACAGTCATTACGGGTCGTCAGAAGCCCGAAAGTCTTACCAAGGGGTATCGTATTACCCAGTTACTGGGTTCTGGAGGTCAGATAGGCAGTCGCTCCATGTAAAATCTGGTATTTAGCTACATCCGGTTAGACTGGAAACCGACCCAAACATAGGCTAGGCAGATTGATTTGATATGGCGATCTATTTACCTAAACTTTAAATTTCCATTAATTAAAAAATATAATTCCGTATATGGAGTTTTAATAATTTTCAAAAACTTGTTCGCCAGACGTGTCTAGGCGAATAAGATTTTAACGAGCAAATGCGACATACCAAATTTGTAAAGAAGTAAAAGAGAAAATTCACAAATTTACCAAAATCATTAGTTTGGATCGTCTATTATAATAATATAAGACTAGCAATCATTAAAACGGTAAAAGCATATTATTACAGGATAATAAATGCCGTGGGTATAATAGATTTGTAACTAACCCCTCACAATGTTCTAGAGATATAAAAACTTAACAACAAGCTATCGTAAAAAATCAATAATGAACAAGCGTGTCACTCGAAGAAAAACGTTCGTGTCTACTATGATCTCGTGATTAAATACGTCGAAGTGTGACATAATATTACATAACTGTACCTAGAAGTGCTGCATTTATTGTTTATGCATCGTACGACCTCCGGCCACCGCATGCGGCGGTGTATTGTAATAGGTCATTGGCAGGATGTCAAAGAGGATCCTGTCACCTCCGTGATTCACGCGGATTTCGATTCACCGAACACGATCGGTGGCGTTCGGGAAACACAAAGGCTCTTCAGTGAACTCATGCGGAAACTACACGGATACTAACGACTTGATAATCTAACGTAATGCTGATGAGTGTGCATTAATAGTTCCGTCTGTTTACAGCACATCCATTCTTGGTTAATAATGTATCTTTACTGTGCTAAATGAACGAGGGAGAAGTAAGGACATGTGAGCAAAGTTTGAGTATGATTAAGGATGGTGATGAAAAGACCAAACAAACGATGGGTGGATTGTATGAAAGATGATACGGCCAGAAAGGGGCAAATACTGAGAAGACAAGATATGTATTGTACCTCTGTCCAGTACTTCTCTTGTTGACGACCCTCTAGTCGTCTTATGGAACTACTCTCCTCTCTCTCCCCCTCCTCCTCTTTTCTCTTCTCTACTACTTACTTACTCCTAAAGAAGAAGAAGATATGCAGGAGCCTACACCAAAGAAATTGGGATAAGTCAGGAGGATCATAATAATGTAGACAAATCATGTTTGTACAATGACATACGAGTATTAAATTGCTTATATCCAGGTAAAAATATGTCATTACGGCTTTATATGATCATAGGTGTAGGTACTACAGAATACCCACATGTGGCCAAATATGCAAGGTATTTAAGTTACCTCAAGTGGCTCCAAGTGATCAGGACAGGAATAAGATTCAAGCCCGGTCTGTCAATAGGTTGAAATAAGTTGAAACATTGAAACTATTAAACTTTCCTTTACCTAAATATTTTGAAAGTGTCAAAAATTACACATAATATTGCTCCGTTCATTCAGCACGGGAAGCCAAGCAAAGTTGCACAACCACCTTGTGTTGACTTACTTACTTGCGATTTGTCACGTACCTTTATTTCTGCTCGCTGTAAAGGCGGAAACACTTTTGGATACACCGAATTAGAACAACCGACTCACGTTTAATAAAGTAGTTTATATATTCGCTAAATAATACTCATCAGTGATGCTGATGACTGATGAGTGATGAGTAAACCCTTTAACACAAAGGAGCACTAAAACATCAAATCCTTGAGCATTATTCAAATGCTGTAAGTTGCCATGTATTTAATAATGCATTAAGCGGTTTGTTCGGCCTTTATACATTTTGACAGGATGCCTTGATCCGTATCAGCTTTATCTTGCTTTGTCAGACCAGCTGATCTCGAAACGCCGGCCATACCCAGACCGGTCCGTACTTAACTGTTCATCTAATGTAACTGTTCAAACAAATATTGTAGGTGTGCGGAGCCAAAGTAAGGAGGACAACTAAAAGTATTGTTACAAAGTTTTCAATTAATATGCTAATTTTATTGTAGTTTCTTTTCTCCTGCGATGAAAAACGTGTGTTTCTAGTAGACAAACGAATTAGGACGATGGCCGGTGGACGGTGACTCCGGCGTCCAGTGTGATCGCGTCCTTGCGTTCACTACTGACGTTTGCGCCTACCTTATCATCTAATGTCATCGTCTAACGTAGAATGGACCACGGCAAGTAGAAAGGTAATAACACTCACCTCTTAATTACGAAAAAGCATCACTTTGGTGTACAAACTCGGTAGTTTGTTTCAGTCACGACACGCCATGCACTGTCACGGTAGGATGTTGTCAATGTACTAACACAATATAGTTCACACGAAAACTGTTTACGGAGCGAAAGCGGTTTATGTTTGTACGCGGAAGTGTGGGTAGTGGTCGGTGGTGTCGCGCCAGCGTCGAAGGCGGTCGACTCGCGCGCGGCTGCGTCTACGACTCGCGGCGACGCTCGTTTCACCGGCAGAGGTGTCGCGAGGAGAAAGTCTCGGCCGTGGTGCGCCGCGTCGGTTGGTGGACAGCGCCGCGACGTGGGGGGGTCGTGACGTCGACTAAACCAACAGCCACCTGAGCATTACCAGCGATTGCTTCACCACTCACGCAAGTCTTTGTTGGTTGCGTTGGGATGAACAGCTAATGAGGTGAATGATACCAACTATATATGATGTTATGAAACCTACCTGCAGTTCGAATTATTTTGGCAGCTTAAAATATCAGAGAATCAATAAAATTATTATAATCCAAAACGCTGACGGAATTTGATGAAATATTACTAACAACAGAACACCATGTTGATAAATAGTATTTAAATAAATGCAGTAGCCGTATAAACTGATACGAGCGTGTAAGCTTGCGAACGCAAACAGTCTTCATAAAACGAATTTGTAGTCTTTGGTGTCGTCTATTGTTTTTTCATATGAACTCGGTAACTGTTGTAAATGAATACGAATGAACGCAGCGGTCGACATATCGTATAATTTAACCAATTAGCCGATGTTCCCACGGAACTCCTCGCATCCCCTCGAGACGTGAACATACGCGAAACATGTTGAATGTATTGAACGAACAGCTCAATGAGAGAAACGTGAGATATAGGCGGACATGGCCCAATGATATATAGGAAAACATTTAGTTAATCATGATTTATAAGCATGTACTTAGTAGTGTCATAACTCACTAACAGTTGAAAGGGAATTAGGGCGTAGTTCCTTTGGCAAGGTAATAATTATTTCGATATGAGTGATTATCATCCCGGCTTTGAAATAAATTCATCAAGAGAACTGCCTATAGCAAGATCAATCACATGATGAAACCTAACGCTTATGACAAGAAGTATATCTAGCATATACAAAGGAAGCATGACGTATTATATATCAAGTAACAAATTAAAGAAGAGATACAGTTTGAGGAATCATCGGGGTCATTAAAAATATTTATTGCGGTAGTTAGCTTAAAGCAACAGACAAAGCTCGGGGGAGACGCGTTTTACATTCTTGATGACAAGTCACCCATTCGCCACACCAGGGACGGATTGGGATGACCCGATTCACTGTGAAAAATGTATTTATTTATAGTATTTCACTGTGACAGGGTACGTTCTTTCCATGGTAAAATAAGTTAAACTCACCGTGTTACGGCTCTTACAGACACGGAAAAATATCGCGTCGCGACGCGATATCGCCTCTGTCTGTAAGAGCCTTTATTCAACCAATGCATCTTTTCTAAATGTTCTGTATCATTACAAATTCCATTAATTTCAAATAATTTAAAAAATATTTTTGTCTCTAGCGAAACAATGATAATACAAGAAAACATTGTAAAAATTAGTTTCATGTTGTACCTAACAGCAATGAACAAAATAAGAAACTTTCTCAAGCCCCGATTACGTCCCTGCGACATCGGCAGCCATCTGTTTATACAATTATCGGTTAAGAGCGAGTCAGTGGCGTGCGCTGTTCTTCCTAAATGACTCCTTCATGAGCGATTTCCAGCGGGATACTTATTAGTGGGCCCCTATACGTCCCCGGATTAGTACGCATCCTACATCCGAAGTGATACTATCCCCGGAACACGCAAATTGTCATAGTATCTAGATTTTTATCATAGTTTAGTGATACTCCTAATATTCATAGCCATACAGCGTAGTTACACCGTACAACGAATTTTCGTAGCCTAAATTAGCCATACTTTAAATTTTTGACCAATGGAGAATTTCCTAAATTACCAATGTGCGGATGAAACATGGGAACAACGCATGTTCTCGGTGAGTTCTTACCAACATGCGGGCACGCAACCAGCGGTGAAGCAAAGGTGCCAGGCCAATGCGCGTGAGAGGGACCGGACGCAAAAGTTAGTATATTGCATGTGGAAGTTACTTTATTGATTTCACTTCCAGGACTTGATAATGTCGTTGTTTAATTTTTTTGCAATTTTCTTTCTATTTAAACTGTCATGCAGGAAATTAGCAGTTTATTTAATGGCATTGAATCTGAAATCGTCTGTAACTGACAGGTAGTGCATTATACAGGATGTATGAGAAAGATGTGGTAGGTACAGAACAGACCATCAAACTGAACAAATTTCTCCATGGGACCAACATCATAGTCGAGAAAAAATTACCAGCTGTCCCGTACAAAACTTCAATACCTACTCGACCCAAATGTATGGGACGGCTAATAATTTTTTTCGATCGAATGACCAACATCGCAATGTTGGTCATATGTAAAAAGTTTCTCAGTTTGATGGTCTGTACCAAACCCTTAAATTTGACCACACCATTCTGATACACCCTGTACATAATTATATATATATTTGTTGATTTTTTTAAAACTTTTGATTTGCACTATGTAATGCTTATTTAGTATAACGCATAGTATCTCTTTATATCAGAATATCCACGATTCTTCTGACTAACACCACAGCTAACACCTACTTTCAAATAATTATTAGAACTTACAAAATAAATGATGCTTTTTAATTGACAAGGTTATAATGATTGCTACAGTAAGATATCATTTGTCAAGATAAGATCAGACTCCTCTCATTTGGCGCCTGCAGACTACTGTATTAAAATCTACTACTGTTTTTAAAAGTTTACAACTGACATACTTACAAGTAAAATATTACAAGTCGCAATTAGTTAAGGTACATGATTTGCGAGATACGTTTTTTTGTATCCATCTAATTCTCTCTTCACGCATTAGTTCTATAGCGAGGTGAAGTACTAACTCCTAATAGTTTGAATAATTCCTACTGAGAATAGGTACGAGTATACCTCTAGCCAGGTGAAAAGCTATAGGCCTAAATATAGGCCTCAAACTTATTTTACAATGTCGTGCTCGAAAACAGGCAAACAGAAACAAGAAATCATTTTATATAAACAGGTTGTTTTTTTTAACAATTATATATTCAGTTGCAGATATTTGTTTGTCTTATGATTATCCCGTGCTCGTTTTAATAGAATTGTTATCAAAATATTTGTATTTCCAAGCAGCGTGAACATAGCGTTCAACACGCTGCGCCTGCTCATCCCCACGGAACCACCCGATAGGAAGCTGAGCAAGATCGAGATCCTCCGCCTAGCTGGCAGCTACATCACACACCTCGACAATCAACTCTATACCGGTAACGTAAAGTCCACTATCCCCTAACAACTTGCAGATCCGGCTTTCAAGAACTTCAATATTTTTAAAGTACCTAAGAAATAGGTGGGCCGAGGCTAATTGTAATCTGATGCAATAAGAGCAGTTTGTGTTCAGTCTCAAAGACAGAATTGAAGTGGCCTTACTTTGGTATAATGTGTGTATAGCACATTCCATTATTTGTACTCCATTTTAAGTAGTTGATTTCCTGGTTCTCGTATTGATTTGGATCATGTTTGCTCTTATACCTTATTATCCAATTAAGTTACGACAGATACGATTTTCGGTGCCGATTGTTTAAGTATTTGAAGAGAAGGCTCTTTAAACTTAACCAACCATGATTTCGATTTAATTTGCAAAGAATTAATGGTATTCTTTTTTCATGTTTCATAGGAGAACTGGAACAACCCTGTTTACAGAAGAATGACGTAAGCGACCAAGATAAATCACTGTGTACTTTTTGTTGGTCGGCCGTTAAAAAAGACGTAAGTGTTAAAACAGATCTCTATTAAAAACTTCATTACTTTTTGTAGCGGGCTTAAAATAATTAACGTAAAAAGTTTGATTAAATATCTTATGGCTAAAAACAAATAACTATATCACGATTTTCTCACAGAATTATTACCTAAGTACGTGACCAGTTGGTAAGCTGACTCAGGTGGAATGAAAACGAATGATTTTTAAGTAAACCGTTTTAAATCAATCAAGTTTCATTTTTTTTTAAATTATGACTAATATACACCTCAGCCTCTTATCCCGTGGATGTCATGGAATGCAACCGAAATGGACGGCAACATGTTGAGCTAGCGGTGTTGACACTGTGACACAGTACCTACGACACTGCTAGCTGAAAAAATCCAGTGGATATCAGCTAGTATTTTACGTTGATGACTTCTCACTGTTAACCATTATATAGATGTAACATCCACGGAGCAAGATGTGACAACCTATTGATTTTCGTCAAATCAAATCATAAAAATTATTTGCCTGAATATGGGTAGTACTTAAAAAAAAACAGTAAAATTCGTCAGTAAAATTTGTCAGTTTGGTCCCGACTTTTAATGATTTTAAACTAAATAATCATGTCTAAACGAGTAGCGTTAATGATTTGGAAAAAATATAGGTATGATATAGGTATTAGAGCATTTTGAACATAATATGTGAGTATTTTAGATTATGTATCACAGTGTAATTAATTTGTAAAATTAGGTACCTATGTCTAACGCGGATAAAAACTGAGAATCACGCAAAAACTATAAAGCGTATTTTTATGAAACCTTCGCCATTTTAAAGATAATTATTTGCGTGTTTTCATAAAATACCTATCTTTTGTTTTATGTATAATAAATTAATAATGCGTCTAATTTGAGACTGCGCTCCTTGATGGGCGAGGTCTCCTGGGACGTACGAGGCGTTGCGTGAGTTTAGCACAAAACACGCAAGCTAACCACTCAAGGCCGTTGGCATATATCTACGTCTATGATAATATTTTCGTGTTTGTTCCAGAAATCGCATATACCACAAATCAGTTACTACAAGTCTCCGCGTTGAACCAGCGCGTCCAGTCCAGACTCCAGCCTAGTCCAACAATAAATTATTAGCTTTACGTGAAATGCATTTATAACTTATATTTTTGTTATTGCTAATGCTTTGTAATTAATGTACAGTAAAAGTATATTTATAATTAACTATCCGTATGATTTTACTGCAGTTTGATGAAGCGGTAAAGACTAACATAGGTATTTTATAAGTACCTACACAGTATAATAATGTTGCAGCAGTTTATCTTCAAAAAACGGTCGAAACGACGCGCTTCGAAATCTCAGTGTACACCAGTACGCAACAGTTCGAGTGCGCGGCAGTTACACACGGACGGACGCGTATTTTATTGTGAAGCTGTAAATTTTAATACAAAAAGCGATAACGTTTTTCCCCCGTCAACATAGTCTAATTTTCATAATTTTTGGAAATTAAAAAATAGAAACACTCGAGGAAGTGTTTAAGTTAAAAATATAGATATTTAGATGTTACTTAATAACTTATAATAGAGATCGGATAATCGGATGCATATTAACCTAAAGTTGAGGTGTTGGCTAAGTATGGAGTGGGCTTTTGGATTAAAAAATCCCAGAATTCCGGTATCGGTCAATTTTGACTTCTGATTATAGAATCGAATGTATAATATACTTAAGTTCAGATGTTAGTTAATATAGATTGCACTTAAAAAAAAACCGGCCAAGTGCGTGTCGCACTACGCACAATGAAGGGTTCCGTAGTTGGATTGAATTTATCCCAAGAACAACCTTAACAGTGTAGTTGAAAAACATGTTCTCCCTAACATTCCAACTGCAAATGTAAGTTTGTACGCACAATAGACTAGCTAGACTGCCCGCGGCTTCACTCGCGTGGATGTGGGATTTCATGGGTTTTCATTTTCTTGCGCGAAACCTCAATTGTTTTTCTAAAATAAAAGTACCCTAAGTAACTCCTAAGAGCATCAGCTATCTGCCAGAGAACATGCCGTCAAAATCGGTCCTGCCGTTTCGGAGATTAGCCGGAACAAACAAAAAAACAGATAGATAGACAGTACTAACTTTGACACCTCTTAAATCCTCCGTGAGGGGTCGTTTTAAAAAACTTAAAAAGCCAATCTTTATCATTTACTGAGGCAAATATTATAGCCAAATTTCGAGTTAGCCAAAGGACTTTTCAAATTATTATTGTAAACTGTATCCCTTCCACTTCAGGGATCGACTTTCGAAAAACCCAAAACTTATTATTCTTTATTTTATAAAAATACTGAATTTCGAGTTAGTCGGACCGCGTTTTAAAATTCTTCCAAACAAACTTTAACATCCCTAAACCCCCTTTGAGGGGTAGTTTTGAAAAACTAATGATGACAAACTTAATTACTTACATAAATTATGCAAGTATTTGTGCTAAGTTTCAAGTTAATTAACCAAATTAATAAGATTTTTCACATAAACTGTATTCCCTGTTTGCACGCCCACAGGGGTGGAATTTTACGAATCGTTTGTGATGTTTCCATAACTTGACTCAAAGATTATTTAAGTACACCAATTTTCGAGTTAATCAAGCCCCCCAGTAAAATACTCCGCTGTAAATTGACTACCCCTTTTCACCCCTTAGGGGTAGATTTTCCCTGATACACGTTATTCTTCATTTTTGGTCTCAAGTATAAAAACTGAGTTTAAAGTTAATCGGACCGCGCATTAAAATTCCTCCATACAAACTTTGACACCCCCCATCCTTTTTTTTATTAGGGGGTAGTTTAGGAAAACTAAAAATGACAATCTTTATAATTTACATAGATAAATATTCATGCAATGTTTCAAGTCTATTGACTCAAGGAATAATATTTTTCGTACCAACTTTCATACCATAATTTATCCCCTTAGGGATGGAATTTCTAAAAATTCTTCCTTAGTGGATGTTTACACTGTCTATGGTATCTATGTGCAAAATTTCACGTCTCTATGTCCGAGGGTTGGGACTGTGCGTTGATTACTATCAGTCAATGAGTCAGAGAGGACTTTGAATTTTATATACATAGATTTACCTTATTCTTTTGAAACCATAGACTTCTGATAGGTTTTCCTGTAATCTATAGGTAAAGAACTATTTTATGTATTTTTTTCAAAATTTTAGGCTCAGTAGTTTCGGAGATAAGGAGGGGGGAATGGTCAATTTTCGTCTATTTTCTTAAATAACTTCAAAACAATTTATTTTAAAATTATAAAAAAAATATATTTGAGACCCTCACAGTAAGACCTTTTATTTGATATGTCACACGGTACACTCTGCAAAACTTTTTTTTTAATTGTACTTATTTTCGCCCCAAAAGGGACCCCCATATTCAAAATTCATTTATTTACGTTACACGTCCGTGTTTGGGTCACAGAAATTCATATGTGTACCAAATTTCAACTTAATCGGTTCATTAGATTCGGAGCAAATTGGCTGTGACAGACGGACAGACAGACAGACAGACACACGGGTGATCCTATAAGGGTTCCGTTTTTTCCTTTTGAGGTACGGAACCCTAAAAAAGAAACCCGGGATTCTGGAAAGAAAATTTTTAAGTTCTGATTTTGGAATCGAATGTTTTAGTTAGGTACTTGCGTTCAGGTGTTGGCTAATATGGATTGTATTTTTGTATTAAAAAAAATACCAGGATTCCGGGAATAGAATCGAATGTATATTTACTTTAGGTTTTGGCTATTAAGGAATGCACTTTTGTGTCGATCGTCAAAATATCGCGATTCCGGAATTGATAAATTAAGTATTTTTTGAAAGGGTAACTTTTTTATCACAAAATTTTCATAGGGTGTTCTACTCATGAGTAACTTTCACTATGGGATCAACCCGTAAATCACGAAACATAAGTCAGCTGTTTCTTACATTTTGGTCGAGTAGTTTTTTTGTGTTTTCAGAGGTCCCATAGTGAAAACTTCTGAAAATGTAAATCCAAGATGGCGGCTTCAAATATTTTTAAATTTTTCGTAATGGGTACTATTTATGGTTTTCGAGGCTGTTAGTGACATTAAAATATAAATCCAAGATGGCGGCTGCGAAAATTTTCTAATTTTTCGTCATGGGTGTCGTTTTATTGGTTTTTGAGGGTGTTAAAGCCGATAGTGACACTTAAATGTAAATCCAAGATGGCGGATGCGAATATTTTTTAATTTTTCGTCATGGGTGTCGATTTCATGGTTTTCGGGGGTGTTAAAGCTGATAGTGACATTAAAATGTAAATCCAAGATGGCGGCTGCGAACATTTTCTAATTTTTCGTCATGGGTGTCGTTTTATTGGTTTTCGAGGGTGTTAAAGCTGATAGTGACATTAAAATGTAAATCCAAGATGGCGGCTGCGAACATTTTCTAATTTTCGTCTTGGGTGTCGTTTTATTGGTTTTCGAGGGTGCTAAAGCCGATAGTGACACTAAAATGTAAATCCAAGATGGCGGATGCGAATATTTTTTAATTTTTCGTCATGGGTGTCGATTTCATGGTTTTCGGGGGTGTTAAAGCTGATAGTGACATTAAAATGTAAATCCAAGATGGCGGCTGCGAACATTTTCTAATTTTTCGTCATGAGTGTCGTTTTATTGGTTTTCGAGGGTGCTAAAGCCGATAGTGACACTAAAATGTAAATCCAAGATGGCGGATGCGAATATTTTTTAATTTTTCGTCATGGGTGTCGATTTCATGGTTTTGGGGGGTGTTAAAGCTGACAGTGACATTAAAATGTAAATCCAAGATGGCGGCTGCGAACATTTTCTAATTTTTCGTCATGAGTGTCGTTTTATTGGTTTTCGAGGGTGCTAAAGCTGATAGTGACACTTAAATGTAAATCCAAGATGGCGGATGCGAATATTTTTTAATTTTTCGTCATGGGTGTCGATTTCATGGTTTTGGGGGGTGTTAAAGCTGATAGTGACATTAAAATGTAAATCCAAGATGGCGGCTGCGAACTTTTTCTAATTTTTCGTCATGAGTGTCGTTTTATTGGTTTTCGAGGGTGTTAAAGCCGATAGTGACACTAAATTGTAAATCCAAGATGGCGGATGCAAATATTTTTTTTATTTTTCGTCATGGGTGTCGTTTTCATGGTTTTCGAGGGTTGTAAAACCGACCGAAATTTTTGCAGCCGCCATCTTGGATTTACATTTTAATGTCACTAGCAGCTTTAGTACCCATCGAAAACCATGAAAACGACACCCATCACAATTTTTTTTTAATTTTCGCAGCCGCCATCTTGAATTTACATTTTAACGCCACTATCGGCTTTAAACCCTCGGAAACCATGAAAACGGCACCCATGACAAAAAGTTTGAAATTTTTTGCTGTCGCCATCTTGGATTTACATTTTAATGTCACTATCAGCTTTAACACCCCCGAAAACCATGAAAACGACACCCATGACGAAAAATTAAAAAATATTTGCATCCGCCATCTTGGATTTACATTTTAGTGTCACTATCGGCTTTAACACCCTCGAAAACTAATTGAGGCGGCATCTACATTGCCACATATGAACTACGCATCAATGACATGACGTCACGCAAACCTGCATCGCGCAATTAGAGTTTACCATGCGATTAGCATATATACAACGTCTTGACATCAACCGTGGGGCAGTAGCCCACCAGACACGACACCCATCTGGTCGGAGGATCCTCCCTTTTATATGGAGGATGAGTGAACTTTACACCCTGTTCCTCATGCCTCTAAACAATAAAACGACACCCATGACAAAAAGTTAGAAAATTTTCACAGCCGCCATCTTGGATTTACATTTTAACGCCATTATCGGCTTTAAAACTCTCAAAAACCATGAAAACGACACCCATGACGAAAAATTTAAAAAATATTCTAATCCGCCATCTTGGATTTACATTTTAGTGTCACTATCGGCTTTAACACCCTCGAAAACCAATAAAACGACACCCATGACGAAAAATTTGAAAATTTTCGCAGCCGCCATCTTGGACTTACATTTTAACGCCACTATCGGCTTTAAAACTCTCAAAAACTATGAAAACGACACCCATGACGAAAAGTTAGAAAATTTAGCAGCCGCCATCTTGGATTTACATTTTAACGCTACTATCGGTTTTACAACCCTCGAAAACCATGAAAACGTCACCCATGACAAAAAAATTTAAAATGTTGGCAGCCGCCATCTTGGATTTACATTTTAACATCACTATCGGCTTTAACACCCTCGAAAAGCATGAAAACGACACCCATGACAAAAAATTTTAAAATTTTGCAGCCGCCATCTTGGATTTACATTTTAACATCACTATGGGCTTTAACTCCCTCGAAAAACATGAAAACGACACCCATGACGAAAAATTAGAAAATGTTCACAGCCGCCATTTTGGATTTACATTTTAACATCACTATCGGCTTTAAAACCCTCGAAAACCATGAAAACGACACCCATGACGAAAAATTCGAAAATGTTCGCAGCCGCCATCTTGGATTTACATTTTAACGTCAGTATCAGCTTTAACATTCTCGAAACCCATAAAAACAACCCCACCGATACAGTGACGGTACCTTCCAGTGACAACTATTTTAATTCGGCAGCTTTGTATTTCTCGCGGGGATCACGTGTAACAAACGGAATATTTATGTGATCCCGATTTCCCGGTATTTCCAAATAAATAAAACCACGTTATTTATGAAGTCGTTTCCATACCATGTATCCGATTAGTTGTGCATTCCCACATTTTCTGGAATCCCGGGATTTATAGTAAGAAAAAAAATGCTAAGAAGCCGCTTCCATACTTTGTTAGCGAAATATTAAGTTTAGTTTAATATGCATCCGATTATCCGATCTCTACAAATTTTTATTATAGAAATATTGCGTACGTTATAACTTGTAACTGTTATAAGTTATAACAGTTACAAGTTATAACGTACGCAATATTTCTATAATAAAAATTTACGGACCCCGTTTTAAGTAAATGTTGTAGATATAATGAGATAAAAATATTAGTGTAGTAAGTACCTATTATTAGTTATAAGTAAGTAGTTTTATGTAAACTAAACTGAATTAAAGTAGGTACTAAAAAAAGAAAAACGCACAGACCTAGACTAAGGTGTAATGAGACCAAATTGTCTCATTTCGTAAATTTTTAGGGCAGTGAAAACGTTAAGTATCGCCCGAAACAATATTATTTAAAAAAAAAACCGGCACAGTGCGTCTCAGACCACGCGCAGTAATAGGGTTCCGTAGTTGCACAATAATGCGGACAAGAAGAGGGCTTTTTATTGTTTCATGAATATTTGACTATTACTCGTAAACTTGAAAAACCTACTTAGCTGTCATAGACTTATAAAAAAAGGAGTACTCCGCGCCGCGCATATCGAAAGTGAAGCACAGTAAGTTTGTACAAACACGCCTCACGCACACATTTACATCATAATATGCCGACCGGCCGCCATTACGTGACACGAGCGACGGCGTCTTTGTAGGTAGGTACTCAAATCACGCACACATAGATCGGTACGGTGCTTCACTTTCGATTTGCGTGGCGCGAGTCCTCCTTTTTTAGGGTTCCGTAGACAAATGGCAAAAAACGGAACCGTTATGGATTCGTCATGTCTGTCTGTCTGTCCGTCCGTATGTCACAGCCACTTTTTCCGAAACTATAAGAACTGTACTCACTTACACAAGTCCGACTCGCACTTGGTCGGTTTTTTATACGTCTATGTTAGCTGTGATAGTTCTACTTTTAACTTCGTTACATATACTACTACCGTGAATTTTTCCACCCATCCAAAACTAACCGTTTAGCTGGCGTGGGGAGGACAGACGGGGGGACAGACTCTAACAAAAAATAGCACTTTAGAAGAACAACGCGGCCACACAGACAGACACGAAAAGCGACTTTATTTTATAACAAGTATAGAAGTGCGCCTAGATTTCTTCTGTATGTATGTACTCCTACTTTTGCTAGATGGTTGATGTAATATCTAAACATATTACATAATTTGTAAATAAATAAGTAAACGTCTTGGTCTAGACTCGAAGTATGAAGTTTTTATTTAACGTTCCCCAACTCAAACAGACAGATACACAGAGTTTTACAGAGTAAAACTCTGTGTATCTGTCTCACTCCCACTACTAAAACAGAAGAAATATATGCTTCGGAAACTGGAACTGCTAAATTCGGCGTTCCTCAAGGGAGTATAGTGGGTCCTTTATTTTTCCTTGTTTATATAAATGACATGCCTTCGGTAACAAATCATGACATAACACTATTTGCTGATGATAGCACTGTTTTATTCGTTAATGATAATACAATTGATCTAGAATCTGACATTAACCAAACAATATTATTAATTATAGACTGGCTTAAAATCAATAATTTAATGATTAACATTGACAAAACTAAAATAATGAATTTTAAAATACGAATTCGACGTACGGGTACTTTAAATGTCCATTACTTAGATAGCGACATTGAAGAAACTGAAGTAACAAAATTTCTAGGACTACATATTGATAACAAACTTAATTGGAAATTACATATTGACCATATATGCAAAAAGCTGGGACAGTTTTCATATGCACTTCGCAGACTGGGGAAAATATCGAATCAGACTACTTTACTAACAGCTTACCACGGCTACGTTAGCTCCATCCTTAGATACGGCGTCATATTCTGGGGCAACAGTACAGATAAGGAGCGTGCTTTCATTGCTCAGAAACGTTGCATCAGGGCTATATGTAACTTATATGAAACTGACTCCTGTAAGCCATTTTTTAAAAAGATGAACCTATTAACACTGCCATGTGTCTATATATTTGAGGTTGCAGTATTTGTAAAAAATAATATTGACATGTATAATTACTACACGCGTATACGGCGTAAGGACAAATTGCGCACAGTAGCTAGCAAGACTCATCTAATGCATGAAAGTATCTTTTGTACAGCTACACGCATTTTTAATAATATTCCGGGGCCTATTAGAATAATTTCAGAAATAACAAAATTTAAAAAGAATCTCCATGATCTGTTAGTAAACAAGTGCTACTACTCTATAAAAGACTTCCTATCAGACAAATCACTGCTCCAATACAGTTCCCCTCAGTCATGATGCGTTCAGTGGCCCACTGATAATATGTACGAACTTAATTCGTGCCGTTCAGTGTTTTAACCTTTTTTATATTTTATGTGAATGCTTAAAAATTGTAATAATAATGTAAATTTAATTTTCTATGTGCTATTATTGTATGCCCTAAGGGCGGGACATAGCTGATCACTATTTAATTATTTAAGACCTGTATTATGTACCTACCTATGATCCACAATAAAGATAATGATTGATTGATTGATTAAAAAAAATCTCTTCAGTGATTGCCTTCAGATCCTCGGATCCCAAAGCGCATACGTCTCGCCTACGTACTTCCCAATCTTTTGCAGAACATGCCATCACTCTCGTTTGCTCCTGGTAATTGTACCTAAAATGAGATAATGGTGTCGATTCTCATGTTCCATAACTAAACTAACATTAGAGAATCGCTATCTTTTACTAACAGGCAGCGCGAGAAAGGACGGCTACAGCTATATAAAGGTGAACGTCCACTGGTCCACGCCGGCCGTAACGCACGCACGGCACGCAACGGATTTCGGTTTGCTCCGTATGACTTTATATAGCACTGCGTCCACTATCGGTACCGGCCGCACCGATCGCTGGCATATATGAGCAAAAAAGGCGTTGAGTACCGGTGACGTCATAAGGAATGCCAGTGACGTCACCGGCACGGAACGCATTTTTTAACTCACCGCATCTGTCAGTGTCATCCTACTGATTCTAGGGATTGCCGAAGCTTAACATTTACAATTTTTTTTTATCTAGACTAGTCCTTATAAAGACTAGTCTATAATTAAGTATGTTTAGACTGGTGCTCATAGACATGAGCGGCACGCGTCAACGGCAGAGGCAACTGCAGTCATCTTCTGCCAACTAGCAACTGATAATAATAATAACTTCGTCAATCTCCATGACAGACGACGTCTACTGACAACAACAAAAACACTAATTATAAATAAAAATGGTGGATGAATGACACCGGTAAATCTGTTCAATACGTTGCGTGCCGTGCGTGCGTTCCGGCCGGCCGCCGCGGACCAGTGGACAGTGGACGCATGCCATCGGCAAATCCGTTCAATACGTTGCGTGCCGTGCGTGGCGGCGCGGACCAGTGGACGCTCAGCTTTAGTTCAACTAAATTTGACAGCTCTAATCTACGGATTTATTCCGAACTAATACCAAGAAACTAATACCACTGGTATTTGTTTGAACTTGTATTTATTTTTTATTCCGAACGGATACCAGTTTTTAAATAATTAAATTTGTGGAATTAGTTTGTTGGTATTAGTTCGGAATAAATCAATCTAATACGTCCGTCTCTTTCTTGTTATATTAGAGAGAAAAAGTTAGTAATAGCCTAAATTAAGTTTAGTTTGTGCACAACAGAATCGGCACCAATGGCACGAATGGATTAGCCAAAGCAACCACTTACTGGCCAAGCTTTCTGGTTTAGACTAGGTTTTGGTCTAGGTATATACGGGGTGGAAACTTTCAGCGGGGCAGTAAGGGGAAGTACCTACCTTATCCGTTGCAGCTACGCGAAAATGGTCGTGGGAGACTATCCATAATTTTTTATGGAATTTTGATCGCCATTCACAGATTTTCTAAAAAAATTACAGTTAGCAAGAAAATAGCAATTTTACACAAAAAAAACATTTTTTGATGATTGGCATCAAAAAATGTTTTCCTGCTGTTTTGATCCTGTTTCTAATACTGATCAAAAACTTCTATGGGACCAATCATCGTTGGAGTACTCAAAAAGTCACAAATTGCAAAAAACTTCCCCTTACTGCCCCGCTGAAATTTTCCACCCTGTATAGCTCTTTGAGGAAGTCTTTTTATAGCCCTGTTAGCACGTTTCTTTCTTGTTTTGACCTCTGGAGTTGATCTACAGGGTGAAATTTATTCATGGGCATCCTCTTAAGGGGTCAGTGCACTCATCATTATGAACAACTTTTACTATGAGACCAAATATGAAATCGCGATAAAAAAATCAGCTGTTCCCTACATTTTGACGAGTTAATGCAAATATAAATGAAGAGAATTGCTGATTTTTTTTTCCCAATTTTAGGTTTGTCCTTTGGTTTGTTTTTGTCGTTCATAATGATGAGTACAGTGACCCCATAGGTGCCCATGAATTCAATTTTATCCTCTATAATGCATTTGTTACTATGTCTTCATGAAGTTACTGATTATCTCTTATTACATTATAACTTACTAGCTTTTGCCCGCGGCTTCGCCCGCGTGGAAGTCGGCAAAAATATCCCATGGGAACGTACATGTGGAAAACATAGGGCCGTCCGATATAACTGTGCAAACTCAAATCGCTACGATATATCGTTACCGTGTATAGTAGGCATAAAGCTACCAGTCGGCATGATTTTTTCCGACATCTTCATCAGTCGTCGTCATATTTCAACCAATTTACACAAAACCATAATGAATTACACCGAATCACTCCGTTCATTGGAGAAAACCGTATGAAAATCCGTTCGGTACTTTTTGACATTATCGCATTCAAACAGACACACTTACGCGGCGGGGGGACTTTGTTAATTACTTAAAATTTATTATGCCAGTCACGCTCTAATAACAAATAACTTTGTCCGAGTGACCACTCGTTCAAATAATTTCCTCGTAAAAACTTCGAATGAAATAAAGACTAAATGTTACCTCAAGATTCGAACTATGACTACATTTCCAATCCCTTAAATCTCTTAAAAAGAGGTAGTTACACAAACATTTGTCAACCCCTATTGTACCCCCTCAAAAACGCTGTACCACATATTTCTTTATTTCCTACCAAAAGCATAAATTTGAATTTTCATATCCCTACCTTAAGAAATGCTGGGTTTCCCATCTTTCATCCCTTATATCACCCCTAGTAGTATTGTTTTTGAAAGTTTCCTGTGTCCTTTCCCAAGATGCTATATAAAGCCTTGCCAAATTTTGTCGAAATCCGTGCAGTTTTGTAAATTTTAAAATCAACCCCTATTTTACCCCCTTAGGGGAGGTTTTTTCAAAAACGCTGAACCGCATATTTCTTTGTTTCCTATCAAAAGCATACATTTTAATTTTCACATCCCTAACTTAAGAAATACTGAGTTTCCATACAAACTTTCATCCCCTATATCACCCCCTGTAGGATTATTTTTAAGACAAAAAGTAGTTCATGTCCTTCCCCAGGATGCTATATAAAGCCTTGCCAAATTTTATCGACGTCCGTGCAGTTTTGTAAATTTTAAAATCAACCCCTATTTTACCCCCTTAGGGTATAATATTTCAAAAACGCTGAACCGCATATTTCTTAATTTCCTACCAATAGCATGAATTTGTTATCCCTTTTTTTTTTTTTTTTTTTTTTTTGAGGGTGGGAAATCATCAAATAACTTCTCCCGCTCTGGGTGGAGCGGAAGGGCGTGTCAGACTTTTACTGACTAAAACCCACCCGTGTTCCTTCAGTTGCCTATGCCAGGGCCGCGGTAACCCCTTCGGACAACCCGCGACCCCAGCGGCGTCGGCCCTATTGGGCCCCGTCACTTGCTGACATCTCTTTGAGGCGCGCGTGGAACACAACGCGCCGTCGACTCGGGCCTGGTCCTTACCGGACGGCGAGCTACCCGCTGCTCACCGTCCGCAGGCCCGCGCCTACGGTGGCCGGAAATCGCCCCGCGATTCCCGCCGCCCAGGGCGTCTCCTGCGGCGACTGAGGGCGTGAGGCTGCCTCTCCCTCACGCGTTCCGCCTCCTCCTTCGCGACCATCACTGCTTCGCAGAAGGAGGTGACGGCCTCCCATGCACTCTCGCTCCGCACCATGGCCTGGACCAGGCTCGGACGCGAGAGATCGTCGCCGCCGATCGCCTCCGTGAGAACACGGCGGTGCTCTGCCCAAGCCGGGCAGACCTCCAGAATTTGTTATCCCTAACTTTAGAAATACTGGGTTTCCCTTACAAACTTTCATCCCCTATATCACCCCCTGTAGTATTGTTTTTGAAAGTATCCTATCTCCTTTCCCAGGATGCTATATAAAGCCTTGCCAAATTTTGTTGAAATCCGTGCAGTTTTGTAAATTTTAAAATCAACCCCTATTTTACCACCTTAGTGGATGATTTTTCAAAAACGCTGAACCGCATATTTCTTTATTTCCCATCAAAAGCATACATTTTAATTTTCACATCCCTAACTTAAGACATACTGATTTTCTCATACAAACTTTCATCCCCTATATCACCCCCTGTAGGATTATTTTTTAAGACAAAAAGTAGGCCATGTCCTTCCCCAAGATGCTATATAAAGCCTTGCCAAATTTTATCGAAATCCGTGCAGTTTTGTAAATTTTAAAATCAACCCCTATTTTAACCCCTTAGGGGATGATTTTTCAAAAACGCTGAACCGCATATTTCTTCATTTCCTACCAAAAGCATACATTTTAATTTTCACATCCCTAACTGAAGAAATACTGAGTTTCCCATACAAACTTTCATCCCCTATATCACCCCCTGTAGTAATATTTAAAAAAAAAATAGTATGCTATGTCATTCCCCAGGATGCTATATACAGCCTTGCCAAATTTTGTCGAAATCCGTGCAGTTTTGTAAATTTTAAAATCAACCCCTATTTTACTATATTTTACCCCCTTAGGGGATGATTTTTCAAAAACGCTGTACCGCATATTTCTTAATTTCCTATCAAAAGCATACATTTTAATTTTCACATCCCTAACTTAAGACATACTGATTTTCCCATACAAACTTTCATCCCCTATATCACCCCCTGTAAGATTATTTTTGAAAAAAAAAGTAGCCTATGTCCGTCCCCAGGATACCATCTATAGCCTTGCCAAATTTTATCGAAATCCGTTGAGTGGTTTAGGCGTGAAAAGGTAACAGACAGACAGACAGACAGAGTTACTTTCGAATTTATAATATTAGTATGGATTTATAACACAGAGAGTGTTTGGCTATAAATTAAACAAGATAATCAAAATGGCACAATTTTATTCAATCTAAAATGTACTATTAAGTAGGTATGTAGTTCATAACAGAAATAATCACAACCAGTGTTATTTAGGTAGTCAAAATTTTATTAAAGGTACCTAGGTATATTTATATAAACTACTAGGTGATAGGATAGTTGGCAGTGTTACTAGGCGATTTTATAAAAAAACGTGTAAAATGTACCTATGCCTCTACTAGCAATAGAAAATTTTGTAAAAAATCTAATGACATGGAAACAATAATATTTACAATATAATACTTATAATTATGAACCCTAGTTGATATAACAAATTCATTTTAGCACTTTACGCAATAATTCATGCTTGATTAATAGTGAAATGTGTGTAATTCATTAATAATATAAATTGTAAAAAAACGTCATTATGTTAAATATTTAAGTACCTACCAGGACTTTTTAAAAGCTCTTTTGAACATCTTTCAGTAGTTTTAGTGTCCAAATCAATTGTGACCGATTTCACTTACATAAAGGACAATACAACACTATTCCCTACACATAAACTATAACATTATTACAATTTGTGACTAGTGAAAAATCTAGTCAAATTAAGTAGACATTTAAACTATTCATAAATAATAAAGGCAAGTACGTATTTACAGAAAAAAAGTAATAATAATGCATAATCCATCAGAATATATAAACAATCAATCTAAAACTTGTTCACATTACGCTAGAGAAATGCAATAAAACAAATATACCTATCGTGAGTCAACATCAACATAACAGAACATAACTTTAGAGCATCACATACACACAAATTCCTCTAAGAAGACATCACAGTCAGAGATATTACATACTAAATACTTGTGCACATATAGTCGTTTTTATTTACACTTGTGAGGCAGCTTTAGAGCTGTATAACGTTCTGATCACTTGAAATGTTCCAAGTTTGGGCTATCGAACACTGTTCCTGTCTCTTCCAATGAAGGGACTTGCTTCATGGTTGTTCTTCTCCAGGTTCCCAGAGAGTGTAGGGTCTGGTCTACTTCGCTTGAAGAAGCCCAGCTTCCATAGCGCAATGATGAGCAGGACTAGCACTATGAGCCCCACTATCACTGAGATGATGATCACCCATAGTGGGACTTCGGTTGGCTCGCTTATCTTTAAGTCAGGATATGCGACCGTCTCCACCTGTGTGAGGAGTTTTTTTTAAATAATTATAGTATTAGAATTATGAACCATTTTTGAAATATAGCCTGCAGGGTGATGCCTAGTAGACTTTGTACGTAAACGAGTAAAAGAAGAAAATCGTCAGAAAGATGACCTCAAACAGCTTGCGGAAGACAGTTAGTTTTAAAGCATCCTCCAACTATACTTCTTGGAGAAATTCAACAAACTAAGAACTCATGTTCTTTAACATTGTTCTACTTGTGTCTGGGTGTTTTCAAAATGCAGGAGATGTTGGTCTTGGCCCAGGCATAGGCAACTGAAGGAACACGGGTGGGTTTTAGTCAGTAAAAGTCTGACACGCCCTTCCGCTCCACTCAGAGCGGGAGAAGTTGAAGAAGATGTTGGTCTTAGCCCGGAAATTGGTTCAGACCATTTTTTCGTACCTCCACGAATCTTTACAAATCTCTCTTTAAATTCAAAAACTTTTTTGGTTTTACTAAATAATTGGCTTAAATCTTCTTTTTATAGACATTATAAGAAATCCAACTTACCGTTGTCCTATCATCAATCTGTTTATTCTGATGTATATTGAAATGCGACGGTATACTAATATACGCAGTAGAAGCTATGTTAACCCTGGCGGCTCTAGCGTACTCCTCCACAAGCGTCACGTTCCACAGTCGCGCGCGCACGCTGATGGTGCTGGTCTTCATTCTACCCAGCTTGTAGATCACGCATTGGAACTGAATGCATTTTGCTGTTTTTTGCTGGCAGTTCTGGAATTGAATGAAGTGGAATTAGAGCTAAAGATTTAGTATTAAAAAAGCTTAAAAATAACGATACTTAAGTGCGCCTAGCCCTCTCTGGACGGACAGTCAGTTACGCTACCAAACTTGCTGATTGGCATGTCTTTTGAGTAAGATTCTTGGCTCGAACTATTCAGGTAAAGCTTATGCACTTCAGTGAAAAAGTTTACAGTTTACAAATAAAAATAAAAGGCAGTCGCTTCCTAAAAATACTGGTATTCAGCTGCATCCGGTTAGATGGGAAGCCGACCCCAACCTAGTTGGGAAAAGGCTAGGCAGATGATGATGATAAAAATAAGTCAGGTTTGCAGTGTTGCCACATGATACAAAAATCAAATCCCAAATGTAATCAAAATTTATCCCATAGGATAAACCTCTAGTAACACTTCGCCAGGTTGAGATGTAAGCTCCGCCTTTTTTTGGCCACAGACCTCATAATATTACTTAAGTACTATAGTTTGACCGATACCTCTGCACCGCGGGGGGCGGGACGCCGTAAGCGTTGACGAATGAGCGGCCTGCACTGCCAAGTCTCGCCGCGCACATACCTAAGGCGCGGTACAGCGGTATCGGTCAAACTATAATAAATTATGTTTGCGAGACTATGTTGTTGCATCGATACTGTGGTGGCATCTACAACGCCAAATGCAAGCATTGCAAAGACCTAACGTCACACAAGTCATGCATCGCGCAAGCAGAGATTGCAGCGCGACTGGCATATATACTTACAACATCCCGACATCAAATGTCGTGTCCACCAGACACAACACCCTTCTGGTCTTAGGATCCTCCCTTTTCTATGGAGGATGAGGGAACTGTACACCGTTCCTCATACCTTTAGTTATAATACTATTAAAATTATTCACTTACCAAATTGATAACATGTTTCCTATCAGTATAGGCCTCAGCCTTCACAGCATCTTCATCTCTCTTCCGTCTCACTTTATTATTATTACTACTACTATAAGAGCTAGAACTGGAGTACTCCATGAACTTTCTTCTCGTCTCGTTGTGGGATTTCTCGCTTGAACTGACGCTTAATTTGCCAGTTGTTAGGAATGGATTAATTTCTAAGTTTTCAAGGGGTTCTGGAGCTCCTGGTCTAGTTGTTAGGTTTAAAGGGTTGATCTCTCGGGCGAAACATTCTCCGTTTTGATCTGAAATTTTTGAACAAATAATTTCAATAATGTATTGTTTCTTAGGATACTGTTATGATCTGATCAACTGATAAGCTTCCAACGGGAAGTTTTTACCAGTATTGAACTCCCTGTAATTCAAGGAATACAATACTAGGCCCACTTAAATGTTACACAAACTGTAAATAAAAATCACGAACTTACGATCAGCGACCATATCATCATCAGCTTCGATATAATTTCCATGATACTATATAACCAACAAGATATGCAAGAAAGATCCACATTAGCTCTGGACCTAAATAACTGGAAGTCATAGTAGGGCTTTTGCCCAGCTGTGGGAAAATGTAGCTGACAGTAACCAGTATAATTCATTGCTCATACACTTTTTATCCTAATAAAAGGAAGAAGAAACAGGTACTGACCAGCTTCTCCATCTACAGTGGGCACATCTTCTGGATAGAGCAGCCACTTTCCTTGCGACGAGTCGGAGGCGAGCTGGTGAGGCCACTGTATAACGACCTGCACTGATGATACGTGCCATGGGCCCTCGTTGAACACCTGGGAAGAAAAAGAAAGATATTGATGAATTTCTGTTGATTAGATGTCCTTCATATAAGACCACTTCAAAACACGTCTTGAAATAGTTCGTGCCATTTTATTCAAACTTACCTGATAAGTATGGACCACTCTGGTCCCGATGTCGTCAAAGTACGTCATGGCAGTCTCTCCTTTTATTCCACCGCCGTAAAACACTTGTTCAGGACGCGCCACACTGTAAACATAACGAACAGGTTAAGGCGCTGACTGACTACGATTTTAAACGTCACACAACCGCGGAATCTATGTCACCATTAGCTGCCTTGAAATAAGGTTGAAAATTGAAAATAATATTTGTGTTGCCGAGATGTGACTAAGCTGCAAATGTGCATTTATTTTGCCGGTTTTCTTTAGATTATTTAAAATGTACACAATAAATTAAATAATTGTCCGCTTAAAGTTTTAAAAAAATGCTAATTCTATTAAATTCTTAAAAAAAAGAATGTCGTTATCGCTGAAAATATAGAGATGTTCGACGTCAAAGTGTATTTTTGCGGAGCAACTTACAAATTTTTTACTGGGAAGATTAAACTATGTTTTACTATTCTATTCGGTTAACATTTTTCTTTAAACCCTTCTGGGTCCACTGTATTTTTTGCGTCGGATAGTTTCATTGCGTTACGTCATACCGAGCTAACACCACCATTATCGCTAGACATCCACCGCTGGACCAGCCCCATGAAGTATCACTACAATGACCAGTTCTGCGCTGCATAAATCCAGCAGATAGCCGCGCCCCTCGCCTCAAAAATGTTATTCCTACTTTATGAGCCTCATGCAGCTCCATAATAACTACACGCAAAAAACCGCCCAAATGTGGTCCTTTATGAAGTTTCTTGTTTTGGTCCTGATAAATAAATGACATCCGCGAAGAGTTGAACTTGATAAATCAGCTCAGCGATAGTATAAACATGCTCTTACCCCTTAATCAGTAGCTCAGCATTCTTGATAACCAGTGCCTCAACCTCCACAGGTTTCTTCCCCGCGTGCAGTTCCTTAGACGTGGAGTTAGCCCACACGGTGAACACCACTGATTGGTCGTTGTCCTCCAAAGCTCGCGCGTCGAAACGCATTGTAATTGGTGGAGAGCCGACCGCTTGCTTCTTGAAGGGATTCTCCAGCATGCAGGTTACTGTCGTCTTATTTAGACTTGTGCAGATGACATGCTTTTCCTGGAATATTAAAATAGAAAGATTTTTATGTGACAATGCACCTACCATGTTATTTCTCTACCACCCTTGGTTGACTGGTAGAAAATACCTAAGCACTAAGAGCGCCTTTGGACCTTTATTGTGCACAAAGTTTAATAAATAAATATATAAATAGTTATCTGCTTATTCATTATTGTTTTTGAGGTAAATCTTCAATACACAAACCATGCGCAAGCATTGTCTAAGTAGTAACCGTTTGTTAAAATAGATGGCGGCACCAGTCCTCAAGAAGGCGTAAGTTCGCATGTGGCCATGACTTTTTATGGGCTCGACCTTTTTTACAGACTCACTAGTAACTCACTGTTAAATACTATGAAATATAACCGTCACGCAAATGCAGCAGAACAAGAAAAAAGCAGGAAGCATAGTTGATATTCCGTCGCTGTACCTACTCTAAAAAAAAACTTGATCTAATCCTAAGATGTATCCTCCTATTTTAATATAGTGTATTTTTTTTTTTTTTTAGTATGACTGCCTCGTTGGTTTGACTACTTTGGTGTTGAGGATGAGGTCCTAGGGTCGGGCAGTGTTATTGGATTTTTCATTAGGAATTTCTCAGTAGTGGCATGGGGTTTGAATTATGCCCGGTTGATGGCAATAGAGTCGCCCCATAGTAATTGGGACTTAAACATAACTGGAGAAGTGTGGGCATACTATAGATATATAGGTGGGCATACACCTCTGCCTAACCCTAAGGGGAATACAGGTGTGATTTTATGTTATGTATTTTGGGTTGAGATACTTACGCTAATGTTAACTGCAATATAATGCAGACTTGGAGGATGATTGACGAACAGCTGTGCTTCGTAAGCGGACTCCCCGTAATTGTCAACCGCTATAGATAGCTTGATTTCTTCTTCCTGTCCCAGTGTTAGCGTGTAAGTCTTGTTGTCCTTAGCTGAAATGGCAGTTTCGAACATTAGTACAGAAGTAAAATTGGATTTAGTTATTTGGATTACTGATTTAGCAAAAAAAGGACAATATACCTACATCGAAAATAAATTATCGTTCCTTTGCTTGCCGATGACGATCAGGTTTTCTAAATTTTCGACTTTTTCCGGGGTATATGAACAAAATACTACAGGTTAAAGGGCCAAATGTCATTACTTTAATTGAATACGCATTGCTAAATTATTAAAATAAATGTGATAAAGAAGAACCTGATTGTAGATACTAATAAAGGCTAGTATTCAAATGAATAAACATGCTAAATTAAATTCCACATCACTTACTCAGCGGTAGCAACAGTTTAGGATCAACAACCAGATCACTGATACAGACAGCATCAGCTCCGCAGTCATTGAGGAAGTTGGCAGTGAACATAGAACTGGCGGTGGCGTTCAGTACTGGGTACTGGTCCACGTCGGGAAGAGTGCCAGTGGGAGAGTACCGAGGCTCTGCGTGGACGAGGAGGTAGTTCAACTGGAACTGTGGATAAGAGATGATTGTTAAATAGAAATATTTAAAATAGACTCAAAAATAATAATATGATGAAAAGTGAAGAGATGATTAGGAAATAGTTTTCGTAGCTGTAACGACAACAAGTGTGAATAAAGAAAGGTTACCTTCACTAAATATTTACTGTTACTTTATTTGAGTCATTATAATTATTAGTATGATCTAATGTACGAGGTTATTGACAACTTTCGATCGACTTTAAGCATTTTATTTTTATTAAGAAACTACTCTTAAACGTCTTTTATACCCTGACCAGAATACAGACCAGTGAAGTATTGAACAAAATATTGCTTATATAGTTACCTTAATCGGAGTCTGTATATCCCTTGTATTATTTTTCAAATACACGATATGTTCTCTACAATCCTCAACATCTCTTCCGAGCATAATAGTCTTATTGACAATATTACTCTTATCAGAATCGAAGAAGACTCTAGAATATTTCCTTCCACCAGGGAATGTCTCGGCTTCGATGACGTAGTTGAGTCTATGGATGGTGGATTGACTGGTCTTGACTAAAGACTCGATGGTGCAGCAAGCTTGGAAGTGGAAGCAAGTGTAGTTGGAGCCGGGGTCACGCTCGCAGCCGTGCGTCGTGGGGTCGATGTTGATGATGGAGTTCGATGGACGGATTGAGGTCTTGATGTCGATGATCGGTCGTGTTCGTATTAAAGCAACGCTGCTCTGGAAGGGGAAAAAAGATTGTTTAGTAAGTAGATAAACAAGAGACAAATATATACCAAACAAATATCCTACAATCTATTCAACCATCAACTACGGCCATTCTTTCCTAACTTAATGTATTACAATTTCATAGTAGATTATAAGAACAAACTACAAATCACTTGAACTTACGTTCTCATATGCGCCAACTAACAAATCAGGGTATCCATTGGCATCCAAATCAACTCCTCCGGACAACGCATATCCGAAAGTCTTCATCAGTACCGGCAATGCTTCCGCAGTAATCACTTGATCTGGTTTAGAGTTCAAACCTTTTTCTCTATCTCCCATATAAATGTATACCACGCCATTGCCTTCATAGGGACTACCTACTGCTATGTCTTGGCAGCCATCTTTATTCAAATCACCAGCATTAGCAATGGCTATGCCGAATTGTGATTCTTGTTTGCCTGTTAACTTTACGTTGTATTCTTGGTGTAGACTTGAGTTGATGTTCAGATATAAGTAGACTGCACCGCCCACATCTCGGGAGAAGTAGAAGGGAGCACCGACTAATAAGTCTGGTAACCTGGAACAGATAAGCATTTACATAGTATTATTAGGAATAGGTGAAATACCTCAGCACCTAATATTATAAATGCGAAAGTGAGTTTGTTTGTTTGTAACGTTTTCACGCTAAAACGGCCGAACAGATTTGGATACAATTTGGCACATGGGTAGACCATGACCTGGAAAAGAACAAAGGCTACTTTTGACATACCACGCGGGTGAAACCGCGGGCAGAAATTGTAAATCATAAATTGAAGAATTATTTATTAATACTTGAAGTACTTGTTGTAATAATATTATAAATACTACTCATAAATGCTGTGGAATGTTGCACTCCGCACAGTGTGTTATTGTCATAGTATGTGAAACATGCTGAAATTGTGTAATTTTATTGAATATCTCTCACAAACAAAGTACAGTAACGGCACTGAGTTGATCAAGAATACTATCAGAATTTGACCTTTATTTAAAATTGGATGACCTAACAAAATCAAGAATTAGACCAACATACCCATCTCCATTAACATCAGCACTGGCCACTTCATATCCGAAGTTGGAACCGAACTGCTCTCCTTTCAGCAGTAGTGTAAAGTTCAGTATATTCAGGTCTGTTCTGCCCCAGTCTTCAGTGGCGAGTTTACTGAAGATAACCACTTGACCCGTACCGTGGGAACGTGGTGCTCCAGCCACGTATGAGGACTTGTCGCCACCGAAAAAGTTGCCACTAGATACTGACATGCCTGTAATTGATAAGATTTTTTTAACACTATGAAAACTGGAAAGTAATTGAAACTCTTCTTGCTTTATTAAAATCATAGAAAAACAAATAAAAATTACTTAAGTTTTTAGCCCTTCCCAAAATGTTCAATCGTGCTATTAGCCTACAACTTTGAGGCTTATGCTAAAATACATCGTCATCATCAGCCTATAGCAGTCCCTTGCTGGACATAGCCCTGTCCTATTGCACTCCATTCAACTCGATTTCTGGCAACTCTCATCCAGCTGCTACCAGCCACCCTGCGAAGATCGTCGCTCCACCTATCCTGATATCGAGCGCCGATTTTTAGGGTGCCGTACCAAAATGGTAAAAAGGAACCCTTATGGTGTGACTCAGCCTGTCTGTCTGTCAGGCACAGCTGGATATCTCAAGAACTACTAATGCTATCAACTTGAAATTTGGAACAGTTTTAGATGACGGTTGCCCAACTATTTTTATTTTGATTAAAAATGTTTCAAAAAATACCGCCCCCCCCCCCTTTATCTCCGATCTTACTCTAGAACACGTCAACCCCATTGCAAGGGTCATCTGTTCTACGGCTAATATGGACGGCGGATTGCCACTTCAACTTGCTTATTCTGTGAGCTATGTACTTTGGTTTTCTGCTCGATCGTAACGTGTAGGTACGTATTATCATCGATGATTTATTTATCTATAACGACAATAAGTGAGCCATTGCGAAGGGCTAAAAGCCCTATTTTGGCCCTAACTCTCATTGATAACAGATTTGACACAACCTAACAAAAAAATAAGCTTATAGGAAGCATTGATCACCTTTACTACATCTTTTATTAAAATTAAACCCACCTAAATAACTGTACTTCTCGACAGGACTAGCGCCGTCCTGCACTGGCGCCATATATACCACGTTGTCTCTCTCCAGCACATCATCTCTGGTGTCCTGGGCGAAGATGGTGCCTCTCCAGGTGTAAGGTCCTGGACTGCCCATTAGCAACGTGTCGTCATCTAGGAGAGAACTGCTCGTTCCTACTTGACAGAATCCGTATTCTTCGTGTTCTCTGGAAAATTACATAATGTTTTCGTCGTACAGAAATATAAATGATAAACAACAGGAGGAGGAGCTCTTGGCTAAGTAATAACAGCCGCATGGGTCGATCCGTCAGGTTAAGCTACGCTTGCCGGGGTTGGTCAGTGGATGGGTGACCATCTTTACATACCGAGATTCCTCCGTGCCTCGGAAAGCACGTTAAGCCGTTGGCCCCGGCTGTTATTCGTGGATCTTTGACAGTCGTTACGGGTCGTCAGAAGCCCGAAAGTCTGACAACCAGTCTTACCAAGGGGTATCGTATTACCCAGTAACTGGGTTGTGGAGGTCAGATAGGCAGTGGCTCCATGTAAAATACTGGTATTCAGCTGCATCCGGTTAGACTGGAAGCTGACCCGACATAGTTGGGAAGAGGCTAGGCAGATTGATTGAAACAACAAGACTTGCTGTTGCTTGCGATTTATGACAAAACGATATGCTAAGCGACAGCAGTGACGATAAATTACTGACTGTCTACAAAATATCTAGACCGAGATAATTATTAAGATACCTAATTATAGTCCATATATCATGCCCTGAAATTATAGGACATAAATTACTTAGTGATGATAGTACCTAACGCTATTGCCATTAATTGATAGTGTTATTTAAAATCAGGATGTATGGGGAAACTGAATGGTTTATTCATCTGCCTATCTTTTTACCCAACTATGTTGGCGTCAGCTCCCGGTCTAACCAGGTGCAGCTGAATACCAGTATTTTACATGGAGTGGTTGCCTATCTGACCTCTGTAACCTATAGTTACAGTATAGAACGATACCTCTTGGTAATAAGACAGGTTGTCACACTTTCAGGCTTCTGACTACCTGTAACGATGGTCAGACCTACGAATGACAGTCGGGACCAAGTATGTAATGGATGGTCACCAATCTACGGACCGACCTCTGCAAGCGTTGCTTAACCTTGATGATCACCCCGTGCGGTTGTTATTGCTCAGCCAGGAGCCCTTCTTCTTAACATAATGGTTTATTCATAGCGCCAAAATTGAGGCCAACAAATATAAAGGTTCATACCTAACGACAGATCTTCCTCTGCATGGCTCCATGACATCCACTAATTCTAATTCGTTGCTCAGTGTGTAACATAGACCTTGACCGAATTGCAGTTCTCCCTGCTTTCGGATATATCTGAAAAAATATTAACGCATTATAAAATTACTGAGTAAAATACACAGATCATAAATCACGCGGAAATCTCGGATCTAGGTCGCAAAAATTATTTTACACTGCAATCGCTAAAATAGACATGTCTATTAGCATTTGTCGCACGTGTAAAATATAAATGTAGGATCTTTGTGGCATACATCACACGAATCATCACCTACATTTTGTTTTCATGGTCTTTTATATATTTAAATATTTTTCGTTCAAACATGGAAGTAAAATAACTTTACAATTAAACTCTGGAAACGGTCTTTCAAAGTGCCCAAATCATACGAACCTGTGTGCGCAAACGGCAGCCTTCTTCCCAGGACCCTGACTCCTCACAGACACTCCCAGCCATTGCCCCTCCTTGATCTCATCCGAGTAAGGGGCAGTCAGGTGATCAGAATCCAAATCTGCACATTAACAAATTATAAGTACGTGCCAACCAACCAAACGCGGTCGTCAGTTAAGAAGCATCCATTTTGAAATAATTAAGTATAGCAAAATTAAATTAAAAATTATTTCAATGAAATTAATCACATATGTTATTTCATATGGATTATGTTTAACTAAGGTGTTTAGCACAAGGTATCTTAATTTTAAAAGCTCAATTAGACACAAAAACAGAATTAGGGTATAATTTCTTAGTTTTTACGCAATTCTAGAACACCATGTTATAAAAACTCAACCCAAAGTAAATTAAAAATGAATCAAAAACTGCAAAAGAATATATTTATTAGAGATGCGTTAAACAAAGGCAACTTATTCGAGAATGATGGCTTGTTGCGTTTGCTTACAAAACAGAAGGTCAAACTCAATCCCAAAAAGAAATTGAATCGATGATAATCTCGGCAAATGCAAAGCATTGCAACCAGGCGTGTGTAATGCAAGAACAGAGTTCTCAACTAACAGCAAAGGAATCTTGCAAATGCATCAGAAAATGATACTCTCTGTATCACGTTGCACAAACATCGTGCATTTGATAGAACATAGCATTTGTATAAACATGCATCCCCTACTTGATAACAAAACCTGATTAAGGTCGTCAAACTAAAGTGATAAAACTCTATTATTTGATACTTTTTACATCGGTACAAACAAAACCACTTTAAAACGTGCTTTAATTAAAGTGATAATAAGGGAGCTCTACATACGTTATTTTACCATGGACAGACAGTGACTTATTGTGTAATTAGTCGAATTGGTATTATCCATCGTTTAGTGGTTTTAATACATTTTTATCGATATTAAAAGTGTCAGTATAAGTGGTAAAGGTGTGTTTGCTAAGGTGACGATATGCTCCTGCAACCTGTAATGAATCAAGGTGATAACAACGTGAAGATACGGCTCAAACTTGTGGTCTCGGGTTAATTAACGTTATCGAAGACTACGTATGTTAATTCATTAATTAATATGTAAGTTATTCGGCCCAGCGTTACTTTGTAGTCTCTTGTTAAACTTATTATTACTCAAAACCAGACATAGATTGGTTTTGACCATATTATTAAATAATTAGAATTTTGTAAGTGTTTGCCGCACATTTAATCCGAATGTGTGCTTCGTTAATAACTAATGTTTTAGATACTATAGCCAGTCACCTTTAGTTTTATGTTACGAGTTAAGACGAGTCATGTGAATTTTTACCTATTAAGATGTTCGTGAGATTAAACGGTAGATTAAGATTTTAAGGCCTACCATATTACGAAGCACTATCTTACACATCTAACAAGCTTTAGATCTAAGTTCGTCGGAGTCTACACTAAATACGTTGTCGTTTGAGTTTCTTCCATGTTCAGTATTTGAACAGAATATACTCCAGATAACGATCGGTACTTATTATACGTATAAATATTAAATAAATAGGTTGTACTATCTAAAGTGCTGTGTAGCTCAAGCATGTGATTTCGGTGCTGTTGCAAGCAGTTAGTGCTTTATATTATCGTAAGGAGGATACATTTTCTGTCCTTGGGTGTATTTTACTTGTTAGATGCCTACCTTCAGTAGGTATTTTAAAGATGTTCAGCCATATTCGTTTGAATATACTGCTGGCATTATGAAGAAAACGCAAGCAAGAGAATTTTCCAATGTGGACTTCTGATAGGTTTTCTATTACAGAAAATGCACCCTGAATACGTAAAGACGTGAATGTGATGTTTTGCAAAATAAAATTCAAACCACTAAGTTAGTGATGTCATGCGTTGCAGTATCATAATAACGGTCCAGCTGGAACTTGCGCAAGAGTTGACAATTAGTAAATCAAAAAGTACATTGCAGCGATTAGTCGATTAGTCGAAGAGCAAATGATTAAGAATAAAAGGAGGTTGAGACCACAGCTCACTTACTCGTGTCTATCTTGCCGTACTTCGCTGTTTGGGGCACCACCGACAAAAGACAACATTTTAGTTAAAACTTATATCGATATTTTAATCGATTACATTGATGCATCGGTATCGATGGACGTTTCAGCGATTCCTTTGTTTGTATCTAAAGGTCGAGATTGTGAGAAGACGCTAGGTACTACTTAGCAAGTGTTTTGCGAGCCCTAACTACACAATCATCTAGGTAAGTCATCTATGTGTGTATTTGACAAGTTTTTCTATAGTGATTTTAAAAACAAAACACAGTGTGAGAACTAAGACTATTGTTTTAACTAACTCTCTTAAACTAAAACTTAATTTAACACTTGATTAAGGAAACCTTTATGATGCCATGATGTACGTAGTATGTACAACTACATTCTTTGTAAATTGTCTGAAAAATAGGTATGATGGAGATCAGATGCAATGAATCGATGTTCAGATAATCTGAAGGCTGACGAAAGGTTCAATGCCTGGTAGGAACGAGTTTTCTAATGTTTTTCTGCGAAATATCCTCACAACAAATGCTTCTATTCACAGTTTACTCACTCCTTTTCCCATCAGTGATGATTTGTATGCAGTCTGTGGGAGTTGAGGTCACGCTACACTTCCATAGCGCACCCGACTTGGTCGTGTTCGGTTGTAGATTCTGACCCAGTGGAGCGCCAACCAGCAACCTGAGACAAAGAACATTATGAAGTTAATGAAACAGTAAACTAGCGTAAATTAATATTCCTAAATCAATATAATTATATATACAACGTATCGTTTTGCATCTTCATCAAAAAGGGTGTGGTTTAGACCATCAAACCGAACAACTTTTTCTATGGAACCAACATCGTAATCGCGAAAAAATAATCAGCCATCCCATACATTTGCGTCGAGTATGTATTGAAGTTTTATAAGGGATAGTTGAAATTTTTTTCGCGAATACGATGTTGGTCCCATGGAGAAAGTTTTTCGGTTTGATGTTCTGTACCACACCCTGGAATTTGACGAGGATGCAAAACGACACGTTGTATAGTATAATTTACAGATACATTTAATTTAGTTAAAAGAAAGCGTGCGCTACCGTGACAAATTCAACAAAATCGTAGATCGCTGAATACTACTCATAGCCGCGCAGCGTAGCATATAGCCTTGATCCATCGACTGTAGTGGATAATTACTATCATCATAATAATAAATTAATCTTATTAATGATGTAGTAAACCTAGCGGAAACGAATGAGCTCATCATAACCTTTAATCTACGATATTAGATAACAGTTAAATAAGAGTAATGTTTAATTCATGAATTCTACTAATTGCAGCTGAATCTAGATAATAATTACAAACAAGCAATGAAGAGCAATAAATAGGTCATCTTAGATAATAACTGTTGGTATCATTAGTAATAATTTATATCCCGATTACAATGTAACTAAGAAACAAAACTAAAATAAACCGAAATCAGATAAATTACTGCCTTCACTAAATCTCTATTGGAGGATGTAATAAAAACGATAATTCAGATGCTGAGTGAACACTATCATTAAATTATATTCCCATTCATGAATCAAAAGGAATGAAGTTGAATAAAACCGTCACTGTCCATTGAGTTGGTATAACGAGGTATGATTGCGGTGCGTTAGTGAGCTTTCATTACGTCATTATGTCCGTAATGACAGGACACACGGTGCGTACGCGACGACAAACGGTGTTCCTTCGTAATTATGCAGAGATCACAGATTACCTTGTTTACAAGATCCTCGATATGGAAGTAATAGGCTAACTCAGTGTGACGTAATTATTGTCCCTTGTGACAAAGTTGAGTCGTGTGAAAATTTTAATTTTATCCCATGATCTTTTATCACACGCGGGTTCCCAAACTTAAATCATTATTGTATTTCGGTAAACGGTTTAAGTCGGGCCGGGAGTAATTGAGCATGAACACTCAAATACCATATTCAGAGGCAAGACAATCGAGTTTAGTGTTTAAATCAATATTTATTGTACTAATGAACATTCACTAGTGTTTACTAAAAACCAAAGGCCTACTTTTTACTACGAGTATGGGCTGGGCTGACATGCGGAAATCGTACCTGTTTTAATAACCAGGTGAGATCTTGTTAGTACATCAAACGAATAACTATTGATTGACTAATTTGAATATTTAACTGCATATTACAACTCCTAACAACAATATTATAGTAAACAATAATAAATTAAAATGCATATGCCGCCAGCAACCGGCTTCCAAACGCATGAAATAAAGCTGTAAATAAACATGAGATGCACAAGACTAAATTAGCGTAATATGTAATTATAGTTTCGTTCGATCCTTCCCTCCCGAAGCCAGTCATGGCTTAATTAGAGCCAGCACATTTGCATGGTAATGCTTGTGGAACATTCATTGTTTTCCCGATAAGGCTAGTTAACATTGCAACGGTCCTGCACTCTAATGCATTCACCAATAGATATTCACCGATTTCATCACAACGCTAAAGTGCCCATAACTTATTCGAATACGCATAGCTCAACATTGTTTGAATTTGATATCTTTATTGCTTTATGTTTCTTTAATTAATCTTCAGATGTCAACGTGCTTTTACTATAAGCAGTTACGAAATTGTAAATAAATAATGCAGGCTAAAAGGCAGCCGATCCATCGATCATCTCGCAACGAATCGATTCCGAGCGCGCGCCGTGTTCGATCACTCGATAGCAAATAACCGATTCGTATTCAATTTAACATTGGTCACGGGCAGCGGCCTCTGCGATTATACATACGTAGCTTCGTCTACTACATGCCCTTATGCATTTAAATGAACATAAATCATTACTAACCCCGTCGCGTGTCGTCTCTTATTTGACCGTATTAATAAGCTACTTTCGTGACTATTAAGGGAATGTAACTTTAATGATTGATTTGATTCATCTTAAAACGATAAGTTAAACTTCAATTCAGTAACCAGATTATAAGCTTGCTTTTCTGGGCTTTAGAGGCGTTTCGGCCGCTGAGTTTCGTCCGATATTTCATTATTATCAATATTTTTCAGTGGTGTTTCGGACTGTACTGTTTTTAAGCAAATTTTGTACATTCAGAATGAAAACCTTAGGTAGGGTTATCTTATTTAAGTAAAAGTCAGGGAATTGTTGGCAAAAGATAAAGTTTAATATATACAACAATTATAAAACACTAGCTTTTGCCCGCGGCTTCGCCCGCGTGGATGTCGGAAAATATCCCATGGGAACGTTCATGTGGAAAACATAGGGCATATCCCTAACTTAAGAAATGCTGGGTTTCCCATACAAAATTTCATCCCTTTTATCACCCCTTGTAGGATTATGATTTAAGACAAAAAGTAGCCCATGTCCTTTCCCAGGATGCTATCTATAGCCTTGCCAAATTTTATCGAAATCCGTGCAGTTTTGTAAATTTTAAAATCAACCCCTGTTTTACCCACTTCGGGGATGATTTTTAAAAAAACGCTGACCCGCATATTTCTTAACTTCTTACCAATAGCATAAATTTGTTATCCCTAACTTAAGAAATACTGGGTTTCCCTTACAAACTTTCATCCCCTATATCACCCCTGTAGTATTATTTTTGAAAAAAATAGTATCCTATGTCCTTTCCCGGAATGCTATATAAAGCCTTGCCAAATTTTGTCGAAATCCTTGCAGGTTTGTAAATTTTAAAATCAACCCCTATTTTACCCCCTTAGGGGATGATTTTTCAAAAGCGCTGAACCGCATATTTCTTTATTTCCTATCAAAAGCATACATTTTAATTTTCACATCCCTAACTTAATACTGAGTTTCCCATACAAACTTTCATCCTCTATATCTCCCCCTGTAAGATAATTTTTTAAGACCAAAAGTAGCCTGTGTCCTTCCCCAGGATGTTATATAAAGCCTTGCCAAATTTTATCGAAATCCGTGTAGTTTTGTAAATTTTAAAATCAACCCCTATTTTACCCCTTAGGGGATGATTTTTCAAAAATGCTGTATCGCATATTTCTTAATTTCCTACCAATAGCATAAATTTGTTATGCCTAACTTAAGAAATACTGAGTTTCCTTACAAACTTTCATCCCCTATATCACCCCTGTAGTATTGTTTTTGAAAGTATCCTATGTCCTTTCCCAGGATGCTATATAAAGCCTTGCCAAATTTTGTCGAAATCCGTGCAGTTTTGTAAATTTTAAAATCAACCCCGATTTTACCCCCTTAGGGGATGATTTTTCAAAAACGCTGAACCGCATATTTCTTTATTTCCTATCAAAAGCATACATTTTAATTTTCACATCCCTAACTTAAGAAATACTGAGTTTCCCATACAAACTTTCATCCCCTATATCACCCCCTGTAAGATTATTTTTTAAGACCAAAAGTAGCCTGTGTCCTTCCCCAGGATGTTATATAAAGCCTTGCCAAATTTTATCGAAATCCGTGCAGTTTTGTAAATTTTAAAATCAACCCCTATTTTACCCCTTAGGGGATGATTTTTCAAAAATGCTGAATCGCATATTTCTTAATTTCCTACCAATAGCATAATTTTTTTATCCCTAACTTAAGAAATACTGGGTTTCCTTACAAACTTTCATCCCCTATATCACCCCCTGTAGTATTGTTTTTGAAAGTATCCTATGTCCTTTCCCAGGATGCTATATAAAGCCTTGCCAAATTTTGTCGAAATCCATGCAGTTTTGTAAATTTTAAAATCAACCCCGATTTTACCCCCTTAGGGGATGATTTTTGAAAAACGCTGAACCGAATATTTCTTTATTTCCTATCAAAAGCATACATTTTAATTTTCACATCCCTAACTTAAGAAATACTGAGTTTCCCATACAAACTTTCATCCCCTATATCACCCCTTGTAGGATTATTTTTTAAGACCAAAAGTAGCCTGTGTCCTTCCCCAGGATGCTATATAAAGCCTTGCCAAATTTTGTCGAAATCCATGCAGTTTTGTAAATTTTAAAATCAACCCCTATTTTACCCCCTTAGGGGATGATTTTTCAAAAACGCTGAATCGCATATTTCTTAATTTCCTACCAGTAGCATAAATTTGTTATGCCTAACTTAAGAAATACTGGGTTTCCCTTCAAATTCAAATTCAAATTCAAATCGTTTATTTGCTAGCCTTACAAACTTTCATCCCCTATATCACCCCCTGTAGTATTATTTTTGAAAAAAATAGTATCCTATGGCCTTCCTCTGGATGCTTTATAAAGCCTTGCCAAATTTTGTCGAAATCCATGCAGTTTTGTAAATTTTAAAATCAACCCCTATTTTACCCCCTTAGGGGATGATTTTTCAAAAACGCTGAATCGCATATTTCTTTATTTCCTATCAAAAGCATACATTTTAATTTTCACATCCCTAACTTAAGAAATACTGAGTTTCCCATACAAACTTTCATCCCCTATATCACCCCCTGTAGGATTATTTTTGAAAAAAAAAGTAGCCTATGTCCGTCCCCAGGATACCATCTATAGCCTTGCCAAATTTTATCGAAATCCGTTGAGTGGTTTAGGCGTGAAAAGGTAACAGACAGACAGACAGACAGACAGACAGACAGACAGACAGACAGACAGACAGACAGACAGACAGACAGACAGACAGACAGACAGAGTTACTTTCGAATTTATAATATTAGTATGGATGATAATAATCAGTCTTAAAAATATCAATTGAATCGTGTACAAAAAGAATATTAAATGTATTTATAATTAATATTTTTTTATTAATAATTTATCCATGGCCACAAAGTAAAATGGGTATTATTTAATTTGTCCGAAACACCACTCCAAAATATTAATAATACCTAATGAAATTCCTGTTTCGACCGGATCGAACGAAACTTAGCGGTTGAAAGGCCTATTATGCCCTTTTCTGACGACAAAATAGTAAATCAGGTAAACCTAACTCTCAGGTTTCTGAATATTATAACAATCTGTACATTATTCCACCCACGCCTTGACGTTGACGGGTCGACGCACTCATATATAAGTAAGGAATAAAGGAAAGCTCTCAACAATTAACAGCTCATTGTTTTGCTTGATGTTGCGACATTTCCTTATCTAAATATTTCGTTAGGAGCGAGAAAGCCCCCACGTTCTAAATTTGAAATGAACAAATAGCACTGATGCCGCTGCGCCCTGCGCGCCGACCGGTGCGCCTGCGACGCGCACGGCGCTAAAAGCTCCAGAACACTTCCGCGTGGGTATCAAAATGGAAGATGATTAGTTTTTGTTATTGCAAAAGGCGATCGGTCAGACCCTCATGATCAATTTACAGCACAAAGGGCTCATTTATGGTGATACGGTGTTCCGCGCCCACATCGTGGCGATCGATCGTGCCCTCATTGGGGTTACCCGCAGAGTGCGCCTACGCTGCTTTTATTACTGTATACAATAGTTAAACTAAATATATTGTAAAACAATATGTTTGCGAACTTAACCCGTGGCTGCCATTAACCGTTAAAATGTAAACAACGTCAACGTCTATCGAAGACCGCTCCTAGTTAGTGTCTCGTGTTTCGTATCCTTGGGCCGCGCCCAGCACTGTGAAGGGCGATAAATTCCCATCAACAACCTATCTATCCTTGACATCGACCGATAACGCCACCATATTGCACAACCATTTAGATAGCCATTACAATAAAAATGCATTCCGTGGGAGGCCATCAATCTTTCTTTGAGAGCTTTACGGCTTCTTGACTTGTAAAGAATGTTTAAATGTCAAATTGATGATATTTCGGAGACCAGATACTAAAATTAACGTCGACGACGAATTTGTAGGTGTGTCCGAGTCACGAATAGTTTAATAGACTATACAGTGGTTGTTAAGAAAATAAACAACGAACTACGTATTTGATGATGATGAACTTAAACAATCAAAATTAGATTTGGAAAACAACTACTCATTTCTAATTAACTTATAATCATGAAACATGCTGGTCAATTGACCGCATGTCCAAATTAAATCTAAACAGTTGACTGGCAATGACTCCATGAGTCAAGGAACTCGATAAAACTTTGATCTATAGTGAGTAGTATTCGATTAAGTCAATTGTGGAGATCAAAGAGCGGCGGTCGGGCTTCAGATGAAGTGATAGCATAGCGCTGAATAGAATGCCTACACGCACATTACGTGTGTATGTGATCCCTACGTGACCACACGCGAATACAGGAATATGTGCACTTTGTATTATCTCCATGGATTCAAAACTCATTGAGATAGTAATTTAGTCACCACAAACTGTATATTGGCAGTCGTATACATTTGATACGGGGTACGGCAATGAGAATTTTTTTTTTCAAAAAGCATGGGAAAGTAAGATTGGGTCAGGCTTTGGTTTCGAAAATATCCTGAGCCCTTTCAAAACTGGTGTAAAATCTATTTTACCCCAACATAAATTATTAGAAATTGATATTGTCGTGGTTTAAACGAATCATTAAAAGTGTCTTGGATATGTGGTTCATGCGGTATGAAACAGGATATATCTTCACATTAAAAAGTACCTACATGTCTTCGACCAGACAGACATGGAGGTAAAAAATAAATGTGGAACCGGAATAAATTGTCTTTTTATATATTTATTTAAGTGAGCGTCTGAATATTATCTTCTCGGTGAATGACAAAAATTCAGGCACATAGTTTATTTAAAATCGCTCAAGCATTCTTTCTCCGTTGAAGTTTAATCAACATAGCTCGGTAATACCTGAGTAATTATGTGAAAAGGCATTAAGTATCATTCTAGCATTTTAAAATCGAAGTAAAAAGGGCAAATGATGAAGGAGCATAAATGATGGAATGCCAACTTGTTTTTGATACAAAATATTTTGGAAGGCAGTTTTTCAACTGCGTTCGGGACATGTAAATGTCTGGATATTTTCTGTTTCTTTAGATTTTTTGCTGCATTTAAGTATGCTTGTAGCATGAGGCACGCGTGGTGACAGGCCGGGCTCCAAGTGGTCGCCGCCGGTGGTCCACCGCAAACACAACCCGCCTCCATTGTCCAAACTTTATTGTCATAAGTGCCTACATGAGGTCGCTCCTCTATCTCTTGTAAGATCGACCCTTCACGCCAAACAGTTATTTAGTGGGTATTAAAATCTGTGAAATAATAGAAAGGTGCCATTTTACCTTTTGTCGTAAACCATCAATCAATATTCTTTGTGATTTCGACCTTTCGAACTTAAAAATGCCAGTAGCTATTATTCAATGGTCCAAATTCATTGCTTTAAAAATTCAGTGGCCAAGTCTTTAATTTTCGCATGACTACTTAAGTGTACATTTAACAGAGCTCATAAAAACAGAACATTACGGCTTTGGCTTGGAATTGTTCGCAAAAGGAGCGAGCACGCGCCGCGCCGTGTGTGGCGCAAATTGTATGGAAATAAGCGGACAAGCGCTATGAGATTTGTTCACTGACCAGCACACTAACAAATTGCTACAAAACCATTATCATCCCCTGTATCTACTTTGATGTCGGACTGAGACTCCCTAGAGCATTTACAAATAGGTTATGCCTGCATTAACAATTAGGGGGACGACCCAAGGGGGTAATAATGTTAAAATACCAAGTTATCATTCAAATTCTTTATACATAAAGTCCTAGAGTGAAGTCCGCGTATAGGCAAGCGTAACCTGTGACATCCCCAGCTAGATTGACCGACGACCTCAAAAAGGTGGCCAGGACAGACTGGATGCGGAAGACGGAGAACCGGATGATGTGGTGCAACTTGTGAAAGTGTGTGTTGAACTTGTGTTGTTGTTGTTGTCCAGTATCATCATCATCTCCTTAGCCTTTTCCCAACAATGTTGGTGTCAGCTTCCAGTCTAACCAGACACAACTTTTACACGCCTCTGCCTCGAATATCGCGGGCAGCGGTGCGGCGGCAGCGGCGGCGCGTCCGCATTGTCCCAAAAGCGCTGCCGCGCCGCTGTTTTCGAGGTCCGGTCCATTTGTTTTTACGCATAAAATCCTGCCGCTCCCGCGCCGCCGTCGCTGCCGCCCCGATGCCCGCAAAATTCGAGGCAGAGGCCTTAATACTAGTATTTTACTTGAAGTTACTGTATAATACGATAAGACCCCATGGTAAGACTGGCTGTCAGACTTCCGGGCTTCTGACGACCCGTAACGACTGTCAAAGATCCATGAATGAGGGCTGGGAACAACAGCTTAACGTGCTTTCGAGGTTGAGTGACCTTGTCACCTCGGACTGATAAAGGCTGAGTTTATTGGTAACATAGAAGCTAAAAGAGAGCTCCAATACAGGACACCAAACATTCTGCCTTTTACCGTGTGGTACCTAAACTTAACTGATGCCAAATAGCCACTTAAAAGAAGATCATTGCTCAGTATCGTCAACAAAACCTCTGCTATCCTTATACGCTCATCAACTCATCATACCAGACAAAGGAAGTTCATGACTATAGAAACAATCGTTTTTATTGGCTGTCTGTAATGTTGTTCACCCGCTTTCCCGATTGTTCGGACGGTGCCGCGATGTTCCGTGAAACCTCTTAATTAACTGCAAACGTAATTTTTGACTTTAGCTGGATATTTTATGGCGTGGTGAATGTTGGAGGGGTATTGTTTCTTACCTGAACGTTGTGATGATTAAGAAAGTTGACATTAATATCCTACCTATGTACTATTTAGTAATTAAGGAAGTACGAGACCGTTACTTCGGATGTTTTTACATATTTCAGTAGTCTCAACAACTGAAATATATCTGTTCCTTTAGGGGGAGTTAATTTAATTACGTGAGGTGATTTTGTCGATTTTTTTACCTCTTGATGAGGTGTCGTGAGATACGGCTCGACCAAATCTGACGTGAGATATTTCAAAATGCGTGTTTTTTGTTTGAAAATAAAAATTCCGTGATATTTACCGAGACCACCTCTCCCCCATGTGAGATTGGGTGAGATTTGGCTCGATTACCTCCCCCCTCTAAACGCTTCACGTAATTAATGAACGCCTTCTTACCCTATTCATTTTTTGACGAAAACAGAAACAGTTTCCGGTACCTACGCAGAAGAAAACAGATTTTCAAAATAGTAGACCGTCCGTAACGTAACGTGTCGATATTATACTAAGCAATACTTAAACAAAATTAAACCTTTTAACGTAATCCCTTAGACCTCAATTTGTTTGATCGTGCCCGAAGTGACACCTCGCGGCGCAGAATCCATTATGCATCATCTTCGTTGACATTTTAAATTTATTACCGTTGTCTTAGTGATGGAGGAGGTCTACCTGAGTACTGAGCAACTATGACGAAACACAAGAAAGTATGAAAGTGCTTAGATTGCAATGTCACGACGCCGTCGTTACTTACTGTACGGTACCCACGCACTGAGTTACTTGTTTGTCTTTGTCACTAACTTTGATCGTACTTGTAGCTTTGAACACCTTTCACACGGTATCAAAACATAATATTCGCGTCATAGTGGCGCCATCTGCTGTCTCAGTTTTCTAAGTACGTCAATACTATGAAAAACAAAAGAATGATTAGCTATTTTCAAAAAATAAATCAGCCAGTATGAATACTTTTCGGAAAAACGAAACTCGTATTTTTTTTATGCAGCCGACAACAAGTCAATGCTTTCTGTAGCTGCTGATGATATTCAGTGCAAGTTTTTAATAAATGAATAAAACCAATTTACTGCTCACCTACGCCAATTAAAAAATATTCTCTACTCTATTAAAAAAAAAATCAATTAACCAGAGGATGTAAGAGGACATAAAAATAAAATATTTCTTGCGAAGAAGTGGCGGGCTGTCTGGTCGCCTGGTTGCGTCGGTATCGGGTGGCGAGATCGCTCATTAGCGCTGGTCGCCGATACCCGTCGCGGTTCGTGACTGAGCCGTGTTCTTCGTTACTGCTGCTCTAAGTGTCACAGCCATGTTTTATAATCGTTCATATATCATGCACGCCTCAATAGGAGGCCTTTGACCCGCTTTCTCGCAAGTTGCAGTTGCAATAACGTGAAGTTATTAATTTTCTAAACAAAGTCAGTTTATGGTGTTTGTTTGAGTTTTGTTGTTGTTTTTTCCGCTATAGGAATAAAACTCAAACAAACAGACCAAAGTCCCTACCAAATTGTAATAGTTTTCTGTATTTCTTCGATATTCATTATTCATTACCATAATATTATTAATCCGTAAACCTTCTCCGGAAAAGAACCGGAGTAAACGACATAGCTTGCAGAGTAAGCAAACTGAAGTGGCAGCAGGCTAGTCATGTCTGTCGAAGGAGCAGACGAGTCCTGGAGTGGAGACTGCGTATCGGCAAGTGTACCTAGTGTGAGACGATCCCAGTTAGATGGACCGGCTGGGACAGACTGGATGCGGAAGCCGGAGGACAGGGTGTTGTAGCGCAGCCTGGGAAAGGCCTATCTCCAGCAGTAGACTGCGATAGGCTAAGTTGAAACTTTCTATTTGCTGAACTATCTCCTCTCTCAAGTTAAACCTTCGTTCATAAAAACAGGAGTCATGAATTATCGATTTCAACATAACAACATAGACATAAACTTAAATCTATTAACAAATATGGTTAATGAAGACATCAGAAGCATGCTCACGCGCACGTACTAGTAAGTCACCGTATCTGAAGATCTACACCGGTCGCAGCCACAGAGTAACGAATAACTAACAATATTTAGTATAAGTATGTAGGTTATCTGTGGTAACGATGTCGACCAACGATTTATCACCTCTGTCCAACAATTTTACTACAAACTTGTACAACCAGCTTTATTACTTCCCTGTTCTTTTGTTTTAAGTCTTGAAACTGCATCTTTATGTCACGTTCTTTATGTTTATTGGTAGCAAGTCTACAGTATTTCTGAATGGACGTTTTTACTTTAAGTACTCAGTGAAAAAGCCACTCCATCTATGAATATTCCTTCTCTTGACTATTGTAGAAGATATTTTCTATCGACTATTGTAGGTACCTACTTGCAGTCTTGCACGATAACTTTTGTACGTATTTGGAACATCTTTCGTTTAGACCACGCCGTTTAATCGGTGAAGTTGATGGTAAAAACCTTCACAAGTAACAATCATAGCAATATTTCCTCTTAAAAGAAGTAATTAAAAGAATCACTGCATGCAACTTAAGCTACAACATCATTCTAAGTTATTCAGACGTTTAACATAACACAGCCAGCGCACTTAATGTGCCTTACTAATGGTGAACATAACCATTTGCCTTTCACTAAGCAGAGATAAATAATAACAAAGTTGTTCAAAGGGAATTGAATCTATTCCCAGTATTCTGTAGGGTAACAAAACAAAATAAACATGGTTAGCAGTCCATACACCTGAAGTTATGCGCAGTTTGCGAACTTTGTGGAAGTAGTAAAACCTTTTGTTTTTCTGTTAGGTATGTTCGTTGACATGTGCTGCTGAAAGTGATGGTGTTAAGTCGAAGACAGAATCTAGAAAATGGATGCCTTTAACCAATACTGTGACAGCGTTAATTAGTGAGGATTTCCCAAGTTCTTCTTAAACTTGCAGAATTTTTTCTATTATTTGAATGTAAGTTAATTAATTTCCAGGTGCAAGCACACACCCTCCTAATATAATATCTGTCACTAAAGGAAATTAACTTGGTGATCTATTCTTAGATCATGTTATGCGTCACGGGCTTCAGCCACCAGATACTTATGGAAAATCCAAATGATTTAACCATACTTATACATTTGGTTATAGAGGAATTTTAAAAACACAAAATTATCGTTGTATCCCCTTAAACAGGAGGGAATGGGAGTTGTAAAGCTCTACTCTCCAGTCGGTCGGTGACCGTCTATTCTATACTTACAACATTTAAGGCTCCTGCAGACAGGCGTGACGCGACGGTGCGACGCGAATCTGGTAACAACTTCCTTGTAGTTTTCATAGAAATTGTTCTACTAGAGTCGCCTCGCGCCTGTTTGGGCCTTTACTTCGACTTTCGCACGCAACCGTCTGCTAGGAGTTTAATGGTTGTGTTGTTTGTTTAACTTCTTAAGTAGCTTTATTAAAATAAATTGGTGGTAGACAAGATAAATGCAGATACACGAACTTATGTGCATATCCTTTTTTTTGCCATAATAAAATATTGCAATATGCAATCAATAGTTAGAAAAGCGTAGAGGTAGGAAAACAAAGGCATAAACGTTTAGATTTCTAAATGCAGTGAAACGTCGACTAGATAGTTTCATACAAATTCAAATAGTTGCCAACATAAAGTTTACAGCAGAATGCATAAACAGTCGCACTTCACGATCTGCCAGTATATTAATCTTCTGGTCCCTTGACACCTAGAGCTGGTGGTGCTCGAACTAACAAACAATGCTGGATTATCCGCGGAACTGCTTCAAGACAGAATTATGTAAAACTATAAATCATGATAGGGTACAAAGCTGCACGCAGAGGCAGCATCGCGCTGATTATCGCGAACCTGTTTAACATGGAGTAATAAGTTTTAATGGAGTGCACACTCAATTTCTGTAGGAATCGGAAGGTGGAAAGAATCTGGCAATAACATTCCTAGTTTCCCCGAAGGGTTGGGTAGAGGTGTAAGTACCGATAGTAGGAACACCCACATTTCGCCAGTTATATTTAAGTCCCATGTAATAGAGGGCGAGCCTATTGTCATCAACCGGGCACAAATTCAGACTCCGGAGTGCACTACTGAGAAATTCCTGTTGGAAAACCCAATAACACTTTGCGCGATCTGGCAATAGAACCCAAGACCTCATGTTCAGCAGTAGCGCTTGCAACCACTAGACCAACGAGGCAGTTACTTACCATTTTTTTAGTATCCAAAGTTTTTGAGTTGTAAACTAAATTATCTCGATTTCAGCCGCATTTCGGAAAACCGGAATTTTACTGAAAAAGACCGTTATGGAGAAAAGGCGATATTGGGAACAATAGTCGTTGATACCAACGTTGGTCGTATATAACAAATATGAATTCCGATTCATATTTTCTAAGTAGGTAATGCCCCCAGCTAGATGGACCGACGACCTGAAGAAAGTGTCTGGGACAGACTGGATGCGGAAGGCGGAGGACAGGGTGTTGTGGCGCGGACTGGGAGAGGCCTATGTCCAGCAGTGGACTGCGATATGCTGAGTTGATTGAAGTAGGTAATAATAATTCTTGTAGACTTTATTAAAATAAGTGCGTCTGTGGTTGGCTATAAGCCAACGACGACACGTTAGCAAAAATCGGGGTGATTTTGTCACCGTTAGATAGCCATTCCGTTTTCTCGCACATGATCCCTCCATTTCCTTCCTACTCCATGCACTTTACAGGCGGAGGGTAGGTAAGTAATAGCCGATGGTGTGCATTAGTTACAGGAGCGTGGGCGGCCAGCGCTCCAGTACAGTAAATAAGCTGGACTAATCGAACTGGAATTACTGTGCTTTGTATAATATTTTGTTTGCTTACTTTAAATTACCTGCTTCGGCCTTTGGACACAGGATTCTCTGATTGCAGAGAAGTCCAACTGCATTTGATTTCAAGCGACAAGGTATATCTCTATTACTATGGTCAGACGTTTAGCTGCAGTAAAATTACACTTCTAATGTAATTTTTACTGTCATTTCGCTTTTAAATGGGATTTTTTTAAACGAAATGACTGATACAAAAAAAATGAGAAGTGTCTTTTTCCTACAGCTATTAAAATTCCGAACATAGTAATTAATTAATACATAAACAGTAACTCATAAGCTTGCTATTGTTTACAACACAAACACAACAGGGACTTGAAAAAGTTTTAATTTCTATTTACGAGTATTTACCGTTTCCTCCTCCATAATATTTTCTGGACACATTGTCACCCTGACTGACCTGACAAATGTGTCTCTTGTTTGCAACTTTCAAGTGTACATGGTTTAACTTAAATAACGTACAAACTCTTAAGGGAAATCGCCAAAAAAAAGAGCTGTTCCTACAACTGATTTTTTTCGCGATTTCAAGTTTGGTCCCATAGTAAAAGTGGTTCATAATCATGAGTACAATGACCCCTTAAGAGGTTGTACGTTATTTAAGTTACAACTAGTATTCTCTGTAACTAAATACCAACTCGTTGACAGCTAACTAAATTTAACTTATTACTCGATGAAATGATATTCAATGAAGTTTATTTTATGGTCCTCGTAAAATATTTTATAAGCCGCAGCAACCAACATGCGCCTGAGTCGATTGTTTTGCTCACGAGTGGTGTACACAAAACTGGTCGCCATTGTAAATACACAGTACCCACTAACATTTACACCTACACAGAGATAAAGTGAACAGAAGACCCGGAACACATACACATTAATTCAGTTGTTCAGCCTGGACATTCTATTTGTTTCCAACGAGGAACATTAAAATTAATTAATGTGTAGTAAAATAACAATAACATTAAGAAAACTCTGTGGGCAGAGTCGCGGTATACAACTGTGTGGGATATCGTAAAATAGAACACCGCTCATATTAAACGGCATGTTAGCACTGTTAGAAGCTATTTAATATCAACAGCACAGTCGTATTTGTAGTAAACACGGTAATTTCTCTTTTAGACTTTAAATTATTGTACATTATCGAAATAAACGGAATGGCAGTTTATTTTCTATCTAACTCCTCTAACTCTCCAGTCAGATATGAATACGAAATGTAGATATCTCCGAATTTATTGATCATATTGACGCCATAAATACGGCAAAGATTTGATACAGAATAGTTGATACAGGTCATTTGCGGTTACCATTTCTAACATAAAGCGGATCTAAACATAGAAATAGCCCAACAGTTACCACAATAGATGCAATCAGGGCTATACACACAATTTTATTCTCTCCGCAAAACGTTTGTGAGCGAGCATTAGGAGGCAGACGGCAGATCTTAGCGTTTGCTAAACGCTATCGATTAGCACTAGCCACTAACACAAGTAATGAAATGTACCGGTGGACTGTGGGCTGTGGGCAGTGGGAGTCGGTCGCGGTATGCCCGGACAATATTTACCCAGGCCGAGGCTTTCTCACGGCGCGGTGCGGCGCGGCGCGGTACGGGACACTGCGATCAGTAAGAGTCAACAGTCCAAAATATTGTTTATGTAACAATTTCGAGTGTGTGATAATGAGTGGTAGATGTTATGTATCGTTTTTGAGTTTATTTTCTTTTGAGGTTGGAAGCTAGCAAAGTTATTTTAATGCTCGTGATAGCTTTCGATGAGAGTCCAAAACATGTTTATCTACACCCATGCTATAAATTCTCTATAAAAGTTCCTGAAACAGTTACCTTTTTGCCAACATTAAAACAGCCAGTGTCATAGTAACCATGGTATCCATAATAGCATCCAAACGGATGCTTTAATGTTGTACTGAATTTCATAATGCAACTCGTTTTCAAAAAAAGAACATTGTAATGCACGCGCGTTTCACTACAACAGCGCCGTAATTTTAAAAAACCGGTCAAGAGCGAGTCGGACTCGCGCACCGAGGGTTCCGTTCCGATTTCTGAAAAAGTATGCTATTTAGAGACATCGTTTTATTTTTCCTGTAATCTTTACATAAACTTCTATCACATAGAATAATTTCAGATTTTTCTCTTTGCAAACTTCGGAGATAAGGAGGGGGGAACGGTATTTTTTTTTTACATTTTTTATCAAAAGTCGAAAACTATAGGGCCCAAAAGAAAGAAAAATTTTTTTTGAAAATGTGCAAACAGCGTTCTTTCATATGATACCCCACATGCCCTAGTAGCTCCACTTTGAATTTTTAAGACCCCCTTTCAGTCCCTGTTGCAAAAAAAATATAAATTGTCAAAGATCTGCGAATGACAGCCGGGAGCTTAGCCGAAAGAAGAAGCCGTAGAAGCCGTTGGGCTTAACGTGTCTTTCCGAGGAACGGAGGAGTCTCGGTATGTAAAGATGGTCACCCATCCACAGACCAACCCCGGCAAGCGTAGCTTAACCTGATGGATCGACCCGTGCGGCTGTTATTACTTAGTCACGAGCTCTTCTGCGAAATTTAAAATAGGTGAAATATCAGCAATCATCATTACCTTATACTAGGTATTCATTAAAATGCCCATGCCACAGTGCACAGGCAATAACAATAAAACATATTATAAACTTGTCTCCAGTCCAACATGAATTCGCAATACAACTAATTTGACTTCGTATACAACTGGAATGCAGTGACAAAAATACCTCCCTGTTCTAACGTCATCCCTCCGAGATATAAATAGAGAGGTGCGCGAGAGCACTCGCGATTCAGGCCGACGCATACGCATACGACTTGCATATACACGTGCAACGTGCAAGAAACCAAACCATCTGGTTCCTTAACAGATTTATATTTATGTTTATTTGAAGCGAGTATTAAAACATCATCTTTTAGGCAATGTTTTGATCTATTTCAATCAAAGAATTCACTTTAATCCTGCAGCTAAAATGTTCTGCTTAGTAACATCTGCGGATTCTGCGGTGCTGTCAATAAATAAACTGCATGATTAATATGCACTGCGCATCTGCGCATAAACCAAGGGATATTCCTCTTTATTATTCTTTAAGCAATACCGTCATTTATTATTTTCATCGCGATTTATGATTCATAAATCATATTAAGAGAAGCGCAAAACCTTATTAGTCAGACTGTACCAAATTACACGCGAAAAAAATTCGGTCAAGAGCACGGGCCACAGCCTAGTGATATCAAAAGGATAGAAATAGTCGGCCTTGTGCTGGCAACATTGTCACAAGCAGGAAGAAGCAATTGAGCGAATGAGTCGGCGAGCGCGGATCTGAAACGTTCAATGATCTGATCACGTGTGAACTAGGCCAGTGGGTAAGTCAATGACCCCGCTAGATCACGGAGAATGTCATAAGGATATCGATCGCGGTTTTGTAAACAGGACGGGACTATTTTTGGGATCTGGAAATGGAACTAAAATTTAAGATTGTACCTGGGCACTCCCACTTCATATTACGGCGTTAGCACACTAACGCTTACCGCTGCGGTTTCGCTCTGCGAAACGCGGTAGTTGTTCATCATACAATTTGATAAGATCATCCGGTTTTCGCTTACCGCAGCGTAGTGTGTAAACAGCGTTATGTACGTCAAGTTCATTTATTTGGTCCTGCTGAACTTGGACTTCAAAAGCGTAAGTCACATCTTTTTGAACGTTAAAAACCGTAATCAACAAAAGGAGAGCAGCTAGTAGGTTACGGCGAAAGTATGAGAAACGTTATTACTAAGTAGGTATATGATACTGAAATGTGCTGTGCATAACTTACATGCTTATTACTAGTTATTACCCTTCATAAAAATGAGCGGCCCGTAAGATCATCCAGCATCATTTATCATCTCAATATGATGACATTTCAGCCAATTAGCGGATGTTTTGTGCACAGTATCGAGATAATACGGCAGGGTGCCTTATACGGCGCGTCCTTATTGGGTGAAATTTAAACTGATTGGTGGGGAACGTGACTGGACAATACACTAAGCACCACAGAACATAAGTAAGGAGTAAGTACAGAATTAACCCTTATGCGCTCGCCACTAATTGGGCCCTAACTTGGATATCTCGGTATTTCGACGAAAGTTCCTAATTAATTATGCCTAAAATGTAAGGGGACTCTTGGATTGTTTCTTTAGCGCCCATGTGTGCTATAGCCCACATACTTACTTAATACACTTGGGGATTTATTTAATTACAAGTGGCAGAGAAAACTTTTTCCTTCAAAGTGAAAATGGACCTGATCCATTTTGTTCATTGCTTAGTCCTGTCGATAACATTTCGTTGATCAAAAAAAATATAAGTCAACACTTAACTTTGACTATGTAGAAGCATAGAAAACGTTGTTCACAAAATCACAAATTTCCTAAAATTTCTACAAGATTTTTAAGAATAGCTCAAAAACTCCCATCCATCACCCCGGTAAGTTCAAGGCATACGTCGGTTACCAAATCACAGGCAGGGCTTGTTCGTCACGATGCTGCTTACCATAACAATAGCAGGTACATTTTACAAGAAGGTAACATAACCGACCCTCCTCTATAATTTATGGAAATGACCGCAAACAAAAACACACGACAAAGGTGTCTACTCGAAATTAAATAGATGGGTTGTGTATCGTGTTCTTCATTGTTAAGCTATTGTTCCCTCGCTTCATAATCGTAAATATCATCCCTTGACCCTCTGCTTTTGAACCGATACGTTTTACGGCTGAAGCTATTAAAAGTTACGACGTCAAAATGTGACCGGATACACACAAAGTGGCTTTTGTGTGTTGGCATTCCGAAAAAGGAAAACAACATAAAAATAAGAAAGCGAAAATGCGTTATCGCGTGTATCGTTAAAAGTAGGAATCGTTTGTGAAAAATTTCGGAGAAAGAGTTATACAGGGTGTCCCGTAAATAATGGATAACCTCTTAAGGGGTCATCGTACTCATCATTATGAACAACTTTTACTATGGGACCAAACCTGGAATCGCGAAAAAAAAATCAGCTGCTCCCTACATTTTGACGAGTTTGATGTAGATAAATGTACTGGTCAGCTGATTTTTTTTCGCAACAGGTTTGGTCCCATAGTAAAAGTTGTTCATAATGATGAGAATAATGACCCCTTAAGAGGTTATCCATTAATTACGGGACACCCTGTATAATCGGAAAGCTAATAATTATATCGTCGTATTTTTATCGTGATGTATCTGCATTACGAGGTATGTGTGGAGTGCCGCACGCTAAGTGCCCGGCTTCGCTTTGTCGCGATAACGCGGCGCGCTCGCTAATTGGACACGATTTATTAACTTGCGCGTACGCCACAACTAAATCGGAACTCACCTTTAATTTTAACCGGCAACTGCCACTTTGTTTACGGTCTAACTAACCACTAACCACAAGATTCTGTTAATTAAATATTGTTTAGTGATCCGAACCGCGGTTTCAATGTTCAGTTGTTCATGATCGTTCCCTATTTCCTAACCAGATGTCTTTATCTCCCTACGTTTGGTTACGAAACGCGTTCGCCCACGTCCGAATTTCGAATCGACTTCGCTATCGAAAAATAGAAAGTCATAAATTACCGAAGGGCCGCTTTCCCACTTATATCTAGGTTAATACTGTCGGGGAACTACGGAACTGAACTATACTGGAAGGAACTGGCGATGACTTGGTGCTATTTTTGTTACGAACACAGAGACATAAAACATGGTTCCGGTTTGTTTTCAGTTAAAGAATGTCTTGGTTGTAAAACGAAGTTCCAATCTTGATTCATTCAAGATTGGAACTTCCTTTTACAACCTGTGTTTTTCTTTGCAAAGGAATCTTACTACAAATTTACCTAATTCCATACCTTCGCACAAACAGCTAGGTACATACATAGTCGTTTCCAGTGTAACAAATCAAAGAGTATCAATAAATAGTGAATGGATTGAGTGGCTGCTGGGCATGTAAACAAAGCAGATGCCAGCGTGGCCCACATGAGCGTACGATCATCTTCTCTGACGTAACCACGTAACGCAGTGTTGCAACCTGATCGTACTGTCAGTCTGCGTGCTTGTTCTAAACAAATTCCTAGTTACAATCGTTATAGACTTTTATTTTTTGTACAAGAACCTATTACGGCTCAAGATTATAGGCATTATAGGGCCAAAATGATTGAGCCATTCTGAAATTTTGTACTTTCATGATTCAAACATCTCAAGTTTTCTAAAAACGGGGAGATGTTCCTAACTTTGTTGTAGTTATCTAACTAGCAACATAGTTATAGTACCTTGTAGTAACTGTTACGCAATTTGAGGCACCGCTGCACCGGTTAGAACAAACGATGTAATAAACTGTAGATAAAATTATAATCTCCTTCCTTTTTCCGGATTAATGTTCTCATAGACACTAATGCAGCATTCATACAGGTTTTACCAAGCCAGTACACATCGGACAAGCAGTTGACAACTTGTCCTACACCAAAGAACATGTTTATAACGGAAATATTATTTATATATCTGACGAACTTCAAATGACGGTAAAGCCTTATTCCGACATCCAACATAGATTCTGATAAGTACCGCCCTTAATTTATAACAATTAATTTGGACATAATGATTACTAATGAATGCTGAGCGGGCCCGATTTCTTAATTAGTAACTTTAAGTCGTAACTCGTCGCTACCGATTGCTGCGGCTGATGTCATTTAACTAAAAATAATTATTTTTAGTTAAATGACATCGGAATTGGAACTAATAATTCTGAGGAAAATTTCATATTATTTCTTCGTAATAAATTACGTCCTGAGTTATTTATAAAATAACAGAACCTATTCAAAATTAGTCACAAGAATTTGGTCATGAAACTAAGCAAATAGGTATGACTCACTCGCACTTTATTTAGTATGGACAATGGTGACCAGTACAGGAAAGTATATACAGGTTTCCGCTAATTGTTTCAGCATTCAAAATTCAATATTCAAATGAGATGTCACAAAATAACACACAGCTTTTAATAGATGAGTCCATTATATTAGAACTTATCAATGATAATGCACAGAATATTTGCATACAATCGCGACACATAAGTAGTTGTGCCCAGAATAAAACATTGACATGTCAATATAAGACTGTATACAAAAATAATTCTAACGATTACAATAACAAATTCGTTGGTGAAGCTTGAAGGGTTAAATTGTTTATTACAGAAATAGCAAATATTTTACGGACAAAAGTTAAGAAGCCATAGGTATTTGGCCTTCAGAAAGTGTATGTGCAACTGCAAATAGCTTTCAGGAGGAACGTTGTACGATGATGAAGAATAAGTTGATTGTAGGTAAAAACGATAGTGAAGATGTGCAGAGATATCCAACAAACAAAAGTGCGAGCTGGATCAATTAATTTCAAAATTACGGTAGTGTGGAAACAATGTGTCAGGAAACAAAGACCTACTCCTTTTGATTCTGACCTTTGCTACAAATGCCACGCTGTTATTTAGGGGACTTACCTACTATGAATTGAAATGCCGCTTCTGTCGGAAACACCGTTCAAAATGATAGGCATGAAACAAATTAAGGAAACTTGTTTATGAAAAATATTCAAGTCGTTTCCAAGAGGAGCTCGTGGCTAAGTAATAGTAGCCGCACTGTTCGATTCATCAGGTTAAGCTACGCTTGCCGGGGTTGGTCTGTGGACGTGTTAGTCGTCAGAACCCCAAAAGTCTGATAACCAGTCTTACCTAGGGGTATCGTATTACCCAGTTACTGGGTTGTGGAGGTCAGATAGGCAGTCGTTCCATGTAAAATACTGGTATTCAGCTGCATCCGGTTAGACTGGAAGCCGACCCCAACATAGTTGGGAAAATGCTAGGCAGATTGATTCAAGTCGTTTCTAAATCACATTCAAATAATATTATAAATGAAATTGGTGAACCACAATATTATAATTTCATATAAATCTGACCAAAAATAACACTGTTTTCATTAATTGAAAACAGTGTTATTTTGTTTCTCATTTACATTGTGATTCATGAAAATATTTAAAACTGTAAAATGATTCAGCCTGACGCATTCAATGACCTATAAAATCATCGTTTTCTAATTCTTGATAATGGTTTGTCATTCACTAACTAAATAATATGTAAGAATAGGTTTTTTAGCGATTGCATTATCAGTTTAAATAAATAAAATATACCTGATAGTTCGTAAGGTGGAGCATTCAATTGGCTGCATACTGATAATGTCATGTGCACATTCCATGTTTCAATAAATCTTGCGCGTACGCATCTGCTCCTGCCTAGATTTCATCTACAGTTTCAACTTCAACATTGGCGCAATTTCCATATGCAAAGTAAGTAATCTCAGTCATCACGCTGAGTGCGAGATTCACCAGCAGAACGATGATCTCATAGAGATTAAGTGCCAATTTGGCTTCGAAGTATAACGGAACTAAATTAGCCATAAACCGCAACAGTACTTATAACATTTTTTATTGGACTTGTTGACTCAAAAGATGAGTTGAGAAGAAAGAGCATAAAAAATACGACAGCTTAATAATAAAATGCTTTCTTCAATGTTACAATAGTAATCGCTTAACAAAAGATAAATGACGTTATAAAAATGAAATCTTATCGAAATTAAAGAAGCAAACGACATAATCACGTCGACACATCGTGCCGGGCCTCCAAATGAAATGGATTTGACATTTGAATTGTAAAACTGTTAGATCGTCGGTAGTGGGACGCGGCGACCTCCGACCTGCGCCCGCGCCGCACAGCGCCAACCATGCCGGATTACGATGTACATGCATCTGGTTTACAGATGTTAATCGCAGACTACTACTCTTTATGGTCGTGTTAATACCGCCACCAGTAACTCTTTGTTTTGATGTCATATATAGCTTATTATGGTTACCATTAGCCCCAGTCATAACCGTGTCAGTTCCGTGTTAAAAATTTTACTTGGCCGTTCATTGCTGTCCGCTCCAATTTCCCGTCCATCGTAACGTTATAAGTTTTATACGTTGTTTATGTCGGAATGCATATTGAGGTCGGGATGTTTAAAAAATCTTTCAATTGTGGGGCAATTAATCACTTCGGTATGCAGCGGGTGTTGAGGATCTGTTGACTCACAGTTAAATTAAAAGGAGCATAACAAATAAAGTTAAGTGCTGTGTCGGGTCTCGTTTCTTCAATAATGAATCACGATGTGAGAAAAGATGCAATTACTCTCATTATTGCCGCACATGAGTCTTGGCGGGGGGGAGCGGTATATCACATGCGCCGCCGAGGGTGGCGGCCCACTGCGTTAAACATTACGACTAAGAATTTCAGGGAAGTCAAACATACTGCGATATGCGCACAAATGTCTTCTAAAATTACAACTGTTGCAGTAAGTACTTAGGAAACATAAACTTTAGATATTTGCGTCCGTAACATTCATTAAAGAATGTAAGTTTACCTAATATCCGTGAAAGCTCGTAGATGTGATCGATTGATTATACCTCGTAGATAAGAATCCAGATGAATGCCTATTTAGTAGATAAGCATTGCATTACCAAATGCATACTTTTACCAGTTTATCAGATAAGCGAATGAGCGTGAAACCGGCTCCATGAGATTGATTACTAATTAATTTCTTAGCGAAACTTGTTCATGTTGTTAATTCATTAAAGGCGCTTAGGTACGCGGATTAACCGTTAGATAAATAATAATTATGGTCTTAATAGGAGACAGCAGATAATATTTCTCCTCAGCAGTCTACGTGCAAATATATGTATACTTTAGACCTTCATTTCATTTCCACGTCGAGCAAAACATTTTTGAAAAATAAATCAGATGACAAACTTGGAAGTCTTGGAACGAAGTTGTTGAACAACTTACGACGGTGTGGATATTTATGATGGGTGCCGATGTGATTTGATAATAAGTTTTTTGTCTATACCTGCGGAAAAGAAGTTAGGTTCCTACCTACAATAGCCCTTATCCAAAAAGTGGTATTACATATGCAATTGGAATAAAACTTTGGTTTATCCATTCAGCTCTAATAAAATATTTCAACAAAAAAACCACTAAAATCTCACATAGGTACCTACGTAAGCGTGTGAACATTATTAGGTCAAGATAATCTCAGCACAAACTACGCAATAGTTAAATAAAATACAATACATTGCTTGCTCCTTGCACAAAAAAATCAAGATCTCCAGATTGTACCAAAGAAAGGAAGCAATGGAACGGAAACAAAGGCAAAGATTATTTCCAATGTAACTTGGTGGAGGCACCGTTGTTTCGTGTACCACATTCGAAGTCCAGATTAGAGAGTACAAATCCACATACACATGGAACGGATATGAATAGCGTACGACGAACAAACAGACGGTTCTAATCACAACAGCACACAATGGTATTGTTTATTTCATCCCGTGAACACGGAAACTGTATCTTGATACTCAAGTGGGTGGTCGATTACCATCGTGATAGAATGCATAGTTGTGGTATTAAATATAAACAGCTTTGTTAACTATAACTTTCGGACAGAGAAAACAATTTTCCTCATCGTCAAATTCTTTGTGAGTCCCATTCAAGCTTCTTTGTCGGTGACTATGGATAAAACAGGCTCTTTTTTTTAATATTCAAGATTTTTGACAAACATTCAAGAAGCTCATTAGTGGTTTTATAATCTTCTGAGCTAACTCTCTTTTGAAATCTCGAGAACAAGCCAAGCAAAGCTCATAACAAAGGCATAGGTACGAGTTCTCAAATCCCTATTCATAGAACATACATACACCAACTTCTAGTACCACACTTGACCGGAAGCACTCGAGGTCTGGTAGCCGATACCGATACCAGCCCCACTTCAGATTGCTCCGACACCTCAAATAGATTCCATCAGCCCAAGTTATTTGATCTTACCACTTGAAACGAAAAACATTAAGGGAGCAAGGATGAAGGATAGCCAGATGACCCTACTTACTAAGCTTTTTTAAATGTTTATAATTATAGGACGATAAAGTATATATTATCTTTAGAAAGATTAGTCGAATGTGTGGATAGTAAATTAAATATTAAAAGAGTAAATGTAAACGCAGCGCTCTGATTACGTGTTGTGTTCTCATTAATACTGAAGATAATTATGTATTTACGCATTAGCAAGAAGAAAGAAGAGAATCGTTAGCCTAATAACTTTCTGAATTAAATCGGCTTAGAAAGACTCCCTCACTGCGATAAAAGTACTTCTAAAGATTTTCAAAGGACAATCAGTAAATACGAGTACTTTTCTTAAGGCAAGTATAACTGCCAACAGTGCCACGATTGAGAAAAAATCAGTAATAGTCAGGAGATATGGAACATTTTGAAATTTCCTATGCTCACATTTTATGTCAGATGAAGAAGTTTTTGTAACAAAAAATTAACACAAAACCTCATAGGTTCGAAGTTAGAGCAGTTAACTATAACTACAAACCTATGAAATCAATTAATTTTTAGTGGCGGCGCTGCTGGTTTGCAGCTATACTCGCCATAAAAGCATTGTAATCTAACTTACGTCTGTAAACGTTCATTGCTGAACACAAGCCTCTTATTAGACTTCACATCGAAGAAACGATACTAAGAAAAGAAGTTACACAATCCAAAGAAGCGAATAATATGATGCTGGTTGTACTGGCCACTAACAAATTAATCCTCTAATCCTCAAAGCAATGGATGACGTGTAAGGCAACACGTTCGCAATATGGTGCCTTGCACGCAGAGGCGGTTAGTCGTGTAAAATAACAAGAAGTCGTAAACTGAACCACGACGTTTATGGGCCTGTTCTCACAGTGATCCGGTATCGGGACAGTTTTGCACAGAATTTAAATAAGATACAACCATATTCTCAAATTCAATTTAAAGTAATGTCGAAAAACCAGTGGTTTCTGGACCCTTCGATAAATCGATACCCAGATGGTATCGATTTATCGAAGGGTCCAAAAACGACTGATTTTGCTATAAAGTAAAAGTAGTTTTTTTTTTATATCATAATCGTTAAGTTCAAATACTGTAAAGTCAGTTTGATCAGATTGGTTTTACCCTAATTTTAAACTGATGTAACCACTTTTTCTGATAACGATAATGATAAGAATAGCAAAATTCAAGTCCTGAATCCAAACCAAGATATTAAAATTCTTGATTCAAAATATAACTTGATTTCATACCGGTCCCAGGTAACATAAATGTATATCTCTAGTCAGCAGAACTAATAGCAGATAGCAATAACATGATTCAAGGCTCTGCAGGCATCTCGTCTACATACATAAATTATGTTATGCATGTATCTAATATCTCATTACATAGCGATAGACTCCTTAGAAATGTGGCGCCAACAGCTAATGATGCACCAAGTTGTTGTGCGCTTCACATTACCGCGGCGGGTGACGAATCAAGAATGCAATTTGAGATGAAACGTGGATGTAAGGTTTCAAATGTGCGTCAAATTGCATTAGAAATTGCGTCTAATCACATTCTTGCAGTACTAAGGGTTCTCTAATTGATGATGTTTCAATCTTGATTGCATTGGTGCCTAAGCCCTAAGTGAACTTAAGATTTCTAAAGAGACTCATTATACATAAATCGAATGATTAATCAATCCGATGACTGGTTTACCTTTTCAATTTACCTCTGTAAATTATCACTACATCACAGTTTGATTGGAGATGATCGCTTATTTCCGTGCCTCAGCATTATTTTGGTTAATTTACTGTTTTGGGTACGCCTTCATAATCTCATACATTCATGGCAACAATAACTTATTGTGTGTTCCGAAGAGTGAATTAAGTCTTGCATGACTTGAGGTTTTTGTAAAAGACGAAGATTACTTTCAAATTCTTTGATTCAGAATATTTGTGTTGCGTTGCTCTTGATCTTGATTCGGTACTTGAGCAGTTGTGCAAGTTCTTCGTACGCAACTTGCGCCTACGCACATTCCGAAGTAAGATCGAACGTTTGATTTTATTTACCTTTGACACCTTTCTTGATCGATAGTCGGTATTGGGGCTTCAGACTTACCTGAAAAATAAGAAAATGTTTATTAAATACATTGTTAAAACTTTATGATACAAAAACAAAGATTTCACCCTACGGAAGTTCAATCATATAATCGAATCTCTCTAAAATGGGCAAAAGATTTTGGTACCCCATTTTTAACTAGAATTTTTCCATTAATGAAGGAAAAGCGTTTACAGCCGAACAAAAAGCATTCCCACAAACACCTCACAATTACAATCTATCTAATAAGCAGTTATTTAGCTCTAATTAATTCAACCTTATGACGTAAGTACCTACTGCCAATATAGTTAACACAATTGTAGAAATTCTTCGATAAACGAATAATAGGTTCGCGTTAATTAGCAACGAGAGTACTTACAGTCGCCTTATATTCTTGAACAATGCTATTGACCTGGTTGCAATTAGGTTTACTGCTGTTTAATGAAATGTCCTCTCTCGCAATTGTGTCAGAAGGGCTTAGGTTATCGTGATAGTTGGCTTCTTGGGTATCTCTCTTTAACTTAGCTATGTACCTACCTACTTACAGCATTGTCTGACTCATTGTTGTGTTTGTCTCGTTGCAGACTATTCGAACAGTTTTGCGCAACTCAAGGAGAAATAGTAGATTGTTATACAAGGGTGGAAGGGAATTAATTCTTATACGAGGTATTTTGACGCCCGAGCGTAGCGAGGGCGCCTATAGTCCGAGTAGGAATTGGTGACTTTCATCCGTGTTAAACACCATACTTTTCATTTCGAATATAAGGAAAGTAAAAAATAGCAGTTTTTCTAAAATATTCATTGATAAAAATACATGTGTGCATGTGTGCCTATTTATTTGAACGAAGTAGGTACAGCTTACAGAGTTAGTATCCCGCCAAATTATACTATTTTTTAAATTTTAAAGGTGGAACACACCGCGTCACCGCCGCAGGCCGTCCCGCTTACTAGTTATTTTTTTTATTCACACTGGCTGTTTGTACACTCACAAGACCGCAGCCCGACTACCTAACCAAATTTAATTCTATTTTTGAAATTCATTCCCGCCCTAGAGAGGGAAGCAATTACTATGAGTCTTTCCCGACCAAGGGTGGGGAGCAGCATCTTTGACCCGCTACTCGGATCAAACAAACACTACTTTCCGAGTATGAGGAATGAAATAGTAGATTGTTATACAAGGGTGGAAGGGAATCTATTCCTATATAAGGTATTTAGACGCCCGAGCGCAGCGAGGGCCGCTATAGTCCGAGTAGGAATTGGTGACTTTCACCCGTGTTATACACTCTACTTTTCATTTCGAATATAAGGAAAGTAAAAAATAGCAGTTTTTCTAAAATATTTACTGATAAAAATACATGTGTGCCTTATTTGAACGAAGTAGGTACAGCTTACAGAGTTAGTATCCCGCAAAATTATACTCTTTTTTAAATTTTAAAGATGGAACACACCGCATCTCCGCCGCAGGCCGTCCCGCTTACTAGTTATTTTTTTTTATTCACACTGGCTGTTTGTACACTCACAAGACCACAGCCCGACTACCTAACCAAGGAATGAAAAGGACTGTTTCATTATAATAATTCGTACTTATTCATTTATCGGCACCTTTTTTTTTACTAGCCATTATTGTCCCCCTGCTGGGCAAAGGTCTCCCCACTCTCTTTGCACCTCGCTCTGTCCAGAGCTGCCAAGCATCAATCTATACTAAAGGAGTCCGAGCTGGACTCCTTTATCCTGCCATCTCCGTCTGGGTCTACCCACTGGGTCTTAAGATTGGCCCATTGATACTCTAACATGCGGCAGATGAGCGGCTTTCCGAGTGACATCAGTGTTATTTAGTGATGGAATGGATCGTTGTATTCTTAAGGACGCTGTTACAAATGGGTAGTCAAATCATTACTTTTTACACAAAAGTATGTATATTAAATAAAATGCTTTGCATTCCTAAAATATTTTCCGGCCGAATTGTTGATAGATGTGCATGGTCCGATTCTGAACTATAAATATAGTTTTAGGTACGTACAGTTTCTCAATAAATGTACCGAAGTGAACATTTTTACTTTCTCGGCTGCTACAAGCTGAATTTTTTTCGCGATTTCAGGTTTGGTCCCATAGTAAAAGTTGTTCATAATGATAAGTACAATGACCCGAATACCCGAATAGCCACTACTTACCGGATAAATGCAAAAATGGAACAAGTAAGTTAATCGGAACTTAGTGGTAAAACAGGCCCTTAGAGGAAAACAACCATTAAAATTTCACCCTATACGATCTGTGACTGAGACGCATTACATTGCTTCAACCACAAAATTTTCAATAACACAAAAGAATGACAGCACAGAAATCAATTTCATCTTTGCGTAGGAGAAGAAAAATGCTTCATGTCGTAACTAAGGCGTTTGATTGACTAAAGCATGTCTTAGGAAGAGTAATATCTGTGCGTATAATAAGCCCTTCTATTTTAATCTAAAGTGTTTTACCGCTTATCACAGACCCATTAATTACGGCTGAATGGAGTCGGACGCCCACTAGTACTTACGTACTTGCACCAACACAAATATAATTATAGTAATTGATTTAAATATCATAATAGTAGGGTTGTCGCGAGATCCAATCTAGAGATTTCGATAGTGTGTAAACAGCGTAATTGAAGCGCTTTCTATACAAGTTGTGTGTTCTAGGCTTTATTATCCAATCTTCAAGCATCCATCGACGGGCACGGATCCTATCTTGCTTATTATTTTTTTCTGAAGATACTTGTAAACAATGGTTAAAATTGAATCGATAAAGAACACATAATGCTTATAAATAAAATGTGATAATTTATAAAGATAAGTCAATCTGCCTATATGTATAGCCTTTTCCCAACTACGTTGGGGTCGGCTTCCAGTCTAACCGGATGCAGCTGAATACCAGTATTTTACATGAAGCGACTGTCTATCTGACCTCCACAACCCAGTAACTGGGCAATACGATACCCCTTGGTAAGACTGGTTGTCAGACTTTCGAGCTTCTGACGACCCGTAACGGCTGTCAAAGATCCACAAATGACAGCCGGGACCAACGGTTTAACATGCTTTCCGAGGCACGGAGGAGTCTCGGCATGCAAAGATGGTCACCCATCCACTGACGTAGCTTAACCTGATGGATCGACCCGTGCGGCTGTTATAACTTAGCCACGAGCTCCTCACTTATTTTAAAGATAAGTGCATAATCAAATTGATAGTGATAACACTGATAAGTGATAACAGATAGGTAACTGATAAAGTGATAAGTGATAACTTTACAAGTAGGATATTTCCTACTTATTTTTTAAGTTACCTACGAGTATAGTCTCCATAGAACTTAGTTAGTTACTAGAATGTAATCTCTTGTTATGGCAGCTTCTTCATTTCTAATAGGCAAGAATAATAGACAGGATCATAGATATTTAATGAGTAGGTAACCGATTTTAAAGTCGTAACATTTATCAGAATTTTATGTGTTTTCTCCACATCCCGCGTTACGTGTATTCATAGTTATAAATAGAACCACAGCATTGTCCTGAGTTCCTAACCATAAATACTTGAATTTACGAGACATAAAAACACGTTTGGTTTGTGGTTTCTTTTGGAGGATAATCAAAGTATCATATTACGGTAGCTCTACGTTATTAAATTGTCCTTCAATAACGGAGGCTGTTCCATGCATCTGTTGGCTCCTTTTTTACCAACCAAAAAAAAGAGGTACTTTCTTGGCTGCACCCATCGGTAATGCGGCAAGTGAGATGAAAGACAGCATTCATGATCTCTGGGTGTAGTGTTACCGGAGCTATGGAGGGTAACATCATGTTGTTTTTATTTAACCTAATTTAAATATTTAGGTACCCATTACATTTGAGCAAATAACAAATACTTCTACAAAGTACAGACAGATAAAACATTCGTGAGAACTTTCTTGACAAATATGTGATGTGAGAATTAGCATGGACGGTTATTAGATACACAAGATGGTAGGTCGGCTTACAAACGCAACGTTTGCGATAAGCAGATAGATGAGAGCTATTGAGAACAATGGTGGCGCTCTATTCAGTTATTATCTTTATTCTTTGGCTTTCATAATGCAGACGGAAATATTTGAATATAGAAAAAGGTCAAATGGTTATGGCGTATTGCATTCACGAAATATTATAATCGTTTGGCGTTGAGGTACAATGATTAAATACGACTAACATTTTTTATAAATTAAACTAAGAAAATCAATGTTTCAGTTACAAAATATTTACAAAGAAGTTTACTACGAGAATAAGTATTATTTTGACCTGTTTGAAATACAAACGCAGCTCGTAGTACGGTGTTCATAAATAAATCGCACAGCGTACCTATACTTACAACTCCACCTGTAATAAGAAGTGATGGGGCTGAGTAACTCCAGTGACGTCATCGGTCATCGACCTCCCGCCTGTAAAACTTCAGTAAAATTCGCAGTCAAAACAAACCGTACCCCATAAAAAAGAACTTTATGAAAATAACCCTCATTCCCCAAGATTTAGAGTTCTATTTCGAATCGATGAACTCAGCTCCAGACATCATTATTTTGTGTAGTTCCGACTTGCACGCAAACACTCCAAGCTTTCCTGTTAGTACAAACTCTGGACCACTTCGTGATGTTTGTTATACATTGGTTGCCAAAATTATGTATATTTTACTCATTTTATTATTAACTCTTTGCATAGATATAGGCTACTTGTTCGTCATTTATCTTGATTTAGTTAATATCACTGGATTCTCTTTGTAATAGAAACATCAATTTGTGGAGTAACATCGCCCACTCTCTTTTCTCTCATTTAGCAACTGTCAGAGTTTGGAGTGAGGTCTCTGTCATACCCACGTACAGTAGGAATTAAGTGCACGTAACATATTATACCCCATTTACTTTGTAGTCCGGTTAATGCATGAAAATTTATTTAAATTAATTAATTCAACGAATGTACATTTCCTTTCCACTTATTAAGTCATGATTTCAGTGGAACTGATATGAGTCATGAAGGATATTTCCTTTTGAATCATGATACGATTAAATTAGGAGATACGCCATTTAAATTTCGCGTCCCAGGACAATACTGCCAGCTTTGTCGCGAGTTAATGATTCGTGATTCGCAGAAACTGCCAAGCCTAGTCTGGGATTTTAATTACTGTACCCTTCAAAATAGCTGCGCGTAATGTAAACATTAGGCATGTGACATTGTGTGCTGCATATGACATCATAAAGAGCAGTTCAGAGAAATAATCTGCCGGTAATACTAGGGGGCTTCGTTTGAGATACAGCGCCTCAAGAGTCCAGAATCTGGACTCTTGAGGCGCTGTACCTCAAACGAAGCCGACTAATCTGGACTCCAGATTAGTTCCGGTCTATCCCATGAGCCGACTAGACGTTTCCTTTGAGCTGTAGTGTACTTACTGATAATTCGGTGTTTTAATCCAAACCCAAGTGATCCTTGTGAACACCACAAATATATAGACGTTGAGATCGTCTGGCGAACTATTAAGGGAATATTGTAGTTAAGTAATGGTACGGTCAAACTGGACCACCGCATCGATGTCCGTGGCTACCAAAGGATAAATTTTCCAAAGAATCGGACAGCGGTATCCATCTGTGTACTCATTACCGTCTTATGATGATCCTTCGAGCCCCAGTCATATAGTAGCTTTATAGGCAAAGCCCACGTTTAGCAGTGGACATTTACGGGCCAATATGATGAAACTGTTTGCAGTTTAAGACGGAAAGCATCCATAAATCCAAAGTAAAGGTGCAGCTATAGGTTATTTACGTAGGCTGTAAAACAGGCCGCGTCTATTCAACGTTGTCTATCCGTCTGACTTCGCACTAATCTGATTATAGACGCACAAATAGAATACTCAAGCATCGCCTATTGTTATTCTACGATGATCGTAAGATACGTGGGATCAATATCTTACTTTATAGGCGTCATATTGTGACGTTTAAGCTTTATGCTCCTTACGTCCTTTGAATAGCCGGCTTTGACCATAGACTTAAACTTTAATTCATTCTTAAGGTGATACATTGATAATTTTTTGATTTTAAAAATTCATATAAAACCAAAGGTTGGATAGATTTGGATTTTCCATATGTGTGACTATATTTTCTACTGCTATACTAAAACTGAAACATGATTACTTGAAATTTTTTCGATAAAAAGAAATCCAAAGTAGTAGCGTCTATTTTCTGTTTTATACGATTATACATAAACAGTTGCTTAGTGAGCAGTAACATTTGCTGTAAATCGAAGGCATTTAAATATGTTAAGAACTTATTATGCAAAAAATTTATTTAAATACAGTATTTTGTCATAAATCTACCTACTTTTAAACGAAGCGCGTTTAAATTCCAGTGCGGGTGAGAGTCTTCTATCTCGCACGTCAAACTATACAGCCATAATGCCATTTTACTCACACACCGAGTGAAACCACGCTTCGATATATCCTCTTAAAGCACGGCCATGCTAGCAAGGAACAGTTTTACTAATCGATGATAGGAGTTGTTGATCAGTCTCCGTTGTTGTTGGCTAGCTCCTAACCTAATTAGGTGTTACAAATTACAATTAGGGTTACCGCATTTGGCATATTTTAAAACTTCCTTATTACATACGTGCGGGAACTATCCGTATCTCGGTCACGAACACTTTAAACGACACAATTGGGAATAAATAACACCAGCCTTCACGTTCGTAACAATTATCACTATCACGATACTATAAAACATTTAATAGCGGAGAAATTATTGAATTAAAATTATAGTGTACAGGTTCCGTAGGTACTTATTAATAAAGGTTACATGTGTGGATGTACGTTTACTCTTGTAATTGCAACTGACCACACAAGTAGAAGTAATTTCACTGGGCGTGCTTACACCGCCCGGAGGTTTATACTAGCCGCGCCCATTCGTAATGTATGCTTATATTAAATTAATAATATAATAATAAAAGAGCTCCGTTGATTTATTTTAAAACATGACTTAATAAATATGTCCGCAACTTAATATGTATGTGACCAAACCACTTGCGTAGTCAATAAATCTTTAATCAGACAGCCAGTCTTAATTTACTCAAGTATATGGCTTCGAGCATTTAAGCTGACATTTCATATTCATGTTTAACGAAATAACTATGCAATTTAATTCGCGATTGTTGTTCGTCTGAACCACAATATAAATATGGACAGTAGGGAAACTACGAACAAACGTACGAAACGGCACACACAGAGACGCGCGCATTGGCGAGCGAGACCCCTAAGCCACAATCCATACTAATATTATAAATTCGAAAGTAACTCTGTCTGTCTGTCTGTCTGTCTGTTACCTTTTCACGCCTAAACCACTGAACGGACTTCGATAAAATTTGGCAAGGCCAAAAGCAATTTGGCAGGCCTTTACATGGTATCCTGGGGACGGACATAGGCTACTTTTTTTTTCAAAAATAATCCTACAGGGGGTGATATAGGGGATGAAAGTTTGTATGGGAAACTCAGTATTTCTTAAGTTAGGGATGTGAAAATTAAAATGTATGCTTTTGATAGGAAATTAAGAAATATGCGGTTCAGCGTTTTTGAAAAATCATCCCCTAAGGGGGTAAAATATAGTAAAATAGGGGTTGATTTTAAAATTTACAAAACTGCACGGATTTCGACAAAATTTGTCAAGGCTGAATATAGCATCCTGGGGAAGGACATAGCATACTATTTTTTTCAAAAATAATACTACGGGGGGTGATATAGGGGATGAAAGTTTGTATGGGAAACTCAGTATTTCTTCAGTTAGGGATGTGAAAATTAAAATGTATGCTTTTGGTAGGAAATAAAGAAATATGCGGTTCAGCGTTTTTGAAAAATCATCCCCTAAGGGGTTAAAATAGGGGTTGATTTTACAATTTACAAAACTGCACGGATTTCGATAAAATTTGGCAAGGCTTTATATAGCATCTTGGGGAAGGAAATAGGCTACTTTTTGTCTTAAAAAGAATCCTACAGGGGGTGATATAGTTGATGAAAGTTTGTATGGGAAACTCAGTATGTCTTAAGTTAGGGATGTGAAAATGAAAATGTATGCTTTTGATAGGAAATAAAGAAATATGCGATTCAGCGTTTTTGAAAAATCATCCACTAAGGGGGTAAAATAGGGGTTGATTTTAAAATTTACAAAACTGCACGGATTTCGACAAAATTTGGCAAGGCTTTATATAGCATCCTGGGAAAGGACATAGGATACTTTCAATAACAATACTACGGGGGGTGATATAGGGGATGAAAGTTTGTAAGGGAAACCCAGTATTTCTTAAGTTAGGGATAACAAATTTATGCTATTGGTAGGAAATTAAGAAATATGCGGTTCAGCGTTTTTGAAAAATTATCCCCTAAGGGGGTAAAATAGGGGTTGATTTTAAAATTTACAAAACTGCACGGATGTCGATAAAATTTGGCAAGGCTTTATACAGCATCCTGGAGAAGGACATAGACTACTTTTTGTCTTAAAAATAATCCTACAGGGGGTGATATAGGGGATGAAAGTTTGTATGGAAACTCAGTATTTCTTAAGTTGGGGATGTGAAAATTAAAATGTATGCTTTTGATAGGAAACAAAGAAATATGCGGTTCAGTGTTTTTGAAAAATCATCCCCTAAGGAGGTAAAATAGGGGTTGATTTTAAAATTTACAAAACTGCACGGACTTCGACAAAATTCGGCAAGGCTTTATATAGCATCTTGGGAAAGGACACAGGATACTTTCAAAAATAATACTACAAGGGGTGATATAAGGGATGAAAGATGGGAAACCCAGCATTTCTTAAGTTGGGGAAATTCAAATTTATGCTTTTGGTAGGAAATAAAGAAGTATGTGGTACAGCGTTTTTGAGGGGGTACAATAGGGGTTGACAAATGTTTGTGTAATTACCTCTTTTTAAGAGATTTAAGGGATTGGAAATGTAGTCATAGTTCGAATCTTGAGGTAACATTTAGTCTTTATTTCATTCGAAGTTTTTACGAGGAAATTATTTGAACGAGTGGACACTCGGACAAAAGTTATTTGTTATTAGAGCGTGACTGGCATAATAAATTTAAAGTAATTAACAAAGTCCCCCCGCCGCGTAAGTGTGTCTGTTTGAATGCGATAATGTCAAAAAGTACCGAACGGATTTTCATACGGTTTTCTCCAATGAACGGAGTGATTCAGTGTAATTCATTACGGTTTTGTGTAAATTGGTTGAAATATGACGACGACTGTTGAAGATGTCGGAAAAAATCATGCCAATTGGTAGCTTTATGCCTACTATACACGGTAACGATATATCGTAGCGATTTGAGTTTGCACAGTTATATCGGACGGCCCTATGTTTTCCACATGTACGTTCCCATGGGATATTTTCCGACATCCACGCGGGCGAAGCCGCGGGCAAAAGCTAGTAAATAATATACTGAGAGCACCGCGACTATCGCTTGGGGCCTCGGCCCTCGCCTCGTCGAAGCACGCATCTGTGTGGGTGTGCCATTTCGACCGTATGAACGTAGTTTCCTTACTGTCCCTATAATTTTATTGTGTCTGAACTTGGGTTTGAAACATAAACATGGGAAAGCAAAATAATTAGTAGCTAACTGTTGATGTTCCTTTGTTTGCAACTTTTGAATTCAGAGCTTGCGCACTGCCTTTGTTATTTTACTTTGCTGTTTAGGTCAAGCTCAAAATTAAAGAAAAGAGAGTCGTGCTAGCTTCTACGCTTTTTTTTAAATTTTCCTATTTCACAGCTATTTGAAAAGCTGCGTCCAACCGTGCGTGTCGACCATTGTAATGCGTGGTGACGGCTGCGCGTGCCTGCGCCAGCGCAGCGGTACGAACCATTTCGCGGATCGCTGCCCCCAATAATTACTTACCTTATGGACCTCACAATTTCATACACCTATTGAGGCCCATTCATATAAAATAACCTGTTGATTCCAACTCATCAATTGTATCGATACAGTTTGGGCATCGATGATTTATAATTTAATCGAGTGCTATTGAACCTTTTAACCTTGAAATCAGAAATTGATGGCGCGCGGCCAACCGGTACTGATGGTGTAGGTACGACTGCTGGACTTTAAAAAACAATTTGTTATAGGTATACATGATTTTGTACAATAAAGGCTAATTTTGATATTTAAATAGCTTTTTGATATACTGTTATTAACGTAATATTCATAATGAAATTGGAAACCTTTGATAGAATCCAAATATTGAGTGTTGAAAAATGTAATTAAGATTATCTTTAAACAGAATCTTTTAGTATCTACCAAATGTGTTATTTATCATGTGTATTAATTACTGTAAAGTTGGTTTGTGTGTGAGAGAGTCTGGTTTTATTTGTGGGTAAGTTAATTAAATTACGAAGCTTTGTTCTTGTGTAACAATGGTGTGTAAAATAATCAAGATGTCTCGACGCATACGTGTCCCCACACCTGCTGTTTAGTAACTAGGTGATACCTACTGAACTGAAAAAATAACATGGAGAAAGATTTGTATTACAAACTTGTTCCTAAGTAGTTAGACTAAACGCTGAATTGAAGTGTTATGCTTTTGGGGTTCTTTTGCTACGATTACAAATAGAGTTTTTGTAGTTTACTTTTTATGAATAAATCTAAAAAGGCAGTTGGCAAAGGTAGGTACCTATGTGTGTGAGGAGCAGTGGTGGCACAGAGGTAACGGCGACGCCGGTGACTTATCTACGTATTGTTGGTCGTAGGTTCTAACCTAAACAGGCGCTTTACGTTGTGTAAATTATTTCATCACCACTGCTCTCAAAATGATAGAAAACATCGTGAGGAAACCGGCATGCCTAGAACCAAAAATTCGAAGATATTTGACCAACCCGCATTATAGGGTGATTGTGCTTTATCCTGAAGCTTTGTCAGAAACCAAAACAAAACTTCATTTACAAGAATAGGTATACTTAGGTAGAGCTTCTCAGAACTGTTTTTTTCTCAAAAAGCAATTCCTAGGTAGGTACACGAAAAGTATCCATGGAGTGTCCTCCTTCATATTTCTGACTGATCGACTCCTTGACAATTTTCAAAAGTAAATGCTGACCTAAAGTTTGAGTTTGTTTAACTAATCAATCAACCTGCCTATAAGACTTTTCCCAACTAAGTTGGGGTTGACTTCCAGTATAACCGGATGCAGCGAATGCCAGTATTTTACATATCTGACCTCCACAACCCAGTAACTAATGACTAATACCATACCCTTGGTAAGACTGGTTGTCAGACTTTCGGGCTTCTGACGACCCGTAACGACTGTCAAAGATCCACAAATGACAGCCGGGACCAACAGCTTAGCGTGCTTTTCAATGCACAGAGGAGTAAAGAGGGTCAGTCATCCACTGACCGACCCCGGCAAGCGTAGCTTAACCTGATGGATCGACCCGTGCGGGTGTATTACTTAGCCACGAGCTCCACTAGTTTGTTTAACTAATAATAATACTTATGAAAAGTATGCATTTTAAACTGTTTGTTTTGCAGTAACCACAATCAAAATACTTACATAGGTACCTAGTTCTAGTTTTGTGAATAACACGTTCGCTACAAAGTACCTACTCTACCTAATAACTCGTATTGAACATCCTTCGTAGTTTTTCTTCGGAAAATTACCTACATATTTAACTATAGGCACTTTACGACTACACCACTTAATTATGTTATGTTTTACCATCAAAACTTGTACATCTCAGGGTCATCATCATTACTACTGACGAGTGTAGTAATACCTCTCATAGCCTATGTTTATTTGAACAGATTGGCACACCGTATCATTACGACACCAACTAATGAGACACGCACGATTTGAAAGTACCTAAGCGTTATTTACTTAGGTAAGTATATCGTGAGATTTTGAGAGCTTCTCACACTTTAGTAAACATGGATTGCAACTTGCAAGTAGCATATCTACTTGCAATCTTATTTAATGAAGCTACTCGTGTGTTTACTGATGTCAGGGAAATTGTAAAGGTGGAACCGTAGTGGTAGCCCGCGAAATACAAATTTTCTTGAGTTTTTTGCAATTTGCAGGTCAGTGTCAGGTTGTGTCTTGATCAAAATATGATTCGCGACAATAACAAATATGTATTTACATAACTATGACTATAAGAATCATCAGTATATCTTTCTAATCTAAATTTGCCGTGGTTTTGTCCGACTTAGAAGCTTGTTTTTTTTAAATTTCGACTTGATACCTCCACGCGTTTCTGAGAAAAAGGGTCTTAACAGACTGACAGACAGACTGACAGACAGACAGACAGACGGACCGGATACTATAAGGGTTCTGTTTTTTTTCCTTTTCAGGTACGAAACCCTAAAAACAAGGGATCGTGGAAAACAGTAGGTAACCACATTATCATAATCCATAGTCAGTAGATTTTAAATATTGCAAAAACTTTGTTAAAAAATTATATAATATTTCACTCAAAGCCTGAAACCCTAACCGGCAATAACATGCATCTCATCTCAAGAATGCAGATTATACAGATGTTAGTGACTCGTTTGCGTGTGTAATAACATCTTTAATACCTACCGCAGGTTATTGCCCCCGCTCATCCGACACACACATGTTCTCTGACGTTATAATCTGTCCTTTTATTATCTGTTAGTGCTGTTACACAACACACATAAACAGACAAATATAGTCATAAATTACATCGAATACAAAATTCATGAAGGAAATACAATTCATTCATAATCTTGGTCCATTCTTTATTTTAATGCGATACACGGCCGAGTATCAAGATTTCTTACAAAGCAGTGCGATTTAAAAGTTTAATGCTGGTATCTTTGGTCGGTGTGCGGCCACAAAGTATTGTAATGTTTATTTATTACGTACAAACAATTCTCTTGAGACAGTTGTTGACGGGCACATCCTGCCCACTGAAGTTGTCACATCGTTTAAATAATATCAGAAGCTCTCACAAGCAGCTATATCTTATATTAACATCTTTATGTTATTAAGTTTGTTTACTCTGATAATAAAAAGTGAAGCAAACATCCTGTGAGCGAAGTGACGGATCAAATACGAGATGATGTGTTATCTTGTTATAAAACAGTTTTAATGATCTTCACAAGCTAGCAGAAACTAAGCGGGAAAGAGTACAAAAATGTTTGCTGTAAGTTTTTTTTTTATTTGCTTACTCTGTCCCACTCTTGGGCAAAGGCGGGAGGCCTTTGCACAAAAGTGGGACAGAGTCCACTCCTTCCATCTTTTGCGAGCCCGTGCGTCCTCTTCCCAGTTCTGACGGAACCTATCCAGCTCGTCGGTATCTCCTACGTGGTCTGCCGCGACCCCGCCGGTCCCCGCCTCACTGTCTCAGAGCACCAGTTCTTAAGAGATTTTGCAAGGTATACACCTCTGCCGAACATTCATTCAAACTGTCATTCGTGGATCTCTGACAGCCGTTACGGATCGTCAGAAGTCTGACAACCAGTCTTACCAATACGATACGTATTACCCAGTAACTATAGGCTTTGGCTTTTATAAATTTTTTTACTACGTGTTTCGTAAAAAAGCTTATGCAGTCATGGGGACGGCCTACAGAAGTGAAAACTATGAAATAATGTTGAACAACACTTCACCATTACAGCTACAGGTATACTGCTATTACAGCATGGCACGCTATCATAAGCTTAAGGCGCAGATTTCCTGAAAACGACCAAAAAGGTGGTTTTTTAAAGCGGTGTATCTCATAAACCGTAAATAATTTTGGCATGTAAAAAAAAAATGATATTTGCAAGTCCTTTTCGCATACAGTGATGGAAGCCAAAACATAATTAAACATACTTTAATGCACCAAAAAAATCTTTAAACATACCTCCTAATAATCTTTAAAAGCTGTTTATCCCTTCATTAGCAATTATAATTATAATTAAAAATATACCATGAAATGTCAAATTCCAAACTGCATCCAGTGATGGATTACTTTTTATTAAATAGTTAATTTCTAATTTTATACTATTTTATTTGCACTTTTACGACATAATTCCGGTGCGCGTGAGAATCTTCTATCTCGTGCATCAAACTAGACAGCCATAAAGCCATTCCACTTACACACCGAGCTAAACCAAGCTTGGAACCAGGGCCTTAAGATTTTCCCTCACCAAAACTCGCTCAATGCACCTAAAGAAGTTTTTACTTTAAAAAAAATAGTAACGTAGGAACAAGTTGGCAACAAAATTATTCTCTTCCCAAGGTGAGCAAATCCGGGCACACCACAAGATGAATTGATATGATAACGGTGCCCCGAGCCACGCATAGAAATAACTTGCACACTTGCACACCTAAAAGATCACAGAATTACGCAAAGTACAGACAAATGACTAAATATTTGCCTATGAGCAAAACACATAGACTAATAAGACTAATAACTATAAATTCTTCAAAGCGCAGAACATTAATTATTTTAAAGTTATTAACAGACGGTAAAATATATTCTCTTTAATGAATTTGACGCCATCAATATGCACTTGCTTGCTAATTTATTACAAAACTACCGAGTTTACTCATAGACGTTTAAAAAAACCGGTCAAGAGCGAGTCGGACTCGCGCACCGAGGGTTCCGTTCAGATTTCTGAAAAAGTGTGCTATTTACAGACATCCTTTTATTTTTCCTGTAATCTTTACATAAACTTCTATCACATACAATAATTTCAGATTTTTCTCTTTGCAAACTTCGTAGTGGGGGGGGTGGGAACGGTATTTTTTTTATATTTTTCATCAAAAGTCGAAAACTGTGTGGCCTAAAAAAAAAAAAAAATGTTTGAGAATGTGCAAACAGCGCTCTTTCATATGATACCCCACATGCCCTAGTAGCCCCACTTTGAATTTTTAAGACCCCCTTTCAGTGCCTGTTGCAAAAAAAATACATGTATTTTTATTTCTTCCTTATTTGCAAAATAGTTAGGTAAACGTCATCAAAAACTTTTCCAAATTTCAAGTTGATGGCATTAGTAGTTCTTGAGATATCCAGCTGTGACAGACAGACAGACAGACAGACTGAGCCACACCATAAGGGTTCCTTTTTTACCATTTTGGTACGGAACCCTAAAAAGGAGGACTCCGCGCCACGCATATCGAAAGTAAAGCACCGTACCCGATCTATGTGTGCGTGAGGCGTGTTTGTACAAACGGCATACTTACTGTGCTTCACTTTCGATATGCGTGGCGCGGAGTACTTCTTTTTTTATTAGTCTATGAGTTTACTATAGTGACACAAATATCATTATTCGTTAGTCACATACATTAAGTTACCATTTAATCATGTAGGTAATACTAATAACATAACATCACACCTTGTTTCTCCCAGGAGTTGCGCAGAGGTGTATCTACATAACATGAGGAGTCTAAAAGGAAATCCAACACTGTCCATTATGAACGAAAACTTAAGTGTGAATGCCATCCATGATTGATGATTGATGATTTATTACATATGTATAACAATTTAGACGCAAAGTTCCCACTGTCCCATAGTAAATGGTGTATAAAAATTGAGGTGAGAAGCAAAAATGCTACTGTCCTAAACAAATCAGGTGCAAACTTACGCGCCTTTTGTCCATTTTAGCCAATCACAGACCGCTACAATGTTCAAGTTGGTCGTGGCTGTGATTTCCTTGTGAAACTGTGTCTGATTATATGCGTTTGATATTTTGCGTTTTAAAATTGCATTTCGTGATAAAACCAGTTAAAAAAATGGAAGAAAATGTAGAGGAAGTGACTCCAGAACGCGTTCGCAAAAAAGGTTAAAGTGTAATAAATAAAATATTTTATAAAAGAATTATAAAATTCTATCGATTCGTTTTCTAAAAAATCTCAACCATTTATGCAAGGTGGGTCAGCTAATGCTGTGGCTGACTGTACTATAGGTACCTTTGTCCAAACAGGATAACCTAATAAAGTAATACCGCAATTTTACAATAAAGCAGGTAATAATTGGATTTAAAATTAACCTAATTCGTGAAAATGACGTAATAATACAGGAAAATGGCAACCTTTTAAAGTTTTAATTATTGATGTTAATTTAATGTCGAGATGGACATGATTATATCTACCTACCTACTAATTATTTATGAAACTGTCCCTAGAGAATGTCATACGTGTGTTCACAGGCAATTTGATTTTAAATCCTTTCCGCTCTATTAAAAAACAAAAGCTCATCATGCGTAATTTTTTACAGCCACAGAGTAGTTAATTTGGGCTATAAATCAAAAGCTCCATTACTCTGTGGCATGGCGTCGCGTGTGCCAAGCCTAGAGACGCGCCCTGCAGCAGCTTCAGAGACAATGTTATTCAGCCTATACAGGCTGGACAAAGGGTGTGCGAAATAGCTACTGGTCCTTGAAACACGCGATTTCATTTGCTGAGTGAAAACTGTAATATAAAATATTAAATTATGTACTTGTATACACTAAAGTAAAATACACACTGTATAGAAAGAAAGAAAGAAAACTTGTTTATTAGTATAGTGTTGTCCTTTATTACTACGGTTAATATACAGGTTGTGTTTAAATTCCTAGCTAATTTTATATCGATTATTTTATTAGTACTTAGGGTTAGGTACCTATTTACAGTCAGTCTAATGCGTTTGTAACGCATATCTGATTGCATACACTTCGCATTTTAATTAGGGAAAAGGTGAAAACACATTAGGTACGTGTTCCCATTTTTACAACTTTGAGGTTAATTGAAAAAGCTATATATATTACACGGTTTAATACAACTTTTGAAACGATAAAATGAGCATAAAATATCTTAAGACCAACGACCATATAATTAAGACCCTAAATCGAAGCGTGGTTTAGCTCGGTGTGCAAGTGAAATGGCGTTATGGCTTAAAATTTTTAGCTTAATAAGTTCTTAACATATTTAAATACCTTCGATTTAAAGCAAATATTACTGCACAATAAGGAACTGTTTACCTACGTATAATCGTATAAAACAGAATAGACGGTGCTACTTTGGATTTTTTTTCTATCGAAACAATTTCAAGTCATCATGTTTCGGTTTTAGTACAGCCGTAGACAATATAATCAAATAAACATATGGAAAATCCAAATGATTTAACTATTATATTTGGATTTAGAGAAATTTAAATAAACAAAATTTATCGATGTATCCCCTTAAGCTAATCTACTTTAAAAGCCACTTATTAACCGACTTCCAAAAGGAGGAGGTTCTCAATTCGTCGGAACCTTTTTTTTTATTTTTTTTTTTTATGTATGTTCCCCGATTACTCGAAAATGGCTAGACCGATTTGGATTTTTCTTTTTTTGTTCGAAAGGGTATACGTCCCAAGTGGTCCCATGATCATCAAGTCAGGATCTGATGATGGGATCCCATGGAAATTGAGGGAAACCCTCAAATTTTATGGGCACACCTATATCGATTTCGGTATTTTTTATAGTACCTAACTCGTGCATTTGCTCTCGGTAAGAACCATTTGGTGAGCTGGAACTGATGATGAAGACCACAGAGGGCCATCGGAAATACTCAATTATATCTAAGTATATAACAGGTTGCGATTCGATTACTTTAATATGGTTTATGCTCGTCAAAATAATGGTAATGGTGACATCACCATGAGCTCCATTTCTCCTGGTTCTTACTAGGAGAACTCCTCAACAATTAACGGCCCTGCATCGGGAAAAGCAACATTTTGTAAAACGTGATGAGCAGTTGACATTGGGTTATTGTAACTTAGATAAATTACAAACTGAACCACTAAAAAGTGAAAAATAAAAACTTTTTTACAAAAACAAAAACCAACTTCCAAAAAAAAACACTACAAAGTGAAAAATAACTTTAATTTCGGAAGTCGGTGGCAAAAAACTAAAATACAGATCCAAAGACACCGACTTCCGAAATTAAAGTTATTTTTCACTTTGTAGTGTTTTTTTTTGGAAGTCGGTTTTTGTTTTTGTAAAAAAGTTTTGCATTTACTGAATCGTAAAGTTTCTTTAGATGTAATTTTTACATAAATAAGTCAAGAACGAGGGCTTTAACCCAGCTCTCAAATTAGGTAGATTTTATACCTGTGGCTGGAACAACAATATAAATGTTTTGCATAATTCAATCACAACCACAACTTACTCGCGTCACTTATTTTGTTGTCCTGCTTTTGGTATGTAAATTAAAGCCGCCAAATGTGAGCAATTAAGCTTTTTGTATTTTGCCATAATATTACACTTTTTCAATAGCGTTTAGGTACCGTAAACTCAAATTACTTTAGCCCACGCGGCCGCGGTTAACATTAGGCCAGATCGAAAAAGCGAACTAGAAGGAATCAAAACACTTTTTCCAATGTTACCCCCACAGAGCAGCTTATCTGTAGCTTATTTCTGTTCCCGTGGGCTAACGTACACTACGGCCGATCGATCTTGGCCGGTCCGAATATAGGCACTAAGCCCACGTTCGCACGGACGTAAAAATATCGCGGCGATTTTTTTTCGCGCACTGGATTTTCAACACTCTGCTTAGCGCAGAGAGTTGAAACTCCAACAGTGTGTTTTTTCGACGCGCTGGGATGCACTCTTTGTTGTTAGGTTGGTGAACGTTTGGCGCAAAAAAAAAAAAAACCAGTGCGCGATAAAATCCCGCCGCGATATTTTTACGTCCGTGCGAACATCGGTTAAGAAGTTTCACCACTCACACTCGCCTCAGATTTTTTAAGAACCACCTAAAAAATCTTACTGCGGAGCCTACTGCGCGAAGTTCGGACCTGCCAAAATAAATCGGCCGTACTGTAATGTGAGTTTACGGTATGCTGAATTTTTACAAACACAGCAATTCAATTAACAATTAATAGTAAACCGTTACGTGCGTCACGTTTTTTCCTATTAACCGCGTACATCATACACCATGATACAGCGGATACATAATACCTATTAGTTATTACGCACTTAATAGATCCAATGTCACAAACACTCACATTAACGCCCCATATCGCGGTATGCCACTATATCCGTTGTTCCTACCATACCTACCTATTGTAGGCGCCATTATCATGCCCGAACATATTGGGCCGAAAAACATAAAACGATTTATTGTTCTATTCATAAACATGCTCCATAAATGTATGAGTAATCTATCAATAAGTAGGTACCTACTCAGTACTCTAAAGGTACAGTCGGCAAAAGACATTTAGCCAGCTTACTATCTCCCCAGAATTGGTTTCGGCAGTGTTTCTTCTCAGAGGTTATTGGATAGGTAGATATAGGAAAACTCAACGACTGCTGGTCTAATATCGCTAGGTAGGACTACATACAAAACATACTAGAAAAAAGAGCTACATAAATCCTATTTATAGAATTAACTAACAAATAAAATTTTAAAATAAAAATGCGTTCGGAAAAACATTAAAAATAGTCTGATTCAATCCTACACACCAAACTTTTTGTTATCCATACCACGGTACAAACGTGGGACGTTTCACGCCAATATATTATGTATAGGCCCAGAACAGTAACTATTAGTGTAGGTTACCTTGTGAACCTGTTGACTGGCAGTTTAAATTAGCCGGGTGTTAGCCAGTGACATTAGCACCCGCCGTAATTACCGACTGACCCACATAGGGCTTAGTTTAATTAATAATTGGAGTTGCAACCAGCGCTGACAAGCATACCGTCCTTATATGGAGAGACCAGTCCGCATATCCAACGGAATTGAGATTTGCTTGGAATAGAACAGCTTTGTATTGAGGATTTATTTTTGGATAGGTATTGAAAAACTATTGTATATATGACCTTCATTTGTTTATTTATTTTTGATAGCCTTGACAATCAACTTTATTATGTGCTACGTACCTAAGCATTTACTGAAAATGATGTTGCAATCGGGCGTTACAGTAAACAGTATAAAGCAGCTTATGATAAGATTTTTACAATTCTTGTGATAGTATAAATCTTATCCTTATCTCACAGTCATAAACACATACCTACTATGTATCATAACTTCATGAGACTTCACGTGTGATGTGACTCGGTATAAAGTTACAAACAAACCAATATTAGGTACTTAGGGTCTATTTCACGATGTCCGAATAGCCACAACTTACCGAATTAAAATGGAACAGAATTTGTATGATGTTATCTGCCAAGTAAGTTATTAGGAACTTAATCGCTGGTGGTGAAATAGGCCCTTAGTGTCCTTAGAACTCTAACTCACATACCTACTTATTTGAATCCTTTTTCCTTTTCCTTTTTAGTAAGACTAGAAAGTAGGAGTACAGACTTCGACTTTCAGAGCAAAACTTAACCATATTAACTTGGCTCGAATTCTTTCCCGATTGGCACGGATCGTGACTCCCATTCAGAGAGTAGAAAGAGTACCTAACTACTAATCCTTGCTAATATTATAAATAAGAAAGTGAGTTTGTCCCACTTTCACAGCGCCACATTACTTTGGAAGACCTTGAAATTTTGCATAGGTTAACAATCTGTCCAATGAAGAAGGATTTATAGTTTTAATTCTTGTTTTCGGGACAAACAAAAAATGTCACGCGGGCAAAAAGAGCAGACAGGGGCAACGCGACTCCGGTAGAACAATTTCCATTAAATTTTCATACAAATTTTTCCACAAGACTCGCGTAAAACTCACTTTAGCCAGTGTAAACCTAGCCTTAGCTAGCTAGTCTTCCGAAAGCAATCGACAATTAGTCCACATGCCACATAGGAACAGGGACTCAAGCGTCGTCGTCCGGTCACGTTTCTAAAATATTGGCAACGTTATGTGCGAATGACAATCAGGCGCCAGCCCGCATCGCGCATGCAAATCAACTAATCGTTTCGGTGATAAATGGTCCGTTGAAAAGCTGTCAACTTTTATAGGCTTGCGGAGAGCTGGAAAATCTAAAAGACCTTCCCATTATTTTCAATAAGTTTTATTGTGGTAAGTATATATATTTTATTTTAAACGATTATTTATACTGGTATTCCGGATATTTTCGCAAAAAAAATGACAATAGATAGGTTCCGCATCACGTGCCAAATGAAAATGAAGGTTTTTGTTTGAGCGTATTCTGCATTTTCCTGAATCAAATTTGTTCATGACTAGAACTTTAACGTTAACATTAAATTCTTCCAAGAAGTAACTGAATACAATTATGATACGTGCTATAAACCATGATATACGACATGCATTAGGCAATAAAGCCATGAAAGCGCTGTAACAGTAGGCGTCGAGTGCTGCGATGCATTGTTGCCAGTTTACTGCCGCTCCTAAATATCGACCGGGAAGTAGCTGAGTGGTCTACTTGATGTAAAGTACTGGCTGGACGCTCGTAAACTTGCAATTTCCGTAATATAATCCTTAAATGTATTGCCCCTCTAAAGGTGTGATCGTAAAGTAAATATACCTTTAATAAATTTTTCCTTTCCTATATTTTTTAGGCTTTTAGGAAAGCACTGTTTGGTTTATTGTTAGGTGAATTGTATTGTTTACGTTTCCATTCATTCAGATTTTCCTCGTTCATAAATTAAAAGTTCCACTTATGAATGCTACAACTGCAAACAATCGTTTGATATTATCTACTTATTCATTGAAATAGTCGAGTCAAAGCAATCATAGTTCATAGTCGAATGTTGTGCTGCAACAAAGGTATAGACAAAAGCGTGTAAAACAATAAAGGAACACGCAATCAAAATTCAAAATTGAGGCGCGCACAATTAGAGTGTATTCACGCCCCAACGCTTGTATTCAAATTTCGAACATTATGATTGAGTGCGTTTTTTTTCTTTTTTTTCTGTCCTTTGTTTCCATGACTTTATTTTGTTGTCCCTACACTACACAGGAAACTGTGGTTTCATAGCACGTACTTATCGAAAAGTTATGACATAATTGTACCCCTAGCCCTTGTACCTTGTGTTCGCAAATTCACAATCCATATTTACCAAAAATTAAAAGATTCAATAAAATATTTTGACACTGATCGTAAATGATATGCCTTACAAACACAACTCAGTTTGGAAAAAGCGTGAAATTATCGCACGGGTGGGTCCAATTACAGATGAATAATAAATCTGCATCGTGGATGACACATAATTTATTTTCCGCGAGCATGAACGCATGTCAATCGGCACAGGCGGCGAGGTAAGCCTGTGTCATGTACAAATACATCGCACATGTCACCGATAGCCCGGTACGGTGGGACATCTGCTTTTACTGACTCATAACTACTAGCATAACATCTCTTGGAGTAACACGTGGATTGAGCTGGCAGACAAGTTATACAACCATTATGTAGGAACAGAAATCCAACAATTTATTGGTTACCTAAACGCATGGAGTAATATTCTCTTAACAAATCTATTAATAATCACAGTTCTACAGTAGCGATAGATATTAGAGACCATCTAATAAGGGACTAGCCTTAAAAGGAGACATTTCAGATCACGTATCTTTACAAAATAAAAAGTTACACCAGTGGCCAAGCCTCAAATCGATTATAGCTACACCTCATCTAGCTAGACTAATGGAGTGCAATAAGGGTACTATACTAGGTAATGTAATACATCAACTTTTTCAATTAAACTTAATTGAATTAGCTTGTGCATTAGTCTGAAAAATGAATATGTCACATGCAATATTAATGATCGTGTACGTCAAGCTTAGTCGGTGTCACAGACCTGACATAGCGAAGTATGTACCCTTGTGATGGGTCATGAACAAAATGATCATGGAAACAGTGTAAAAGATGCGCAAACCATCCTCTAACTCACGTTTTCCTGACGTTAATAGTTTATTTATCTAAATTCAGTTCGAATAAAATCCAAATAAAGCAGAAGATACTGTGAAAACATCAAATAAACATAAACTGTAATTCAGTGAAGACTCTGAAAATCTTTCCACGTTGACTGTATTTGTAAGAAAGACCTCGTAAACCGTTTATACTGCCAAGTATTAATCTGTCGACATGAACGACCATATTCCATTAGAGCGATAACAAAACAGAGGGGCAATTCCCGTAATTTTAACAACGTTCGCAATATCATCTCAAGACTCAATCTGTCAAAAATTGTATTAAACGCTATACAATTTTTGACAGATTGAGTCTTGAGATGATATTGCGAACGCTGTTAAAAATACGGGAATTGCCCCTCTGATCACTATCTAATCCCTTCACGAGAGTCGTGAGCCTCATTTTCAGTATGTTAAGCGAGACGGACAAGGGAATTATGAATGAGCGCCGCCGCCGCCGCACCGCGCGTCGAAACAGATTGAAAATACAAGTTTGTCGTGTTAGGGAGCCGTACATAATGGGCAGGGCCCGCTTTCCACGGCATCTAGGCCACAATAACAAGAGAGACGATCGCTAAGTGAAATTAAACACAGCAACGAACGCCGCGGAAATGCAAGACATCGGATAGGTAACACGATGCGATAAAACTTGGGGACCGCCCCGATCATTGTTTGTCTACTATCGTGTTGGCTGACTTCGGTGTTTCGGTGCTTCGGCTTACTTCGACACACATCGGCAATTCGGTACAACTCATCTCGTGTTTTACATTTCTGAACGTAGCTGCAAACTCGTATTAGCATTCGCCTTTATTTGTACGATCGCCACATAATCTTCCCACAAATAAGGCTTACTTATTACTGTTAGTAATTTATACATAAGTATGGGCAGTCACGTTTCCCTACAGGTGGTTCTGTGGATAACGCTAAGTATCTCAGTACCGGTGCAGCAATAACTTTTACCTACTCTTAAAACTCGCATTTATGTCAAGTTAAAGCGTAGGTATAGCCTACTGGCGCATTATTACAAACGTTTCATACTATAAAATCTTTCAGTATTCAAGTTTACAGTTAGCTAGACGTATAGAGACATTCTAAAATACAAATGGTTCACTTTAACAATTTCCCGTTTTTCTTTTAAATACGGTAAAGCCTCGCAGTCAGAGACAACCGACAACTAACTAGCCCAGTCATAATCGACACAAAAAAATGCAAACATCGCAAACGCGCATGTAACTACGATTCTTTATAATTATGTTGTTAAGTCCCCTGAGAGTAGTCTATATACCCAAGTTTGCAACACTAAACTTTGTGCAACTCCCATAGTGCTCGAAAAACTGCGATATTCTGGCACTTGTTTCAGATTTTTAAATAATGTAAGTAAACAATATAATAATAAAAACTGAAACAAGTGCCAGAATTTCGCAGTTTTTCGAGCACCATGGCAGTAAAACAAGGTTATCAGTGTTGCAAACTTTTGTAAAGACTACTCTCAGGGGACCTAACAACATATAAAAGAATTGTAGTTACATGCGCGTTTGCGATGATTGATGTTGTCATTGACTGGGCTAAACCGTTTTTTATTTTTTTATTTATTTATTTATTCCTTTATCTCAGGCAGCTGTGGCCCATATAAAATACAATAAGTACACAAATACAAAAAATTACTACATAAAAAAAATATATACACTTTGTAGGCAACAGATTATTTTAAACAATGCAACGCATTTTCACTGCCGAATTCGAATTCAAGGTAAAGAATAAAATTTTCACACGACTTTTCACGTCCATCCTTTACTTTATACCTATATAGGAGATATAAACAACGATCATTGCCAATGGAAAATAGAACGAGCGTTTCAGAACTCCGTAAATCGAACGTAAGTATACAAAACACTCAGAAACTGAAAAACGTAAACATAATACGAGTGACCTGACAGATTTTGAATAGTGTTTATTTACACTTTGGAAACTTCGCACCATTCCGAATAGCTACTCTACACACTAAAACATTTTTGTTCCGAGATGAAGACACAGCGATGTGTCGACAAGTGAATTTACACACGCTGTACACGCTACAAACGTTACATACATGCATAACCGATGAATGGGTTTAGAAAAACACTGGCCAGCGATGGACGCAGCTTGTGAAACTATATGATGTTACATTAAATTTTATGAATGTTACATTATTCGAGTACAGGCGGTTATTGCTCTGTGAGCATTCTGTATCTATGGCTATTTCTAACCAACGTGTCATGTCGCGAGTTTGAACATCGCCGTGTATGAATGTGTTTTTCACAAGCATCGCAAAAGTTATGGCTGTTTCGTAGTGTCACGGTTACCTCATAAGACTCATAATTAAACCTTTTCAGTCAGAACTATTCAAAAATGTATTTTTTTTAAATTGGCAGTCTGAATTGGGGACTGCCGGCAGAAGTGAAAACTTATAAATAAATAGTAAATAAATAAAACGTTTATTTCAGAATCAATCCACAGAGCATAGGTAATAGTAATAATAATAGTCAGCATACTTGACAAACATAAAAATTAACAAAATAAAATAAAAGGCTTAAGGCGAGAGTCTGGAGATATGGAATATTTTGAAATTCCCTATGCTCACATTTTTAACCCCCGACGCAAAAAGAGGGGCGTTATAATTAGTCACATGATTTAGAATTTTTGTATCAAAAAAAAATAACAGTAAACCTCCTAGATCCGAAGTGCCGTTTTTGGCGTTACCTGCTAAGGCTTCGGAGTTCGAACCTATCTCCAGACTTATGATTATTTTCTCAATGGTGGACCTAGGTGGCAGCACTACCTACTCGTACTTTCCTTAAACGTAAAACTATGCATAGCATCGCGGTGACGGCAATCCCTAAGATTTTTCCCCCTACCAAAAATTTCTCAACCCGCGTAAAGAAGTTTTCACTTCAAAAATCTTAAATCTTTATGATTCTAAAATTGAAATTCAATCCTCTATGTTCGATGTTACATATTACTTTGGAATTGTGAATGGCTTTCACTCCTTTTATCTTCCCAAAACCCAACCAAAAATAAGAAACAACCCCAATTAGTAAAAACAAATGTCCTGTGAAACTGTAACTGTGAAATGAACCATCAATTTACAAAAACCAATCAGACATTAATATATCTCTCAAGCGCCATTTGCTGCACGCGTCCCTTCAAGTGGCGGCACGTGGTCACACAGATGCATCGGAGTGGAAAGTAGGCCGGTTCGGTCCTGGCAGACGAGAACTCGAGAAGTTTCAGGGAAGTGCACTGACGCGGAACAATCTCTTTGCACTTACATACACTGTCTCGCGTCTGATAATACGTCACATCGAGTATTGGAAAAAGTTCGTTTTTGAAGAGCGTCATAGTGTCTTCGTGCGCTTTTTCAGCGTGCGTTCGACAAGCAGTCTAATTAAAATAAATGGGAAACGGAGCACGAAATTCGAATGAAAAGAGTTCAGCTTCGTAAAAGCGGTCACTTATACTTGTGTGACAATTTCTTTCCAACCCTCGAAGTGTCATATCAACGCCGGTACCGTTCAGGGAAGTGCACTGATGCGGAACAATCTCTTTACACATTATATTGATGGAATGATGGCCGTTCCCACCAATAGGGTCGGAGAAAGTGCCAAATCGGGCGAAAGTTATTTTTGTGATGCGTGCGTTGTGATGTATTGTGAGGGACAAGCTTTTTGGTTTTTCATGTTTGTTTCCAATAGACTATGAGAAATGCAATAAATTAACAAGTGCAAGTCAAACCTATTATAGAATTTATTGAATTGAAGTATTGAACACACTATTCCATCCCAGTTAATTTCTGTACTATTCAAATTATACACTTTATTCCGAATTTTGTCATCTATTAGCAGTATTATTCTTTTTATTCCTGCAATTTGAAGCTTCTTTCCGCACAACAACGCATTGTAGTCTCGGACGTTCAAATCACAATAGCCCAAATGACAATATTCAAGGACTCCCATAGAAATACCTTTATTCAGAGATGTTCGCGAAACTTTTGTGCGATCCCCCACACATTACATTGGAATAACACAGTGTACGACCATCGAGCAGTTGGGCCCGTACACATACAATAAAGTAACTTGATATTTAAACACGACAGTTTCTCACTGAATGCTGATAACTAAGTACACATTATTTGGAACTTTCTCATATTTTACCGTGAACTTATCGGCTACATAAATAAGTTGAACAGATAAAGTATGGCGACGTGTTTACTCTACTAATTCGTCTTCCTCTTGACGCGATATATCGCTTCTATTTGTGTATAGTTTATTCGTGTTTTACACAGAGCTATATTTTAATATGTCACTCGGAAGCTGTAACCGACCAATAGGTACGTAGATACTAGAAAGCGGGTTAATAAAATTGTTCTTTATTAAGAGTAAGTTCGATTCAAACTTAATGGCGGCTCGAAAGTTAGCTGTGAGTGCAGACCGTGCAGATACAGTCAAGTCTAGAATAATTTTGGCTCCATTTAGTTAAGCTCGATTCAGTTTTTTTTTCATTTCAGAATCAAGATTTTTTTTAAGATTTAGCTTTTATAAGTTTGAATCTTAGGTTACTTACTTTAACTGCATTCGAAGCTAACTTCCGAGCCGCAATTTCTCTATATATAAGTAATATAAGTACTTTATTGTTCTAGGTAAGAAGGATTTGCTTTTTTCGTAGTAATGCTCCCTTTTTATTACGGCATGGCCAATCGTAACCGATATAAGAAGAAATAATGTATAACGGTTTACTCAAATTAAAATAAAACGCCCATAGATCAAGGATAAGCATCAGTCTCTAAAGCTTCATTCAAATTAATAAAAACAAGTAAGCATGTCCACTATCCGGGTTTCAAATATCAGCCGTCTAGTGACCTCAGAGAGCCAGGTGCTAGACTAAATTTCATACGAATAGGAACAAAGGAGGTTTTGTTCCCTCGTCTAAACAAAACGGAACAACGCTGGACTTGTTTCAGTCCGTAGGTACCGCAGCCTATGGGATAAACATACCGACATACGTACCATGACTGTATCTTGATCAGATGAATAAATTATTAACCATGAATATTAATACTCGCCACGTGGGCTGCCAGCTCAAGGATGAATAACTGTTGCAGGCAGACAACTTACCTAAAACAAAGGAAATGTACAATACATTTATTCCACAATAAACTACAGTTCATACAACGAACGTGGCTTTAGCATAAACAAAAAGGTTAAATAGTTTTTGTAATCGAATCTGCTACGAACGGGGGTGAAATGGAATGAAATAATTAAATTCTCTTTCGTTTTCTGTCAGTGTGACGTTAATTTATTTGATGTGACCACCCCGAAGAGCTATTGTGCTGCTCTTCACGCCAGTCACTAGGACGTGACTGGGGGAGTCCAATCCGGGGAGACATTGTCCGTACTGATTTAATGGAGCTTTTGTTATTTATTTGATGATGGCGAGTATAGGTACACATAAAGTGAAATGTGAAATGACACGGCTTATTTGAACATAGAAATAAGTAGAGTCAGATCGCTCAGACTCAGAACATAGAACGAACGATTTATTGTAGTGCTAAGTTTCTTTAAAAACTACGCAAAGACTCGACCGAAAAAGAGCAACAACAAGCACTCGAGAAACTATCTAAACTTATCCAATAAACATCCATTCGTTACTCAAACTTGAATTAAGTACCGCACCAGCACCAATACACCATCAATAAATCTTCTTATCTAAATGAAACTCATAAAGGGCTGCCGTTTCATAGCTTTTAAATCGCTTTATTAAGAAGCTTTTACACTAATTAATTATCAAGCGCCGGTATATCTCTCAGGGAGATTGTCGGATCATTGTAGACCGGAGAATAGGTTGGTCCTTGCCCGTGGCCGTAGTAAATTAGTGATACATTCTCGTAGCCGTGTCGAGAACAATGACGTCGTGGTTAAAACGGACCCAGATTCAAATACGTATCGTACGTACAAAAAAAAAAACACTTTATTTACAAATGGAATGCGTTCTAGGTCATTCCCTTTAACTAAGCATTCTTTGAGGACTAAACATTCCTTGTTGAAGTCAGAAATAGTTTTGTGGCTTTTTACTGCGGGCCTAATGCAACTTATCCGGTCTTTAGCTAAATTCTTGATGTATGTACTTGATACTAGAATGTCGGTGCTCATACATTACGAGACGTATTTAGGTTATTATGTAAACAACGTGCATAAATATCGTCAAGACATCAAGACTTTGTATCGAATTAGGGAAAGTCGTAAAGCTGACAATAAAATTCTGATGAATCGCACACACGCTAGCGTCTTGCGTTGCGACATCAAAGTAGTAGTATAAGTTACGTTATGACAAAGTTATTAATAAATTACTATTCTGTAATAAAAAAAAATGCTGTAACATTGTATTATTAATGTTGGCTAGTGCAATTGTATCGACCAGCACCCTAATTGCGTAACATACTATCAATCGGAATCTGAATAATTTTGAAGCAAATTGCCATTGCTTCTTGTTTGAAAATAATGCAATTAATATTGTTGAACTGTCAAAATGAAACCGATTCCGATTGATAGTGTGTTACGCAATTGCCCCGCTGCAATAACGGCCATGGAACGTCGAAATATAAATCTGCGGCGTTCTCAATTTTAATGCATTGATTTCGTGTTTTATGCTGGAGCTGAAAGGATCAACAATGCCAGCCAGGGATAATACGATGGCATTAAAGTCTTGTAAACAATCCAGTCCCACAAAAAACGAATTTAACAAAATAATGACGTGATTACAGTGGCCAACAACAAATACGGAGAATAAACATAAGTAAATGTAGCTGCGCCTTCGTCGGCTATTTTAGTACAAGTTCAATTATTTCCCGAGGATAAATTGTGTCGGGAAGCACATTAACTCAGTTAATTTACTTTTATATTTAACTCGCCGCAACCGAGGATATCTCGAATTACTCCTGAAGCTGTTGTTGGTAATGGAAAAACGATAACAGTAAAACCACTTGTTGTTTTAGTCCCAGCACGCGTAGCATACATTTTGTCGACAGAAGAATAGACAAAATGATACATTCCTATGCTGAGACGCGTAGAATGCGTAGAAATATTTCTACAATTTTTCATTTTGTCTATTCTTCCATCGACAAAACCCGTTTCTATGGTGGTCATGCCACGCGTGCTGGGGCTATTATGGTCTACCCCTTAATATTAAACTATTGCCAATTATTTTAGGTAACAATGAACGATATCTGAGGTTGATGATAACATTTCCATAGCTTGGCTTAAGACAGTAGGTATCGGTAATGATCATAATTTATCTGCTGCTCGAAGTCATCTCTCAATCCGACACAATCAGCATGCACATTGTACGAATTTCCTTGAAAACATTGGCATGTCAGACTTTAAACACAGATGTTTAATTATGAATGCGATTCAGCCGTGAATGTTTAATATTATCATCGCGATTGCGATTTTTACGGCTTTTGGTGGAACAAAAAGCTTTATTGTGTACCGAGAGCGATATTTCACATGTTGTTTCAGTAATAAATCGCTGTCCGCAGCTTATTACGGATGGTAATTTTGTAGTGAAGGCCTTATAAGTGCATGATTAATTATCAGATATGGTTCCTCGACAATCGATTATTACTGCAGCCACCATCGGGATTGAGGAGCGTCTTAATGGGGATTCCGAAAGCATCGTGTCACTTTTTGCGGTGAGCATTTAATCATTAAGTGGTACAAGTAACGTAATGTTGGAGATAACACTTTTGGCGTGTTGGTACATGAGTGTAGGTACTTAATGTTTATGTTGGTTCGCGTTTAAGCTCGTTTAAGCTTTTTTCTCTTGCGAAATAAATGTTTTCAGCTGTAGAGCACTGATTGGTAAATAATACTCCCAAGCAACTACATGTAAGTTTAAGACTCCCATAGTTTGTAGAAGGTAAACAGATTTCAGAACTTCCTAGAGTACCTATTCTACAATTCCACAATAATAACATAGGAATAGGGACTCTACCAAAGCAATTCAAAAAAGATATCAAATAACACTTCGTAGATACAGATATCACGATGGTAAAATTAAATAGAAATCAGTAAATCGAATGATACGAAACGTAGGAGGTGCTAAGGCGTGTAATAATCGGAACTGCATTCGATAGTGATTCCCGCAAACGTTGATACGGCCGATTTACGATACCTAATTACAAGCAACGGTCAAATCATAGCCGGCTGTCTGTAGGCAGACATTACTGCACCTAATAATGCGTGGGATTAATACCATTCATTTTGTATGAACTTTACTTTACGATAATTCTGGGCTTTGTAGAAATATCGTCTCGCATTTTCGCTGTAATTTGAAGACTTGATCGATGTCTGTATTTTGAAAGCGTACCTATAATGCGATTTTATTAACGTTCGATTTGCGTAAGACTACGTTTAGATAACCCTTATGCTCCATTTATGCGGTGCAAGTTTACTGCCTGTGGCATACCATAAAATTGAAGAGCAATTAACTTGCATCTTCTAAACAACACGTACAATATTGTTGCACGATACGGGCAAGTTAGTTGCCGTTCAAAACTGGTGTAGGTGTAAACAGCACTTACCTATAATATATTATATACAATCGCATTGCATTCTGCCTTGAAAATTTTCTATCATTTAAACATGAGCGAACGAAACGAGACGTTCATTCAAGAATGAAATATTTGGCAGCGCGAATACGGGCAATACTTGAATCAATTGCACATATAAGGACGTGCAACTCTGTGTCTAAACACACGTTCGCCTAAGCGAGGCAAAATTTGCATGCAATAATTGCCTTGCAATTTTATTGCCTTGGTGTAAGTCGCATGCGATTTTATTGAATGGCAATACTGGCATTCAATAATTGTATCCCATTTTATGGAATCGCACGCGTGTAAACACTTGCATGCAATTCTTGAAAAGCAATTTTTGGCTCTTGAACGTTCCAGAAACTTGCAAACTTTTAATGGGCAATTTAACTCACCATCTCATCATCATCCATCTGTCTAGCCTTGAAATCGGAATTAAACTTATTGTCATGCTCAAAAGAACACCGCACGAGCTCAAACCAAAATTAAATTAAATCATTTTATTACAGTCAACGATTTCAATTTGCATCTGGCCGATTAGAAAGATACTTGACGGCATCACAACAAAAGGGCTCGATTTATTCAATCTAAAAGAGAAAATTCGAACTTTGAATCGAACGAGGCGTCAGAAAAACACGACGACAGCAAACGGGTATATCTCCCACGCAAATTCCTAACAGGGCACAGTTTGCAGTGTCGAGGTGCCAAGATGCTGCAGAAATAATGCACCTGCCCTAATAGCAGCACTTTATGTGCTAACCACACGCGTTTTATCGGCACCAACGACGTTTTTATAAGGCATATTACCTTTCTGAGCAAGGGACATGGTGGTATGACACACTCACTTATCTTAGTAACATTTTACTTTCAATTTATAAAACAAATGTGTTTATTCTTCAATGTTTATTCTCATGTAAACTATGAGCTTTGTGGGGGTTTATTGTAATGTCGAATTGATGTGAATAATCCATCGAAATGAGATTTATTTAGTGAATCGGACATGAAAAGCCGCGTGGGGTTCCAATCGTGTTTGATTTCAGAACACGGCATAAGTCAAAACATTCAATAACTGAGACGGAGAAATTTTTTCAACATATACCTACATACCTATATGAGTTGTTGCGCTACTGTTTAATAATTTTGCTGAAAGTGAATAAAATTAGCACCGAAACGGATGCACTTATTATAATAACGATCTCTGTGCAAACGAAACCCGATAGGTGAAAGCTTGTATTTAAGAATTTTCTTCAAAACTTTCGAGAGTGGGCGAAAAAGGGCCAAGCTATTGTAAAGTTACACCTTATATTTATTTATTATGTTTATATAATGTATAAAATAAACATAATTTCGTTTTATTCCTCCGAAGAGACAGTCGTGAGGTCGATATTCAAATCGCCTTGCACCAACTTGACGTGCAACATAATTGAAATGTATTATGCTAATACATTTATGCACATAAATAACAGCTGACACTTATGTACCGCGGGGTGAACGAACTCGAGTTCGCTGATTCATCCACAAATTCGAGATTAGGACAAACATCCCATAATACATAAATATACTCTTAGTTTACAGAACGGCAGTGCTTGCTTTCATGTTTAGAATTTTTCACTACACCATGAAAAATAGGTTAATGTGTTACGAAGTAGTGAGTAACGCTTAGGAGTAACGTATATTCTACGTGTTCTCAAATACAAGTAGGTACTACAACATGACACAAAACCATAAACCTGCCTTATCTATCTATAAAAATAAATTCTAGTAACCTTGTTGGAAATGAATACGCTCTGACTGTTTAGTTCAGTCCACAGATCATAAAAACACGTTTATGATCTGTGATTCAGTCTAAGTCTGAAATTATTCTCGTGAAAAACAGTAAACATACCTACCTATGACTTTTAGCTTTAACTTTGTACAACTTCACTATTAATAATATGTTCCTTTAATAATTTTATTACTCAATTAATAATTAAACTGCAAGTTACAAAACTAATTGATTGACCGCTATCAACAATAAACATTTAATAGTCCTTGTGTTTGAAGAATTATTTATTGCAAATAATTTCATTAGCAGTTTCCGTTACCGATCAAAATTAAATGTACATTTAATTAACCGGATAATTTTCTTGTAAAATGATTGAGTCATTCGGAATTAAAAGAACACAGTGAATAGTGATCTCATCTCATCTCTATTTCCGTAAGAGCATACCTAATCCTATTTTCCGAGACTCATCATACTCCTGCCCTTATCCCAATTTACTTGGGATCGGCGCAACATGTCTTTTTATTCCATACTTCTATATTAGTCGTCATCTCGGTAGTCAGTCCCTTTAGTTCTAACCTTCACACAGTCCATCCAACGTTTCTTTGGTCTACTCGTATAGCTATCCTCATTCATACTCAAAACACTCTTTTCCGATAGTATAAACCCTGTAATAAAATTCACGTAGGTAGTCAAGTAATCAAGTAATCGTAGTAATCATAGTCGTAATCGTAGTCGTAGTCGTAACCGTAGGCGTAACCGTAGTCGTAGTCGTAACCGTAGTCGTAGTCGTAACCGTAGTCGTAGTCGTAACCGTAGTCGTAGTCGTAACCGTAGTCGTAGTCAAGTAATCGTAATCTATATATTGGTTTCCATAACCAACAAATACATAATGTATGAGGTAATTTATTATTATTGAGAGATATTAGCTCCTATTGAAATAAACATCCCAATTCCTACATTGTTAGACTCAGTTATCAGAATCTCATGTTTTTATATTACTGTCTAAAATATTGGTTTTCTTTCCTTAAGGGCCTTACTCCCGTTTAGTACCGTAACACGGTCACTTTATAAAGCCTACTTCTCATTAACGGCTTGTTTAGAAGATTTGAAAAAAATATATGTTTGATATAGATTCATAAACAACATTTGAGCTACAGGATTTTTTCATATGGCTGATACTTTTGCCTTAAAAAAATATTTACCAAAACGCTATTTTTTGGCTAATATCCCTACTTCTCCTAAACGGCTTTGGTGTTTGGAAATATTTTTACACTAAAAAATTGATGGTTAGAAGTGCTACAAATGGTCTACAGCTTTTGTAAATCAATCAACATTTGCAAAGAAAATGTTCCCATTTTGAGATACAGGTTCAGAGGAGCTCTGCGCGGGCGCGGGCGGCAGTCTTGCTTTGGCATTGAGACGGGAGGGTTGTGTCGCTCGCTACTCCGCACCGGCTATCGTTCGACATGCTCATACGTATGTGTTAGGGCATAATATTTACGAACTTATTGTAGTAGTGTGCGTTTATAGATTAGCTCGCTGCAGAGGTCCCAATTCGATTGCGCGCGTGGGCGCTTTATTGTTGACTATTTTTGATGTGCATTTATAAATACTTTTTTTACATTGTAACAATTCTAGACAGGAGCTCGTGGCTAAGTAATGACAGCCGCACGGGTCGATCCGTCAGCTTAAGCTACGCTTGCCGGGGTTGGTCAGTGGATGGGTGACCATATTTACATACCGAGATTCCCCCGTGCCTCGGAAAGCACGTTAAGCCGTTGGTCCCGGCTGTTATTCGTGGATCTTTGACAGTCGTTACGAGTCGTCAGAAGCCCGAAAGTCTGACAACCAGTCTTACCAAGGGGTATCGTATTACGCAGTAACTGGCTTGTGGAGGTCAGATAGCAGTCGCTCCATGTAATACTGATATTCAGCTGCATCCGGTTAGACTGAAAGCCGACCCCAACATAGTTGGGAAAAGGCTAGGCAGATTGATTTTTTACATTGTAGCAATTTTAAAATATAAACAAAAAAAATATTTCAGTAGTAAATATGAAATACTAGCACTTCCTGCGCGGCTTTGACCGCGTGGATGTCAGAAAATATTCCACGGGAACAAAAATCCTTCTTTTTTTTTTTTTTGTTACCTACATGTTCAGTCATAGGGGTTTATGGGTTTTATAAAGGGGGGCAAAATTTTTATTATTTTTGCGATAGGACACACCGTTTTCGAGATATAAGCAAAAAAAGAAAAAAATATACAGTACTGTTTTTAATCGCTATTAAAAAGATTTGGAATAAAATTAGTTAGTTAGTTAGAACTAAAATTCACACCAACACCCAACCAACACCTTGACTTCAAGTGCAAAAACAACTTTTTTTTTTGGAACGAAGTTCCCTAACGGCCGGTACGAGCTTGGCGGATGGCCGAATAGTATAGGCGAAAAAAAAAATATTTTGAAGAAAAAAAAATGTTGTTTTGTTTTTAATTATTTTTATTTATCATTAATAACAAACAGTAATAAAAAACAACAAACAACTACAACAACATGCAACAACAAACAATACACTACCATTATTAGTTATTTAATTAATTTTATATCATTTCTATATTTCTACATTTTCTAAATTGATAACTAACTGATTGTTCAATTTAATTAATTTGTGTATTGCCATATCTGAGTTCTATTTCTGATGTTTCCAAGGCCAGTCCTACAGATATATAAAATGAAATAAAGGCAATAATAATAATGACATGGGTGTCATTTTCATGGTTTTTGAGTCCAAGATGGCGGATGCAAAAATTTTCAAATTTTTCATCATGGGTGTCATTTTCATGGTATTGAGGTCATTGAAAACGATAATGGGGTCAAAATGAAAATCCAAGATGGCGGCTGCAAAAATTCTCAAATTTTTCGTCATGGGTGTCATTTCCATGGTATTTGAGGTCACTGAAAACGATAATGAGGTCAAAATGAAAATCCAAGATGGCGGCTGAGAAAATTTTTAAATTTTTCGTCATGGGTGTCGTTTCCGTGGTTTTTGGGGGCGCTGAAAATGATAATGGAGTCAAAATGAAAATCTAAGATGGCGGCTTCAACAATTTTCAAATTTCTCCGTCATGGGTGTCATTTTCATGATTTTTGAGGTAGCTGAAAATGATAATGAGGTCAAAATGATAATCCCGTGGAATATTTTCCGACATACACGCGGGCGAAGCCGCACGGGAAGTGCTAGTACTCGTATTTCATATTTACTACTGAAATATTTTTTTTTTGTTCATATTTTAAAATTGTTACAATGTAAAAAATCAATCTGCCTAGCCTTTTCCCAACTACCTACCAGGTACCTACGTAGGTACCAAAAACCTACGTTCCATATAAAACACGTTTAAGCTGCCCTCCCTGGGCGCCTCGGGCTCTACAAAACATTCTCGGGGTAGGGCAAACAAGTACCACGTGGAATCGCGATTGTCAAACTCGATTTTAGTTGCGTCAAAATTGTTTTTTTAGAGATTTTTTTTTTGCAGAATAGTTCTAAGATTCTCATAGCTAAAAGTAAGTTTTAGTGATATAGTTTAGTTAGTTTAGTTGGTGTATCTACACTGGTGCCGATTCTCTTGTACAAGAGAATCGGCACCAGTGTAGAGATAAAAATGCACTCCACAGGAAATTACTACTTTTTATTTATGAGTCCTGCGAGCCAATATTCAAAAAACTTCGTTTGTTACCGCTACCATCTCTATATATATATGAAATTTGCATGTTTGTATGGAAATATAAAGAATATTTTGTAAAAGTGTCTGACGTAAGCTCTCGAAATCGCAGAGACCAAAATAGATTAGTTTTTTTTGACACTCCCAGATTGTCCAAATACAGCAAAAGTTGTCTAACTATGTGTGTGAGAATTTATAATAAAATACCTAGAGAACTTAAAACTCAAAATAATATATTGTTTAAGAATAAATTGTTGGAATGGCTGAAAGCCCACAACTTCTACTCCCTTAAAACATTCCTTGAAAATAAGTTATGACTCGGTTTAAGCTAAGACTCGATTTTGCATGCTATAGTTCCAATAGCTAAACATGTTTGTACTTCTGTTTCAATTGTAAGACCTATAAACACCATGTTTTAAGCAAATAAAGAATTTGAATTTACTATAAGTATCTTTCATCACAAAATCTTAAATGAATAATTATGTGAAACAATTCCCATTTTTCGCTCCCAAAAATATTATTTAACACTCAAATATAATATTTGCGATTCTTTTTGTGAACTTCAAATTAATCCAATATCATCTATATTTTAATAACTTTTGATAAACTGATGAGTTTTTTTTTCTAGGGTGTTTGGAATGAAAATCTAAGATGGCAGCCGCAAAATTTTTCGTCATGCATATCGTTTTCATGGTTTTCAAAAATTTGAAAATTTTGCGGCCGCCATCTTGAGTTTTCATTGAAAGGTGGTAAAACAAGACCTTGTAGTTAGGTAATAAATAATTTTACAAAGTATACATAAACACAACCGTGGCCCACTTGGCAGTAAAATTATTAGCAGATCTATATAAGAAGGCTGATTAGATTTAAAAGAGGTAAAAACAGTTTAAAAGAACCGTACCCAGTTTATTAGAATATCAAAATTTAAATTCAGAAAGATTAATTCGAATAATAGCATCGCGTAAAAAAAAGTTGAAGCCTGTCTCACCACCTACGGTTAAGTTCCTATTAACTTACTTGGCAGATAATTTCATACAAATTCTGTTCCATTTTTGAATTAATCGGTGAGTAGTGGCTATCCGGACATCGTGAAATAGGCCCTAACACCGGCGCCACACGTTGCCACCAACACTCGTACCAACGTTAGTCGGTTAATTTCGTGAGGCGTCCACACGTTGGCTATCGTACCAGTCCTGTCCCGTCAGAGGCAATGTGAAGATGTCCGATACACCAGCGTTGTCAGGGAGTATTTATGTAAAAAAAATATTACCAAAAATATAGGGTCACTGCGCCTCTTACTTTACTTTTATTACTCAAATTGGTGAAAATATCACTCTTTCTGTAAAACATTAATTTGTATGTAAGTACCTACAGTTTGTGCAAATATAATTTTATTTTTTTCAAAAAAAAAGTTACACATCACTTCTAAAGTTTTGATGAACCGATCATGGTAAAATTTGAAAAAAAAGTTAGATAGATTATTATACAAAACGGCTGCACACGGCTACGTATCAAGCTGTACATTTCCAGTATAAGCTGACCTCTCATTGTACGGAAATAATGCAAGATCAGCTTATACTGGAAATGTATAGATAGCTTGATATATAGCCGTGTGTACAATGGGCTTTATCAATTAGGTACCCCAGTTGTATTAAAATTTTAATACCCAATTGACGCAGCCCACTGTACATCTGGCTAGTGCTAATTCAAGTAGCTCTATTCTAATTTTACTATAACCACATACCTACATGCTAAAAATAATGTCCCGTTAAAACTTAAAGTAGTTGCGTAACAAATATCAGCCCTGCATTCCCTTCTGGAATCGTAGGCAAAAATGCCGCCCTACGTGCGCATCTCTGCGACCCTGCATATTCTTTGACATTCGTTTTAGTGTAGCGCGCCACCGCGCTCGCTTTACGTATGAACGGGGGTGGGGGTTAAGCTCCGCCCAGATGCGCAAGGTCATCGAGGCATCTATACACCTTAACATTATATTTTATAGCCTAGTAGCCTAGTTGTGCGAGTTTTGGTAGGGAGAAATCTTAGGGGTTCGCAACACCGCGACAACTTGACATGTTATGCATAGTTTTAATTTAACTTTTCACTTCTGTCGGCAGTAGGTACCCATGACAGTAAATTTTATTTATAAGTAGTACTTTTGTACAGACAACAGGATTACGGGACATCAGGTTATTTATACCAACGATTTTAATTTATATTGATGGTTAAGTTCAAATCGAATGAGAAAATTTTACAGTTTGTTGTAACTTGACCTGCTGCTGTGTGTACTACCTATAACTTTTATCTTGTATATCTAAGGTCTTCCGTTATTATTTTAGATAAGCAATCTAATCAAACTATTTCAAACCATATAATTTGTAAACGAGGAACCGTTTGGCGAACTATTTATTCCTTCTTTATAAGCAAAGTTCGCGTTTCATTTTAAGATATATCGCCCAAAAGGGTTTTAACCATATATATCCATTTATAACAGTTCCAAAAATATGTAATGAATAAAACTGACATCATATAACTTTATATGAAAGCATTAAACGACGACACGGTTTGACGACACGGTTGTCGCAGTGGTTGAGCGATTGACTGCTGCGCAGCATGTCGCGGGTTCGATTCCCGCACGGAACAAATATTTGTACGACCTACAAGTATTTGTTCCGAGTCTGGGTGTTTTTCTATCTATAATATGTATGTATTTACAAAAAAAAAATGTTTATAAGTAGTTTATCAGCCATCTCGTTACCATAACACAAGCATTAGGTTGCTTAGCTTGGGACTAGATGGCGTTGTGTGAAATGTCCAAGGATATTTATTTATTTTATTTTATTATTAAAACTGCAATAACACAAGTTACTGACAATCATAACGTGAAAATAGTAATGCTTAGGTGTAAACTTTTACTGCACAGAGCTCGTAAAAGATACCAAATGATGTTGAGCATTGTAAAAGATATTATTACCGTAATCCTAAAAGTTATGCAAGCGTATCAGGGGTGTATTTACCCTAGGGCCAAAAGGGCCATGGCCCGGGGCGGTAGGCTGCGAGGGGCGGCGCAAGCCGCACCTCGCGCTCAACTTTGTGCGACTTTCTTTTACACTTTATATGCCTGGAGAAATTTAAAAAAAGCCTACCTACCTAATTAATTAAATAAAAAAATTAAAAGGGTAGTCCAGTCACAATAGACACAAAAAATTTAAACATCGTAAACGCGCATGTACGCACGGCTACAGATCAAGCTATACAATTCCAGTATAAGCTGATCTCGTATTGTATAGGATTTCCTTACAACGAGAGGTCAGTGTAAACTGGAAATGTATAGCTTGATGTGTAGCCGTGTGTACCTAACTACGATTCTTTCCTTGGTATGTTGTTAGGTCCCCTGAGAGTTTTCAGTGTTGCAAACTTGGGTATAGACATACCCAAGTTTGCAACACTGAAAACTTGTGCTACTCCCATGGTGCTCGAAAAACTGCGAAATTCTGGGACTTGCATCCGTTTTTTTTTTTTTTTTTTTTTAATAAATCTTTGTTCTTTATTTTGGTGAAGCAAACTAAATTGGGTACAATTTGAGCCTAACTCAAGCACTCTAGGTCTATTGGTAGCAATAGGTATATACAGTCAAAGATGGGCACTTTTTCCAAAAAGTGAAAAGTTATCAATAGGGTCATTTCCCAAGACCTGTACCCGGCATTGCCACTAAAGTCATTATAGAACTCGTTGAGTAGAGTACAAATATAATTTTTATATTTTTATCTTCAAAAATAAAGAAATAGGGGGCCGCAAAAGTTGTCAGTTTTAGACCATTTTTGTGCGAGCTTATTGCTACAGATAGGATAGGAATTTAAATTTTCTGTATATCATGTATGTACGTAGTTAAATACTGTACTTAATCAACAAATACTAAAAACGCCGATTCTTAAGGTATTTCGTTTAAATATGGATCATTTTCTGCAACTGGCAAAAATAACTTTGTAGTTCACAGTATCATTATGAAGTACAAAGTTATCTTTGCGATTGTTAAAATTTAAGATGTAAAATATTTTTTGTTTCGTTTTGTTTTTTAAATATCATTTAGGTACTTAGTGCAACGACCAAATAACCCATGGTCGTTACACTTGGTGTTAAATATTGTAGGTACGGTGCACAGTGTTCCAATCGATAAAAAAAAATCCCTCTGGTGTTTAAGGTAAATTTATCGATCAAGGGATGCATTTAAAATGAACTAGTAAAACTCCCACGTGTCAATTTGAAATGCTTTTTTTTTTAAATGATGAAGGTGACCTTGTCATGAAAAAAATTAAAATAAATTCTGAAAACGTAACTGTCCAAGATATTTATTTTGTATAAATATAGTCTGATAAAGTGATAAAGCATCTTTGGGTGCATATTTTTCAGTTTTTATTTTTAGAAAATCACGTCCGGATACCGAGAAATATTTTTTTTTTCTGATTTTCGTTTTTATTTTTTTTCTCCTTAAAACCTCAAAAGTGCGACTTGTCACTAGCACATAAATATTTCTCGTAACAAGGCCTATCACTGATAAAAAAATCAAGAGTTGAGATTAGTTTTTAGCGAGAAAAAAAATAAAAACAAAAATCTGACAAAAAAAATTTTACTCAGTATACGGAGGTGATTTTCCAAAAATAAAAACTGCAAAATATGCGCAAAAAGGTGCTTTATCAGACCTTATTTATATAAAATAAATATCTTGGAAGTTATTTTGAGAATTTATTTTAATTTTTTTCATGAAATTGTCACCTAAACTTCATATTTTTTATAAAAAAAAAAAAAAAATTGAAATTGACACGTGGGTGTCTTACTCGTGCATTTTAAATGCATCCCTTGATCGATAAATACCATAAATAGCATTGGGAAATTTTTTGATCGATTGGAACACTGTGCGGTGGTACGAAGCCCTTCGTGTGCGAGTCCGACTTGCAGTTGGCCGGTTTATTGATTCATTATCACCATTCTCAGCCCGCATCACCGCACTGCTGGATTTTATTTTATAATTAAAAGTTTTTGCTATATTCCGTTAATTCATGGGGCGGCAAACCTTACAGGCCCGGGGCGCTGAATCTTAAAATACGCCACTGAGCGTATCACATGATAGCGTGTTTCATTTCTACGCTTTATGGGATTATAAAATGACTGTAGATTACTTTGGATTAGTTATAACAGCAATAGTGAGAAATACGCTAGTAATGTGGTAGTAACTTATCATTATTCAAATTATTTTAACACTAGTTTGTTCCCGCGACTTCGTTAGCGTTGAAGTTAACTATACCATAAAACATATCCTTAGGCACTCCGCAATTGTCTAGCTTTCTATCAGTGAAAGAAGTTTTGACATCGAATCAGTACCTACTTCCAGAGAATACAAACAAACAAAAATGTTACCTTTTAGAGAGAGAAACTATAGAGGTACTAATAATATTAGTATAGTTTTGATTTGAATGAGGAGATTGTTGAGGGAGCTAGGTACGCACTTGTGCTGTACAAAGTACCTATATAAATAGTTATGGGATATAAAAAAAACACGCTGTATAACTTAAATAACGCAGTGTTCCCACTGCTGGGACACAGGCCTCCTCTCTGTGAGGAGTGTGCCGAAATCCACCACGTTGGTAGATGTCACATGTCTTCGATTTTTTGGATCTAGGACATGCCGGTTTCCTCAGGGTCTTTTCCTTCACCGTTTTGAGAGCAGTGGTGATGAAATAATTTACACAAAGTAAAGCGCCTGCCTGTCTGGGTTCGAATCCACCACCTACAACTCGTAAGTCGCGGCCGTGACCACTGGGCCATGTTATAAGTATAACCATAATGTACAAAACACAAACATGCTCTACAGTTTTACAGAAAGACGGTCCATGCTGCTTGCGAGTTCGTAAGGCTCTTTGATAAAAACTGCCAAAAATTAAAACCGTGGGTCCAGGATGACGCAATCGGGCAACCGGTCTTTTTAATTACAGCATTCCTTTATGAAGCGTGTCCTGGCGCTGGCAATAAATACAAGAGCTGATAGCCTCAGAAAACAAATTTATTTTTGGAGGAGTATATATGGCGCTACATCGCGCGCATAACGTATTTTAATTTAAGAAAAGGGATAGTGATGTCGATATAAGGTTTGTCTTGAGAACTAGCAATTAATTTGTCTTTCCAAATTAATGTTTGTGTTTCAAAAAAGTCGTGGAAAAGACAGACAAATACAAAAGAAAATTCCATATTGCAAAAGTCAGACTGAGACAATACGTAATGAAAAATCCATGTTTATTTTCTTTGTGGAAAAGTGTAGTGGCTATACGTAGGTTTCTAAGCACTTTGTTTACCAGACAACACAGTTTGTATGAGGTATATATGTACCTATTTTCGTCTTGAAAACTTCTCCGAGGAAATCCAATACAAATGAAGCGTCTACAAACTTTTACCAGTAGAAGCTCCCGTCTTACTTGCTCACATTATTGCGTTTCATCAAGTGTGTCTCTATAAAATGATATCATACGCATATCATTATGAGTAACGAGGCACACTAATACATACTAATCTTGCGCGTACGCCGCCGTCCGAACTAATGCCGCGGCTACCTTGAGGCCTGCCATGATTTATTTGATTCCGCTGTAAACCTACTTAACTAAATAATGATGACCCTCCGCAAATGATGATGAAACGTCATTCTATGAACTTGAACAGTAAGGAGTAATTTGTTTGAAGTTATATTTTAATAGATAGGAAAGTACAGCATGCCAACAAAGTTAATTTAAATAACTTTATTGCTATTGCACCAAAGCCACGCAATCACTACACAATCAATGATGAATCAAACACGACGATAATCCAACAAAAAACCGGGCAAGTGCGTGTCGGCCCACGCACAATGAAGGGTTCCGTAGTTGAAAAGAATTTATCCCAAAAACAGACTTAACATTGTACTGAAAAACATGTTCCCATACATTGATACACAATCTGCCTATGGCCATTTCCCAACTATGTTCCGGTCGGCTTCAGTTTGAGTGGATGCAGCTGAATACCAGTATTTTACATGGAGCCTATCCTGTGCCTATCCTGTGACTTCCACAACCCAGTAACTGGGTAAAACGATACACGATATCCCTTGCCAAATTTCATGATTCTAGATCAACGGTAAGTACCCTATAGGTTTTGATTTACTTGCGAGTATCAAAATATGTCGCATAAATGGCCGTACTTTTTTATTGCGTTTAGAAGCTTGATTTTTTTAAAGCTCCAAGGGACCATAGACTTACGTATTTGATATTAATTTTAACTTGATACCTCCACGCGTCCCTTAGAAAAAGGGTCTTGACAAGTCTGTCAGACAGACAAACTGACACACAGACAGACAGACGTACAACGAAGTGATCCTTTTGTTCCTTTGAGGTACGGAACCCTAAAACAATCCAAAACGTTACGGTACAAGAGCAATCTTCATGTTATTTGTACAACATGTGATCAATTATAGATGCGCCCTCGATACCAGCCAGGAAAAACTTACATCCATTAGAAGCACAGTTATATAAAACGAATAACATTGTACAAATGTGGTAAAAAGTTAAAAACTAGTCGTGGAATAACGGATTGACGTGGTCCGTCAATGGGTTGGAAAAACTAGTCGGGTTATGCCAGGCGAGGGGCGATGGCGACTGAATCGAATGTGATGTGATGGGCGGATTACTTTCTAAGTTTTTATTACGTAAATGTGTTTTTGTAAGTCAAGGTGAGCGGACCACCTGTGTCAATACGGAGCCCTAACATTGTATACGATCTTGTTTTGTTACACTGGGATATCAGAGGGGCAATTCTCGTACCTAAAAACGTTCACAATCTCATGCCAGCGTCAATCAAAATGTCAAAAATGAAGGTAAACGCTATACAATTTCTGTCAGATTGAGTCTTGAGATGATATTGCGAACGTTGTTAAAAATACGAGAATTGCCCCTCAGAACTAATACTAAGTTACTCTTGATTCCTTATTTCCTATAGATTCAGCATATACACATTTTGAAGCAAATTACACTCCGTAGCTTATTGTGAACCTAACATAATATACGTAACTTTATCTAGCTAAGTATATTAGCTAGATAGATTCTAAAACAATTATGGTGATTAGGTAAATTACCTCTCATCTTATACCCTTACTCAATAATTTCAAGAAGATGGGTCCTCCTAGATGCGCCTGAGCACCGTTAGCGCCGTCTAACAGTACATAATGTGGACAAGTTATATCGACACCGGTCACTGAGCCATCCTTAGACGAAGTGACAACTTAATTGAATCGCCATACTTTTGCTCAGCACATCAACCTACATACGGCTTGATAAACATCGTGGAAGATTAGCTATTTACTTGCAAATATGAACTGGAGACGTTGTACTTATAATATGGCTGGCTGACAACCAGTGAGGGATTATAAAGTGGGATCAAGTTACGTACGTAGGTATGGGGCGGTTCGTAAGGTCTAAAACCCATTGTTTCGGGCTATAAAAGCTAAACGGATGGTAAAACTAGGATCAAAAATTATTTCACAAATCCCTAAACGACGAAAGATCATGTATCTGGGCAATACCAGAATACTCAAAGCTTCACTTCGTTAGCCCTAGTGGAATGAAGTTGGGTTTATTCAAAAGTCAACTCATTTAATCATAAATTAGTCTCAACAAAGAACTAAATTAATTTCTGGGTTTTCCAAACCGAGGAAGCGATAACCTCATCTATCGTGAGAGACCAGTACAATCAACACTGTTCTGCAAATTTTAATGTTTATAATAAAGACCTAATTAATTATTGCCCATGACATAATATCGGTCGCGGCCTTCATACTCACAGGTCATCACTTCCCATGGGCGTTGTAAGAGGTGATAAGGAATTATGTCAGGAGGATATGCAGTACCTACCCTCCTACGAACTTATCACTACGTGTTATGATTAGCAAATCGCGATAATGCAAAGGATGTCAGTTCTAGCAGTAGGTATCCTAAAGTAACTATCCTTTCAGATAAATGCGAAAGGCAGATAGGTAAGTACTTACTAGGTTTCCTATTTTTTTACGGCTAATTCAAATCAATCTGCCAAGCCTTTTACAATGATGTTGGGGTCGGCTTCCAGTCTAACCAAATGTATCTGAATACCAGTATTTTACATGGAGCTACTGCCTTTTTGACCTCCACAACCCAGTAACTGGGTAATACGATACCCCTTGGTGTAACTGGTTGTCAGACTTTCGGGTGTCTGACGACCCGTAACGACTGTCCAAGGCGCGGAGGGGTCTCGGTATTAAAGATGGTCACCCATTCACGGACCGACCCCAGCAAGGTAGTTTAACCTGATCCACACATGCAGCTGTTATTACTTTTATGGCTAATAAAAAAAATAGCAGAATTGAAGATAAAGATAGGAGCGAAGGAGTAGAGCATTTATAAGGGCAGAGCTTGAGAAAGGTAACAACGATAGAGAACTTTACGAAAAGGATGATCTAAACATTTTCAAGTAAGTGGACGTAGTCAGTCACACAAAGCCTAGATAAGAATTATTCCTGCCTTTGAATTTAATCTAAAAGTAAACCTCTGAAGCAGCTAACCTGTCGCAGCCCATGCTATACACACGACACAACGTAAGCACATCAGATTAGCAAACGCATGCTTGCATTAACCGCCGCCGCCGCCGGCCTGCGCGGACGCGGCCTGTCTACTTTACTCCTATGTTCAATTAAAAGCGAATTCCGACATTAAGGTAAACTAATGGGGTATTACCGTGCGCGATATAACCAGTCCGGTAACTGACCAAGTGTTATTTACCCCTGCTAAAGGTATTTTACCGACTGACAGCACAAGGGCTTCGTTCTGGCGTGCGCTTGCGACGCTATTACACGCGTTTAGGCGCGACGGTAGCGCATTAGAATATTAGTTGGCTGCTTATTATTATTAGAGAAGGAATTATTAATGGCTGTGTGCTTTTTACGTCTGTTGGTAACGGAACGGTATGGGAAGAAAATTAATCTATGTTAGCAACTACCTATATTTTCTTTGATTAAAAAATTAGCGGAGCATTTTTTCTTTTTCATCAAAAATTTACAAAAACCTGTTTATTTCTAATAAAAATGTAGGCATTTCTAGTCTACATAAAGAAAGCCGGTTTGAGTAATTATGATGTGATTTCAAATATTATTAATTCAACTTTTTAACTTGGCATAATAGAACTTGATTTGTAACAGGCTCACAGGGTCAAAATAAGACTTTGACCTCAGCGCGTCATCAGCCTTGAGAAGTATTCTTGGAAATATCACAAAGATGTGTCATGCACGAAAAAAACATGTTTAATACAAAAAATATTTTAATATTATTGATATAATTAGATCTGGCAATTTGGCTTTAGCTTTACTTAAATCTTGTTTATTTTATTTTAACCCATCTCGAGGCATAGGTTCAAAGTTCACAGAACAAGAAATACAAACTGATGTAAATGTATAGTGTATATTGATGCAGGTACAATTGTGTACACACCGCAATTTGCAATGGAAATCTTAATTACGTAGGTATTACAAGAATTTCAACAATTTGTTGTACACACGGCTACACATTTCCAGTATAAACTGATCTCGCATTTTATAGGGTTTCCGAACAATGAGAGGTCAGCTTATACGGAAAATGTATAGCTTGATATAGCCAACATCTAACACTTGCAAGTAAGTACATAAATAAATCCTCATCAGACTAGTCTAAGTTACTAATGGTCTTAGGATCACCATTTGTTTAACATAGAATAATTATTTTAAATTACACACTACTACAACCTAGCGCGCAGAGTGCGCTTAAGGTCAATCGCATAATGGATTATCCTGACTCCGCTAACCATGATCAGTCAAGCCTCAAAAGGTTGGAATACTTCGTCCAATTACGAGCAAATGTGACGCAGTATAGTGCCTTATTAGATTATAAATCAAATCAATAAGGTGTTCTATATGGATTGCTGAAGATAACCGAACCTAACTAGTCCTAACTAATATTGTAAACGCGAAAGTGAGTTTGTTTGTTTACTTGTTTGTTACGCTAAAAAAGCTGAACAGATTTGTATGAAATTTGGCGTATGGGTAGCCCATGAACTGGAAAAGGACATAGGCTAGTTTGAGACCGCAGACGAAGTCGCGGGCAACAGCTAGTTACATAATAAAAACACACTGTATTATGTGTGTGTGTGTCTTTTTGGCTTTGTAATATTATGTAAAACCACTTAGAAACGTAAGTACTGTTAGCTAAATTATTTTTTAAAGTATAGTGTAAACAATTATTGTTGGCTAACCTAAATAAATAAATATATGACAGCGACAGTCCTATATACAAGGTGTTAAATAAATAACCCACAACCTCTTAAGGGGTCATTGTACTCATCATTATGAACAACTTTTACTATGGCACCAAACCTGAAATAGCGAAAAATAATCAGCTGACCAGTAGGTACATTTATCTACATCAAACTCGTCAAAATGTAGGGAGCAGCAGATTTTTTTTCGCGATTCCAGGTTTGGTCCCATAGTAAAAGTTGTTCATAATGATGAGTACAATGACCCCTTAAGAGGTTGTGGGTTATTTATTTTACACCTTGTATATCCTATTCATACTCACATCACACACGGTCCATCAAAGCCAACTGTCTTACGAAAGCAGTCTAGTTGGTAGTTACCGATAGAACAAGATTCTTAACTTATCTGTGACAACCGGCAACGACAGCTAATGAATTAACATCCGCTGTTAATCATGTAAGACGAATAATTGCGATGCTGATTGACAACTCTCCTTGTATTTATAGCTAGAAACTTAGAAAATTATCGAGGGAACATTTGAAGGGCTATGGACCTTAAATAGTTAGTAGTAAAGCTCGAAATAAGAAAACATGAAACTGAAAAGCCAATGACAGTAATAAACTCATTTAACAAGTGAATAGATACTGTAGAACTTTTATGAGCTAACTTGATTCTAAGTTGAGTTACAACTGGCAGCTCATAATCAATTTATTTATTCAAAAATAATAATGACTTTAATTAGTAAGGGAAATCCACCTCTTCGCTAATAACTTGGGGCAAATGTTGAAAATGATCTGTTTAATATATGTAGGTATATAATTATACATACTTACTTAATTAGAAGTTGCAACTTTGTCTTGTAAACAAGTTTATCAATGAGTCAACGACGAGAGGAATTATGAACGAAAACTAATAGCAGATGAATAAATAAACGCATCCTCACTTCCTGTGCTCACACACAATGAAACACACACACATACACACAAATATATATGCACACTGCGCTGGCGTCATCCACAGTGTGGGCAAACACTCATCTAACGTTATAGAAGAGATATCTGATGCTTATCTGATAGTAACAACATTGATTCAACTTATCATCATGTTATTTTACTTTACCATTTTAGATATAAAAATGTATATTTTATAATAAATGCCCTTGTAAACTAATAAACAATAATATATAATTTAAGAGATTGTAAATTCTATGAAGTGATTCTATAAATCAACAGAATGGCGGAATAATTTAGCAGTAAGCCATTCAACAAATTGATTTGTGTTGATTTTGACTTGGAGACAAAACATTGTCTTGATGTTGTTGCATTGATTTACTTTGAAGTCTTGTTAAATTATTTGACCGAATAACTAAGGAGTTCTATTAATAGACAATCAGCAAGCAAATGCAGCAGCAAATTGCGTATAAAACGCTTTATCTGGTCAGTTTTTGCACCAATGCACTTTATGTCATATTTCACGGTCTACTTACGTTAGATATTTATTATTACAACAAAAGCAACAAGCAAAACAGCACTCAACATCTATAATTTCAGCGAAGTTTTAAGGGAATACATAGATAAATTATATCTATGTTTTTATAATTCATAAAAAACCAAATGTATGTGGTTGTATTTTCCATATGTGTTAATTTAACTATATTGTCTACTACTGCTGTACTAAAATCGAAACATGATTAATTACTTGAAATTTTTTCGATGGATAAAATTTCAAAGCACCGTCTATTATCTGTTTTATACGATTATACTTAAACAGTTCCTTATTTTGCAGTACAATTTGCTTTAAATCGAAGATATTTAAATATGTTAAGAACTTATTAAGCTAAAAAATTATTTAAGTAAAACATTTTGTCATAAATCTACATTTAAACGAAGCGAATTTAGTTCCGGTGCGCGTGAGAGTCTTCTATCTCGGGCGTCAAACTAGACAGCCATAACGCCATTTCACTTACACACCGACCTATACCACGCTTCGATGTATCCTCTTAAGAAACAATCAATAGCATCCAACTATGAGTCTGAAATCAAACGTCGCCGGTATTATCAAAAATATGCAAAAGCACGCAAGTGTGTCGATAATTTGTAAACAAGGGTGTTGTTTACAAATTATCGACACACTAATACACTCGAGACTAACACACTCAAACCTAAACCTAAATGCGATGCGACGCGATTCTGGTAGAACAATTACCATTATTATTATTTTTTTTTTTTTTTTTTTTGAGGGTGGGAAATCATCAAATAACTTCTCCCGCTCTGAGTGGAGCGGGAGGGCGTGTCAGACTTTTACTGACTAAAACCCACCCGTGTTCCTTCAGTTGCCTATGCCAGGGCCGCGGTAACCCTTTCAGACAACCCGCGACCCCAGCGGCGTCGGCCCTATTGGGCCCCGTCACTTGCTGACATCTCTTTGAGGCGCGCGTGGAACACGACGCGCCGTCGACTCGGGCCTGGTCCTTACCGGACGGCGAGCTACCCGCTGCTCACCGTCCGCAGGCCCGCGCCTACGGTGGCCGGAAATCGCCCCGCGATTCCCGCCGCCCAGGGCGTCTCCTGCGGCGACTGAGGGCGTGAGGCTGCCTCTCCCTCACGCGTTTCCATATAAACCATCACCATGAAGTTTTCATATAAATTGTTCTACTATAGCGTCGCGCCGCGCTTGTCTGCCTTAAATGTCGATCCCAAACCGCGGTTCACGTTGTTTAGGGGTCTACCTGACCCTATTGTGTTCGACAGAGTGTTACTCGAAAATTGTAAGCTATTCCAAGAAATCGTAACTATCACTTTCGTTATTCCGTAGATTGAAACTATAGATAATGTTCTTGAAGAGAGTCTCTTTCAAATCTTGCAAATCTTGCAATAATCAATTGAAACATGCGTCATGTTTGCTCAGATACAAAGTAAATCATCAGCAGCATATTTATAGGAAGTCGGCAATGAATCAATTCTATTACGGCTACTTGACCATAGTTATGACAAGACTTAGATAGAACTTAAAGCAACTAACTCATCCTTTCTAAAGCTATCAATAACAACCACGAACTAACCAAACAGACTTCTTCACAAAGCTCTTAATACATTCTCAAGCTCAAGCCCGGCCTAACAATCGCCACAATAATAATCCCATTGAAAACACTAACAAGTCTTAGTGGCCGCAATCACAGGGAGGAGGCCTGAGGAGGCCCGAGGCCAACTATTTACCATAACAAGGGGGGCTATACACAATGGCCGCCGATGGTAGGAGAAGCGGGCTTAACTAGGTGTAAAATGAGCTGATGCGATATGTAGGCCCCTTTGTATCGCGGACTAGAAATCTTATTATGTTACGTTGGTCGCTTGCTCCGGATTTTATTATTCCCGATAGCTCTTAGTTCGTAAATAGTATTTATTTACGATGTGATCTTACTCACATGATATCTAATTGATTATTGACCAATACGCGTTTTCACTTTCGTCATAATTATACTAGGTGTAACTTAAATAACGCACAACCTCTTTAAGGGGTCATTGTACTCATCATTGTGAACAATTTTTATTATGGGACCAAACCTGAAATCGCGAAAAAAAATCTCTATGTTCGCATAAAGGCTCCTACAAACAGGCGTGACACGCGATATAATCGCGCGCAACACGCAACTTATAGGTACCGCGTGTCGCGCGAGCAGAAATGTAGGGATGCTGATTTTTTTTTCACGTTTTCTGGTTTGGTCCCATAGTAATAGTTATTCATAAGAAGTTGTGCGTTATGTAAGTTAAATCTTGTATACTCTTTATATAAACTTATTCAATAAACTTCTGAAGTGTTTAAGAAGTCAATGACTCATCGACCAACCTTGAACTAATACTGGTATCAATGACTGCTACGTATTGAGAGCGAAACAAAAACTCTTGACAATAAAGCCGCGGGTACTGGCTCCTTCAAGTTGTTACAGTATCCATCTATTGTTTCTAACTCCGCTTCAATCACGAAATGCTTCAATTAAAATTAAAATTAACAGCCCAAACTTGAACACAGGCAAAGAATTTATTGCCTTAGAATATTTCGAAGAATTTTTACCACTACATTGTTTTAGGTACCGAAAAACGTAAAAGAATTAAATAACTTACTCAAAATCTATTATTTTTAGGGACTACACAAATCGCTGTTTTGAGTTATGGTCCAAAAGGTACGAAGAAACAACACTAAAATCAATGGTTTCGTAAATTCGGAATAAGTTATGACATCCTAACGTTTTCTATCAACATTTTATAGCATTCCTCTCATATCTGAAATTAAAACACACAGTGGGATAATCATTTCGAATGAGTAAATTAGATGTGAGATTTTAATATTAAAATACCATTTCGAGGAAACATCTCCGCCTGAAATGGCGTATAAATATAATAACGACAAGAGGGCAATAAAATTCAGAGGAGTTTTTATACTAAATGTTTATTTAAGTTTGTATAACAATAAATTAGAATAAATGTTGTTATTATGGGTCAGTAAAAATCCAGTTTTATGTCGCGAAAGAAGCCGAACTATGAGAGTTAGCGAAAGTGGTCAGTGTCGTACAGAGGTCCGATACCATACTGGGCGACGACGCTGCGCAGACGTCCAATTAGAGGGAATGTGCGCCTGCGCCCCTCGGGAGGCACACACAGGGAGTTGCGATTTATACCTCACTCCCACACTTTAATGCCTATCTAGGCACTAACTCCTCGTCCGAGATTATAAGGCTCCGCAGACAGCTATTCTCAAATCACGAATAAGGCATCATCAAACGCGATTTACGCTTATACTTCCTGGATATTACATACGGGTAATGCATGCAAATCACGTTTTTGTATGAAAGAGGTAGGTATCTACTGGTAGAGCGGATCTACATAATTGGAAAAATTTCACGTAATTTCGAAATTATAAATATTTTTAAGTAGGTACCTACAACTTATTATTGGTCTATAGTTATGTAAATGCCCATAATTACAGTGCAGTATCGTCGAAAAAGGAAAACTTTACATGAAATAACTGCGGTATAAAGTTATCATGAGCGCTAAAAGTTGACCGAAAAAAGGGTGAGATTAAACAACGTAAGAATCTGGTTTGAGATCCGCCTGTAGCGCGGGGTCTCCTTAAAAGGCGGCTTGTCGACAATAGCCTGGGAACTCAGCTCATTTGAGGAGAAAATATCATGTCGTGTCCCTCGCCTCGCTAAATCGCTTTTTAAATGGGACTTCGTTGGCGACGCGTCATGAACAAATATGAAGTGAAGATGCATACCTGTAATTAGTTCACAGTTTGTATTGCGAGAGAGAAATGCCGACGTTTTTTCAAAAAAAGGAGTAATTATAACATGTAATATTATGGACAGAGAAATGTGTGACAAGTTGACAGTCAAAAGATTTAAAAAAAAATGAAACGCAGCTTACATAAATTAAAGAACATGACAAGACAATTTACTCAATTATCTTTGATTCCTTTGGAAGGGACACAAACTTCCAATTGACTTTTTTATTTATATTTTAAGGCGGTGAGAGCCGTAAAAACGTCGTTTTGTTTAGTGTTTTATTCGTAGATAACACGTATTTAAATTTTGAAAAAAATATATTACTTAGTTCAGACTTCGATCTAGAAATTTCGGCCGTCCGATACACGATTACTTGCACTTTACTGCATCCAATTAAATCGCAAAGACAAGTCTAAATTATGATCTATATCTTATTTCATTTGATTTATATTAGGCTTTGAACAGTAAAACTTATGCCATAATAAAGGTCGTAAAAAATGTAATTTATAACGGCTATCATAATTTGAAATATCAAAATATTTATATCACTAATTCCAATGTCAAGTGTTTTCAGCTTCGCAAACGCTCGCCCTGAGCCGTTTAGTCCCGAGCGGAACGTGACGGAGGTCGGACGTGTGCCAATTTTTCGAACCCGCCACCCCCGCTAACTTCTGTCACCGGCTGCGACCGGCACAAATTAGCATGTGTTGAAAACAGTTGAATTTGAACGCTATGCCTATGTAAATAAAGACGTCACGCGCGCAAAAGCTTTATTGGTATTTATTTTTATCACGGCCTATGTTTACCAATCGCATCAAGTGTGTAAAACAGTTGAATTTGAACCCTACACTGGAGCTTATAAAGCCGCCTGACGCGCAAATTTTTGGTTCACTATTTTCAAATCTCAAATAGGTAGGTGCCACAGAATAAAGTTAGTACGGGTGGTTTTATAATGAATATCGGATAGGAAATGAGATTTCTTCATAACATCACGCCTGAATTCTTTCAAAGGGTTGGGCAGGGATGTTCAGAAAATAAGTAGGCCCTCAAATGTATTTTTCTGTATACCTATATAAATAAGATTTTTTTTTTAAATTAAGTTTTTTTTCTAATTAGGTATCTTCTTATTTTTTTTGTATTTCAAGGTCAAAATGAAAATCCAAGATGGCGGCTGCAAAAATTTCCAATTTTTCGTCATGGGTGTCGTTTTCGTGATATTTTAGGTCGCTGAAAATGATAGTGGGGTCAAAATGAAAATCCAAGATGGCGGCTGCGAAAATTTCCTAATTTTTCGTCATGGGTGTCATTTTCGTGATATTTTAGGTCGCTGAAAACGATAGTGGGGTCAAAATGAAAATCCAAGATGGCGGCTGCGAAAATTTCCAAATTTTTCGACATGGGTGTCATTTTCGTGATATTTGAGGTCGCTGAAACCGATACTGGGGTCAAAATGAAAATCCAAGATGGCGGCTGCGAAAATTTCCTAATTTTTCGTCAAGGGTGTCATTTTCGTGATATTTTAGGTCGCTGAAAACGATAGTGGGGTCAAAATGAAAATCCAAGATGGCGGCTGCGAAAATTTCCTAATTTTTCGTCATGGGTGTCATTTTCGTGATATTTTAGGTCGCTGAAAACGATAGTGGGGTCAAAATGAAAATCCAAGATGGCGGCTGCGAAAATTTCCAAATTTTTCGACATGGGTGTCGTTTTCGTGATATTTTAGGTCGCTGAAAACGATAGTGGGGTCAAAATGAAAATCCAAGATGGCGGCTGCGAAAATTTCCTAATTTTTCGTCATGGGTGTCATTTTCGTGATATTTTAGGTCGCTGAAAACGATAGTGGGGTCAAAATGAAAATCCAAGATGGCGGCTGCGAAAATTTCCAAATTTTTCGACATGGGTGTCATTTTCGTGATATTTGAGGTCGCTGAAACCGATAGTGGGGTCAAAATGAAAATCCAAGATGGCGGCTGCGAAAATTTCCTAATTTTTCGTCATGGGTGTCATTTTCGTGATATTTTAGGTCGCTGAAAACGATAGTGGGGTCAAAATGAAAATCCAAGATGGCGGCTGCGAAAATTTCCTAATTTTTCGTCATGGGTGTCATTTTCGTGATATTTTAGGTCGCTGAAAACGATAGTGGGGTCAAAATGAAAATCCAAGATGGCGGCTGCGAAAATTTCCAAATTTTTCGACATGGGTGTCATTTTCGTGATATTTGAGGTCGCTGAAACCGATAGTGGGGTCAAAATGAAAATCCAAGATGGCGGCTGCGAAAATTTCCAAATTTTTCGTCATGGGTGTCATTTTCGTGATATTTTAGGTCGCTAAAAACGATAGTGGGGTCAAAATGAAAATCCAAGATGGCGGCTGCAAAAATTTCCTAATTTTTCGTCATGGGTGTCGTTTTCGTGATATTTTAGGTCGCTGAAAACGATAGTGGGGTCAAAATGAAAATCCAAGATGGCGGCTGCGAAAATTTCCTAATTTTTCGTCATGGGTGTCATTTTCGTGATATTTTAGGTCGCTGAAAACGATAGTGGGGTCAAAATGAAAATCCAAGATGGCGGCTGCGAAAATTTCCAAATTTTTCGACATGGGTGTCATTTTCGTGATATTTGAGGTCGCTGAAACCGATAGTGGGGTCAAAATGAAAATCCAAGATGGCGGCTGCGAAAATTTCCAAATTTTTCGTCATGGGTGTCATTTTCGTGATATTTTAGGTCGCTAAAAACGATAGTGGGGTCAAAATGAAAATCCAAGATGGCGGCTGCAAAAATTTCCTAATTTTTCGTCATGGGTGTCGTTTTCGTGATATTTAAGGTCGCTGAAAACGATAGTGGGGTCAAAATGAAAATCCAAGATGGCGGCTGCGAAAATTTCCTAATTTTTCGTCATGGGTGTCATTTTCGTAATATTTTAGGTCGCTGAAAACGATAGTGGGGTCAAAATGAAATTCCAAGATGGCGGCTGCGAAAATTTTCAAATTTTTCGACATGGGTGTCATTTTCGTGATATTTGAGGTCGCTGAAACCGATAGTGGAGTCAAAATGAAAATCCAAGATGGCGGCTGCGAAAATTTCCAAATTTTTCGTCATGGGTGTCATTTTCGTGATATTTTAGGTCGCTGAAAACGATAGTGGGGTCAAAATGAAAATCCAAGATGGCGGCTGCAAAAATTTCCTAATTTTTCGTCATGGGTGTCGTTTTCGTGATATTTTAGGTCGCTGAAAACGATAGTGGGGTCAAAATGAAAATCCAAGATGGCGGCTGCGAAAATTTCCTAATTTTTCGTCATGGGTGTCGTTTTCGTGATATTTTAGGTCGCTGAAAACGATAGTGGGGTCAAAATGAAAATCCAAGATGGCGGCTGCGAAAATTTCCTAATTTTTCGTCATGGGTGTCATTTTCGTGATATTTTAGGTCGCTGAAAACGATTGCGGGGTCAAAATGAAAATCCAAGATGGCGGCTGTGAAAATTTCCAAATTTTTCGTCATGGGTGTCATTTTCGTGATATTTGAGGTCGCTGAAAACGATAGTGGGGTCAAAATGAAAATCCAAGATGGCGGCTGCGAAAATTTTAAAATTTTTCGACATGGGTGTCATTTTCGTGATATTTGAGGTCGCTGAAAACGATAGTGGGGCCAAAATGAAAATCCAAGATGGCGGCTGCGAAAATTTCCTAATTTTCGGTCATGGGTATCATTTTCGTGATATTTGAGGTCGCTGAAAACGATAGTGGGGTCAAAATGAGAATCCAAGATGGTGGCTGCGAAAATTTCCTAATTTTTCGTCATGGGTGTCATTTTCGTGATATTTTAGGTCACTGAAAGCGATAGTGGGATCAAAATGAAAATCCAAGATGGCGGCTGCGAAAATTTCCTAATTTTTCGTCATGGGTGTCGTTTCCATGGTTTTAGAGGGTGCTGAAAACGATAGTGGGTTCAAAACGAAAATCCAAGATGGCGGCTGCGAAAATTTCCTAATTTTTCGTCATGGGTGTCATTTTTGTGATATTTGAGGTCGCTGAAAACGATAGTGGGGTCAAAATGAAAATCCAAGATGGCGGCTGCGAAAATTTTCAAATTTTTTGACATGGGTGTCATTTTCGTGATATTTGAGGTCGCTGCAAACGATAATGGGGTCAAAATGAATGACTATCGTTTTCAGCGACCTTTTAGGTCGCTGAAAACGATAGTCATTCATTTTGACCCATCACGAAAATGACACCCATGACGAAAAGTTAGGAAATTTTCATAGCCGCCATCTTGGATTTTCATTTTGACCCCACTATCGTTTTCAGCGACCTAAAATAACACGAAAATGACACCCATGACGAAAAATTTGGAAATTTTCGTAGCCGCTATCTTGGATTTTCATTTTGACCCCACAATCGTTTTCTGCGACCTAAAATATCACGAAAATGACACCCATGACGAAAAGTTAGGGAATTTTCGCAGCCGCCATCTTGGATTTTCATTTTGACCCCACTATCGTTTTCAGCGACCTAAAATATCACGAAAATGACACCCATGACGAAAAATTTGGAAATTTTCGCAGCCGCCATCTTGGATTTTCCTTTTTACCCGACTATCGTTTTCAGCGACCTAAAATATCACGAAAATGACACCCATGACGAAAAGTTAGGGAATTTTCGCAGCCGCCATCTTGGATTTTCATTTTGACCCCACTATCGTTTTCAGCGACCTAAAATATCACGAAAATGACACCCATGACGAAAACTTAGGAAATTTTCGCAGCCGCCATCTTGGATTTTCCTTTTTACCCGACTATCGTTTTCAGCGACCTAAAATATCACGAAAATGACACCCATGACGAATAGTTAGGAAATTTTCGCAGCCGCCATCTTGGATTTTCATTTTGACCCCACTATCGTTTTCAGCGACCTAAAATAACACGAAAATGACACCCATGACGAAAAATTTGGAAATTTTCGTAGCTGCCATCTTGGATTTTCATTTTGACCCCACTATCGTTTTCAGCGACCCCAAATATCACGAAAATGACACCCATGACGAAAAATTTGGAAATTTTCGTAGCTGCCATCTTGGATTTTCATTTTGACCCCACTATCGTTTTCAGCGACCCCAAATATCACGAAAATGACACCCATGACGAAAAATTAGAAAATTTTCGCAGCCGCCATCTTGGATTTTCATTTTGACCCCATTATCGTTTTCAGCGACCTCAAATATCACGAAATTGACGCCCATGTCGAAAAATTCGAAAATTTTTGCAGCCGCCATCTTGGATTTTCATTTTGACCGTAATCACGTCCTCTCAAGAAAAAAAAACTAGAGCATAAGAAGTTATGCCCCTCCGTTTTTTTTTTGTGTTGACATAACGAATAAAATAAAAAAAGAACTTTCCAAATCGGCTTCTAAATGACGGAGTACTGCAGTAACAATCATAAAAAAAAAAAAAAAAATACAACTGAATTGATATTCTCCTCCGTTTTTTAAGTCGTTTAAAAATAACACATCATTGTTACGTTTAAAAATTAGCTGGACATCACTCACAATGCAGTCATTGGTGTCGTGGAGAATACTAGTTTCTGTCATTCCCGACGACACCACCAGTGGTGTCGTAAGGAATGAACGGTCATTTCGTAGTATTTAAGTTCGCTGAAAACGATAAAGGTCTCAAGCTAATTTCGAGCTTATTGACATTTTACAAACCCTTTGTTTTTTTGGTCCAGAATACTCGGTAAATGATCTGGAAGCTGAATTTAACACAAAAACATGAATGTCAATAAGGTCTAAATTCGCTTGACACCTCAGAAAGTGTCTAGATTATTATGCACATCATTTCTAGGGTGTCAAGCTAATTTCGACCTTATAGACATTTTACAAACCATTTGTTTTTTTGGTCCAAGATACTTGGTAAATGGTCTGGAAGCTAAATTTAACAAGAAAACATGAATGTCAATAAGTTCTAAATTGTTATGTAACACATCATTGTTATGTAGCTGGACATCACTAACAGCACAATACAGTCGGTGGTGTCGCATGGCGTGGGGAATAGTAGTTTCTGTCATTCCCCACGATACCACACCAGTGGTATCGTTTTCAGTGGTGTCGCTGTCGTGGGGAATGAACGTAAAGTAAAATGGTGCGCGGCGCTTAGTTTTGAATCGTACGGGTAAAGGTCTTCGTGTCAGTCAGATTTTAAATCCACCTTATTCACAAAAATAAATAAGTATAAGTAGTTATTTTTATTTATTTTAACTGTTCAAGTTTACAATGAAATAATAATCTGTCTAAAACTTTCAAAAATACTTACTAGAAAAATAAAACAAAATAAACTTGTATACTAATCAGTTCAAGTTTATCTACTGCATTGCTCTATTCTGTGACGCAACATAGTACCTACTCGAGTTCATGAACTCATGAGCGGTGCACTTGGCGCGCGTTTCCCGCGCATCGTAATTTATTACGTATCGCTACTCCTTGCGGGGGCTGCGGTAAGCATTTAATACCTACGGCGCTTGCTTGCACCCCGCCTTAACTTTCAATAATTTCATGCACTTAATTGACTAAGTAAGTTCGTCATTAACACCAATTCCTTGTAATTAAGGAAGGAGGTATATTACCCAATATTTTTAAATAATTAGGTAATATCGCTCTTTTACAATATATGTCCCTAAAGGTTCGCGATAGCGTCATATATACGTTTTACCTTGAGTTATACAAACAAGGGGCGACCGTGGCTACATGATATCAGTTGGATTATCACTACTAATCTCTCTCCGATAACAGATAAATTAACGAAAACTCCACGTTTTTATATATCGCTATCATCAGTTAATGCGGCGCCGGTTATTAAGATTTAATAATTCATTAAATAATGAAGCAATAATACGTATACCACTATCGTCATGATTTTCTTTGCTCATAAACCTATAAGGTTTTACAAGCTTTTTATTTTATCGCCTTGTAACATATTTAATTACTGTAAGACCGGTTTCTGGAACGATCAAGACGAATCAACTAAATTAAAGTTATTGGTTCTCTCGGGGAATGGCTTAAGTTGACCACAAAATTTTACTGGTTCTGTTGGTCTACAAAAAGCTGAAAGATGTTATCGCACACCTAGATATAAACTGAGACAACTCAAAAATCGTTTTTGAGTTAGGTATGTTTGAAAAACAGTGATTATCGATAAAAATGATTGAATTTTAGCCCCAGTTTGTATACAGTGACATTTTACAAGCTATTCATTATCTAAAATCAAATTAAATTGTATAACTTTCCTAACAAAAAATTCAGATATATTTACGTTTTTATCGTCTCCTGAAAAATGACCTTTTTTGAGTTTTCTCAGTTTAGAACTAGGTGTGCGTTATATCGAATGAGAGAGCAAAAATGATTGTGACCTTGCACGCGCTAACGAAGGCTACAGGCCGTACAAGGCTGGCTGGACTCCAACAAAAAGAAATAAGCTCGCCGCGTAAAGACCTGCCACAAAAAATAAACTAATAAAAGAAACTGGCGATGTTCGGAACGTGAACGTGCCGCTCGAAATATTCCAACTCTTAGTTTTCGCTTTGGAACAAAGAGCTGAGTGTAATATGACAAAAACCTTTACTTGTCTTGCTGACAGCTCGGACAGTGAGACGAATTAAACTTAATTATTAGAGTCAATCAGTTTTGTTCAACCATTACTTAATTACCTATACCGTTACAGTAACATTCATTTGATTTGTGTGGAATGTATTATTTCCATTTTCATTTTCAAGGATTTTTATTTCATAGTAAGTAATGTTTTGATACACCGCTTAAATGTAATAAAATCAAAACACTTCCACCAAAATTATTTCAGTATTTGACAGTTCAACAACATTCATTGCGTTACCTATTTACTTACGTTGTTGAGCTGACGAATTCTTCAGCATATACTTATGAAGCAATGGATTAGCAATATGCTTCAAAATCATTCAGATTATGATTGATAGTGTAATACACAATTCGAGTGCTGCTTTAGCAACAACATTTCAGAGATAGTAACATAACACGTCGCTATCTATCGGAATAGGGACAGATGTGCCTGAATTGGGTTACTTCGATAACGCGATCGAAACTATTGCGCGAATCAGACATTCAATCTGAATTAAACTTCAACAGTTCACTCATTCCGGAACCATTTTTTTTTTTTGCTTTAATGATCTGTAATAGCCTTTATACGGATATCGGTATCGGTTTTTGACCGTTTTTTCGCGGCTTACCTACGTGTTAAAATGCAGTCCGAAATAGGCTGTTCCAAAATGTTACTATGTTTATGTTTTCCTTCTCTGCGTTAATTTAAAAATGTTTAAAAATCCCCCCGTAAATGCATAGTATGTACAGAATATACTGCATACTTAAGTATACTTGTTTACATACGAATATTTCCTTCTGGCCTACAATTATGTACATACAGAAAAATATATAGAGATACACATACATCATATTTATAATTAGGAGTACAAAGGTACTGCTTATTTCTTAAGAAATTTCTTCCAGCAGACCTGCGAAAGGAAAAATGAAAAAGAACTTATACAATAGTGTGTGAGATGAGAACAAGAAGAGAAAAATACCGATACAAAATAGTTTATATTAAAAATACAAACCAAAATAAACATAGCAATAACAAAATAACCCACAACAATTAATAACAAAGTTGAATCACTTCTGTAAGCTCACCGTATATTAACTAGGTACTAATGACTATCAGTAGCTTGTAATCGACCAATAATTGTAACGAACGACGGGTCATAATATAGTTCACGTGAGTAGTGACCGAGAAGACATCTATATCGGTACTCACAATCGACGAGTCAATATAATTCCCGATATCCTGAAAGTAGGGACAATACCTACTTTCATCTGACCTCTGTGACCTTATTAAGTTTATTTATCAGCTCTATTTATTTATTTTATTCTTCTTATTATATTATGTTATGCTGTGTATTTGGTCCTTCATTATATTTCAAGAGCTTTTGGTATAATTTGATAGAGCTTTTCGGTAGGTACTTATCATTTATCATCTATTATATAAGAGGTCTGATCAAATTCCACGTTCAAAATCTCTATAATTACTTAGCTATTTCAGAATTTCAGCTGAGCTTGGAACTCATTTTGTGTGTATGAATTAATTATGAACAATAAGGTAGGTACCTACTTATATTTTCTCAATGAAAAAAACCGCATGCACAATCTAATGCCCCGAATTCTAACGAAGTGAGTTATTAAATTATAAACACAAGTACGATGTTTACCCTCTCAAGAGAACAAAGTAGCTTTATTCATACAGTGTAATAATCGAAGTGATTGATTAATTCAATGGAGGCAGCTGCCGTGTGATTGAGTCGCATTCTGCATATCAATTGCTTCCAATGAAGCGCGGACTTTGGCGGCAACCTACTCGCCTGCATCTACCTATGCAATAAAATACCCTTTATAGTCACACTAGCTTTTTCCCGTAACTTCGTCCGCGTGAAATTTCTTGTTTCCCCGACCCATTGATTGTCGCGTCGCATCGCCTGCCCGCGCTATTACTTCGTTTTCGCTTACTGTTCTTTCTGATTTTTTTCTTTTTGCTCGGCTCCTAAATGTCATAGCGTGATGTTAAATAGTCCTCCAGAAAAGCCCAAGAACCCCCAATTCCAATTCCCAAATGGATGCCCAATTCTTGAGACCTTCCTCAAGAATTGGGCTGTCAAATGCTAAAATATTTTTTCTAATCCGATTGGGAGTTCCAGCGATTAGTGCGTTCAAACCATAGACATATAAAAAACAGGAGAAGTGGCAAGCGAATCTGCGAATCCGTATCCGTGCGACATGCTCAGTATGAGCCGTTCATAGTAAAAATTCCGTCTCCGCGAACTAGTGCGCTTTCGACGTTGACCGTGACAATTTATAAGAATGCCGTGTTGTTCAGTGGTTTCATGTAAACACCGAAGACATGTAAATCATGGAATCACTTTCTATATGTAAGTACCTACAAGTATTTTACCGAATTTGTCTATAAAATCATGAAAGTGACAAACGGAAAAGTGGAGACACAGGGTTCCGATACATTTTAATATACTGGGCAGTTTTAACATACTGACATCTCCTTCTTTCTTATATCTATGGTTCAAACAAACAAAAAAACAAACACTTCAGATTTATTATATTAGTATATGTAGATATCTTTCATATTTAAAAGACATGAATCACGTCAAATTTATTGCACAAAATCTATATTTGCATTCATCCAATGTCGCGCGTCGCCATTGCTTCTATACGGAATTTTCTTTTGCACTATTTTCAATGCCTCTTTGGTCTAGTGGTTGCAAGTCGCTACTGCTGAACATGAGGTCCAGGGTTCGATTCCCAGGTCGTGCAAAGTGTTATGGGGTTTTTCTATTTGAAATTGCTCAGTAGCAAACCGGAGTCTGGATTTGTGCGCTGTTCATGGCAATAGGCTCGACCCCTATTCCATAGGACTTAAGACTAACTGGCGAAATGTAGGTGTACTATAAGTACACCTCTGCCCATCCCTTCGGGGAAACAAAGCGTGATGTTATGTTATTTTCAACGTATTATATATGCACTTTGGATGTGCTGTTTACATTCATAACTACTACAATCAACTCAAAAGTCAACAGTACAATTAACACATTTTAATTAAATTTTATTATCCACTAACCGGTACTTATAACGCTTCCCGCATGCGCAGAGCATTAACTTACTTTACTCAAATAAATATGTCTTAACCATTAATTACGGTACACAGGTAGAATGTCAGAGGCTGCTATTAAGGCGATAATAGCCATATACAGTGATAACTACCCAGAGATTGCGACATTTTAAGACGAGTGATCATTGCTCTACTTGACGTTGTTGGTCGTTAATTTGAATAAAGTCGATGTTGAGTTAGTTGTTCGTGTGAGGCTAGTGCAGGTTCGAGGACTGGTTGAGTGCGCAGTTGTCGGGCCGGCGCCTACGCAAGGTGGGCGGACGTACTGGCCCATGCACTTACTTGATCTTGAATTGTTTACTGCCTATGTCGCGTATTCGTCATTTCGTTTTATAGTCGGCTGCAATGAAAGTCTGTCTGACATTCTTTCAGTTTAGTTTATATAAATCTATGGTTTACAGGTGTGTTATAGCATGGAATGACTTATTTTAGACTTACAGGCTCTCGCAGTCAAAAGCAAATTTAGGTTGAGATTTATTGCATTTTATACTTAGTTACCTACTCAGTTCTAATGGAATGAATCATCATGATCATCATTTCAGACAAAAAATGTCCAATGTGGATATTATGCCAACAAGAATAGCCACAGACAGATTAGTACAGAGACGCCAATACATCGAGCTACTACAATCTGTCAAATTTCATAGATTTTCACCTTTATTGCTAAAGCATTAGGTTGATTGGGAAAATTTGACAGTTTCGAGTGGCTTGACCTGCTGGCGTTTGTAGGTACCTACACAGTTGAAGAGATAGATTTTTTTGATTTCAGACCACCATCTATACAGTATCTATGAATGAAACCTAAAATTATCTTCAGACCCGCTGAATTTCATGAACCAAATCGGAAAATAATAATCACAACTTACTTGCACACTCCACTGAGGACTGTGTTCACCAACATTCAAACCGCCACCGGTTAAGTATTTAAACAGTTGGTTTATGTATATCAAACTTCTGAAGGAAAGAACTGATTAAATATCTAAAAAATCGTTTTAAAAGTTGGTGAACACAGCCCTTACCTTCTTACATGCAACAGTTAGATACCCTGATAAGCACACAATACTATATACAAGGCTACAATCTCAAATGGAATCTAGAAATGTTATCTTGCATATCTGCAATAAACAATACAAGTCGAATCGCGACTGGATGTGTGCGCTCTATTCACAATGTTCAGAAACACGCGGCCTAATAACAATATTATCTGCACCGATATCCATACTAATATTATAAATTCGAAAGTAACTCTGTCTGTCTGTCTGTTACCTTTTCACGCCTAAACCACTGAACGGATTTCGATAAAATTTGGCAAGGCTATAGATGGTATCCTGGGGACGGACATAGGCTACTTTTTTTTTCAAAAATAATCCTACAGGGTGTGATATAGGGGATGAAAGTTTGTATGGGAAACTCAGTATTTCTTAAGTTAGGTATGTGAAAATTAAAATGTATGCTTTTGATAAGAAATAAAGGAATATGCGGTTCAGCGTTTTTGAAAAATCATCCCCTAAGGGGGTAAAACAGGGGTTGATTTTAAAACTGCATGGATTTCAACAAAATTTGGCAAGGCTTTATATAGCATCCTAGGGAAGGCCATAGGATACTATTTTTTTCAAAAATAATACTACATGGGGTGATATAGGGGATGAAAGTTTGTAAGGGAAACCCAGTATTTCTTAAGTTAGGGATAGCAAATTTATGCTATTGGTAGGAAATTAAGAAATATGCGGTTCAGCGTTTTTGAAAAATCATCCCCTAAGGGGATTAAATAGGGGTTGATTTTAAAATTTACAAAACTGCACGGATTTCGATAAAATTTGGCAAGGCTTTATATAGCATCCTGGGGAAGGACACAGGCTACTTTTGGTCTTAAAAAATAATCCTACAGGGGTTGATATAAGGGATGAAAGTTTGTATGGGAAACTCAGTATTTCTTAAGTTAGGGATGTGAAAATTAAAATGTATGCTTTTGATAGGAAATAAAAAAATATGCGGTTCAGCGTTTTTGAAAAATCATCCCCTAAGGGGGTAAAATAGGGGTTGATTTTAGAATTTACGAAACTGCACGGATTTCGACAAAATTTGGCAAGGCTTTATATAGCATCCTGGGAAAGGACATAGGATACTTTCAAAAACAATACTACAGGGCGTGATATAGGGGATCAAAGTTTGTAAGGGAAACCCAGTATTTCTTAAGTTAGGGATAACAAATTTATGCTATTGGTAGGAAATTAAGAAATATGCGGTTCAGCATTTTTGAAAAATCATCCCCTAAGCGGGTAAAATAGGGGTTGATTTTAAAATTTACAAAACTGTACGGATTTCGATAAAATTTGGCAAGGCTTTATATAGCATCCTGGGGAAGGACACAGGCTACTTTTGGTCTTAAAAAATAATCCTACAGGGGGTGATATAGGGGAGAAAAGTTTGTATGGGAAACTCAGTATTTCTTAAGTTAGGGATGTGAAAATTAAAATGTATGCTTTTGATAGGAAATAAATAAATATGCCGTTCAGCGTTTTTGAAAAATCATCCTCTAAGGGCGTAAAATAGGGGTTGATTTTAAAATTTACAAAACTGCACGGATTTCGACAAAATTTGGCAAGGCTTTATATTTATATAGCATCCTGGGAAAGGACATAGGATACTTTCAAAAACAATACTACAGGGGGTGATATAGGGGATGAAAGTTTGTAAGGGAAACCCAGCATTTCTTAAGTTAGGGATATGATATGTTTATATAGTCCGTTATCCTTCATTATCACTTCAGGGTTTGATTTATTGAACAATAATTTCTTGTTGATATCTTCCAGTCTTGCATACCTACATGTGTTCATCTTCAGTGGTTTACGCTATAAATCTTACAATTTGAATACTTGTTTGGCAGACTAGTTTCAATTGAAGATTGTCAATATAGTAGGAGCTTTTGTGGCTTAAGCTTTGCAGTTAAGGCGCTACCATAATAAATTTGATGATTTTTCGTAACCATTTATTTCACTATTGCAGCATGTATGGATTTTATTTTTGGATATAAGTATGTTTAATGACTATTTGATTAATACTTGACTGAAGGAAAACACCATTGGGGTAAATTTCCTCGATAGAATTGAATTCCGAAAAGACCTCTACTTTTTTTTGTTTTTTTCTATAATTCTAAAATCCTAAGTAATTTCATTGCAAAATTGCATTCAAAATGTGCGTATTAGGTAATTGAAAACTCTGGCTGAACATAATTTTGATAGATAGCTTAATTTATTTTTATTTCATTTGGCGCTTTAATTTGGTTGCAGCGCATTGTTGCACTCTCTTTTTTTCGCATGTGGAAGTAATTGACTCTGTCACTTTCTTATTCCCACCCAGTTCGCTTTTCACATATCACCTTATGGCGACGATAACCGACTTTTAATGATTTTAAACTGAAGCATTGCAAGCTTGAAGATTAACACTACTCGTTTACACGTGGTAAACGAGTAGTGTTAATAGTTTGGCAAAAAATTATGTTAAATTAGAGCATTTTCTTAATAATTTAATATGTGATTATTTTAGATTATGTTTATATTAAGATAGTGTAATTAATTTGTAAAATTATGTCTAAAAGTCCCAACAAGCTGAATTTCTGTGAAATTGTTCAAAACATAATTATAAACAATGTCTAGAAGTTCCCCATCATTCCCCTGTAAGGAAAAATTTTTATTCAAGGTCAAAGGTAAAAAAAATGAGTTTTTCGCGATTTTCAGCAAAACGGTAAGTTTTATCATAAAAGTACCTCAGACAAAAATTGTAGATCATAAAATTATCAATAAAAATGTATTAATACTTTTTTTCTTACGAGCCACCGTTTCTGAGATATAACGATTCAAAAAGTTATAAAAGTTGTTATCGTCATAATATGCACACGTTTCCACGCCACCTATGAGGTAGTGTACTTAGCGCGTTTTTTGAACGTGGTTTCTTGTTGAGTTGAATTACTCTTTTTAAACACTTCAGCTTCTTTTTTTTTTTTTTTTTTTTTTTTAATATAACAACTCTAGGTGTATATACGTGGCGTAATCATGTATATTATGACGATAACAACTTTTATAACTTTATGAATCGTTATATCTCAGAAACAGTGGCTCGTAAGAAAAAAAGTATTATATGATGATGATGATAATTTTATGATCTACAATTTTTGTCTGAAGTACTTTTATGATAAAACTTTCCGTTTTGCTGAAAATCGCGAAAAACTCATTTTTTTGACCTTTGACCTTCAATATTTTTTTTTCCTTACAGGGGAATGATGGGGAACTTCTAGACATTGTTTATAATTATATTTTGAACAATTTCACTGAAATTCAGCTTGTTGGGACTTTATGTAACTTCACTCTCATTTTTTGGTCTAAATTGACCGGACTATAACGCGGATAAAAAACTGAGAATCACGCAAAAACTATCAAGATAATTTTATTATTTATATTTTAGTATGTTTTAATATAATACCTACCTTTTGTTTTATGTATAATAAATTAATAATGCGTCTAATTTGGGACTGCGCTCCTTGATGGACGAATCCATTACAGCACAAAACACGCAAGCTAACCATTCAAGGCCGTTGACATTATCTTTGCGTCATAATCACGTCTCAATAGGCTTATTTTTTGCTATTGTGTGCGCGCAAGTGCTAGTTACCGCCTGAGGTATGTGAGTGGTGAGACGGAGAGGGCGCGATTGACAAGTTTGGCAGACTGCGTTAGCTTGGCCCTTATTTATACTATAGCTTGGCTCACCGCTCACATACCATCAGGCGGAGCCTAGCATTTGCGCGTGCTCTATAACACTACTAATTCTTTTTGTGTTACCGACTTCAAAATAACTACTTAGAAATTATTGTGCCAGAGTTGATTATATAGGTATTCTTGTAGAGCTATGGATAATAGTCTTGATTTTCCCTTTTGTTTCTGAAACATGAGGCATGTGGAGTGTCATTATGATGACGCAGGAAAAGGATAAGCTCAACTTGACTGGTCCATGTACTTCAAAAACGAGGGTGACCGTTTTGAAGGTTCATAATCGCACACGATTACCTTCAAAACGGTCACCCTCGTTTTTGAAGTACATGGACCAGTCAACTATTATTCGCGAGAACAGAAAATCTTTGTTCATCAAAAGTCGAAAACTATGCGGCCTAAAAAAAAGCAAAAAATAATTGAGAATATGCAAACAGCGCTCTTTCATAATATGATACCCCACATGCCCTAGTAGCCCACTTCGAATTTTTAAGAACCCCTTTCAGATTTTTAAAAAAATTAGAAAGATTTTTTTTTGCAGTAGGTCCCTACTGCAAAAAAAAATCTTTCTAATTTGCATAACAGATGGGCAAACGTCATCTAAAACTGTTCCAAATTTTAGATTGATAGCATTAGTAGTTCTTGAGATATCCAGCTGTGACAGACGGACAGACAGACAGACAGACAGACAGACTGAGTCGCACCGGGTTCCTTTTTACCATTTTAGTACGGAACCCTAACAACTAGATATCCCTAAGTATGGATTTTTTATCTTTCCATTTGGACACAAATATCTAAAGTATAGTTGATCTGGGTCTTTCAATTTGGCACCAATACAATGATAATTAGTTCCCTAAGGTCCAACTAAGCGATCAGTATCACAACATAACTGAACAAATTGGTGCACCGCACATAATAATTATGAATTAGATCTGTCACATTGATAATACCTACGATTCTAACCGCAACATTGGCTAATCCTAGTTTTAATTGCATTTGATCTAATAATTGGTACTATTGGGTAACAGAATGTAGTCGGTGCCAACAATAATTATCTTACGGTAAATTATAGAACAATTTAAATATGAATGGGAGTGCATGCTGGTATTTATCTAGTGAGTGCAAATTTGCATAGCATGATTACTTGTAGCTGACTAAAATAGTACCTATGCGCTCGCGCTATTTTTAGTACCTACTTACTGGAATAAGCGAGCTATTTTACATCATATTCTCAGGCAATTTTATATCACAATTTACAAGTTTGTAGTCTTTATTTTCTTTAATGTCTTTATCATTTTTTATTTAGGTAAGTACTTACCTAGTTATTTTCATATATCAAAGATACTTTTATTAAAAGAGAAAAGGTTACGCAATTCCGTCATCTTTTGCAAATCATTCAACCATTTCGTCTGTTGCCTTCCTCCTTGAGCTTCAAAATTATCAGTTTGTTCCACAAAATACGTCGACGTGCTAACCATCAATGCTTAGTAAAGTTGTGAGAATCGACAGACAAACGGATAGCAATCGTGGTCTCCAGCGACAGACCAGCGAGTTGTCACTTCAAGCAAACGTTACGATCTCAAAGCCGACATCTTATTACCGAGCGCAGGCGCACCAAGCTACAACATAAACCTGCTGCATTTCCTCACTTCGTATTCTGTCTATCCCGTTACGAGAAGCCGTGACGACGCATACATACATAATATTATACAAATACATATTTACATAAGAACAGGATAAAGGATCATCTGCTACACATAAAGATTCTGGAGACATTTCAAATAACCAATAAATTCCACACCTGACTCCAGTTTGTTTGGACATTTTATTTTTGACAGTCGCCGGTCGACTTGCTGGACAGTTTACTACTAGTTTATAAATACCGTCGGTAAATAAACAAGAACTAGTCGTAGCTGCCGTTGCTTCCGATAATTGGAACACAATTTCTGGAGTTACGACCAGTTACAGGCACCATTATGAGGATGTTAGAGCGATTACGAAGATAACACCCTGGACAAATGGTTTACCTCCAACGTCTCGTAAATCATGGGTAAATGCCATAATTGGAGCTTCACGTTAAGTCAACCTCTCAGACGATAATCAGGAATGTGGAAGCAGCTCAAGTTTTTTGTGTAATCGTGTCTATAAGCTGTAATAGGTAATAACCAATAACCACACAAGCGTCTTCAAACCTTTAAATCAACACTGTGAAATACATAAATCAGTGGTACTTGCTGCTATATGCTTTACACTTCTTTCTGTGCCTGACAGCTTGCATTTATCTCAAAGTTTTGCAGTCTAGTTATGTACGGTCAGCAACAGAAGTCGGTTAACACTGCTACTTTTTGACAACATCTAAATTAACACAAAATGATACGATAACCTGCTTTTAAGCAATTAATTTATTAGATAAAAGTTATTTAACTTTAAAGTTTGCATCTGTTCCGATTTTAATAAAGTATTTTTCTCAATAATTAAGATTTAGAAAACTCAAGTGTTAATCGACTTTTGTTGCTGACTGTACCATATAACATCTATCAAAACATCTCTTAGTGCAACAAAAGATTCAGTTCCCATTCAAAGTTCTAAACTATTAAATAACCAACATACAAATAAATTGAAATTGTAACAAATCGTTTCTCAAATATTTATGTTATTGAATTTCCCGCATTGCCCCAAAGACACTCATCAGAGTAGCGTCGTTAGTTGCTCCCCGCTGAGCCCGACGTGTGAACAATTTAATTGGAAGACTAGGGGAACAGCCCCACTCATAGGTACACACGGAATTATTGAAACGAGACGCACGTCATTAACCACTATTTACATACAAAATAAAACTTATTTATTTACAGTATATAAAACGTAAATTGAGTGTCAAACAGACTTGAAACTTTTATTACATTCTCACATTCAAACTGCTGTATATAGAGCAGCTATTTTTCTCATTTAAACACAATAAAAATGTGTATACATAAATTACGTTCGGCTGCTATCGGGGATACAAATAAAACCGATATGACTTTATTTAAAGGTTTAATTAAAGTAAGTATTACAGTAAGAGTAAGTAAAACTAGGTTACGTGACAATTGTTCGATGTGAGAAACAAGAGTGATTCACAAGTACGCTAAATCAATAATCTTCGATCCCACGCCATCAGATTGCTGAGGAAGCGAATCTCACGGTATAAAACACAATGCGGTGTTAGTCATCTTCTTAGGAATTTGGGGTTCCGCAGGTGGCGATGTAACATCTCCCTCCACGAGATCGGCAACTATTTGAAAACTCTAGTCGAAAATAGTGTCGATGGCGAAGCTGGATCAATCTCGGTGTTGTAGGCCTCCTTATCATTAGCCTTAATATCAATTCCATCAGTAGCTTTCTGTAGTTGATTTAGTCTACGGGGTCGGAGCATAATGATGATAATGAGTACACATGCACCGGATAGTAGAATGTATACCGGTATAGTAGTGTGGTATATAGCTTCAGTGTTCGACGACTGTAGCGTTACAGGTTCTTGTAGGGCGATTTCAGAGTTACTTGAATGCAAGCTGCCAAGGTCAATGGTATCTAGTTTTATAGTTTTCATTGGTACATCATACGAGTTTTCTTTTATAACTGGTAAGTCCATAATTTTCAATATCTTTCCCTTAGCTTGATCATGACGATTGGTTGCAGTAAATGCTGTAGTGGTTAGCATGCAGCCTTTAGGTATGATAGATAAGTAGCTCCCTTTCAGCATTCTATAGTTATCTTCAGAACAAGTTAAACGAACTTTCGTAGGTTTAGGAAAGCTTACAATAAAGTGTTGGTCGTCTAGCTGCTCCATAGCTTCAGAAGACAGGATGACTGATGTAAATTGACAGGATTCATTAATTTTCTGGTGTAGTATAAGCTGCCGGATACAGTCCGATTGCTTGCCGTGATGGTGACTTAAATTATCCTCGCAAAGGTGACCGTAGCTATACTTCGGACATTCTGTCTCCATGTACAATAGATCTTTTTCGTGAACCGCTATGAAAGGATAAGTTGGAATTAGGACCTTATTTTCATGATTAGGAGCCAGGGATAATTTATATAGGATAAAGTTAGTAGGATAAAGTATCGGAAATTTTATAACTATCACTATTTTATTCCCATTGTAATAATATCCTAGTCTAATTATGTCAAAATATTCTCTAAAACTGATATCTAGAAATTGATCCTTATTATATAACATACCTTAAACATAGCATAGTTTAATATAGAATTATGAATACTCTTAGCCCTAATAAATCCTAATAAATTTTGCAATTTGTCAAGTTCTTTAGACAAATTATCTATGTTGTCCCCTAATATCATTAGTAACTGTGCCAAATGAGCATATTTAATGGTATTTCTTGCATGTCTATCATTGCTATCTAAAATAGAATTAATAATTTTCTGAATTTTATTTTGGTTTTCTACTATTTTATCTGTAACGTTTGAGCTACGCGAAACCCACTGCTTACTTAAACTATTTGATGATTCATTTCACCAACTAAATCATTTTCATGCTGTTTTAAGATTGCAATGGCATTATCGTATTTTAATGCATCAGTATAATCGAGATTATCTGAAATGCTCTTTATTACTAAAGTTAAGGCTGTCTAACGTTATCTCGTCCGCTCGGGCCAGGGCCAGGGTCAGGACTAGTAGTTTTTGTAGTGTCCTGTAACAAACGAGCACTATAAGGCACCCGTTTCAGGCGTGACTTAGGCACGGCGCCTCTCTTCTTTTTGGTATAAATATGAATAGGCAAATCTGCTAATACCGTATCCTGAGTATATCGAGCTGCTAACTTTTGCCTATGGCATAAAGGATTCCTAATAAAAACTTGTTGCTCTGGTTCATAATCTTTTTCAGGTTCGCGAGTCTTATTAACGTTTTCAGTAATTTCAGTGCGGCGGTGAAGTGAATTGTCGTTGAGAATATCGTATACTTTTGACATTCTTCTACGGTGTTCCTGGATATATTGTTGTAAAAGATGTTCTGATAGATTCATATCTAAAGGATCCCGGGGATCAAAATGACCAGTAACTATATCGATAGGCCTACATTTTGTAAAACTATGTATTGAGTTATTATATGCCAATATAGCATAAGTTATAAGATTAGTAATAGATTCTCCTCGTTGTTCTAATTTTAATATACGCAAATGTTCTAACAGTGTAGAATTTAGTCGTTCTACCATTCCATTTTCATTAGGTGTATTAGGGCAGGTTTTATGATGTTGAATTTTGTGCAATCTAGTAAATTCAGAAAATATTTGATTGTTGAATTCCGGGCCATTGTCTGTTACAGTAGTTAAAGGCAATCCGTGATGAGTAGAAAACTTTAGTAAGGCTTGTATGACACTAATAGCTGTAGCATCTCTCAAGAAGTATGCTTGACCATACTTAGAGAATGCATCTACTATTATAAGATACTTATTCATTTCGATACTAAGCAGATCTAAATGTACAACCTCAAAAGGCTTTGAAGGTGGAGGTACAATTTGTAACCTTGGTCTAACTGGATTGCGATCATATTTAGCTTGTCCGCATATTTGACATTCATTGATATACTTCGTTACATGCTCTTTCATATTTGGCCAATAGCATCTACGCGATAATGCTAGATAACACTCGTTGATGCCTCTATGATTGGTTTTGCCTTCATGATATTTCTTTATAATTTCCTGTTGCTTGAAATAATCTTTAATGTTTTCTACTTCGGTTTTGGTAAGTACTAATTTCATTGAAGAATTTTTAAAATATCGTTGTATTATAGGTATTATAGAATACATTTCTAATGTAGGATTAATTAAAATACCTGTCTTTACTTTTGGATTAACGTATTCTTTAATTGCGCTAATTACGTCTTGTTCTAAACTAGATTTAGAAATTTGTATGACAGTTTTAGTATGTGTTTCAAATGGTTTAGAAATACTAGGCCTGCTTTTTAAATCTCCTACAACATTAAGATATATTTGCTTATTGTACTTATTAAGGGGATCGTCGGAAATAGGGATTTCTAATATGGGACTTTCTAAATCACTATGCGCGCTTAAAGTCCTAGAATCCGCGCTTTCAGTTCTAGAATCTGAGTCTGAAGGTGCACCTTGTGACGTGTTAACTACTATTGAACTAGCTTCTTCATGATGGATTTCTATGCGTGACAATGCATCTGCATTAGTGTTATGTTTTCCCTGCTTATAGACCACTGTGAATTCAAATTCGCTTAGCCGTAATCTCCAACGGGTTAAACGGGAATTCGGTTCTTTAATATTCATCACCCATTGCAAAGGACGATGGTCGGTCACTATTTTAAATTTTCGTCCGAATAAATATGGCCTGAAATACTTGGTTGCCCACACTATAGCCAATAGTTCTTTTTCAATAGTGCTATAGTTTATCTCACTGGAGTTAAGCGTACGTGAGGCATAAGCTATTGGTCTATCAGATCCAATAGGCCCTTGTGAAAGTACTGCTCCAATTGCCAAATTTGAAGCGTCCGTTGTGAGTATGAATTCTTTTTTAAAGTCAGGGTACTGAAGAATTGGATCATTGACCAGAAGGGTCTTACATTTTTCAAAGCATTCGACATAATTTTGATCAAGTGTAATTTTAGAGCCTTTCTTTAAACTATGAGTCATAGGTTTGGTTATTTTAGCAAAATCGGGGATAAATTTTCTATAGTAACCAAGAAGTCCTAAAAACCTTTTAATTTCGGTAGGGGTTTTGGGTAAGGGGTAATTTTGTATTACTGAGACTTTATCTGGGTTAGGCTTTATTCCATCTTTGCCTATTATATGCCCTAGATAAGCTGTTTCTAATTTAAGGAACTCAGATTTGTCCATTTGTATTTTAAAGTTAGATTCGCGTAATCTATTAAAAACTTTTTCTAGGTTGACTATGTGCTCTTGCAATGATGTACTAAAAACTATTATATCATCTAGGTATACTAGACAAATAGTATTCTGTAGTTCTCTCAACACGCTGTCCATTACTCTTTGGAAGGTAGATGGACTATTTTTAAGTCCCATGGGCATTCTAAGAAATTCGAAATGCCCATGTTCTACATTGAATGCTGTTTTCGTAATATCTTGGGGGTCCATTTCAACCTGATAGAATCCACTAGCTAGGTCTAGCGTAGTAAAATACTGACAGTTACCTAATTTGTCTAAGACATCAGCTATATTGGGGATAGGGTACTTGTCATCTATGGTTTTCTCATTAAGTTTTCTAAAATCTACTACAATACGCCACTTCGTTTTTCCTGATGCGTCAGCTTTCTTGGCTACCACCCAAATAGGAGAACTCCAAGCAGAATTTGAAGGTCTAATTATACCCTGTTCTAACATTTTACCTATCTGTTCTTGTACTTCCTGTCTATGAATATATGGATATCTATAACTCTTTGTATAGACTGGAGCTTCATCTGTGGTTTTAATTGAATGTTTGATTTTATTTGTGAATGTTAATTGTTCACCTTCAATATAAAAAACATCTGCGTATTGCGAGCACAATGATTCTAGATTTATCCGTTCTTCTTCATTTAAATGGTCTGTACGAAGGCGTGACAGCACGTCTTTTACGCGTTGCTTTTGCTGTTTAGTGCGCGTGCACTCGACATTATGAACTTCTGCAGGCATTGCTCGATCCATTGAAAAGATTATATCATTTCTAGTTGGATTCTGTACTTCTAATATACCTCTATTCTGTTTAACCGTAGTAAGACATTCACGTATGATACAATTTGAAACGAATTGTTCAGGAACATAAGCATCTCCATCGCGAATGTTAATTGGAATCATTAGTAATTTAGATGAACCAGCTGGAATAATATTCTCATATAAATTAGTGTTACGTGAATCATAGATTCTAATAGGGTTTGAAGCAAACTTAGTTGTAAATAATTTATTTTTATAATCTATTGTAGCCTCCCATTTTTCTAGCAGATCGGTACCAATAAGTCCATCAAAGTAATCGTGGAACTTATAGATATCAAATGAAACTGTACTTGAATCATTAAATTCATTAAAAATAGGTAAAGTAATTGAATAGTCGTTTCTACTTTTAGCATGAACACTATGCACTTCGAATGGGGAATAATTTAATGGAAAATCACTAAAGTATTTTTCTACAGCATTAGGACATAGAAATGACTGGTTCGCACCTGTATCTATTAAAAGCTTAAGAGGAGGTGACGCAATTTGAACGTATGGAAGGTACCGTTGAGTTTGGAGATTTATTTCTATTTTAATTTGTCGGATTTCGGAGTTTTCTGAAAATCCGGCTCCTTAGATTCTTTAGCGTCCTCTTTTATGCTTCCGGACTGCTGAGGATGTTCTAAAAATTCCTGAGGGGATGGTTGATATTCATAGTAAACATTTTCTGGGTACTCATAGCCGTAATAAGTTCCATCATAATCAGTAAAGTAATCGTTGAACGAAGGATCATTATAACAATCACTAAAATGCATCTCCCGAGTTTTAAAATAATTATTGGGTGGAGGATTGCCCGATTTGCTCCAATCATGCCCAGAAAAAGCGTTAGTAGGTGGTAATTGTCTGCTCACGAAATGACTAATACCACTCATTGGACGTGGTTGCACTGATCCACTAGGCTGGTTAGGAGAATTCTGCTGGACTACTTGAAATGGGTTATTCTGACGGTTGTAGTTTGGTGGGGGTGCCCTAAACACTTGCTGAGTTCGGGTCGGGCCAAACTGGCGAGGTTGGAAATAATTCGGTTTCCACTGAGGTGGTGGTTGAGCTGGAAATTGGAATCGTGCAGGTCCTGGCATGCTATAATTATTAAACCTTGGGTGAGGCATATAAAACGGCTGAGAAGGCATTTTAAAATTATTACCGGGTTGATTATTGCTATTAATTATTTTATCAGGCAAACGGTCGTTACGATTTTGCAGATACATGGTATTAGTTTCCTCATGGACAAATTCTAGTGCTTGTTCTATATTTTGAGGGCGCATACAACGCACGCGTGATCCTACAGGATCTTTTAATCCGCGCACGAATGCCTGGAGCGTTAATTTCTGATATAAATCCCTTTTTGCGTCTATAGTAGTTTTTAAGATATCGTGTAAGGAAACATACGTCATAATTGTACTAAAAATATTCTGACAACGCTCATAAAATTCTTGCGGAGTGTTAGAGCCCTGTGCTAAAAGAGATAAATCGCTATAAAGAGCGGTCTCATCCCTTTGGTCAGCGAAATTATTTATTAATGCCTTACGAATGCCATTCCAATCACTAGCTATACCATTCGAGTTGATTAAGCGAGCAGCAGACCCTACAATTTTATTTAAGATACCATTAATAAGTGCAGAGTTAATTAATTCGGAACCACCTTGAACATTATAATATTCTTTAACTAAATGATCACACAATTGAATAAACCTAGTCAGCACATTCGGGTTCCCGTCGAAGTCGGGTACCAACCGTAACGCTTTATAAACGGTATCTATATCCAAAGACATTTTCCCAGAAAACGATTCTGTGTCCTCGTATATTATATCTAAATTAATATCTCTTCTAGAATCTATCACTAACTCTCTACTACTTCTAACTAACCTAGGATTCCTGGATTTTCGTGGAAAGAAAATTTTGGAAAGTTAGTACAGGCTAGGAGTAAGCGGTCACTAGAAATAATCTAATGTACTTACATGAACATTATATCGGCCTCTTTGCGTAATCAATGTCTGGATTCCTCGATACAGCACGACGTGTAGATTCTGGATACTCTGGAGCGACTGGATAGCCGCACGGGCGGCTTTACGATTGCGGAAATCTTCCTTCTTACGCGAAACCGACCGCGAGTATCCTACCGACTGCGCCAATTACGTTCGGCTGCTATCGGGGATACAAATAAAACCGATATGACTTTATTTAAAGGTTTAATTAAAGTAAGTATTACAGTAAGAGTAAGTAAAACTAGGTTACGTGACAATTGTTCGATGTGAGAAACAAGAGTGATTCACAAGTACGCTAAATCAATAATCTTCGATCCCACGCCATCAGATTGCTGAGGAAGCGAATCTCACGGTATAAAACACAATGCGGTGTTAGTCATCTTCTTAGGAATTTGGGGTTCCGCAGGTGGCGATGTAACACATATGAAAAGGGCACAAAAACACGTATTTTCATAAACAAACACGTTACAATATCACGTCAAACGGTGAGAAAATGTCTCTATTTGTGTGTAAACTACTAAAGTTACGTATTACTCCCACGTACAAGGTATTAGTTCAAAAGCTTTGGAAGTTGAGGCCGTATTCGAAGTACCTACGTGCATTTACATTCACAACTATAAAGTATGGTGAATAGAACTGAGATGTATCTAACCTTTATTTATGATGTTGGCACACATAAAGATTGATGAATGTGCAAGAAACTTCCATGGAATGTGAGAATACGGGATAGTCTATGCTTACTCCATAAAGACCATACACGTCTATCTGTCGTTAAAGAAAATAATGTCGTAAGCGCTATGTAAACCTATTGGGATTTAAAACTTCTTTACACTTGTAAGTAAAAAAATATAAAAGCTTACAGATATTTAATTCAGTCAGTTATTAATTAGTATTCATAAAGTTATTGACATAACCAATAATTTATTTGTAAAATAACGGTGTGCACACATAATCCTGTAGGTAATATAGGCTCGATAACGGCCGGTAATACTAACTGTGGATAAAAGCGAGGCTTTTAAACTACTGGTTGTGGTCCGTAATCGAGACTTTGCAGAGTCTATGACCCAGTATTTACATAGAGTGCTGTGTCAGACATAATGTTTGCACTTTACGATCTGAATATACACAGAGATGATAATACATGATCTGATAACGTAATTTATACAACGTGAACGTCTATATTGTAAACGCAATGTCGTCAATAAAGTAGTTGTCGATAAGAAAATACAAATATATTTTCTTGCGTCGCGTCGTCTCTCGATATCTAAGCTTTATCAATAATGCCCGGGCCACACTAACATCAACGTCAATGCCCATCATCGCCATAAACATCGCGGTAGTTAAATTCGGTCATGATTCGGTCAAATTATCGCGGTAAGACACCTATGGCCAACGTCCTTCATCGCGATAATCAACGGCATATCCGTTAATGTGGCCGCGACATAAGTAATGTTTTACTTTTACAGATTTCAGTCAGCAAATATGTTTCAAAAGATTTTTGTGAATTATTATTATTAAGTTGCCGTTCGTGCCCGGCGTCGCCCGGGTGAAATTCATTTCTATCCAGTGGTTTAGGCTGTGTGTTGTCTGTTTTCATACACAAATACCATCCATATTTCCAACTTTTCCGATGAATTTTCCAAAAAAAAACTGTCAAACCTAAACATTGTCCTGACAAATTTACAAACACAAAAAAAGAATTAGCTAAATTTGTTGCAGCCGTTCAAGTGATGCGAATATAGTACCTAGGTGAATTTCTGAAAAATATAATATTGTTTTAGCTGGTAACAATAACTTTGTTTTTATCATTCCAAAGTTCTTTTGTGAAACACATGAGCATAAATTCTTCGACAAAGTAATAAAACTAAAAATACATACATGAGGAACATACATAATCCTAATGAATCCTCCATGTGCGTCTCAATTAAAACATTAGGTTCTCATAGAACATATTCGTAGAATCATTTTTTGTTGGTTGACATCCGTTTAAAGGCTCCCGCAGACAGGCAAACGGGACTCCGATAGAACAGTTACCATGAAGATTTCTTAGAAATTGTTCCAAAAGAGTCGCATCGCGCCTGTCTGTTGGGGCCTTAAAACAAAAACAACGCCGCCATATAAAAAAAACTATCGCGACAAGATCTTAGAACAATCAGACAGATAACGCCAATTGGTAAAACCGAGACACAAATTAATTTTGTGACTATAAAAAGAACTCCCAACTTTTGCTAAACAATTTTGAACGCTATGTAGTACAGAGTAAAAGAACATGTAGTATAAAATATTTGGCGAATTCAAGCGCAGTGACATCTCGGTCAGGATATAAATAAAGAGTGGGTCGAGGATATATCGCCACCGCCACCCGCGAGAAGACGTTGGATCTGTTCCAGCTTCAGACTCAGACACACTCTAGCTAGTCTAGTGAGAAGTACCTAAACGAGACTGAAATTGTGACTCATCCTGACTGTTGTTTCCTTAATTTCCTTTTCGATAAGTTCTGCTCTTGAAAAGTTCTTTGAACTGTTAAAGTTGAAACTAAAATTGCCCCTTATTAACGAAGTAATACTACTTACATATTTTATTTAAAGTTAGAACCTATTATTTGCATCTAGAATCAGCACCAATTTACGTTGATGTGTTGAAACAAAAACTCAGCTGAAACAACCGTTAGCTGACTAAGATTGATTATATACCTACTATGTCAGCACATACACATTAAAATATCTACCTATTTACTTCAATGGTTAGACTTTCTGATCACTACTCGTATGTGCCCATTCACCGAGGTTTTCATCGCATCGATTAATCGACTTGCGTCAGAAATCAGGAAATATTTGTACAATGTAGTCTTTGAGCAAATCTCATCTTCTTCCGCCTGGCGCCCCTTTCTTAGTAGGTCAGTATCCGATCTGCTAACAGAACCACATTCAATCCATGTTCATGTTTTAATGTTTTCCTTGTCGATTCATCAAAATTGAGTGCCTGTGAAGCATGATGTGTCATTATATCTTCTATGTGTGCTATGAGACAGCAAATTCTAAGAATTCCATCCGTTTAGCGCTAATCTCTTATTGAATGTACTTCCTAACCGAAATGTACATGAATAGAACTAAAAGCAATAGTAGAAATGTTGAAAGCATACTTAACCAGTGAAAGCAGTATTTTCTATCAATGGCGATTTGAGTTCACGTAACATATGCAAGAGCTATAGTTTCGTGCGCCAAGTGCACTTCCGTCCTGGCAACAGTGGCAACTGGAACAATTCCTATGGCGGCGACCCTAATCGCTAGCTATGATGACAGCGATGGTTTCAATCTGGACAATTTACAGCTGATATTCTGCTCTTGTTTAAAAATACATAGAGATGAAGTGCATGTTGAGAAGTTGTCTAACTTAGGTACCATGTGTCAGTACTAAAGCTTCAGCAAGATTCTTCACCTGCAGGAGCTTGCTCAAGCATAGGTACTTCTTGAACAGGTTCCAAGCATTCCAGGTAATTAGCCTCAACACCAACTTTGCTGACTGATTAAGGTTTAAGCCATTTCCAATTTCCATATCTAAGAATAACAACGAGATTTATACAACACAACCTAATTTTTTGGAAAAAAAAATCATCGCACGCAAAAGATTGTTTGAGCAGAAAGGATCTTTCCTATTCCTACCAATAGACTGCTATCGCTATTTCCTGATGCATACATAGAGAAATTGAGTATTCAGCTGCATCCGGTTAGACTGGAAGCCGACCCCAACATAGTTGGGAAAAGGCTAGGCAGATTGATTTTTTGACATAGAGAAATTGAATATTAATTTTGCAATCATTTTCGTTACTGCGTCCGACAACAAGTCTCAATATACTCCTCACTATCTCAGAAACCGTTCGCAGCAGTGATGTGACATCAGTGACATATCGATCAGTATCAGTGACATCTCCCGAAGCGTACGCACGTGATGATGCAGAATTAGCTCCGCCAGCTGAGTGCAATGCTCGGCCTGGCGCCGCTCCGCACTAGGTCACAGCCCTGCTCTCGTATCGAGATGTATTCCGCTCATTCATTATATATTCCGCGGTTTATGTACGTATCCATTCATGAGGCAGATAGAGAATACGGAAGAATTGTACATGAAATAACTTTGGCTCTTTTGCAAGTTATATGTTGCCAACTATTTCAAAATTGCTAAAATATTTCACTATTATGTAGACCATACTCTCCCTTCTCAATAAAAAACACTACATGGCATTAACTCCTTTCTCTCTTTAAGGATTATTTAATGAATATGGAAATGTTTTTGTTTGGCCCAAACTTCTCAGGTAAGTACTTTTTCTGACTCTTTTGAAATGCGCCCAGTACGACAGGTAGGCACAGAGCTTACGCCAGGAGACACCTTTTTGTTGATCAGTTCCGCTCAAGTTTAAGCCCTTACAGGACCATTTACCATTGGTATTTTTAAGATTGTTCTTTGACTGAAGTACTCGTAAGAAAATCTCCTCGTGATGTACCTACTTCTCAGTCTAGACTGTTTTATAAACAAAGTACCAACAAGCTACAAGTTATATAAAATGTAACTCATTAAACAAGTTTACTTAGCCTTAACATGAGTCGAGCTCAGCGTATAGGTACTGCAAATTACAATGGCTTCATAAATTCTTGATAAGCATTTCTGATAATTTTCATATCATACTCGAACATAAGTTTTCGTACACTACACTCAAAGAAGCAAGATCAACAGACCGATAGAGCATATGGAAGGCGGCGACCTTCACATATGACATCATAACGTCTCATTACTGTAAGATAAGTTGCGCTTAAGATGATCAACACTCACCAACTTATGTTAGATCCATCTCCGTTGACGGTGAGGTGTTCCGCAACAGAAAATCCAAAATAAGAGCCTGGCTCTCCGAACTTTATCACAGGGATCCTCGGTTCCAGATTAAAACTTGTGACACTACATAAAATGCACATAAATAAAACACTAGCGCACGTAACTTCAGCCATGGTGTTCACCGTTCGTAATATATTCGTGTTATAAATCGTGTTATCGCACCAATTCACTGTCTACCAGTTATTATTTGGCACATCGCGACTTTCGTATAGTTTTGTCGTGCGACGTCGAGACCCCCAGCGCGGTTGCCGTCCGCCGGCCGAGTCAGGCAGAGAATTCCCGCTAAACTCAACTCGTATCTGTGTCTCTACTCTACGTAGACATAACTTGTTCTACACGCCTCGACGCTTGCGAGGTGCGCTCGTGGTAGAGGCAACTGAACTCATAAACTTGACAACTTTTATTGGATCAGCGCCATCTGGCGAAATACTGCTGAATTTAAAATAGGAGGCGATACGATACCACCACAGTCTAAACTGTGATACCACACATGAATTCCCACTGTCTTTGTTGCTTACAGCGCCATCTAGTGTATAGATCCTTAATTATGCAGCTTAAGCAGAGCCATCTATAGCATTTTTTAATAAACTTGTGGAAGTAGTTCCATGCAACTCTGAAAGATGTCTAGGTACTTGCATCTATAAATATATTTTTTCAGTGTTTTCAGTTTAAATCAGCGATTTGATTCGATGAAAAGCGCATTATACGTACAGACGCCAGCACATCAACCTACTACAATCTGTCAAATTTAATTAATAGATTTTCATCTTTATTGCTAAAGCATTAGGTTCAATTTTGATTGGGAAAATTTTACAGTATCGAGTGGCTTGACCTGCTGACGTCTGTACTTCAGTTATTCTACGCTCTTATTTTGTTTTGGTCTTGGATAAGGTTCAGGATCTGGGTTCAGATTTCATGGGTTTCTCAGGGAAGCAAGATAAACTCATAATTCAATCAAATAGGCTGATTTATTGATTAATGTATTACAATAGGTATTCGAGATGAAAATAACAAAATTAAATTATGTCCCGATAAGGTATAATACTCATTATAAACTAGTCTTTTACTACTCTCTCCGGTACAAAATTTCTAAATTCCAATTTGATTGCGATTGTATTACAAATTAACAAATTACGAATGAATAAAATAAAAATACTGATCAATCCTTGCTTTTGGAAAGTACTAATAGTAACTTATTACCAACACAAAATGCCTTAGGATTTAGTAGAAGGCTGTAGACTCTACCAAGAAACTCCACTGACGTACATCACGTTTATGATATCAGCCTATATTGTGTTGTTACTATAGCAGTCTTCGCAGCAGTGATGGTAAATGTGAGCTTGATGACGAGCAGCTCGCAAGTTTACTTTTCAGCTAGCAGCTGAAACGATTATACAACCGAATCGCAAGCAACATCGGTCTAACATTCAGACCATTTCTCGGTTGCAGACTCGAGACCAATCGATTGGCATTTGACGAAACCTATGTCGCGCCAGGTAGGTTTTTAGTATTACAATACCTCAATGTGTGACAACTATCGTCACGGGTATTGCAACACCATTCGGACCTCGTGATTTATTTAAGGCATTGGATGGAAAGTGAGCTCGGTCTGCGAGTGCGCGAACAGCAGGTTCAACTGTGAGTCCAAGCCGACGTTGAACACCTTCACTAGTTTGGCGACGGCCTGGCCCGGCTCCTTACGCACCAGTGCCACTCCCGAAACCTTCATGAGATGCACCTCTGAGTCCACGGATCCACCACCTGTGGTGGCTAGCTTCACGTGGCATGTCACATCCACATGGACATATTTCTCAACTGCCTGTCCTCGCTTCCCTGGTACATCTACAAAGTCTGTCTTTTCCTCAGCTTGGGGCAAATCTGCACGGAATACGCTAGCTTCTCCCAATAGACCCTGCAAAACAAACAAATAACATTCATATAATTAGAAACGAATCCTAAAACAACCGCCAAGGTTACTTAATCAACTCCCATATTTTTGGCTAGAAGCCAAAGTAAATGTAATTAGAAATTGTCCTTCTGCCAAAGTATCTTGAACTTTGACACCAGTATAAATAGAAAGAAGTAAACAAATCTGTCAGAAAGAAAGTTTCACCGTGTGATCTGTCTCTGAACGTTATCATGGCAACTCGCCAAGAGGGAGTGTCCATTGGCATTTGTTATTGATTTATCATCCTACCGTTTCTAAAATACGCGTGTATTGGATGAAATGCGACTTCATTGCAGCATCACAAAGATCATACCAAAAATTATTATAGTAAACAAGATGTTACTAACCCCATTTCCTGTGATGGAAAATTTCATGCCCGGATGGATGGCACGAGTTTCGACACCAAGACCTTCAGGATGCGAATCCGACCAGAAATAGTTCTCTGGCTCATTGAGAGTGTCTGGCTTGAAGGTGATGCGCTTTCCGTATCCCATACCGATGGACTGCAGCAACATGCTGCGACCCTCGAAGAGATGCCTCCTGCTACCGGCCGGCTTGACGCGGTAGTAGAAACCAGGAATGATGCGAGGATCCACATAGGTTCCTGAAATTACAAAATATTTTAGAATTATGTCTTGCACCAGCCAAAAAAGTCAATACGAAAAGAATAGAAATATTAATTACCAATAACGGGCAGTTCATATTTATCTAAGCCAACAATGCAATACTGGCAAGGAATGTCTTTAATATCACCACCATTGACGGTAACCCTTCTGGAAGAGGATTCAATGCCAGGCTTGAGTTCGTATCCCTTCCTCAGCTGTTTAATACCAATGGCGACGTTAAGCACCCTGGTCACGGTGGCGTTTCCTCTGCCCTTCTTCAAAATGGCCACACCAGTCACGGGCACCAATTTAATAGCACCATCATTTTCATACCACTCAACTTTGCAAAGGGTGTTGATTTTAATTTTCTTGTCAATGGATCCATTGTCATGAATCTTCTGCTCAATTTCAATTTGATTTTTCTGCAAACAAATTGAAAGAGTTGGTTTAGAACCTTACAAATGAAGTCAAGACACTGAATTATTTATTCTGTGAAACAACAAAATTTTTCATTACCTGCTGCTGGACAACTTCCAAAATGCCCTGAGGTTCATGGTTAGCGTCGTAGATCGTGAACTTGTCTCCAACGGAAACGGCCTCGATCTCAAACAAAAATCCTTCAGGCCTAGAGTCAGTCCAGAAGAAGTTATCATTCTCATTGAGTTTGGATCCCACAGGCTCGAATGTTAGGCGGCGGGCATATCCACGGCCAATTGATTGCAGGGTGAGGGCCTTGCCTCCAAACAAGTACCTCGGCTTCACTGATAGTGGAGGAGCATCCAGAGCCTGGAAAATTAAGGTCTACATTACTCATCGTGTTACTAAAAGTGACTATGATTCATAATTATACTTTACTTCTTAATTGTAATCAAACTGAGATCTATAATGATTTAGTTAATAAATAAAAAAGAAAATTATTTAGATTTTGTAATTTAAATTACTAGTACATTTATTTATTGCTTCTCAAAATCCAGTTCGTGATCAGTTATGACTATTTTTCCGAGTCATCATTTGTTCTAGCGCTCGCTACAAGTGATTGTGTTAAAAAATGTACGAAAATTGTGATTGATTAATTATTATGAGCCAACGAATAATTTGAAATTTCCCATATTTTAATTCACGATGAAATGAAAAAATAATCATATCAAGACCACCAAAAAGTAAGTTTTTGAAATAGAACATTGATATGATTAACAATGGCGTAACGCCCTTATGAATGATACTTATGGTTTACCTATTATGGACATAACATGCTGCCAGCCAGTATGTCACTTTCGACCTGCCGGGTCTCTGCCGGTTTCTTGAAGTTTGTATGTCAACGCCGCTCTGGGCGAGGGTCTGAAAAACTGGACGATCCACATACCATCGCCTACAACGGTGCACACAACCAGTGGCAAATCACGCAAGTCAAGAGTGTTGATCGTTGATGATATTTTCACTCTGGAAATGTCAGCAACGGACACCGCTACTCACTGAACTAACTCCCCACTATTCTAATTTTTCCAAATTCCCCTGGACTGCTGAAATCAACTAGTGAATGTTCGAGAATTCGCCAATCAACAATAAGATCTTATAACAGCTTCCTTAGACATCAGGGTATAAGGTTGCCATTACAATATTAGACTGCTTTAGACACTAGAAACATGAATACAAAGACATTTTTATAAGTTAAATACTTAGTGTTTTTAATTGAATTCACTTTAAATAAAAAGCAGACAAAAATACAACGGACGAAATAACTTTGAGTATGATTTTTAGTTTTGTGCATCAAAATTATAAAGCATTTCTATGGCAACCTTATGTATCGCGCTCGAGTTAATATTAATAAGTATCGGACTCATCGATTGTGGTTACGAACAATGGAACTTAGCGAAGATTCTTATAGAAATGTGGTTTGCTAATAACCTTACAATTTAAAGTACAATTCATGAAAAAGAGGCCAATTATTCATCAAGAATTTTCGTTTATTCCATTAACATTTTTGTAAGACTTGAAGAAACTCACCATCCTCTTGATTCTGAAAAGCATTATTCTTGCAAAAATGTTATAATCTAACCACAACCGATTTACTTGGCTTGTTTCGTAAAATTGAAAGGAACCGTTCATAAATGTAAAGCATAAAAGTCTTATATTTTTATATTAAAAAAAGACTATTTTTAAAACAAAGTTAGTTTTTAAAACAAGGTTCAGCACGACAGCATGTCTAAAGTCAGCTGTTACGCTATCCAAATTCAACTCATGTAGCATTCTTTCATCGACATAGTCGTTTCTTTTGCAGTCCAGTTTTTTTAAATAATTTTGCCCGATTTTATGGATCTTCGTCGTTTTTCTGTTTGTTTCCCAGGGGGAGCTCGACATTGATGTACAAAAGCGATTCCAGAGTGATTCACATTACAGATTTGTCTATGGTTAAGCAACATTCAATATGATCAGGTGAGGAATGGTCATCATTTCATAGTTTGATAATAACTTAAGCCTCTTTTTTCTATGCTTCGAAATGTGGAGGATTGCGTGCATTTGATTAGTCAACGCAATCATCAACACTTATTTGGTAAATGAGACAATTTCCCACAGATCGGCGATCGAGTATGTATTTGCGAGAATGTTTAGGCATAAATTAAATTACTGGTCTCACCTGCATCGGTCTGACTTTGTAACGGAAGCCGGTTCTGACGCGGGGGTCGATATACACGCCAATGACGGGCATCTGATGGGGCGCGGGCTGCGGCACGCGGTACACGGCGGGGACATCGCCCAGCGTGCTCGCGTCCAACAAGACCTCCTTATTGTATGCACTCTCAGACCAAAAACCCTTGCTGGGAACATCGGTTGCCTCCTACAAAATTGACGACACATTATTACAGCGTTCTATAACACCATTTATAGATAAGATTAAATACGTCACAATCATGTCACTTCATTCAAATTCGTACATCAGGCCATTTCGGATCTTCGTGAACTTCTTCAAAACTTTCACGGTCATCGTAATGCACTTTGACTGCAAGCATTACAGCGGTTTATTTACCGATTAGAATATTGTACTTAATCCAAATTAGTACAATGACCGACCTACCGGCCGTCAAATGGAAGAATAAAGAGATCAAGTCTAAAGCTAATACCTACACCTAGTTGGCAAAGCTTAGGCGCCCATGTGATGTTTCATACTGTTGCCAATAGCGTGTAATTATGAAAAATTACGTCGTAGTTGTAGTCTACTTTTCATTTCCGTCCGTGCCGTGCCAATCAATAGAAACGTTGTGTAGTTTCTTAATATGAAAGCTGCCATTGCTGCCCGTGATAGAGTAGAGGCAAGTCAGTGAAAAACAATTGCCATTTAAAAAGGTATGAGATTATCTACGAATAAGTTATTCGTAGGAGATTATACATAATGTACCTATAGAGCCTATTTACAACGACATCATTGTATTCGAATTGAAACCATGATTGAAACTCATTGAATGCCATTAGTGCGACATGGGGTGGACAATATCAAGTCATGTCATATATATTATTAAGTAATGGTTGGTTTGTGCGTCGGCAATCAAAAGCAAATTGATTTGTTGATCGCAACTACCAACGAGGATCAAAGTCCATTCGTCCGTGGATAATGTACAAGTTATTTTTAGAAGCATTTTCTCCGATCTATTTCGGCTATTAATGGTGATCGCTGAGAATTCCGCTGCGCCTACGCGATTGTTTGGTACAGGAAATGATAGAACTTCTTGTTGAGGCTCGCGTCCTATTTCATTGATGAAGGCTACGACCTCCTAAAATTTCAGTCGTCGGAAACCTAGCAAGTTTATGTTATCGACCTTATTCACCGCATGAGAAGCGAGCCGGCGAAGCGTGATAAATGACAAATCAATTTGAAGACAGTCAAATGCAGAGAATGTTTGTCAACGACTAATTTTATGACGATGTTCACTCAGAGGTGTTATCAATTAGGATTACCTCATTATACCGGTGGTGTCTAGACGCCGGGGAGTCGCTGTGACGTCCTACGACGTTGATAAAGCGATAAACGTGACTGCTGAGAAACGTGTGACATACTTTACGAAATTAGTAAACATCGGTCTAACAAATCTGTTGTAAATGACGAAATTCCAAACATTATTGTGAACACTGCCATCCGCTACGTTATTTACCAAACATAAGAAAGCATAGACGCTCATTGACTTGGGTTTCATGAAAACTGAAACACTATTTATAAATTCGACGTCGTTTGTGTTGTAACTTGTACGTAAACTCTTCCGTCAAGCCACGCCCTAAATATCTTGCCAAGATTTTTTGACAAACATCAATTTCCGTCATTTGGCTCAGATTTTGAAAAAAAAATGTTCATATACTTACAGGAATTTCTAACTCCGGGAATGCCTCTTCACCATCGCTTTCATAGTCGCTAGGAGCAGGGAACGAGGCTTTCGGTGTACCCTCAAACTCCTACAGCAAAATGAGACCCATATAAAATTCCATGATTAATTTATTTACTGTATGACTGTATAAGATATATAAATTATCTTGAATGAATTATGGAGAAGAACTTTTGTTTGTATAGGTATCACTGATAAGAAAAGAGGACAGTAGTAGCCCTTGACTTACTGCGAGATTGTACATATAATATACACATATCACATATTAACTATATAAAATGTATGTATTCTATGTATATCATGATTAATTTGTGAGGAATCTAGAAGAATCTAGGAGTTTTCCGTCTTTAAAAAACAAATATTAATGCATTGAAGTTTCATCTGCATTACTGACATGTTATATGCTATTTTAACAAGTATGTCCAATATGTAATTGATTTCAGTTATAACTTTATAAGTCATGATTTTATGACAAGGCTGTTTCAATATAATTAATTGGTATATACTTTTATAGGTATTCAGCCTATTGAAACTATTACTGACGTCACTATTTACATTTTAAAACTAAATTTTTACAACAGGCAACACATTGAACATTTTAGTTGGAACATTTTCTTTAATAACTCATTATAAAATTTAAATGCAAAATCTTCTAAAATCTAGCATTTTATTTACCTGAGCTGGTGGCAAAGATTCGCCGAAACCTGGTTCCACATCAAGAGCGGTGGAGGTACCAGCGAGACGCGCGCGGGTTAGGTTCCACAGGCGCTGCAGGGCCAAGGGAGCCTCTGATTGCATTTCCATTGCTGGGCTGGCGAGCATCTTATCCTCTTTCAATACTTCTCAAATCTGACAAAGAAAATGTTTAAATTATTCATTTGTTTCCCGTTAACTGTGGGCCTAGTGGACAAATGGGGTCCATTTGGCTCACCTAAAGTTCTTTACCCGAAATTGTTCTTCCTAATGATTTGTAATCCAAATGATCACTCTTCCTAAAATTTTTCATCCTAAAGTCTTCATTCATACAATTTGTAGTGCTACCGGCGATGTTCATAAATCATACATAACACTCATGTTTCCGAAAATTGTAATTAATAATATCATTAATGTAAATATATTTAGACTCCTACTGTTTTTTATCTTAACGCTTTTATCCCTAAACATAATTACCATAACATTTTCACGGTCACGGTTGAAAGTTTAAAAACCCGAAAGTTCATTTGCCCGAAAGCTTAAAATCCCGAAGATCCTTATCCAGATATATAATTATATGTCTAGGGTTAGGGTTTTCGTCAGCAGGTCGACGACCTCAGGAACTTTACATAAGTACTTAGCTCGGTATACCTATTTCATTTTGGTCAATTAACGATGAGTATTAGTATTTCGTCCATTCGGGATTTCGTCCTTTCGGGCATTTGAACATCGGTATTTTGTGTTTCGATATAACGACTATCGGCATTTAAAACTTTCTAGAAAAGAAATCTAAACAAAAAAGATATGACTTTGAATAATAGTGTAAAAGATGGTTATGTTGAGAAAATATAGGAAAACAAATAAAAGTATAATAGATGTTTATTGCTACTGACATTATGAAGTTGAATGCTTCGGAATTATGAACATTAGAGACATAGTAGTTAGGAATTGTGATTGTTAGGATGAAAAATGTTAAGAAGAACATTTTCGGATTTCCAATTATCGGAGTTGAAAATTTAGGTGAACTTTGGCGCACCCGGACAAATGGGAAATGACTTTCAACAGGATGGACATAAGCTTTTGGTAGCTTATGTCAATCCACTTTTCCAACATTGTTATCGCTGATAGAATGTCACTCTGTCTAGGCCATCAGGATTTCTAACTTTCTTCTTTCGTAATTTATGCAGTTGTCTACTTGTCTTAGAAATCGCGACATTCCTACTGCCATCCTTGACGACTGTTATTAGAAGTAATCATAACAGATAAATGGTCGGATTGTTATTCAATAGTAGATCAATATCTCTTGTCCTCTAATAGTATCATAATATCAATAAAAAGGACACAAAAGGTTCAATCATGGAGCCATGGCCAACCTTAACCAATATGCATGCAAAAACAAATTTAATAAAAATCGAGTTGTTTTGACTTAGTCCTATTCAAACTCCAAATATAAGTATTTATGCAAATACAATGGTATAATGGAAATTATTGAAGGTTACAAGTTGGTTACTGAAAAAAGGTTGACCTACTGTCTTTCAACGTCTTCAAATCGTATGAAGATGCGTATTCTGTTTAGTAGACATATTTTATGCCGGACTTTTATGGTTGGATTTGGGGACGAAACAAAAGTCCATAATTTGGTATTGATATGTTTGAATGTATTGGTTTCCTCATTTCCAATCGTTCTAGCGCTATCCAAGTTCACGACTGTTTCATAACAAGCAACTGCGTTGGGTTAGTTTGATGAACGTTCGTCGTTCACGTGTTTTGTAAAATTATTAAATGTACCTACACAAATTATTTTTTTACGATTCAGACGTTTTTCCCACTTGTTCATTTTTAATTTCGTTCCTTTCAGATTGGAGACATTATTTATAATGACTGCATTATTTTTTACGCCAACAGTCCGACGGAGGCGACCCAGATTCCGCAATTTGATTTATTTCCAACAGCAATTCTTCTGTTGTGTTTTAGTGTCAATTTTTTATAAATCGGAGTTCTCATTGTGAATAGTTGTTATTTTTAGACCATATTAAGTGTGGTCTATGTTATATATTGCTTCCTCGTATGAACAGCTGTAAGGTAAAGGTCTCGTGACGTTAATATTATTTGATCAGCTGAATTCGTGACAACGTCAGAAGGACAGCAAGTTATTTCAATTTATGGAAAATTTCCATCTACAGAATGGATGAAAGGAAGGTTATTCACCTATCCCACATATTTATAAACAGTGCAAATAGCACCCTTGCTATTTGCACTGTTTTATATATTATTATTTTTTTATTATTATTCATTTTTATTATCACTATTTTTCCCCAATCCCGAATTTATCAAATTACAAATATGATTATCGTAGAATTTCAATTTATTGAATTCATGGTTTTCCTGTAGCAGCAATTTTAATTACATAAGATTCATAATTTCACTGCTGCTGTGCTGTCTAGTAAACCTCTTGGAGATTGATAAAGATACAATCCTTGTTTCGGAGGGTAACCTTTTTGTCGATTGTCATTTTACGGTACAAAAAGTAACCCTCGCCTCTCCAAAAGGAGCAGGTAAAAGTTGAGGAAAAATGACTGAATACCAACTTGAGCGACACGATTCAAAGGATCAATCATAGCGATTACACGGTCAGCCAAGCGCAACATTTTAAGTAAGACATTCTTCACTATCTATGTGGATGAGGTTTATAGTTAAATCTTGGAAACGTGCTTTTACTAATTATAATGGAAAAGTAACAAAACAATGTTTTCAAGGAAGACCATACAAATTATTTTGTGATTTTTCTAACGCATTTGGTCAAATATGAGCTTTAGAATACCAATATGGAAAATATAATTTTGAAAAAGTAGGCGCCATATAAATAATAGGCGCCACCAAAAGGAATAATCCTGTAATGGAAAGTGATTTAGTTTAGCCCCACGTAGCTAGTGTAGCTACCACCGGCAGCGAGCCCGTCGAGAGAGAAAGCGCCCGCCGATGAACAATTCCGCCACTTGCTGCCCATTAACCGTTAGTTAAACCAGAATGTTCTCCACCATAACATGTTATCAACTCCTGCTATCCTTATTTGGTAAAAATCCTTTACTTATTCAGTAAAATTCATGCGTTCCAAATATTTTGTTACTTACCTAGTCTCAATATAAACCTCGCAACAGCTGTAGCTGACGGGGACTCAAGGCTTCAATTTAGCTAACAGCCTCCACAAGTCTACAGTACAAAAAATTAGTCACAACAGTTTCAGCGAACGTCACACGGTGCAAGACTTTCAACTGTACAGAAGCGCAGCTTGATCACCACTGAGCGCTAACCCTCGCTACGGTGGTATTTTAAACTTACTGGTGCTCCCCGGCCGCACCGCGCGTAGCCGAAGGGGATGCAGATATGTGGTTCAAGCGAGATAGAAAGAGGAGCACGCTCCGACCGCGTGCTCCACCAGACACTTTACACACACATCGACAGACAGTTACGCATGCGTCGAAGCTATCGATACGTCTGAATACGTCGAGGTCGACGTCACTGTCCCCTTTTCAGAACCAAGTATGCGAAGGCGGGGGACCTACACCCGCAAAGTTTGGCACGTTTACCAACAGGTAACAACTTTTTTCACACTTTGGAAGAAATCAACGAAGGGGATTCCGTAAAAAAAAAAAAATGGAGTATCTCGTCATAAAGTCATAGTAATTGCTAGAAAAAAAGTCATTAGAATATTAAAGAACGTCTAGCGTAGTAAATGAATCAACTTATCGTAATGCTAATGTAACAAACACGTGACGTGAATCGTAAAATAATGACCATGTCCCAATCACGCTTATAAATGAGGCTAAAAATATTCGTCAAAACAAACTTAATATAACTCGATGAAAGATGAGGAATACCAACTAACTGATGCACTGAGCTAAATCTGTAGTCAAGTATGAGACACGTGCACGAATGCCTTGGTGACTGTCTCCATCTCCACAAGCTTACAGGAAGACGAAGTTATTCTTGTGATGGACAAATCTATTTTTATCATCGAATTAAAATAGAGGATTGAGATAGATATCATCATTCTCATCATCATATTTGCCAAAGAGATCCAGTGCTTTCCATATATCGCTATCCTTATATCGAGCCCATTCAGCTGTAGTACCATTGATTTATAAAATAGTTACTTACCTATAGGAGCTTAAATAATCAAGAACAGTCACCTGAAATGGGCTACGTAAAATAGGTGAAACAAATCAGAAAGAAATCGATAAAAGACATACTTACACCAACGTCACACACTCGAGTTCAAGGTAAAACTGTAGTTATAAAATTCTATTCGATAAGGTGTTCCGACTAGCCAAGTTACTCATGCATTACTGTACTTCTTCAAACAAATCTGCAGAATGTACATAGATAATTTTAAGCTTATTGACATTCATTAACTAAGTAATTCCAAGAACAAGATTACTTAATTACAAAACTATTTCACCGTAACAAAGTAGTGCCGTACTGCTGTGCTATAAATTTATCTTTCGCGGAATCCTTTACAAATTAGATGAAGCAATTCATGCGGAAACAAAGATAAGATAATAATATGAGACCACAGAGCTTATCATTGAAATCCAGACACTGCTTAAGATAGCAACAAAAATAAACAAAGAAGATAAAATCTTGCATTTCACCGCCACGTGGACAGTCACCTTTGGACTTGACAAATATACTTAACAGACTCGAAGACGACTGCAATGAATACACGCTTGACGCTAAAGTTATTAAGAAAACTGTAAAGTAATCTGCCAGACGAAATCGTAAAACCGATAAAACATAGCTTACATTGTCGTCAATGTAAGCTATGTCTCTTTATCTACACCCATGCTATAAATCCTCTATAAAAGTGTCTGAAACAGTTAGCTTATTGCCAACATTAAAACAGCCAGTGTCATAGTAACCATAATAGCATCCAAACGGGTGTTATAATGTTGTACTGAATTTCATAATGCAACTCGTTTTCAAAAAAGAACATTGTAATGCACGCGCGTTTCACTACAACAGCGCCGTAATATAAAAAAAGAACTTATTCGAATTCACGTCGTATACTATGACGCCGGCCGCCATGTTCGATACGAGTATTAGTATTGCAAAAAACTGTTTCAGAACCTTTTATAGAGGATTCATAACATGGATGTAGATAAAGTCTTGTATGCAACTGTACATAATTAGGTATTAAAACACTGATGTGATGCTATTATCACACTCGGCGTCGCCTCGTGTGATAAACCCACATTCGTGTTTTAATACCCCTTATTAAACGTCAGTTGCTTAAATAACTATTACCGTCTGCATATTTTACAAATTGTAAAATATGCAGACGTTAAAGAGACAAAATTAGGGCGACAAGTAACTAAAGAATTTTGTAAATTACAAAATTCTTTAGTTACGTACGCATAGGTCGCCCTAATTTTAGGTATACATCAAATGACGTCGCCCGCCATTTTGTCTTCCGTAGACGTTGCACCAATCGCATATACCTTTATAGTTTCTTGAAATGCTTTTTCCCGGAAGCATCTCGTGCTCTCTCTCTCTTTTATTAAAATAGACTGGTGTAAATAAGTACTGTAAACAATTTCGTAGATTATATCGATTAACTAAAATGAAAAAAAATTAATTCAAAAGAATTTAAAAATGAAAATAGACATCTATCTGCGCCAATCCAATACCAATCCAATTTTTCGGTGATTGTAAATAATATCCGGTTCGAAGGCGAACCAAGAACCCATGCCAATGTGCCATGCTAACTACAATATCCAAGATTGGATGTCTTTTGACTACAAAATGATAATGATGACGATGAAAAGCGAGATGAGAGAGGCTCCGTAATAAGTAGACAGTGGTATAAAAATCGGTCAAGTGCGAGTCGGATTCGCGCACCGAGGGTTCCGTTCCGACTTCTGAAAAAGTGTGTTATTTAGAGACTGTTTTATTTTTCCTGCAATTTTTTCATAAACTTCAATCACATAGAATAATTTCAGATTTTTCTCTATGCAAACTTCTTTTTACAACTTTTTTTTACATTTTTCATCAAAAGTCGAAAACTATGCTGCCTAAAAAAAAAATGTTAGAGAATGTGCAAACAGCGTTCTTTTATATGATACCCCACATACCCTAGTAACCCCGCTTTTAATTTTTAAGACCCTGTTCAGTCCCTGTTGCAAAAAAAAATATAGATATTTTTATTTCTTTCTTATTTGCAAAATAGTTGGGTAAACGTCATCTAAAACTGTTCCAAATTTTAAGTTGATAGCATTAGTAGTTCCTGAGATATCTAGCTGTGACAGACAGACAGACAGACTGCGTCACACCATAAGGGGTCCTTTTTACGGAACCCTAAAAATTTACATGTTATTGTTTCGTATTGGAGGCCTGCAGTGCGATTCGGTAACCATCTCACCGTGAAAACTTAGGTGAAGTGAGCGTGGAGTGAGCTGTCAATAGTGTCAATTCCTAGCAAAAACAAACTCACTTCACCTAAGTTTTCACGGTGAGATTTTTACAGAATCGACCGGCTGTTTTAATCGAGACGATCACTTTACGGGTGATAGCATATATCGTCGTCGTCGCTATGCCGACCATTCAGATTATAACTGACACCCGCTCGATTCTTCGAAACCAATGTTTAACAAACATGGCTCCCGATAATACTCCCGAGATGAAACGATGGTTGTTGTCCACAATCAACGAATGATCGTGAATTCGCAATCATAGGCTAATTCATAGAAACAACGACGGCAGGATACCGAACGAGAATCTATCAACAAGCCTACTAGAAAATATCGATTACTTGTACAAGAAGTTCTCAGTATCGAGTGACTAAACACTTATAATTGCACTTTTTCTATGGAAATATCCAAATAGACAATCATGCAAATGCGAAATGCCATCAATGCATATCATACAGTTGCCTAATATTATATAAATATTAGATACGGGTATTAAGGATGTGGTGTATTATTGTAGGTAATTGCTGAGGAAAGTCGGAATGATTAGAGTTACTGTTCCTTGTTTCCATTTCAAAGAATAGACACACCCTGTTTAGATGCGTGATGCGTCTGACCCGCGACTGTTATCTGCTAAAGCATAGCTATTTCTTAATTTGACATAATGTCATGTAAGATCATTACAAAAAGTCACGTTTTCTAGAACTGCACGTGGTGGTGTCTGTGGCTCGTTGTTCTATACCTACGTTGCTATGTAAGTAAATACATGTCTATGTAGATACTTAAACAATCAGTTCTTGTATTACAAACCGGTTAAATGCAGATACGATAAAAGTGCCTATTACCTACTTAATTATTCCAATAGAAATTACTTACTTACCTACTTGACTAAACCACAGTATAATAAAGTATAGTAAAAGGAGCATTACATCTTCATAGAAAACGTCCGAAACAACGCGCCTCGAAATCTCTGTATACAACGTGCCGCTGCTAGAGCGACATTAACTAAAAACAGGTAGTTCTAGTGGCCAGTACCTACTTAATCATAAAAATTATGATAAGATAAAATAATTAATAAATTGAAAAAAAAAAATCAAACAAACTAACTAATAAAATAATAACCAAAATTAGGATCACTCTATGCAAAGGACTCATTCATGAAGCTATTTTTCTATGTCAGCTGGTAAGGTCTTTGACTTTGAGCCTTTTTTGTTCATCGTCTGTCTATTGTCCTGACCCAGCTGTGAGTAGCTTCATGAATGATCTTTTTTTGCACAAACCCCAGAAAAAAACTCAAGTGGCGTGACCATTTCTTTTTTATTCGTTTGAATTTCATCTCTGCGCTACAGGTTGCTCCAAGATGCTATTTTAGAAAAAACTTTTTAACAAAAAAAAAACCGACTTCCAAAAATCACTACAAAGTGAAAAATAACTTTGATTTCGGAAGTCGGTGTCTTTCGTTTTTTATTTACTTTCTTTTTTTTTTGCCACCGACTTCCGAAATCAAAGTTATTTTTCACTTTGTAGTGATTTTTGGAAGTTGGTTTTTTTTTTGTTAAAAAGTTTTTATTTCTCGCTTTTTAGTGGGTCTGTTTATAATTTGTATAAGTTACAAAAGTCTAATGTCAATTGCTTATCACATGTTACAAAATATTGCTTTTCCCGATGCTGGGACGTTAATTGTTGAGGAGTTCTGCTGGTAAGAACCAGGAGAACTCCTCAACAACCACTCACCACACGCATTGTTTGACGAGCGGAAATTGCTTAGCAACCATATTAAAGTAATCGAATCGCAACCCGTGAAATATTTATCATTGAGTAGTTCCGGTAGCCATCTGTGGTCTTCATCATCAGTTCCACTTCACCAAGTGGTGCTTTCCGAGAGCAAATGCACAAGCTACTATAAAAAATACCCAAATCGCTATAGGTGTGCCTATAATATTTGAAGAGTTCCTTCGATTTCTCCAGGATCCCATCATCAGAACTGGATTTTGAAAAAAATGGGACCATTTGGGAAGTATACACTTTCCAACAAAAAAATAATTTTTCAAATCGGTTGGCAAACGACGGAGTTATGCGCGAACAAACATAAAAAAAAAAAAAAAAAAAAAAAAAAAATACAAACATCCGAATTGAGAACCTCCTCCTTTTTTAGAAGTCGGTTAAAAATTGTAAATAAATCAATAAATTATAACGTTTTGAAATTAGAATATCTTTACAAAACGAAAACGCGGAACTGTACACGCGTGTCAAGTTAATGTCGTCAGAGCAGCGCCACGCTGTATACCAGGTACGCAACTGTTCAAGCTCGTGTTCAAGTTACGCACGGACGGACGAGTCCAATCTACGCAATAAGTCACAAGGATTAAACTATGTATATTTAAAAAGTATACACAACAATATACTAAAAAGAATTTTACGTAATAATCTAAACTTTATATTATAAATGCGGAAGTGAGTTTGTTTGTTAATTTATATGTTTGTTAAGCTTTCACGCTAACACGGCTGAACGGATTTGAATGAAATTTGGCACATGGGTAGACCATGACCTGGATTAGGACATAGGATACTTTTTATCCCGATAGTACGTTCCCATGGGATAATTTCCGAACCTCCACGCGGGCGAAGCCGCGGGCAAAAGCTACTCATCAATAAAAGAAAGTATTCCATGGCTGTACGAAGCAATTAGGACCAAAATCTCAATGACTCCTAATCACCAAATACTGTCAATAACTAAGTAAAAAGCTAACAAAGTAGGTAGCTAATGTTTTTAAAGGATAAAATCAATTAAAAAGTAATAAAAAATCTATTCGTCCAAAACGCACTTCCTTATAACGTAGGTAATGGTATATTTTTCACAAGAAATTTCCAAGGTGCATAAATGGCTTTTCTTTATTACAATTCATGTGCATCAGAAAATCAAAAATTTTAATTCAGATTTTTATTTTCACTTATTCTGTCAAGATTCTTGAGAACCCAGTTGCACAATACTTCAAGGACAAGTTGATAAAGTCAAAGTTACTACGTTATATGCTAGAGATCGGATAATCGGATGCATATTAACCTAAAGTTAATATTTTGCTAACAAAGTATGGAAGCGGCTTCTTAGCATTTTTTTTCTTACTATAAATCCCGGGATTCCAGAAAATGTGGGAATGCACAACTAATCGGATACATGGTATGGAAACGACTTCATAAATAACGTGGTTTTATTTATTTGGAAATAGGTACCGGGAAATCGGGATCACATAAATATTCCGTTTGTTACACGTGATCCCCGCGAGAAATACTAAGCTGCCGAATTAAAATGATTGTCCCTGGAAGGTACCGTCACTATATCGGTGGGGTTGTTTTCATGGGTTTCGAGAATGTTAAAGCCGATAATGACTTGAAAATGTAAATCCAAGATGGCGGCTGCGAACATTTTCAAATTTTTCGTCATGGGTGTCGTTTTCATGGTTTTCGAGGGTTTTAAAGCCGATAGTGATGTTAAAATGTAAATCCAAGATGGCGGCTGTGAACATTTTCAAATTTTTCGTCATGGGTGTCGTTTTCATGCTTTTCGAGGGTGTTAAAGTCGATAGTGATGTTAAAATGTAAATCCAAGACGGCGGCTGCAAAATTTTCAAATTTTTCGTCATGGGTGTCGTTTTCATGGTTTTCGAGGGTTTTAAAGCCGATAGTGATGTTAAAATGTAAATCCAAGATGGCGGCTGTGAACATTTTCAAATTTTTCGTCATGGGTGTCGTTTTCATGCTTTTCGAGGGTGTTAAAGCCGATAGTGATGTTAAAATGTAAATCCAAGATGGCGTCTGCCAACATTTTATTTTTGTTTTATCATGGGTGACGTTTTCATGGTTTTTGAGGGTTGTAAAACCGATAGTGGCGTTAAAATGTAAATCCAAGATGGCGGCTGCTAAATTTTCTAACTTTTCGTCATGGGTGTTGTTTTCATAGTTTTTGTGAGTTTTAAAGCCGACAGTAGCGTTAAAATGTAAATCCAAGATGGCGGCTGCGAAAATGTTCTAAGTTTTCGTCATGGGTGTCGTTTTATTGGTTTTCGAGGGTGTTAAAGCCGATAGTGACACTAAAATGTAAATCCAAGAGTGCGGATGCGAATATTTTTTAATTTTTCGTCATGGGTGTCGTTTTCATGGTTTTTGAGAGTTTTAAAGCCGATAATGGCGTTAAAATGTAAATCCAAGATGGCGGCTAAAAATTTTCTAACTTTTCGTCATGGGTGTCGTTTTATTGGTTTTCGAGGGCGTTAAAGCCCATAGTGACACTAAAATGGAAATCCAAGATGGCGACTGCAAAAAATTTCAAACTTTTTGTCATGGGTGCCGTTTTCATGGTTTTCGAGGGTTTAAAGCCGATAGTGGCGTTAAAATGTAAATTGAAGATGACGGCTGCGAAAATTTAAAAAAAAATTGTGATGGGTAACGCTTTCATGGTTTTGGGGGGTATTAAAGCTGATAGTGACATTAAAATGTATGTTCCAAGATGGCGGCTGCGAACATTTCGGTCGGTTTTACAACCCTCGAAAACCATGAAAACGACACCCATGACGAAATATTTAAAAATGTTGGCAGCCGCCATCTTGGATTTACATTTTAATGTCACTATCAGCTTTAGTACCTCTGAAAACCATGAAAACGACACCCATAACGAAAAACAAAAAAATATTTGCATCCGCCATCTTGGATTTACAATTTAGTGTCACTATCGGCTTTAACACCCTCGAAAACCAATAAAACGATACCCATGACGAAAAATTAGAAAATATTCGCAGCCGCCATCTTGGATTTACATTTTAATGACAATGTTATTATTAGCTTTAACACCCCCGAAAACCATGAAAATGACACCCAAGACGAAAAATTAAAAACTATTCGCATCCGCCATCTTGGATTTACATTTTAGTGTCACTATCGGCTTTAACAGCCTCGAAAACCATGACGAAAAATTTGAAAATATTTGAAGCCGCCATATTGGATTTACATTTTCAGCAGCTTTCACTATCACTATGGGACCAACTCTGAAATCACAAAAAAAATTACGATGTTTGAAACAAAAGTTCAATACCTACTCGACCAAAATGTATGAAACAGCTGAATTATGTTTCGTGATTTACGGGTTGATCCCATAGTGAAAGTTGCTCATGAGTAGAACACCCTATGAAAATTTAGTGATAAAAAGTTACCCTTTCAAAAAATACATAATTTATCAATTCCGGAATCGCGACATTTTGACGATCGACCAAAAGTGCATTCCTCAATAGCCAAAACCTAAACGTAAATAAATATACATTCGATTCTATAATCAGAACTATAAATATGTGAATCCTGGAATCCCGTGATTTTTTTAATACAAGAGTACAATCCATATTAGCCAACACCTGAACGCAAGTACCTAACTAAAACATTCGATTCCAAAATCAGAACTTAAAAATTTTCGTTCCGGAATCCCGGGATTTTTTTTTTTAAGTGCAATCCATATTCACTAACATCTGAACATACATTCGATTCTATAATCAGAAGTAAAAATTGGCCGATACCGGAATTCTGGGATTTTTTAATCCAAAAGCCCACTCCATACTTAGCCAACACCTCAAAAAAAAGAAACCCGGGATTCTGGAACGAAAATTTTTAAGTTCTGATTTTGGAATCGAATGTTTTAGTTAGGTACTTGCGTTCAGGTGTTGGCTAATATGCATTGTACTTTTGTATTAAAAAAATACCGGGATTCACAAATTTATAGTTCTGATTATAGAATCGAATGTATATTTACTTACGTTTAGGTTTTGGCTATTAAGGAATGCACTTTTGTGTCGATCGTCAAAATATCGCGATTCCGGAATTGATAAATCCGGGATCCGGGATTAAGTATTTTTTGAAAGGGTAACTTTTTTACCACTAAATTTTCATAGGGTGTTCTACTCATGAGCAACTTTCACTATGGGATCAACCCGTAAATCACGAAACATAGGTCAGCTGTTTCTTACATTTTGGTCGAGTAGTTTTTTTGTGATTTCAGAGTTGGTCCCATAGTGAAAACTTCTGAAAATGTAAATCCAATATGGCGGCTTCAAATATTTTCAAATTTTTCGTCATGGGTACTATTCATGGTTTTCGAGGCTGTTACAGCTGATAGTGACATTAAAATGTAAATCCAAGATGACATTAAAATGTAAATCCAAGATGGCGGCTGCGAAAATTTTCTAATTTTTCGTCATGGGTGTCGTTTTATTGGTTTTTGAGGGTGTTAAAGCCGATAGTGACACTAAAATGTAAATCCAAGATGGCGGCTGCGAACATTTTCGAATTTTTCGTCATGGGTGTCGTTTTATTGGTTTTCGAGGGTGTTAAAGCTGATAGTGACATTAAAATGTAAATCCGAGATGGCGGCTGCGAAAATTTTCTAATTTTTCGTCATGGGTGTCGTTTTATTGGTTTTTGAGGGTGTTAAAGCCGATAGTGACACTAAAATGTAAATCCAAGAAGGCGGCTGCGAACATTTTCGAATTTTTCGTCATGGGTGTCGTTTTATTAGTTTTCGAGGGTGTTAAAGCTGATAGTGACATTAAAATGTAAATCCAAGATGGCGGCTGCGAACATTTTCTAATTTTCGTCATGGGTGTCGTTTTATTGGTTTTCGAGGGTGTTAAAGCCGGTAGTGACATTAAAATGTAAATCCAAGATGGCGGATGCGAATATTTTTTAATTTTTCGTCATAGGTGTCGATTTCCTGGTTTTCGGGGGTGTTAAAACTGATAGTGACATTAAAATGTAAATCCAAGATGGCGGCTGCGAACATTTTCTAATTTTTCGTCATGGGTGTGGTTTTATTGGTTTTCGAGGGTGTTGAAGCTGATAGTAACATTAAAATGTAAATCCAAGATGGCGGCTGCGAACATTTTCTAATTTTCGTCATGGGTGTCGTTTTATTGGTTTTCGAGGGTGTTAAAGCCGATAGTGACACTATATTGTAAATCCAAGATGGCGGATGCAAATATTTTTTTATTTTTCGTCATGGGTGTCGTTTTCATGGTTTTGGGGGGTACTAAAGCTGACAGTGACATTAAAATGTAAATCAAAGATGGCGGCTGCGATTATTTTCTAATTTTTCGTCATGGGTGTCGTTTTCATGGTTTCTGAGGGTTTTAAAGCCAATAGTAACATTAAAATGTAAATCCAAGATGGCGACAGCGAGTATTTTTAAATTTTTCGTCATGGGTGTCGTTTTCATGGTTTTCGAGGGTTGTAAAACCGACCGAAATTTTTGCAGCCGCCATCTTGGATTTACATTTTAATGTCACTATCAGCTTTAGTACCCATCGAAAACCATGAAAACGACACCCATCACAATTTTTTTTTAAATTTTCGCAGCCACCATCTTCAATTTACATTTTAACGCCACTATCGGCTTTAAACCCTCGAAAACCATGAAAACGGCACCCATGACAAAAAGTTTGAAATCTTTTGCAGTCGCCATCTTGGATTTACATTTTAATGTCACTATCAGCTTTAACACCCCCGAAAACCATGAAAACGACACCCATGACGAAAAATTAAAAAATATTTGCATCCGCCATCTTGGATTTACATTTTAGTGTCATTATCGGCTTTAACACCCTCAAAAACTAATTGTGGCGGCATCTACATCACCACATATGAACTACGCATCAATGACATGACGTCACGCAAACCTGCATCGCGCAATTAGAGTTTACCACGCGATTAGCATATATACAACGTCTTGACATCAACCGTGGGGCAGTAGCCCACCAGACACGACAGGTGGAGGATCCTCCCTTTTCTATGGAGGATGAGTGAACATTACACCCTGTTCCTCATGCCTCTAAACAATAAAACGACACCCATGACGAAAAGTTAGAAAATTTTCACAGCCGCCATCTTGGATTTACATTTTAACGCCATTATCGGCTTTAAAACTCTCAAAAACCATGAAAACGACACCCATGACGAAAAATTTTAAAAATATTCGCATCCGCCATCTTGGATTTACATTTTAGTGTCACTATCGGCTTTAACACCCTCAAAAACCAATAAAACGACACCCATGACGAAAAATTTGAAAATTTTCGCAGCCGCCATCTTGGATTTACATTTTAACGCCACTATCGGTTTTACAACCCTCAAAAACCATGAAAACGTCACCCATGATAAAAATTTAAAATGTTGGCAGCCGCCATCTTGGATTTACATTTTAACATCACTTTCGGCTTTAACACCCTCGAAAAGCATGAAAACGACACCCATGACGAAAAATTTTAAAATTTGGCAGCCGCCATTTTGGATTTACATTTTAACATCACTATCGGCTTTAACTCCCTCGAAAAGCATGAAAACGACACCCATGACGAAAAATTTGAAAATGTTCGCAGCCGCCATCTTGGATTTACATTTTAACATCACTATCGGCTTTAAAACCCTCGAAAACCATGAAAACGACACCCATGACGAAAAATTTGAAAATGTTCGCAGCCGCCATCTTGGATTTACATTTTAACATCACTATCGGCTTTAAAACCCTCGAAAACCATGAAAACGACACCTATGACGAAAAATTCGAAAATGTTCGCAGCCGCCATCTTGGATTTACATTTTAACGTCACTATCGGCTTTAACATTCTCGAAACCCATGAAAACAACCCCACCGATATAGTGACGGTACCTTCCAGGGACAATCATTTTAATTCGGCAGCTTTGTATTTCTCGCGGGGATCACGTGTAACAAACGGAATATTTATGTGATCCCGATTTCCCGGTATTTCCAAATAAATAAAACCACGTTATTTATGAAGTCGTTTCCATACCATGTATCCGATTAGTTGTGCATTCCCACATTTTCTGGAATCCCGGGATTTCCCGCTTCCATACTTTGTTAGCGAAATATTAACTTTAGGTTAATATGCATCCGATTATCCGATCTCTAACTATCAGTCAACCAAGATATCGGAATACAATGCGTACCTATTTATAATGGCTATTGAGAAATAATATATTTTCATTATCAAGAGATAAGACCTTTTAGAACAGACTTGTTGCTAGACTTAGTCCCAGGTATGCACGAGCGATTTTATATTGCGCACTGGATTTTGAACTCTCATTGTTGAGCTGAGCATTGAGAATCCGACAGAGTGCATCTCAGCGCAACAAAAAGATAGGTAGGTACACTGTTGGATTTTGAACTCTCGGTGCTAAGCAGTGCGTTGAAAATCAGGTGCGCGATAAAAAAATCGCCAGTGGATAGGAAGGCTTATGCTGGCTTACTACGGTGCATGATAGCTGATATCGATCCGCTATCTTCAACTTGTGTTTGTGCCGTAGCGTAAGCGGTTCATCATCCGTCTGTCTGACTGTTCGTATGTATGTTTATTATTACAAACTTGTTGTTTACTCCCAAACTGCGTTCTTTTGTATGTTGAGGTCCCTAAAATACGGTTGATCTATCAACGACTGATGCGTGCATGCCGTCTGTTGGGACAGGTACAACTTAAAGCTGTAATGGCTCTTTCTTCAAATGGCCGTTCCAAACATAGCCCTGCATTGTTAGACTTACATAAAATCCTAATAGGTAATACAGGGTGGCCGGAACATTGACGTCCAAAAATAAAATTTCGGTCCCTCGTATCGTGGGGTATTCGAATCACCCCCATGTATGTTCCGCGACTTTTCATACTTTTCGAGTTATGAATTTTTTTCTGAATGTTTGAAAATTTTCGACCTGACCAACCTAAAAAAATTCTAAAAAAAAAAGTAGAGGGTTTCATCGAGTTTCTTTTTTTGCAACTGAATTTTCATAAGTAGTACTTTTATGCATAAAATAATCAGCTTCGTAACTGTGATGAAAGTTATGAAAATGTTGATCTAAAGTGAAAAATTTACGTTCGGTAAATTATGACTCAAATTTTCAACTTTAAATTAAAAATCTTAACAGGTGACTTCATAATTCCTAAGTAGGCTTCAAGAATGCGCCAGACTCTCAGCTTTCATAATCATAAGAAAATGAAGTACTTAATAGGGCTACTTTGTTTAAAATCGGCCTTCAAAGACAGCGAGGTGGAAAAATTCTTAAAATTACCCATCTGAGTAATTATTTTTTTTGGCTATTTTCTCGTTCCTAAGGTTAATTAATGATAAGAATACTGAAAACTAACCAACAAATAGTTTCAGAGTTGGGTAAGAAAAGTTTTACGTAAAAAGTGGTTTTGAATAAAACACAGATGATAATGTGAAAAAAGTACTTAATTTATTTTTAACATTTACAAAAGGTTTTCAAAGTGGCCACCACCAGCAGCAATACACATTCTACACCTACGTAAGAAATTGTCTGGCAATCGTCTAAAAGCGTCTCTGTTCTCTCTCACAACACGTTCAGCTTCTGCAATCAACTGCCTCAGCTCTTGTTCACTTGAACAGTCTCGGGCGTATGCTATTTCCTTATAATAGCCCCAAATAAAGAAATCGATGGGGTTGAGATCAGGTGAGCGTGGAGGCCACCTAATTGGTCCGCTGCGTCCGATCCATCTGTTGGGGTATGTTTCATCTAAGTAATTTCGGACCTGGGTTGCATAGTGACACGGGCGCCGTCATTTTGCAACACCATGGTTCGTCTGAGTTCGAGATTCACATCTGCCAGCAACAATGGAAGTTCATTTTCCAAAAAGTTTTTGTATGTTTCTCCATGAAGTCTGGACGGCAGTTCAAACGGACCAATTAGTTCGCCATTGAGGATACCAGACCACAAGTTAACGCTGAAGCGATGTTGAAATGTCGAAGCTCTCACTTCGAGTGGATTTTCATTCGCCCACGTGTGGTAATTATGAATATTGAATATAATGTGGTTAGTTTTCAGTATTCTTATCATTAATTAACCTTAGGAACGAGAAAATAGCCAAAAAAAAATAATTACTCAGATGGGTAATTTTAAGAATTTTTCCACCTCGCTGTCTTTGAAGGCCGATTTTAAACAAAGTAGCCCTATTAAGTACTTCATTTTTTTTTATGATTATGAAAGCTGAGAGTCTGGCGCATTCTTGAAGCCTACTTAGGAATTATGAAGTCACCTGTTAAGATTTTTAATTTAAAGTTGAAAATTTGAGTCATAATTTACCGAACGTAAATTTTTCACTTTAGATCAACATTTTCATAACTTTCATCACAGTTACGAAGCTGATTATTTTATGCATAAAAGTACTACTTATGAAAATTCAGTTGCAAAAAAAGAAACTCGATAAAACCCTCTACTTTTTTTTTTAGAATTTTTTTAGGTTGGTCAGGTCGAAAATTTTCAAACATTCAGAAAAAAATTCATAACTCGAAAACTATGAAAAGTCGCGGAACATACATGGGGGTGATTCGAATACCCCACGATACGAGGGACCGAAATTTTATTTTTGGACGTCAATGTTCCGGCCACCCTGTATAAAGTTTGGACTTTAAAATAGAGACCATACCATGACCGCTGAGTTTGTTTCGGCATTTTTTCTCAGGGATCGTCAGCTAGGAAATACCGGCGCTAGCTACTTTTAAAATATTGACCACGAAGAAGAGAAGAAGAAATCAAAAAATGTTGCGCAAGAGAATCGCCTCAGTTATGAGCAGAGTGAGGGAGGCTCCCAATATTATCTTGAGGACATTGAGTGTTAAAGTCGACAGTCCCTTTCTTGGGCACTGGATACATACGCATTGGTGTACGCGGCGTCTGTTTGTAGGGAAGCGGTCGGGGTGAAGTTGTGCTTGTGGTTGGTGGATGAAGTTTCTGACTTACATTAGAATTTTATTCATTGGTCATGGTTTTGCCTAATCAATGTTTTATTTAATATGTCGTTACTAACATAGTTTTGTAAGTACCTATATTGTAACTAACCAAAATATGGATATACATTGTCAGAAATAAATATTTTGAATTGAATTGAATCGAAAAATACCAGAAATAAACATTTCATCTCATTACGTTCCTAGAAGGAGCAGTGCGATAATTTAATGATTACCTGAGCTATAGTGGAGGCGGCTAGGTTGTTGACATCGCTGACATTAGCGTCGGCGGTGGCCGGCTGCACCTCGGACAGTTGCTGTTCTGCTAACAGCGCGCTGAAGTTGGATGTGGGCAGCTTGCGGTGCGATATCACTTCAAGGCGACTCTCTTCCGTCTGTTCTGGTTCTATGCAGTAGATCTCCTGAAAGAGTTCACGGATAATTTCAAGTTTTTGAAATGTATATCCATCTTTTGTATACTCATTTACTAAGTCTTCATGGGTCTTTAATCGGAATTTTAACACGATTCGACCAGACATGTGACATCGGACCGCTGGAACGCATCAAGAGAAATATCGATATCAGGTTTAGTCAGAATTCCCGTAACGAAGTTCTTGTATATTTTTTAATGACAGCCGAATGAATGAGACATATTGATATGACGAGTTAAGGCTCTTACAGACAGAGGCGATATCGCGTCGCGACGCGATATTTTTCTACGGATATAATATCGAAATATCGCGTCGCGACCGCGATATCGCCTCTGTCTGTAAGAGCCTATAGTCGCCGCTGCGATGATTTGAACATTAATTATCGATTTAAATACGCAGTAACTAATTAGCCCGACACGAGTCTCTCAAGCACATAATGACTTAATAATAATCATGTCTATCATCCATTAAGAAGACACTCTTCAGCATAGCAGGTAAAAGTGTTTTGTCTTCTAATAGGAATATTCCTTCATTATCATTGGATATTCATAAGTTGAATGGGTTTTTCTGTGCTTAAGGAAAAGGCGTAATTTAGAATTAGTTTACTTACAGAGATAGGACAGTCTGTCAACATGACTTTGTTAATGACGGTCAAAAATTGGTGTAGTTTTTAGGATAATTTAAATTAATCAAAATCTTTTGTACACTGAATCTAACTTTATGTAGTAAGCTACAAACCGGAATACATAAAAAAACCAAAATCATTTCTCATAATGGATTTTTAGCGTTTTACAACAAAGTTCCTTCGGTACGATTTGGCGTAAATACCTATTTATGGTTACCTAATATTTAGGCTTCAGACTTAGGCGCGGGTACATCTAACGTAACCTTTATACCCTACCTAAATAGGAGAAAGAAAGAACAAAGTAGGTAAGAGAATATGTTTATTTTGTCATAAGTAGGTACACATGAACTAGAACTCTTATCCCAAGTTGGTTGCAGTTACTTGACTATTTAGTATTAGCGCAAGGTGAGTTCGCCACATGAAAGTTTGATACTTACCAGTTCACAATTTATCGGTTTGTTATGGATAGATTATAAACTATCGAAAAATAATGCGTAAATTGTTAACCGACTTCTAAAAAAGGAGGAGGTTCTCAAATTCGGATGTTTGTTTTTTTTTTTTTTTTATTTTTTTTTTTTATGTTTGTTCGCGCATAACTCCGTCGCTTGCCCACCGATTTGAAAAATTATTTTTTTGTTGGAAAGGGTATACTTTCCAAATGGTCCCATTTTTGTCAAAATCCAGTTCTGATGATGGGATCTTGGAGAAATCGAAGGAACTCTTCAAATATTATAGGCACACCTATAGCGATTTGGGTATTTTTTATAGTAGCTCGTGCATTTGCTCTCGGAAAGCACCACTTGGTGAAGTGGAACTGATGATGAAGACCACAGGTGGCTACCGGAACTTCTCAATGATAAATATTTCACGGGTTGCGATTCGATTACTTTAATATGGTTGCTAAGCAATTTCCGCTCGTCACACAATGCGTGTGGTGAGTGGTTGTTGAGGAGTTCTCCTGGTTCTTACCAGCAGAACTCCTCAACAATTAACGTCCCAGCATCGGGAAAAGCAATATTTTGTAACATGTGATGAGCAATTGACATTAGACTATTGTAACTTATACAAATTATAAACAGACCCACTAAAAAGCGAGAAATAAAAACTTTTTAACAAAAAAAAAACCGACTTCCAAAAAGCACTACAAAGTGAAAAATAACTTTGATTTCGGAAGCCGGTGGCAAAAAAAAAGAAAGTAAATAAAAAACGAAAGACACCGACTTCCGAAATCAAAGTTATTTTTCACTTTGTAGTGCTTTTTGGAAGTCGGTTTTTTTTTTTTAAATGGTCTGTTGCAGTTCAATATACTTAGTTTATAATCTCGCTAGATAGATTATAAACTAACGAAGTTCATAATCATACGGTGGCATTATTCTAATAATCCTATTATATTATGCTTTAAATAAATAATTCCAGTTGGTATCAGAAATGATGTGGGTTATTTTAGTAATTTTTCCTCGCTGTTCGTGAGTAATTTTCATGAAAGTTATCTATCAAATATCCCAATATATAATATAATCTATATACTTAGTAGGAAGATATAAAATATTATGCATCAACTCGTAAATGTTCACCGTTTTAGGCATCCAACAACCCGATTAAAATTTATCCTGTGCGGAAACTTTCATCTTCACCAAACATAACAGTATTTTGTTGTTGTTGATACCAACCAGTACCTAAACTATGATGACTAAATGATGTTATAGTACCAATATGAAGTTGCTAACAAGTGTTCTTAGAGGCAAGACTAGGACTTGCTTTTTTGAAATATGGAATTTGGAAAGGCATCAATATGGATCTCTTTCCGACTGTCCAATTAGTGGGTAACCACTAAATCAACTTAGTCTATCGTAGTCTACTGCTGGACATAGGCCTCTCCCAAGCTGCGCCTCAACTCCCTAACCTCCGCCTTCCGCATCCAGTCTGTCCCAGCCCAGCCACCATAACAGACGAGTCCGGACTCCAGGGCAGTCCAGGGTGGAGACCGCGTATTGGCAAGCGTAGTGTGGGACTCCCCTAGATGGACTGACGACCTTATTAGTGGGTTCTTGATGATAAAATGTAAAGTTTGAACTTTTGAAGTACCTAACTACTGAGGAACATTTGGAAAAAATAAATATAAATAGAAACACGACACCTTTTCGCATTAGATGCATAGGTCTAATATATAAAACTGTTAATAAAACGACGATAATTAATAAGTCATAGAGAGACGATCGTGTTTAGTAAATTACCTTCTTGAACAAATCCTTTACCGGCTTACATCGAGTTTGTACCGGTGACTCTCTAATGAAAACCTTCCAGTGCAGGGTGACAATGTGATGGTGCTAATAGCGTGATGGCTGCGTGATCCTTGCGTGATACCTATACCTGTACACTTAGAAGTTGTGACTCAGGCATGCATGCAGCAGGGAAAACAGCTGATGACAATAGCACTTCATGCACCTATGTACCTACAGTCAGAACGTAGTAGGTACAGTAGGTTTACTGTACCTACTATACGTTCTGCACGTCGTGGTAACACTTTGACCTTGATCTGGCCTAGCATAGTATACGGAGTTTTAATAGAATGAGAGGTTTTTTTACGACGTGCGGCCTACTCGACAAACCTACCTTTCCAATTTTGAAACAATTTTGCTTGCAAGCTATTGTACAGACGCCAGCACATCAAACTACTGCAATCTGTCAAATTTCTTTAATAGATTTTCATCTTTATCACTAAAGCATTAGGTTCAAAATTGATCGGGAAAATTTGACAGTTTCGGGTAGCTTGAGCTGCTGGCGTCTGTACTTATAACAAAGTAAAACAAAGGACCATATAGTGGCAGGGTTTTTTTCAACGAATCAGTGTATACAAAAAGCAACTGTCGATAGCATATAGCGTAGCGACACATAGTGGTCCCTAGGAATTCAAAAGTCAACCTCTATCATTCCAAAAACGACAAAGTTAGCCAACGAATGGTTTTGGTTTTGACATTATTGGCAAATAAATTATTTCTGATAGTATTGGACCACGATTGGAACTGGGTGATCCAATCGGCGCCGCTATTCTGTATAAAACTCAACATCGATCTCATTTTTAACCAACTTTTCTACAGAAAAAAAGCAACCAATCAATCTGCCTAGCCTTTTCCTAACTATGTTGGGGTCGGCTTCCAGTCTAACCGGATGCAGCTGAATACCAGTAATTTACAAAAAAAAACAACCGACTTCCAAAAAAAAAAACCAACAAGTGAAAAATAACTTTAATTGCGGAAGTCGGTGGTAAAAAACTAAAATACAGATCCAAAGCCACCGACTTTCGAAATTAAAGTAATTTTTCACTTTGTAGGTTTTTTTTTGTAAAAAAGTTTTTTATTGTAGGTATTCGCAACAGACAGATTTTGACTGTTCACACTTCACAGTACAGCAACAGTGGAATGAATTTAATTCGATTGTGAGTTTTTTACGGAATCGCCAGGCAGAAGATGTTTATACTGAAAGTCCTTTGCAGATGAGCTGAAAATCTAAAAAGGGGATGGTGATGCTCACGAAGTTAATATATCCTACCAACGTATCTAGGTACTCACACTTTATGTCATCCCTTATCATCGTATTACGACATTCACGAAAGAAGAGAAGGAGTTTCTCTATCATCATCGAGGTTTTATAATATAGAACTTACCTATTTTACTTCCGCCTGCACTGCACTACCTATACTTTCACATAAACTACGCTAAAGAACATCGGTCATATTTCTATAGAAGCTGGACCTGAGTTTTATTTTCAGTGTACAGAAGCAAATTATAGTGAGATTTGATTGTTTTATGTAGTAAACACCATCCCTTTCGAAAATAATATCTAAATAGCCAAGATATTTCAATAATGCAAAAAATACTTGAGGTTATCGGTGTCCGGAAATCAAAAGCACAGAATAATCGTCACAAGCGGTACCTAGTTATCAGTCTGTAAAACAATGCCAAGGTCAAACAACAGAAGGAAATCCAAAACAGTACAGTACTTATCACAATATTCACACTAACAACAACAACACAACAACAATGCGAGATCGCCGGGTGCAAAGACTACACACTACAGTATATTAGTGTCAAATTGACACCCGTAGTAATTGACAGTATTGACACTGTCAATCCATGGCGCGCGTCGATGACATATTATGACGTTCCGTTGTACACAATTGAACAAAATGCTGATACTTACTATGAACCCACATAATTATTTTTATGACGAGAATCCAATACATAATAAAAACAGCACTAGTTGGTTTGATACACAAGTATATAGAATTGAATTACATCTAATAACGTGAATAATTATAATCTTTGAGTACTAAATCATTTCTTAAGCAAAATGAATCGTCAAAGGTGCGTTCTGAACATGTTATTCTAAATAATTTGCAAATTATGCTATTAAAAAAAAATGTGTTTGTGCTTTTTTTTCTGGCGACTTAAATATCTATTTCTTATGTTTTTTAAGACCTTAAAAAATACTAGATTTTTACATATATATGGCATATCTGTACACCACCGCCTCGTAGTCAGGTACGATTTGACCGTCCTTCTTTAATAGTATACGTTCAAAACATAACGACCTATCAGATTTACGGTCTGTACAGTTTATGACCTATGCGTACGACATTTATGTTTCTGTTATAACTGGAAATGTGTGTGGTTTCAGCTTTCCTATAACGGTTGCACTCGGCAGTTGAAATAACCTGGGATAAGTAAGTGCTACTTGAAATCACACTAATATTATAAAGGCGAAAGTTTGTGAGTGTGTTTGTATATTTGATACTTCTTCACGCTCAAACGGCTGGACCAATTTGGATGTAATTTGGTATGTAGATAGCTTATACCCTGGATTAATACATAGGTTACTGTTTATCCCGATCTACGCAGGTGAAACTGCGGGGCGTAGCTAGTAGATTGAAAAATGTATAAGCACAGGGCGAAGGACGGAATATCGCCTAAAAACTATGCATGTGTGCATACCTGATGGCACTGCCACAAAATAGAAAATTACGTATGATACGTTTCATTATTTCAGGCATACGTAAGTACACGTACAGCCTAACACACCGAGTTCCAAGACGTACGAAGATCTTCGATATCGGAAAACGTATTTAATGGAACTGGAGTTGGGTAGGACACCTGGCACGGCGCAGCGAGAGTGGCGTCCAAGGACTGGAAGACGACGTGTCGGTCGTCCCGCGGCGAGATCGGTTGCCATCGCGGGCAAAACCTGGATGAGGCTGGCACAGGAGCGTGGGGATTGGCACAAAGAAAAGAGAGGCCTATGGCCAGCAGTAGGTGAAGTCGGGCTGTGGATTATGAGGATGACGATGAGACATTTCACTCACTGGAATGGCAATGCGCCTGGGATGCCTCTGGTTTGTAGATCAGGAGATGTCCACAAGCTTCGCTTCGCTTATGGTAACTCGAGTCATGGCTAGCCCTAACAGGGTTCTGAAAATGATTGCTGGCAGAGTGGACTATCCGTATAATATGTATAATCCACTGCTGTTATATGTGCCATCGTTTCGTGTTGTTTACTAACTTAGTTTTAGGGGACAATGTTACTAACCCTATATGAGTCTTTGCTCGAAATAAAATTTTTGAGTTTGAATTTGAATTTAAGGCCCAGGTTTCCTGAAAACGATCAAAAAGGTGGTTTTTTAAAGCAGTGTATCTCATAAACCGTAAATAATTTTGACATGTAAAAAAAATATGATATTTTCAAGTCTTTTTCGCATACAGTGATGGAAGCCAAAACATAATTATACATATTTTAATGCACCAAAAAAATCTTTAAACATACCTCCTAATAATCTTTAAAAGCAGTTTATCCCTTCATTAACAATTATAATTATAATTAAAAATATACCATGAAATGTCAAATTCCAAACTGCATCCAGTGATGGATTACTTTTTATTAAATAGTTAATTTCTAATTTTATACGATTTTATTTGCATTTTTACGATATAATTCCGGTGCGCGTGAGAATCTTCTATCTCGTGCGTCAAACTAGACAGCCATAACGCCATTTCACTTACACACCGAGCTAAACTAATCTTGGAACCTGGGCCTTAAGTACCAGTTACCAACAGGCGGGCTCCCGGTTTGATCGCCAACCAATAACATACTATAAACTTGTTATTAATCAGACTTACGGATCGTCAAATAATGGGATTTAATTGTGCAAGAAAAGATACTTAAGTAACTATTCTTGTTCCCCTTGCACGTCACAAATATTGTGCAAGAAAAGATACTTAACTATTCTTGTTCCCCTTGCACGTCACAAATATTGTGCAAGAAAAGATACTTAACTATTCTTGTTCCTCTTGCACATCACAAATTGTAAGGCAGGCCCATGCGCACTCCATCCACAAATATCGTCATTTTATTCAGAATAAAACGTAGAAACAACAAGCTAGCAATGCCAACTTCTGATTTAGTGAAATGGAGGCGTGTGCCAACACCCACCACTTTCCCACACTATAAATTATTAAATCGCAAACGTAACATCAACAATGCTGCGACCTCGAGCGGCGCATGCGTCGCATGAAGCACATGCCAAAGAAAATGTGCACATATCACACACACACATACATATTGTACCTATACATATTGTTTTTATAATATAAATGCTGTCATGCATGAACAGTTCACCTTTCAAGCAAAAACTTCTGAACGGATTTTGATGAAATTTGGCACACAGATAGTTTATAACCTGGATTCACACGGTCTATGATACTTTTCAACCCGATATTCTTACGGGTTCGAGACTTACGCAGGTGAAACCGCGGGGCGCTGCTAGTTAATTAATAAGTCACTAAGAAGTAAGAAAATAATTTACTACAAAACTTAAATTGTCCGTATTCCGCAATGACTATAAAACAGTGTTGTGCTATAAAACCTTTAATTTAATTCTCTTTGGTATTCCGTATATTCAAATCACAATTGTCATTATTTGACAGTTAGTATGGAATTTGCTTTAACACGGATTGAGGTACGGTATGCAATTATTTTCCAGATTGGGGAAGACAAAGATAAGAATCAAGAAAAGGAACATGTCAGAAAAGTTTCTTTAAAATCTAATATCAGTAATATGCACGTGAGCCATGAGTGATAGATAACTGGCATAACGATCAAATACTTAAATATATTATTTATAAATTATCTCGTCGTGCGCATTGATCAAAAGTCAAACGTAATAAATTAAGTTTCTCGTCAAAAACACATTATTTTCCTGCTGTTTTCATGTAAAAGTTGTTTAAAACCCCATGTAATCTAGTAAATACCTTATCTATCAGTTGGTACCCTCACCTCATAGCTTGAAACTGCTTAGGCTTTTTTCTGTGTATGGGAAATCATCAAATGCTCTGGGTGGAGCGGAAGGGCGTGTCAGACTTTTTCTGACTAAAACCCACCCGTGTTCCTTCAGTTGCCTATGCCAGGGCCACGGTATCTCTTTCGAACAACCCGCGACCCTGTTGGCATCGGCCCTCTTGGACTCCACCATTGCTGACATCTCTTTGAGGCGCGCGTGGAACACAACGTACCGTTGACCCGGGCCTGGGGGTCTACTACCTAAGCACGAAGCCCGTAGTTTCGGCCTTCGTTACGAGCGTTTCCTACTCCGTATCACCTACGGATGGATGATTGGTCCGGGCCCAAACGAAGTATGAATGACAGCACAATTTGACAGCTACTCCCCTCCCTACTCCCGATGTGTTTTTGCCCGTCCGAAAAATTTAACTTTTACACTTGATGTGATGGATCCTTATTTCAGACGGAAGGAGTGACGGACGGACGGATGGACGGATGGACTTAGGGAGTAGACCACTGGTCCTTACCGGACGGCGAGCTACCCACTACTCGCAGTCCGCAAGCGCTCGCCCACGATGGCCGGGAATCGGCTCTCGACTTCCGCCGCCCAGGGCGTCGCCTACGGCGACTGAGGGTGTGATGTTGTCTCTCCCACACGCGTTCCGCCTCCTCCTTCGCGAGCATTACTGCTTCGCAGAAGGAGGTGACGGCCTCCCATGCACTCTCGCGCCGCACCATGGCCTGGACCAGTGTGTCTACTCCCTAACTCCGTCCGTCCATCCGTCTGACATTACGATCCATCAAAAAAAGTGTAAAAGTTAAATTTTTCGGACGGGCAAAAACACATCGGGAGTGTAAACAACTGTCAATAATGTTGTCATTCATACTTCGTTCGGGCCTCGAACCAATCATCCATCCGTAGGTGATACGGGGTAGGAAACGGCCGTAACGAAGGCCGAAACTACGGTTTTCGTGCTTAGGGAGTAGGGGGGGAGGCCGACACCTCCTTCTGCGAAGCAGTAATGCTCGCGAAGGAGGAGGCGGAACGCGTGAGGGAGAGACAGCCTCACGCCCTCAGTCGCCGCAGGAGACGCCCTGGGCGGCGGGAATCGCGGGGCGATTTCCGGCCACCGTAGGCGCGGGCCTGCGGACGGTGAGCAGCGGGTAGCTCGCCGTCCGGTAAGGACCAGGCCCGAGTCGACGGCGCGTTGTGTTCCACGCGCGCCTCAAAGAGATGTCAGCAAGTGACGGGGTCCAATAGGGCCGACGCCGCTGGGGTCGCGGGTTGTCTGAAGAGGTTACCGCGGCCCCGGCATAGGCAACTGAAGGAACACGGGTGGGTTTTAGTCAGTAAAAGTCTGATACGCCCTTCCGCTCCACCTAGAGCGGGAGAAGTTATTTGATGATTTCCCACCCTCAAAAAAAAAAAAAAAAAAAAAGGGAGTAGACCCCCAGGTTTGGACGCGAGAGATCGCCTGAATTTTATCTCGCACTGGATTTTCAACTCTCGTTGTTGAGCCGAGCGTTGAGAATCCAACTTAATGACAACAGAGTGCATTCTAGCGCGTTGAAAAAACACTTGGATTTTCAACTCTCGGCGTTAAGCAGAGTGTTGAAAATCCAGTGCACGAAATAAAATCGCCGCGATATTTTACGTCCGTGCGAACGTCGACTTACAGCTGTCTTACCACGCCAAACAAACGACACTGATACAGTGATTTGGTAATGTTGCCACTATCGATTCGAAAAGAAGAAAAAGCTGTCGTAGAGTACCGGTTACGACGACAAAATTAAATTAAATGTTTATTTCATAATCTTCACTGAACTGACGAAGGCCCATGGGCGGCATAAAAACTCTGACACCAGGTTAGTCAATAACCACACGAAAAAAAAACTGATCTAGAAAAGCCAGACTTAATAGATCAGCTTTTGGTGATAATTTGCCACCTAATTACGCACGAACTTCTTCTAAATATTTGTACATAGTTTGAAGCCGTTATTCAGCCCCATCTATTTGGATTGAATCGGAGCCAAGCATTTGCCTGCGTAGGTTAGTTCATAAGTATAGACAGGTCAGAGAAAGAGGGCATTGCCTATATAAGAAAGTGGGTAAATACCTATAGTTTGCCAAACAAGCGATTTCTTCGAGGGACCCACCTGTAAGCTGAATATTCCTTTGGTTTTTTTCTGAATAGATGCTACCTATCTATTTCCTAACCCAAGGTTAGTGAAATGATCAAAGTAGGTATGTACCTAGGTACTTTTTAGATAATTTCACTGTTTTACCTGTAGAAAATAATAAGAGGAAAATGTAAACTGTTTAATAAGGGCAACACATGGGCAACATATGTTTAGTCCATTTACCGCAAGGGTACTAAATATGAGTTAGTCATGAAGTACTTGATGAATCCTTGATTAAAGAGAGGTCTTAATTATTGACATCATCGTTTTTAAAAACAAAGTACAGACTAATTTCTTACATATATAAATAAATAGGTATTGAGGAATACTTACGTAAATAACTCGGCAATAAATACATATTGTTACACTTTTACGTAAAGAAGTAGAGTCCAATCAGTTGTAAGTTTCCATTGTTTGTTAATTTGAACAAACAGTGCAATACTTAATCAGCCTAAATTAAAATTACCCGCTACATTTTTTGTATCCCGATAACCTCTGATTATTCTAATAATTATTCTCATTTTTCCTTGTCTTTCGGACTTCCCTTACATCTGTATCTTTTAGATTAACTCTAAAAGATACAGATGTAAGGGAAGGTGAAACCAACTGAAGGTTTCAAATATTCAGGAACGTTGATATTTACAATATTAGGTAAGTATTTCAATACTATTTGTAAGCAGCCAGATCAATTGTAGCGGTCAAACACCCTCCAGACACAGTTAATTGTGTCTGGAGGATGTTTGACCGCTACAATTGATCTGGCTGCTTACAAATAGTATTGAAATAGTTCCCTGTGTATCATTAAATAAAAATTAACGACTTTATGTAAGTAAGATGACGTAATTTTTTGCGAGCTTTAAAGCGTCTGACGGAAAAAATTGCCGACGGGAACTGTCTGGCAGTAGGTATTGATTATTAATTATTAACAATAATCTGTAAAACATACATTAAATAAAATCAGCAGTCAGACTTTAAGAAAAGTGAGTAATATTTTTACATAACTTTGGTACAGTCAGCAACAAAAGTCGATTAACACTTGTGTTTTCTAAATCTTAACACGTTAATCGCCGACTAAAATTTTATAATATTTTCAAAAAATGACATTGGTTTATATGATTGTTTCTAGTCCCATTTGTTTATATATACAAGTTTTATAGCGATATTTCATTGTTTTGGCTCTATTATAGGTTTTTTTTAAGTGCCGGGCATTGAGACCCGGGGCGCGGCCATCCCCTAAGTGGGTAAAATAGGCGTTTATTACAAAACTGCACGGATTTCGATAAAATTTGGCAAGGCTATAGATAGCATCCTGGGAAAGGATATGGGCTACTTTTTGTCTTAAAACATAATCCTACAAGGGGTGATTTAAGGGATCAAAGTTTGTATGGGAAACCCAGCATTTCTTAAGTTATGGATATGTTTTCCACATGAACGTTCCCATCCCATATGATATTTTTCGACATCCACGCGGGCAAAGCCGCGGGCAAAAGCTAGTATCAAATGAAAGGGCTTACTATGAGAGTCTCAAATATATTTTTTTTATAATTTTAAAATATATTGTTTTAAAGTTATTTAAGAAAATTGACGAAAATTGACCATTCCCCCCCCCCCCCTTATCTCCGAAACTACTGAGCCTAAAATTTTGAAAAAAATATAGAAAACAGTTCTATACCTGTAGATTACAGGAAAACCTATAAGAAGTCTGTGGTCTTAAAATAACATGGTAAATCTATATATATAAAAAAATCAAAGTCCTGACTGAGTCACTGACTAATATATCAATGTACAGCCCAAACCAATGGACCTAGAGACTTGAAATTTTGCACATAGATACCTTATATAGTGTAAACATCCACTAAGGAAGGATTTTTGGAAATTCCATCCCTAAGGGGGCAAAATAGGGGATGAAGTTTTGTATGAAAAATCCTATCCCTTGAGTTAATAGACTTGAAACTTAGCACGAATATTCATCTAAGTAAATTATAAAGTTTATCATTTTGAGTTTTCCTAAACTACCCCCTAAAAAGGGATTGGGGGAGTCAAAGTTTGTATGGAGGAATTTTAACACGCGGTCCGATTAACTCAAAACTCAGTTTTTATACTTGAGACCAAAATTGAAAACTAACGCGTATCAGGGTTTTCCAAAAATCTACCCCTAAGGGGTGAAAAGTTAATTTTATAGCGGAGGATTTTATTGGGGGCTTGATTAACTCTAAAATTGGTGTAAATAATGTTTGAGTCAAGTTATGGAAACATACCAGACGATTTTTGAAATTCTTTATCTGTGTTCGTGAAAACAGAGATACAGTTTATATGAAAAATCTTATTAATTTGGTTATTGAACTTGAAACTTAGCACACATACTTGCATAAGTAAGTAATAATGAGGTTTAGGGATGTTAAAGTTTGTATAGAAGAATTTTAAAGCGCAGTCCGATTAAAAAAATGGTACTTTGAGTCAAGTTAGGAAACTTGCCAAACGAATTTTCACCAATTTTGACGGCATATAGCTGATGTTTTAAGGAGTAACTAAGGCTATTTTTATTTTAGAAAAATAATTAGGGTTCCGCGCAAGAAAATTAAAATCCATGAAATCAGACAACCACGTAAAGTCCAGTACAAACTTACTAAGCCTCCGCTGTCTATTACGGCTATAACAACAAATAATAAAAGTAAAGCAAAGTTAAAAATTTAAGGGGTCGGTCCCCAGACAATAAACTTTTAATATTGAAAAAAAAAAACAAATAATCTAGCATGTGGGGTGTCATCGTCTAGAACTCATTGAGTAGAGTACAAACATATTTTTTTTTATCTTCTAAAATTAAGAAATAGGGGGCCGCAAAAGTTGTAAATTTTAGACCATTTTTGTACGAGCTCTAGCGCAACAATTAAACAAATTAGGAATTTGAAACTTCTTTATACCATGTTGGTACCATAAATACTGTATTTAAGCAGCAATACCGAAAACGGCGATTCATAAGGTATTTTGTTTAAACATGGGTGATTTTCTGCAACTGCAAAAATAACCTTGTAATTCACAGTATCATTATAAAATAAGTAAAAAGTTATCTTTGCGATTGTTAAACATATAATATGGTACGGAACCCTTCGTGCGCGAGTCCGACTCGCACTTGACCGGTTTTTTTTTATTATCATTCTTTTTGCTTGCTCTAATTCAACTTGGAAACAAAATAAAAATGTTTAATTCGAAATCCTGTGTGTTTATTTTTATTTTTTTCTCTAAGTCCAAAAAGTAGGTATTTATACCATAAAAAAATCAAAAAACCAAGTTGTTACAGGTGTTCATTAGGGCCGCGAACGGTCATATTATATGGTTTAATACGCAGCGTTTGCAATCTGCGGCGTGAACGGGCTTCGCAAATTAGGGTCTGCCGTGCCGGTCATTTTGATCCCCCACGGCTCCAATGGGTAGATGACGTGCCGGTCATTTTGACCCACCATGGCAGTTAACGTGTTAATTATTGAGAAAATACTTAATTAAAATCGGAACAGGTGTAAATTTTAAAGAAAATTAACTCTTATCTAATAAATGAAATGCTAAAAAGCAGGTTATCGTATCATTTTGTGTTAATTTAGATGATTTCAAAAAGGTAGCAGTGTTAAGACGTTAAGTGCGAAACGAGGCCTAAATCACCCCTCATGCAACTTCCTTGTGGTGCGGCAAGGAAAAACGTGAACATCTCTGTCGTGCGAAGGGCATAGCTTTGGTTTGGTCCAGTATAGAAAAGAGATAAATGTATATTTGAGACGCGCTAATGGTCCCGGACTCGGTGGTATACCTACCTTGGTACCGGATGTCTTAGGCCTCGTACCGCACTGAATTAATATAATTTTAATGCAGTGCGGAACGAGGCTTAAACGTCCCATATCCCCCCGGACCTCGTACCGCACCCAACGCGAGCTTCCCGCGACTAGTGTTGTGCATCACGTCGATTGGAGAGCACGTTCTTTTACATCGCCGAACATGTCTAAACGATGTCGGAAGAAGTTAATTTTAAAAAATACAGAAACAGAACCAAAACTGTATGTATTGCGATTTTTTATAAAAAAGTTTATTGTTACTGACTTTTTTATGTTAATTCAAGTTCTAATAAGTGTATTTTTAAAGCCTGAGGCAGAATACATAGGATAGTTTCTTTTCTACTTCTGGTTTTCTTTTTTTTCTATTCTGTGAACCGCATTAAGATTTTCACACAAAAATAGATAAAAGTTGTTGCGTCAATATTATTTTTCCCATCACTAATCTTAGCGAAAATTTACCCTATTTCAGTGCGTTACGAGGTGTATAAGATCCCATATTTTGTTTTGCCAATAATTCCTAAACTAGCTATCAGATCCCGGGGCGACGGTAGATTAGGGTTCATCAATTCACTGTCTATATCGATAAGGACCAAAATTTTTCATTTATCTTTGATTTCGCGCCAGAAAATGGATTTTAGTCTGTTAAAGGAGGTGGGGTCTAATAGACCACGTGTCGCCCTAACGTCTGGTCACGGTGCGGGCCGATAACACCTCGTGCCGCAGGAACGGAAAGTTTGCAAAAATTGATGCCGCAGCTAACGTGTTAAGCGACTTCTGTTGCTGACCGTACCTGGGGGTCTACTCCCTAAGCACGAATTCCGTAGTTTCGGCCTTCGTTACGGGCGTTTCATACTCCGTATCACCTACGGACAGATGATTGGTTGGGGGCCCGAACGAAGTATGACAACACGATTTGACAGCTGTCCCTACTCCCGAGGTGTTTTTGACCGTCCGAAAAATTAAAGTTTTACACTTGTTTTGATAGATCTTTATGTCAGACGGACGGATGAACGGACGGACGGGCGGACGGACGGACTTAGGGAGTAGGCCCCCTGATACCTGAAAATTGGCCGTCGCCGTCGCTCCAAGCTAGGTATGCGTGCGTTCAAAGTACATACTAACACTCTCTATTCCATACATTTTGTTGATCAGAAAATAAGTAAGGTCTGGCGGCTCTGGGATCTAATAATGGGACTATAATAAGTATTACCTACATATATTGACACAATTCGTCATAGTAACGTCATTAACTCTCGCACAGCCCAAACCGCTAAAGATAGAAACTTGAATTTTGGACAGTAAGTAAGTAGGTAGTTAGTTAGGTTGAGAACAATTTCTAAGAGCGTACAAACTTCTAATTACAGTGTTCTAACTAACTTTTAATTTCTCTGGTGGATAAAATTCCATTTGAAGCCGTAGGTGCTAGCTGGGTGTTTAACTCACCGCTCGAAAGCTTGAGGAAGTGATGATGATGACGTCACGATGAAGTAGCTGCACGAAGGCTGCGCTGACGTTCATATTCGGGGTCACCAGTATAGAGGCTGGGTGTTCCTCATCCTCCGGAGAAAAAGTAGGACCGTCCGAACAGACAGGGGTTGTGTCTGGTGCCCGACGGTTGGTGTCAGGATCTTGTAACTTGTAAGTATATACTTATATACTTACTAATTACTGGTGACGGGTGACTGGTAATTAGTAATCGATACTTAAACACATAATTGTACTCATGATAACAAACAACTTTCACTATGGGACCAAGCCTGAAATCGCGAAAAGAAAATCCGCTGTTTCCTAAATTTTGACGAGTTATGCGAACATAAATTTAGGGAACAGCTGATTTTCTTTTCTAATAAATTTAACAAATAATAATAATAAAAAAACAAGGCAGTCAATTAATCCGTTGTCAAGTGATTTGATTGGCTGTTGTTATTTCAGAGGTAAAATTAAAATAACAACAGTCATTCAAATCACTCAGCAGCAGCCTAACGCTGCTGCTGTCAGAGCAACAGCAACCTAATTGTAACGAGAATAAAATTCACTGTGATTTTGAATTTTTGATAGACTTGTCAGTGGCAGCAACCCGACAGCAACTATATTGTAACGACAGTAAAGATCACTGTGATTTTAACAGTGATGCAAAATCAGAGGTAAAATAATAAAATTGTGAAAGGACTGCAGTGTTTTTATTTCCGCTGTCGCCAACCAATCGCAACAGCCAACATGAGATTGACCATTCTTTATAGCTGCCCTACCGAATAACTATTTCATGAAATCGTGACATTTGAGCCAAATTCTAACTTACAGAGTTGATTCATATTTCTAATATGATTACTTATGTAAATACATAATAGTACATTATGATTTAAGTGCGGTAAGTTGAAAATTACAGCCGAGGCGATATTGCTAGCCCGAGCCGTTGGCGAGGGCTACAAGAAAGCAGAGGCTGTAATTATCAAAGCGCACGTATGTCATACGACGTTTTATAACATAATTTGCGAGAAAATAAATAAAACTCGGACTTTCAAATAAATCTTTAAAAACACACTTTCTGAAAATGAATTTGCATCTTTGCTTGTTTTCATCTATCGGTCGATTTTTAGGGCAAGAGGCTTAGAGTAGCCTTTTCCGCTGCTTCTGAGACTTCTGGCGGTGTCGAATTAATAAATTCCTCAATACTTGACGACATTTTCAAATAAAAACAATACAGCGAAAAGAAAAAGCGCGCGGAATAATTTTTACTTGTTCACAAATTAGCGATGCGCGCTCATCGGCGCTTTTTTTTTAAGGCAAAGGCACAAATACAGCCAGTATTACTAATAAAGTAAATTAATATTTTTTTGTTTTTGTTACAGATAAATTGTAATTTATTATCAAAATTAATGAAATTAAATAATTAAATGTCTATTTTTTATATTTTATCTCCCAAAGTTAATTTTATTCATAAAATGTTGACCACTTTTCTGACATAAACACTCTTTGCTAAGATTTAAAAAAGTACAGTTCGTTTTAAACGGAGCATCTTGATAAACAGTCCGTTTTACATATTAAAAAGAAACCCGTGCCTTTTTCATTACAATAACGCACAAGTACGTAATGACATACATTACGATATTGAAATTGGTGAAATAAGAGACCCTTTACGAGCAAATGTGTTATAAATGTTTTTTACGGTGAATTATAATTAAATCAACATAATAATCCTGGCTGGCACTGACCGAAAAATTGCAAAAAACTTAAGAAAACTTGAATTTCGAGGGCTACCTTTGAGCATTAGAATTTGATCGGCGTTTCAGAAGTAGGTTACAAGACTGACAGCCAGTGATTATTGTCTTCTTTACTTTTTAAGATGACCCAATAGGTCTTCCTACATAAAAGGTAGGTACCTATACCTACCGAGATGTGAGCGAGGCCATTCACGCTAGCTTCCGCTTCAATTAATTAAGGCACCTAGTTTTATCCATAGTCACCATTCTTTGTGTCGGCACAAGCTATACGAAAATAGCTGATGCTGTGGTGAAGATAGCCTCCCTCTGATCAAGGGCGCGTCTACAGAAGCAGCCTCTAAGGTATCGAAAAGAGAGAAAGAAAATAAGAAGAATAAGAGAGGAAGAGTAATCTGTCGATGGAGAGTGGTGGAAACAAATTATAATGTTAACTAGCTGTGCCCCGCGACTTTGTTCGCGTGTAAGTCGTAAGATACACAATATACTAAAATAACAGCCACATTTTAATAAAACTCCCTCGTCCCCAGACCCGCCGTGTTCATCGCCCGCCCGCGCTTTCGTTTTCACTTAGCGTTCTTTCAGACCATAACCATCCTTGAGAATGCATGGCTACTATATAAAAAAAAAATTGTTGAAATCGTTGAAATCCGACTTTTTGTTCAATATTTCATATTTTTTTGCACGGAACCTTAAAGCGCAGGCCACACCGCCAGCTAGCGGGCGGGCGGGCTAGGCGGGCGAAAATCGTTTCACCTCTTATTACATACTTCGGTTCACACCGCGAGCTGACCGAAGTATGTACCTAATAAGAGGTGAAACGATGTTCGCCCGCCTACCCCCCGCCCGCCCGCTAGCTGGCGGTGTGGCCTGCGCTTTATTCTAATTCCAAAATAAAAGTTTAAGTTATTCCTTATAACATCAGCTACCTGCCAGTAAATGTCCCGTCGGAGATTAGCCGGAACAAACAGACACATACAGATAGACAAAAAATTTTAAAAACTGTTTCTTTGTTATAAGTAGGTACCGTGTATACCTACATTCATAAAATATATTTTGTAAAAAAAACTGTTATTTTGACATTACAAACAGACACTTCAATTTTATATATTTGCATAGAATAAATATGAAATTCTAATTATAACTCATGGACACAACATAACCCCTGTATCAAGAGGTGTAAATATCTAGTACTATCCAGTTAAATCATAGATATAATTTCTATGAGCTACATACTATTTACGTCAATGGCCTCTGAAACGGTTTAATTAGTAGGTAAAGGCGGATGTTATCAAGTTCACAAGTTATTGATAATTTGTAATTGGTTTACATTTCACACTTAGTTTGAACCAAACGTTAAGCGTGGGCGGTTTGTAGGTTAGGTACCTAATCTACACAGAGCGAGCGATGCAAGTACGGCTTCAGCGGCGAGGCGACCGAACCCAACCTACTTATATGAAATTGTGGCGACGATAGTCTGCTTTATCTAGTTAGATAGAAAGTTATTTGTTAGTCAGGAAATCTATTGAGGTCAATGATTGAAAATACTTGCTTAGTAAAAATAACTGGGTTAACTTCTTTATTAGGTACTGCGACTAGATAAGCAGAGAAGGTAAATGTAGGGATTTTATATGTATTAAGATGCTAACCTTTTTTGATAGCCGCACGGTTTGATTGATCAGGTTAAGCTACGCTTGCCGCGGTTGGTCTGTGGATGGGTGACCATCTTTACATACCTAGACCCCTCCATGCCTCGGAAAGCACGTTAAGCCATTGGTGCCGGCTGTCATTCGTAGATTTTTGACAGTCGTTACGGGTCGTCAGAAACCCCGAAAGTCTGACAACCAGTCTTACCAAAGGGTATCGTATTAACCAGTAACTGGCTTGTGGAGGTCAGATAGGCAGTCGATCCATGTAAAATACTGGTATTCAGCTGCACCCGGTTAGACTGGAAGCCGACCCTACATAGTTGGGAAAATGCTAGGCATATGACGATATAGATAGTTTAATATGAATTTCAGTTTCAAATCCGCTAACCGCTAGTGAATTATACATTTCTATTAGACTAGGTAAGGTTACTGAAAGCAATCCATTAGATTTATTACGTTCTAGTTACAAATGCACTAGAACACTAATTAATGCACTTATGTAACTGCACTCACAGCTATTTGCATAAAATAAAACAAATACCAAGTACCTAAGTAAGTACCTCTCTGACCATTTTAACGACCTTCCAATATAAGCAATAACATAGTGACATTCAGCTGACTAGCCTCTTCCCAACTATGTTGTGGTCGGCTTCCAGTCTAATCGGACGCAGCTGAATACCAGTATTTTACATGGATCAACTGCCTATCTGGCCTCCACAACCCAGTTAATGCGTAACACGATACCCCTTGGTTAGACTGGTTCTCAGACTCGGGCTTCTGACGACCCGTAACGACTGTCAAAGATTCACGAATGACAGCCGGGTCCAACGGCTTATATACTTAACGTGCTTTCCGAGGCACGGAGGAGTCTTATCGTCGTATGTAAAGATGGACACCCATCCACGGACCAACCGCGGCAAGCGTAGCTTCACCTGATCGATCAACCCGTGCGACTGTTATTACATAGCCACAAGCCCCTCTGACATTATTAAGTACCTACCTATAGTGTTATAATAGGGTTGTGTGTTGGATCAATCGGTTTCCTTCAAATGATGAGCTGGATGGTGCTGATACACGCGTTGTTTTTACAGTTCCGTACCAAAATGGTAAAAAGGAACTCAGTCTGTCTGTCACAGCTGGATATCTCAAGAACTACTAATGCTATCAACTTGAAATTTGGAACAGTTTTAGATGACGTTTGCCCAACTGTTTTGCAAATAAGAAAGAAATAAAAATAAGTATAGATTTTTTTTTGCAACAGGGACTGAAACGCTATTTGCACATTCTCAAACTTTTTTTTTTCTTTTTTTAGGCAGCATAGTTTTTGAGTTTTGATGAAAAATGTTTAAAAAAATACCGTTCCCCCCTCACCCCCCCCCCCCCCCCCTTATCTCCGAAGTTTGCATAGAGAAAAATCTGAAACTATTCTATGTGATAGAAGTTTATGTATAAATTACAAGAAAAATAAAACGATGTCTCTAAATAGCACAGTTTTCAGAAATCATCAACAAACATTACATATAAATGATGGTACGGAACCCTCGGTGCTCGAGTCCGACTCGCTCTTGACCGGTTTTTTTTTAGTATGTAGGATCATTTTCTCACATAATAGAAGCAACAAGAATAATGCTCGCTCTAATCTTGTATATTGTTCAACGTATCTTTTATCATAGCATATGACATTCCACAAGCACACCTATCGAATTCTGAAAACAAAACAGATAATAAATATTTAGCTATAGACTTTGATCTAATTTGAAAGTAGATTTTGCTTTGAATAGATGCCCATTTTACTTTTTGATTTAATGCTCAAATCGTGTTAGACAACGTGATCTTTGGAATCATAAACATGTGGTGTACTTGATAATTATTTTATATGTGGGTAGGGTTGTCTGAGCAGTTCGTTGTCAGCCATTACACGAGTATAAGTGATCTGAGCGAGTGTGTTGTGAGTGAGAACAAAACAACAGCATTAAACACGTGCTATCGTAGATTTTCACTTACCTACTTCTACAATGTGTTTAGAGGTAGATTCCTTTACCTACCTACTTCGTTTTTCTTAATGCAAAACCTACTCATGTCTGAAAAAACCTTCCCAAGTGACTCAGGAATTTCTTTTATGCCGCCAGCTGCCGTCAGTCGGTCGCCATTCGCCATGACAGTTCCTAGATTTTTGAAAGAGTTAAAACTGCCGTGAAAGAGTGAAGGCAGCTTTGAGAATCTTCTTTCTAAGTAGGTAGGTAGGTAGTAGTATCTTCTTTCTACCTACTACAAAAAAAAACAAATGATCAATGATTCAGCTCTGACGAATGGACTGACTCCGTTGGTGGTATTGAATTACCTAGTTACACATATTTCGCCTCAAGTTAAGGTACTGACACACGTGCTCATAAAAAGCATGCCTATAAGCACGCTTACTCGAAAACATACTAGAAATAAGCATGCTCATTACTAGTCACACATGCTACTAATGAGCACATGCTCAATAAAAGCATGCTTTCGAGCTAGTACCTAGATAGAAGCTACTGACAGACGTGCTCATTACTAGCACGAAAGCATGTTTTTATTGAGCAAGTGCTCATTAGTAGCACTAGTAGTGACTAGTAATGAGCATGCTTATTTCTAGTATGTTTTCGACTAAGCGTGCTTATAAGCATGCTTTTTATGAGCACGTGTGTCAGTACCTAGATAGATTAGGGTAGATTAGTAATGAGCATGCTTATTTCTAGTACCTATTTTTTTGAATAAGCATGCCTATAAGCATGTTTTTTATGAGCACGTGTGTCAGTACCTTTAATATTATACTGCTTTTGCAGTTTTTACAACTTCAAGACAAGCATCTTGAAAAGAAGGGTACCTACTACGTAAGGTAAGTTCAGCAACGAAAGTCGATTAGGTAGGTAACACTTCAGTTTTTTATTAAGTACCTATCTAATTATTAGGCAAGATTAAAAAAAAAACGGAACAGATAGAGAAAGAGGACCAATAGTAGGTAGGTATATAAAAAATTCAGCAATTTCATGAAATGCGGGAAAGCAGTTTATCGAATAAATTTGTAGGTGTAACCAATATTGATGATAAGTATAACTGACAGTGCAAGTGGACTTTCATTGCTTCATTGCTGACTAAACACTTTTCGTGATTTTGCCATCTAATACAAGAGGGAGTGGGTAGACGGAATATTACCTAACAAATACATTATCAGTCATGTCATGTCACGCATTTTACATAGATAAGTCATCGATTTTCAGATAGAGCCGAACATTAATTCGATTAGGTTTTTTTCCAACACTTAAATGGTAAACAATAGATAGCTCGTAACTTATAGATACATGTCAATTATTCCTAACGGAAACCACAAGGGAAAATTTAACAAGCATTTATTTGGGTTTTGTCTAAATATTGGGTCGTAGTAACGATGGTAGGTTTCTTCATTCTTGTCGTGTCTCCTCCAATGCGGTGACAGACGAATAAGTTTGTTTGCTTTCCTGTAACTGGCCTTGTATCGTATTTGAAGTGTTTGGTACTTGTTAGTCGAACTAACTGTTACTGTGGTAGGCTTGGCTGTACGTGTCAAAAGTTCCGGCTTACGAACCCCAAAGCTCGATCCGAGAATATTGGAGGCATCTGAACACTCAGATCCGAGCCACCACCTACCGGGTAACATGGAGCTCCGCCCCGGGTAGGTACTTATTTTACCCGCCCACGTCGAGCTCATCACTGGTATGGGTAAACAATCGCCGACCGTCACCAGTGTCACCATCCCTGGCGCCTACAGCGTGACACAACTGCTGCGGTCTTCGTCACACCAGGCTGAGCCAGGAGAGTAGGTACTGCGCTACTCCCAGGGAATTAATGGAAATTTGTGCCCATAGACCTACCTACACTTACAGTACCTACAACTATTTTCATAATGTCCCTCGGCAAACATCGTGTTTCGTCAGTCGTCGGATTTCTATCGCTTTGCACTTTGTGCAGACCGGACGTTCTCAATCCACTTGGAAGAATATACAGGGTGTAAGGGACAGCCCTCCGCAAAGTGATAGGGTGAATTCAGTATGTCATACTAAGATGACCGGGAATCCAATAAACCTGATTTGTTTGTGTTTTTGTGCACAAATCGGAGCGTCTATTACTGGTTGGTAGGGGTAGGTAATAGGTATGCGGTGAGTTCGATGAACTCTGTAGCTAGACAGAAAGTGAACAGCTGATTTCACGCGTCGTTGGTTAGAGTATTTCAACATCCATGGCTGGTTTTCTTTTTTTGCTGTTTTTTTTGCAGTTTTTTTTTTACATAAATGGAGTGCTGCGAACACACAATGCAATTTGACATTGAAATAATGAAAATGTAACTGAAAAATTTTTGGAAAAAATGAACCAAATTTCCGGTGGAATATGATTCAAAATGAGGAGCTGAATGCACCCTGTTAGTTTGCGGAGGGCTGTCCCTTACACCCTGTAGAGTTGTTAATACTCTTTTAACTTAATATAATTTATTAAAAAAATGGTAGGAAAGCTGCTTAAGGAAGTCTGACGAAACACGAAGTTTGCCGAGGGACTTTCTCTTTATTTTATAAAAAAACTTTTTTACAAAAAAAACAACCGACTTCCAAAAAAAACACTACAAAGTGAAAAATAACTTAAATTTTGGAAGTCGGTGTCTTTGGATCTGTATTTTAGTTTTTTGCCACCGACTTCCAAAATTAAAGTTATTTTTCACTTTTTAGTGGGTCAGTTTGTAATTTATCTAAGTTACAATAGCCCAATGGCAACTGCTCATCACTTTTTACAAAATATTGCTTTTCCCGATGCAGGGACGTTAATTGTTGAGAAGTTCTCCTAGTAAGAACCAGGAGAACTGGAGCTCCATGGTGAAATCATCATCACCATTATGCATTTTGACGAGAATAAATTACTTAGCAACCATATTAAAGTACCTAATCGAATCGCAACCCGTGAAATACTTATAAATTGAGTAGTTCCGATGGCCATCTGTGGTCTTCATCATCAGTTCCACTTCACCAAATGGTGTTTTCCGAGAGCAAATGCACAAGTTACTATAACAAATACCCAAATCGCTACAGTTGTACCTATAAAATTTGAGGGTTCCCCTAGATTTCATGGGATCCCCTGATCAGATTCTGATTTGGTGACAATGGGACCACCTCGAGAGTATACCCTTTCAAACAAAAAAAGAATTTTGAAAATCCGTCGACAATTGGCGGAGTATATTCGATGAACAAACATACAAAAAAAAAAACATACAATCAGCCGAACATAGTACCTCCCCCTTTTTGTGAAGTCGGTAAAAATATCATACCTGAGTTTATGTTGGTCTTACTCATTACTGACATTGCTGAAGGAAAACATTGTAAGAAAATCTAAAATATCAAAGGAGAAAACTTACAGCTGTGCTATCTTCTTAATAATAGGTCTTTACCTATGAAATTGCCGTTTTGTATAAAAAATTTAAACGAATTTTTTTCATGTCTTTTTTATTTGTATTAATCGAAGTAATCACCCATGCAATCAATGCATCTTTGCCAACGCAGTGGCAGTTTATTGATGCCCTTCTTAAAGAAATCAGCTGGTCGGGAGGCAACAAATTCTTCAAAGGCATTTTGTACTGCCTCTCGGGTATTGAATTTTTGTCCCGCCAAGAAGTTATCCAAATTCTGGAAAAAGTAGTAGTCTGTAGGCGCAAGGTCTGGTGAGTAGGGCGGATGACGGAGAGCTTCCAAACCCAGTTCTTGCAACTTGGAGACCGTCTGCTGTGCAGTATGAGGTCGCGCGTTGTCGTGCAGGAGCAGCGGAGACGAGCGATTGACCAATGCTGGTTGGAGATGTGCCAGCTTCTCCATCATTGTGTTCAGTTCTTCACAGTACACATCTGCAGTAATGCTCACCCCGTTTGGTAAGAAGCTGTGATGAATCACACCGGCGCTAGACCACCAAACAGTGACCATCACTTTTCTAGGTGTAAGTTTTCGTTTAGGGCATTGTTTAGGTGCTGAACCAGGATCCAACCAACTTGCTGAGCGCTTGCGGTTATCAAACAGAATCCATTTTTCATCGCAGGTAACAATGCGGTTCAAAATTCCTTCATTTGTGTGTTTGTTGAGCAGTGCAAGGCACGTCTCGACGCGTACTTCGCGCTGGCGATCATTGAGTTCATGGGGCACCCATTTGTCAAGCTTTTTTACCTTGCCAATTTGACGCAAATGGACCAATATTGTTTTGACGCTAACGTCGAAAGCTGCTGCTAATTCAGCCGTAGATTGTGTATCATCAGCTTCCACAATCGCCTTTAATTCGTAATTGTCGACCAAAGTCTTCGGACGACCGCGAGGTTCATTTTTCAGGTCGAAATTTCCAGAACGGAAGCGAGCAAACCAATAACAGGTGGTGCGTTGGTTTGTAGTGTTAGCTCCGTAAACGTCGTTGATGTTGCGTGCCGCTTGTGCCGCGTTGCTGCCACGACGGTACTCATATTCCATAATTGCTCGAATTTTTAACGTATCCATGATGACGAAAAAGATTGAAATGCGATGAAAATGTAACACTAATCAATAAACAAATGACTACTTTTGGAAAAAAAAATCCATGTTTTTAAAATAAAATTAATTTGAAATTAGAATTCTTAGTCAAACAAAAATTATTTTGATTTGAAATGGCCAGTACTGCAGAACGGCAATTTCATAGGTAAAGACTAATATATATAATTCTTCTGTACGTGTGTTTGTCACCTAACTCCTCCTAAACGGGTGGACAGATTTAGATGAAATTTTGAGTGTATATTAAGGGTTCTTGGATGGTTTGAAAACACAATTAGAGCCGGTAGGTGGAGCTGAAGTCGGGTTCTAGGATCGTTCAGACAGGACAACGTCTGTCGGGTTCGCTAGTGTACCTACCTATACATTTCGACGAGAAACATGTTATAATTATTTTTTGAAGATAATAAAATGAAAAATAATTTAATTTGTTACTTCAATAAAATTTATTTGACTGATAAAGAATACAAAAAAAAAACAGCAATATAAATAATTGTCTTATTTAATTTAAATACCAATAGCATAAATTAATTTAAATACATGTTTATGTGATATAATTCGCAGATCATAATAAAAGCAAAGTGAATAATGCCTCACTTACAAAATAAATGTATACATAGAAAATGCTTCAATTTGTTTGGCGTATTAGTACATACGCTGTCATTGCCATGTACGATCAAAAAAACAAATTGATGGAATACGATTATCCTAATCACAGGTAATTCTTCTGCTATGATAACAGCAGAAATGGCTGAAAGACTTAGGGCAAGGCAATCTCTTAAAAAAATCTTTTGAATGGTATTTGCAGGAATAAAATGAAAATAAAAAGCCACAGGAGAGTGAATTTTGTATCTCACATGGAATTTTATGAGGATCAAATCTGACAAAGAACTACAATCAAACTTAAAGCGGGCTTTTACTTATGATCCATCGCGTTTGCTAAAGTGTTTTGGCAGCTTCACACCAAAGGCAGATTTGTTTATTTTTAAGAAAAAAATTACAAATGATAGGTATGGTATGTGTTGATAGGGGGCTTTTAACTTTGCAATTTAATAACACGACGCGTTTCATACAATATCGAAGATGGTCGTTAAAAAAAAACGAACATTGCGTGGGACCTTGTCATAGAGATTGACTTGGTCCTAGATTAGTATCTTATAGTATTTCGCATACTGTAAGCAGTATAAATAATCTGAATTGGAGTTCAATAAGGAAGTTGGTACGAGACATTCATATGGTACACTAAAAAGTTGTGTCATACAATCTGTTTGAGCGAATCTGTTATATTTATTTGTTCATATTGATAACGAGCAGGATTTAATTAGTCTAAACTCCAATTTACTTTTTATATTATTAGCATTGGTTTAATAACCAAAATTGGCATCGTTATAATAAACAAAGTATTATTCTTGGATAACTTATTTATTTTAATGTTACAAAAATAAACTAAGTTCACTCGTGTTATCAATTTATAATAAGGTGCTGTTAAAATTGGGACGTATTTATAAATAAAATTACTGTGTAAGTCAAAACTAATTAACGTCACTATTAACGAAAACTACTAATATTGTAATTCCTTTAAAAAGAAAGTGTGATACCAATTTTTGACAAATATTTCATTTTATGGCAACATCACATCATTTTGTTGCCAGTTTCAAAAATGAGATCTGAATTTTTAAAAATCGAAACCACTTACTCATGTTATGTTACTCATGTTATTTACAAAAAAAAACTTAAGTATTGGTTTATTTTAAACCTAATTTTAGTGTAAAAGTCCGGTATTAGCAACGACCATACAGACCATGGTCGTTGGGTAGTCACTAGAATATCTATATATATAAATAAAAAGAGAAGTCCTGACTGACTGACTGATTGACTGACTCATCAACGCACACTCCAAACCCTTAGACATAGAAACCTGAAATTTTGCACAGAGGTTCCCTTTATAATGTAGACAAGGAATAAGGAAGGAATTCCCGGTAGCAGGGTCCCTTTGGATATTTTTCGACATCCACGCGGGCGAAGCCGCGGGCAAAAGCTAGTAACGTAATATACGTGATGTTATATAGTTTAAAAAGTCAACTCGGTTAATTCTGATACAGATACATACCTACTCTTAATTATTAACACTATCTTGACCGCATTAATTTATATGTATAATCCCTAACGAAATGAGATTTTAATCAAACATGACTCACTATATTATAGTCAGACTTTAATATTCTGTACGTAGTTTATTTCCATTCTAGCGTTACTATGTATTACATTGTTGCTAGCCAGTGTAATAATGTTACAGTAGTTTATCTTCACAGAAAACGGCCGAAACGACGCGCTTCGATTTGTCAGAATATACCAGTAGGCAACAGTTCGAATGCGCAGCTGTTACGCTTTCTTTTTTTTTTAATGGCATCTCGCAGGTCAACCTAGGTTGTCAGCTGCTTAACCGGACTTTCCTGTGGGTGCCTCAATAAATTAAGGCCTCCACTCAGGGCATAAAACTTATAAACTAAGCGACTACTCGCTATGGGCACCCCCTAAGGGATACGGGTCTTGGCTTAGGGCGTCGCTGGCGGAGGACAGCAGGGGACAGACTGGATTGGATTAACCGGCAGTTAAGCACGGACAGACGCGTATTTATCTACCGAACGGCCGTAGGTAATTAATTCAAGGTCACTGCTCAGATAAACTACTGTAGTCTTATTATTCTGTGCCAGTACTGTCCCGTTGCTGGGCAAAAGGCCTCCGTCTCGCTTTTCAATACAAGTCTCTGTTAGGTGGTAATGTTAGCCAATACTCCTTCTTAGCATGTCGATGGCAATAGAGTCGGCCCAGAATTCGGCTTTGGGTTTGGCGCCATCAGAAATCCTGTCGGTAGGAGCCAATCTCGTCTCTCGATCTTCGCATTCGTTCTACATGTCCCAAATAAATATATCTTGTAACATACTCAACGATTGCATCTGCGCGTCATTGGTCGCAGTCAAATCGACGGTTACGTACTTAGCTGCCTGAAGGATTCTCAGACAGGACGCGTTCTCGGGAGGAAGTTTGTGACAGACTTGTGTGAAGGTGGCCTTAGCGCAGTCGTAGTGGAAGATGAGAGGGTCCAGGATGTCTGTTAAGTCCGCTTGGGTGAGTAAGCAGCAGAGGTGGGCTAGAGTTACACATAGCTGGAACAAAAGAAACCACAATGTTACTTATAATCAAATACAGGCTGTATCAGAAAGGTGTGATCAAATATAAGGGTGTGGTACAGACCATCAAACTAAACAACTTTCTCCATGGGACCAACAACGTTATCGACAAAAAAAATCAGCTGTCCCGTAAAAAGCTTCAATACTTACTCGACCCAAATGTATGGGACGGCTGATACAGTGGTAAAAGATCACGTTTGCAAGTCCTATACATACAAGGTGTAACTTAAATAACGCACAATAACTTCTTAAGGTGTCATTGTACCCATCATTATGAACAACTTTTACTATTGTACCAAACCAAAAATCGCGAAAAAAAATCAGCTGTTCCCTAAATTTTGACGAGTTATGCGAACATAAATTAATGTAGGGAAAAGCTGATTTTTTTTCACGACTGCAGGTTTGGTCTTAAACTAAAAGTTGTTCATAATGATGAGTACAATGAAAGCGTGCGTGCGAGCGTTATTTAAGATACATATAATATAGCAAAAAATATACACATGAGATCAAAATTTACTTCAAAAGCTCACCTGTTCAATAAGATTATCTTTATGCTTATATTCATTAAAGTCATCAACATCAGCCGCATTCTCCATGGCAGCCAGTACCCCCCTCCACACTAACGCGTAGTGTTCGGCGTAGTGCGTACGCGCAGACGGCGCCCGCAACGCCGTCGCAGCGTTGATACGAACCTTTAGGTTCTTGCACTCTTTGGTTAGAGTACACAGGCTGGAGTAAACTTGGTTCTGAGGAGAAATGATTGGAATAAGACGAAAAAGAACACATAAAATTACGCCTTTTTTTCATGAGAGTAGGCAGAAACTACAAAACGGTCACGTTCATACATTTGGTCATAAAACCATGAGTTTTTTACACATAGTCAGCCTAAAAAGTTCCCACTGCTGGGACTCAGACCTCTTCCTTGTGAGAGGGAGTGGGCCGTTATCTACAACGCGGGTTCTGTTCGTGTTCGTGGGTGTACTAAACTATTGGCCCAAGATTTGAAACTAAAAATGCAGTTGAGATCATTGACCAGTGTTAAAAATTTTAAAAAACGTTTCACGTTTATTGGATATGAAAGTCCTGCGCATACGATCGCCCAAAACCTTAATTTTACATGGCTTCCTTGCTTTTTGAGACCCCGAAGATTGACTACAAAGACATAAACATATAAACTCCTTGAATATTTTACCTGCCATCCATTAAAACAAGTGAACAACTGCTCATTCTTCATAGCGTTGCCCATCGCGTAGCAAGCATTCCACCGCACCTTCATATTGTTCACCTTACACGCGCAATCCAAAAGCTTCCCTATTGCAGTCTCGCATAAGGTCTTCAATTGCGTGTTCCTGAGAAGATTCTCGTTCTTTATCAAGCGTAGCAGATTTCCGAGGCCGCGCGTCGCACTCATTTTTACCTATTTAGAAGAATGGTTATGGTTATTCGATAGTTCTTAAATGACCGATTTGTTGTTTATTATAAAAATGAATACTACCATTTGTTATACGAGAATGTGCTGATGCAAATTCTACAATGTTCAAGGTTAAACCTTACTTTTTCAGAGTACCAGACATTGAACTCTAGTTGTTCACACCTTCATGTGGAAAATTATGAAAACTACACTCATTATGTTCCTTGTCGTGTGTCATTTGTTTAGTCTGAATTCAAACAAATTATATAAACACGAAGACAGAAGAGTTGTTCTATTGGTGTGTACACATTATGTTAAACGTAACATGAAATTTAACAGTGTCCGTCGAGTTTCTTGCCCGGTCTTCTCCATAGAGATCTACGTTTTGAAATGGGCATCTAGCTTCAACTTTCTGACTAACTGACCGACTCTTTGACAGTTCAAAAGTGCCTGTAATTGGTTTAATTGAAATAAATGCTTTGAGTTTGAACATTACAAAACAACATAACCTGACAACAAGGCGAGTTTGTTTCAACGTGTGTTACATTTCATGTTGCATTGCTTAAATAAGGTGTTAAAAAATTAACTTAACAAACTTTAAGAGGTGCTTTAGACTATTGAACTGAATAACTTTTACTATGAACGAACGAACGGACGAACTTTGAAATCGCGAAAAAAAACAGTTATTCCATACAGTTTAGAACAGTAGGTATTAAACTGTAGTATGAAACAGCTGATTTTTCTTCGCGATTACAAATTTGGTCCCATAGTAAAAGTTATTCAGTTCGATGGTCTAAGGCACTCCTTAAAGTTTGTAAAGTTAATTTAAAAAACTTTACAAACTTTAAGTAGTGCCTTTTAATTGGACTTTTGGACGGTATGTTCGTTTCAACATAAGTTACATTTCGTGTAACGTTTCACATATTATTATGCGTAACCACCGTAAAAACATCGTCTAAATAAAATTTACTAGATGAACCTCTAGACCGAACCTCTGGATTTTCATTGATCCTATGATCAAGGCCTAAAATACCTCAACCTCACCGGCTAACTTGTCCAATACATTAGAAAGAAAGAAAGAAAAAGTATTTATTGTGACTCGCACAGGAAGATCACCAACTAAAACTAAAAACACAATGATATAAGTTGAAAACAAAATTATATAAAAAAAAATTAAAAAAAAAAAACAAAGTCCTGTACGAGGCCAAAAGGTCCCCTATCTCAGCATGATGGTCTAAGGCACAATAAATAACTGCGACATTTAAAATAAGTGTCGCAGCGCTGGTATTCTGATAGGGCCCGCTGTGATGTCACGGCAGATATACAAAAATAATTATCAATACAAATAGATAAATGTAAAACGTCATCAGTATTCAATCAGATTTTTATTGGACTCAGTATTACTCAACCAGTACATTTGTGCTTGTTTTACTTAACACATCCTGTATGGATAACGGTCCAGTTAAACTTTCCATTAACATAGAGATAAGGAATGTTTTAACGTAAGTGCAAGTCTTAAACTGATAGCGTCTGTCCACGTGCGGAGAGCTAGGGACCTCGTGTTGTTTTAGTGACCCGTGGACTCGTGGTGCGATTAGCTTTCTAGATTTGATAAATGTATTTTTAGAATTCGTTACTAGCGAGTGAGGTTAGTATCGGATAAGGGTCAGCACAGATCGACGGCGTCAGCGCCTTTTTTACTACTAGCTTATCCGACAGTCGTTGTCCTGTCAAAATTTCGATTTGCGGATACCAGCCCGTATCACCCATTGTGGTCTGGATTCAGACAAAAAAACTCATAGAAAGAAGCACTTTCAGTTTTTCCCGAATTTTCCAATTTTCCGGATTTTTTTAAAAAGATTCAATTTCTTTTTTTTTATAAAAACCTAACTGGGACTATTACGAACATTTTAAAACACAAAATAGCCCGGTCACAAAATAGTAATCGGTCCCGCCGTTCTCAAGTGATGAGCTTATCCAACTAACAGCATTTCATTTTTATTTTTATTATTACCAAGCCAGCCGTATTAATATTTATAATATCCGTCCGAATATGGTTTCAAGGGACTGGAAAATAGGAAAAGTTTCCCGGAAAATTGGTATAATCTGAGTAAGTACTTTTTTTATGGGATTTTTATCAGTTAGTCTATACAACTTGCCGCTGCAATGACGACATTAACTTGACACGCGTATACGGTTCCGCGTTTTCGTTTTATATAGATATTTTAATTTCATTAAACGTTATTATTTCTTGATTTATTTATAATTTTCTCAAATAAACACTACAAAGGTCAGGACAACGTCTGTCGGGTCAGCTAGTATGTAGGTAAAAAAAACACAAAGCGGCACGAAGTGTCATCGAGTAGCGGAGATTTCAGCTGTATATTAAATAAAATCGCCGCCACTCCGTCGGTCTGCCCTGACCCTAGCTACTGTGACTGGATTTATTATCTCTTGTTTTATAATTTAATATTTATTACCGATGTTTAAATCAAGATTAACTTTAATATAAACTTGCATTAACATGATATGCAGAATATAAAGGAGCCTTCACACAGAGATCATTCGTTAACAAGCTTTCACATGGTTGTGAAAATTCCGTTGCACAAGCCATTCGTGTGCAAACTAACGTTTTACTAAGCTGTCAAATCAGTATGAAGGTAATCTTATAGCTTTTTTAATATAAAAGTAACTATTTGAGTTTAATATTAACAAAACTCGACTTTTTATCCGTCAGTAACATAAAATTGTGTTGCCACCGGGAGTGATAACGTCAATTGTGATAAGGAGATATATGTACCATTAGATACAGTCCCCCGCAGCTTTGCCCGTGATATTATTTTATTGTTTTACAACCAACTCTAAGCATAATAATCAAATCGATCAATCGACCAACTCTACAATATGAAATTGAATTCTTGGGTACAAGCAACGTAAATCAGCTGTTCCCTACATTTTGACGTGTTATGCGAACATAAATGCAGGGAACAGCTGATTTTTTTTTCGCGATTTCAGGTTTGGTGCCATAGTAGAAGTTGTTCATAATGATGAGTAAAATTACGCCTTAAGAGGATACCCAATCAATCAATCTGCCTAGCCTTTTCCCAACTATGTTGGGGTCGTCTTCCAGTCTAACCGGATGCAGCTGAATACCAGTATTTTACATGGAGCGACTGCCTATCTGACCTCCACAACCCAGTAACTGGGTAATACTATACCCCTTGGTAAGACTGGTTGTCAGACTTTCGGGCTTCTGACGACCCGTAACGACTGTCAAAGATACACGAATGACAGCCGGGACCAACGGCTTAACGTGCTTTCCGAGGCACGGAGGAGTCTCGGTATGTAAAGATGGTCACCCATCCACTGACCAACCCCGGCAAGCGTAGCTTGACCTGATGGATCGACCCGTGCGGCTGTTATTACTTAGACAATACCCATGAATTCAATTTCGACGATCATAGAATTTACGTAAACGTATATATTATGAGATAGGCCTCAAGTAGGGTAAGATCTCAGAGTGTAATGATTTGTTCGTCGGAATATGTTAACTGTACTTACTATACTACGTACTAATTTAACTGAACATCTTATGAAAGATGTGCTCTTGCAAAAAATTTCAGCTTCTAAAATGTTGCTAATCTATTTGTGACCTTTCATCTTTATCTACAATCAATCTACTCGGGGATTGGACAGGCAGAAGAAGATACATTATTATGTAAATAAGTTTGACCCTTAACCCCTTAGGTTTAAGACGACACCCAGCCTAAACAATCATGAATCATGCGCGTGATTTCATTTTTTTTACAAACTATCATTCATAACAATAATGGACTATTTTCGTGCGCAAGACAGACGTCAGACTACTTTGAGATAAGACAATTGACAAACGTAAATGTTGTATTGCGTTGTTAAGGCGAAATAGTATCGTAACGGGGTTTGGAACATTGGTATGACCAAACGGAGCATTAGAATTTTAAAAACATTTCTTTTAAAATTCTATAGGAATTTTAAAAGAAATGTTTTTAAAATTATATATGCTATTATATATGTCTTATAAATATATATAAAATAAACCCATAATACCCTTATGTTTTAATGGTGAACGTGTAGACGAAATTTTATTGAAATTGCTTTAATTACAATCGAATAAAACTGTTTTTTTAACCAACTTTTAAAAAAAGGAGGAGGTTCTCATTTCATCGCGTATTTTTCTTAATTTTTTTTTTCACAAAAAATGCAAAGTTTGTGGAAACTGCGATTTCTTGTATCGAGACAAAGTGTGTCAATCGTGTTTTCGCCCTCATATTTTACTAAAGAAAATCTTCAATTTTTATATTAATGCAAATTTGTAGTTTTTGAGGACTAAAATTTAGTTTGCGTGCAACCGAAATGCATTAAAATATCTTCTTTGGGAGCCATTTCGCCTTAAGGCTAACGCAAATTGGTGCGGGCCGCAACGCATTGCAAATACCCTCCTTCATCACTTTCATACATCTTCTATTAACCAACGCACACTACAGGCAAGCCACACTGCACTTTTTTGTATGAAAAAGCGTTGCGCTGCGGCCCGTTGCGGATGTATTATTGTGACTTTAGGGTTACCTTGTCATTGTCGGCTGCGCACTGAATGCTGACCTCTAGCAGACGAACCAGCAGGGCATCGTCTAAGTCGTCGCAGTCTGGGTCCTCCCTGTCAAACAGCATTTTTTAGAACTTCATGGGCTGTATAGCAGTGGACGTCAAAACAAATCCAATAATTTATTTGCTTGAATATGGGTAATACGTAAGGTGATACATACAGGGTTATTTTAAATTGGCTAGCTAAACTCCGCAGACGCGATGGGTATCGATATTTAAACACGATAAATTAAAAAATAAAAAGGTTTGATGTTTTTTTTTGGGAGGTCAAGTTAGATTTGCTGTCTTTTGATCTGATTTCGAAATCAAATCAAAAGAGAGCAAAAATACATATTTGTTTTTGTCGCGTATCATGTTTTGTTCAAGATACAACCTGACACTGATATGCAAATTGCAAGAAACGCAAGAAAGTTTCAATTTCGCGGGCTAGCTTTGCGCATCCACCTTTAAAGGAGATGCGCTGTGGTAGCCCGCGAAATTCATTTATTTTTTTTGGGTTTTTTGTAATTTTCGGGCCCGTGTCAGGTTGTATCTTGATCAAAATATGATACGCGACCATAAAACATATGTATTTACATAATTTTAACCATAAAAATCATCAACACACCTCTCTAAGTTAGATTTCGTGCAGATTCTTCGAACGAACGAAATCTAACGAATCTTAAATAATGTAATGTAATAAAAAAATAATGTAAATACATATATTTTATTGCAAGCAAGTTTGAATTTCACGGGCTAGCTTTGCGCATCACCCTTTAATGCATTTAGTGATTTGCGATGCAAGCCGTGCATAGTCTAGGTACACACTGTTTCGTTAGCTACACTGGTTGTATTAGGTTGCAATATTTGAGAAACTTTCGTAAAACTCCAAATAGTTTTGGGTTACTTGCACCGATAAATAAAGCAAAAGAATCGTGTGTCAATATGTTACGTCATACAAAATGTCGATAACTTTTTGCGCTTCGCTCATATGTTTGATCTATGACATTTATTTGGCGGTTTCCATTATGTTGTAAGTACGGTATGAAATAATGTTTAAGTATACAAAGATACATATTTATTTTCATACGTACTATATGGAATCCACTCATTAAAGCAAACATCCTACGAAAAAATATTAATATAAAAAGCCAACACTATCGTAGAATTTGGAAACGACCTAATGTTTAAAGTCTATTGACTTTAAACATTAGCCCTAATACCTAGTATATCATCTAGTTTAAAAAATAAATTGTTTTTGACGTGTAAAATGTTTTTAGGGTTCCGTAACCGAAGGGTGACCCCCTACCCTATCACTAAGCCTCCACTGTCCATCCGTCCGTCCGTTCGTCTGTCTGTCAGCGGGCTGTATCTCATGAACTGTAATATGTAGACAGTTGAAATTTTCACAGATTATTGTATTTCTATTGCCGCTATAACAACAAATAATAAAAATAAAATAAAGTTAAAAATTAAAGAGGGTCCTCATAAAGAAATGTGTTTTCTTTAAGGCGAAAGCGCCAGGGTAGCCCGCGAAATTCAAAATTTCTTACGTTTTTTGCAATTTGTAGGTCAGTGTGAGCTTATATGTTGATTAAAATATGATTCGCGGCCGTAGCTAATATGGCTTTACAGAATTATAATCATTAGAATCAGCAATACAACTCCATAAGTTAGCATTTACCTCAAACCTCATGATTTCATGAAATCGCTAGATTTGAGGTAAATGCTAACTTATGGAGTTATATTGCAGATTCTAATGATTAATTCTATCAATCTGCCTAGCCTTTTCCCAACTATGTTGGGGTCGGCTTCCAGTCTAACCGGATGCAGCTGAATACCAGTATTTTATGTGGAGCGACTGCCTATCTGACCTCCACAACCCAGTTACTGGGTAATACGATACCCCTTGGTAAGACTGGTTGTCAGACTTTCGGGCTTCTGACGACCCGTAACGACTGTCAAAGATCCACGAATAACAGCCGGGACCAACGGCTTAACGTGCTTTCCGAGGCACGGAGGAATCTCGCTATGTAAAGATGGTCACCCATCCACTGACCAACCCCGGCAAGCGTACCTTAACCTGACGGATCGACCCGTGCGGCTGTTATTACTTAGCCACGAGCTCCTGATTATAATTCTGTAAAGCCATATTAGCTACGGCCGCGAATCATATTTTAATCAACATACAAGCTCATACTGAGCTAGAAATTGCAAAAACGTAAGAAATTTTGAATTTCGCGGGCTACCCTGGCGCATCATCCTTAAACTGAAGTATTTTTTTAAATATGTAGTTTTAAATATTGAACGTGGTACGGAAACCTTCGTGTGCGAGACCGACTCGCACTTGGCCGGTTTTTTAAAACCATGTGATGTAAAACCTAACCAAATATATACTGCTGACATTGGATCTATATTGACGTTAAGGCGGGTATCACACCTCCTCCGCGAAACCTCATTATTTTCCGCTACTCGAATCGCGATTCAAGTGGCGGAACATCATGTGAGTCAGTTGAATTGAACTACTGTGGTTTGCCTGCTACGGTTTCGCGGCGGAGGTGTGAAGGTGTGGAGGCCTCAATAGTCAGTAATTAACCCAACACGATAGTTTACAGCTGCTCAAGGCAGATTGTCACGCACGCACCTACACTTACATGGACCTCTATTATTTCCCTTACGTTTTAAATCGAGAAGGTAGGTCCTCAACATTGTGGCACGTTTTTAAAGCTTGTTTTAAACGTAACGTAACTCCAGAAACTACCCTCACATACCTACATAATGTATGTGAGAGATAGGAGCCACATGTGAAGATGTTTCTTGGAGGACTTGTCTTCTAGATTTAATAACAAATGTTCCAGATTAAATACTTTGTATTTGTTTAAGCGCGAGTACTTAACTGGACTTTTCATAACCACTATTTAGTGACAAAACTTACACATTCAATACTAGAGCGTCACAGAGGTTGCCGAGAGCCCAGGCCGCTTTGGTTCGTACAACCAGGGTAGGTTCAGCTAACGCGCGCAGAACGTTCTCTCCGCAGTCACTTACGAAGCCGATGTCCTAGAACAAAAGAATAGCGTCATGTTTTGACAGAACATAATTAAATCTAAACCAACTAGAACAAAAGAATAACGTCATGTTTTGACAGAACATAATTAAATCTAAACCAACTAGAACAAAAGAATAACGTCATGTTTTGACAGAACATAATTAAATCTAAACCAACTAGAACAAAAGAATAGCGTCATGTTTTGACAGAACATAATTAAATCTAAACCAACTAGAACAAAAGAATAGCGTCATGTTTTGACAGAACATAATTAAATCTAAACCAACTAGAACAAAAGAATAACGTCATGTTTTGACAGAACATAATTAAATCTAAACCAACTAGAACAAAAGAATAGCGTCATGTTTTGACAGAACATAATTAAATCTAAACCAACTAGAACAAAAGAATAGCGTCATGTTTTGACAGAACATAATTAAATCTAAACCAACTAGAACAAAAGAATAACGTCATGTTTTGACAGAACATAATTAAATCTAAACCAACTAGAACAAAAGAATAGCGTCATGTTTTGACAGAACATAATTAAATCTAAACCAACTAGAACAAAAGAATAACGTCATGTTTTGACAGAAAATAATTAAATTTAAACCAATTACTATGGTCGGACTTTTAATTAGCTACAGTAAAATGACCCTTCTACTGTCATTTTTACTATGATTCCGCTATCAAATGGGAACATTTTTTATCCAAATGACAGTCAAGAAGTGTCATATTACTGCAGCTAATTAAAAGTCCGACCATAGTATGCTACTTAGTCTGTGAGAGTATCAAAGCGGACAAGGTAAGTTGTTTTTCTATTTTTAGCATTATTTCAAGAAAGAATGAGTTTTATTTGACGGTTAAAAACGTAGAATATTGCGATGACCGTGTAACTAAGCCGATAATAGTTATTTATGCAACTGACGCATAATAAGGGTTATTAAAACACGAATGTTAATAGTATCACATGAGTGTTTTAATACCTAATTATGTACAGTTGCATACAAGACTTTATCTAAATCCATGTTATCAATCCTCTATAAAAGGTTCTGAAACAGTTTTTTGCAATACTAATACTCGTATCGAACATGGCGGCCGTATACGACGTGAATTCGAATAACTTCTTTTTTTTAAATTACGGCGCTGTTGTAGTGAAACGCGCGCGCATTACAATGTCCTTTTGGATGCTATTATGGTTACCATGGTTACTATGACACTGGCTGTTTTAATGTTGGCAATAAGCTAACTGTTTCAGAAACTTTTATAGATGATAAAATGAATAAATCGTAGTTACTTAATAGGTTCAAAAAAAGTGTGGGTCGTGTCCAGAATTTGCAGATAGTGGGAGGAACGTGTCACAGTCATAGAGAATCAATTGGCCAATTGACCTATTTTCGTGACGATGAGTTGTTTGTTTACATGATAAATAACTTATCCTTACACGGAAACCCATTAAGTGCTTATAAAATATGATTGATACAAACAAACAGACTGACAGACAGACACACAGACAGACAGACACACAGACAGACAGACACAGACTGATGACAGACAGGACTGACAGATTTAATAAGCAAGAACGACGGAGAAAAAGATTCTGCTTTTCTGTATTAAACAAATCCTGCTGGTTACCCAAAGTTAACTTTAGGACAAGCTGATTAATGTATACCTCTAGCGAATGGCTAATATAGAATTCTATCTGACAAAGCATAGCTAGCGCCAGGTCGTCTATCAGTGATCTCAGAGAATCCGGAGCAGGATCATTTATACAGAAAAATATCACTTACTTCTCTCAGACTCCGGTACATAACAAGCATAGCTAATGCCCGCACAGCGGCCGCACGCACCGTTGCTTCTTCATCACTGCATGAACCAATCAGAAGCGTGCAACATAGCACCTGGAGGTGACGCTAAAAAGCAACAAAATTGGGTTAAGTTTGGTATGAGCGATTATTTATGATGCGTGCTGAGGGCTTTTTATTGGGACACATTATAGAGCAAAAATCTGACTGAACCAAAAGATTTTTTGTATTAGACTCAGAAAATGTGCGCGCTCTCACACCAAGATTTTTAATACATTATCGTCTATATTCGGGATGTCCTAAATCGCCAACAACATACACCCAAGTATTGTAGTTAAAGTACGCTATTTACTTTATTGAGGTTAGAGATGTTATTATATTTATAAAGGCGGAGACTGACTTGCAACGTTTGTTTGTAATGTATAATTCGATGCGAGTTTGGTTACAAAACGGCGATACACAAGACGCGGCGAACGCTCGCTTCGAGCACTTGACTCAAGCATGCTCAATTTTTATTTAGAATGGCGGACGTAGAAGTTGTGTGTGCTTCATAATATTTTTTTAGTTATTGTTATTGGAACCTTCACTGACTTGTTTTGTAAACATGCGCTTGCAATGCTCGTATCGAGGGGCTCGCTGCACTGACTACTGTAACGCGTTTCAAAGGAATTCACGAAAAAGCCGACAGTCGAGTGGAGGATCCGGCGTTCGCACGAGCGGTTCGGCTCGCTGCACTGACTATAACGCGTTACGAAAACTCGACAAAGCGTTGCAAAAGTCAGCCTCCGCCTTTATTGTGACTATACTTCACGGATTCATAATAAATGCAGCGGTGATGAATAGCGATTCCAATTACTACCGATGACATTACACAATAATGATATGTTATTACTGCAAACATGACAATCGTCCAATACGTCAATTGCACACATAATAATTATGATAATAAATGTCAATAGTAATTTAAGATACTGGGATTTTATATAAAGCCGCTTTGACGGTCATAGTCCGCTTGGATAAAGTGTCATTGATAAAACATTGAACACGTTCCATGTCCACTTTCCATTGGAAGCAAGTCTAAGTGCGCTTTGATTACTGGTGTCACAATCGAGTAGCGTCATACTGGTCATTAAAACGTACTTTTACATAGATTTGACTTCCGCTAGTATGTTCTTGATATCTTATGCCCGATTTCTGAGGTATCCTTAATCAGAGTTTTTCTATTTGATAATGTTACTGCAATTGGTTCTCAATATTAAAAAAATAAGTTTCTGAACACTTAGATACCAAACTATCTTCTGCCCGCGACTTCGTCCGCGTGAAATTTCTTATTCCCCGATCCTCCCCGTCGCATCGCATCAGGTGGCGGTACTTCGTTTTTGCATAGCGTTATTTCTGACTTTTTTTTCTTTTTGCTCGACTCTTGAGAGTCTTAGCGTGATATTAAACAGCATAAAGCCTTCCTCAAAAATTGGGCTAAGTGTCAAATGCAAAAAGAATTATTCAAATCCGACTGCTAGTTCCTGAGATTAGCGCGTTCAAACATACAGATAAACTCTTCAGCTTTATTATTAGTATAGATAAGATTGAAATAGATTTTCTGAAGACCTCTGAAACAGGGCATTAGTGAACCAATCTAGCAAACCAAACCTGACTTTCACCCTACTACAGGAAGTCACACTTACCGGTAATTCTTTGAAAGATCTTTCTCCTATGTTAGCAATGCAGTCACAGACCACTGCCTTAGCGGGCGAGGTGTCGTGGCACTGCAGAACGGTAGACAATTGCGTTACCAACTTGGACCACATATAGACGCAGTGGGTCAGTGGCGGCGCTCGCTCTATTTGCTCTGTAAAGTTGGAAAGAATCAGAACGTTGTAGAAGTTTCGTGTTCCTGTGAGATTGGTTGATTTCTGAATGGATCATTTGCCTAGCCTTTTCCCAACTATGTTGGGGTCGGCTTTCAGTCTAATCGAATACAGCAGAATACCAGTATTTTACATGGAGCGACTGCCTATCTGACCTCCACATCCCAGTTACTGGGTACGATACCCCTTGGTCAGACTGGTTGTCAGACTTTCGGGCTTCTGACGACCCGTAACGACTGTCAAAGATCCACGAATGACAGCCGGGACCAACGGTTTAACGTGCTTTCCGAGGCTTGAAGAGGTCTTGGTATGTAAAGATGGTCACTCTTTTGTTAATAATGCGATAAAATTCGGCGGTGTTCCGGCCGTATTGTCTTTAAAAGGACCTCTATTTAACCATCCATTATTCGCAATCAAAAATCATTACTTATACTGAGTGACAAAGAATAAAATCACTCAGCTCTCACTAGTCTCATCTAAGTCTAGCTAATAATTCGCGAAAACGGTTATAAACTTTAAAAACTCTATCTGTAGCTGTAAACAAAACCAGCCAGACTTACCCAGTTTCTGTATCCCATCTCCAATAATACTAATAGAACTAGCAGTCTGTACCACCACATCTTGATGTTCATGCTGCAACATCTCGCTCAGAATGTCTCCGAGAAGCGTGATGTGACCATGCAACAGGTCTTGAAGGTGGTGGAACGCTACTGCAGATAGCACTTGTAAAGACTCCAGGATTATTGGAATCGCTGATGGCTTGATTCTCTGAAAGAATTGTTAATTGTCATGTATTTTATTTACCTCTTTAGTGTGCCATGGGACCCAACCCAGGTAAGATTGCTCCTGGATTAAGTATTTGTAACCGAAGCAAGAGTAACAGATATTCGAGCTGTGACTAGTTTGATGTCACGGTTGGTAACGATATTAAATAAGGTTGTTTTATGTGGTTTTTTTTTTTTTTTGTTCCTTTTTTCCCTTCATTTATTTTAAAAAAATCTGATAGTAACATTCCGGAGTAATTGTTTTATGACAGTTGAGAGATGAAGGTGTCGACTAATTTTACGCCTATGGTTCATACAATAGTATTTTGTTTTTGGTACTAAAATTGCCTTTTAGCAAAATAGTTAAACAAATTGTTTACAAACTGACCCTTTAATAGAGTACTATTAGTAAGGATAACAACAGTTCAATCAAGACTATTGCGCGCCGTATAAAGTCCAATAAGTTCTGACGTCGCGGTCGGGCCTCCTATTACTTGTTAATAAATCAATCATTTGCTTTAAGTGGACCATCGTCACCTAAAAGCTTACAAATAAGACTGTTATGATCAATCTTTGATGCTGTACTGCTATTTATAGTCTTATTTTGTTTTAAGGCATTCTAACATGTTGTGTTGTGTTGTGTTAAACTACAAAAAAAGTTTTCCATCAAAAAAAGAGTTTTATTGTAACTCTTGCATGTACAAACAAATATACTTGAGTATAGGTACCCAGAAGCTATGAATGATGTTAATGAAGTTTATGTTATTTTCTTATTAATGTGACCTTTTTAACTGGTTTGCACACCAAACTACTATTTGTTTTATTTAAAAACAAAAAATATTTACAGTAACCAGCGTATTTTCACAGATATTTATCCAGTTATATCCAGTGTCCAGATAAAAAGCTGGTATGAAAATCCGGATTTAGAATACTGGAATCTGGTTTCAACAAGAAAGTGTTGATAACAAAGTTCAGTTCACAATAAAAGTTAACGCACGAAATGTAAGCAATCGAATAATGTTATCAATGAGAAGTAAATTCCACATGGACTCGGAAATGTATAAGTACCTAAATATAATGCTTAATACTAATTTAGATTTATAATATCAGATTGAATCTGTTTAGGACCAAAGATCTGCCTAAAATGGAACTAAGCAATGTTACTGTATCGCTCAGGCATTTCGTAAAGCGCATCACACGGGGCAGCTATAATTTATAATTAACTAACTTCTGCCCGCGACTTCGTCCGCGTGGAATTTCTTGTCCCCCCCACCCACCAACCCCAACGCATCGCATCGCAACGACTGCCCGCCCTATTACTTCGTTTGCGCTTAGCATCCTTTCTGACATTTTTTCTTTTTGCTCGGCTCCTAAGGGCCCTCGAGTGATGTTAAATAGCCTATATCCTTCCGCATCGCCTACCCGCGCTGTTACTTCGCGCTCGGCTCCTAAGGGCCCTAGCGTGATGTTAAATAGCCTATATCCTTCTGCTTCGCCTGCCCGCGCTATTACTTCGCGCCCGGCTCCTAAGGGCCCTAGCGTGATGTTAAATAGCTTATATCCTTCTGCATCGCCTGCCCGCGCTATTACTTCGCGACCGGCTCCTAAGGGCCCTAGCGTAATGTTAAATAGCCTATATCCTTCTGCATCGCCTGCCCGCGCTATTACTTCGCGCCCGGCTCCTAAGGGCCCCAGCGTGATGTTAAATAGCCTATATCTTTCAGCATCGCCTGCCCGCGCTATTACTTCGCGCTCGGCTCCTAAGGGACCTAGCGTGATGTTAAATAGCCTATATCCTTCCAAATCGCCTGCCCGCGCTATTACTTCGCGCTCGGCTCCTAAGGGCCCTAGCGTGAAGTTAAATAGCCTATATCCTTCTGCATCGCCTGCCCGCGCTATTACTTACAGATACCCAACAACTGAACTATACTCTAATTGCAAAATCCTTACGGTACGTCAGATTTTCGTGCTTCGATCGATTTTAAGAACTCATGTTAAACTGCCGCCGCCAAATCCAAATAAGCGAATTCAACTCATTAGTGGAACTCAACATAAAACCACTTTTGCAACGCATCAATTTTACATACTTAGTAAATATATTTACAATAAGATAAATAAAGAATTAAAAATCTTAAAACTAAATACCCACGCGGTTAAAACTAAAGTAACAGAGTGGCTACTAGAGAGGGACTATGCCTACACGGAGTCTCTACTCACATACGTCACCTAATCTCTTACCCACTCAGATTTCAATAACATACACATATTTAAACATGCGCGCACGCACCCTCCGTCCACCCCACCTTTTCACACATGCACACACACCCACACAATACTCTCCTTCCACTATGCATACACACCCTTTCACACATACACATACATCACAACTATCACAGAATCACATAAATTATTGCAGAGGTAGAACGACACCATTCATTAATTGTTGTAACAGTACCTATTAGTGTTTAAGAATTTGGTGGCCGCACACTGTTTCTCAAAATACAGGTTATAACCTAGTTTGAGAGGCAGGGTTTTATTAATTTTAGTACAGATTTTACAACATACCTAATTACCCACTTATCTCTACCCACTGTTTGTTGCTGTAACTATCTGTAATTTTTTTGATGAATAAACATATATTTTTTTGATGAATAAACATATATTACTTCGCGCTCGGCTCCTAAGGGCCCTAGCGTGATGTTAAATAGCCTATATCCTTCCGCATCGCCTGCCCGCGCTATGACTTCGCGCTCGGCTCCTAAGGGCCCTAGCGTGATGTTAAATAGCCTATATCCTTCCGCATTGCCTGCCTGCGCTATTACTTCGCGCTCGGCTTCTAGGGGCCCTAGGGTGATGTTAAATAGCCTATATCCTTTCGCATCGCCTGCCCGCGCTATTACTTCGCGCTCGGCTCCTAAAGGCCCTAGCGTGATGTTAAATAGCCTATATCCTTCCGCATCGCCTGCCCGCGCTATTACTTCGCGCTCGGCTTCTAAGGGCCCTAGCGTGATGTTAAATAGCCTATATCCTTCCGCATCCCCTGCCCGCGCTATTACTTCGCGCTCGGCTTCTAAGGGCCCTAGCGTGATGTTAAATAGCCTATATGCTTCCGCATCGCCTGTCCGCGCTATTACTTCGCGCTCGGCTCCTAACGGCCTTAGCGTGATGTTAAATAGCCTATATCCTTCCGCATCGCCTGTCCGCGCTATTACTTCGCGCTTGGCTCCTAAGGGCCCTAGCGTCATGTTAAATAGCCTATAGCCCTCTTCAAGAACTGGGTTACAAAATGCAAAAAGAATTTTTCAAATTCGACTGGGGTAGTTCCAGAGATAGCGCGTTCAAACAAACTAACAAAAAAACAAACTCTTCCGCTGTATTCCACCGAAATTATTGAAATAATAAATCTCGCAATCCAGAAAAATTACTTATTTGCACAACGCCATTTATGGGTAAATTGATAAAACGTCCGCACTAAATGTTTGCTCAAGAGCGACCGGTATGAATTAAAGTTATTTTGCGTTTTAGTAATTTTATATTATCTCCGAAACTGTATGACCAATTGCCATACTGTAAAATCAAATCTTATCTCCATGATGTCTTTGTGATCATAAAATATTTTAATAAAAGATGAATAAAAGATAAAATATAAAAGATAGAAATATGGTGTCGCGGACTTTTTTGTACAATTATTTAAGACGGACCAGACTGCCATACATGGTTCTCAATTTTAAACAACCGTTTAGGCAGCGCATGCAAAAAAGTCTGTTTAAAGAGGTATTTCTTTCCGACTTGTTAGACAAAAATTGTGATAGCTCGGCTAATATGCATGATATAAATATAATTTATAGCCTATAGCACTCAGGAATAATGTAGCTTTCTACCAGTGAAAAAATTTTTAGAATTGGATCATTAGTTCCGGAGATTACCCCCTACATACAAACTTACAAACTTACAAACTTGCATACAAATTTTACCTCTTTATAATATTAGTATAGAAGTATAGATGTACACTACATCCCCGGATGTTTAGCTAACACAGCAGGTAATGTAATGTAGATACATTCCCTTCATTCCCCTGGTGCACTTCTCGATTGATCGAGATTGTATCGAGATATAAATGTACATTTTCGTATCTCTTGATACGAAGATCTAAAAATATACATTATAGCTGTCCTGTGTGGTCCTGACAATTTGTATGGAAATATGTATTGAAGTGTATTGAAATTATTAATTTGTAATAATGTTATAATAATGTACAACCTGTATGTAAACATAACCTATAAACAACAAAATTATATCCTAACTAAAACTATTAAAAAACTAAAATATGGCGTCGAAAAATTCCTCCGCATCGCTGTCGACTGGTAGAGTACCCAAGAGACTGGCGGCATTGCCACGTTGTATGGCAATGCTAAGCCTCTGGCCAAAGTAAAAGCCAGCCCTCGGGTCACGGGAAGTGTCAACCAGCCGTTTGGAGATTTCGTTGAGTAAAACAAGAGCACTTGGACCACACGGCCCAAGGGTTTCAACCCCAAACGGCTCGAAAATATAATTACCGATAAGGTTATTATACTTCCGCCGCTTGAGGTTTTACGCAGCCGCAGCAGCAGTGCCAGCATAGCACGCCGAGCCAGGAAGATGGGATGGCGCAAGAGTATCGACACACGTTGCGTCCCACACTAAAGGCCTTCCCACCTTCCATGGAAATAAATACATCCCGTCCGGTCTCTTGCCATCGTCGCGTGCCAAGCCATTGGGTTCTAATACAGCTGGAACGCCGACGGTGACAAGAGCTCGTCGGATGATGTCATTGATGTTCGCGTGCCGAGCTAAGCGACCCGCACTTCGGCTGCAAGACAGAAATAGATTGTGCTATAATATACATCTTTACATTATAGCTGCTGTGTGTGATGCGCTTTAATGTGAACAAAACAAATATAATTTTGGTATTTGGCGCTAGTAGAGGAATCGAAGCGCTCCCCAAATGTTCTCACCGGGTAGATAAAATACATACTTACCACAACTTCACTTCCCCTAAAAATCCAACCCATATTCTTGAAACATATATCCAAGATCCAACTCCTGAAGTAATGGCCTTCCTCTATTTCTTTGTCACCACATTTAACGGTTGGGTGATCAACTGCGGTGAACATTTCATCATCCGAGTACCCCTCTTCGAAATCATCACATTCTTCAACATCAACTTTGTGGGTACTATAAACTATTTTGGAACAACTCATGGAGGTAGATATTTTAGAAGGCACTGCATCTTTCTCTATCGCTTTCAGAACTTCGTCTACTTTAGGATCGACGGAGAGAACGCATCCCATTGTGATTAAGGCACCAACTTGTAGTGTTACATCTGAAACGTGTTCGTTTGGTGTAAGTATAACGTCAAAAAGATAGAAACTGAAATTGTATTGCTTCTTGGTTACATACACACATCAAAAAAAGTTTGTGATCACTAGCAAAAGCTGATATATTTTTAAAATTTAACTTTATCAAGAAAAAGTGTTTTGTGTGTGTGTTGTGTTTGTGTTTTGTGTGTTTTTGTGTGTGTGTGTGTGTATTTGTGTGTGTGCGTGTGTGTGTGTGTGTGTGTTTTTGTGTGTGTTTTGAGTTTTATACAATAAAATACAAAGTGTATTTCTATTTAAAAAATATGTAACGTAAACACTTTTTCTTGTTAAAGTTATCAGCTTATGCTAGTGATCACAAACTTTAACTCTTTTTGTTGTGTGTACTTTGTATTTATAAACTAGAATATATTTTATACATACACAACAGTCAGAATTTCATTTGCCTAAATGATGGTAGCCACCATTACAAGACCATCGCGGACATTAGCGGTGAATCACTTTTCAACCTTATTACATTAGCAATAAGGTCGAAAAGCGGGTCACTGTAAATTTCCGCGATGGTACTACCTAAACAATAGTTAAATTAGCAGGTACCAAGAGATTATTACAATATTCAGCATATCACTCGAAACTATCCACAGGTGGACAAAGCAAAAGCGAAGCGAAGTTTATAATAGTCGAAATAAACGATTATTATTATAATTGCTCCCTCCCCCCAACCACGGCCAAACAAGATCGTCCGATAAACCAACTTTTCAATCTTACCTCTATGCACCAAAAACTTCCTGGTGGACATAACCAGCTGACTGATAAGGCCCTCCTTCATCTTATGATAAGGCGTCGCCTGCACAAGCGCGGCGCAGCACTTCAGAGCTACTATGATGACGGCATGGCTTCTCTCGCTCTCCAAGATACTGTGGAGGACCTTGTGCATGCATGTGATCATGTAGCCCAGGGATTCCGAGAATGGGATGAATGAGGTGCTTTCCTTTTTACTGTAAACAAAATGTATCAGAGCTGAAAGGGGTGGTATAGGGGGTATTATATAAGACTTTCAGTACCTATGTGTACGAACGACACGACGAACGATGAACGAATTTTTCCGGCCAGCTAATGAAAATTATACTGCTCTGATGCAAAAATGATCTTTGCGTCAACCCATGTACAAATAATTATATTCACAAAAAAACCGGTCAAGAGCGAGTCGGACTCGTGCACCGAGGCGCTAAGGTTCCGTACCATCATTTATATTTAATTTTTGTTGATGATTTCTGAAAAAGTGTGCTATTTAGAGACATCGTTTTATTTTTCCTGTAATCTTTACATAAACTTCTATCACATATAATAATTTCAGATTTTTCTCTATGCAAACTTCCGAGATAGGGGGGAACGGTATTTTTTTTTTACAATTTTCATCAAAAGTCGAAAACTATACGGCCTAAAAAAACGAAAAAAATGTTTGAGAATGTGCAAAAGCGCTCTCTCATATGATACCCCGCTTGCCCTACTAGTAGCCCCACTTCGAATTTTTAAGACACCCTTTCAGTCCCTGTTGCAAAAAACAATATATTTTTATTTCTTTCTTATTTGCAACATAGTTGGGCAAACATCATCTAAAACTGTTCCAAATTTCAAGTTGATAGCATTAGTAGTTCTTGAAATATCCAGCTGTGACAGAGTTGCACCATAAGGGTTCCTTTTTACCATTTTGGTACGGAACCTAAAAATTAGTAAACTATTGGTGGATAATGGCCACCTGATGCATTTTAAAATAAAACCTGAAAAACATTACACAAACATATCTACTTACATACTAACACTTAGATTCTATATGCGAAAGTAACTCTGTCTGTTGGTTGGACCTTTTCATACTTTAACGGGTGATAGGATTTCGATGAAATTTGGCACACAGCCATGCCATGACCTGGTTAGGTCATACGATACTTTTTATTCCGGGAGTACGTTACCGTGGAATTATTTCTGACCTTCACAGCTAGTACTCAAATGAAGAAGAAAATTTGCTCACCTGGTTTCAGCCTGAGACAAGTACATCCTGGACCTAGACAACAACGCCAGAATGACACTAAGAACACTCGCTCGACTACTGGCTATAGGGTCAGTGACTGCGCAGTACGCAAGGGTCTTCGTAGCGGATTCCTCTGCAGCCCAGTTGGCAGCATCTGGCGAATCCGGTAAGAGGGCCCACCAGTAACCAAATATCTCTCTTTTTTGTTTTACCTGAAAATATTACATATATTATAAACTTAGAGTCACTTTTCCTGTCTGTCTGTGTGACCGCGTTGTTCTTCTAAACTACGCAACAGATTTTGATGCGATTTCCATCATCATTTAGAGTATTTATTCCGGAAGGTTTATGTGGATAATTTAAATATCGCGGCGGGTTTTTTTCGCAAACTGGATTTTCAACTCTCGGTGTTGAGCCGAGCTTCGAGAATCCAACCTAACAACAACAGAGTGCATCCCAGCGCATCGAAAAAACACACTGTTGGATTTCAACTTTCGGCGCTGAGCAGAGCGTTGAAAGTCCAGTGCGCGAAAAAAAATTGCCGCGATATTTTTACGTAGGTGCGAACGTCGGCTTAGTGTCATAGTAAAAGTTGTTAATATTCATGGGACCTTATACCCAACCACCGCCACCGCCACCAACATATTAGCTAAATCACTCATGCACCCGGGAAGAATTGTCCATTACCTTTTTAATAAATCTCAATCACACCTTACAAAACATGAACACCCCTTTGGGCTTCGCCGTATTCTAATAAAAAAGAGTTCAATACTTACTTTAACCAAAACCAAAAGCAGGTTTGAAGCACTCTGTCTCACTCTAGACTTCAAAGCAATTAGTTTCACTTCTTTGCTATTTTCTACATCGGACATATCAGAATCACTGGTCAATGCCCAGTCATTTCTGGCTTTCTGAGGCTCCAAGTAGTTTCGACTGGCGGGCTTGTATGCAGAGTTGTTCTCAAAATTATCAACATCTTTCATAAGACTGCGGTCCGACACTGGGATTTCTTTCTTCAAGCTCTCTATTGCATTATTTCTTTGCTTTCGCAGTTTTTGTTTCTGGAATATTGTAAATAAATAATAAGTTATGAATACATAAAATGGATTTTATGATAAAGGGATATAAATAGCACACCCATAGGGGAGAGTTCTGTTTAAGAATTTTCTTTTTTATTGAGTAAATGATTTGTTTTGATATTTTTAGAATGGAACACCTATTACTTTCTTTGAAAACACAAATAATGATTTTCTGATCACCAAAAAGCCCCAACCAATCTTTGCAACGCATAGGACGTATGCATTATTACTTTGATTCTTAAGCTCGAAGTATAAAAATAGGATTACCTTTCCACCCTTCGGGTTAGGAGTATGCACAACAGGCACTATGGCTATTGTCTGTTGAGCGGGCATAATCTTTTCTGGCCGGCCAGTCTGCATCACCAGACCATAGAGTATGTAATTTCGACAGATTCCCATCACCTCAGGCAGAGGTATATTTATGTTGGGGTCATTGAAATACAGCTGAGACAGTACCCTTAGTGCTGATATTATTACCTGTAATAGAAAAAAGTCAGTAGGTGTTGCGGGAGACCCGGTTGGAATAAGTGCCTTCTAGTAAGATCTTAAGTTTCTGAAGGCATAACGCTTTTTCGTTACGTCACATTTTCTGCCAGTTTCTCCTACCACAAACTGCTGCTTAAACCTCCTGTTTTCTTTATTGACCCATCAGAGATCCTCCCATCCGGGCATTAATTACCGTGGCCTACTTTAAAAACCCGAAATAGACTTTGTACCCAAGTAGGCCGCAGCAAGACAACCTCCACAAGTGGGGGTACATAGACTGCTCAGATCTGTGGTGTTTATGCGGAGTCTCTCCAAAGACAATGGCTCACCTCCCATCTTGCATCGCATGCCCGGTCACCTGCATACGTGAGAACCTAATAGCTGCCGTCAGCGAACGGTATTCGTGTTGCTGAATTTTGGGCCAAGCAAATTTAAAAAACTGTATTATTTTTCGAGTTATTTTTGCCTAAGAACTTTGTTCGAAAAAGTGTATATGCCTTTATTATTTGTTGCTTTTGGAGTAAGATTATTGATATTGATATTGTCAAGGTACAGTAAATTAATTAAGCTAGGCTTAAAGGAAACTATAACTTTAAATTAATTATCTATCTTCTAAATTTAATAATAGCATTACATACCTTGCAGTACAAAAATTCATCTTCTGACTTTGAATATCCCTTCATCAAAAACTTCACAACTAATTGAGATATCAACTCCTTTTGCTCAAGAGCCAAATTTGTATCACTTTTGCTATCATCTGAAGTGGATATGATACATATGATGCATTTTAAAGCTATCAAGTGTATTTGTAAACTATTTTGGGCTTTCTGAACGCTCTTCGTTGTTGAGTCAATAAGCCTTATGAGGACTCCTTGACTACCTATTAACTCATCAGTAAACTGTAAAAAATGTTAATGTTTCGCATTAGTATACAGGGTCAATTTAAATTAGCTAGTGAAACTCTGCAGTTGTGATGGGTATCGATATTTAAACACAATAAAATAAAATGATGAGTTTTTTTGGGATCAATGACCATTTTTACTGTTGTTACCTGAAGTGTACAATCGCACCTGGCACTTTTATATAGTATCAATTTTTTTTGGGTAGAATAGACCCATTTTAGTGTATTTTTGAAAACCCCAAAGTGAGAGAAAATAAAAAAGTCGCCTTTTTACAGTACCAGTACCTTGACCTTTTAAAACTTTTGAAACTTTTTTACTTTTACTTTTTTACTTTCACCTCAAGGTCAATGACCCTGAGGTCAAGCTTTCAACATCTAATATACGAGACATTCACCGCCTCATCTGACCCAAATGATTCACCAACAATAGAGGGGATCTGGCGCTCGACGGCCGCTACCGCAGCACACTCGCTTCGCTCCCTCGCCTTTGCGCGTTAACTGTTCTAACCTAACCTAACCTAACCCAAAAGATTCACCAGTAATAGAGGTAATGGTCACTATTCTAACCTAACCCAAATGATTCACCAATGTGAAGTTTCTGATGTTAAAGTAAGTAGTCTTTCGGGTGTTATAGTACATAACAGTGGAGCCCACTTTTACGCTAAAACAGCTGAATGGATTGGAATTAACTTTGGTACATGGGTAGACCATGACCTAGGTTAGGACACAGGCTACTTTTCAGACTGGATGGCAGATGAAGTTGTGGGCAATAGCTAGTATTTATTATAAATTGCACAATAAATTTTATTAACACTTACCTTATGACTTGCTTGAGGATTAGATTGTAAGATACATTGCATACTATGGAGAATATCTGGCAACACAATATCCGTGCACTGCTTTAGGCATTCAATGTGCCATGAGATCACCTTCCACAGATATTCAGTATCAAATTGTAAGTTTTGTTTTGTTACAATGCTATTTATTAAATGTGAGGTTTTCGCCGCAAGAAAGTCATCGGCAGGCTTAACATTTAAGCAAAGAGCTGTCATTAAAGTTGCAGCATCCTGTAATATGCATAAATTTTATAACAGAAATGCAAAATAGAAAAGTGTTATGACAAAGATAACCTAAAAAGCTTACATGTTTCCGCACAAATAACTCCACTTTATAAGGTTTGGCGTTCAATTCGTCTACCAGTTTATTAAATTTATCTTTACTGAATTCTTTTAGATAAACTAAATTACAAAGTTCTCCGCATATTACAGAAAAACTCTGCGAGTGTGTAGTATTCATTTTTAAGCTAAGTTTCGCAGAACTTGTAACTTAATTCATGGATATCATTCAGTTAACCACATTATATTGCTTGACACTACATAATTTAATTTAAAAATCAAAAGTTTTACGGAAAATCCGGAAAAATCATAATAGATTTCTATTGGAAATAAATAAGCACTCGCTCGATATTGCTATTGTCACTTGTCTGTTTTGACATTGACACACACCACACAAATTGACAGTGACATCCTTGCATTTCGTTCAGAAATGCGACTAAATGGGGAACCATAAAAAATCCATCGAAAAAATGTTTTGAAATTATATTTGCATGATGTTTGAAAATTAAGTTTCATCATAATCACCAATACATAATCGTATTATTATACAGAAATACTTAGATAAAGCACATATTAATTTCATGACACTTAACAAATATGACTGAATTATTAGAAAAAATTAAAACAAATCAGTGCAAATGTGCAAATCATTTTGTAATAAGTCAAACCACCAAAGTCCAAAGAGTATACTAATCGAAGACAGTAGAATTCTCTGTCTACGATACTAATATATAGGGGGCTGTAGTCTTTGGTCAAACCTTTTACAAACAAAGATGTCGTTTTTATATTCTGAGCTTGAGATTCCTCCCAAAGAAAAAAATATTTCACGTCACCCGTGGGAAAAAACTATAAAAGACGCCTATACTGGCACATATAAATATGGTCATAATTCTGCGAAGAACCCAGTATATCCACCACCAAAAAAAGGAAGAGTTCCTATCTCACAGCGGGTGAAATTCACGGTGATTGGGAAAAGAACCGAAAAGGAATTTATTTATTGCATGAATCTAGTAAAAGGACTACATAAGTATAGATGGAGACAATTCGATGCTCCAGTCATAACGGGTAAGACGTGCCCACTTATAAATCGCGTATGTACAGACAACAGCACATCAGGTTATACCAAACTATAATTCTCCAAATGATTTTAAACCTTAAAATGTTAACGGTTAAGTTCAAAATCGAATGAGAAAATTTGGAAGTTAGTAGTAGGTAGTAGGAGTAGTAAGACGGGCTGGTGTCGGCAACTCCACATCCAAGCGCGTATTTTGCGTACGGATGCATAAAAGTAGGTATCAACGAAACTAAAGTAGGTACCGTCAAATGGGGTTAAGTACTTTGATACTAGGGATTACTTTGTTAAAAACTTTCGACTTCTGAAAAACTAATTTTATTCGGTGTGAATATGGTTTTGCTGGTGTTAGTACCTACCGGTTACATAATGGGCGTTTTTATGGTAAGAAAAACTTGATGCCTCCAATAATCTATACCTACCTATCTCTTACCTATACATTTTTTCACAAGACGAAAGCTGCTTAAAGTAAATATAAGTATTATCAAAGTAACCCCATTTTACCGTATCTACCTACAAAAATAATCTCACAATTATGGTATTTAGATAGACACCAAAGAGTAAAGTAGGTAAGTATAAAGAGATAGACACTGACAGCTCTTGAACGCGGTATAAATGTACTAATGTGCAGTTTCGTTGGTGAAATTCGCCCTAAAGGTGAGTGTCCACTGGTCCGTGCCGGCCGCAACGCAAGCACGGCACGCAACGGATTTCGGTTTGCTTTGTATGAATTAATAAAGCACTGCGTCCACTACCGGTACTGCCCGCATTTTCATTTCTTCATACAAACAAACCAAAATTCGTTGCGTGCCGTGCGTGCGTTGTGGCCAGCGCGGACCACCAGTGGACGCTCAGTGTAAGTCGGCTAAGTAGGTAAGTAGGTTAAGTAGGCTGTTTTTGACTAACAACAAATTCTTATTGTTTTTAGCTGTAACAGGCCTGGAATGGATACAAATATGGAATGAATTGAAACTTAAGTATGGTGGTGAGGCTTATTGCTTGAAAACACAAGTTGCTGTCATTCAAAATGAACAGTTTCTTGGCGGAGCAAAAGAATTAAAAGAACTGATCGAATCTAAATATGATTATATTTACCCTATAAAGCTAGATTATTATGTTGAGGCTAATACGTTGTTTTCCAATTATATAAAATCAACTGGTGTAAGTTTACCTTTTCTAAGTACGTAGTTCACTTCACTATGTATTTAACTGATTTACTGATCCCCAAGAATTTGATGTCTAAAATACAACACTGGGCAGTAATTCAGTAGTAGGACGACCCAAGGCAATTCTTCTTGAACGTTTTAGGGCGAGTGCGCACTGCGGCGCGTTTCCGTTAGTTCTTCCGCACTGGGCGGGGCCTACAGCAACAAAACGATGACCGCAGTGCGCGCACTTCAAAGACATTCCATACTTCACAGATTATGCGTTAGAAAAACGCACCGCAGTGCGTGCTCGCCCTTATAATATCGAGTGCGGTTTTAATTTTGCCAGTAGATACCTACTTACCTATGTATTGAAAAGCACGACAACATGAAATTAATTTTATTACCTTACGAGCTCCTTACTAAATTTCCTGTTCCGCCGACCAACCACATCGCATCGCATCACCTGCTCACGCTATTAGATAGGTACTTCGTTTCCGCTTAGCGTTCTTTCTGACTTCTTTTCTTTTTGCTCGGCTCCTCAGCTCTACCTGTGGCTCTACATTTAGAAGTTAAAGATAAATAGATAGATATAGATTCCCATGCTGATTTCGGTTACGGTGACTATTTCTGTTTTTGACGGGTATGTGGTTACGAACGATTTACGGTAGGTATAGGTACATAATTAATCATTAGGATTAATCATTATAGGATCCATGAAGACTGAAACTGACTCTAGTTTTGTTTTTCAGAGAGCTTGTGCATATCTTGAAATTGTGATCAATGGGACAGATATTGGGACGATGATATTTATGGTAAGATTAGCCTACTTACAGTTACTTATGAAAATAATAAATTACCTATGATATACCTACCTACATACAAGGTGTGTACTAATTAGTACATACCTTTACAAATGCTAACATGACCATTTTCACCATTTTTGCATGACCATTTTGTAGTAGTAACTTTACTTCCAGCTATATTCTGACATAGTGCCTCGTACTTGCGAGAATTTCCTTCGTCTCTGTAAGGAAATAAAGGGGGGCTATTCGGGAACTCCGATACATCGCATAGTGAAAGATGGCTGGATCCAGTGTGGAGGATTCGGACTCAAGGAAACAGACCTCAGCTGCGAAAACTTTATTGTACCGCATGATAGACGAGGTGTGATCGCCATGGCCAATGATGGCAGGTAAGATTATAATTTCTTAATTCATTTATGAACACGCCCTTTACTAAACTACTGCCTACTGCCAGACTTTTTACACGTGCAGTCTGTGGTTCAGGTATACGCTGAGGGCATACAACGCTCTGCTTGTCCAGTATAACAATATATTCAGGATGCTGTTGGGTCTACCACGCTTTTGTAGCGCTTCCGGGATGTTCACCGAGGCCAGGGCCGGTAGTCTCGACATTATTAACGTTGCCCTAACGATCGTTACGTTGCTCTGTGGTCTGATAAATTTTAAGGAACGGGCTCGAAGATGTGTCAGTGTCATCTGTGTGTCTTTAATAAAATCGAACTATTACCATTTGCCCGTCTCGAGGGTCGAGGGGAGCCCATTAGGACCACAGAGCATGTAATTAGTTAACGAATGTCGTAACGAAAATCGTAAAGAATGTCGAGACTGCCGGCCCTGGGTTGCTGGTTTTCAAGCCATTATACGGAAACAGTGCGCTTCGATTCTCGGTAGAATACGTGCTAGCTCCCACGGCATCCTCAGTGTATTGTGTGATAGGTGGGACAGCCCCATGCTGGCTCACTGGATACGGCTGCACACGTAGGTGTCAGCCACGTAGGTGTGGTGTGTTTTTGTGTAGTTTTACTAACATTACGACCGTTACTAACAATATCCTATGGATCTTGTAATTTGATCTGAAATAAATAAATAATTATAAACAAACCACTGTCCACTAGCTCCTAGTTTAGTGGCCAGAGCTCCGGATTTAGGAACCCGAGAACGTTAATATATAAGTCGAAGTTAATATATATGCCATTCCAAGTCTGCATAAGCATAGACTTCGAATGGCATGCAATGCGACTTTTACTACTGTCCGTTTAGGCGCTGATTGCATTTCAAATGTTTAATTAATTTAATGACACGCACTTGGCGGGTATTTTTCATCATCCAATTATGGATGATAAAAAATACTGGCCAAGTGCGTGTCGGACTACGCACCATGAAGAGTTCCGTAGTTGGATGAATTTATCCCAAGAACAAACTTATCTTTGTAGTTGAAAAAGTGTTCTTCCATACATCTGAATCGAACTTTATTTGGTGCGGGGATATCGAAATCTGCGGCCCCGCACGCGCACGGAGATGCAGATAACAACTCATGATAACGGATCCAATGTGCCGACTTAGTTCTAGGAAAATTGGCCCTAGTAACGTTGACGCGCAACGGGACTGGAATTTTTCCAAAGGAAATTACGACGCCATGTATAAACTTATTTCGGAAGAAACATGGCATGGGGTGTTCTCTGCTCGTGATGTCGACACTGCTGTAAAATATTTCTATAATACCATGTATAGGATATTTGATGAAAGTGTACCCAAAAAACACAGGTTGAAGAAGCCATGTAGGCGTTTTCCAGTTTGGTTCTCCGCAGAATTAATTAATGACATTAATTGTAAGGCTGAACTGCACCGTAAATGGAAGTCAACAAAAAATCGTGATCTGTACAATCAATTCTCTTGTCTTAGGGCCAGTATTAAAAAAAGAGTTCCTCTTGCCTACGACGAATACATTCAGCGCATTCAAAATAAACTTAAACGTGACCCCCGTGCCTTTTGGCAGCATATAAATAGCTTTAAAGTCAGAGGCGGCTTTGAACCCAGGGTAAAGTTTAATGGGGCAGAGCATGTCGGTAGTGAAGCTGCACAAGCTTTTTCCAACTTCTTTTCGACTGTATTTTTGCCGGACGCTCCTCTCCTCGATTATAGTAATCATACCTATAACAATCAGAACAATAGTTCCAATTTTGTGCATATTGATAAAATTGAAATGCTAGATATAGAACAAGCAATTAAGAAACTAAAACCTAACTCTGCTATAGGTCCTGATAATATTCCTGCTTATATCCTAAAAGGATGTAAAGAGCACATAATATCACCAGTACATCACATTTTTAATCTAGCTCTGTCCACAGGGCAGTATCCACAGCGTTGGAAGGTCTCACGAGTTCAACCTATACCCAAATCTAATGACACTTCACAAGTTGAAAACTACAGACCCATAGCTATACTATCAACCCTCCCTAAATTATTTGAATCAATATTACATAAGTTAATCAGCTACCAGATACAGCCATTTCTTTGCGATGCTCAGCACGGCTTCCGATCGAACCGATCTGTTAGTACAAACCTTCTAACGCTTGTGGATCTCATATCCCAGCACTTGGACAAAGGCATACAAGTTGATGTTGTTTATTTCGACTTCAAAAAAGCCTTTGATCGAGTGGATAATGACATTTTGCTCGCCAAGCTCTCTAACATTGGCTTCTCACCAAAGTTGCTCCAATTTTTTGCGAGTTATATGCGGGATCGTCAGCAATATGTTAGGCATGGTTGCTTTGTCTCAGAACCGTATCACACTCGGTCTGGGGTAAGCCAAGGAACGATTTTGGGACCACTATTTTTCGGAGTTATGGTGAATGACCTTGAGAAGGTTCTGAAACATACCAAGTGCTTACTTTATGCCGATGATCTTAAATTAATTTATGGCGTGGAGGAGGATGCTGACTCAACAACACTCCAAGAGGACATTAACTCAGTCTTTCAATGGAGTGTTGATAACAAGTTGCTTTTTAACATTGACAAATGCAGTATTATGTCTTTCAGTCGTACACATAAACCCAAGCATTTTCAATACTTCTTAGGAGAGGAACCGATAGCTCGTGTGAACTCTGTCAAAGATCTCGGAGTACTATTTGACACGAAGCTTACTTTTCACGAACACATGAGGGCACTTGCAGCTGATTCGTACCGGAAACTAGGCTTTGTTATTAGGAACATGCGAGACTTTACCAACCCACTGGCCATTAAACTAGTTTACATGGCCTTAGTAAGGAGTAAGCTAGAATCAGCCGCAGTGATTTGGAATCCCCATGAGAGCACTTACGCCTTACTTCTTGAGAAAGTCCAAAAGGCCTTTCTTAGATTTCTGTACAAAAAACTCTTAGGATACTACCCTTTTCTTTACCCTACAAAATTTTTACTTGGTGTACTAAATTTTAATTCTCTTGAAGTGAGGCGTAACTACTTCTTGCTTGTCTCAGCTTGCCGTATTATGCGCGGTGAGTCCGATTGTCCAGCACTTGTGGCTCAATTGATGAGGTTGTTTATTCCTGTTGTGCCCAAACACCAACTGAGGCCGCGAAGACACCCGTTATTGGCCGTACCTTCAGCACGCACAGTGTCACGAGCTAACTCGCCCCTCGTTCGGGCGCTTACGATGCTTAATGCTCTTTTGACATCAACACCGGAGTGTGACTTATTTGCAGGGAGATGGATAGATGTGTGTCGTGAATGTTTAAGATTCTGTGAGATGATGAATGAAAGATAAATAAGTAATAATTTTCTGTTTAGTTTTTGTTGATTGCATGTAACTTCTACTTTGTTTTTTATTAATTTCTCGGGTTCTATTTGTTATGTTGTTTTATTTTTAATTGTATTATTTTGTTAAATTTTGCTGTACAACGCCTTAGATTTATTTAAATCTGTTAAGTTGTATACGTATATCTTAAATAAATAAAAATAAAAAATAAAATGATAGTGCTGCACGGTGCACCTCCGTCGTCGCCGCGCGATTCGGATTTCGCGCGAAATTCGCGCGGCTTCACACTACCAGGCGCCAAGTTCGCGGAAGGGGTATAAGAAGTGGAAATAAAAATACCTACAAATGTATTTAGTTAATTTAAGTTAAAGTTGTTTTTTTCGGGAACCATTTCAGGACTTTAAGGAGGGTGAGCCAAAATTTCTAAGCCCACCTTCTGCTCTTCTGCAGGGCGGCCATCGCAACACGGCTCTTGTGAAAAGGCGCATTGTCATACAAGAGGGCTATAGATTATAAATAATGCTTCTTTGTCTCTTTTCAGTTGTGTTTTTGCAGTCGGGTTTTTTTGTTTTTTTTTTTCAACTATGTACTTAAGTACTTACTTACCTAATTTGATTTATTTCAAGCATTTTGTTTTACTTATGTATTAATAATATATTTGGAATTGACTCATTAGTTCATTACCTACCTGAGTACTTACTAGCTTTTATTTGATACCAATATTGTTGAAATTTGTTTTAAATAACCTTCCCCCGCCCTTTTTTGGACTTTCAGATGCAATAAATAATATATGGCGACACTCCCACAATTAAAACGAATCTACCGACACCTGAGGGGCAATTCCCGTATTTTTAACAACGTTCGCAATCTCATCTCAGTCTCAATATGTCAAACATTGTATAGAGTTTACCTACATTTTTGACAGTCGATTGTCGCTGGCATGAGATTGCGACTAGAATTTTTAACGTTTTTAGGTATAGTCCGGTCAATTTAGACCAAAAAATGAGAGTGAAGTTACATAAAGTCCCAACAAGCTGAATTTCAGTGAAATTGTTCAAAATATAATTATAAACAATGTCTAGAAGTTCCCCATCATTCCCCTGTAAGGAAAAAAAATTATTCAAGGTCAAAGGTCAAAAAAATGAGCTTTTCGCGATTTTCAGCAAAACGGTAAGTTTTATCATAAAAGTACCTCAGACAAAAATTGTAGATCATAAAATTATCAATAAAAATGTATTAATACTTTTTTCTTACGAGCCACCGTTTCTGAGATATAACGATTCATAAAGTTATAAAAGTTGTTATCGTCATAATACAGGGTGGCCGGAACATTGACGTCCAAAAATAAAATTTCGGTCCCTCGTATCGTGGGGTATTCGAATCACCCCCATGTATGTTCCGCGACTTTTCATAGTTTTCGAGTTATGAATTTTTTTCTGAATGTTTGAAAATTTTCGACCTGACCAACCTAAAAAAATTCTAAAAAAAAAGTAGAGCGTTTTATCGAGTTTCTTTTTTTGCAACTGAATTTTCATAAGTAGTACTTTTATGCATAAAATAATCAGCTTCGTAACTATGATGAAAGTTATGAAAATGTTGATCTAAAGTGAAAAATTTACGTTCGGTAAATTATGACTTAAATTTTCAACTTCAAATTAAAAATCTAAACAGGTGACTTCATGGTTCTCAAGTAGGCTTCAAGAATGCGCCAGACTCTCAGCTTTCATAATCATTAAAAAACGTAGGACTTAATGGGGCTAACTTTGGCCTTAATCGGCCTTCAAAGACTGCGAGGTGGAAAATTCTTAAAATTAGCTATCTGATTAATATATTTTTTTTTCCATTTTCTCGCTCCTAAGGTTATTTAGTTTGCTAACCAAAAATGACTGCAGGAAAGCTAAGATTTAAACACGGAGATTTTTTAAAATGTTAGTTTAATGAATTTTGCGCGATCCGTTCTCGTGGACTATGGGTTGTAAACGAGGGTGCAACTCTTTTACCTGCAATAACAATCCACTCGAAGTGAGAGCTTCGACATTTCAACATCGCTTCAGCGTTAACTTGTGGTCTGGTATCCTCAATGGCGAACTAATTGGTCCGTTTGAACTGCCGTCCAGACTTGATGGAGAAACATACAAAAACTTTTTGGAAAATGAACTTCCATTGTTGCTGGCAGATGTGAATCTCGAACTCAGACGAACCATGGTGTTGCAAAATGACGGCGCCCCGTGTCACTATGCAACCCAGGTCCGAAATTACTTAGATGAAACATACCCCAACAGATGGATCGGACGCAGCGGACCAATTAGGTGGCCTCCACGCTCACCTGATCTCAACCCCATCGATTTCTTTATTTGGGGCTATTACAAGGAAATAGCATACGCCCGAGACTGTTCAAGTGAACAAGAGCTGAGGCAGTTGATTGCAGAAGCTGAACGTGTTGTGAGAGAGAACAGAGACGCTTTTAGACGATTGCCAGACAATTTCTTACGTAGGTGTAGAATGTGTATTGCTGCTGGTGGTGGCCACTTTGAAAACCTTTTGTAAATGTTAAAAATAAATTAAGTACTTTTTTCACATTATCATCTGTGTTTTATTCAAAACCACTTTTTACGTAAAACTTTTCTTACCCAACTCTGAAACTATTTGTTGGTTAGTTTTCAGTATTCTTATCATTAATTAACCTTAGGAACGAGAAAATAGCCAAAAAAAAATAATTACTCAGATGGGTAATTTTAAGAATTTTTCCACCTCGCTGTCTTTGAAGGCCGATTTTAAACAAAGTAGCCCCATTAAGTACTTCATTTTTTTTATGATTATGAAAGCTGAGAGTCTGGCGCATTCTTGAAGCCTACTTAGGAATTATGAAGTCACCTGTTAAGATTTTTAATTTAAAGTTGAAAATTTGAGTCATAATTTACCGAACGTAAATTTTTCACTTTAGATCAACATTTTCATAACTTTCATCACAGTTACGAAGCTGATTATTTTATGCATAAAAGTACTACTTATGAAAATTCAGTTGCAAAAAAAGAAACTCGATAAAACCCTCTACTTTTTTTTTTAGAATTTTTTTAGGTTGGTCAGGTCGAAAATTTTCAAACATTCAGAAAAAAATTCATAACTCGAAAACTATGAAAAGTCGCGGAACATACATGGGGGTGATTCGAATACCCCACGATACGAGGGACCGAAATTTTATTTTTGGACGTCAATGTTCCGGCCACCCTGTATACATGAGTACGCCACGTATATACATCTAGAGTTGTTATATTAAAAAAAAAAAAAAAAAAAGTAGCTGAAGTTTTTAAAAAGAGTAATTCAACTCAACAAGAAGTTATTACCAACGGCATCCGCTTTCTTCTTTCTATGTACGGAGCTCCTAAAAAAACTACCTGTTTAAATAAGCATCGATATGCATGTTTCGTTAAAAATACTAAAAATAAAAAACAAGTTCAATTAGCTTGTCTTCCTCCAACCTCAGTTGCTGCTCACCAACATCTTTTTCGAGTATATTACCAAGTTCAAGTGTGGCTTGGTTATCAGCTAGACCCTACAGACTGGGGTTGGAAGTTGGTCAACAATATATTAGAGCCAGTTCAAACTTTACTTCCACCTGCACCGGAAAACTGCTGAACACTATTTTTTGCAACTGCAAAAAGGGATGCAGTGCTAAATGTGGTTGCAAAAAAGTCGGACTGTCTTGTTCTTTGTCATGCACAAATTGTAAAGGCCGGTCGTGCTCTAATATTGAATCACAAACAATGGAGGATTCGTTTGACTCCGACGAAGTATCATGCGATACATCGCTATTGACGCAATTTACTTGCATCCAAAATGAAGATGAAGAAGAAGCAGGAGAAGAAGAACAAGAAGAAGATCAAGAAGAAGAACAAGAATTTGAAACTTACGAATAATACGAATAAATTTCAACACTTTTTTTTAATTTACATCGCTTTTATCTTTCCCAATCTTTGAAAATTTCCGTTATTATGCAATAGTTTTACATTAAACAGGATCACAACTGACCCGTGGAGTAGGCCACTGGGGAAACCACGTTAAAAAAACAAGCTAAGTACACTACCTCATAGGTGGCGTGGAAACGTGTGCATATTATGACGATAACAACTTTTATAACTTTTTGAATCGTTATATCTCAGAAACGGTGGCTCGTAAGAAAAAAGTATTAATACATTTTTATTGATAATTTTATGATCTACAATTTCTGTCTGAGGTACTTTTATGATAAAACTTACCGTTTTGCTGAAAATCGCGAAAAAATCATTTTTTTTACCTTTGACCTTGAATAAAATTTTTTCCTTACAGGGGAATGATGGGGAACTTCTAGACATTGTTTATAATTATGTTTTGAACAATTTCACAGAAATTCAGCTTGTTGGGACTTTATGTAACCTCGAATGTCTAAATTGACCGGACTAGTACGAGAATTGGCGCTCAGATATTAAGTACTATGTTAAAATCCATCAAGCCATTTAGGCTACAGGAGGTCACAATAGAAGGGACATACATACATACTCAAATACAAACCTTAACCTCCTTCTGGGGCAGTCGGGTAAAAAGTCCAAGATAGATGAATGATAGATGTTGTTAATTTCAGACATGTTGTTTGCTCAACACAATTCTTCGTTTTATTGCAACCACAAGACTGGATGGCATTCAGATATGTGGCGTTTGGTCAACTCATTAGCGGTGAAGAAACTCTGAAGAAGATAGAACAGGTACCGGCGTGGCACGAGTCACCGAAAGAGGATATTATCATTGCTAAGGCCGGCATTTTAAACTTGGAGTGCCAAGATATTACAGTTAACAAAGGAACTAATAAATACATAGAGGGCCACATTGAAAATCTCATAACCATAGGGGAGATCTTTTACGAAGTAGGTTATTTAGATACACTACAAATGTACCTACCTACTTACAGGCAATATAATTTTATTTTCTCTGAATGTTACATTTCAGGAATTGCTAGACAAGGTGTTTTTAGAAGCCCAATTTAGAAATTTACAACGAATACAAGCTGAAATGATTTTGGGTGAAGGTGAGATCGCTCCTGAGGAAGTTGCCCAAAATATACGTACAACACAAAGGTTAGTGAATACTCTAGAATGCTAGATAGCTATGCACGTTGCATTTGACATGTGCTTCTTTGTAACATCCCTAGTAGCATAATACAGGGTAGAAGGGGGACATCGACGCGCAAACGGTTACCACGTATTCAGTACATCATTCTGAGCTCCCCTACATAGAAATTTTTCATCAGTTATTAAAATAAAAATCTGCAGTTTCCTACAATAGGTAGTGCAATACACGGTGAAAATGTATGGAACAGCATTTTTAGGGTTCCGTACCAAAATGGTAAAAAAGGAACCCTTATGGTCTCACTCAGTCTGTCTGTCTGTCTGTCTGTCACAGCTGGATATCTCAAGAACTACTAATGCTATCAACTTGAAATTTAGAACAGTTTTAAATGACGTTTACCCAACTATTTTGCAAATAAGAAAGAAATAAAAATATTTATGTTTTTTTTGCAACAGGGACTGAAAGGGGGTCTTAAAAATTCAAAGTTTGGCGACTAGGTCATGTGGGGTATCATATTATTATGAAAGAGCGTTGTTTGCACATTCTCAAACATTTTTAAAAATTTTTTTTAGACCACATAGTTTTCGACTTTTGATGAAAAATGTAAAAAAAAATACAGTTCCCCCCCCCCTCTCCGAAGTTTGCAAAGAGAAAAATCTGAAATTATTCTATGTGATAGAAGTTTATGTAAAGATTACAGGAAAAATAAAACGATGTTTCTAAATAGCACACCTTTTTCAGAAATCGGAACGGAACCCTCGGTGCGCGAGTCCGACTCGCTCTTGACCGGTTTTTTTTTCAATACCTAACCGATAAAAAAATTCTCTAAAGGAGGGCTCAGAATGATGTCTACTGAATACGTGGTAACCGTTTTCGCGTTGATGTCCCTTCCACCGCGTATTGTGCTAGTAGGCCTGCCTCAATAAATAAAAACCGGTCAAGAGCGAGTCGGACTCGCGCACCGAGGGTTCCGTTCCGATTTCTGAAAAAGTGTGCTATATAGAGACATCATTTTATTTTTCCTGTAATCTTTACATAAACTTCTATCACACAGAATAATTTCAGATTTTTCTCTTCGCAAACTTCGGAGATAAGGGGGGGAACGGTATTTTTTTTTACATTTTTCATCAAAAGTCGAAAACTATGCGGCCTAAAAAAAATAAAAAAATGTTTAAGAATGTGCAAACAGCGCTCTTTTATGATACCCCACATGCCCACTTTGATTTTTTAAGACCCCCTTTCAGCACCTGTTACAAAAAAAATATAAATATTTTTATTTCTTTCTTATTTGCAAAATAGTTGGGTAAACGTCATATAAAACTGTTCCAAATTTCAAGTTGATAGCATGAGTAGTTCTTGAGATATCCAGCTGTGACAGACAGACAGACAGACACACAGACTGAGTGACACCATAAGGGTTCCTTTTTTACCATTTTGGTACGGAACCCTAAAAAGAAGTCGCATTATAGCGAAACGGGGTTTCTTTTTAGGGTTGCGTACCAAAATGAAGGAACCGTTACGGTGCGACTCAGTCTGTCTGTCCGTCTGTCACAGCTGGATATCTGAAGAACGACTAATGCTATCAACTTGAAATTTGGAACACTTAAGATGACGTTTGGCCACCTATTTTGTAGATAAGATTTTTTTTTTTTGCAACAGAGACTGAAAGGGGATCCTAATAATTTAAAGTGGGGCTACTATGGCGTGTGGGGTATCATATGAAAAAGCGCTGTTTGTACATTCTCAAACATTTTTTTTTTCTTTTTTTTAAATTAAATTAAATTAAATGATTTTTATTTCGGAATAAGTAATCCATATAGGAGATTTTAGGCTGCATAGTTTTCGACTTTTTAATATTTTTCATCAAAAGTCGAAAACTATGCGGCCTAAATACCCTTATCTCCGAAGTTCGCATAGAGAAAAATCTGAAGGAGAAGTTTAGGTGATAGAAGTTTATGTAAAGATTACAGGAAAAATAAAACGATGTCTCTAAATTGCACACTTTTCAGAAATCGGAACGGAACCTTCGAGGCGCGAGTCCGACTCGCTCTTGACCGGTTTTTATTTATTGATGGTCGTACATCATCCGTGACGATATGGTTAAGGCGCGCAGTATTGTGTTCCTCACACGGTCCGAAGATTGAACCCCCAGGATACTGCGCTCCATGGCTCGCTGGCAAACCTCGATGTTGGACAGGTCCAAGCTCAAGATTTACCAATGTCGAAGACTTTGGGGTTCTGCTGAGTTTCTGTGTATGTACAGTCAGCTTCACGATGTGGGCTTCCCTTGGAAGCACCGCCACCGGTCGGGTATCCACATCGTGAAGCTGACTGTACCTACATCAGTAAGTATTTACCACAATAAATAAATAAACGTGAGTGGTTTTACTATTATTCAGATTCATGCGGAAAAAAGAAGAAATAGATAAACAAATAGAAAAAGCTCAGAGTGATCGTAGCGGAAAAGCGACACCAGCTGTTGCTGTTGAAAAGGCCGAAAACAATGATTTTGACGTAGAAGAATATGAGTACGTGCCTGAAGAATGCTCTTATCAGCACGTGTCTGCGGTGGCGAGTGGGAACCTGGTCGCCAAGCCTGAGAAGCCCTTCTATTTACCTTTAACAGACGTGCCCTACCCTGGTGAGGTTAGCTCGGAATTCGATCTTAAAAGGTTTGTTTTCATTATAGTTCTCTTCTTTAGGGTATTTGCGTATTATATTAGCACGCTATTAGTTACATACATTGCATGGTTCGTGGCGGTTTCTTTATTTTCTTTATCAGACATATAAACATTCATGCATTTTAGATTTCAGGCATTTTGGGGCATAAGACACTTTGAGTTTCAGATGGTGTGAAAAGATGGAAATTTAACATTAAGTCCAAACCCCCCGGACCGGTTCGTGGTAGAGGTCCCTACATATTGTTTATTGATTGTGATAATAATACAAATTATTTTAATCTTCAGATTGCTGCAAGGGGACTATTGCCTCGAAAGCGATTTAGATGGATTAGCTGGTATGAAAAAGACGACTGATCAGGGCAGACTAATTTTTCGTTCGGAAATACTCGCAGAGATGTTTGATGTACAACCTCTAGAAACTGAATCATCGGGTATTATAAATTATGAGGGCGCAAATACACATGCCTGTAGCTGGTACAAAACTATGCAAGTAGCTGGCATGCCATTGTGAGATTGACCAATCAGAAGTTGTTACGCCAGCTGCTTGCATAGTTTTGTACTACCTACTTACGCATGTATATTTTCACCCTTAGTTATTGCTATTATAAAGTTAGTCTTGTAACTTGCGTTGGTATCTTCTTTCTATCTATGGTAGGTATTTATAAAAATAAAAAAAAATAAAAAAGCCTTTATTTATTCCATTGGCATTTACTTACATTCGTACAGAAATGGATGTCGATATTGTTAGTCCAATATACATGCCAAGTGGACCCCTCTTCGGGTGAAGGCCTCCTCCAGAGCTTGCCACTCGTCGCGATTCCTTGCGAGGATGGACCAATTTTGGGTTCCGACGGTCTCTATCTCGTCCTTCCACCTTGTCTTTGGTCTTCCTCTGCATCTTTGCCCCTGAGGTCCTCTCCACATAATCACGGTCTTCGTCCACCTGTTGTCAGTGTAGCGAGCCACGTGACCCGCCCACCTCCATTTCAGACCACGCGCGAAGGACAAGGCATCTATTACACCAGTCTGTTTTCTTATTGCCGCGTGACGGACTCTGTCTTTCGATTTTATTTTTAGTGAGCTACGTTCTAAGGCTCTTTGCCATGATGTTATCTTTCTGTTGGTTGTTGAATCAAATATCCAAGTTTGACAGCCATATGTGAGACAGGTTAAGAGGCATGAATCCATTACTTTCTTTTTTAATTTTAAGTCCATGTTAGACTTCATAACTTCTTTATAGCCCCAGAAAATTTTCCATATGATTGAGATACGCCTGTCTATTTCTTCAATGTTGATACTTTTGCGAAAGGATACCTGTTTGCCTTAGTACTTAGATACATTCATCAACGTACTCTATGATCTTATTATTTATTTGAATTGGAGTTCTGTGGTGGTTAGACATGATCTTCGTTTTTGAGATGTTCATTTCGAGGCCGACGCTTGTGCTTGCGTTATCAAGTTCTGACATCATGCATTGGAGCTCTGCGGAGCTCTGCGGAGCTCTCTGAGAACAGCACAATGTCGTTTGCGAAGCATAGATGGTGAAGACGCTCATTATCGATTTTTAATCCCTTTTTGTCCCAAGATAGATTTTTCATAGCGTTTTGGAGGACTGGTATGAATAATTTAGGTGACAGGGGATCGCCCTGTCTAACTCCTCTGTTTATTTCAATTTTTTGTCCTGAACGTTCTAGTTTGATTGTGCTAGTACTGTTTTCGTAGATGTATTTAATGATTCTGATATATTTGCTGGTATTTACCATTGGAAAATACTAACTGACGTTGTTTTTATTTACAGATACAATTTTAGATTCTGAAGATGAGAGAGAAATCAAGCAATATCTACAGTACAGAAAACTAATTTATGTAGTATCTAGCTATGAGTAACATTGTTTGTACAATTTATTTAGGTATAGTCACAGGTATAGTCGACCGCACGTCTGTAGTAACCCTTTGACTTTGAGCTGGGGGCTAAATCGGCCACATTGGCAGAATCATAATAGGATAATAGGTCAATAGGTCACAGGGTAATAGGTAGGTAGGTAGGGTAGGTAGGTAGGTAGGTAGCTACCTACCTACCTAGGTAGGTGGGGTAGGTAGGTAGCGGGTAGGTGGGTAGGTGGGTGGGGGATGAATCAATATTTGAAATCGTAAAACTGTCACAAACTGACAATTCATAAATTATCTGCGTACAATTCATAGCACGCATTTTATCTGTTTGACAGTTTTGTATGGAGATTCGTAAAATGGTCCACAAATTATGAATTGCTATATTGAAGTTTAATGTCAAATAGCACAATCATAATAAATTGCTGGGAATTCAGGAAATGAATCGCTTTTAGAGGAATTGCTTAATGTGGCTGTTTTAACGCTCTTACAGACAGAGGCGATATCGCGTCGCGAGGCGATATTGCGATATTATATCCGTAGAACAATTTCTATGGAATCGCGCGCGACCATTCACACAGCAGCGATTATCGCCCCGCGACACAGATATATCGCGTCACGTAATGCGTTAATTTTGCGATATATATATCGCCGCGATACCATACAAAATGTTCCTTTTTGTATGGTATCGCGGCGTTATCGCGGCGATATCGCATAGTGATATTATCGCCACGCGATATCGCCCGCTATTTTAACCTAACCTAACTTAAGACAGGTTTGATTCTCCGGTCCGTCGAAAAAAAAAACCCAACCAACCAAACCTAAGTACCTAATTGAACGCATTTTTTTCCTGCCGCAAATTTTTACGTGCGTCCGTGGTCTGTAACGAACACCACACGATGGGGTGGTAGGGTGGTGGGTGGTGGTAGGTACCTAAACTTGACTACACAACACAGAAAAAATACTAGTAGGTACTACGTTCGTAACACAAGCAGTTAGGACCCTTCGGACGTGCTATTTATTACGAAGTATTTATTTAAAAATCAAGATTTTATTATTATCTTAGTTACCTTTATTAAATAAATTTTATTTTTTACGGATTTCTTTAGTTTCCAATTTACTTATGTGATTTCGGAAAAATAACTTTAATTTCTACACGTAAAAGCATTATTATGTAGTGTACACACGGCTACACGTCAAGCTAGTCATTTCCAGTTTTTAATGACCTCTCATTGTAAGGAAATCTTATACAATGCGAGATCAGCTTATACTGGAAATTATAGCTTGATCTGTAGCCGTGCGTTCAAGACGGCTGCAGCAAGTTTTTATAGCCTTGTACGAGAAGGTAACTACCTACTCACAAAAAGGGCTAGTAAGATGATTTCAAAATTATAAGTAAGTAGGTAACTTACTTATAATTTTGAAATCATTTTAATTTACTCAACAATGACACAAAATTTATATACAACGTGTAACGTTAAATGCGCAAAACCTCTTAAGGGGTCATTGTACTCATCATTATGAACAACTTTTACTATGAGACTAAACCTGAAATCGCGAAAAAAAATCAGCTGTTCAGTACATTTTGACGAATTATGCGAACATAAATGTACTGAACAGCTGATTTTTTTTCGCGATTTCAGGTTTGGTCCCATAGTAAAAGTTGATCATAATGATGAGTACAATTGTGGCGGCATCTACATCGCCACATATGAACTACGCATCAATGACATGACGTCACGCAAACCTGCATCGCGCAATTAGAGTTTACCACGCGACTAGCATATACAGGGTGTAAGGGACAGCCCTCCGCAAACTAACAGGGTGCATTCAGCTCCTAATTTTGAATCATATTCCACCGGAAATTTTCTCAGGAAAATTTTAATTTTTTCAAATTTTTTTTCAGTTACATTTTCATTATTTCAATGTAAAATTGCATTTTGTGTTCGCAGCACCCTATTTATGTAAAAAAACTGCAAAAAAAAAACAGCAAAAACAAAAAACCAGCAATGGATGTTGAAATACTCTAACCAACGACGCGTGAAATCAGCTGTTCACTTTCTGCCTAGCTTCAGAGTTCATCGAACTCACCGCATACCTATTACCTACCCCTCCCAACCAGTAATAGACGCTCCGATTTGTGCACAAAAACACAAACAAATCTGGTTTATTGGATTCCCTTAACGTTCCTGAAAAAATTTCATGTACCGGTCATCTTAGTATGACATACTGAATTCACCCTATCAGTTTGCGGAGGGCTGTCCCTTACACCCTGTATACAACGTCCCGACATCAACCGTTAGGCAGTTGCCCACAAGACACAACACCCGTCTGGTCGGAGGATCCTCCCTTTTCAATGGAGGATGAGTGAACTTTACACCCTGTTCCTCATGCCTCCATACAATGACCCCTTAAGAGGTTTTGCGCATTTAACGTTACACACAAAATCTTCAAACAAAAACGTTCGTAAAACTTGGTTATCTTCCGTAGTACGCTAATTACTTAGTTGCAAAGATATTCATAACTATACATAATATCCATTCCAACGAGGTGTTTTTTTCTATGAAGCCTTATCGCTGTGGAATGCGCTTCTATTGTTCAAGCGGCCAGATGTTTTTAGCTCCGTAGTTTCCGCGTTCGGCTCGAATACGACCATATGATGATGACTATAAGGTTCACTTTAACTTGTTCGGGATTTGAATAAAGGAAAGACGTGTGTTCGACGACAAGAACGCGCGCTCGCGTGTAGTGCGCGTGCTGCGGCGCGTTATTGCGTGGCGATTATATCGCCAGGCGATAACGCGCCGCGCTGGTGTAAAAGGTGTTGCGACGCGATAATATCGCAATATCGCTATGCGACCGTCGTCGCGACGCGATATCGCCTCTGTCTGTAAGAGCCTTTACGGAGTTTCACTAGAAAAAACCAGCGTATACCTAGGTACTGGTTATGATACCACCAGAGACTTATAAAAAAGATGGACTCCGCGCCACGCATATCGAAAGTGAAGCACCCTACCGATCTATGTGTGCGTGATTTCAGTACCTACCTGCAAAGACGCCGTCGCTCGTGTCACGTAATGGCGGCCGGTCGGCATACTATGATGTAAATGAGTGCTCGAGGCGTGTTTGTACAAACGGTCCCGGCATACTTACTGTGCTTCACTTTCGATATGCGCAGCGCGGAGTCCATCTTTTTTTATAAGTCTATGGATACCACTGCCACTGCTACGTACGGCCTAGTGTAGGTACCTAATTTTATTACCAACCTCTTGACAAAAAAAAACTAGAAGTTGTCTAGTTTTTTTTGGTCGGACTGAATATTAATTTGTACCTTAGAATAATGTCCAGATTCCATATTCATTATACAAAACGTAACGTATTAACGTGAAGGCAATTTTTATACGTGTGTATAGTACGAGTGAGTGAGCACTCACGCTAATATAAAAGGAACTTTGAAAGTAAATTGTAAAGAATAAAAGAAGACAAAGAAAAAAGTGTGAATTTAGAGTCGATAGTGACGTTAAAATGTAAATCCAAGATGGCGGCAGCGAAAATTTTCAAATTTTTTAACATGCGTATCGATTTCATGGTTTAAACTTTAAATTATTCTATGTGATAGAAGTTTATGTAAAAAATACAGGAAAAATAAAACGATGTCTCTAAATAGCACACTTTCAAAAATCGGAACGAAACCCTCGGTGCGCGAGTCCGACTCGCTCTTGACCGGTTTTTTTTAAATTAAAACACGCTGTTAAATGCGGCGAACGTTCCTTGGCGTGTGGCACGAGGCGGGGATCGAACGACGCCGCGCCGCCGCCAGTATTAGCGGCATAGAGGAATCAATTAAATCTATCATCCAAAAATATCTTCTAAATTTAAATTACAATGACACGGAATCCTTACTTATAATTCCTAAATAACTTCTCCGTTCTGCCTGCAGTGAATCAAGAGCAGTCAAAGCTCACTCATCCATACCGCGCATACATATATATTTACATAATCCCACAAACACGGATGCGCGCAACCATACTCTCACTCACTACAAACACAACACACGCACACACACACCCTAACACACTCACAACACACACACGCACTCACACATACACACACAATCTATGTATATCCATACTTCCATACTAATATTATAAATTCGAAAGTAACTCTGTCTGTCTGTCTGTCTGTCTGTCTGTCTGTCTGTCTGTTACCTTTTCACGCCTAAACCACTGAACGGATTTCGATAAAATTTGGCAAGGCTATAGATGGTATCCTGGGGACGGACATAGGCTACTTTTTTTTTAAAAAATAATCCTACAGGGGGTGATATAGGGGATGAAAGTTTGTATGGGAAACTCAGTATTTCTTAAGTTAGGGATGTGAAAATTAAAATGTATGCTTTTGATAGGAAATAAAGAAATATGCGGTTCAGCGTTTTAAAATCAACCCCTATTTTACCCCCTTAGGGGATGATTTTTCAAAAACGCTGAACCGCATATTTCTTTATTTCCTATCAAAAGCATACATAAGGGGGTAAAATATAGTAAATAGGGGTTGATTTTAAAATTTACAAAACTGCACGGATTTCGACAAAATTTGGCAAGGCTTTATATAGCATCCTGGGGAGGGACATAGGATACTATTTTTTTCAAAAATAATACTACAGGGGGTGATATAGGGGATGAAAGTTTGTACGGAAAACGCAGTATTTCTCACAAAAGGAAATTAAGAAATATGAGGTTCAGCGTTTTTGAAAAATCATCCCCTAAGGGGTTAAAATAGGGGTTGATTTTAAAATTTACAAAACTGCACGGATTTCGATAAAATTTGGCAAGGCTATGTAGCATCCTGGGGAAGGACATAGGCTACTTTTTGTCTTAAAAAATAATCCTACAGGGGGTGATATAGGGAATGAAAGTTTGTATGGGAAACTCAGTATTTATAAAATGTATGCTTTTGTAGGAAATAAAGAAATATATAGCATCGGGGGTGATATAGGGGATGAAAGTTTGTAAGTGAAACCCAGTATTTCTTAAGTTAGGGATAACAAATTTAAGCTATTGATAGGAAATTAGGAAATATGCGGTTCAGCGTTTTTGAAAAATCATCTCCTAAAGGGGTAAAATAGGGGTTGATTTTAAAATTTACAAAACTGCACGGTTGTCGATAAAATTTGGCAAGGCTTTATATAGCCTCCTGGGGAAGGACATAGGCTACTTTTTGTCTTAAAAAATAATCCTACAGGGGGTGATACAGGGGATGAAAATTTCTATGGGAAACTCAGTATTTCTTAAGTTAGGGATGTGAAAATTAAAATGTATGCTTTTGATAGGAAATAAAGAAATATGCGATTCAGCGTTTTTGAAAAATCATCCCCTAAGGGGTTACAATAGGGGTTGATTTTAAAATTTACAAAACTGCACGGATTTCGACAAAATTTGGCAAGGCTTTATATAGCATCCTGGGAAAGGACATAGGATACTTTCAAAAACATTACTACAGGGGATGAAAGTTTGTAAGGGAAACCCAGTATTTCTTAAGTTAGGGATAACAAATTTATGCTATTGGTAGGAAATTAAGAAACATGCGGTTCAGCGTTTTTGAAAAATCATCCCCTAAGGGGGTAAAATAGGGGTTGATTTTAAAATTTACAAAACTGCACGGATGTCAATAAAAATTGGCAAGGCTTTATACAACGTGTAATGCTAAATGCGCAAAACCTCTTAAGGGGTCATTGTACTCATCATTATGAACAACTTTTACTATGGGACCAAACCTTAAATCGCGAAAAAACAACAGCTGTTCAGTACATTTATGTTCGCATAATTCGTCAAAATGTACTGAACAGCTGATTTTTTTTTCGCGATTTCAGGTTTGGTCCCATAGTAAAAGTTGTTCATAATGATGAGTACAATGACCCCTTAAGAGGTTTTGCGCATTTAGCATTACACGTTGTATAGCATCCTGGGGAAGGACATAGGCTACTTTTTGTCTCAAAAAATAATCCTACAGAGGGTGATATAGGGGATGAAAGTTTGTATGGGAAACCCAGCATTTCTTAAGTTAGGGATATGAAAATTCAAATCTATGCTTTTGGTAGGAAATAAAGAAATATATGGTACAGCGTTTTTGAGGGGGTACAATAGGGGTTGACAAATTTTTGTGTATCTACCTCTTTTTAAGAGATTTAAGGGATTGGAAATGTAGTCATAGTTCGAATCTTGAGGTAACATTTAGTATTTATTTCATTCGACGTTTTTACGACGAAATTATTTGAACGAGTGGACACTCGGACAAAAGTTATTTGTTATTAGAGCGTGACTGGCATAGTAAATTTTAAGTAATTGACAAAGTCCCCCGCCGCGTAAGTCTGTCTGTTTGAATACGATAATGTCAAAAAGTACCGAACGGATTTTCATACGGTTTTCTCCAATAAACGGAGTGATTCAGTGTAATTCATTATGGTTTTGTGTAAATTGGCTGAAATATGACGACGACTGTTAAAGATCTCGGAAAAAACTCATGCCGACTGGTAGCTTTATGCCTACTATACACGGTAACGATATATCGTAGCGATTTGAGTTTGCACAGTTATATCGGACGGCCCTATGTTTTCCACATGTACGTTCCCATGGGATATTTTCCGACATCCACGCGGGCGAAGCCGCGGGCAAAAGCTAGTTAATAAATAAATTGTACCAACTTACTCGCCGCGGGAGGAAGACCTGGAGTCCTGAAATACAGGGCTGCCCTAGTTTAGGCTCCAGTCCACTCCTACTTTAATAATGTCTGTACTGTTTTGATTAGTGTGGAAAATAAATGCATTTTTACTTTTACTTTACTTTAATTAACGGTGGCCTACTAGGAATCTGGACATTCTATAATCTAAGATTTGTACCTACTTTACCTGTAATTACATAGCTCCATGTTTTCGAATTACCGTCACACCACAGAGAAACCGGAGGCGAAGCTTCTATCTACTTTTTATACTGCCGCGCTTCGTGGTTGCGCACATATCATTAGGTACTGCGCGTTTGTATGAAGCTTTTCTCTGTTGGGTTTCCTGCAGTCCAGCTGTCGCGTCGAGAGAATGCATTCGTGGCACCTGTCAGTTTTATAATAACGAATATTTGTTTTACGAATTTGATCCTTATTACTACCAGAAATTGTCCAACTGACAGGTGTCAGGATCAGGAACTCATTCTCTCGACGGCCGAACTATAATCGTTGCGCTGCTGATCGCCATCACCTGTCACTCAAAAGTTTTGAAAAGCTTTTTTGGAATTGCATCGAGTTTTCGTACCCATAGTAATAACTTATTAAGTAAGAACCCACTTCCATGATTTTAACCATTATTAAAAAGGAAGATACGGTACGCTCTAATGTCACGTAAATATTATAAGACAAGAAATAATTATATATTTTCATCACGAGTTCGTATTTCCGATATCCGATAGACGACGATTGGAATTTCCGAAGTGCATACTTTTTCTGGGAGATCTGTAGCTATGTAGATATATTCTTTTATTTGTAAAATGTAATTATATATACAACGTGTAACGTTAAATGCGCAAAACCTCTTAGAGCGCCGTCACATTACGTCGCAAGTAGTGCGGCAGCAGCGCGACAGACGCGCTGTTCACAGGCGGCTAATTCTATACTAAAAAGTAGATGTAAAAATGTAGATAATGGTGCCGATTCTGTTGTGCACAAACTAAACTTAATTTAGGCTATTGCTAACTTTTTCTTTCTATTAAAACAAGAAAGAGACGGACGTAAATTAGAGCTGTCAAATTTAGTTGAACTACTATTCCCATAGAGATTTAGACGACACGTAAAAACATGTCGACTAAAAACACGGTGAAGCGCAAGGCGTAAACTAGTTTGACATTTCTAACTTAGTTCATAGCTATAGCCGTCCTTTTCTCGCGCTGCCTGTTAGTAAAAGATAGCGATTCTCTAATTTTGGTTTAGTTATTGAACAAGAGAATCGGCACCAATAATAATAATATTATAATATTTTATGTAGCAGCGCGGCTGCCGCGCTGCTTGCGACAAAATGTGAAGGCGGCCTTAAGGCATCATTGTACTCATCATTATGAACAACTTTTACTATGGGACCAAACCTGAAATCGCGAAAAAAAAAATCAGCTGTTCAGTACATTTTGACGAGTTATGCGAACATGAATTTCAGCTGATTTTTTTTTCGCGATTTCAGGTTTGGTCCCATAGTAAAAGTTGTTAATAATGATGAGTACAATGACCCCTTAAGAGGTTTTGCGCATTTAACGTTACACGTCGTATATCGGTAATTATTTTTTCTAGAGATAATGTGGATCTTGTGAGTTTTGCGGGCGGAGTCATAAAGAAAATAGCTGAAAGTACTAACTTATTGGAAGTCCAAAAAGTGTAAGATTCTTTCCAAATTATTGCCGTTTCTTTCCCGCCGTGCTCAAACTTAACAAAGTCCTTTTTCTAGGTCTGATTTGGTTACCGACGAGGCTCTGCGAAAGTACAGGTAGGTATTGTATTCTAGCGATGCGATGATTTTCATGTTTAAGTAAGTACTTACGAACATACGTACTTATGAAGAATGATTGTTTTGTCTCAATCATAAATGTTTCGATTTTTAGAATGGCTGAAGAGGAATACCGACGTTCACATGACAAGTAAGTTTTACTTGAAATCTGGCTTCTAGCCTTAATTCAATATTGAAATGTAGGTAAGTTTCAATTTCTGGATTCTAATAAGTAGGTGGTGGGTACCTATCATTAGGTAAGTAAGTGGTATGTAAACAACAAAATTGATACAAATTGTCGTTCTCGCTCGATATCTTACTTAGTCTATATTTAGTTTTTTTTTGTAGTACCTAGTAGTTTTTTGGGTTCCGTATCAATATGGTAAAAAGGAACCCTTATGGTGCGACTCAGTCTGTCTGTCTGTCTGTCTGTCACATCTATAACTTGAAATTTGGAAAAGTTTTAGATAACGTTTGCCCAACTATTTTGCAAATAAGAAAGAAATAAAAATATATGTGAGTAAGTACCTACATTTTCTTGCAACAGGAACTGAAAGGGGGTCTTAAAAATTCAAAGTGGCCCTAGGGCATGTGGGGTATCATATGAATGAGCGCTGTTTGTACATTCTCATACCTTTTTTTATTTTTCTAGGCCGTATAGTTTTCGACTTTTGATGAAAAATGTAAAAAAAATACCGTTAAATACCCTCCCCATAACTCCGAAGTTTGCATAGAGAAAAATATGAAATTATGAAAACGACACCATGGCTGGGTGCGTTCAATGCCTCTATTCACAACTCTCTATTTGGAGGTGAATGTTTTTTTTTAATCTCGGCAAAGAGATAGGTATGCGTCTTTACGGGCGGCGTTAATATTTTTTGAATATTTAAATAATGTTTATATTTATAGAATATCATCAAAAACTATGATTATTACAATAAAAAAAAACGTTAATTGAACAAATTAACATTTATTTGTGTTCTAAACACAAAAATATTTAAATTTTCTATTTGTCATATTAGGCTGTTTATCGGCTTTATACCTTTGCGTTTCCTTCAACCTGGTGAAAGCAAAGCGCGGAAAAAAAAAGAAAAGTTAAATCATAGTTTCCTAATAATTCATGAGAAAAATATTTTTCGTTATTTTATTTTATTTCTTCAAAAGTGTATTGAAAAACGTCGTTTGATACTCTTGGACATTTATTATTGCAGTTCTCGGCTTAAAAACAACCTCGCCTACGGCTCGGGTGTTAATTCCGCCTCGAATGCAATAACAAACGTTCTCCACTTGTATCAAAATGTACTATTATACTAGTCTGGTTGAAATCAAACATTGTTTTATTTTTTACCTAACTTTTTATGTTTTTTTTTTAGAAAAGTTTCTATCAGTATTCCTGATGAGCCCTCTGAAATGCACAAAGAAATAATTAGACGTCAGACTGGGTTCGTACGTCCGGAAGATTTAACTAGGATGCGTCAAATCGAACGAGCAGAGGATGATGATGCCGATGATTTAATTGACTCTGAACTCAATGATTATCTACCATACACTAGGTGACAGAACTAAGAACATTAAAGTAGCTTTGCCTTTCGGGTTCCGCACCTACCTCAAAAGGGAAAAAAACGGAACCCTTATTCACTTTGGTGTAGGACTAGCGTTGCAAAACTTTGGAAGTATTCGCAATAATTCGCAAATATTCGAAAGAATACTTCGATTTGAAGGAATACTACTAGTAAGAATGAAGTAGTAACCTACTTTTTATTATTGCTTAATATAAGAATTAAATTATTCCCAGTAGTTACGAATGTATGCGTACTTGCATATTATTATGTAGCTTGAGGAGACTCGGCTCGCCGAATATCAGATATTACGGCGTGCCGTTACTTGGTTTAAAGCCATCTAGCGATCTAACATCAGGAGACACTTGAAAGTATAAATCCCCGTTGGATTTTTTTTTAAGTAAGTAAGTAGGTACCTAAATTCAAAATGTTATACTTACGATTGTTAATTATCCAATTTTTTTTCTAATCTGCATTTTTAGGGTTCCGTAGTCAACAAGGAACCCTTATAGTTCCGTTATGTCCGTCCGTCTGTCCGCCCGCAACTTAGCTCAGAGACCCTTAGTACTAGAAACTTAGAAAGCTATAATTTGGCATGGATAAGTGCCTATACATATTCATCACGCCGACAAAGTGGTAAAATAAAATCATGGAAAAAAAATTTTTTTAGGGTACCTACCTTCAGTTACACGTAAAGTGGGGATGTTTTTTTTTCTCATCTACACGTCTTTTTTAGGGTTCCGTTATAGGATCCCCTTATAGGATCACTTCGTTGTCCGTCTGTCTGTCTGTCTGTCTGTCAGTCTGTCAAGACCCTTTTTCTCAGGAACGCGTGGAGGTATCAAGTTGAAATTAATGTCAAATACGTAAGTCTCTGGTCTCTTGAAGTGCTAAAAAACTCAAGCTTCTAAGTCAACGCAATAAAAACATACGGCCATTTAGGCGACATATTTTGATACTCGCAAGTAAATCAAAACCTATAGGGTACTTCCCGTTGACCTATAATAATGAACTTTGGCAAGAAGCCAGGTCTCTCAGCACGAGTAAAGGAAAAAGTCCGAAAAATGTTAATTTGTAATTTTATGACATAAAACAATTTTTTTTTAGTATCCAATGTTAAGTTTCTTTTTGGGATAAATTCTTTCCACTACGGAACCCTTCATTGTGCGTGGTCTGACTCGCACTTGGCCGGTTTTTTATTTATTAATAAGCAATAAAAAAAAATTTTGCTTATAATTTTTTTTTGTATCTTTTATCTGTTTTAGACAAGTATCAATACAACCACCCTCGGTAACTTCATATAAAACTAAAATGGGTTCCGTCCGTCAGGATCGTAAAGAAATAGATCCTTTTACCGAAACAATCCAGGAGACGCTACAAGATAAAATCAAACAAGAAATTGAGAAAAGGTGAATAAGTTATAGGTACCTGTAATCAAACATGTGAAGAAAAAAGAAAGTCGGGAGATGTGGTTGTGCACCGCCGCGCCGCTTGTAACGAAGTTCCTTTCGCTGTGTATTACCACAGTATAAAAACATACAGTAGGACGACGCCTTTGATCTCGTGGTAAATGCCGACAACGTCTAGACATTGTCGCAAGAGCAAGGGTGGTCCCAAGTAAATGATATTAATTAATTAATTTGTTTATTTGAGATCAACATCGTCATCAACATTATTATTATTATAAACGACATTTAATAAAATAAATAAATAAAATCATTTTATTTCGGGTAACTAAAGATCCATAAATGGTTAGTAACAAAATTAGAACTTAAAACACTATTGTTAGTAACTTAAGCTAAAGACAATTTAAATACAGACAAAGAGACAGTCAATAACAAGACTGAACCTACACAACAAGAAATGGACACTATGGTATCAGCCTTCTCACAAACTGTCTTATTATCGCAGAGGAAGTGTCTGCCGCCACAGCCTTCAGGATACTATTGCGACTGCCCCTTATTCTGCTCAGAAGTGAAGCCGTCTTTTTGCGGATAATCGCATGAAACCCATCTGTATGGGTTACCGCGAACATTTCCGAGGCACTGCAATACCGAGGCAGTCGCAACAGCATCCTAAAAACATTATTGTATTGGACGCGTAGGACATCCAGCGACCTTTTCGAATAGTTGACCCAAAGATTACCGGTGTAAAAACTCTGACAATAAGCTTTAAAAAGCGTAACCTTAACTTGGTCAGTACACCGAGCAAATCTTCGTGCCAACATATTACCCCTGACCGCCAGCGCCCTACGCTCCCTCTCAATGTCACTATGGTCACTGAGGTCGTCGGTAAGAAAATGCCCAAGATATTTAAACCTGGTCACTCTACGTAATGGCGTACCGTTAATGGCAAGTTCGAGTGCACTTTTGAGTGCCTGCTTATTTTTTAAGTTTTTATTTTCTAATTATTTTATTATTTTTCTTTTTTACTTTATTGTTTTTCGACATGGATGTGAGTCTCATGGTTTTAAAGATGATGATAACGATAACGGGGTTAAAATCAAAATTCATGATGGCGATGGCGGATGCGAAAATTTTCTAACTTTTCGTCATGGGTATCGTTACCATGGTTTTCAAGGACGGTAAAGCCGATAGTGAAGTCAAAATGAAAATCCAACATGGCGGCTGCGAAAACTTTCAAGTTTTTCGTCATGGGCGTTATTTTCCGCGGGCCTGCGGACGGTGAGCAGCGGGTAACTCGCCGTCCGGTAAGGACCAGGCCCGAGTCGACGGCGCGTTGTGTTCCACGCGCGCCTCAAAGAGATGTCAGCAAGTGACGGGGTCCAATAGGGCCGACGCCGCTGGAGTCGCGGATTGTCCGAAGGGGTTACCGCGGCCCTGGCATAGGCAACTGAAGGAACACGGGTGGGTTTTAGTCAGTAAAAGTCTTCAACACGCCCTTCCGCTCCACCCAGAGCGGGAGAAGTTATTTGATGATTTCCCACCCTCAAAAAAAAAAAAAAAAAAAAAGGGCGTTATTTTCATGATTTTTGAGGTCGCTGAAAACGATAATGAGGTCAAAATGAAAATCCAAGATGGCGGCTGCAAAAATCTTGAATTTTTTCATCATGGGTGTCGTTTTTATGGTTTTCGAGGGTGCTAAAGCCGATAGTGAGAATTTCAAATTTTTTTGTCGAATTCCATTTTTGACCACATTATCGGCTTTAGCATCCTCAAAAGCAATAGAAACGACACCCATGACAAAAAAAATAAAATTTTCGAATAATACATGCGCGGGCGAAGCCGCGAGCAAAAGCTAGTAGATAAAAAGGTCCTATACCTAAGTTGTGGAATTTGAACTTTGTCCTAGGTATGATAATCCCAAAACTTGTTAATATCTGAGATTCTGAATTCAAATATTTTACTTTTCTATCTATAGACATAATATGTCCGAAAATATCCCTGAGGCTGACACTACAATAACAGTCCCCAAGGTGCCAAGTGAACGTGAGAAAAAAAAACGAGAAAGGTTATTGCTTTGCCTATTAGCTACGTATACTTACTAGAAAGGTTTAGGTAGTGAAAAAAAAGGTAAACAATCTTGATGTGTCTTAAAATCATTTTTATTTTAAAACCTCAGTTTAAAAATAAAATGCAACTAAAAACCAATGTAAATACGAAAATAATGATTACTATAGTATAGTTAAAATCTCGCTGCAGACTTGGTCATAAATCATAATCGGAGTAGGGATGTGCGCTAGTTGCGCGCGCTCAAGGCCATTATCGATAACAGAATCATTAAGGTCATCACGTAAACATACTGCATTCATTAAGTATTCATTTTTTAATTATTAAAGTATTCATTCATTAATTATTCTTTTGTTTATATATTTAATATGCTTTGTAGTAAATTTGGTAATAAAATAAAAAAAATGTATTTATTTCTATCACCCATTTATAAATATATAAAACTATCAATATCACTCATCGACTGCAGTAATGCACAGGACTACGTGTGGGCGTGGCCTGCCCATAAGGCCCGTGAGTGGGAAAGAGAGCGAAACACTCGAATGATTTATGACCGAGTCTGCAGCGAGATTTTAACTATATTATAAATCAATTGAACCATTCGTTTAAGCAGTAGGTATTTGTTTAATGTCTTTGTGTAAAAAGTCACATCAAGATTGTTTACCTTTATTTCACTACCTACCTAAACCTTTCTAGTATAGCTTATGATGGTATGAGTACAATGTGTATCAACAGTCATGGTGCCGTTGGCGTTGTGTGGAAATCAGGCAGCGATTTTCGCGCGACGCAGATTAACGATTTCGATGTCAAGCGGGGTAGCGATTTTGCCGATGGGAAGCGGAAAATGTCTGTCCTCACGCGGCTCATTAATGACGTGGCTACTGACGAGGGCCCAGGAGCAGGACCAACTTTAAAGGATTATAAGTAAGTATAATCACCAGATCTTGCGTCGTCTCAAATGACCACACTATATCGATGCCTTAGTTCACAATTGCACTAACTACAAAATTGAAGGAGAGTTTTAAAAGTTTTTTGAAGTTTAGACATGAACAGTACGAAAACTAAGTAAAATAATAAATCATTTATGCATCTATTCATAAGAGTAGTCCTTTAACTCCATCATATATCACTATTGTAATGTTAGTATAACCATAGCATTTACAAAATAGCTAAATAAACATACTGGGGGTTCCCATTTAATATAATAATACATACAATACATTTGTGCACTAAGATTAATTATGTTGACAGGCATTACTTGAAAGTCAATAAAAATCAGCTTTACCAGGCTGCGAGGCCTGGGGGAGGGGGGGGGTGCTAAAACGGCCACTTTGGCAGAACCTTAATAGGATAATAGGTATTCATAATACCTATTATCCTATTAAGGTTCTGCCAAAGTCATATTTGAAATCGCAAAACGGTCACAAACTGACAATTCATAATTTATCTGCGTATAATTCATAGCATGCAATTCATCCGTTTGACAGTTTTGTATGGAGATTCGTAAAATGGTCCACAAATTATGAATTGATTTATTGAAGTTTAATTAATGTCAAATACGTCAAATAGCACAATCATAATAAATTGCTGGGAATTCAGGAAATGAATCGCTTTTAGAGGAATTGCTTAATGAGTGATTCAAGAGGAAGGTTTATATGTAAGTATAACTAGCTGCGCCCCAACGTTTCACCCGCGTGGACCAGGATAAAAAGCAGCCTATGTGTCAATCCAGGGTATAAGCTGTCTAACCAAATTTCATCCAAATCGGTCCAGCCATTTGAGCGTGAAGAAGTAACAAACATACACACACACACACTCATAAACTTTCGCATTTATAATATTAGTGTGACAGTGTGATGATAAATGCGGGCGAAGCCGCGGGTAAAAGCTAGTTAATAATAACCAGTGCTCATATTTTTAGCTTTTATGCAGAAAGTACTTATATCTTGTTTAGATTTACAAAAATAAAGGTCGTTGTAAGTACAATTATATAATAAAATTTATAACATTTAGAACGTTTTTACATATCGAGATTCCTCCGTGCCTCGGAAAGCACGTTAAGCCGTTGGTCCCGGCTGTTATTCGTGGATCTTTGACAGTCGTTACGGGTCGTCAGAAGCCCGAAAGTCTGACAACCAGTCTTACCAAGGGGTATCGTATTACCCAGTTACTGGGTTGTGGAGGTCAGACAGGCAGTCGCTCCATGTAAAATACTGGTATTCAGCTGCATCCGGTTAGACTGGAAGCCGACCCCAACATAGTTGGGAAAAGGCTAGGCAGATTGATAACATTTAGAACGTTCATGGAACTTTTTTAATACAACTGTGAACTACGGTTTTGCTAAAAAGAGACCGATTGACGATATTTCAATACCCGCAAACGAAAGAGCATGACATTTAGTGTAGGTATTTGTTTTTGTGTTTTTGTGTGTGTGTTTTTGTTTGTTTGTGTTTTTGTTTTAGTGTTTTTAAAATTTTGTAGTTAGTACCTACTTACATACATTGCGAACTAAGGCACCGGTATTGTAGTTAACAGTTTGTTAGATATTAATTGCATTTTTCTTCATACATTAACAGACCACTTTCGGAACAGCGTAAAAAGCAACCACTCTTCCTTACATTTTCTCCGGCAAAATATGCACACCTAACTACCCGAAACGAAGACCCCCGTGAACTTTATTTAAGGAAGCGCCAGTCGATAACAATGAACTTGACTCGGCCGCAAGATCAGCGTAAATCGATCGACCATGTTCTTGGCTTACAACATGGGGAAAGAGTTTATCGCAAGATATCTACCGACTACGTTACGATTATCGATAAGATCGAACAAAAGGTAGAGACTTCTTTAAGGAGTTTGGAATATGCGAAACACCGACCTTCAATATCAGTGAAGGAATACAAAGAGAAGAATCGAGCGTATAATGAAAACCTAGCAAGATTATCGAAGCTTTCTAAAGATGATGTTAAAAAAAAGAAGAAAAAAGGAACTGGTAAGTTTTTAAAAATAATTAACTATTGATAGTTTTTAAAATCAAAATAAAACAACGGATTGTTTTATTTTGATTTTCATTCGTGTAATGAAATGAGAACGATAGACCTTTAACTAACAAAAATTAGCACTTTAAAGCTTAATATTCCCGAAACGGATACCTAAATCGAAAAATTGTTTTCACAAACCCGCAACATTTTTGAAAGACTCACTAACGACCAGTAGGTATGTTTTTTTTTCTCGTCTACTCCATGGTGTGTGCCGCTATAATGAGCCGCAAAAATCCTCCTACATCTTTTACGCGATTTCATGGTTAGTCCCATTTTAAAAGTCTTCATAACAATGACCCATTTTCAGGTTTTCAGGTCATCGGTAAATAAAAATGCTAATTTTAAATAAAAACAAGTTTTAATAACACTGAAATAGCACATAAAATTTCCCATCACAATTTAATACTACTAGGTACAATATAGTTACATCATCACGATGCCAACTTGTGTACATCATTACGTTTGTTCGGTGAGCTAATGCTTGTGCATAATGTACTTGTACTTAGGATGTAGTTCACGATATCGATACAAAAAATATTTGGTTACAAATGCTCTTCTTGAGCGATCTGTCATGTCCCTTATCTCTAACGCCCTCGAACCAAACAATTGACACTAGGAATCGATAATATTCGAATTCACTGATCCACGAACCGACTAGCACCCTGCTTCGTTACGACTGTACACTTCTAATGTCCATGGCCATGTCCGAAAGCGTTGCCACCGTTGGGCTGTGCCGGCGGCGGTCGTGGTTCGTTGTTGTTGTTGTTTCCTTCGCCGTTGCTTTCGTTGGCATTGCGATTTTCCAGTTGCTGTTGCCACATTGATGCGTAGAAGCCGGCTTGTGCGAGAAGTGCTTCATGACTGAAAATTAACATAAAAATCTCAAATAAACACAACACGAGTTATACAAACAAACAAACATAACATCACGCCTGTATTGCCCGAAGGATTAGGCAGAGGTGTACCTATAGTACACCCAGAAAAACGGGAATTTTTACATACTACTATAATATTATAAACGCGAAAGTTTGTAAGGATGGATAGATGGATATTTGTTACTCTTTCACGCAAAAACACAGCGGATTTTGATGACATTTTGCACACAGGTAGTTTATAACCTGGATTAAACACATAGGATACTGTTTACCCCGATATTCCTACGGGTTCGAAACTTACGCGGGTGAAGCCACGGGGCGCTGCTAGTTTTAACATAAATGCGCGTTAATAGGCAGTATTACTGCTACAGAAATAGCTAAATAAGCAACGCATTAAGAGTTTTACTCACTTTCCTCTTTCGATGATTTCTCCTTCTTTCAATACAAGAATTTCATCGGCGTGTATGATAGTAGAGAGCCTGTGAGCGATTATAATTGTTGTCCTGTTCGCACATACTCGCGCCAGAGCCGCCTGAAACATTCATTAGATGATTCATAAAGTAATTATACAATTATAGGTTACGTACGTTATTTGTGCAGTTGTAGAAGGCTGATTCTAAAATAAAAATTACTCTATGCTGGCTGACCCAGATGTTGTACAGCCAAAACTTCAATTTCGATTTTTTGGCAGTTCCTTTGGGTTTTTGCTAAACTAAGTACTTACAAACAAACAAAACACCAACAAAACAAAAATAGTAAATTATTAACCAAGGGGATAAAGCAGTGCCTTCTGTCGCGGGTGACGATTTAAATCGCGAGCGAAACGAAGGACTCGAGGTTTACTCCCGATCGTAGCGAGGTTGTTAAAAACTTAATAAGTTCACCCAAGACTAAGACAGCTTTATCACCGAGGAAAATACTCTACTTTTCGTACCATTTGCGAAAAAATTAACACAATAATAATATGCTATAAATAAGTTAAACGTTTATGTATTTGAAGAAAACAAAAACGCGGCAAATTCCTAGACTAATATTTTTTTGTCGGAAAAGCAAAGGCATCAAGCTCATACGTCCTCGTCGGTTTTCGTAATTTTATTTAATAATCATAACTGCATAATAAATGCGTATTCCTTTTTCAAAAAGATGTATAATGCTTTATGGTGGTGTAAACACAGATGTAGTTCAGTATAAATTTCGGTAAGTATTCCAAATTTAAATCACATTCTCCCCCTAGAGGATGAATGAAACTCAGTACAATTTTCTTTCCCTGTTTTTAACAGATTAAAAATGACTATTGTTATGTTCGCTTTTTGTGGCATAGAATGTTACTTTTTGAGCAAGTGGTACGAAAAAGCATTTTCTGAACAGAAAGTGCATTTTCTATGGGAATTTTGTATGAATTATTGACACTTAGGACATGACAACGTCTACCGGCTCAGCTAGTTAACAATAAAGGTTACGATTTCATTACTATAGAAATGAACTACAGCTATTTTTACCTGTATATTTCTTTCTGTGTTGGTGTCGAGTGCTGACGTAGCTTCGTCTAGCAGAACAATGGCCGGGTCCTTGAGGATAGTCCGAGCGATGGCTATTCTTTGCTTTTCACCCCCGCTGAGACGCAGACCTCTCTCTCCAACCTGCAAATAAAACACGTATAGGTCATTAGCGTCAATAGGTGATCCGACGTGGCTTTCAAAGAAAGATTCTTTTAATGAGATCTTTTTTTATTATTTTACCCTTTAGCCACTTACGTCGGATTAATCCGACAAATATTTTCGTGTCCATTTCGCCGGGGTCGTTGGGCCATCAAAATTTAATTCACTATCGTGCCATTAACACGGCGATGATGACAATTAGCTTACCAGATTTAGGTGACAAATCTCAGTCTATTTTCACTCGTCCTTCGAGAGGTAGTTGCTGAAAATCAGCGCAATTGACGATAGGTTCGTCCGACGTCTCGGAATTTGGCTGAGTAACGACCGGCTCTTGTACAGGTGCGATGCACGCCTTAATTTGTTCTTGATTATTGTTTGCTTGTTACAAAGGTAGTTATTTTTTTCACTCTGCAATTCGGCTTTATGTTTTTGTTTTAATTGTTTATTTATCATTTGCCAGGCAACACACGAGGCAATGTAAATTGTCTTTGGTCGCTGGCCCTGACTTTGAGCAATGGACAAAATTGCTAACTTATAGACTACTTGCATACGAGGCTTTTGCTTGCTTTGCATGCTCGGAATTTGTCTTCTTTTTTTTTGTGTATGCGTTGGTGCAGAATAAACAATTTTTCTTTCTTTTCTTTCTTACTTTTTTTCATACATTTATAACTTCGAAATAAGTCATTCTGATGACAATACTTTCATATGTTTATGTTTCAGAACAGAAAGCTACTAAAGATTCGTCGCTTTGAAGTTCTTGAAAGGTGAGCAATATAGTCATGTTATAGGTGTGTTATGTTGTATATTGTATACGCGCTTTTGGCACTTGTTCATCTCTTACGAAAACCAAATCGAATCCATATTGCTATGATAGATACAATGATTTGTTCGTTCGAGGAAACTTACATATAATCTGTTAGCAAGCGAGCGTTACTATAGCGGCCGAGCGCTGCAAGCAAGAATAGTCCTTACGGTGTATCGATGTACAATGCGTTTCAAATAAGAATAAGATAGACTTACAAGATATTTTTTAAATAACATTTATTTACGAATCATGAACGAAGAATTTGAAAAAAAACCGGACAAGTGCGTGTCGGACCACGCACAATGAAGGGTTCCGTAGTTGAAAAGAATTTATCCCAAAAACAAACTTAACATTGGATCCCAAAAAAATTTTTTTCGGACTTTTTCCTTTATTTGTGCTGGGAGACCTTGCTTCTTGCCAAATTTCATTAGTCTAGGTCAACGGGAAGTACCCTATAGGTTTTGATTAACTTGCGACAGTTGCGAGTATCAAAATGTGTCGCAAAATGGCCGTAATTTTTTATTGCGTTGACTTAGACGCTCGATTTTTTTAGAACTCTAAGGGACAATAGACTTACGTATGTAATATTAATTTCAACTTGTTATCTCCCCGCGTCCTTGAAAAAAGGGTCTTGACAGACTGACAGACTTGAACATTTTTTTTATGTAATAATCAAATTAACAATTTTCGGACTTTTTCCTTTATTTGTGTTGTATGACCTTGCTTCTTACCAAATTTCATGATTCTAGAACAACGGCAAGTACCCTATAGGTTTTGATTTACTTGCGAGTATCAAAATATGACGCATAAATGGCCGTATGTTTTTATTGCATTGACTTAGAAGCTTAAGACTTCAAGAGACTTACGTATTTGATGATTGAGGCTTACGTATTTGATATTAATTTCAACTTGATACCTCCACCCGTTCCTGAGAAAAACGGTCTTGACAGACTGACAGACAGACAGACAGACAGACAGACGGACAAACAAGTGATCCTATAAGGGTTCCGTTTTTTCCTTTTGAGGTACGGAACACTAAAAATGAAAAAAATTGTTTCCAACAATGAAAATATGAAAGAAAGTAAGTAGTATAATTTTTAAAAAAACTAATCATGACTAATTTTCTATGTCTTTTTTCACTTTGATTTAACTAAGACTCGGTTAAACAAAAAAAAAAAAACGTTATTGACGCGCAAATAAGTTTTCTTTGCAAACCGTACTTTTCAATCAACATTTGACAGATAGAGGTAATTGACGTTCCTATTCTTATTTGAAACGCATTGTAAGTTTCCTCATTAACGATTTCACGTAAACGTGCATTCAGTTTTTGCTTGTAAGAGTAAGCAAAAGAACGCTCAGCTTTAATAAAACTTTGAACTTTAACGTGAACGCAATCGAATAAGTATACAACTGGCACAAGGTACGCATTTTAATTGATCGTCTGTTAGGTTGGTTTCTTAATGAATGGTCTGGCCTATACAAAGTCAGTGATAATGTTTTACGATTTTTTTTTTATTAGCCTGTACTATCCCACTTCTGGGCAAGTCCTTCCAGGAACTCTTTTCCCGCTCATGAAAACATTTTTTTAATATGTCAAAGGTAAAGTATTCTTACCTGTGTATCATAAGCATCTGGGAAAGTAAGGATCCTGTCGTGAATATCAGCATTCTTAGCCGCTGATATAATATCGGCTGCCGGCGCAGTCAATCTGCCATACTGAATATTATACCTGAAATAAAATAAAAGCAGGTATTTTACGCTATTTTTTTATAATATGGTACTCTTGTTTTTGGTTTCAGTTTTAATTCAAATAGGTACTTTAGAAGTGCAAACAGCTTGTGTGTGGTGAGTTAATTGCTTATCTGCATGTTTTTATAAAGTTTTTTATTTTCAGTGCGTGTGGGGAGGGCGAGGTCAGAGTGCCATGGATGTAATGCAACAGCAACACGATCGGATAAAGCACATCATAGCTGCCTAGGCTTTTTTATTTTTGTTTTCAAAATCTCTTTTACATTAGCTTTAGTTTCTTTTTTATAATATTACTATTCTGGATCACAATAAAATTACCTGTAGGTACTTGTTTTAATTTCACTCTATTAATTTTAATTAATCACCGCGTCGCATCGCATCCCCGCTCACGCTATTACTTCGTTGTCGCTAAGCGTACTAACGTTTTTTTTCTTTTTTCTCGGCTCTTAAGAGCCTAAGGGCGGGTTGTTCCTCCACTTAACGCACGCGTATACGTCAAAAATGGCGCTAACTATCGTCGAACCAAAAAAAGCGTTGTTTCACAGACAATCGGTTTTTTTTTTGCAGTGAAACAACGCTTTGTATTTAACGAATGTTAAACATCTTACGTCATCATTATTTGACGTCCCGACCCTTAGCGGTCGTAGTGTGATGTTAAATATAGCCTTCTTCAAGAATTAGGCAAAAACTACAGAACGCCACCTCACGCCTTCTTCCCGTCGGGGTGAGCAGCAACTACAGAACGCCACTTGCTACGATCCTTAGGCCTAAATTCCTCCTAGGCTGATGTCGGTCGCATACGTCAGCGAGAAATAAATAATAAAATACCGTACTGCGATACTGACCGCTCTATGGTGCAGGTGCCAAGTAGATTTTCGTCTGATCGTCGGTAGCGGATTGAGGGCGCTCGCACAATTCCATGCTCGTCAGTCGACACCAGCAAATACGAATCTAACGACACCTCTCAAGCTAAAATCCATCGAGCCGTTCAGGCCGCAGAGCGTGCCAAACAATTATACATACAAACATACATACTCTCGAAAAACATAACCCTCTTTCTGGCGGAAGGAGAGTTATGTTTTTTTTTTTGTTAGTTAGTTGCACCTATTTTTTCTAGTTTATATAATTGGTCATGAACTTTTTACTCTTAATTTTTAAAATTTTCAATATCTGTTTTTGACGTAAGCGCGACGTCGCCTAGCTGTAGCCGAGTCGACGCATCGGATCAGCTGGTCCGCTTTGGTTACGTGCTTACGTTAGGTTGACGCCTGTTTGACGGCGAGGCGAAAGGCGATACGGTGACGATCCTTTTCCGAGTTGATATGACATGTGTACTATGACCTTTACATACTCCTTTCGCTTCGTAGACTTACCTGACACTATTATTGAAGAGCACGGTATCCTGCGGCACGACGCCTATGTTTGTTCGCAGCGACGCTTGCGTGACCGTCCTTACGTCCTGCCCGTCGACCAGCACCGCGCCTTCGTTCACGTCATAGAACCGGAATAGCAGCCGCATGATTGTTGACTTGCCCGCGCCACTAGGACCCACCTGTGTGCAATATTGTTACGTTTTATTTAAACAACTACGAATGCATTTAAAAAAATTAAACATAAGTATATTGAACACAGGTGGCTTGTGTTCAATATACTTATATTTATTTACACAACTACAAATGCATTTATTAAAACTGTGACTGTCTAAAAGTATCTGATGAATATGTTAACAAATGGGTCAGAAAACGTACAGTCAGCAACAAAAGTCGATTAACACTTGTGTTTTCTAAATCTTAATTATTGAGAAAAATACTTTATTAATATCGGAACAGATGTAAATTTTAAAGAAAATTAACTCTTATCTAATCAATGAAATGCTGAAAAGCAGGTTATCGTATCATCATTTTGTGTTAATTTAGATGATGTCAAAAAGTAGCAGTGTTAACCGATTTCTGTTGCTGACCGTACCTGTGGTTGACAATTTGTCTTGCCACTTACAAAATGAGTTCTTTGATTTTTATTTTTTTTTTTTGCACCCGAAGTTCTAATAGGGATGTTGTTGGGGAGGTTGGTAGAGCGAAACTACATGAAATAGTGTAAAGTATATAATTAGGAAGGTATAACAAGTAAAAGGATATATCTTAGAACAACGTGGAAAAAGAATCGAGTACAAAACTATGTGTCACTTTTATCTAGACAGTTTTCTATCTAGCCAGTGCTAGTATTTACATGCAGGTGATATATCTTCAACAGATGTTGACTAAATGTTTTTTTGTCCGTCGTGGAGGTTATTAAAAAATATTGGAAACGTATTATTTTTTTTTTACGTTACAAGATTACGGCGATACATTGAGTTAAAATGTGGCATGACGTCACTCCTTGCCAGATTTTCTACGTAGTTTGTTAAAGTTGTGACTATGACGTAGCGAGCCCCCACTCCACCCAACTTGAATGCGTTTTATCTAAGTATTTTTAATTAATATGATATTACTATTGAATAAAATGACTTATGATTTTGATAAAGCATAAAATACGTGTCTCTTATTTTTTATTATCTGACTGACGGCCTAAATAGAATTTATAGAATATTTTATTTTTTACCCAGGAAACATCCATATTTGATTAAAGATGTTTTTCATTCGACAATTGAGATTGTATCTCAATTTTCGTCGATGATTTTTCAATTACAATTGAATAATGTATTCAAACTTTAATTGTTGGAAAAATTGAATACAATGTGTTACTAATTCCTTTTATAGTTTTACCGATACTGCTGTACCGCGGGGGGCGGGATGCCGTGAGCGTTGACAAATGAGCGGCCTGCACTGTCACACCCCCCCCCCAAATACCTAAAGCGCGTTACAGCGGTATCGGTCAAACTGATAGTGAGTGATTGTGTAATAATTTAACCAGAGTAGAGTTCGCTTACACATTTATCAGATACTTTTGGAGCAGACCATTGTATAAAAAACGCGACATTAATAAACATTCCAACTTACCAAGGCGACAGTACTGCCAGGAGGCACCTTAAAGCTGATGTTATTCAACACAAGCCGCTCGGGTCCGTATCCGAACGACACGTGCTTGAACTCGACAGCGCCTCGCCGTACCAACAAGTCCGGCGCTCCGATAGCGTCGCGCACGTCAGAATCCACTCGCATCAGGTCGAACATGTTTTCCATGTCTACGAAGTTCTTTTGGATGGCTCTGCGAAGGTTTTAATTTTATGGGTTATTTTTGTAAATAGAACAGGTAGGAGAGGTTGAAATTACTTCTTGTTTTCGTCTACGTCGTAGAAACCACTGATTACGGTATTTCATAATTAATTTGAAGTTACAAAATACCTCTTCATGTAGAGGAAGAGTAGTTCAAACCATTTAAAAATAGAGTAGAGTAGTCACACTACTTCTGTTCTTACGATACAATAACCGAAAAACGCCAAATACGAAAGGAGAAAAAAAGGCTTCCTTTCTCCTACTCTTTTGCTGTGTCCGACAGCATACATAATGATTTATTTCAAATAAACCACTTTTGAAACGTCAACGGGTCAGTCAGTCAGAAAGATGAAGCTATTTGTCCATTCCAAAGCGCAGTAGGTACCTATGGAGAAGAACGGGCAAGAAACTCCACGGACACTCTTTTGAATCAAAGTTAGTTAAGTTACACTATAGTTAAGTTACATTGTGGAATGCAATAAATAAATTATTGACTATCGAGACCTAAGCCTGAACCTTTAATAGCCAGCCAGCACAATTGCATTACTTGTGTGTGACCAAGTATTAAAAACAAAATTCGGTCTGGCGAGTCATATTAGGGCCATTCGCAAGGTACCTATATTGTGAATTTAGTGATTGTTACCCGTTAGTATACAGTGATTGTTACCCGTTACGTAAATAAATAATAATTTCGACTGTATAATTCATAACCTCCTACGTTCCTGTGAAAGCGGTGTCGCCACGTAACGGAAGCGTTATTATGTCGGATATAAATAGCGGCGTCGCTATATGCTGATTATATCACCATGTGGCTAAGTTATAAACCTAATCTCAATTACTGTACTCATGTTGCACTTCATATTGGTTCATATCTTATTTCTATACCTATCGAGCATGATTGCGATAAACAAGGAAGATTGGCAGTGTTGGCGATAAATAAAGGTTAATATACTTTCGGAAGTAGTAGTTGTAGGTACATCTCGGCGACACACCTTTTTATTTATAATATCAAAAACAAGTGCAATATTTTTTTTAACAAGCTTTTATTAATCTGAATCATCTAGGACAGAGTCCTTGTCAAGACAAATCAAACGAGCCCAAACTCGAAAGGCTTGCGTCGTTTTATTACTGAGTTTCCATGGCCACCTTCCGGCTCCATCATCAGATTAGCTCCATGTCTTAATAATATTGCATTGTCATTCGATTTACATATTATGCATGTCAAATGTCAGCTCAATCAGAAAACGGGAAGTGGGTCAAATTTAACTTGCGAGATTAGATTACAGACAGACACCGGGGCAGGTGAAACTAAATAAAAGCTTATAAAAACCAAGTTATATTTTACGTTGTGGGGTGCAGAGCCTGCATGGAGGCTGAGGAAACCGTTGCGTATGGGCACCCAGATCTTTTGCAGTTGTTTTCAATAGACCAGGAGACGTAATCAACTTTTGGAGGGAGGTGGGCTGGTTGGAATAACCATCGACGGCCGCCATGGCCCACGCACAATGGTCCACGCGAAGGACTAAGTACGGAAACCAAACCCTATAACGTAGAACATACGTTGCGGCAACCAGACCCTCCATGATGTCCATACGGCTTTTACCAAAACATTAGTTGATCCTAAAAGATTTTTCTTTACTTGCAACTATGTCTAGAAATAAATTTTGCTGTTCACATACCTATAGTAGGTTCCGAACCAGTTGAGCGGCACATATAGTTGCACGATGTAGGAAGCGAACAGCACGTAGTCACCGACCGTCAGCTCGTTGGTGTTCACCACCATCGACACGCAGAGTAAGGACCCGGCCAGTAGACCTGATGAGAACAATATTAAACAATTTAGTTCACGTAAAAGAAAAATACTATCGACGTCTCCGGATAAGGTGCTGGTATTACAGAACCTTGCGCAAGATTCAAGCATTACGAATAGTTTTAAAGTAATGCAATCAATTCAATTTCAATGCAATTGAGTCTCGAGTGTGGGATACGGGCTTTAAACATGGTACTACGAACAGAGCAATTGTGTTATTTATTTCCGCTCAGATTTGTCCGTAGCCCGAGCTCCGTATAAAAAATTTGTAGGCGCAGTTCGAATCCGCGCCGTTTGTTTTCGTGAAAACAGATTGAAATTTTACTACGGTTTCGGATACTGCCGTAGCCATTGTATTTGCTCGATACTAGACTTACGGCCGAACCCAATAACCCTCAGAAGAATAACTAAAGCATAGAAGGAGTGCTAAAATAGCAACTGAACTCAATATATTTGTTTCATTTTGACTTATGGAGCCGCTATGATGTTATAGAAGGACACGTATACAGAAGACGTTTCGAAATTTTGTAGGTTGTCATTCATTTTATTCTGACTAGTGATGTGCCCACTAAATTTCAACGTCGATAGAATTTACAATGACATTATTTCTTATACTACCAAGAATAATAACCGTAGGTACCTAAAATTTTTAAGTAACTAAGCATACTTATGATCCCAATACTTAATATCTTCGTTCAAAATGAAACGATACTTTAAGTATGAACTAAATAGTTCGTTATCATCATCACCAAAGTCTTCCTTGGTTCCCGACAGCTCTTCATGTATTAAATCTGACACGGCTAAACCCGAATGTATTTAATTGCCATAATAACTGATGAGTTTATTGAAAACAAAGTGGGAGACATTCGGTTTTGCAAATGTTTTTAGCAACTTACTTTCTCATATTTATTTGAATTTTAAATGATTTAATTTATTTTATTTATATTTTTTTATTTATTATTATTTTTCCCTAGTTATGTTAATAAAAACAGTTTCTAATTAAATCAAGAGCTACTACCATTCTAGGAAAAATTATAAATTATTGGTGCTTATCTTACATACTATTCGGTGCCAACCAAGTTTAGATATGTTTTTTTTTTATTTGAACTGTTTTCCCTAAAATCAACCTAGAGGAGGCAAGGTCACCAAAAAATATAATATAAATCAAGAAAATGTTGACGATGTGTGTGTAAATATTTCCCTTGGTTATTTTTATACAAAAAGTATAGAGTAAATAATAAACAGCACTTACCAGAGCAAATGATGACATTTTGTAAAGTATTCAGTATATTCAGTGTTAGTAGAGATTTGAACTCCTCCTTCTGAAAATATTTAAAAGCTTTGTAATTTTCGTTAATTTAATAAAACATAACATAATGATTGTCGAGATGACGAAAAACAGAGAAGTATGGAAGAATAAGACATGTTGTGCCGACCCCAAATAAATTGAGATAAGGGCAGGAGAATGATTTCGCCTGTATACTAAATGGATAGGCAGAACTTTAAATATATAGGGTGACTGGTAATTAGTCTAATTAGTGACCGATACTTAAACACATGTCATGATTGTACTCGTGATAGCAAACAACTTTTACTATGGGACCAAATCTGAAACCAACTGTTCCGTAGGGAACAAAATTGCAATTAGGTTTTTAACATTAGGAAATTCTCAAGGCCGCAAGTCCCAGGAATCCGAAGGATTTGTGTAGGTATAGTAAACTACAATAGGCTCACTTGTCCCTATTACACAGGACTTATAAAACCTAGCTAGCGTAACTCGCCAAAATCTACATTTTGACGAGTTACGCGAAAATAAATGTAGGGAACAGCAGATTTTTTCCATAATAAAGGTTGTTATCATGAGTACAATCATGTGTTTAAGGCGGTGAGAGCCGTAAAAACGTCGTTTAGTTTAGTGTTTTATTCGTAGATAACACGGATTTAAATTTTGAAAAAAATATATTACTTAGTTCAGACTTCCATCTACAAATTTCGGCCGTCCGATACACGATTACTTGCACTTTACTGCATCCAATTAAATCGCAAAGACAAGTCTAAATTATGATCTATATCTTATTTCATTTGATTTATATTAGGCTTTGAACAATAAAACTTATGCCATAATAAAGGTCGTAAAAAATGTAATTTATAACGGCTATCATAATTTGAAATATCAAAATATTTATATCACTAATTCCAATGTCAAGTGTTTTCAGCTTCGCAAACGCTCGCCCTGAGCCGTTTAGTCCCGAGCGGAACGTGACGGAGGTCGGACGTGTGCCAATTTTTCGAACCCGCCACCCCCGCTAACTTCTGTCACCGGCTGCGACCGGCACAAATTAGCATGTGTTGAAAACAGTTGAATTTGAACGCTATGCCTATGTAAATAAAGACGTCACGCGCGCAAAAGCTTTATTGGTATTTATTTTTATCACGGCCTATGTTTACCAATCGCATCAAGTGTGTAAAACAGTTGAATTTGAACCCTACACTGGAGCTTATAAAGCCGCCTGACGCGCAAATTTTTGGTTCACTATTTTCAAATCTCAAATAGGTAGGTGCCACAGAATAAAGTTAGTACGGGTGGTTTTATAATGAATATCGGATAGGAAATGAGATTTCTTCATAACATCACGCCTGAATTCTTTCAAAGGGTTGGGCAGGGATGTTCAGAAAATAAGTAGGCCCTCAAATGTATTTTTCTGTATACCTACATAAATATTTTTTTTTTTTAAATTAAGTTTTTTTTCTAATTAGGTATCTTCTTATTTTTTTTGTATTTCAAGGTCAAAATGAAAATCCAAGATGGCGGCTGCAAAAATTTCCAATTTTTCGTCATGGGTGTCGTTTTCGTGATATTTTAGGTCGCTGAAAATGATAGTGGGGTCAAAATGAAAATCCAAGATGGCGGCTGCGAAAATTTCCTAATTTTTCGTCATGGGTGTCATTTTCGTGATATGTTAGGTCGCTGAAAACGATAGTGGGGTCAAAATGAAAATCCAAGATGGCGGCTGCGAAAATTTCCTAATTTTTCGTCATGGGTGTCATTTTCGTGATATTTTAGGTCGCTGAAAACGATAGTGGGATCAAAATGAAAATCCAAGATGGCGGCTGCGAAAATTTCCAAATTTTTCGACATGGGTGTCATTTTCGTGATATTTGAGGTCGCTGAAACCGATAGTGGGGTCAAAATTAAAATCCAAGATGGCGGCTGCGAAAATTTCCTAATTTTTCGTCATGGGTGTCATTTTCGTGATATTTTAGGTCGCTGAAAACGATAGTGGGGTCAAAATGAAAATCCAAGATGGCGGCTGCGAAAATTTCCTAATTTTTCGTCATGGGTGTCATTTTCGTGATATTTTAGGTCGCTGAAAACGATAGTGGGGTCAAAATGAAAATCCAAGATGGCGGCTGCGAAAATTTCCAAATTTTTCGACATGGGTGTCATTTTCGTGATATTTGAGGTCGCTGAAACCGATAGTGGGGTCAAAATGAAAATCCAAGATGGCGGCTGCGAAAATTTCCAAATTTTTCGTCATGGGTGTCATTTTCGTGATATTTTAGGTCGCTAAAAACGATAGTGGGGTCAAAATGAAAATCCAAGATGGCGGCTGCAAAAATTTCCTAATTTTTTCGTCATGGGTGTCGTTTTCGTGATATTTTAGGTCGCTGAAAACGATAGTGGGGTCAAAATGAAAATCCAAGATGGCGGCTGCGAAAATTTCCTAATTTTTCGTCATGGGTGTCATTTTCGTGATATTTTAGGTCGCTGAAAACGATAGTGGGGTCAAAATGAAAATCCAAGATGGCGGCTGCAAAAATTTCCAAATTTTTCGTCATGGGTGTCGTTTTCGTGATATTTAAGGTCGCTGAAAACGATAGTGGGGTCAAAATGAAAATCCAAGATGGCGGCTGCGGAAATTTCCTAATTTTTCGTCATGGGTGTCATTTTCGTAATATTTTAGGTCGCTGAAAACGATAGTGGGGTCAAAATGAAAATCCAAGATGGCGGCTGCGAAAATTTTCAAATTTTTTGACATGGGTGTCATTTTCGTGATATTTGAGGTCGCTGCAAACGATAATGGGGTCAAAATGAATGACTATCGTTTTCAGCGACCTAAAATATCACGAAAATGACACCCATGACGAAAAGTTAGGAAATTTTCATAGCCGCCATCTTGGATTTTCATTTTGACCCCACTATCGTTTTCAGCGACCTAAAATAACACGAAAATGACACCCATGACGAAAAATTTGGAAATTTTCGTAGCCGCTATCTTGGATTTTCATTTTGACCCCACAATCGTTTTCTGCGACCTAAAATATCACGAAAATGACACCCATGACGAAAAGTTAGAGAATTTTCGCAGCCGCCATCTTGGATTTTCATTTTGACCCCACTATCGTTTTCAGCGACCTAAAATATCACGAAAATGACACCCATGACGAAAAATTAGGAAATTTTCGCAGCCGCCATCTTGGATTTTCCTTTTTACCCGACTATCGTTTTCAGCGACCTAAAATATCACGAAAATGACACCCATGACGAAAAGTTAGGGAATTTTCGCAGCCGCCATCTTGGATTTTCATTTTGACCCCACTATCATTTTCAGCGACCTAAAATATCACGAAAATGACACCCATGACGAAAAATTAGGAAATTTTCGCAGCCGCCATCTTGGATTTTCCTTTTTACCCGACTATCGTTTTCAGCGACCTAAAATATCACGAAAATGACACCCATGACGAAAAGTTAGGAAATTTTCGCAGCCGCCATCTTGGATTTTCATTTTGACCCCACTATCGTTTTCAGCGACCTAAAATATCACGAAAATGACACCCATGACGAAAAATTAGGAAATTTTCGCAGCCGCCATCTTGGATTTTCATTTTACCCCACTATCGTTTTCAGCGACCTCAAATATCACGAAAATGACACCCATGTCGAAAAATTTGGAAATTTTCGCAGCCGCCATCTTGGATTTTCATTTTGACCCCACTATCGTTTTCAGCGACCTAAAATATCACGAAAATGACACCCATGACGAAAAATTAGGAAATTTTCGCAGCCGCCATCTTGAATTTTCATTTTGACCCCACTATCGTTTTCAGCGACCTAAAATGTCACAAAAATGACACCCATGACGAAAAATTAGGAAATTTTCGCAGCCGCCATCTTGGATTTTCATTTTGACCCCACTATCGTTTTCAGCGACCTAAAATATCACGAAAATGACACCCATGACGAAAAATTAGGAAATTTTCGCAGCCGCCATCTTGGATTTTCATTTTGACCCCACTATCGTTTTCAGCGACCTAAAATGTCACGAAAATGATACCCATGACGAAAAATTAAGAAATTTTCGCAGCCGCCATCTTGGATTTTCATTTTGACCCCACTATCGTTTTCAGCGACCTAAAATATCACGAAAATGACACCCATGACGAACAGTTAGGGAATTTTCGCAGCCGCCATCTTGGATCTGTCTAAAATGTCTAAAATGTGTCTAAAATGTCTAAAATCTGTCTAAAATGTCTAATCTGTCTACAACTATATACAAAAAAAAAAAAAAAAAAAAAAAAAAAAAAAAAAAAAAAAAAAAAAAAAAAAAAAAAAAAAAAAAAATTCTTACTCACATCAATATAAAAATTTTAATCATAAGCATACTGAACAAAACACACGCATTCTCATACACATACACACAAACATACATAAAGTTAACTTCAACAAGGAGAGATGTTATATTTCATCTACTTACAGTTATATTCAGCTTCCCTATGCTCATAACTAGGTATCACTTTAAGTATAAATGGATTCTATAATAAATATTAATAACGATTTGGACATTCTTAGACTGGATAACTCACTTTCTTGTAATCCACAAGACTGTACAAATTATATTAACGTTTCCGAGAGTAATATTAAATTATTACATATAAATATACGCAGTGTAAAGAAAAATTTTGATAACCTACAAGCATTGATCTGTTCCACTAAAATTAACTTTGACATTATTGTGTTAACTGAGTGTTGGCTGAGCAAAATTAATAGCCCACCGATACTTAATGGTTTTCTGTCACACTCAACTAAACTTACATTAAATCAAAATGAAGGTGTAATAATTTACACTAAAATGGGATTAAATGCCACAGTTTGGGAACCAAACATAGTAAACGCTAACTCCCTGGTATGTCAACTTGACTCCAAGTTTGCTTTTGTAGCTGTTTACCGTTCGCCGTCCTATAACAGCATAGACCGAATAGAACTTTTCCTATCTAGCTTAAATAAAGTCTTGGGTGAACTTTCTCCTATCCCTAATATCGCACTTATTGGTGACTTAAATATCGACATCAAACCAGGTAACAAGAGCCCCCATAGTTTTGAATATCTCATACAGAATGCTTCCCAGGGACTACTCCCTACCCACCTAATACCTACAAGACTTGAAAACTGTCTTGATCACGTTTTATTAAAGTCCAAATTACCTTCCACCACATTAATTCTTGAATCGTACATTACCGACCATAAACCAATTATACTTACGTTAACGAATGCAACCCCAACTCGGAAGCATGAATACACTATCTCCCGTCCCAATCTAGATGCCATTAAATCTGAACTAGAAAACATTAATTTCTCTGACATTTATGAAATAAAAAATGCAAATGAAGCCTTGAATAATTTCGTATCAATAGTAACATCCGTAATAACTAAACACACTACTAAAATTACAATTCCAAAAAAACATAGAACTATTAAACCTTGGATTACACCAGGCTTGTTAAAATGTATTAAAAATAGGGATAGGCTGCATATGAAATCAAACAAATCTCCAAATAATTTAATTTTAAAACTTACGTATACACGTTATAGAAACTTTTGTAATAATTTACTCCGGAAACTTAAAATAGCCTTTGAAAAAAGTGAACTAGAAAAGTCAAAAAATAATCCCAAAGCGTTGTGGAAAACCATACAAGAAATCACTAGTACTCGTAAAGTACGCACCAGTCCCGATGAATTGTTAAAACTAGGTGATAGTCCGCACTCTTCCGTGAACCGAGTATGTTCATTCTTTAGTAATATTGGTAAAAATTTAGCGGCAAAGATATTAAAATCTCACGATCCAACTAATACTTCCTCTGGCAGAGATCGACACATACAGCTCAATTTTTCACCCCCAGCTAGCTCTCTCGCTTTACTAGACACCGATGAAGGTGAGGTAGAAACAATCATCTTACAGCTACGTAATGATTGTGCTGTTGGTTGGGATGGAATATCATCAACCTTGCTGAAAATCTGTCGCCACATACTAATTCCTCCAATCACCTACATCTTCAATCTGTGTTTACAGTCAGGAACGTTTCCTATCGGACTGAAAAAAGCAATAGTCCATCCAATATATAAGAGCGGGAACAGAATCTGTGTCAACAATTATAGACCAATTTCCATCCTGCCCTCGCTTTCTAAAATTATTGAGAAGATCCTTAACAGGCAACTTAGGGGTTTTTTACGTAAGCATAGCATTATTTCCGAGAACCAGTATGGTTTCAAGCCTGGGGTTTCGACGGAAGATGCTGTACTGGATCTTACACAATTTGTAGCAAAGAAACTTGATAGTGGGGCAAAGTGTTTGGGTATTTTTCTAGATCTCTCGAAAGCCTTCGACACAGTTTCTGTTCCCAAACTTATCTCAAAATTGGAGCTGCTGGGTATACGTGGTATAGCACTTGATATTTTCAAAGATTACCTCAAGAATCGCTCTCAGCAAGTTAAAATAGATGCGTATCTCAGTGATGAAGAAATTGTGACATACGGCGTGCCCCAGGGAAGCATACTAGGTCCTACATTGTTCCAAATTTATGTCAATGATCTCTGCCGGATGATTTTGTCTAATTGTAAGATTTACGCATACGCTGACGATACTGCAATTATCATTTATGGTTCTACTTGGGATGAGGTTAAGACTAAGGCAGAAATGGCACTAAATAGTATTATGAACTGGTTCCACCAAAATCTACTTACGTTAAACTTGGATAAATCTTGCTTCATTCCTTTTGCAATCCGACGAAACACCAAGCCACCGCATAGCTTTGCTGTAACAGCTCACTCCTGCGTGAACTCGTCAACACCATGTTCATGTCCTACACTAGCTAGAAGTGACTGTGTAAAATATCTGGGTCTACAAATAGATGATGGCCTTCGATGGGACAAACAGCTAGAAATGATAACTAGTAGGACATTGCGGCTTATATACGTTTTTAAATCCCTTAGAGAATCGGCTGACATAGACACATTAAAAATGGTTTACTTTGCATTGTGCCAGTCGGTTATCGGATATTGCATTACTGCATGGGGGGGTGCTACTAAAACGAATTTCCTGAGGGCAGAGCGAGCGCAAAGAGCCGTACTTAAAGTTATGTCTAAGAAACCGTACTTACATCCAACCACACAACTTTATGAGGAATGTAAGGTACTAACAGTGAGACAGCTGTTCATCTTGCAGTCTGTCCTCAGAACTCATAGAGCCATGCCCAGATCCAACCCAAATAAACGCACAAATGTCCCATCTGGTGTAACACATAAAACTAGGTTTGCCCAACACCAATATTACGTCATAGGTACTTATTTATATAAGAAACTACACAAAATACTAAACATACTTGATTTAAACAGACACTCACTAAAACACATAATCACTCAATGGCTACTACAACAGGACTACTTAACAACGGAGAATCTTCTAGCATACATCTCGTAAAAACACAATCACTAAATCAACGCACATATACACACACATGCACGCACCCCCACACCCCTGCACATACACACACACACGCACGTACACGAACTCTCACTCACATACACAGCACAATTAAACCTACCTACTTTTATTTCATAGAATTTTACTTTTGATTACGTAACATCGACACTGTCTGTCTAACTTGTTATTGAATGTCAATTACTTACTGTAACCATATGGCTGAACCCTATCTCTTAAAATACAGGCTAGACCTAGTTTAAGGGATAGAGTCTATTAATTGTGCATATAGTGACAAATGTTAAATGTTAAATCTACAATGTATACAGTGCAATGTGTTCTTGTTTTATGAAATAAATATTTTTATTTATATTTTTTTTTTAACTTTTAAAAATACTTACTAGAAAAATAAAACAAAATAAACTTGTATACTAATCAGTTCAAGTTTATCTACTGCATTGCTCTATTCTGTGACGCAACATAGTACCTACTCGAGTTCATGAACTCATGAGCGGTGCGCTTGGCGCGCGTTTCCCGCGCATCGTAATTTATTACGTATCGCTACTCCTTGCGGGGGCTGCGGTAAGCATTTAATACCTACGGCGCTTGCTTTCACCCCGCCTTAAGTATCGGTCACTAATTGCCACTCACCCAGTATATAGTACACCCACATTTCGCAAGCTAGGTTTTATAAGTCCTGTGTAATAGGGCCAAGTGAGCCTATTGTAGTTTACTATACCTACACAAATCCTTCGGATTCCTGGGACTTCCGGCCTTGAGAATTTCCTAATGTTAAAAACCTAATTACAAATTTCCCCGGGGATTGAACCCAAGATTCTACGCACTTGTGACCACGTGTCACAACTGCTGATCACAGAACTACGAGGCAGCTAGAAAACTCAATATATATGACCATAGCGCCACGCCATGCGCTTTGGTGTTTACTGTAAGTGCAGCAAGCAATTGTTATATATAAATAAATAGTAAGAAAACTATTTCATTATCATTCAGTCGAAAAACATCCAATGCTGGACATAGGTCTCGCCTAATCATAAATGAAAAATGATTTTATTTCTGTAAGTACGTTTGTACACGCGGCTACACATCAAGCTATACATTTCCAGTTTACTCTGACCTCTCATTGTAAGGAAATCCTATACCATGCGAGATCAGCTTATACTGGAAATGTATAGCTTGATCTGTATCCGTGCGTACAAACACTTTTACACGTCAATCATATTTTTAAAAACTAGATGAGGTCGGCGTTTCCTATTCGACTACTCTGAGAAGAAAGGCCGAAACAAACTCAGAGGTCACAGTCTCTTAAGTTCAGACATAATCTTGGTCAGATCATGTGAAGACCATAGCTTCAATGACCGGGCATCCAAAAGATTCTTAGCATAAGCATAGCACAATCAGCCTATAATGTTCCCACTGCTGGGCCACATCCCTCCTCTCGGTTAGAGGGAGTGGGCCGTAAACCACCACGCGGGCCCAGTGCGGGTTGGTGGTTGGGGTTGGGTTGGCACATGTCTTCGAATTTTTGGTTCTAGGACATGACGGTTTCCTCACAATGTTTTCCTTCACCGTTATGAGAGCAGTGGCGTTGACATAGTTTTAATAAAAGAAAAGCGCCTGTCTGGTTTCGAACCCACGACCTACAACTCGTAAGTCGCGGACGTTACCAATGGGCCAACACTACTCTACAGATTCTTGCTACGAGAAACGACTTGCGAGAGAGAAAGATTCTTGCGACCTTCTTAATAAGCTATTTATTACCTGATAATTAACGATAGCTTCTCTATAAGACACGACCTCGTACACCTCAGCGCCGTAGTACTTGACTGTCTCGTAGTTGAGCAGTGAGTCCACGGAGCGTGCCTTTTGTTCGTTGTCGGCTAAGTTCATACGCCTCTGGAACTTGGTCCGCCATTCTGTTACAGCTATCGTCGCAACTGAAATGTTAATATTATAAAAGTTTTTAGGAATATTGAAGAAGATGAAGCTCAGGGAAATTCTAGGGATCTTACACGGGTATTTATAGCCAAGTAAAAGCAATTACTTAAGTAAAAGTAATTGCTCAAGCAATGATTTTCTTTCTATAGTTTAGTAATTGCTTGAAGTTAGAACTGTCAAAGCTTAGAATTCTTAGCCAAGTAATAGTCACCATTTTCTTTACATAAGAATTCTACCCTCAAGTATGAAATTACTTAGTAGCAAGTAATTACTCAAGTAATTACTTTGATTATAAATACGAGAATTACTGTTAGCTGACATTCACACGGGCGTAAAGAAATCGCGGCGATTTTTTTTGCGCACTATATTTTCAACGCTTTGCTTAGCGCCGGGAGTTGAAAATCCAACAGTGTGTGTACGAGCATCGCCATAGGATATGTCTTGTTTTAGTTTTTACCTTAGCAAGCATTTACTCATTCATTGTACATTTACTGACTAAGCTATCACACCCACCACTACTAACCTACTTTACGTGTTATATAATTTAATGTTTCTAACAATAAACTGTCAATCATTTACGGACACAAAGCAGTGATTTTATTTCCTGTACACATCCCGTGTGATTCGTCCACCTACATACCACATCTCACTGTACGGAGTTACTGCCCGTACAGTGTGTTTTTCGACTCGCTGGGATGCACTCTGTTTTTGTTAGGTTGGATTCTCGAAGCTCGGCTCAACACCCAGAGTTGAAAATCCAGTGCGCGATAAAGTCCGTGCGCACGTCGACTTATACTATACAAGTTAAATTTAAAAAACCTCCGACACCCTCATTTCTTTTTGCTACTACATCATCAGACCCTGATTACAATCTATCTACAACCTATTCACGAGACCATTCCAATGAGCCCAAACACGATACCTCTGCTATATGTTGGTAAGGGAGTTGGGTATCCTGCAAATTCCAGGTAATGCTGCAGCATCAGTTCAAAGTTACTATTCTAATATCATTGAAGTAACAGAATACCAAACTTCGATTCGATCAGACCCGTGGAAGATGCCCACATCCATTCATCAACTAGAAAAGGGGTGATAGTCTTCAAACGGCTGAACAGATTTCTTGAATCATATCTAAGGACACTCTCGATCAAGTCACCTTTCAAATGAAACAAAAAAAATCTAAATCGGTTCAGGCGTTTGGGAGCTACAATGCCTCAGACAGATACACAAATACACACGTTAAACTTCTAACGAGGAATGTTAGAAGTTCTAAAGACTGTTTCCGTCGGGGGTTCAAAATGATCTTTCATGGAAACATTAACGTATCAGTTATCACCTGGTGCTACCCACCCTAAATCATTTCTATACCAATTCTGATACTTGTACTTGTTGTCAGTTTTATTTTCTATTTTTGTGCCGAGACTTTGTGCCAATAAAAATGATATAGTGAACAAATCTTAATGATCAAAAAATAATAAAATTAGATTAGGCCAAACATTATTATCGAACACGCGATGAATTGCAATAGATTGTAGCTAAAAATCAATACAACAAAGGCTTGGAAACAGTGAAAAATTATTTCGAATACCTACCTATATTTTACAGCAATTACTTGCACGCGACCGAAAACCGATATAAGATAACATAGTCCGATAAATCGACATTGAAACTACTGTTTATTTACATTGTATTTATCAAAAAAGAAATATTATTAGAAGGTGTATTGAGATAATAATATCGCGATACTTACAACTTACTAGCAAGTTATTGTTAGATAACACGCAGTAAGGCACCTGTCCCACCACCCGCGCCGACGGCGAAGCGACCAGCTAACAACGATTTTCTTGCTCAAGAAACGTACAAATGATTGTAGGTCCCGTTTAAGTAAAAGAGATACATAATATATTAAAAGTCGATCGCTGACTGTTCACACAGCCGACGAGTAGCTATCGAAGAGAGAACGCGTTCAACGACACTCGTTTGGCGGGTAGAACTCGAGAGATTTGCGCTTGGTACAAACGCATACCAGCCAGCGAGTAATCGCTCGTCGCCGACGCACACTCGCTGCTCCTTGCTCGCCAATTCGTTTTTAGGGTTCCGTACCAAAATCGTAAAAAGGAACCATTATGGTGCGACTCAGTCTGTCTGTCTGTCTGTCACAGCTGGATATCTCAAGAACTACTAATGCTATCAATTTGGAACAGTTTTAGACGACGTTTACTACTAACTACTTTGAAACTAAGAAAGAAATAAAAATATTTATATTTTTTTGCAACGGGGACTGAAAGGGGGTCTTAAAAATTCAAAGTGCGACTAGTAGGGCATGTGGGGTATCATATGAAAGAGCGCTAATTGCACATTCTCAAACATTTTTTTATGCCCCATAGTTTTTGACTTTTAAAATGACAAATGTAAAAAAGTACCGTCCCCCCACCCCCCTTTTCTCCGAAGTTTGCAATGACAAAATTCTGAAATTATTCTATGTAATAGAAGTTTATGTAAAGATTACAGGAAAAATAAAACGATGTCTCTAAATAGCACACTTTTTCAGAAATCGGAACGGAACCCTCGGTGCGCGAGTCCGACTCGCTCTTGACCGGTTTTTTTTAGTTACTAACTCTCCTCGCTTCTCGTTAATCGCCGGTGGTGGGACAGGTGCCTAAGCCTTGAAATCGATCGCTACTTCCTGGAGACCGCTTTTGCGATAACACTCATTGAATATAACAACCATAAATTCGATAACAATAGGAAATAAAGAAATGGATAGTAAAATTATTCTTTAAAAGGCAAGGTCGTCAATTTCTAACATTATATGGATTTTTTATCTGAAATGAAATATTTGAATTTGAATTTCGTTGGCATGATTAAGTTGCCAGTTGCCGATGCCAGTAGCAGTTGACACTTACACGGTCAATTGACGTCTATAGACGTCATAACAATAAAACTTCTATTGTGTCTCGTTTACTGTCCGCGAACCGATTATTTATAGAGTTGTTGAGTTGCTTTTTGACGAATGAGCGGCCTGCACTGCCCCTCGTCTCGGCCCCCACATACCTAAGACGCGGTACAGCAGTATCGGTCAAACTATAGTACTGTAAAGTCTTGTATTATTGCACATAAAGTTTTAGAAAAATACTCACTCAGTATCAATGACATAGACTACGCTCTACAAAGCCAAACTTCTTCTTAAACTCGGATGTGCTATATTAATGCCCGAGTACGTATTTAGTTACATTTGTGGGTAAAGATCGTTTACTTTAAGATTGCACGCCCCTCCACACTGAGGGTCAATGTGAACTAGAGCAGCTATTACAAAAAATATGTCATGTATGTAATAATGTGTCATACTCGTCAAAATTTACGGAGCAGCTGGATTTTTTTCGCGATTTCTGGTTTGTTCCCATAGTAAAAGTTGTTCGTTACTATTTTTATGGGGTCATGTAGGTACTCATTATTATGAACAACTTTTACTATGGGAACAAACCTGAAATCACGAAAAAAAATCAGCTGCTCCATACATTATGACGAGTTATGACACATCTTTTGTTTGTAATAGCTGCTCTAGTTCACATTGACCCTCAATGTGGAGGGACGTGCATCCTTAACGACTCGATTGCCGGAAACGCGGATCTACGCAAGACACAATGGTTTTTTAATTGTTTCTGTAATTATGGCATTCAATCGGTTAAAGTAATCGATCTCTCACAAATGAAACTAAATACGTACTCGGTCATTAATACAGCACATCCGAGTTTGAGAAGAAGTTCGGCTCCGTAGAGCGTAGTCTATGTCATTCATACTGAGTGAGTATTTTTCTAAAACTTGATGTGCCATATTACAAGCCTTTACAGTACTATAGTTTGACCGATACTGCTGTACCGCGGGGGCCGGAACGCCGTCGCGTGAGCGTTGACGAATGAGCGGCCTGCACTGCCCCCGTCTCGCTGCGTTTATACTTAAGGCGCGGTACAGCAGTATAGCCTTAAGGTACACGTACAGCGGTATCGGTCAAACTATACTGACAAGTCTGTGCACTGATTGGACAGGTCCACTCAATCTATGTGGTTTTTTTCCTCAAAATACCATTTTGTACACCAATCTACATGGTCTTCACATGATCTGACCAAGATTATGTTTGGACTTTAAAAGAGACTGTGACCTCTGAGTTGATTAGGAGCCTTTATCATTACTCGGGAGTACTCTAAAAGCTTGAAAAAATACTCACGTATATAAAGCACCATAGTTAAAAACACGATGAGTCCGAACCACACATTAAACTGCGATACAAAATATACGACAGCCACGACGATGTCTATGAGCGTCGGTGTGATTGAGAACAGTATGTACGACAGCAGATTGTCTATGGAGTCCGTTCCTCGGTCCATCACTCGCAGGACCTCTCCCGTCTTCCGCGACAAATGCCACCGCAGGGGCAGGTCGTGAAGGTGTCTGAATAGTTCTAACTGAAAAAGACAAGTTATTGAAACAATCGTTGCTGAGAATTATATTGAGGCCTATTTTGATATAGGCGATATCCACTGTTCTATGCTTCTCTAGCCACGAAAATTCATTCAACCGGCGGATTACCGCCGCTTGCCGGTGAATTTTGCCTATATGTGAATAGGTCTAAGAACTGAAGAACTCGTCGATGTCGATGAATCTGCCGTAAAAATCACTTTAGCTGTTATAGTTTGTAAGTGCATACTTTGTTTAATCTATATCTATAAAAGGAAAGCGTTACTGACTGACTGACTGACTGACTGACTGACTGATCTATCAACACACAGCTGAAACCACTGAACGGATTGGGCTGAAATTTGGAACACAGGTAGCTATTATGACCTAGGCATACGCTAAGAAAGGGTTTTTGGAAATTCAACCTTTAAGGGGGTAAAAAGGGGGATATTGTTTGTATGAAAAATCTTATTCCTTGAGTTAATAAACTTGAAACTTGGCACGAATATTTATCTAAGTAAATTATGATTTTTGTGATTTTTTGTTTTTCTAAACTAAAGGGGAATTGGGGGGTCTCAAAGTTTGTATGGAAAAATTTTAACGCGCAATCTGATTAACTCAAAACTCAGTATTTATACTTAAAACCAAAAATAAAGAATAACGTGTGTCAGGGTTTTTCGAAAATCTACCTCTAACGGGGTGAAAAGGGGTAGTCAATTTCACAGGGGAGGATTTTACTGCGTGGCTTGATGAACTCGAAAATTGGTGTAAATAATCTTTGAGTCAAGCTATGGAAATATCTCAAACCATTTTTTTAAATTCCACCCCTGTGGGGGTGAAAACAGGGAATACAATTTACATGAAAAATGTTATTCATTTCGTTTTAATTGACTTGAAACTTGGCACAAATATTTGCCTAAGTTTGTCATTATTAGTTTTTTAAAACTACCCCGGAGGGAGGGTTAGAGGGGGAGGGGCAAGGTAGGGGTGGTGAGGAGTGTGAGGGGGAGGATGATGGACGCAGGGAGAAAGGGCAGAAATTGGTGAGGAGAGGAGGAAGACATGGTGAAGGCTGAGGGGTGGGGAGGGGTTGGTGAGCCGGAGGTGGAGGAGAGAGGGAGAGGGAGGGGACGGGGTGGTGAGAGAGAGAGAGCGAAGGGGGTGTGAGAGTGAGTGAGAGGAGGCGGGAGAGGTAGCGGAAGGGGATGTGGTGAAGGAACGAGCTAAACTCTGGAACTACCCTACCAGTCGGACTTTAAAAAATCTTTTTGCATTAATGATAGCCCAAGTCTTATAGAAGGCATATTTAACATCACTCTAGGACCCTTAGGTGCCGAGCAAAAAGAAAAAAAGTCTGAAAGAACGCTAAGTGAAAACGAAGTAATAGCGCGGGTAGGCAATGCGATGCGACGGGGTGGATCGAGCAAAAAAGAAATTTCACGCGGACGAAGTCGCGGGCAGAAGCTAGTTTATTATATTTATATTTAATTAACCAGTAAGTAACAATAGACTCAATAATTTTAGTAACAAAATTAATGACACAATAGGGATGTTTCCTGGCTAAAAAAACTTTTTAACAAAAAAAAAACCGACTTCCAAAAATCACTACAAAGTGAAAAATAACTTTAATTTCGGAAGTCGGTGTCTTTGGATCTGTATTTTAGTTTTTTGCCACCGACTTCCGAAATTAAAGTTATTTTTCACTTTGTAGTGATTTTTGGAAGTCGGTTTTTTTTTTGGTAAAAAGTTTTTATTTGTCGCTTTTTAGTGGGTCTGTTTATAATTTGTATAAGTTACAATAGTCTAATGTCAATTGCTCATCACATGTTACAAAATATTGCTTTTCCCGATGCTGGGACGTTAATTGTTGAGGAGTTCTGCTGGTAAGAACCAGGAGAACTCCTCAACAACCACTCACCACACGCATTGCGTGACGAGCGGAAATTGCTTAGCAACCATATTAAAGTAATCGAATCGCAACCCGTGAAATATTTATCATTGAGTAGTTCCGGTAGCCATCTGTGGTCTTCATCATCAGTTCCACTTCACCAAGTGGTGCTTTCCGAGAGCAAATGCACGAGCTACTATAAAAAATACCCAAAACGCTATAGGTGTGCCTATAATATTTGAAGAGTTCCTTCGATTTCTCCAGGATCCCATCATCAGAACTGGATTTTGACAAAAATGGGACCATTTGGGAAATATACCCTTTCCAACAAAAAAATAATTTTTCAAATCGGTTGGCAAGCGACGGAGTTATGCGCGAACAAATATAAAAAAAAAAAATACAAACATCCGAATTGAGAACCTCCTCTTTTTTTAGAAGTCGGTTAAAAATAAAGAAATTATATTTAGTCCGTCAGTCAGATAATAAAAAATATTAGACGTATTTTTTTGCTTTATCATCATCATCTTCCTGCCCTTATCCCATGTTACTTGGGGTCGTCACGCTATCATTCACTCCGTTCTCTTTCATATCATTCCTCACACAATCCATCCATCTTTTGTTTGGCCTTCCTATATTTATATTTTTTGCTTTATCATATTAATAAAAAATTAATAACGCATTAAAGTCGGGGAGTAAAATAAAATCTAGCAAGGAGTGACGTCATTTTAACTCAATATGTATCGCCGTAATCTTTTGATTACGTAAAAAAAGTATCTACATGACAGACAAAAAAAATTTAGTCAACATGCCTATAAAACAGTTATGCATATTAGGTGATTCACAAGAGATAAATAAATCACCTGAGTTAACATGACACATATTTTTTAAAAGGCTTCTAAAAACCACATGTGAAGTCTTACTACTCATTCCTTGTATTAGTCACGATCACTGGATCATGAGCTGCAAGTGAAAACAATACCCTTATGACACTATGTTATGAAATAAATGATTAATATAACGATCATAATTAAATTATGTCACTAGGTCATGAAACATTCATCTACTGACTGCTATCCGTGTAGTTTGTAGCCCTGTTTTGTTCCACTGCAGGGCAAAGCATCCCTTTTCCACACACTTCTGTTCTCCGTTAATGCGGGCCAGTAGGAATCTTTTTTTTTAACTTTCTAAATAATAATTATTTCTTTTTATATCTGATATCTGGTTAACCACGTAAACAAACCGTATGTAATTGGAAAGAGAAATATTTTATGTAAGTATCACATTTATGTTTGCAAATAAATGAATTAATAATTCATTTTTATTATTATTTCAGTCCTTTCGGCAGGAGTCAAGCTTGTCTACGCTACCTAAAACTATATTGTTTTGTTAAACAAATACATACCTGTAACTCCCTAGTAGTATACTGTTGCACTTTGATCCACAAGAATGACCGCATATTGTTGAGGAGTCCCATCCCACCAGTGCCTCCCCCTTGCAGGAACTTGAACATCACGTAGATCACCACCAGGTCCCATTGGAAGTAGAATGGGGGGATGGAAATACTATCCACTGGAAGAAAGTAGTTTAATATAGTACCATGTTGGTTATTGGTAGAGAGAATTATTTTATTTATTCGAGAATGGGCCTGCTCTTGACCTCGATCTTTCCTCACGCAAAGAGATGGATGAGTTCTACGATAGGACGAGCGTGCCCAAAAGAGGCCTGTCGATTCTGGCAATGAATTAAACTTGCAATGACACCAGTTAGTATAATGTAAAAGTGTCTTCGAAGACACGAACTACAATGAAACAACGACGATCGGTCTTGTTACGATCTTTCTACTAAATATAAGTAGCAATAACGACATTATCAGAGCATGGAAAAGGGGAAATTTTCGTTAAACACTGGACAATTAAATAGTTAAAAAATCTTATCTTTCAACATAAATGTATGAGTATTCCTAAGTTATCTACAACTACTTACCTATCTTTTTGCTATAAATAGGCACGAAAAGGTTCACAACTCGTCCAGCCATGAGGGCAAGCACGCATATGAGTACGTAGATTTGTAGGCATACACTCTTCCGCGGCCACAGGAAGGGTAGCAGCGTTCGCAGTTTGCCAAACACATTGCGGAATGTCGATCTGTTATCATCTGGCTGTGGAGAAAAAGACGTGTTAAAAATCTCCCGTCTCCTAAAGCTGGCTTCTGCCTGGACCAGAGCTGTATGAGGAAGCGGAGCGGTGAGAGAGGAAAACATCCGCTTCATTCTGAATATTAAAGAATTCTATTGAGGATTTTATCCTTGTTTGACTCTTAAAAGTTTTAATGTGTAAGCTCACAGAAAGGCGGCTATAGATAATTTTGGCGTCGGAGAGTTGCCAGTGGATACCGTGCTTTAAATTCACAGGTTCATCATTTAAGTAAATATCAGTATTGGAATACGATAGGCTGAAATCCTTGAAACAAGCCGAGAAGTTGTAAGATAAAAAATATACTAATAATCTCACTGGGTTGTACACGTGGAAGTATTTATCCATTGCCTTGATGTTTGTTGAGTAAACCAGTTAAACAGTCTGAAAACAAACATCTTTTCAGAAAAAACATTATTTAATGAAATAAATAGAACCAAATTGTCACTGAAATTGTAACTGAGGTGACTGCAGGAAAGCGGTGAGAGCATTGAGAGGAAATGGGGGTTCTTTGATTTGTTTGAAAACAAGAAAAATGGGAAATTGTACCCAGCCAGATCAGCGTGAATGAAACCAGCTGATAACTACAGGGTGTACTGTACCGATTTTACTCCGACTTTAATTATTCTCAATTATTTTTCAGACTGTTTACTTGTAAGTACTCACCCTATTTGAAAATACAGCATCACGTAATGCCAGTTCTAAAATATGCAAATAATGTAACAGAGGTCAATACACTTGATAATTTAATCACCTTTTTTAATTTAAATATATCTTTTTCGGCTGTTAGAACAATTAAATGATTTTGATATGGACATGACATCTTAACCTACAAATAAATAACAAAAAAAATGAACATTGACAATTGGATGACAAAAGTAATGTACCTAGAGGAAATAAAAAAGTTTGATCATTACAAGTTTGTCACAAAAAAGTTTTTATTTGATTGTTATGTATTTATTTATGGTTACAGATAAACCTACTTTTATTCGCATAGATATCTATGATATAGGTACTCTACATCCACTGAGCTCTCCATCCGAGAAGTCGAGAAAATCTAGAAAAAAAACATTATCACAAGGACCTCATTTAATTTTAATAGTTTTATACCCGAACGCAACAATGAAATAAGTCGTCAAACCTTTCCCTCGTGCATACCTATGAGAGGATTACGCCAAGGAAAGCGAGAAGTGTTCGTACACAACAAAAACCTTGACATAATACTTTTATGGTTTCTTCTGAAATAATATAAGTAGGTTTCAGTCCTTTGTCAGCTATCAGGGCTTTCCGGATTCCGGGCCGGATCCTTCCAGGCACGGACACGGATATGTGTGAACTAGAAAAGAAAAGAAAAATCCTCACCCTTGGTGGTATATTCCTGCGGTTGTCGTCCTCGCCCTCGAGGAACTCAAACTGGTGCATGATGCCGGGCGCCTTCATGCCGAGCACGAACATTATCATGCACGACACGTAACGTCCCACAAACAGAGCCATCTCCAGGCGGTCTTGGAGACTGGGGACAATTTTTTTTTTATATGCACGTTTCTGTGACGAAATGAACTTTATTTTCTTTCTTTATTGCAAAGAAGTTACAAGTTTTGAGCAAGAGAATATAAGAATGACGAATAAATAGCTTTCTATAAGAGACTGTCCCCTTAATTTTTTTTTTAATGAGGGCACAGATTGAATTCTTATTGCGTTTTGACTTTTGCTGGGACCTACACGTGTCAGTCCTTTCTTGCGCCAATTCTGCGGATTTGCCCGGAAATGGGTCTGAACAGACAAATAAATTAAGTGTACCTACTTTGTCGTCGCAACTTGAGCCGAAAAAATTCTGGCTGTCGTATACATACTTGTAATTATGACTACTTCAGGAGATAGATTAAAATCTTCTTTTACTTCTCAAAAATCTAAAAATCTACCTTCTGTGATAGGGGAAACTACTTTAGATGTAGTTCAGCAAAATATATAATGTTCATTGCAATAACTAAGTACATAATAGGAAAGATTATACTCACTTTTTCAAATGCCACCACCATCCTTCTTTATTAAGATTCAGGAAAGAAAGATTTTCAGAGACAAATATCATGGCCCAGAAGACGAGCAGTACAAATCCGTGCCCCTTTGGAGGGACGGACGGTAGGAGAAACCGCCTCTCCAGTACTGCTAGGTAGGCCGATAGGGGAAACACTACTAAAGTTATCACTAATGCTACTATCTGTAATAAAGATATTTAAAATATTAATAAAAATAATATCACTAGAGGACTAGACACTTTGTGCAGTAACAGAAGAAAATCTGCACCATAGTACTATTACTATATAGCCACGATGACGTGGTCGAAATTCCACAACGTTTCAGCTACTTGTTCTCTTTTTATTTCAGACATTTTTGACAATGTTAAGCAGTGGGCTGCTAATAATAATAACATTGGTCAGGCAGGGGTCATAGTTCTACCATAGTTCAAGGTACCCAATCCACTATAGTAACCCAAACCCATAGCCCAATATATTTTGTTTCCATGTTCTGCAATAGTCCTGCACCAACCGGGGGTTGTCCTTGGGTGCAATTGCATAGTGCATACAGGGATAATCGTCGGCTGGTGACTTTTCGTCATTTAAAATCGTCTAAGGGGCCTCTGAGAGTTGGCTTCGGCCCCTCGTACGCCTTCCAAAGGTCCGGGACCCCAGGGTCCCGAGATATGTCAAAGACAAAAAAATAATACCAGTATAATATCAAGTAGCGGAAATCGAAGTTGCCATTGAAGAGATTCAAGCCGAAACAATCGAAAATTTACTGAAAAATTGGGTTAATTGGATGGGGTACTGCCGAGATGCGAGATGACAAAGTTCAACCTTTCCAATAAAACCAGAAATTTGAAAAAACAATCAGTAGCTTTTTTTTATAGCCGATTCTTTAAAACACTAGATGGCCCACCCTATAGTATAGTAGTAGTGTAGTCATGTAGTAATATAGTAGGTACGGTCAGCAACAGAAGTCGGTTAACACTGCTACTTTTTGACATCATCTAAATTAACACAAAATGATACGATAACCTGCATTTAGCATTGAATTTATTAGTTAAGAGTCTCAATAATTAATATTTAGAAAACTCAAATGCTAATCGACTTTTGTTGCTGACATTCATTCCTTGGACATCCTTGGACATTTCACACAATTTTCACAATTTAATTTCATCATTGCGTTATTTACGTTGTCGAGCAGACATATTTTTTCGAACATATGGAGCAATGTATTAGCAATTTGGTACAAAATTATCCAGATTCCGATCGATAATGTGTTAAGAAATTTTAAGGTACAGGTTCTATACTGTACCTTAAAATTGCGTGAAACTATCTGTGTGGCAAATTTCCTCAAAATCCTTTATTTTTTTTTTTGATAAGGACCTTTTCGCAATTGGTTCCGGGAACCTTTATTGCTTAACCGGGCGTCGCACAGTGGATCGACTACATACAAACTGGCGGACATTCGACTATGAAAATATGATTTCAAGATTTTTGAAAAACACATGATGCCAATGTGCTGTCCTCAATAATCTAAATTGAAAGTACTCTTATGGTTTTTCCGATTAAACCCGAATTTTAGGAGTAATGTGAGTAAAACTGATTGCAATGTATGTAAAAATATAGTAAAAACATGTTTTCCTGCGATTCCCGCACATTTTTCGGTTTTGACGCTTATAATATATTTTAGCATAATATTTAGGAGCTTTCGTCCGAACATACTTCCATCCTTTCCATATGTCCCCTAGAGTCCCCCCTAGGAGATATACGACAAAGATATGATTTTTATTCTTTGTATCAATAACTCGTCTTGTTATATGATTTTTGTGCGAATGAGGCTTTCGTTTTGTACAAAATATAATAATCACAATCTCACCATTACACAATGTGAGTATTGTTACTAAATAAGTATGAATATCAACGGCGGCAGTAAGATAATCATTGCCATTAGTTTATTGAATATTATACCATCATTTGTCAACTTTAAATTACAAGTCCTTCTTCCAATACTTTGTCCATTAAGAATACTTAGATAATTACACATTTCTAGTAATAGTAAATGCGATAAATGAGGGTAGTAACGAATTTTAAAACATCTAAATATATAAAAGGAGAAACTGACTGACATATCATCGCACAGCCCAAATCGCTGGGTCTAAATTTGGCACGTAGGTTCTTTATGAGGTCTAAGAAAGGATTTTTCAAAATTCACTTCTTAAAGGGGCGAAACGGGGGTCCAAAGTTTGTATGAAAAATCTTATTCCCTGAGTTGATAGACTTGTAACCTGCCCTGAATATTTATCTAAGCAAATTATAAATTTTGTCATTTTTGGTTTCCTAAACTACCCCCTAAGGATCCTTCCTTGGGCGGTGTCAAAGTTTGTATGGGGGAATTTTAACGCGCGGTTATAAGGGTTTTTCGAAAAACCCTGACAAACGTTATTCTTAATTTTTGGTTTCAAGGTTATACAAGGTGTAACATAAATAACCCACAACCTCTTAAGGGGTCATTGTACTCATCATTATGAACAACTTTTACTATGGGACCAAACCTGAAATCGCGAAACAAAATCAGCTGACCAGTACATTTATCAACATCAAACTCGTCAAAATGTAGGGAGCAGCTGATTTTTTTTTCGCGATTCCAGGTTTGGTCCCATAGTAAAAGTTGTTCATAATGATGAGTACAATGACCCCTTAAGAGGTTGTAGGTTATTTATGTTACACCTTGTATACTGAGTTTCGAGTTAATCGGACCACGCGTTAAAATTCCCCCATACAAACTTTGACAACCCATTGGGGGTTGTCAAAGTTTGTATGGGGGAATTTTCCCCCCTCCTTAGGGGGTAGTTTAGGAAAACTAAAAATGACAAACTTCATAATTTACTTAGATAAATATTCATGGCAAGTTTGAAGTCTATTAACTCAAGGAATAAGATTTTTCATACAAACTTTGGACCCCGTTTCACCCCTTTTAGAAGTGAATTTAGAAAAATCCTTTCTTAGTGCACCCGTAGACCTCATAAGAAACCTACGTGCCAAATTTGGAATCTCTAGACCCAGTGATTTCTGTAGGGTGTCACTGTAGGGGACATAAGTATGTTCGTACGAAATCTCCTAAATATTATGCCAAAACATAATATAGGTAAGCGCTAAGCGTCAAAACCGGAAAATGTGCGGGAATCGCAGGAAAACATATTTTTACTATATTTTTCCATACATTGCAATCAGTTTTACTCACATTACTCCTAAAATTGGGGTTTAATCGAAAACACCATAAGAGTACTTTCAATTTAGATTATTGAGGAGAGCACGTTGGCATCATGTGTTTTCCAAAAATCTTGAAATCATATTTATAAAGTCGAATGTCCGCCAGTTTGTATGGAGTCGATCCACTGTGCGTCGGCGGGGCCAGAAGGGGCTCTCGCCTTGCAAAAATATAATTTAAGTAGCACAGCTAAGGGCGTCCCATAGTGGGTCCTCAAAATCCGTTCGGTAGTTTTTGAGTGAAAGAGTAACAAACAACCATACATACGTCCATCCATCCATCCATCCTCACACACTTTCACGTTTATAATATTACTAGGATAAGTAGAATAAAACTGTAACAATTTTTTAAGTAATATTTTTTACTTTAGAAATTAAAACATACCATATATCCATAAATAGATCCCCCTTTAAATACAAAAGCCTGTAGCAGGAATCTTATCACAGCCAGTACTGGTATGAACAACGTGAAAAACAACTGCACAGCGAAAAGCCGTGAAGTTCTGACATCCACCACTTCTGTAGCATATCTGAAAGGAAACAGCTTCTTAAGCTTTGGTTTCCTAGGAAAGCGGTCCTGGCTTATTATAACGACTGTCATGAAAATCTGTCATTTTAAAAACACTTAGTATTTGGACTGCCACTATTGTGTGACCATTCACCGTTTTCTTAGGAAACCAAACCTTTACTATTTGTTACATGAAAACTAGCTTTTAAAACTTACATAATTGAAAAAACCGGAAGTCATGAGCTTTATTTTAAAGAAATTCAAAACTAAGTAAATAAAACAAAGAACCAGCTGTGCCCACCCTACAGCCCTGCTAACCCCGCTGTGTTAAGTACCTAGTTATACTTAATAAAGTTTACACAGAAAAGTATGACTGTGGTAATTTCTAAAAATCAAGTAAATTGTAGAAATTAATTGTTGTCAACTGCAGGCAGATTTACTGACAGACAGAGAGAGATAATAATATGTCAAATAAGTATTATACAACTTGTAACTTAAATAAAGCACAACCTCATAAGGGGTCATTGCACTCATCATTATGACCAACTTACACAATGCGAAAAAAAAATCTGCAGTTTCCCATACTTTGACAAGTTTTGCAAACATAAATGTAGGGACAGGCTGATTTTTTAGGGTTCCGTACCTCAAAAGAAAAAAATGGATCCCATAAAGGATTACTTGTGTGGCTGTCTGTGTGTCCGTCTGTCACAGCCAATTTGCTCCGAATCTAATGGACCAATTAAGTTGAAATTTGGTACACAGATGAACTTTTGTGACCCAAACATGGACGGGTAAAGTAAATAAATTAATTTTGAATATAGGGGCACCCATATTCGAAATTAATTTATTTTTAGGGGGCAAATAAGAAAATTAAAAAAATGTGAGCTTATTTAACTAAACTTCGAGGAAAGAAGTAACATAGAGTTAATAATAGGTACCTTCTCTAAAATCCCAGAATGATTATATTGAAGTTTTATCCCGGGATTCAATAACAAATCATTTATTGGACTTTATTGTAGTTACAAATGATATGTTTTGTTTTAAGTAGGTAAAATAAAATTAAGTTGGCTGGTTTATGTGCTAAATAATCTGAAACAGATTATAGCACATAAACCAGCCAACTTAATTTTGTTGATAATTTGAAATTACAAGGTTAATCTCACATTAATTACGATTCTTATCAATGCATTATAAATATAATCAGATTAATTAATTAAAAATTAACTATTTTACAAAATGCCGATATGTTTCATTATTAGACCAATTACATAATATCAACATGACTAGTACATAAGAGGCATGGATAACAATAGATACTTAGATGATCAATAAATTAACTAGGCATTGTATAAATTAGCTGATAACATTGAGATATATTACGTCACAGTGTTATCATTAAACAAGAGTAATGTATTTAAGTGAATGTGGTCTTTATACGCAAAATACGCGCATTGTTGTGGAGCCCGTATTACCTAACCAAGAGTCAGAAAACATTACCTAGCATACTTAAGATTGGTCAACAATATCCTCAAAACTTTCCTTGTACCTACTTCCTACAACTACCAATTTTAAAACGTCTAGTATTTTCCTCATGAATATACAGATTGTTCAAATCATATTACAGTTTTTACATTTTGCCACTTTCAGATACTTACTAAATTACAACACGATTGTTATGAAAAACATAAATAAAAAATTTAGAGGAATATGGTTTTAACAAAGAGTGAGTATTGTGTAATAATATTGACCCACTAGGTGTTGAATAAAATTAACATAATTTCCTTTCAAGAATCTTTGTTCATACTCCCAGCACCTTCAGAATATTTTGTGCTGTCATGGGTATGAATAATATTTAAATTGTTGACTGACAAGAGGTACAATTTCAATAGTATAAAAATAAGAATCAAGTTGTTTCTTTATAACACAATAGGGGGTGATAAATCAATGATGTCTTTAAACTACAGCATAATCTAATAATTCACATACCTTTTATACATTACAATTTGTATCAGTCCAAATATTAACAGGAATCCACCAATGAAGATAGCGGAGATTGTCTCCATAAAACATTGGGATATTCCATGGTCCACCCAAATCTCTCCCAGGGTCACGTTAGGGGGGCAATATTCCATCATTTTGCTGCAAACATTTTATTTAAACTAACATATTCGTAAAGTTATGATGAAAAAACCGACATGATGATTTTAACTGGAAGTGGATAGCAGCCGTTTATTAGGAAGTTAAGTTTTTCAAAATAGATATATATTAATACATTAACACAGAAAAATTACGCGCATGTTACGCGCAGTAGTGTTAGTGCAACAAAAATTATACAGTAATTACAACGCATAAAATAATTGTCAAACTTCATGAAAGTAACAGCAAAAACTACTTACATTGTGGTTAAGTCTACAACGCGGTTTTGGCTTGAAATTTCATCAAAACACACTGCCGGCTAACTCATACTGCCTTATCAAAATGCCATCAATAAATCGAAAAGAAAATTAAAATTTAATTTATTTTGACAGATCCACTGACATTTCATAAGCTGCTAATGTTTTCTTTCAACGAGGCCAAAGTATCAGCAACCAATCAACCATTCAGCCAAACATGTCATTTTTGTTGAAATAGACAAGAAGAATATTGCAGTCCTATGCAACACTCGCAGTCTTCTACGCTGCCTGAAAAGCGCTGCAGAATTCAGGATAGCAAATGATTGCCATCCAGTTAAAACACTTGCTTCATCTGCAAAAAATAACGACAAATGGATAGAACTGCAGAAAAGCATTTAAATCTAAACAGAGCAATTATTTTGCAGTCTACCGTTTCGTGTTTAAGATAGTGAATAGGCCACTTTATTTTGAACTGCAAGTGGTTGCAGTGAAGGAGGTTTGAAGTCACTGCGAAGCTTAGCTGCGAAGTCGTCGCTGCTGACCATCTCTTTTTTACATAATCATAAGAACGGAACGTTTCCAAAACCACCATGGTTTTATAAACTACTTCTCTGTCCCCATACAACTCATTTTCATAATGCCCCACGTCCAAAGGTTTTTTTAATTGCTACGCTAAATAACATCATTTTATTATCATAAAAAATAATTTTCGTAATATATTATGAATAAACTAATTTTATATCGGTTATTTTTTTTTTTGAGTCACATGTGACTCATGAACGTAGGGCGATAAATTTTCTTTACCACGTTCAATTAGTCATATGTGAACACACACACACAAAGATCTTCAATATCCTATAGCTCTCCAAGATCTTCAATAGCCTCAATAGCCTCTTCAAGTAATTCTGACATTCTCTACAAGAAATACCTCGAAAGACAAACAATAAACTTCAATTTAAATTTTATATAAGTGGCTCCATCGTTTAACGATGATTCTGCCAATGTCAAGGTTGAAGGAAACAAATAGTATACGCTGAGGTTGATCGGTTATACAGCCTATAGTACGGTTTAATTAAAACTGGATCTGTTTGAGTAGCCTGTAAGGACAATACAATATATTTGTTAATAAAAATAAGTAGACAACACAAAGCACAATAAGCAGACAACACAAATTAACTGTATTATGAAACTGACGACGAATTAGTCACTACTAAAAATTACCATGTTATAGCTTGATGTTATTTAATATTATAAATTTTTGGAGAGTTTTAATTAATGGGGAATCAACTAGTGTTAAGAGGAATGGGATATTAATAGGTCTGGGGAAATTAGGTGGGAGTATATCATACAGAGGGACTGCAAGATTACGACAAGAAAAAAATATGTGCTCAAGTGTACCTTCTTCTATACCACACCCGCAAAGGGAATTATTCCGTATGCGAAGTTTAGCCAAAAACACTGTGGAGCAAACATGTCCTAGTCTGAGACGTATAATGATGGATGTGATTAATTTATTTGATTTCTTGTTTTTGACAAACCAGGGTTTAGCTGGAATGTTGGGTTGAATACTGCCATAATATTTGCCCTTAATTACCCTAGATGTTTGATACAGATCATCCCAAAACTTCATAAGACGTAGTTTAGCCAGGCAACGGACGTCCCGAGCCGGTATGTTACGGAAAGACGAACAACCTGTCTGGATAGACTGCTTAGCATAGAAATCAGCTGCTTCATTACCCAATATGCCAGTATGTCCCGGAATCCAAGCCAAGACAGTTTCCAGGCCACAAAACACAACAATAAACAACAACAACAACAGGGGACAATAAACTCGTCCGAAAAAGATGCACTGGGTGCTCCGTGCTATGTCAAATTGAAAAACGAAGGATTATTGGCAAGAAAAGCGAAGCAAGTACACACTGAGTGCAAAAGGTGTGAAAAAGCATTCTGTCTAGAATGTTATAATGAGAAACATGCTTGATTTTATAATTATTTCTTTTAATAAAATCCTTACTTAGTTTTAGAGTTTTATTTAGGGCAAATTTCTTTAGTGATTAAATGACAAATATAAAAAAATCGCGAAATTTTCTTTTGTCATTGTAAACATACAGTTTTTTGCTATACGTCCACGTATGATTTTAAAAAATATCACGTCACGTTCATACCGAAAAATGTGCCTAAAATTGTATAGAAAAATGAGTCACCTGTGACTCATGAACTTATTCTAATACGTTCCTATGAGTCATATATGACTCATTGGACAGCGAAGTTATTAACCTAAACCCGAAGCGCATTGGCTGTCTTTTTGCCTTGTCCCGGTATGTACGCACGGCTACAGATCAAGCTATACATTTCCAGTATAAGCTGATCTCGCATTATAAAGGAATTTCCTCACAACGAGAGGTCAGTGTAAACCGGAAATGTATAGCTTGATGTGTAGCCGTACGTACATACGCACGGCCACTGATAAAGCTATGCATTTCCCGTATAAGCTGATCTTGCATGGTATAGGATTTCCTTACAAATGAGAGGTCAGTGTAAACTGGAAATGTATAGCTTGATGTGTAGCCGTGTGTACGCACGGCTACAGATCAAGCTATACATTTCCAGTATAAGCTGATCTAGCGTTGTGTAGGATTTCCTTACAATGGGAGGTCAGTGTAAACTGGAAATGTATAGCTTGATGCATGGGCGTACACAGGGGGGAGGCAGCTGCCCCCCCCCCCCCCCCTGGATCTTGTCTGCCTAAGTAATGTTGTCGAAAACAGTTATATTAGAGCCACGTCACGTTGTTGTCGTCGTCGCCGTGTACTTACTTTACAATTAAGTACAATATATTATGCATTAATTTTAGAAAAAATCGCGCTGCGCGGCCATAAACGTGGCTTTATTAGTCTATGAATTAAGCGACTGCATGCTAAGGGCACCCCATGTGGTATACGTACCTCGGCTTAGGGCATCGCTTAGGGGAGTAAGTACAGCAAGGAGGGACAGGCTGGATCATATCTGAATAATTATTGTCAACTACAGGCTCAGCTACGCCACCAGCTGGCACTCCTTCACCATTCAAGGGTCGGGGGGAATTACATGGGGGTCGTCGTCGCAAGGGACCTGGGCGGCGAGGTTGGAATATAGATTTGTGTTTGTATACTGTACTGGTGGTCCTACTTGTCTCCTGGAGGAGGGTTATGGGGTCATCGCGGTCGTAAGAACATGCCTTGGATGGCGGACTTTACTGATTTTTGAGGGGATATAACTAGCGGATTCGACAACCAGAGGGGTTGCGATGTTTCGCGGGGGTAGCGAAGAAACGCTTGGAATTTCGTTTCAAGAATTGATGGATAGTTGGGATTTGAAAGTCTAGGTGGAGGATTTAATTCCGAACGAACCAAAGGGATCCCCTAGCAGTTCGGAGGAAACGATTTTGTAAGGTCTGCATCCTTTGGCACGCTTCTCCCACAGGATCGGCTTGCCAAACATGGTGATTGGTCGGTGGGGCGAGATCTGAGACGCGGTTTCAAGAAGAGAACTGCTTGACTTTTGTCGGGATTGACTTCGATTCTCCACTTTCGAAACCACGCGCCGAGTTTATCGACTGCGGTTTGGAGAGTGCGAGATATCGGGTCTTGGCGTTGGCCGGAATAGTAAATGTCCGTATCGTATGCGAACAGAGCCAACTGTGCCTTTTTACTTTTCGGAATATCGCTGGTAAATAACGTCGAAATGAGTGGAAAAGCACAGAGCCCTAAGGGAAACCTGGGTGAATGGGGTGGGGGAGAGGATAGCGCTCCTTCGATACGATAGCGAAAAGTGCGGAAAGACAAAAAGTTACGTAAGATGAGTACGAGACAGTCTGGCACACCGAGTTTGTAAAGCTTATATTATAATAAACCGCTGTGCCAGACTTGGTCAAACGCTTTCGCTATATCCAAGAAAACAGCACCCGTCATTGAACCACGTTGGAAACCAACGCTTATATGTTCGTTGATGTGGTGGACCTGTTGTACGCAAGAGTGTTGGGTTCGTTAGGAATTAGGCCCTTTGTATCGGCATAATCTTTGAGCGAATATAAATAGTCTCTTATAGATTTTGCCGAGGACATTGAGCAGACTGATTAGGCAAAAATAAAAAATATGTGGAAGACATATAATATGGACCCGGCTTAAGAAATTTCTGATTTGCCCTCCCTGGGTCAAAAGCTGGGTACGCCCATGGCTTGATGTGTAGCCGTGTGTACGCATGGCTACAAATCAAGCTATAATTTCCAGTATAAGCTGATCTCGCATTGTATAGGATTTCCTTACAGTGAAAGCTCAGCGTAAACTGGAAATGTAGAGCTTGATGTGTAGCCGTGTGTACAAGCGCACACGCGCGCGTAGCACTATTATGGTACAAAAAACAGTCGCGGCAAAAATCACGGCTGCGTACAGTAATACCCAACTAATAAGGCGCGTCGTGAATCTTCGTTCGCGCAGAAAAGAAAGTATGGCCCCGAAGATTAACGAGATTGCTTAAAGCTTACAATCAACCTTAGATCACTAGTATAAGGTTCATAACACACTGCAGCTGTTAGTTACGTCTCACTCGCAAGTATGGCGGCTTACTAACATCATGGCGGCAGGTGCCGACCAATAGCGGTACAGAAAAAAGAAGCACGGTGCGTGGAGCGTGCCATTCCCGCGCAATAGCATTTCCCGCGCTTTAAAAATTCATCTTCTGCGCAGGTACATCGGTAAGCCATATCAGTTGGGTACTACTGTACGCTTGCGTTGATTTATTTCATGTCACAAAGTCTTGCGACAAAAACTGAATTTAATAATGCACCAATATTTGTAACTTTTAAGGTTGCCTTCAGCATGAATGGACGGAGAGAATGCTCAGCCCCGCATAAATCTCCTACGAATATTGTGATGAGTTATTTTAAATGCGTTTGCGTTCGGACCACGCCCAATTACGTATTACCAAAGAGTAAATGGGTATTACCAACGGGTATTACCATAAGAACTGCGTCATCTTGCGGTATTCCGAAAAGTAGACTGACTACTTTTCAGAATTCCGCACCGTGCGACAAGGGAAAATAAAAAAAAAAACAGTTGTCTACAAACTCAGGCAAAATGAGCAAGAGGCAAGAGGTATATTAATCGGCTAATTCTGTGTACACACCGGCCCAATAGAAGGATATTTGGCATTGGTTATCGCACGTTCTTTGGCCTTCGAAGGTGTATGTACAGACGCCAGCTCATCAAGCTTAGATTTTAAACCTTATCACTACAGCTCAGGTTAGGTTCAAGGTTGATTGGGAACATTTGACAGTTTTGCGTGGCTTAACCTGCTGGCGTCTGTACACACGGCTACACATTACATAAAAAAAGCAAGCTAAGCAAAGCTAAGCAATTAAGCTATACATTTCCAGTTTACAAGGAAATCCTATACCATGCGAGATCAGGTTATACTGGAAATGTAGAGCTTGATGTATAGCCGTGTGTACATACGTACAGACAACAGCACATCAGTTTATACCAAAGTGTCAAACTCCAAATGATTTTATACATCAAAATGTTGTTGGTTAAGTTCAAAATCGAATGAGAAAATTTGACAGCTTGTAGTAACTTGACCTGCTGCTGTGTCCAAAGTCCAAAATAAATATGGTATACATTTAGTGCTCGAGCAAACAAAAAGGCAATTACTTCTATCCATTTAATGCTATACGGACGGTCCGTAACGGTTTAGTGCTCCGACAGAATCTCTTTAACATTATAGTCTGTCAAGGAACACGGACGCCCTCCACGGACAGTTCTCCTATGGATGGACGGACGGTGATCCACTGTCCGTGCGCAACTAAACGCAATAGTTGATTTCTTTACGATTGCTCCAGACGACGCGACGGTCGCCCGTACGGATCATGTATAGCAGTAAATACAGCCATGTTACTGCCCGCTGCGGATAGCCGGCACACGCCAACGAACGAACGAATGATTGTTGGCGTTTGCACAGGACCAACGAAGGCCAGCGATACCCATTCCACAGACTACTTGGAGACCTATTTGTTGGCGTTCGTTCGTTGAGCTGGTGTGTACGCAGCATTATACGTAGATGATAAAGTGTTGCCACAGCCCAGTGTTGCCTCCTTGTTGCCTTATTTGCTGTCGGTACGTTGGCCCACTCATCTTTTATAAATTATACGATGAAAGGTTTATGCTGTTTCTCTCGGGCATATCATTTTTAACTTTTTTTAAATTTTTTAAATGAAGGAAAAAAACTCGTTTCTTTCTTCAAAGATAATATCGTGTTTCTGAACGAACAATAGAAAAGCGTAATGTAGTGTATAGGTGTGTGTGTGGAAAATCATAAAGTACTTGTACCGTTGTACGTGTTTACAATACGAAAGTATTCGTTAGTGTGAGTACAGAATTCCAGATGTGTGCGTAGTCGCGGAGTGACGGGTGTTGGATTAGATTACGTTTTTAGCGATTGTAAATCATTATTTGTTAGAGCTTCTTTCCGTGTTATATCTACTACAATTAATTACAAACTTGACGTTTATCTCTAATGATAATTTGCAAATAAGTTACGTGGTCTTATGTTAGTAAAAAAATATTCTGCGAATGTGAATGATCAGCATGTGTCACCACTCATCAACAAATTTTGTGAAACGGTGAACAGTCGCGATGTGAGGAAAGTCATGACTATCAGCTGAAATCAACTTGAGTTAGTTAGTGTTTGTGTTGCGGACCAGTGTTATTTATTTTTTGTCTGGTGAAGGTGATAAATTGAGACTCAAAATGGCGGACCTCGAGGCTGTGCTGGCCGACGTCAGCTACTTGATGGCTATGGAGAAGTCGAAATGCACTCCAGCAGCACGAGCTAGTAAAAAGATAGTTCTGCCAGACCCAAGGTAATGTCCCCAGGCGTAAAACTATGCCATGGCTCCCCGGTTGACCATGTTTACACGATTCAATGAAAGACTCCTGAACTTGTTTACAAAATTGATTTTAGTACGATTTATTATGAATTCTGTTTAATCTATGAGATAATTAATGAGATAATCACATGAAATGGCTATTCCTAGTAAAGATTAATTAAACAGATCAAAGTTTATGCTTTATATGTAGAATACACTACTTCTGAAATGAAGTAGAGTTATTTGAATCAGTAAGAAGTACTATGTTATAGTTAATAACTGGAAGACTAATGTTTTGTACATCTAATGTTATTAAACAAAACGGAAATAAATGTAGGTCATTAACATCTGTTGAGGTCATTGCACTCAGGCCATGTAGTTATGACCAAATGATTTCAGTTTCACAAATCTGGTTTTTTATTTGTTTCTTAACCATTATAAATGTTAATTTATTGATTATGCTTATTATAATCTTTTGCTTTTGATTTGACCTACTGTGGATAGGAAATGAAGTTAATATTATTAAATTAGAGAACAGGTTTTAAAAAAAAAACACAATGAAGATGTGTGACCAGATGTATGAATGTAAACAAGGCAAAAAGAGTATTAATAATCATAGCAGGTGGCGTTCTGTAGTTTCTGTCTACCTCCATGGGCAGAAGGCGTGTGTTTATATAATGATGTATTATTACGAAGATGATAATTTCTTTGATAGGTACCAACAATCAAAATAGAATCATCATCTGCCTAGCCTTTTTCCAACTATGTTGCGGTTCAAACTTCCTGTGTAACTGGATGCATCTGCATACCAGTATTTTACATGGAGCGACTTCCTATCTGACCTCCACAAGTCAGTTACTGGATAAAAAAATACTCTTTGGTAAAAATACTGGTTGTGAGACTTTCAGGCTTCTGAAGACCCGTAACAACTGTCAAAGAGCTGGTACGCACGGCTACAGATCAAGCTATACATTTCCAGTATAAGCTGATCTCGCATTGTATAGGATTTCCTTACAATGAGAAGTCAGTGTAAATTGGAAATGTATAGCTTGATGTGTAGCCGTGTGTACTAACAGCTAAACATGCTTTCCAAGACACAGACGGGTCTTGGTATGTAAAGATAGTCACCCATCCACAAACCAACCGTGGCAAGCATAACTTAACCTGAACAATCTACCCATTATTACATCACGTTGAAGGATGGCAACATACACATTTGCAATTTTTTTTGTCTAATATAAATACTTGTTAGTAATCCTTGACATAAAAAGATTAATATCAAAGATAAAGAAATGTCATATCTAGTACTGGATTTCACATCATTGACGAATTTAAATAACAAGCCTATCTACTTGTTTAAAATAATTTATTTAGTGTCTTCAAGGAAAAATATTTATTTTATTTTATTGATTAGGCACGAAAAAACAGTTACATGTTAAGGCGATACAATAATATTCTTAAAATAAATAGGTAAACATATAACCCACACTATTGTCCACGGATTATTCACATAAATAGTAAAATTAAAATTTAGAATTTAGAAGCTAATGAAGTTAAAGCGAGAGTTTTAAATTTTTATTAGAAAAAAAGAAAATGTCATTGTCTATGAAGTGTGCGTTATAAGTTTCCACCAGGCGACGAAGAGGTACTCGAGCCCCGGCATTGGTCTTACATGAATTCACATGGAACAGGCAGTGCACTCTGGTGTCACGTCTGATTACATTTCTGGGTACCGCTATTGTGGCACAAACCATGCAGCATCATTGCATCCAAAAGGAAATGTCTAGATTGCAGACTAAGAATGTTGGTCTTCTTAATAAGTGTGTACGTTATTTTAATATGATAACATCTGTAGTTTATGCCACGCATGAATTTTTTCTGTACCATTTCTAACTTGCTAGGTATTATGGGCTGGTATCCGCAACTCCACGACAATGCGCGTATTTTGAGCATGGTTCTAACTTGCTATTATATAATATTTAAGGTAATATGGATTCCAGATAGGCACACAGCATATTCCAATTGAGAGGGTATCAAAGACCTATACAACATCAAAAAAGTAGAGGGTCTCACAAAGTCCCTTGAGGATCTCATGATGAAGCCATGCATTTGAAAAGCCTTATTTATTAAATTATCAATGTGCAGGTTGAAATGCAAACACGAGTCCAAAATAAAACCTAGATCGCAAACAGAATCTACTAAGTACTACATACTTACTACATTATTATTACGTAAAATTTCTGTCAGAATACATTAGTAGTAAGAAATTAAAAATTTCATACTTTAACAAAAAAATAATAAGTACCTAAATAAAAAAGTCAAAATAAACGTAATTACTACTGCCAAATTACTACATAATGCGATGCGTCGCCGTGCTTCAATATACTTAATCTGTCAAAATGCAATTTTGTGATATAATAATGCCTCAAGTAGTATGTACTTCAACATATCTGATAGTTAAAGTTTCTGATAGCTAAGTCCAAAATGAGCTACACTACTACAAACTTCTTCCATAAACAAAATACTAATTTTATGCTCAATACCCAAAAAAATATCTACAATGTGTAACGTTAAATGCGCAAAACCTCTTAAGGGTTCATTGTACTCATCATTATGAACAACTTTTACTATGGACCAAACATGAAATCGCGAAAAAAAAATCAGCTGTTCAGTACATTTTTACGAATTATGCGAACATAAATGTACTGAACAGCAGATTTTTTTTGCGATTTCAGGTTTGGTCCCATAGTAAAAGTTGTTCATAATGATGAGTACAATGACCCCTTAAGAGGTTTTGCGCATTTAACGTTACACATTGTATATTAGTAAAAACAAAGTACATGTGCCCAGTTTGACCTCGAAATTTTTTAACAGGAACCAATTGTGACAATTGGAGTGTTACTCACAATTCGGTTACCCCATGTAAACAGACTACATGGCCTCTGATTCATTTAAGTGACTCATTTGTGAATTGAGGCTGCAAACAGATTTTGGGTCAGCCTAATTAGATTATTCGGATGATAATGATATTGATACACTTTACAACTGGCTATGGTTTTAAAGAAGCCATTTTTAAAGTGTATTAGGTGCTAAGAAAAAAAACCTTGTTTACTACCAAAAAGGATATTGGATGGATATTGATATTTTATCCTTTGCGCAATTTGCACAGTAGTAGCCCGCAAAATTAAAATTTTCTCTTAAGCTAAATTATTTGATTTGGTGATTGGGTGAGTGTATACTGTAGCCATAGGTATCTATGGCTGATATAACTTTTAGATAATTTTGTATTCATCAAATTTAACATAACTTCTATACTAAACAGTAAAAATGATGAACCCATTTCTTTTTCTTGTCCTAATCATTTTTATCTGGTTGCTAATCACCATTCACTAACATGTGCTCTCTGATAAAAGTATATTATTAATATTATAAAATGCAGCAAGTCTGTATGAATGACATTATGCTAAAATTACACAACAACAATTAATATTTTACAAAAAAACGGAACCCTTATACGATCACTTCGTTGTCCGTCTGTCTGTCAGTCTGTCAAGACCCTTTTTCTCAGGAACGCGTGAAGATATCAAGTTGAAATTAATATCAAAAACGTAAGTTTATGGTCTCTTGGAGTTCTAAAAAAATCAAGCAAATTTGAATTTGAATATTTAGATACTCGCAAGTAAATTAAAACTTGGAGGGTACTTCCCGTTGACCTAGAAATCCTAGAATCATGTGGCAAGAAGCAAGGTCTAACAGCGGAAGTAATGGAAAAGTCCGAAATTGATAATTTGTAATTTTATCATAATTATACCTGTCATATAAAAAAATATTTTCAAGTAAGTATGTCAGTCTGTCAAGACCATTTTTCTCAGGATCGCGTGGAGGTATCAAGTTGAAAATAAATAATAATGACATATTTTGATACTCGCAAAGTCGCAAGTAAATCAAAACCTGTAAGGGTACTTCCCGTTGACCTAGAATCATGAAATTTGGCAAGAAGCAAGGTCTCACAGCACAAGTAAAGGAAAAAGTCCAAAAATTGTTAATTTGTCATTTTATCACGTAAGAAAATATTTTTTTGGGATTACAATGTTAAGTTTGTTTTTGGGATAAATTCTTTTCAACTACGGAACCCTTCATTGTGCGTGTTCCGACACGCACTTGGCCGCTTTATAAAGAGTGAGACACCACTGGTGGCCCAGTGGTAACGGCCGGCGGCCGCGACTTACGAACGGTCGTAGGTTCAAACCCAGGCAGGTGCTTTACTTGGTGTAAATTATTTCATCACCATTGCTCTCAAAATGGTGAAGGAAAGCGGCATGTCCTAGAACCAAAAATTCGAAGACATATTGTGACATCTACCAACCCGCACCGGGCCCGCGTGGTGGATTACGACCCACTTCCTCTCACCTGAGAGAGGAGAGAGGAGGCTGTGTCAGGCTGTGTCCCAGCTGTGGGAACATTAGATGGCTATGCTCATGCTATGCATTTCTAATAATATCCATCACCAGATTTAAAGTAGGTAGGTAGGTAGTAGGTGCAGTTAAAGTGCGTTCGTGATTTCTAACGCAATCCGTCTCGAATAATTTATTATCGTGTACGTGTAGGTATACGTTGTACAACCACAAAATGTCGCTCAGAAAACTCGAACAACGAACGCCACGGAAAGAAAAGCGACTACGATTTCGAAACTCGATTTGCATATCAAATCTAACGTTATGTTTAGTACCCCCTTCCCTTCATGTTCAGTAAGCCGACGTTCGCACGGACGTAAAAATATCGCGGCGGGATTTTATCGCGCACTGGATTCGAGAATCCAACCTAACAATAACAGAGTGCATCCCAGCGCGTCAAAAAAACACACTGTTCGATGATCGCTGTAAAGCTGCATGCGTGTATTGAGCAATATTTGTTTGCTAAAGTTGCAAATATAGCTCAGCTGGATGCACATCTTTACACGCGCGTAAAGCGAACATTATGTATTTCAAGTGCCCATGCCCATGCTTGAGGAAATCGCGTTTCCTTTGCAAACACTCCGATTACTGGATATCATACTTTCTTAGGCGTTTTTTTGCATTTGTCCGTGTGGAGAAAAATCTTCGGTGCTAGCATAACAGCACAGTCGACACAGTGCAAGAAATAATCTTGTTTATATTTTTTTTTAAAGTACAATACATAATTAGAAGTTTCAAACACATGTACAGTCAACGGCCAGAAGTCCACTTACACCGCAATGACCATTATCGCCTGCGCTATACGGGCTGCGGCGCCGAAGAAGGTCATAAGTAAACTAATATTGCTATGCCATTGTTTTGTGAGATTGCTAGTCGACTTCTGGCTGCTACTGTACACACATAAAAGTATCGCCACAGATTAATAGTATCGCATTACATGAGACGGTAAACGATTTGATACAAAAATCTTAAAAGACTTAATACCTATACCAGAAAGGTTTAGGTAGTGAAATAAAGGTAAACAATCTTGATGTGACTTTTTACACAAACACACATGTTAAACAGATAAACTACTGCATAAAGTAATGGTTCAATTGATTTAGTGATCATTATTGTTGTATTTACATTGGTTTTTAGTTGCATTTTATTTTTAAACTGAGGTTTTAAAATAAAAAATGATAAAAGACACATCATGATTGTTTACCTTTATTTCACCACCTAAACCTATCTGGTATAGATGAAATAATAGTAATTCCTCTTTCATAAAGTTACGTTTATGAAACTACTCGCTGTTAGCTTCCGCAGTGACGATGTCTCAACATCGCAATGTAAGACCATGTTTCACTTCTGTGGACGTTGCTAAATCAATTATAAACATTGTAGCACCTACTTTAGCAGTTATTTTTAACAATTGTATTGACCGTGGTGAGTTTCCTGATCTTATGAAATATAGTAAAATAATACCGTTGTTTAAATCGGGTAGTACATCTGACCCTACTAATTATAGACCTATTTCAGTGCTACCTACTACCTTTAGTAAAATTTTTGAAAAAGTTATTTTAGATCAACTGCAAAGATTTTTTAATAAACATAAATTATTACATAACAAACAGTTTGGTTTTACAAGGGGTCGTTCGACTACTGATGCCGGTGTTGAACTTTTAGGTCATGTTTATAATGCATGGGAGGATAAATGCGATGTTTTGGGCATTTTTTGTGATTTGTCCAAGGCATTCGACTGCGTTCTTCATGAAACATTAATCAGGAAACTGCATCACTACGGAATCCGGAACGCCTCTCTGGATCTTCTCACTTCTTACTTAAGTGATAGGATTCAAAGAGTTGATGTTAACGGGAAAAGATCACCCGGATCCGTAGTAACAATGGGGGTCCCCCAAGGCTCAATTCTTGGCCCGTTTTTGTTTCTTATTTATATTAATGACTTGCCTTACCTCATAAAGGATAATCATGATATAGTGTTGTTTGCAGATGACACTTCACTTTTATTTAAACTCAAACGTCAGCAGCTGGTTACTGACAATGTAAATAGCGCCCTCGCAAAAGTAGTTAACTGGTTTAATGTTAATAACCTACTTCTTAACGAGAAAAAAACTAAGTGTATTAAGTTGACTATAGCTCATGTTAGACAAGTAAAAACTAGTGTTCTCATAAAGGGTGAAGAGTTGATTCCCGAAGATACCACAGTGTTCTTGGGCATAACTTTGGATGCCAAACTTCAATGGGGCCCCCATATAGATAAATTGTCGAAAAAGCTTAGCGCTGCAGCATACGCCGTTAGGAAAATTCGTGATTTAACTTGTTTAGAGACAGCCCGTTTAGTTTACTTTAGTTATTTTCATAGTGTGATGTCGTACGGTATTCTGTTGTGGGGAAATGCCGCCGATATTCAGACAATTTTTGTTTTACAAAAAAGGGCTATTCGTTCAATTTACAAATTAAGTCCCAGACACTCCCTCAGAGATAAATTTAAAGAAATTAATATAATGACTGTGCCTTCTCAGTATATCTATGAAAATCTTTTGTATGCTCATAAAAATATCAATTTGTTTAAAAAATACAGTGACGTCCATAATGTGAATACTAGAAACAAACACAAATTTGTTGTTCCTACAACCAGGCTTAAGAAAATAAGTGGTTCGTTTAGTTGCCAATGTATACGTTTTTATAATAAACTACCTAGCCACATTCAAGAACTAAGCCTTAATAAATTCAAAAATTGTATAAAGCGGAAACTTTGTCAGAAAGCCTTTTATACTGTCAAAGACTATATTGAGGACAAAAAGGCTTGGGATTGAGCTGCTCCAATAAATTTACACTATTAATGTTGATTTAAATACCTTTTTACATATTCTATACAATGACATGAATATTTACTTTGTAAAGTATTACTTATACTATTTTTAACTATTGTGAATGTGAAGACTACGCGGATCATTGTTTTTTATTTATTTTATCCTTTTCTCAGTTTTAGTTATAGTCTGACAGTTTGAGTAATTTATGCGGCCTACCCAAATGTCTTTTCTTTGGTATTGTTCGTCGAATCGTTAAGCTCCTTAAGTTTTGAGTTGAGCTGCACGATTACTGACAAATGCGTGCACTGACTGGACAGGTCCACTCAATCTGTGTGGTTCTTTCATCAAAAGACCATTTCAGACTGCAATCTACATGGTCTTCACATGATCTGACCAAGATTATGTCTGGACTTTAAAAGAGACTGTGACCTCTGAGTTTGTTTCGGCGTTTCTTCTCAGAGTAGTCAGATAGGAAACGTCGAACTCATCTAGTTTAAAAAAAAAATATGTTTGACGTGTAAAAGTGTTTGTACAAACCTACTTACAGAAAATAAATCATTTATCATTTATCATTTCACCTTAGGATGAATATTATTCTAAGAGAATCACACTCCGCAGGCCGCATAGTAAACTAAAATATGAAATAGGAAAGCTTCGTGTTGGACTAATAGCAAATCTATCTGCCTTCTCAAGGCATCACTTTCGTTGCTTGGGTTAGCTGTTCATAGATATAAGCAAAAAACCTTTTTTACAAAAAACAAAACCGACTTCCAAAAAAATACTACAAAGTGAAAAATAACTTTAATTTCGGAAGTCGGTGTCTTTGGATCTGTATTTTAGGTTTTTGCCCCTGACTTCCGAAATTAAAGTTATTTTTCACTTTGTAGTATTTTTTTGGAAGTCGGTTTTGTTTTTTGTAAAAAAGTTTTTATTTTTTACTTTTTAGTGGGTCACTTTGTAATTTATCTAAGTTACAATAACCCAATGTCAACTGCTCATCACGTTTTACAAAATATTGCTTTTCCCGATGCAGGGACGTTAATTGTTGAGGAGTTTTCCTAGTAAGAACCTGGAGAACTGGAGCTCATGGTGAAGTCACCATCACCATTATGCATTTTGACGAGCATAAACCATATTAAAGTAATCGAATCGCAGCCTGTGATATACTTAGATATAATTGAGTATTTCCGATGGCCATCTGTAGTCTTCATCATCAGTTCCAGTTCACCAAATTTTACTTTCCGAGAGCAAATACACAAGTTACTTTAAAAAATACCGAAATCGATATAAGTGTGCCCATAAAATTAGAGGGTTCTCCTCGATTTCCATGGGATCCCATCATCAGATCCTCATTTGATGATCATGGGACCACTTGGAAAGTATACCCTTTCGAACAAAAAAAGAAAAATCCAAATCGGTCCAGCCATTTTCGAGTAATCGGGGAAAATACATAAAAAAAAAAAAAAAAAAAAAAAAAAAAGATTCCGACGAATTGAGAACCTCCTCCTTTTTGAAGTCGGTTAAAAATACGCGCATTGTCGTGGAGTTGTGGATACCAGCTCGTATTACCTAGTTCATAGATATAAGAATTTTTCTATGGGTTAGTTAGATAGACTTTCTCATTAAGAGGGATGCGCTGTGGTAGCCCGCGAAATTCAATTTTTCTTGCGGTTTTGCAATTTGCAGATCCGTGTCAGGTTGTATTTTGATCAAAATATAATAAGTGACAATAAAAAATATGTGTTTACATAATTTTAACCATAATAATCATCAATACATCATATAAGTTAGATTTCGTCTGGATTGGTCGGATTTCGGAAATCAGACGACCTGCAAATTGCAAAAAAACTCAAGAAAATTTGAATTTCGCGGGCTACTACAGCGCATCCCCCTTAACATACATTATTCTTTAATAACCACGTTTCTGTCATAGAACTAGAATAATTTAAATAAGACAGTGGCATTACAATGATCGAAATACCAAGTCTTGCTTATCCAAAGAATATTGACGACTGTGTAGGTTAATTCCGAAAACCGGCCAAGTGCGTGTCGGACTACGCACAATGAAGGGTTCCGTAGTTGGGATGAAATTATCCCAAAAACAAACATAGCATAATAGTTGAAAAACATGTTCTCGCATACATTCCAACGGTAAATGTAAGTTTGTACTTACAATATTGAGAGATTTACCATGTTATTATAAGATCTCAAACGTATTATAGGTTTTCCTGTAATCTATAGGTATGGAACTATATTCTGTATTTTTTTCAAAATTTTAGGCTTAGTAGTTTCGGAGATAAGGGGGTGGGAATGGTGCTTTTTAGTCTATTTTCTTAAATAACTTTAAAACGATTTATTTTAAAATTATGAAAAAATATATATTTGAGACCCTCTTAATAAGCCCTTTCATTTGATAATATCACACGGTACAGTTTGCAAAACTTTTTTAATTTTTTTTTTATTTGCCCCCTAAAAGTAACCCCCATATTCAAAATTCATTTATTTACTTTAGCCATAAGTGTTTGGGTCACAGAAATCCATGTGTACCAAATTTTAACATAATCGGTCCATTAGATTCGGAGTAAATTGGCTGTGACAGACGGACAGACAGACAGACCGACACACGAGTGATCCTGGGGTTCCGTTTTTTCCTTTTGAGGTACGGAACCCTAAAAACATGCAAAAAAGTTTTATCACATTATATTTACTGCAATCCTCTTTGTATTTAAATTGTAGATATTATTAATCCACTGACTGCAAAGGTTTTTCGCAGCTCTGACAAAAATAACGAATCGCACGATCGATGACTTGTGTAATATTGTAATAACATAAAAAATCTGAATATATTCACAAATGTCATACGTGCATCAATTTGATCATTTCTGATCTCGATGCGTTTAGCATCATTGTATGAAATGTTTGCCTCATTTTCCGTTTTACCAGGAAAATGGAGACAATATTCCTTTGCATAACTTTGTCGATTTTATTTATTTTCGCTTGATAGAGATGTTTTGATACTGTCTCGTACTACTAGATACCGTAGACTTAGATCTACGGCATATATTCTAGCCAGCATCAATATGCAAGATGCGAACTAAGCACTCTACTAAGTTTACCGTCGCGTTACAGACGGGCTCGTAAAAAGTTCAAAGGCACGTCTTCACACAAAAAAATATGGTGGTCGCGACACGGTAAACAAAACGATAAACTAACAGCGAGCTTTGTTAAGTATACATTTTATTGGTGAATTTGTGACGAATTTAAGTAATGGCTTCTAGAGTCTTGAATATCCAAACAACTGAAGACATTAAACGTTACTGATAAACATGGGCAGAAGACTATGAGAGAAAATACTGTTATCATTATAATGGTGATACAAATAGCATAGTATGGCAACACCCTAGGAGCAATCCCAGTCTCTTCCTTCTTAACATCCCCACCAAGAAATACGATTAAAGAAATAAGAAATAAATGAATTATAGTAAACTAGCTTTTGCCCGCGGCTTCGCCCGCGTGGATGTCCGAAAATATCCCACGGGAACGTGCGACCGGGAAATCCTTTCTTATTCCTTGTCTACGTTACAGAGGGAATATCTGTGCAAAATTTCAGCTTTGTAGGTTCAAGGGTTTGGGCTGGGCGTTGATGAGTCAGTCAGTCAGTCAGTCAGTCAGGACTTCTCTTTTTATTTATATAGATAGATAGATAAGAAATGCTCTGCCAGCAACTGTCGAAAACCTTAAAAAGAAAAAGTTCTTGTCACCTTCCCATACCATTGTAAAAACTATATTTTTATTTGTTTCAGTGTGCGGAGTGTAATGCACAAATATATGGAAAAGAAGAATGAAGTAAATTTTGACAAAATATTCAATCAAGTCTTAGGTGAGTACTGTTTGAAGATCCAATTGACATCATTTCGAATTTCTGAATGCATTAATGGCGTATCGATAATTCTTTAACTTCGAGGCATAATACTGTTAAATATGTTTAATGCGGCAGCTGCTACTCCATAGCCTTACGAAATATAGCTCGTACTGACGGAGGAAAAAAGATAAATGTCAAGAATGTGCCAATTTCGTCACTTCCTAACTTTATTATAAAATTGATGGGTACTTAAATCGCTAACGCACCGTAAAAATTTATAGTGTAGCTGGAGGTAAATAATTTGTAGATGAAACAGTAAAAAGTTTTCCAATGGAGCAAAAGAAATAAATCGGGCAATTACAGCAGGAATTATGGCCATTCGTAAAAATAATGCACGGTCTTTGTGACTGTATAGAACGGGAACACAACTGCACGATTATGTGGTCGCATCCATTATGTTTTAAGGCTCTTACAGACAGAGGATTGCGATATTATATCCGTAGAACAATATCTCCTCGATGTCGCCTCTGTCTGTAAGAGCCTTAAAACATAATGGATGCGACCAAATAATCGTGCAGTTGTGTTCCCGTTTTATACAGCCTTAAATCAGCAGTATCCGTCTTCCTCGATCATTGAACGGGTAATTACCCCTTATGCTATTTTGGGTACTATTTTGATTAGTTTAACTAACAGTCCATTGCAGGACTATGTAACGAACATAACTTGAAATGGTACTTCCTAATGTTCGCCGCTGCCTTATCTTGTTTATTGGGTGCAGTATCTTAAAATGTTAATTATAATGGACTTTAATACTCAATATCTTTATTGGTTTACCATAATGTGTACTTAAGTGGTATATTATATACACACATCAACACCGTCTAGGGATATTACGGATTTTCTCAATTTACTCCAAATATGTTATCAGACTATAATTCAGAATAAAACAATTTTGTTTTTTTTTTCGTAAATAAAATTTTATTTAAATAAAGACGAAAAGTGAAATAATGGTAAAACTAACGATTAATGTGTTTTTCAAGAAAAAGTGAAAAATAAAGCGAAATTATTCCGTTTTTTTGCAATTATGCGAATAATCAGTAGCCAGTAAAACCACCTATGATGTTAACAATAGTCCTGCAACGGTTTTTCATGCTTTGAATCAAGTTATCAAAGTCTTGCTGCGGATAGTGTCCCAGATCCTGCTAAGATACCAAAAAAGTTGCTCTTCAGTCGCAATGTTTGCAGGCAAATTCTTCAAAGCCCTTCTTTGGAGCATGTCCCACGCGTGCTCTATGGGGTTTAGGTCTGGTGATTGCGCGGGCCAGTCTAAGGCCGATACGTCGTGCTCCTGCAGCCAGCTGGTCACCACTCGCGCTGTGTGCAGTCGGGCGTTGTCGTGCATGAGCGTGAATTCTTGGCACAGGGTAGACTATTTGGTACTGGCACCTGGTTACGGTATTTTCCAGCGGTTATGGTGTTTCTGATCCAAACGAGGTCTGTTCTTCCACCAACACGAATTCCCGCCCAAAGCATAATTGTCCCGCCGTACTATGGATGGACTTCCTGAGGGTATTGCAGACGGCTCTCACGGCCAGGAACTCGCCTTACGCGTACTCTTAGCGAATTGGGATAGAAACCGAATCGGGACTCATCGGTAAACAGCACTACAGACCACTGGTTATCTTCCCAGAGCAAATGTTCAGGCGCCCACTGTAATCTTAGTCCACGATTTCCTCGGCGTAGTGCTGGAGTACGAAGCGGGATGGATTTTCATACGCATGCGGGCCACTCCCGCGTGCGTGTGCAAATCCGAAAAAAAACAACGCCCTAACGTTTTCAATTCAATGCCTGACATATTATATATGAATATGCCGATTTCACTACAATTTTATCGTACGAAAATAGTACTCCGTCTTGTTTAATCTTTCACGTCTGCCCAAGTTCCTCGGCAGTTCGGCTTAGATTAGAGACAACATTATTGGTTGGTCGATGCTAAAAGAAACAGTGTTGTGTAAACACGACGGCCCTTTGAGCCGTTTCTTTTCGAGCGATTTACGTCTGCGCTTTTACAATTGCTTCGTAGATTGAACGAGCACTTATGTCGTCTGATCACACGTCCATGTTTGCTATTATTCTTCTTTGATGTTTGTTTTGTGTTCTAACTAAAAATAACAAAATGTTTTTCTCTACAAAATTCGTAGATAAAATACATGTATAAATTAAAACTCTGAAACCATCTCCAACATTTAAGAGTTGAAATTGCCTTATTCATTATTAATAAACAACCATGCTTTGTGCTCTCATGCATAATAATGTACGGTCTTTGTAAACAAAGGTTTCTCACAGTCTACTGTGTCTACAACGAAGATAAAAAGTGTGCAACGTGCATACCATTATTGTTAATTGTATCAGTTTTAACCAGTATGTATGTACCGCAAACAGCCGTAGTACGCCATTGATTTAAGTATTCCGGACAAGTTTAATTCAAATTCACTTTCGTAACTTTCTTGCGGGGATTTATATCGTAAACAAGATTAAACGTAAGCGAGCCGAGTAGGCCGCGTCGTTGGTTCCGCACACAGCTACGCACGCCGGATTATTGCCGCTCTGCGTACAATTGCTTTCCCTCTAATGAAGTTGTCTCATGTCGCTAAGGATAATTTTCTTAGTCCTGGACTTTGTTTTGCCGAGTGCCTTTTTCCTTCTGCCAGATGTCTGGCCTAGCTTATCCTATTTTATTTATATAAATACCTGGTAACACATTATCGATCGGAGTTTGAATCATTTGAAACAAATTGCTAATCCATTGCTTCATATGTTCGAAAAATTTGTCTGCTTACAACGTAAATAACGCAATGAATGTTGTTGAACTGTCAAAATGAAACCAACTTCGATTGATAATGTGTTACGCAATTTGGGTGCTGGTCGACCGAGCTCTGCTCTGGTGAATTTTCCCAGATATTTATACCTAGCTAGATCGATTTGTCGCCACCGTAATCCCCAATATTGCAACTTTCATCGAAATCGTTAGAGCCGTTTTCGAGAACGTGATTACAGATATATACAAATACTAGCTTTTGCCCGCGGCTTCGCCCGCGTGGATGTCGAAAATATCCCATGGGAACGTTCATGTGGAAAACATAGGGCATATCCCTAACTTAAGAAATGCTGGGTTTCCCATACAAACTTTCATCCCTTTTATCACCCCTTGTAGGATTATGTTTTAAGACAAAAAGTAGCCCATGTCCTTTCCCAGGATGCCTTGCCAAATTTTATCGAAATCCGTGCAGTTTTGTAAATTTTAAAATCAACCCCTGTTTACCCACTTCGGGGATGATTTTTAAAAAAACGCTGACCCGCATATTTCTTAACTTCTTACCAATATCATAAATTTGTTATCCCTAACTTAAGAAATACTGGATTTCCCTTACAAACTTTCATCCCCTATATCACCCCCTGTAGTATTATTTTTGAAAAAAATAGTATCCTATGTCCTTTCCCAGGATGCTATATAAAGCCTTGCCAAATTTTGTCGAAATCCTTGCAGTTTTGTAAATTTTAAAATCAACCCCTATTTTACCCCCTTAGGGGATGATTTTTCAAAAACGCTGAACCGCATATTTCTTTATTTCCTATCAAAAGTATACATTTTAATTTTCACATACCTAACTTAATAATACTGAGTTTCCCATACAAACTTTCATCCTCTATATCACCCCCTGTAAGATAATTTTTTAAGACCAAAAGTAGCCTGTGTCCTTCCCCAGGAAGTTATATAAAGCCTTGCCAAATTTTATCGAAATCCGTGTAGTTTTGTAAATTTTAAAATCAACCCCTATTTTACCCCCTTAGGGGATGATTTTTCAAAAACGCTGAACCGCATATTTCTTTATTTCCTATCAAAAGTATACATTTTAATTTTCACATACCTAACTTAATACTGAGTTTCCCATACAAACTTTCATCCTCTATATCACCCCCTGTAAGATAATTTTTTAAGACCAAAAGTAGCCTGTGTCCTTCCCCAGGATATTATATAAAGCCTTGCCAAATTTTATCGAAATCCGTGTAGTTTTGTAAATTTTAAAATCAACCCCTATTTTACCCCTTAGGGGAAATTTTTTCAAAAATGCTGAATCGCATATTTCTTAATTTCCCACCAATAGCATAAATTTTTTATCCCTAACTTAAGAAATACTGGGTTTCCTTACAAACTTTCATCCCCTATGTCACCCCTGTAGTATTGTTTTTGAAAGTATCCTATGTCCTTTCCCAGGATGCTATATAAAGCCTTGCCAAATTTTGTCGAAATCCGTGCAGTTGTGTAAATTTTAAAATCAACCCCAATTTTACCCCCTTAGGGGATGATTTTTCAAAAACGCTGAACCGCATATTTCTTTATTTCCTATCAAAAGCATACATTTTAATTTTCACATCCCTAACTTAAGAAATACTGAGTTTCCCATACAAACTTTCATCCCCTATATCACCCCCTGTAAGATTATTTTTTAAGACCAAAAGTAGCCTGTGTCCTTCCCCAGGATGTTATATAAAGCCTTGCCAAATTTTATCGAAATCCGTGCAGTTTTGTAAATTTTAAAATCAACCCCTATTTTACGCCTTAGGGGATGATTTTTCAAAAATGCTGAATCGCATATTTCTTAATTTCCTACCAATAGCATAAATTTTTTATCCCTAACTTAAGAAATACTGGGTTTCCTTACAAACTTTCATCCCCTATATCACCCCCTGTAGTATTGTTTTTGAAAGTATCCTATGTCCTTCCCCAGGATGCTATATAAAGCCTTGCCAAATTTTGTCGAAATCCGTGCAGTTTTGTAAATTTTAAAATCAACCCCGATTTTACCCCCTTAGGGGATGATTTTTCAAAAACGCTGAACCGAATATTTCTTTATTTCCTATCAAAAGCATACATTAATTTTCACATCCCTAACTTAAGAAATACTGAGTTTCCTATACAAACTTTCATCCCCTATATCACCCCCTGTAGGATTATTTTTTAAGACCAAAAGTAGCCTGTGTCCTTCCCCAGGATGCTATATAAAGCCTTGCCAAATTTTGTCGATATCCATGCAGTTTTGTAAATTTTAAAATCAACCCCTATTTTACCCCCTTAGGGGATGATTTTTCAAAAACGCTGAATCGCATATTTCTTAATTTCCTACCAATAGCATAAATTTGTTATCCCTAACTTAAGAAATACTGGGTTTCCCTTACAAACTTTCATCCCCTATATCACCCCCTGTAGTATTATTTTTGAAAAAAAATAGTATCCTATGGCCTTCCTCTGGATGCTTTATAAAGCCTTGCCAAATTTTGTCGAAATCCATGCAGTTTTGTAAATTTTAAAATCAACCCCTACTTTACCCCCTTAGGGGATGATTTTTCAAAAACGCTGAATCGCATATTTCTTTATTTCCTATCAAAAGCATACATTTTAATTTTCACATCCCTAACTTAAGAAATACTGAGTTTCCCATACAAACTTTCATCCCCTATATCACCCCCTGTAGGATTATTTTTGAAAAAAAAAGTAGCCTATGTCCGTCCCCAGGATACCATCTATAGCCTTGCCAAATTTTATCGAAATCCGTTCAGTGGTTTAGGCGTGAAAAGGTAACAGACAGACAGACAGACAGACAGAGTTACTTTCGAATTTATAATATTAGTATGGATTGCTCATTTAATAGTATTATAGGATTTAGCACGGGTTATGTTTGTTTCATTATTTTATAGCATCCAGTCTAAATCATAAGCAAGAAGATGATTAGAAATACGTCACAGGTCTAGTTATTTTGAGCTTGATGAGAGCAGAGCCTGGTGTTGACAGAAGTGTCAATCTGTTAGATACAGATTGCACTGCAGCTGTATACCAGGCCCGCTGGGGCGCGGTTACTTCGATATTGAAGATTTCTCTCGAGAAAACATGTAGGTTTATGACACACCTCAGGCTTTACTAGTATCGTATTTGAACAACTATAGTATCTTTACATGTAACTGAAAAAGTAGCTTCCCTAATGTGTTCGTGTGTGTCCTGTGTTATTATGTGTATCAATCAATCTGCCTAGCCTTTTCCCAACTATGTTGCGGGCGGCTTCGAGTCTAACCAGGCAGTCTATGTGTATATTGAACTACTAATTATGGAAATACACAAAGCTGTTTACTGGCAGTTACATGGAACACGAAACGGTACAATAGTGTAATGTTTTATTTAACTTCATTCCATTTTCAACGATAAATCAAATGACCACCTAAGACCACCACCACCACCTGATGTATGATGATACTATACCACCTAAGTACACATTATGGTAAAGCAATAAAGATATTGAGTATTGAGTATTGATTTTTTTGCAACAGAAACATAACATTTGCTTGAATCAGCACTCCAGTATTTGATTAAAGCGTTGGTTGGTAGGTACTCTCAGTTAATTACTTGTTTACGAAGTGTGCATTTTCTGTGTATATTGCAAGCCAGAAGTTTTCTATATCGATGTTGCCTCTACAAATTATTTTCCCAACGAGAAAATTGCTTTGTAACGTGGTTAAAACAGATTCACAGGGTCCGTCAAAGGTCCCTACCACTTTTTTTGTGCACGTGCTTTACTTGCAACAGTTGCAACATCAGCTTATGGATATTTATGCTTTATTGAGTATGAATTTTGTGGATAGTGGTCGGGCAGCTAAATCTTTCTAAGCATATTTAGGAACTCTATTCTCTCATCTATGTTACTGTTTCACGTATAGTCCAGTAAAAATAGTGTTTGAGATTGCATTAAAGACACTTTAGTAAATTGGTTTTGAAATAATAGTATAGTTATTTACGTATGCATTCGTGGCAATTTTGTGTTCATATGGTCGGAGGAACCTCAGAAATACCTAAAGTTGTGTTTTTACTGTTTAACGTTAAACAAAAAACACACTTTAGGTGAAAAGTAAGATTATCGTCTACAGCCAGCCTAAAATTATAGTACATAAGTAATCCCTCGGTTTGGGTACAAAATTCTTAACATTACGAGATTTTTTCTTTCATGGTGTGATAAATGAGACTTAAAAAATCGCACTTTCGGGGATTTTTCTGTTTATACATTCCAAACGTTAGCCTCGAACCTATGTTCAGTTTTCACCTTGGTGACTTCTCAGGAACATAGTTAAAAAGTGTTTTATCATGTTTTGTATATTGTACATAAAAGACACTTGAAATATTTTTTAGGCTGTGCATTAACATTTTCATTCTTCATATGTAAGTGTCATAATCCCCTGATTATTGATAAGGATTCTTCGCAAAATGCATAAAACCTAAATTACCTACACAATATAAAATGCCAACCTTGACCGAGCGCCTTGAATCCCCCGCGTCGTTGTGCGAGAGGGACGAAGTTATCGGATGTGAAAAAGATGGAGCTATTGTTTAACTGCTCAAATAATTACTGAAAATTTTCTTCTCATTACGCAATGAGATTGTTTACGATGCGCCCGGATTTTGGTACTTATTTATTATGTCTTGCGTAATATGCGGAGAGTCCTTAGATAATGATTCTGTCACCGTTGGCAGTAAACTCTATGTTTTAGTGAGCTTCGGAAAGACAATTTATTTCATTTCTCGGATAATGTGCCAATGATTTTACATACAAATTGCCGAAAACAGTAGTATACAAATCAAAAATGCGAAAGGTATAATACCATGCCTACTCTGCAATCTACCCACTCGCGCGACAATTGCACGAAACTGTACCGGAACGAAAAGCCAGGATTGTCCGACTACACGAAACTGACGTTGTTGTTGTTACGTCAGCAAAGAGAAAAATCTGAAATTATTCTATTGTTAGGATTTTAATAAACTCAGTACACAGTTATACCTATGGGAATAAATGCGCTTTACATCAGGATAAGCGCATTTTTTCTATCAACTACCGCCTTCTGGTTCGAATCATGTAAGGTAAACGCGGGTGAAGTCGACAGTGACCCAGTAGTCGTCTAATTATCTAAAAACATCAATATCTTTTTCTACTAAACACAATGATGTTAATAGTACTAGATCAGTAGTGTACGGCGCCGAAGCGTTACTACATCGTATATGTCCGCAGGCATATCCGAGTTCAGTTGTCAGCTTGACGTCAAGTGAGCAATTGCTTAGCGATAAAAATATCAAAATAGTGAAATGTGCGATTCAAATTTGTATGTAACGGTCTGAAAAGATTACTAAGGCAAGTGGTAATACATTTCACAAGTAACTTTGCTGAATTTTGTTCAGATTATCCAAAAATTTATCAAACATTGTTTTTGCCATCAGTGTTCTGATGTTGTGGACTTTTGGGAGTTTAGTGAATGACGAATGTATGTTCCTGTAAGTCTAAATTATTATTGTAGTCTGTTTGGATTAAACATACTGTACAGTACCCAAACACTCACTGAATGGAAAAGTACCCAAACAGTCACTGAATACAAAAGTAACACATGTCACGTGTAAGTATGTCAAAGGTTTTAACCTAATATATCACTACATCGTCCACCAAAATTAATTTTATTAGCAATAAATAATCTTATATGTAATGACTAATGACTATGAGTTTATATTTTTAAATGAAAAATAATAGATTGTTTATGATCACATTGTGTTATATAGTGGTGTGCTGTGCGAAAATAAACCGGTTCATTTTCAATTAAAGTAAACTAGCTGCGCCCTGCGGTTTCACCCGCGTAGACCGGGATAAAAGTAACCTATGTGTTAATCTGGGGTATAAGCTATCTACTTACCAAAATCCCAAATCGGTCCAGCCGTTTGAGCGTGAAGAAGTAACAAACATACAAACAAACAAACACACGCACTTACAAACTTTCGCCTTTATAATATTAGTGTGATGTGATTACTGTGATTAGTAATCGATTATTAAATCGAATTGTTAAACTACGATCAAATACAAGTTAGTTTATAAATCCAAGATACGTTTCAGAATTTTTAGGATTGACAAACTTATCTAACTCAGTAGTGAAACTCAGAACAGTCGTCGTAATTTCTTTTAAATGACTTACTTTTTTAGGGTTCCGTACCTCAAAAGGAAAAACGGAACCCTTATAGTATCACTTCGTTGTCCGTCTGTCTGTCTGACTGTCTGTCAAGACCTTTTTTATCAGGAACGCGTGGAGGTATCAAGTTAAAATGAATATCAAATACGTAAGTCGTCTATGATCCTTTGGAGCTCTAAAAAAATCAAGCTTCTAAGTCTACGCCGTAAAAAAATACGGCCGTTTATGCAACATATTTTGATACTCGCAAGTAAATCAAAACCTATAGGGTACTTACCGCTGACCTAGAATCATGAAATTTGGCAAGAAGCAAGGTCTTACAGCACAAGTAAAGGAAAAAGTCTGAAAACCGTTATTTTGTCATTTTATCGCATAAACATTTTTTTTTTGGGATTTCTTGTTTTTCAGCTACAAATGTTAAGTTTGTTTTTGGATACATTCTTTTCAATTACGGGGACCTTCATTTTGCGTGGCCCACACGCGCTTGGCCGGTTTTTATTACTATTAAAATGGATCGAAACAGATAAACTATAGTAATTTACGTTATTTAATTTTCATCGCAACGTATGTACATTCATCATAAACGCGTCAATAGGTGCAGTACTAGACAGAGTGATCTCTTATTTGTTTTCCAGGGTACCTAAAGATCAGAAGCACATGGAAATATTCCATATTACAATCTTTCATTATAATTGATTCAATGAAAACCTTCATTAAATTCTTGGGAAATGATGTTGATCGTTGGCAACTCTGGCCGTTTTTCGGGTAACAATGTCTTGTCTCATTTCAACGTAATTAGTTTGACGGTAGAAGAAGTGAGACAAACATAGATTATTTTGACAGATTGACATATTTATGTATCCGTTTCAAAGCTACGTGTTTAAACTCGTACAAGTCGGTAAGTCGGTACGTTTTTCTGAATTATTTTGTAGGACGCTGCGCCTCTAGTATTATAATACCTCATTGACTAAACATTAAACTTGCCGATTTTATGGCAACCTATTCTTGGTAAAATATTGCAACGTCTGAAATATTTTACTTGAAAAGTGTGTCCGACAAAAATTTAATTTTTACTTGTGTACCTAGGTACTTCTTGTGTTACCTATTGTTCCAAAATATATTTTTTTTAATTTTGCTGATATTAATATTTTGCCTAGAAGTAGGTACACGCGGCTACACATCAAGCTATACATTTCCAGTTTACACTGACCACTCATTGTTAGGAAATCCTATACAATGCGAGATCAGCATATACTGGAAATGTATAGCTTGATCTGTAGCCGTGCGTACTATTTCATTTTAAAACACCACATCTTTGTTTACTCATGTGGTCTAATTACACGAATCCAAAATAAAATTTATGTAATAGACGCGGCCGCTTGATGCATCGCGACGCCGCCGCCGCCACCCGCCCGCCGCGCGCCGCCCGCTCGCACCCTCTCGCGAGTGTTTCATTTTCATTTAATTATTAGAAATGCTTTAGAGATATTCAGGGGATTTCTTCCAATTTGAGTAGACAAAAATTGTTGGTAGTAAGATTCATAAAAATATCCTGGGTGTCTTTAATGTACAAGGGTTAAATACAAATTTAACTTCACGAAAAAAAAAGTATAATAGTCACATTGGTGATAATTTACCTAGTTATTTGTAGTAACTATTTAAATACTTTGACAAAATTTCACTCTCTAGGTAAGTACTGTTTTGAAGTTATCATTTATTTTATATAAAATAGTCAATATGGTACTTAATATGTTGATTTTGACCGGGGATAATTATTTCCATAATTAAAACTTTTGAAAAGGAGCAGTCATGTACAAAATCACCAGTGGTCCATTTTTTGTTCCCACTTAAATTTAACGTTATTGCTATAATTGCTAATAACTCAATATATATAAAAAAAAAATCGGGGATTACTGTCAATTTATGTATTTCAGCTATTTATATATTTAATTCTGAATTATCACCCAAAGAGCATTTATTGCAATCTACTCCATACAAATCGATCTATTTTTACTGGACTAGTAAGTCAACAACTTGAATGTAGGACAAACAGATTCGTCTTTTTTGAGAGTTTCGAAAGCCTAGGTGATTAGGGGTTACGTTTACGGAGATAGAGCACGGGGATAATACGAGAGGATCCTTATTTGGCCTATATATCAGTGACCCACAGCGGATCAAAAGACAATACCATTGAGAGGCATTTCTAAAAGCCAGGAGACTCTCCAGACATGAGCAGTTGCATTGTGAGTTTACTTACGTAGGAAATAAAGTAGATTGTCCTAGAAAACGTAAGTAAAGTATGTAGGTACCTACTGCTGTAAGTTTAGCATTGCTGCAGAAAAATGTTAAGTTGAACTAGAACTTAGCTGTATTGACTATTTCACATTTGAATATTACGGGTGACCCCTGTAACACAAGTTTTACCTAGCATGAGGGCCATCGTTCAATTATTTTGTACCAGGCTATTTCTACGCTTAAAATAAGTGTCAACCTGTGTGTACTTTTTATGTCAAATAAATATGTTATTATTATTCTCTTTTCATACAAAACTAAACCGCTCTACAAACCTATTTTAGTTAAAATAGTGTTTTGTCTTCTTCTTTCAAACTTAAATCTTAATTCGAAACAACTTGAGAAAACACTACTTTAATAACTAAAATAGGGTTGTAGAGCGTTTTAGTTTTTTTTAAATGAATAAAGAGGTTTGTGATTCTAGCTATTTAGTGCAGTAGCGTAGCACGACAGCAGTTATTGCCAATCATTACTTACTATGATTGTTGTGTGCGTTTATTGCCGAGATCTGTTTTTTTTTGGCGTTCATGAAAGTCGTCCCCGTAGATAAGTCGTGATTTATTGTCTCATTACCTGAATTATGACGCTATATCTTCACGAGAATCTGTAAAAACATATTTAAGAAAATGTAGGAAGGCAGGAAAATTTATAAGCTGTAGTGCTAAAGGACATGAAAGAGTGTCAGGTATCCGAAGACGAGGTCGAGAATAGAGCGAAGTGGAAAAGAAAGGCCAAGAAGGCTGACCCCACCACCATGTCGGATACATATCCAGGAAGAGATAGAGAGGAAGGCAAGAAAAAATTGGTCTTTGATTAGCATAACATACAGGGCCTGTAATTGGCAAAACTTCACAGACGGGATGAGATCAGTTCCAAATAAGAATCTGTGAAGTTTCGCCAGTGAATTTAAAAAGTCCCTGATATTTACGTACTTCTTCTGCACGATCAAAGGTCGTTCAATAATAAAAAAAAAAACATATTCTGCCTTTTGTCCTACTACACTGATAAACTATTGAACATTCTGAACGTGCCAAACAAGCAACGCAATACAAACATTTTGCCACGAGGCAGACAGACCTAATCACCTAAGTCACAGAATAAATAATAGTACTAACGTACCTAAGCTTGCAATGTAAAAGCCGTTTTGAATGTAATCTAAGCGGAAATGATCGCGCCAATTTATTTTTCACTAAACCCACTTGTCCGATGGCCCACTTCTCTAAAAATTGCAGTAATTTCAATGATAGTCTTGATAGTTGGTTGAGACTTGTTCCCGGGAGACTCGCTGCAATATAGCGCTATATTGCAGCGAGTCTCCCGGGAACAAGTTATAAACGCAATTTACGGTGGCCCCACTTCGACTTGCAGTAAATAACTTTATCGGCTGCACTGGACTGGACATAGTAGGGGCACGTCGCCGTCGCCGCGTCGCTCGTTCCCTTGTAGACAATAGCTGTTGGAGTTTTATGTGGATTACAGTATTTTCGGAATAATTTCCAAGTTTTCCATGCCAAGAATGGTTGTGGAGCGTTTCTTTGTCGAATTTTGAACTACACTCGAGTCGCGACTCGAGCAAAATAAACTAGACTCAACCCCATACACACAACACGTGCATACAAAGTAGTTTTTTTTGTTAAGTTCTTATATATATTTTTTTAAAGCTTGACGTTTCAACTTTAAGATAAAAAAAGTAAAAAAAAGGTAAAGTAAAAAAAAAAAACAAAAGCTAAAGTAAAAAAAAAAAACAAAAGCTAAAGTATTCAAATCGGTTTACTTAGTTGTTTTCGAGTAAGTAGTTGCTATTCGAGTCGAAATGCATGATTAAGATTTGAGTCGATTTGGTTGCTCGCAAGTGGTAAAGCTGGAGTTAGTATCAGAATTACTACAAATTGAAAAAGAAGAGTAAAATAAAAGGTAATTTAATTACCATAATAAGTACCAAAAATATTTGTTGACCCATTAAATTCCTGATGAATTGAGAACAAAATTAATTGCTTCTGGAGTCAACACAATCTACTTATTTTTATTATTTTAGCCTACACTGTCAAATGACAATTCTTTCATTTATTCAATGAGGGCCTTAGCACACCTCCGCCGCGAAACCGCATGATGTTCCGCTACTCGAATCGCAATTCGAGTAGCGGAACATCATGCGAGTGGCGAGTCAGTTGAATTGAACTACTGTGGTTTCGCGTTGGAGGTGTGCTAAGGCCCTGACAGACAACGCATAGCCCAAATCGCTGGGTCTTATAGAAGCATGAAATGAACAAGAGTTCATAATATCCAAATTGAACCCACTAAAGGACCCATTAAAAGATCCCTTTTAGCGATAAGACCGCCCATTGTATCAGCTTATGTTTTATTATCTGTAACTTATATGGTGTACGCAACATGTTAAAGAGTATTCTATATTTATATTTAGAAAAATCATTTTTTTTTTTTGAAATGGTCAAAAAAGGTGTTGGTCTAAGCACTCCTTTTTTTATTTTTTTTTTATTTATGCATAAGTACATTTTTATTACAGGTTCACGTTTGTATTGTACCATTAAACCAGAAATGGTTTGTGTTGGTACTCACATTCGTTATAACAACATTACTTATTCACCAAGCAAATATAATTAATAATGAAATAATATGGGTAGAATAATATTTTGCACGCGCCGTAAACATCTATCAGTGAGTTACATGTAGGTTAAAGTTTTTAGAGTTAATTCTTATCGTGGTGGTGAACATCTCATAATGCATCCTCATGTAGGGAGGTACTCTAGGCTAAAGGTTTTCATTTACAGTTTTACTTAAAACCTAACTCAGTTCAGTAACAGCTAATCTCCGTATTCTCTAATGTCATACCTAATGCATCTTCATTTAAGGAGCGAACTCTAGGCTACAGAAAACTCAGTTACAGGTTAATCTCCCTGTCGAAAAAATTACATAATGTGAAGAGCGGTTTACATTCAGCGTTACGCAATCACATGTTCTTTTACGTCGCGGGTACCGAAATTATGTTAGGTACTTCCCCATTTATACATTTTTACAGAGTCATACCATTTTGACGCAAAACGTGGACTGCTGTCGTACCAAACGATTATTACATGTTACGCACGCCACTTATGATTAAATTAGCAGATGCCACACAATCAATTGACATCATACGTATTAATTTACATACACATGTTAAAAATACGCATGAAGCAACCTTTGAAGGTGTTACGTAAACAAAAACATAATTTTAACGTATTTTTGTATTGTTCCAGGTTATTTATTATTTAAGGAATTTTGTGAACAGACATCTGACGAACCAGTGCCACAATTAAAATTTTATGAAGAGGTAAATATGAATGTAATTATGTATGATGTATGGTCATTTTCATTTAAATTTGGTGTTTCGTATAAATGACATGCGTGTTTTCTTTGACAGATTAAATTATACGAAAAGCAAGAATGTATTGAAGAGAGACGGCGGATCGCAAGGGATATTTATGACAATTTTATTATGAAAGAACTTCTAGCACATTCGCATGTAAGTAAAGGAAACTTATGATCAATGCTTATGTTTAATTGTTCTGAAGACGCAATGTTCAACAGACAGTTTAGACTAGGTGATATCCTTTTGTCTTCGTATGTAGACAATGCACTAAGGGTCTAGGTTGCTATAGCCAATACAAAGTACGTGGCTGCAAGGGTCAGAGAAGCCAAGCTAATGCAGCATAGCTGTGTCCTTTTTGATATTCGTAATGCATAATATATTATACCTTGCTGCATACATAATCTACCCCGCAAACAAGACGACAAAAAATCTCTGGTGTGTGCCTTTTATACCTTCCTAGGTCAATACGTATGAATTTATTGTCATGTTAAAATCCAGTGTATGTAGTTCATAAACCTACGAGGACAATGTTGAAAAATCTGAGCAAGCTCCTGCGCTTCGCCCACAGTCTTGCCAAGGCAATGCAACATAGCTGTGTCCATTTAAACATGCATAATGCATATTATGCCTTGCTGCATACATAATTCTACCCCACAAATAAGACTACAAAAAAGTCTCAGACGTGTCTTTTACACCTTCCTAAATAGTACTAGATCAATAAGTACCAATGAATTTATTGTCATGTTAAAATCCAGTATTATGAACTATAGTTAGACCTACAAGGACAATGATAAAAAATCGGAGCAAGCTCCTGCGTTTCGCCCACAGTCTCGTCGCTCGGCATCCGTTCGGTTTTAATTCCTGGGATTATCTCAGTTGTTCTAGGAGATTTGCACTCAGCTTCACTTGCATAACTATCGTTATGTGGATTTATTCCGAAGCTAGCACAAATATTTGGTACAGTTGCATAGAGAAATAATAACCAGAAGCAATTGAACTGCGCTGTTTTTGCGAATAAAGTTTCTATTGTTGGAGTTATAAGTAGGTACTGCTGTATCAAAACAGATGAAAAGTTTGAAACATGCTTTCATAACGTCCAAAAACTTTTTTATGTTTAGCATTCTACCATAGAAGATGATACAAAATTAAGTATTCTTTCTCTTGAAAAACCTCGAAACAAACATCTAAACTCTTCAAAAAATACATTGATTTAAATTACTTTACTTGGGCGCTGTAATATTCAGTCCAACGAGCAGTCTTTGTAAACCATATTTCAATTATGTAAAAGCTTTTAACCCAATGAAATGAGTGACTACAAAGTGATACGATCTACGTGGTCCATGTACCATATACCTATAGCGATATGGTCGCGGTTTTCGTTTTCAAATAGTTTCTAATCTAACATCTCTGTAGTTATACGTATGTTGTTGGGTCCCTGTACATCAGGCCGACAGCGCCTTTGTTATTGGACCTTCTTGTTGCCAAACATCGCCGCATTTGGCGGTTATGTTCTCCGACATGACTCTGTTTTCTCTTTTTTGTGGCCGAAGTTTTTGATGAAACTATAATAGGGGTTAGTGCTAATAAACATAAAACATCTAACATTGAGATGTTGCACTGTGCTACTCGGCATCCAAGCTGCTGTTTGCATTTCAACGAGTATGTTGGTACTTTTAACATTAAAAAAAAAATGGTTACAGTGTTCAAAATCTGTATACTTAATGAAGTTAGTATAGAAATTGCGAAATAAGTGGTCGTAAGCGTTGTATCCGGCTAGAACGACTGTTGTTTGTATAATGAGCTTCGTTAGTGGAGTGTTGGCGTGCTGCATAAGCGCATGAACCTCCGATAAATAGCTTAACGGTAGACACTCATTATTTGAAATGTTACCCTTTAACCCCATAACTCCATATCAGATGCATATTATGAATAATGACTCGCCCAATCCTAATTCCAGCCTGATCAGTGCAGCTGTTATTTCATATAACACAATCATAATCAGCCTATAATGTTCCCACTGCTGGAACACAGCCCTTGTCTCAGTGAGAGGGAGTAGGCTGTAAAACCACCACGCGGGTCCAATGTAGGTTGGTTGCAGATATCACATGACTCGATTTTTTGGTTCTAGGACATGCCGGTTTCCTCCCGATGTTTTCCTTCATTGTTTTGAGAGCAGCTGTTATTTATTATACATAATATTAGGCACCTTGATAATAAGATCAATAAAATTGTGACATTCATGAAAAATTGTTGTTCACAATATTTCGAAATGAAATGATATAGAATTGTTTATTCTGTAAGTAAGATATCGGAATCACTTTTACAAGTCATTAAAAAAAATAAAAATAAAAAATAAGCTAGATGAAGTCGACATTTCCTATCTGAATACCCCTGAGAAGAAATGTCGAAACAAATTCAGGGGTCAAAGTCTCTTTAAAAGAGACTTTGACTCCTGAATTTGTTTCCAGTCCAGGAATAATCTTGGTCAGATCATGTGAGGACCATGTAGATCCATGTCTGAAATGGTCTTTTGAGGAAAGAACTATAAGAGTGGACCTATCCAGTCAGTGCAACAATTTGTCAACAATCGCGTAGCTCAACTTAGGACTTAAGGAGCTCAACAACTCGACGAACAATACCAAACAAAGGGGTATTTGGGTAGGTCGCATAAACTACTTAAAATGCCAGACTATCATTAAAAACTAAAACAGAAACACAAAAAAAATGAACCATAAATGTACCTACTTACTAGTAGGTACCTAAGAGAAGAAAAGAAAGTTAATAGTTTCTGCAGCGACACGAGATCGCATTCTCAGCGGGTGATAATAAAAACAAATAACGTTCATGAGCAGTGGCGTATCTATTGATTTCTAATCAGACTAGTTGAAAAACTGTCTAAACTGCTTCAGAATACACTGGATTTTATCACCTCGTGGTTATTGCGTTAGGTATACGTACGTGTATAGGCGAAACTTGCCTGCAGCAAACAAATAATGTTGTTACTTGCAGACGAGTCTAAAGTTCTGCATTTTCATAGGTTTGTTATGTATCTGTACCAGTAAAATGCAGATCATAAAAGTATGCTTCTCATTTTAGTAGCACTGTCGAGTTTCTCAAATTACCAGTTTTCACATAAAGGAATATGCAGTTTCCTTTACTGCTGTATGTATAAACCCTGAAAGTTTCAGTGCTCCATTCCGCTAAGTTATTTATTTGGAAATATGTTCGAGTAGATCCGATTACTTATCTGATTTTGTTTTGGAGTAAAAGTTGGTCGTAATTACAAATCCATGTGTTTGTGTGATAGCTTTTAAACATAGTTTCATGATGTACTGTTTATAAAATATGTCCGGTTTCTGATTGTACAAACTTAAAGGTGTGGTACAGACCATCAAACTGAACCACTTTTTCCCGGGGACCAACATCGTAATCGTGAAAAAAAAAAAAAAAATCAGTCGTCCCATACATTTTTGGTCAATTATGTAAGTATTGAAGTTTTGTGTTTTTCTATCTATAATACACACATCAACACGGTCTAGGGATATTTCATACTCAATTAAATAACTCGAAAAGTACTGGCCGCATTGGAATCTTTTATACACCGATTTGTTTGTAATTTATCTCAGACTAATTCCAAATTGAAATTTTGAAAATTCTTTTGTTTCGGTGGCATAAAAATGTCTTGATGTGTAGGAGAGGGAATTTTCATTTGTGCGAAATTTAGAAAACAATACGAATTACGTTTAGTTACAGTTTTTTTTTCATTTTTAAACGAAAGATAAAGTTAAAATTGAGGTATTGTAGCCATGCAACGCCAACATTTGACGAGGGCGGAGATGTTACGAGCTGTGGGAATGCTGGAAGCTGGGTCTGTTCAGCGTAATGTTGCTGAGGCCATAGGGACCCACCAAAATGTAATTTCAAGATTGTGGACACGCTATCGTGCCACAGGTGAAGTAGCGGAGAGGCACCGGGGGCCAAGTAGCATCACTACCCCCAGACAAGACTGATTTTTGCAAATTACTGTGCGAGCTCAACCAAATGCAACGGCGACTCAATTGGTCCAAAGGCTGCGAGTGGAACACCAAGTGCTTGTGAGTGACCAAACAGTAAGAAGGCGACTGCATGAAAGCAATCTACGCTCTCGTAGACCACTCCGGGTCCCACCTTTACGGAGAGGCAATCGTGGACGACGATTAGAATGGGTTCGGAACCACGTGGACTGGGGCCGTGAGCAATGGTCCAATGTGCTGTTAACGGGTGAATCCAGGTTCGGCTTCCATCCAGATTCACGAAGGCCGCGTGTTTGGTGAGTTCCTGGACGATGGAGCCGTCTTCAGAACCCTCAGGAAGTTCACCCATACCAAGGAGGAACAATTATGGTTTGGGCAGGAATTCATCTTGGAGGACGGACGGATCTCGTTTGGGTGCGGGGCAATATGACGGCAGAACGATACGTCCAACAGGTGCTGGGGCCCGTAATCTTGCCCCACAGAACACAAATGGGGCAAGATTTCCTGCTCATGCACGACAATGCCCGGGCACACACGGCGAGAACGGTAGCAGCTTGGTTACATACACACAATGTTAGGGCCTTAGACTGGCCTGCTCAATCGCCAGATCTAAATCCCATTGAGCATGCGTGGGATATGCTGCAAAGAAGAGCTCTGAAGGAAGTTCCTGAAAATCTGGCTACAGAAGATCAACTTTTTGCGCACCTCAGAAGGACATGGGACAATATTCCGCAGCAAGACATTGACAACCTTGTTCTGAGCATGCCGAATCGTTGCCGATGTGTTATGAACATCATGGGCGCTTTCTCAGACTACTAACTTCAAGTTTATAAACACAAATTAAATTATTTTTCTATTTCTTTCAGTTTTTACTCACAAATTAAAAGTTAATTCATATACGGTTTCCGTCTATGCTTCATTTTTTTCCATAAAATCCTGAAATTTTAATCTAAGTACCTTAACCATTATTAAAAAATGGTAGAATATTAAATAACGTATCTTTTAAATATATACATGTCATATAAATAATTAACACATTGATAGTAATTCGCTTTTTAAAAAATATCCCTAGACCGTGTTGATGTGTGTATGTATGTATTTACAAAAAAAAATGTATGTAAGTAGTTTATCAGCCATCTCGTTACCATAACACAAGCATTAGGTTGCTTAGCTTGGGACTAGATGGCATTGTGTGAAATGTCCAAGGATATTTATTATTTATTATTTATTTATTTGTACGGGTTTTTTTTACACTATTACGATGTTGGTCCCCGAGAAAAAGTTGTGCGGGCATATTGTATATTGGTATTCAAAGCTATTTTCGACTGTAATTATTTTAATTTTTCATATTGACTGAATACAAGTAATTATAGGAAAATACATTAGGATACAGAAGTGTTTATAAAAATCCATTCTAGTGTTATTATTTTATGAATAACATTAATTTATACAGCTAAGTTTCATACGTTATTCCACAGCATGCGTGATGTGTACACATTCCCAGTAACATAATTTATTTATATCTAACCTCGATACAGTATTTTGTTTATTTCACTTGTAAATCATATGTGTATTTTTTTCAGGATTATTCTAAAGAGTGTGTAGCGCATGTACAAAAATATTTAATGAAACATGAAGTACCACCGAATCTATTCGAGGTATGTTAAATCAAACATTTCAAAAAGAAAATCGAGCTTTTCGGTAATCTATAACATTATTAACAATCAATCGCTTTTCAGCCCTACATTGAGGAAATCTTCCAACATCTACGAGGGGAGCCATTTAAATTGTTCTTAGAAAGGTAATTAACATTATATTATATTCTCTTCAACATTCATTCTCATGTCATGTCACCATTATAATAACTTCCTTTGTTTCAGTGACAAATACACAAGATTTTGTCAATGGAAAAACTTAGAATTAAACATTCAGCTCACAATGAACGACTTCAGCGTGCACCGCATCATCGGGCGAGGCGGGTTCGGCGAGGTAAGAGTGGCCATTAAAATTACAGCCGTAAATAAATACACTCAAAGTACAAAGTTAGTTACGCAAGTCTCAATGTAAGTCCCAAACCTAATATCATTAGCATTCTGGGCTTGCACCGTGAACGTGTTTACTATATTCATATTCATCTCGACGAACGGAAAGCCGCTACGTAGGTGTAATAAAGCCGTCCTGTTCCCCCACTGGAATAGTGATGGATTTTAACGCCTGTATTTTAATATAACACTTATAAGTACAATGTGATCACTCAAATATGTTGTTTTATATAGTTTTACATTGTATTAAAATTAGAAGCCGGGTGGTCTTTGGTGACCGGAAAAAATACTTTTCTTTTGTGCTTTATATGAAGAGCCCTAAACGCTTCATTCAAGCAGAAATATTATGACAGAAACTCTCCCAGAATACTTAAAATAAGATATAACAGCAGCTGTATTCAGTTGTCCCCTTCCAAACCGGACTACCTATATCAGGGAAAGATCGTACGTTGTCATTGCGGTCTGAGAAAGGTCTACGTTCAGTCGTGGTTATCTACTTGTTTATGTATATAGTACACGTTTCACAAAATATCTTATTTTAAACACGGATACTGCCACAAATATAAATACAATATTTCAACTACTTACATTCTTGTGAACACCAAGATTTATTTGATCGACGTTAGGTCATTTTTACGCTTCATAAACGGTTTGTTATATTTATATTTCGAAGAAAGAAAAGCTGTACGTATATATTCAATTATTTTCTTACAGTTCGTAAGCACGAATGTGTGCTTAAATAATATTTAAAATAAACTGTAGCTTCACGTCTTCGTGTGTTGTACGAATCAATTCAAGCACTTATGTCAGGAAGCGACATGAAGTGCTTGTCATAAATCAGTTCACACGCGACTTCCTATTCAGTTCTGCACTTACGTAGCTGGAAGTGTTCGTTATTTTGATTTTTTTTCGTCATTATAGTCACGGTTTTACCCCCTTGCGACGCTGAAGGCGATAGGGGAGTTTTTATGAGGGCAAATTCTATGGATTTACTGTTTTAATTGTAGATGTTTTTAGGTGCTAGTCAGTTACGGAGCAAATGCCATGCCTGAATAAATATATTCCGACCCAGTTTAAAAGGCCCGACTTCACCCACTGCTGGGCATAGGCCTCTCTTTTCTTGTGCCAATCCTCACGCTCCTATGCCAGCCTCATCCAGGTTTTGCCCGCGATGGCATCAATGTCGTTGGCCCATCTCGCCGCCGGACGACCAAAATCTCGTCTCTTGGACGCCACTCTGTCACAGCCTTACTCCTCATGTCATCACTGCGCCTTGCCAGGTGTCCTCGCCAACTCCATTTGAGTTCCATAATACATCTCAGTGGCCAGAACACACGCACTAAAAGGCACCAATAACCCTATTTTTTTTCCGAATCAGAAGTTCAGAACATAAGCCGAGCTTCAATATTGTTTCTGACGAAACAACGCTTAAACAAAGTTAACTTTGCACGATGATATCACAATCCAATGATGTAACGTCCAGAAATCCCGAACACAACCTTTTAAGAGTATCTACACGTAGGTACAATTTGGCAACGGCACGCTATAATCACGGCTCGTACAGATAAATACCTTATTTACATGTATCTTGTATACAGGTATACGGGTGTCGGAAAGCGGATACGGGCAAAATGTACGCGATGAAGTGCCTCGACAAGAAGCGTATAAAAATGAAGCAAGGGGAGACTCTCGCCCTCAACGAGAGGATTATGCTCTCTCTAGTCAGTACTGGGGTAAGTACTTTATTACATTGGTATTTGTTTATGACTTTGTCGCCATTTCGACGTTATTGCGTGTCGGATTGTGTGTGTTCTTGAAGTTTAGTTGTGTGACGAATATGTTTCGCCAAATTGTAACAACCGCATCATACTGTGGGTGGACTGCTTACCTTTGAAATACCTTTGTGGAATATTTTCTTGTATCTAGGCATACTGTTACCACATACCGATTAGGTCGTCACAGTCTAATGCGGCATAAAGGTATTTTCCAAAAAGATTTTAGAGGCATGAGGAACAGGGTGTAAAGCTCACTCATCCTCCATTGAAAAGGGAGGATCCTCCGACCAGACGGATGTTGTGTCTGGTGGGCTGCTGCCCGACGGTTGATGTCGGGACGTTGTATATATGCTAATCGCGTGGTAAACTCTAATTGCGCGATGCAGGTTTGCGTGACGTCATGTCATTGATGTGTAGTTCATATGTAGCGATGTAGATGCCGCCACAAGATCAAGCTGGCCAAAAAGAAGCAACTGGACGTTTGGCCAGCTTTTTACTCAGCCAATCTTATATGATAAATGATAAATGATTTATTTTCTGTAAGTAGGTTTGTACAAACAGTTTTCCACGTCAAACATATTTTTTTTAAAACTAGATGAGTTCGACGTTTCCTATCTGACTACTCTGAAAAGAAACGCCGAAACAAACTCAGAGGTCACAGTCTCTTTTAAAGTCCAGACATAATCTTGGTCAGATCATGTGAAGCATGTAGATTGCAGTCTGAAATGGTCTTTTGAGGAAAGAACCACACAGATTGAGTGGACCTGTCCAGACAGTGCACGCATTTGTCAGTAATCGTGCAGCTCAACTCAAAACTTAAGGAGCTTAACGATTCGACGAACAATACCAAAGAAAAGACATTTGGGTAGGCCGCATAAATTACTCAAACTGTCAGATAAACTAGATGAAGTCGACATTTCCTATCTGACTAGGTACTCTGAGAAGAAATGGCGAAACAAACTCAGAGGTCAAAGTCTCTTTTAAAGCCCAGACATGATCTTGGTCAGATCATGTGAGGACCATGCAGATCCATGTCTGAAATGGTCTTTTGAGGAAAGAACCATACAAATTTGAGTGGACCTGTCCAGTCAGTGCAAGCATTTGTCAACAATCGTGCAGCTCAACTCAGGATTTAAGGAGCTCAATAACTCGACGAACAATACCAAAGAAAGGATATTTGGGTAGGTCGCATAAAGTACTCAAAAATGTCAGACCATCAATAAAAACTAAAACAGAAAAAAAAGATCCACATAGTGCTCACATTCACAGTAATTAAAGTAAAAAAAAATATAATATTTTTTAAAGCAAAGGTCATTTTGTATAATTTAATGACGATTTTGGTATTAAATACATATAATATACAAGCAGTGTTCCAATCGATCAAAAAAAAATTCCCTCTGCTATTTATGATATTTATCGATCAAGAGATGCATTTAAAATGCACGAGTAGAACACCCACGTGTCAATTTCATTTTTTTGTTTTATAAAAAATGATGAAGTTTAGATGAAAATTTCATGAAAAAAATTAAAATAAGTTCTGAAAACGTAACTGTCCAGGATATTTTTTTTATATAAATATAGTCTGATAAAGCATCTTTAGGCGCATATTTTCCAGTTTTTGTTTTTGGGAAATCACCTCCGTATACCGAGTAATATTTTTTTTTTTAGATTTTTGTTTTTATTTTTTTTCTCCCTAAAAACTCAAAAGTGCGACTTGTCACTAGCACAGAAATATTGCTCGTAACAAGGCCTATCACTGATAAAAAAATCACGTCGCACTATCGCGGTTTTTAGAAGGAATTAAATTTCAAAACATAGTGTTAGGGGCTGTCACTGTATTGGACCTTAATTCATTTTATTTTGTTTTGAACTATATTTTTTTCTTTAATACAATAGCTTATCTCATTTAAACATTCAATCCAATGACATGTTTGGAAGACCTTTTCTTTTAGTTTTTTTTTTTCGCCTTTAGTTGGCTTTGAATACAAAACTCTTTGTTCCTTGATTCGGGATGACATAGATTCGAGCTTGCGATATGATAAGTATGCCAGTAATATCTCTTCTCTCCTTGTATACGTACACTTACAAAAAAAATACTTGTTGGACCATTTGCGACAACCCTATGTAGTATTATTTGACCTTAGAACGAAATAGCGTATTCTTCCCAAAAACCGCAATAGTGCGACATGGTTTTTTGACGGAGGTGATTTTCCAAAAATAAAAACTGGAAAATATGCGCCCAAAGATGCGTTATCAGTTTATCAGCCTACATTTATATAAAAAAAATATCTTGGACAGTTACGTTTTCAGAATTAATTTTAATTCCTATGTAGTATTATTTGACCCTAGAACGAAATAGCGTATTCTTCCCAAAAACCGCAATAGTGCGACGTGGTTTTTTTATGAGTGATAGGCCTTGTTACGAACAATATTTCAGTCCTAGTGACAAGTCGCACTTTTGAGTTTTTAGGGAGAAAAAAAATAAAAACAAAAATCTGGAAAAAAATTATTACTCGGTATACGGAGGTTATTTTCCAAAAATAAATACTGGAAAATATGCGCTCAAAGATGCTTTAACAGAATATATTTATATAAAAAAAATATCTTGGACAGTTACGTTTTCAGAATTTATTTAAATTTTTTTCATGAAATTTTCACATAAACTTCATCATTTGTTATATAAAAAAATTATTTGAAATTGACACGTGGGTGTTTTACTCGTGCATTTTAAATGCATCCCTTGATCGATAAATATCATAAACAGCAGAGGGAAATTTTTTTGATCGATTGGAACACTGTGCAAGGTTGAGCGAAGAGCTCAAACACAAGCTTTTTGTCTTCTAAATAATCAGAAATTTTATAGTACCCCTTTTTACAAAGTTTGGTTTTAATACAGCTTTTAAATCGTTTAATGGGCAAGTTTCGAATGTCAATGGGAAGTTTGTTGTAAAAGCATACACATTGACCCATGAACGAGTTGCCTAATCTGTGGAGACGAGTGCGATGTACAGCAAGATTTTATTTATTCCTAGTATTTATAGCATGAATATCGGACATTTTCTTAAAATTGGATATTATAACGATACTACCCTTCTCGACAGTCAAACTCAAAGCATTTACATACGTACTTATGTATGCTACTCACGCCTTCGTCTCAAAGCGTTTGTTTCAAATAAACCAATTACAGACACTTTTGAACTGTCAAGAGGTCGGTCAGTCAGAAAGATGAAGCTAGTCGCCCATTCCAAAGCGTAGTAGCTGTAGTAGGTTTCTTGACCGTTCTTCTCCATAGATACCTATCTATGGAGAAGAACGGTCAAGAAACTCCACGGACACTCTTTTAAATAAAAATATTGGTTACATTCATGTTGAAATTATACATGTGAGAACGATGCAGAACTTAAAAAGCGTCTGTAATAAAAAGATAAAAAAAAAACAATTAAAAATTTAATTAAAATAAGCCGTGGCAGGTAAGAGATGACCAGTCCTATTGACAGCGCCCGTTCACGAACCTGACGCATGGATTAGCACCATTCAGCATAACCATTTTGAAGGAAGTTAAATCATCCAACACGCGCCACCATCAGCGAGACATTTTGATCACAAAGTTACAAGGTAGCAAATCCTCGACATAATAATAATGGCGATACTCATGCACTTATAACCCGCACGAGGAACGGCAAACAGTAATTTTCCACAATGTCAACTGTCTCCGTCTACGTGTTCCAACAAAGATAACGATTGTTAAAACTGACATTATTCCCAGTTTATCGAAGCAAAGAGGATTTTAGTATAGGGAAAGGAAACCGCATATACATCGACAAGCAGGATAAACAACATGATAATTGCTATAGATATATAGCTGTATTATTATGCATATGTGATACCAGAGAAACGCCCACATAACTACGTCCGATGTTTTTAGATACTGGAATGAAACAAAGTGCATGTTCTACTATTGTGAGATAAACACATAGGTTTATAGAGATTACTAGAGATATCCCCATCAAAGAGCCATTGTAGCAGATTCAGAATCAACTGTTCGCCTGAAAATAGTCCGGACAAAAATAGGGAAGTTAAAAGCGGGATTTTATTCGTAAACATTAACAGTACGGACCGGCTGTTAATCATCTGCCTAGCCTTTTCCTTACTATGTTGGGGTTGGCTTCAAGTCTAACCTAATGCAGCTGAATACCAGTATTTTACATGGAGCGACTGCCTATCTGACCTCCACAACCTTACTGGGGGTAATACGATACCCCTTGTTAAGACTGGTTGTCAGACTTTCGGGCTTCTGACGAGACGACTTGTAACGACTGTCAAAGATCCACGAATGACAGACGGGGTCAACGGCTTAAAACGTGCTTTCCGAGCCACGGACGGGTGTCGGTATGTATATATGATGGCCACCCATCCACGGACGAACCACGGCAAGCATAGCTTAACCTGATCGACCCTTCCTACGGCTTACAGGCATTCAAAGATACATGTTGTTACTGAATGTAGATTATTTGTGTAGTTGATTGATTAACGTCAGTATAGGGAAACTATTATAAAACTGTGTTGTTACGTTTCTATAGAATCTTAATGATGTTACATGGGCTGTGTCTTTAATATTATTTTCACACCACCTGCTCGAAAATGTCAAATTATATGTCAAGCAACCTTAACCTAAAGTGAGTCATTAGTGGCCGGGGGGCACAGCCGGTCAATAATGTTGTACTGGATTTCATTATGACCCGCTGGTCAATAATGTGATTTGAATTTGGAATCTCACATGCTCAGCTAAATTGGCAGTATAGTACTAACAAACACCTTTTGGTGCCAGAAAGAGGAAAGCTATTCTCGAAACCCTTACTACGCGTGGATGATATTCTCGATTTCCTACAAAATCATAACGACTGCTTCTTCATATCGTTGCCATGTTTTCGAAGACATAATATTGTAAGAATAATTAGATAACTACGAACCATTTTTAATTTTTTTTAAATTTATTTTTTTTAATTTTGGAACGAAGTTCCTTATCGCGCGTTGTGAAAGGGGGCTAGACGGAAAAAAGTCTCACGAAAAGTTGTCACGACACTTTTTGCTATAGGTAGCTATTGTAAGCCGTGCGGCGTGCGCATGTTTCTCTGTCTGTCTCTCTCTCTCTCTCTCTTATAGAAAGCAAGCCAGATATTTTCATTTCTATTTCGCATTGAACAGTGTGGTGTCGCGATGATGATGATGATGATGATGATGATGATGATGATGATGATGATGGTGATGATGATGATGGTGATGATGATGATAATGATGATGATGATGGTGATGATGATGATGATGATGATGATGATGATGGTGATGATGATGGTGATGATGATGATGATGATGATGATGATGATGATGATGATGATGATGATGATGATGATGATGATGATGATGATGATGATGATGATGATGATGATGATGATAAGTATAAAAATAAAATTTTGTTACAATTCCTTCACTAATTAATCGAAAGGAACATGGTGATGATGATGGTGATGATGATAATGATGATGATGATGATGATGATGATGATGATGATGATGATGATGATGATGATGATGATGATGATGATGATGATGATGATGATGATGATGATGATGATGATGATGATGATGATGATGATGATGATGATGATGATGATGATGATGATGATGATGATGATGATGATGATGATGATGATGATGATGATGATGATGATGATGATGATGATGATGATGATGATGATGATGATGATGATGATGATGATGATGATGATGATGATGATGATGATGATGATGATGATGATGATGATGATGATGATAAGTATAAAAATAAAATTTTGTTACAATTCCTTCACTAATTAATCGAAAGGAACTTCGTTCCATCCGGGTGTCCCTTGACACCTAACAAGTTTTTTTTTTTTTAAATTACACATCAACATCTATAAACGTACCAAATAAAAACTTAACTTTATCTTTGCACAACTGGACTAATGTCTCAAATGTTACCATTAACTTCAATTAATATGTAAGTGCATATAACTAACTAGTTCTATTTAGAACTATGTTATTCTTACTGTATGTTATTCTTACTGTTTGTTTATTTAATAAATACTTTGTTTTTCGTACTATGGCTATTATTTTCTCACAGTAGGTGTAAAAAGTAGAGTATCCTCCTCTGGGCTAAAGGTGTCTTTGCCTTGGGCTAGCTTGAATCCCTCGCTGCATTCAGGATTCTTGTATTAACTCCCTCGCTTCGCTCGTGAGTTAAACTCTTAACTACCTCGCTGCGCTCGGGAGTTAAATCCCGAATCCTTCATTGCGCTCGAGATTCAATATGACGCCCGTGACATAAGACACAACTTTAGCCCCTCGGTGCATAATCTACTATAATCGATCAGCTAATGTCGTGTAGGCGTAGTATTAAAACCATAATTAGGTATTTTATTCTTTTTGAAAATTAGCTGTTCATGCATTCTTCTTGTAAATATTGCCCTAATCGAAAGATGCTTTGAAAATATTATCTATCAGTTATTTTTTTCCATAGAACTTTTTTCGAAACCTAAGATTATCCTATTGATACCGAAACAACGTCTTAAATCCTAGCAGCAGCAACCTAGCAATCTGCTCCTCTAGCTTCCTATTTTTTTACATGTTCAGTTCTCACAAAGCATTGTTAGCGGTGAATGTGATTTAACGGGTTCCCGAGCTAAATTGAATTTAATATCCGCTTGTTAACGTCACCTCCCACGCACATGCAAAGATACTTCCGTCTATTGCGATCGCCCCCAAAATACTCCAAACTCTCGTATCAATTTTAATTAGTTTCAGCCTCCCAGCCCGGGTAATTCGGCAAATTTCTTTATTATTGCCTTTCTTACCCACAACTCGCGAGCAAAAAATTTGAGGAATTTATTCATTGTAATGAAATAAAACGGGATGGGTCATGGGGTCAGTCCTTTGTTGTAAGGGTGGTGCCAAAATAATGATAACAAAAAGCATTTATAATAATGTATTCTCGATGTCTAAAGCTCAGGGCGTTATAAAATGATGAATTTATGATTCCGTTGCGCATCAAAAGCAATCGACGCGCGTAATGTAATCAATAGATACGAAACATTTCAATGATTCGGAATTTTCTATTGATCTCACCATCGTTGTTATTATATGAATGGCATGCATAACAATGTTGTTTGTTTCTGTGCGATGGTATACTGCGACGAGAGGATCGTTCGTTTTAATGAAATCACCGACTCGCGACAAACATACATAATTCTTCATACGGTTGGTTTAATATCACACCACCAGTCCACCACGTTATTGCACAAACAAAACGTTTAAATACTCCGTCATAGTTTGTTATGTATTTACAGATAAATGGCGTCATAAATAGTTGATTTATACGCAGATTTATTATTGGATCAACGTTATCAGTGGCTAATGTGTTACAAATTATCAATAAAATGTGATCGACGTTACTAAACGGATGATGGTCTAATCTGGACTTTATTACTTGTTCTATCGATAAAATTAATGAATAACGCAAATAATTACCGTTTACTTTGTTCCCATCCCACCGCTCTCGCCTTGTACGAGGAAAATACCACATTACTTGCAAACTATTTAAGAAACGAGTTTAATAGTTCCGACAACTTTCTCACAGAAATTAAAAGAACACATGTTAGCAATACGGAAAAGCTGGCGAATACATTTAATGATGATGATATCATCCACAAAAAACAGTAGATTATGCGTTTAAAAATACATGGAACAGGTGAAACCGACGATCTTGTTCAGCTCAAATAATCTGAAACATCTGCTACTAGTTCAACTAGCATCAAACTAATAATCTAATAATTGCAATTGTCGTTTTTAGGGTTCCGTACCTCAAAAGGAAAAACGGAACCCTTACATAAAGGATCACTTCGTTGTCCGTCTGTCTGTCTGTCTGTCTGTGTTTCTGTTAAGATACTTTTTCTCAGGAAAACGCGTGGAGGTATAATTGCCGGCACGAGTCGTGAGCACAATTTCAACTTTAACTGCCCTCGTCAGCGTGCTCTTCTATTCTGTTTTCTATCTGTATACAAATATGCTTGATCATATATTGATTTAATAGCTCCCGCCCGTGTGCAACCTGCCGTGATAGGAAATAAGATTCGTTAAGTTTAAGATTAGAGTTTGTGACTCGTGCCGGCAACTATATCTAGTTGAAATTAATATTAAATACGTAGGTCTACGGTCCCTTGGAGCTCTAATCTAACCTATAGGGTACTTCCCTTTGTCCTAGAATCATGAAATTTGGCAAGGAGCAAGGTCTTACAACACAAGTAAAGGAAAAAATCCGAAAATTGTTAATTTCTAATTCTGTCAAATAAAAAAAATATTTTCAGGGTTGTCAGTCTGTCAAGACCCTTTTTCTCAGGAACGCGTAGAGGTATCAAGTTGAAATTAATATCAAATACGTAGTCTATTATCCCCAAGGAGTTCTAAATAATCAAGCTTCTATGTCAACATAATTTAAAGATACAGCCTGCGACAGCGGCATGTTGACACCCGCAAATAAATTAAAACCTATAGGGTAATTTCCGTTGACCTGGAATCATGAAATTTGCCAAAAAAGCATGGTCTCACAGCACAAGGAAAGGAATAAGTCTGAAAATTGTTAATTTGTAATGTTAACATTTTTTTTGGTATTACAAACTTAAATTTGCAGTTGGAGAATTGACTGTGAAATATCAATGTATGGGAGAACATATTTTTCAACTACAATGTTAAGTTTGTTTTTGGTATAAATTCATCCCAACTACGGAATCCCTTCATTTGCGTGGTTCGACACGCACCTGGCCGGTTTTTTGTGTTCGTTTCAACCGCGCGGCCATGGCGTTAAAAAAAAAAAAAACTATGCCAACATTTTGTAACAATTTGTAAAAGTTCACTCGCAAAACCTCAAATTTGTCAAAGCTATGGTTAAAAAGTTAGAAGGGTTTGAACGTGGCCGCGCCATCGAAACGCGGAGAACCGCGCGGCCACGGAGATCTCAGAAACTAAGCGTTGCACAGACCTGAAATTTTGGTAAATAACAGATTCAATTTGTAAACAATTTGTAAAAATATAGAAAAAAATCCCAGGTTAATATTTTAGGAGCTGTGAGACTAAAACCCCGTGGCCGCGCCATCGAAACGGTGACAAAAACGTGATAGCCGATATCTCGCTGAAAAAGCATCGCAGACGTCTAGAGTTTTTTGTAAAACCCAGATTTGAATTTGTCAAAACTTACAAAAATGCAACAAAAAATACTAGGTTAATATTTTAGGAGCTGTGAGACTAAAACCCCGTGGCCGCGCCATCGAAACGGTGACAAAAACGTTATCACCGATATCTCGCTGAAAAAGCATCGCAGAGGTCTGAAGTTTTTGTAAAACCTAGATTTGAATTTGTCAAAACTTGTAAAAATACAACAAAAAATCCTAGGTTTATATTTCAGGAACCGCGCCATAGAAACGGTGAAAAACACGTTATCGCCGATATCTCACTGAAAAAGCATCGCAGAGGTCTGAAATTATTTGTAAAACCTAGATTTGAATTTGTCAAAATTTGTAAAAATATAACGAAAAATCCTAGGTTTATATTTCAGGAGCCGCGCCATTGAAACGATGAAAAACACGTTATCGCCGATATCTCACTGAAAAAGCATCGCAGAGGTCTGAAGTTTTTTGTAAAACCTAGATTTGAATTTGTCAAAATTTGTAAAAATACAACAAAAAATCATAGGTTTATATTTCAGGAGCTGTAAGACTAGAACCCCATGGCCGCGCCATTCAAACGGTGAAAAATATGTTATCGCCGATATCTCGCTGAAAAAGCATCGCCGAGGTCTGAAGTTTTTTGTAAAACCTAGATTTGAATTTGTCAAAACTTGTAAAAATACAACAAAAAATCCTAGGTTTATATTTCAGGAGCTGTAAGACTACAACCCCATGGCCGCGCCATCGAAACGGTGAAAAAAACGTGATAGCCGATATCTCGCTGAAAAAGCATCGCATACGTCTAGAGTTTTTTGTAAAACCCAGATTTGAATTTGTCAAAACTTACAAAAATGCAACAAAAAATACTAGGTTTATATTTTAGGAGCTGTGAGACTAAAACCCCGTGGCCGCGCCATCGAAACGGTGACAAAAACGTTATCACCGATATCTCGCTGAAAAGGCATCGCAGAGGTCTGAAGTTTTTTGTAAAACCTAGATTTGAATTTGTCAAAACTTGTAAAAATACAACAAAAGATCCTAGGTTTATATTTCAGGACCCGCGCCATAGAAACGGTGAAAAACACGTTATCGCCGATATCTCACTGAAAAAGCATCGCAGAAGTCTGAAATTATTTGTAAAACCTAGATTTGAATTTGTCAAAATTTGTAAAAATATAACAAAAATCCTAGATTTATATTTCAGGAGCCGCGCCATTGAAACAGATAAAAACACGTTATCGCCGATATCTCAGTGAAAAAGCATCGCAGAGGTCTGAAGTTTTTTGTAAAACCTACACTTGAATTAGATAATTTTTTTACAAATAAAACAAAAATCCTAGGTTCACAAAAAACCGTATTTCACCGTTTCAATGGTGCGGCTCCTGAAATATAAATCTAGGATTTTTTGTTATATTTTTACAAATTTTGTCAAATTCAAATCTAGGTTTTACAAAAAACTTCAGACCTCTGCGATGCTTTTTCAGCGAGATATCGGTGATAACGTTTTTGTCACCGTTTCGATGGCGCGGCCACGGGGTTTTAGTCTCACAGCTCCTAAAATATTAACCTAGTATTTTTTGTTGCATTTTTGTAAGTTTTGACAAATTCAAATCTGGGTTTTACAAAAAACTCTAGACGTCTGCGATGCTTTTTCAGCGAGATATCGGCTATCACGTTTTTTTCACCGTTTCGATGGCGCGGCCATGGGGTTCTAGTCTTACAGCTCCTGAAATATAAACCTAGGATTTTTTGTTATATTTTTACAAGTTTTGACAAATTCAAATCTAGGTTTTACAAAAAACTTCAGACCTCTGCGATGCTTTTTCAGCGAGATATCGGCGATAACATATTTTTCACCGTTTGAATGGCGCGGCCATGGGGTTCTAGTCTTACAGCTCCTGAAATATAAACCTAGGATTTTTTGTTGTATTTTTACAAATTGTGACAAATTAAAATCTAGGTTTTACAAAAAACTTCAGACCTCTGCGATGCTTTTTCAGTGAGATATCGGCGATAAAGGGTTTTTCACCGTTTCTATGGCGCGGGTCCTGAAATATAAACCTAGGATTTTTTGTTGTATTTTTACAAGTTTTGACAAATTCAAATCTAGGTTTTACAAAAAACTTCAGACCTCTGCGATGCTTTTTCAGCGAGATATCGGTGATAACGTTTTTGTCACCGTTTCGATGGCGCGGCCACGGGGTTTTAGTCTCACAGCTCCTAAAATATTAACCTAGTATTTTTTGTTGCATTTTTGTAAGTTTTGACAAATTCAAATCTGGGTTTTACAAAAAACTCTAGACGTCTGCGATGCTTTTTCAGCGAGATATCGGCTATCACGTTTTTGTCACCGTTTCGATGGCGCGGCCACGGGGTTTTAGTCTCACAGCTCCTAAAATATTAACCTAGGATTTTTTTCTATATTTTTACAAATTGTTTACAAATTGAATCTGTTATTTACCAAAATTTCAGGTCTGTGCAACGCTTAGTTTCTGAGATCTCCGTGGCCGCGCGGTTCTCCGCGTTTCGATGGCGCGGCCACGTTCAAACCCTTCTAACTTTTTAACCATAGCTTTGACAAATTTGAGGTTTTGCGAGTGAACTTTTACAAATTGTTACAAAATGTTGGCATAGTTGTTTTTTTTTTTTAACGCCATGGCCGCGCGTTTGAAACGAACACGGTTTTTTTTTATACTCGTTTTAGTCTTGTTATATTGAACTCCATCACAGCTTATATTTATTCAGGTGAGACAGGTAGACTTCGAGCAACTTTCCTTTTTGTTCAAGCGCTTAAACAGCCTCGGCTATTGTTGCGTTTTCTTTTATAAGGAAATGCTTTTTCGCATGACATTCTAGAACAACTATCTTGCGCAACTCGCAATTCAATGCTTGGCACTATTCTGTGCTGCCATTGTGTGCGCTGGATAGACATCACAGCGATTTCAATAGTAAGTAATCTCACAGCGATCTGCTAAGAAAAATAGACGAATGGGGTAATAAACGACATATTTCAGAAACAATGGTATTTTTATCGCAGTTTTAACCGGAGTACAAGAATATTTACATATTGGTAAAGTCATCACAAAAGAGTTCGCTTTGCCCTAATTTATCACTACACTAGCTGCGCCCCGCGGTTTCACCCGCGTAGACCGGGATAAAAACTAACCTATGTGTTAATTCAGCAAACTACATACCAAATTTCTTCCAAATCGGTCCAGCCGTTTGAGCGTGAAGAAGTAGGTAACAAACATACAAACACACACACTCACTCACAAACTTTCGCCTTTAAGTATAATATTCTTCGATCAATAATAGCACATTATTGATCGAAGATAATATTAGTGTGATAAGTAATTATAAAACGAAAGTTCCCCGCCGCGTCTGTCTGTCTGTATCTGATCTCAAAAACTACTGAACGGATTTTCATACGGTTTTCACCTGCAATGGACGGAGTGATTCATGTGGAAGGTTTAGTTGTATAATTCATTAGGATTTTTTCTAAATTGGCTTAAATATGACGATGATTGTTAAGATGTCGGAAAAAATGCTGACTGGGAGCGTTACTGGCGTGCGCGTTACGATAGCACGTTTCCGTGGGATTATTTCCGACATACACGCGGGTGAAGCCGCGGGCAAAAGCTAGTTCTAAATAATAACCTGATCAACTTCCTAACATAGGTACTCACATGTAGTTATGTAAATTATGTTTGTAATTCACGCCGGCACGGAATATCATTACAAACAAGGGCAACATACAGTAACATGGCAAAGTACACATTCTTATTTGAAGAGACCGTCGCACGTGGGTTTTATCAGCCGACGAGTTTATGCTCTCCAAGAAATTGAACTTGACTCGTGTACGGGGCAACTTTGTATGTAGAAAATTACTTTTTTCCGACTAGACACACTCGTAAAGCGGACATCCAACGTCCGTAATAAATATGTATTATCTGTAGAGTTGATATGAGTATTTCGTTCTTGAGAAGCAGTTTCGAATTCTCCTGCAAAATAAGTTAAGAACGAAGTGGCTTTGCGCAAACTCCGTCGGAAAGTGCCTTTGTGTAACCACCGTGATCCCTAACATCGTTTGTTTTGAATATATGTACCTGTACATACTCTTCATCCGATTAGGTGACACTTGTGACCTCTTATATCGGCAAAATTTGAAAGCGCTAGTGGTCAAGATACTTTTCAGAACACTCTTAGAGCTTTAAACCCCTGCACGATATTGGAACGTTAGTTGAACAAGTTCTAAGATACTTTGCAGTGCTCCAGGCTCCTTGAATGGAAGGGGAGGGAAAAAATACTGTAGAAACTATTGATTTGGAAATAAAAGAAAATGCAGTAAATTGTCCTAAACGGGTTAAGGCTGGAAGTGGCATTGCATTATGACATAAGTGATATTACATTGCTCTTGTTATGCCATCCAGAAGACAAGATATTAGATTCTCAAATATGCCCATAATTTTCGCTAAACATAGCAATATCAATTACTATAATGTCCGATTGCTTATCGATTGCAAACTGCTTTGATTTGATGCAATACAGCAGTGATATACCTACGTTTTTATGTGTGATATGGTATCGGGGACATAGGCGATATCCAGCCAATTGGACTGAAACGAATTGGATCGCCCTCAATTTGTCGTCGTAGTACAATCCGCTTCCGCTGCATTTTGTTTCGCCGTTTCATCCCGTCGATTAGTGTTTTCCATTTTACATTCAGGGCTGAATACATACATACGTAACACACCATGTATACAATTTTATTCTTCGTGACCTAAAAGGCTTCCCAAAGTTTAACAAGGCCGTCGGTTTCCGAAGCAAAGTTTATATAAAACGAGAAACTGTCAGTCGTTCTGTTACAACATTTATATGTAGTCAACTTTCGACATGAATTTTCTTTTACTGTGACCTTGTTTTAAAACTTTATGCTGTGCGGTAATAAAACGTTTTTATTTTATGTTTACGAGTAAGCAAACTGCTTTATAGGTTGGGACGGTCCGATCTGGATGACAAATTTTATCGGGTGTTCGATCATACATGTCCATCTCAGTATCGATTCCTTCTTATTTGTAAACCTTGACTGTAATTCTGTTTTTACGATGCGTGAACCTTTCATAATCACTTTATAATTTCTCATGGACTCGTTCGCGAATGTGATTAAAGTAAGGTAAGTATAAATGTTTCTTTTCAGCGCGCAACACAATATATTTATAACCAAGAGTAGGGCATTTGATAAAATCATGTTTCATAAATATATTCATTTATTTCTACCTGTACATCGTATGTTTTGCGAAGCCAATGAATGTTAGCGAATGAAATGGCGTTCACGTGGAAAAGGCGGCGCACTGTGAAGGCTCTGTCATCCGCTCACTCAGATATAATTACATATTGAGATTTGAACACGCCCCTTTCCGTTTTGCTTACAAAGTCATCCACTACCAGTAAACGTCATAATCACAGTTTACAGCGGGTATTAAGATCAATGTATTTGGCAGCGTTACTGTTCGCTTCGCAGTATGATATTATAAGTACTTATGTGCTGCTGGCCATTCATCTTCCAGATATAATCCCTACTCCTCTTACGTCAGTCGCGGTAAGTGACGGGTGGTCTGTTCGGCCAGACCACACGGTAATGTTACTTTATACGGGTTAGTTTATCATTTATGAGCATTCGTCTGGTGTCGGAGCGGCGCCGCTCCGTCTGTCCGTGTCGTACGAACGGTTTCGGAGTTCTTCGGAGCACTGGAGATCGTCGGAAACGCCTTGTCTCGCCCTGTTTCTCTGTAACAGTAGCAAACGTAACCGTTATCAGTTCAGAGTCCTGGAAACAAACCAGAAAAGTCTCCCAACTTTTTTGGTTCTGTTCCAGGACTATGATATCAAAGGAAAATATATGAAACCTTAGATGCTGTGTTATTTATTATTATGTATTTAGTTTAGAAGCACACATAAGACACACTTTGGTACACATTGGACCTACTTGTTTACTGGTTAGTGGTGACCGACTTACCATGTTATGTACAGAGATAAATGTTATAAAGAAAATATTTTGTTACCTAATTTCTTGCCACCATAGTCGCCACTGTAATCAATACGATTCTGAGCGTTGAAACCGCACAGCCACCGCGCTCTGGGCCGGATAAACAAAGGAGTGCATTCATCACAATATGTATACTTAAATATTTCCGTCTGCCATAATATCGTGGCATTTCCACTGTGGTTTATAGCTTTTAATGCTATTTAACATTCCGTATGACTAACAGTACTAACACACAAGTTATATTTGTCACCAGCCTTCAAACGATTACTTATGCCAATTTCCCATTACCGCTAGTTTTGTGTGGCTGCATGATAAATAAATTTGACTAGGTACCGGAATTAATTTTATAAAAGTTGGTAGTTTTATTTCCTGTCCCAGATATGCACTGCATTATTAATTAATTACCTCGCGGTGTCGCACGCCCGTCATGTTTTTTTTTGGTGAGTATTGTTTAAAGGTCATACGGCGTATAAATACATATAATAAATCAGTCTTTACGACGCCTTTGTCTTTGTCTATGTAGCAGCTAATTCCTGCCAAAATTGAAAATCGTTTCCTTCGTAATTCGCCTAAGAAAAACATCCCATTTCTACAGTTGTAAGCAAAACAATGCGTTTCACGTGCTAGGACTGTTGCCTAGTTCAATACAAATGAATAAATCAAACATTACTTCATGGACCTGGATTTCAAAATACCTTCCAGCTTCATTGCTTACTTCACCGAGTCTAATCTTGTTGGCACAACCAACGCCAGGGTTGGTGACGTCATCAGCTTGAAGTGCCGAATTAAGTCGAAAGTAGTATCAGAATATCGTATTTGTACGAAGAAAGAAGTGACTACGATGAAAATACAAGGTACCTTTCTGCGATCTTCATTTAATTTTACACCATTGTGATAGTTACATCTTATTAAAAAATATATGAATCGCTGATAAGAAAGAGAAGCCAATGAAATGGGACTGATCGCGAAATCCTCCAACTGTCGCATCCTTGACATAAACCCACTCTTATCGCAAGCTTATTTAGCTTAGTTGAAATAATGAGGTAATGTCCAGTTGAGGTTTAATATTAATGTATCAGATCTATAGAATGAATCGGCCTAAACGTTACGTCTGCATTCGGTAGGCAACTACACCCAAATTTTGACAGTTACGTTATAAATCCCATATAATAGGGGCCTATTGCTATAACGCGGCCACAAATTCAGACACTAAGCTGCTAAGCTACTGATAATTATCTAACCCAATAACACGCAACCTGATTCGAGGATTGGACCCTGGGTCCCAGGAGTAGCAGTCGCATCTGCGAGACTGCCTATGGTATCCGATTAAAATATAAACAATTGGTTCCGGAAACGTATACATGTGGATACCAATTTGTAGTGCCACTTACAAATTGAGTGCTTTGTTTTGTTTATTTGAACTTTTACCCTCTTACAAATAAACAAGTTATTCCAAAAAACCTATGAAAATGTATGGTTATTCCTTTGTTATCCCTGATATAACTTTATTCCGTGTTTTATTTCTAAGAGGGTTAAACCCGAAATTCTAATTTAAAATCAACTTAGATGTTTATCATTTAACATTTGAGGGGGCCTAAAACGAGCACATTAAACAATTCCTCTAGAAGCGATTCATTTCCTGAACTCCCAGCAATTTATTATGATTGTGCTATGTGACGTATGACATTAAACTTCAATAAACCATTCATAATTTGTGGACCATTTTACGAATCTCCATAAAAAACTGTCAAACAGATGAATTGCGTGCTATGAATTGTACGCAGATAAATTATGAATTGTGTTTGTGACCTTTTTACGATATCAAATATGATTCATAATGCCTATTATCCTATTATGATTCTGCCAAAGTGGCCGTTTTAGCCCCCGAGGTTAATTTTACAATCTCAATTTTCGTCGATGTTACTAAAATTGTTAGAAAAAAATGATATGATATAAAGTTATAATTTTCTCAGTACAGATTAATGTGTTACTAATTTCCTTTATTGAGTGATTGTGTAAGAAATTAACCTGAACAAGGTTTCTTTAACACTCTCATCACATATTTTAGGAACAGACTATGGTCCAATGAGGCAGTCAACATTTTTTTTTTTAATAATTTTATTTTGTTCTCCAGGTCGACTGCCCATTCATCGTGTGCATGACCTACGCCTTCCACACGCCGGACAAACTGTGTTTCATATTGGACCTGATGAATGGCGGGGACCTGCACTATCATCTGTCACAACATGGCGTCTTTAACGAGGCCGAGATGAAGTTCTATGCTGCTGAAGTTATATTAGGTAAATGAAGAAAAATATCATTTATTTTATGGCCCGAAAAAAACACTTTTACTTTAACTACATCCCAGTACGCAAGCGTAGTTGGGGTGCGTGGGTACGATTCTGAACTACAAATATTTCTTTACATATTTCCGGGTTCTCAATATAACCGAAGTAAAATTTTTTACTTAAAGTTATTTATTGAGAAACTGGACCTATCTAAAATTATAATTATAGTTCAGAATCGTACCTTGCAAATCTTCCTACAATTCGTATAAAATCATTTTAAGAATATGACGCATTTTATTTAATAAACATACTTTTGTTTTAAAAAAGTAATTATTTGACTACCCACTCGTATATGCTCCCTTAAATACGATATGTATCTATTAAAGAGCTGTTATGTTTATGAATGGTTGATGCCATTATAATCACTAGCTGCTGCCCGCGACTTCGTCCGCGTGAAATTTCTTGCTCCCCCGAACCACCTCGTCGCAAATCATTGCCTGCCCGCGTTATTACTTTGTTTTCGCTTAGCGTTATTTCCGCCTTTTTTATTTTAGCTCGGCACGTAAAGGAGAGATGCTAAATATGCATATAACTTTGATTGGAGGTATAAAATGCAAAAAGAATTTTCAAAGTCCGACTGATAGTTCCAGAGATTAGCACGTTCGTTCACCGTATCCCCTTCCCGCTAACCTCTCCCTGCCCGTCTCTCCCACTCTCACACCCCCTTCACCACTTCCCCTTCCCCCTCTCTCCCTCACCACCCAGTCCCCTCCCTCTCACCAACCCCTCCCCTCCCCCCAGCCCTCTCCACCAATTCCTCTCCTATTTTCTTAAGGATTTCTAAATTTTTTGAAAATAAATTATAGCCTATGTTACTTCCTGACAATTTAACTTTCTATTGGTGAAAAAATGGTTAAGATCGGTCCAGTAGTTTCGGAGCCTATTTGGTACAAACAAACAAACAAAAAAATCTTTCCTCATTATAATATTAGTATAGATAATCCGCAACTGTTATTTCTCCGATACAATAATCGGATCAACGTATGACCTATTTCTCTAATACCGTTGCTCTGAATAGGGTGAAAATATCTGCACCGGTTTATTCCCTAACTATAAAGAATTATCACGTCATAATGTAGATTCAATTGCGAAACATTAGACTATCCGAAGGCCACGCAAGTGAAACCAGCTAAAGCTACTTGTTAATATTGTTATTGCAGTCGTATATCAACATGAGTCATTATACAAGCACCTATAAATAATCTCTGCAGTATCATCAGAATATAATTTTAGACGCAATATACTGTATTTAAAAATGTACGCAGGGAAATAAATAAATGACGTAAATAGATAGACTTATTGTTTTTATTTGTAAATGATGATGAGTGGTGACGTATTTTAATCAGGCGATTATTATACTGCATGATGAGTGTTTAATTGAGTATCTTATCTGATAAAATACAAATATTTCTATCAATTTTTCGTGTATTCTTACAAAATTGACTAAATAAAAATAATCATTAGCCGCTAAAACCTTTACTATAAAGGCGTAGTATGCGGAAAATTTGATCTGATATAAATGTGAACTGCTGGTTTGGGTCGACCAACAAAATTACCTCACCGAACATGATGTTATATTCATTTGCCAAAAATAAATTCCGCATACGTAAACAACATCCTGCAACCTAAATTACCGACAACCATGACGTTTAACATATTAAAATTTTCTTTCGTAAGGTTTGGAACACATGCACAAGCGTCACATAGTGTACAGAGATCTGAAGCCGGCGAATATTCTCCTCGACGAGCACGGACACGTCAGAATATCGGATCTCGGACTCGCTTGCGACTTCTCCAAAAAGAAACCGCACGCTAGTGTGTAAGTATCCTTATTTTTTATCTGTATTGAGTAGTGAAGGGCGCAAAAATGTTGAGATTGATTTCCATGTCAACATGATTGTTCAAAAATATAAACAACCCTGCTACGAATGTCTTGACTCCTGCGTTTGTAATGTAATGAACAAATAATATAGAGTGTACATGTGTACAGGAGAAACAAGGTAACCGACATAGCCCGAAGGATTGCCAAACTTAAGTGGCAGTGGGCAGGGCACATTGCTCACAGAATAGATGGCCGAAAGGTTCTAAGATGGCGACCGCGCGGAAGACGTCTCGTTGGAAGGCCTGCCACAAGGTGGGCCGATGACCTTGTGAAAGCCACAGGAATCCGCTGGTTGCTGGAAGCACAGAACCGGTCGAAGTGGCGGTGCTTGGGGGAGGCTGTCCAGCAGTGGACATATTTCGGCTGAAATGATGTACGGAACAATGATAAGCAAAAACTGTTACCATGGATTCAATACATGGTTCCCCATCAGTGTTTAAATTTTTTGTCGATTATTTTTTAAAAATCAGCGTGTATAACTTAGCTGAGACTATTAAGGCTTGTCCTCCCTAAAATACGGCGAAAATAAGTAACTTTGTTTCCATTTTTTACAGTAACTATAGCACCTACACCTTTTTGATAGAAACAAATACACAATAAGTAATCTAGAATACTTACATAAGAAGGGATTTCATGTCTCCTGAAATCTATTTTTAACCGACTTCTAAAAAAGGAGGAGGTTCTCAATTCGGATGTTTGTATTTTTTTTTTTTTTACGTTTGTTCGCGCATAACTCCGGCGCTTGCCAACCGATTTGAAAAATATTTTTTTTGTTGGAAAGGGTATACTTCCCAAATGGTCCAGTCCAAAATCCAGTTCTGATCATGGGGTCCTGGAGAAATCGAAGGAACTCTTCAAATATTATAGGCACACCTATAGCGATTTGGGTATTTTTTTATAGTAGCTCGTGCATTTGCTCTCGGAAAGCACCACTTGGTGAAGTGGAACTGATGGTGAAGACCACAGATGGCTACCGGAACTACTCAATGATAAATATTTCACGTGTTGCGATTCGATTACTTTAATATGGTTGCCAAGCAATTTCCGCTCGTCACACAATGCGTGTGGTGAGTGGTTGTTGAGGAGTTCTCCTGGTTCTTACCAGCAGAACTCCTCAACAATTAACGTCCCAGCATCGGGAAAAGCAATATTTTGTAACATGTGATGAGCAATTGACATTAGACTATTGTAACTTATACAAATTATAAACAGACCCACTAAACAGCTACAAATAAAAACTTGTTACCAAAAAAAAAAAAATCGACTTCCATAAATCACTACAAAGTGAAAAATAACTTTGATTTCGGAAGTCGGTGGCAAAAAAAAAGAAAGTAAATAAAAAACGAAAGACACCGACTTCCGAAATCAAAGTTATTTTTCACTTTGTAGTGATTTATGGAAGTCGGTTTTTTTTTTGTTAAAAAGTTTTTTAGTTTGTAGAACTAAAGAAAAAAAAAAGCTAAACCCAGGTCTAAGGTCCGTATTACAGAACGTCACTCAATACTCAAGCATTACTTAAAATTAGATTCAAGCCATTTGATTGGTTGAAACTAGTTTTAAACTAAATTTAAACAAAGATCAGTGCTTGAGTTTCCTTCTGTAATACGGACCTTAGTGTGTCTATTTTTTCGAGTTTTTACCATATTAATCCTACAGTTTTCATTAAAAGTGTTCAGAAATTTATACAGTTCTTTACAAAATAATAAGGAATGATTTCATGTGATTACTTTTTTAGTCCAATCCCTAGATTTTTTGTAAATCGGTAATTACTTCATATTTTGCAAGCGTTGTGTCATCGCGCTTCTCTTTCTTTTCTATGCAGTCCGACAGTGACCGCGCTTTTTACGGCGGAGACAAGCCTTAAATATAGAGATGAGGTGATTACATTGAGAGGTATTTTTTTCAAAAGTAAAAAACAAAATGAAAATACTATTTGATCGGATTATCTTTGTTATCCTTATCATACAAAAGAACCATTCATTATATTTATTTTCTAAAGATTATTTCTTTCAAATGTTGGCCGTAATTGCGGTACATTCTGAATTTTTTAACATTTTTTAACAATTTAACATTACTCGCGATATTCGCCAAATACAATTTGAAATGATCGGACGCGTCTTAGAACATTGGAACTTCAGAATGGACCATGATAACCGATAAGGCGCGGGACACAGAAAAGACGTAAGACGCAGTCGGGGCGCGGACAGCGACGCTTCTATACATTTTGTCCTCTCTTCCGCGTCCCTTTCATAAAAAAAACCGGCCAAGTGCGTGTCGGACTACGCACAATGAAGGGTTCCGTAGGTGGGATTAAATTAATTATCCCAAGAACAAACTTAACATTATAGTTGAAAAGCATGTTCTCCCATACATTCCAACAGTAAATGTAAGTTTGTACTCACACTATTGTGAGATTTACCATGTTACTTTAAGATCACAAACTTCTTATAGGTTTTCCTGTAATCTACAGTTATATACCTATTTTCTGTATTTCTTTCAAAATTTTAGGCTCAGTAGTTTCGGAGATAGGGGGGGAACGGTCAATTTTCGTCTATTTTCTTAAATAACTTTAAAACTATTTATTTTAAAATATTAAAAAAAATATATTTGAGACCCTCATAGTAAGTCCTTTCATTTAATATGTCACACGGTACAGTTTGCAAAACTTTTTTTTTTTTTAATTTTCTTATTTAGAAAATAGTTTATTGTCCAGGTAATACAGTAAGCAGGTTTACATGTCAAAAACAAGTTGAGACGATATGAGTAGCTTAAAATATTACTTATATCTAGGTTACATAATATTATTTGCCAGTGAGCCCCAAACTAGACAGTTAGTCTGTATCTTGGGGCTCGGGGTACGGATTCCAGAGTGGAGACTAGAGAGATGATTTCAGTTGTTGTATGTTGTTAAATGTGATGTTATGTAAATGTGATGTGTGTGTGGTGTGAGTGAGTGTGTGTGTGTGCGTGCGTATTCGTTCCCATTGTGCGCCATTTGACGTTTGATTCAGTGTCAGGTCAGGGTATTTATATTAGTTGTTCCGAGTCATCATAACCAGAGCTTTGCAACATTTCCTTTATAATTTTTTTACAGCTGAATAAGGTAGTATTTTTAATTTCGCAGAGTTTGCAGACTTTGTTGTAAGTATTAATGAGAGAGTAAGCTGGGGAGCGTCTAGCTAGCAATGAGGTGTTGTCAGATTCTATAGTTTCTTTTGCTTATGATAGATGTGTAGTCTAGTCAGCTTTTAATAGTTTTGTGAGTTTTGGTGCAGGCAGAAAGAATGAAAAGCTGGAAAGAATGAAAGTAAGGCATTTGCCCCCTAAAAGTGACCCCCCTATTCAAAATTCATTTATTTACTTTTACCATACATGTTTGGGTCACAGAAATCCATATGTATACCAAATTTCAACTTAATCGGTCCATTAGATTCGGAGCAAATTGGCTGTGACAGACGGACAGACAGACACACGAGTGATCCTATAAGGGTTCCGTTTTTTTCTAACCCTAAAAATGTATAGAAGCGTCGCTGTCCGCGCCCCGCCTGCGTCTTACGTCTTTTCTGTGTCCCGCGCCTTAAGATAACCGATAACATTGGTAAAAAGTAAATTATAACGAATCACCCGTTTACATGCATAAACTACAGAACGCCATCTTCTACTTATTTACTCCAATACTATTCGACATAAATAAAATTGTTATTATTTAAACAAAACCCACGTGACCTGACCGCTGCATAATATCGATACGAAGTAATTGAGGATAATATTACTATTTATAGGCAACATAACGACCGTAATGTGCTTGTTTATGAATCAATTGACATAATGCACTATGTTAATTGTTTTAATTGGACCTTTTACGCACACTGGTCGCTCTTATGCAATACTATCATAGTTATTCGAATTGTTTTGACTTGTAATTAAATGCCATTATTTAACTTTTTATAAATTAATTGTTCATGTTGGTCTATGAATGAAAAAAATGTTCGAGCTTAAAAAGAGTGATGTCAGTGTTTGTTTCAAGCAATAATTTTGAATATTAATGTAGTATTGAAAAAGTTATTCATCTCATTTTTGGCGTGTGTCAGAGGAATTCCACATCATCATAATCATTGGTTTTTTTTCTAACCATTGATCAACTATCGGTGGTTTAGTTAATTCTTAAACGGAGTTTAAATTCTCAATAGCTATTGACTCGACAAAAAGATCTATTTAAGAGCGTAGACGGGCTGCATTTTTCCATACAAATGTATTCCCCTATTCTCTTCCTGGATAATGCCTCTAGAGTAATCGTTTTTATTTATAAAAATCCAGGTCTATTGAAGGCATGCCCCTGTCATTTTTTTTTTTCAAAAAATTTATTACAAAAATAAATATGACTTACCAAAAACCTAAAAAAATACCCCGTTTTTACCTACGTAATCAGACGACTACCAATGAAAATTGAAAAGTTTTTAAAATAAAAACAAGTAATAGGGGCATAGATCTATTCTTCCTTTAAATTTTGATACCAAATATAATTTAATTGGCTTAGGTTTCGAGGAGAAAACAGGAGAATACGAAACGTCGATCGGTCAAGGTTTTTTATAGGTAAAATCGTTCTGAGCTGCAGTTGTCTCTATCGCACTCTACGGGGGGAGACGAGAGGTGAGGGAGGGTTAGACTAATACGTACACAATTAGGGAAGTGACTAGTGTCGAAGTTTTTATCGAAATCATAGTGATGTCAGTCGATATCGACGTTTATCCTATACTGATTTACTGAATAGTGTTTGATGCTCATTTTGTTTTTTTTTAAGAGACAACGAAGTAACAATTCAATGACATTTTTAGGGTTTATAATACACAATCTGCGGCTGAATTAGCAGCAGCTTTCGACGTTAGCGTCAAAACAATATTGGTCCATTTGCGTCAAATTAGCAAGGTAAAAAAGCTTGACAAATGGGTGCCCCACGAACTCAATGATCGCCAGCGCGAAGTACGCGTCGAGACGTGCCTTGCACTGCTCAACAGACACACAAATGAAGGAATTTTGAACCGCATTGTTACCTGCGATGAAAAATGGATTCTGTTCGATAACCGCAAGCGCTCAGCAAGTTGGTTGGATCCTGGTTCAGCACCTAAACAATGCCCTAAACGAAAACTTACCCCTAGAAAAGTGATGGTCACTGTTTGGTGGTCTAGCGCCGGTGTGATTCATCACAGCTTCTTACCAAACGGGGTGAGCATTACTGCAGTTGTGTACTGTGAAGAACTGAACACAATGATGGAGAAGCTGGTACATCTCCAACCAGCATTGGTCAATCGCTCGTCTCCGCTGCTCCTGCACGACAACGCGCGACCTCAACAGCAGACGGTCTCCAAGTTGCAAGAACTGGGGTTGGAAGCTCTCCGTCATCCGCCCTACTCACCAGACCTTGCGCCTACAGACTACTACTTTTTCCAGAATTTGGATAACTTCTTGGCGGGAAAAAAATTCAATACCCGAGAGGCAGTACAAAATGCCTTTGAAGAATTTGTTGCCTCCCGACCAGCTGATTTCTTTAAGAAGGGCATCAATAAACTGCCACTGCGTTGGCAAAGATGCATTGATTGCATGGGTGATTACTTCTATTAATACAAATAAAAAATACATTAAAAAAATTAGTTTAAATTTTTTCATACAAAACGGCAATTTCATAGGTAAAGACCTATTATATAAAAGGAAGTCGACAATCGTGTTAATTACACCGATTTTTATATTTTTTGCGTTTTTGGATTAGCCGTCGCCGTCGTCCGAAATAGGATAATAAGTTTTTTTTAATTATTTTTTTAGGTAAATAGGGTAGTAGTCAGTTGTCGGGAGCGAAGCCGTGGGCAAAAGCTAGTTCTTAATATTTATGCAGAAGAGGCAGAAAAGGTGCTTGTGGGTATTTTAAATAATACAAAAGTTATATAATAATATGTACATTTATTCTGTCGTCATTTCCATCCTTTCTCTTACAGGTAAATTTCTTGGTATCCGACCGTCAATTATTTCAGGGAGAAGGCATTCATGGAAAAATTTAGTATAAATAGCACGATCACACGAAACACTGCGCACGCCGATATTTTCAGTCCGACTGAGACAGAAACGAACGTAACGTAGGTAGTTTGGTTGGCGCGAGCGGGCGGGAGATGCGCGCTACTGAGCTACGCACACAAATACAGACTTCACTCACATATTGATACCGCCCGGTTGCTAGAGCGCAGCGCGACGGCAATAGTTTCTTCAAATACCTATTTTTCAATTCCCGCGCAGCCCGTCTACGCTCTTAAGCGAATTCCTTCCTTATGCTCGGTTTTTGAGGTCTTCAGATAAGGGCCCGATAATAATTCATTCGACTTTTAAGCTAAATTCTTCCATATCGAAGTGTTCAGACACAATATCGAACCAATAATTAATATCGAATTTATAAACACCGTTTAAAAACGTCAGAAACCTGGCGTTAGTCTGCGATAAAATAAAGTTAAATGATTGTATGACGTAGAGGATTGACCTCAAAGGACGTTTCTCATATTTCCTTTTCCGCATTTGAATGGTCAGTATACATATACTGAGGGACTCCCATAAACCTAAGGATAGTTGACGTAAAACCAACAACAGAATTTTGTGTTAAAAATGACACATTCGTTATTGTTAACTTGTGACGTAGCTTGTGACCACAAAAGTAATAAGTTTGTAGTCACGAAATCAATATGCCAGTTGCCTAGCCTTTTCCCAAATTTGTTTGGGTCGGCTTCCAGTTTAGCCGGATGCAGCTGAATATCAGTAGCTTTACATGGAGCGACTGACCTCCACAACCCAGTTACTGGTTAAGACGATACCCCTTGGTAAGACTGGTTGTCACACTATTGGGCATCTGACTACCCGTAACGACTGTCAAAGATCTACGAATGACAGCTGGGTCCAACAGCTTAACGTGCTATCCGAGGCTCGGAGAGTTCTCGATAGTTGACGAGTGGTCACCCATCCACGAACCGACCGCGGCAAACTTAGCTTAACCTTCGTTCGGCCCGTGCGGCTGTTATTATTTAGCTACAAGCTCCTTGTTTGAATCAATATGTATAGCAATACTTTGGGAGAAATGTTTTTGTTTTGGGTTTTTCTACTCATCAGACATGGGACATCAACTCATCACTCAAAAGATCACATTGACAGACAGTAACGTTTCTGAATCTGTCGATATTCCCATATCGAATAAACACTAGGCTAACTGAGAACTATCATCGCAGAATGTTGATTACTCATTGTTATATCATGGAGAAATCTAGAAAACGTAAATATTGATGTAGATATAAATCTATTTGAAATGACTGTATTTTCTTCTTATTTACCAGGGGTACTCACGGCTACATGGCGCCCGAAGTTCTCTCGAAAGGCACTGGCTACGACTCCTCCGCTGACTGGTTCAGCTTCGGCTGCATGCTCTACAAGCTTCTCAAGGGACACTCGCCGTTCCGCCAACACAAGACTAAGGATAAACACGAGATCGACAGGATGACCCTTACCATGGTAAAACTCTTTGAATTAACACATTGCAACCACATGCAATCTCTCTCTCTCTCTCTCTTTCGCTCTAATCGCTTTCTTTTGTCGTTTTTCCACTGGCAAGTTTTCTGACATTATTCTTTGTACAATTTCTTTATCTAACTATGGTTGATATTTTTAACCAAAGTACTCTGTATTAAATCTTTTAAATTGCTGTATCATATGAAGCAATCATTAATCAATTTTAGACATGATTCCATGATTTCAATTAATTTTGAATGGCGAAGCTAATTGTTTGTAAACTAGTTATAGAAAACGCGCTTTGGCACTTATACAAACGCTATTAAACCTTAAGCGTGTTAATACTCAAGCATTTTCTCAACTATAATGGCTTACCGAAAAACAATCAATCAGAAAATAAGCGTCATGTAAATTATTTTGCATACTATTTTATAAAATCAAGTTTTTCAAACTGAACAGACAGCTGTGCTGTTGGGGAGTTTTTTGCGCCACTTCTTTCCAGCTGAAGCACTAGGAAGTGGTAGACTGTCTTATGTAATTTTGACGTTCGGAAAGTGCTGATTTTCAGCCTAGTTTGAATAAATGACTTTTGATTTTGATTTTAGAATACCAGTGAATTAGTCATAATTTCTATGTTGAAAGTAAAAGATGGAATCATGTCTGCAATAGAATTACGATGTATTTCAGAATGTGGAGCTGCCGGAGTCGTTCAGTCCCAGCCTGAAGAGCTTGCTTGAAGGCTTGCTGCAGAGGGACATCAACAAGCGACTTGGGTGCAAGGGAAGGAGGTATGTGTGCACTATTAACTTACCTATCAGCCAAGATATACATTAGCCACATCAGAGCACTCGCTCGAAACCTATAGTCGTCAAAAACGAAACAGAAACAGTCACCGTAGCCGAAATCGGCATGGCATGAATGTATGTCTTTATCTTTACGTAGTTTAAAATAAAGTCGCTTTTCGTGTCTTTCTGTGTGACCGCGTAGTTCTTCTAAACTAAAGTATACAATGGATTTTGATGCAGTTTTCACCATCATTTAGACAATCTATTCCGGACGGTACTTTAATATTTAACTAACATACATAAAGAACAGAAATCTCGATGTTCGTTGTCACCATTGCACCCGTGCGATCATCTATCTAGTTTAATAATATAATAAATAGCATAAATAATAGTTACGATAGGGTAGAATTTGAAATTAGTATGTGAGATTTACTTTGTGTAAATTAATTCATCACCACTGCTCTCAAAACGATGAAGGAAAACATCGTGAGGGAACCGACATGTCCTAGAACCAAAAATTAGAAGACAATATGTGATATCTATCAACCCGCACTAGGCCCGCGTGGTGGATTACGTCCCATTCCCGTTCACGGAGAGGAGGCCTGTGTCCCAGCAGTGAGAGATAAAGCAAGAAAGTGGCGTCTGGTGAATTTGCGTTAAATGGTTTAGGAGGCAGTGATGCTGAGCATTAGGCTTGTTACTACTTGAAATACTGTTTTCGATCCTTCACTGAAGTGTTAATTCTAAAGTGGGCCAAAGCAGTACTATTTTGCAATACTGGGCTTTCTACATATAAAACATGTGAGTCAGGCATGAATCTGCCATACTTTTCCGATTCAACTTTTCTTTGACGCACTTTTAACTTTCCCAGAATCCAATTAATCTGTGTAAGATAAGATACATATTATGGAGGAAGGAAAAAGTCATTCGCTAACCAATGACGAACGATAAGATGGAACCGTTATAAGCGGATCTTCGCAAAAAGACGGAAAAACCGATAAGTAAATCATTTGCGATGTTTACGTCATTCGGAACTCGTGTCGGAAGCTATGATTTTTATAAAGATAACCTTGTGGTATCAAGTTACCCCTACCCCTAATCAACGAATTCTACAGGGTTCTACAGTCAGCTAGGAAATGTAGCCATCGTTTTAAAATACTGATCAAAAAGTTTATTAGTAAAAGTGTATTATATAAGATCTTTTATTTACAGAAATAAACCGTTCAGGCTCAGAATGTCCAATTCCAATTCAAACAAATTTACCACATTGTGGTAAATGTGACATGTCATTATCAAAGATTGGAAATGATAAAATGACCTTGTAAAGGCCGCAGGAATTCCTGGATGCGGGAAGCACAGAACCGGTCGAATTGGCGGTGCTTGGGGAAGGCTTATGTCCAGCAGTGGACGTCTTTCGGCTCAAATGATGATGATGTTGATGAACAAAGATTGGACATTTTGGGAACTGAAATTTTTCTGATTTCGGGAATTGGAAATTTTGTGAATTGGCGTTTTGGGAAATTGACATTTTGAAACTGTTGAACATTTTGGGAATTGAACACCTAAACGGATTCATCATTTCATTTTCATTTTAAAAAGTGTTATTCATCATCATATAATTGAGTTGGCTAACTTCAAGATAGAAACTACTTGCACCATATTTATTTCTTCAATCCGTTTAAATAATTTTCTTTTATCCTTTTCCAGTGCGGACGAAGTGAAAGAGCACGTGTTCTTCGCGGGCATTGACTGGCAACAAGTGTACCATCAGAAGTACACGCCGCCATTGATCCCTCCGCGCGGCGAGGTCAACGCCGCCGACGCCTTCGACATCGGCAGCTTTGATGAGGAGGATACTAAGGGCATCAAGGTAACCACCAAAAAGTCTTTTAACACTTATTTGGACTGGTGAAAATGAAATTGAAACTAACGAAATCACTATGAAAATTGACACGATCAGAAGGGATCGACTTTTAATAACCGTTATTAAAAACGTTAAAAATCAAGTCGCAATCTCAAGTCAGCGACATATTTGTCAAAAACGTATCAATAATGTGGGTATAATCCGAAAAATTGGACATATTTGACTGAACGTGCTTAAAAATACGGAAACTGTCACTAATTTTTTGATACCGACAGCGTCGCCGTTACTGGCTTGTTAGGTTAATAGGTAAATTTACACTAAGCACCACTGCGTTTATCCTGGGTCTATCGGACCTGGTAGCATCTTATACAAGCTAGCGCATTTCGTTCTGTTGACCTCCAAATTCGGGAAATCCGTTGATCCCGACGAGTCTCTTTCAGGCACAAAAGGATCGTTCGGATAAAGTGATAATGAAAAAATAGCTATAATTTTCCAAAGTCTGTTTTCGTTACACTTACGAGGGTGCGTTTTTAAGTTCGCGGAATGGGGGGAGAGGATAACAATAGGTCATTATCGGGATGGCCACAACTTCAGCCACTCAATATTAGTATAAACACCAGGTTTTATCTTAATTGGATCATTAGTCTTTGAACTATCGTCAAGCAAACAACTCAATTGGGAAGAAAGTGTGAATTATAGAAAAAATCGAGTACCGTGCCGTAATAAAGTTCCTTACCAACCAAGGAAAGTCAGTTCAAAATATACTGGAAGAGATGGAATCCGTTTACGGGGACTCTTGCCCGGGTAAAACCATGGTTTACAAGTGGCACAGTCTCTTTAAACAAGGCAGGACCTCACTTGAAGATGACCCACGGCCCGGACGTCGATCGAGGTGACTACTCCGGAAATCATTAAAAAAGTCGAAAAAATTATATTGGAATATGCCAGACTAAAGAAGTAACTGCTTGCAGAAATGGTTGGAGTATCGGATACGACAATTTTCGAAATTCTACACGATCATCTTGGCATGACAAAGGTCAGTGCAAGATGGGTGCCAAGAATGCTCACGCCGCCTCAAGAACAACACCGCGTGGAGTGTTCTCGCACGTTTTTGGACTTCTGTAACGAAGATAAGGATGGACTATTAAGTCGAATTGTTACTGGAGATTAAACTTGGGTTCATCATTATGAACCTGAGTCGAAACAAGACTATGCAGTGGCACAAAAAAGGCACACCACCACCCAAGAAGTTTAAAGTGTCACAATCGGCTGGAAAAATCATGGCAACAGTGTTTTGGGATTCAGAAGGGATCCTGTTGACCGATTATAAAGATAAAGGCGTTTCTATAACCGGAGAATAGAAGAGCTCGAGAGGTTGAAAGAAAGCATTAAAGAAAAAAGGAGGGGTAAATTGACCAAAGGTGTCCTTCTTCTTCACGACAACGCGCCTGTTCACAAGAGCCGTGTTGCGTTGGCTGCCCTGCATAAGGTGGGCTTCGATATTTTAGATCATCCACCCTACAGCCCAGACCTGGCTCCCAGTGATTATTACCTCTTCCCAAAACTGAAAAAAGAACTTTGTGGGAAGAAATTTTCAACTGATGAAGAAGTGAAGGACACGGTTTCAGCTTATTTTTCGGACAAAGACAAAGCATTTTTTTATGAAGGCATACATAAGCTAAATGAAAGATCTGAAAAATGTATAAGGGTAGCAGGTGAATGTATTGAAAAAGAATAGTAGATTATTAACCAAGGGGATAAAGCAGTGTCTTCTGTCGCGGGTGACGATTTAAATCGCGAGCGTAACGAAGGAATCGAGGTTTACTCCCGAGCGTAGCGAGGGTGTTAAAAACTTAAATCACGAGCGAAGCGAGGGATTTAAGACGAGTCCTGAGTGTAGCGATTTAAGTTCTAAGACAGCTTTATCACCGAGGAAAATACACTACTTTTCGTACCATTTGCGAAAAAATTAACACAATAATAATATGAGATAAGCATTTTAGAACATTAACTTATTTATAAAAATAAATTAAAATAAACTTAACGTATTTGAAGAAAACAAAAACGCGGCAAATTCCTAGACTAATATTTTTTTGTCGGAAAAGCAAAGGCATCAAGCTCATACGGCCTCGTCGGTTTTCGTAATTTTATTTAATAATCATAACTGCATAATAAATGCGTATTCCTTTTTCAAAAAGATGTATAATGCTTTATATACAAACTCAATGGTGTAAACACAGATGTAGTTCAGTATAAATTTCGGTAAGTATTCCAAATTTAAATCACATTCTCCCCCTAGAGGATGATTGAAATTCAGTACAATTTTCTTTCCCTGTTTTTAACAGATTAAAATGACTATTGTTATGTTCGCTTTTTGTGGCATAGAATGTGACTTTTTGGAGCAAGTGCTACGAAAAAATAATTTAGTATTTTTTTTTTCACTTCTCACCCTCCATTCCGCGAACTTAAAAACGCCCCCTGGTATGTCAGTGTTACACACTCCATAAATTATCTGTATGTCTTTTACCTTTTCACGCCTTTAAAACTACGGTTTCTTAGGAGAGCGGAGATCTCCACTAACGGCCGCAGTGACGGCTATCATGAAAATTATGGCAGAGGCAAAGATTTAAATCGTTAGATTCCGCGTCAAAAGATAGTCGCATTTCTTCGTTTCCTTTAGACACACCTCTGACATACAATGACGAAATGACTACACTTGATTGTCATGGAAACGCTATTTAATCATAATGTGAGCTCAATCTTCTCATTATGGACACTTTTTCATGTGACTACGTATGGTGAGGGCAAATCTAGCAATTTAAATAAATAAATAAATAGTCTTGGACATTTCACACAACGCCATCTAGTCCCAAGCTAAGCAACCTAATGCTTGTGTTATGGTAACGAGATGGCTGATAAACTACTTGGTAAAATCTTTGGTGCTTTGACTTAATGTCAAATACTGGTATAATAATAACAGATTTTCATTACGGCCGTTATAATATGATGGAGCCGATTTCCTAGGAAACCAAAGCTTGCGCTTTTGATTGGGTTCCAGTGGCATAATTTCCGAACGTGGGCGTAGCCGTCAAACAATAAAATGTCTTTCTCATGTTCCAGCTGACAGAAGCGGATCAGATGCAGTACAAAGATTTCCCGCTGGTGATATCAGAGCGCTGGCAGTCTGAGGTCGCGGAGACGGTGTTCGAGACCATCAACCAGGAGGCCGACAAGATGGAGCAGAAGAAGAAAGCCAAGCAGAAACAGAAGTTCGATGCTGATGAGAAAGGTTTGTACCAGTTGTATCCTAACCTTTCCCCCTACCCACCTGACCTTTTCTTCCTTCCCTTCTGACCTTTTTGGTGATGTTCTTCAGAAAGGGCAGGTGCGTAGTATTCGCAACCGGCGTGCGTGTATGACCAGGACGCGTAGCATGACCACCATAGAAAGGGATTTCGTCGACGGAAGAATAGACAAAAATGAAGTTTGCGTGTAGACAGTAAGACAACAACGAAGTAGGAAGAAGCAACTGCACTTTTTACAAAATTCTTTTTTTTTTTACATAATTCTACTCAGAATTCTTTGTTTTTCCTGTGTACAGATAGAGTATTACAAGTCCCGTAAAAGACGAGCCCAAATTTTTCACAAAGTGAAACAACAACAACAAAACAACCGTATTTTGGGAAAGAAAAATATATTACAGTATTATTGGCCTTAACCATTTCCTTGGTAATGCCCTATTAATTAAAAGATGTAAACTAGAAGAAGATAGCTTTGTTCTTCTATTAATTATCACAGTTTTGCCACAGATTAATACAGATGGGACACTCCGCAGTTTAGGTATGAAGCTACAGTACGCGGCGGCCCCTGCACTTTATTGTGTCGTAGCAAGAGTCGCTTTTTATTTATATGAGTTTACGGAGTGTCCCATCTGTATTAATCTGTGGTTTTGCGTTCAGAATGATTTTGTAGATAACCGTATAATGATAACCTTTGCAACCGTCGAGTAGAAAGTTTTCCACTGTCTGTAGCATGGCGATTACAAGGTCAAATTGTCCTCACTATACTAGACAATTGTCAGTTTTCAGTGTGATTTTGACAGTTTGAATAGAAAACTTTCTTCGGAAATAGTCTACATAAAAAAGGATCTAGACAAAGATCGTTAGAAATGAAAGACAAAATGACAGATTGGGGTAGGATTTCTACAGTGCGACGTCAAAAATGGAGAAACTAAATGTCATTTTGTATAGAAAGAGATGTGTCTATTGTTCGTAGAAGTAGAACTGGTCATGCTACGTGTGCAGATGTATGAACGTAAACGAGGCAAAAGTAGTATGTAAGGATCGTAGCAGGTGGCGTTCTATAGTGTCTGCTTACCCCTATGGGAAGAAGGCGTGAGTTTATGTATGTAAAATGTAACTATCGACCAATAGAAATTGATTTATAAATTGACGCAGTAATTCCGTCACTCCACTTTGCCGAATTATTCGGTTTTTCCGTAGATAAATGATGGAACGTTTGAACGTTGTCGTACTGTAGCAGCGTATTAATGCCATTATGATTTCAGTCCGAAAAGGGGATGGTTATCTATCATGTATAGCTATCGGTCATGTATAGCTTCGTCTACCTCTCTCGCATTGGAATGACTATGGACTTAACGTCTTATAATACGGCACCTGTTCGCACTAGGACACATTTGTATCAGTATGAAATTCAATGTGTTGGCAAGTGTCAGGAATGGCAGAATAATTTTTTTTTTTCAAAGTTCCAAAGGAAAGCGTTTCCATCATATAACAGCCTACAGTTATGTTACATGTTACTTGGGGTCGGCGCAACACGTTTTCATCTTCCATTCTCCCTTGTCAACCGTCACGCTATCATTCACTCCCTTCTTTTTCATATTATTCCTCACACAATCCATCGATCTTTTCTTTGGCCTTCCTCTGCTTCTCCATCCATCAACATGTATATTCATCACTCTTTTAGTCACATGCGTTTCGTCTCTCCTCATCACATGCCCATACCAAACGATTTCCTTTCAACTTTTCTGTCACTGGCGCCACTTTCAAACTTCCTCTTATATACTAATTTCTTACTTTATCCATTCTCGTCACTCCACACATCCATCTCATCATTCTCATCTCCGCTGCATGAAATCTTTTTTCATCCGTCTTCTTAACTGCCCATTCCGATCCGTACGACAGGCCTTATCACGGACTTGTATATTTCCCCCTTTAAGTTGTGAGGGGCATCCATGGGTTGCAAGTAGTTCCTTATGTCATTAAGTCCAACCCATAAAATAAATCGCTAGATTTGCCCTCACTGTACTTAGTCACGCGAAAAAGTGTCCTTAAATCATAATCATAATCATATACATATTGTATATTGTCCTATCGCCTTTGTAAATTTGGAAATAAATTTATTTATTTATTTTTGTTACGCATACATTGCAGAATCGGACTGCATACTGCACGGCTACATAAAGAAGCTGGGCGGACCGTTCGCAAGCGCTTGGCAGACACGCTACGCCAAGCTGTACCCCAACCGGCTGGAGCTTCATCTCGAGAACAGCGCCAAGCCCGAGATGATCCTGTTGGACTCAGTTGAGGACGTGTCCTCAGACCTCGTGTCCATCAAGGGCGAACAGTGCATTGTACTGAGGACCAGGAACGATACTAAAGTCGTGCTAACTAATACTGTAAGGACTTATGCAATGTAATTTTATTATTTCAGGAATATTATAGCATCAGTTTTAGGATAAAAGTAAATCAATGGGCTTCGAAAAATTATAATTTGGAAAACTGATCTTTAAACTAAGCTAGCAATTTACTAGTGACTTCGTGCACTTGGTTTTCAGCACTTTCCCAAATCAGCAGCAATAAACTTCAGAGATAATCTCACTTCTATATTGTAGTTTGAAGAAGCATTTTGTTCTGAATAGAGGGAACATTTTCATAATTAATGTGATCTCAACTTTGTTCGCAGGATGAAATCGGGCTCAAGGAGTGGGCTTTGTCTCTGCGTTCGGCGCACAAATGCTCGCAGGAGCTGCTGGCGTCCATGGCGCGCAAAGCGGGCAAGATCTACGGCACGGATGGCGCCAAGGACGCCATGTCGCTGGTGCGCCCGCCTGCGCCGCAGCCCTCGCCCGCGCTCTCGCGCGCTCCCAACGGGGCCAACTAGCATGAGCTTCCCGCGCCCAACAAGGGCGCGAAGATGTTCCGCCGCTCCAAGAGTGCGGCGCAACTTATCAAGTGAGCGAGAGCACGGCCGCGCCCCCTGCGCGCTCCCCGCTCGCCTCGCTCGTGTCGCTCGCATCGCTCGCAGCGCTCACGCACACACAGTTGACGCGACACCGCGCCGCGACCCGCCCCGCGCGCGATGAACTCTTAGTGACTCTTTAGGACTGCCAATTATTAATAAAAATGAATGCTGATCGCATTTTATTGTTGTACGAATTAATGTGATAGGACCGATCAAATTAAAAAGTACGATATATAAATATATATATATTTCGTTTACCGTGATTTCGATTGTGGATAAATAGAAACTTTTGTAATCGTTTGCACCGATTGAATTTTGTAATTATTAACGTAACATTCTGGATGTTGTATTTAACTCTGTGGTAGGTATTGTAAAAATTTAATAACTTATAATTCGAGTAGATAAGCATAGCGACTACCTATATGTGTTTGTGCAATAGATCAAAAATATATTAAATAAAGTAATAAAACGTAACAAGTAATTGGTTGAGTCGGTTAAAATTAAAATTAGTGAAAGTCTTGACAATTTTAATGCAATTGGATTGTTCGTTGTGCGTATAATATAGAAGCTTCAAATTAATCGATTTATATCGTAATTAGAAATTCTAGCACTTTGGTTACGACTCTGATAATATATTGCACACAGTGGAGATGTTCTAGGAGCTACGTGGTGACGTGGTGACGTGCTGTTGTCTCCGGTTGCTCTCTTACGCGGTGTTGTCTAAGTTAACTGTTACAGATAGTTCCTTTAATTAAATATAACGTACCCGGAACAATTTCTTTATTTATTATAATGGTACTTAAATATAACACTTTTCTGTTGTGTTCGGAACCAACTGTTCATATTATGTTTCAACATTATTTATATAAATAGAAAAAATGTAAGTAGATCTAATAAAAATCTCTTTTTCATATATAATATTTAGAGGCAATACTTTTCTAACAACATTTAGGTGTGATTAATAACAATAGTTGTAAAGGCAATATTTAGATGAAAAATAATTAAAGCATGTTCAATGTCCATGAATTTATGTGGGATCCATTTTAGTTAGTATTTATTCCATAGACGATTTATTATGGCCTGGCCACGATGACATTTGTATGTTGTGTATGTTTTATAATAATTGTATAGCAATGCAAATTTTAGTTATTAATTGTTTTGAGTCTGATGCAGATTTAGTTTTTATAATCATGATGGTGTTACATTCGTTGCCATGATTGTTTTATAGGCGTATATATATATTGTATCTTATGATTTTCCATTATGCATGAATTGCATGATAGGTCAATGACGGACATTGACGTAATTTAAGAAGCTGAGCAATACATAAATACATAGAACATGGTTATCAGGGTGAGATGTAAATTTCAACTCATTTTAATACTCTTCCGATACTGAATTACTAAGAATGGTTTATTGAATGTTTAATAGTATTATGGTTCGTGAATCATAAATATGCTTCGATTTTTAATTAGCTTCAGTAAAATTATACTTCCTCTGTTATTTCGTTAAAAAATGCTCGTATTTTATAGCGAAATGACAGTAGTGTCATTTTACTGCTACATAAAAGTCCGACTATAGTATCATTAACATTGCCTTGCTTCTTACTTTTACAATTTATTTTCGTATGCATTGATTTAGCACGCGGGGAATGCATATTTGATCAAATAATCCACGGATATATTACATTGTTTTGTTAGAATTTAGATGCTAGTCAAATAAATTTTACTACATTTATTGATTTTATTGAAACTAAGTAATTTATATGTATAATATAATAGCTATTACGGCTAAACAGTATTATAGGTTAGTTGTTTTCTTGAGAAAATCTTTCTATTGTGATATGTTTCAAACGTTTGCATAGAATAGATGTATCTGTGACAGTAGTAATCTTCCTCCTGGTATATTTTCTTCTACGAATATGTAGTTCGAGCTTAGTTGCTATTTTTCGCGTAGTGAAATTCCGCTTTAAAATGTTTAATTGCTGTAGAAAACAAGCATGAGATATTGGCTATGAGATGTAGTATTAGTTAGCACATAAAAAAACTAAAACTTGAGTTGCATTTGCAAAATCCTTTATGAATTTGAAGGCCAAAGTAGTCGGGGATAATCAACATTCCGGTATGCCAAATTAGATTATAATGGTGGTAATATTATTATGATGCATTTAAAGATTTTTATTTATTTACTGCGCACTATATTGTTCGCCCCATTTATTGAGAGCTAATAGATTGCTTACATATGCTGACACAAAGGTTTAAATTGTAAAGTCGATGGCACCGGCTATGTCTGCATCAGACAAACTGTTACATACCTCTGTTAGAAAATATTTTTATTGTGAACCTACATTATGTGTAGTAAATTGTTTATTTAATCACTTAGTTGTTTTAATTTTACGCTACGGATATCGCGTACCTACATTTCTCCGCGGGTAGATTTTACCCAAGTTCTGTCATCACTACAACTTTCAGGGCTCGTCTGTAAAAAACCAATATCCCATGTACCGTTCACAGTTATTTTACCTCTGAGCTCTGACAGCAGCAACTCAATAGCAAGTTTATTGCAACGAATATAAAGATCACTGCGATTTTGACAGACTTTTCAATGGTGGCAACCCAAAAGCAACCTTATTGCATCATTGTAAAACTCACAGTGATCTTTTCACTGTGATTTTTACAATGATGCAAAATCGGAGGTAACTGAGCGGTCTATACTCAGAAGAACAAGTCGTTCTTCTGAGGGTCTATAGGTACCTACGTGTTTATCGAAGGACATTGCTGCTACACAAAAATGAAAGGAACACATCCACCATTACCTATGGTGTATGTTTAGCTACAACTGAGAATAATGTTATGAGTATTTCGAAGTTAGAAACAGGTGCATAAAATCACAAAAAGCCAGTTGGTTTTTTATCCAAGTCAAGCAGAGTTGTATTTTGCGATGAAAGAATTTATGTTTCTTTCTTTCTTAGACCTAAAAAAGAGTAGTATTATGCTCCTACATAATATTATACTTTTTGAGTACAAGTAAAACGTGACTTTCATTGCATTTCAGATGAACCATTCTGATGACGTGAACGCCCCTCCACAGAACGTGATTATTTCAATTCAACTCAATGTGAGAAGAAATAGTTATTGCAACACTTTAATCGTGCGATCAGTCCAGGAGGCTTACTATGAGCTCTTATAGCAGGGCAGAAGTTGAACGTTTCCAGTGAGAGAGAGTGACGGCGCTATAGGTCGTATACTTATATAGTTCCGTCGCTCTCTCACTGGAAACGTTCAACTTCTGCCCTGCTATAAGAGCTCATAGTAAGCCGCCTGGTAACAACATTTGTTACGTTTTTTTTCACGTCATAGTAGTACGGCCCCTGAAAAGGCAGATACCTACCGTTCATCTGTAAACGCCCTAATATCACAATCATCCACCAACACCCAACACGAAACTGGATGAAATAATTGAACACCTTCTTAACACCTTAACACCTTGGAAACCGTTTATAAAGAAAAAACCTTGATACATTTTGTCAAGAGTTGTCACTGTCATTGAAACAATAATAACAGCAAACCACCAACTATCATCAAAAATGTTATCCGTTAGGCAACGCAAAATAAAATGGTCTCGTGCTCTGACATAATATTCTCTTTATCTCTACTAACATGCATATTGTTAGGTGGGTGCTATAAACACCTCAACGATCCTGCTACGAAACGCACGTATGGGACGGGGCTCGGCATACTCATTACTTGTACGATATGCGGGTCATCCGTGTTACACTCCGTTCTAATGGTCTGGGGGAACATTGTCATAATCAAATGCTGCAATAGAAAGTAAGTTAATTCAAATGATTAGTCTTGTTGTCCTACAGCCGCACGGGTCAATCCATCAGGTTAAGCTACGCTTGCCGGGGTTGGTCAGTGGATGGGTGACCATCTTTACATACCGAGACTCCTCCGTGCCTCGGAAAGCACGTTAAGCCGTAAAAGCCGTTGGTCCCGGCTGTCATTCGTGGATCTTTGACAGTCGTTACGGGTCGTCAGAAGCCCGAAAGTCTGACAACCAGTCTTACCAAGGGGTATCGTATTACCCAGTTACTGAGTTGTGGAGTTCAGATAGGCAGTCGCTCCATGTAAAATACTGGTATTCAGCTGCATCCGGTTAGACTGGAAGCCGTCACCAACATAGTTGGGAACATCTAGGCAAATTGAGTCCTGCTGTCCTCGTTAGCCTGATCAATGCACCCACAAAGTAGGTAAGTCCGTATCATCTGCTGGACGTTTATATTCGGCTAAAAGTATTATTTACTAGCTTTTGCCCGCGGCTTCGCCCGCGTGGATGTTGGAAAATATCCCACGGGCAGTGGCGTAACTACAGGGTGGCAAGTCGGCAAAATGCCACGGGCCCCTAGCCGGAAGGGGCCGGGCGGTCAGAGGAGAATCCCAACTCCCAACATTTTATATTACACATTTATTAAAAATCCGATGAATTTGCCACGGGCCTCGAACGGTATAGTTACGCCACTGCCCACGGGAACGTCCTACCGGTAAATCATTCCTTATTCCTTGTCTATACCTATTATAAAGGGAACTAAAATTTCAGCTTTCTAGATTCAAGGGCTGGGCGTTGATGAGTCAGTCAGTCAGTCAGTCAGGACTTCTACATACCTACCTAAGTAAAAAAGATTATGTACGTCAGGCTGGCCCGGCCCCATGGAATTTAATAATGAGATTGTTATCAATCCAATGTACCCGGGTATACTAATATATGTAACACCTTCATTTTCAATGTAACTCTTTTTAAAAGAAATTACGTGCACTTCTTAGTGGCCGGGCCAGCCTGACGTTTTCAGCCCGGCCACCTTGTTTCCCACTAATCTACAAAAAATACTGGCAATATTGTGCTACAGATGAAATATACCCTATAATTTATGCATATGTAACACAAAATCGAATCCTAAAATGCAATAGCATACGAAATATTAGCGGTTGCAGGTGGCCGGGCTGAAATTATTTCGTTACTATAAAACAGTAAAACTGCAACACCTACCAAAAAATAATACCAGTACATATGTAACGCTTTCATTTTAAATTATAATACATATTTAGAAAGAATAATCACTTGAAATTATATTTCAGCCCGGCCACCTAAAAGCGGTAATATTCCCTAAAATCTTATGCTAATTTGTACAGTAAAACCTGATACAGCTATGAAATGAAAGTTACATCCGTTTTGTTTTAGTCGTATACCTTTAAGCCTTCTGTTTGACTAGATTATCAAAATCTGAGAAACTTTCCGAAGAGTGACTATCATTTATTAACTAAGTTCAGGACATTTGGTTTGTTGAGTGAAACAAAATTGGTAATTGTCATATTTTTTTAATAATCATTTTTGAAATTAGTTAGACAACATTTGTACTTATATTAATTAGGTACTATAACAATTGTTAATTATAAATAATGTAAAAAAAGGTTACACATTGATAATAACACAGTTATCAAAAAATTATAGTAATATCAATATTACCTTAACATCGAACATTCATTCATTCAGAATATTAGAAGATAATTTTTGGTTAAATACTTATTATACCTTGGTAAAAAATCACAGATTTTCATAATGATTTTTACATCAACTTTGAATTTAAAGTTTTGAAAACTTTCAATTAAAATTATGCTAATATAATTATTACAACAATTCTTAAATAAAGAGAGAACCATAGTTCTTTCAGTGGCAGCTAATGGAAATATAGCTATGTAGTATATATAATTTAACATAATATTAAAATCACAGCTAAAAATCACAATGTTAACTTGTATAATTAAACGTATGCTAATATAATAATCATTGCTAGCCTATATCTGGCATTTGTACTATAAGTATTTTGACTAATTCAAATTTAAATATATTGCTTATTAGAATCGATAAAAACGTACTAATCACTTGATTATGTTATTTAATCAAGCTAAAATGTACGTCAAGGAATGTAAAAATATTAAATCCAAATTACTTTTTTTAACACTAGACTGTAAATCGTCATAACACATCCACAGATCTTGATTAAATAAATGGCATTTATGTCCTAGATTTTCCCCCAATACTACATATTCAATAGCACCTACAATCACATAAATATTAGTTCTAACTTTGATAGATAAAGGTATATTGTTCAATATTATTTGATCTGTTCCATTTAAATCAAAAGATATAATATTCTTTACATTATAGCTGGACAAAACAGTGCCCGGGCAATCGTGTTCACAATCCTTCGAAATAACGTCTATACAAATTGAGTCTTCTAGGGCTGATATTCCAAATGTTTTAATTACGTTCATATTAATGGGTAAAAATGGTACTGTTCTTTGAAGTTGAAATGCACATTTTTCTTCGGTACATATTTTTGTAAATAGAGCGCTATAAAATAATTCTAAAATCATTTGTTCAAACAAATTTGCGACATTGCATTCACAATTTATATCTATTGTATTTTTCGAGGATAGTTTGTAGTACTTTTTACATATGGTATTTCTTAGTTCGTATACTGCGGCTTCAGATATGTTTTTGTTACCTATAAATTGTATATAATTACATAACATATTATTATTATTTTCAGTCTGATCTATTTCTAATTTAAAGTTATTAAATGCAATATAACCATAAGCTATTAAATATGTAACAGCATCAAAACCACATGTATTTGTTAAAGTGGAACCAGTTACAATATTTCCTTTTTTTATAAATTTTAACATTTTATAAATCGGTACGGTAACTGGCTCTTCAGCTTGTCCTTTCCAATTTTCTACAAAACTTGGCATATCACTGAAAATAGAATCTTGAGGAAATAACCGTTTTTGGTGTGTTCTTTTTTGACGATTCTTTTTGATTTTAATCTTTCGCTCTTGAAGGGGCGGTGCCTCATTATTTTGTAGTTCACTAGCAGCGATATTAAGCTCTCCATTTAAATGATTAATATGTATGTTTAGAAATTCGTCAATCCTGTATTTTCTTACTTTAGTTTTGAGTAATAAATGTTTTATTGTTTTAAAATAATCCTCTGATGCACTAGACGATGGATTTTTGTTTTTTGAATTGTATAATGGAGCCATAACGTTTGACCACATGGGCAATTTTCCCAATAAACGTTTTAGAGTAGATATTAGAGGCGGATAATATAATTTGTTGGGGCGTTCACAAGATTCCTCTTCTTGTTTATTTTTACAAGCAACAATATTATCAAACCATACCATAAAATTGCTTACATCTAAAACATTCTCCTCATTTAGGAATCTTTCTTCATCTACGTAATTGTGTGCGTTGTTAGAATCTTTTTTATCAATTGTAATACCTTGAATTCTTCTTTTCAAATTACAGTGGGCATCAAAGCAAATTTTTGAATAAAATTTAGTTAAAATAACAGTTAACATATTTTCAATTATCTCTCTTATGACTACGATACACTCTGCTGTTTTAATGTAAAGAATACAACGAACAAAGAAAAATTTTACATTTTCTGTTGTATTATTGAAGCACGAAAGATTATGAATAGTTTTGACACAGTGACTTGTATCTATTCGCATATATACTACAGGCAAACTATTTGTATGTCCCTCCAATGCACTGTAAGAAGCTTCTAAGTAATCTTTTGTAGATTTATATGAAGTAAAGCATTGGATTGTAGCAGCAATCAAAGCTGAGGAATCGTCCGTGATTATTTCTGCAGGAGGGATAATTCCATTACTGGCCCATTTACCCAACCAATCCGCAATGCTATTTTTAGTGTGAGAATCACTAAGCATTTGTGAAATTGGAATAGATTTTAAAAAGCTATCAGCAGTTATTAATATAACATATAAGAATAATCTTTTAGTTTTAGTCCCATTAGGTAACACAATTGGTTTAATTATAGAGCCTGTGGCATCTAATGATATGGTTGGTCGACCATACTCTTGAACATATTGTTTGTAATATTTTATTTGTTCTTCTAACCAGTAGTAAATATGAAAAGTTGGTTTCATTAAAATTTCCTGAATTACGGAAGAGTATGTTGAAGTATTTGCCATAATGACAACAGATAATATTTGATTGGTATGGTACCATTTCTGCTTCCTTGTTTCATGACGTATTTGGCGTAATGCTCCGACTGATGGCAATACAGGTGGTTCCTTATCTTGAAATATCATATCATGACTCGCTATTTGTTTTCTAACTATTGTTGCTGAATCAAATTTTAATTTCTTAGATAATGTTCGTCTTGAGTACGGAGTGAGTCGTATTTTTTTTAAAGGATTATGCTTAAAATTTGGTTGAAGTTGATCAATTTCACATAAAAAATCAATAATATGATCAGTCTTATCTTTATTTTGAATTTTCACTGTTGCTTGACACTGAGTGCAACGTCCGTAGAATGTAATGTTAGCGCCTTGAATAACATGTCTTTTAAATGCTACAGTACAAGGTAACTTATAAAACTCCCAGAGTTTTTTTCTTAAAAGACCGGACCACTTAAATTTGGGAATAGCTCTGTACGTCTGATATCTTGCACTAGGTTTATTTTTATCGTGTCGTTTATACGTATAACTTAAGGGTTCAATTTTCTTCCATTCATGAACATCAATTGGAAATTTAAAACTAATTTGATGAAGTAAGCTTGCTTGTTGAATAACTGGAGAAGACCCTGATGATGATGTTGACGAAATTATAATACTATTGGTATTATCTTCATTTCTTTTAATGAAGCACTCATCTTTTGCCCGAGGTGAGTTCTGGTTGTTTAAAAAGTTTCTTATAAAGCTGAGATATAGTGCTTTTGGTGACATCACATAGTTTATATCTTTTGCTATGGTATTGTATATAATAGAACTATATCTTGTCGTGGTGATCAAGCGTTTATGTTTCTCAAATATTTGTTTTTGAGCCACAATATCTAACGCACTACGTTTTCCCATGGTGTACGCACGCTCAACTGAAATAAAATATATTCATTTTAACTATGGTTTCGTAATAGGTATTCATGTAGGCTAAATAACTACATTAATATTTATTTAAATACAAATTCCCTAAAAAGATAAGTGTATGCAGTAACATTTGCATGCATTATCAAGTATATACATAAATCTATTAAAAAATATTTTAGCACCTAAGGAAAGAAAGAAAGAAAGAAAGCAAAGAATGTTCATAAGAATCAAATTTACTTTCACAAAACTTATAACTTTTGGGACATTAGAAATATATAAGATAGAATAGAGATGGGGAGAGGGGCGCGTGTCGCGGGACGAGGAAAAGAATGCGGTGAGCGAGGGACGTGGATCGCTGTGGCAGGCCGTACAAGGGGGAGTTACAAGAAGCGCGGGTACAGACGAACACCGTCGACGGTTGCCTGATTACAATGAATAATTCACTAAAATCCAATATATAAATCTTACAGTAATTAATAAGAAACTGATTAATTATTGATTTCACGAAATAAATAAGTACACAATAATAATAAGTAAATACATAGGGTAAGTACACAACAATAAGATTCACAAAAACTAAACACTTACTGTTAGTAAATCACCAAAATTATTACCTATTGACTATAAACGAAAGGATAAAATATATTTAGTTGATGGCATTGTATGGAGTTTTATTATTAAGTAAATGAGTGTTTAGATTTACTTTACTTTACCTGTATATTTTTTTAAATAATTACTTAGCTACCCATTAACATTGTTTGTCGATATATTTTAATTTATCAAAACTATGACTTACCTTAAAAACATCACATCACAAACAACTACACTGCAACAACTGATCAAATTTTACACTCACAGTAATATTAAAACGTAAAATATTATGTCAGAAGTGTTGATAACTACACGGCTCTTGCGCATCTATTCTGTCTACTCGGGGAAAATATCTTACGACTTAGGTTGGGACGCGACACAGGCGCCGTCTAAAAATCGGTGGTAGCGTCTGTGAACTTTCTTGAATCTTTGTATGGTTATGTTGTGAAGCCAAAAACGGAGAAAATATATATAGGTTTAGGTATTATGTATCCAACAATTATTATGTGTGATTTATACTACTTAGTTTATTAATAAAAATATCATAGTAACGCATTTTGTTTCACTCAACAAACCAAATGTCCTGAAATTAGTTAATAAATGATAGTCACTCTTCGGCAAGTTTCTCAGATTTTGATAATCTAGTCAAACAGAAGGCTTAAAGGTATACGACTAAAACGAAACGAATGTAACTTTCATTTCATAGCTGTATCAGGTTTTACTGTACAAATTGGCATAAGATTTTAGGGAATATTACCGCTTTTAGGTGGCCGGGCTGAAATATAATTTCAAGTGATTATTCTTTCTAAATATGTATTATAATTTAAAATGAAAGCGTTACATGTATTCTATATCTCTATATCTCATTATGTACTGGTATTAGTTTTTGGTAGGTGTTGCAGTTTTACTGTTTTATATTAACGAAATAATTTCAGCCCGGCCACCTGCAACCGCTAATATTTCGTATGCTATTGCATTTTAGGATTCGATTTTGTGTTACATATGCATAAATTATAGGGTACATTTCATCTGTAGCACAATATTGCCAGTATTTTTTGTAGATTAGTGGGAAACAAGGTGGCCGGGCTGAAAACGTCAGGCTGGCCCGGCCACTAAGAAGTGCACGTAATTTCTTTTAAAAAGAGTTACATTGAAAATGAAGGTGTTACATATATTAGTATACCCGGGTACATTGGATTGATAACAATCTCATTATTAAATTCCATGGGGCCGGGCCAGCCTGACGTACATAAAAGATTACAAATGTTAAAAAGCCAGATATAGGTACCTACCTATAGGGCTGGGAAAAGACTAGTGACTGGCAACTTTGAAAATTCCCCATATATTATAGAACTATTCTTTTCGACTTTCGACCGACCCACCGCATCGCATAGCCCGCTCGCGCTATTACTTCGTGTTTGCGTTCTTTTCGACTTTTTTTATTTTGCTCGGCTCCTAAGTGTCAATAGTGTGATGTTAAATAGTCTATGACCTTCCTCAAGAACTGGGCTGAAATGCAAAACGATTACCCTTAGTTAAATAGTTTTATTGCTAAGACTGCTCTCGTTCCAGATACATTCATCAATTAAGCTTAGCTTACACATGGCTCTATCTAATATATATGAACTATAACTTGGACATTACAAGAAACTACGTGCTTTGGATTCACCAGGTGATAGCACTGCGTCTGGTGGGACTAGCATGTGAGATAGCCCTGGCTGAGAAATACAAACATCAAACTGTAAATACATTAGCAGATTCAATGCTTGCATCGTCCACGGATCAAGACATATCTAACCTAAAACTTCCACACGAAGACCAAACGAAAAAGTCAGCTAGATTTAATGACGCAGTCTTGTTTGAACCCAGCGCTGCGGATATAATCTCTTATGCCTATTATTTTATTGGCTTGCACAAAGGTACTTACATTGTTAAAATGTTAACATATCTACACGTTTAAAAAAAACCGGCCAAGTGCGAGACGGACTCTCACACGAAGTAGGTATTTATTGTTATTTAAAAGGGGAGCAGTGGTGGCCCAGTGGGAACGGCCCGGACTTACTGAGTATAGCCGCTGGCACGAAACTAGCGCTGACTTTGAAGTAGGTACTTTAAGCGATTTTGGACCTTACTCCTTAGACAATACGTATTCTCAAACAACCCCCACTACTCCACCGAGCGCTAAAGATTCGTGCCGGCCGGCAGTTATAGTAGTCGTAGGTTCGAACCCAGGCAGGCGCTTTACTTAAGAGAGTAGGAATACTGAAAGAACTTCGTAAAGGTAAATTATGTTATAGATGTATGACAACATAGCTTATTTACCTTTAGGTACGAAGTTCTTTCTGAATTTTGTATTTATTGTATGTCATTCATAAGTCTTTAAAAAACGCTTTGATGAGTTATTGAAAACATTTACCACATTCTCAAAGATGGACATTTTGGGAGTTGGACATTTTGACAATTGTACATTTTGAGAATTGGACAATTTGACCCTGAACGAGTAAATTGACGCGAACGGAAACATTTGCCTGCAAGAACATTGAAGTCGTATTGGTTTGGTGTAAACTTTAGATGGCAAGCAGTTGTATAAGTTTTGCTTAGCCTGGAATTTATGAGCCACTTCATTACTTCATTTTCATCGGGAAAATCAAAAGTATTAGTAGCATTAGGAAGTGGAGTATTAAACACCTAACTATCAATCGTTTGAATTAATTCACTAGGTACAAAATTGAAATTGCATTGTAAGTATTGTTGATCGATTAGAGTTGCCGTGGTTACTTGAGTTATGAGGTACCTACCTACCGTAGCCCATATAGGTAAAGGAATACTAAACTGATGTTTTTTACAGAAGTTCTTGCTTTTCAGGGCCTTATTACAGGTGGAAAACATTTAATGATCACTTTAAAACACCCTTTGGCATGCTAGGCAATTGTAGAATAATAACTGAAAAGAAATTAAAAAAGGCTTTCGTATTTGGCGTATTATACATGGTGCTAAGATTTCAATTTCCTATTCAGGTATGATACATTTCATTATATTATAATAACTTGAGGCTGGCCTTTTGTTGGTAGCTTCATTTCCCACGTCCATGTGTACCTACCTACAGTATGTACGGTCAGCAACATAAGTCGATTGACACTGCTACTTTTACACATCATGGAAATTAATACTAAATGATTTGATTATTTATCTCCTTTTTTCCTAAAATACCTGAGATTCTAGTAGATTTTTTAATTATTTTACTTCTGTTCCGATTTTAATTAAATATCTTGCTCAATAATAAGATTTCAAAAACTGTAATGTAAATCGACTTTTGTTGCTGACTGTACCTACCTATAGTGTACGGTCGTCAGCAACCACATGGCGCGGACCATCACCAGTCCGGGGCAGCGGAAGTCGCATTTGTATCCGCAGTCCCCGACGCAGGTAGTACATACGTGGGTGGTCTTACTCACAGGTCCGTATTACAGAAGGAAACTCAAGCACTGATCTTTGTTTAAATCTAGTTTAAAACTAGTTTCAACCAATCAAATGGCTTGAATCTAGTTTTAAGTAATGTTTGAGTATTGAGTGACGTTCTGTAATACGGACCTAAGAGTCTGACAGACCCCTCTGTGCCCACCCCAGGGCCGAGGGCATCCATTACAATGACACCACGAAAAAAAAAATGATAGACCCTTACGACCATAGGTGATGAAGAAAGAATACGATGTTTCGCCGTAGCCTATACCTACCCATATTTAGAGGGTTCCGTACCAAAATGGTAAAAAATGAACCCTTATGCTTCGACTCAGTCTGTCTGTCTGTCTATCACAGCTGGGTATCTTAAGAACTACTAATGCTATCAACTTCTCAACTTTTTCAGAAATCGGAACGGAACCCTCGGTGCGCGAGTCCGACTCGCTCTTGACCGGTTTTTTTTATTTCTTGACTTGTTCTGAACATTGATTACAGGTATATCATGAGAACAATTTCTACCATAGCCATGGCACCGACTTCCGCTACTTGTACAATATCCCTCAGATGTTAACATACGTGCTTCAGTGCCAAGTTGTGATGATGTTGTGTACAAGCGTTTGCACTGAGGCCGGCTTCGGTATTTACCCCGCTAACACGCAGGCATTGCCCGGCCATGGACCCTCTACAAAATTAAGCATGCTTCACCTCGTGTAAGTTTAGTTTAAACTTATAAAACGCAACGTCCCCCCCACTGCCGTATCTTGAAGCTGATTCGGGAGGGAGGTACACTTTCGTACACTGTAGGTAAGTACCTATAATATGAACCATCGCACACTGCAGCGACGCGCTTATTTGGAATGCGCTGCGGGCCGATGCGGCTGTAATGTGCGCTTAGCTTTATAACTCGAGAAACAAAAACAAAGTAAGTAGGTACCTACTATAACATTTTTGAGTCATCTACGGGGACGTAGTAGGTATATCGAGCTACAAATCAAAGATGAGGAGGCTATTGAAGCATAATATTTCTATGAACCTCAGTTTTATCTTAGAGTTAACTCACACTGCCTACCCTTATCGTATCCTGAATTACTTTTCTTCCGAACAAAAGCATGTAAAGCTTATAAACAAAAGTGACTGAATGTTCGAATGTGTCAGCATACACATAGCCAGCCTGGCGCCGTACAGTCGTACCTACGTGAATAACCGGGCAATTGCGAGTCGGACTCGCGCACGAAGGGTTCCGTACCTTTATCTATGAAAATGGCAAAAAAATCACGTTTGTTGTATGGGAGCCCCCTTAAATATTTATTTTATTCTGTTTTTTTAGTATTTGTTGTTAAAGCGGCAACAGAAATACATCATCTGTGAAAATTTTAACTGTCTAACTATCACGGTTCATGATATACAGCCTAGTGACAGACGGACAGACAGACAGCGGAGTCTTAGTAGGTAATGGTCCCGTTTTAACATTTGTGTACGGAACCCTAAAAAGAATGGTGCTATAGGTCGTATATAGCTCCGTCTCTCTCTCTCTCTCACTGGAACCATGATAGATCCATGATCTTTTTCACGTCATATTACGGCTCCCCCGGGTCTAACTAGGCTGCCGTTTGAATGATACCTTTATAAGAGTAGGTAGGTACTTACAGAATCTTAAAAATCCAAAAAAAGCAGGAATGTTTTTCTGACTGGGTGTACTTCGTTAGGCACCTATTTATTAGTCTACGTGAACAGAGCCGTGGGAACAGACTAGCTATTTTTGAATAGCGTTCAGCGATCAGCCGTATTATACCTTTTACCTACATCTTAGCTGGATGAATGAGCTAGTACCTAAGTCGCAATGGGCAGTCAATGAGCCAACAGACCGATGATGGCCGTTGGTCGTTGGACACTGCGATGCAGAGGCCATAACATAGGGACTTTGACAATGTGACAGTACTGGTCCTACTGGAACAGCAAAAAGTGCTCATTAGGTACTTACTAATTTTGGATCTTTCTCTGTCCATTATTATGTTTTTATAAACTTGAATGATAATAGTGAGATAATCCACAGCAAAATGCGCACGGCAATCACAAGATTCTGAACACTATCTTGAGATAGAAGTGTGCAAATACCTAGCCTTGGAAAATACGCACCGCACTATTAATAGGTACCTATCTTATTATCTAACTGCGATATCTTGATTGTTACTTACTATAATATTAGACCTACTTATAGGAGATTAGTAGGATGGAGATAGGATTATTAGGTATTCTAGGTACCTACTTAGAACGATTGACATCTAACATAAGCGATTTAGATCCTATATATGCCATCCTAAAAAAATATATGACTGTAAGTAATAAATTATTTAAACTTTAAAACATTCCAGTGCAGCAACGGAAGAGGTGGCGTTAGAACAAGAATACAATTTCGCCATGTTAAAATCTTTTGAAAACGAAAAGCTGCTGAAGGGGCCAAGACTGAGCGATACCTTGAGGGGCTGGGACATGTCGACTCGCTACTGGTTCTGGGCACACATGTATAAAGAGCTGGTCAAGTCGAATAAGGAAGTAAGGTCTGTGTTCTATAAAAATACCTTCAACATCGATAAGGACGGGTTGTCTCTTTTGAGAAACTTCAAACTGACCCCATAACGATCTGATAGAAATAATTATAACGGACAATATGAAGCAACCCCAGACAATGTTAGTAAGGAAACCCTAGCCCTAGTAGATGTGAGGTAACGTGTGAGTAAGTAATGAGAATGACTGAGCAATTAGGTACCTCTGTTACGCCAGCGTGGGTTACTTACAACCTTATTACCTTAGTAATAAGGTCGAAAAGTGGTTCACCGCGTAAAGCTGCGGTGGTGATTCACTATGACAATTCTTAGTCCTAGGTAACTAACTTTACCTACTATTACCTACCTATGAGATATTTTATTTTACACAAGAAAAATAAGGTAAACCATCAAAAATTGAAGCATAGGGTTATCAATTTCGCATCTTGATAATTTTTCAGACGCGCGCTCTCGTTCCTGGCGTGGTCACTGTGGTGCGGCCCTAATATTCAGCAACTGGTGCTGTCTAGCACGATGTGGGTCCATCTCCAACTAGAACACGAATATACCGAATTGTATAACACTCATTCATCGGTAGGTTGAACATTTTTTGTATAGTTTTACGATTGATTTCCTTGAGAACGGCAGCGCGTGAATGTGATTGTCACCTAACAGGCGCGGGCGGTGGTGTTAGGGCATCTAAACCAGCAGCACTGTATGATGTCGCCTGTGACAACTTACCCACAAATGGTATAGACATAGCTTATTGATTCGATAAACTATAGCTCCAGCAGTACTATATATACAGGTAACACATCTACCTAGGTAGGTAGGTAGGTAAGTAGGTGGTATAGGTGGCTATTAGCAGTTGTCATTGTAGAGCGGCAAAAATTTCAGCGGATTTAGAAATAAAATCGACTTGCAGGTTCACAGCTTTTTCGTCGGTCTGCCTCTGCACTGACCCTAAAGCCGCAAATACACATGCTTGTAACTTGCACAGAAGTATGCAAATAGGTTGCATGCCATTGAGCCACAACAACTTCTGATTGGTGAATGTAACAATGGCATGCAAGCTACTTGGCTTTTGTGCCAGTTACAGGCATGTGTAGGTGGGTATAAAGCTTTATATAGGTACACGACGCCGGAGCCACGACGCATGTTTGTGTATACTCATGAATATCTCCCAAGCGCCGCGCCGCGCCGCACCGGAGCCGCATCACCGAGTTATACAGGGTGTTTGGTGCATCGTTTGCCAAATTGAATTGGCCGAAAGAAGAGGTCATTTGCTATCGCTTCAGGCTCAAGTACTCATTTTTGGCCACACCGGTTTTTTTATTACAACTTTCTAATTTTTATTTTGAAAAAATCCAAAACTCAGCATTAAAGCTTAAATTAAAAAAAAAGTTTTAAGTGTAGTCGTCAAATTTCATTTTTATTTACATATGTACTGTTGTATGGCTCTATCAAATTTAAAATTACTTGCCAGTTACATCTAGTTTTTTTTTAATAAATCACAAAGTTTTTGGAAAAATAAAAAATGAACTTAAAACTCAACTTTAAATAGCTATAAAAAAAAAACTAAAAGCGATCGGGATCTTCGAATTATTTTAAAAAGTTCTCTAGTCTATCCCCTTTCCAACGGTATGCAATGTGTTTAAAAAATGTTTCAGTAAGTTCACTAATACGCTAAGTTTGTGTATCGGGACGCACCATCAAACTATTGCATATTCGGGATAAATAAGTGTTTTCGCGTAAACAATACATACGAAGCAGGTAAAGCCTGCTATCTCCCTCCTACACAGTAGAATTCATTATCTGTCTCTTTTTGTTATTGGGTTGGCCGCAAATTGGTTAAGTTTGTTAGTCGTTATTTGACTGTCTCTGAAAACTAACCCCTTGTTGTTGTTGTGTTATTTTCTGTTACTGTTATTTTCTGTTACTGTTAATTTCTGTTACTGTTATCTTTTCATTGAGTTTTGTGGGTGTTTGTGTTAACTTTCGTGATTTTTTTTGTGTTACAATATGGCTACATTCTCTAATGAAGAATACGCTGATATTTTGATGGCTTATGGAAGAGCCGATGGTGTTGCTCGCGAAGCACAAAGAATTTATCAGGAACGCTTTCCCAATAGACGATTGCCTTCCCGCCATACTTTCCAGAACACTTATCGACGCTTACGTGAGACTGGTAATTTGACTGCTAGTGAACCAAGAGGGATTGTAGTGCGTCATAATGTTGACGTAGATGAACAGATTCTGGCACTGTTTGAAGAAGATCCCACTAGAAGCATAAGAAATGTAGCTGCATTACTGGGAATTTCGATCTGGAAAGTATGGCGAGTACTTCGCCAAAATAACAAACATGCTTTCCATTACACTCCGGTGCAAGGTACGTAATTTTTAAATTAATAGACTCACAACCGTAGGCGCTAACGTAGATTGCGAACCCTTTCTAGCTTTACCGCGTACCCGACGCAGCAGCAGGTAGCGGCTTTGACGTCACTCTGCCAGATGTCATAAACCTTCAGCGGTCAGGCCATTGTCTTTTACATTGTACTGCCCGTACTTTTTACAAACAATAAAAAAAAATCTTGCGAGAAAGTAATGCATTCTTACGCGTATTTTATTTGTTGTAGGTCTCGAGAATCAAGACTTTGATAACCGTGTCCAGTTTTGTCGTTTTTTACTGCATTCAGACGTGGATAATCCGGTCTTTTTAAAAAGAATTCTGTGGACGGATGAGTCCAAATTTACTAAAGAGGGAATCCTCAATTTACATAACTTACACCACTGGACAGCAAAAGATCAAAACCCACGCGTAAAACGACAAAGGTCATTCCAGAGACGATTTAGTGTGAACGTTTGGGCAGGAGTCATTGCAAATCATGTAATTGGACCACACTACTTACCTGACAACCTGAACGGGGATAATTACTTAGAATTTCTGCAAACAGAGTTGCCCTTATTATTAGCTGATTTGCCAATTTTCAGTGAAGACAGGTCTTTTGTTTTCCAACATGACGGTTGTCCCGCTCATTGGAGAATAACCGTCAGGGAGTACTTGAATGATGCATTCCCGGACTCATGGATTGGGAGGGATGGCCCTATTCCTTGGCCTCCACGTTCTCCAGACTTAACTCCGTTGGATTTTTACGTCTGGGGACGGGCCAAAGAACTCGTCTACGCCACGGAAGTTGAGACAAGAGATGATTTAGTCCAACGCATTGAGGCGGCTTTCATGACGATCAAAGCAGAAATGCGTTTACGCACCACTACAGTTGAGATAAGACGAAGATGTCGCGCGTGCATACGCAATAGTGGTAGACAGTTTGAACAAGACTTGTAAGATTAGTATGTAATTAAATTACTTATTAATAAATGATTATTTTTGTAATAATGTATTTTTTTTTCAATTTCGAGGAAAGTTCCCTATGTAAGAACGAGATAAGAGACTACGTAAGACGTGAGATAACAGTATCTATCTACTAATAGCATGTAATTTATGCGAAAACTAGTGTTTTAAACGTAATATCCAATATCAGCCTGATGTGTCTCGACTACACATTTAGCTAATTATTAAAGATATTAAAAGAGTTTTTTAACACATTACATACCGTTGGAAAGGGGACAGACTAGAGAACTTTTTAAAATAATTCGAAGATCCTGATCGCTTTTATTTTTTTTTTTATAGCTATTTAAAGTTGAGTTTTAAGTTCATTTTTTATTTTTCCAAAAACTTTGTGATTTATTAAAAAAAAACTAGATGTTACTTGCAAGTAATTTTAAATTTGATAGAGCCATACAACAGTACATATGTAAATAAAAATGAAATTTGAAGACTACACTTAAAACTTTTTTTTAAATTTAAGCTTTAATGCTGAGTTTTGGATTTTTTCAAAATAAAAATTAGAAAGTTGTAATAAAAAAACCGGTGTGGCCAAAAATGAGTACTTGAGCCTGAAGCGATAGCAAATGACCTCTTCTTTCGGCCAATTCAATTTGGCAAACGATGCACCAAACACCCTGTATAGTAAAACAACGAGTATGCGGTCTGGCGCCGCTGCGGCACCGGTGTCGTGTACATGAAGCTTTACCCGACAATAGGTAGTTAATAATATTTAAAGTTAATAATATTTAAAAATAGTACGACTCACAATCATCTATAAATTGTCGAGAATATCTCTATGATTATACTTATTAAAATGTTATCTATGTACAACACAAGGGCGTTTCAAACTTATCGCTTGTTTACTTAGTGCTTACGAACCTAAATGCATAAATAACATGTTACCTGCTCAGAGATAAAGTTTATGTAACGCTCCGCGCACTACAAAGTAGAAAATAGGTACCTACTACTTGTTACACAAATCTAAAGCTATTACCTAGAGCTAGGTAGGTAGGTACTATTATTCATTTAGAAGTATTTTTTTGGAAGCCATAAGGACTGTGTTGTGCTTGTACCTCTCATTTATTATTTCAGATGAAAGTGACCTGGGACATCGGTTTCTCGATCATGCGCCTGTTCTGCTTAACCTACCTTACACCCTGCCTTATTCTGAAAGACAAAGCCGTCGTACTTCGATACTACAACTTGTAGCCGACGGGCATGGGGTTCGGGCCTCTGATTGAAAGTCCTTGTTAATTTACTGTACTTTAATTTACCAATACACTTGAGAACAAAAGCAAAACAAGAAAATAAATGAGTAACAGACTCGAAAACGTACTATTACTAGAAATGAGAGAGTTAAAGATCTAAGATGGCCGGCGCTTTCCGGGCGCGGCTTGAAACGCGTAGCGTTGCACAAGGATCGAGGTTGGACTGCGCTGTTTGCGGCGCTGCGACCGCGAGGGACTCCTGCTCCACAACCGCGCCAGAAACGGGGCGCGCGGGAGAAATCGCGGCGCGTGATTGGTCGCCCAAGTCAGTGGCACCAACATTATTATTAAACCTATGGTCCTGGGGTTGCCGCGCTACATACTCCCCCTCTAGATCACGATTACGCCCTCGATCGTGGTCTAGCCCTACACTAAAATCATTAAGAATAGGTTGTAAACGAGGTCGGCCTCGCTTTTTCTTTGGCTCCAGTGGCTGAGCGCGTTCATCTACTCGTCCTCGAAAAGGGGTGAGCTGATTAGCGTGGAATTTGCCCAATATCTCACCAGGATTATCATCAGACGCGATTAGGTATGTTGTTGGACTCACTTTCTTCTTCACAACATATGGCCCATCCCTTTTAGGGAAAAACTTAGCAGTCTTTGACTTGCTGGCGTCGCTCAGCTGATGGGTAGCCAATAGAACCTTGTCATTTACTTTAAAATCCTCTCCTACTCTTCTCGAACGATCAGCGTAAGTCTTCCTTCTGTCCTGCAGTTTTTCTACTCTATCACGGACTTCACTTAAGGAGTTTAAAAATTTTGTCAGGTAAGGAGTGATCTGTGGTACAAAATTATCCTTCTCTAAGACTGCCCTTGGATCATTGTACACCTCTAACGGTGACCTCAGCTCACGTGCAAACGTCAAATATGCAGGAGTAACCCCTGTTGTTTCACAGACCGCGCTGTTCATACTGAACCGTACTATCGGTAGCTGCTTAGGCCATGAAGGGTGATCCGTACCAACCAACAGGGCCAATTGGGTCTTCATATCCCGGTTTTTCCTTTCAGCTGGATTGGCTTCTGGGTGGTAATAGGGTATCAAGTCTTGTGTAATGCCGAGAATGAACATGCATTTCTGCATGACCGCTGAAACAAATTGGACACCATTGTCCGAAATAATGCGACGTGGTAAGCCGAACCGAAGGAAATACTCTTCTATGAGTACTTTCGCGCAGGCGACAGAGGTTGCTTCTTTGAGAGCATACAATTCTACCCATCTTGTCGCGGTATCTTCCACTAACAGGATCCATTTTTCCCCGTTTTCGCCCTCTGGCAGTGGTCCAAATAGGTCGATAGCCAAGACTTCATTGCGCTGGTTTAAAATCGGTGTTTGAATCAGACCAGGTGGCTTTTCATTTGTCGCTTTATAGCGTTGACAAGAGGAACATGATTTTACATAATCGGTTACAATTCTTCTCATGCCAGGGAAGTAATAGTTTTGAGCTATTTTCTGGTATGTTCTCTCTATACCAGGATGACCTGCAATTGGAGCATCATGACATTCTCTTAGAATCCCTTCACGTATGCTTACAGGTATTACTAATTGCGGCGACTCGTTGTCTGTATCTGGGTTATAGCGATAAAGGATACCGCGTTCCATGAGATAACCACGTTCTGTCCAACGGCGAGACGCAACTTCTTCTATATCCTCTAATTCCTTCACAATTTTAATTAAATCTGGGTCAGATTCTTGTGCTGCACGTAGCTCCGTGAGATCTCGCGTAGGTAAATCAATAATGACAGTACATATTCCACAGGATTCGCGAGACTCATCTGTACAGACAGGGCGGCTGAGTGCGTCGGCCACTACATTTACCTTTCCGGGAGTGTACTCAAACCGGATGTCATAGGCCTGCAGCTTTAGTGCCCAACGCACTAAACGACCAGAAGGTGACTTCAAAGACAGCAGCCATTTCAAGGGCTGGTGATCACTGGCTATAATTACTGGATGACCATCAATGTAACCCCGCATACGGTCGACTGCCCAGACGACCGCCAGAGCCTCCCGCTCCGTGGTCGAATAATTCCGTTCAGCCGCTGATAACAAACGGCTGGCAAATTCAATGGGTCGTTCTTCATTCTTTTCACCTTGAAGCAACACTGCGCCTATCGCATAGTTGCTCGCATCTGTGCGCAGGATGAATGGCTTGGAGTAGTCTGCCTGTATGAGGATCGGCGCTGACGTCAGAAGCCTTTTCAAGTTACTGAACGCTTCAGCCTGTTGTGGTCCCCATATCCAAGGTTGATTTTTCCTTGTCAATCTTGTCAGTGGCTCTGCTACCTCCGAAAACTTGGGAATAAATTTCCTGAACCAGGAACATGTTTGTATGAATGTTCTGAGGTGTCCCAGTGCAGACGGCTCTTTCATGTCTAATATGGCTTGAATTTTCCTTTCATCAGCTGAGACTCCGTCCTGCGAGATCACATGACCTAAATATTTAACCGACTCTCGTGCAAACACACACTTTTCTCGGTTAGCACGCAATTTGAACTTCATCAGCTGTTCAAAAACGATTCGCAGGTCTTCCAGGTGCCTCGAAAAGTCCCCCTGCGTTATAATTAATAAATCGTCTAAATATCCTAGTATTGTGACGTCCTTTAGTGCTGAACCAGATCGCATTCTGTCTATCAGACGCTGAAAAGTAGCCGGCGCGTTCTTCAGACCGAACGGCATCCTTTTAAAACGAAAAGTTCCGAAAGGGGTCACGAAAGCCGTCTTATCCCTATCCTCTTCTTTAACTGACACTTGCCAGTAGCCAGATCGCAAATCTATTGTACTCATGTGACAACGTCCACGTTTAGTAGATTGCAACAGTTCATCAATACGAGGCATTGGATAGGCGTCACTCTTCGTAATCGAATTTAACTTTCGATAGTCGACGCAAAACCGGAAACTGCCGTCACGTTTAGGTACTAGCAGGGCTGGCGCAGCCCATGCAGATTCGCAATCTTCAATAATATCTTCAGCTAACATTTTGGTAAGCTCTTGCTGCATGATCTCCTTCTTTGCAGGTGTCAGGCGATATGGAGGCGTCGCTATCGGCGAATTATTTCCCGTATCTATATGATGCTCTCCATATGGAGTCGGCTCCCCAATCGAATTAAACATTTCCTGAAAATTCGTGAGCAATTGGGCAAGCTCCTCACGCTCCTGATCCTCTAAACCTGCACCCTCGTCATCGCGTAAAACATTCATCGCGGCGTACGAATTTTGACGAGGTGAAAAAGTTTCCAAAATCAATTTATACTTTTGGTCACTACTATCCGAAAAATGCCAAAGGCACTGCTTAAAATTGATAACGAGACCGGCACTGTTAATAAAATCAATACCTAAAAGTGTTTCATTATCTTTCGCTTCGGGGAAAATTATAAACTCGGTGGGCACAATTTTATGAAAAAGTTTCACCTGTACCTCTGCAACAAGCACCTCCATCAGGCGCGTGCAACCATCCGCCAGGCGGATGTTTCTAGTGCACTGTTGCAAAGGATGGCCTTTTTCCTTTAACACGCGAAAAAGTGTGTGACCGGCAATACAGCCCCTAGCACCAGTGTCCAGTAACGCTGTCCCATTTTCCCCCAAAATACCTATTTGCATCAAAGGTCTATTATTATTAGGCTCCCCCTTAATTGAACCTCCCTTAGTCCGACCCTGTGCAGACGCGAGGCGTTTCTTACAATTTTTATTATTAACATTTACCGAGCATAATCCTAAACATTTATCAACGCTATCATTATTACAACATAAACATAAACAATCACACTGAACATTAAATAAACCCTGACCATTTGAATTATTGTTTACGCAACATGATATGGCAACATAATCGTTATCAGCTGATTGAACAGATTGAATTACATGCCCGTGTTGCGAACGGGTTTCAGTTGAATTTACAGAAAACTTAGTGTCTCTATTATTATTATAACCAATGAAATTATAACACACATTTTTACCGACATTAGAACGCTCGTTAGTATGTTGCAGTTCAGTAACACAATCACAGTAAAGTTTTAAGTTACGCCCAGCGTTGCAAGACGCTGGGTTACCTGTGGTACTGGCAGGAACGATGTGAGGCGGGCCCGGCGACTTCCGACCGCGCGGAACGATATCGTTACGCTCACGGACGGTCGCTAGGCAACGGGCAGCGCTGCCGCTCGCGACCTTGGCGCGGCCGCACGTACTCTGCGGGGCCGGCGCGGGTGGCGGGACGCTTGCGGCTGTCGGCTCGCCCGACGCGCATTCATCGCGCACGATAACGCTATGACTACGGGAACCGCGCACTTTTGAATTTACGCTATCGCTAGTTGTCGTAACCGAATAGAATGCGTTTTGAGAACTAGATTTGCACTTTTCACACTTCGATTTTATAACGTTAGGGGCACCGCACCCATAACATTGAATAGCTTTATTTTTGTTTACGCTATCATCACTTTTCCCGTTATCACTTTTTACGTTATCACTTTTATCATTGTTTATTAACTTTTTACACTGCGATTTTTCATGTCCCCATTTCTTGCAGTAACTGCACGACAGTCTTTTGCTGCGAGTGTTTTTATCACTTGGTGCCGAAGTTGAAGGGGCGCCGGCGACGGCCGCTTGGTGACTGGCGCTCGATTGCGTCAGTGCCGGTGTCTTGTCGCATGCGCTGTCTTCTAACGATTCTTCGATCGCTCTGGCACGGTGCAGTAACTGGTCGAACGATGTTATGGAGTTACGATCGAGCCGCTTTTTTATTCTACGATCGAGAAGCCCGTATACCATATCCAGTTGAACTTTTTCACTTAGATCTTCTTGTGGCAATCTCGATAAAAGCGCTCTCGTCTTCGCAATAAATAAATCAGTTTTGTCCGTACCTTGTCGCAATGAAAACAATTCCAAATATATACGAAATGGCGGGCGATGCTCTCCGAATGCACTTTTTAGTTTTTGCATAGCATCCGGCCATGACGTGGTGCTGGTTTTTATACCCTGCCACCATAATGCTGCTGAGTCTACTAGCAACATGGAGAGTCCTTTGACAGCGTTATCATCTGATATCTGAAGGCAGTTCTTGTACACTGTTATTGCGTCGATAAACCCGTCGACATCAGCGGACGATCCGTTAAATCGAGTTGTGCACTTTGAGAAGTTCGCGGCGGGCGTTGTCATGGACACTTCAGCAGGCGCTGGGGTCGAAGTCCTAACATCTTGGATGAGCCTCGCGAATATCTCTGCCTGACTCTGCTGCAGTGATTGCATCAGAGTTGCAAACTGACCCTGGTCCATGGTGATGGACGTGAACATCTCCTCTTCTGTTTCATTTTCCTTTTCTGTTTCATCTTCATTATCTTCTCCCTGCTTCTTGGATTTCTTATTTCTTGTTACCATCGTCGTTGGTGTCGTTGGCATCCTGACAACGAAAACGGAACCTCGTGGCGAACTTTTATTCGCTGGAAACGCCCTCGTAGCGCTTCAGATTCCGAAGTTCCCGCGTGTAGGTAAGTACGTGTAACCGAAGCCTTCCTCCTGGAGAACAGACGCGGACTGCGTCGTAATGCTTCGTAAAAAAAAATTTGCAAGCACGTGTCGTCAGAGGCCCCTACTGTTGGGACGCCAAATGTAGCCGACGGGCATGGGGTTCGGGCCTCTGATTGAAAGTCCTTGTTAATTTACTGTACTTTAATTTACCAATACACTTGAGAACAAAAGCAAAACAAGAAAATAAATGAGTAACAGACTCGAAAACGTACTATTACTAGAAATGAGAGAGTTAAAGATCTAAGATGGCCGGCGCTTTCCGGGCGCGGCTTGAAACGCGTAGCGTTGCACAAGGATCGAGGTTGGACTGCGCTGTTTGCGGCGCTGCGACCGCGAGGGACTCCTGCTCCACAACCGCGCCAGAAACGGGGCGCGCGGGAGAAATCGCGGCGCGTGATTGGTCGCCCAAGTCAGTGGCACCAACATTATTATTAAACCTATGGTCCTGGGGTTGCCGCGCTACAAACTCTATATACTGGGTGTACCACATGGTTTTAATAATTTTAATCATCGGTGCCATGGGTGTTGAGAAACATCGAATCATGTCTAGAAGAGCTAGGATTGCAGATGAATTGTAGAAATCTGACCGTGTTTTCATTTTAATATATTTTTGAAAGTCACTGTTGTTTCTTTTGTTATTGTTAGGGCGGGGATCCACATGCCTGTAGTTTGTACAAGACTACCTTTATGCAAGTAGCTGGCATGCCATTGTGATATTCACTAATCAGAAGTTGTTGGCACACGGCATTCGAGCTACTTGCATACTTTTGTGCAATATACACCCGCTCGCCGTCGTCGCACTATACTACCTATAGGGACTTAGTACTTATTTAAAAAAATGTGACTACTTCGACTGTCTAGAATCGAAATTCCATATTTAATTTGACTTTCCTTACCCTACGCACTGTGCCTACGAAACAATAAAAAAGTGCTACATAAAACAATAATTCACAATCAATAACATTTATTACAACATAATACATCTATAATATATAAAATTTATAAAACAACAAAAGTCACATAATGCACGACTAGGCAAATCATATTCACGAGTTGTGCTTAGTCAACAAAAACAAATGATAATAATTTATTATGTGTTATCTATCACAGACACCTATGTAAATCTAAAAACTTAATTTCACTATGGAAGACATTCGACATTGGTCAAAATCTATTTAATAACGATATTGCATTGTTTAAATTTAAATCTTACAGATTATAGAAATAAATATTTTATACATAGTAGGTACTTATGTCTCGCTCATTCATTGTTCATCATTTTAACAGCCATAAACATTTATTTGATATAACATTATTTTATTGTCTTTTAAGTAGGTACACAATAGTTAAATACATTTGTATATGCTATGTTCCATATTACATAATATTATTATGTATGTATTTTATATTTTTTCACTTATTTATATCTTCTTTACAACCTCTAGTGCAGCAAGGGTTATTTTTGGGTCCTCAATTAGATTTTTATTCTGAATGAGTCTGAGCTCTCTCAGTTTAGGAGGAATCTTACCAGATGGTTGAATGGCTGAAAAAAAGAAACACGTTGTATTTTCTTGCCGACTCAAAAGTCGAACGAAATTTTTCTCCATAGAGATTTATCAAACTTTCATTGATTAATTGATAATATACATAAGTAATCACAACAAAAATAGAATTTAAAATAACTTTGGACCAAGAGACGATTTCCTACGGTGTGCTCGCGTATGCTTTCGCATATTTTCACTCAAAGAACATGCTAGAGCATTTTGTTGCTCTGTGTGCGCTGATCCTATGAAAACAACATAATCACCTATCATATCTTACCTCTAGCTTTATGATATGTATCTTGCACAATATTCTGAAGCGTCGAAATTGTATTTTCCAGCGTCAATTTCAAATTATTATTTGTTTTATGCCACCATGCCAAGAACAGCGCAGCAAACAAGTCACCAGTCCCGGTGAATGTTGCATCCACCATCGGAATTGAAATCTGGTAACACGACCCTGTGAAATAAAAGAGAAGCATTATTCCCTGGGTATACGTTAACGTTACTGCTGCAGTAACGTTAACGTATACCTATATGAAGATCTTTAAGAAAGGGTACTAAATCGAATCTAGATAATTCATAGATATTAGAATTTAGTTTTCATTTAACTTCTACGTCAGAAGGAGGGTTATGTTTTTAAGTGCCTCGTTTTGGTCTAGTGATCGCTATCGTGAATGCTGCTTTTCTGGGTTCGATAGGAGTAAGAAATTCTGTTACTTTTTAAAAGCTTTTATTTAGTTTCACCAGTCCCGGTGTCTGTCTGTCTTTAATCTAATCTTGCAAGTTAAATTTGACTTCCCGGTTTCCGATTGAGCTGAAATTTTACAAGCATATATCATGTAAATCGGATGACAATGCAATAGTATTATGACAACGAGCTGATCTGATGATGGAATTGGGAGGTGGCCATGGGAAGTCAGTAATAAAACGACGCAACCCTATCGAGTTTAGACTTGATTGATTCGTCTTGACAAGGACTCTGGGGGCCTACTCCCTAAGCACGAAGCCCGTAGTTTCGGCCCTCGTTACGGGCGTTTCTTACTCCGTATCACTTCCTACGTATGGATGATTGGTTCGGGGCCCGAACGAAGTATGAATAACAACATGATTTGCCAGTTGTCCCTACTACCGATGTGTTGTTGCCCGTCCGAAAAATTTTACACTTGTTTTAATGGATCGTAATGTCAGACGGACGGATAAACGGACGGACGGAAAGACGGACGGACTTAGGGAGTAGGCCCCTTGGTCCGAGACGATATCCCGAAAAATAAAAGATTGGTTAAAAAAATATAGTACTTAATTCAGTTGCCAGATTACGTTATACTGGACCGCATCAAATTAAATCTAGGTATATTTAATTTATAGTCAAAGATCTATGCACAGGTAGTATGAAACAAAGCCACTTTTCGCGTCTGCCTGTGTAACCACTTAGGCTCAATTTACATTGCCGCGGAACGGAATGGAAGCGAATTTTTTGTACAAAGCATAATGAACTTTATGTCAATAGTGTAACGTACAAACTAGATACGAGCCAAATAACACGTCGCGGTCGCGAATTTTCTGAAGAATTTGGCGCATTCTCAGTAATTCCCGTTGTTACTAAGCTCATATCTACCTACAGTCGTTACACAATTGACATAAAGTTAATTTTGCTATGTACAAAATCGTTACAAAAACTTGCTTGCAAAATGTAATTAAAGCCTTAGTTCTTCTAAACTACACGGTGGATTTTGATGACATTTCTTTTTTCGCGATTCCGGTAGTTTTAAGTGTACTTAATTAAATAATATGGGACCAACACTGAAAACACGAAAAAAAAAAACAGCTGATTCATACATTTTGGTCGAGTAGGTATAGAATTTTTGTATGAAACAGTTGATTTGAAAGTTGGTCTCATAGTGAAAGTTTTTAATTTTCATGGGTTAAAAAAATTGCACTGTATACAACGTGTAACGTTAAATGCGCAAAACCTCTTAAGGTCATTGTACTCATCATTATAAACAACTTTTACTATGGGACCAAAGCTGAAATCGCGAAAAAAAAATCAGCTGTTCAGTACATTTTGACGAATTATGCGAACATAAATGTACTGAACAGCTGATTTTTTTTTCGCGATTTCAGGTTTGGTCCCATAGTAAAAGTTGTTCATAATGATGAGTACAATGACCCCTTAAGAGGTTTTGCGCATTTAACGTTACATGTTGTATAGGTATTGTGCCTTGTAATTTTAGTATGAATTATTTTATCACTACTAACCCGACCGGTTATATTTAACGCTAATAGAGAAAGCGAATGTCAGGTAAACCAATAGGATTCACGCAAATAAAAACAATGTTATCGGCATCCCGCCCGAGCTATGTAATAATTTAGCATAGGTAACTACACATTTTAAATGAAAACAGAACAATATTTTTTGGTACTTACAGGTATTATTTTATCCAACCAAGTAATTAAAAAAATTAATAATATTATATTTTATATTATATATTTTAGTAATTTGAAGTGATTTGAATCAATGCAATTAACAATTAAAATTACACGCACAATATTATCCAGTGGGACGAACGCGAATACAAGATAAAATAAAATAACAGAAATTTAAATATTATTTTATAAAATTCCCGTTCGTCCCACCACGACGGCAGTGGGACGAACGGGAATACACCGTTTTGACATGACGTCATCGCTAGTAAAATATAAATAATAATAAATAATAAATATCCTTGGACATTTCACACAACGCCATCTAGTCCCAAGCTAAGCAACCTAATGCTTGTGTTATGGTAACGAGATGGCTGATAAACTACTTATATACATTTTTTTTTGTAAATACATACATATTATAGATAGAAAAACACCCAGACTCGGAACAAATACTTGTAGGTCGTACAAATATTTGTTCCGTGCGGGAATCGAACCCGCGACATGCTGCGCAGCAGTCAATCGCTCAACCACTGCGCCAACCGTGTCGTCAAATAAAATAAGTACTAGGTAGGTATATTACCTGCTGTACTGGCAATACCAATCATATGGTCGTCGTCTCCTAGGTCTGTACTTGATAGTACAACAGTTTTGACACCCTTATCGTGTAGCGCTTGGATGACTTTCAGAGCTCCGTCAAGGTCATGGACTTTAAGTCCTGTCATCAGTTCGGCCTCGAACTGATTCGGTGTCACGACGTCGGCTAAGGGGACCAAGATGTCGCGATATACGGGCATGATCTCTTCCGGCACGTACATTTGACCGTTGTCACCCATGACTGGGTCGCATACTGAAAAAAAAAAAAAACATAATACTAATCTGTCTCATACTGAAAAAAAAAAAAACATAATACTAATCTGTCTAATAATGCTTCGATACAAACAGTCGCGTTGGTCTCGTGGATGCAACCGCGACTGCTGAGCGTGTTCCTGAGTTCGATTTTCAGGTCAAGCAAAGTGTGCCGCCGCGGTCGCGGGTTGTTCGAAAGAGATACCGTGGCCCTGGCATAGGCAACTGAAGGAACACGGGTGGTTTTCAGTCAGTAAAAGTCTGACACGCCCTTCCGCTCCACGCAGAGCGGAAGAAGTCATTTGATGATTTCCCATCCACAAAAAAAAAAGGTCAAGCAAAGTGTAATTGGGTTTTCCATTAGGAATTCAGTAGCAGCTCGGAGTTTGGAAGTTGAGGTGATTTCTCCTCAGTGATATTAGCTAGGAAAATCACTATGGTTTTCAAACAGATTGGAGATTCTGCCCTCCCCCACCCGTCTCTGATTTTGATCATGAATCGCGATAGAGATTAGACTTTTATTGGGAAATTAGAAAGTAGGTAGGTATGTGTCCTTGTTGGCGGATGCGGTGTGACCACGCATCATCATCTGACTAACCTTTTCCCAACTATGTTGTGACCGGCTTCCAGTCTAACTAGATGCAGCTGAATACCAGTATTTTACAGGAGCGACTACCTATCTGACCTCCACAACGCAGTCACTAGGTACCACGATACCCCTTGGTAAGACTGGTTGTCAGACTTTCGGACTTCTGAGTTCTGACGACCCGTGACTACGTACTGTCAAAGATCCACGAATGACAGACGGGACCAACAGCTTAACGTGCTTTCCGAGGCACGGAGCCTCACAAAGTGGTCTTGGTATGTAAAGACGGTTACCCATCCACGGACCAACCGCGGCAAGCGTAGCTTAACCTGATCGATCGACCCGTGCGGCTGTTACTTAGCCACAAGCCCCGCAGAGTGACCATGCATAAGCATGGAATTATTTAATTGGATAATGTATAAAACCGTACCTAACAAGTTTCATAAGCAGTCGTTATTTGATTATTTCCATTGTTTGAATTTTATCCGCGTTCAGATATCACACAGCAAATGTTTCCATCATGCATGCCGTAGCATAGGTAGGCAGTTTATAAACTAATTATCTTGCTTTTTACTAGCATTTTCGTAAATTACTCATCGTTTATATTATGGTATAAACGAATATAACGTATTTTAATTAAAAGTATAAGCACATCAAGGTATTTTCGCTAATTCTTTTTTCACCTCATTTCCTTTTTATTGTCAGGAAGTTATCCCTTCAACTGAATACGATTAAAAGTACAAATATACAAACGCGACTAGATTGATCGCGCGAGTACGTTATCTATATTAATATAGTAACGCTGCGCTGTAGTGTTTGATTTTTTTACCTGCAAACTTAAACAAAAAATTTAAAATAAAAAAAAAACAATTTAGTAAGTACTACTAAAACTTAGTACTTAAATAAAAAAAAAACCGGTCAAGTGCGTGTCGGACTACGCACAATGAAGGGTTGCGTAGTTGGGATGAAATTATCCCAAGAACAAACTTAACATTATAGTTGAAAAACATGTTCTCCCATACATTCCAACAGTAAATGTCAGTTGGCACTCACAATATTGAGAGATTTACCATGTTATTTTAAGACCGTCGTGAACGGGCGCCGTCAGTTGGGACTGGTCGTCTCTTAGCTGCCACGGCTTATTTATCAATCAATCTGCCTAGCCTTTTCCCAACTATGTTGGGGTCGGCTTCCAGTCTAACCGGATGCAGCTGAATACCAGTATTTTACATGGAGCGACTGCCTGTCTGACCTCCACAACCCAGTAACTGGGTAATACGATACCCCTTGGTAAGACTGGTTGTCAGACTTTCGGGCTTCTGACGACCCGTAACGACTGTCAAAGATCCACGAATAACAGCCGGGACCAACGGCTTATTTATATTTTTTAATATTTTTTTTTATTTTTATTACGGACGCTTTTAACGTACACGTCTTTCTACATTGTTCTCACATGTATATTTTCAATATGAACGATGTAACCAATATTTTGTAAAATATTTGATTTTAAAAGAGTGTCCGTGGAGTTTCTTGCCCGTTCTTCTCCATAGGATCTACGCTTTGGAATGGGCAATCTAGCTTCATTTTTCTGACTGACCGACCCAAGACCGACCCTTTGACAATTCAAAAGTGCCTGTAATTGGTTTATTTGAAATAAATGCTTTGAGTTTGAGTTTGACCACAAACTTTTTATAGGTTTTCCTGTAATCAACAGGTATAGAACTATTTTCTGTATTTTTTTTCAAAATTTTAGGCTTAGTAGTTTCGGAGTTAGGGGGGGGGGGTGGTCAATTTTCGTCTATTTTCTTAAATAACTTCAAAACTGTTTATTTTAAAATTATAAAAAAAATATATTTGAGACTCTCATAGTAAGCCCTTTTATTTGATATGTCACACGGTACAGTTTGAAAAACTTTTTTTTTAATTTTCTAATTTGCCCCCTAAAAGTAACCCCCATATTCAAAATTCATTTATTTTATTTAGCCGTACGTGTTTGGGTGACAGAAATCCATATGTGTACCAAATTTCAACTTAATCGGTCCATTAGATTCGGAGCAAATTGGCTGTGGCAGACGGACAGACACACGAGTGATCCTATAAGGGTTCCGTTTTTCCTTTTGAGGTATGGAACCCTAAGAATAACATACCAACTTTAACTCGGGCAAAAATAAAAAAAAAACATACTTCGTCTAAGACGTGTGGCTCAAAATACTCTAAACAGTGATAGTTTAGAATATTTTAAGGCTTTGCACCCCCCTCAAGGCTTTGCACCCAGCTTCCAAACCAACTAAGATTATGATATAAATGTTAATATTATAGGGGTGATGGAATTTGTAGGAGAAAATACGAAATTCACGCGAACGAAGTTGCGGGGAAGTGCTAGTATTCATATAAACGAGACGATCGCGTACTCCCGCGACAGTCGCGTTCAGTTAGGACGCGGCCAAAGCAAATAGAGAGCGCCTTCCGTTTTCCGAACAAATGAGTGACATTTGCACGCGTAACGCGACGATTCGCGGCACCGATCGCTTTGGTTAGGACGCGGGTTCAGAATTGGTTGAATAAAACCTTGGTACATTTTAAGACAGTGAACATTGTTCTCTTAGTCGGCGTTCGCACGAGCGTAATAAAATCGCGGCGGGATTTTATCGCGCACTGGATTTTCAACTCTCTGCTTAGCGCCGGAGTTCAAAATCCAGTGCGCGATTTTATTACACTCGTGGAAACGCCGACTTAGATTATTGAATGTCATTGTTCTATTCGAACGAATACATCATTATCAGTTGATCATGGGCTGTCGCACTAACCAACTTAACGTCTCAACAATAATAGTCTCACGTGACGCAACATTTCGTAATACAACAACGTCGGATTTTTATTGGCTTGTTCATTGTTACTTAGGCTAATTTTTTCGTAAATTAAATTGGCCTTCATTTATGTCGGTGAAGCCCGAAAGTCTAACAACCAGTTCTACCAAGGGTATCGTATTAGTTATGACCCAGTAACTGGGTTGTGAACTTGTGATGGTCAGATGGGCAGTTGTTCCATGTAAAATACTGGTATTCAGCTACATCTGGTTTGAATGGAAGCCAACCCCAACATAGTTGAGAAAAGCCTAGGCAGAGGCATGAGGCAAAAGTCACAAATCCAAATTTATTTGCCAGAAACATGGTATGTATAAAGGACTAGGCCAAAACATGGTCAAACTGAAACCTTTAAACACAATCTTTTATTATAGTAGGTACGGTCAGCAACAGAAGTCGGTTAACACTGGTACTTTTTGACATCATCTAAATTAACACAAAATGATATGATAACCTGTTTTTTAGCATTTCATTTATTAGATAAGAGTTAATTTTGTTTAAAATTTACATCTGTTCCGATTATAATGAAGTATTTTTCTCAATAATTAAGATTTAGAAAACACAAGTGTTAATTGACTTTTACTGCTGACTGTACCTACTGAAAGACATTACTGCTTACTGCATGTTCAATAGTTTCACTACTATCTCTTATCTAACTAAAAATGTTACTGTTGTTGGAAAGAGACAAGAGCCACAAATAATTATTTATGTATATTAGTTTGGCAAATATGGCTTGCATTAAAACCTTGTTCATCAAATGAGGAATTCCTGTATTTTGTTTACCATACCTCTATGAGTGGTTTTACCTAGTCACACATTAATTGACTATAAATGCTTCCTCATTAAGTCATACAAGGATGTTTTTAGTCACACTTCTATAATATTGCATGTTTTGATTTCCATTTAATATAAAAATTTTCCTCTACCTTGTAAGAATGAATGGTTTTCACTTACCATAGGTTAGCTGAGGGTTCTTTTGTCTCAACTTTTTGAGGAGTTCCGCAATCTTTTTCAAAGATTCAGGGGATCTTGAGTATCCTGTCAGGAAGTGTGTGTAATAGTCTACATCATTCAATGCCAATCCTTCTATTAGTTCATCCAATTCTTCATTCTTTAATACATTCCCTTTGATATGTTTGTATGCTGTGTGGGTCGAGAACTGTACTGTGTTTATAGAGTCTACTTCAAAACCTAGCACCTGAAAAAATAGAATATTCATTATGTTTTTGTTTATCATGAAGAAGAAAATGAGCATAGATAGATCATCATGCATTTAGGGAATTTCCCATACCATGAAAGTCCAGGTTTCTTCACAACATTTTCCTTCATGGTAGTAATGAACTTCATCATTTTAGTTTAATTATAAATTGGTATTTTGAAGTCAGGTATGTACTTACCTTCAAGAATTATGAACATGAAAAAATGTTAAGCAATAAAATAAATATAATAATAAGAACGAGTGCGACAAATAACGCTCGAGTTAAATTATGAATAGTAGGTCAAGGTTTAAAAAATAATACATTCTACATAGTTACTGAATCATTTCAAGATAATTAAATTTAAGTAAGTAAATATATTTTAGTACTTAAGTTAAAATATAATAGCAAGTTGATGATAATTGAATATTTCCATTGTTTACTTTTGAAGCATGATCTCAGTAAAATGTTAAAGTTACCTGCAGTGGAAAGACAGCACTTTTATTTCCAACGTAGCCGTGCACCACATGGCTCTGGATAGACAGTACTCTTGGGGTAGTATCTGAAGACATTCTCGAGTTTATTCACATAAAACACTCGATTTAAAAGTAAGTACGTGCAAGTTTATGTTTTATTACTTTTTTCAAACTAGCGGAGCACAAACAACGTGACGCGTCAGGAGACTGAAAGGAACTAACTTAAATATATGGCCCCTTATCCATAATAAATACTAAACTATATCTCAGAAAGACATAAATGTTAATGATAAGAACAGTGCTCTTTTCATCATAAATTCTTATCAATTGTCAATGTCATGATGCTCAATGACAGTCATGACGAAACATGACATTGACGTGTACGTCAATGTAGAAAAATTAAAAAAAAAAAGCAATGGCGCCGGACGATTGTCTTTGTCATTGTTGTCTACCATGGGGTGGGTATTTGATTGTTAAGCTGGTTACACACATTTGGCACTTACCGCAAACTTCAATCCTCTACAAACTCAATAACGCGTCCATGGTTTAGAGCATTTAACCATGGATGAATCGCGGTGTTTGCCGCAAGCGTTCTTTGATTTGTGCACGATATGCGAAATCCGATACTCGATCGTATCGGCAGAATGTGGTTGCAAACAAACCACAAGTCAAGACAATCGCTATCTATACTTTTGAATTTGTGATGGTATAGCAAGCGGGTAGAGCTGATAATACGCTCCAAAGAGTAAACTAAGATACGCTCTCACTGTGAAACTCACCCGCCAAATGTAGCGTTCCGTGATATGCGTTTGACGGATATCACGGAAATATTGGTTGTTTGTAAATTACACTGACGTGACGGTATGTAGGTTCATAGGTGGCCGGTGGCTGGAGAGCATCTCCCCAGCTTGGCCACGTTTATATCTCAAAAAAAAAGCCTTATGACGAAGATGAAGAAGTGACCTAGTTTTTGAGTTATAAATGTGACCAAGCTAGGGAGACGCTCTCCAGAACGGCCACCTATGAACTATATTTAATTATAACTTTTGAACCAGTGACCAACAAATTTTAATTCTGATATTTGGCGGCTCGACTATTTTTTTGTGCTACAAAATATTCAAATCCCTGATGGTGGCCATGCCAGTGTCAGTCCGGTCCCACATGTAGTTACAAAAGCACGAGTACCTATATAAAAAAGTACTCTGTGAGCACGAGAGTAGTACAGTCAGCAACGAAAGTTAATGAACACATTCGACACAAATAAACATCACGTTTCCAACTCTTCTTGAGTGCATTTAAATTGTAGTTTTATTGTCTCTTCTACTTGCAGCATTTATACAAGGTCAAATTAATTAGCTGGCAAAACTCCGCAAACGTGAAAGGTTTTAGGTGAAAGCAACTACACTGCCTGCTGTTGTTGACCCCAAAAAAAATCATTACCAATCACAGATAAATAAAATGTTATCAGTATTTTTGTGTGAATTATATAGCTGCAGCAAGTAATAATAAGTTGTACTACTATTACATATTCTTTGCCATAAGCCTATGATCATGGTTTGACCACCATCTAATTCAACTTTTCAGTTTGAAATCAAATAATAATATTTATAGGTTTACATGTCAATGTTTGGTGGGTTAAATAAATTGGTGAGCTCACACAAATGTAGTCTATTTTTTACAGACTATCATCTAAAATTCTAAACAGTAACAAAACAAGATTAATTACTACTATTAGGGTTTATTGATCACTACCACCACTAGTTATGCTTGGTTGTTCTTGTGTCATTTCATATGCTCGTTCTAATGTATCGGTGACAATCTTCATATCATTTTCAATACTTCGGGCCCAGTTTTCTACGTCCCCAATTTCTTTGAGGGCACTACTGAAGTTTTCAACAAGAGCAAGCCATTGTTGTGTTTGTTTAGCAAAATTTATAGCTCCCTGATGCAAGAGTTTTGCTTCAGCATCCAACTTCTTTTGATTTAGGTAAGCCTGAGCCACTCTGAAAGGATGAAATCAATAGGTTTTTTGTTATAATCATCAACACAGCACAATGTTTTTTCTTTTAACACATTAGCTGCCAGATACACAATAGTAAATTAATTGGTGACCGGCGTGGCAGTACATGTGTTAAGTTCCTATCTGAAATTGTTGGGTAAGTATAGTATTTCACATGAATGTTTTTATCAAATGGCAAATGTTTTGAATTGTAGGTGAACAGCTTACATCAAATTTCTGTTTATATTATACCTATTAAGGTTTCAATGAAAGCTGGGGTCTACAAAGTAATTTACAAACCCAACATTGAGATGGTCGACGAGTGCCTGAGTCAAATCGTTAGCTGCAGCTATGCATTCTTTTCGTTTTTGTTCTGAAAGGAGAAATTGATTTTTTTGTTATTGTTCATTATACAACTTTAAAGGTACTTAATGGATTATTTTAATACCTTTTACTTTATTTACCTTGTATAACTCTTTTTGAAGCTTGTTTTACTTGGTGTTCCTTTATTAATGAAGATAACATGGTGGTAAGTTTATGGAATGTTTGTGTTTCGTTCTCTCAATAACATTTAGCCTGGGCTTAGCGGCTTAATATTGTTTAGGTATTCTTCGTAATGTACAGTTTAGGAGTATGTACGTCACTTAATTTATCAATAATAAAATCTCAGTATTTATTTTAGCACAACAATACGACGATTTTATGCGATTTGGAGAACCACAGATTAAGTGGAGAACACTCTGAAAATGACAGTGACAGACTGACGTTATGATTAAAATGTTGCTAGTTTTATTAAAATTGGGGAAAATGCGCAAAGGTAGCCCATAAAATTGAAATCTTGCGTTTTTGCAATTTTCAGGTCAGTGTCAGGTTTTATCAATCAGTCTGCCTAACCGTTTCCCAAATATGTTGGGGTCGACTTCTAGTCTAACCGGATGCAGCAAAATAGCAGCATTTTACGTGGAGAGACTGCCTATCTGACCTCCACAACCCAATTACTGGGTACAGTAGTATCCAACTGATAAGGTGCGTCGTGAATCTTCGTTCGCACAGAAAAGAAAGTATGGCCCCGAAGATTAACGAGAATGCTTAAAACTTACAATCAACCTTAGATCACTACTATACAAGGTGTAAAAAAAAACTTTTTTACAAAAACAAAAACCGACTTCCAAAAAAAACACTACAAATTGAAAAATAACTTTAATTTCGGAAGTCGGTGTCTTTGGATCTGTATTTTAGTTTTTTGCCACCGACTTCCGAAATTAAAGTTATTTTTCAATTTGTAGTGTTTTTTTTGGAAGTCGGTTTTTGTTTTTGTAAAAAAGTTTTTATTTTTCACTTTTTAGTGGTTCAGTTTGTAATTTATCTAAGTTACAATAACCCAATGTCAGCTGCTCATCACGTTTTACAAAATGTTGCTTTTCCCGATGCAGGGCCGTTAATTGTTGAGGAGTTCTCCTAGTAAGAACCAGGAGAAATGGAGCTCATGGTGAAGTCACCATAACCATTATTTTGACGAGCATAAACCATATTAAAGTAATCGAATCGCAACCTGTTATATACTTAGATATAATTGAGTATTTCCGATGGCCCTCTGTGGTCTTCATCATCAGTTCCAGCTCACCGAATGGTACTTTCTGAGAGCAAATGCACGAGTTACTATAAAAAATACCGAAATCGATATAGGTGTGCCCATAAAATTTGAGGGTTTCCCTCGATTTCCATGGGATCCCATCATCAGATCCTGACTTGATGATCATGGGACCACTTGGGACGTATACCCTTTCGAACAAAAAAAGAAAAATCCAAATCGGTCTAGCCATTTTCGAGTAATCGGGGAACATACATAAAAAAAAAAAAAAAAAAAAAAAAAAAAAAATAAAAAAAAAAAAAAAAGGTTCCGACGAATTGAGAACCTCCTCCTTTTGGAAGTCGGTTAATAAATAACCCACAACCTCTTAAGGGGTCATTGTACTCATCATTATGAACAACTTTTACTATGGGACCAAACCTGAAATCGCGAAAAAAAAATCAGCTGTTCAGTACATTTTGACGAATTATGCGAACATAAATGTATTGAACAGCTGTTTTTTTTTCACGATTCCGCGAAAATTTTTTTTTGTAATGTGTTTGTTTTTCGATGTCGAGTATGTGGACGAAGTTCTTGCAGTTAATTTTTTTACACCTAATATAAGGTTCATAATACACTGCAGCTGTTAGTTCCGTCTCACTCGCAAGTATGGCGGCTGTCAAGCGGCGCGCGCTAACATGGCGGCAGCTACCGACCCATAGCGGTACAGCAAAAAGCGTGGAGCGTGCCGATTGGTCCATAGCATTTCCCACCCTTTGAAAATTCATCTTCTGCGCAGGTACATCGATAAGCCATATTAGTTGGGTACTACTGTAATACGATACCCCTTGGTAAGACTGGTTGTTGAGATGAGACTTTCGGGCTACTGACGACCCGTAACGACTTGCAAAGATCCACGAATGACAGCCGGGACCAACGGCTTAACGTGCTTTCCGAGGCATGGAGCAGTCTCGGTATGTAAAGATGGTCACCCATCCACGGACCAACCCCGGCAAGCGTAGCTTAACCTGATGTTATTATTATTATTATTAATTTTAACCTTGATTATCCATCTAAGAGGGAGGTTTTAATGATCTCAAGTTACTACAAACTGTCAAATCTCATTCAATTTTGAACTTAACCGTCAAAATCATTTGGAGAATTTTTTGAGTTTGGTATAACCTGATGTGCTGTTGTCTGTACCTACGCACGGCTACAGGGGGCCTACTCCCTAAGTCCGTTCGTCCGTCCGTCCGTCCGTTCGTCCGTTCGACCGTCCGTCTGACATAACGATCCATCAAAACAAGTGTAAAAGTTAAATTTTTCGGACGGGCAAAAACACATCGGGAGTAGGGACAACTGTCGTATCGTGTTGTCATTCATACTTCGTTCGGGCCCCGAACCAATCATCTGTCCATAGGTCCATGGGTGAAACGCCCGTAACGAAGACCGAAACTACGGACTTCGTGCTTAGGGGGTAGACGCCCAGATCAAGCTGTGCTTTTCCAGTTTACACTGATCTCTCATTGTAAGGAAATCCTATACAATGCGAGATCAGCTTATACTGGAAATGTATAGCTTGATCTGTAGCCGTGCGGACCTAGTGTCTAAGTATCATAATTATGGTCAGCAACGACAGTCAGGTTTAGACGTAATCAAAATTAATAATAAATGTTTTTGTATTTTCGACTGCCTCATTGGTCTAGTGGCACTACAGTTGCTATACATGAGGTCCTGGGTTCGATTTCCAAGTCAGGCAAAAGTGTTATTGGGTTTTCCTATCTGAAATTTCTCAGTAGCAGCCCGGAGTCTGGATTTGTGGCCGGTTGATGGCTATAGGCTCGCACCATATTCAAATTCAAATTCAACATCTTTATTTCAGACCATAGCCAGTACTATTATTTATTCTGTGCCATAGCTCCTTAGCGCCTTAACCTAATTAAATTGTTAGTAAAACAAAAAAAAAAATACTGGCGAGATGTGGGTGTACTTGTATTACCTACACCTCTGCCCAACCCTTCGGGGAAACAAGGCGTGATGTTCTATTTATAGAAATTGCTTTTCAGAATTTCATATAGTAAGTACCTAGCTAAGAGTCAATATTCTTTGAATTTTAACTCTTTTCCGTGTTTTCTAAACTAATATAAAGAAAAATTAATTGATTTTTTAGTTTTTTTTCATGGCTAAACAGTTGAACCGATTTTGATGAAATGTGGTAAGGGGATACTTTGAACCCTGGGGAAGGACATAGGCTACTTTTTACCGACATACCACGTGGGCGAAGCGAAGACGCTGGCGGATGCTAATAAAATATTTTAACATTTAAAAAACTGAAGTGTTAATAGAATTTTGTTGCTCACCGTACCTAGTCAGTCTGCGATCACTGAGGGATCAGTGATCACTGCCTGAGGGCCTGAGGTTGATCAAGCTGATCAGCCTTTTAGATCAGCATTTTAGAACTCGAAAGTTTACTGTGCCTACTTTGTGTGTGTGATCCTGATCTAATCGTAAGTTTTGGAACAGCTGTTTTTCGTGTCATCGGTAATGTTGCGGTTAATTTATAATTTACAACTGTCGCTAGCGGACTCCAGTGTAATAAGCACACGATTGCATTGCATTAATTATACCTCGCTAATGGAAGAGGCCAATATCGATTTTCGCTTATCGCTTACGACGCCAGCTGCGAACCATTGGAAAAAGATTTCAAGCTTGTTTCATTTTACTCATTTATGTGTAGAGCTGACAGGATACAAATTCTATTGTATTTTATCGATAAAAATAGAATGAGGAATTTCCAAATAGAAATAACTTCCGTTGCAAAAAAAAAAATCAAAAGTAAAACAAAACTTTGATTTTGTTTAGGTATTTATTTACTTAATAATATTTTTTATTTCTTTTTGACATTTGCTTATGTTAATTCGTCGAGTTGTAAAATTCTACACCCTTATTTCTACTACCTACAGTCTTCATTAAAAGTAATGCTAACGGCAAATAAATTATGCTTGTGTCCTGTCTTCACTGTGGCTGACCGCGCCGTATTTTGCTTTGAGTTTCTCATTGAATTCAGGGTCGTCCCATCCCCATAGGTGGTGTGAGCCATCCCCTGTGCGGTGTGTACGCTGTTTTATTATTTCAGGGGACACGTATTTCAAGTCGTATGCTTGTCCAATCTGTAAAAAATCCGAAACAATTAATTAATTAAAAATTAGCGAGAATGCGTGAGCTAGCTTCTTTTTTGGTACTTTCCTATGTAGGTACTGTTTTGCTATGACAAAGTTTTTAAGCAGTGCACAAATTTTCACATGGTGTTATACCCATCAATGAGAACAACTTTCACTATGGAACCAACAGGCATCAACTTTGAAATCACGAAAAAAATCATCTATATTTCAATACATTTTGGTCGACTATGTTGAACTTTTGTCTGAAACAGCAGATTTTTTTTCGTGATTTCAGAGTTGTTCCTATACTGAAAGTTGTTCACATTCATGGGTACAATACCCTGTGAAAATTTGCGAAACTTTTCCTATTTAGTGAGTTTAGGCTTTGACGTCTAGAGTCGCTCTAATGCATCTATATACGGCCCACATTCGTATGTCTCTGTCACAATTTAATGACAGGTTAACTATGGATCGTTTTCTTTATTCTCATTTCCCTGATCATATTATAATCATTTAGTAACCTTACTAATTACTACCGCAGCTAGTTAATATTTTTATTAATCGTAAAAAATGTATTGCGGTGTTGCCTGTCTAGTTGAAACCGTGTGTCAATATTTTCTCAGATTTTACAAGTATTTGTTCCAAGTCTGGGTGTTTTTCTATCTATAATATGTATGTATTTACAAAAAAATGTATCTATGTAGTTTATCAGCCATCTCGTTACCATACACAAGCATTAGGTTGTTTAGCTTGGGACTAGATGGCGTTGTGTGAAATGTCCAGGGATATTTATTTATTTATTATCACCTACTTGTATTAATAACCGAATATATTCACTGACGATGCATAAGGACGTGTTTTCATGTTTCGATGCCAAAATTTTAACTTCTGCCCATAAAGTCTTCTAACAAATTTCCAGCTCTAAGTTAAAGTTTTGCGAGCAGCATAGTCCAAGGAAATAAGTGGCTATTACTAGCTCACAATCAGGTCGGCAATGGGGCAGACATACTTTAATGTTCAGCTCAGTTCAGTGATATTTTAAACTTTGTCGTACCTATTCAATGGACAATGTTTATTTTCAGGATAGTTAAATACGAATTGTTTTTTTTTTTTTTACAAAAAGTTGGCAACCCTTATCTCAGGCAGACCGCGCAAGGGTTAGGCTATTTATTTTTCCGCTGTACACTTTGTTAAAAGGGGCTGAATGAATAGGTACATACCTTTGCCATGAGTTCGATGAACACGATGGTGGGTGTAAGCATGTTGTAGAGGGGAAGCTCAGTCGCGCGGTAGTCCCAAGGGAAGGTGTGGTGGTAGTTGTGGAAGCCTTCCACACAGATCAGCCATACTCCAATGTTTTCGCGCGGGTTCAGTGACCTTAGAGAAAAACATATTTTTTACATTTTAATTTGAGGAGTGGACTCCGAGACGCTTTTAACGTTCCTCTCTATTTGTTACGAGATGTGGCGTTTACTGTAAGAGGTCTTGTAGGTCGTTAAAGATAGATATAGTATCTTGCAGTAGGAAAAGTCAAGTTATGAAACCTCGATGCTTGTTCCTTGACACCAATACCCACCTACCCAATAAACTTCATGTCTTGGGGGTTAACAACTTTACAGGCACAAAACTCAACTAGTAATAGTGTCGAATTAATGAGAATAAACGTAAACAAAAGAGGAGGGCCTATGAGGGGTCTATCTGGCTCAGGACAGACCCATTTTTCTAGAAAACAGATACTTGGTTCATTACTTAAGTACCTACTTAGTATAAAACTAAAATCTAAAGTTCATAGGTATCAGTTAGTAGGTACGAAGTGCAGACAGCAAGTCGATTTTAACACTTCAGTTTTTAAAATCTTAATTAGGTATTGTGCCACATGTTTTAAAATAGGAACAGAAAATTAAAAGTAAGTAGGTAGGTATATTATTAACTCTTAGCTTATATAAAATGCTGAAATACAATATAACGAATAATTTAGTTTCAATTTACCTAGACGTTGTGTAAAAGTACCTACCGGTGGTAATCGACTTTTTTCGCTGACCGAACCAGATAATTGTTTTCGATTTTCAGGAAAGACATGACAGATAAATACTTACAACATTTTACAAAAACTTTTAAACAAACCTAATAACTAACCGGTCTTAAATGTAGATAGGTATACCAATAATACCTATTACGAACGCCTATAACGTTAATCGGCTTACCAAGAATAATAATAATGTAATTAATTACAAGTAGATCGCTGATCGCTATGTATAATTTATGATCCATTATTGTTAGTACCTAATAGATTCATGTATCCAACTTATCTGATCACTTGCGTATTTTTAGTCTGACCTAGTTTGTAGCGGGAATCGGGAATAATGTCACCCTTGGGTGTTTCTGAAATATTAGTTAATAGATAGATAGTGTTGTGCTCTGTCGTTGAGTCGTTAATTATTGAATGGAGTTTATTTGATTATTGTTGTTTTCACATACGCTTCTACAGCGTATGTGAAAACACGCAAACATAGCTACGCATGCAAAGTTCTGAGTTTCTCGGTAGTCGATTTTGCAAAACTATGCACATTATACTTAGACATAATAGTAGGTAGTATGTAGAACCTACCTAAGTACATAAAGGTTATTGTATTCAAGAACTCTAAGTATAATTTACTTTGTTTAGGTACTTCCTGGCTAGAGAGGTTCCTTTGTCTACCTTTCAATCAAACCAATCTGAAAAAAAACTTTGCAAACATTTTTGGAGACATATAACAAAGAGTCGATTACCTTATACTCCGTACCACTCGAAGTTGCTCCTCATACAGAAGACTAAGGATTTTGCTAAATTAAGTATTTTTTATGATAGGTACTTACTTGTCGTAAGGCCTGTACCCGAAGACATGCGCGAAGCTGTTCACGCTCCACACGACGTTGATGCCGCACGTGTATCTCAAGATGGTAGGAATGAAGAACGCGTTCGTCCACGTCTCAGCCCAGAAGTAGACTGGTACCACGGTGGGCAGCACGAAACACAGCAGCGGCATCATTTTCAAGTAGTGTCTGTGGGGAAATGGTACTGGTAAAGTCAAGCGCATATTAGCCGCGTCGGACCGCAGCGGAACGCATCTTCGTACAAAAAGTGCGGTGCGCCCGCCTGAAAGTGCGTAGTGATTTCAGCGTCATGCTTTCCTCTAGTTTCATTTTGAAAGCTAATTCATTATTTATTCAAAGAGGTTCGTTAATGTATTGTTGCAAACTGTAAGCAGTCTGGTCGAAAGCAATGTGCAAACTGTCTTGGCCATAAAACAATGAATGACCAGCTTTTAAAGAGATCTCAGTGTCTAGACGGATAATGCTGGAGACTATTTTCAACAGTTAGTAAAAACAGGAGAACATCATATCCACTTAATGCATTGGATAAAATAAAACTTAAACCCTACGTAAAGTAAATTTAAATACGTCCATTTAAATATAGGTACTTCACGTAGATTTAAGTACAACGACATCAAAATAAGGAGAGTCCAGTTTTTAAACACGCAACCTTTAACTACCTCAGACACAACCAAGTATCAACATTTCAACATAAAAACAACTTTAAATTTTATGTCGACATCAACATTTTTTGACACTTCATAATGACCTCGGCCTAACGCTTGTTGAAATACCCCGGGCTACACGTGATGAAATGAGAATCTCTACTTCACTAGAAATAAATTTAATGTTATTTGACCTAAACTTTCAGAGAACGTGGGGGGTGTAGGTCTGTGAGTGGTTGATACGTCGTGTTTCTTTAGTCCACCCCCACAGTTAAAAGACAAATGTCTTAGAAAAATATGTTTTGCTTTTCCTTTTAATACCAAGTACAGCAGCGGCTCCTGTAAGCGTACGTATAAATATATTGGAGACAGAACCGGCGACAACCGCTCGCAGAGACTTATGGTTTCACTTATAACACAGAATTCTGGAGGATATTAGATAATCGTAGAGGGTTATATTTGTAGGGACACTATTTTATTATATATGTGGGATTTCTTTTCTTGGGTTGTAATAGGATTATTTTGTTCCGAGAAATGTTTTTGGTTGAACTTATGTGTTTGGTCCAAGGACAAAATAGTTTACCTACAACCTATTCGGAGTGAAAAAATATTAAACTACCTAAGTCTTGTTTACTACCTACGCGGAAATACTACTCTTTGTAATATGGATCTGTGTCGTAACTTCGCATACTTAATACTTTTTTACTTACTTCCTCTGGAACATAACAACTGGATCAGCATACAAGTCGGTGAGATCAATCCGCTTTCCACCTTCGATGACTTCTGGACTCTTCTTGCAGCAGAGCCAGCCCATGTGGGAGAAGAAGAGGCCTCGCTCTGCATTGTGGGGGTCTGCGTCTGTGTCCGCGTACTTGTGATGGGTGCGGTGATCACGCGCCCACTCGAATATGGAGTCCTGGTACATGGACATGATAATAATATTGACTGAAGGCTTGTGGAAATTAGCTGCTTACCAATACAGAGAAAAATATCTAAACTAGCATTTTTGTCCTGATTTGGTCACTTAATGATTATTCAAGTTAAATAAAATTATATTGACTTGCAATTAATTATTATCAATCACAATTATTCATAAAATATTTGCACGCCAAACATCGGCAAACATGTTTGAATCATATTCTATTTTTTTTATGTTATCCTGTATGCACGTTTTTATTCTTGTAATTAGGTGTATAAATACTTATAGGTGTATAAATATTTTTTCTTGAATAGAACTGTAAGCGATTAGGTGTCTGATATGAGCTAAAGGGAGTTTCCTGTCTTTTATGTGATAAGTTAGGTACTAGGTGTACGTGTGTTTGTTTTAATGATAGTGTAACATTAACCCTTAATGATCCTTTAATCAACCCTTTCAGGCTCTGCTTCATCAATTAGCACATTAACTAAGTAAACAGTCAAGTTCTTGACATAACAGCGTAGATGCTTATCATTAATTGACTTGATGAGGACTGGTAATGATTTAGGCAAACGCTTCTTGACGTGAGAGGCTGGTTCGACAATACAATTAGCATTTCTAGCACTTATTATACATGGTCAAATTAAATTAGCTAGCGAAACTTCGCAAACGTGATGGGTATCGATACCTAAACATGATTCAATAAAAATAAATTAATGTGATGATGTTTTTTTTTGGGCTCATCAACCGGTAGTGTACTTAGTCACTTACAGTATCAGTTTTTTTTTTTGTAAACTTTATAGGCGTGATGGGTATCGATATCTCAACACGATATATCATAAAACAGATTTTATCAACTCACACTTCAAGTAACAACAGTTCGTACCAGCGGTCATTGACAAAAAAAAAAATCATCAATATTTTTTATGTTTATTTTGTCGTGTTTAGATAACGATACGAACGATACCCATCCTTCTACGTAGTTTCGCTTGGTAATTTAATTTGACCAAGTTATACCTAACGATAGATGTGATATAAACCCCCTTATTCATAAAAAACTAAAACGCGCTACAAATCTACTTTAGTTAAAATAGTGTTTTGTCAATTTCTTTTGAATTATGATTTGAATTTGAAAGAAGACAAAACACTATTTTAACTAAAATTGGTTTGTAGAGCGTTTAAGTTTCTTATGAATAAGGGGGAATATGTTTAACTTTACGACACGGCGACGCCACGGTTGTCGCAGTGGTTGAGCGATTGACTGCTGCGCAGCATGTCGCGGGTTCGATTCCCGCACGGAACAAATATTTGTAAGTACGACCTACAAGTATTTGTTCCGAGTCTGGGTGTTTTTCTATCTATAATATGTACCTATGTATTTACAAAAAAAAAAAAAAAGTATATAAGTAGTTTATCAGCCATCTCGTTACCATAACACAAGCATTAGGTTGCTTAGCTTGGGACTAGATAGCGTTGTGTGAAATATCCAAGGATATTATTATTATTTTTTGTTGAGTGTTTTTTCTTCTCAGCTCTTTGGCTGGTTTTTGCAACATTTACGGACCGAAGCCAAGTAAATGCAGCGTGTGGTGTGTTAAGTTGAGGATGTGTTATTATGAGGACCTATTTTTTTTTTTTACAAACTTTAAGGAGTGCTTTAGACCATCGAACTGAATAACTTTTACTATGCTATGGGACCAATTTTGAAATCGCGAATAAGAAATCAGTTATTCCATACTAAAGTTTAATACTGTTCTAAACTGTGGGGCAGCTGTTTTTTTTCGCGATTTCAAAGTTGGTCCCATAGTAAAAGTTATTCAGTTCGATGGTCTAAAGCACCTCTTAAGAGTGAGACCGCGAATCGGCAAACGTAAGGTAGAACGCCCTCAGGCAGCAGCTGGATGAGATTGCCAGAAATGGAGCTGAATGGCGTGCAATAGGAGAGGCCTATGTCCAGCAGTGGACTGCTATAGGCTGATGATGATGATGATGAAGACCATTCTGCCTCAATAGCTTTTTAAGGAAAGAAAGAAAGAAGAAAGAAAGAAAAATATTTTATTTGGGAAGGAGATGTAGAGGTGTAGTCTGCTTACCTGAAAGCCCATGGTTTGCCATAACATGAGGACTACGCGGAGTGGAGTGCGTGCCTTGAAGCATCTGTGAGTCCAAAGACGATGAGATCCTGCGCCGATTCCGATGGCGCACATTAGGTGGACGGCGAATGCTGGAATATAATTCAGTATTTTAATATAAAATTCATTATAGAATATACATAATATTGAGGTTAAAAAATCTATTAGTAATTTGAATTTTTCCCAATCATTTGCTAGTATACTTATAGCCCGTGCGCCTCCGTGCGCACTATCATGGCACCAGGGGGCCTACTCCCTAAGTCCGTCCGTCTTTCCGTCCATCCGTTTATCCGTCCGTCTGACATTACGATCCATTAAAACAAGTGTAAAAGTTAAATTTTTCGTACGGGCAACAACACATCGGGAGTAGGGACAACTGGCAAATCATGTTGTCATTCATACTTCGTTCGGGCCGCGAACCAATCATCCATCCGTATCTGGGGGCCTACTCCCTAAGCACGAAGCCCGTAGTTTCGGCCTTCGTTACGGGCGTTTCTTACTCCGTATCACCTACGGATGGATGATTGGTTCGAGGCCCGAACGAAGTATGAATGACAACATGATTTGCCAGTTGTCCCTACTCCCGGTGTGCTTTTGCCGTCCGAAAAATTTAACTTTTACACTTGTTTTGATGGATCGTAATGTCAGACGAACGGATGAACGGACGGACGGAAAGACGGACGGACTTAGGGAGTAGGGCCCCAGATACGGAGTAAGAAACGCCCGTAACGAAGGCCGAAACTACGGGCTTCGTGCTTAGGGAGTAGGCCCCCTGGCTCGAATGAATTACGTTTAAAGAACCGAGTGTAAAACATTTTTGAATTTTATTTTAGTTTTTGGAATATCCACATTTAATTTGCGCTAAGTAGTTTCTCATAACATACTACTTTACGATGTTTTAAACGTGACAAAACAAAGTATTTAGACACAATTTTGTTTTCGAGTCAGGTGCCATGTTAACGCGCAGGATGATACCAATGACAATATTGTTGAATGACAAGCTGTACTTATACTACTTACATGTATGCTGGAGTACACAGTAAGTACTTTTATTTGAGAGTTACTTGGAGGTATTGTGTTTAAATAAATTATATCTGATACAGTATCCACCTAAAATCTTGATGATATTCAATGACTTGAAATGGTCGACTTGATCCGGAAATATTGGAATTTAGTTAGTACATTATCGCCCTATCGATCATAATCATGATCATGATCATTATCGTGCTTCACGCACAATGGTCCACATGAAGGACTAAGTGCGGAAACCAAATCCTTAACATAGAACATAGATTATCGTGCTTTCGATCTAGTCACCATACTATATTTAGCTCTTTAGAAACACTCTATAACGCTAACGATTAATATTATTACACTCAGTAGACTACTTACCAAATACATTAGTCTGCCATTTAGCCGAAGTGAAGACGAGATACAATCCATACACTGATGCAATATGCAAGTAGAGGAACCAGAATATATTGAACCAAACATATTCGTGTTTCCGGGGACTGGCATGTTTCAGTACGGAGACGTCTTTAGCCAGCCCCAGGTCTGAGGTCTGTGTGTCCGACTCGAAGACTACTCCACTGGGGACTGGATCCACTTGAGGAGGCATGGTCTGAAACAAAAGAGCTTAATTTGACTTGTTCTGACCTAGTAAGCTCAGTAAATTCTTTGGAGTTATAAAGATCACTTAGGTTTTCCCAGATGTCTAACTAGACTACTGCTGGGAAAGAGTTTTTCCACCCATATTATTATTTAGTTTTCCTTTATTGAGAGAGTTCCAAAATAGTCCCATTTGCAGAGTCTGTTCCCTTCAATAAAAATCTCTGTAGACTTTTCTTCTGAACAAATCACTAAGAAAAACTAGACAATCTATAAACCAGCTAAGCTACACCCCACCACGATTTAATGCCTTGACTTAACGATACAAATTACATGGTCTTTGCCTTGGAAGATGAATTGCAAGGAAGTTCAAACTTGTTAAGTCTAATAATTGCACTTGTTAGAGCGCCAGATGCATTTGATTACCTCATTAAGAGTTTCGAATCAAGTTTTACTTAACTTTTCTTGGCAAGTACGTACAGGAATCGCAATAAAAGACAAGATTAAGGAAATTGAAAGATTTTTGTACGAAAGAAGACCGCTATGAAGCGTTTTCCAATGAAAATAGTGTGAAAATCTGTAAAATCATCTGGAAAGGATTTAACTTTGGACAAGTAGACAAACATTTTTAATTCAGATTCTTTCTGGAAAAATCCGAGAACGGATAAGAAATTCAACCGATGAAAACTGAAATAGTTATAATGCCTGTGTAAAACAAAAGAAATTGTATTTAGTCCGTCAGTCAGATAATAAAAAAAAAATAGTATTTTTTGCTGTATTATATTACTTAGATAACACGCATTAATGATGGGGAGTGGGGGCTCGCTCGCTACGTCACTTCTACCTACGTATAACATCTAGCAAGGCGTGACGTCGTAATCTTTAGCTTATTTAAAAAAATAAAAAATACGTGTCCAATATTTAGTAGAAAAAATGTTTTTAGTCATCATCCCTGTTATTATTACAGTGACTAAATGCTTTTCTAGGCTTACCGTTAAAAGCTCATTGGATTCTTCTAAATAAATTGTGAACTGATCCCGGTATGAATTTCGATTAAAAAATGGTTGATGCGTATGATATGCGTCGAGAAATCTAGTCATTATATTTAAAGTACACTATAATATGACAAAACAGAAGATATCACTTTAAAATTATCCTTTTTACTACACAATAACCACGTCTGTATCAAATCAACTAAAGAAATAAACCAAGAGCGACCTACCTCCTTCGTTGAAAAAAAAAACACTGGAATATATCTTATTGTAACCACTCTTGGAGACACACTGATTCCCTATTCATGTTGTCCTAGTATATATAGGATACAACTAAAGCTATTGGAATTTCAAATAATGCAAGTAAATCTACATAAAGTAAATAAACTAGGGCGTTAGTTTCGTAAGAGTTCATTGTATTATAAACACACGTTAATAGTTAATGTGTGTAAAGTTAATCGGTATTAAAATATTTGTTAATTAGTTCATTGGTTGTTTAGGGATCTAGGTGAATTTGTCACGTGTTTATTTGGGTAATCACGTTGAATCTATTTTCATAATATGTAGTTAGTAGGACAACTTCCGGAAAAACGTCGTCGTTTTCATGATTAAAAATTGTGATAGCTTAGGCGGTTAGGTACACGTATATACCTATACATAAATACCTTCATATTGTGCTACATAAATGTAGAAATATTTTAACGTGAAACCGACGCTGCTTAGTTACTGCTCTACACATACATAAGGATAGATAGAAATAATATCTATATTTGCATAAATGTGGTTTAAAAAAAATAAAAATCAAAAATCCATCAGGTTAAGCTACGCTTGCCGGGGTTGGTCCGTGGATGGGTATCTTTACATACCGAGACTCCTCCGTGCCTCGGAAAGCACGTTAAGCCGTTGGTCCGGGTTGAACGACATTGGTCAAGTCTGTTATTCGTCAAATCGGCAATTCGTCAAATTTGATATTGGTCAAAGCTGTAGTTCGTCAAATCGTCTTTTTGCCCAATTACGAAATTAGCCAAACACGCTATTGGTCAAGTCCATGTACAGTCGATGAAAACATGCGTTTTGAATTCACATAACTTGCTTGTAGAAACTTATATAAAAACTTTTTTACAAAAACAAAAACCGACTTCCAAAAAAAACACTACAAAGTGAAAAATAAGTTTAATTTTAATCGGTGTCTTTGGATCTGTATGTTAGTTTTTTGCCACCGACTTCCGAAATTAAACTTATTTTTCACTTTGTAGTGTTTTTTTTGGAAGTCGGTTTTTGTTTTTGTAAAAAAGTTTTTATTTTTCACTTTTTAGTGGTTCAGTTTGTAATTTATCTAAGTTACAATAACCCAATGTCAACTGCTCATCACGTTTTACAAAATGTTGCTTTTCCCGATGCAGGGACGTTAATTGTTGAGGAGTTCTCCTAGTAAGAACCAGGAGAAATGGAGCTCATGGTGAAGTCACCATTACCATTATTTTGACGAGCATAAACCATATTAAAGTAATCGAATCGCAACCTAACCTGTTATATACTTAGATATAATTGAGTATTTCCGATGGCCCTCTGTGGTCTTCATCATCAGTTCCAGTTCACCGAATGGTACTTTCCGAGAGCAAATGCACGAGTTACTATAAAAAATACCGAAATCGATATAGGTGTGCCCATAAAATTTGAGGGTTTCCCTCGATTTCCATGGGATCCCATCATCAGATCCTGACTTGATGATCATGGGACCACTTGGGACAAATACCCTTTCGAACAAAAAAAGAAAAATCCAAATCGGTCTAGCCATTTTCGAGTAATCGGGGAACATACATAAAAAAAAAAAAAAAAAAAAAAAAAGGTTCTGACGAATTGAGAACCTCCTCCTTTTGGAAGTCGGTTAAAAAGAAAAAGCCGCCTGCTGTATATGCGCCTATTTTAATATAAAAATATTTTACTGAGCAATGGCAAAAAAGGGTTTCTCAGGACATGTGGTGTTGTGAACGCCATCGTACCACCGACGCAGTCGAGGCTTGGCATCGGAGATTAGGGATTAAAGTAGAAGAAAAACACAACATGTTCATGCATCAGTACCTATTTAAAAAAAAAGAAGCGAAATATTATTTAAATAAAGTTAAAAGAGAAGATGAGAAGCAGAGGAAAACATCCGACATCATAAAATATGCCAAAATAGAAAAAATAATAGAAAAATTATTGAGTGGAAAATTAGATGCGTTTAAAGTGTTTAAAACAGTTGTGTTGGGTATGAATTCAATGTAAATAAATATGAATTGAATAAATGAGTTAATAAATAAATAGGTATCATGAGGTACCTACTTTCATTTTTACAGTGGATTGTACTTAAATTACTTGACCAATAGCGTGTTTGGCTAATTTCGTACAATTACGAAATTAGCCAAACACGCTATTGGTCAAAGCTGTACTTCGTCAAATCGTCTTTTTGTCCAATGACAAAAAGACGATTTGACGAACTACAGCTTTGACCAATATCAAATTTGACGAATTGCCGATTTGACGAATAACAGACTTGACCAATGTCGTTCAACCCGTTTAAAGTGATGTTACCTTACTTTATGAAGACGGTTCAGACCCGTTACCGTATTTGACACAAATATTAATAAACCGAAACATGAAAATATAATCCTAAATATAATCCTCTGTGTAAGTAAGCATGATATTCCGATATTTAATAACATTTCCCATACGATATTTAGGATATACTGTGGTCCGTTACAGTCCATATATCCTCGGGTCTTATTGCGTTTCAGACGTGGCGTCGTCGTCGGCGGAATCCATCGCGGCTAGTAATTTCCGCAGTCGACCAGGCGATACTACGGTTTGGTTTGCTGGCAACACCAAATTATTACGTGGTCAGATTATTAAATACGAACTCAGTACATTGTTACAACTGTAATAAACTGTTGGGTGTATCCTGAAAAATATGAAATTGCTAACGAATTTAGATTTTTGATCTTGTCGATGGCAACATTTCTGCAAACGGGCTGTTGTTGTTGATTTGGCTGAACCAACATTTGAAAACAAACAAACAGAAAAAATAAAACAAAACATTAAAAAAAAATAGGTGCAAGGTTTTTCGTCTAATGTTTCGCAAATATTTATGTACATGTGAGATCTATATTATGACAAAGAATCTGGGTTAATGCTATGTAAGTGCAGTTGGTAAGCCTTAAATCTAAATATATAAAACAAAGTCGGGTTTGTTCGAACACTTATAAGTTTATAACTCGAGAGCGGCTGGACCGATTTTCATGGTTTTTGATTTGTTGTATTTGTGTCCCGTCCCGAATACTACAAAAAATCGTAGAACACATATGGGGGTTAAATCGATAGGTATGGTACTCTACTATCAGCTCGCACTGTCTTGATACTTTAAAAGAAACACCCTGTATAATTCATCTGTACGTGTGTATGTCACCTAACTCCTCCTAAACGGCTGGACCGATTTAGATGAAATTTTGTGTGTATATTTCATTGCGGTCCTGGATGGTTCGAAAACCAATTGGACCCGGTAGCGCTGCAGTCGGGTTCTAGGATCGTTCAGACAGGACAACGTCTGTCGGGGCCACTAGTAAATAAATAAACAAATGGAAGCTGTCTGTCCTGTTCACTAGATTAGCTGACACAGTTGGTCTACCTAATACGAACTCTACCTTCTAATTCAAACCTCCACAGAAAACTAAGGATAGGTAGGCTCAGTAGAATGTTACGTAACTTCTTTCAAGAATGTTCGGCCATTCGAATAGATTTCTTTTTATGTTAAGACAATGAGATCGTAAATGAATCGGATTCTGATTACCATTGAAGTTGCTCGATTAGACTTGGAAGGGTGATCGTAAAACGTTTGGTAGTATCGGACTCGTAAAAACAATACCAAAATCTTGGTCGTAGAATCTATTTAGAAATAGAGCCTAGCTGAACTACCAATATAATCAAACTAGCTTCTGACCGCGACTTCGTCCGCGTGAAATTTCTTGTTCCCCCGACCCACCCCGTCGCATCACAACGCCTGCCCGCGCTATTACTTTGTTTTTGCTTAGAGTTCTTTCTGACTATTTAAACCTACTGTGATGTAGATGATGATGATGCCTTTCTCAAGAATTGGGCTATCAAATGAAAAAAGATTTTTTCAAATCTGATTGGTGTTGCAGAGAATAACACCTTCAAACATACAAACAAACTCTTCAGCTTTACTATTAGTATAGATATAATATTTTTCCCTCTAATGTCCTACTCAATTCTTTCTTTCTGCCTAGTTTTTTCAAATCAACGTATGATCCAAATAGGAAACTTCTTTTTCATTCCTCATACTCGGAAAGTAGTGTTTGTTTGATCCGAGTAGCGGGTCGAAGACGCTGCTCCCCACCCTTGGTCGGGAAAGACTCATAGTAATTGCTTCCCTCTCTAGGGCGGGAATGAATTTCAAAAATAGAATTAAATTTGGTTAGGTAGTCGGGCTGCGGTCTTGTGAGTGTACAAACAGCCAGTGAGAATAAAAAAAAATAACTAGTAAGCGGGACGGCCTGCGCCGGTGACGCAGTGTGTTCCATCTTTAAAATTTAAAAAAGAGTATAATTTGGCAGGATACTAACTCTGTAAGCTGTACCTACTTCGTTCAAATAACTAGGCACACATGTATTTTTATCAATAAATATTTTAGAAAAACTGCTATTTTTTACTTTCCTTATATTCGAAAAGTAGAGTGTTTAACACGGGTGAAAGTCACCAATTCCTACTCGGACTATAGCCGTCCTCGTTGCGCTCGGGCGTCTAAATACCTCGTATAGGAATTGATTCCCTTCAACCCTTGTATAAGAATCTACTATTCTTTTCTTTTTCTTTCAATGAAGCTTGCAGGCTAATCAAACATTTCACTTTACTTTTATAATTCTTACTACATCAGAGCTCATTAGGTTGAAATTACAAAAAAAGGGTGCCTATCTGAAACAAGAAAACGATCTAACATGATCGAGGGTCATGAAAGAGCCTCTAATGTCAATACTTACTTAAGTACTGTGGACACACCTTGGGTAGTCAGTCCCCAACATTGCTGATTTGGATTATCTTATTACAATACTATGAGTGCATGAGCACATGACGAGCAGAATACTGTGTTATAACAATGTTATTCACTTAGTGATATCGAAAGGCATCCAAAACTGAATTTCATGGATTCCCATCTCATTATAAAACCAACTAAAACTGATCTCCAGAGCATTTCCCAGTTAAAAAAACCGGCCAAGTGCGTGTCGTGCACAATGAAGGGTTCCATATTTAAAAACAATTTATCCCAAAAACAAACTTAAAATTGTAGTTGAAAAACATGTTCTCCCATACGTATACGTCACGGTCAATTCTCCAACTGCATCCCAATAGTACATTTTGATACAAGTGGAGAACGTTTTTTCCGTTCGAGGCGGAATTAACAACCGAGCCGTAGGCGAGGTTGTTTTTGAGCCGAGAACTGCAATAACAAATGTCCACGAGTATCAAACGACGTTTTTCAATACACTTTTGAAGAAATAAAATAAAATAACGAACAATATTTTTGTCATGAATTATTATGAAATTATGATTTAAATTTTCTTTTTTTTCCGCGCTTTGCTTTCGCCAGGTTGAAGGAGAAGCAAAGGTATAAAGCCGATAAACAGCCTTTATATGAAAAATAGAAAATTCAAATGTTTTTGAGTTTAGAACACAAATAAATGTTAATTTGTTCATAAACGTTTCTTTTATTGTAATTATCATAGTTGTTGATGATATTCAATTATATACTATATTCAAAAAAATATTAACGCCGTAAAGACGCATATCTCTTTGCCGAGATTAAAAAAAAAACATTCACCTACGAATAGAGAGCTGTGAATAGAGGCATTGAACCAATTTGGACTAAGTATAGGTATAAGTTATCTGTGACAATTTTTATTCCCGCGGGAAAATAAAAAATCACACGCGTGTGAAATACATTGCATTGTGAACCTAATCGTAGTGCGATATGAACCAGTTTTCGAGGAAGTGTATTGAAAATTTTTTTTTATGTGATAAAATTACAAATTACGGTTTTCGGACTTTTCCTTTACTTGTGCTGTGAGAACTTGCTTCTTGTTGCCAAATTTCATGATTCTAGGTCAACGGAAGTACCCTATTGATTTTGATTAACTTGCCAGTATCAAAATATGTCATATGTGTGTGTGGCCGTATTTTTTATTGCGTTGACTTGGAATCTGGATTTTTTTAGGGCAAGGGACTTACCAACGTATTCGATATTAATTTCAGCTTGAACGCGTGGAGGTATCCACGCGTTCCTGAGAAAAAGGATCTTGACAGACAGATAGATAGACAGACGGACAACGAAGTGATCGTAAAAGGGCTCCGTTTTTTCCTTTTGAGGTACGGAACCCTAAAAACACAAATGCATCAAAATGCACGCTTGAAAACCCATTACCAAAACCGTAAAAAAACGGTCACAGTAACAGTATCTGTCTAAAAGGCGAAGATTGCAGATGTATCGTCGCGCTCGAATACATCCGGATCTGTAGCGTAAACACATGTGAACGGAATGAATGGCGAATCTTCCGGTCGGGTAACTGGGGCGTGAAGCGGAGATTTTATTTTGAGGAGGCTGTGGAACGGAGACCAGCCTGATTTTTCCACCTCGACGGTAATTCCGTATCGTGTTCAGCCACTGACAGCTTTCAGCCGATACAGTTAAAAGATTTCATCTTTTTGCAGCTTATTTATTATTCGATTTACCGCGGGCATGTGCTTTAACTGGTTTACCGTTTATAAGGGGTTGAACGTTGTTGCTTTATTGTAATGGTGGATTATTCGTATTCGTAGGTTGCCTATTGAGTTTTAAGCTGTGTTAATGCGTTAATATGGTTGATAATTGGTCTTTGTGTGATCACTGTTATTGTAAACTATTTTTGGAATATGGTTTCAATAGTATTTTTAAACGGTTTTCTTTCATCTCTTAATACCAGTCTATGGAACACTGCTATCTCGCTCACCTTCTTCACAGAATGTATTTTTAGCACTTTCAAAAATATACTTTATTACTTATTATACATACAGATACTCACGCCTTCTTCCCATGGGCGTAGGCAGAACAGAACGCCACCTGCTTCGATGCTTTTGCGTCGTTTACGTTTATTCATCTGGTCATACACGCACGCTGGTTGCGAGTACTACGCACCTGACCTTTCTGAAGAAAATCACCCGTAAGGTCATAGATAGGTCCCTACCACGGAACAGTAAAAAGTCCCTACCTACCTATTGGCAAAATGAAATGATTTCGTGTCGTCTGAGATTCAATAATTATGAAGTACTTACATATGTATGATGTGAAATTACAAGTACATACCATGCTACGTTTCTGAAGTTCACTTTTGAGAACCCTATATGTATTTATACTGGGTCCACCTGACATTGTGCCTCTAATTGCTGGGTTACCTCTCACTCGAATCTCGACCCTAAACGTCAAAAAAATATATAAATAAAATAAATCAATCCATACTAATATACTAATATAATATTATAAATTCGAAAGTAACTCTGTCTGTCTGTCTGTCTGTTACCTTTTCACGCCTAAACCACTGAACGAATTTCTATAAAATTTTGCAAGGCTATAGATGGTATCCTGGGGACGGACATAGGCTACTTTTTATTTCAAAAATAATCCTACAGGGGGTGATATTGGGGATAAAAGTTTGTATGGGAAACTCAGTATTTCTTAAGTTAGGGATGTGAAAATTAAAATGTATGCTTTTGATAGGAAATAAAGAAATATGCGGTTCAGCGTTTTTGAAAAATCATCCCCCAAGGGGGTAAAATAGGCGTTGATGTTAAAATTTACAAAACTGCATGGATTTCGACAAAATTTGGCAAGGCTTTATATAGCATCCTGGGGAAAGGATATAGGATACTTTCAAAAACAATACTACAAGGGGGTGATATAGGGGATGAAAGTTTGTAAGGGAAACCCAGTATTTCTTAAGTTAGGGATAACAAATGTATGCTATTGGTAGGAAATTAAGAAATATGCGGTTCAGCGTTTTTGAAAAATCATCCCCTAAGGGCGTAAAATAAATACGAGTTGATTTTAAAATTTACAAAACTGAACAGATTTCGATAAAATTTGGCAAGGCTTTATATAGCATCCTGGGGAAGGACATAGGCTACTTTTTGTCTTAAAAAATAATCCAACAGGGGGTGATATAGGGGATGAAAGTTTGTATGGGAAACACAGAACCACTCAACGGATTTCGATAAAATTTGGCAAGGCTATAAATGATATCCTGGGGACGGACATAGGATACTTTTATTTAAAAAAATAATCTTACAGGGGTGATATAGGGTATGAAAGTTTGTATGGGAAACCCAGAACCACTGAACGGATTTCGATAAAATTTGGCAAGGCTATAGATGGTATCATGGGGAAGGACATAGGCTACTTTTTGTCTTAAAAAATAATCCTACAGGGGGTGATATAGGGGATGAAAGTTTGGATGGGAAACCCAGAACCACCAAATTTGCGGGTCAGCGTTTTTTAAAAATCATCCCCTAAGTGGGTAAAATAGGGGTTGATTTTAAAATTTACAAAACTGCACGGGTTTCGATAAAATTTGGCAAGGCTATAGATAGCATCCTGGGAAAGGACATGGGCTACTTTTTGTCTTAAAACATAATCCTACAAGGGGTGATAAAAGGTGTGAAAGTTTGTATGGGAAACCCAGCATTTTTTAAGCTAGGGATATGCCCTATGTTTTCCACATAAACGTTCCCATGGGATATTTTCCGACATCCACGCGGGCGAAGCCGCGGGCAAAAGCTAGTTTTAAATATAGCTGGCTTTCCAGTTGAAGTGACCGGTGGTGAGAGCGGCTGTGAACGTAATTTTGACTGGAATGGCCACCACCCGGCGATTACCAGTATTGTGGTTTAAATGGGTTCCGATCTTGAAAAACGATTCGCTTGTGCGGTCCTCAAATTGAAATCCACAGTGTTCGGTCATTTCTCATTTGATTGAATTTCACCAGTAGCAGTTAGAATTCTATTTTTTTGTTTAATAAAATTGGTCTATGCTAGATCCGACTGGTGTAAGTTTAAACAAATTGTAAAACTGTGACAACTAAAACTGTGGTATGGGTACACAGGGCGTAAATGTAAACAGTGGCAATCGTTTAAGGGGTCATTGTACTCATCATTATGAACAACTTTTACTGTTGGACCAAACTTGAAATCGCGAAAAAAAATCAGATGTTCATATGTTCACATAATTCGTCCGAATGTAGGGAACAGCTGATTTTTTCACAATTTCAGATTTCATCCCGTAGTAAAAGTTTTTCATAATCATGAGTACAACCCCCCACCTAAAAAGACCCCCCCTACCCCTTAAAAGATTGCCACTGTTTACACTTACACCCTGTATACACTATACAGTCTTAGAACAGAAATATGACATCAGTTTAACGGTCGCCTCCTCTTGATATCTTGAACATTGTCCGTAATCCAGATTGAAAATGGTCTTTGTCCGACAACAGTAATGTGTAGGTAATGCAAGCAGTTCCTTTAGAAAATTAAATTAAGTCTAGAATATTCATAGTGAGCGTTGTGTAAGCAGTGCTCACTGCTCCATTACTTATTGGTCGATAACAAAGGGCCACTTCGAGCACGGAATCAATTTGGAGCACAAGAGAGGTCGGCCATTGCGCATACTTCCTCAACTATTAACTGGGCTGGAGAACCACTTCTTTTGAGCATGTCTGATAAATTCACGTTAATTAATTTGTTGGGTTCATGTACTTTCGAAGTTAGAGGTAAATAAATGTACATACTTGCCCACACAGAATAGAGGTAGGTACCTACAAGGTGTAATGTAATTTAAATAACGCACAACCTCTTAAGAGGTCATAAATGAACAGCTGATTTATAGTACAAGTTGTTACATAATGATGAGTACAAAGACCCCTTAAGAGGGCTGTCACATTTTATCACGTCTCTCGCTCACACGGGAACAAATTTTTAAGATTGTTAAATGAAAAGATGCTTTTTTGAAAAATGTAAGTAATCAATTAGTAAACTAGTACTTAAATACTATTAAATTAATAACCGAACTTTGCCGAAGTAAATGTGACTGGTCCAATAATAATTTAGGTGGGAATATAAATCAATTTCTATTGGTCACATTTTATTCGCAATATTTCGGTTTTTCCGAAGATAAACGATGGAACCTTTGAACGTTGTCGTACTGCCGGTCGATTCTGTAAAAATCTCACCGTGAAAACTTAGGTGAAGTGAGTTTGTTTTTGCTAGGAATTGACACTATTGACAGCTCACTCCACGCTCACTTCACCTAAGTTTTCACGGTGAGATGGTTACAGAATCACACTGCTGTACTTACGTACGTATGTACAGTACGACAAACACGTATTTATAGTGGTACGTACTACGTACCACTATAAATATCTACATGTTTGTCATCATTCTAAATAAGCACTTTGAATGCAGAACCTTCTTACATAGACAAGGAATCTTTTGAAGTGAGTTTTACCGATAGTTTTGTAAACTAAATCGCACTCATCTTTTGAAGGAACGTGACAACAATGGTTCAATCTGGATCAAAACCCTTTCAATGCATCTCAATGCTTTTGCATCACATGTGGAAAATAAATACACGAATAGGATTTTGATGTATTCGTTGATCAAACATCTTGTAGATATGAACGGGACTTATTATCTACAAATTTATAGGTAGGTATGTTTAATGTAGTTACTTATGCTATTAATTTGCGTCTCATTTGCATCCATGAATTCACAGACTTACATATTTGAAACTTATCGAACTTCAGTACCGTACTCTTCGATGTTATTCACATTGGTTTTATTTAATTCCAAAACTTATTTAACACTTTGAGGGAACCTAAATGCCCATATGCTAACGCTAATACTTTTACTGTGTCTCGTTCAGGGCCTTATCACACCTCCGCCGCGAAACCGCGAAACCGCATGATGTTCCACACATCAACAACATCATGCGAGTCAGCTGAATAGAACTAATGCGGTTTCCTTGCTATGGTTTCACGGCGGAGGTGTGCTAAGACCCTAGTGTCCTATTTTTGTAAAACCGCATCAATGATAGAGAAGATTATCTGTAGGTACCTATGTAACTACCTATGTTCCAAGTTCGATTCCTAAAGCAGAACAAGTAGGCAGGTATCTTTTTGGTTTTATCAAGGGAACAGGCCCGGTAAATAGCCTTGTACAGGCTTGCCCCAATTAATAGGAACTGAACAACGGTTTAGGGTGTACATATACATACCAATGTAGGCACAGCAGGTGTGCCGTGTACCTTTCTACCCCTGTCTCCTTTGGGAAATACAGGCGTGATGATACAAATACAATACATGAGAAATGTAACTCGGTTTTGTCTGAAAATAAAGTAATGTTTTTGGTAATTTATTTGGTAAAACGAGTGTCTAGAAAAGTTATGACTTAATTAACATAAAAATTGAGCGCTACGTGGGTATTTAGGCTTATTTATTGTGGATCGAAATATAAAATTTATACTTGTAAATTGGTGAAATAAGTTTTCTGGGTTGTGTACATGAATAACAATGGATGGACTTTGTGAAAGATGATATGGCTAGCCATAATAGGTCCCCTTTCTAGCTAGCAAGGGGGTGACTACCGAGATGATGACTACTAAAGAAGTATGGATGAAAAGGAAATGTTGCGCCGACCCCAAATAAATTGTGATAAAGGCAGGTGAATGATGATATTACATAATTGTAAATGTTAGTGCCTGTGAATTTACATCTTGTCTAGGTGTCGCTCGCAGTAACTTTATTGAGGCCAGGCGCAACTTTGAAACTATTGTTACAGTCCGGCCGACGAGTAACTGTCAGTTGGACAATTTCTAGTAGTAATAAAGATCAAATTCGCAAAACACATAGGTACAGTGGGCTGCATCAATTGGGTACCCCAGTTGTATTAAAAGTAACTTTGCTACAACTTTGCAATTCAAACAATACATCCTTAAGAATAATACAAAAAGTGTTTCTAGTGCCCGGACGAGATTCGAACCATCGACTTCGACTCATTGGTTATACAATGATTACCGCTATCTCTTATCAACTAAGCCAGTTAGGTACAGATAGCGCGCGAGTTGAATGCAGAGCTTAGGAATGCGGTAGTGCTGTGACCTAATTATAATTATTGATGACCACAATGAGTAATGAATGTCGATAAATTTAAACAATGTTATAAGTTTAATTTTATTTTTTACACTAGGTTAACATGATGAAAAAAAAACAATATCATAATTATCACATGTTTTTAATAATCATTTCACAAAACGGCATAAAAAAAATTTCATCAGATTCAGAAATGGCAGATATGGTTGAATCGGTGTCACTATCCTCGCCGTCGCTGACCTCAATGACGAATCGATCTATGGTATCTTCAATTAATCCATCTCTTTGCCATTTATATCCCATGTCTTTTAACAATTTCTTAAACTGGTCACTCCCCATGGAAACTGGATTTTTTCTCGAATAGCTGCGAGGAGTTTAATGCAGGTCGGAACAATTTTTTCAGTTATATAAAATTCTTCAATGGTTCTGTGTATAACACTTCGATGAAAATCATCGACATTTATTTTAAATTTTTCTTTTTAATACATGGCCTTTTCTTTTTAGAAGGAGAACAAAGAGGCCCTTTCTTAGACACATTTTGAATTGCAGCCAATGTTCTTTTGGAAAGTCCGGTATAACGGCTTGCTCGGTCGAAAGCATTATTCAAATTAAATGTCAAATTTTTGTTCTGCCTTTCTTCAACACACATGTCTAAAACATTTTTCGCCATTTCTCGTGCTTGGCGATGAATAAAAGCTCGTTTTTTTGTAACGAAACTTGATGGACTCGGATCAGTCATTATTAAAATAAAAAAAATAACACGGGAACTTCAGTATTAACACAATAACACGGCAAACGTACGATAGTTGACAAGGATGGCACAGCACTACACTGCAGGCGCGTGAGGTGGGGCGTGCGGATAGCGGGGGGAGATGCTCCCGCTCTTTACCTCAGACCCCGACTGCATTCAACTCGCGCGCTATCTGTAGTTAATATCTCAACGAATTATCAATCTACTTGGCGTTATAACTCCGTTTCTGTCTATGAAATCGCAGGGCATGAATAGTTTGTTATTAGAGGGTAGTTATGCAAACATTTTACTAATCTATAATGAAGCAAAACTAGACTCATCAGACGGTGACTTCATAATTTGTCTAGGAACCCATTTGTCCCAGTTGGCAAAATATGTCTAAATAGTAGTAATAGTAAATTATCAAATCAAATTATTGTAAAATATAAATCTTTGTAGTTTTGTTACATAATATCAATAAAAAATAGTATTAAATGATTATTAAAGTATTTTATTTTTCTTGATTTTTAAATTCTTTAGAAATATTACTAAAATAAAAAAAATAAAAAAATACAAAAAAAAAAACTTACTTAAAATAGAAAAATACTTTATATTAAAAAAAAAATATAATGCATGACAAAAAACAATTCGTGCTTAAAATTTGAACCTGCAACCTTATGCACGGCAAGCGGTCTTGAAACCTCTGGTCTATTTAGACGTTGGATAACTCTTCGTAAATGTCAACCCTATTATTGCTTGTACGCAATATTAGAAGTATTAAAGTTTTATTGAAAATGACAATAATAAAAACAGACTTAGTAAAAATAAATACTAATATAAACTTATTTATTCACAAAAACAATACATTGATTATAATAAAATGTTTTTGCAAAATACAAAAACCAACTTCGGACTATCGCGGATTTGAAACCACATGTCTTTTGAGGGGTACCCAATTGATGCAGCCGACTGTACACACAGCCACAGCATTAGCTGACCCACCTTGCATTGGTTGAGATTTTTTAGAATACGAATCGATAGTTCTTTTATATTTTATTTAAATAGGTACCTTTATTAAATAAAATATAAAAGAATTATAAAATTCTATCGATTCGTATCTATTATGCAAATTAATTATTTTTCTCCTGTTTAATATTTTTACTATTTTGAACATTATTTGGAGGGAAATTATAAACACGGGGCTGTATCTTCTACAGTAAAATAAATAAATGTAACGGACAGTTAACCATAACATAACAAAAAGTACTAGGCTTTCATGAATTAACGATAATATTTGAATTTGTTTTTTGTTTAGATAGGATTTGGATGAAAGCACACACATAGTTTATGACATGGATTAACACATAGGGTACTTTTTAACCCGGTAGTACGTTTCCGTGGGTTAATTTCCGACTTTCCACGAGGGCGGAGCCGCTGGCAAAAGCAAGTAACAAAATATTATAATATGCAAATAGATAGGTAGGTAGGTACATATCTGGAACGTTGTGATAGATGAAATAGCTTTCGTGTCTTGTTTGAGTTCTAGCCTTTAGCTAACCAGTGTAGTCGTGGCCTTAAATCCGACACGTCGCTGCCATACATGGCACGGAGCCAAACTTGTGTACCGTCAGTTGGCATCACGTAGTTTTGATGAATATTTTTCCTTAATTAAAGTTTTATTTATAAGTAATATTTGTTCTTTTTTTTTAGAACTCTGTACATCTCACTGTGATAACTTAGGTGAAGTGAGCGTGAAGTGAGCCGTCATATTCCACTTGATGCTAGGGGTTGACACTATTGACAGATCACTTCACTTATGTTTTCACGGTGAGATCTTCACAGAATAGTACTAATGATTTGACTACTTAGTTGGCTATGTAGCTAAAAGCATAACTATGTAGGTACAATGCGATAAAGCATGGTTGTTGGGGCGTAACTCCCAACAGTGAAATTGTTATGTACTTGTTATGTTATGTTATGTTGAATGTTATGTAAATGAGTAGACGAATGTTTCCCTTGATGGATTTATTGCTACTGAATATAATTACAAAAGTAGTACACTTAAATAATATGTTAGAGATGCACAGGTAAGCATTATTGGTGTGCATAACTGAGTATGACGTACAAACTACCACACAGGTCAATGTACAGCGTAGCTCGTACATATTGCCCACTCACAAAAGATAACTGTAAATAATGGAATTGAAAATGTTATGTTAAGTATATAATAAAATGTTAAAAAAGAGATAAAATGTAAAAGAAAATAATCTAATCCTATCCTTATACAATTAAATCACAACGCGCAATAGGCGACGTTGCTTTGTTGAGTGTACGTGCACTCGATAAGTGCACTGCGCTGCTGTCGTCTGTGACGTCAAATACAGCTGCGTTGTCCACGATGTTTGCAGTCGACCTCCTTCTAGGCGCTTCGAGTGATAGTTCGCTATCACTCGAAGCGCAAATCACAAGCGCAAATCGAAGCGAAATCACAAGTTCGATGGACAGTTTTTGAGAATCCAGTTCCTTCTTGAGGTTGTTCGTAAGCTTCTCAAAATTTAGCAGCAGTTTGCAGTATTCTGCTTCGACACGGAAGTCTGATTTCATAATTACAGTGCCAGGTGTTTCTCGTTGGCCTTGAACAGGTCAATGTCATGTTGATATTGTTTTGCGACTTCATCATTACTTCGAACAGGGAGCGCGCGATGGAACTGACACCGTTGATAAGCCCACGTTAGCTTCTCGTATTCACTCGGCCTTGCGGATTCAGCAACATATGGTTGTAGTGTCCTATTTCATCGGTCGAGTGCTGTAGTTGTATTAAAATTACGTTACATTGTGTTTTCTGTTTTATTTTCTCGCAGATGTTTTCTAGATGATTGGTGAATTTTCTGGATACTGCTATACCGTGCCAGTAGGGCTTGACGTCATAGGACACGATAATCTTCCACTCGCCGCGTAGTAGTTGCATATTGGTCACTTTATAGACCTTGTTGAAGCTCGTCAATTTTTGTTGTGTTAGCGGCTGTGACAGGATTTAGCAAATATAGCAGTGCCATGACCAGTCCAATGAAGTTTATTTTTCTGTTTGCTGTTTTGCATCGTCGTGAACTTTGCGACTTGCTGTTTGTCTGTAGGTATGACTCATTTTCATTTGTGTTTGACGTATTTTGCTGTTCGGCAGTTTCGTCACAGTTGATAGGTAAGACGGATAGTTTTATAATAGGCCTTTTCATATGCCCATTTCTTGTTTTCAGGCTAACGACCCGCACATATCCATCGTTCCCAGGGTGAAGCTCTGTTATTCTCCCCATGAGCCATTTTCCGGCTGGTGTATGATCATCATGAATAACCACCAGATCGCCTATCTTCAAATTTTTCTGTGGTTCCTGCCACTTTGATCTGGCTGATAGTTGGCACAAGTATTCGTTCCTCCATCTCTTCCAGATTTCTACGAAGATCTTTCTTGTTAGTTCCCATCTTGTTCTTGCATCTTCCTTTGTTTCGATGACTGTCAGCCCCGGTCTACCCGATAAAAAGTGTGCTGGCGTCAGACAGTCTAGATCGTCTGTATTTTCGCTTAGTGGACACAGAGGTCTGGAATTCAAACAGGCCTCCAGTTTTGTTAGGATTGTGGTAAACTCCTCAAATGTTAATTTTTGTTCTCCTACTACTCGTTTCAAGTGGTGTTTTAGGCTTCTGACTGCTCGTTCCCACAATCCTCCCGCTGATGGCCAAGCGGGGGCATTAAAATGCCACTCAATCTTTATCTCCGCGATTTCCTTTTGTAGTTGGTCGCTTTTGTATGTATGTTCGATTTCCTCGTATTGCTCCACGAGTTGGCGGTTTGCGCCGACAAAATTTGTCCCGTTGTCACTGTATAAGTGACGAGGCGCGCCTCTTCTTGCTGCCATTCTGTTGAGGGCTGCCAAAAATGCTGAACTGGTGAGATCTGATACCAGTTCAATATGTACAGCTTTGGTCACCATGCATATAAAGACTGCTATGTAGCCCTTCGTTGTTCTTGCTCCTCTGCCTTTGTTCATTTTGACGTCCACAAATCCAGTGTAATCCACCCCTGTATGGTAAAAAGGCGGCGCTTGATTTACTCTTGCGCTCGGTAGGTTCCCCATCAGTTGGTGTCCTTTTGTTGGGTTGTTCTTGCGGCACGTTACGCATTTTCTGACTTGCATTTTCGTGACTCGCACGCCACCGATGATCCAGTATTTTTGGCGTAGGTGCGACAAGGTGAGTCGCGGTCCTCCGTGAAACGTCATTTGGTGAGCTTGGTCGATGAGCAAATGTGTTAGGTGGCTGTCGTGAGGGATGATCATCGGATGCTTCATGTCTTCAGTTAACGTGGCATTGTTCAATCTTCCCCCGACTCTTAGCAAGCCTTCTTTATCAATGTAAGGATTTAGAGGCAGTAGCTTGCTACTTGATGTCACTCTGCCGTGTTTATGTAAATGACTCATGTCAGTTTCAAATACCTTTTGTTGTGTTTGTTTTACTATTGCCTTAGTTGCACTGTTCAATTCTTGCAAAGTAAGGTAACTCGGTAATTGGCGATGTTTCGAGTCCAATGTTCGACCTGCTAAGTTCAATGCTCTGTGTATCCATGCGACTATTCGAATGACATGATTAATAGAGCTATGTTTTTGTAGTAATTGTTCGATTATGTTGATGGTTTCTGTGTTGGTTTGGACAGCATTGACTTGTTTCATTGCCGTTGATTTCACCTCTTGGTCTGACGTATAGACCCGTTTGACCGAGGTCCTTATTTCAGACGATGATAGCCAAATAGGACCTTGCCACCACAGTTTGTTTTCCTTCAATTGACCGGCGTACTGGCCTCGGCTTGCGGCGTCAGCGGGATTTTCATTTGACTTGACGTAATCCCAACACGAACGCGGTATTATATTGTTGATTGTTTTGACTCGATTCTCTACATATGTCTTCCATCGTGATGGGTCACCTTGTATCCAACCCAGGACCACCATAGAATCAGTCCAGCCATAGACTCGAATATCACGTTGATGTAAGGATTCCTTAACCTTCTGCATTAATTTGCATAGTAGGTGCGCTCCATTTAATTCCAGTTTAGGCAACGTTGTTGTTTTTCTGTGTGGCACAATTTTAGACTTTGCAGCGACAAGTGTGACGTCTGTCGATGTGTGAACTCGTGCGTAAATAACACATGCATAGGCATCCAGGGAGGCGTCACTGAAGCCATGTAGTTCTATAGCTTGTCTTCCGTCACATCTGAGCCATCTTGGTATTTCACACAAGTTTATCGCCCTTATGTCCGCTTGTATTTTGCACCATTCTTTGTGTATGTTGTCGGGAACTTTGTCGTCCCATTGCAATTTGACCTCCCACACTTTTTGAAACAATAACTTCAGTTTTGTTGATAGGGGAGCCAGCCAGCCAAGTGGGTCAAATAATTTTGATATTTCAGCTAATAAGCTGCGTTTTGTATTTTTCTTGTTTGCGTCGTTTGAAATCGAACAATGGAATGTAAATTTGTCCTCTGTCGAATTCCAGCATAGGCCCAATGTTTTTGATGTGTGATCTGGTTTAAAGTTGAAGACACTGTTTTCATTGTTATGTTGAGTTGTTGTATTTGCTAAGAGTGCCGGTTCATTTGATGACCATTTTCTAAGGTTGAACCCTCCACTTTTGAGTAATTGTTTTAGGTCCGAAATTAGCTTCTGTCCTTGTTCAATGGTATGCGATCCGTGAACGAGGTCGTCGACGTAGAATGACTCCTCCACTACCTTTGAAGCTTCCGGAAAATTTTGACGCTCATCCTCCGCCAGTTTTCGTAGTGTCATTATGGCCAGGAACGGCGCCGCTTTGGTGCCATAAGTTACTGTAGCGAGCTGATATGAAAGTAGAGGTTGTTCGGGTGATTCTCGCCAGACAATCTGTTGTAGGCTTTGGTCACAGTGGGCCACTAAAATTTGCCTGTACATCTTTTCAATATCAGCTGTGTAAGCATACTTGTATTGCCTCCACTGTAATAATGTTGTTTGTAAATCTTGTTGTAGGTTTGGGCCCTTGTACATGAGATCGTTTAAGCTCCAACCGGTAGTTGTTTTTGCGGATGCATTAAACACAACCCTGTACTTCGTTGTTGTTGACTCAGCGCGTTCGACGCCGTGGTGCGGCAAATAGCAGTCGAGTGTCTTGTTACATGTTGATTGTTGCATATGACCTAAGTCAATGTACTCTGCTATAAATTCTTTATAGGCTTTTGCTAAGTGTTGTTGTTTTCCCAATCTTCGTTCTAAAGTTTTAAATTGGGCTATGGCCATCTGTTTGGAAGAACCCAGCTTGCATTCCCAGTCGGTTATCATTGGAAGTCTCACTTCGTATCTTCCATTTTCCAAACGTTGTGTGGTGGTAGTGTAGTACTCAACGCATGTCTGATCTTCTCCTGAGAAATCGTCTCGTTCCGTGATATCTTCGGAATCCCAAAACTGTTGCATATCCTCCAGATTATTCAATACCACGTTGCAATGTAATTTTGTAGTTTTGACGTTTCCGCATAGGAGCCAGCCTAAGTATGTTTGTTGTGCGATGGGCCGTGTGACGTCATCGCCTTTGATTATTCCCCCTAGCATGATCTGGGAGTAAATGTCTGCTCCAAATAGAAGATCTACTGGTCGGCTGCTGTTGAATTCTGGATCTGCCAAGTTTATATTTTGTATTTGAGGCCATGATGGTTTTGTAAATGTTTTGTTTGGTAGATTCTTGATTAAATTTTTCATGATGTATACTGGTTTTCTGAACGTGAAGTCGCTGAAGACAGAGCTGCATGAAATTGTTATCATGCCCTTGCAATTGCTCTCCTTTTCTCCAACTCCAAAGACAACTCCTTTACATTTCTGGCGTCTGATCCCAAGAAGTTGAGCTGCTCGTTCTGTTATCAGTGATATCTGAGACCCTTGATCTATAAGAGCTCGCATGTTGTACTGAGTTCCATCTGCTCCCTCTACCTTGACAATGGCGGTCGCTAATAGGATCTCCGAATCTTCTTCATCTTTTTGAGAGACATGAGATGATGAATTTGTTTGGTTTTGTTCGTTGTTTTTTGTTAAAGTCTCGTGCAATAACGTATTGTGCTTATCTTTGCACTTGCGACATCGGTGGTTTGACGTACATTTTTTGCCATTATGACTGTACAGGCAATTAATGCAGACTTGCAATTTGTTTATTGTGTTAAGTTTTTCGTCGTTCGACATTTCTAAAAACTTTGCACAAAAATAGAGGCCATGCTCGTCGTTGCAGAGTGGACAAGTAAACGTTGACGCATGGAACGATTTCGTAACCTTGTTGTTACTAGCCGCTTGATTCTTGTTGTTATGATAGCTGTGTTTCTTGTTATGGGATGCTTCTTGATTCTGATTTGTTGCAGAACTTGTCTTCTGATAGTTGTCTTGTTTACGCTGCGACGATTCCATTGAAGTAAACTTCGCCTCTAGGTAGTCTAAGAAATCCTTTAATACAGGTAATTCTCTTGAGTTCTTCAGTGATTCAATGTAATCTGAGTAAGTCTGAGCGTCCAGTTTTTGTGCCAAAATATGCACTATTAGCGGATCCCAGGTTCTGACATCCACTTCTAAATTCTTGATTGCGTGCAAACATTCTATTGTAACGTCATGTATTTTCTTGATTGGTGCTAATGACTGTTGTTGCATAGTAGGCAGATTGAAGAGCATGTTGATATGCGATGTGAATATAAGTTTTTTGTTGTTGTAGCGATTATTGAGAATGTCCCAACACACTAGATAGTTGTCCGAGCTTATTTGTAAGTGCTGTATCAACCTTTCAGCTTCTCCTTGGACCTTGCTTTTCAAAAATTGCATCTTCTGTGCATTCGATAAGGATGTATTGTTATGGATGGCTTCCGTGAAAAGGTCTTTGAACGGTATCCACTGATTAAACTTTCCGTGGAATACAGGTATCTCCAGCTTTGGTGTTGTTTTTTCTCGATATGCTCCGGACCACATCTTGCTGTTTAATGCCTTCTTCAGATCGATATATTGGTTTTCGTATCTTGTATAGCGCTCTTCATATACTGCGTTTTTGTCCCCGTCGAGTTCGCACTCGATTTCCCAATGGAGACTGTCAATAGCAGTCCAACGTGCTTGTAATGTTTGCAACGAATCCTGGAATTCCCATTTTTCTGTGATAAACTCCACTTGAATGTTGGCGACAGCTCTCATGAAGGCCTTGAAGTTTGCCGATTGTTTGCGTAAGAGATCGTCCAGTTTGCTGTAGGACCCCGTGTCCCTCTTGGTAGGGCTTCGTTGTTGCTGAGGAGGCGATTGATCCCTGTTGTTGCTCTCATGTGTCATTGTGTTCCTGGTTTCTTCTTCCTCCTCGCTGTTTTGTTGATCTTGTAATTTCTTGCTCGATGTACTTGCTTGTTCTTGTTCAGAGGTACTTTCGAACGGTGTTGTTGGTTGCACCGCCGGTCCCCCTATGGACCGTTTGTGCGTCGACAGTTGCTGAATTTGTTGGAGAACTAACTCCTTGACTTCTTTATAACACTTCAATGTTGTGTTACATAAATCACTTGTAAAGTAAGGATGATCCGCACTTACTTCTGTAGACAGACGATCGTGGTTGAACTGGAATTCACTCCATAAGTTTTCCAGCATTTGTATACGCCGTTTGAAGTAGTCCAAGTTCTTCCTGTCCCAGCCATCCTTCTTGATGTTGATGCCGACTTTCTTGATGTTTTCGTAAAGTTCGCACTGATTCTCGTAAGTATTTGCTGATGACGTCATGTTGCCAAACTTTCCGATGAATTGACGAACTCTTGTTTTGAGAAGTAGGCTGTTGCTCCACACTCCTGGTTCTTGGTATTGTGCAAACTTGCTCTTCCACGATATGCGCCTTCTCAATTGGTTACTGGGGCGACTCGCTTGTGAGAGACCAGTCCAACCGATTCGCGACCGTAAAAGATGTTTAATCACACAACACTAAATTGCTCGAAGGACCAAATGTTGGGGCGTAACTCCCAACAGTGAAATTGTTATGTACTTGTTATGTTATGTTATGTTGAATGTTATGTAAATGAGTAGACGAATGTTTCCCTTGATGGATTTATTGCTACTGAATATAATTACAAAAGTAGTACACTTAAATAATATGTTAGAGATGCACAGGTAAGCATTATTGGTGTGCATAACTGAGTATGACGTACAAACTACCACACAGGTCAATGTACAGCGTAGCTCGTACAATGGTTTTTTTTTCAACTTTCAATGAACTGCATCAAAACCAATTTGTTGCATTCTGGCATCGTGAAGAAGACGGATGAAAAAAGATTGCATGCAGCAGATATGAGAATGTTGAGATGGATGTGTGGAGTGACGAAAATGGAAAAAGTAAGAAAGAAGTAGATATTATTAGGGAAAAAAAAAATTCAAATGTTATCGTTAATTCATGAAACCTAGTACTTTTTGTTAGGTTTACTGCTCAGAAATTTTGCATAACGTGTCGTGTCTCGAACTGATATACTGTCTTGAATTCATGCAATCCTATTTTTTTTATGCCTTTGTAACACCGTCTGAAACATTATGGAATGCAAATAAAGATATGAATATGAAAGTTTGAGGCCCGTAGCACACCTCCACCGCGAAACCATAGCAAACCGCAGTAGTTCAATTCAACTGACTCGCATGATGAAAGGAAATCGTTTGGGTTGGTATTGCTTGTGATGAGGAGAAGGGAAACGCACGTGATTAAAAGAGTGATGAATATAAATGTTGATGGATGGAGAAAGAGAGGAAGGCCAAAAAAAGATGGATGGATTGTGAGGAATGATATGAAAGAGAAGGGAGTGAATGAAAGAGTGACTTTTGACAGGGGAGATTGGAAGTAAGAATACCTAGTGTTGCGCCGACCCTTAGTAACATGGGACAAGGGCAGGAAGATGATGAATTGTTGAAAACCCTACAGCTAAAGCAAGATGATGAAGATCGGAAACTGAGTTCAGTTTATTCAGCATATTGAAGTCCACTTCTAGCCTATAGTCACTTCCAATTCGAACCACAACACCATGCCGATTGCTTTCCACATTTACTGTTGCTTTGCTCCTGTAACTCGAAATAAAATTAAAATCAAAGGACATTAGACCGCAAAAGCATTGTCGAGACGAACTGTACAGGTCATGTCGATTGGCCATCAGCCTCGCCAGATCGCAAAAGCTATGACGAGATGAAGTGTACAGGTTAATATCGATTGGCCTCGCTAGTAGAAAACAGTACAGTTTAGAAATCGAGAGAGAAGCTTTTCCCAGCTTTTGATTTACAGGCTAATTTATTTTCCTAAAGGAAATTAGGTAAGGAAACAGAGGCAGCATTTACCGAGCGGCCCACACTGCAAAAGACCGCATAGCTTGGAGACGCGTCTTATGTGGTCGTGACCTCAGCATTGAGGGAACGACGAAAAAGAACGAAACAAATGCTTGTGATAATCCGTATGCACAAAACCATTACGTTAAGTGTGTTGGCATGTTTATTTACTGCTAAGAGGACTAAAAACCGTAATTGTGGGAAGCACTTTAAAGTTTCAAACAATCAGATTATCAGCTTTGTGCCGCTACTTGCTAATGATGTGGTCCCATTCGACTGTTACGCTTAACGATAGAAGGTACCGAATAGTCTCTACGCTGATTAAGTTTACAAAGTAATGTTCAGGACACCATTAAGGTGTCCTGAACATTACTTTAAAAAGTGTGCTAATTTCTTTTAGGTATCTTTATTTATATTCTATACTTTACTTTATCAAAGAACATAACACACAATGTGTATTTATTAGTCTGTTCTAAAGTAACTCATAAAATTGTAAACATACCCTGTTGAGGTTCAATCACTCACTAAAGTTACACATTCATCTGTATTTCCACATAAATATAAACCAACTTTTTTGCCAACAGGGTTTTTGCCAACTTTTTGCCACAAATGATTCAAGTAATCAAATCAAAGCACTTAATTTGGAAGTGGCAGGACAAATTGGCATCCACCGGTACGTTTTCTGATCCATTTGTTAACATTTTCATCAGCTAATTTAGGAATATACTCTAAGTAAATGTCTTTATAATTAACTAGCTTTTCCCGTGGCTTCGCCCGCGTGGAGGTCGGAAATTATCCTATGGGAACGTACTACCAGGATAAATAGTATCGTATCTCGTAACCCAGGTCATGTTAAAAAATGTTATAAATGTTAAAAATGTTATAAATTTCATCCAAATCAGTTCAGCCTTTTTAGAGTGAAAACGTAACAAACGAGCAAGCTCACTTTGGCATATATAACACTAGCTGCACCCCGCGGTCTCACCCGGTTAGACGGGATAAAAAGTAGCCTATGTGTTAATCCAGGATATAAGCTATTTACATACCAAATTTCATCCAAATAGGTCCAGCAGTTTGAGCGTGAAGAAGTAACAAACACACACACTCACGAACTTTCGCCTTTATAATATTAGTGTGATTAGTTAGGATTAGGATTTTAGGTTTAATACAATTACTCAAATGCCAAGGTATTGATGATGATTGCTGTGTGTGACATACATTTCTCGAGAGCGTTGCTGCACTATTAGTATCTTGAAGCTCCAATGGACGACGATTTAACCTTCGTGACCATAAATACCCGACAGGGGTACGGGTAGACAGGCATTCGAAAACCTGACAACCGGTCTTATTTTGGGATGTATCGGTATTTCTCGATAATGGGTTGCTATAGATGACAAAAGTTCCATATAGACTGGAATCCTATCCTATAGCAGCGAGAGAAAGGTGAAGGGAAAGAAAATACATCATCATTGTTACACCAGCGATTTCTTAATCATAGCATAATCAGCCTATAATGTTCCCACTGCTGGGAATCAGGCCTCCTCTCTATGAGAGGGAGTGGGCTCAGTGCGGGTTGGTGGATGTCACATGTCTTCGAATTTTTGGTTCTAGGCGATGCCGGTTTACTCACGATGATTTTCTTCACCATTTTGAGAGCAGTGGTGATGAAAACACAATGTGTCTGCCTGGGTTCGCTCTAAAGCTCTAAAACTCACGACCTCGTAAGTCGGGCTCGATACCACTGAGCCACCACTGCTGTATTCCTCTCCATTTCTTTCTTCTTTATGGATAGCGGTAACAATTTGTATTTTTAACTTAACTATTTATGTAAACAATGGTTCCCAACTAGGCGGCGCCTGCATCTTTGGGGTCGGAGTTGCGTAAGCATAAATTAAAACACATAATATTTGGTATTGATAAAATTAAGTAGGTATTAGATGAAGTATATAAATATTATATAAAATAACGTAAGAATAATCATCATGAGGTTAAAGAACTTTTAGTCCACCTTGTTCATTCATCAGCTCATTAGAAAACATTAGCTGATTAAAAAACAAAAAAAAAATTAAGTACAATTAAAATGCAAATTATTTCGCAATAAACATTATGATTACAGCGAACGAGATGAAGATAAATGAGAAGCTGATTGCGACCAGCGACCAAGCGATTTTGATACAAAAGCCTTTTTAAATCCCTCTAGTGGCGTGCCGCCCTCTTAATCCTCCCGCTGAAGGATTCCGTAGATTGGCCGCATAACTTTTTCAAAACAAATTTACATATTTCCCGGAAAGCTGTGATTGATCGTGTCAACGTATTTGAGGATTGTCTTCAGATGTAATAATGTAAGGTTATCTATGTGTAGTGAATTGTTTGAGCAGCGCTATAAATAAATAAATAAAATAAATTAACCTTTATATCGGACAAGTTACATCCATCCATAGTGGCTTAATATTATTACTTGGCAACAAGATTATTCTGAGAGATACATCTCTTAATAATGCTATACATTATCGAAGAGTCGTATCTCCCAGCTATGATTTTCAGGATGTAGCTTTACGTAAAGAAAATTGGCTTTAAGAACATCGCCTTCAGCGATGTATTGTAGGTACCTAGACGCGAATTATATACTCAAGCATGTACCTACTAGTAGTTTAGATTCCATTACGAAATCTGTCTGTTCTATATTTGAATTCATGCTTGAGCAATCTCCTAGAATAAAGGACGTAGAAGCTGACTTTGAATGTACGCCATGAAACATGTGTGTCATTTGTTTCTACTGATCAGGTTACACTTCAAAAAACTAATCAGGTCAGAGGTTCGAGGCACCATCACACACATCAAGCCGCCTCATGTAGTAGGACAATTTAAAATGTAGATTTGTTTCTGAATTTTGCCTTTCCCGCTCCTTTTTGATCTTGTACGAGATCCCGTTGGAATTGATTAAAAAAGGCATTTAATTTTCCGTTCAAAAACCTATTGCCAATATATTTTGCCCTTTGATTTACGTTGCTTGAAATGTCTATAAAAATAATAGCGTAACTACAGAACTATACTAGAAACCTATGTCTGCTTCACTTCAACATTGTTCCATTCAACATTGTTCAATTTTGACCAATAACCAACATGTCCATTGTGAACATGAGCCGTACACACGCTGGTCCAACCTCAATACGGAAAATTACCATTCTCAGGTTGCCATTACCGATTACAATGGGCTGGACCTGGCCTACATATTTAATCTGTGGCTGAACCTATGAGGCATTGAGCGTGTTTTGTTTACCTGCTCCTTCATTCAGGGTCAATTGTAGGTGTAGTGTGTATTTCGTTTAAGTTTCAGGCGCGTTATCGTGAGGGCTATTGTTGTTCATTTTCTGTGTAAGGAATGGATGAACAATGGTTTTGTTTTATTATCTGGCTTAAAAGGATAGTCAATGGAAGTCTGAACTGTTTACAATAATATCTGTATGGATATTCAAGCACCTAAGACCTGAAAAACACATGCTTCCTCGAAGCTCAAGAATTATACTTTACAGCTAATAAGAAATAGCTACCGTCTAGTAGGTAAAGTAGGTGAATGTGACACAGCACTACAGGATTTTACGATTTTTATGAGGAGTTTAAACGGAAATGACAACAGCTTTATAAAAATACCTTTTAGCAACGAAACAACAAACATTTACCTATTTCAGAATCTCAGATACACGGGGGCTAAACTACTGGATTTTGAGCTGCCAGTATACACCAGTGTGGAAACAGGGCCAATCCATCCCGATATTACATCCTGTCCGGCCCACAGGGATTGAAGGCTCAACTCCAGCCCAGCACAGAGAAATTGAAAAAAGAAATGGCTTTTCAAATAAAATTGAATTTCTATTTGTGTTGTAATATATTTTTTTTAAGAATACAATTATGCCATGCATATTTATGAGTTCAAATCCGGGCAAGTACCTATGTGATATTTTCAATTCATATGTCACTTTCTGAGTTTATTCTTTGTTTCTTTCTTTCTTTTAGCTCACATTACTGACATTGGTGAAGAAAACATCGTGAGCAAACCTGTTGATGATCAATGCTCGTGTCTTCTCTATAAGAGAAGAGGCCTTTGTCCTCCGGTTGGACAGTCATAGGCTGGTATTATTATTATTTGATTTTAAGAAAATAAGACAATTAATACTGTAGAACTTGAGTATTAAGACGCTATTCAAATTCAAATAAACATAAAAGTCAATCTGCCTAGCCTTCTCCCAACTATGTTGGAGTCGGCTTCCAGTCTAACCGGATGCAGCTGCCTATCTGACCTCCACAACCCGGTTACTGGGTAACACGGTACCCCTTGGTAAGAGTGGTTGTCAAATTTTTGGGCATCTGACTGTCAAAGATCTACGAATGACAGCCAGGACCAACGCCGAAGCACGGACAGGTCTCGATATGTAACGGATGATGACCCATCCACGAACTGACTGCGGCAAGCATAGCTTTACCTTCGATTAACTCGTGCGGCTGTTATTACTTAGCCACGAGCCCCTCTCAAATAAACATAAGTAGGTACCTACCTACATTGCGATTCAAATAAGAATAGGAACGTCAATGACCTCTATCTGTCAAATGTTGATTGAAAAGTACGGTTTGCAAAGAAAACTTATTTGTGTATCAATAACGTTTTTTTTGTTTCTCGGTTAAACAAACTCTCTCTCTCTCTCGGGTCTTAGTTAAATCAAAGTGAAAAAAAAAATACATCAATAAATTAGTCATAATTAGTTTAAAAAAATATATTATAATGTACTACTTTCTTTCTTAATTTCATTGTTGGCAACAATTTACCAGAAATAATTAAAAATTCTTCGTTCATGATTCGTAAATAAATGTTATTTAAAAAATATCTTGTTTTGCTCACCCCACAGAATAATATTGTTCTGAGGCTATGACGTCACAACTTGGCGCTAAGTCAATCCTATTCTTATTTGAAACGCATTGTACACGACTCTACTTTTACTAATTAGCCTGAAAATTTTTCAAAGGAAGGGTCTGAATTAATGACAATTAGTCCTGAAACACGTAAGTTGCATTAACGCTTTAGAATAATTAAACATTTGTGCCCCCAACTGTAGGATCTCACCAGAGACTGAAGTAGATAAATAAATCATGTTGAATGATACCTACTGTACGAAAATGCTGAAGGTGACAGCATCCTTGAATAACTGTAAATATTGCTTGTCAGCTGTTCTAGTACTGAATTCTTTTATTCGTTAAGTATATAATTCTACTGATATTATTTTATTTTTCAAGTCTTTTGTTATTGATTTTGTTTTACATACAATTTTAAAACAATCCTACTAATAGGTATTATAAACGCGAAAGTTTGTTAGGATGGATGGATGGATGGATGTTTGTTACTCTTTCACGCAAAAACTACTGAACGGAATTGGATGGAATTTGGCACACAGATACTTTATAAAATTATAACACACACACATTAACACGTAGGATACTTTTTATCCCGATATTCCAACGGGTTCGAGACTTATGCGGGTAAAACTGCGAGGCGCTGCTAGTATGAAATAAAAATACAGTATCGACCCTGAAATTTCAAATTGTTTAAAACTATCAAGGACCACGAGACAGGCTCGATCTAATTGTGGAGTCCAAAATGTTTCCTTATTAACAATAATTTTAGGAGTAAGTAGGTACTTAGTTTATTTGTATTAGTTTTAAGGAAATGTAAGAATACTTTTTTAGTGATGATGCGAAGAGTCTGTTCAGGTTCATGACCCAAATGTAAGCTGTGTAGCAGTGTGTTAGGGTACGATGGCACTGTCATATACATTGCGATTATAAAAGTCCCTAATTAAACAAAGAATAAAAAAAGAGAATATTTGCATAATAAACGATTACTTACTTATCCATATTATATTTCCCTTGGTCATGCCATAGGTAACTTGAGAACGGCTTGACAGATTTGAATATTTTTTCTGTTTTATTCTCCTCTTTACTGGGATAGTTTTAAGAAAAAAAAAAATAGGAAAAAAAAGAATGAAATTTTGATAGGACACTATACAGCTAGTTTGAAATAAGTGGTTTGACTTTGATATCTTTTCCCTTTTTAACATGGTGTCGGAAACCCTGAAACACATCATCCTATCGCATAAGTATAGAAAACACAACTTTCAAAGTTTGCCAAAGTCAGGCAGACGAAATTAACAAAAACCCATAACCAGGAAAATTAAAGCCAATAACGCAAACACAATGTACGGAATATAGACGAGTATTTAACACACATAATTCTGCTTACCCGTAACAACATAACACGCTAACATTGTTTGCGCAGAGTTCACGCTGTTCCGTTTATGCTAAATATGCCTTATATCTTGAGCTATCCGTTCTCAGTATCCCAAAACAGAATTTGCATACTTCCAAGATTTACAGACAAAATAAGTTTTAATAAGTATTCGTTTTTGTTTAAGGGTTTACTAAAAATACTTTCTAATAAGAAACCATTGTATTTTACGAAATATCAAAATATTCAACAGTGAAATCCACCTAGAAATGCTTCATGTCATGTAAATAAACAATGCCTAGAAAAGTGTAACGTGAAAGACAGGTTGTCGAAATCTACAAAATTCTGTCGAATTTTAAGATAACGTGATACTCGTAAAATGCGGAATTCGCACTTATGATCCCATTGGCACGTTGCATTTACATTTTTCGTACAGGTCGATCAATCACGTTAAGGTACGCTTGCTAGGGTTGGTCCGTGGATGGGTGACCATCTTTACATACCGATACTCCTCCGTGCCTCGGAAAGCACGTGAAGCCATTGGTCCCGGCTGTCATTCGTGGAACTTTGAGAGTCGTCGGGTCGTCAGAAGCCCGAAAGTCTGACATCCAGTAGGGGGGTCAGATAATGCAGTCGCTTTTTATAAAATACTAACTAGTATTCAGCTGCGTCCGGTTAGCTGGAAGCCGACCCCAACATAGTTGGGAAAAAGCTAGGCAGATTGATTGATTTCCATTTTTCCAATCCTTACCTATCGGGAATTTAGTAATTCGTGCCTACCGTTTCAACCACCTTTGTTTTTATTTCTTGAGTAACAAACGTCTTCACGTCTATAGCGTCGTATAGTACCTATACAACAGCCAGGGAAATTAATACTGCTAGGGCAAACTTTTCAATAGTCAGGTAACCGAAGCCTAACTGAAGAATAAACATTTTAATTTGACAGCTTTTGTATAGAAAATATGTCAAGCTGTCATGTTTATTCTTTAGATAACAGTTATCTGATTAATATTGAATTTAAAACCTGCGTCTGTTATTTCATGCAACTGTCAATGAATGAAGGTCAGCCGGTCGATTCTGTAAAAATCTCACCGTGAAAACTTAGGTGAAGTGAGTTTGTTTTTGCTAGGAATTGACACTATTGACAGCTCACTCCACGCTCAGTTCACCTAAGTTTTCACGGTGAGATGGTTACAGAATCGCACTGCAGTAATCATCATTAACATATTTATTTGATTTACGGTGGATCCGTAGTGGTAGCGGAAGAAAATTTGAATTTCGCGGGCTACCACTGCGGATCCACCTTAAGCTGTTTTTTATTCGGTAGCAGCTTAGGTATATAAAATTCTGTTGGTATATAGAAATATACATGTCTGTATTAAAATGAAGGTCCCTGTCTGCCATCTTACAGACGTTCCCGTCTCGTCACGTAATTGCTTGTCAGGTGCTTCTAACTCTATGTTTGAAATAATACTTTCTTCTAGTAGCCCGTGGTTTTTCTTGTGAGAAAAATTCTTCGTAATTTTCATTGTTATCTTTGTGGTGGAACTGGCTATCAGCACCATAGAATAAGTGTTTCGCGAATTTGATCCTTATTACTACTAGAAATTGCCCATCTGACTGGTGCCAGGAACGCATTCTTTCGACGGCCGGACTGTAATGTGGGCAACGCTAAAGTTTGACATTATTTCTTTTGACTTAACCATTTTTAGTTCACATCAATAGGGAAGTGCTCTATTGATGTGAACTAAAAATGGTTTATTCTGCACAAATAAAACGCACATTAGTAATACTAAAGCCATAAGCTAAATATAGCTAGCTTATTCTAAAGAAATAATGTCAAAGTTTAGCGTTGCCCACATTACAGTCCGGCCGTCGAGAGATGATGAGTTCCTGACACCTGTCAATTGGACAATTTCTAGTAGTAGGTAATAAGGATCAACTTCGCAAAGCAATTATTCGTTAGATAATTGAGTAGGCAATTATTTACTGTAGTACCTATTATACAAATTAATGTTATTTCTACCTATTGTTTGACTTTATCTAACCTAGCCTGACTTTGCAAAAGTACAATTCGTTCACTAATCTTATTGTGAGAACATTACTTCGAAATCTCCAGAGATTTCCAGTAATTTTCACAAAATAATGTAGAAATAAGAACAAAAGAAAAAACTCGGCAAATAAATCTTGTGGAGTGTTGCGAGCTTTTCCTTAGGATGTCGATTTATCAACTAAGAATAGGTACAGCGAGTTAACGAGCCTCAACATACAAAAATTGAGATAAACGTTCTTACGGGGAGTTAAGTCGAATTATTTTTAATTGGAAGAAAGAATCAACCATTTTCTGATTGATGACGTGATTCGGAGATACGTGGGAAAATAGTCATATACTTCAGACCTAATTATCTCCCCCGGCACCTCTTTGTTCTTAAAGGTATTTATTTCCCCCCCGACGAATTCTGTCACAACTTTTATTCAACAGCTTATAATATAATTAACTTATATTGTATTTAGATATCAAGCAAAAAAATTGGTCTTATATTTTAAAAGAATAATGCGACAAACACGACGAACCACAAAGTCGTACCTAATTGGAGTTTCAAAACCGTGTTCCCACAAAGATTCCGTGTTTCGGCACGTCTTTGTTTTGGGGGAATGTACAGAAAAGCCCTCAGTATATGAGGTAACAGAGAAAAATTAAATTAGCCGAGACGAGGGCTCCGTATCAGTATGTTCACAATAGGGGAATATTCGCCATTTTTCTTTTAGTTACACATCCGTTTACTTGGGGTGCAAAACTTTTCGGTTCAAATTGCCAATTTTCGTTCATCAAGGGGACTGTAATTCTGGGAATCAGTAAGAATGGGAGCTAATCTTCTAATGAAAGATAAATCTTGCACTATTTACTGGTGAGGATTTTAGAGGAAAAAAAATATTCACTGGTAAGTGTCAATTTATCTAATGAAGGAAAGTGATTTCAGTAGGTTCATACCTAATATTATATTATTTAAAAATCAATCAATTTACCTAGCCTTTTCCCAACTATGTTGGGGTCGGCTTCCAGTCTAACCAGATGCAGCTGAATACCAGTATTTTTAACCGACTTCTAAAAAAGGAGGAGGTATTTTTTTTTTTTTTTTTTTTTTTTTTTTTTTAATGTTTGTTCGCGCATAACTCCGTCGCTTGCCAACCGATTTGAAAAATTATTTTTTTGTTGGAAAGGGTATACTTCCCAAATGGTCCCATTTTTTTCAAAATCCAGTTCTGATGATGGGATCCTGGAGAAATCGAAGGAACTCTTCAAATATTATAGGCACACCTATAGCGATTTGGGTATTTTTTATAGTAGCTTGTGCATTTGCTCTCGGAAAGCACCACTTGGTGAAGTGGAACTGATGATGAAGACCACAGATGGCTACCGGAACTACTCAATGATAAATATTTCACGGGTTGCGATTCGATTACTTTAATATGGTTGCTAAGCAATTTCCGCTCGTCACACAATGCGTGTGGTGAGTGGTTGTTGAGGAGTTCTCCTGGTTCTTACCAGCAGAACTCCTCAACAATTAACGTCCCAGCATCGGGAAAAGCAATATTTTGTAACAAGTGATGAGCAATTGACATTAGACTATTGTAACTTATACAAATTATAAACAGACCCACTAAAAAGCGAGAAATAAAAACTTTTTAACAAAAAAAAAAAACCGACTTCCAAAAATCACTACAAAGTGAAAAATAACTTTGATTTCGGAAGTCGGTGGCAAAAAAAAAGAAAGTAAATAAAAAACGAAAGACACCGACTTCCGAAATCAAAGTTATTTTTCACTTTGTAGTGATTTTTGGAAGTCGGTTTTTTTTTTTGTTAAAAAGTTTTTTACATAGAGCGACTGCCTGTCTGACCTCCACAACCCAGTAATTGCATGGGTAATAGGACACCCTTTGGTAAAACTGGTTGTCAGACTTTCGGGCTTCTGACGACCCGTAACGACTGTCAAAGATCCACGAATGACAGCCGGGACCAACGGCAAATTAATTACCTGCAATTAGTGTGTATAGACAAAACTAAAACACTAGCGGAATGGTGCACACTTGCACTGTAAGTGGTTCGGAAGAAGAGTGGGGCGTGTCTTCGTGGATTCTATCCCATTAAAATAGGTGGACAATTTTTATTTTTTTAATTTTTTTTTTACCCATGAATATGAACAACTTTCATTATATGGGACTAACACTAAAATCGCGAAAAAAAAAAATCAGCTGTACAGCACATTTATCTACAGCAAACTCTTCAAAAAATGTAGGGAGCAGCTGATTTTTTTTCGCTATTTCAGGGTTGGTCCCATAGTAAAAGTTGGTCATATTCATGGGTAGAAAACCCTGTGAAAATTTATCCACCTATTTAAATGGGACTTTATATACGACGTTACATACACTTTTTCACGCTACATTACGGCAAACCTACAGCATAGGTACACCATGTAATAAAGCACAGCAGCTTAAGTAAAGCATGGCTCAATGTTCAAGCACATAGTTACTGGACGTCGGCACCGGCAGCCGCAAACTTTCATGTTTAATATCTATTGAAGAGTTTTGTAGCAGAATATTACGGATGAGTTACATTTCATCCCGCCCTAGCCCTATTTTTAGTCTAGTATGGTACAGGAAGACTTTGTGAGGAAATCAGCACCCTAATTGCGTAACACACTATCGATCGGAGTCATTTTGAAGCATATTGCTATGCTTCCATACTCCATACCAATATTATTTTGAAAGTAACTCTGTCTGTCGGTCTGTCTGTCTATCTGTCTGCTACCTTTTCACGCCTAAACCACTGAACGGATTTCAATAAAATTTGGCAAGGAGATAGCTGGCATCCGGGGTTGGACATAGACAATTTAAAAAAAAAGAATCCTATAGGGGGTGATATAGAGGATGAAGTTTGTATGGAATACTAATGATTTCTGAAGTCAGGGATGTGAAAATTCAAATTTAAAGTTTTGGTAAGAAATAAAGAGTTAGATGTTTTAGCATTTTTGTAAAATCACCCCTTTAGGTGGTAAATTAGGGGATGATTTTAAAATCCACAATAATATTATAAAATTCGAAAGTAACTCGGTCTGTCTGTCTGTATGTTACCTTCTATTCGGGCCTAAACAGCTGAACGGATTTCGATAAAATTTGGCAAGGAGATACATAGATGGCATGGCATTCCGGGGACGGGCATAGGCTACATTTTTTCTTAAAAAATATATTTTAGGGGTGATATAGGGGATGAAAGTTTGTATGCGAAACCCATGATTTCTGAAGTTAGGGTTAGGAAAATTCAAATTTAAGCTGTTGGTAAGAAATAAAGAGTTAGTTTATCTTTCAGCGTTTTTGTAAAATCACCTCTTAAAAAACGTAAAATAGGGAATAATTTTACAATTTACATGAAGGTAATATTTAAATTTTTGTTTACTTCTGTTTTTATATTTAAGGGATTGTAAATATTTTCATAGTCCGTATCTTGAGGTCTTGGTTTCATTAAAATCGGGCCACTCGGTCGAAAGTAATTACAATTGAATTTAATTTTTCATAATATTGTGCACAAAATCGTAAGCGGTGAAGGTGGTTTTTTTTTTGAATGCTCTGGTAGATAACTGATTTTTTTTTAAATTCTGATCTTAATTCAAATCCGGAAAGATAAAGGAGTTGATGGTGGCCGAACGGCACATTCGGTACTCGAACAGCCATTAAACTTAGCTCATGAGGAAATGCAAATATTGTAACATTACTAAAAAGAGCGAGCGGGGACGAATGTTGCAGCAATCAAAATCAAAATCAAAATCAAAAGTCCTTTATTCAAATTAGGCTGAGAATCAGCACTTTTTGAACGTCAAAATTACAGTAAGACAGTCCCCACAAAACGCCCGCCCTTCACCACTTCCTAGTGCTTTAGCTGGGAAGAAGAAGTAGCGGAACAAACTCCCCAGCAGCACAGCTGTTGTTTGAAATGTAAACTGTTGGTTTGAAATGAATGTACGATGTCCTACAAAAGTGTAATCGAAGCACTAAATCGAACTATCAACGATAACAAGAGCAATGAAAGTATCACGGAATATATACAGGGTGTTTTAATGGTTGTTTTTCTCTTAAAGGGCAATTGAACTCATCAGTACGAACAACTTTTACTATGACCAAACCTAAAATCGCTAAAAAAAATCTGCTGTTCAGTAGGTACCTTCATTTATCTACATCAAACTCGTCAAAATGTAGGGAGCAGCTGATTTTTTTTTCGCGATTTCAGGTTTGGTCCCTTACTAAAAGTTGTTCATAATGATGAGTACAATGACCCTTTAAGAGGTAAACCACCATTAAAACACCCAGTATACCTAATGTTGGTACTGGCGTAGACGGTGATTTTAGGCATAGACAGTCTCTGGGGATTATTTCCGACCTCCATGCGGGCGAAGCCGCGGGCAAAAGCTATTTGCTTCATTATGTTCGAAAAATTTGTCTTCTCAACAACGTAATAGTAGATTATTAACCAAGGGGATAAAACAGTGTCTTCTGTCGCGGGTGACGATTTAAATCGCGAGCGTAACGAAGGACTCGATGTTTACTCCCGAGCGTAGCGAGGGTGTTAAAAACTTAAATCACGAGCGAAGCGAGGGATTTAAGACGAGTCCTGAGTGTAGCGAGGGATTTAAGTTCACCCAAGACTAAGACACCTTTATCACCGAGGAAAATACTCTACTTTTCGTACCATTTGCGAACAAATTAACACAATAACACAGAAGACACTGCTTTATCCCCTTGGTTAATAATACCTACTATTTATTTGCTGTATACTACGAATAAGTTACTGTATGTTTTTCTTCTTTTTTTTTTTTGGCACCTTGTTTTTATACACATTTAATTGTGCTTTTGTGTGTTGTGCTATGTCTTTTGTGTGCATCAAATAAATGTTTTATCTATCTATCTAAACAACGCAATTAATGTTGTGGAACTGTCAAAATTAAACCGATTCCGATTGATAGTGGGTTACGCAGTTAGAGTGCAGTGGGTCTACTCCCTAAGCACGAAGCTACGGGCTTCGTGCTTAGGCTTTCGGCCGTCGTTACGGGCGTTTCCGACTCCGTATCACTTACGGATGGATGATTGGTTCGGGGCCCGAACGAAGTATGAATTACAACACGATTTGACAGTTGTCCCTACTTCCGATGTGTTTTTGACCGTCCTGTTCTGATGGATCGTTATGTCAAGCGAACAAACTGACGGACGGACGGGCGGAAGGACGGACTTAGGGAGTAGACCCCCTGGATTTAATAGCTTGGTCGCCGACACGCTGCGAGCGCGGTCTTTGACCTGAGATATTGTAATATTGTAGCTAAATCATTTTATATTTTTACTGTGAAAGTCACTTATAATAATGATAAAGTATGTGTTTATTTCATTTTCTGGCGAAGTCTGGTGGCCACAATCTAAATCCAGACTTATTATAAATTAAAGTCGCTTTCGTGACCGCGTTGTTCTTGTAAAACTACGCTACGGATTTTGGTGCGGTTTTCAACATCATTTAGAACATTTATTCCGAAAGGTGTATGTTTATTTAGAATACATTAATATTACAACTAACATAAAATAAAGATACATCAACTTAAAAAAACAAAACACAGTCGACATTTTGCGCTACATTTTGCGCGAAAGAAGACGGAAGGCGACGTCATTGAGATCGTATCGTGCGTCGGAAGAGCCGCCTGATTTATGTGGACCCTAATGATCTCCCGCGCAATTGATGAGCAATTGTAAAGGAATGGCTAGTGATTTCAAAATTGCAACGTCATCAGTAAAAGAAAATTGGTGTTATTTCGTTACAGAAATTGTTTAGTGGGTTGATCCAGTTTGGGATACTAAAGATTTGAGACAGTTTTAGCTAATGATGAATAAAAAAAAACCGGCAAAGTGCGTGTCGGACCACGCACAATGAAGGGTTCCGTAGTTGATAAGAGTTTATCCCAAAAACAAACTTAACACTCTTTATTAACTATTTTTTTAAGTCATAAAATTACAAATTCACAATTTTCGGTCTTTTTCCTTTACTTGTGCTGGGAGACCTTGCTTCTTGCCAAATTTCATTATTCTAGGTCAACGGGAAGTAACCCATAGGTTTAGATTTATTTGCGACAGGTGCGAGTATCAAAATGTGACGCAAAATGGCTGTATTTTTTTATTGCATTGACTTAGAAGCTTGAGTTTTTTAGAAATTCAAGAGACTATAGACTTACGTATTTGATATTAATTTCAACTTGATACCTTTACGCGTTCCTGAGAAAAAGGGCCTTGACAGACTGACAACTTTGAAAATATTTTTTTATGTGATAAAATTACAAATTAACAATTTTCGGACTTTTTGCTTTACTTGTGTTGTGAGACCTTGCTTCTTGCCAAATTTCATGATTCTAGGACGACGGGAAGTACCCTATAGGTTTTGATTTACTTGCAAGTATAAAAAAATATCGCTTAAATGGCCGTATTTTTTTATTGCGTTGACGTAGAAGTTTGATCTTTTTAGGAATTCAAGGGACCATAGACTTACATATTTGATATTAATTTCACCTTCACGCGTTCCTGAGAAAAACGGTCTTGACAGACTGACAGACAGACAGACAGACAGACAGACGGACAAACAAGTGATCCTGTAAGGGTTCCGATTTTTTCCTTTTGAGGTACGTTACCCTAAAAATGGGGAGTGTTTTGAAATAGTGTGAAATGAAATTGATGAATGCTATGTAAATTAAAGTATTATTAGTTTTTTGAATTAACTTAACTCGGGACCCTGGGGACGCTGGACCTTTGGAGGGCTTACGAAAAGCTGAAGCCAACTCGCAGAGGCTCTTTATATGTTTTTTAGCACATTGAGTAGGAAAAAAAGAAAGATTAAGAGATTGGATTGGATTGAAATTTCATTGAGTAGGAAATGGACCCAAAAGGCGGGATTGAGGTCACGCAATATGTTAATGAAATGAAGCACTAACTGACGAGACTGTTTGCTCTATGCAAGTGCACCCAAGGACAACCCCTGGTTGGTGCTATTTTGCATTGCACAACGTGGAGCAAAACATGCCTATGGGTTTGGGAAACAAGTAGGTTCAGTCAGTCCCAAAAAGATACAACTTTTGTTCCATAACATTGTCAGAATCAGAATATTTATTTGTAAAACATAGTTATAAAGGTGTTAGGCTAACATATTTGGGCGCTACGTTTTGCCGTGAAGGCGTACAAATATAAATTAAAAAATGTAATTAAAACTAAAATACTTAAAAACTAAATAAAAACAAAAATAAACTAAAAAAATATTAAAAATTATCATTTATAAAATCTGGAACAGTATAATAACATTTTTCAATTAGTAGCGAGGAGAGAGCTTTCTTAAACTTTGCTAGGGGCATTTTTTTATATTATATTGTATCCATATCGTATCGTATCCATTATATTATATTGTATCCACCGTCTAGGTACAAAACATAGTATACAATGAATTTTTCCAAAACAAAGTAAAAATTTGTTCCCAAAACATCTATACACCCTATGACCAAAACAAGGTAATCTAGATAGGTCTCACAAACATGTACAACTACAGTAGTCGTTCAATAACGAGGTAAACAAATCTATAAGTTCGTTCAATTCACGGGTTCAACTTCGAGAAGTGTTAGAAATAATTATTTACTTGAAAATGCGATGTCATAAATAAACAATTTGCCATTTACTCAAACGCATTAGACTGACATAATTCGAGCGGTTACAAAAGCGAATGCTCCTTAGTCAGTACGTCGAGCTGGCGTAGTATTGTAAAGCAATGCTCAAAATCAAATTTAATTACACGAGGATACCCGGTGAGTCTCCATCTTAAAAACCTTAGCAACATTCGTTATGAACATTAATGATTTACCTATTTGTATCTAAAATCTAAAAACAAATGACACGTTAGTGACGTCATGCATGAAATGAAGAAGACAGAATAAAATTATTGTTTCTATTAAACGAAGTTAAACACGTTAACGGTGTCAGTCTTGTTTACTTTGGCATAGTATTATGACTGTGCACATTGTTTTATACTGTTTGGTAGATATAATGTTATGAATCAAAAGTTGTTGACATTAGAATGGTTCCTTGTCCATGTAATCCGTGTGTACATCTTTTTGGGGCTGACTGTACCTCAAGTTCGAACTCTCTAGTAATTAAAGATTTAAATTAATCCACCTATACCTTTACCAATTTAATCACAACTCCAAATAAATGAACGCAGCCGGCACCGATACAAATTTCTCAATATATAGTCAAAAGTTAATACAGCCACATCGGTTAAGTAACCGCAGTGGGTATTACGGCCATAAATCACGGCCGAAGCAAATTGTTATCGAATGAGACAGCCGGCCGGCTCAGCAGTGCCCCCACTGACAGGGCCCTACACTGCCCCAGGATACGAGGAATTAAAAAGAAGGTTTACTTATACAGACGAATTGTGTCGTTGGTAGATATAAATAAAAAAAAACCGGTCAAGAGCGAGTCGGACTCGCGCACCGAGGGTTCCGTTCCGATTTCTGAAAAAGTGTGCTATTTAGAGACATCGTTTTATTTTTCCAGTAATCTTTACATAGACTTCTATCACATAGAATAATTTCAGATTTTTCTCTTTGCAAACTTCGGAGATAAGTGGGCGGGTATTTTTTTTTGACATTTTTCATTAAAAGTCGAAAACTATGCGGCCTAAAAAAAAGTAAAAAAAAATGTTTGAGAATGTGCAAACAGCGTTCTTTCATTATTATACCCCACATGCCCTAGTAGCCCCACTTTTAATTTTTAAGACCCCCCCTCAGTCCCTTTTGCAAAAAAAATATAAATATTTTTATTTCTTACTTATTTTCAAAATAGTTGGGTAAATGTCATCTAAAACTATTCCAAATTTCAAAATGATAGCATTAGTAGTTGTTGAGATATCCAGCTGTGACAGACAGACAGACAGACAGACAGACTTAGTCACACCATAAGGGTTCCTTTTTGACCATTTTGGTACGGAACCCTAAAAATCACAAATGATCAATGCACGAAAGTGGACCGGAACGAAAACGGTGAAATATACAAAAACGCACGAGAAATGTAATTCTTGCAACTGTAGTTTGTTTTACGTGCACAATATACGTAGATAACTATGGATTTAGACTTTATATTAATGGTTTAACCTACTTTGTGTCTTTCGGATGACGTCCCTATTTCACTTTATACCAAGTGGTCCTTCTGCCCCTTCTCTGTTTGCCCTTGTCCCATGCTGTACCAAAGCGTTTTAAATATGAACTGCCAATTCCTGACTCTATTTCTGTAATGGCGATTGGTGACTAAGAAAAGTAACTAATGGCTGCTTCGAGAAGGGAATATCACAAGAGTTATTGAACCAATTTAGTATTTACCGTTATTGATGCTAGCAATATCGCAGATTTTCTCAGGAGAAATTAATGTGAATGTTGCTGAGGTAATCTTGTCGACAGTATTGTACAGAATGGCCCATGTTGGGTATACTTGGGTTTATATTTTTCAAACGTGTTGCCTTTCAAAGTTATTTTATCTCTTATTTGCAATCAATCAATCAATCAATGCAGCAGCTGTGCAGAGCAGTAGTAGCCAGTGGTAACGACCCCGGGGCGTGGGTACGAACCCAGGCAGGCGCTTTACTTTGTGTAAATAATTTCATCACCTCAAAACGGTGAAAGAAAACATCGTGAGGAAGCCGGCATGTCCCTAGAACCAAAAATTCGAATACATGTTACATCCACCAACCCGCACTGGGTCCGCGTAGTGGATTACAGTCCACTCCCTCTCGAAGAGAGGAGGCCTGTGTTCCAGCAGTGGGAACATTATAATCTGCCTAGCTTTTTCCCAATTTTGTTGGGGTCGGCTTCCGGTCAAACCGAATGCAGCTGAATACCTACCTACCTGTATTTTACATGGAGCGACTGCCTACCTGAGCTCAACAACCCAGTATCTGGGTAGCACGATACCCCTTGGTAAAAAGGCTTGAATTACTTCTGGGCTTCTGATTATCTGTAACGACTGTCCAAGATATACGAATGACAGCCCGAACCAACGGCTTAAAGGGCGTTCCGAGGTACGGAGGGGTCTGCATAATTAATGGATGGTCAGCCATCCAGAAACCAACCGCGGCAATCGTAGCTTAACCTTCGATCGACCCGTGCGACTGTTATTATTGCAATGGCAAGATCACAATAACATAATAATAAATATTCTATCGGGTTGCTGCGCTGACAAGACTGTCAAAGTCACAGTGATCTTTAAAATCGTCACAATAAGGTTGCTGTTGAGTTGTTGCTGTTAGTAGTAAAATAAGTGTGAAAGGACTGAAATATTACTCTGTATGGTAAGTAATTGAATATCAAGGCAGGAATTGTGATGGACACACGGAGATCCAGTATTACATATGTGGGATATAAAATGTTTGTTCTCCCTGTTTTTCAGAAAGCTGGTGATCGTTCACTCCTGTGCTTTAACTTTTAAAAATAAAGCGTCGCTATAAAGCGATCATACTAGGACCAGCCATTGTGTAAATTAGTTATTATCGTAAATAAGAGAGAGTAAAAAAGTAATAAAAGAAGAAAATAAAAAGTAAGTTCAAAAACTAAAACGCGACTACTAACAAATCACGCTCTAAAAATTATGAAACAAGAAAACATTCTCATCTGAAATTAGAAAAAGACACACAAATTCAAAATCCGGAGTCACACGTAATCTGTTCGATTCATGCCCTAACATGACGTGTGACTCCGGATTTTGAATTTCTCTGTCTTTTTCTAATTTCAGATGAGAATGTTTTCTTGTTTCATACTTTTTAGAGCGTGATTTGTTAGTAGTCGGGTTTTAGTTTTTGAACTTACTTTTTGGAACGAAGTTCCTTATCGCGCGTTGTGAAAGGGGGCTAGACGGAAAAAAGTCTCACGAAAAGTTGTCACGACACTTTTTGCTATAGGTAGCTATTGTAAGCCGTGCGGCGTGCGCATGTTTCTCTGTCTGTCTCTCTCTCTCTCTCTCTCTTATAGAAAGCAAGCCAGATATTTTCATTTCTATTTGGCATTGAACAGTGTGGTGTCGCGATGATGATGATGATGATGATGATGATGATGATGATGATGATGATGATGATGATGGTGATGATGATGATGATGATGATGATGATGATGATGATGATGATGATGATGATGATGATGATGATGATGATGATGGTGATGATGATGGTGATGATGATGGTGATGATGATGGTGATGATGATGATGATGATGATGATGATGATGATGATGATGATGATGATGATGATGATGATGATAATGATGGTGATGATGATGATGATGATGATGATGATGATGATGATGATGTTGATGATGATGATGATGATGATGATGATGATGATGATGATGATGATGATGATGATAAGTATAAAAATAAAATTTTGTTACAATTCCTTCACTAATTAATCGAAAGGAACTTCGTTCCATCCGGGTGTCCCTTGACACCTCTCAAGTTTTTTTTTTATTTAAATTATTTTGGGGTTATAATTTCGTGAAAAAGGAGCCACTTCACATTTTTTAAAGAAAAATAATTATTATGTACTTATGTATTTTGGGTAGGTTTGGAGAGAAAATATGTTTGGCTCACGTCTGAGGGGTGGCAAATAAATTGAGGTGGAAAAATAAGGAGCCTCTGAACATGTTTATGCTGACTTTCAGAAATAAGGAAGACATAAATAAAATATATAGCATTAAGTCAATATTAGGATGTAAAGTAGAAGTACATCCTCTCCATACTTCGAGGCTAGTACCTCAATGTAAGAGATGTCAGGCGTACGGACATACGCACAAATACTGTTCTAAGGAACCTAGATGTGTCAAATGTACAGGCAAACATCTGACTGCTGACTGTAAAAAACTGGCAGATGAAAAACCAAAATGCGTCCACTGTGGGGAACCACATCCTGCTAATTATAGAGGATGTATAGTAGCCCGGGAAATGCAAGGCATAAAAAACAAAACCATTAAGAAGCCCGCAACAAAAAGCCAGCGCAAAATTAATGAAAAAGTGCAAACTAACTCACAAACGCAAAACCATTACGTGACACAAAACCCTCACAAGAAAACATACGCGCATGTTACTGCCAAAACTACTAACCTTGCGAATATTCGTGAGAATGTCAATGCCGATAAAGGTATGGAAGGGAAATTGGACGAAATGATTAAATTGATGTCCTCATTTAACGCTCGTTTGGATAGACTAGAAAATAGCGCTACGGATGCTATTTCCAGGCAGAAAAAATGGATCCATTAAAAATAATGGCATGGAACTCAAACGGACTACTTAAACATCAACAAGAATTAGAAGTAGTCCTGATCACAGAAAACATCGATGTTTGCCTTATATCGGAAACTCACTTTACCAAGCAATCATACATAAAGTTTCGAGGTTATAACGTGTACCATGCACTGCACCCTGACAATTCTGCCCGAGGTGGTAGCGCGGTTGTAGTCAAAGAGAATCTCAGTCTGAATGAAGAAGTTAAGTATGAATGTCATGAAATTCAAGCTGTGGCGATTTGTATACAATCTCATCTGTATCCAATCACTGTAGCGGCCATCTACTCGCCTCCAAGATACAATATAAAAAAAAACCATTATGTGAGGTTCTTACAGCAACTCGGACAAAGATTCATATTGGGTGGCGACTTCAACGCTAAAAATACGCATTGGGGATCAAGACTAACCACCACTAAAGGAAAGGAACTTTTTAGTGCCATGAAAGAGCTAACATGTGAAGCTATTTCTACCGGTAAACCAACTTATTGGCCAAGCGATCCATGCAAAGTCCCAGACCTAATAGACTTTTTTATAACTAAAAATATCTCTGCTAATTATTTAAGCATCGATGAATGCTTTGACATGAATTCAGCCCATTCACCAATAATTTTATCAGTATGGCATCGGATCCTACGCATAGAGAGCAATCCAACACTTGTAAATACCTATACAGACTGGGAAAGTTTCAGAATAGACTTAGATAATACAATAGAATTAAAAGTTCCATTAAAAACTCCGGAACAACTAGATTTAGAACTAGCTAAATTTACAACTAGTATACAGCAAGCTGCCTGGAAAAACACACCGGAAAAAACACACCGGGTCAAAGCAAACGCCTACCCTGCAGGTATTAGGTGTCTCATAACCGAAAAGCGGAAACAAAGAAACAGGTGGCATCAGACCAGATGTCCACAAGATAAAAGACTGCTCAACCACCTTACTAAGCGTCTTACGATAGAAATTCAGCACTACAATGACTCCTCAACAAATAGCTACCTTAGCCAATTAACGAGTGATGCGAAAACAGGCTACTCGCTATGGAAGGCTACGAAACACATGAAACGACACATAATACAAATTCCTCCTATTAAAGAAGAAAATGGAAAATGGGCAGCGACGGATGAGCAAAAAGCTCTAAGGTTCGCTGAGCATTTAGAGCAAATATTCCAACCAAATGAAGCCCAGACTCACAATGCGAGGATAATTCAGGGTGTACAAAATAGTTTGGATATAAAGTTGGTTACCCCAAAAGAAGTATCTAGAGAAATTAAGTGTAATTTTAATCGGAGAAAATCCCCTGGTTACGACTTAATTACAGGAGAATTTTGCAAAATCTCCCACGCAAAGCCATAGTCAAGCTTACCACGCTCATTAATGCTACATTTCGGTTAAAACACGTTCCTGACATGTGGAAAGTAGCTGAAGTCATTATGATAGCCAAGCCCGGGAAGCCACCTCATGAAACAACATCTTACAGACCAATCTCACTATTGCCTGTGTTGTCAAAACTATTTGAGAAGTTATTTCTAAAGAGATTGAAGCCTCTTATTGAGACAGAAAATCTAATCCCTAATTACCAGTTCGGATTCAGAAAACAACACTCTACACTTGACCAAGTACACAGAATTACAAATGTTATTGAAAGAACACTAGAGGAGAAGAAGGTGTGCTCCACGGTTTTCCTTGATGTTGCACAGGCTTTCGATAAAGTATGGCACGATGGCCTCATTTATAAACTAAGAACAATGCTGCCTCAACAATTTTCAGACATCATAGAGTCCTATATATCAAATAGATTGTTTAGGATAAGACAAAGAAACGCTTATTCAGACCTTAGGCAGATAAAAGCTGGCGTACCACAAGGTAGTGTACTTGGTCCGGTCCTGTACCTTCTATACACCTGCGATATTCCAGAGCTAGAAAACAATTTCATTGCAACCTTTGCTGACGACACAGCTATCATGGCTGTTGGAAATAGTCACGAAGAAGCCGTAGAAAAGGTTCAAGAGTCCATAAATCGTATCTATGAGTGGACTGCAACATGGCGTATCAAACTTAATGAAAGTAAGTCTGTCCACATTGACTTCACCAATAAAAAGCCACAATATTTCCCGGTGTTCATGAATAATCAACCAATACCATATGCGAATACTGCTAAATACCTTGGCATGACCCTGGATGTAAAACTGAGATGGAAAGAGCATGTCAAAAAGAAAAGAGCCGAATTAGATATTAGATACAAAAAAATGTATTGGCTACTTGGTAGACAGTCGCCATTGTCAATATCTAACAAAGTGTTGTTATACAAACAAGTTTTAATGCCTGTATGGACCTATGGTATTCAGCTCTGGGGCTGCACCAGCCAAAGCAATCGTCAAATCATTCAACGATTCCAAAATAAAGTGCTCAGGGATATAGTCAACGCGCCCTGGTACATTAGAAACAGCGACCTCCACCGGGACCTCAAGATGGATTTCGTAGACATAGTAATAAAAAAATATGCAGAAGCTCATGAACACAGACTTCATCATCACGTGAATGTCGAGGCGATCCAACTCCTTGACATCACTGAATTAGTGCGAAGACTAAAAAGGGTAAAACCTTTTGAGTTAGTTTAGTGCAGTGTGAGTGAACCTAAACTGTAGTGAAAATGCTGACTAAAGAACACGTGAATTGAGTGTCTTCCCATTAACTTAAAGTGAATAAGAAAGACGTTATTGGACGATTTCTTAATTTTATAGTTACTTAGCAGTTTAAGTTATATTTAAATTACTTATTAGCGAATAGGCTAGATTGTAATATAAATAAAGTTTCACTACCCGTGGTACTTTATATAAGGAAAAAAAAAAAAAAAAAAAAAAAAACGTCTGAGGGGTGATTTATTTATTTATTTATTCTTATGGCAACTACAACAGGTAACAAACAAAGTAGATATATAACTAAATTCACATTAAAGGTTTCGACCTGATTATCACCCAAAACGTAATCGCACAACATGACCAGCAGCACAATAAATATATAATTAACACAACTACAGTAAAAAATGAAACTAGTTCACAAGTTACAGCCACAAGGTCATCTGCCCTCCGACACACTGCTACCTAGGCAGAGAATGTGTAGGATACCAAAAACCAGGTAAAGTACTTACATAATACTTTCGTCCAGTGAACTGCATCGCGAGTGGACCTGTGCCGATTGTTTTTGTAATTTAATTCCCGAGTATTATAAATTGACTATTTTAGTTTGTGGTTGAAGACTCGGTACCTCTCTTACCATCTTATGGAGGTGCCCATAAGCAGCTGACGCCATCTTTGAAACTGTATAGCTTCGTCCCTCTCGTCCATACTGGTGAGTCGTAAGCTTGGCATAGATTAACAGTTGAAGAACAAACTTTGGAAATTTCGAAAAGTCAACTGTTTGACTGGGGTTTGAACTCGTGACTCGTCGTGCATCGCGGCGGCTGGCCGCGCCCGTGGCCGCGAGACCAAAGATTGGTGAGAGCTGCCGCTCGAAATTATTGACCACTATCGGCGAAACGTATTTACTGGCTACGTAGGAGCACTATAAAATTCCTCTTGTCTATATTATTATTCGATTATTAGTATCTCGATTGCAATTCATTATCATGATCCGGTCTCCTACCACATCTTCATCCTCCCCAAATCTGACAAGTGTCACCGGAACGGAAACGAATGCTTCGCAAAGAAAGAGAAAGGAGCCGGAATCTGAAATAAGAGACGCTATTAATGACCTCACCCAAGTTATGAATAAGAAATTAGACGAGTTACGAAGCTATTTCGATGGCGCCATGTCAAAAATATCTGATGATATTACGTTCATCAAAACTGATCTGGCCACAGTTACTCAAGTTACTACTGACATAAAAAGTGAAATAAATTCTCTAAGGTCTGAGCACGTAAAATTAGAATTGCACGTTACTGCGCTGGATAGCAAGCATGATGCTTTAATGCAAGATGTTGTCTCCCTCCAAGAATCGCTTCAGTTTACATCAGGTCAGCAAGACGACTTAAAGAAACAGCTCGATTCAATCAGTAAGCAGTCTACGAGTACAGAAGTTCTTAATAATACAATAATAAAATTGGAAGCGAAAATTGATACACTCGAACAACAGGCTCGACAATGCAACCTAGAGTTATGTAACATCCCGGAAAAGCGTGCTGAAAATTTGATTACTATTATGGAGACCATTAGTGTGAAAATAAATTGTTCACTAAGCCAAAAAGACATAATTGCCATTCACCGTGTACCGCATGCACAAAAACAAAACAATAAGCCAAAAAATATTATTGTAAAGCTTAGCTCGCGTATACTAAGAGATAATCTCCTGAGTGCATTTCGACTAGCAAAGGGTTTAAAAACCGATCAACTTGGAATATCCGGAACACCACAACCGATCTACATGAATGAACACCTCACATTAAAGAATAAGCAGTTGTTTCGAGCAAGCCGAGAAGCTGCCAGCAAAAATAAGTTTAAATTCGTGTGGGTCAAGCATGCTACCATACTCGTGCGAGAGATTGACGGTGAATCAGCAATTGCCATACGATCCCCTCAAGACATCCTCAAAATTAAGCCAGGTGCTTCGAAGCATGATTAATTATTTGAATACCCACTTTTACAAATCTTTTAAATATTCTAACACATTATTTATTGTAAAGTGTAAGAGCAGCTGTATTGATGTTGTTTCATATTTTTTTTCCTGCATGAATCCTTATGTATTTTACAGTTCGAATTCTTTTTTACATTTAAAACATTGTGCTGGAACTCTTTTATGTACTTTTTATCGCTATTGTTCTCTAATTACTGTGTGGTCATATCTGTTGGTGCATAGTGTCATATTTCTTTTATTTTATATTAACTACAGTCTAAACTTTAGTTGCAAGGTGAAAGCACAAGGTCATGTTGAATTATATTCTGTGAAATCTCACTCATTTACTAATGGATGAACTAACTATTTATTATCAGAATTGTAGGGGTATGCGGACTAAGCTCAATATCTTATACATGAATATATTATCAAATTGTTATGATGTTATAATATTGACAGAAACGTGGCTCACTCAGGAAATATTTGATAATGAGTTTATAGACGACCGCTACATAGTCCACAGATGTGATCGTGACCGTATTGCGACTAAAAAAAAGGAAGGGGGTGGGGTTCTTGTTGCCGTATTGAAAAACTTAGGTTCCACTCTTGTACCATTTCATCTGCCAACTACTCCTCATATTGAACACGTTATTATACAACTTCCAGGTATTAACAATAATAGCAAATGTGTAATTAGTGTAGCATATATTCCCCCTAAATCCTCCAAGGAAACATACCTATCTCATTATGACCTTCTGCATAAAACATTGGATAGACTTAACACAAGTATATTTTATCTGTTTGGTGATTATAACTTGCCGGATATACGCTGGCTTCCCAAGCATAATGGCAACGCTACAGCCTTACACTGTAATGGCAATAACTCACTGAGCGAACATATGAGTAACTTCATGTCACTACTTAACGCCGCGCAGTTTAACAATATCTTAAATCATAATGGTCGTACATTAGATTTATTAATAAGCAACACAAACTGCATCACATCCATACCGACATGTACATTACTACCTATTGATGATCATCACCCTCCCTTCTATGCCACTATCACCTACAAATCTAAACATAAAAAAATTGTACAAGCGAAAACATTAAACTATAATTATTATAAAGCAGATTATGAACAAATTAACCACGATTTGTGTAAAATTGACTGGGATCAGACCTTAACTGGACTCTCAGTTGAGCAGTGCGTTAGCACATTCTATAATATTGTCTTTGGCTCTATTAAAAACCACACTCCTACATGCCATTCTAAATCTTCAAGATTCCCAGTTTGGTTCTCTACATCACTTATACGTATATTTAATAACAAAAATAAAGCCTGGATTAAATGGAAAACGTATAATAACCTCTCAGATTACGAGCAGTTTTCTTTTCTCAGGCAAAGATTCCAAATAGAATGTAAAAAGAATTATATTAAATATATAAATGGTGTAGAAGACAATATAAAAAAAAATGTTAAGAATTTATGGAGTTATGTTGCTAATCGTAAAGCCAATGCTGGTATACCAGCTACTGTATTTTACAAAAATCTAAGTTCTAGTGACCCAAATGCGATCTGTAATATGTTCTCAAACTTTTTTCAGTCGGTCTATGAAGCTACCACTTTTAATAGCAATGAATGGTTGCCCCCTGAAACGTTTGCAGATAATTGTGTTATTATTAACCGTATAGCTTTTAGTCGGGATCAGGTATTGCAGGCCTTACAGGCATTAGATATAACAAAAGGTCCAGGCCCAGATGGATTACCACCTTTCTTTATTAAAAAAACAGCCAATAGTATACACGTTCCACTACACATTATTTATAATAAATGCATTACTGAAGGTACATTTCCTGAAGTTTGGAAACAAGCCAATATAACCCCAGTACATAAAACAGGATGTCGAGAACAACACGATGTCGAGATTCTAGACACTAAACACGATGATTCTAGATTCTAAACACGATGTCGAGAACTACCGCCCCATCTCTATTCTGTCTGCCTTATCCAAGATTTTCGAGAGACTTGTACACAGAGCAATATATCCAACCATCCATAACATTATTCTTACTCAACAACATGGATTTGTTAAAAAAAGGTCTACTGTTACAAATCTACTAGCTTTTACAGATTATTTGTTTAATAATATGGATCAACAGGTACAAGTAGATGCTGTGTACACAGATTTTCGAAAAGCTTTTGATAAGGTGGACCATGAGCTGCTTCTCAAAAAGTTGGCGTATAATGGCATTCGTGGGGATTTACTTCGCTGGTTTGCATCATATGTATCAAACAGGTCGCAAAGAGTTGTGATTAAGGGCTATCGGTCTAATTCAGTCGGCGTCACTTCCGGTGTACCACAAGGCTCAATTTTAGGACCTCTTCTTTTTATTATTTTTATCAATGACGTTTGGAGATGTTTCATGCATTCAAAATTTTTGCTTTATGCAGATGACCTTAAGATCTACAGAACAATTCGCAATCATACTGATTCTGTGTTACTCCAAGAGGATCTTAATCGATTCACTGTTTACTGTGTAGAAAACAAACTCCAATTAAGTACATCAAAATGTGTATGTATTACATTTACCAAGAATAGAAATGTTATAAGAAGCACTTACACATTAAGTGACGCTGCACTGCATAGAGTCATGTCAGTAAAGGATCTTGGAATACTATTGGACAGTAAACTTCACTTTGATCAGCATATTCAGAAAATTGTTAATAAGGCTTATCGTATGTATGGTTTTGTTATGAGGTCCACCATTGATTTTAAGCGCATTGATACCTATATACATTTATATAAAGCACTAATTCGGTCACAACTCGAATACGCTGTATTAATTTGGAATCCTATTTACCAAAAATACATAGACAGTTTGGAAAATGTCCAGCGTAAATTTCTCAAAGCCCTGCGTTATCGCTGCCCCCACTTCTTTATTTCCTCTAATTCACGCCAAAAGAATGTTGAGCTGTTAAATTTAAAGTCTAGACGCCTTTTCCTAGAAACTATGTTTCTCTATGACTTGTGTAATAACAGATATGATTGCATAGATCTCACTAATAAGTTAAGCTACTTTGTTCCGAGAACTGTCATTGCACGACAGGTGCGTGCACGTCCGCTTTTTGCCGTTTCCTCCTGCCGCACTAACGCTGGAGTTCGCGCACCTCTTCGTCGCATAGCAAAAAATTTCAACACTGTGTTCGCAAATTTGGATTTGTTTACATTGTCAGCTAATAAGTTTAGAAGCTCGTTGGTAAAATTAATTAGAGAGACAAATTCTTAAAATTTATTAGAGTCAGATTTTTAAAACAAGAACTGTAATTTTGATTTGTTAAAAAAAAAATGTATTTGTTTTCTTTCCTTTGTCTTCATTTTAGAATTTTCTTTAGATTTAACCTTTTAAGTTTCACTCGTGTGCAAATAGTTCTATATCAATAATGAAGTATTTAAGATGTGGATAACGCCGTGAGCTACACATATGTAATCTCTTTTTTTTCACTTCTTGTTTGTTAAGATATTTGTGTAACTGTTTGTTTTCCCAAATAAATAAATAAATAAATAAATAAAAATAAATAAATAATAGACCAAAAAATTACATTATTAAAATAAAACATTACAAGATTAAAAAGAAAGAGTACAAACAAGTCTTTTGAAAGCAGCGGCACGGGAATCGAAGATGTCAATACTGTTATTGTCTTTTGAAATTTCATTGTAAAGTCGACACATTCTAACGATAGGGTTGTAATAAGAGGTGTTATTTGTAAAGACCAGCAGTGTAAAATTACTAGTGATTTTAGAAGTTATTCCTAATTACCGGGTGATTGCAAGCAAAGCCGCGAGAAACAGCTAACAATATATATATTTTTGAAATGTGCTAATTAAGCGCTTTCATTTGATACTAAACTGGGCATAATTATATTTTTTTTTTTTTAGGTCTTGTCTTTATGTCCGCTAGAGGGCGCCATATTCAATTTAATGTGACGTCACATAGCCTATAACCAGCGGACGATCAAGATGTTTCTAACGATACCTCATTTCTCAAATTATGACAAGCAGTTTAGAAGTTATGAGGGAACAGATGAACATACATACATACATACATACTTACATACATACCGGTCAAAATTATAACCCTCCTTTTTGCTTCGCCGTAGTTGGGTAAAAAGGTGATTTAAATGCGCACACAAAGCATGGCTGAGCCGAAACATAAACGGATCATATTGTGAGTTTGTGAGGGAGTAATTTTACTTGTTGTTTGGAGTGGCTTTTTACTTGGCAACTGAGGTTTCAAGGTTTTTAGGATACAAAGATTAATCTAATTGTCCTCCAAGTTTTATATAAGTTCATATTTTATCAGCCTGTAAACATTTACTGAAAATGAGACTTGTAATGACTTCTATAATGAACGTTTAGACTTTAGACAATGAAAAAAAAAATACCATAATCATTTTGCTTAGCACTTGAATTAAAATTTCCTCTCAGAATGTTATTATCGCATCCTTATCCTAAATCTTGAAAAGAAGTTTTAAAATTCATACACCACTGAATATGAAATGCCGAGTACAAACTAGCAAACCTTCAGTTTTCTAAAAAAATCCACTTCTTTAGAAAGTATAGTTCAGTAGTAAGTAGCTTCTTTAGTATATACGAGGGGAGGTCCAAAAGTTCGTGGAATGGAGGGGATGGAGTGAGGATAGTGGCGCTCGCTTAGTGTCATACTAATTGGGTACTCATCGTTAGTATATAAATTGAGTTTCAGCCCTATTGCGTCATTCGTTTACGAACACTCGCCTGCTAAACAAGTCAATCTGGAAGAAAACTGAAACTATGGAGAAAATTGAACACCGTGCTATGATAAAATTCCTTACCAAGCAAGAAAAGAACGCTTAGACCATTTTTAATGAAATGGAAACCGTTTATGGGGAACAGTGTCCTAGTAAATCAATGATTTACAAGTGGCATGGTCTTTTTAAACATTGTCGGGAGTCGATTGAAGACGACCCAAGCTTAGGAAGGCCAGTTGAAGAGTTTTTTGGGATTGTGAGGGGATAATACTGATTGATTACAAAGAAAAGGGAAGGACCGTAGGAGGCCATCAAGGAAAAACGTCTAGGAAAATTGAGCAAGGGTGTGTTGCTCTTGCAAGACAACGCGCCGGTTGAGCAGAATTGCAATGGCTTCTCTGCACACGCATGGCTTCGAATCACTAGTCCACCCACCCTATATAATATCTGGCTCCAAGTGATTTTTATTTGTTCCCCAATTTAAAAAAAGACTTAAGGGGAAGGAAATTTTCCGACGACAATGAGGTAAAGGAGGCAATTTTGGCTCATTTTGAGGCAAAAGATAAAAAATATTTTTACGATGGTTTAGAACTTAGAAAAATTAATTCATAGATCTAATATAAATGTATTCAGCTTAAGGGTGGTTATATTGAAAAGGAAAAATAGATTTATTGTTTCATTTTATTTAAAACCCTTTCATTCTACGAACTTTTGGACCTCCCCGTGTATACAGGGTGTAAGGGACAGCCCTCCGCAAACTCACAGGGTGCATTCAGCTCCTCATTTTGAATCATATTCCACCGGAAATTTTCTCAGGAAAATTTTCATTTTTTCAATTTTTTTTTCAGTTACATTTTCATTATTTCATTGTAAAATTGCATTGTGTGTTCGCAGCACTCCATTTATGTAAAAGAAACTGCAAAAAAAAACAGCAAAAAAAAAACCAGCAATGGATGTGGAAATACTCTAACCAACGACGCGTGAAATCAGCTGTTCACTTTCTGTCTAGCTACAGAGTTCATCGAACTCACCGCATACCTATTACCTACCCCTCCCAACCAGTAATAGACGCTCCAATTTGTGCACAAAAACACAAACAAAACAGGTTTATTGGATTCCCTTAACGTTCCTGAAAAAATTTCATGTACCGGTCATCTTAGTATGACATACTGAATTCACCTTATCTGTTTGCGGAGGGCTGTCCCTTACACCCTGTATAGTCGTAAGTAACAGATTGATTAAAAATCAATCTGCCTAGCCTTTTCCCAACTATGTTGAGGTTGGCTTCCAGTCTAACCGGATGCAGCTGAATACCAGTATTTTACATGGAGCGACTGCCTATCTGACCAACCTAGTACCTGGGGTAATACGATACCCCTTGGTAAGACTGGTTGTCAGACTTTCGGGCTTCTGACGACCCATAACGACTGTAAGATCCACGAATGATACCCGGGACCAACGGTTTAATGTGTGCCTTTCCGAGGCATGGCGGAGTCTCGGTATGTAAAGATGGTCACCCATCCACGGACCAACCCTGGCAAGCGTAGCTTAATGTGATGGATCGACCCGTGCGGCTGTTATTACTGAGCCACGAGCTCATCTAAAGTACCCTTTATAACATCAAAGTCATATTTTTATGACAAATAATTTCCGCAGCGTGTCGTCGTAAAAGTCACAGTTTTTTTCATCTTCATTTATGTTCTATGAAAATATCATCTGCCTTTAACATATTTTCCTTAAAAGAAATGTTTTTGAATGCAGGTTATTTTATTTTATTTTATCATGGTAGAGTTTCTGGGATGTTTGTAAAGAAATACGCTGTGTTTTTTTATGTTTCCCCCTGGGTGTTTTCACTTTTGTTTTCTTGATATAAGGTAAAGATAAAGGTAGGGCTTTCTGAGATGGAAATTATGAGTTTTGTGAGAGAAGACACATGTTTGAAGTAATTTGTTTTATCGTAGGTAAAGTATAGGTACTATTGAAGACAAAAGTGCATGGAGAGCCTAAGGTCGACTTTTGACTGTGAGGTTTTGCATTACGTTTCATTACTTTTCAAGAGACGACTAGATGGCGCTGTTCAAACATGAAAATAACACTGCAAAGCTTATAACCTTATTATGCAGAGGCACATAATAAGGTTTTTAATACCTAAAATAATTACTAAGAAATAATATAGGTACTAAGAAAAAGGGAAAAAGTTTTTTTGTATTTAATTGGTATCAGAAAAACAATTGAAAAATGGCGGGAAATCGTTTATAATTTTTAATTTTTTTTGATACCATTTAATTGATGACTTTGATTTTATTTTGATGACATTTAATTAATGAAAAAAGAACAAATTATAAACGATTTCCCGCCATTTTTGAATTGGTTTTCTGTCCGTCAAAATGAGTGAAGTTAACGAAGAAATTCGATACATTCTGAAATCCTATTACAAAAAAGGGAAAATGGTACAGAATCCGCAAAAAAAATTGTGACTGAACTGAAGTAGGCTCGCGAGCAGATGCCTCGCGTATTTAATAAGTATTTAAACATAGTAATTATTTTAGTAATTTTATCACGACAAACTCAGCGAATTGTGCTAAAAAATCTTACTACCTTTTCATTTTAATATAAAAAATAAGAACAAACGTCTATTTTGTAGCTATGAGATAGATTTTTTTGTACATTACGAAAATGGGTAACTTTGAATTTTTTTTTCTATCCAACAAAGTAAATCTAATCGTGCTATTAAAAGCGATTGGCTATCCGCCAGATCCTTAAATAAGATATCTTTTTTTTTCAGAATTTTATAACACTGTTTTTTTGTTTCCCATGGATTCAAAAAACTAGTAAGCGCAGTCTCTGTGTCGGGTCATAGCGCCGATATTTGTATCTTCAAAGTATGTGCCTGCTTTACAGCATTTGACACAGGAGTGCTCCTGTGACAAATGTTGTAAGTCAACTACGACTTAAGTACCATGTTTGTTTCTACAACCCTAATAAAGCATCTAATACTCATCTTATCTGTTAATCTCTTTTTACAATAGTTATGACGATTGGCTGACTAATCTAACAACCAATCACAAACGTTGACATGAGAATTGATAACAGATTAAATTGAATAGGGTTTCAGAAACCGGCTGGAGTCCCGTCAGCCTTTGATAGCGCGCGTTTGGTTATAATATATTGAGCCGGATTCGAAACCCGACCAAAGTTTGATTGAACCAGTAGAATATTGGAACCCATTACCTCACCTTCTATTTTTTTACTAATATAATTTATTTTTGTCTTACTACTATGGATGGATTATATGGATATTATGGATGGATGGATGTTTGTTACTCAATCACGCCAGAACGGCTTAACGGTTCTGAATGAAATTTGGCACAGAGATAGATTATAGTCTGGAATAGCATATAGGTTACTTTTTATCCCGGAAAAATGTGCGGTTCCCCCGGGATAATTTCCGAAATCCACGCGGGCGAAGCCGCTGGCAATAGCTAGATTTTTTGTATTTTTTTAAAAATTATATTCGATTTAAAGTTGAATGCTGAATTTTTATTGCCCTACTACCTCACATTTTTTAGGGTAGGTAATACCAACGAACCTGCACCCTAATTGCGTAACACATTATCAATCGGAGTTTGAATCATTTTTAAACAAACTGCTAATGCATTGCTTCATATGTTCGAAAAATTTGTCGGCTCGACAACGTAAATAACGCAACGAATGTTGTTGAACTGTCAAAATGAAACCAACTCCGATTGATAATGTGTTACACAATTAGGGTGCTGTTCAACCAAAAAATGCTGAAACTCCCACCCTCGCCGTTCTGTATCCTACACATTTTATTAGCCTATTATCATGATTATTACTTTCCCCCGTTCCAGTTAGGAAGTCCCGACTGAGGTCAGATTAAAGCAAATACAAGAAAATGAAGCTAATATTTACCTATAAAACTCCATTTTTAGGGTTTCGTTTCAATTCAAAAGGAAAAAGGGAACCCTTATAGCATCATTTAGTCGTCCGTCCGTCCGATTCTCTGTCTGTCAATTTTTCTCAAGAACGCGTGGAGGTTTCAAGTTGAAATTAATATCAAATACAGGTCTACGGTTCCTTGGAGCTCTAAAAAATCAAGCTTCAAAGTCAACGCAATAACAAAATACGGCCATTTATTATGGGACAATTTTGATATTCATAAATACATCGAAACCTATGGGGTCTCCCGTTGACGAATCATAAATTTTGCACAAGTAAAGGTAAAATTACAAAAAATACTTAAGGCGGAAGCGCCAGGGTAGCCCGCGAAATTCAAAATTTCTTACGTTTTTTGCAATTTGTAGGTCAGTGTGAGCTTGTATGTTGATTAAAATATGATTCGCGGGCGTAGCTAATCATTAGAATCAGTAATACAACTCCATAAGTTAGCATTTATCTCAAATCTAGCGATTTCATGAAATCATGAGGTTTGAGATAAATGCTAACTTATGGAGTTGTATTACTGATTCTAATGATTAGCTACGCCCGCGAATCATATTTTAATCAACATACAAGCTCACACTGACCTACAAATTGCAAAAAACGTAAGAAATTTTGAATTTCGCGGGCTACCCTGGCGCATCAACCTTAAAAAAAACTGTTTTTGCGTATTTACATAATAATATTTACATTTTTGCAGTTAGAGAATTCACCGTGACGTATATCGATATATGGGGAGAATTGTTTTTCAACTACAAAGTTAAGTTTGTAGTTTGGATAAATACATCCCAACTACGGAACCCTTCATTATGCGTGGTCCGATACGCACTTTGCCGGTTTTTTTTCTACCCAGCTTTACACTAACCGGCGTTTGATAATGGAGTAACTTAGGTTAAGGAAACATCGTAAATTCGGAGCTGAAAAAGGTCTGTAATTTACAGGAAAATGGGAAGAAAAAGCGAGATTTTCTTCGTTAAGGTCAAGAAATAAGTTCAAATCAGTAAGTAATGACTTTGTTTGATGCTTAATTGAGTGTGGTGGCTATTAATTTCGCTGTGGGTATATTTTTGGTCCATTTTGGCACAACAACAGCATTCCGATGTGTCGGTGGGTAATTTGCGGGGTCGGTCGGAGGTCGCCGATAAATCTTCATTACGCGTCGCGGATAGCAGTCATGTGCCTCGGAGAGATTCCGAGCATATCGTCAGATGCTATGTTACTGATTGATGTTTTCAATCAAGTTGATTGCTAATGTGTGTGTTCTTGCTTTGTTAACATTTATAATTAGTATTATTAACGTCCAATTAATTGGTCTAATCAAAATTGCTTTGCAGTACCTACGACGGTAGAAAGGATAGGTAGAAAGGAGCACGTTTGCACCGAAAAACATCCAGATTTTTAGCTTATTAAAACCATGGAAACTGTCTTTTTTTCTTGATTAACTACTTTCTATGTTATAACTATTAGCAAGACTAAGCTATAGATAAGGAGCTCGTGGCTAATTAATAACAGCCGTACGGGTCGATCCATCACTCATCAGGTTAAGCTACGCTTGCCGGGATTGGTCCGTGGATGGGTGACCATCTTTACATATCGAGACTCCTCCGTGCCTCGGAAAGCACGTTAAGCTGTTGATCCCAGCTATCATTCGTGGATATTTCACAGGAACTGGGTTGTGAAGGTCAGATAGGCAGTCGCGTCATGTTAAATACTAGTATTCAGGTATATCCGGTTAGACCGGAAGCCGACCCCAAAATAGTTGGGAAAAGGCTAGGCAGATTGAACTATAAGCAAAACGTGGCGTATTTTTTAAAATGAATAGGTACCTAAGTACGCGAAGTTTTACTTTGAACGAACCAGCTGTAATAATAGAATCCAGTTGAAAATGACTTCTCTAATAGAGTACCTAGGTTTAAAGTTACCTGCAAACACTTCAAGGTTTGCCAGCGTGAAATGGAGCGTAGTTCTCAGGTGTTCAATTAACGGATACAGTTCGGAACACCACACTGCACTCACAATACAAATCACTGACCTGGCTGTAGAGGTCACAGCTGGAGCGAGGTCGGTTGCCATCACTAGTATCGTAAGAAAACCTGAATTTTAATTACTAGATACTAGCGACACACCCCTGCTTCGCACGATTTTTACGGCTTGACAAAACATCGAGATTTCATTTTTTTACGTAGGTTTTGTAGGATTACTAAGGGACCTCTTATATACTAAGGGACCTCTTAAATACTAAGGGACCTCTTAAATATTAAGAGACCTCTTAAACTTTCTTGAGTCGTCGTTAGCACTCACTCTCTTGTGTCGTCTTTAGCACTCACTTTCTTGTGTCGTCTTTAGCACTCACTTTCTTGAGTCGTCTTTAGCACTCACTCTCTTGTGTCATCTTTTGCACTCACTCTCTTGAGTTGTCTTTTGCACTCATTATCCCTTACTTACCTCCCTTTAAAATATTTTTATCTTTTTAATATATATATTTAGTTTCAAGTCTACTTACTACTTTAGCATCTTTTATTTCTCTAGGCTAGTAGATTTGTTACAGTTTGGCGCCCACCTAAGTTTAACATTAATGTTTTATTAACCGCCAGGAATAAATTATATAAATGATGGTGAAAACCGCATCAAAATCCGTTGCAGTATTTAAAAGAACGCGGTTACATAGACGGACACGAAATTAGACAGGTATGTAGCCTGGGACCTTGAGAAGGTCGTAGGCTACTTTTCGACCTGAGTATTTGTATATAAAAAAAGCGGACGAAGTCGCGGCCAGCAGATAGTCTATAACATGTTTAGTAATAATAGATTCTGTGCACATTGACAACATTATACTGGTATTTATTGAAGGGGGTCAGAGGTGTATAGTGCACCCAGAAATCAGCAGTTATGTTGAATTCTCATGTAATACCCCGGGCGAGACTTTTCCCATCAATTGGTTAGAAATCCAGACAAATATCCAGACCGAGACGACCGAACTTTACCTTGACTTTATAAAAGCTAGAAAGAACGATTTTTTTTTATTCTACACAAACAAAATGCACACTAAAATTAAAACTTTTTACAAAAAAAAAAAAAAACAACCGACTCCCACAAAAACACTACAAAGTGAAAAATAACTTTAATTCCGGAAGTCGGTGTCTTTGGTTTTTTATTTAATTTCGTTTTTTTTGCCACCGACTTCCGAAATTAAAGTTATTTTTCACTTTGTAGTGTTTTTTTGGGAGTCAGTTGTTTTTTTTTGTAAAAAGTTTTTATTTTTCACTTTTTAGTGATGCCTGCCCCACAGAAATCTGAACACCACTCTGAAAAATAAATTAGAGCATCATCCACATAGACTAAATGGGAAAAATACGTATTAAATTATTGAAGCTAACTCAAAAGCCACTCATCAGAACTTGAAGATATTTTTATGCGACCATCTCAGGAGTATACCATTTCAAATAAAAACTTTGCAAAAACGTCGCGCTAAGTCGTGTCAGAAGTTTGGTAGGCGTAGTTTTAGTTGACGGAGATAACGAGGCTACGAAATCTGCCTTTTGACAATCAAGGCCACAAATAACATACAACTCAAGTAGCGCAATTTGAAGCAGCATATAGTTACCATTATATCATTTATAGCCAGAGTGCACCTCATGACAATTCCAATAAGCCCAAACACATACAATACATAAGGATACATAAGGATACATTGTTTTATTACTGAGTTCCGATGCCTACCTTCGGGTGTCTTCATCAGATCGGTTTGATGGTACCATTTTCATCAGAACAATTTATTTAAAGCTTCGTCATAGTTGCTTAACTATTTTAATCGAGATATCTTATCGGCACCCGTGAAATACTTATCATAAATAACCGTAACCGTTTTAATTAACTATAAATAAATAAATAAATAAATAATAAATCATCGTTGAGGAGTTCCCGTGGCCATCTGTGGTCTTCTTCATCAGTTCCACTTCACCAGATGATACTTTCTGAATGCAAACGCTTGATTTGCCTATAATATTTGAGGAGTTCTCTCGATTCCTCATGGATCCCATCATCAGAACGGGATTTTGATAAAAATGGGACCAATCTGGAAGTATACCCTTTCAAATAAAAATTTTCCGAATTGGTTCACAAACAACTTTTGCTACGAATTGGGTAACGAACATAAAAAAAACATACAACCGAATTGAGAACCTCCTCCTTTTTTTGAAGTCGGTTAATAAAAGACAAAATACACCATACAAAGTAGCCAAAAGCCTCGTGTTCAACCAATAAAAGTTTGACAATTTAGTTCATTGCTACCTGTAGTTTTACAGTATGCAAATAAGAACATAGACCAATCCATAATACCTGACCTGGATACCTGGCGTATTTGTTAATCTAAGAACATAAATAAAGTGGAGTATCTGATGTTCCGTAATAAACGTCCATTTTTGAGGGATTCGCTTCAGTCATGCGATCCTGGTACAGGCTCAGACATATTTCACCGTTCCTTTGTCTGTTCGTGACAGAAATTGTGAAGAAAAAAATAATGTTACGGAATGATAGTTTAATGGTAGACGATTTAAAGTTGAAAAACTAAGGGATTGAATTAAAACAGATGTCTATTCTTTTCAACCAATTGAAATAAGTATTAAAGTCTGTTTACATAAACGCGATTTGTTATTTTTACTGTGTCATTAATGTCACACACGCGTATTTGTACGAGCGAGTTAACACGAGTCCAGATTAAATAATGTTTTTTTTTTATCGTTCGAATCCGATATCGTCGGGTCGTGTGAACTCACCATGAGAATAAAACGCGATCACCACAAATAAAATTGGACATTGAAATTAACGGTCCATTAAAATAACGGATCAGTCGTGTGAAAGATGTTACAATGGTTTTTTTATGGAGCAACAACAAAAGAATATAATTTAAAAATGTATAATAGGTAATTAATGCCGCTTGTCATCCCATCCTATATGTGCATTGTCTCATCCTAACCTCCTGAAATGTTTAATGTCTGTCAAAACACAGAACATAAATATTTCGACCTAACAATTTTCTACAAAAAATTGACTAACCAAAATCTAATAAAAAATAACACTCATTAAAAATCAAAAGAAAAAAATAAAAGCAGAAACTGGCACAGACTGTTTACGATGTGTACCAAGAAATTCAAGACAGTCTAATCGTGACGGGAACTCATTAAAAACTGTCAGTTCGCTGAAGTCTCAAAGACCGGTAGTCGTAGTCAAAGCCTTACAGACACACGCTTAAAAGATATTTGAATCAGAACGTACCCTAGTTTAGCGGTAGTGCGCTTGTGAAGGAATACGTGTTATGTGGGTTGTAAGAGGTTATAATTACATTACTCTTCGTGTACATCGCGATACGGTGTATGGCAAAAACTTATAGAGCTCTATCACAGCGTCGCCAGACCTTACTTATTTTCTGATTAATAAAATGTATGGGATAGAGTAGTGTTAGTATGTACTTTGAACGTACGTATACCTGCTAGCTTGGGCTGACGGCCAATTTTCAGGTATCAGGTACCAAAGTTATGTAAAAATAAGATTACTTACTTTTCTTAAAGTCTGACTGTTGATTTTTATGTATGTTTTACAGAATATTATTAATAATTAATAATCAATACTGCCAGACGCTTCCCGTCGGCGCGGCGGTTTTTCAGCCAGACGCTTTTAAGCTCGCAAAAAATGACGTTGTATCTGGGATATATTTGACAGACAAGATTTAAAGCGTCTGGCGGCAAAAGAGTGTATCTTTTGCCGCCAGACGCATTAAATCTCGCAAAAAATGACGTGATCTTACTTATAGGTTGAGTCCTAATTTTTATATAATGATACTCGGGGAACTATTTCAATATTATTTTTAAGCAGCCAGATCAAGCGTAGTGGCCCAGGCACAGTTAATTGTCTGTCAAACATCTCCCAGACGCAACGTCATTTTTTACGAGCGTAACCATATTTCGTCAAAAAAACATGGCGAAAACTTGACTTAAATTAAGTTAAAAGAGTTTAACCAACTCTTTTAACTTAAATTAAGTCCGAATTATATTATATATTGGCGTAAACCATTCAATGAGGGTTTTCATGAAGATTCACGCCACCAGAAGTATTTCATTTCGACAATAAATGTAAAAGATATGATGACGTTCATCATGCGTTTCAATCATTAATTTATCAATTAGTCATGCACTGCACGACTAAAAAAAATATGGGCGCTTTGACACTTGACAGGTGCCCGGACCTGACGTCTCAGTGCTGCCATCTAGTGAACGTCATTTCAGAACAACCTCATTCAGTCGAGTTTTATTTTTATTTCAACAACAGTTAACGTGAAAAACTCGCAGTAGTGGTACAGGTAAATAGTAACTATCTATTATACAGTTATGTTATTAGATTGTGTTGTAGAAAGTTTTCTAAAATTGCTATAGTAAAACAAAGTATTACTGAAACTGAATATGTTTGAAACTGTAATCATATAGAAATGTTTTCGAGTACCCCATGACAGTTTGCATGTTGGTAACTAACTAAACTATTTCTATCTTCCATTTTCAGATGAAAATAGAAATGAAGCTTGATGCTTGAGCTTAGATGAACTAAAATTTCGATGCGATTATACAAAAATTCACGCCTTCTTTCCATGGGGGTAGGCAGAAACTTCAGAACGCCACCTGCTATACGATGCTTACGTACCTACTTCGTTTTGCTTCGCTTACGTTCATACATCTGATTCTACACGAACTGTAATAAACATTCTCAGAAAAATTCGTAATTATTTGATTACATTACGTGGTCAAATTAAATTAGTCAGTGCCGATGGTGGCAGTGGCAATCTTTTAAGGGGGTCATTGTACTAATCATTATGAACAACTTTTACTATGGGACTAAACCTGAAACCGCGAAAAAAAAATCAGCTGTTCAGTACATTTATCTTCGCCTAATTCGTCAAAATGTAGAATGAATAAATGATGAACAGCTGATTTTTTTTTCATGATTTCAGGTTTGATCGCATAGTCAAAGTTGTTCATAATGATGAGTACAATGACCCCTTAAAAGATTGCCACTGTTTACACTTACACCCTATATTTGTAGATCTAATATTTATGTTTCATGCTGGATTATATTCGCACGCAATGTGAATTGTTACCACAGTATAAATATGGACAGTAGGGAAACTACGAACAAACATACGAAATAGTACACACACAGACGCGCGCATCTACGGGTCTCGTAGATGCGACTCATATGCCACTATAAATACAGGGTGGCCGGAACATTGACGTCCAAAAATAAAATTTCGGTCCCTCGTATCGTGGGGTATTCGAATCACCCCCATGTATGTTCCGCGACTTTTCATAGTTTTTGAGTTATGAATTTTTTTCTGAATGTTTGAAAATTTTCGACCTGACCAACCTAAAAAAATTCTAAAAAAAAAAGTAGAGGGTTTTATCGAGTTTCTTTTTTTGCAACTGAATTTTCATAAGTAGTACTTTTATGCATAAAATAATCAGCTTCGTAACTGTGATGAAAGTTATGAAAATGTTGATCTAAAGTGAAAAATTTACGTTCGGTAAATTATGACTCAAATTTTCAACTTTAAATTAAAAATCTTAACAGGTGACTTCATAATTCCTAAGTAGGCTTCAAGAATGCGCCAGACTCTCAGCTTTCATAATCATAAAAAAATGAAGTACTTAATAGGGCTACTTTGTTTAAAATCGGCCTTCAAAGACAGCGAGGTGGAAAAATTCTTAAAATTACCCATCTGAGTAATTATTATTTTTTGGCTATTTTCTCGTTCCTAAGGTTAATTAATGATAAGAATACTGAAAACTAACCAACAAATAGTTTCAGAGTTGGGTAAGAAAAGTTTTACGTAAAAAGTGGTTTTGAATAAAACACAGATGATAATGTGAAAAAAGTACTTAATTTATTTTTAACATTTACAAAAGGTTTTCAAAGTGGCCACCACCAGCAGCAATACACATTCTACACCTACGTAAGAAATTGTCTGGCAATCGTCTAAAAGCGTCTCTGTTCTCTCTCACAACACGTTCAGCTTCTGCAATCAACTGCCTCAGCTCTTGTTCACTTGAACAGTCTCGGGCGTATGCTATTTCCTTGTAATAGCCCCAAATAAAGAAATCGATGGGGTTGAGATCAGGTGAGCGTGGAGGCCACCTAATTGGTCCGCTGCGTCCGATCCATCTGTTGGGGTATGTTTCATCTAAGTAATTTCGGACCTGGGTTGCATAGTGACACGGGCGCCGTCATTTTGCAACACCATGGTTCGTCTGAGTTCGAGATTCACATCTGCCAGCAACAATGGAAGTTCATTTTCCAAAAAGTTTTTGTATGTTTCTCCATCAAGTCTGGACAGCAGTTCAAACGGACCAATTAGTTCGCCATTGAGGATACCAGACCACAAGTTAACGCTGAAGCGATGTTGAAATGTCGAAGCTCTCACTTCGAGTGGATTTTCATTCGCCCACGTGTGGTAATTATGAATATTGAATATAATGTGGTTAGTTTTCAGTATTCTTATCATTAATTAACCTTAGGAACGAGAAAATAGCAAAAAAAAAATAATTACTCAGATGGGTAATTTTAAGAATTTTTCCACCTCGCTGTCTTTGAAGGCCGATTTTAAACAAAGTAGCCCTATTAAGTACTTCATTTTTTTATGATTATGAAAGCTGAGAGTCTGGCGCATTCTTGAAGCCTACTTAGGAATTATGAAGTCACCTGTTAAGATTTTTAATTTAAAGTTGAATATTTGAGTCATAATTTACCGAACGTAAATTTTTCACTTTAGATCAACATTTTCATAACTTTCATCACAGTTACGAAGCTGATTATTTTATGCATAAAAGTACTACTTATGAAAATTCTGTTGCAAAAAAAGAAACTCGATAAAACCCTCTACTTTTTTTTTTGAATTTTTTTAGGTTGGTCAGGTCGAAAATTTTCAAACATTCAGAAAAAAATTCATAACTCGAAAACTATGAAAAGTCGCGGAACATACATGGGGGTGATTCGAATACCCCACGATACGAGGGACCGAAATTTTATTTTTGGACGTCAATGTTCCGGCCACCCTGTATACTGAGAGCACCGCGACTATCGCTTGGGGCCTCGTCGGTGCGCGCGTCTGTGTGAGTGTGCCGTTTCGACTGTTTGTACGTGTTTCCTTACTGTCCATATATTTATTGTGTTGTTACTGACTAAATAAATTGAAGGTAAGGTTTTCTCTTCCTTTCCTCTGACAAAGTAAGTAATCAAGGTAAGCTTAAGTGGAATGTGTACCAGATACTTGCACTGATGTCCTATTTAATAGCTCCCACATAAGCTACACTTTACCGTATGTACTCCGTTTGCATACAAGCTTTCCATTCATTTATCCATCAATCATATAATTGATGTTCGAGAGTCTGCAGAGCCATTAGGAATAAATGCATGCCACCGTGCATAATATGCAGGCATGTGTATGAGGTGATAGACGGGTATTTAGCCAAACTCGAGTAATATTAATCGTACTGCACGTTAGGTTACACGATTAACAATATATGACATAACTATGTGTTTGAAGTAAAGAAACGTATTTCATTGCGAGTGCAAATAGATTTGTTGACGTTAGAGCTTAATATGTGTAACTTGTATTCTTTCTTAGGCAGAGTGTACACATTCTGAGACTTATAATTTAATTAATAATCCTGAGAAAATACATCCTGTATTATGTAAGTTCGACAAAATCTAGGTCCTACAAAGATCATTACAGTTTCTAGGTAATTAACAATTGTTAGCTCAAAAAATTCTTAGAAGATAATTATCGAACACATAACGTATATTGCCACTAATAAACAGGCCATTAGAGAGGGTTATCAGCTTTACTCGAATGTGAATTAACAACAAAATCATTTGGATTCTACACAAAACGTTACGCCATATTATGCTTTGTATCTTCCCAAAATCTGTTTCATTGTAACCGTTGACGAGACTTACGCATTAATAAGGGTGGTGACAACAGTTGATACAATACGTCGGTGACGAGGCGAGTTCGGGGGACGATATCACGCGATCACTAGCGCATTTCTGTTAATAGTCCCCAATCCTTATACGAGGTCCCCAACGTAAGAGCTAGCGGACAGGGGGACTAGTCATGATTAATGTATTTTTTATATGTCGTTATAGTTGTTATTGATTGTGAATGGGTTTTTGAAGCGATAAATGTGTCATATAAGTCTGAGAAGGCACTTAAATGTAGTAGATTTCAAGTCACATTGGATTATAAACAACAACAATATTTAGTGCAGATATTTGTAGTAGGCATAAATACTTCTAAAAGCTAAATGCATAGCGCATGGAAATAAATAAATGAGTCGTGTAAAAAATCGCGTGTGTGTAGTCTGCCTAACCAATGATCTGTGTTGTGGCACGAGGACCACACTAAAAATAATTATTTTCTTTATAGAATTTTATTAGTTTAGCGAGAAACATCAGATATAATATTACACTCCATTTCGTATTGCATGAAAAAATATTCCGACGAAAAAAATAATGTCGTTCTTAATAGATTTCGTAATAGTCTGGTAAACAGAGCAGCTTAAATGGTTGTTTATTTTCTTGTTAGACGTAATTCGTGCGACGTTGCGTAATAGTTTTGAATATCTTTTTCATTAATCATATTTAATATTGTTCTTTCTTGGAACCAATTTTAGAAGATGTTTTATGCAGAGAAAATTTATCTTAATTTGGTAGACAGCTTTTCGAAGTGAAAACATTAAAAGAAGTACCAACCCTATTTTATTTCTAAATTAATTCATAACATCCAACAACGTTTTATTGATCCAAACGTCACACTCGGACAGTAAAAAACAAAACAAAAAAGCCCAATAAAACAAAAAAAAAAAAAAAACATTTTATGACATAAGTAGTTCACTTGCACTCGCCCCTCGGAGGGTCAGTGTAACAGCGGGGGTCCGACGACAACCCCAAATAGAAAGGGCTCTCACAGAAAACTTCGCTCCCTTTTATATGACCATCATAGAATTCCGCTCGGATGCGTCTCAACACCATACATTGCTTCGCTCACACTCGCAGCTCCGTATTTTGCTTCAGTTACTTTATTTTCTCTTGTTTCTGAAAATACAGCCCATTATACGGATGAAAGATCTTATTGAAGTTGTATGAGGTTTGTAAAAGCAGGATTTGTGTGTCTGTTGAGGAATAATACTCTTATTTTGTTAGTATATTAGCCGTACTAAGATACTCTTTTGTGTGCCACCATGTTTACGTTACGAGGAAGCGACGTTCTAAAGGTCTCTCAGAATTGGTGGCCCACAATGTGGCATTACTCCATAGCTTTCTCCTTTATAGACTCGTAGAATTGTGTAGATACCAACACATTATATTAATGTGTTGATGAACCTTTTATTATTTTGACAAACCAACAGTTAGTTTGTTTGTCGAAAAAAAGAAAATTTCCCAGGTGTGTTTAAGGATAAAATGCTCAATCTTAATAGCAGAGCAGGATTTTGAATTGCATTACATTTTAAGTTTAAGCTTATGAGCTGATCCATACATACATACATAAACTCACGCTTTCTTCTTATAGGTAGGCAGAAACTACTGAACCCCACTTGCTACGATCCATTCCTTTTGTCTCGTTTACGTTCATACATCTGCTCACCCGGTTGCGAGTACTACGTACCTTCGTCTTCGAACCGGTCTCCCAGATTCATGACCCTGGACTTGTACTATAAATAGCGTATTATCTATGCCCTGGACTTTAAACGCACTATAAAGGTATGTTGGCGCAACTGCTTCCGGCGACCAAACATAGCGCTAGTATCACGAGTCATGCGACGCACCGTGGGTGCTGCCACCTACGTCGGACCGGATGTTGGAACGTTGCTGGCGAGTCACTGGCTACAGTTCGGCGGGAAAATACCAAGTCTTTAAAAACCCCGAGCTCAGCTGGCTGGGCTCTCTTTTCACTCGCGCCTTGAAACAACATTTATATCGTTATTATTATCAAAAACTTATTGTAATTAATTAATTGGTTGTGAATTAAAAGTGATTAAGTGTGAAGTCTTTCGACTATAATGTAATACGTACTTCATGTACAGGTAGGCGTGGATTATCGGATTGGAAGGATTTCAGTAAAATAACACTTGTCACAATCACTCCACTTCAAAATAATTAGGTATAAATCGCTTAGATTAAGAGTGATGTGCTTAAAATATAACGTCCACCGAGCACGTGGTTGCGTGCGCACTCTACGGCGATCTGAAGTTCACTGCCTGTTTCTACAAGATGGCCACCTCCCCAGCGCCCGGTGTTCGTTTTTGACGTTGACAGTTGTACGGATGTCAATTGACGCACTAGAAAAGCGGAAGCGCCAACAAGTGTATTATCTATTTATTTATTCTTGCCCAAAGAGTAAAGTAAGTATAGAGAGAAAGAGTGACAACTCTGTGGTAAAATTTGCATGTATGGAAAGTGCTGCCACCATACGTTTGGTGGGTGAACTAAGGGTCTAATGTATACACCTACCTATGCATACTGAGTAGGTACTCATAGTATGCATACCAGCTATAGGTAGGTACAAGTAGACTTAACTTACAGGTACTATGACGATTCTTTATTGAATTATCCAACAACACCTTATGTCAGACCACACATTCATACCTCTGCCGTCTGCGGCGACCGTGAGAACGAACGGTGTGACTGACAGGATAAATGCAATTATTGTTCCTTCACATCTGTGCACTTAAATAAGATACAGGGTTATTTTAAATTGGGTAGCTAAACTCCTCAGACGCGTTCGGTATCGATATCTAAATATGTATGATAAAACAAAAAATAATGATGATGATTTTTTGTGAGATCATCGACTGCAGTTATTGTAGTCACTTGAAATATCATCTTAAAAAACCTTTCTTTTGTTGTGTGTAAACTTCATAGACATGATGGGTAACTTAAGAAAACCATTTTTTTCAACTCATCCTTCAAAAACACCAAAACTCAAACAATAAAAAAACCAAAACTTTTTATTTGTATATGTCGTCACGAACGGAAGTTTAGCAATAGTAAGTCACTCGATAGAGCAAACTCTGTGGGATCATACTGGATCGAGAGCTCGAAGGGGGCGCACGCTACCATCGAACCCATCAAGTTCACAGTACCTATACCTAGTCATTACTTCACTGTATTCTCTTCAGTAATAGTCTTGCCACAGCATCACATTGGTTTGCGTGAGTAACCCACGCAATGGAACCCTTACCACAGGGTCGGAGAGACGATACACTTATCTCTGCGCCCACGTTCCCGCCGTCATAAATATCGATACAAATAAAATGTTTTGGTTGTTTTTTTGCAGCGATAGCCATCGCGTCTGAAAATAACCCTTTATATTAAACTTATGATTGGTGAAAAAAAAAGTCCTTATAGTTTTGGAAAGTTAACTCTTTTGTCACATTCATCTTTTCGAATTGTTAAAAGACAGTGTGATCAATGATCATACTTTGCAGTGTTACTTCAAGCGCTGTTCACCAATTGGAAGACGTTAAAATATTGCCTTAAATATTTCTTTGTTTTTAATCTATTAAAACTACATTCACTTTCTTTCCCCGTTTCTTATACTTCTCCGTATCAAAATTAATTGTACAAGTCTAGTTTATTTAAAAAAAGTGCACGTTACTTTTATATATATACAGGGTGTAAGGGACAGCCCTCCGCAAACTGATAGGGTGAATTCAGTATGTCATACTAAGATGACCGTTACATGAAATTTTTTCAGGAACGTTAAGGGAATCCAATAAACCTGATTTGTTTGTGTTTTTGTGCACAATTGGGAGCGTCTATTACTGGTTGGGAGGGGAAGGTAATAGGTATGCGGTGAGTTCGATGAACTCTGTAGCTAGACAGAAAGTGAACAGCTGATTTCACGCGTCGTTGGTTAGAGTATTTCAACATCCATTGCTGTTTTTTTTTGCAGTTTTTTTTACATAAATGGAGTGCTGCGAACACACAATGCAATTTTACGTTGAAAAAATGAAAATGTAACTGAATTTTTTTTTGAAAAAATGAAAATTATCCTGAGAAAATTTCCGGTGGAATATGATTCAAAATGAGGAGCTGAATGCACCCTGTTAGTTTGCGGAGGGCTGTCCCTTACACCCTGATACTATTTTCATAACTGTTAAAACATCCATAATGATCGTGATGACCGCTGTAACATAGGTTTTTCCTAGCATGGAGGTCATTGATCATTTATGATGTACCAGGCTATTTGCAATTAATATCCGTGTGTACTTTTTATGTCACCTACATAATAATATTACCAAACTATTTCAGTAAGGAAGTTTACTACCAAGAAAATAAATACTCAGGGGTAGTGTTGTATTTAGATTCAAGTCACTCAACATGATCGTTTGCTCATAGCGATCTAAATACGAGTTTATTTCTTCGAGCAGAAATGTGATCTACGATTTTCCTCGCTTCAGATTGCTTTTAATGTAATATACTTTCCTGAAATATTATGTACACGGGGGAGGTATATTAGAATATTCAAAGAACTTACAAGGTCTTAACAAGGTTACAGAGAACTTTGACATACAAGTCAACTAGGATGAAGTTTCTGAGTACCTGTCAACTAAACGAAATAAACAACTGTGTCACGTATTTAAATCAACAAAAACATTGTTTTATCGCATTCATGCTATGTATTGGTCAATTCCAATTCATTGAACCGGGAAAACTCATTCATAATATCATCCTACAAGAAACATATTGTTTATGTACGAAATAATTAATTCTGTCAGTAGTATTTTCCAGCGCATTTTTTCCTCAGTAGCATTCTATCACGTTGGTTGTGTGTCGGGCAGTGATGTATGGAGCTGGTGGTTCACGCCGCGGTCCGACTCGGTGTGGGCGGCGCGGGGAGAGCGGGGCGTGCGGGCGGGGGACGCGCTGACGTCACGCGCGCCTGCGCAACACGCGACTCCTTGATGCACAGAGTAGGCAACCAACACAGATGCTCGCAGAGTTGTTAAATTATTCGGCGGTCGGAGAACGTGAAATATTTTATCGCGTTCGCGGTTATGGTTATGGACTAAAATAGAACAATACAGCGAGATTGTGTGTTTTTAATATTGTTACCTATGTATTTGGGAATGGATACATCAGAAAGTAGTATCCACTGTTCATATGAAAATCATTCATTCAAATCTATTGATTACCTTTTTAATGGATGGAACAAAGAATTGATATTGTAATGCCTAAAATAAAATAAAATATTACTATCATGAAAGTCATATCCCATAATTACAACTCCATACTTAACAAGAACATAAAATAATAAAATACCATACATTGCATTGCACAAAACAGAATTAATATTTCGTCTATTCAAAGTAAAACTTATTTCAAGACATCAAACTACCAAACTAACCTACCATACTGCCGTACGGCAAAGGAAAATTTATCTCTATACCGTAAGTACCCTGTGTACGGCAATCCGTGTCCGCGACACAGGCGGGCGGCCAGTCGACTCGCTCGCGCGCGCTGCTACGACGCGTGCTACGCGCTACGACACGTAGCACTCGCAACTACGCCGCTACGCCAACCCGAAAATTATCTCTGCCAGTGACTCGTGCAAGGATATTGAATTAAACCGGAATTATTAAGTGCAAGCCAGTGGTGTGCTACCTCTGTTACTGAAATAGCAGTGCTGAATTATTCCGCGGTCGGCTATAAGGTGGGTGAATATTGAATAACGAGATATGAATAGGTATTGAGAGCTCGGATGCGAGTGGTTTGCTCTAATGTCAAGGACACGGATATTGATCAAGTACCAGATGCCAAGACACTTTGTTTACTCTCAGTGTTTGTTTTCCGACATATTTACCAACGAACACGTTTGTCGCACATTTTCTCTGGACACCGTCTACTTATTCCGTTATCCAATAGTGTTTTATGCCCAGACTTGTTTGTATTGAAGAACAGAAACAGTTTGCAGTTTAACATGAAACAGTATTCGAAAAGGCCGTTAAAAGTAATACGCAACAAAGGGATGGGATCCGGAGTGGGGTCGAGAATAATTTATAAGGATAGGTGCCACCTTGCGTTACAAGTTTCATGAATTAGAAATGTTGGGAATGCTTATAAAAATGTTACACGTTTTATTTCTTTTCAAATAAGTTGTTGAATAGACGGTAAGTAATCTATAGGTATAGGACATTAGTTTTGACCTTTAAATAATTGATTACAGAGGGTCGTCGGCCTTTGTCAAGGACATGATGGATGTATTTAGGTGTTAATACAGGTAATTGAACTCGGTTCTGGATATAATAAGTTTCAATAAACCTTTATTACATTGATGTTCCTACGTTAATAAAGGAACAATTCAAACTTCTCGGTTTTGCGGTTGAGCAAACTTTCGGAGCTCCATAAGGTCGTATTTTACAATGACTAAGTTAATATCAGTTTCTTTTGTTACGCTTCCTTAATGTTAATTGTTTAATTTTGCACTTTATTGGGTGACGTGATAAATCGAATGTTCTTTATTGTATTCATAAACGTACAAATCGGTCGGAAATTGAAATAAATTAGTATACAATAAGCTTTCATATCACTGTCACCAATACCAATATCTGTCCTATAAGCATTGTTTGCTGGTTCTTCGTTCTAATGGGTTTTTCAAATTCAAATTCAAATCTTTATTTCGGAAATCATCCATATTGTATTAGTTAGTATGAGAACTTACAAACTATGTTATGTACATAACATAACATAGTTTTGATCTGTCTATTTATATATTTGTTACAAAAACTCATCATCATCACTATGTTGGGGTCGGCTTCCAGTCTAACCAGATGCAGCTGAATACCAGTATTTTACATGGAGCGACTGCCTATTGCTTACAAAATACAATCCAATTTTCATTCATACTTTCATTGATTAATTGATAACAAAGCAAATTTTATAATTTCTAAATTGTCATGAGAATTTCGCTTTAGGCATTGAGTTTTTCCGATTCGCCAGAGTTCGTGATTTTCGTTATAAAGATAATAGAAACCTCGAAGAAATTCATCATTTTGTCGTCTCATTAAATTGACATCTTTGTTGTGCTCTGGGGCTCCGGTACGACCATCAATCAATGGCTAATGACAGGCTGGTCTCTTCGGTAAAACTGTTCAAACAGATATTATACTTTTATGATTATTAATTAGATACTTTGCATATACTAGGGTCTTCGTCTTTCTCCAATTAAATACGAAATAAAAAAAATACATTTCTAAAGAAACATCACATTATTTATGAAAAAAAAATAGACACGCGAATCATGCTTTCTCAATAGTTTCTATCCGAGATAAATCTCTCTCTTAACACAACGTTATCTAACTTCGATAGCACGCTTCAATAAGTTTGCCAGCTGTAGATAAAGATTCAATCTCACGACCTCTTGTTCTACAGTTAAACTTAGTAGGTATATACATACTACTGCTGTACGGTAAAGGAAATGTAGCGGCGAGGTTGCCCCGGTCATGCATCAGCGGTCGATCTGCATGATGTCACATTTGCATACCGCTTCAAGACACCTTAATATACTCCATGTCTCCCTTGGTTGGAGAGTATTCTGGTGAAGAAAATTACAGGAATATAGGTACCTACCTAAACGGTGCAGTAATAAAAAAGCTACTATTTTTAGTGAAAAATTGAGGCAAAAATCTTATAAGAGCAAGCTGTGGGTAAAGCTGACAAATGTTCGGGTTACAACACAGGAAAAGAAAATAGTAATCGAACTCAATCTCAGTCTGCCTAGCCTTTTTCCAACATGTTGGGGTCGGATTTTACATGGAGTGTCTGCCTACCTGACCTCCACAACCCAGTTACTGGATAACATGATACCCCTTTGGTTGACTTTTGGGCTTCTAACTACCAATAACGACTGTCAAAGATCTACGAATGACAGCCGGGAGCAACGTCTTACGTGCTTTACGAGGCACGAAGAGAGGGGATCACTAAAAATAGTGTACATGGAGTAGGCTCATTATAATACCGAAAAACTTATTTCCTGTACCATTCCTTAATACCCCTAAGACATTATTCAACACAAAATATGAGTCGCGACATTAAAATACTTTACTAGATCATAAATTACTGGACACCTACGTACATTAAGCATATTCTGAATTCTGATGGAAACACTGGAATGCTCTACCGTGGGTGTTGAGCAATATTTCACTCAGTGAATTATTGTTACGGCTATACACCTCGCCTCGACTTTTTTCCTGAATTTTATAATACCACGAACCTTAAGAAAAATTGTGGGTATCAATTTCTGAATTGAGCTACGTTTAAGAAAGATTTTTCGCTACAAAGTGAATAGGTAAATCTGTGAGCCTTTGCCGTGCTTACGTGGATTTTTTCGGAGGAAAATAACATTGTTCCCTTTGTTTATTCAAAGTTTGATCTTTTTTTGTGGTTATTTGCTGACAGGTACAGATTAGTTAAAAAACGAATGACATTAGGTACTTGCTTTGTTAACTCCCACGATGAACACAAGTTTTTAAAATTTTCTGAGTGCTATAATCTTATAAATATAACCATAGTTAGCTAGACTTGCAGCAAGCGTTTCCACGAAACTTAAAAAAAACTAGATTGCCGCCGACTTGACCTAATGCTTACATTTCAGGCTAAAGTATGAAGGCGATAGAATCTTTAACAAATCTTGTTCGTTAATATATTCAAACTACACCTACTACACAATACCTACGGTTTTGTAATCTCTTTGTAACAACGCGTCCATGCATTAACGGTATTTAATAACATTTCTTTTTATTTTTGGAACCTGAACTTACGTACTCCAAAGGCTACACGAGAAAAGCCCGAGGTAAAAAGATAAAACACAGCTTTTCCATTGAAGGAAGACGGAAGGATTTTATGCGGACCTTTTTCTTACCATGACGGTTGCATGTGTATCACATAAACGGTTTTATACATAAAATGAGGGATTTAAGGAATAATATAATGCGAATTGGGGATTAAACTTAGCATTAAAATATGTTAATAAAACCTTCTCGTTGTACGCTAAATTATAATACATTCAAAGCCGCAGCTTACTTAATTTTAATTCGAAAACAAAACACGACCCACTCAAAAATCCAAATTCAAATATTTTCATTTCGTTTTCAGTCAGCACTCGTTTATGACGTCTAATGTCACAACACAACTACGTTGTAGGCATGTTGTAGGTGTCGTATGACGTATACAGAAGTCAGGACGTGAATGCAAGTCGTTAGGCGGAGTGCACATTACGGAGCTGCCCCAGTACTTGCACGCCCTAGTGGCCCCAAGAGCAAGGCTTCACTGTCTACGTATTCGAGCAACAGGCTTGTTGTTTCTTTAACAATTTTATAACTTTATTATGTATCTACGAGTATAGGTAAGTCGTTTGTCGTGGCAAAACGTGGCTTGATTCAAAAACCTATTCTGCAGACAGATTTATTGGTCTGCAAAGTTAGGAACAGTCGATATACCCGTGGTTAGGTGTTGACAGTGATACCTTTTTAGTTTTTACATAAGTTAACTAGATCGAGCTGACGATCATACATAGTTACATAATCTATAAGTACTTACCACGTTTTCGGTTTTAAACCGTACATTCCGTTCCAAAAGCGCAGTTTGTAAAATATTGATATTCAGTCGAACTTAGTAAGCCTGCTCAAATAGTTAGGACAAAATATAAGCGCTAGATGACAGTAATATGCTTTTAAAATAGTTTCAAGTACCTACATTTTACAGCTGTTGCCGAGAGAAGAAGTCGTTAGGCAGAGTGCACATTACAGTGTCGCCAGAATGCAGTATCCGCCCTACTAGCCCCGAGACTTGGGTTACATTGTTCGTTTGTTCGTCTATATTCTTTGATACAAGTTTTGTACAAGCTGAAAAAATTACTAGACCGAAAACCTATTTAGAGAAAAGCGTTTTATTAATACAAGTAGGTCGAAAAAGCTGACGTCCATAGACACACTCAGATGAACGATTTCGTATTTAGACTTGAAATTGCTCAGACAGAAAACCAGTCTTACCAAGGAGTATCGTATTATCCAGTAACTGGGTTGTGGAGGTCAGATAGGCAGTCGCTCCATGTAAAATACTGGTATTCAGCTGCATCGGGTTAGACTGGAAAGTCGACCCCAACATAGTTGGAAAAGGAAAAGGCTAGGCAGATGTCTTGAACTTGCTCAGACCACCCATATCATTTGTCTTAAAAAACTAATGTAGTCAGACAACTAGGTACATATAATAAATACCTAGTTTATTTTATTTCTTTTTATAGACTAAACAACACAAGAAACAAAAAAAAAGTATTTCAGAATTTACGCAAGTAATATCGTCGCTAATTTAACTTACTGACGTATCTGATATTTTGGACTAGAAGCCGATAGCCGACCTAACTATAGTAATTTGATACATTTTCCAAGTCGAATCGATCTGTTTAATCGGCGAATCTGTACCTATGCCTTATGGTCTCCACGATAATGCAGAAATCGAGACCGATATATCCACAGTTTACAAAAAAAAAAAAGAAAAATAGCTTACCCTGTACAATTTTCTTCAAATCAGTTATGTATACCTACGTCACTTAGTTAGATTAGCGACGATATTTCGTACAAAAATAAATGTATCTCTAAAAATTAAACGACTTGAAAAGAGAGTTCAAACAAAACCTTAAGCTAAGAACTATGCCCCGCAAAACCGTTTTCACGGTTTGTCTGTGGGAACGGTACAAACGGTATTACAAAAAAAGTTTTAGTGCGGACACTTAATTTTCATTTAATACCAAATTACTCATTTGCTCTCCCCCCAAAGGTCTGCAAACCACTTTCCTAAGAAAATAGCCTACAAACCCCCGAAAAAGAACAACTTAAGCAATTTGGCAAATTTACGTTTATTTCCCTGATTCCTTATATCAGCAGGCAACTGGTTGAGAAGGTATGGTACTCTTTTATCAAGCGTTCGGTCGCCAAAATAATTTCTTATTCTAAGTACATTAAATTTACCTGCCGATACCATCCTAGTTCCGTGGTTATGGGAAACTAACGAGTTACACGTGTTATTTCGTTACGAAATAAACGTGTTTAGTTGCAAGTTCCAACAGTAAAACTTTTTGTATAATTACCTAATAGCCTGGCTTTCCTTACATCTTATAATAAATTATTAGAATATTTTCTATGTAGGTTTCCTTCATAGATGTAATATGTGTTATGGGCGGGATATGATGACCGATAGCTTCTTAACCCCTCAAGTGTCGAATGCACCCCATGTGTGCATAAGAAAAACCCTTTTTTTTTTGTTCGGTACATAAGCTTATATCACATATATATAAATGTAAAAAAAAAACATCATCCGATGGAAAACCAATCAATTCATTAGTTGTGAACTTATGGAGTTCGCAGCTAATCTCCCTCCCCCCCCCGCGTGTCAAATGCACCCCAAGTGTGCAAAAAGACAAAACTTTACATAATAGGTATATAAGCTTAGATCACGTATATATAAACGTAAAAAAACATCATCCGATGGAAAACATATCATTATCAGTAGTTGTGAACCTATGGGGTTCGCAACTAACCTCCAACCCTCCCCACTCGCTGGGGTTTTGGGTCTAAAATCAGCCAAACTCAGACACTTGAGGGGTTAATGTTATCCCTTGAGCTTTCTCCTCACATAAATAACTTTTCTCTAATATCCTCATGAAATAGTGGCTATAAAGTCTCATTTACACGTTTCCAGTAATAAGACTAGAGCACGAATTAACAGTTAATTAAACTGCTGCGTCAAGTATCTTATTGATTTGATAATGATCTTAGAAATCTCTTCCAACAAAAAAATCTACTGTTCCCTATACCGATATTTATATGTTTGCATAACTCGTCAAAATGTAGGGAACAGCGGATTTTTTTTCACGATTTCTGATTTGGTTCTATAGTAAAAGTTGTTCATAATGATGAATACAATGACCCCTTAAGAAGTTGTCAGTTATTTAAATTACACCAATTATATGTTGCAGGATATTTACTTTTCCCCGAATATAATTTTCTTCGTATATTCCTCTTTGTGACACTTCCACGAATTATCGAGTAGGTATTCGTTTTATTTTCATTCTACATCAACAATTTTCAATATGTTCCTGATTACTACTGGTATAAAAAGTAACCTATTTGCTATTACAGACTATAATCTATCTCTGTGCCAAATTTCATCCAGATCCGTTTAGCCGTTAAAATATTATAGTAAGATAGTAAGATTGTACCTATTTTTGCGTATTTATCAAGATATAATCAACTTCATTTTCTTGTTGTTATTGTGCGTCTACCAAACATACGAAGCAGAATCCATTAGCGTCAGAATGGGGTCGCCCGTAAAAATGTTGATAACAGTAATAAATGTTGTGATTGGTGTCCTATCGATATACGTTTGACAGTAACACTGACAGCTATTTTGGGATCACTTAACGTGATATGTGAGCATATTTTCATCATACCAACCCACTTGGACGCCTTATGATATTTAATGCCGTACCTATATCATACGGTACCTACATTAATATCATAGACTGGCTTTTGCCCGCGGCTCCGCCCGCGTGGATGTCGGAAAATATCCCACGGGAACACCCTACCGGGAATTCCTTCCTTAGTCCTTGTCTACATTATAAAGGCAACCTCTGTGCAAAATTTCAGCTTTCTAGGTCCAAGTGTTTGGGCTGGGCGTTGATGAGTCAGTCAATCAGTCAGTCAGTCAGGACTTCTCTTTTTATTTAGAAGATACTTTTTAGTGAACTATAGCTACAGATTGAAATATTTATATTACGTACATGATATAAATTTAATGATTTAGAGCTATTCAGCTGCATCCGGTTAGACTGGAAGCCGACCCCAACATAGTTGGGAAAAGGCCAGGCAGATTGCAGATTGATATAAATTTAATGAATGTGGGCAAGAGATTATTTATTTTAAAAAGATTAATGCCCTACTGTTAAGTAAGTAACTAAATAAGTTAATGCGCCGTACTATGATTTGTCTCTGCATGATCCAAAGATCAACTGGTAGAAAATGTAGAATGACTGAACGGTAGGATATTTTTTTTGTGCCTAAAGCATTGCTTAAATAAAAATATTGATCCATAGCAGTTACAGTTAATGACTCATTTACATTAATAAACCTTTTGTGAGTGCGGCAGGCGGCATGTAAGAAATAAAGGGAGAGCTGCAAGTACGTTCAGAAAAATGTTGGCGTTCCCATTGGGGAGCACATTTGAATTTTGAGATTTTGAATGCGTCAGCTTTTAGTAAAAGTTCTCAAACAATTGTAAATTCAGCCTCTAGTTTGTAAAAGTAGCCACTCAAAAGGTGGTCCCTCAATCGTGCCTGCCAGGCATCCATATCTCAAAACCTAGTTAAAATTTACAACTGCTATAAATGACTACTCTTAGTAAAAGATTTGTAAAACTGATTTATTGAATTGATATTCAATAAATCAGTTTGATCTTTTTATTCTGTGAAAAGGAAGAGTTGATACTCTTCCTTTTCACAGAATAAAAAGATCTAGCATGCGCAAGGTGGTCCCTCAATCGATCACCATAAGGTTCACTTTGAGCGGAGATCACAATGGAATTTGAAATTTACATGGGTCTAGCGTTAGTAAAAGTACATAATACGATTGTGAATTCAACCTCTAGTTTGTAAAAGAAGCCATTCAAAAGTTACAATCGATTTAAGGTGGTCCCTCAATTGAAACGTTTATTTTTAAGAAAAATCAATTTACGTAGCATTCGGAAGGTAAATTGACCAATGCTACATATATATTTTGATACTGTTTAGTAAAGTAATCGTTAGTAAAATTTTTTACTAAAGGATAGACTGTAGCATTGGTCAATTTACCTTCTGAATGCTACGTAAATTGATTTTTCTTAAAAATAAACGTTTCAATTGAGGGATTGTAACTTTTGAATGGCTTCTTTTACAAACTAGAGGTTGAATTCATAATCGTATTATGTACTTTTAGTAACGCAGACCCATGTAAATTTCAAATTCCATTGTGATCTCCACTCAAAGTGATCCTTATGGTGATCGATTGAGGGACCACCTCGCGCATGCCAGATCTTTTTATTCTGTGAAAAGGAAGAGTTGATATTCAATAAATCAGTTTTACAAATATTCTACTAAGAGTAGTCATTTATAACAGTTGTAAATTTTAACTAGGTTTTGAGATATGGATGCCTGGCAGGCACGACTGAGGGACCACCTTTAACCGATTGTAGGTATCTTTTGAGTGGCTACTTTTACAAACTAGAGGCAGAATTTACAATTGTTTGGGAACTTTTACTAAAAGCTGACGCATTCAAAAGCTCAAAATTCAAATGTGGTCCCTCAATGGGAACGCCAACAGAAAAATTTAACAATGTTTGTTCCACGAATACATAATGCTGATTTATTGAATATCAACTCTTCCTTTTCACAGAATAAAAAGATCTGGCATGCGCGAGGTGGTCCCTCAATCGATCACCATAAGGATCACTTTGAGTGGAGATCACAATGGAATTTGAAATTTACATGGGTCTGCGTTAGTAAAAGTACATAATACATAATGCATTTATATTTATATTAAACTTAACTAGTAGAAGTGAATAAATGTACATCATAAGTGGTACACACGGCTACATATCAAGCTATACATAAAATTTACAGTATGTGTATTTACTCATTGTACGGAAATCCTTTAGTATGCAAGATCAGCTTATATTGGAAATGTAGGTATAGCTTGATATGTAACCGTATATACCGTGTATACATTATAACAAAAAGTACACAATTGTTTTCACGAAGACAATTGAAAATAACTCTGGAGGAGCTCGTGGCTAAGTAATAACAGCCGCACGGGTCGATCCGTCAGGTTAAGCTACGCTTGCCGGGGTTGGTCAGTGGATGGGTGACCATCTTTACATACCGAGATTCCTCCGTGCCTCGGAAAGCACGTTAAGCCGTTGGTCCCGGCTGTTATTCGTGGATCTTTGACAGTCGTTACGGGTCGTCAGAAGCCCGAAAGTCTGACAACCAGTCTTACCAAGGGGTATCGTATTACCCAGTTACTGGGTTGTGGAAGTCAGATAGGCAGTCGCTCCATGTAAAATACTGGTATTCAGCTGCATCCGGTTAGACTGGAAGCCGACCCCAACATAGTTGGGAAAAGGCTAGGCAGATTGATTGAATTGAAAATAACTCTGTTTTCCCGCAAATATTAATAAATGCAATGGTTTTTTCCAATATTCAAACCAAATATTTGACCAAAAAGAATGAAAAATGTTTTTATTTTGTACTTAATTAAAACGTTTTGCGTTTGTTTGCTTTCCATTGTGTTCTGTAGTCGTGAACGTGAACATTTTAGGAAACACTGTTCGACAATTGTATTACTTGATATACATACCTACATTTGTATTTATTTATTGGCGTGTGTTTTGAATACCAGAGGTACTATGGAATAGTCAAAATAGTATGCTATGAACTTATGACGTTTTTCATGCGAATGATGAGATTTGATGTCACTCTGAAATAACTATGATAAAAACACTTTTTTATAAACAGTATTTTTGTATTTCTCAGCCTGCGTTATTAAAAATACCGTACGAAGGTGCAATCCAGTACAGTGGTCTAGTACAATATTATTTTACTTGTGCATCATATTTTCTTTTAATAAATAAATAAAGTCGTCAGTGAAAATGTTACAAATTCTCCTTATGCAAAATTATACACGAAAAGAAAAAGGAAAAATAGGAACAATAAGTATGGATAAACTTAGATCAGTTAGATCTTATTTTGAAATCCTGAGAAGAAAATAAGTTATTTTTGTTGTCCCCAACACTGTTATTTATGTTTATAGGTTCCATTTTGGTAGTAGTTTCATGAAGAATAAGTATAGCGAAGTTACAGATTTATTACTCAACAGAAGCTGTAAGTAACAGTATCTTATTAAGAATATTGTCCCTTCCCAAAGTTTTCGCAATGGAGTATGTGTTATTGTGCGAGAGAATTTTTGATTAAACATATTATGTAATAATGTCGTTATTATTTATGAAGTCACTCACATTGGTTCCATTAATTTTATGGGTTTCTCTCCATTTCGCCAGTTATGTTTAAGTCCCGTGTCATAGGGGGTGAGCTTATTTGTTTATTTATGTATCTATACTAATAATCTATACTAGTTAAAAAGCTAAAGAGTTTGTTTTTTGTTTGCTTGTATGTTTGAATCTCTTGAACTACAAGTCGGATTAAAAAAAAAATTTTTTTGCATTTGATAGCCCAGTTCTTGAAGGCTATTTAACATCACGCTAGGACCCTTAGGAGCCGAGCAAAAAGAAAAAACCAGTCAAGAGCGAGTCGGACTCGCGCACCGAGGGTTCCGTACCATCATTTATATGTAATTTTTGTTGATGATTTCTGAAAAACTGTGCTATTTAGAGACATCTTTTTATTTTTCCTGTAATTTTTACATAAACTTCTATCACATAGAATAATTTCAGATTTTTCTCTTTGCAAACTTCGGAGCTAAGGGGGCGGGAACGGTATTTTTTTTTACATTTTTCATCAAAAGTCGAAAACTATGAGGCCTAAAAAAAAATAAAAAATAGTTTGAGAATGTGCAAACAGCGCTCTTTCATATGATATCCCACATGCTCTAGTAGCCCCACTTTAAATTTTTAAGACCCCCTTTCAGTCTCTGTTGCAAAAAAAAAACATAATTTTTTTTATTTCTTTCTTATTTGCAAAATAGTTGAATAAACGTCATCTAAAACTATTCCAAATTTCAAGTTGATAGCATCAGTAGTTCTTGAGATATCCAGCTGTGACAGACAGACAGACAGACAGACATACAGACAGACAGACAGACAGACAGACAGACAGACAGACTGAGTCACACCGTAAGGGTTCCTTTTTTACCATTTTGGTACGGAACCCTAAAAAGTCAGAAAGAACGCTAAACGAAAACGAAGTAATAGCGCGGGCAGGCGATGCGATGCGACGGGGTGGGTCGGGGAACAAGAAATTTCACGCGGACGAAGTCGCGGGTACAGTCAGCAACAAAAGTCGATTAACACTTGTGTTTTCTAAATCTTAACTATTGTGAAAAATACTTCATTAAAATTGGAACAGATGTAAATTTTAAAGAAAATTAACTCCTATCGAATAAATGAAATGCTAAAAAGCAGGATATCGTATCATTTTGTGTTAATTTAGATGATGTCAAAAAGTAGCAGTGTTAATCGACTTCTGTTGCTGACCATACACACAGTCGCAGTCACAGTCGCCAATAACCCGTTTTAAGCGGCAACAGAAGTTGCAGCCTATTGCCATCAACCGGGCCCAAATCCAGACTCCAGGCTGTAACTCAGAAATACCAATCCAATGAGAGATTTTGGCGTTGCCGTTGCCTAACAGACAAACGTTCCCTACTATCCCGTAACTCCTCAATCAATATCATAAACCTACGTCATGTAACACAAACGTACTCATCTCAATATAGTCCGACTTTATTAACCTAGACATGACCTTTAACCCGATCTCAGTTTCAACTAAATCACAACGCTAATACTATTACTGCGACTACATTTCCCTATTAACTTCTCAAAGTTCACTTTAAACTTTAAAGCTCCGCAATAAGGTTTGCATTTGAATGATATGCATATGCAATAAGTTCGAATAAAAAGCCGTAATGCACCATAACCGATGGGTTGAAAGTAAGGCGGAGTGGAGGAGATAGGGTGCGTTGTCACGGGGTGACACGCTCGGCAAATAGGGGGTTGTTCCGCCTAGCCACGTTAGCCTTTGTGCACATGGCAGGCATGTCATGAGATACAATTTGGGAACATTTCATAGCCCGCAGTTGTGTATTCAATGGTTTTCTAACCAATAGATCACATAAAATGAGCTTTTTATTATAGTGTTCTATGATTTTTTGGTACCTAAAATTTACTTCATCAATGTTAAGGCTGCTCCTTCCTAAAATACGGCGAAAGTAAGTAACTTTGTAACCATCTTTTACAGTAACTGTAGCATCTTTCTGATATGAAAAAATACACAGTAATCTACAATACATAAGAAGTGATTTCATGTCTCCTGAAATCTATTTTAGTTTGTAGAACTAAAGAAAAAAAAAACCTAAATCCAGGTCTATTTCGGTCTATTTTTTCGAGTTGTTACCATATTACTCCTACAGTTTTCATTAAAAGTGTTCATAAATTTATACAGTTCTTTACAAACTAATAAGGAATGATTTCTTGTCATTACTTTTTTAGTTTAATCAATAGATTTTTTGTAAATCGATAATTACTTCATGTTTTGCAAGCGCTGTGTCATCACGCTTCTCTTTCTTTTCTATGCAGTCCGTTGTGACCGCGCTTTTTGCGACGGACAAGCCTTAAGTTTCACGGTAAATTTCTTTCACATTGAGGCTTTAATAAATAGTCACTGTAGATCCTGACATGCATTTTTAAAGACACAATAGTATTCTCGAGTGAATATAAAAGTCTACTTTATGACAAACCTTTTTCAGCCAGATTTAAAAGTCCAATTAGGTCTCGATCGATGTTTTTGCTTTGTTTTGGTGGTACTTATTTAGATTTACTTGTGTTACAAGTGTGTGCTTCATTTATATAGCTGTGTTTGAATTTACCGTCAGCTTCATAAAATAATTCCCCAGACAAGTACCTCCCTACTTAACACTCCGTCAGTAAAACCGAGTATTTCCATCCACCTAGGTAGTTTTATATTTTTCTTAGGTATTCCTGAGCTGAGCAGACTTTTACGAGTCGAGGAGGTTCGAATCAAGAGACACTTTACTGCTCAGGGCACTCCGGGGAGTAGGTCTGAGAGTACCAGCGGGCGTCAGAGGTAGCTTTGAACAGTCTCGATTTAAGGCATTAAGATATTGGCAATGTTTTGTGAAAACCGATTTGGTTATTCGTATTGGGTTGTGATAAATTAAGTTGGTAGGAAAGTTGTATAAACGGTATTGAGATAAAAGAGTAACAGAAGTTAAAATTGATGTCTTTTTTACCACTTATCGTTGCTTACATAATTTTTAGGATTTCGTTAAGATACTGGTGCCGATTCTCTTGTTCAATAACTAAACTAAGATTAAAGAATCGATTTCTTTTACTATAAGGCAGCGCGAGAAAAGGACGGCTGTGGTTATGAACTAAGTTAGAAATGTCAAGCTACTTTACGCCTTGCGTTACAAGTGTTTTCAAGTCAAGTCAAGTGTGTCAAGTCGACATGTTTTACGTGTCGTCTGAATTTGTATGGAAATATTAGTTCAACTTTTGACAGCTCTAATTTACGTCCGTCTCTTTCTTGTTATATTAGAGAGAAAAAGTTAGCAGTAGCATAAATTAAGTTTAGTTTGTGCACAACAGAATCGGCACCATTGACAACTTACTTACAAGAGTAAATATTTTCTAGTTAGTTGAAGATTGACTACTTACACACTGGATTTTGAGTACTGTCACTTGGTATGAGATCGGAGGATGTAGATGTAGACGGACCCTACATAAAAGCCAACTGAACCCTGCAGATAAGCCAATGGGTCTCAGTCTCACTCACATACCATGTTGCCTTCAGCAACAACAATTTTTGGTTTTAGCAATACCCCTCTAAACGGTGGTGGAAAACATAGAAGTTGCCAAATTACCACCCCTTAGATAAGTTAGGACATTTTTGAACGTACGTTTTAGACGTAATGAAAATACTGTCAAGCGATGTTAATGAAACAGAAAAGCAATCAAATTAAAATAAATTACGAGTCAGAAGAAAAAGGAATTCGCTTTCCATACTTTATTAACGCTCCCACACGTTACGAAATGTTAACTTATACTATACAGGGTCAAATTAAATTAGGTAGCGAAACTTCGCAGACGTGATGGTATCAACATCTAAACATGATAACACAAAAAAATAAAAATAATTTGCTGATGTTTTTTTTGGGGTCATCAACCGCCGCACCGATAGTGTAGTGCAACTACTAATACTCCATTTATTGTAGCATTAGAAAAATAACCACAAAATAACGACAGTTATTGTGTAATATTGTTGAAATTACTGCACTTATTTTTTTAATGTAAATTATAAATTGATTACATATCTTTGTATTTATCGTGTAATAAAAGAGTTATTATTACTTTTACATATAAATAACGAAATGGTGATAACCATTATTTTTCTAATGCTATAGTAAATGGAGTACCTATAGTTACTTATAATATCAGTTTAAAACCAGTTTTTTTTTGTCTAAACTTCACAGGCGTGATGGGTATCGATATCTCAACACGATAAAACAGATTTTATCAACTCACACTTCAAGTAACAACACTGGTCATTGACCCCAAAAAAATCACCAAATCGTTTTATTTTTATTTTGTCCGGTTTAGATATTAGATAGTTTCGCTAGCTAATTTAATTTGACCCTGTAAAATAAGAAAAAAACCTGGAAAATGAAAATTGCAAAAATAAACAACCATTTAAAGAATAGCAAGACTTATTAATACTTATACTTACCGTGATGATCTATACATCTACACAAATAAATCGAATTGAAGTGTCTGTTTGTAACGTCAAAATACCAGCTTTACTAAATGCATATGAAAGCTTATACTTACGGTACTCATAACAATAAAACAGTTTTTAAAATTTTTGTCTGTCTGTCTGTCTGTTCCGCTAATCTCCGAAACGGCTGGACCGATTTTGACGGGACTCACTGGCAGGTAGCCGATGTTATAAGGAGTAACTTAAGCTACTTTGCAAAATAATTAGGGTTCCGCGCAAAAAAAAACTCATGAATTTGTGAATAAAAAGTCAGATTTGAATTTTTTTTTTTGCATTTTGGTAGCCCAATTCTCAAGTATGGTTATACGCTATTTAACATCACGCTATGACCCTTAGGAGCCGAGCAAAAAGGTCTGAAAGAACGCTAAGCGAAAAGAAGTAATAGCGCGGGCGGGCGATGAACGCGGCGGGTCTGGGGACGTGTTCGTTTCAACCACGCGGCCATGGCGTTAAAAAAAAAAACTATGCCAACATTTTGTAACAATTTGTAAAAGTTGACTCCCAAAACCACAAATTTGTCAAAGCTATGATTAAAAAGTTAGAAGGGTTTGAACGTGGCCGCGCCATCGAAACGCGGAGAACCGCGCGGCCACGGAGATCTCAGAAACTAAGCGTTGCACAGACCTGAAATGTTGGTAAATAACAGATTCAATTTGTAAAAATATAGAAAAAAATCCTAGGTTAATATTTTAGTAGCTGTGAGACTAAAAATCCTAGGTTTATATTTCAGGAGCTGTAAGACTAGAACCCCATGGCCGCGCCATTGAAACGGTGAAAAATATGTTATCGCCGATATCTCGCTGAAAAAGCATCGCAGAAGTCTGAAGTTTTTTGTAAAACCTGGATTTGAATTTGTCAAAACTTGTAAAAATACAACAAAAATCCTAGGTTTATATTTCAGGAGCTGTGAGATTAAAACCCCGTGGCCGCGCCATCGAAACGGTGACAAAAACGTTATCACCGATATCTCGCTGAAAAAGCATCGCAGAAGTCTGAAGTTTTTTGTAAAACCTGGATTTGAATTTGTCAAGACTTGTAAAAATACAACAAAAATCCTAGGTTTATATTTCAGGAGCTGTGAGACTAAAACCCCGTGGCCGCGCCATCGAAACGGTGAAAAACACGTTATCGCCGATATCTCACTGAAAAAGCATCGCAGAAGTCTGAAATCATTTGTAAAACCTAGATTTGAATTTGTCAAAATTTGTAAAAATATAACAAAAAATCCTAGATTTATATTTCAGGAGCCGCGCCATTGAAACGGTGAAATACGGTTTTTTGTAAACCTAGGATTTTTGTTGTATTTGTAAAAAAATGATCTAATTCAAATCTAGGTTTTACAAAAAACTTCAGACCTCTGCGATGCTTTTTCAGTGAGATATCGGCGATAACGTGTTTTTCTCTGTTTCAATGGCGCGGCTCCTGAAATATAAATCTAGGATTTTTTGTTATATTTTTACAAATTTTGACAAATTCAAATCTAGGTTTTACAAATAATTTCAGACCTCTGCGATGCTTTTTCAGTGAGATATCGGCGATAACGTGTTTTTTCCCGTTTCAATGGCGCGGCTCCTGAAATATAAACCTAGGATTTTTTGTTATATTTTTACAAATTTTGACAAATTCAAATCTAGGTTTTACAAATAATTTCAGACCTCTGCGATGCTGTTTCAGTGAGATATCGGCGATAACGTGTTTTTCACCGTTTCTATGGCGCGGGTCCTGAAATATAAACCTAGGATTTTTGTTGTATTTTTACAAGTTTTGAAAAATTAAAATCTAGGTTTTACAAAAAACTTCAGACCTCTGCGATGCTTTTTCAGCGAGATATCGGTGATAACGTTTTTGTCACCGTTTCGATGGCGCGGCCACGGGGTTTTAGTCTCACAGGTCCTAAAATATTAACCTAGTATTTTTTGTTGCATTTTTTGTAAGTTTTGACAAATTCAAATCTGGGTTTTACAAAAAACTCTAGACGTCTGCGATGCTTTTTCAGCGAGATATCGGCTATCACGTTTTTGTCACCGTTTCGATGGCGCGGCCACGGGGTTTTAGTCTCACAGCTCCTAAAATGTTAACCTAGGATTTTTTTCTATATTTTTACAAATTGTTTAAGTACAAATTGAATCTGTTATTTACCAAAATTTCAGGTATGTGCAACGCTTAGTTTCTGAGATCTCCGTGGCCGCGCGGTTCTCCGCGTTTCGATGGCGCGGCCACGTTCAAACCCTTCTAACTTTTTAACCATAGCTTTGACAAATTTGTGGTTTTGCGAGTCAACTTTTACAAATTGTTACAAAATGTTGGCATAGTTTTTTTTTTTTTAACGCCATGGCCGCGCGGTTGAAACGAACATCTGGGGACGAGGGAGTTTTATTAAAATGTGGCTGTTATTTTAGTATATTGTGTATCTTACGACTTCCACGCGAATGAAGTCGCGGGGCACAGCTAATATAGAATATTTTTAATAGCCGTCGTGCGTAACCTGTGTTGTAGAATGCGCATTAGGTATTTAACAAAAAAGCTACTGGCACATAGTTTTTTTTCATGTCAGACAATTTTTAGTTTCTAAGCACCACAATACACATACACAGTATATCTAAGTACGTACTATATAAATAAATAAAAAGAGAAGTCCTGACTGACTGACTCATCAATGCCCAGCCCAAACCCTTGGACCTAGAAATCTGAAATTTTGCTCAGGCAGAGGTTCATTTTATTTTATAATGTAGTCAAGGAATAAGGAATGATTTTTATCCCGACATCCACGCGGTCGGAGCCGCGCGGGAAGTACTAGTAGAATATATTTTAGCAAAGAAATGATGATTAAGTACGTTTAACAACATTGAAAAAAGGTGTATTCCGTACTGACAGAATAACCGACATCAAGGAAAACACAATATTGTAAAAGTGAAATAAAATAATCTTGTGTTATTTTTCCATCAATAACATCTTGTATTCACAAACATTTCCTTGTCGATATCAATAAGGATATTCTCAGTTATCAAGGGTTGGGTGGGTTATCATCAAAAAGTATTACTTCCATCGCTTTTGACAAATTCTAAAACCCACAGAGCTCGTCCTATTTCAATTAAATAATAATTTCCATTATTTGGACACAGACGAGGCAGGCGGGGGGTACTCTTCAGTTTGAGAGCACAACAGGTACAATCGATATTTCCGGGCGCCGAGGGGAGGCCTAGCAAACAGACGGACGAATGCTTAGACGCGACACTCAGCCTTTTCAATTATGCTCCCCTGTACATTCTCGTGTTACTCGAATGCTTACCTAAATAAGTCAATTCAGATCGATGTACTGAGAAGTAACAGAGATTATGTACCTTTTAAAACTTTATTTATTTTGTAACCGATATGGTGCCCTGTATAAGTCAGTTCTTGCTAGGTTAGCTGAAGTAATTGCCCCAAATAGGTCAACTCCGGCGCCCAATATCGACAAGCAATTACTTTGGCGACGACAACTTGCTGCTACCTGTTGATAGTTTCGTGGGAAGCCTCAACCAGAAAGATAGATAATCCGGCGATGATACAATGTGATTCAATCCTATTATCCTAATAGCCTCTTGAAGTTGCTAGCTCTGTCATTCGACCGTTGGCTGTAATCCGTCTGAGAAGAGTAGGAATTGAAGAGCCTCAGGAAAAATACGCTTATGTACCCTTCTGTTGAGGGTTCATAACTCGAAGGGACAAGGGTAACGTTTACTTATCGACGTGGAAAAGGTTCCATAATACATTTCGTCGCGTTTCGCGTTTCGTCGGAAGGGCGAACTTTTTATTTGTTCCGCAGACGTGGCGCGGCAAACGGTGCACTCGCCATTGTAAATTTTGTGGAAACAGTTTTTTCGGTCGGAAATTCGTAATTGTTATATTGTGCGTGCGCTTAGCCGGTAAGCCTTCCGCCATACATGTATACACGGAAGATACGTTATGTGACATATAAGGAACGTTTGATCTTTAAACGGTTCAGTATATACATACTTTATTCGTTCCTTATAATGGAATGGGAACATGAATATCAAATTAAGGTAGGCACTCGATTTTCATATCGTCTTCACGAGAAAGCAGTTTGAGGGCATTCAAATTAAAATCAACAATATACAAATTACGTTTTGCGGTGAAGTACTAGCACTCAATAACCATATTGCCAATTATAGCACATCCGAGTGAGTGATCACAGGCAATTTACATTGAAGTTGCCAAAATGGTTTTGTATAATTTGCTCCTAAATTAAAGGAACCACTTGCTTGTATTTAACAAATAATTATAGGGGCTTCACTAGGCGTCTCTTTACGTAGGATTTACTAGAGAAATACTCGATAACATGAAATTCCAACGGTTAATTAGTCCGCTAATTTGTTCGGAATGTTATCTTTTACATAAATAAGAGGGATCGAAACGGTACTTAAAATCGGGGCAATCTTTTGATTAATGGCGAACAAAATTGTAAGATTTATTGTTTTAACATTTAAAACCGTTTGATATAATGTTGCTTTAGAGATAGATGGGAGGAAAGGGAGGTATAAAGAAAACAAAGGTTTCTGCGCGGAACGAGGAAGTAATTACCGATACACCTGCTTAGAAAGGATCTTGTTAACGTTATGTTGTTAGATCACGTTTTTTTTTTAAAGGTAGGTATTTAAGTAGCTTGTTTCTGTTATGAGTAGGTACGTCACTATTGATAGTATAGAACATCACTACTCGACAACAAGGCGCGCGACGAAGATGGCGTCCGAACTATGTCCAAGATTGTAACCCTTTTGAATATATCTCTAAAGTTCATTAAAGTATTATTATTTATAATTCACCGACTAAAACATGGTGTCAGAATTGGGTTCGTAATCTGTATCATAATAGTCATTGTGAAATTCTTGTGTGAAAAGTCGTCAAGGTCGTCGTCATGTCTGATGAAAAGCCCAAGAAACTTTCTGGAATGGCCAGTCCGCAGCCCATGGTGATGAATGGTAACTTGGCTCAACAATGGAAAAAATGGGTGCAGTCTTTTAAATTTTATTTACGTGCGTCTGGCTTGGACGAAGAGAGTGACGGCAGAAAAGTGGCCATATTTCTACATGTCATTGGTGAAAAGGGCGTGGATGTATTCAATACATTTGGGAAAAACGAGGATAACATTAAATACGACGAGATTATACAGTTATTTCAAAATCACTTCGCCCCAAAAGCTAACCTCACTTATGAATGTCATAATTTTTTCACATACAAACAAGGTGAAAATGAAACCTTAGACGATTTTGCTTGCACATTAAAATTAAGGTCACAAAACTGTGAGCTAGGACAGCTGCAAGAACGCCTAATCAAAATAATGTTTATATGTAACATGCATCAAAAATACAACTTCATCAGAGAAAAATTATTGCTTGAAGATAAGCTGGATCTTGATAAGGCCTTAGAGATGGCAAAGGCCATGCTTGCTTCCAGACATCAAACAGATGAATTGACCGCAGAACAAAGTACAGTCTTGTATAATACGAGTCAGTCACACTCAAGATCTAAGTCTAACTCAAGGAACGTCAGTCAACATAGTCAGCAGTCAAGACAGGAAGCTTGTACGAAATGTGGACAAGTACATCGTTATAAGTGTCCAGCATTAGGTCTTAAGTGCAAAAAATGTGAAAAAATTGGCCATTTTGCTATCTGTTGTCGGTCTCAGATAAAGTCAATAAGATATGTACAGCAACAGGAACAGTCAGAACAAGATGAATTGTTTATAGGTCATATTCAGTCATCCAAGTCGTTTTCAAGTGAATGGACAATTATTCTATATATAAATAATTCACAAATAAATTGTATTATTGACACAGGCAGTGATGTCAATATTATGTCAAAAAGTGTTTATGATTCACTTAATACAAAAAAAAATCTGTCTACAACTGATGTAAAAATTAAGTCATACACTGGTAATAGTCTAGAGGTACTAGGTCAACAAAACTTAGAGTGTAAATTTCAATTTAATGATGTCTTTATGACAAAACAAATTAATTTTATAATTGCAAATGTGAATTCTCCAACTGTATTAAGTAAACTTACTTGCTCAGAAATGGGACTAATTAAAAGAGTTTTTTGTGTAGATACTACAAGCATGCAAACATCAGAAAGTGATATTAGTCAATTGTTTTCTGAAATAAGTCAAAATGAGTCTAATTCAAGCCAAGTAATATGTCCAAAAGTCACAAAAAGTCAAGCACAGTCATTACCATTACAGTCAAGTCAGTCACAAAATATAAATTTAAACAAACTTGTTGAATGTAATAATTCTGTTTTTACCGGTCTTGGTTGTCTTCCTGGTGAATGTCACATAAGTACAAATCCTGAGGTCCAGCCAAAAGTCGATGCTCCGAGGAAGGTACCATTTGCATTACATCATAGACTTCAACAAGAACTTGAGAAGATGGAAAAAATGGATGTCATTACTAAGGTCACAGAGCCTACTGAATGGGTGAGTTCTTTAATCTTAATAGAAAAGAAAAATGGTCAATTAAGGGTATGTCTAGACCCACGTAATTTAAATCAGGCAATTAAGAGGACTCATTATCCTATTCTATCAGTAGACGCGGTCCGCGCCAAGGTGGCTGGTGCAAGATTTTACTCCACCTTGGATGCAAGTAGTGGATTTTGGATGTGTAAATTGAGTGAGAAGAGTTCTTACCTCACAACTTTCAATACACCTTTTGGCCGATACCGCTTTAAACGTCTTCCATATGGAGTCAGCTGTGCTCCTGAGTATTTTCACAGAATTATGACTGAAATGTTTGGTGACATACCAGGGGTGGCAGTATACAGCGATGATATTTTAGTAAGCGGTCAAACACTACAAGAGCATAATGAGCGTCTTAATGTAGTATTTAAAAGAGCAAAGGAATATAATGTCAAGTTTAATAAAGAAAAATGTTCATTTACCAAGGAGAGTATTAAATATTTGGGTCATATTTTTTCAGCGGACGGAATCACAGCTGATCTGGACAAAGTCAGAGCAATCAAAGAGATGCCCTCTCCTACCTGTCTAAAGGACCTACAAAGATTTTTAGGCATACTTAATTATTTAAGTCCTTTTATTAAAAATCTGGCAGGCGAGACAGATATTCTCCGCCAATTATTAAAAAAATCTACTGATTGGCAGTGGACTGCCAATCATGAAACAACATTTTGTCGTCTGAAGCAATTAATATGTCAAGTTCCGGTGTTGTCACATTTTAATGTTAATGATCCTATTGTCCTACAAAGTGATGCCAGTAAGAGTGCTGTGGGAGCGGTGCTGTTACAAAATCAACATCCAGTATATTATGCTTCAAAAACGTTAACAGATACACAACAGAAAATGGCTCAGATAGAGAAAGAACTCTATTCAATAGTTTTTGCCTGCATCAAATTTCATCAATTTATTTATGGACAAACTGTAACTGTAGAGACAGACCATGCTCCTTTAATAACATTGTTTAAAAAGCCTCTAGTTGAGGTTCCAACACGTCTTCAAAGAATGATGTTAAAAATACAACTCTATAGTCTAAATGTAGTTTACAAGAAAGGTAGTCACATGTACATTGCTGATACCTTGTCAAGAGCAGCACTTCCTGAAGCAAGTGCAGATGAATTAGATGATGATGTCATTGTTCATGTAAATTTACTGATTAAGTCATTACCAGTCTCATCAGAACGTCTACAGTGGTTAATCAGAGGCACTAATGAAGATGAAAGTCTGCAGATTTTGAAAAAATACTGTAAAGAAGGATGGCCGTCAAGTAAAACTCAAATTCACAAAGATCTGCATGAGTATTGGCAGTATAGAATTGATTTACATACAGAAAATGATTTAATTTTCAGAAGTAACAGTATAGTTATACCAAAAAAATTAAGGCCAGAGATTTTGAAAATAATACACAGTGGTCATCTGGGAATTGAAAGGTCAAAAGCATTTGCTAGAGGACATGTATTTTGGCCATTTATGTCAACTGATATAAAAAACATTGTTCAGTCGTGTCATATTTGCTTGTCACATAGAAGCTCAAATGCTCCAGAACCACTTCTTCCACATGAAGTTACACTACTTCCATGGGAAAAAGTTGGTGTTGATTTTATGGATTATAAATCTAAAAAATACATAGTAGTACAAGATTATTACTCAAATTATATTGAATTAATGGCAGTGGCAAGTACTAACGCCAAAACAGTAATTGTTTATCTTAAAAGTATCTTTAGCAGACATGGTATTCCAGTTGAGTTATTCTCTGATAATGGGCCACCATTTAATTCAGCGGAGTTTAAGAATTTTACTTGGGACTGGGGAATACATCATAATACGTCAAGTCCTTACATACCCAGGTCAAATGGCTTGGTAGAGTCGGCAGTAAAGATATGTAAACGTTTTCTTACCAAGTCAGACGAGTCAGGGACAGACCCATATCTGGCTTTGCTTCAATTCAGGAATACACCTAGAGGAAATCTACCATCTCCAGCACAATTATTAATGTCACGTTCACTTAGAACACAATTACCAACAGTCACAAAAAACTTAATACCAAGAACAGTAAAATTTCAAGAATATGTCAAAACTAAGGAAGAAAATAAAAATAAAATGAAGAATTACTATGACAGAAAGACTAAATCATTACCAGAACTACAAGAAGGAGATGAAGTCTATTTTAAGAAAATGCCAGATACTCCATGGATTACAGGCACAGTAAGGTCCAAATGTGATCAGCCTAGGTCTTATACTGTTGAAGGGTCAGATGGATTTATAGGAAGGAGAAACAGACAGCATATTTTGAAGCCTCCGCAATCACCTCAAATGGTATCTCAAGATATGTTACGAACAAGTCCAAATATCAAGACATCTCCTAATTTTCATACATTAGCACCGTCTATTGAAGAGCGTACAACTCCAGTTGAAATGCGCACTAGGTGTGGAAGATTCATAAGACCACCAAGACGGTTAGATTTATAAGAGCTTATTTTGTTAACTAAGCAAACATTTTGGCAATGACTGTGAAGGACTGATTGATTTAGTTAAGTCTAGATATATAGATAGATATAGACTTAGTTCAACAAACTGTCTTATTTTGAGTTACCTCAGTCTTTGTTGTCAAAAGTTATTGTTAAGAGTTAAGTCAATTTTTGTAAACTGTCTCAAGCTGTAAAATTATAATAATTTAACTTTTTCTAATAAGGAGGATGTTATGAGTAGGTACGTCACTATTGATAGTATAGAACATCACTACTCGACAACAAGGCGCGCGACGAAGATGGCGTCCGAACTATGTCCAAGATTGTAACCCTTTTGAATATATCTCTAAAGTTCATTAAAGTATTATTATTTATAATTCACCGACTAAAACAGTTTCTTTATTTATGGATTAGGATACTTTCATTTGTTTTTCTTCCATGTGATGATAAGTTGTCATATTTATTTATGTAGTACCTCTACCTAATCATTATTTTATGTTTCCCCCCCTAAAAATGTATGCTTGCTCTTTCTCACAGCACGCAGGCAATCCTAGTGTGGAGGCTAGTGTTAGTCTAAGTTGAATTCTGTAATGCTCACTCGAACAATAAAGTTTTTATTATTCGTATATTTACATATCTCGGGACCATGGAGTCCCGGTCTTTTGGAAGGCGTACGAGGTGCCGAAGCCAACTCGCTGAGGCCCCTTAGACAATTTTAAATGGAATGAGGCACCAACCGACGGTTATCCCTGTAAGTATTCACTATGCAAGTACACCCAAGGACAACACCCGGTGGATGCAGGACTATTGCAGAACATGGAAACAAAACATATTGGGCTATGACTTTAGTGGTTATAGTGGATTGGTTACCTTGAACTATGGAAGAACTATGTCCCCTGTATTATTTTTGAGGTTTCCTCTCGCTTTCCTGCAATCTGTGGGAGTAATTTAGTGAAAAGGGACGGAAGTGTTCAACAGGAAGTGAAAATATTTTTCTAATAGTTTTGAGTGACGGATTGAAATGTTGCCGTACCTTTAAATGTTGCTTATTTGGTTTGGAACTAGAAAGTACTTTTGCCTCAGAGAAATAAATCTTCGATTTCGTGGTAAAAGGCTTAATTTACGGGTGCTCCAAACATTTTATGTTGCATTACTCCTAGTGTTAATTAAATAAAATACAATTTTCATTCAAAATAATAATTATTTTTCGTTACGAAAAATCATTTCAAATAATAATCGAATAATTTTTTCAGGATATAATGTTAGTTATATCCTGTATGTTATTAGCAAGGTGAGATGTTTTTTTTTTCCAAACGCTTGTTGAATTTAAAATTGGTGGCACGGTGGTTACTTACCTGCACTAAATGTTTTAAAGTTTTGTGTGCATTTACCTACATTTTAGAATGCGACAAAATAAGAATGCATAGTAGACAAATCCTTTTATTGTCGTAATACAATGAAGACTTCACGACGACGATTGGCCAATAAACTCGTATGTACAGTCAACGGCCAGAAGTCCACTTACACCGCAATGACCATTATCGCCTGCGCTATACGGGCTGCGTCGCTTATACCTATACGGGCTGCGGCGCCGAAGAAGGTCATAAGTAAACTAATATTGCTATGCCATAGTTTTGTGAGATTGCTAGTCGACTTCTGGCTGTTACTGTACATTGTTCGTTGACAATACATCGCGGACGAATCCGGTAACGTTCCACATGCAGTGGACGGTATTACCACATTTCGGATCAAGCTGCAACCGCATCCAATGACGTCATGACGTGACAACGTCACCGAGCAGGGCTACCGCGACCGACGGATGCATCATAAATGGAAATACTCAAATACACTCCTTTGCAAAAAAAACGGGCAGTTTGGATTTTTCTACATTATTTGTAATCATTTAGTTCTAAAGAGGTTTTAATAGCCAAACTATGTTACTGGCACTTCTGTTGTTTTTAAAAATAATAATACCTTTTTCAGTTTATAACTTTTTACTTACTATTCGCGGGTTTGCGGTTAAAAGGTTATCAGGCAACTAAAACTAACTTCTCGTTATTTTTATTAGAATAATTTTATGTTTGTCGCATAATCCTGCCTTATTGTGACTTAAAACAGATATCTTTGTGTCGATTGTGATGGCAGACAAAGCAAAAAGAGCTTGTAAAATTATAGCGCTGCTGGAAGTGGGGTGTAGCCAATGTTACGGCTCACAGCGGTTAAACGTGAGTCGTTCAACCGTCCAAAGAACCTGGACTCGATACCAAGAGACAGGTTCCGTTCAAAGAAGGCAAGGTTCTGGGAGAAAACATTGCACACAACCACGAGACGACCGCTTTTTAGTGACTCAGGCGCTGAGGAACCGCAAATGCAGTTACAAAGACCTCAAAAGAAACCTTGAAGAGGTACGAGGAGCACAAGTTAGCCTATGGACAGTGAGGAGGAGGCTTTTAGCGGTTGATATACGCAGTCGACGACCAGCGCGGTCCCCCAAGTTACTCCGTGAGCACCGGATTGCTCGACTGAGGTTCACTAGAAATTGTCTATCTTGGACACTAGGTAGCTCGAGTAGCGTACTCTTCTCCGATGAGGCTCGAATTTGTCTGAATGTGTGAGGACGACGTCGGCGAGTGTTACGAAGACCAGGGGAACGCTATGCCGACGTGTGTTTTGAAGAAATCACCCCTTATGGTGGAAGGTCCATTATGTTCTGGGCGGGCGTAACTTCCAGCTATCGTACCGAGATAGTGTTCACTGAAAATGGCTCACTAAATGCGCAAAGGTACATAACAGGAATAATTTGTCAACATGCACAGCCCGCACTGACTGTAATTGGTGAAGATGCAATTTACATGGACGATAATGCTCGGGACCACCGTTCTGTCGACGTAGATGCTTATATGCAAGAGGTCGGTATTCGTCGTCTGGATTGGCTAGCGCGGAGCCCCGACCTTAACCCCATTGATCACGTCTGGGACCTCCTAAAAAGGCGAGTACGATCTGTCCAACCCCTTCTACAAAACATCAGGGAGCTTAAACGTGTGATTTCGGCTGAGTGGGAACACATTCCACAGGACACCATCAAAAGCCTGGTGGATAGCATGCCAAGACGATTACATACCGTAATCGATGCAAGGGGAGGTCATACTCGTTATTAATTTTTATTTTTGAATGTCTTTTTTTTATTAAAATACCATAAAAACACTCGTAGTCTTCATTTAAATATACCCTAAAAATTCCATTTTAACACGACTCTCTGTTTACATTGACTAAAACACCGATTCCAGGATTTAAGCGTTAAAAACTATATTCTCAATGATAATAAGAAATTTCTAATCATTTATGCTAATGACATACTAAAAATATTAATATTATCCATAGAAAAGCCAATGACTGTAAGGTGCCCGTTTTTTTTGCAAAGGAGTTTATTTAATTTAATTAAGTAATATGAAGCCTTTTGAAGGATGAAAGAAAACCTCAAGTGAGCGAGATTTATTTTGAGTATGATAAACTGTGTAGGTTTGTATTAACCACACGAAAAAACCCTGCAACATAAAATCATGCCGGTATTTCTCGAAGACGTAGACAGAGGTGTATTGTACACCTACATTTCACCATTTTGTATCCCATGCGATAAGATAGGGGGTGAGCCTTACCTTAAACCGGACACAAATCCAGTCTCCAAGTTGCTACTGGTAAATTTCTGATGGAGTTATACATTGCCCGACCTGGGATTCGCTTCGTACACAGAACCCCGCTGCGGAGCCGCGACTGTGCAAGCATATGATATAATCGATGGCATTTAGTAACACTTTATTTAATTTCTAGTATTAACTGGGAAATATTGAATGGGAAGAATGATCAGCCAATAACGTTCCCACTGATGGGACATAGGCCTGCTCTCTTTGAGAAAGAGTGGCACCATGAGAGTCCTGGGCAGATAGTTGGATGTCACATATCTTCGAATTTTTGGTACTAGTACATGCCGGTTTCCTCACGATGTTTTCCTTCACCGTTTTGAGAGCAGTGCAGGTGATGAAATAAAATTTGAATTCAAACCCACACACGTAAGTCTCCGTTACTGCTCTCAATGGAATGTATAGACCAATAAAATATTCCTCAATAATAAAAATATAAGAAAATACTACACAGCGCTAGAAAATGTTATTCAATGCGACCAGAACCGTCACGTGACGCTCGTCAACAAATAGGATTACCGCAATCAACACTAATGTATATATACTAAGATAAACTACGAATAGGTGTATCTGCTCTATAATCAAACCAATTAAGCACATACAGAGGGATTGTATTAGATTACGGAAGGTAGGTATATGTTTGAATCACATAATTACATCTCAATTCTCAGTATAGTATAGTTATACGTATAGGTTACATGTATTACTCAAAGGATAACATGGAAATCACTAAACAGGTTGGTAACCTCTGTGTTACCATTTTACCTGCTGTACACTCTCATGGAAGGTCAATCATCATCTGCCTAGCCTGTTCCTGTAACTATATGTTGGGGTCGGCTTCCAGTCTAACCGGATGCAGTAGAGTACCAGTAGGTATTTTACATGGAGCGACTGCCTATAGTTACTGGGTAATACGATACTCCTTGGTAAGACTGGTTGTCAGACTTTCAGGCTTCTGGCGACCCGTAACGACTGTCATATATCCACGAATGACAGCCGGCTTTCCGAGGCACGGAAGGTCCATAGACAAAAAGTAAACTGTTTTTGTTCGAAAGAATACGGTTGTAGCAACTAATTAATTAAGTACGGGTTGTATTTAAACGCACATCAAAAATACTGTTTGCACATCAAAATTTGCATCAAATTCTGCGCGGGGCTCCTATTTCTATCTGCAGGATGTAAAGGGACCTAAACCAAACCGAACCTGGGGCTGACCTAATTAATATTTTTGTTGTGACTTTGGACAAAAATTGATGTATAAATAATGATTATTATTTGAACAACTTTTGATATTCAATTAGTTAGTTAGTACATAATGCAATCATTGATTTAGTGTATCTGTACATGTAGATTATTATTTGATGTAAGAATATTTTTCTGGTGTGCGATTAACCCGTCGCACGCCAATTAGCAGACACAAAATTGTTTTAATGTTATGTACCCATGGTGTACAATCGACATTTAAAGAGATAAGTAATTTCCCATTGAGTACGTATAAGTAAAGTTAGGTTACAGTTAATAGTTAGGTTAGGTTACAGGTAACACATAAAAAAATACAGATTGACACATAATTTAACAGTAATAAAACTGTCAACAGCAGCTCAGTAAATAAAAATAAAAAATAAAATAAAATAAAATAATATTTATTTGTTCAAGACTTAAACCTTTACAGTACATTTATTATGTAATTAGACTAAGATACTGGCAAGATACAAAACTAGTGTAACTGGGCTTAAACTAGGAGGATTCCTGTGCTATAAGCACCAGTTACTTCCGTCTCCACCGTTTCGAGCTACCATTACAAGTGCGTTAGCTGAATGTAAGTACCACATCAGTACCTTTTATCAGCCCCGATTATACTCCCGTTCCTACATAATTATGGCGTAACATCTCACTAAGCGTATACAAAGCAGGATGAAGTGCTACAAATCCTGAGTGATGTTAAATGCGTCGCTTGCGCTGCGAGTCAAACCACATTTTACTGTGACCGCAAACAGAAACGTCACGTTTGTGACAGAATAAAGCTAATACAATGCAGGTTTATGTGTAAAGGATCCCGCAGACAGGCGCGATGCGACACTTGTAGAACAATTTCTATAAAAACTTTATGAATATTGTTCTACCAGAATCATAATAAAGGCGAAAATTTGTGAGTGTGTGTGTTTGTATGTTTGTTGCTTCTTCACGCTCAACCGGCTGGACCAATTTTGATAAAATTTGGTATGGCGGTAGCTGACACCCTGGATTTACACATAGGCTACTTTTTATCCCGGTCTACGCGGGTGAAACCTTGGGGCGCGCTGGTAATATAATATTAATAATTTAATTATTATAAATGCGAAAGTGAGTTTGTTTGTTACGCTAAAACGACTGAACGGATTTAGACGAAATTTGGAACACGAGCAGACCATAAGCTGGATTAGGCCATACAATACTTTTTATCTCGATAGCACGTCCCCGTGGGATAATTTCCGACATCTACGCGGGCGAAACCGCGGGCAAAAGCTGTAAACTATTTAATAACTTGCTTTTGTAGCCTGTGGTTCATAATCTGCCTAGCCTTTTCCCAACTATGTCAGGGTTGGCTTCCAGTCTATCCGGATGCAGCTGAATACCTGTATTTTACATGGAGCGACTGCCTGTCTGATCTCCACAACCCAGTTACTGGGTAATACGATACCACTTGGTAAGACTAGTTGTTAGACTTTCAGTTTTCTGACGACCCGTAACGACTGTCAAAGATTTAAGAATGTCAGCCGTGTCCAAAGGCTTAACGGGCTTTCCGAGGCACGGAGGAGTCTCGGTATGTAAAGATGGCCACCCATCTACGGACCGACTATGGCAAGTATAGCTTAACCTGATCGATCGACCCGTGCGGTTGTTATTTACGTAGCCACCTTTATAATCTGTGATTAAAAATGAAAAACATGGGTCGAATTCAAAACACGTCACTCCTACCACAATACACAAACCTCGAACTTAACGCTGAATCGTCGGAAGAACGCAAGGTGGTAGAAAATATCGACAGGCTGCTGCCTCATCGCTTAGTGCACTATTAAAAGTTCCCTGTTTCCGTAAAGTTTTCAAACTTGGTCGGTGTTATAAGCTGGGTACACACTGATGTTCCCTTATTCACCCTTCTCTAGACGTGTGGGTGGTGAAATAACAGTCTCCTTGATAAAGCCAAGAGGATAAGCAGTAGTGATCCTCTGTGATTACCTATCCGCGATGTTTCTTGGTTATGTACCTATTATTAGCTTTTGCCCGCGGCTTCGCTCGCGTTCATTTAGAATTTGACAATCAATTCGGGTTGTACTCTGATTGTAATAATAAAATCAAATCAAATCATATATTGGTTTGCGAACATGGGTAATTAACACGTATGTATATACTTAGATCAATAATTAATAATTAGATTAATATAATTCAATCATGATTCGAATGACACGTGGCGCCATCTATTATCATAAGAACGTTATTGTTGTTTTCCTCGGGAACAGTACTTTTTTCGGGATGAAAGGTACCCTATGTCCGTTTCTGTACACCTGACAACGTATATGCAAAATTTCAGGATGATCGTTTGGTTTGGAACATGTTAATATTTTGTATAAAGAATTCTTTTCGGTAGTCCAAACAGAGTTCGATAATTCATTTAAGAAGATCAAAAAAACCATCAGCCCTAAGTTTCTATTTAGTGACTGGGCAACTAAAGGACTCAGGAAAAGTAGGGAAAGACTTTTCGAGCTGTATGGCCTTAAGCCTTATATTAACACGGAAACTTTTAATAAGTATGTTGCTACTTACTCTAGAGTTTTTAAGAACACTTGTAAGGCAGCTAAAGCCTTATACATTAGCAACAAGGTTAAATCAGCAGATAATAAAATAAAGACAGTTTGGAAAATTATCAACAGTGAAACGAACAGGAACAGAAAGCATAATATTGATTACACACTGGAGTCGTCATGTGGTCTCATTTCCGATAGCAAAGAAGTTGCTCAAGAATTTGTAAATTTCTTTACCAGTATCCCACTTAAAACTACTGAGGTCTTAAACTCCTCGCCCTCGCTCTCTTTTGATTTAGTAAGGCGAACGTTTCGGCCTGCCCGATTGAATTTAACTTTAAGCATATTAACCCCATAACAGTAATAAAAGCTTTTAAGCAAATTAAGATCAAACTGACCGAAGATCTTTGGGGAATGTCCATTAAAGTCTGTACGTCCATAATTGAGACTATAGCGTCTTACTTAGCCTTAATATTTAATTTTTGTGTAGATCAAGGAGTTTTCCCGGATTTAATGAAACACAGTAAGGTAATTCCACTTTTTAAATCCGGAGACAGTAAAGACAAAAATAATTATAGACCAGTATCCGTGCTGCCGGTTTTCAGCAAGGTGTTTGAAAAGGTAATGCTTAATCAAATGCTCAATCACTTTAACACGAATAAAATACTTCACGATCAACAATTTGGTTTCACCAAAGGACGTTGTACGACCGACGCCGGTGTAACCTTATTAAAACACATTTTTAACGCCTGGGAAGAGGCCCAAGACGCCATAGGCATTTTTTGTGACCTCTCCAAGGCATTTGATTGCGTCGATCATGAAACCTTACTCTTGAAACTTGAGCATTACGGACTTGGAAAACTTGCCCTCAGTTTAGTAAAATCTTATTTAAATGATAGACAACAGCAAGTTCAAATAAATGGTGTCAATTCACTCTGTTTAAAAGTTAAAATGGGTGTTCCACAAGGCTCGATATTGGGTCCTTTCCTCTTTTTAGTGTATATTAATGATTTACTCCATTTATTAAAAAATCAACCACAAATGGTGCTATTTGCTGATGATACTTCATTAATTTTTAAGGTAGATAGACGTGCTACAAATTTTGACGACGTTAATAACGCCCTACTGCAGATCCAAAATTGGTTCACTGCTAATAATTTAGTATTAAATGGGAAAAAAACTAAGTGCATCAGATTTTCTTTACCAAATGTCAAAAGTAGTGATTGTGAGATAGTATTGAATCAAGAGAAACTAGAATTCGTCGATAAAACCGTTTTCCTGGGGATTACGCTCGACTCAAGGCTACAATGGGGTCCTCATTTAATATCACTTGCAGGACGGCTAAGTTCAGCAGCTTATGCTGTCAGAAAAATCCGTCAATTTACTGATGTAGATATCGCGAGGCTAGTCTATTTTAGTTACTTTCATAGTATCATGTCTTACGGTATTTTACTTTGGGGACGGGCTGCAGATATCGAGTCCATTTTTATTCTGCAGAAACGAGCCATCAGAGCCATATATAATCTTCGCAGGCGCGATTCTCTAAGGGAACTGTTTAAGGATATTAACATCATGACGGTACCTTGTCAATATATCTACGAAAACATCATGTACGTAAGAAAAAATTTACATCTTTTTAATAAAAAATTAAATTAAAAATTTAAAAAACCCCCAACGCAAAAAAGAAAAGAGAACATTTAAAAAGTCAAAAATAATACCTATCGTTGAGCCATCAAATTCGATTGAGTAATACCTATATATATTTTAATTACAGAAATTGATGGATGGCACGATAAGGTTTGCTCATTGAATTGGCGCTATAATTTCGCGGCGGGGTACCGCATATGTACATAGTCAATCAAGTGAAGGGTCTGACTTACTTATGCGGTACCCCGCCGCGAAATTATAGCGCCAATTCAATGAGCAAACCTTATCGTGCCATCCATCAATTTCTGTAATTAAAATATATATAGGTATTACTCAATCGAATTTGATGGCTCAACGATAGGTATTATTTTTGACTTTTTAAATGTTCTCTTTTCTTTTTTGCGTTGGGGGTTTTTTAAATTTTTAATTTAATTTTTATTTTAACCTTTTTAAACTTTTTAAACAATTTAACAATACAGAAATGCATTTTTATTACTGCAGAATGTTAAGTTTCTCTGCACATAACATTAACTTATAATGATGCCACCATCGTACTGCAAATAGAATTAAATACTGATAAAAAACCGAATACAAACACTACTATCTGCTATTTATTTTTTTCAAGAGTGTACTAGTGTGCTGGATATCCTGACTGCAACATCAGCTCATCGCGTAGCCACCATTGCATTGTATGTAGAATCAAATACTGATCAAAACGAACCCAAACACGACATATCTGCTATATTATTTTACCAAGAGTATTCTAGTGTGCTGGATATCCTGGCTGCAGCATCAGCTCATCGTGTTGCCACCATTGCATTGTATGTAGAATAAAATTCTGATCAAAACGAATCCAAACACGACATATCTGCTATTACTTTTTCAAGAGTCTTCTAGTGTGCTGGACATCCTGGCTGCAGCATCAGTTCATCGTGTTGCCACCATTGCATTGTATGTAGAATCAAATACTGATGTAAATGAATCCAAACACGACATATCTGCTATTACTTTTTCAAGACTGTTCTAGTGTGCTGGACATCCTGGCTGCAGCATCAGCTCATCCTGTTGCCACCATTGCATTGTATATAGAATCAAATACTTATGTAAATGAATCCAAACACGACATTTCTGCCATTAATTTTTCAAGAGTGTATCCAGCACACTAGTGCTGGATATCCTGGCTGCAGCATCAGACCAAGAATTCCATAATCTTGCATAGATAGATAGCATACATAGATGTTTCAAATTTTAGGTCACACTAAGGTTTGAAAGTAAAGTAAATACCCATTACGCGTCTAAGATCCCTACCGCAGCTAACAAAAGAGCAAATAACTTTGAAACAGCTGAACCGATTTTGATAAAACATGTCTAAGAACCATCGCTGGAAAACCTGCTTTCAAATAAAAAAAACCGCATCCAAATCAGTCCACCCGTTTAAGCGCTACGGTGCCACAGACAGACACACAGACACACACACACACACACACACACACACACATAGCGGTCAAACTTAAAACTTATAACACCCCTCTTTTTGCGTCGGGGGTTAAAAAGAGGTGAAAGGCATAATTATAATACTAGAAATAAGGACCTATTAGCTCAACCAGGTTTCAGGCTGGCTAAAGTAGACTCATCGTTCATGGGGTACTGTTTAAAATGTTACAATAAAATACCTCCACACATACTTCAACTAAATGAGACGAAATTTAAAACTTGTATAAAACGCACACTATGCAGGCAGGCATATTATACGTTGGGGGATTACATAAATGATAAAAATGCTTGGCTCCATGCTGGTCCTGCTCCACAACCTCAACTAATTAATTAACATTTGAACATACTGTTGGAACTGCTGAAGATTGTAAGAATAGCTTTGCATTGTGTAGACTCAATCACCATTGTATTGTATAATTGCTTAGCACATGTGTGAGTACTATGTACCTACTCTAAAGCTACCATTTACTGGGTACGTCTTTATTTGACTTGGATGTGCCCTGGCGGCTGAGAGTGTGTCATGCTCACTCTAATGCCTCGCTGATGGTGGCGCGTGTGTTGGATCATTTAACGAATCCATACGTCAGGTTCGTCAACGGGCGCTGTTGGTGGAGGCTGGTCATACCTTAGCTGCCACGGCTTATTTTAATTTTAATTTTGAATTGTTTTTTTTTTTTTTTTTTTTAATACGGACGCTTTTAACGTTCATCGTTCTCACATGTATAATTTCAACATGAATGATGTAACCAATATTTTGTAACCATATTTTGATTTAAAAGAGTGTCCGTGGAGTTTCTTGCCCGTTCTTCTCCATAGATCTACGTTTTGGAATGGGCAACTAGCTTCAACTTTCTGACTTACCTACTGACCGACTCTTTGACAATTCAAAAGTGCCTGTAATTGGTTTAATTGAAATAAATGCTTTGAGTTTGAGTTTAAATTTGTTGTGTAAAATACTGATATTCAGCTGCATCCGGTTAGACTGGAAGCCGACCCCAACATAGTTGGGAAAAGGCTAGGCAGATTGATCCACGCGGGCAAAGCAGCGCGAAATAGCTGGTTATAATAAAAATATCTATTTAATTATTTTATTTTTGCTTAGTAAGAAGATTTCTTTTCATTCTCCCTTGGGTGTCGTTATTGGTGATTGATTACGGAAAATTTCCATAGAAAAAGATAGCAGCAAACCTGTAATTAATAAAACATAGATGTATTGCGACTTGGATTTCAGTGATCACCAGACGCCGTCCATCATCGTGATTGATCATGACTCTAATAAAATTGCGAGATGAATAAGTAATAAAAATATGTCCCTTTAAAAAATCACTCATAAAATTATGTCCGCATCTGCTGTCTCGAATAATGCAATTTTACTGGAAGCGTTATGTAAACTTTAAAAAAAAATTGACAAGTAAATTAATGTGTTCTTACGTTAATGAGTTATCTAATAAACTTTTAAGAAATATACAAAAACATTATACAGTCGAATATTCAATTATCGATTAATAATAAAAAATATAAACAATTTTTGTTGATGATCGCTGAAAAAACTATGCTATTTAGAGACATCGTTTTATTTTTTCTGTAATCTTTACATAAACTTCTATCACATAGAATAATTTCAGATTTTTCTCTATGCAAACTTCGGAGATAAGGGGGGGAACGGTATTTTTTTAACCGACTTCAAAAAAGGAGGAGGTTATCAATTCGGTTGTATTTTTTTTTTAATGTTTGTTACCTCAGTACTCCGTCATTTATGAACCGATTCGGAAAATTCTTTTTTTATTTGAAAGGGTATAACTTCCAGATTGGTCCCATTTTTATCAAAATCCAGTTCTGATAATGGGATCTATGTTAATCGAGGGAACTCCTCAAATAATAATATATAATTATTATAGGCATAAATATAGCGATTTTGGTATTTTCATCAACAAATCAAGCGTTTGCATTCAAAAAGTATCACCTGGTCAAGTGGAACTGATGAAGAAGACCACAGATGGCCACGAGAACTCCTTAACGATGATAAGTATTTTACGGGTGGCGATAATATATCTCGATTAAAATAGTTAAGCGACTATGTCGAAGCTTTAAATAAATGGTTCTGATGAAAATGGTACCATCGAACCGAACTGATGAAGAAGCCGGAAGGTAGGCATCGGAACTCAGTAATAAAACAATGTATCCTAGCCGTGTTTGGGCTTATTGGAATTGTCATGAGGTGCACTCTGGCTTGAAATGATTTAATGGTAACTGTTCTATATGCCGCTTCGAATTGCGCTACTTGAGTTGTATGTTATACTAGCGGACCCGACAGACGTTGTCCTGTCTGAACGATCCTAGAACCCGACTGCAGCGCCACCTACCGGGTCCAATTGTGTTTTCAAATCATCCAGGAACCCATTCAAATATACACACAAAATTTCATCTAAATCGGTCCAGCCGTTGTTACACCACGTTTTATCCGGTTTTTTAAGTACCTATCCTATGTCCGTCTCCTGGTTCTAAGCTACCTCCCCACCAATTTTCAGCCAAATCGGTTCAGCCGTTCTTGAGTTATAAATAGTGTAACTAACACGACTTTCTTTTATATATATAGATTATTATGTGGCCTTGATTGTTAGAAGGCAGATTTCGTAGCCTCGTTATCTCGGTCAACTAAAACTATGCCTACCAAACTTCTGACACGACTTAGCGCGACGTATTTGCCTTTTTGCAAAGTTTTTATTTGAAATGGTATACTCCTGAGATGGTCGCATAAAAATATCTTCAAGTTCTGATGAGTGGCTTTTGAGTTAGCTTCAATAATTTAATACCTACGTATTTTTCCCTTATTTTGCAGAGTGGTATTCAGATTTGTGTGGGGTAGGCACCACTAAAACGTGAAAAATAAAACTTTTTCAAAAAAAAAAACAACCGACTTCCAAAAAAACAGTACAAAGTGAAAAATAACTTTAATTCCGGAAGTCGGTGGCAAAAAAAACGAAAGTAAATAAAAAACCAAAGACACCGACTTCCGAAATTAAAGTTATTTTTCACTTTGTACTGTTTTTTTGGAAGTCGGTTGTTTTTTTTGTAAAAAGTTTTTTAACATTTTTGATCAAAACTCGAAAACTATGCGGCCTAAATAAACAAAAAAAAAAAAATGTTTGAGAATGTGAAAACAGTGTTCTTTCATATGATACCCCATATAAACCCCCCCCCCTTTTAAAAATATTTTTATTTCTTTCTTATTCGCAAAATAGTTGGGCAAGCGTCACCTAAAACTGTTCCAAATTTCAAGTTGATAGCATTAGTAGTTCTTGAGCTATCCAGCTGTACAGACAGACAGACAGACTGCGTCACACTATAAGGGTTCATGATTTCCCACAATCAAAAAAAAAAAAAAATAGGGTTCCTTTTTTACCATTTTGGTACGGAAACCTAAAAACACCTTTTTCAATCCATACTATTTACTTACTACCCATGTTTGCAAAGCAATAAATGATTTGATTTGATTTGATTTGATTTAATAGAGTAGCTAAACATGGCGTACTTTCAGAGCCTAAACTATGATTTGAAAATTAAATCTTTTGCACAGGCATCTCTCTGTTCCGCGGTCGTGACTTTTTTACGAGCTCGATCATTTTGTTTTGCAGTTAAAAGTCAATTTAAAAAGTTTAGTAGCAAGGAGTTTTCATACATAGAATAAATTGGGATAAATTTTATACGAGGAAAAATTAATGAGTCCCTACGTCTTAGCATTGAATTCTCAAAAGTCTTTTAAATGGTTGTTTAATATATTTAATTACCAGTTTTAATTCGATTATTTTCACATCAACATTTGTCAAAAATCCAATAGGCTGTATAAGCTGTTTCCGTTGTAAAAAAAAAAGTCCAGTTGCAAAAACGCGCCATTTTCTGAAAATTTTAATTTTTTGTGTGATAAATTGATGATGAGTTCAAATACGAGTGATGAAATGGAATTTGATTTAATGACATGTTGATGGATTGCATTATGCATGCCCTGCTAAATCATATAGAGAAGTACGTGACATTTTGAAATAGTACATTGTGATACAAGGGTGGGAAGTTGGTTTTTGCAAACGAGCTGTCATTAACAGGCCCGAGCCGAAGGCGAGGGTTTTTAATGACACGAGTTTGCAATAACCTACACACCCGTGTATCACACGACGTTTTTCAATACAGTTGTGTGAAATAGTAAAAAACAAACCAAATAATTTATTTTGAGAGTATTTTTATCATGGAATAAATTGACCACAATGCATGTGCGAGCAGGAGCTCGTGGCTAAGTAATAACAGCCGCACGGGTCGATCCGTCAGGTTAAGCTACGCTTGCCGGGTTTGGTCAGTGGATGGGTGACCATCTTTACATAACGAGATTCCTCCGTGCCTCGGAAAGCACGTTAAGCCGTTGGTCCCGGCTGTTATTCGTGAATCTTTGACAGTCGTTACGGGTCGTCAGAAGCCCGAAAGTCTGAGAACCAGTCTTACCAAGGGGTATCGTATTACCCAGTAACTGGGTTGTGGAGGTCAGATAGGCAGTCGCTCCATGTAAAATACTGGTATTCAGCTGCATCCGGTTAGACTGGAAGCCGACCCCAACATAGTTGGGAAAAGGCTAGGCAGATTGATTGATTGTTTTTTCCATAAAATAAAATGTCGCCATATTCTCGAGATCTTGGGGAAAAATTTCATCTTGTGCAGTTTTCGTCTCAGATAAAATACCGGGTGGAGTTAAACATGAACATCAAATGTAATAAAATGAAGATAGACCCACCCCTACATCAGCTACTCGTGACTAAGCAGAAAATGAAAATAACAAACACAAAAGTACACTTTTGTTACATAACCATAAATAAAACGCTCATAGTTTAAAAAAAAAACGCAATATATTTTCGCGCATCGGGAACAGAAAAGAAAAATAAAAGAAGTGTCGTAGCTAACCCTCTTGTGTTCCGAGATAAAACAATTTGAGCTGCGTGATATCAAAGTGCCCTCGATGCCCCCTAGTATCTACATGCAATCACCGCGGTTGATGCCATTCGGCGCGTGCGCCTGACAGGCGAGCTTCAATGAATTTAGGGGTTACACACATGTATTTTATTGTATTAAAGTTGATGCCATTGCAGCCTTTCTTTTTTGTGTATTTTTTTTATGAGTTGTTTTAAATGAAATTGGTCTAATATATGTCACTAACATAATAAACCAACTTTATTCTCTTTTAAAACTGTCATATTTGATTTCCTAAAGGACGTTTCAGAGGAGTGTATTATAATATGCAAAACATATTTGAAGTCAAATATTTTAAAACAATGATCTCGGCCGGCAAGTAAACGTTGCAAATGTATCGAAAGGGTGGGTTTCGGAGTGCAGAGAGTAATATTGTGTAGAGTCGAGGGCGCCGGTGGGGGTCGCCAATCGATACGCACCCCTGTTCTGCCCGGCCTAATGCACCCCTTACGCGGCGGTACACACCGTACACAGCTCGCAGCAACGCAACGGCAAGGAAATCATACACTCTATGTGTTCCCAGCTTAAAACCGGGTCATTTGCATAGTCAGTCAGCAGACTCCAGGCTACTTTGTTTAAAAACACACGCAGAGAAACAGTTTGTGTGGTAAAAAATGTTTAAATATTAACTAACCTCTTAAAAGCGCCTCCCAAAGCTTTGAATGTAAAATAAGCCACTATTGCATCGGAGACGTCCCCGTGCGGTGCTCATCACGTCAGCCCGCTGCTCTGCCTCTGAAATGATTTATATTTTATAAAACGGTTGCACAAAATATCTAGCTGATACGCCGGTTTTGCCCGGATAAAATGTATTCGAATTTCGTCCAGTTAGAAAATTGCATTCATATTTTTTACAGTCGACTTTCAGGGTTTATTTTTATTTGTTTAAAATGCAGTAGGCGTGTCGGTGCTATTTTAAGTGTTAATAAAATATTTTAAAATAAAATGTTTGTTATTTTAGTGTTTACGATGTCAGTGTTAGTCGGCGTTCCCACGAGCGTAATAAAATCGCGGCGGGATTTTATCGCGCACTGGATTTTCAACTCTCGTTGTTGAGCCGAGCGTTGAGAACCAACCTAACAAAAACAGAGTGCATCCCAGCGCGACGAAAAACACACTGTTGAATTTTCAACTCCTGGCACTAAGCAGAGAGTTGAAAATCCAGTGCGTGATAAAATCCCGCCGCGATTTTATTACGTTCGTGGAAACGCCGACTTATTGCTTGTATCCGATGGATAGTGTTTGTGCTTGTACTGTCACTACATCATTATCTAAACAAAGAGCACTCGGCACAAATGGACTCAATTGAAATTCTCTCTCCAAAGACTTCGGTTGCCACTAACCTAAAAACAAATTCCGGAATTGTTAAGACAGCAGACTTTTTGCTTTAAAACACAAAGGGGTTGGTATCGGAACAGTTCCCATGCTCATAAAAGATATAAATGTTGTAACACGAAGAAGCAGTTATTAAAACATTCCTCATTTTTCTTTCATTACTTCCCCTTTGAAGTGCCTTCACCGCTTCGCCGAAAAATTTGAGCTTTTGAAGAAAATTTATAAGAGCGTTAAAAGGTGGTCCTTATATTAGTGTTTGAAATGCGTTTGTCTTGGGGTAATACGTTTTATTTCGCCCCTTCCTTCGTTTTGTGTGAAAAGTTTTATTATTTTTCTTTAATATGATCCTGGGAGACGATTGGCTGTTTCAAAGGCATTGTGTTCTATTGAGGACGATAGTGATCGTTCCCTACAATAAGCGCGGCGAAGCGGCCGCCGATAATCTATTAAAGTCTCGGTAGCGATGTGTTCCGCCTCACTAATGTGATTTTTAAACCATATACTTGCTTGCTAATAGTCGCGTGTGTTGCTAACAAACGATAATTACTAAATAAAAGGCTCAGTTGTACACGACGACGCCGACGCCTGGGTAATTAAAACATACAGTGCAGTAACTTGTTAAGAATTACAGCTAAGGAAAACTAAATGCTGTTATTAATTGATTGTAGCTGTTAATTACAAATACCCGTCTACGTTACATTAATATTTCAGTATTATTTTGTAAATAAATGTACTAGTACCTAGGTAGGTATTGCACCGATGCGAGCGCCCTCTATACGAGAGAAGTACTTACAATAAGTAGCTGCAATTATTACGTTGAGAGTGTTCTCCTCGACTGGCTCGATACAGGTTTCAGTTGTTAAGATACTAATAAAATAATTGATCTAGGTATCCGATATTACTTTTAATTAGCCGACATAAAAAAAAGGTAATCAATTCGACATGCATGTATGTAATATTATTCACATATGATAATCTGAAGGCTTCCAAACAAATGTACAAAATTATATAGGTGCATGTACAACAAAACTATAACTATTCATCAAAATGTGCTTGAATTCCAGTGTTTTGAACGGAGCACTGCAACCTGAACTTTGCAACACACACGTTCATAAGAACATGTCAAAATCTAGGTGTTGCCAATAAAAATATAATAAAAAAGTGAGTCAATTGAAGCGGGCAACCCGGCGTCAACGTCAATTTCTACGGAAAACTGATTTCCTGCCCGTCTAGACACGTTCCCCCATGCTAAAAATTATGTTGCAGCTAGAATTTATTTAGTCTCTAATTTAGGTGCTTATTCATATCACATCTAAAATGCAATCAAGCATGAAATATATTTGAAGTTCTTACATAAAACAGATATAATAGAAATGTGGCAGTGAATAGAATCAGTTTTCAATTTGATAGCAACAATAATTACCAGTCGGCATCAAACAGAATCGTTAGCGCCGCCTAAATGTAGTTATTAGTTTGAGTTTATCGTTAAATAATTCAAAATGGCTGTAGGCAACCGAAAATTGACCAAATAAACAATACAGCTCACCTGCCGTCAATGAGTAGCTAGGCCGAAGGGGGAAAGTTAGGTATTCAATTAAATATTGATGTCTATGTACACCTTCTGACTATGCTTTAGAACAAAGGGTTGACGTCCCTGCTTTATTGCTGTTTTATCACAAAGGTGAAAAACTTTATGACGTGATTCGTCTGTCGGCTGTGTAATGGTGACGGGTGAAATGTGAAATGAGTTAGTTTTTGTAAATACCAACAGTTTAGTTTTCACTTTCAGCCCGCTCTAGTAGGTAGGTAGACGACAGCACATCAAGCCACCCGAAACTGTCAAATTTTCCCTATCAACTTAGAACCTAATGCTTTAGCGTTAGAGATGAAAATCTATTTAAGATATTTGACAGATTGTAGTTGCTTGATGTGCTGTCGTCTGTACACAAATTGTTTGTTTCAGTGGGCGACCTAAAATATTTTATGTTGTTCACGGTATTCGTTAATTCGAGATTTGTTTTATTTTGTCTGAGTACCTAGCATAAGCAGAATCAGTCTGTAATATTCTCACTGTTTGGGACACAGCCCTCCTCTCTTCCAGAGGGAGTGGGCTGTGATCTACAACGCGGGCCCAGTGCGGGTTGGTACTTGGTAGATGTCACATGTCTTCGAATTTTTGGTTTTAGAACATGCTGGTTTCCTCACGATGTTTCCTTTACCTTATACTTACTTATATTGCAAAACCTGACGATATTTACAATAAAGAAAACGTATGTCGTAAAATCTAACCAGCAGTCATATTAAACCAAACAGATAAAGCAATACCATTTTGTTTAGTAAAACTTACAACCAACAATATTCGAGCCGATCGGGTTGGAATATTAATATGGAAACGACAAACTATTTTTGCAGAAAGACAGAATAGCGGTCGGTCCATTTCATGCACATTTCGCTGTGCGTATTCCAAGACCCGTGGTCAGGAGCCAGACAATAGCGCACAATACGACATTGAATGCATAAAACCAGTTGTATGACACACACACATCGGCGACTGTGCAGGCAGGACGCCCATTGAGTGACATTACAAAAGGTATTGTGTGCGCAGGGACTAGTTTATCTCGCGGCCATTCGCTGAGACTGTTCCGCACTGATAACGCTCAAAACGTCCGTCATTTATACCCGCCGCATCACTGATAACGCGCTCGTAAACAACTAAAACCAATCTCGTCTGATTATCATTGTTTTATGCATTGGCACGAGTGCTGAGTCGATGTGAATAAGTACAAATTATTTTCGAAGGAATGCCGTTCAGATTGTGGGTTTCCACTCCATGACAATCAGATAAATATTGAGTTAGGTATACCTATATTATCAGTGGAAGCGAACAATAAGATGATGTTTTTTTCATCTAGTTCCTGTAATTTATCTTACAGATACCGAAATTTGACAGTTTTACTATTGATAGTGTAGGTATAAGATAACTCGTGATAAATCAGTCATCATCTGGCAGTGAAATCTTAATAGTCAGCTGAAGACATCGGTGGTTATAAACATCGATTTAAAGTGAAATCAGTGAACTATGCCTCCAAAGAAAATATCACGCTGTCACCAAGACCTTGTTGACTTAATTTACAAAACGGCCGAACTAAGTAATATGCAACTAACTGACTATATTGTTGAGTTAGGGTGTGAAGAGGTCGACAGTTTTCTGACTGGTATGTTTAAAGTTCAGCTAAGAGGAATTATCGATGGACAGAAGATCAGAAAAAAATTCATGATAAAGTGGCATCCGGAATCAAAAACGCGTGCATGCTTCAGAGAATCATACAAACGAGAATTCATCTTTTACCAACAGATTGTGCCGAAATTGCTCGCAGTTCAAAATAAAATTAAAAACGTTGAAGGATTGAAAATCAAATTTCCAAATTGCATTTTAGCTAGTGCCGAATATGAAAAAGAAACAATCGCAACGCAGGATTTAAAAGAACAAGGATTCAGACTACGCGACAGACTTTTCAAGGCGAATTTGGATTACGTTTCACTCGTGATGAAAAATTTAGCGAAATTGCATGCGCTGTCCTTTGTGCTGGAGAAAACGAATCCGAGAGAATTTGAGGAGATAGCTCGTTTGTGCCATGAGGATGTGCAGTATTGTAAACCGGGGCCTGCGCCGAAAAGCATGAGCTCGTATTACGAAGCGTCCGTGAACGTAGTGACAGATGCAGCCGCTAGAGATAAGTTGAACCGACTCGCTCCAGACATACTGACGGTTTTGTATAAATGCACTCGGTCAGGTTCCTACAGTACTATATGTCACGGTGACTGCTGGAACAACAACATACTTTACAAAGTTAAGGTAAAAATTTCAAAATAACCTGAACCGAACTGTTATAATTTTATAAATATGTAATGTGTTGAAACTTTTGAAAGTAGTACGTGTAAATTATAGGAATTTCAATATTCGCGCAGAGATACTACTGAGTAAAATATTAAATTACAATTTTACAGTTTTATCACACAAATATTCATTGCTTGCAGGGCTGCAAGCCAGTGGAAGTGATATTTGTTGACTACCAGCTGGTGCGGCTGGCCTCGCCCGTCACCGACATCGCCTACTTCTTGTACATGTCAACCGACGGTGAATTCTTGAACAAACACTATGATCAAGTCCTCGACATTTACTACGGAACATTAACAGCTGTCCTTCGACACTGTAATTTAGACGTTGAAAAAGTATACCCAAGGAGTATTTTTCAAAAACATCTAAAAGAATATTCGGTCCTCGGCTTGATAGAGGCTCTAGTCTCAATGATGATAATAACGGCCCCATATGAGGACGCCCTCAAAATGACTGAAATGAAATATGAACATTATCATGAAGAGGTTTACGAAGATGAGAGCAAAGATAATAATTCATTGTTCGTAGAAAGAGTAAACGGAATCGTAAACGACTTTTTTGAGAGAAATTATTCTTTAGATGCAATGTTAGAGAAATAAAGATAATGTAATTTGACATCATCATCGTCTTATTACGTTTTATTTACATACATACCTACTCAGAATTTTATGAAAAATACTTCGTTGAAGCAAAAGTAGAATAAATTCCACGAAATGAGGAATTCATTCGCAAATTAGATGTTAGCCGGTGTGAAATAACTGAGATAATCCTTATTTTCATACTGATGCGTCCATTCCGCGGCGTGAAATGCGTCGACCGCGAAGAGAATTACACTAATATCGACCTTACCTTGTCCATAGTACGGAGTTTAATCTAGTATTATGTTTTTATGTTCCTACAAAAGAAATATTAAGAGTCCTCGTTCGGCCCCGGCCCTGGAAGGAATTAATTCCTCGTCGCTGCAGTTAATTGTCTGTTACAAAGGTTTTTTCTTTGAATCTCGGTCGGAACGAACGAGAATCTTTGTTGGAATGAAAATAATGGCTCCTAGAACAGATGGTGATATTTAACAGGCCATGCTCTGATGGTATTATAAGCATTTTTGAGATAATTAAATTGCTGTCTTCAATGGATTTATTATCAAATCGTCTATAATGGAATTTTCCTAGACAAAGGTATCGTTTAGATGCTCAACATTGTTGATCATAAATTAATTTATTATCCTATTTACGTAATAGCCAGTGGGAAGGAATACCCAATAGGTACATGAGTTGAGAGTCCCATCACAAAATTACTTTTTTACAGATTAGTTTTATTGAAACAAAGCGACGCATCGCGCGCTCGATTTGGCTGTTTGCAATTACGTTTTTTTCGAGATGTATAATTTTTTTTTCTTTAAAGTGTGAAATTTTAATTTCTTATGAAATTAAAATTTTACGTAATAATATTAATCTAGTCAGGAGAAATTTACAGATAATTCTGAGCGTTTTTAGTCGTTTTATGATTTTGAATGGGATTTTTTTATACATACATATTTCAAAATTCTGAGGACACTATGAACTATTTAAACTACAGTTGACTACTGTAGTTTAAATAGTCCACGAGCTCGAAAAAATGCAGTACTTAGTGCATTTTATGAAAAACTTGCATCGGAATTTTGTCTTTATTTATATAGATAAGAAACAATTGCGAAAGGTGAGGTCACTATGGACTATATTAATAACTATTCTCCACCACTCAATAAGTCAAAGTTGTCGAAGTTTTCAGTTTCTCAGAATAAGAACGCCAAAGTTGGCCAAATTACGCCAAAATCACGGTCGAAATAATATGCCTCTTAATATTATAAAATGAGAAAGTAACTCTGTCTCTCTCTCTGTCTGTTACCTTTTCACGCCGATGTTGGGTGACAAGTAGACCATGTGACCTGTGTTAGGACATAAGGTACTTTTATTGCACTAGTACGTTCCTGTGATCTCCACGCTGACTAAGCCACAGAGCTCACAGATCAATAATTAAGGCTTGTGTATAAAAGCCTACCAGAAAAGTACTTATTTTACTACCAAAAAACTCGAAATACCTGCCAGAGTGGATAAATGCTCACCAAAATGGATAAATGCTCACCAAAATGAAAACATTTTATTATGAAATTATAATTTTAGGAAACTGACAGCAGGTCGACGGTGACCCGCTATGCGGGGCTCCTATTTCTGTCAGCAGGGTTTAAAGGAACCTAACCAACCAAACCTCGGGCTGCCCCTGACGTCGACCGTCTAGGGTTTTAGGGTTTTCGTCAGCAGGTCGACGCAGATTTGGTGAGCATTTAATTTTTTTGGTAGTCATTATATTTAATCCCAATAATTAACAGGAAATTATGAATTTCTGTGTATTCCAATTCACGCATTTTAACCCATCAAATTATGCAATGGTCCATTCAAATATTAGGGCACAGGTAAAGGTAATTGAATACACTGTAATGAATGACATTTCTACCTAATTCAGTGTTAACATTTAATTTAATTATGTTTATCGTGCCACCACAAACACTGGTAACAACCGTCTGTTTGTCCGATATATCGTTGACATATTCTCTATTCTAATGATCATACTATTTCATGGACTGGATTAGTCAGCCAAAATGTGCCCTTTGTTTGTAGGACTATACCGTTATCAACGAATTAAGAATACCGTTATAGTTTTACCAGCTTTTACCCGCGGCTTCGGCCGTAGAGGTCGGAAACAACATCATTTCGAAAAATCAACCCTAACACTGTTTGTCCACCGCACCACGAATCCATCAGGAATTTCTCAGTAGCAGCTCAGAATCTTTCTTAGTGCGCGGTTGATGGCCATAGATCGCCCCCTATTACATGAGACTTAGGTAAACATAACTGGCGAAATGTGGGTTTACTATAGGTATACCTTTGCCTAACCCTTCGGGGAAACACAGTCGTGATGTAATGTTTATAATGTCTTCTCAATCGTCTACGTTCTACACTTCCTATAACTTCATATCGCGTCATCTACAGGGTGTAAGTGTAAACAGTGGTAATCTTTTAAGGAGTCATTGTACTCATCATTATGAACAATTTTTACTATAGGACCACACCTGAAATCGCGAAAAAAATCAGCTATTCAGTACACTTAATATGTTCGCATAATTCGTCAAAATGTAGAGAACAGCTGATTTTTTTCGCGATTTCAGGTTTGGTCTCATAGTAAAAGTTGTTCATAATGATGAGTACAATGACCCTTTAAGAGATTTCACCTTATATAAATAAAAAGAGAAGTCCTGACTGACTGATTGACTGACTCATCAACGCCCAACCTTGAACCTAGAACACTGAAATTTTGCACAGAGCTTCCCTTTATAATGTAGACAAGGAATAAGGAAGGAATTCTTAATATTTTCCGACATCCACGCGGGCGAAGCTGTTGGCGAAAACTAGTTTTCAATATTTAGAAAACAATTTCCCTTTCGAACTAAGTGGAATTGTGTACTCAGTTCCTGCGGCGATGTGAAATCTTACTTTGTGGATGTATAACTAAGGGAACTTTATTTTCGTGTATGAAAACTAATTTTCAATGTAAACATCACGTTGTTCTCGTGTATTTCGTGGTCTTATGAACCCAAATATGTACTAGTAGCGCCCGCGACTTTGTCCGCGTGAAATTATATCCTATGACACTCGGCAATACTATTACTACTTTACTATTCTTTTCCTATTAGTAAAAGAATTTTCGGAATCGCACCGTAGCAGGTGCGTTCTGTAGATTCTGCGTTCTGTAGATTCTGCGTTCTGTAGATTCTGCCTACCCCCGCGGGAAGAAGGGGTGAGTTTATGTATGACCGACATTCCAGCTCTCTTGTCTGAGACACTAATTTTAGTTGTATACGAGATATGTACCCGATAATGAATATGATTACTTAACAAGACTTTAGACTTCGAAGTTCAAACAAAGCTCCATGGTTCTACTTTTATTTTCTTAAGAGTAGGTAGTACCTACTCTAATTTACGATTATCAACACAGAAACGCCATTCGCCATTCTTTTTAGGTCTTATTGAAAAATGTGAAAGCCCTTGGCTTTCTCCGGTTATCATTACACCTAAAAAGAATGGCGAATGGCGTTTCTGTGTTGATAGTCGTAAATTAAACTCAGTTACTCGTAGAGACGCGTACAGACTTCCGTTTGTTAATAAAATTTTAGATAACCTTAAAAACGCTAAATTTCTTTCTAGCATGTAGGTACCGTCAAATGGGGTTACTTTGATACCACGGGTATACTTCGATAACAACTTTCGGTTTCTGAAAAACTAATTTTATTCCGTGTGTGAATATTAGTTGGTGTACCAGTTACTGGGCATTTTTAAGGTAAGAAAAACTTTTGATGCCTCCAAAAACCTACCTACAGATTTTTTCATAGAACAGAATAGAATAATTTATTTGTAAAGACGAAAGTTGTTATCAAAGTAAGCCCATTTTACGTTAGTCACTTTATCCATACATTTTCTACTCGAATGTCGCTCTATTGTGTTCGATACTTTTTGTACCTACTAACAATATTAACATCGTTATTTGTGCACAGAGCTAGTAATTGAATTAATGCGATTAAGAAATAATTACGTGTTTATTAGTTTTTCGAATCTGTTTACTGCCTCAATTTGCTACAGCGTTTGCTCCAAAAAGAGTAAGTATTATTTATGGATTCGAGTTGGTTACTTTTGCAAATTTTTTGGCGTTTACGTAGACCCGTAGGACTATAAAAAATATATTGCCGTTTGACCGAAATGGCGTGGAAAGTTTCAAAGGAGAATCATATAGCTGACCTATTTTTAGGGGGTCACCGACTAAATCATTGACGGATTTTATCGGTCGTGCAAAAAGTCTTCCTCTTATGACTACACCTTTTTGCGTGCAAAATATGACCATAGACTAATGAAGTCTGACGTCACGGCAAACAGCGTCTTCACGTAGTTCAAGCAAGGGATGTACATATATATCACGTGCGACTCTCGACAAAGTACGGTTAACTAAATGTTGATAACGGTTGAAATGCGAAAACCGCCCTTACTATGACATAAGGGCGCTGTCACTGTCAAATTGTTATGGTCGTGCAGTAGACTGTCTAGTCTATACACGCTGCACAAACAAAGCTTGTACAAATTGAAATTGTGGCCATTTTTATTGTTTCCACAAATGTAGAGAAGGGTGACAAGGAAATATTTTTTTCTGATTATTTGAACTGTGGGGAGCGCCAACTTGTACGTCACGGTATTTTGATGAGTTAGAGGAGTTAAATTCCAGCTGCCAACTGTTGTGGAATGTACGACGCCTCTGTTTTTCTCTAACAGATTTATCACGAGAATCTTACTTCTTATTATTTTTTATTCTCGGCTCTCATTCGTCGATCTTGGACAGTCGTTACGGGTCGTCAGAAGCCCGAAAGTCTGACAACAAGTCTTACCAAGGGGTACCTATCGTATTACCCGTAACGGGGTTGTGGAGGTCAGATAGGCAGTCGGTCTATGTAAAATACAGGTCAGCTGCATCCTGTTATACTGGAAGCCGACCCCGACATCGTTGGGAAAAGGCTAGGCAGATGATTTCAGAATTACTTATTTTCATTCAGAATCTTAAACATAACATAAAATTACCTAGTATTTTACAGAGTAGATAATTATGCATTTTTATTATATTACACTACATTGATAGTAGTCCAGACGTTTAACCAAATTAACTTTATCATTGTTTTTGGAGCTACACTTCATTTTAATGAAAACCAGAGGAAATTCATGAACCTTTTAACGTTAATTGATTGACACCAGCGTTGTCACATGTGAGAGAATGAATGAATTATTGATTTCAGGCTTAATATGGCCCGGCAGCGTATATAGAAATGCTACTTCAGTACGTCCCCTCAGGCGGAGACGATAGAGTCATTTCCAGGCGTTAAACACACGTAAATGCTAGTAAATGCTAATTCCGCGTAAATGCTACTGAATACTAGCATTTACGTGTGTTTAACGCCTGGAAATGCGCTAAATCTAGGTATTCGTCTCCGCCTGAGGGGACGTACTGAATTAGCATTTCTATATACGCGGCCCGGCATTATGGGTACATAGGTAACTTCGTGGAAATTTGCTGTGAACCACTTTTCAACCTTATTGCTAAGGTAATAAGGTTGAAAAGTGGATCACCGCAAATGTCCACGATGTTACCTATAAGTAGCTACGTTGACATTTGCATGCAATATCAGTAGGTAATAAATTGTAGTTTCCACATCGTCGTGTTTTACCTAATTAATTAAGTAAAATAATGTAATTTAAAGTGAAACAGTTGGAAATTAAAGAAAGTTCCAACTGATAACGAAAATCCAATGGTTGTCCCAACCATAAAAAGCCAAATGGACTTATAGCAGGTATAGGAAGAGGAGAGGAGAAAAGAAGGAATAACCTCATTAATACGTCTATCAATAGGTACTGCTAAGCGTGCCCGTCTGCTGGCTGCGGGTGAGTGGGAGTCTGGTCTCTGGCTTCAGGCACTACCGTCACCCAACATAGGTAGGTACTATGCTGGGTCATACAACTTTTCGGCTTTTTTATATACTTGTACTTGTACATAATATTTATATTTTAGCGTCAGATTAATATTGTATTTAAAATTTGTGTGTAATAAAACAGTACTTTAGTTGACTAGGTACCAAAAAAAAAAATCAAAGTCTAAAAACTATAAATACGAAAGATTTGAAAATGGAAAATACTCGTTTCGCAAATATTATTGTTACTTATATTTGCGAAACGAGTATTTTCCATTTTCAAATCTTTCGTGTTTACGTTATGTTTAAGGCTGACATACACATGCTATTAAAAAGCATGCTTGTTTGATAAGCTTGCTTTTTATAGCATGTGTATGTGCATGTGTGTTTGCTAGGAAGTAGTATGCTTATTACAGCATGCTCTCTGAGTGTGAAAAATTATCATACTGTTTCTGTATACTAGTCTGTACTACTAGGTAGCATCTGTCCAAAATTAGCATGCTTTTGTGCTAAGTAGGTACGGTCAGCAACAGAAGTCGATCAACACTGCTACTTTTTGACATCATCTGAATTAACACAAAATGATACGATAACCTGCTTTTTACCATTTCATTTATTAGATAAGAGTTAATTTACTTTAAAATTTACAACGGTTGAAGTATTTTCTCAATCATTAAGATTTAGAAAACTCAAGTGTTAATCGACTTTTGTTGCTGACTGTACTACATAGAATGTGTGTATTCCATGCTTTACTTCGCACGTCTGTTCTAGGCCCACTGAATCCTGAAAGGAAGATAAGTATGGTTCGTTTTAATATGGTTCTGTAAATTATGTATTTACAAAAATGATTCACTATTTATCGAATTTACCAAAGTGATGCTTTCAGTTGGATTATAATAATACATACGAGTATGTTCATTGAAAATGGACGCGGGTATACTTTTACGATTTCCAATAAGTAGATACAAACAACAGCACATCAGGTACCAAACTGTCAAATTTCACCAAACGATTTTAAACCTTAAAATGTTGACGGTTAAGTACAAAATCGAATGAGAAAATTTGACAGTTTGTAGTAACTTGACCTGCTGCTGTGTGTACTTACTTAATGTGTTCGTAAACCCTAAGTATAATAAATTTGACATTTATTTCATTCAAGAGTTTGGTTTTGTTTTTACTTTCGGTTATTTAAATATGTTTAATCAAGTACTTATTTGACATGGAAAGTGTCAGGATATTAAAAACCAATTTCCTCGTTATAATTTTATTCAAAATGTTTCGCACCCTGTTAAATTAAAAATCTTGACGAATAGCTAATAGCTTTAATCCACAATCTTTAGGGTTCGCATAACTCGTCGAAAAGTAGGGAACCGCTGATTTTATTTCGCGTTTTCAGGTTTGTTCCCGTATTAAAAGTTGCTCATAATAATGAGTACAATGTCCCCTTAAGATTTTTGTGTACTTATGAATAGATAGACCTTATGTTTTTTTCGCTACCACAAACTATAGGTATAGATTTGGCAATATTTTTTTTTCAGACAAGCCTACAGTAGTAATAAAAGATAATAATAATAATAAATTACTACATCTTAGTACCTTTTACCTTTGCCTCTTGTCAGCTAGAAAACTCGTTACTAGTAGCATCAGAATGCTTTGCACACATTATCCAGAAGCGCTTTGACAAAAACTACCGTCCGTTCAAATAACGATTCGTTCAGTCATATATGAACCGGGAAAAACCAATAAACCGTTCACTCATAAGTACATAAGTGTGCTCATAAAACATTATGTATTCTTCCGTTATTTTTTCCATTAAGTCCGGCCTGCCTGTTATAAATAGTCGGTTTTCCGGCGCACCCATGTCAATATCGACATGAAGGCACTGCCATACGGAGCTCAGGTAAACACGACTAGGTAGGTAAACGAAACAATATTATCCCTTGGAGGGTTCCGATAATTGAAATCTGCCACTAAGAAGCTAGCCTTATTCTTAGGGTTAATATTTGAGGTTCATGGAATACTGAACAGTTTTTATGAAGGCGTGAAGTCTCTAGGGTATGCCGAGTTCCCGCAAACGTTTGATTAGGATCTTTGTACACAATACTTTTAGCACAGTATAATAATGTTCCAGTAGTTTATATTAATTGAAAACGGCCTAAACTACTAGCTTCGAAATCTTAGTATACTGGCTGGTCAAAAAGTCGTGGATCAAACGAAATAGGGGATAAAGGAGGTCATTTCCAACAAAAAATCTTTCTACAGCATGCCCATAATTCAATTGCCCTAAAAATTAATTGCTCTTGAAATTTGGTACCCAGAGCCGCAATGGAACTTTTGTAGTGCCAATACATTATCTATCTACTACGATGTAAGTATTCTATACTTACATCTTAACAGTAATTAGGTAAAAAAAAACTTGTAAAAAAAAAGTATTTGTAACCTTAGCGATTATTTTCACTGTTAAGTATCGTATTTCTTGTTTCTGTGTTTTTTATTGTACCTAGCTGTTTGTTAGTCCTCTTAGTTAAAAACAAAAAAGAAAATATTTATGTCGACCTAATAAGACTGATACACTATTCATGCGTATAGTTTAATGCCAAATTCTATTGTAAACTAATAATTGTTAAAAGAGTTACAGTGGTGACCTATACACGTATACTAGTGGGTAGGTGTTTTAACTGAAAGTCTCCTCAATCTATGTACTTGGAACAGTTCTGAAAAGGAAGCCGCAAGCACTAGCAGAGCCCGCGTCTGCTCTTACGTGAAAGGTTTTCAATTTTCCGAGGTATGAAATATCATGAAATCCTTTGCTTTTCTACTCGTTCCACAAGTTAGAGAGTTTGCCCTGGTTTCTGAGAGTCCTTATTTAATTTAACTTGTTTTAAATCTCTTGTCAACGTAGGTACTCATATATAGGCTGTTGTTTTTATTTTAGCCCATTTAAACGGCTAACATAAGATTTACTTAATTTCAAATTCACTGATAAAAATTTGATTCAAATCGAACTATTATGACGTATATGTAGAACGGTTATATTATAACATACATATATTAAAAACACAACATTAATAGGCCAAGGAAATTAACTAGTTTATTACATTAAAAAATATGGCCCAAAAAATATCACGTCTTTCTGATCAGAAGGGAAATTCGGATGTCACATTGAAAAAATCTGACAAAACAAACGGAATGTTTATGAAGTGAATTATTATGAAGTTTGAATGCCATCATGATTCTAGTGCTTGACAGAGACGGAGTTAAACATGACTGATAGCGCGATCCTTTTTTCGGACTGGAATCATGATGGCATTTATAATACCTACGGCCCCAGAAACCTGATGAGGCTTTCTGCGATCGTGATCTAAAGTTAGTCTATCAGTTTACCCGTCTACTTTACAGGTTAACTTTCTATTGATATTGATTTCTATTGATTTAAGATTTCCATAACCCCCTAAGCCACTCTCAAGTTATCTCTCACCTATTATCATTCGTGTACAAAAGGCGTATCTAATTCTTGGTGTCACAAAACAACAGTTACAGTTCGAATGTAATTTAACCCTTACCGTGCGCCCGTCTTGTCTGTTGAGCGTTGACCCGTAAAATGAAGCGAGCGGCTAATCCCTTCCTCAGCCGGCCGAGGCGATAGGCTGTTTAATACAAAACAATGAACTTAGCGCGTACTACGTCGATAGATTCCTTAAGGATAAAGGGCTTTGAATTGTCTGTGTAATTGTGTGTGCTGGCTTATCGACTTGCGATCTTATGTGTTGATAGGCAATGTGTGTTTTCGCATGATCGTTCTTTTTCGGCTCGTTCAATGTAATGTCTCCATTCTAGATTGATTTTGAGCAGAATCTGTAGCAGTTCATAAACTACCCATGATTTCATCACTTCAGCCGAAAAACGCCACCACAATTCCTATACTAGAAAGGTTTAGGTAGTGAAATAAAGGTAAACAATCTTGATGTGTCTTTTATCTTTTTTTATTTTAAAACTTTCAACAATAATGATTACTAAATCAATTGAACCATTAGTTTAAGCAGTAGTTTATTTGTTTAATACGTGTTTGTGTAAAAAGTCAGCTCAAGATTGTTTAGGTACCTTTATTTTACTTCCTAAACCTTTCTATTATAAGTGTAGCTGTTTCTGATAGCAAGTACTCTTCAATTTTTTATATTAATGAATGAAATATTGCCAATATCACCATACATTACAAATTAACAACGAATTGACGATTGCAATAATGTTATTAGCAAAGAATTATATTATGTGACTGATGCCTATCCTTTCTACACTTTACCTAAGTAATCCTTTAGTCGCTCTTACAAAAGCAATATTATTGTACCCAAGCATAATCTTTCAATGGCTTCTCAGCATGGCCAAGACGAAGCCACTGAGTATAAAAGCTATTAGACTCAATGAAAGAAATGGGCGACTGCTATATTTACAATGGGCAAACTTTAGAGCCCGTGCAATACTGGTGCTCATTCTATTTACCTACCGACTAAACTAAAACTAATGCTTTCTTGTACTAGCAAGTGAAAAGAGAATGAGACGGAAGGAGTTTAGAGGTTTGTGCGTGTGTGTTATCCATCCATGTAGGTATACTTTACAAATTATTACTCTAAACTAGCTGTTAGTGCTCGGAGACACCTGGGTGAGTTTCATGTCTATCTCTAATGGTTTAGGCTGTGTTTTATCTGTTTTAATACAAAAATACCATCCAAATTTCCGAATTTTCCGGTGAATCTTCAATAAATTTTCGGTCAATTACAAACACAACAAAAAAAGAATTAGCCAAATAGGTGTACCTATATTTGGCAATTGATTTTTATTTGTATAGATAAGTAGGGAAAGTCGACATGTTAAGTAATTAACACCCAAAACTCCTGAAAACAAATAACAACTTCAGAACAAAAGAAAAGCTACACAAAGAAACGCGTCCTTGTTTATAACTTAATCCATACAAGCGTCCCCTGTCTACGTACAATTCTTCATACCTACAAAGACGTTAATCCATTCACACACGTATACAATTACCAGCATTTCCATACAAAAACATCGCATTCATACGAAAATAGTCACACGCAATTTCCACGCGTTAATACTCAAAAGGAAAAAAAACACGATCGCTTTTATAAACAACGTGTCGGAGCGAGAGCGGGGAAAATATTGTTCGACATTATGTTCACACGTACGCGCAGGCAGGGTTAAGAGCTGCGATGTTTAAACTTAACCCTTTTAGTTGGAGAACAAAGGGTGGGTCGTAAACACCCTGCTTCACCCACCCGTCAAGCTATTATTGCGTAAATGTTAATTTGCCACCAAAATTGTTTTCTTTGCACCTACAAATTCAGTTATGCAGTCCAGCTAGGATTTTAAGTAAAATAAATTGCGCTGTACGGACGCAGACTCGTGTAATATAGGGATTATTTTTTTCGGTAGGTAGCTGCTACTCTCAAAACTTTTTTAATCAAGCTTTAAATTACACACGTTATGAGGCTGGCATTGTAATGCAAATTATTTTTCGCATTCATAAAAATAACACTCATATTCAACGTTAAAGTCCGCCCATAAAATATATAGACACTTCCAATTTCCACAACAATACAAGGCTTATAAAAACAGCCCTCATATTTGTCGTAAAATCAATAGGAAGTAATACAAGCTTAAACAGTTGTTCACGTTGCAACCGGGGGCTACTTACGGTAACAAAAGAATAATAAAAAAATGGAAAACAAGCAAACTTATCACAGTCCTCTTCCCCTGTTTCAAATTAAGAAATATTGCATCTCATTCTTTGCGGCCGAGAGAAAATATAAAATGGATAAGCTATATAGGGGAGGATACTAGCTAAAAGGGACATAGATGTGTAGGTAAACCCTCTCCGGCGACGCTGGTGCACGGTGTCGGGGTTAAATCTAATTTTTCCCCCGCTAATGCCGCCTGCCCCGCCTCACTCAAGGTTGAGTGGGCGCGAAAATTGTAACTTCGCCGCTCACAGGAATCCTGCGTACCTACTTCCGAGTACACATGCATCCAATGGGTTAACTTCAGCAATTTGTTATCGATTATACTTATTTTCGCACGAGGTTCTATGTGGATAATTTTTGGAGAATATTTTAGATAAGGTTACGTTTTAGAACAGAAGTTTTGTGATGCTGTTATTCAAAATGTGAATAACTCTGGTTTTAAAGATTTATATTTCAGCAGAGCATAAAATACTTACTGATGTTTGTTCAAATTTAACTTGGAAATACATGAAACCTTTTGGCAAACGACATTTTAATAACAATACTGAGTCATATAGAATTTATTTTACGAAAACCTCTTTATTATTTCGAATGTGCTCGTAAAAATCTCATACATAAGTCCTTACTCAATGGGAAGTGAGTTTTAAACAACATAACAACCGTTATAAGACATTATAGGGGCACAAAGTAAGAACTCACTGATAACGATTTCATTTTCATCTGAAATAAGGAAATCTCGACATGTTTCATTCGGCTCGCTGATAAAATATGTATGCTTTAGGCTCGCCCTTGAACCTGTAAATAATTCGTGCTGAAAACAGTAACTTCTCTACAGATGTCTGAAAAGTTTATGTAAAAGCTTTGTTTAAACAAAATACTAGCCGTATTACCACAAAATTGTGTTTATCAGTTATTTAGGTTAAACAACTGTTTAACACGACATTTATGTATGAAGTTTGATGTAAGACTGACATTAGACACGCTTTGAAAAAGTTTCTGTTTTTGTGGTAACATCTATATATATAAAACAAAGTCGGGTTTGTTCGAACACTTATAACTCGAGAACTACTGGACCAATTTTCATGGTTTTTGATTTGTTGTATTTGTCTCCGTCCCGAATAGCAGAATAACTATTAAAAACATAGGAAAATTCACAAAAAAATATGAAGAAAATTCATTTTCTCATACATGAAAGGGCAGGGCAATGTCTGTCGGGAAACTTTCATTATTTTTAGAATTCCAAATTCAAATTCATTTTATAATCAGTTGTTCATTTGTTTTACTGCCGTTCGATTTATTGAATTTTTGACAGGTCGTCTGGCGGGTCAGCTACTTATGTAGTATTCTAAAATAAAAATCAATTGCCGAATGTATGTATGTACGCGCATCACTTCAGAACGGATGCACGTATTTGGCTAATTCTTTTTTGTTGTATTTGTAATTGTCAGGACAAAGTTTGTATGAAAGAAACTTCTACACAGTTTATTGTTATAACGTCAATTTACTAACACTACTGTACTAAATATGTGGAGATTTGATACAAGTAACAACCTCAGATTTTTTATAGGCCTATGGTAACAACCTACTATACCAATTTATTTTGGGTCTGCGCAACATGTCCCATTCTTCCATACTTCTCTATTAGTCGTCATCTCGGTAGTCACCCCCTTTATAACCATATCATCTTTAACACAGTCCATCCATCGTTTCTTGATCTTCCCCTACTCATATAGCCATTGACATTCATACTCAAAACAATTTTTTTTTCAAATTAATTGGCTCCAATTAATCATTTTCATGTTCTTGACTTTTTACTAAGTATAAATTTATTCCGGTATTCCGGACTTTTCAGCAAAAAATCTTAGGTTCATTCTTAAAATATAAATTAAGTTTTCCTAAACAATTCAAAATGTGCTCAGCTTGCGCCTTCAGGAACTTCGCGCGTTTACATTAGAATATTCATAGCTAAGACAGGACAACGTCTGTCGGGTCAGCTAGTTAATAATAATAAAAAAAATCTTTAAGAATTTTGGTTTTAAATATAGGCAATTAGGCAATGGGGTGCATTTTCGAAATGTTGTGTAAGTTAAATTACTATAGTTTAAGAGTGAGTTTTCAGTATCTGGCACAATCAATGCCGATTCTCTTGTCACAAATGCCTCAAAACTCACCAAAATTTTGTTTATTCCTGTCAACGACGATTTCCCATTCTGAAATTGACTAAAGTGACACAACTTAACTATATTGTAGTTTGACAGCACTAAGATGGCATCGAGTTATTAATTTATTAAAAATAGCAAATTGGCTATTCTGAATTTGACGTTTGTAACCGACTTCTAAAAAAGGAGGAAGTTCTCAATTCGGATGTTTGTATTTTGTTTGTTCGCGCATAACTCCGTCGCTTGCCAACCGATTTGAAAAATTATTTTTTTGTTGGACTTCCCAAATGGTCCCATTTTTGTCAAAATCCAGTTCTGATGATGGGATCCTGGAGAAATCGAAGGAACTCTTCAAATATTATAGGCACACGTATAGCGATTTGGGTATTTTTTTATAGTAGCTCGTGCATTTGCTCTCGGAAAGCACCACTTGGTGAAGTGGAACTGATGATGAAGACCACAGATGGCTACCGGAACTACTCAATTATAAATATTTCACGGGTTGCGATTCGATTACTTGACATTAGACTATTGTAACTTATACAAATTATAAACAGACCCACTAAAAAGCGAGAAATAAAAACTTTTTAACAAAAAAAAAAACCGACTTCCAAAAATCACTACAAAATGAAAAATAACTTTGATTTCGGAAGTCGGTGGCAAGAAAAAAGAAAGTAAATTAAAAACGAAAGACACCGAATTCCGAGAACAAAGTTATTTTTCATTTTGTAGTGATTTTTGGAAGTCGGTTTTTTTTTGTTAAAAAGTTTTTTCACTTAAAATTTTGATTAATTGTCATGAACTAAAATTCACATCAACACCTTGACTTCAGGTGCAAAAACAGTGACCTTACAACACAACAACACACACAGCAACAACAACAATGGCAACAGCAACAGTAGCCTTTTTATTTTCTTTTTCTTATTTAAATCTCGAAAAATTATATTTTATATACACTCAGCGGCACGGAATGTGGCCCAAACGTAAACAAACCGATAACAGGCGATTTTGACATCGCGTATGAGAATTTCGAGTGGCAGTTTGTCAGGAAATTTGTTTTTGTTAATTTAAGACGGTAAGCACAAAAAAAAGTTAATTTGTTTAATTTCTGTGACACTGAACGTTAGTTCGTTACTGGAACGCACAAGACACGGGTGGGTTAAAACTCGATATTCAAATGGTCATGCATTTAATCTTTATTGTTTTATTTTTTAATTAATCTGTAGTAATTTATGCTTCCAGAATTGTAACCCCAATGCCTCTAACTTCAGCTCAAGTTGCTCAAGCCGTGTTGCTTCGGAGTCAGGGGCGAACGCAGCGAGAGATTGCTACAACTTTAAATGTACCGCGTACAACTCTCAGGTACGCCTTAACAAGGTACGACCAGACCGGCCTTTACACAAGGAGACCAGGAAGTGGCGGTATTAGGTGTACATCAGCGCGAGATTACCGATTTATCGCTCTCGCAATTTTGAGAAATCGGTTCCTTACTGCGGTCGAAATACGGCAGCGGCTACAAACGGCAAGAGGGGTCAACGTAAGTGAGCGGATAATAAGAAGGAGAATGGAGGAACGGGATTTGCGTGCTCGAAGACCAGCTCGAGGTCCAGAACTGCTCCGGAACCATCGTGTAGCTCGACTTCGGTTCGCTCGCGAACACGCAAATTGGACTCACGAGCAGTGGAGTAAAGTTTTGTGGACTGACGAATGCAGAGTGGCCTTAAGAGCTCCAGATGGCCGCCAACGTGTGTGGAGAAGGCATGGGGAGAGGTTTCTGCCAATAACTACCAGGCAAACCGTCAGTTTCCATGGTGGATCAGTTATGGTTTGGGGAGGGATCTGTTCAGACGCACGCACAGAGTTGGCAGTAGTTGCAGGTCGTCTAACGGCAGTGCGATATATTGAAGAGATACTCCAAGAACACGTTTTACCATTCATGGGATTCATCGGTAGCGAAGATTTCATCTTAATGCAAGATAATGCTCGACCTCACACAGCACGTTGCGTGGATGATTACCTGTCGGAGGTGAGAATTAACAAATTGGAGTGGCCAGCACGAAGCCCAGACATGAATCCCATAGAACATGTCTGAGACATGCTTAAAAGACGCATCGGATCCAGTACCAACCCTCCAGAGACAATCAGTCAACTGAAAACCGCTCTGGTGGCCGTCTGGGAAGAAATACCCCATGTGGACATTAAAAACATAATCCACAGCATGCCTGATCGCATGCAGGCGGTCACCAGGGCCAGAGGTGGAAATACCCGCTATTAATTTTAAGTACCATAGCTTTATTTTGTAAAATTCATTGTAAAACATTTTTTTTAAATATGGAGCTTAATGTCTTTTTTGTAATTTTGTAAAATTTTAATAAAGTTAACTCACTTTTTTGTTAATTAATCATTGTTATTTAATATTCAAATAAAAAATTAAGTTTTACAACAAAAAAAACCCTGTTTCGAGTTTCATTTAGATAATAAACCACATAGCGCGCTTGGGCCACATTCCGTGCCGCTGAGTGTATATATTTTCGAGCCGTTTGGGGTTGAAACACTAGGGCCACGGGGTCCGAGTGCCCACTTAGTTTTCCAAGACATCGCTAAGCGATTGGTCGACTCTTCACGTGACCAGAGGGCTGGCCTATTTTTTGGCCAAAGAATCAGCATTGCCATACAACGTGGCAATGCTGCCAGCCTTTTGGGCACTTTTCCTGTTGACAGCGATGCGGACGAATTTTTTGATGCCCTATGATCCTTTCCCCTCCTTTTTTTATACAATGTACATATTATTATTTTAATCTGTGTTAGTTTATATATTATGTACATAAAGAATAAAGTTAACTTACAAATCTCGAAAACGGTGTGTACTAAGTATCGCAAAAATAATGAAAATGTTTCCTCCTTTATAAAACTCCTAAACCTCTAAAACAACATGTATGTAATAATTTTTCATAATTTCCACACGAAAAGTGAAAAATTCCATATAAACACGTTGTGGCTGCCTTCCCTGCGCGCCCATTCTCAGGGTAGGGCAAACAAGTACCACGCGGAGTCGCGATTGTCAAACTCGATTTCAGTTGTGTCAAAATTGTTTTATTTAGAGTTTTTTTTTGCAGAATATCTTTAGTAAGATTCTCGTAGCCAAAAGTAAGATATTTTAGTGATAGTTTAGTTCGGTTTACAAGAAAATCGGCACCATTAATTAGGCGTTCTAATAAAAATGATAAGTATTACTTACAATATTTTATTGAAGCCATTATTGTAAAAGTGAAACAAATTAAGGTTGGCAGTACGGCGTAGCTTTGTAATTAATGCTTGGTTAACCCCATAACAACTAAGTACTATACCGGCATTACCTTTGACGAAATTTATTTCATTTACGTACCTAATAATAAGGTTGTTGTGAAAGAAAATGTATTTGGTTGAGTTTACCTTTAATTTGTTACTTTGTGGCCGTACACAAACCGTTCAATTTACAAAGCAGAATCACTTCTAAAATTAATAAACTGCTAAATATTTACTACAGAATAGTAAGTAATAAGTTCCTTCATACTGCTAACCTACATAGTTTTTGAAGTCGTTGTCATGCCTTTTATAAATAATTGAAATCAAGGCAAATCGAAGGCAGTGACTCGATATTTTCGTTTGTACTTGGAAGTCGTTTTATTAATAATTATTTTGATATAACATCACGCTTGTTTTCCCCGAAGGGTTAGGCAGAGGTACGGTCAGCAACAGAAGTCGGTTAACACTGCTATTTTTTGACATCATCTAAATTAACACAAAATGATACGATAACCTGCTTTTTGCATTTCATTTATTAGATAAGAGTTAATTTTCGTTAAAATTTACATCTGTTCCGATTTTAATGAAGTATCTTTCTCAATAATTAAGATTTAGAAAACTCACGTGTTAATCGACTTTTGTTGCTGACTGTACCTATATACTACTATAGGTCGCCACATTTCGCCAGTTACGTTTAAGTCCCATGTAATAGGCGGCGTATTTATTTTTAGGGTTCCGTACCAAAATGGTTAAAAGGAAACCTTATGGTGTGACTCAGTCTGTCTGTCTGTCTGGCACAGCTGGATATGTCAAGAACTACTAATGCTATCAACTTGGAACAGTTTTTGATGACGTTTGCCCAACTATTTTGCAAATATGAAAGAAACAAAAGTATATGTTTTTTTTTGTAACAGGGACTGAAAGGGACTGTCTTAATAATTCTAAGTGGGGTTACTGGGGAACGTGGGGTATCATATGAAAGAACGCTGTTTGCACATTCTCAAACATTTTTTTCTTTTTTTAGACCGCATAGTTTTCGACTTTTGATGAAAAATGTACAAAAAAATACCCTTATCTCAGAAGTTTGCATAGAGAAAAATCTGAAATTATTCTATGTGATAGAAGGTTATGTATAGATTACAGGAAAAATAAAACGATGTTTCTAAATAGCACAGTATTTCAGAAATCATCAACAAAAATTACATATAAATGATGGTACGGAACCATTGGCCTCGGTGCGCGAGTCCGACTCGCTCTTGACCGGTTTTTTCTTTTCATCTACCTTAAATAATTATTATCGAATAACTTTAAAAAGTATTATCAACTTGTAGTACTTTGTATTAGTTTAGGTTTAGTGTTAACAACTAAAAAGCTTTAGGGGTCGTTTGAGCTTGTTCATTGTTATATAAGCCGATTAGCTGTGGTGTTGACTTTAAGCGGATCACATTAAAATGTCTTTCTTATTTAACTTGGTTTTAAATTTTTATTTTACACTTCAGGTCACATTTGAGGTAAAAGAATGTAGGAGATTGGGTTACTTATATCAAAGAAAATATTTTGTGATAGGTCACCACTTCGGCTTAATACAGGTTTTAAGTTATATATAACAAATTAATTTATCATAACGTATTTTAATTTCAATTTCAGCATAGCTAGATTTATCAGATTTTCCCAACGATATTATAAAGGAAAGATTCGCTACGTTCATACTGAGCGACGTTCGGATATTGTTGCGTTGTTATACTTACATATTATTAGGTGTTAGGTGTATAGTAGTTTTCAACTACGACTGCGATAGACACCACGCCACGGACACGCTTTGTTTCGCTCGCTGCTATTAGCCGACTAAATCAAATTACAACAATTGTCTGAATTTGTCTGCAACAATTTGCGCGCGCTAGTGCCATATAATATGCCTCTTTATTTATATAATATCATTGGATTTCCCATCAATAATTGATTGAAGACAGACTAATAAATAAAATAAAAATAAAATAAATAATTATGAAACTTGTACATACATCGTACTCCCATTTACATAGTGCATTTTTAAATGAACCAACCTATCAGGTAAAGTGATTCAGCCATCGATAAAGCTATCTTGAAATAGGTATAATTCTGAGTAAATTATTTCTAAATGCAGGTACAAAACTAGACATAATAGCTCAACAGAAGTACCTACGGTTCAGAATTAATATTCCACTCATATGCCAAGTTTACGTGTCATATAAAGACGGGAAGGGAAAGCTTTCCCATGTTGCAATATAGTACGGCTATTTATGGCTTTCCCGAACTGTGCTGATCGGAATACGCCATCAAAGAGTGGAGAGCCAATAATGTTTCTATAGATCGACCGTAGCCAGCCTCCCCATATAATTGCGGTCAGCTATGACCCTGGCTCGAATATTTCATATGATTATATGACGGGAACCCGAATAAGGTATAATGAGAAAAAAACCGGCCAAGTGCTTGTCGGACCACGCACAATGAAGGGTTCCGTATTTGAAAAGAAATTATCCCAAAAACAAACTTAACATTGCAGTTGAAAAATAAGTTCTCCCATACATAATTATATACCTTACCTATACGTCACGGTCAATTCTCTTACAGCAAATTTAAGTTTGTAAGTAATTGCAAAAAACTATTTTTTTACTTTACTTGCGCTGTGAAACCTTGCTTCTTACCAAATTTCATTATTCTAGGTCAACGGGAAGTACCCCATAGGTTTTGATTTACTTGCCAGTATCAAAATATGTCTCATAAATGGCCGTATTTTTTTTAATGCGTTGACTTAGAAGCTTGATTTTTTAGAGCTCCAGGGGGCCATAATGCCTACGTATTTGATATTAATTTCAACTTGATACCGAGACGCGTGCCTGAGAAAAAGGGTCTTGACAGACTGACAGACAGACGGACAACGAAGTGATCCTATAAGGGTTCCGTTTATTCCTTTTGAGGTATGGAACCCTAAAAAGAATGGTATAGGTACCTACGGTGAAGTGTGGGTGTTCTTTTATAGGTATACCTCTGCCTAACCCTTCGGGGAATACAGGATTACAGGCGTAATGATATGTTAAGATAAGAGAATGCTTAAGTTCCTACCACCTCGATTAACTTACTTGGCAGATAATTTCATACAAATTCTGTTCCATTTTTGAATTTATTCGGTAAGTAGGTAGCCGTAGTGGCTATTCGGATATCGTGAAACAGGCCCTAAGAGTAAAGCACATTAATTACACCGTGTAGTAAATGTGCTTCAGTAAAATATTAATTTTTGCAATTTATTTTACACAGAGTTTTTGTTCGTTTTCAAATTGGTATTGCGTCAAAGTATTTTTATTATTTTTCATGAATATAATTAATCCAACACGTGAGAGAAAAATGTAGCGTTTATACGGAATTTAACGTTCAGTTATTAAAACAGAAAACTGAAAATTTTACTTATTACAAAAACTCAGTTGTTAAATGGTTGCAGTAAATTTTGTGCAATTTGATAAAAAGTTTTTCATTTATTTTTTTTGGCTCGTATGACTAGGTAAGCCTGGCTTTTACGGATTCTTCTTCTTTTGAGAGTTCCGTACCTCAAAAGGAAAAAGACGGACAACGAAGTGATCCTATAAGGGTACTCCCTTTATAGGATCACTTCGTTGTCCGTCTGTCTGTCTGTCTGTCTATCTGTCAGTCTGTCAAGCAAGATCCTTTTACTCATTAACGCCTGGAGGTATCAAGTTCAAATTAATATCAAATACATAGGTTTATAGTCCCTTTGATTCCTAGAAAAATCAAGCTCAAGCAATAAAAAAGCTCAAATAAATCAAGCTCAAGCGAAATTAAAAAAAAATCAAGCAATAAAAAAATACGGCCATTTATGCCACATATTTTGATATTTTCAAGTAAATCAAAACCTATAGGGTACTTCCCGATGTCCGAATCATGAAATTAGCAAGAAGGAAGGTATCACAACACAAGTAAAGAATAAAGTCCAAATATTGTTAATTTAATGGTGCGTTTATCGTGTAGGTACCTACTGGTGCCTTTTTTTTTTCAAATCCCCTATTCATGTTCAAGTACCAAATTGTGGCACCGCTATATAATTTACAAAGCGATCAATGCGCAATTAGCACGATGTGTGGACAAGGGCGGTGTTTGATCGAGCCACGTATGTGACCACAGCCTAATAGTTAGGTACCTGGGTATTCAATGCGATCATTATTTCGTATCACGTTCACAGAGTGACCACGGGGCAGTATTGATTTTGGGGCAACTGCTCAATTAGATGCCTTTGTCTCGCGTGTTTGAAGTATTTGCGGGTTTACTGATAGTTATATTAACATTCTACTATCAAGAATTATCCTGTATTATTGTATAGATAGATAGTTATACCATTTATTTGGTGCGCACGAAAGAAATAGCACAACACACAAAAATACAATTAAAATATAACAAGTTATGTACAAACAACAGCACATCAGGTTATAAATACCAAATTGTCAAATTTTTCCAAATTATTTTAAACCTTAAAATGTTGACGGTTAAGTTACTAATCGAATAAGAAAATTTCACAGTTTGTAGTAACTTGACCTGGCTGCTGTGTGTACATAAATATAAAGAAAAAAACAAGGTGCCAATGTACAAAAACCAACTTATTATTTAAAAGAAACAAAGTGACACAGCGATTATGATACGTACGAGTATCATAATCGTTGTGTCACTTTGTTTCTTTTTCTTCTTTGCTTTAAAATATGTACAAAGTCAGGTGTGCGTCTCAAGGTTGCACCGAATTAGAGTCCAACTCAGCATGTGTCAGCCAAATATACTTGACGCTAATATTCTGCTGGATCCCTGCGGTGACAAACGGACGTGCATAACCAGTGCCCTCCAAAAGTTAGTTAACATTGTTCCCCTTCAGCTTTACTTACATTATTTTAAATTCTAGTTTCAAATGTTTAAACTACACACTATATTCAACTACGTGGGTACGTGGCTACCTATGATAAGGGATTACCTGTTTTTTTCTATAACCGGGTTTCTGTTGTGGTATCATAATGTGACATTGCAGCTGAAGTGCATGCAAAAATGTCAACTAACTTTTGGAAGTTACTGCTATATGTGTACCACATAGGTATATACAAAACTTTCTGTGCGTATTAAAGCGCCCATTAATCTGGGATCCGGTTGGCATCGGAACGTTTGCCTTCTACGCTACGGAAAATGGATTCGATCTTCGTGTCAGGAGGCCTACTCCCTGAGCACGAAGCCCGTAGTTTTGGCCTTCGTTACGGGCGTTTCTTACTCCGTATCACCTACGGATGGATGATTGGTTCGGGGCCCGAACGAAGTATGAATGACAACATGATTTGCCAGTTGTCCCTACTCCCGATGTGTTTTTGCCCGACCGAAAAATTTAACTTTTACACTTGTTTTGATGGATCGTAATGTCAGACGGACGGAAGAACGGACGGACGGGAAGACGGACGGACTTAGGGAGTAGGCCCCCTGGTCAAACATTTAAACGGATTAAGTAGATGTTTGTTTGTTTCAAGAGATGTCCATGTGCTTGTAATGGCGCTCTGGAAATCTGGGTAGAAGCATTGTTTGTGTGACAAACTGGAATGTTTATACTATTGTCTGTTCCAAAATATCTCATAAAAAAGTTATCAAAACTAGTTCAGGTTAAATTCTTATGACGCACTAAACGAACATAGAACCAGAGCTAGAGCATTATTTTGTTGATATTCTTGATATTTTGTAAGGAGAGACCAACGACCCTGTCCCGCTGTCTGTATTCTGTCCCTGTTTACACAAAAATAATTTAGTAGAGTGGGTATAGAATATGCATTCGCTCGTTTGGTCAAGATCGATCTTTACGTAAAGAAATTAACCTCAATTGTCAAATGAAAAATATCTCTAAATTCATTACATACCAGAATTGTGGGCTTAGGTAGTCAAATAATAAAATCAAAGCACTCTGTTTGCAGTGGCACTACAAATTGGCATCCATCGGTATGTCGTTTGATCCATTTGTTCAACTTGAACAAAAAATACGTACCTACGTACGTAGTATAAACATTTCTGATTAGCATAAAAAATATACGATTACATTTCGCTTAAGATGTCGAGTATTCGTAAATAGTGTGAGAACGGTATAGTGATCCATTTCTCTTATCGCAAAACTATATAATATTCATTCAGACATCCAATCGATCTTGCGGGCCTAGTCAGTCGGTTCCCAAGTCACAGACTTTCTCCAATAAACCATGCTTGGTCGGAATAAAGTCGGTTATGTGGTCCATCGATCACGGCACACTCATAACATCGCGTGCCGTCAGTTCCTAAATATTAGCAATATATCGACAACGGCAGAAAGCCTTCCCAAGGTATCGGCCTATCTCGACACATTCCACTAACAAATATCACTTTATCATTTTTTTTTGGTAAATATTCTGAAATAGATTTGATTTTCCTTTTGTGTTGAGGTTAAGACAAACAAAATGAAGAATATTTTACTTATTCTCGTATTATTTTTTTGTCACAAGTGTTTGAAAGATTTTCGTCGAGTTAAAACTTTATTTAACGCTGAAAAGTATTTCAAATACTATCCAACTAAATTAAAGCAATTGATTTAGATAGTATGTGTAACCCCGACGGGTTAGGCAGAGGTGTCCCAGTACACCCATATTTCGCCAGTATAGGGCGCGAGCAGTGGAGGCTCAGTGGTAACGGCCGCGACTTACAAGTCATAGTTTCGAACCCAGTCAGGCGCTTTACTTTGTGTAAATTATTTCATCTGCACCACTGCTTTCAAAACGGTGAACGAAAATCGTGAGGAAACCGGCATGTCCTACAACCAAACATTATAACTATTTTACTAGGATTATTAGGGCAGTCCGACCAAATATTTTAGGTTAGGTTAGAACTGTGACCAACTACGTGCGAGCCGACCGAGCGAAGCGAGCGGTGCCGCGGTAGCGGCCGGTGCTACGTCGAAATTGGTCGCAGTAGCAAAATTAGTTTTCATATAATTATATTACAGTAGATAGCTAGGGATATAACTTTAGTATCACGGATATCTAGGGATATCTATATCACGGCTACAACCATCTTACTGCGACATTCTATAAGCAAACACAATCACATCGATCGTTTTTCTTCCAATTACTTCCAGTACAGTTTCTTTAATAAAAACATCAGACAGTCAAGTACTAGCGTGCTTTATAAAGATAACTAAAAGTTCACCGTGTCTCTATTTAAATGGGCTCTCGTGCATAAAATAATAATGAGATATTGAAGAGCCACCTCAGGCTCTTGAAACGAGAAGTAATTAACAAAATGATTAGGTACCAGAGGTCTCAACCCTTGCGTGTGTAATATTATGTAAGGATGTAACTTGGGGTGAAACTCAATTGGGTAGCATTATCTTATTAGTCTGTAGACTTCTAACGCAGAATATTAATGGCTGCATAAAATATAGGTAAAATGGACATTACAAATGTTAATTTTACTGTGAGTGACTTTTCAGTCTTGTAACTAGTGCAGAAGTTTGATGACATTATTTACTCATTTATATTTATTAATGTATAAAGGCTTATCAACTAAACACAATACACAGCATTAACCTAGAGCCTTTGTCATAATCATAGAAATATAATATCTATGGTCATAATATACATCTCGCATGTATCTAAATTATAGGAAAGCACGGCACTATCAATTTGCGTACTAGAACATTATTCAAAAAATAAAAAATTAGACACGAAAACAAATTAAAACAATTAAAAAGAATTTGAATACTAAATAACAGCTTACAAATGCTAGGTATTTTCCTTATAATACTTAACGATTTTTCTTATAATACTTAACGATTTACATTTTAATAAAGATACTTTTCTTAAATATACATAATTTACAACCGAAAACATCAAGATCACAACTGTGGAACAAGTCATTGCATCTTTTGAGGATATAGGAAAGGGGCGCATTGTGTCCGCAGTCCGCAGTTAGTTTTTTTTTTGTAAAGCTAGGTTATTCAAACAATTTTTCTTTAAACATAGAGATGTCGCTGCAGATGGTACACTTTAATAGAGAACGATGTAAATAATGTTATGTAATTAATTATTATAACGGTGGACGCGCCATGTCGCCTTTTATTAAAAACTGCGATGCTAGCGATGATAAATAATTTAATTAGTCTCGTTTGTGTCATTAACTGAGGCCAGTATAAATAAATGGAAGATGGGTACAAATAGTCTAAGAGATTGCAGCCTTGCCAGCCAACTTACGTATTTTTATTGCTATACTAGCTTTTGCCCGCGGCTTCGCCCGCGTGGATGTCGGAAAATATCCCACGGGAACGTAGGTACTACCGGGAAATCCTTCCTTATTCCTTGTTTACATTATAAAGGGAACCTCTGTGCAAAATTTCAGATTTCTATGTTCAAGTGAGTGTGTCTAGGCTGGGTGTTGATGAGTCAGTCAGTCAGTCAGGACTTCTCTTTTTATTTATATAGAAAGATTTCTTTTGCCGTTTTACTAACTGTACCGATTATGTATAACAACGGCTGGACCGATTTAGATGAAATTTTGTGTGTATATTTGAATGGGTTCCTGGACGGTTTGAAAACACAATTGGACCCGGTAGGTTGCGCTGCAGTCGGGTTCTAGGATCGTTCAAACAGGACAACGTCTGTCGGGGCCGCTGGTACCTGATATAAGGTATAAAATAGGTAATAATTGGTATGTAATAATTGGTTTTGATTTTAATTTTGAGCTTTGTTTAATTTTAATTCAACTGATTTATTTGCTTTGATTTTAATTTAATTCTGATTTGATTTTAATTTATTTTGATTGTGATTTTGATTTTGATTTAATATTGATTTGATTTAAATTTAATTTTGATAGTGATTTTAATTTTAAGTTTAATTTTAACTATCTATGACTTTGATTTTATTAGGTACTAGCTTTTGCCCGCGACTTCGTCCGCGTTTCCGTCGTTTTTCGTAAAAAAAGTACCATATGTCCTTCCTCACGGTTCAGTGGTTTTGATGTAACAGACAGATTAACTTTCGTATTTTAGTAGGGAAATATAATATGTCAATCCACAATACTGTTGAAAAATATCGCAAATGCCGTTCGCGGTCAGCTGTAAGCCGTAATTCTCGTTGTGAAGCAGTTTCAGCTTCTCGGGATAACGCATGTTGTTCTCGGTCAATGGTACGCCTTAGCTCTCATTGAGAAGAGCTTTGAGACGCCCGTGATGTAGCTCGTCTCGTTCTGTCAGCTGCTAATCGCATCTGTCTCTCTGGAGAGCTTTCATTGGCTCGAGAAGTTGAGGCACTAACTCTCATAGAGTTTAACCGATGTGCTCTTTCCTCTGCCGATTCTTGAGAACGCTTAATTCTCATTCTCTTAGCTTTACTCGAAGTTCGAGATAAAGATAATCGTTTTTTAGGTGGCATTGTGTATTTTATTTTTAATCGACGGTAACGGAAAGGCTGTCAGTTACCTAACAAAATAACCTACGTTAGAGGTCCTAACTATAGCTACCTTACACTTAAAATCTAAGTGCCTATTTAAACTAAAATATTCTAATAGAATTATACCCAGAAATATGTACAACTTTCAAAAAAAAAAGAAATGAAAATAAAGCTTAAACGCCTGTGCAATACATACTATCTACCTATACCTACTTCACTTAAAAAATAAATACCTATAACTACTATAATTAATAAAAGTATCTACGCTTTTACCTACTTAATACAAAAATAAAATTGAACATAAATTAGCCAAAACTTACCTATCGGTATCTAAAAATCTATGCGTACTACTTCTACTACTACTTCACCTAAAAAGAAATAAAATGCAAACTATTAATAATTTGTAATTTAATAAATATTTAAACACTACCAAAACAACTAATACCTATTTTATAAAATAACAACAAAAGAAATTCAAATAAACTATTTAAAGACTAAAAGTCGCGCTGATAAGCAATCTGCCTAGCCTTTTCCCAACTATTTTGGGGTCGGCTTCCAGTCTAACCGGATGCAGCTGAATACCAGTATTTTACATGGAGCGACTGCCTATCTGACCTCCACAACCCAGTTACTGGGTAATACGATACCCCTTGGTAAGACTGGTTGTCAGACTTTCGGGCTTCTGACGACCCGTAACGACTGTCAAAAATCCACGAATAACAGCCGGGACCAACGGCTTAACGTGCTTTCCGAGGCACGGAGGAATCTCGGTATGTAAAGATGGTCACCCATCCACTGACCAACCCCGGCAAGCGTAGCTTAACCTGACGGATCGACCCGTGCGGCTGTTATTACTTAGCCACGAGCTCCTCGCGCTGATAAGCACGGTTTGTTAATATCAATTATTGTCTGTCAATAAGGTCGAACGCTCTGAACGCATCAACAGCCAAATGTTAAATCACAGAGTACTTTTTTATATGTTGAATGAAGCTCGCGCTCGGACCTCCCGCCTTTTTATAACCTACCGCCATGACCCGCGTCGAGCGCGGCAACCGTTACGCAAAAATAATCCTTATGGCATGATTCAGTATTCACGCGCGACCGACGGCGCGATGGCTTATTAGCGTATTTCATGTATAAGTTTGGTGTTTCTATACCGATTACTATGATTCTTTTTTTATTGAATAGGTAATAATATTAACTTCTTTTAATTAGGGATGAGTGAGAGTATTATAAACGTAAGAGTAAACAAATATAATCAGAAAGCTTCGAACTGCTAAGCTATCGGGAGTTACACGTGTTATTGTGAGTCAACCATAAAAGATAGACATATGCTGTTGTGGGATATTTTTTAGATAATTTTATGTAAAACATTTCCGTCATAAATGATTTCTATGTAGCTTTAACCATTAAGGCTGCACACGCGACGGAAGCTTAAAAAATGGAGCAACTTCTCCCGTTTTCCCAACATTTCCCTTTACTGCTCTGCTCCTATTGATTATAGCGTGATGAAAAGTATACTATAACCTCCCCAGGAGTATGGAGAATAATTGTACCAAGTTTCGTTAAAATCCGTCGAGTAGTTTTTGTTTCTATAAGGAACATACAGACAGACAGACAGACAGACAGACAGACAGACAGACAGACAGACAAAAATTTTACTGATTGCATTTTTGGCATCAGTATCGATCACTAATTACACCCTGATAGTTATTTTGAAAATATATATCATGTACAGAATTGACCTCTCTACAGATTTATTATAAGTATAGATGTACCAACATAGTTTGTAAGTTCTCATACTAACTAATAGAATATGGATGATTTCCGAAATAATGATTTGAATTGAATTGAATTGAATAATAAAAAACCAAAGCGGATACACAGAAACATAAAATAAATTCAATTTCAAAATCACGTAGGTATTATTTTAAGGCATGTATTTAATTGAAATTCCCATTTGGCTTTCCTAAAAATACTAAATAGCCAAGTAGCTAATTGTGAAAAACTTAGAAGAAGCGGTTGGTCACATTTCTAACCTAACCTAACCAACCAACCCATTTGGTCGTGGTGCCCTAGCTATTAGTTACTGCGACCAATTCGGCTCGCGCGTGGTTGGTCATTGTTCTAACCTGAACTAAACAGTTTGGTTGGGGTACCCTGGCTTAGATACTGATGTGAGAAAAGGCCAGAAAATTAAAAAGAGGCTTACTATTAAAAGCGTAGTATCTACGCTTTTTTAAATTAATAGGTAGGTACGCCTCTTTTTAACTTTATGGGAAACATAATAAGCTGTCCCTCTGAAAACTTTTTGATGATAGATCATTTAAAATAGAATATAAAAATAATAGAAAAGATATCTGAGAACATTTTTTTTGTTTGTATAAAAACTTTAAGATGGCAATCAAGTCCAGCTATTTTCCATATTTCTGGTAATTCTGGCCCACCACCTTTTTGCTAAAGACCTAAAACCATTATCAGGATCTTAGCACACCTCCGCCGCGAAACCACATGATGTTCAGTAGCGGAACAACATGCGCGTCAGTTGAATTGAACTAGCGCGGTTTCGTTGCGATGGTTTCACGGCGGAGGTGTGATAATGCCCTCAGTGAACCAAGGTTTAACCAAATCCCCGCAGAACCCTTTGCGGCTAACACGTGTCCGGGCTATTTACTAATAGGTACTTTCAACACGTGTAGCTTTTGTAAAATGAAAGCCGAAAAAACACGAATCAATTTCACAGGTCGAGTCGCTTATCTCAAGGTCAAATCAAACATTTTTGCCTTGCTCAATGATACGGGAAGGTTGAAAACCTCATTAATTATAAATTTATTACAATACCGCCAAGGCTGCTAATTTAACACACCCTGTATCAACCCTTGTACTGCGCACGCTGTACAAGCCTTGTATTGTAACGTCGTGTACAGAAATATTTGGGTTAATTACTCTTTCCGATGACTTGTAAAACTCATCGTTTTTAATTATTTTTCTACGTAATAACCGTTTCCTTAAATGCGCTGTTGACCTCGTTTAAAAGCGCATGAAAAAATAATCACTGTTGAGATAGGGTTGTATACTTAACAATTAATTTTCTTTAACTTTTATTTTAAGTGCTGATGTATGTCAAGAATGTCAATTGTCGAATTGGAGGCGTGGGGGACTACCACAGTCTTTCATCATAATGATACTATTAGAAACTATAAGAAGTTCCATATTACAAGATATCGGTCGAGCTGTTTGACAATAACTTTGCAGATACAACCTACGTTATTGTATTAAACTATGTCAAGAATATCTGGGCTAAGTAGTTAATGTTTTCATCTCCATTCTTAGATGACGAAATTTATGCTGTATTGATCGAGATAATATTGCCTACCTGGCTTTTCCACACTCCTTTGTAGTTTAATAAAAGATACCACCGAAGAGACTACCTCGATTTCGAGATCAATCAACATAATTAATTACTAGTACAGGCGGAAGGCAATAACGTCAATGTAAGTGGTCTACGCCATTCAACGACGAGGGGCTTTACAAAGCGCGTATTGAACACCGGGAATATATTTCCATGTTTGAACAGTAATGTTAACCCCAAGCCTATAGCTTATGTGTCTCTGACCCTCTCCTTAAGGCAAGAGTAGAACCATACATAGACCCATGGGACTCCGCCGACCAGCCAATATTAACAAAGGGACCAAACCCTGACCAACTCTCAGGGGCATTAGCGTTTGTTATTCCCCAAGCCCCAACAGCTCCACACCATTGATCTGAAAACTTTAGAACGTGGACGAAATTGAATAGAATAGAATGCAATTTGTCTAGAAGAATTACGTCATTAAAGAGACTGACGGATACCCAATGTTCCAACTTAAATACATTACTTACCCGACGTTCCAATTTAAATAAAGTTAACCCTTATTATGCCGTAATAGTTGTACAAAATTTTACTATTCCGGTCTTCTCTTGAAGCTGAATATTTTATTTCTGTAAAAACAAAAAACGCTCGGAAAGTAGGTAATGAAAAGGGGGAAAATATGGGAGAAAACATCAACGAAATACGTGGAATGATGCCGAGGGCACCTCTAGAGGGCGACTCTAATTAAATTTCTGTAAATACGGCTGCATGGAAAATTTTCATTTACTTTTGGAATTTGTTTGTCGGCTGCATTTCTGAGACGAAAAAAGTGGCCGTTTTCAAATATCGCACTCTCCCCTCAGCTGGCATCCCTACCGTAGCGTGCTAAGATTGCTTTGATTTATTTTTCTGAAAACTGTTCTTCTGAATATTTGTTTAAAAGCAGTAAAAAAAATACAAAACAGTTACGATTTTTAATAAGAATAAAGATAAATAAACCAAGTTTTAAAATTGTAAGTACAGTAGACAGTGGCTTAAGTGCTTTCTTACCCACGTCTTAACCTTTTAAATTAAAGACACTTTAAAATCTTCGTTAAGTTGAAAGTCTTTCAGTAACATTGTTATAATCTCGTCTAAAGAGATGCAACCATCGGCTCTCATTTAGTAATCCCGGTTGGGAGCACAGTGCTTTGCTCCACGTCATCGCTCGTTACCCGACCTGACCTTGTACAACCTCATGACATAATTACCGCTGAGTGCTTCCTTAAATAAATAAAGTCTTTTGTATCGCGAAATACTCGCAAAGCTTCGCGTGACTGAGATTTGTTTGCGAACCGTATTGTTCAACTGTGTTCACAATGTTTACATTATCTCCTAATGGATTTAGGCATGTTTTAGGTCTAGTTAATTTACATAATATTTATATATTATTCTGGTAAACAGAAATCAGTGTTTTCACCTTACATTTCACTGTAAAATATGTATTTCTTCAGAATGGTGAAATTAAAATTCAATCCCTATTCCCTAGTACAGTTTACCCTCCGGTTATAATTTAATGTGCAGACAAGAGAGAAATCCATAAAATCTAATGGGAAAATTCCGCGATGCGATGAGGCTTTTAAGATTTATCTCAAAGTACCGAGTGCGGAACTGCCTGTTTTAAGCATTATTACATTTCGTGGTATTGAATGTTATGAAATCTTTACATGCAATATTTATTTAAGGGTCGCCTGTAAAGGAGAGGGATTCAGTTAAGCAATACCATTAAAAAATTCAGCAAATATTTTGAGATGTGTGTTTTAGAAGTAATTTGAGTCAGGTTGTGTTTGATCTAGGACGGAGTCATATCTACAGGGTTTGTTTGAGAGAACATTTCAGATAACAAAAACCAATACCCTCAACAAACTTTGATGTGAGCCAATTCTTCTCACATATATTTAATAAGTGAGTCTGTAAGCTATTACATAATATTTCCCAAGTTCCGGTTGACTGCACGGTGGCGTTTGATGGGCACATAAAATGTAACGGTAGTCCGGGTCCCCGGGACTCATGGCCGCTCCCCGCGACTTGCCTGCACTATATTGAACAGAACACGCCTTTTAAGGGTGCGCTAAGTTTTTAAACGCAGCCAATTGTTGGAAAACGCTTTCTTGAAATTGATAAGTTTTTATTACATTGTTTCGTTCGGAAAGTTCGGAGCTCGTGGCTAAGTAATAACAGCCGCACGGGTCGATCCGTCAGGTTAAGCTACGCTTGCCGGGGTTGGTCAGTGGATGGGTGACCATCTTTACATATCGAGATTCCTCCGTGCCTCGGAAAGCACGTTAAGCCGTTGGTCCCGGCTGTTATTCGTGGATCTTTGACAGTCGTTACGGGTCGTCAGAAGCCCGAAAGTCTGACAACCAGTCTTACCAAGGGGTATCGTATTACCCAGTTACTGGGTTGTGGAGGTCAGATAGGCAGTCGCTCCATGTAAAATACTGGTATTCAGCTGCATCCGGTTAGACTGGAAGCCGACCCCAACATAGTTGGGAAAAGGCTAGGCAGATTGATTGATTATTACATTGTTTCGTTATAATACAGGTATTAGGTAATTGTTGTTTTTGGGAGCAAAAGTCACTTGTTTGTTTCGGGATTTCTCGACTAGTAATTTATTATTGGTCTAGTTAGGTTCTTATTACATTGTTACTTTTGATACTTAAACGTATACATTGTTGTTTTTAGGGTTCCGTAGGTACCTCAAATGGAAAAAACGGAACACTTACTGGACCACTTGTTTGTCCATCTGTCTGTCTGTTTGTCAAGACCCTTTTTCTCAGGAACGCGTGAAGTTATCAAGTTGAAATTAATGTCAAATACGTAGGTTTATGGTACCTTAGAGTTCTAAAAAGATCAAGCTAAGTCAACGCAATAAAAAAATACGGCCATTTATGCGACATTTTTTGATACTCGCCAATAAATCAAAACCTATAGGGTACTTCCCGTTGTCTTAGAATCATGTCATTGTGCAAGGAGCAATAAGGTCTCACAGCACAAGTAAAGGAAAAAGTCCGAAAATTATTAATTTGTAATTTTATTAAGTACTTACATAAAAAAAAAAAAATTGGGATTACAATGTTAAGTTTGTTTTTGGTACTTATAAATTCTTTTCAACTATGGAACCCTTTATTGTGCGTGGTCCGACACGCACTTGACCAGTTTTTTGGAGTGGAAGTCACTTGTTTCTTTCGGGATCTCTTGACTAGTAATTGATAGGTTTTTAGTACATTGTTACTTTCGATTCCTATACATTGTTGTTTTTGGTAGCGAAAACACTTGTTGTCTTTGTCTTTCGGGATCTCTTGAACAGTTTCCAACTAGAACGCAGCTATATATGGATTCTTGAACGAGACAGTTATTCGGAAAATCTCGAAAAATAGGTAGGTACGTAAATGAAACTGTAAACAATAAAAAAGGTAACTGTCTGAAAATATTTTGATGAAAATCTCCGTGATTGAGAGTACTTAAAATAAAGTCTGTAATTTAAATATTCAAGTATCTCTCATCTTGAAACTGTTAATGAAGATGTCTAAAACTTTACAAAATTGAGATATACCTATAAATATTAAATAGTCGACAGTTTATAATGGAAAAGTTTCTTCTAATGACGAAGTTTATTATGAGTCTTTGGCAATCTAGATTCTAGATAGGTTCTGTGATAATAAAACTAGGTCTCATCTTTTAGTACATCTCATTATAATAAATTTACTGTGTTTTTCAATTGCCCATTGGTCCTGTAATTTTTTTTGTGAGAAAAACTTAAAGACAATAAGTTATTTTTTGTGAGAAAAACTTAAAGACAATAAGTTATTAAATCGAGAATATGTTTACACACAAGTAATGCGCTATACATATCTACATAAATTCACGCCTTCTTCCCATGGGGGTAGGCAGAAACTGGAGAACACCACCCTACGATCCTTACATCTGATGGTCATGGCATACACGCACGCCGGTTGCGAGTACTACGCACCTGACCTTTCTGAAGAACATCACCAATAAGGTCACATGTCTTCCTAGGGCATCCCCTCCCGGGATAATGCGTTATACTAAGAAAAAAAACCGGTCAAGAGCGAGTCGGACTCGCGCACCGACGGTTCCGTTCCGATTTCTGAAAAAGTGTGCTATTTAGAGACATCGTTTTATTTTTCCTGTAATTTTTACATAAACTTATATCACAAAGAATTATTTCAGATTTTTCTCTTTACAAACATCGGAGATAAGGGAGGGGCGGGGGGACCGGTATTTTTTTTTACATTTTTCATCAACAGTCGAAAACTGTGCGGCCTAAAAAAAATAAAAAAATGTTTGAGAATTTGCAAACAACGTTCTTTCATAATGATACCCCACATGCCCTAGTAGCCCCACTTAAAGACATAAAAACCACTAAGAAAGACATAAAAACATAAATATTTTTATGTCTTTCTTATTTGCAAAATAGTTGGGTAAACGTCATCTAAAACTGTTCTAAATTTCAAGTTGGTAACATTAGTAGTTCTTGAGATATCCAGCTGTGACAGACAGACAGACAGACTGAGTCTCACCATAAGGGTTCCTTTTTTACCATTTTGGTACGGAACCCTAAAAAAAGGCAACTTTACAAACTATATTTGAACACAAAAATCGTCTGGGAATCAGAGACAGCAAGCTTTATGAGATGACACAGTTATAGCAGCATACATAACATTGTTAGTAAGTATTAGGTAGGTATATAAATCTACCGAACTTTCAAGATGCTGCAGTAAATCTCTTTAGATATGCAAACTTCCAGCTAATTAGTGTTACAACTCAAATTGCGTTAATTTATCTTCTTCTTTGTTTTAGAGTTTTGCTGGCCTAGTTTAATATCATCGTCTGACTAGATTTCTGAATTTTGGAGTCGGTTTCAAGTGTAACCAGATGCTATTGAATGTAACTTTGATATTGTGTGATGTCTACCGCATAATTTAAGATGCCAGCCAAGTTGAAGTTATTGCATTTACTTATTCATATTTTATTTGATCCGTTAGGTTAAGCTACGCTTGCCGTGGTTGGTCAGTGGATGTGTGACCATATTTACATACCGCGACTCCTCCGTGCCTCGGAAAGCATGTTAAGCCGTTGGTCCCGGCTGTCATTTGTGGATTTTTGACAGTCGTTACGGGTCGTCAGAAGCCCGAAAGTCAGACAACCAGTCTTATCAAGGGGTTTCGTATTACTCAGTTTCTGGGTTGTGGATGTCATAGTCGCTCCATGTAAAATACTGGTATTCAGCTGCATCCGGTTAGACTGGAAGCCGACCCCAACATAGTTGGGAAAAGGCTAGGCAGATTGATTGATTGATTTTATTTGGTTTGAGAAATAGACAAATAATTGTAATAGGTACTACATACACATACATAAACTCAAGCCTTCTTGCCATGGGTGTAGGCAGAAACTATAGAACGCCACCCTGCTAAGGTCCATACATACATTTGGTCATACACGCACGCCGCGCCGCCGCCCGTGGCGAGTACTACGCACCTGGGGGCCTACTCCCTAAGCACGAAGCCCGTAGCTTCGGCCTTCGTTACGGGCGTTTCTTACTCCGTATCACCTACGGATGGATGATTGGTTCGGGCCCCGAACGAAGTATGAATGACAACATGATTTGCCAGGTGTCCCTACTCCCGATGTGTTTTTGCCCGTCCGAAAAATTTAACTTTTACACTTGTTTTAACAACCTGACTTTGTTAATGGAGCTTGAAATGGTTAGTTATCTAAACTTTTAGATTCATAGAAAATAAGTACATATTAGTGTAGAATTTGTTGTAAGGTTGTTGTTTTGGAAAAATAAAGATTATGATTATGATTATGATTATGATTATGTTTTGATGGATCGTAATGTCAGACGGACGGATGAACGGACGGTCGGAAAGACGGACGGACTTAGGGAGTAGGCCCCCTGACCTTTCTGAAGAACATCACCAATAAGGTCACTATATGTAAATATACAATATGTCACTATGTGTACTAGGTACTCTGTTATTGTCTACTGAAGAAAGGAAATTCGAGCAAGTTTTATAAAAATGTGATAGAATGGGTGGTGGTGTAATCACACTCTAGCAATGAATGAATGATGTCACTTTTAGGGTTCCGTACCAAAATGGTAAAAAGGAAACCTTACGGTGCGACTCAGTCTGTCTGTCTGTCTGTCTGTCACAGCTGGATATCTCAAGAACTACTAATGCTATCAACTTAAAATTTGGAACAGTTATGTATATTTTTTTTGCAACAGGGACTGAAAGGGGTTCTTAAAAATTCGAAGTGGGGCTACTAGGGCATGTGGTATCATATTTTATGAAAGAGTGCTGTTTGCATATTCTCAAACATTTTTTTATTTTTCGACTTTTGATGAAAAATGTAAAAAAATACCGTCCCCCCCCCCCCCCTTATCTCCGAAGGAGAAAAATCAGAAATTATTGTGATGTTATGTGATATGATATGGTATTTGATTATGTGATAGAAGTTTACGTAAAGATTACCTAAAGGAAAAATAAAACGATGTCTCCAAATAGCACACTTTTGCAGAAATCAGAACGGAACCCTCGGTGCGCGAGTTCGAGTCGTTCTTGACCGGTTTTTGTGTCTGTATGTGTGCTCTAAGGTCAAGCAGGTAAGGCTTGCTTGTTTCTTGTCTTTAGACTTTTCAATAGTGGACCAGTAGTGGATTACGATATTCATGCAGGGAACTGGTACTGTACTGACTAATGCACAGAAAATCTATTACAGAAAGTATGTTGAGCATTGTTCACCATGCTTGTTTGCCGCTCTGAGTAGGCTACAAATGATAGCGCAGTAGTCAATATCTATCTACTAAAACAGCAGCGCGCCATGCCATGCGCTTCGGAAAGCATTTTGTTATCAAATGGTTAATGACCAAAACACAATATTTTTTTGTACGCCATATATGACAAAACCTGTAGATCTTATCGAATGTTATTCTATGCAAATCTATTGTCTATGTACTCACATGAGTGCATAGACAAATGATTACAAAAAAAAAAAAAAGATGTTTATGTTTCTGTAAAACATGAGTATATTGTCTTATCCTGGTTTCAGAGCGGCTTTACGTAACGCGAACTGTATACTTACAGCGCATTGGCTTCATTTCAAACTATGTTATTCTTTCTCATAAAGGTCTAACTTTTAAAACTCCGCATAGATGCAATATTAGAATAAATGGCCCAAGATAACAAAGAAGCTCGACATGAGTTGAGTATAAGAAAGTTTCTCAGTCACAGGTATAAAATAGAACCCGGTACGTGACCATGCGTAACAAATATTTGAAGGCAAGGCACGATTTCTATCGCGTACGACATTTTGCATTTTCACATTTCCAATTATCTGCTACTTGACATTTTTCCTTTTGCACTTCGTTAAATGTATGTTATAGAGGAAAGATTATTTTGTTTAATGATGACATGATTTTTTTCTGTGAAACTGACAGAAGTTTTAACACCCTTAAGTATTCATAAAAAACTAAAACGCTCTATAATTTAGTCATAGTAGTGTCTTGTCGATTTCTTTCGAAATAAGATTTGAGTTTGATCTATAACTAAAATAGGTTTATAAGTAGAGCATTTTAGTTTTTTTGTGAATAAGGATGTTAGAGTTTAAGTTACGGCACAGCCCTTATATTAGGTCTTTACCTATAAAATTGCCGTTCTGCAGTACTGGCCATTTCAAATCAAAATAATTTTTGTTTGGCTAAGAATTCTAATTTCAAATTAATTTTATTTTAAAAACATGGATTTTTTTTTCCAAAAGTAGTCATTTGTTTATTGATTAGTGTTACATTTTCATCGCATTTCAATCTTTTTCGTCATCATGGATACGTTAAAAATTCGAGTAATTATGGAATATGAGTACCGTCGTGGCAGCAACGCGGCACAAGCGGCACGCAACATCAACGACGTTTACGGAGCTAACACTACAAACCAACGCACCACCTGCTATTGGTTTGCTCGCTTCCGTTCTGGAAATTTCGACCTGAAAAATGAACCTCGCGGTCGTCCGAAGACTTTGGTCGACAATTACGAATTAAAGGCGATTGTGGAAGCTGATGATACACAATCTACGGCTGAATTAGCAGCAGCTTTCGACGTTAGCGTCAAAACAATATTGGTCCATTTGCGTCAAATTGGCAAGGTAAAAAAGCTTGACAAATGGGTGCCCCACGAACTCAATGATCGCCAGCGCGAAGTACGCGTCGAGACGTGCCTTGCACTGCTCAACAGACACACAAATGAAGGAATTTTGAACCGCATTGTTACCTGCGATGAAAAATGGATTCTGTTTGATAACCGCAAGCGCTCAGCAAGTTGGTTGGATCCTGGTTCAGCACCTAAACAATGCCCTAAACGAAAACTTACCCCTAGAAAAGTGATGGTCACTGTTTGGTGGTCTAGCGCCGGTGTGATTCATCACAGCTTCTTACCAAACGGGGTGAGCATTACTGCAGATGTGTACTGTGAAGAACTGAACACAATGATGGAGAAGCTGGCACATCTCCAACCAGCATTGGTCAATCGCTCGTCTCCGCTGCTCCTGCACGACAACGCGCGACCTCATACTGCACAGCAGACGGTCTCCAAGTTGCAAGAACTGGGGTTGGAAGCTCTCCGTCATCCGCCCTACTCACCAGACCTTGCGCCTACAGACTACTACTTTTTCCAGAATTTGGATAACTTCTTGGCGGGAAAAAAATTCAATACCCGAGAGGCAGTACAAAATGCCTTTGAAGAATTTGTTGCCTCCCGATCAGCTGATTTCTTTAAGAAGGGCATCAATAAACTGCCACTGCGTTGGCAAAGATGCATTGATTGCATGGGTGATTACTTCGATTAATACAAATAAAAAATACATGAAAAAAATTCGTTTAAATTTTTTCATACAAAACGGCAATTTCATAGGTAAAGACCTATTAGTTTCTGGATGGCCCAATGTGTTTGGATCACAAAACCTCCAATCTTAAGCTATAATAAAGTGGCAAGGTCGTAAGTCAAACTTGTCAAGGCAAATTGCTCACAAACCCCCACAAGATTCGATATTTCCTCGACATCACGCCACTCAACCTACTTCCTCAAAGCAGGAACCTTCGAAACAATTAACTAAGTAGGCTAAAAGGATTCTTAATTGAAAATTTTGTATTAATCTAATTTGTGTTCCCGTTATTTATAAAGTATCTTCTACTTAAAAGTTTAATAGAACATCGGTTTTTGCCTCCGGATTTACTTGACAGTTTAAAAGCTATGGATGGTATAAACGTTAGGTTTTTTCTTCAGTCTTTAGTTTACCTTTTTGCATATTCTATACAATGACATGAATATTTACTTTGTAAAGTATTACTTATACTATTAGGGTTCCGTACCAAAATGGTAAAGAAGGAACCCTTATGGTGTGACTCAGTCTGTCTGTCTGTCTGTCACAGCTGGATATCTCAAGAACAACTAATGCTATCAACTTGAAATTTGGAACAGTTTTAGATGACGTTTACCCAACTATTTTGCAAATAAGAAAGAAGTAAAAAAATTTTTTTTTTTTTTTAACAGGGACTGAAAGGGGGTCTTAAAAATTCAAAGTGAGGCTACTAGGGCATGTGGGGTATCATATGAAAGGGCGCTGCTTGCACATTCTTAAACTATTTTTATTTTATTTTTAGGACCGCATAGTTTTCGACTTTTGATGAAAAATGTAAAAAAAATACCGTCCCCCCCCCTATCTCCGAAGTTTGCAAAGATAAAAATCTGAAATTATTCTATGTGATAGAAGTTTATGTAAAGATTACAGGAAAAATAAAACGATGTCTCTAAATAGCACACTTTTTCAGAAATTGGAATGGAACCCTCGGTACGCGAGTCCGACTCGCTCTTGACCGGTTTTTTATTTATTTTATCCTTTTCTCAGTTTTAGTCTGGCAGTTTGAGTAATTTATGCGGCCTACCCAAATGTCTTTTCTTTGGTATTGCTCGTCGAATCGTTATGCTCCTTAAGTTTTGAGTTGAGCTGCACGATTACTGACAAATGCGTGCACTGAGTGGTCAGGTCCACTCAATCTGTATGGTTCTTTCCTCAAAAGACCATTTCAGACAGCAATCTACATGGTCTTCACATGATCTGACCAAGATTATGTATGGACTTTAAAATAGACTGTGACCTCTGAGTTTGCTTCGGCGTTTCTTCTCAGAGTAGTCAGATAGGAAACGTCGATCTCATCTAGTTTTTAAAAAAATATGATTGACGTGTAAAAGTGTTTGTACAACATTTATCATTTATGTGGTCTATTATTTTTAAAGAAACGGGTGTGAATTTGAAGCAAGCATAATGAGCAAATCTTTTAAAATATTCAAAGAAGACAAGAGCTAATTGTTTTTAGACCTTCCTAGCTCGACTTCGGAAATTCTCCCACGGTAATGAACTACCGGAATAAAAAGTATCATATGTCCTAATCCATGTCTACCTGTGTGCCAAATTTTATCCATTTCCATTCAGACGTTTTAGCGGGAAAGTGGAACAAACAAACTCACTGTCACATTTGTAATATTAAAGGCTCTTACAGACAGAGGCGATATCGCGGTCGCGACGCGATATTTCGATATTGTATCCGATCGCCTCTGTCTGTAAGAGCCTTAAGGACACTGACCTCTATTGTACAAGTACGCTGGACTAAAGATACTATAGGAAATGACAGTTGATTTTTGTGCCGATTTGAAGCGCTACCGTAAAACATGGCAACTTTGCCCTCGACAGTTGACTTTGCCCAGTTGTGTATTTTTTAAAAAACTTAACACATACCAAATTTGTCTGTAGTTAGTAAGAATATTTTGTCTATGGTAAAAAATTCATCATTTTTCTGGCAACACTGTGTGACGCGCAGTCACAGATGTTACTTCAGTTGTCTGTCAGACGTCGTTGAAGTTAGAGTGTTTTTTTGCGGGCAAAATCTTTTAAAAAAACTTTTTCGAGAAGTGTTACTTGGAGTTATCGCAGGTAAGTAATTTTTATACATCCGTTATTATATTGGAAATGAATAATATAGACTAGTTTTCTTCGCTAAATGCGTCGTATAATCATAAAATATAACGGTGGGCAAAGTCACAAGCATATTTTTTGAATATCGTTGACAACATTGCCCAACGTTTCTTTTTGACTAGGGTTGTCACCCGAGGTACATTTTTTAACCTAGTAAAAAAAGGAGGGTTCGGATTTGATGAACAGTTAATAATGTTGGTAAACATATAAAGTTTAAAAACAGTCGGGATTTAGAAGATACGAGGGCTCGTATCTTCCAAATTCTGACTGTGTTTTTAAAGTTTTTTGTTGATTGGTTTTAGGTTCTTAAAAACTATATGTATTTACATCGAAATCAAACTACCTAGGTACTCTTGTTTTACCGCTACCGCGATAAAATTCATAAAATAATTTCTAATATAATTGTTAATATAAGTACCTACTATGAAAGTTATTCAAATTTTATTTTCCCGGCTATAATTTTATCTTTTACTGCAGTTCTGTTTATAAATTTACATTTTTTTTTAATAATGGGTAGTCTCGACATTTTCATTTAGTTTAATCTAAAAACTTTGCATACTAGTACCTAATCCTGAACTTTGTTGCAGTTTATTTGTCCGTCAGTGTAGATATGTATCCAAATTAATTTACGCTAAATGTTGATTATATTATATAACAATAACATAAAAGATAGGTAAGTACCTAATATTTATAGGTACTTAAAATTACTAAAAATTATATTGCATAGTAATATAATTTTTCTGTAAAACTCATTACAAATTTTAGTGTTATTTGTTATTTTCATATAAAAACAAAGACCGAGATAGGTACATACTTTTTAGTTTTTTTTTAAATTATTTTTTAGTTTTGAACACTTTAGAAATAAAGCATATTATGTAAAAAATGATGTTATATTATTTTTAATTTATCATTATAATATATTATAATATTCCACACTAAAAATTATTAAATAGTTAAGTATTGTCAATGGTGACAACCCTTGAAAAATCGCCATTTTGTACGAAAAATGTTCTAGAAGGCTTTTTGACTTTGCCCACTCATTTTTAAGGGTCAAGCAATGTGAATATTTGGCGTATAATTTAATACATTATTACATTGCTCAGTATTTTCATTCAGTCCTTTTCGAATAGTGTTAGAGTCCATAGTAACGGAGATCTGTAATGTGGGCAAAGTTACCAAATGTATATGATTTTTTGCCCAACACCTATAATTGTTATTTTCACTAATAAATATGCTTTTTTTTACTTTTTTTTGGTTTTGTGTATCGAGACATGAGCATATAGTATTATGTGGCACCGAAACAATAATCAATTTATTAAAATTTTCCAAAATATCATTAATTAAGCATTTATTTTTTAAATTTATGGGCAAAGTTGCCATGTTTTACGGTACCTCGAGGGCCTCGGGAACTAAAATTGACATGTACCCATCGATGACGCATGACCCTGTTAACCCTTTAGTGCATGAATTATCAAGGAAAGCAGAAAAATTATATTTTGTTGTTTTATGGTGTTTTATTTGGGGTAATTAGAAAATACAAAGTGTAAAAAATATATACACTCCTTTGCAAAAAAAACGGGCGGTTTGGATTTTTCTAAATTATTGGTAATCATTTAGTTCTAAAGAGGTTTTAATAGCCAAACTATGTTACTGGCACTTAATAAAGAGTCTGGGTATGAAAAAAAGTTAATTTCAAATTCGAAACTGTTGTTTTTTTTTTTTTTGAAAAGCGCGGGAAACATCAAACTTGGCGGACGCGTCTTTTTTTATATAAAATTTGTAAATTTAAAAAACCCTAATTATAAGATCAGTAGTCATAGTTTTAGTGTTCTATTTTCTTTTACTTGTAGTTTAATCCTAGTGTTGTATATTTTCATCGGTAGTGGTAAGTTGTTTTTAGCTAGTTTTGTGAAAAATGAAAGACCCGCCTGATCCGGGGGACTTCGTTCCCCCGGCAGGCAATTTTGTAACTATTTCCATGTCCAATGAATCGGGCATGGATACCGATGGGTCGTCTTCGACTCGTCATTTGAAAAGAAGCCGTGTACATGTGTGCAAGACCTGCAATAAACGTCGCCGTACCCGGAAAAACCCCGGTTCCGCGTCTTCTGGTTGTGATTGCATGGACTCTACTCTAAAACCTATTACATCAGAGCCTAAATCTGAAATAATCGTCACTAATGAAATACCTAGTTCTAATAACAAAATGCCCGATATCCCTGCTCTGCCCTCAGTTGTTCAACCACAGATAGGTCGTAAAACATACGGTAAAACGGACAGCGCGCCTTTTGTCATTCATGTTCAAAAAATCATAATTTCACCAGATGATGGAATGACACTGCACCCAATCACATTTGGCAAGTTCTTAAAGCACAACGCCTTCCAAAATATTATCAACGGTAGCGTAAAGAAAATTGGACGCAACAAAATTTCTCTTTCTTTTTCGAACTTTCTGGACGCTAATTCTTTTATTACTCATAATAGTCTTGAAACATATAATTACAAAGCTTTTATACCTACTTTTAATGTTACCAGAATGGGTTTAGTGCGTGGTGTTCCTGCGGAATGGTCTCCCGAGGAGGTCATTGATAACATAACGGTACCTATAGGTTGTGGGCCAATCTTAAAAGTCAGACGTCTCAATTTTAAAACCACTGTTGATGGTACAACCGTTTGGAAACCATCCCAATCCATAGTTGTTACATTTGATGGGCAGGTTCTACCAAAAAGAATTTTTATGTGCTATAATGCATTGCCTGTAGATTTATATATATTCCCTACCGTACAGTGTTTTAACTGCTGTCGTTTTGGACACACTAAAATTCAGTGCAGGTCCAAGCCTCGCTGTTATAAATGTGGCCAAGGCCACACTGGGGACAGTTATGAAAGAGAACAAGAAAGTGCATCTTGTTGCCTTTGCTCTGGTTTTCACTATGCTACGAATAAGTCTTGCCCAGAATTTTCTAGGCAAAAATTAATTAAAACATATATGGCACAAAGTTCAGTATCTTATGCTGAAGCGGAAAAATGTTACCCACCAGTAACTAAGTCATATGCTGATACACTTTTATCTTCTCCTTCCAAAAACTTTGCACACACCCCATCAATCTCTTCACCTAACAGAATGCCTGCTTCAAGTAGCTATAAGAAGACTGTCTTCCTTAAACCACGGTCCCCTCCCAAATCGGTACAAGGATATAATAAAGAGGCTCACAATGCCATTATAAAAGATTATGACATTCCACAACCATCAAATGGTTGTGCTTTTTCTATTAATCATAATAATGAAAAAAACGACACAAATTTTTCCATAAACGATTTTCTTTCTGCTTTACACAATCTTCTTTCTCAGTTCAACATTTCACCGTCCAACGTTGCCCCCTCTTTCAATGTATCTCAATCCATTCATAATGGACAACACATCCAAAATAATCCAGTGGAACTGCCGCAGTCCAGTAAACAAAAAGAGTGATGTTATATATCTTTTAAACAAATATGAGCCATTTGCCTTTGCCTTAGCAGAGACTTGGCTCAAATCGAATCATATTTTTAAAATTAATGGTTATTTAACCATTAGAGAGGATAGATCTGATGGGTATGGTGGAGTAGCTATACTTATCAAGAATTCTATCCCTTTTTCTATTATTACATTACCTCCTCATAGTGAGGAAATTTCAATTGTAGCTATTAAAGTTCATCACACTTGTCTTGTTTCTATTTACATTCCTCACCCTTCCTCTTCTGTTCTCCAAGAGATGAATAATCTCTTTTCATTTCTTCCAAAGCCTTTCTTAATATTGGGGGACTTTAACTGCCATCACCAATCATGGGGTTGTTCAACTACTAATTGTTATGGTGATGAATTACTAGATATAATAGACTTACATAATTTATGCATCTTGAATTCAGGAGCTGCCACACGTCGCTCAGATCCCACTCAGAAACAAAGCGCAATCGACCTTTCTATTTGTTCTCCAAACTTAGCCTCTTCATTAACTTGGCATACTCTAGCCTCTACTTATGGTAGTGATCATTTTCCAATAGTTATTTCTTATCCTCTTTCCAAAACAAATGCTCCATTAAGGAGATCTAACTTAAAACATAAACTACCTAATAGAAATAATAATGACTGGGACAAATTTAGGAACATTGTTGACAGTAAGCTTTGCTCCTTGCCTGTTATTTCTGATGGCAATGAAAATAGTTGTGCTGAAGCTTTAGCACTCATATTAATCGCAGCGGCAGATGAAGTTTTCCCTGTAAAAAATAACAATATTAGTACAATTCCCTCGCCTCCATGGTGGGATTCCGAGTGCACTGAATTGGTCAAGAAACGTAAAGAGGCTGAATACAATTATAACCTTGATATGTCCGATATTAATTTTGAAATCGTCACTAACCTAATTAATGAAACTTGTAAACTTTTTAAGAAGAAAAAATTTGAATCTTGGCGTAATTTTTGCTCATCAATTTCTCCAAATACTCACCCTACCACTGTCTGGCGCAATATCCGTAAATTTAGGTCCATTTACAACAACCCTTCTCCTATCCCTGATTCTTTAGCCAGTGAATTTTTAGATAAATTAGCACCGCCTTGGGTCCCGGAAGAGGTTAACCTGTCTCTCGTATCCAAAACTAATATCCAAGACACGACACTAGATCTTCCATTCACTCTCACTGAATTAAAGGGTGTTATTCATAAAACTAAGGATTCTGCACCAGGCATTGACGGCATCCCGTATTCCTTTTTCGCTAATTTAAATGATGACGTCCTTATTTATTATTTAGAGCTTATTAATTCTATCATGAATACAGGAAACATCCCTGTTGAATGGAAACGTCAAATGGTGTTGCCATTCCTTAAACCAAATAAAACCCCATCTGATGCTTCTTCATACCGTCCCATAGTTTTATCATCAATTCTGATGAAATTAGCGGAACACTTAGTTAAAAATCGTCTAGAATGGTATGTGGAAAGTAACCGTCTTTTGGCAGATTCACAATATGGCTTTAGAAAAGGTAAAAGTACAACTGACTGTTTAGTATTTTAACATCGGATATTCAATTATCCTTCTCTAATAACCAATCCACCATTGCAGTTTTCCTTGATATTAATGCAGCTTATGATAATGTTGTATTATCAGTTTTACAAAATAAATTAAAAGCCTTACAGGTTCCATTGATTTTATCGAATTTCATTATTAATATTCTGACTGAACGCTCTGTTAACATGCTAATAGGAGATCATGAGGTATCTCATCTTGTATGGAGAGGTCTCCCACAGGGTTCTGTGCTCAGTCCCCTTCTATACAATATTTACACTTTTGATCTAGACTCGTCTTTAATTACTAATCATGTTAAGGTTCTCCAATATGCCGATGACTTATTATTATATTCTTCAAGCCAATCTGTTGAACAAGCTAGCTGTGCCATCAATTCTGCTTTGTCTACTTTGAAGTCATGGTTACACCTAAACGGTTTGGATTTATCCACGTCTAAAAGCGCGGCTGTTTTATTCACCCGGAAGAGAAATATTCCCTTGGTAAACCTCTTTTACAAGGATATACCTATACCAGTTATAGATAAATTCAGATATCTAGGTGTAATACTTGATTGTAAATTAAGTAGTGTCCCTCATTGTGATTATATTGTCAACAAATGTGAAAATCACCTAAACATGCTTAGATGCCTCTCTGGTGTATGGTGGGGTGCACATCCGTTTTCTTTGAAACTTATTTACAACGCAATTATCAGAAGCACTCTGGATTATGGTTTGTTCGTTTTAGAACCTGGTAGTGTTATGGCTTTTAAAAAATTGGATCGCATTCAGTCTAAAGCATTACGCATTATTTCGGGTGCTATGAAGTCTAGTCCCATTAATGCACTCCAAGTTGAATGCGGAGAAGCTCCTTTGCATCTTAGAAGACAATTCTTATCTGACAAATATTTGTTCCGGATTCTTCAGTTCTCAACTCATCCTCTCATTCCTAAACTAGATTCTTTAGTGTTACAGATTGAATCTTCAGATTACTGGTCCCATAAACGTGCTCCTTGTTTAGTTGTAAGCTATAAAAAATTCCTATCACTTTCTTCTCCTATTCACCGTTCCAATAAACTTCCCATATTTAATTGTAGTTATGAGAGTTTACAATTCAGCCCCATCATTAGATATAACTGTGTCAGTAGTAAATCAGATCCCAATTGTCGTATAAGCTTTAATAATTTCCTTGCTGAACACTTAGAGTACCATCATATATTCACGGATGCTGCCAAGCGTTCTCCGTCGGGTTGTGTTGGGATAGGTACTTACCATTCTCAATACAACATTGTACAAAAAATAAAACTGCCTCCGGAAACTTCTGTTTTTACGGGGGAATGCTTTGGTATTTTAAAAGCCATCGAATATACTCGTGTTTTTAAGCTCAAAAAAACCATAATTTTTACAGACTCTCAAAGTGCTCTTCTAGCCATTAATAAATCCCCCTTCGAACACAAATCACAGTTTTCAATCATTTATTTGATAAGAGAATTTGCGTTTAGAACCATCTCTGAAGGTAACACTTTGCAATTTGCATGGATTCCGGCCCATGCTGGAATCCATGGCAATGAAGTGGCTGATAAACTCGCCGGTGATGCGGTGCAGTGTGGGGACTTAGCTCCTTACATAAATTTTAGCAATGACATTATGACGTTACCAAAGACTTTTCTTCGGGACACCTGGAAGGTAGCTTGGGATATCGGTAGCAAATCCAAGGGCCGTTATTTTTCTGTAATTCAACCCGATATTCCGGAAAAACCGTGGTTTGGCACTGCAAAGTTTGGCAAGATGGAGACCTCAGTTCTAATACGGATGAGACTAGGTCATGTTTGTTCTCCAGCCCATCTTGCTAAATTTCATATCATCGATGACCCCATGTGCTCGTGTGGCACAGACGTTGGCGACCTAAATCACATTTTCTTCTCCTGTCCCTTATATGACCGTTCTTCTTTTTTCAGTAACCTCTTGTCCCTCAGAACTCCTTTTCCTACCTCAATACTTTCTTTACTTTGTACAAATAGCTTTCCTATTTATAAATGTATAGTCTCATTCATTACTGTAAATAATATTAAGTTGTAAATTTTCATCAATGTAATTTGCTCATTAATTATAACATCACATACTGATCCTATATACCGTCCTACTATCCTAAATCCCGTTTTAATGAATTATTCAAAATAATTAATCTTCGTTTCCCTACCTTTGTACCTACGAAACTAAACGTGACATTGGCTAAATGCACAAACCGTGCGAAGCCAAAAGAAAAAAAAAAAAAAAAAAAAAACTGTTGTTTTTAAAAATAATAATGCCTTTTTCAGTTGATGACTTTTTACTCACTATTCGCGGGTTTGCGGTTAAAAGGTTATCAGGCAACTAAAACTAATTTCTCGTTATTTTTATTAGAATAATTTATGTTTGTCGCATAATCCTGCCCTATTGCGACTTAAAACAGATATCTTTGTGTCGATTGTAATGGCAGAAAAAGCACTAAGAGCTAGTAAAATTATAGCGCTGCTGGAAGTGGATTGTAGCCTATGTTACGGGTCACAGCGGTTAAGCGTGAGTCGTTCAACCGTCCAAAGAACTTGGACTCGATACCAAGAGACAGGCTCCGTTCAAAGAAGGTGAGGTTCTGGGAGAAAATGTTGCACACAACCACGAGACGACCGCTTTTTAGTGACTCAGGCGCTGAGGAACCGCAAATGCAGTTACATAGACCTCAAAAGAAACCTTGAAGAGGTACGAGGAGCACAGATTAGCTTAAGGACAGTGAGGAGGAGGCTTTTAGCCGTTGATATACGCAGTCGACGGCCAGCGCGGCCCCCCAAGTTACTCCGTGAGCACCGGATTGCTCGACTGAGGTTCACTAGAAATTGTCTATCTTGGACACTACGTAACTGGAGTAGCGTACTCTTTTCCGATGAGGCTCAAATTTGTCTGAATGGTGAGGACCGACGTCAGCGAGTGTTACGAAGACCAGGGGAACCCTATGCCGACGTGAGTTTTGAAGAAATCACTCCTTATGGTGGAAGGTCCGTTATGTTTTGGGCGGGCGTAACTTCCAGCGATTGTACCGACATAGTGTTCATTGAAAATGGGTCACTAAATGCGCAAAGGTATATAACAGGAATAATTTGTCAACTTGCACAGCCCGCAATGACTGTAATTGGTGAAGATGTCATTTACTTGGACGATAATGCTCGGGACCACGGTTCTGGCGACGTAGATGCTTATATGCAAGAGGTCGGTATTCGTCGTCTGGATTGGCTAGCGTGGAGCCCCGACCTTAACCCCATTGAGCATGTCTGGGACCTCCTAAAAAGGCGAGTACGATCTGTCCAACGCCTTCCACAAAACATCAGGGAGCTTAAATGTGTGATTTCGGCTGAGTGGGAAAACATTCCACAGGACACCATCAAAAGCCTGGTCGAAAGCATGCCAAGACGATTACATGCCGTAATCGCTGCAAGGGGAGGTCATACTCGTTATTAATTTTTATTTTTTAATGTCTTTTTTAAATTAAAATACCATAAAAATACTCGTAGTCTTAATTTAATTATACCCTAAAAATTTCCATTTTAACTGGACTCTCTGTTTACATTGACTAAAACACCGATTCCAGGATTGAAGCGTTAAAAACTATATTCTCAATGATAATAAGAAATTTCTAGTCATTTATGCTAATAACATACTAAAAATATTAACATTATCCATAGAAAAGCCAATGACTGTAAGGTGCCCGTTTTTTTTGCAAAGGAGTTTATATACTTTGATTACTTTGGAAAATAATTTTCGAAAAAATGGCTTAGTATGCATTAACGACTCTATGCAAATGCCATTTGCGGATGCAAATGTAATAATTTTACGAAATCATAACATTTGAGGGCTTTGTGAACTTAAGGAGGTGGAAAGCGATAAACGCAACGAGAGAGATGGATGCTCGATAGTTTCCTCTGTTTCTGTCTCGCTGAGCTGCGATTGGCTCCCGTGGGCTGGGTATGGTTTTAATCGTGATACAGGCGGAAGATTAGAAAACATGCAAACGATTACCGATTACGATATACGATTAACTATTACGATTAGTATGTAATTCAAGGTTCCAAACTTCATAACTCAAAAAGTTCTTAAATCGCAATCATTTGGAAACCTATTAAATTACGTAAACTTATGTTAGAATCAATGGGAGGAATGAACAATAATAAGGTTAAGAATAATAATCTAACTTACGTGCATAAACGTGTAAAAAAAGGAGGACTCCGCGCCACGCATATTGAAAGTGAAGCACAGTAAGTATGGACCGTTTGTACAAACACGCCTCACGCACACATTTACATCATAGTATGCCGATCGGCCGCCATTACGTGACACGAGCGACGCGTCGCTCGTGTCGCAAAGACGCCGTCGCGACGGCGTCTTTGCAGGTACTCAAATCACGCACATAAATCGGTACGGAGCTTCACTTTCGATATGCGTGGCGCGGAGTCCTCCTTTTTTATACGTTTATGATTTTCATTTAGAATAAACTTTTTTACTCAAATTTCATCACATACTTAGTGTAATTATAATTACAGCTCAGTTTTTATTATCTCTTTAAAATGTTGATTGCACACCATATTATGTGTGGATAACAATAAAAATCTAATGTGTCTAGTAATTTGCGTGCGACGGGTTAAACAAAATACAATCGTATGAATAGGGCTGCGAATGTTCCATTATCGATAATGTGTCGATTGATATTTTTCTTCCAATATTGAGTCATTTTAAATTGACGTCATTCAAATAAAAATTAATCTGACAACAGTTCAGATATACAATTTCAGTACTAGCTAAAACAAATTAGCAAATAAGTTTCTAATTTAAAAAGATAAAATTCATACACATAAATTTTATCTTTTTAAATTAGAAACTTAACTAATAATTAAATAATTTTAACGACCGTAGGCGGTCTAAGCATGACATGGCTGAAATTTTTCGTTAACGCAGTCCGATAATATATTTTGTTTTGCTTATCAATCATAATTTGCTTTGGCCGAAGTCTTGTTTCCTCACAGTGATACTTAGAGACTTCTATTTATTTTGATTCCTTTTTAGTGTTCCGTATCTCAAAAGGATAAAACGGAACCCTTAAAGGATCACTCGTGTGTCTGTCTGTCTGTCTGTCCGTCTGTCACAGCCAATTTGCTCTGAATCTAATAGACCGATTAAGTTGAAATTTGTTACACATATGTATTTCTGAGACCCAAACACGTACGGTTACAGTAAATAAATTAATTTTGAATATGGGGTCCCTTTTAGGGGGCAAATAAGAAAGTTTTGCCAACTGTACCATGTGATATATCAAACAAAAGGGCTTATTAAGAGTCTCAAATATATATTTTTTTATAATTTAAAAATAAATCATTTTACAGTTATTTAAGAGAATAGATGAAAATTGACCATCCCTCCTTATCTCCAAAACTACTGAGCCTAAAATTTTGAAAAAAATACAGAAACTAGTTCTATACCTGTAGATTACAGGAAAACCTCTAAGAAGTTTGTGGTCTTAAAATAACATGTTAAATCTCTCAATATTGTGAGTACAAACTTACATTTACTGATGGTATGTATGGAAGAACATGTTTTTCAACTATAATCTTTTTTTGTTCTTGGGATATTTAATTTAATACCAACTACGGAACCCTTCATTGTGCGTAGTCCGACACGCACTTGGCCGGTTTTTTAATAACTGTAGAAACAAAAAAAGGGATGGTTATTTTGGCATCAATATTTCCTTTTCACAACACAATAAGTTCCTACAAAGCGAACAATCCTTCAATATATTATTAAGTAACCATAGAATTCGTTTTATTAGCATTTGATAGTCTATACTCTATACCAATTTCAGATCAAATAAAAAAAACCGTAACTCACGGTCGATAAAGTCCATAAAAGTATTTTTTTATCTCAGCTGTGTCTCATCTCTAATATTAGTTCCATGGGCCCTCACATTGCTTTCAACGCCAAAATGGCGAAAATCAAATGTCTTCATTTTGTCATCGCTAATATGAAGTCCAGCGTACTTGTACAATAGAGGTCAGTGATTAAGGATTAGATAAATTGCATAATCTTTGTAGTTCATACAACTTAAAATATGACACAAGTGGAAATAGTAGGTACCTCTACAAATGTTTATTTCAAAACACACGCAATGTCCACATTCTTACATGCATTGCTTTACCAAAACATAATTTTTCATCGTTACTAACTCCAACTTTAATTTACTTCTTGTCAGCAAACTACTGTATATTAAAATAATAAAAAGCGCAAAGCATTCTTGTAGTTTGGGACTTAATAATTAATAACTGCATATCAGGCCGTTCCGTCTAAACAAACAAATATTTATAGTGCAGCCAGAAATGAGACGATTGCATGCTAAGGTGAAACTAACGAACGCTGTAGTGTAGGCCCCGTCAGCCAGTCTAGACTATGAATGTGTGTTTAGCGCAACGCTATATCTTCTTTGTAATGGACCTCATACAATTTGGACGATTGCATGGTAGATTGGTATGAATAGTTCGCGAAGATTGGATTTTGGCGTCCAAATATAGTTTAGGTGATAAGCTTTACATGCTCGAGGTAGCATTTTGTGTCGTCAAAAGTTATTTATATACTCGTGCTTATGAACCCCCGTTCATGTCAATGTGTGCTCGAATGTCAACCGAACCCCATAGGTTCACAACTACTGTAAGCCCGCGGTCACCATCGGGTGATAGTATTTTAAGTTTCAGGGTGTTAGGTTAAACGAGGGACATACTTTAACGGAGTGAAAATGAACATCTTTTACCATGTAACTAACTCTGAAATATGAAAAAAAAAATCAGCTGCCTCGTACATTTTGATCGCGTAGGTAGAAAACAGCTGATTTTCTTTTTTGTATTTCAGGGTTAGTTCCATGGTAAAAGTTACCTGTATGTATGTATATGATATACGTTTATATACATATTATATAAAATTTTCTTCTTACGTACACTTGGTGTACGTCCAACGATTGAGAAGTTAAGGGCTATCGTTACTTCATCTTTAACTCAATACTTAGGAGCCATTCTATAATTGAGGAAAGTGAATAGAATTACTAAAGTAAATCCACTTTCTATGAGCTCCTGTTTTTTTATTTGTTGTATTCATAGATATTGAATAACATCGGTTTTCATTTTTATGATGTCCTTTTGTAAACGAACTTTCCCATTTTACTAATGCTGTACGTATTTGAAAATAGCAGTAGCAATAAAATATAATTAATGGTTGAAAATATACTACCACAAATGGTTAAATGTACGAAATTAACAATTTGTGATACAGGCAAAACTAATTAAATTCGTGTTTTGGGCAACCATTGCATCATATTTTAGTAATGTTACTCAACAATGTAATAATTCAGTTATAAATTGAACCACTACAAAGCAGATTCAACCTATATAATTATGATGAATTATTGAATAGTTTTTGATTTGTTCGCGAACATACAGGGTGTTGTAAACAGTGGCAATATTTTAAGGGGTCATTGTACTCATAAGTATGAACAACTTTTACTATGGGACCAAACCTGAAATCGCGAAAAAAAATCAGCTGTTCCTTGGCTGTTCCCTACATTTTGACGAATTATGCGAGCATACATGTACTGAACAGCTGTTTTTCTTTCGCGATTTCAGGTATGGTCCCATAGTAAAAGTTGTTCATAATGATGAGTACAATGACCCCTTAAAAGATTGCCACTTACACCCTGTATACCTACTACCTCATATCTAGGTAATTTGTTTAAAATGATGTCAGAAATCTAAATCCGCATACACAGCAGGGAAGCGTTCTGTATCCGTGTATCTAGATTTAGATTTTAAGTTTTTAAACGTAGATGGATAGATAGTTATGCTGTATAAGTAAGCAGTTCCATTGACAACGTTCTTGAAGCGAGCTCGAATCCGTCGCTTCACTGGCCCGACTAGCCAATGGACTCGTGTCACCTTTGTCACATACCTACCTGTGTGTTTTGTGTACTGACCGAGGGCATTGAACTTTATGAGTATGTTTAGATCAATGGTTAGGGTTGCGAATCATAACAATGTGTAGGTAGATTGTGTACCTATGTGTAGTAGTGTCATGAATCTAAATTGGCTAATTTAGACTATAATTTGGCTATTGTGAGATGTGTATTGATTTTATTTTAAATAACGTGTATGATGATAGGATGATAAAATGATGAATCTCCATTGTATTGTACCTATGTCTAGAATTCTACCAATTTTGAACAAAAATAACCTACCTTTTTTCGAGGGAAACGCAAAACCATAAATGACGAATAATTATGTTTGAGGTTTACTTATCATTCGATTCATCAGTTGAATAATGTTTGTGAATGCATGATTTACGAGCATATTCATTTCCAATTTACATTGAAGTTAAATGAAAATTTCCTTTTTTTTCAGGTCAGTATCACAATACGAAAGGAGGGCAGTATGTAAGCGTATTATTACCCAGAATTACTTCTTCATCACACACGTAAGTCCTTCTCAGACTGTATTTCGATCTTCCGTTGAAAGCTGTCGGTCAGCTACGTTTATCTCCAACATATTAGCATACAAGGCTTAGCATGACGTGACTAAAATGAAAATCCTTTTCAGCATTTTAAAATTTCGCAACAAAATTCAAGCTTCTACACATGACAAGGGTTGGCACGTCCGTAGTCACGTGGAAAATAGAGCTTTCATCGAGCATTTTTCAGTTTTTTTCGTCGGAGTCGTTGAAAACAATTAGCACCCAGGGGAATTATAACTTCTAATATACCCATCGAATGAAGTCTCGTGGAAATGTGACAAAACAATCGGGTTTCTAAAACATCACTTGGTTTAGTTATCTTAAAAAAAAAAAGTTTATTGCACATTAAAAGAACATACATGGATAGAGGAACTCTTGTCTTCCAAACTAAGTAAAACTTGTATTATGGAAGTCAAGGCGCTCGCGCTCTCTCATTCTATATGCATAATTGAATACAATAAAAGTAAAGGATACATGCAGCAGACAACAAATTAAAATAAAATAAAACCAAAAAGAAAATTTAACAAAAAAATAAAATGTAGGTATAATAAAATTATGTTCTACGACTACCTATGAAGTACAGTATTGTCATAATTTGAGTCAGTGTGGTGAATGTTATGTGAGATTATCATTATTATTGGCATGTAGGTACGTCGTACGTACGAGTAGGATGATATAACCAATACTAATTTATTTGAAGCCAAATAAATATCTCCATGCTTCTGATTTCATTCTGCCAGCCCTATTTTCGTCGTCGTATACGATATTTGAACGAGTCACTAAACTGTTCACAGAAATATTATGTCCCAACAGCGAAGTCGTTCAGTGAGCGATGAGATTTTGTAGTTAGAGTTGTGTGACTACCCGTACCTGCCCCGCACTCGCGCACAAACTCCATGCAAACATGTTTGTACGTCTGTGTCAGCGCAACTCTGTGTACACTCGCGAACAAACTGCATTAGAAATTGTGCGGCAACATTAGTTTTATGCTTTTGATAAATAAGCATGTTGTAACGTAGCGGGATTCAGCGGGAATGTAAAGTAGGTACGTATTACATGTTCTCTTCATTAAATAAAACATATTAGAGTGGTTTATTTTGTACTAAGTATTTAGATGTTCTTGGAAATGTGTAGGTACCTATGTCATATTTTCTTAATGAAAATTCCCTGAAATTACCTACTAATAATATGCCGGAAAATATAAAGTACCTACCAACAGATGGTTATGTAGCATTTAGCTCAAAACTGACTCTGAACTCATTATTCAAACACTGAAAACATAATTAGCTTTAGGGTGATGCCAGACGAGCGTAATTTTTTGAGTTGTAAGTCGCGTAATTTCGGTCGTGTTTCGGTTCTGAGTACGCAAGTTGTGAGTCGGCAGACAACTCATTTTGCGTCGCCGTGTGAACGAAACAGGATTTTTGTATGCGACCGAATGTAGCAGAAATTACGCGACTCACACCTCAAAAAATTACGCTCGTCTGACTTCACCCTTGAGAAACATCGACGCTTGCTAAAAGAAAATAGGTGTGCTGAAAAACTTAATTAACGTTGTCTGACTAATAAATCAAAATCGCAATATCTAAATAAACAATCTAGCTTAGTAGTTCCAAAAGTTGACGTGTGCGACCCACATAACAAAAACTTCCAAATTCGGACTCGCCTTTTGACTCTCATGGAGAAATAAAGGGGCTTATCTGTTTGAGTGAAGGACTGTTCAAATAAGAAAAAAAAACATTCACAAAGCGAAAATTAAATACAAGGAGCGCTATTTCAATGCGAGGGATGTATTTGTTTCCTATTTTTGTCACTATAGCTTTAGCCTGCCTCAATCTGCCTAGCCTTTTCCCAACTATGTTGGGGTCGGCTTCCAGTCTAACCGGATGCAGCTGAATACCAGTATTTTACATGTAGCGACTGCCTATCTGACCTCCACAACCCAGTTACTGGGTAATACGATACCCCTTGGTAAGACTGATTGTCAGACTTTCGGGCTTCTGACGACCCGTAACGACTGTCAAAGATCCACGAATAACAGCTGGGACCAACGGCTTAACGTGCTTTCCGAGGCACGGAGGAATCTCGGTTTGTAAAGATGGTCACCCATCCACTGACCAACCCCGGCAAGCGTAGCTTAACCTGACGGATCGACCCGTGCGGCTGTTATTACTTAGCCACGAGCTCCTCACTATAGCTTTAGCATCAACTTTAATTTTCATTACCTACTTTTAATCGCAATGAGTTTGATACGTCCAATTTATTTATTAAGGCGAAAGCGCCAGGGTAGCCCGCGAAATTCTAAATTTCTTAGGTTTTTTGCAATTTGTAGGTCAGTGTGAGCTTATAAGTTGATTAAAATATGATTCGCGCGCGGCCGTAGCTTATATGGCTTTACAGAATTATAATCATTAGAATCAGCAATACAGCTCCATAAGTTAGCATTTACCTCAAACCTCATGATTTCATGAAATCGCTAGATTTGAGGTAAATGCTAACTTATGGAGATGTATTGCTGATTCTAATGATTGTAATTCTGTAAAGCCATATATTAGCTACGGCCGCGAATCATATTTTAATCAACATACAAGCTCACACTGACCTACAAATTGCAAAAAACGTAAGAAATTTTGAATTTCGCGGGCTACCCTGGCGCATCAACCTTAAGTTCAACAAGCTTATTACATGGATGTGTTGTTGATTCGAGCAATAGAGTGAATTCTGAGAATTAAGAATTTTTGGATTTTGTTGTTCAATCACTTAAAAACCGACGTCTCGGACTGCGCACACTTAGGGTTCCATACCAAATCTGACTTATCGACATGTTGGTATTTGTTAGTAAAATATATGCAATAATAAACATTATCACCAAATTTCAAGTTCATAGGTCAATGGGAAGTCAAAAATTTCTTCGGAACAAAATTTTGTAAAAAAGCTGACTCTTCTTTGCCAATATTTATTAAAACAAAAAATACCTTTGTTTGCCAATATTTATTAAAACAAAAAATACAGTAAGTACCTATTTGAGCTCTAAACAACGATACCCCATTTAATGGGGTTGGTCAAAATTATTTTTTGCTCCCCCTTTTGATGTATGGGAGCGTCCCCCTCAAAAACATTTTTTGACAGTTTGTATGGCTTTTCAACAACAACAACAACAACAACTACAACAACAAGATGCTTATACTGTGAAAGTTAGAAGACTGTAGCTTCAACCGTTTCGCTGTAAAACCTGTGTGACAGATGATGGACAGACGGATACGAGACAATAGGGCTCCATTTCGACCCTTCGAGTACGGAACCCTAAAAAGGGCTAACCAACAATTCAATTCTTTCTTCCTTCCGAAAGGAGGACCTCTCGTTATTTGATTTGATTGGCATTTAACATTAACCTACTTCTGTCTAATTTTTAGACTTTAAATATTGGTGGATCTTCAAACCATTACCAACACGAGAACAAAAACAGGGAAAAAACCTTCGCACGTTCTTCTAAGCTCCCTTTAAGCCCAAGAAACGTGACATCGATAAGCAAGTCGTATGTAAACAGGGCATAGTGTACACCGAGCCTCGGAGCTCGCAGCCCCGGGCTCCGCTTGTTGTTGGCACGTATACGCCCACATATGAACTGAGGCGACTGGGCCTCATTGAATATTTCTGCCAAAACTTTTAAAGTGCTTGTTGAATACTGAAAAGGGTGAGTTGGGCTATTTGGGAGTACCGTTTTTTGTTCAGTTTGTTTTGAAATGGGTTGCTCCTTGGCCTGGCGAGATAAAAACATTCGCTGTAAATGTTTGCGAGCTACTGATTTGTTTTTAGATAGTTGATAGTTGTACATGTTGGGAATAGTGGAGAATCTTTCTGAATTAATAATTAAAATATACCGCCTTTTTGAAATTCATGCCATTATAAACCAGCCAATTATTCTCCCACTGAAGGGCAATCACATCTTCTCATATAGAGAAGGCACGAGCATTGATCAGAACGCTTGACTTATACAGGGTGTATCAGAAAGGTGTGGTCAAACTTAAGGGTGTGGTACAGACCATCAAACTGAAATGTACGTCGATTCTGTAAAATTCAAACAACAACACGCACCTCACATCACTATTTACTCTCACTTCGCATCACTTCTGCTCACTTGTTTTTTATTTGACATTTTGAATTTAGAACGCCACTCAAGAAACTTACAGCGGATTCAGATTCGAAGTTTAGAATGAGGTCTTACAGAATCACACGGCTGAACATTTCTCCATGGGACCACCATTGTAATCGAGAAAAAAATATCAGCTATCACCACAGAATACATAATAGTACAAGTACAGAAGATTCACTCCGCAAAATCATTTAAATGAATAGCGACACAATAAAGTGCAATTCAGGTCGCACAGCGTTAATTACCTACCAGTTATGTTCACCTAGAAGTTGCGTCTCTTTCTATCGAGTACCTATTATACAGATGCCAGCAGGTCAAGCCACCCGAAACTGTCAAATTTTCCCAATCAACCTTGAACCTTATGCTTTAGCGATAAAGATGAAAATCTATTAAAGAAATTTGACAGATTGTAGTAGCTTGATGTGCTGGCGTCTGTACCTTCTGACTCGTTAGGGTTGTCTTCTCGTTAGGTTGCAAGCTGGCAGGTGCGCAGCAGCCCACACTGAATTAGCTCGACAAGTCGAGCCCGCCGCGTACTTGTACCTTCATAACTAAAATGCGGAGTGCGCCTGGCCTGCTATCACCCTTTGACCACACCTTTCTGATACACACACCACACCTCACACACACATCACACCACACACACCCCCCCACACACCCTCACACATCACATCACATCTGTATAATTCACTATTAGTCCAAGTTTCCTTATTATGTTTTACCTTCACCGATGTCAGTAATGGCCAATACCTATAAACAGAAAGTACGAAGTAAGAATTGAAAAAGTTACATTGGTACATGCCCGGATTTGAACCCACAACCTCGTACATTAGAAGCGAGGCCCTAACCACTACGCCATCACGTCCATGCCATGTTGGGTAGGTAAATCGAGATGAAAAGTCTTTCAAATATCAAACGAGCAAAAACAGAATTCGCTTTTTTCTTAAAATAGTTTGCTAAAGGTACCTTTCAAGCCTCACAATTCAGGTAGCCTATCGATCTACGCAAAGAACAAACAAAGAGTGGTATCAATTAAAAACTTTTCTATTAACGTAAAACAAACAAGAAAACAAACAGAAGTTCGAAGGTCTTTGATTAAAAACGACATTGAATGAGCTTAACGAATTTGATTCTTATAATAGAAGCAATAAGAGTTAATAGAAAGGACCTTTTGTCGTAGATTTTTGAATTAAATCTGTTGTGAAGAAGAGGAAGGTATCTGTGGAAACTTGAGTTCACAAAACAGCCCCAGTTAACATAATGACATGGATAAATGGTGAATATTTTTTACTCCATTACAATTTTTTTTTTACATGATAGTGACAGAAAATTCTCAAGTTCTTGCATTGATTGCTGGAATGAATTTGGGATGCTCGTAGTAGCATTTTTTTTTTAAATATTACCTAATTCAAATTTTACTGTTTAATGACTGCAGCTCGATAGTGACAACTTTGACGCAAATTATGGGAAGCCCGAAAATTCCAAATTTTCTTAAGTTTTTAGAAATTTGCAAGTCAGTCTTAGGTTGTATGTTGATTAAAATACGATTCACGACCGTAAAAAATATCTATTTACAGAATTATAATCATTAGATTAGTAATACAACTCTATAAGTTAGTATAATCTTCAAATGTCAATATTTCATGAAATAGTCATTCAATAGGATTACTTGGTACTAAAGAGTTGTATTGATAACTTTAATGAATAAAATTCTGTAAATACATACATACTTGCTTTGGTCGCAAATTATATTTTAATCAACATACAACATAATACTGACTTGCAAATTGCAAAAAACGTAAGAAAATTTGAATTTCGCGGGCTACTCTGGCGCTTTCTCCATTAATTACCTAATGAAACTTGAAACAGTCAACCATTTTGTTCTAAGTATTTATTTTGATTTACTTCGATCAACAAAATGTCTGACAGACAGTAAAATAATCGAAAATGAAAATTCTGAGAAATACAAAGAGAGTTCGGAAGTTGTTCTCCTTTATCCTCGTTGTAACATCAATTATAAATTCCATTTGAATAGGTGTTTATGAAAGTTTTATGTACCTACTCTTGAATCTGAAGGGTAGGTACTTAAACATATTGCTTTCATTTATAATTTACGTGCCGCGTAGCTTTCAGTTAACTCAGATCTGAATTTGAGAGAGACAAGTTAACATGGAATGCGCTCAGAGTTCGGGATAAAGTATTGAGAACGGAGGACTTTAAGGAGAGAGAATTTGAATAGGCCTGAAATTAATTGCTCTTAAATGTTTCATGATTTTAAAATTGCACAAAAATTGTTTAATGAACTAGTGTTTTGTTTTAATCGTACCTATTTAATGTGTAGCTTTACATACTGCTCAGTGGAACCGTCTGGTCAAAAACCGTTTCCAAATTAGCTGTTGACAAAGCATACAAACAAAAACCACAATACAACACCTTGTATTGTATACGAATACGACACAAAATGCTATACCTACGCTTGTCTTATGAAATTGTGGCTTACAGCCTCAGAAATCTCATTTAGCCATGAGACGCAAGGAGCCGTATCTTATACAGTCGACGGATTATTGATGTCGTGAAACCATATCCACCCAGATTGCCGCGAGAGGGCGCGCCACCCGATTTAATTCCCCTTTAATTATTTAAGAGAATGTCTGCTATTATTTAGCTGGTGCTGTTGCGCTGCTTTGAGTAAACAGATTGGTATTGGATTAATACTGAACTCAGACAGGCAATATTGAACGCAGATTAAGCCTTGTCTAGTCTCGTAACTTAAGTTCAGTTGCTTATTAGTTTTCTTTCTGCCTAATGTTGTTTTCGTAAACTTAGAATCGTTGTACAGTTGAGATTGATGACTGTTTACATTTTAAAGTATATAGTTATATTGTAAAGAGGGCTGCAATAACAGCCGCACGGGTCGATCGATCACGTTAAGGTACGCTTGTCGCGGTTGGTCCGTGGATGGGTGACCATCTTTAGATATCAAGACCGCTCCGTGACTCGGAAAGCACGTTAAGCCATTGGTCCTGGCTGTCATTCGTGGATCTTTGACAGTCGATACGGGTCGTCAGAAGCCCGAAAGTTTGAAAACCAATCCTACCAAGGGATATTATGGAGTTCAGTTAGGCAGTCGCTCCATGTAAAATACTGGTATTCAACTGCATCCGGTTAGACTGGAAGCCGACCCCAACTTATTTGGGAAAAAGCTAGGCAGATGACGATAGTTAAGGATCTTATTGAGCCTCTTTATATTTACCTGGACCTGTCAAATTGTAATTTACCTAAGCTAGTCTTTACTATATAAGGTGTATCTATTCAAACACGAAATCTCTTAAGGGGTCATTGTACTCATCATTATGAACAACTTTTAGTGTGGGACCAAACCTGAAATCGCGAAAAAAAAATCAGCTGCTCCCTACATTATCACGAGTTAGATGTAGTAACAACTGATTTTTTTTTCGCGATTTCAGGTTTGGTCCCATAGTAAAAGTTGTTCATAATGATGAGTACAATGACCCCTTAAGAGATTTCGTGTTTGAATAGATACACCTTATATAGTAAAGACTAGCTTAGGTAAATTACAATTTGACAGGTCCAGGTAAATATAAAGAGGCTCCGTAAGATCCTTTTGTTTAACCGACGAAATTGTCTCGTTTTCTAGGATTACCAAGCGTAGGAAGACAAATGGGGTGCGTTAAGGGCTTCTAAAACTTGACCAATATCAAGATAATGAGGATGAGAATCGACTGTCAACTGATTAACTTAAGTAGTTTAGGTGTAGAGGTATGAGGAACAAAGTGTAAAGTTCACTCCTCCTCCGTAGAAAAGGAAGGATCGTCTGACCGTGTCATATCTGGTAGGCCCAACGATTGACGTCGGGGCGTTGTACCCAAGGTGTAACTTAAATAACGCTCAACCTTTTATGGGGTAATTTTGGTGGGGGGGGGGGGGGGTTTGGGGGGGGCAACCAGAAATAGCGAAAAAAGATCTGCTGTTCCCTATATCCCTGTATGTTCGCAATTTCGCATAACTTGTCAAAATGTTCAGCTGATTTTTTTTCGCTATTTCAGGTTTGGTCCCATAGTAAAAATTGTTCATCATGATGAGTACAAAGACCTCGTAAGAGGTTTTGCGTTATTTAAGTTACACCTTGTATTATGCCAGTCGCGCGGTAAACTCTGCTTGCGCGATGCAGGAATTCGCCACAAGTTACAGTGTTCAAGCTCAAATACTACCACACTCTAAACATATGAATGTACGAATGTAGATGTCATAGGGTTGATATCGCGGAGTAACTTAGATTATCATTTGCGTAGGACGTAAATGTTAAGTTAGGTATGCTCCCAATTTAAGTTAATTTATGTCTTGAATCAAGAATTCCTTACCCACGCACCTAATTCACTGGCTTTATTATAACTCCGGAGACCATTTTTCCTCATTTCACAAGAGAATTCTCGTAATTTAAAAAGGTTTTTTTATGTTATTAGGAACCGTAGTCCGTAATCATTAGTTGTCTTCCGAGGGAGGAAAATAAGCGCATTTATTAATAAATGAATCGAGTGCTAGCGGCGTTGCGCTTAGTATAAATTACCTAAGCAGTTCTTCTTCTTGGTTGCGTACTTTACTACGGAAGGTCGTGTCCCTGAAAGGCTTTCGTGGCTTTATCTCTGATGTTCTTCCATCTCGTTCGCTTCTCCGCTTCTCTCACAGTTAGGTGATTGGCCGCGATGTCTTTTCTCATCTACCTTGAGCATCACCACTAACTTCTCAAGGTTATCTGGTTACCTATTACGGTACGAAAGAGAACAACCACAACCTGTGAAAAACGGACGGACGGGCAACGAATAATAGAGTCCCATTGGCACCTTTTGCATTCTAAAAACCATGTAAAACCATAAATTTTCCGTCTTGAAAATGTTTATTGCCCGGTCCATCTAACATGGCAAATTATTCGAGACAACCTTTGGATGGGAAAATGTGAACTAAGCAAAACTAGAGAAGTTAGTTGTGTACATAAATATGTACACAGTCTGACACATACCTATCCTTTGTAACAATATACGTGTTCGTTTGTTTATGATATCGTAGACTGAAGTGTTATTTCAAGAAACGCCTACTCTATACTAATGTAAGCGCTCAAGAAAGGCGCGTTCTTGATTGACACAAGTTCCTAAAAAGCTGTATTGTTCTTCGGAACTTGATATAGGTGTAATATAACTTTTGGGTCGCCGAGTTTTCTTGTTGATTTCTGCGAGCAAAAGTTGTATCGTCGTACTTAACTACGACGAATTCAAATTTGTATTGACAAGGAGAAAGGGAAAAAGTTGAATGTAGGCGTTAGAAGTTGGAAAAATACGAGCACGTAGCTTCACCTGACTTTTTATTTAATAAAGGAACGTTATACGTGCCTTTTGAAACAAAAATAAACCTTTTTTGTTTAGGAGTGTGCAGAGGTACGTTTAGTTTATAAAAGGTTAGGTTACTCGACATAAGATGTTTTAAAGAAAATCTTGTGTCACTATAAAGGCAGGGTCACAGTAGCTGACTCCAAATGAAGTCAGAGCTGGCGCCGATAACTGACTCTCACTGTTTACGTGCAGTCACTAGCTCGTCAGCAGTCGTACTAATGACTTCAAATCAGTTTACATGAAGACAGTAACTAGTCAGCCTAGTGCTGACTTGGTTCGAGTTTGGAGTCAGCTGCTGACCCTGTGTAAATCAGCCATACCTAATACCTGTCTGTTTTATAATAGAGTCTGATGTTTTCTTTGACCTTTGGTACCTGTAAAAACAAAAGTGTTCTATAAAACACCTTGAAGTGAAGTGAAGATTTATCTGAGAAATGCTTAAGTTGACAGGTAGACTGTAGAAATCTAAGATTTATAATACAAGTTTTCTGTCGAACTATATCCGTTTTTCTCTTTGCAAAATCCTCCCGGAAATGTTTTACAGACAGTAGATATAAAAACTTCGTTCTTGTTGGTTTGACAAGAGCTTTATAGATTACAGTTTTCTTTGTTATCAAAGCAAGGGAAATACGTTTTGTATCTTATGCGGTGCGAACCCTGACAAACTATCAATGTGACTTTTTCATTTTCAGTACCCAAGTAGGTACCTCCTTTCTATTGTATTGTTGGAGATTCTGAATAAACCTGAACTTCAACTCAGCATATCGCAGGCCACTGCTGGACTTAGGCTTCGCTATAACACCCTGCCCTCCGTCTTCCGCATCCAATCTGTCCCAGCCATTTTCAAAAGGTCGTTGGTCCATCTGGCTGGGGGCTCCCACACTACGCTTGCCAGTACGCGGTCTCCACAAACAAAGGCCCTTCGACAAGCATGGCCAGCCCGCTGCCACTTCAGTTTCCTAACTTTGCAAGTTATGTCGGTAACTCTAGTTCTGTTCCGGCCTGAAATCAATAACACACATTGAGCAAGCATGAGATAATAGGACTTTGCCCTGTAGTCCAAAAATTATGCTCCAAAAGATGTAGTTTGCTCCGTTGGTTCTAGATATAATTTCTTGAATGTAGGTATAGTAAGCTGGCTTCCTTTAAGTACGTTTCTCAAGTTCGTATCCGATTTTCTCACAACTTAACAGTTTGTTTTGGCAGTTCTCCCAATTCGCACCAGATGGCGCTGGAACTCGAACAAAACTTCTCTTAAGTATCTACTTTTTCGTGTTCGAATTACATTAGAGGTGTTAAAGAAGTACGAGGTGCCAATTTGTTCGAGTTGTACAGGTCGCTCAGCGCGCTAAGAAGCGGGCTATGCTCGGAGTTTCTTTGAAGGATAAAATCAGAAATGAAATTATCCGGAAAACAACCGGAGATAACGACATAACTTGCAGATTTAGCAAACTGAAGTGGCAGTGGGCTGGCCATGTTTGTCGAAGGAGCGCTGGCTGGTGGAGCAGACGAACCCTCTTTCATAAGTTTGATGTATCGTAAAATGCGGCCAAGTGTGAATCGGACTCGCACACGCAGGGTTCCGTACCACCGTATTTAAAAAAAAACAATAAAAAAACTCGTTTCTTGTATGGGAACCTACTTTAATTTTTAACTTTATTTATTTTTTGTTACTTTTTGTTATAGTGTCCATAGTAATACACGCTGTGAAAATATTAAGAGTCTACCTATTACGGTTCAAAAGATACAGCCCTGTGACGGATGGACAGACAACGGAGCCTTAGTAATAGGGTTCCGTTGCCTTTTGGAACCGTAGCCGCCATGTTATTACGTCATACGGCTGTGCAAATAAAAAGTGTCAATGTCAACTGTCAACTGATCAGCGTTTATAGCTGCGGTTTATAGAGTGTTTGTTTACACTGCCAACTGACGTCATAATCGCAGAGCAATATGGCGTCCCCTGCGTCCAGCGTTTTCGAGCGAAATTTGAAAATGTTAAATTTAAATGCATTTTTATGGCACCCTAACGATTGAATAAAAATTTTGTGTTTTTTTCAGTGGCTTATTAGCACTATTGAATCTAATTGAGACAGTTTTCAAAAATAGGTGTAATACCCTATTTAAAGTCTCCATTAAACTAATGTTGGTCAACTCACGGTTAGCGTTGCCACAATACAGGTCTTCCCATATACATAAAGTATATGGGTAGGATTCACATCGCTTATTATAAATGCGTAAAATCGCATTGAACTCATTTAAATATTACGATTGATTAATTCAGGAGCTTTAACTTTCGGACACGTCCATTGATGTAGCAAATATTCCACAGTAAATATTGTTACCGTTAATTAGCTCTGTAATTACTGCCATTGCAAATAATGACTGCCTCACAAGCTTCATCGTTGGCGCTTTTATTGAAATATTTGCTATTTCAATGCATACATATATTATGTGATATTGGATATTTTGAAAACTAAATTGAATTAGCATAAATAAAAGTCATACATAACGGCTGCACAAAACCAACATTAGTTTAATGGAGACTTTAAATAGGGTATTACACCCATTTTTGAAAAGTATTTCAATTAGATTCTTTATTGATAATAACTTCTTTTCAAAGATTGAATATCTTTGAAAAAATATCTTGGAATATTGCAGATAGTTAAAGTTTAACCTTTTCACTGATTATCATCACGGAGCCTAAGTATTTAATCATCATCATCATAAGAACCGTGTCTATTTTTAACCGACTTCTGAAAAAAAGGAGGATGTTATCAATTCGGATGTTTATATATATATTTTTTTTTATGTATGTTCGGGCATAACTTCGTCATAAGACAGATTTGCAAAATTCTTTTTTTTTTGAAAGGGTATACTTCCGAGGTGGTCCCATTGTCACCAAGTTAGAATGTGATGAAGGGATCCCATGGAAATCGAGGGAAACCCTTAAATTTTATAGGCACACCTACAGCGATTTGGGTATTTTTTACATTTGCTCTGGGAAAGCATCATTTGGTGTAGTGAAACTGATGATGAAGACCACAGATGGCCATCGGAACTAGTAAATTATACCTAAGTATTTCACGGGTTGCGATTCGATTACTTTAACACTTTCACTGCGGCAGCGTTAAATCTAAACTTTCTACTAGTGCGATACGAGACAAATGCTGCCCGTATCTATGTTTCCTGATATGCGTTACGGCTTCTATTTTGCCGTACCAGAACCTGACTTTCAAAGCCTATACAGACGTGGAAACCGCCTATATCAATTGTTTTTATCAACAATTCGATAGACTATATCCTTGTATATACCTAGCTGCAGTCGCCCTGGGTTCTCTGTTATACTTTGAAAGATACAGAGATTTTTCAAAATCTTTCATTCGCGGCAATATATATGCCGTACAGCGTAGAAGTGAAAAAATGCTAGAGATGGGGTTTACTTCTGAAATGATAGTCGATAGTTTAAAAATATTTTTTATTGTAGAAAAAATATTCATATTTAACAGTGTTATATTATTATATAAATCAACGTAATTATGTAACCTAATTATTATAATTACTAATCAACATGAGATCACAACTTTTTTATGCTCGTAAAAAATCATCCAATGACGAATCCCCGTCCATGGGCGGAGCGGGGAGACGGTGTCAGACGCTTACTGACTAAAAAATCAAATAAAAAAAAAAAAAATGTTTCTTGCTTGTGCACCTTCATATTTAACCCCTCTACTCAAATCCAGTTTTTTACGTGAACGTCTCATTGTAGCAGAACCGCGTAATATTTTTCACAAAAAATATTGTTACGTCTTGCTTACGGCCAGCACTAGCGCACACTGAACCGCCGCGCGGACGCATGCAGTGTGGTGCGGGGTTGGGGGGGTACGGCAAGATATTCGCCGTACCGCACTGAATGAAAATAATTATCTTACTGTGCGTTACGGCAACTATTTTGCCGTATATTGTTAGTGTATAATATTATTATATTAAAAGCAACAATATTGAAAATATCACTATCTCATTCCTACGCGCAAGGGAACTTAGATAAATCGCCCCCGCACAGTACGCAAAACAAGGACATCGAGCTACCGCACTGGCTGAGAGTCAAATACGGCCAAATACTTGCCGTAACGCAGTGAATGTGTTAATAATATATTACTTATAATATATGCTCGTCAAAATGTATAATGGTGATGATTACTTCACCATCAGCTCCAGTTCTCCTGGTTCATAGTAGGAGAACTCCTCAACAATTAACGGCCCTGCATCGGGAAAAGCAATATTTTGTAAAAGGTGACGAGCAGTTGACATTGGGCTATTGTAACTTAGATAAATTAAGTACAAACTGACCCACTAAAAAGTGAAAAATAAAAACTTTTTGCAAACAAAAAATAACAAACGACTTCCAAAAAAACACTACAAATTGAAAAATAACTTTAATTTTGGAAATTAGCTTAGCGGTTCGACGAATACTTTGCAAACCGGTGATTATAAGTTCGATTCATTCATTGAGTATATTTATTGATATTATTTATATTCTTTTCTCCATTGTATATTAATCTAAAGCTGAAGAGTTTGATTTTTTGTTTAAATCTCTAATCTCTGGAACTACCAGTCGGATTTGAAAATTCTTTTGCATTTGAAAGCCTAATTCTTAAAGTTAAGGTAACTCTTTAAGATTATCGGCTATTTAACATCAAGCTACGACGCTTAGGAGCAGAGCAAAAAGAAAAAAAAGGAAAAAACAACGGTAAGCGAAAACGAAGAATAGCGCGTGCGGGCGATGCGACGCGACGCGGTGGGTCGAGGAAACAAAACATTTCACGCGGTAAAAGTCGCGGGCAGAAGCTAGATAGAGCTTCTAAAGTAAAGTAAGTAAAGTATTATTAATAAAAAAACGTCGGGAGGTGTCGTGGAACACACACCACAACAAGAACACACGCAGTGGTTGTTTGTGGGTTGGAACGAAGTTCCTTTCGCAGTATATTATGAACTAGCTTTTGCCAGCGGCTTCGCCCGCGTGGATTTCAGAAGGTATCCCACGGGAACCGTACATTTTCTCGGAGTAAAAAGTAGCCTATGTGCTATTCCAAACTATAATCTTTATCTGTGCTAAACATCCAGATCCGTTCAGCTGTTCTGGCGTGATTGAGTAACAAACATCCATTCATCCAAACTTTCGCATTTATAATAGTGGTAAGATTAATATAGAGCCTAGAGGTGTGGTCTCCAGTTTCAGTGCCAAAAGTTTTTGTTTTTTAATACAGAACCATCAAGTTTAGTTTTTAGCGCAAAGCGCTTTTCGTTACGTCACAATTTCTGACAGTTTACTCCTACCACAAGCCGCATTAAAGAACTTCGTTCCAAAAATATATTTCAAATCCAAGCTCAGTACAAGGTACTTAATTTAGGACAAACACAGGCACGAAAAGGACTTTTCAGTCGAGTCTCTTGACCTTGCGTCACCAAGAAGGTTAAATTCGCTTGAGTTTAATTTGACACCTCTTGTAGGCCTTACCTACGTTATATAAAATGTTCTTGCGGATTACCGTCTGTCTTCTTAATAAAGTCTTAGAAATATTATCATGATGTTTGGGATCCTGAGAACCTTTAGGTGACCCTAACCACCCTAACTACTCTGTCTCAGACTTTCACCCTGTATAAACTCCACAATGTTAAGGTGAAAGCCTTCAGAGGAAAATCCTGAGAATCATTAGGTAGCCTCTCTAGCTACCCCGTCTCAAACATCCACCCTGTCATCATCATCTACCGAGCCTTTTCCTAACTATGTTGGGGTTGGCTTCCAGTCTAACCGGATGCAGATATTAACCAGTATTTTACATGTAGCGAGTGCCTATCTAACCTTCACAACCCAGGTACTGGGTAACACGATACCCCTTGGTAAGACTGATTGTCAGACTTTCGGGCTTCTGACTACCCGTAACGACTGTCGAAGGTAAATGACAGCCGGGACCAACGGCTTAACGTGCTTTCAAACTTTCACACAGTAAAACTATGATAATATATAATTAAAACATAAAGGATTTCTTATCTTCCAAGTACCTATATTTAATTCGACCACCAATCTCAGTGCAAAACTATCACAACATTGCCAATAAAACCTGGTTAATCCAATTGTAAGAAAATTCGTTTAAAAGGCGGTGAATCGAGACGTTCGTTTCGATTCGGTTCCATTGTCTTAGCTACCGACAGGTTTATAGTGGCTCGGATTATAGTAATCAATCCGTGGTACGGTAGGATTCTCCACTTTGGACCTGATATTTTACGCTAATTACGACCTTTTGCATTTAAAGCAATATTGTAAGTGTTCGTGTAATTTTGGGGCGTGAAATGTTATCAAATCGTTTTGTATAATCCGTTTTACTGTATTCGTAATAGTAGTTTTGAATAGTGTGGCCAATAAAAAGGGTTAAACATATAAAGGATAATTATAAATGATTTTTTTAATGTGCTTGGGATTTTTTGTTTGTCTTTTCAAGTATGAAATTTCCAGCCTTTAAGAAAAACTAGTTGGTAGATTTTATAAACTTTGTCACTAATAAACTAATATCGTAGGTGTAGGACAGGACGCCCAATAATTTGGACCAAATAAATGGGCGTGTGACGTGTTGTGTGTATGTTCAAGTATAAAATTGGTAAATAGCCTTAAGAGCCCATACTACCTCAGCTTTTTATCTCGCTCGCACGATACTGCTCGCGGACTGAGTGAGCAAGAGTAAGTGCGGTGCTGGGCACCGATAGTTTAGATAACTGCTTTTTACAGTGAAAATAATGGTAATTTGAAAAAACAAAAGACCTGTACCCTAATTGCGTAACACATTATCAATCGGAGTTTGAATCATTTTGAAACAAATTGCTAATCGATTGCTTCATGTGTTCGAAAAATGTGTCTACTAGACAACGTAAATAACGCTATGAATGTTGTTGAACTGTCAAAATGAAACCAACTCCGATTGATAATGTGTTACGCAATTAGGGTGCGGCTTTATAGTTCAGTTCAGTTAGTATGCAAAGTTTTATGATCTAATTTGAAATATTTTTTGAATACCAGCGGTTTATTGTTCGGTTTGGAGGTAATTTTGTTTTTTTTTTTTTCTATCAAAATTTTTTTATGGAATCGTGTTTTCGTCAAACATAGTTAATATTAATTCTCAAGTTTACCATTTTATATTTATTTCAAAATTAATGCTGCAGTATTTTCGACTTAACGGAGGATCATGCTAAGCCATTTGTGGTAGTATAGGCTCATAACAATAAGTAATGTGTAAAGGTTTGAACACTAATACACTTACAAGCGTACACATGGACAGGACAGGTAGATGCTTACTCGTCCGATAATAATTAATTACCCAGCAGGGCTAACATGCGCAAGTCGACAAAATTTTGTCGACACATTATCTCGTGCAGGGACCCAATTCCGGCGGCATGGAAATTGTCTCCATGGTTATCTCCGTCGAAAACGAAAAAATGCTATTCTAGCGATCTCCATTCATAAATTTTTCGATCGCAAACCAACGAGATATCATGGCTGGTCCTAAGGTATGGAGATATGAAATCTCCGTTGGAACATCTGTCAAAATTTACATTCGTAGGTTTATATTCGTATTTTTTTTTGGTACCTACATGTAGAGGCTTCGGGGTTTATGGGTTTCATAAAGGGGGGCCAAATTTTCATTATTTTTGCGATAGGACACACCGTTTTCGAGATATAAGCAAAAGAAAAAATTGGAAAAAATTGTTATGTTGGTGTGAATTTTAGTTCATGACAACTAATTTTATTCCACACCTATATCACGATTAAAAATAGTTTTATTTAGTTTGAAAATTAAAACCTACCTACGTCAGAAAAAGGACACAAATCACAGAGCACTATATAATACTACACAAATCATGCGAAATGTGTTTCGGATCACGCTACTTTGCAATTACTATTTTCAGTACCTAAGTAGGTAATTATAAAAAAAAACACAGTTATAGAAACACAATATACTAAAATTATCTTTTATAATGTGTTTGCTTGGATTTAATAAATTAAACATTACGTTATTAATACTAAAAAAAGAAAAACGTAGCATAATCGATTATAATCAAAGTGAATCGATAAAAATGGAACGTCTTTTAGACGAGATTATTTTCTCCGTTGTAAATCTTTCTCCATGGTCTACCAGAATACGGTTTTTTGATAGTATCGAGATTTGAACCGGACATTGATGCGGAGATTTGAAACAGAGATTGATCTCCATGGTCGTGATATCTAGCTCGAGCCCGGAATTGGGTCCCTGCACGAGATAATGTGTCGACAAAATTTTGTCGACTTGCGCATGTTAGCCCTGCTGGTAAACGTGCGACAATCTATTAATAGCTTACCGTAAACCTACATAAGGTTTACGCTTGAAAATAATAAGTGAAAAAAAAGACAGGGCGTGCCCTTAGCGTGTAGTCACGCTTAGTATACAGGGTGTCCGGTAAAGAATGGATAACCTTGGAATAGCATATTACAGACATGATGGCCGTTCTTAAAAAAATATTAAAAAAATATATTTTTTGGAGACTCCAAAAAATCATAATGTACGCACGACATTTTCAGTATAAGCTGATCTCGCATTGTATAGGATTTCCTTACAGTGAGAGGTCAGTCTAAACTAGAAATGTATAGCTTGATGTGTAGCCGTGTGTACCTACTAGTGGGGATATTTTTTTTTTTTGTATTTTTTTAAGAACGGGCATCATGTCTGTAATATGCCATTCCAAGGTTATCCATTCTTTACCGGACACCCTGTATAAGTTTTATGCCCTGGCCTCAGACTAAATAAAAAACCAAGACATAACGCTGTCAACAGTGACATGAGGCCAGTTTCATAAACATGGTCGTACTTAGTGAGGTGCAGTTTAGTTGTAGTTTAGTGTAATATGTGTATGTGTGAGCGTGTATGCACAGAGTGATACGTAGTTTTGAACATGCTTCACTGTATTGTTCGCAGTGCTATGTCTTGATTTTTGATTTGTTCTGAGGCGCTGGCTTGGGAAGGCCTCAATTTAATAAAGCATCCACAGGATAGCCCGGTTAAGCCACCGACAACCTCACACATACTTTGTTCTGCGAGATGACAGACCTAAAAAATAAAATAAAAAGATTTCGAACTTACTTAGTTTTAAAACTACTCAAGTTTATAAAAAATGCAAAGGACGGTAGATTTGGAAAATATTTTAAAGGGTTTATTTAACCATTTGAATATGTACATTTACAAACGAAAGTCCAAAGCAGAAAAGCTTTTTCTGTAACCACGAAATGCATATGTATAGAAAGCAACGTTTATAGTAAAAGGTATTGTGAAACAACTTTGTCGACTCGTGAGTACACTAATGGGCTAAACTTGAAATCAAATGAATATTCTATTAGCTTTACTATGTAATGTATATGTTTGTAGATGCTGCAGTGAGCGCAAAACAGAATGAACAGAAATGTTATTTTGTTTTGCATTTAGTATTAAAATGCCATTATAATGTGTTTACCTAAATGTAGTTGTGACCCGAGTGTGTTTAGCCCATTTTGACTGCGAGGTCACCTAGAAACTGCGCCATTAAGATATTAGGTATGACCACATTGTAAGCGTAGGTACAACATTATGCATATTCCAATAACTCACATGTACCTTTGTGATGATTTTAGGAGCCCTGCACAATCAATCTGCCGAGCCTTTTCCCAACTATATTGGGGTCAGCTTCCAGTCTAACCGGATGCAGCTGAATACCAGTATTTTACATGGAGCGACTGCCTATCTGACCTCCACAACCCAGTTACTGGGGAATACGATATCCCTTGGTAAGACTGGTTGTCAGACTTTCGGGCTTCTGACAACCTGTAGCGACTGTCAAAGATCAACGAATGACAGCTGGGACCAACGGCTTAACGTGCTTGGGAGCCCTAAACAATAACATAAATCGAAAGCTCACTGTATTTTTTATAAGTATTATTGAAGATTTATTTCTATTCCTTTTTTTTGCTTAATAATTTACCAGCATGTATTATCGGAGAACTTCTAAACATCGTAGGGACTATTCTTGCTTGCAGCGTTCGGCCGCTATAGTAACGCTTGATAACAGATGTGGTCATGTGCCCGGGATTTTGTTTTCAAATTGGTCAGATATAAGTTTTTTCGATAGTAAGCTACGAGTTTATAAATCCGGAACAAAAATTGTTTCCTACGCAGATTTCAGTACTTACGCGGTTTCATAAACCTTTTATATATAGTTATGATCGCTAGCATAACCGTTTTTAAACCCATAAATCGCAGATGTTGTCTAGAACTTATGAACTATGGCATGGCTATTATATTTTCTACTTGTCAGCACACAGAAAACAAATGACAACCTAAAATATTGGTGTTTCTGTGCTTCTGGAAAATTGTATCGAAGATAATTTTCATCTGTAGGTTTCAACTGGACAGTTTTTTATTACAACTGTGACAGAATTTTATGTCAAGCTTTATTCTGTTTTAGATTTAGTAAGTGCTCACAGTTATTTGGTCAACATTAGCACAGAAATTATAATAGGGTTGACAACAATTTTTTTTTTGTTCGTCATGTAGATTATTAAAAAATATTTGACCCGTATTTTTTATTTTTTTACGTAATCAAAAGATTACGGCGATACATTGAGTTAAAAAGTGGCATGACGTCACTACTTGCTGGATTTTATACGTAGTTTGATAGTGTTGTGATGCAGTGAGCCCCACTCCCAACTTTAATGCGTTTTATCCAAGTAATTTTTAGGGTTCCGTAATAAAATGGTAAAAAAGGAACCCTTATGGTGTGACTCAGTCTGTCTGTCTGTCTGTCTGTCACAGCTGGATATCTCAAGAACTACTAATGCTGTCAACTTGAAATTTGAAACAGTTTTAATTGACGTTTACCCAACTATTTTGCAAATAAGAAAGAAGTAAAAAATATTTATATTTTTTTTGTAACAGGTACTAAAAAATTCAAAGTGGGGCTACTAGGACATGTGGGGTATCATATGAAAGAGCGCTGTTTGCACATTCTCAAACATTTTTTAATTTTTTTTAAGCCGCATAGTTTTCGACTTTTGATAAAAAATGTAAAAAAAAAATACCGTTCCCCCCACTTATCTCCGAAGTTTGCAAAGATAATAATCTGAAATTATTCTGTGTGATAGAAGTTTATGTAAAGATTACAGGAAAAATAAAACGATGTCTCTAAATAACACAGTTTTTCAGTAATCGGAACGGAACCCTCGGTGCGCGAGTCCGACTCGTTCTTGACCGGTTTTTATTAATATGATAAAGCAAAAAATACATTCTAATGTTTTGTTATTATCTGACTGACGGACTAAATAAAATTTCTTTTTTTTTACCCAGGCCTCATCCCTACGAATGTAGGTTACAGGTATTTATAGGAAGGGCTCGGGGCTAAATGAAAACAGCCGCATGCGTCGATTGAAGGTACGATTGCCGCGGTCGATTCGTAGATGGGAGACCATCCATTACATATTGAGACCCCTCTGTGCCTCGGAAAGCCATTGGTTTCAGCTGTCATTCGTAGATGTTTGACATTACGGGTTGTCAGAAGCCCAAAAATCTGACAAGCAGTCTTTACCAAGGGTATCGTGTTAGCTAGAAAAGTGGGTTGTGGAGGTCAGATAAGCAGTCGCTCCATGTAAAATACTGGTATTTAGCTGCAGCACGTTACACGGGAAGCTGACTCCAACATAGTTGGGAAAAGGCTAGACACATTAAGTTGATATTATAGGTTGAGGTTTGACGACACGGTTGGCGCAGTGGTTGAGCGATTGACTGCTGCGCAGCATGTCGCGGGTTCGATTCCCGCACGGAACATATATTTGTACGACCTACAAGTATTTGTTCCGGGTCTGGGTGTTTTTCTATCTATAATATGTATGTATTTACAAAAAAAAAAATGTAAGTAGTTTATCAGCCATCTCGTTACCATAACACAAGCATTAGGTTGCTTAGCTTGGGACTAGATGGCGTTGTGTGAAATGTCCAAGGATATTATATTATTATTGTTATAGGTATAATATATTTTCTGTGCTGATATTGACCAATCATCAATTATTAACTTTAAGTTCCATTTTGAAAAAAGGATAGGTATTTTCTTATGTGATACACATACCCAGTGAGTGTGATAATGATTACCAATCCGTTTGAAAAGAGATATACCTAGCGTTATTTAAAAAAAAAAGTATTTAACTAAAAACAAAACAAGGTCTGTATATAGGTTTTCTTTTGTTTATAGCGATTACCTCTAGCTTTACCATAGGATTTTATTCAATCATGGCAAGCTATACAGACCTGGCACTCTGCCAGCTGTTGTGAGAATACACAGCGCCAGTAGCTTGACGCGTAAAATTAAAACTAAATATCTTTTCTAGAAAAAACTTCATGCAGTATACCCCACTGAAAACGTTGCTCGTAGGAAAATAAAATAAGGTTTCTACATAAGAAGAAAGATGCAGACAGACGTAGCCAAACATCTTTTATGCAAATATCCTCTGCAGTCTCTTCATCCATACTAATATTTATTAGGTATATATTTTTGGGGTTCCGTACCTCAAAAGGAGAAAACAGAACCCTTATAGGATCACTCTTGTGTCTGTCTGTCCGTCTGTCACAGCCAATTTGCTCCGAATCTAATAGACCGATTAAGTTGAAATTTGGTACACATATGGATTTCTGTGACCCAAACACGTACGGTTAAAGTAAATAAATAAAATTTTGAATATGGGGGTCACTTTTAGGGGGCAAATAAGAAAATTTAAAAAAAAAGTTTAGCAAACTGTAACGTGTGACATATTAAATGAAAGGACTTACTGTGAGGATCTCAATTTTATTTTTTTTATAATTTTAAAATAAATCGTTTTAAACTTATTTAAGAAAATAGAGGAAAGTTGACCATTACCTCCGAAACTACTGAGCTTAAAATTTTGAATAAAATAAGTACAGAAAATAGTTCAATACCTGTAGATTACAGGAAAAACTATAAGAAGTTTGTGGTCTTAAAACAACATGGTAAATCTCTCATGTGAGTACAAACTTACATTTACTGTTGGAATGTGTGGGAGAACATGTTTTTCAAGTATAATGTTAGGTTTGTTCTTGGGATCACTTCATCCCAACTACGGAACCCTTCATTGTGCGTAGTCCGACACGCACTTGGCCGGTTTTTAAGTAAAGATACGTTTCTTTTAAAAGAGACTAACTGACTGAATGTTTGACAATTACTGTGTGTTAAGTCAATTATTTACGACTAGCAATTCCCGCGCGGCTTTGCCCGCGTGGATGTCGGAAAATATCCGAGCCGCGCGGGAAGTGCTATTATAGTTTACGATAAAACATTTTTGAATTTCTATCAATTTTTTCAGAGGTTTCCCCCAAAGTCACTTCTTCAATCGGTCCCTTACATTACTTGAGGAGAGGTCGTGGTCACTGGATCCCTAATCTGCCTCCATCTACTCCTGTCCAAAGTTGCCATATATTCTGCTGAAATTTGTTTTATGACGTAGCTTCTTTTACTTGGCCGGACCATCGTATTAGCCACCGTCTTCGTGTTCTCTTTCCTTCGGTATTGCCAAGAATTACCAGCGTCTCAAGGCTGCTATCTCCCCTTCGTATATGTGCCCGAAATAGGTCAAAATACGCTGTATGCAAATTGTAGACAATCGGGTCTTGACATCGAGTTGGGAAAGGACAGACACATTTGTGCGTTTGTCTGTCCAGCACCACATTTCGAATGCGTCTGTATACTTTATCTTTCTCTTGCTCGGATTGTCCACGTCTCAACTCCTTATAGGAAATTTGGGAAAACCTAGTCACACTCCCTCATTAAAATAATAAAACGTATAAATAAACCCAGTTAATAGAGATTTACAAACAAAAAACAACATCAGTGAAAATTATGAGCATAAAAAAGGTGCGTTGCGCATATTTTCCCCTCAGGTGCTCTTAGGGCACCCCTCCGAATGTTATTGCAATATAAATATAATTTGTCGGACAGATCCGCTCGGTTCGCTTCGAAGTTCATCGAAAAACGTTAATCTTATGAAATATTCGATGGGCTCAGCAACCCTGACGACTTTATTAAATTAGATCGTTTAAAACGTCAAGTATTTATGGATAACCTTTCATTATGTAATTAGTTACAGGTTATTACATTTTCAGATCAGTTACCGTTTAGATGATAATGTTAATGAGAGGAATATAGTATGAAGAATGGCTTAAAATAGAACTGGAGTGCTATGGAATAATATAGCAGGGTATACATAATTTTAAAAATTAAATTCGCTTTTCGTTTCTGCTGTATGACCCCGTTGTTTTTTAAACTACAAAACAAATTTTGATGCGGTTTTCACCGTCATTTAGAGAATTTATTCCTAAAGATTCATCTGTACCTATATTATATTAATATTAAACTTAAAATAATAAAATAAATCTAGATGTTTTGTCAAGTCCTAAAAACCTTGAAAAACATGGGCGGGTCACTAGAATTACTTACAATAAAAATGTAGCATGAAAGAATTTGACACTGACTCATCTACTTTTTGGACCAATGACAAAAAGCACATTCACTATTTACGACGCCTACATGAAGCAAATAGGTACTATGCCAGTCCCCAAAATTACAACACGAAAACAATATCACATCACTATGCAAACAAAATCTGCAATACCAATATATTTCTCGCCTACATCATCATAAAACAAAGGCCGTCCTTATTCAAGAGGTCAGGAGGTAAAGTGATAAATCTGTGCGGCAGGCGACGCCGACTGCACCCGGGTGCCGCTTCCATCTTAATTTATCTCTTGAAGGCCTCGCAGTGAATAGTCGAGTGTTTGTTGTGGCACACACGGGTTAACCGGGGCTAACCGCTTTAATGTTGCGCTCAAAAGTGACCGGTTTTTGTAAGGTTAAAGTGCTGCAAGACTTTTTTGTTACACGGCTGGAAAATTGTGTGGGAACTGAACAAAGGTAGCAAAACATTAGTGCAATGTACTGGACTGTTTCGTACTATTTTTGTGCAAATAAGGTTCCTAAAGGCTTGTAAAAAGCGCGATAACTGTCGGACCTTGGACTGCATAGAAAAGAAAGAGAAGCGCGACGACACAACGCTTGCAAAATATGAAGTAATTATCGATTTACAAAAAGCTATTGATCGGACTAAAAAAGTAATGACATGAAATCATGTCATATTATTTTGTAGAGAACTGTATTTAATGAACACTTTTAATGAAAATTGTAGGAGTAATATGGTAAAAACTAGAAAAAAGTAGACAGAAATAGACCTGGATTTAGTTTTTTTCCTTAGTTCTACAAACTAAAATAGATTTCTGGACAAATGAAATCACTTCTTGTGTATTGTAGATTGCTGTGTATTTTTTCCTATCAAAAAGATGCTATAGGTAGTTACTGTAAAAGTTGGTTAGTTTCGCCGTATTTTAGGGAGGAGGAGCCTAAATAAGAAACTTCTTATTGCTGCAACTTAAATATAGCCATGAATTAGCTGTTCAAATAAGAAGGAGAAAGAGCGAAATGATAATTAATCTCTCACTTCAGCAGTGACAAAGCTTAAGCGGGTTGAAACGAACTTATCGCAGCTGAAATAATTGAGCTAAGGTGCACACCTACATCTCCAGATAAATGGACGCTGCTATTTCAAGAGGTTTGGGGTGCTTCCATATAGAAAGCAAGTTACTAAGCGAGTTACTTATTCCAGCGCTATTGGTTGAATCTCAGATTGTACCTCTGATGGTTAGGTATTTCAAGTTAAGAATAAGTACTTGGGGTTGTAATATACGTAGGTACACATCAGCATAACCATAACATACATAACATAACATTTTAATAAAACCTCCAATCTAATCAGTTTTTATTATTTTTCAACCAAAATTGTTTATATTAATATCTCCAGTGTTCACTGCCAACAATTTGTTACTCTCAATGCCTTACAGTTTACTTGTTCTTTAATCCCCTCGGCTTCGCGTTTATTATATTGCTGTCATTAGAACTTTGACAAAACTCTTTCAAACAGGAGCGTTTGATAGAGTTTTGTCAAAGTTCTAGCACTTACGTGGCACTAATGCCATTTTGTTTATTTAATTTTTGTTCCATCATACCAACAAGCACTTTAGAGTTTTAGTACTTATACCAATCTTTTTATGAATATAATTTTCTTCCAACAAAAAATAAGGCATCCCCAGAGTAATTGTGGCTTGTTTATTCGACCTTTTTTGATCTCATTAATTCCGCGAATGTCTCTTGTTTGTGGAAATATTCTATCTATTTGTTTTACTAAAACGGTTTTCTAAAGTAAATTAATAAACAAAAATCATCGAAATGAAAATAGTTTGTGTTTTGAACAAAAACATATTTTAATTGATGAACGAAACAATGTTTGTGCATTTCACGTTTGGTTGCATAAAATGTTCAAATTAAACTCACACCAAACATATTAGTGTAACATGAGAATTTCATAAGCAAACAATTTATAACATGCAGCATCATTTTAGTGTAACATGAGAATTTCATAAGCAAACAATTTATAACATGCAGCATCATGTTCGAGCATGTATTGTATTTGTTATCCATTTTCATTTGCTTCGTGAATTGGTATAATTTAGTACCCGAAAGTGTTGCAGACCTTCAACAATTATATTTAAAATAAATACAAAATCTGTGTTGAGATGTGAATGTCGCCAGATGCTTATAACAAGTGGCACTTCATGTAAATTGATACAAACAGATTTGTAATTTCCTCGGGCACAATTATTGCCAATGTAAAATGTTTAGGAGCGTTAATTAAATCCTGCGCGGCGAGGTATTAAAGAAATTACGTCACGCCTCTGTTTTTGTGACCAATTAACGTCGAGCTAATTAAAGTATAGCTTTCTTTTAATTCCTCTTCGTCGGAAGGAACTGGGCATTAAAAATTCAATTTGTCACTTTGTCATTCCGTCAGCGATTATTTTCACTTAGCTTCAAGTTAAAGTGGGTCAAAGAAATAGTATAATGTTTTCATACTCCACATAACTGAAGCAATATATTTAACAAGATTCCTGTAACATAACTTTACACATCTCTCGAAAATTACTAATTTTGTAAGAAGCCTCCACATACCGAGGTGCGATTACATAAATTCTGGAGCAAATAATTTTACTTGAACATAACTTCCGCGATATTAGAGGTATTCACACGCCTTTCCCGTTTTATGGTCACAAAGAATGTTCCAAGTGAGTGTTACCGTGGTGGCGGTACCGGTCTAAAAGCGTTTTTGTGTGGAAGCCTCGCATCACCGTACCTCTATTCAATCGGGAAATAAATTGAATTTACGAGCCGTTATTCTGAAACATTAAAGAGTTTTGTTTGATTTTTATTTTTGCGAAATTCAACCCCGTTTTACAACAAAGAAAATTATAGTTAGGTATGTTTCAATTTTTTTTTTACATCAAAAAGGCACTCTGTTTTCGCATAAATTCGTTAAAATTAAGATACAAATCTTTTCACTGACTGTATCAGTTTAGTTAGACTTACCTCAGGCTCGTCATTTATCTTAATCAAGAATGTTTGTAGTCTTATTCATAACTACAGAACGACGTACCTACCCATTAAAAACACACATAATAGTGATGTATTTGTACCTTTATTTTCGAGGCTCAGTCTGACTTTGCAATTTATTATATTCCCGTTTGCTTTACCCTGTGTACTGGTTAAAAGTCATGCTTCAGAAACAGATTACTCCCCTTTACTGCTTAACACAACAGCAACCGTTGGCAAGTAAGCGAGTACTCAACTCGAGTACTAGCTGCCAGTACGTGGGGGGCGGTGTTGTGATGCCCTATTACCGGCCACTTGAACGTTGAGCTTTTTAATTAATCTCTATGGTTAAAGCGGGGAACATGATTGTTAGTGCGTTCTCCAATTAATTCTTATCTTATGATGTGTGCGGGCGAGAGTTACGGTTTTAGTGGGTATTAACGTTGGTTAGTAATTTCCCCCACGTGACTGCATCAGAAATGAAGAGATCCGCAGATGAACCAAGGTAACCGAAATAACACGAAGAATTGCCAAACTTGAGTTTTTGGGCAATATTGCTCGCAGAACAGATGACCGATGGGACCGAAAGGTTCTGGAATAGCGACGGCGTACCAGAAGGTGTAGCGATAGAAGGCCATCCACAAGTTGAACCAAAGACCTTTGGCAGGTCGCAGGAATCCACTGGATGCAGGAAGCACAGAACCGGTCGAAGTGGCGGTGCTTGAGAGACTATATCCAGCAGCGGACGTCTTTCACATACACACAGACATATAGTGACCTCATTCGTGATGTTCTTCAGAAAGGTCAGGTGCGTAGTACTCGCAACCAGCGTGCGTTTATGACCAGTGGCCTTAGTGCGAGTTTACTATACTAACTCGATCGCGTTTACGTTAACGTTGACGTACGTCAATTTGTATGTAATAATTGTGTTTCCCATTATAGTCACTAGACGGCGCTTATTCAGTTTCAGTGCAAATTGAAGTTTACGTTATCGTAATCGAGTAAGTATAAAAACTCGCACTAAGGCCACAGATGTATGAACGTAAACGACGCAAAAAAAGTATTTAGGGATCGCAGCAGGTGGCGTTCTGTAGTTTCTGTCTACCTCCATGTGAAGAAGGCGTGAGTCTATGTATGTATGTCATAGACATAGCAACATATTCCAATAACTATGCTAAACGCTATTGCTCTAGAAACTCTATTGCAGATGCGATAGTATTCTATCGCAGCGGGGCTGCAATATCGAATAGGCATTATTAATCTATCGGTTCTGTTTGCTGCATTATATTGTATTCGAGCTTTGTAAATTTCGAATATGTCATAGGAAACAATTTGAATAGATAGTGACAAGCCAATTTAGTGATTGTACTGATTTATATGTGTATAAGTGTGAAACGTGAAATATTACCATAAAGAATATACATAGCTAGTTTCGCAGAAATCCTCTGAAAAAAATTGCTGAAGGTTTTTCAGTACTTGATACATAATAAGATAAATTAGTTTCTGACTTTCAGATTACATATTTTCTATTCTGAACAAGCGTTTTTAATTTTTATAACGCTGATAAATAGGGCCGTAGACATACGATGTTTTTTATACGCGCCATCTAGACGCGATCCCTGTAACGCGCATCGACTGCGTGTTTTCTTCCTTATTAAACATAAGAAATCTGCACAGTTTGCGTTGCAAACGCGTTATACGCGCGACGACGCCGACGGCGCCTGAAAAAAACGTGGTGTTAAACTGCTTATATTTTAAACCGTTATGAAGTTAGTAAGAAATAAACCGCAGTATTTATAATGTGACTAAACTTGCATCATTATCTACTACAACTACGTATTAAGCAAATATTGACTGCTACGGTACTATTGCGTAGCGCGTTGCTACGAAAGTGCTACGGAAGTGCTACGAACGGTCTACGCATCAGAAAATGAAGCAATTAGTAGTAAAGGTAGTAATGTTAATTAGTAGATATCTACCTCTATTATGATAATAAATCTTGTATTATGTGTCCCTGAAGGGTTTCTTTGGTGTAAAGTTAAAATTATAGATGCTTCCAAGCCTACTTGAAATTGTAAAGTGTAAAATAACATAGGTAATTATTTACTATGATGATTGCTACTGCTTATTTCATTTAGGCTCGTTTGAGTTTTCCACTAATTATCTTGTGATATACTTAGAGAAACTACGGTTGCTAGGTTACGTTGTTCATAGACTATACACTAAGGTTGTTGACTGAATTATGTCACTTCATTATAATATTGCTTTCACGAAATATTATGTTTTAATTCATATATAACATCTGGCGACGAGGATGTCTGATATAAAGAAAGCAAAACGTTCGCGAGCCATCCTACGCGGTTTGCTAACGAAAACGAATAATGTATTCCAAGAAGAACATAGTAATAGTTATACACAAGAAGAAATAGAAACAATATTAAATACACTTGAAAATACTTACAAAGGACTGCAAAACATACAATTGCAGATAGAACAGGAGACCGAAGACAAATACATCGAAGTTGAAACCCATTACAGGTACGAAGTGGACGAAATTTATACAAATTTACGTACAAAAATGATACAACTGATGAACACATCTTTCAAACCTCCTGAGCCGTTACCCAACGTACCATCCACACACCATGCGTGCGAATTCACGAACGCTCACCGTGAAGTACATCCTAGACTCAATTTCCAACCGTTTCAAGCAAATGAATCGTTTAAAAATTTGATTAAAAGACTGTCTGTTTACATGATCCTCAACAATATTACGGATCCCATAACGCAGGGTGGTGGGATACTGCACTAAGTCCGTATAGTTAGAAGTGTCCTCCGGGCTACGCCGGTCATCTCAGGCGACTCGCCCTATATGGTCATGTTCGGAGGAGAGGTAAGAACGAGATTGGCAGCCAAGATAAGAGCACCACCAAAGGCACTACATAAAGGCAGAAGAGAAGAAGTGAGAGAGTTTGCAGTCGGAAGCAGAGTGCAAGCTCGCAACTACTCTGTATCAGGAAGAAAGAGGGAGTTTGGTACAGTGACCCACCGACTGGGAAACCTCCACTATGAAATAGACGTGGACGCACATGGATGCGCCACCTCGACCAGTTACTTCCTGCGTCTCTGATTCCTAGGAATCACGGCGGAGGCGTGTGATATACTTAGAGAAACTACGGTTGCTAGGTTACGTTGTTGACTGAATTATGTCACTTCATTATAATATTGCTTTCACGAAATATTATGTTTTAATTCATTCTATTTATCTATTTTTGTAAAGTATCTATAAGGGCTGATTTTCCAATAGTCAGATAATTCTTATCTGAAGAATAAATATGACAGTTTGATGTATTTTCTAAACAAAAGCTGAGAAATTGAAATATTTATTCCGCAGATAAGAGTTGTCCGACTATTGAAAAATTAACCCTAACTACTTCATACATTGGTTGGAGACAGGCGAAAATAACTTAAGACTTTTTTTGTAGGCAAGAAAAAATGGTACCTTTGATAAAGAAAACGATTTGTTTTTTACACAGGCATAAGTAAAGCAAAATGTTCTTTCTTCTTTCAGATACCATTTTTGTGTCACACAGGTCAACCTTTTCAGAAAACATACTTACGCATAATCATCGGATGAACCAAAGCGTATCTCACACTTGACCGGCTTCTCTTTCATCTTGAACGATTCTGCTCAACTTTTCCATATATCTTTACGAGCGACCCCACCCGACATATTGGGTAACATTTACCTTTATAGACGTGTACAATTTCTGGCATTTTTGATATAATGACAACATATTTTTAAATTAGCGACCCGCCATGCCCATCGACGAGGCTACATGTTACACCACTGAGATTTCTGTGCTTTAACTAAGTTTAACATTAATGGATAATACGTATAAACCTTCCCGAATAGCATTATCAGCCTATAATGGTACCGCTGCTGGGACACAGGCTTGTTCTCTGTGAGAGGAAGTGGGTCGTAATCCACCACGCGGGCTGAGTACGAGTCGGTAAATGTCACATATGTCTTCGAATTTTTGCTTCTAGGACATATCGGTTCCTGACGATGTTTTCCTGGACAGTTTTGAGAGTAGTGGTGGTGGAAAAATTTACACAAGTAAAGTGCCTGCTTGGGAACGAACCCACGACAAACTAACAACAACAACCCATGAAGAACTCGTAAGTCGCAGCCCTTACCACTGGGCCACCACTGCTCCACTTTTCGGAATAAATGCTCTAAATTATAGTGAGAGCCGCATCAAAATCCGTTGCTTAGTTTAAAAGAACAACGCGGTCACACAGACAGACACGAAAAGTAACTTTCATTTATAAGATTTATATGTATGATATAGATATGGCACGTGCTTTTTTGACGGCTTTAATTGCTTATTTTCAGCCAGTATCATACGAGTAGTTCCATTTTTTAAAGCGTGTCTTTTTTGCTCTTATTTCAGTCTGACTTCTTATGATGGTCAGCCCATCGAGCTATGTCTTCGGTACCGAGACTCAAGCTTGTCGGGCCATAATCGGTTCAGTTTATATCTTGCCATTTAGGATTTGATTCAACTCAGTTTGGATTGTACATAGTTAGGTAAATCTGTTCTTTAAATTCAAAGCTAAGTGATATGGTTCAGATACGCCTATGCTAAACACTTCTGCCCATCCATTCAGGAAATATTCTTAAAGAGGTGATTTAGCACAATTATTTCCCCAGTTATTTTCTAAGTACCATGTACCAAATGGCGTTGGTCTAGTGGTCGCAGGCGCTAGTGCTGAGCGAGCATTCAGCATGAGGTCCTGTATCACAGGTCGTGCAAAAAGTGTTAGTGTATGTGTGTGTTGTTGTTGTGGGGGTGTGTTTGTGTGTGTTTTGTGTGTGTGTTTTGCATTGCGTGTGTGTGTTGTGGTGTGTGAGCCTGTATTATGTAGTGTTGTGTTGTGTGTTGTTGGTTTTTCCATCTGGAATTTTGTTGATGGCATTAGGCTTTCCTCCTATTACATGGAACTTAAACATTATAGGCGAAATGAGGGTGTACTATAGGTACACCTCTGCATAACCTTTCGGGGAAACAAGGTGTGATGTAATTATTTCGCTGTATAAATAACGTCACTTTATAAATAAATGTTTATGAAACGTTTTGTGACGCAATATTGTGTCTTCGATCTAAACAACTGAAAGGTTATATGGGTGAACGCGTTGGCGTTAACGACTGTGGGTCTTTCTTCGAGGAGCTTACTTCAATGTTCAGTTTTCACAATTTATTCTATAAATAGACACAAGCTTAGAGTTTCAAAACAACGATTTTGTTATTCAAATTGAAAGGAAACATTAGACGTGGCTCTCAATGTTTAAGTCTTTAATTGGCACAAGAATTTTTGATACTGAATTTATTATTGATAAATGATAAATGATAAATGATAAATGATTTATTTTCTGTAAGTAGGTTTGTACAAACACTTTTACACGTCAAACATATTTTTTTTTTAAACTAGATGAGTTCGACGTTTCCTATCTGACTACTCTGAGAAGAAACGCCGAAACAAACTCAGAGGTCACAGTCTCTTTTAAAGTCCAGACATAATCTTGGTCAGATCATGTGAAGACCATGTAGATTGCAGTCAGAAATGGTCTTTTGATGAAAGAACCACACAGATTGAGTGGACCTGTCCAGTCAGTGCACGCATTTGTCAGTAATCGTGCAGCTCAACTCAAAACTTAAGGAGCTTAACGATTCGACGAACAATACCAAAGAAAAGACATTAGGGTAGGCCGCATAAATTACTCAAACTGTCAGACTATAACTAAAACTGAGAAAAGGATAAAATAAATAAAAAACAATGATCCACGTAGTCTTCACATTCACAATAATTAAAAATAGTATAACAAACAAAATATTCATGTCATTGTATAGAATATGTAAAAAGGTATTTAAATCAACATTAATATTGTAAATTTATTGGAGCAGCTCAAACCCAAGCCTTTTTGTCCTCAATATAGTCTTTGACAGTATAAAAGGCTTTCTGACAAAGTTTCCGCTTTATACAATTTTTGAATTTATTAAGGCTTAGTTCTTGAATGTGGCTAGGTAGTTTATTATAAAAACGTATACATTGGCAACTAAACGAACCACTTATTTTCTTCAGCCTGGTTGTAGGAACAACAAATTTGTGTTTGTTTCTAGTATTCACATTATGGACGTCACTGTATTTTTTAAACAAATTGATATTTTTATGAGCATACAAAAGATTTTCATAGATATACTGAGAAGGCACAGTCATTATATTAATTTCTTTAAATTTATCTCTGAGGGAGTGTCTGGGACTTAATTTGTAAATTGAACGAATAGCCCTTTTTTGTAAAACAAAAATTGTCTGAATATCGGCGGCATTTCCCCACAACAGAATACCGTACGACATCACACTATGAAAATAACTAAAGTAAACTAAACGGGCTGTCTCTAAACAAGTTAAATCACGAATTTTCCTAACGGCGTATGCTGCAGCGCTAAGCTTTTTCGACAATTTATCTATATGGGGGCCCCATTGAAGTTTGGCATCCAAAGTTATGCCCAAGAACACTGTGGTATCTTCGGGAATCAACTCTTCACCCTTTATGAGAACACTAGTTTTTACTTGTCTAACATGAGGTATAGTGAACTTAATACACTTAGTTTTTTTCTCGTTAAGAAGTAGGTTATTAACATTAAACCAGTTAACTACTTTTGCGAGGGCGCTATTTACATTGTCAGTAACCAGCTGCTGACGTTTGAGTTTAAATAAAAGTGAAGTGTCATCTGCAAACAACACTATATCATGATTATCCTTTATGAGGTAAGGCAAGTCATTAATATAAATAAGAAACAAAAACGGGCCAAGAATTGAGCCTTGGGGGACCCCCATTGTTACTACGGATCCGGGTGATCTTTTCCCGTTAACATCAACTCTTTGAATCCTATCACTTAAGTAAGAAGTGAGAAGATCCAGAGAGGCGTTCCGGATTCCGTAGTGATGCAGTTTCCTGATTAATGTTTCATGAAGAACGCAGTCGAATGCCTTGGACAAATCACAAAAAATGCCCAAAACATCGCATTTATCCTCCCATGCATTATAAACATGACCTAAAAGTTCAACACCGGCATCAGTAGTCGAACGACCCCTTGTAAAACCAAACTGTTTGTTATGTAATAATTTATGTTTATTAAAAAATCTTTGCAGTTGATCTAAAATAACTTTTTCAAAAATTTTACTAAAAGTATGTAGCACTGAAATAGGTCTATAATTAGTAGGGTCAGATGTACTACCCGATTTAAACAACGGTATTATTTTACTATATTTCATAAGATCAGGAAACTCACCACGGTCAATACAATTGTTAAAAATAATTGCTAAAGTAGGTGCTACAATGTTTATAATTGATTTAGCAACGTCCACAGAATTACCCCATAGATCAGCAGTCTTTTTAATATTTAACGTGTGAAAGGTTTTAATTATGTCTTTACAGGTAACATATTGGAATTTAAACTCAGAATCACAAACTGAAACGTTTTCTTTAAGTAAAGACTCTGCAGCAGTGGGTGATGACCTTAGAGATTTAGTAGTTGATACGGGAATCTCAGCGAAGAACTTTTCAAAGGCCGCGGCGACTTGGGAATCTGATTTAATTATGTTGTCATCAATAGCAAGGCTGTAGTCACTACTTCGGTTGCTTGACCTTCCTGTTTCGCTATTAATGATATTCCATGTCATTTTTATTACATTACTACTATTTTTAATTTTTGTACTCAAGTAACGTGACTTGGCCATAGAACAAACTTTTTTAAATAATTTAGAATAATTCTTAACATATAAATTAAATTCAGCAGTGTTAATACAAGTCCGTTCATCATACAACTCATAAAGTCGTTTTCTACTTTTATGTATACCAATGGTGGCCCAGTCACTGAAGCAAGTGTTATTATTAACCGAGAATGCCTTTGGAATGAAAGTGTTATCAAATTGTGTGCAATACATATTAAAAAAATCATTATATTGTTCATTAGGGTCATCATTAGTTGACAAAAGTGGTAATTTACTCAAAAGTTTAGTTTTAAATGATTCCAAACGATCAGCTGTTTTTGGATTAACAGTGATATCCTTTTTAGTATTTTTTTTTATTAGATTTGGAATGGTAATCAATTGTCCGCAATGATCTGAGTCTAATAAATTAATAATTTCTTTGTGGGTTGGTGTAATATTTGTATAAATGTTATCTAGGCATGTGGCACTAGTGGGAGTTATTCTAGTGGGCTCTAAAAATTGGTTAGCAAGATTGTATGACTGAAACAAACTTATAATTTTAGTACTTGACCCAGAATTTTCTAACAAATTAACATTAAAATCACCACAAGTGATGATAGACTTGTTAGAATTATAGATTTTGTGCAAAACTTCATCCATAACCTTCTCAAAACAATCATACAATCCTGATGGAGGCCTGTACACACTTAATATAATGAACTGCTCCAATTCTATACAGGCTAATTCAATTGTCCGCTCAACAGATAGTGATCCGGCTCGAAGGACCACTGATCCGGCTGCTGCCGCTGTGTTATTAAGGCTTCGAAATAATGGACTTTTAATATTATTAGTCTGGTTTATATTTCTGATAATTATGGTTTACAAAGTATGTAAAATTATTAATTACGATGAGCGACGTCTCATGGTCGGACGACAACTGACTTGGGCGCGCTGCGCCCTGCGGCACGGCCACGCGCAGGCACGGCATTAGTATGTCCATGGCGGCGGGCCGTAACAGATAGGCTCACAATATCCTTACGATCTTTAAATTTAAGCTGTTTATTTACTAAAATTAATGAGCCACCGTGTATAGCATTTACTCTGCTGAACGAACTACCAACCTGGTGATTACTAAAATTGAACATGAACTGGTGGCTTTTAAGCCAATGTTCTGTCAAACAATTGGTGTTTTTTCCTAGCTTGGCCTTTTTGGTACTGTCTTAAATATATTGTTCATCATCATCTAGCCTAGCCTACTTTGTGTAAATTATTTCGTCGCCACTGTTCTCAAAACGGTGAAGAATGTCCTAGAACTAAAAATTTTGAGATATGGAACATTTACTAACCCGCACTGGGCCCGCGTGGTGGATTAGGGCCCACTTACTCTCACTGAGAGGAGGCCTTAGGAAACTAACCGACGAAAAATTTCAACGTGGGAGGAACAGAATAATGTACTGAATCCATGGTAACTATGGTTACGCGTCGATTTCCCTGCCACCGTGTATTGTTAACCTAATTATAACCATGTCGGCAAACTACCCAATAAAAATAAAGAGGTCTGCAAACTCCGAATAGTTTGTTTTTTATTATTACAAAAATAAACAAAATATTGCGTACTAAAATGTGATCGCTCGTAAAAAAGATCAAATGTATGACTTTTCCGTATGAGGCAGTCGTATTTCTTAGTCCCTTATAATAAAGGATAATTGAAGACCTTTTAGTGTATACGTAGAAAGAACATCGATGTATACCTAGTATTCAAAAAGAATTTTAGTGACAACAATAAACTACCTATTGGATTTTTATTTATGAAATATCTTTATGAACGGCCTATTCAATATGCCAATAGGAAAGCAATACTACTAAAACTAAGGGTTGTGCCATGTTTCATCGCAATATCGTTTCGGTTGATACTAGTTTTTTATATGAAATCGGAAAAATGTTTGTAGCCTACCATATTACTTACTATAAATTCTTATGAGTTTTTCATAGCATAATACATATTGCGTACATACTGTAGTAACTCTATAGATAGAGGAATATTTCGCAATTCATGAAATTGAAATACTAATGTTTTTGAAATTGTTACTATGCTCGGACTTTAAAAACTAGGCTGACTTGTGATGGCAATCAGTAGCAGTGCTGTTGTGATTTTTTTCATGTTGATTGATTGATTCATTTTCATGTTGAATGATTTTTTTTCAAAACAATATTTTACAGCTAATTTTAATTCATAACGAAAGACCGTAGCCGGTGGCGTTCTTTAGTTAAACAAAAAGCGTGAGTCGTGCGTGAGTTTATATATTATGTGTATCTAAAGAAAAAAAATACGTTTACGTAAACCATGACGTAAAGAAAGAACACAAAACCAAAATAGAACAAGTTGGGGAAAAATGCGTCACATCCCCGCAAAACGGCCATCGCTCAGCATAATGCTACGACCCTATGGTGAGACAGAGCCCCACCGCTGGTTTTCAGTGACAGTATATTAATATATCTGTATTAAAAACGATACACCTACTTTTGCCAACAGTAGGTACATCATTATGTCAGCATATTACAAATCGTAAATGAACTTTTTACCTGCAAAGAACCATGTCTCCTATTCCAATTGTTTTCCGATGGCGCTTGTTAGAGATGATGTTTTTCCCCCATTTACCATATTTCCCCCACCCGTGGGTTCACTATCACGAGCAGTGTGTTTATTCCGGCCCCCTACTCTTTAACGAGCTCGATGCACGATACGAAAGATACCGGAGTCGCTATTCGAGTGATATTCGGTGTTTATCGGTGGTTCCGTTAAGTTTATATTCTTACAAGGAAAATTGTGTTCGGCGAAGTTTATTTTTAGTTGGTCGAGGTGTTTTAGTTGTTTAATTGATATGGTTTTATTAACAGTTTTGTGTTAATTGTATCGTAATTACTTACTGGCTAAGAGTAACTGATATTGGGCTGCCTTTTTTATCTGTTTTCTTTCTGTGCGAGTTTCAATAAATAGTCTTTTTTTTTAGATTATTTCTAGAGTTCTGATGTCATTTTTTATCAAGTTTCGATTAAGATTTTATAAAATTTAGCTTCTTATAGCCTTTTTGCGAAGCTTTGTTAATCATCCTAAAAATGCATTCCTTATTTATCATTTCCAAATAATATCAATTTAAAACGAGAGGGATACATCGATAATTTTGTGTTTTTAAAATTCCTAAAAAATATATATTGTTAAATTATTTGGATTTTCCTTAAGTGTTATTTGACTGTATTGTCTACAGCTGTACTAAAAGGTACTGAACTGAAACATGATTACTTGATTTTTTTTCGATAGAAAAAGATATAAAGTAGCACCGTGTCTTTTCTGTTTTAAAACACGATTATACGTAAACAGTTCCTTATTGTGCAGTAAAATTTGTTTTAAATCGAAGGTACCTATTTAAATATGTTAAGAACTGACTAAGCTAAAACTTGATTTATAGCATTTTGTCATAAATATAGATTTAAACGAAGCGCGTTTAAATTCCGGTGCGCGTGAGAGTCTTCTATCTCGCGCGTCAAACTAGACAGCCATAACGCTATTTCACTTACACTCCGAGCTAAATCTCGCTTCTATATAGGTACTATCCTCTTAGTGTAATGAAGGTAAGTATGCCTAAGCTGCCTCCGCTTTGATGTTTATCATCAAAACAGATATTTCTACTAAAACCACATTATAGATAACTTCACATATTCCGAACGAAATTCTAAAAGCAAGTGTAAATACGTCAGTTACGCTTGATACGCCACATAAGCTTAATTCAATATTGATGTGGGTTTGAAGCACACGTGTTACACGCGTATGTATGTGTGTGTGTACGTAAATTACAGTCACCTGGGTGTCGTCCCCAAGGAAATTAATGTTTTGTATCACAATAAAACTTTATTGTGAACGCGACAATGTGTTAAAAAATGTGTGACAACCTTTATTTGATATGTCTCCTTTGTTGCTCGTTTGTGATTTTTATTTTTTGTTATTATTTGATAAAATATATAAATATACTAGGTATTACAACAGTTATGTTTCCGACACCATAAATTTTTATATAAATAAATAATAATATTTTTTTTATTTAAAAAAGTGACAGGGTTGTTACAGACATGACTATAATAAATAAATAAAATAAATGACATTAATTACCACAAAAGAAGTAGTAGAGGTGTAGGTATATCTGTAGTATATTTTTTAATAAACTAAACGGTTTTATAGACGGGGAAATCATATCAAGACCGTTCTACATTTATTAAATAGCCAATAACCGTATATGAAAAAACGGCCAAGTGCATGTCGGACCACGCACAATGAAGTGTTCCGTAGTTGAAAAGAATTTATCCCAAAAAACACTGTTACTGAAAAAAAAATTTTTTTATGTGATAAAACTACAAATTAATAATTTTTGGGTTTTTTCCTTTACTTGTGCTGTGAGACCTTGCTTCTTACCAAATTTCATAATTCTAGGTCAACGGGAAGTACCCTGTAGGTTTTGATTTATTTGCGACTATCAAAATATGTCGTATAATATGGCCGTATTTTTTTATCGCGATGACTTAGAAGCTTGATTTTTTAGAGCTGCAAGGGACTGCAGACTTACGTATTTGATATTTATTTTAACATGATACCTCCTCGCGTTTCTGAGAAAAAGGGTCTGACAGGCTGACAGACTTGAAAATATTTTTTTGTGTGAAAAAATTACAAATTAACAATTTTCGGACTTTTTCCTATACTTGTGCTGTAAGACCTTGCTTCTTGCCAAATTTCATGATTCTAGGACAAAGGAAAGTAGTCTATAGGTTTTGATTTACTTGCGAGTATCAAAATTTTTTTATTGCGTTGACTTAGAAGCTGATTTTTATTAGAGCTCCAAAGGACCATAGACCTACGTATTTAATATTAGTTTCAACTTAAACTGAAAAAGGGGCTTGACAGACTGACAGACAGCGGACAACGAAGTGATCCTATAAGGGTTCCGTTTTTTCCTTTTGAGGTACGCAACCCTAAAAATAAAGTTAAATAAGTTTCTTAATAGAAAACCTCATTACCACTTAACCAGAGCTGGGAATTGAATCCTGCTCTTATCATTTGGCAGCCGTTTGTGTCCCATCAGGCAGCCAAGATACGCCGTAAATGTTTATTGTCCAAGTAATTGTAACAATTCTAAACTTTGACTGTTAAAATATTATTACGGATGTGGTGTAACGTAATAAATGGTTTACTTTATAACATGTAATTAAAGTTTTAATTGAACCTTACGCCTATCCGCAACATTAAAATACCTTGGGTTAAAAGTTTATGTTAGTACTTTTGCCAACTGCTTTTGCCTACCTGTATACTTATTCCTAACTTATAGTTTATTTTATTTATTATAACTTAATGCACAAGTAAAAAAAAAACCGGCCAAGTGCGTGTCGGACCACGCACAATGAAGGGTTCCGTAGTTGAAAAGAATTTACCTATCCCAAAAAGAAGCTTAACATTGAATCCCAAAAGTATTTTTTTATGCCAAAAAATTACAAATTCCCAATTTTCGGACCTTTTCCTTGACTTGTGCTGGGAAACCTTGCTTCTTGCCAAAGTTCATTATTGTAGGTCAACGGGAAGTACCCTATAGGTTTTGATTTACTTGCGACAGTTGCGAGTATCAAAATGTGTCGCAAAATGGCCATATTTTTTTATTGCGTTGACTTAGAAGCTTGATTTTTTTAGAACTCTAAGGGACTATAGATTTACATATTTTACATAAATTTCAACTTGATATCTCTGCGCGTCCTTGAGAAAATGGGTCTTGACAGACTGACAGACTTGAACATTTTTTTTATGTGATAGAATTACCAATTAACAATTTTCGGACTTTTTCCTTTATTTGTGTTGTACGACCTTGCTTCATGCCAAATTTCATGATTCTAAAACAACGGGAAGTACCCTCTAGGTTTTGATTTACTTGCGAGTATCAAAATATGTCGCATAAATGGCCGTATGTTTTTATTGCATTGACTTAGAAGCTTGAGTTTTTTAGGACTCCAAGGGGCCACAGACCTACGTATGTGATATTAATTTGAACTTGATACCTCCACGCGTTCCTGAGAAAAAGGGTCTTGACAGACTGACAGACAGACAGATAGATAGACAGACAGACAGACGGACAAACAAGTGATCCTATAAGGGTTCCGTTTTTTCCTTTTGAGGTACGGAACCCTAAAACGATACAGTGCAAAGGCGGATAAAGCCTGAGGCATTGTCTACCAGTCAACCTTAACGTGATGCAGAGAGAAAACATGGCAGGTACTACATAAGATATAGATAACACGAAAATAACTTCATTCCCGCATATAGTTTAGTTTTATGTTCATCCATGTTGGAATGTTTGAGAGATACTTTTAGATAAATGTTACCCTAGAGATACGTTCTAGAGATCCTTTTTTTTAATTTTGACCAACATTATTTGGTAACCATCTGCAGCAACAATGAATAATATTCTATTCTATTCTAACATGATAGATGACTTTTCTCTAATGTGACTCTTACATTAGAGAAAAGTCAGTTATTATTATGAACTTATTATATCGTAGCCGTCGTAGCCATCGCTACGAGTGGCGTAGCACTTTGGCTACGACAACTTATTCTTGTGTCCCTGAAAGCGGTATCTATGTTAAAAGAAACAATTCTTATAAAAGTAGTACATATAAATACATTTTCTTAAAAAAAGGAAAATTTGAATAAGAATCTTTACTATTTCATATTATTTGTTTAAATAATTAATTAATTATTTGTTTGCTATTTGTTTAAGTTCTTTTGCTGCGGAATTTTATTAGCACTGACAATCAAATAAATGTGTTCTTATATATTTGGCTTACAGAGGCAAAATATTATCTGAATGTCATAAAACTTAGCTGTGGTAAGCTAATAACGAAAATCAATTATTCTTTTAAGCTCTACCTTAAAAATAAATGTACTTATTGGATTTTTATCTGAACTTAACTTAGTACATTAATGCTTCGCTGTAGAAAATGTAGGGAGAGTAACGAACGGCAAAGCCGCACTAACAATGTTCTCTAAGAAGGTAACAACTCCATTACTAAGAGATTATTTACTTTGTTGAATCACAACACTGTGTATTTCACAGTTTATTTCGTAAGCTTCTCGCCAATCTACTCCTAAAGTGTTTGTGGGATTAATTAGTGGGTTTACTGAAAGTATGTTAAAATATATTCCAGAACATGCATACTATCCCTCGGGTTCTGAAAACATATTCAATTTATTCTGTTGTTCATCATAATACCCACATATATCCTTTTCCCAACTATGTTGGGGTCGGCTTCCAGTCTAACCGTATGCAGCTGAATGCGACTATCTGTCTGACCTCCTTTATTTTGTTATTATACTGTGAACATTATATTAGTGGTCGTTGTCATTTTGGTCATCAAGGTGAAGGCGTAATATCGGCGCCAACAAGCGCTGGTTGTCAACGCTGGCGTTGGTCGGCGCAGGCACTTCATACTTTTTATAAAATCAGCGCGAACTGGCGCTGACTAATCAGATAGAAACTTGTCGGCGCTTATCAGCGACGGTTCGCACTGATTTGGCAAAAAGTATGAAAACTGCCTGCGCCGCGACCAGTATTGACAACCAGCGGTTGTTGGAGACGACAAGCGTAATGTGCCGCCTTTCCTTGGAATTTGGCCGACAATTTACAGATCAGGGTTTTCAGTTGTCAAACCGGGTTCTATAAGACATGTTCATTGTTTAGAAAATTGCAATTAGATTTTTTATACAACACGAATGAATTTTCAAGAAGTAATAAGTCTATTTTTATCACGGTGAATATAGCATGAGGAAGAAAGCTGAAACTCCTTGACGTACCCACTTCACGACACCCACTGAGGAATAAAATTAGCGGGTACTTCATAAAGGTCAGCCTATTTTTAAAATAATATTGTTTAATGAAAGAAAACAGTATTTTCGGAACGTATTTTAGCTTAGCATAATCAGCCTATAATGTTCCCACTGCTGGGACACAAGTTATCTACCACGCGGGCCCAGTACGGGTTGGTGGATTTTAGCTTTTAAAAGCACGAAATTATTTATGTTTGTGTGAAATGAAACATACATTGTGGTACATTAAAACGTTAGGAACATCGGACAGAAAGGGTGTAGCGCTCGTTAAAATGAACTTTATTACCTGAGCTTACAGTAATATTGTGATCTACCTGTTGTCTTTATTGCTGGCTTTCTTTGTTAGTGTTTTATTTTAAGGTAAATTAGTTTTGAATGTACCTACACTCACTTAATTGTGTTCTGATATTCTACATGAGAATTGTGAACCCTTTGTACTTTCAATTAAGTACAAAGGGTTCACAATTCTCATGTAGAATATCAGATTGATCCGCTGTGGTAGCCCGCGAAATTCAAATTTTATTGATTTAGATGATTTAGATGTATTGATGATTTTTATAGTTAAAATTAAGTACATACACATTTCATACAAACTTACACAGAGCAAAATTCTCTAGTTGGTCTGTCGATTCGCGACAATAAAAAATGTGTAATCAAAAAAATCATCAATACATCTAACTTAGAGACATGTATTGATGATTCTTATGGTTATACTTACGTAAATAAATGTTTGTTACTGTCGCAAATCATATTTTGATCAAGATACAATCTGACACTGACCTGCAGGCTACCACAGCGGATCCACCTTAAACCAAGTTTGTTAAAAGATTAACTTGATTTTGCAAGAGTACGAAATGATATAAAACTTCTTCTATGACCTACTTACTAATGAACCATTTGCAAAATACACGCTTAGACGTGAAGTTGCGGACAACAGCCTGGTATACCATACAATAACAACATCACGGCTGTAATCCAGAAGAGTTGGGCAGAGTTGTACCTATATATAGTACACCCGCATTTCCAGTCCATGTATTGCCGTCACCCGGGCACAAATCAAGACTCCGGGCTGCTACTGAGAATTTCCAGATAGAAAGACACAATAACAATTTGCTCGACCTGGCGGCTTACTATGAGCTCTTTAGCAGGGCAGAAATTGAACGTTTCCAGTGAGAGAGAGTGACGGTGCTATAGGTCATATATAGCTCCGACACTCTCTCTCACTGGAAACGTTCAACTTCTGCCCTGCTATAAGAGCTCATAGTAAACCTGCTGGGAATCGAACCCAGGACCTCATGCTCAGCAGCAGCGCTTGCGATCGCTATGGTCGGGCTTTTAATTAGCTGCAGTAAAATGACACTTCTAATGTAATTTTTACTGTCATTTCGCTATCAAATAGGAACATTTTTCAACGAACTGACGGTTAAAAAGTGTCATTTTACAGTAGCTAATTAAAATTCCGAGCATAGGCCAACTAGGCAGAGTCGAATCAATACAATAATAATAATAATATATAATAATATAATCAATACTATGATATATAGTAGAATTGTTATAACTGAAAATCTCTACCAGTAAAAAGTTAATTAAATACACGACATAATGAACACGTTTATTATTTGAATTAACAGTAGATAAACAAAAGTTAGAAGACTCACTAACCTATGTTACTTGTAGCGCATAACATAAGATTCATACATTCAGCTCATTACTGTCATTATGTTTCCACCATCTTATCTGTGCAACATCTCTCAATATTGTAGGGTACACTACCCGGTCGACTACCCCAGGTCGTGAACCCCTGGCGTACCGGGACCGCTTTACATATGCAATTAACATTTTGACATCATCATTCCAGGGTTATCGCCCCGCTAAGCATACACTCAGGATTTCTTTAAATTTTAACCCGTCATACGCCGTCTTAAGTTTGTGTTACACGGTATAATTTTGGCAGGGAGTTTAAAGGGTTATATTTTTTGCTCCTGGTTTTATATTTTCAAGTTGGAAACTTCAACAGTATCTGCAGTGACATTGTAAACAGGTACAGGTACATTGTAAGTAGGTACATGACATGCGTTCAGTATTAGAAGTACCTGATCATCATTGGCCGTTTATTTTATAATTCAACCAGCTTTTGCCCGCGGCTTCGCCAGCGCATGTATTCCACATATAAACCTTCCTCGTGAATCGCTCGTATCTATTAAAAAAAAACCGCATCAAAATCCGTTGCGTAGTTTTAAAGATCTAAGCATACATAGGGCCAGACAGCGGGAAGCGACTTTGTTTTATACTATGTGATGTGTCGACCATTGATATAAATGGACTTTGAATTAAATAGCCAATGAACTGGATTATAAAGCTACATAGGACTAGAGGGGCTTGTGGCTAAGTAACAACAGCCGCACGGGTCGATCGACCTGGTTAAGCTTCGCTTGCCGCAGTTGGTCCGTGGATGGGTGACCATCTTTACATACGAGGACTCCTCCGTGCCACGGAAAGCTCGATAAGCCGTTGGTCCCAGCTGTCATTCGTGGATCTTTGATAGTCGGTTACGGGTCGTCAGAAACCGAAAGTCTGACAACCATAGCCAACCAATGGGTATGTAATTACCCAGTGACTGGGTTGCGGAGGTCAGATAGGCAGTCGCTCCATGTAATAAACTGGTATTCAGCTGTATCCGGTAAGACTGGAAGCCGACCACAAAATAGTTGGGAAAAGGATAGGCATATGATGATGTGCCTAGGCACATGCATAAAAAAGGCTACAAGCTCCAAACTTAATTCTGCTATAAACATTAATAAGTAGCTGAAACACTGGCGGACACCGGTTCAGTCAGTTTTTTTGTTAAAAATCCTACTTGATAACTTTACGAGATTTATTCTTATAACCGCACCCACGACACCAGACAAACTCAACCCAAATGCATACTTGCATTGTTACAAAAAAAAATATCGTTGAGCTACATCTAACAACCAACATTATACACAATTCATATCAATTTATTATTATGATAAAGCACCTCACTATAAAACAATCACCCATTAATATTCTAGGTATTACTAAACGGCATGCAACATTTTAATTACCTGGCCGCTCGGCCATATTAGTGGCCATTCGCCGGGTGGTTAGCAAGCTATTACTTTGTAAAGAGATCCACACAGTGTTGCCCACTTAAAAAAGGATCCAGAATTATTTTAAGCCTTTACGATGATGTTAAAGGTTATAGAATAAATTAAACGGCGTGTTTTTCAGATGGACGGTAATTTTGTCGAGGATTAACAATTTTGATGAACGCTATTTTATTTTATCAACTCTGTTATTAAGGAGTAGGCTTTTGTTTAATGGAATAGATTAAATACGTACCTTTTGGTTCTTTTGTTATGTTATATGTATTACAATAAAATACATATTTTATTGTTACCTATATTACGAGTAGTTATAAATATAAATATTTATAATAACTACTAGGTAACACGTCTGTCGCATTTATTTTAAAACATTAAAGGTTGTTGTGTTAGATATTTAATCCGTTAATTTAAAACAACTTTTAAAACATAAACCCAATACCTCCCTACTTTTGAATAATTAAATTAATACCTACTAAATCAAATGTTCATCTATAGGTATTAAATAAATAAATAAAGAAAAGTCCTGACTGACTGTCTGACTCATCAACGCCCAGCCCAAACCCTTGAACCTAGAAAGCTGAAATTTTGCACAGAGGTTCTCTTTATAATGTAGACAAGGAATAAGGAAGGATTTCCCGGTAGTACGTTGTAAATATTTTGATGATGACATTAAAACAAGAATCATTAACAGAATTTATTCCATAGCTCAAAGTTTCCTTAATACCTCTCATTAATAACACTTTATTAAATAAATACGAAAATAGAGTTATAAATTGGAAACTTTAACACTCCATTTTCATGTTTCTTTCAATTTAAATTTTTCATGTTTGGTTATATTTTTCGATCGTTATTATAAACGGCTTTTTCAATACACTTTCTCGAAAACTGGTTAATATCGCACTACGATTAGGTTCACAATGCAATGTATTTCACACGCGTGCGTGCGATTTTTAATTTTCCACCACGTGTGCGGGAATAAAAATTGCCACAGATAACTTATACCTATACATAGTCCAAATTGGTTCAATGCCTCTATTCACACCGTCTCGCGCCAGAGACGGTCCTCTCTATTCGGAGATGAATGTTTTTTTTTTAATTTCTGCAAAGAGTAAAGCGTCTTTACGGCGTGAATATTTTTGAATATTTAAATAATGGTTATAAATAGAATATCATCAAAAACCATGATTATATAGAATATCATAAAAAAAAACGTTTATGAATAAATTAACATTTATTTGTGTTCTGAACTCAAAAATATTTGATTTTTCTATTTTTCATATTTAGGCTGTTTATCCGCTTAATACCTTTGCTTCTCCTTCAACCTGGCGAAAGCAAACCGCGGAAAATAAAGAAAATTTATATCATAGTTTCCTAATAATTCATGACAATAATATTTTTCGTTATTTTATTTTATTTCTTCAAAAGTGTATTGAAAAACGTCGTTTTATACACGTGGACATTTGTTATTGCAGTTCTCGGCTCAAAAACAACCTCGCCTACGGCTCGTGTGTTAATTCCGCCTTGAATGCAATAACAAACGTTCTCCACTTGTATCAAAATATACTATTTTACTTCTGACAAAGTAGGAACTAAATTGATTACTTACTTACTTAGGTAATAAAGTAAAGGTAAACAAAAATTGTAAAGAGCCCAAAAAGATTGAGCCCAACGAATTATAACGTTGCTAAATTGAAGAGTACTGTGACGTAGCATGACAACTGAAGTGACAGGTATTACGTTTAGTCGGTTAACCACGTCACGTGGTTTTTTTGGTTTACCTTTAGTTAATTACCTAACCCGATGGAGTATACCTAATGTAGCATTATTTTACAGGTTTATAGTTTTTTTTCCATTGTGCATGATGCAAGGCTGTATTTTCTTACACATTGTTAAATTTAGTAAATGCTTAAGACGCACTTTTAAAAAATGAATCGGTAATTGCAAAACTTTGTTACATCTCTCAAGGTCTCCATGCAAAATACAAACTAACATATTTTCATTTAGTAACGATATGAGTGTTGTTTTAAAAAAAGAATGATCAGTAACAACTAAATTCAAAAACTAAGCTCAGTAATGAAAAGCAACATTGTTTTGATTGTCTATACCTTCACATAAATTGTATTGCGACGGTGGGCAGTGCAATATCTGCGTCGAGCACCTGAGCTCAAAGCGCTTTCAGCGAGGTTTGCATAGGAAATTAACATCTTCATCTACTCCAGTACCCTTGCTTTATACAGCTAAACTAAGCGCGGTTTTATATCAACTGGTATTACGTCACCCGACTATGGCGTATTTAATATCGTTTTATGGGAATTAATATATCAAAGGTTGCTCCTGTCATAAGTTAAGTAAACCTCTGTGGATATTAATTTCTATCTGTTTCATTTTGCAAGCTACAAAGTATGCGGGTTTAGGGAAATGGCTACCTACTTTAAGTTATCGTTGTGATTAAGTAAAACTAATGGATTAAGTTGAAAGTACTCGTTTAACTACTGGAGGAAATTAAACTCTTCATCATGTGTGAAGTTTCATATTGGAATATTACGTAGGGAAAATATTTTATTCTGGTATTGCAATATTTGAGAGTGGATAAAAACTTTCACAACATTTTACGAAAATGTTTTCCATAAACTGAATTAAATATCAACACGGGGTTTTCACTAAAATTCTCGTCTAAATAAAAATACGTAGGAGTAGTACGGATGATATGATCACGCGCTCGACTTTATTGGATTACTGCGAGATCCACCTGACATTTCAATTATACGCACAGTACAGTCACCAGCATATATACCCTTACGAAAAATTAAAAAGTAATTTTCTCGTGAAATGACAATTAAATTTTTGAGAAAAGACTTATTTCAGAACAGTATGTATGCTTTTGAAAATACTATGTTCGTATCTTCATACAATTTCTATCAATACTTTAGGAGATAATCACTTTTTCAATATTGCGTTTAGGTACGCACGGTGTAACGTATTTTTGATTGTGATTGTATATGGACGATTATGATTACAGTTATCTAGCTGTAAGAGCTTATTTACATGCATGTGTGGAGCGGGCCTTATTAGATGCCTGTAATGATGGCGGCTCATTCAGTCGAATGTGAAAAGGATTTGTTGCGTACAGGAGTTTGTTCACTTGTAATTTTTATTGCAGATGTTTAGAATGAGATTTAGCTTATAATTCTAATGTTCATTGTTGTATGAGGATCTATTAATATTTAGTTACTTAATTCGTTTTGTTGCGGGACGGCAATTGCCTATGGGCCCATCGCATTGCCTGCCCGCGCTGTTCGTTCGTTTTTGCTTAGCGTTCTTTCTGATTTTGTTGGTTTTTGCTCGCCTCGTAGAGTGATATTATATAACCTGTAGCCTTCCTCAATTTAGAAAGACTTTTTCAAATCTGACTGACATTTTATTTTATAAGGGAAAATACTTTTCCACAGATTACAACTTAAATATAAACAAACTGATGGTTATACATTTATATAATGTAGTTCCAGAGATTAACGCGTTTAAACAAACAAAAAAACATACTCTTCAAAGTTATTATTAGTATAGATAGAAAAGAGCTTCTTTTAACATGGTGTAAGAAGAAAATACCCCAATTTATGAAGGTGTAAATAAACGCAAGCACGTGTTTACTGGTACCTTTTCGTTTATGCATGACAATTCACGATATTTGTTATATAAATATTATTTGTTGTCGCGCCAAACGACGAGAATTGTCAGTGTTTCATGAAACGCTGTTCTGTTTTACGTAACTGTCAGTTGGGTTTGTTTGCTGAAAATTATTGTAGCCGTAAAACAATGGAATTGAATTATTTATGAATGGTGAAAGTACCTACCGATAGTGTTCAATATACAACTTTTTGAAGTGAAAACTTCTTTAGGCGCATTGAGCGATTTTTGTTAGAGGGGAATCTTAGGGGTTCGCGTCACCGTGACAACTCTATGCTATGCGTAGTTTTACATTTGAGTTTTCACTTCTGTCGGCAGTTGCATGACTGCCAATTTTTCTTTTTATCAGCCTTCTGAAGTCTTTCCTCTACCTACCCTTACTGCTACTGACTAAAAATCACAATTTTACATAGGAAACCTGTTTAACGAACGATTTTGGTGTGTCAATCATAGTCAGCTAAACTATCCATGAGCGCGGAAAACACGACCTACGTGGTCCATCCAGATAAATTACTATAACCTAACGTTTGTCTAAATTAAAATTGTTTTCATTACAGCAATCCGTTATAATGCCTGCTATATGGGCTAATAAGGCCCTTTATACTTCGCACGGTTTCGTCGTATAAACCGTGCCGTAGAAAAATTTGTATCCATACAACACTGACGACCGTGCCTACACACGGCGAATAAACCATAGTTTTTCACGGCAAGAAAAACGTGTGTGTACTGGGCGACCTTACACTAATAGGCATATTTATCACAATGGATTACGTCGTGAGTTGTAACAACCTCCAATACTTGTCCGGGCGTAGTTTAGTTAAGTTATCCCCAATTCCGATAGTTGACACAGACGGTTTACTCAACAAATCAAGTGGGATCCACGAAGTACATCATATTTATTTATAATTAACTACGAAGGACTTCGAGACAAGCCCCTATCTAGTTAGTGAGTTTGTGTGGAGTGGAACTTGCAGGTCTGTCGACGTCGGCTCCTGAGGGAACTTGCACCAACTTTTCCCGCTCACGCGGCAGAACCGCGCATTATTACCGGCACGACCACGCTGTCACACTTTATATTTACATTCTTGCGTCAAACTGTCAAGAAAGTTATTTTTCATAGGTACAATCACCGGCAGGTATTTATAATTCAGGCTTAAAGTGTGTTCATAATTGAAAGTTTTCGTTATTGGAAAGGAAATGTAGTTTCTGCACATTGTTTCACAAGGCTAAAGGTATTTATATAGATACTTAGGTATATCGATGATGGAGTTGTAGCTATATAATAACAGCCACTCGGGTCGACCTATCAGGTTAAGCTGCGGTTGCCGCGGGTGGTCCGTGGATGGTTGACCATCTTTACATACCAAGACTCATCCCTGCCTCGGAAAGCACGTTAAGCCGTTGGTCCCGTCTGTCAATTGTGGATCTTTGACAGTCGTTACGGGTCGTCAGAACCCTGAAAGTCTGAGAACCAGTCTTACCAAGGGGAATCGTATTACCCAGCTACTGGGTTGTGGTGGTCAGATAGGCAGTCGCTCCATGTACCATACTGGTATTCAGCTGCATCCGGTTAGACTGGAAGCCGACCCCAACGTAGTTGGGAAAAGGCTAGGCAGATTGATTGATTTTACTGCCTGAAGAAAACGGTTCACTTCAGTCCACCTAGGTGATCCACCGGCAAGAAAAAGTGCCCATGGTCCACCCAGGTGAACTAAGCAGGTGGACCACGACCGAATCCCGCTCGGAAAGCACGCTAAGCCGTTAGTCCTGGCTGTTATTCGTGGATCTTTGACAGTCGTTACGGGTCGTCAGAAGCCCGAAAGACTGACAACCAGTCTTACCAAGGGGTATCGTATTACCCAGTTACTGAGTTGTGGAGGTCAAGGCAGGAAAAGGCTAGGCAGATTGATTTTGATGTAGATTTTACCCACGCATAACAAATTGTTTCGCAATCCCAACACAACCACTGTGCAGTGTATAGTAATTGATTTCCCTGCTGTTGAAACTGAAAAAATGTCGTAACAAGACATAAGTTTCCTTTACCGTAAACTACACAGCATTATCTTTGTTTATACAGTTCTCCAATTTAAAAGCAACAAGAAAAGTCGAATCGACATCGGAAAACCCAGCGATGTGCGCCGAACGTGCTCGCCGATTAAAACGAAAACATTTTACGTAGGCTTGTGCAAACCACGCCACGCGACATTCAGAGATGAAGTTGGTTACACTAGTCAAATGGAATATTCGTCGGGAACGGGTAGCTTTTTCTTTTTTTAAGTTGGCAACATTTTTTATATTGATATCCTTCTACTATCTGTCACATGAAGTATTGATCTACTTTAACGAAGAAAGGTAGTATTGTTTATTCGATCTTAATTTTTCAATCATTTCGGTGGGTCAGTCGATAGACAAAAATCTGAAACTATCTGAAGAGAATTTTCATAGAGACTGACATTTATGATAATTATCTATCTGCCGCACGGGTTAATAAATAAATAAATAAATAAATATCCTTGGACATTTCACACAACGCCATCTAGTCCCAAGCTATGCAACCTAATGCTTGTGTTATGGTAACGAGATGGCTGATATACTACTTATATACATTTTTTTTTGTAAATACATACATATTATAAAACACCCAGACTCGAAACAAATACTTATAGGTCGTACAAATATTTGTTCCGTGCGGGAATCGAACCCGCGACATGCTGCGCAGCAGTCAATCGCTCAACCACTGCGCCAACCGTGTCGTCGTGTGTCGTGTGTGTCGTGGGTTGATCGTTTAGGTGCGCTTGCCGCCGTTGGTCACATATCGAGACCCCTCCGTGCCTCGGAAAGTAGTTTAAGCTTTTGGTCCCAGTTGTCATTCGTGGATCTTTGACAATCGTTACGGGTCGTTGAAGCCCGAAAGTCTGACAACCAGTCTTACCAGGGGGTATCGTAATACCCTGCTGCTCCATAAACAATACTGGTATTCAGCTGCATGCGGTTATACTGGAAGCTAACCCCAACATAGTTAGGAAAAGGCAGGTGATGATGAATGTAGAAACTTAGCCTCGGTTCGGACTATATTCCTGTGTTAAATAATCAATTACCTACAAATATAAGTTAAAAGATATAAATATAACTGAGAGAAAGGAACAAGTTTTAAGTGATAATGCAACGATAACCACGCCTGCACTGCTATTTCATGCAAGCTGTTTCATGAAACTAGATTTATATTAATAACCAACTGGTGGATACTGCTATACATCCTAGAATCGTAGCATCGTATTTATAACGCACGGGGGAGCCACTGCCTCCTTAGTCGCGTTTTGTGACTCTCAAGGGTAGATAGTTTATTCAATATTGAAACCATATGGCAATTTATGTTTTTTACGTACTCTATGGTACCTGAACATTTTAAACTAAGTATATTTTAGGTTCCTAGGCAATCGCTCCATGTAAATAACTGGTAGTCAGACTGGAACCCGCCCCAACATAGTTGGGAAAAGGTTAGGCAGATGATGATGATTTTCGGTTACAACAAACTACTAGAGAGTCTAAAAACCTCCAATTTATCTTTACTTTTCAAATAGGTACCTCTCTCCATGACACTGGGATCGACATCATAAATTGGAGCAGCAAACTCAAATTGCTTCAGCTTGTCTATTAAACTAGACTGCAAACTGTTTGTATGATTCAACCATAACTTAGACGAGGAAGCAAATGTACCTGCCAGGCAGTTAGGAGATTCGGAAGGTATAAGTAAATGTATTCGTAGGGTACGTCGCTTGCGGTCAACGCTTGGTCTTACCGCCCGTCAGGCCATCCGTTTGCGAGATACGCCTGGTTAGCGACCGCCAAACGGATTAAGTTGGCGACTTTGGCTTTCGCTAGCTTAGCACTACATCCTCGTAGTGTCTCGCAAACGTCTCTAGGAAAGTTTTAAGTGATTAGCTTCAGTTGAGAGATGTGGTGTCTACTGTATGTAGATATCTTGAGTGTTAAAATTTAATGCAGCTATATTCTTTGCGTAATACGCAGACTGCTCTGGTGTTTGTAGTCAAGTCAGTAATTTTGCTTTTCAGCACGTTGCATTACTCCCTTTTTCTTTGATGTAGAAATAGTTTATCCCAGAATACACTGCTCTAAAAGAATATTTTCCGTTCAAATATACGTCGAGTGTCAAGAGAGGAGAAAAGTGTAAATAAAGACGCTTCTCCATTTGCGCCGACCTCGGACACAAGTACGCGCATACCGCTGCGCAAATTATAATTATTTTATTTTATTGTTTATGTGACCAGCCTGTCTCTTATGTTTATTTGCTAACATATATTAGTATTCCGACGTCGCACGCAATACGCACATATCTTCATTACAGAAACAATGGAGGAGGTCGGCTCATGCCGCGTTATTTCCACAAAATGAATATATAACAGGCTATATTATTCGCACTAAAGAGTTTATTTAATACATAACTAGATTGTATTATTAATGGCTTGTTTAATGCTATTCGCTTTGTTGGACGAAGCCTTAGGGCGGTTCGCGCGTAATTGGGCGGGGCCTTTAAAGCTTTATGCGGCTTCCAAAATTTTGAATTGAATGGCCTGCCTGTACATAATGTTGTTCTATTATTGGTAAACACCTGTAGATTAACCGGTAATGTTCTATAATACTAACAACATTAGGGTGAATTACAATACTTATTTGGTTTGATTGAGTGAGGGAGTTTTAATAAACACGAATCAAATTCAAATTGATTTATAAATTCAGTATAACAGTAATGTAGACAAAACAGTTTGTGGAGAAAAATATTGCCAAATCTTATCGAGTGTGCGGTAATTAAAAGAGTTGGATAAAAAAAGCTCGCCATTAAATACCTATATCTTCCGTATTACCGCGTAATTAAGTTTATTAATTTAGGATGTCGAACATCCGAACTCCACTACACTGCAGTGATGAACATAATTGAATTATTTGACAAACCCATCCATTTTTCATGAGAAATTAGTGGTGGTGAAATCAGAAGATTATTTATATCTAAAGCCCAAGTTTCGCGACAATCGTGCGTGTTTACGTTTTTATTTTTAACAAATACAGGTATACACATATAGGTAGGTACTTATTATTTAAAATGTGACAAATATTATAAACACTAAGAAAATGCCCAGATTATAATGCAATTTACAAACACATGTCCAATAACACTTAATATTCGTTACCAAATGTATTTTTTTTCATTTTTTTTTTTTACTGTAGTAGTTTGCGAAAACGATGATGCCAAACATTTTTTTAACTTCCATCATCTCCAGTAATTAAATTAAGTATTTTGACGAACATCAGAAATTGATACTTGGAAATTGAAAATATCCCGTCGAATCAACTGATATTGTCTGATATGCCATGTGTCAAAATCATGTCATGATCCATGGAATTAGTATGTATTATCCAAAATCCGACATCGAAGCTAAGAGTTCACAAAATTGCGGTCTAGCTTCTCCTTAGAGCATTTAGCTTCTCTAATAGTTTTATGGTTTTGAATGAGATTTTTATAGATATTCCATACATATTTCAAAATTCTGAGGCCGCTATGTAGGTAATATATTACCCAGTAACCGGGCAGATAGGTAATCGCTCCATGTAAGATATTCAGCTGCATCCGGTTAGACTGGAAACCGACCCCAACAAAGTTGGGAAAAGGTTAGGCAGATGGTTTTGGATGTTAGGCAGAATGATGATGATGACGAGGCTGCTATGAACTAAACCACTATTTAGGAGATATTATTACATAAAAATTGAGTATATATAATCAGCTGTTCCCTACATTTTGTGGAGTTATGAGAGCATTAATCAGGGACCATCTGATTTTTTTTCGCTATTTCAGGTTTCGTTCTATAGCATGTTCTATAGTAAAAGTTGTTCATAATGATAAGTACAATGACCCCTTAAGAGGATAATGAGCTTGAAAATGCAGTCGTGCATTTTATGAAAAACTTGCTCAGGAATTTTGGCTTTTTTTTCTTATCTATTTAGGTGCTTGTAGCACCTAAATAGATAAGAAAAAAAAGCAAGAAGCGAGGCCACTATAAACTATAATAGTAACTATTCTCCTAAGTCAAAGTTGTCGAAGTCTTTCAGTTTCTCAGAATAAGAACGCTAAATTTGGCCATAATCACGGTCGAAATGTAATAGGCCTCTTAATAAAAATTATTTGTTAAATTGATGAACACTGGCACATTTGTGTGAAAAAACTGCGAATGTCATTAATTGTAAAAAAAAAACTTTTTTTATGGCATCTTCGATTTTTTTACGAGAATCAGACAGTAAAATATAGGTATATTTTTTAATATAAAAAAGGCTGTATACCACCAGTCAAACTGTTCGGTAAGGATTTGTATTATGATTGTTATAAATATAATGCTTATGTTCAAAGTCTTCTAAATTAAAAACATTAATTGGTATCAAAAGGACGATCACCCAGTGAAGGGGGATTACAATAATGAAATAGTTTAGTGTTGAGATTTAAACTTCAGCTATTTATGGGTCTATTATAATGGAACAGTTGGAGGCACGTCGTGTAAGTTTCGTCGTAAATATACTTAGTCTCGGCGCGGTCCCCGCCATTTTGGATGATTCCCGTCACCTGTGCTCGGGACGTCTACGTCTGCTTAAAAAAAAGTATCTAATATTCATAAATTCTTATTTTTAACCGACTTCCAAAAGGAGGAGGTTCTCAATTCGTCGGAATATTTTTTTATTTTTTTTTTTTTTTTTTTTATTTTTTTTTTTTATGTATGTTCCCCGATTACTCGAAAATGGCTAGACCGATTTGGATTTTTCTTTTTTTGTTCGAAAGGGTATACTTCCCAAGTGGTCCCATGATCATCAAATCAGGATCTGATGATGGGATCCCATGGAAATCGAGGGAAACCCTCAAATTTTATGGGCACACCTATATCGATTTCGGTATTTTTTATAGTAACTCGTGCATTTACTCTCGGAAAGTACCATTCGGTGAACTGGAACTGATGATGAAGACCACAGAGGGCCATCGGAAATACTCAATTATATCTAAGTATATAACAGGTTGCGATTCGATTACTTTAATATGGTTTATGCTCGTCAAAATAATGGTAATGGTGACTTCACCATGAGCTCCATTTCTCCTGGTTCTTACTAGGAGAACTCCTCAACAATTAACGTCCCTGCATCGGGAAAAGCAACATTTTGTAAAACGTGATGAGCAGTTGACATTGGGTTATTGTAACTTAGATAAATTACAAACTGAACCACTAAAAAGTGAAAAATAAAAACTTTTTTACAAAAACAAAAACCGACTTCCAAAAAAAAACACTACAAAGTGAAAAATAACTTTAATTTCGGAAGTCGGTGGCAAAAAACTAAAATACAGATCCAAAGACACCGACTTCCGAAATTAAAGTTATTTTTCACTTTGTAGTGTTTTTTTTTGGAAGTCGGTTTTTGTTTTTGTAAAAAAGTTTTTATTTCTAAAATATTATTTTGATTAAAGAAACAACAGCAAGTATTCTTTTTTCGTATCCACTATAAATTGGAGTAACACTAATCTTCTAGAAAGTTAAATTATTTAGCGTTCTTATAGTAAAACCTGAACGCTGAAAAGCTGTACGAATATTACCTTTGCATATAAATTTTCTTTTTCAATGTATGTCAGTGCTAGGCGGTAAAATCAATAAGTATTTTAAAAGCGTAGGGTAAAAACTTTAATTGTTTAATTTTATTTTTATCAAAAACGATGGAATTTACTGATTATGTTAGTAAGCAAGAAAACCCGTCATATGTAGCAATGTATAAACCTTATGAACCCCCGTTTATGTCCGAACCCCATAGGTTCACAACTACTGTAAGCCGGCGGGCACCATCGGATGATGGTATTTTACGTTTATATATATATGATATACGTTTATATACACATTATATAAAGTTTTCTCGTCTGACATTTAAGAGCGTTAACGCCGACCGGCATTTCATACAAACTTTGAAGTCCTTGTTTTTCAAAATGAATAAACCGATTTTAATGAAACTTCATACGTATAAGCAGGATACATAGGTCTAAAAAGTTAGTTAAGAACATTTTTGAAAAATAGTGTTACAGCTAAATGCATCCGATTTTAAATTTTCCATAGAAACAGAGATTTCCAATTATCTTCTTTTAAATTAGACATTTTGAAAATGTTCTTAACTAACTTTTGAGACCTATGTATCGAGCTCATACGTATTAAGTTTCATTAAACTCGGTTCATTCATTTCGAAAAAAAATTACTTGAAAATTTGTATGAAATGGGAAGGGAATAATTGAAGAATTTGTTATGTACCAAAGGTGTTTTACATGCTCTGTGATGGTGTTTACCTACACTAATATTGTTTACTATCTTTTGTAGATCTGGATTAATAGGTAATGATTATGAAAGGGATTGACCCCAAAATAGTGGATACGTCATACGGTTTATGTAAATTTCAGTGAATCGAATAATATTATCTGTAGGTACATGATGCTCTGTGTGTACTCTTCAACAAACAGAACCATATTTGAATCTCCTTGAAATATAATCAAAAGACTAAACTAGCCATGTATGATGTATCAGTGCTGAATCTCAAAATTGTTGTTAGTATATGTGTCTAAAAATAAAATCCCTCTGAGTACGTTTTAATTAAAGTATGAAGTATTCAAAGGCTGTAATAACGAGGCTCAGTGCTCCACTCTGTTGAATTATATATAGCTTGGAATATAGTTAGGCTGTAGTTTAGGTTGAATAACGGTTAGGCTGGATATGCAGCGCCGAGCGAGCCACGCCAGTTTCGTGGCTTGAGCTCGAAAGATTAGGAACTATTTTTATATTAGGTACGGTTTTACAGTCTAACTATTCCGGTATTTCAATGACATCATAACAAAATGGATATTTTGTTTTTAAAAAGGAGCATTATTATTTGTCTATGAATTAATAATTAATACTGCAACTTAGTTTAATTCATGAAAGAATTTTACAACCGAAGGACAAAGGAAGAAAGGACTTTTTTTTCTCTAACAAAGCAATTGCAATGAACCTGAAAATGAACGTGATATTGATGGGCAAATTGATCATCTACGCGTATCAATCAATTGAAGCGATTGACAATATTACTGCAATAGAAATTTATCGTTTCGGGTTGGTTTCGGGATCCCTTATTCTATAAAAAACAAACTTCAAAGTGCCTTCCTGAATTATTTAAATTAACGTATTCCTAAAACATTACAAACGAAAAACGCACCGCAAAACAAAAGTTTAGAACATAGGATTACGTGTTTTCGTAGCAACACGTACAACTTTTGTATAACTCGAGTTCTTTGAGCCCGCGCCCGCATCCTCTCGCGGATTGTTTTCGACGAGTGTGTGTTTACCGAATTAAACATAACATGAGTTCTGGTTTATCAAATGTTCACGTTACAAATTTATTTGATGGAACTTCGTTTGGAGTAGGCACTGAAAAAAGGATTTCCGTTGAATGAATAAAAAAGTTGATTGAAACTTGTTCAAATGGAATGAATTTATTTATTGAAAGCAGATCAATTGAAACATTATCAATGACCAACGCAATTTATTGCGAAAACTGCCAAGCTTTCACGTTATTCTAAAATGTCACTACAAATTCTTTGCCAATCTCTCCGTTTACGAAGACTGCTCTTCAAACATGACATTTTTAGAAGTGACATTTAAAAATTGGTTTAATGTTAAGTCGAGGGGAGGCCTGAGAGGCCTGGAGACCTTTTTATGCAAATCTTGAAGGATGTGCCGGGACTTTTAATGAAACAGCGCAATTACTTTGATGAATACTGCACTCGTGACGTGACGACCCTCGTGAGAATGGGGGAACGGTAAATCTAAATTAAATGCCAGGTACCTATCTATATTGATTTAAATTAGAGAAACATCGAATCGTTTAAAAAGGCTGCTGCGTGTTGAATTACGAGTCGGTCTAGTGTTTTTTTGTAGTTGATTAAACAAAGTCTAATTTGACTGATCAGTTTGAAAAATACAGATTTAGATGAATTTGACATATGACTAATTTATTAAATTAAAACTCAACATATTTTAAACATAGATAATGTTATAGCTGCCTGAAAGTAGTAATAAAATATATAAGTAGTACTTTCAGCCCCCGGTAAATCTAAAATGTTCATTAAAGGCAGCACTCAGGTAAGCTTTTATTCGTACTAAATTAAAACATAAAAAAACAAGCGGCGCGGGGCGGTACTTTACGATGTTTATTTCCATCACAGAGCAACTCAATCTCGCTCCTTGAGCGAGACTTACAGGTTACGGTAGCACGATCTGATTACTTGGCAGAATCAAATGGTCAAACACGAATAGAATCTTACTAAACAGTCTTCAGTGAGCGCAATCTAATAAAAAGTAAGATGAGACTCCCTTACGCAGCTAGAATTTTAATCAATTTTGTGGCCAATAACAGGAGCGGGCGGGCTCAACGAGCCGCACTTCGCAAATTACCGCCTTAAAACATTTGCTTGGACTATATTCATCAAGCTAAAGCTCCTAAATTAAAGAAAACAGAGTTCGTTCTTCAAATTAGCATATCAGGCTCGATACATAAAAAAAAATTCTCGTTTCCGTGTTCCGCGTTTGTTGTAATTGCGTCAGTCGCCAGTAACAACGACAGCAACTGTTCCGTTGTTCAATAAACAACAGCTTTTTATTCTGGCATCGACTATTTTCTCGCTCCCGACTATATTTCAGTGAGCAGAAATCCTTTCTTTTTTGTGCTAGCGGCGCGGCCGACGGCGGCGTGAGAAAGCATTGACAAAAAGAATCAGATGCTGACGTCAAAGACGAGGGCCGTTAGTACCGCAGGAGACGCCGGCGTCGACCTTAATAATGACTTTCACAAGTATTTTGACGGAACTTTATTACGGTTCGTACTTAGCAGGCAATTAAGAGCCCTTTAGTATTTTTCTTGGTGGACGTTGTAATTAGTTCGCACGATGATTCAAAAGGCTTCCGTAGCAGAAAAATATTTTTCACTTTATACAAACTTTAACTCAGACTTTGTGGAAACTCGCTAATAGAAATACAAGGACTTCGAATAAGTTAAATGAAACCGAATATTGCTCTAACTGTAAATATTTACGTACCTACCTAACTGAAAACGGTTTGCAATAATGTTGACCTAACATAACTACGACACAATTATGAAGACGAGGAAGGCTCTATCATGAAGTTAACAATGAAATATGTTTGTTTCAGATTATTCCGGGGAGCGTCCTCATTCCGGACTGTCATCGGAGTGCTGAGACAAAGGGCGGCGCTCGGCAAAGTGGAATAGTTTCAATTTGTATTGAAAGTTTAGTGGTGAATAGGAAGTGTAACTAGCGTGTGGCAGGTGCCACGCGGGAGACAATGAGGCGGCGGGGCGCGGGGGGGTAGCATGCCAGCGCCTGCCACGGCGGCCTGATGGCGCTAGTGCGCCGCATACTAGGCGACGCCCAGGTGAGGACCGCATGCACGATTAGCGCACGCCACACTCCGACAAGCCATTGTTAGAGCGTTTAACAGGGAACTCTCGACAACATCCTGCTACATGACATGCGGGTAGCGTGCGCACAATACTACGTAGCTACACACGCGACCGCCTATTTGTGTCGTAAATTGAATGGAACTAAGTAGGTAAAATTATCGCATGTCGGCAAATAAGTTTATAGTTACAAATGGGGACATTTGTGATTGTGCAACTACTATTAGGTGACGTAAACCTAAATTACGTGTAGATTTCGCTTAACTACATCATGTCTTTTGAAGTTATAGGTAGAATGTTTTCGGTATCATTAAAATGGAAGTATTATCACTAATGGCGACGTTGCTATGATTCGGTTTCCCCCAGCCCGCACGCCACGACGAGCAGACTTAAACGACTATAACATCAAACGGTAGCAGGTGAATTAACTAAGCGAGAGGGTCTGCTCAGATTAATAGCTACAGATATGGCGTCGTCGGATGCCCGAAATATATCGCTGTTGTCCTCAAATCGTGTTGATAAATAAACTGGATTACTGGGACTTAACAACCATTCATTATGAAGTTGAAATCCACTTGCATAATGACATGGTGGCGCATAGTTTGCTGTGGGGATGTAAATGTCAAATGATTGAAGTGCAGATCAATTAATTAATTAAAGCAATTAGCGACACAATTGATAGGCACGTAGATTGTTATGTAGTACTTCGTGTATTTGAGTAGGTACTACATGTGGGACTTTCCAATAATGTGGACGTGGGTCGTGGAAAGTTCATTGATAGCCTCCGTGCAATACATAGGTACTTTTGTTTATGTATAGGTTATGTCGCTAAGGTAACCTTTGTTCGTTTTAATCTGACAAACGCTTCTCATGATTAAAGCATTCCATAATTTCAAAATAAAAGTTAATATTACACACAATTGTACCTTTTTGCCTAATCTAACTCAAGGAAAAAAAGAGAAGTCCTGACTGACTGACTGACTGACTGACTCATCAACGCCCAGCCCAAACCCTTGGACCTAGAAAGCTGAAATTTTGCATAAAGGTTCCCTTTATAATGTAAACAAGAAATAAGGAAGGAATTCCCGGTACTATGTTCCCATGGGATATTTTCCGACATCCATGCGGGTGAAGCCGCTGGCAAAAGTTAGTACTTAATAATATCTACGAAAAATATATTTTAAATCTTTACCAGTGAATAAAGTCAATCAATCTGCCTAGCCTTTTCCCAGCTATATTGGGGTCAGCTTCCAGTCTAACCGGATGCAGTTGAATACCAGTATTTTACATGGAGCGACTGTTTATCTGACCTCCACAACCCAGTAACTGATGGTACCGTGGTACCATTGAATAAAGTATAGTGCTAATAAGCAACTCATTTACGTAAAATGGCAATTGGTTATGTAAAATGGCAATATTCACAAGATCGTAATTCGCGGTCTTCTACGCAGGCGATAAAATGTACCTTGACCAAATTCATCCAGGCGAAACTCCGCAAGATGGTCGACGAGCAAGTGTCAGTCAGCTCTCGGGTTGACGTGGACGCCGAGCCTGAGCCGGCGGACCCGCTGATCACGCCAGCCAGTTCGGCGCTCGAGCGGCCCGAACTGGACCGGCCGGTGCCGCCTGAGCGACGCCTTCTCATCGGCACACTGGACAAACGCAACGGGGGACTCAGCGTCGGCGAGGGCACGCTCAACAGGACCACTAGGCTGTCTATAAGGAATGGGAAAGATAATCCTTTTATAGGTAAGCATCATCTTCCTGACCTGGTCCCATGTTACTTGGGGTCGGTGCAAAACGTTTCATTCTTTCAATCTCAACCACTCTATCATTAATTTCCTTTTCTTTCATATCATTCCTCATACAATCCAACTCATCTTTTCTTTAGCCTTTCTCCTTGTTTCTATGTAGGTAAGCATTGGAACATTACTTTGTTGCACTACTCTTACTCTCAAAAATCACATTCATTCAAAATTTATTTAACTTTCTACTAAAATGTTATAATAATATTATTAATGCATGTTACTAAGTATATTGAGTTTTTTATTATAGTTTATTTTCGGAGTGATTCAGTTTATTTTTCTTGTAACAACAAAGAAATCAAAGTGGTCCCTGGTGAAGAAAAGCTTGGGGTCCACTGTGCTAGACAAACAAAGCTTTTCCAGTAATTTTTTAACACGGAAAATGTAGATCAAAAGTTATAAATAAAGAGTTTGACGGAAAATACCCCTTGTATTCCCAAAGTATCAGCCTCTGTTTTACAGGCAAAACAATCAACTCAGCCTATCGCAGTCCACTGTTGGACATAGGTTTCTCTCAGGCTGCGGCACAACCTGTCCTCCGCCCTCCGCATCCAGTCTGTCCCCGTCAAAGTGGCTGGGACAGACTGAAAGCGGAAGGCTGACTTAACGTCGTCGGTCCATCTAGCTGGGGGGCGTCCCACGCTATGCTTGCCGCTATGCAGGCCCCACTCAAGGACTCGTCTGCTCCACCGGCCAGCAGTCCTTCGGCAAACATGGCCAGCCCACTGCCACTTTAGTTTGCTTACTCTGCAAGCTAAGTCGATAACTCCGGTTCTTTTCCGGATCATTTCATTTCTGATTTTATCCATCAAAGAAACACCGAGCATAGCCCGCTCCGTAGCGCACTGAGCGACCTTGAATTAGTGGCCCAGCCCGACTGTCAGTGTCCACGTTTCGGCACCTTAGGTCGATTTACAGACAATTTATTATTATCAGGTAGTCAACCCAACCGGACAATTCCAAATATTTTATCGGTGTGAATTTTGTGTCCGTGACCTCCTTAGCGACTACCTTTTTGTCGGAGCACTTGTGAATACTCACGGCCTCCTTATAAAGACTGCGATGATACTTTATATAAAAACTATTTTTATTTCTTTCGTAGACGATGACAATAAAGAAAACCAAGCGAACGGCAAGCTCGAGTCCCCGGTGAAATGGTCAACACAAAATGGTAGCGATAGTGGCACATACGCTGAAATCGGCAACGGAGGCAACAGTCATACCAGTGAAAGGAACATTCTGGATCCAGCTGACAGTTCAGAGGAGGAGGTGCCTCTACCAGATGCCACGTCACCGGGAAGGAGTAGCGATGGACCAGAACCTAGGGCTGATATCACAGCTACACTCGAAGGAGGTATGAAAACATTTATTTTTATTTCAATGCAATTGTTTATTTATTTAATCTCGGTTTTTTACAACACAATTTTTACAGCCAGAACACGTAGTTTATTGTTAAACATTTTTGAAGTGATATTTGTCATATTGTCACTCGATGTCCAAACGTTGTAAGCCCGGTTAGCTCGGTCCACCGAAATTCCTATAAATAAAAGCGACAGCGACAAATCTACATTCTACATTCGTCTCAATTATTTATGAAATAAAACAAAACGGGCTGAGGAAAAGGTAAACTTGGCAGCTAGAGTTTGTCTTAAGAGTCTGTAATCCAAGAGATAATAGTTCGTAACTAGTCGAGACGGCCATGTTTGTTTTGTTGATGAAGTGAGTTAGAGTTAGTTTGAAATTCTTCATAGGTGCTGCTACAAGCTGAGAATGTTATGAGCGTCGTTCAACTCTGACTTAGACTACACACGCTGAATACAATTATGGGCTCCTTACTTAATAGACGACACAAAACACGTTCACGTTGACGTCGCGTCGTAGTTTAGGAAAATGTTATAAAACAGTGGAATAAATAATGATACGTACGAAAAAGTTATAGTTCCCGACTGCATTTGAATTTCGTCGGAAAATTCCCTTAATAAAAATGAATTTACAAACAAAATTTATTGGACGCCACGCTCCTAGTTTTAATAAACAGAAAACAACAACTGTGCACGTTCTCTTTGTGCTGAAGTCTAAAAGCTTTTCCATGAATTTTCGTTTGAGTCAATTTATTAAAAGCTACTAAGCGCAAGTGCAACTAAATTAATATTTTCCTCATCGCGAATGAGGAGGTGACACGAACTATGTGTTGGTAAAACATCCATATATTGTGCGGCCCGTTCTCAGCAGAATATCCTCGTTGCTAATGAGCGCGCTGCCTTGGGGAATAAGCTCATTTGCCGACTAACTGCACACTGCACAGCCAGCCAACTCCGCCAGAAAGAAACTTCCCGCCTGATGTTGCAATTTGTCATTTAATTCCTTTCTCAGTGCTTTAATTAGTAAGCTGTTATTTAAGTTACTATTTGAGTCTTTTTATTTTACAATTATTATTGTCTAAGTTACGACAGCTACCTTATGCCATAACTTACTTAGTCTGATATTCAATCGTTTATACAGGGTAACTTGAGCATTCATCCGTAACAATTTGTCCCGGAGACAATTGTGCAATGCTTCACCGTATTGACTTATCAGAGCAAGCAGGATAATAGGATCATTGGGACAATGTGCCCCAAGCATAATTTATCTGCAATCTGTCTGTATTTGTTCACGATAGAGCCGGCGCTCAGCGACCAATTTGCTACTGCTCCATTTGTTACTAATCCTTCAGCTTATTATTTCTTTTTCCTCCGAGTGCGGGGCTCGTACGTTTATTAATGTAAGGCAGTAGATCTCGGCCGCTTTCTCACTCTATTTGTTCCGTGGAATTAGAGGTTGTCTGGAGGAGAATAATTACATGGTGTCGGGAACTCGGGAAGGCGTTATTTTCCCGAAGTCAATACGTCACTTTGAGAGCGATGGCACAATAAAGCAGGCGTCGTGCACACCTGCCGCCGTGCCGGGCCGTGACGCGTGTTACATGCGAGCAATCGATTTGTCTGGACCGGCCAGAGCAACGGCTTTCGTGACGCGGGGAACTTTCGCGTTATTACAACGTTTACGTCGCCATAACCAATTCCATTTATATGACTGCGGTAGCACCGCACTTTACAAAACTTTTCATATTACAGTACGACAGCTAATAATGAGGGTTACTACGTGAGCCCTTGAACGCTAAACAAGGATTCAACTTTGTGGAAGTAGAGATAGAAACATAGCGATGAAACCAAGTCAACAGTTTGAATTAGGACGCCGAGTTGACACGAAATATAAAAATAACAATGTCAAATAATCTTTGTTTTGAAATGCGTACCCAAAGTTCTTACGACCCTTAAGTACGTTTATACGTACCGTACGCATGCAGGCAATAAAAAAGTTTCCTCGTAAATTAATAAGTCAGGCTACAAACAATCGGGGATTAATTAACTGGCTTCCGGCGGTAAATCCGTGTAAAGCAATATATTTTCTCATAAAAGGCACGAAATCATTTTAAATGCAGATGTCATTTCGGTAATTAAGTTTGACATTGTTTGACGATAAAAAACAAACACTGCACGGTCGCGGCGCGTACCTATAGGTACAACTACGCTACAAGATTAGCCTCACGGAGACTACAGTATTCCTTCTATACATAGATATTACAATTAAGTAACATTTAACATGAAGTAAGACACGCCTGCGCTTTGACATTTTTTTTATTGTGTTTCCTTATAAAGCTGTCTTGAATGTTCCTGCCTAGTGCAGATGTGGAGATGTTCATTTAAATGGTATAATTTGTGGTTCAGACGCGGCGTCCCCCGGCGGTCGCTCGGACCGGTCGCGACAGGAGGAGGTCCCCGCTTCCCCTGGGATGCTCACCGCCGCACAAGTCGCCAGGAGACTCCGGATGGAGAATGAAAGATTACAGGTAGAGGTATAATAAGCTTATACACAAACCAATTTTGGGTAACCGGATCAGTATTTTGCCGTTTGATTGGATTTCGTAAGAACGGCTTTTGAGCTTACGCTTTTGGGTTTCTGAGGTCAATAGTTCAATTATCAGCTTTGATAAATTTTCTGTACCTAATGATGCTAACACAGTCTGATACAAACCAATTCCTAATCTTTGGCTGACTTTGAGTCGATCGTTATTTTGCCTACACCAAACGTGTATCTTATTAGATAAAAAGAAAAGTCCTGACTGACTGACTTTTTTTAAATTTCTATGGACTGACTCATCAACGCCCAGCTCAAACCCTTGGACCTAGAAAGCTGAAATTTTGCACAGAGGATCCCTTTATAATTTAGACAAGGAGTGAGGAAGGATTTTTGTTCCTGTGGAATATTTTCGCCCGTAATGTGTAAGTCCCATGTAATAGGGGGCGAGCCTATTGCCATCAACCGGGCACAAGTTCTGACTTCCAGTGTGCTACTGAAAAATTCCAGATGGAAAAACCCAATAACACTTTGCCCGACCCGGGAATCGAAACCAGGACCGCTCGCAGCTTGCGACCACTAGACCAATGAGGCAGACACCAACATCTACGTGTCATTCACTGACAAACTACGCACTGCCTAAACCGCTAGAAGCATGTAACATGTGTTTTTGCACAAGAAGAAGTAATGAAGAATTTTTGAAAATTCATCTCCTAAATTTGTTAAATATGGGATGGAAATTTGTATGGGAGTTCGTCATTTTTGCCGATGGGATAACCCATCGGGCTTGAAGTCTGATAAACACCAACTCATAATCATCGGCTGACTTTGAGTCGACCGTTATTTTTGCCTACGCCAGACCCGTATTTACTTTCATCTATAAAGTTTTTTCTCCCAAAGCTAGATACGTGATGTTCCTAAAATTCCAAATTACAAAACTGGCCGAAAAGGTAGGTAGTTCCATAAAGGTATATTTCTCCAATAAACTGTCATTAGTGATTCTGCCAGCGTTCAAGGATCAATTTTTTACTTAACCTTTTTCCACTCGGCTGGACTTAGGCTGATGTTAAAGAAGATACCGAGGGTTTATTAGTCTCTCGATGGAGCTTTGGGAAGTCGATTACGTTAATACATAACTATTTCATGATATTCGACTGTCCATATAGGATACGTGAGAAGAGAACATATTTTTGTTACCTTTATTGGTTTCGGATGTTCAATTTCGGTCGTTAATCTTGTGATAAGATATTAGATTCTAATGAGCCACTTAGTTTCAGTTGAATGAGTTTTGTTTATACAAAAGATTATTAGTATCTACTCATTTTATTCATAGTTTTTATAGCTTCAGCGAGGTCATTTCAAGGTTGAAAATCACCCAAAGGGCAAAGGAGAGGGCTATGCTTGGACTTCCCCTACATGATCACATCAGAAATGAAGAGATCCGTAGGAGAACTACGGTAACCGACATAGCCGAAAAATTGAAAAAACTTAAGTGGCAGTGCACAGAGCACATTGCTCGCAGAACAGATGTTCTGGAGTGGCGATCGGTTACCAGAAGTCGTAGGAACCGGAAGGCCTCCCACATGGTGGACCGATGACCTTGTGAAGGCCACAGGAATCCGCTGGATGCGGGAAGCACAGAACCGGTCTAAGTGGCGGTGCTTGGAGAGGCATATGTCCAGCGCGCCAGCAGGATGTCTTTCGGCTGAAATGATGACATTGAAAAAACGTAACAAAATACCTACCATCAAAACTTTATCGCATTTAATCAGCATCTTGGAGTACTTACTTCAAGATAAACTCCCTATACTTTCAGCCACATAAAAATTTAAAAAAAAAAAAAATACTAAATGTACCTATGTTTATTATATCATCATCGCCCTCTTGCGTAACATGTTTACTTCTTGTTTACATCAGCAGCTATCCACCCAGTTTTGACCCCTTTTAAACCATATAAAAATAATAAGATATATAAATACTATCTTTCACACAATCCTATAGTTTACTAACTAGGTACTCTATGGAATCTACAAATTACTATTTTTTTCCAGGCTGAGCTCACCCGAGTACGACGCCTTCTGGTAGCGGCTGCAGAGCGAGGTGAAGCTGGCAGCGCATTACTGGAACGAGCCAAGTCTGACACACAGGATGGAGCACAACTAGACCCTCAACAGCTTGAGAAAGAACTGCTGCTGGCTAGAGAAGCTGTTAACTGTAAGTGGAACTTCTTTTTATTTGAAATAGATGTTTTTATTTTTAAAATATCCTGTAACATCAGGTTCACATTGTCATCGTAGAATGAGCTTGGAATTTTGCATAGCTCGTACAGGACAGAGTTAAGAAAACAACATGTTTTTGTAATACATGGGACAAGCATCTGCGACCACGAAAATAATGGGAGGTTACATAACACATAACATCACGACTGTTTTTCTGAAGGGTTAGGCAGACCTATAGTACATCCACATTTTGCCAAGTCCCATGTAACCCCCTACTGCCGTCAACTGGATATGTGCTTACTGATTATCATGCGATCTTTTGTTGATTAGAGAAAGTGATCTGTCGTGAGAATACCAATGTTTAACAAGTGAAATACAAATAAGAAAGAAAAAAAAAAGAAAGAAAATACATTTATTTAGCACAGACTAAAAGACACACAAAATAATACACAGCAGATTTAAATATAACAATAATAAAAATAATAAAAAAATCAACATGTGCGACAGCACAATTGCGATGCAGGAATGTGTGCCTCACGGCTGCGCCAATAAGGCCCAGTTCAGCAAAAATAACAGACAACTAGTGCCTGACACTGGTTGTCAACTGAACCGAAGTGTGAGGTAACGGATGTAAATCAGTAGAAATCAAATCTGAAGAAAACTTGAAAACCTGTTTTCGTCCATTCGGCCAGTTACCAAACAAGCTAATAACATTATACAGAGTCCTGCTACGTTCAGCCATTATTCCAGAGAAAACATTTTCTAAACATATATCAAACTACCCAAAAACATAATGGTCGGGTTTATGTCGGGTATTACTTTGCTGAAGAAATTAATGGCGACATTACACTACCCATTATATTTTTATGGCATTAGTTTGGTAAAGACGTTAATACGAGTATAAACTTAGCTATTACAGTCAAAAGTGAAGTTTGATATCGAAATATGTATTATAGATTAGTTATTATTACCAATATTAAAAAGTCATTACGAATATTATAGGTGTAAAGTAATAAGAAGTTATAACAGTGATAAATCTTTTCAATTTTATTCGTGGAAAATGTCGAGTCATGAAAGCTTACGGAGCATTTACGTTAAACCGATAAGTCTGCATATCATCTATATCTATAAAAGGAAAGCGTTACTGACTGACTGACTGACTGACTGATCTATCAACACACAGCTGAAACCACTGAACAGATTGAGCTGAAATTTGGAACACAGGTAGCTATTATGACCTAGGCATCCGCTAAGAAAGGGTTTTTGGAAATTCGACCTTCAAGGGGGTAAAAAGGGAGGATATTGTTTGTATGAAAAATCTTATTCCTTGAGTTAATAAACTTGAAACTTGGCACGAATATTTATCTAAGTAAATTATGATTTCTGTGATTTTTTGTTTTTCTAAACTACCCCTTAAAGGGGAATTGGGGGGTCTCAAAGTTTGTATGGAAAAATTTTAACGCGCAATCCGATTAATTCAAAACTCAGTATTTATACTAAAAACCAAAAATAAAGAATAATGTGTATCAGGGTTTTTCGAAAATCTACCTCTAACGGGGTGAAAAGGGGTAGTCAATTTCACAGGGGAGGATTTTACTGCGTGGCTTGATTAACTCAAAAATTGGTGTAAATAATCTTTCAGTCAAGTTGTGGAAATATCTCAAATCATTTTTTTTAATTCCACCCCTGTGGGGGTGAAAACAGGGATACAATTTACATGAAAAATGTTATTCATTTGGATTTTAATTGACTTGAAACTTGGCACAAATATTTGCCTAAGTTTGTCATTATTAGTTTTTTAAAATTACCCCGGCGGGAGGGTTAGAGGGGGAGAGGGAAGGGTAGGAGTGGTGAGGAGGGTGAGGGGGAGGATGATGGACGCAGGGAGAAAGGGGCAGGATTTGGTGAGGAGAGGAGGAAGACGTGGTGAAGGCTGAGGGGGAGGGTAGGGGTTGGTGAGCCGGAGGTGGAGGATAGGGGGAGAGGGAGGGGACGGCGTGGTGAGGGAGAGAGAGGGAAGGGGAAGTGGTGAAGGGGGTGTGAGAGTGAGTGAGAGGGGGAGGGAGAGGTAGCGGAAGGGGATATGGTGAAGGAACGACCTAATCTCTGGAACTACCCTACCAGTCGGACTTTAAAAAATCTTTTTGCATTAATGATAGCCCAAATCTTATAGGAGGCATATTTAACATCACTGTAGGACCCTTAGGTGCCGAGCAAAAAGAAAAAAAGTCTGAAAGAACGCTAAGTGAAAACGAAGTAATAGCGCGGGTAGGCAATGCGATGCGACGGGGTGGGTCGAGCAAAAAAGAAATTTCACGCGGACGAAGTCGCGGGCAGAAGCTAGTACGTGGATAAAACTGACATACCTAACGTTTGCTGAAGTTTTAGTTACTTTACTAGCGAATTAATTCAGCAGAACTTTACTAGAAGTCCTTTGAAGTTGTGTGGCTGTAAAGGTACTAAATAAACATAGTTAATGTAGTCTTTTACGTAATTTACTCAAGCGTAGATAGAACCAGAACGCTACAAGTATTATTCAGAAAGAATACCTATGAATGGAACGTTCTAATAAATAGAGACTTTACACCTACAGTGGCTTTATCTCAATAATCCGATTCGATCCCACAAAAGTGGGCAATTTGTTGAGTGCCGCCGGATACCGGAGAAGCGTGAGTAAGCCGACATTTTGATAAACTATGCTCATAATATCTAGCAAGGTACACTGCCTTACAGACCCAAATCAGTAAACGGGTCACGTCCCTCTAAGGGTGTGCTCCTGTTACTTGGACTGACATTTTCACTAATGTCATTATGCTGACGAAAGTTGTCAGAAATACGTAGGCTGTATATGTTTTGTCAGACGGTACCATGTGTTGGGTTCGTTATTCATTATGTTTAAGTGGTCCGTGGGCGAACAAGTGTGAATTACATGAATATGTTGTTTATCGGGTGTCAAAATAAGGATAAATAATTCGTATCGTATCTATTTGGCACAACTATGTGTCACAACATAGGTACCTATGTGGTGATGTTTATCAGGTGAAAATAATTCCAGATTACTTTTGATGTTGTCTCATCAATCATGAATTCATATTACACCGCTTAACATAGCATTAATTCATCAATTATGTACAATGACTAGAACTTAAGATAATAATGTCTATATTTGCATCGTATGCTAAAAAGATTTTTAAAGTCAATATTACCTACTCTGAAGTTTAAAACTATTTTACTTAAAATAGCTTTAAATAAGCTATTTCAAAAGTTTTTAACGAGCTAGACAGCAACTTCTCCAATTTATCTAAGTTAGAGCACAGTTTTGAATTTTATTCGTTTTATTACATTCTGCATATTGAATTTCCATTGGCCTCATTTTACGTACGCTATTATCGGATAAGTAGGTCACTATACCAATCATCTTTAGGCCTACGTTGGTTACAATGTAGTAAACCGATAAAGTAAAATTTGTTTTAAAACTTCGTGGTTTTTGCAAACAATCTACACAGGTTGGTGTTAAAGTTCCGTCAAGAAGTGACTCTATTACCCATCATAATAAACATCGCTATGAAACTCATAAATCCGATTAGTGAAAAAAAAACAAGTTCTTAAACAAATGATTTTATTTCTCTAGGTAAGTTTCTGTAATCATATTTTAAAAATAAAAACTAGATGAGGTCGTCGTTTCTTATCTGACTCTGAGAAGAAAGGCCGAAACAAACTCAGAGGTCACAGTCTCTTTTAAAGTCCAGACATAATCTTGGTCAGATCATGTGAAGACCATGTAGATTGGTATCCCAAATGGTTTTTTGAGGAATGAACTATTGAGTGGACCTGTCCAGTCAGTGCACGCAGTAATTTGTCAGTAATCGTGCAGCATTTCGTTGCATGTATTTTATTTATATTTTTTATTATGAATCAGATATGAGTTTCACTGCGAAAATTGTTTATTATTGATGGATGCAGGTGACTAAATCGCCACACTGTTTAATAAAAGTGAAATGCTGTTTGTTGGTAAGCGCATCACTTCAGAAGAACTGGACCAATTTGGCAATTTTTTGATTTAAAATGTTTTTAATAGTCCGAATCAGTTTCTTACGGAAAGAAAAATTTGTAAAGTTGCCGGGAAAATGGGAAAATTCGGAATTATTCAAATTTGGACATGACAACGACTGTCGGATCAGCTAGTATCGAATAAAAGTTATGACAAATTATATCAAAGTGACTTCGTCCGAACAATTTCAGCGAGCTAGATACAATTATGAATGGTTCAATAATAATTTGAAATGTGATTGTCAAGTTAGACAGTATCATTTTACGTCAGCTATAGTTGGGCCTGCCTCGTCTCCATCCGCGGTCGATTGATGGAAAGCAAGCAAAATAATGAAGTCACGTTCAGCGGTTGTGTCAAGTAAATAAGCAGAACACTTCGATGTACTCTCGGTCTAGTCGCAAACTTGTTTCATTATCGTATAAGTACTAGAGTCAACTTTTATTTGGACGAAGCAATTTCTCTGATGGCAGTTTTTCTGTTATTGTTAGTGAAGTACCTACCTAAGTAGTTTAGTTATGTTTATGGTGCTAGTAATTTTTTTAGGTTCAAAACATTAAAACATTTATTTATACCACATTTACCAAAGTGTAGATAACTTATCCATGTACAGTCAGCAACAAAAGTCGATTAACTCTTCAGTTTTTTGAATCTTAATTATTAAGCAAGATATTTAATTAAAATAGGAACTTAAAATAGTAACAGAAGTAAAATTTAAAGATCTACTAGACTCTTAGGTATTTTAGGAAGAAATGAGATACTTAATCAAATAGGTAATTTTGTATTAATTTACATGCATGTAAAAGTAGCAGTGTTAATCGACTTATGTTGCTGACCGTACCTTCTCTAACTAAATTATACCATTCACGGTCACAAGGTCCAATAACTTCAACACATAACCTCAGACCAAATAAAAAAACCAAGACATAGCGCTGCGAATAATACCGTGAAGCATAATACAGTGAATAATGCGCAAAACTACACCTCGCTCTGTGCATACACGCTCACACGTACACATTTACACCAAACTACACCTCACTAAGTGCAAACATGTTTACGAAACTGGCCCACGTCACTGTTGACAGCGCTATGTGTTGGTTTTTATTTGGCCTGAGCATAATTATAACATATTTCTTTGGTATATAGGTTAAATGCCTCTTTTATAAAGTGAGGATTTAATTTTCATACTAAAGGACAGGTACTCAGTATGACATATGAAGTGGGCATACATAAACAAACAAACATCCCAGAACAAACGGCCGCATATTTGAGTTGGGCCTACATACAAAGGTATATCTAATATATTTACTTTATGTAACTGTTCCATGTGATCGATGAAACCACGATCAAAGGGCTGTTGCCTTCCTACGCACAAACCACACTAATCCACAAAGTTTAGTAACGTACCTACTTACCTACTGAATTATTATAATCGAACGTCAAAGTTTTTGAAGGTGAACCTTCGACTAATTCCCGGAAGTGCAAAAACTCAAAAGTTCATGAACTTTATGATTGCCCATAAAAACTGAGCCCGGAACCGAAATCCAATTTCAAAACTTCTAAAGTGATTGCAATCGTCAAAACGATCGACAGTCTCTAGAATCGTTTGCAAAAACAGTAAAATGTAGATCAATCTCGGATGCATTTTATTTTCCTATCAAACGTTGGAAACGTACAAATGTCCGAGTTGAGGGGATCTGCATAGAGAGCGGAGCGACAAAGGACACAGGTTCCCAAAGCGAGCAGCTTCGCTCAAAGAGTTAGAATCGCTCGGGATTGAGCCATGGCTTTCGCTAGTGTATCTCCACTAGCGAAAGCGTGTAGCGTGTAGTGTAGCTTGTTAGTCGTTTACTAGACCATTCGATTCATATCATGTATTGCAAAACAAATGTACCCAATCAATTTGCCTAGCATTCTCCCAACTATAATGTGTTGGGGTTGGCTTCCTGTCTAACCGGATGCAGCTAAATACCAATATTTAACATGGAGTGACTGCCTAATTGACCTCCTCAACTCTGTATCTGGGTAATACGATATCCCTTGGTAAGACTGGTTGTCAGACTTTCGGGCTTCTGACGACCCGAAAAGATTGTCAAAGACCAATGGTTTAACGTGCTTTTCGAGGCACGGAGGAGTCTCGGTATGTAAAGTTGGTCAACCATCTACAGACCCTGGCAAGCGTAGAACCTGATGGATCGACCCGTGCGGCTGTTAATACTTTGCCACGAGCTCCTCCAAATTTACCCTTGTTCAACGACAACTTCGCTCACTTTAAATACATTCATGAAAAACTTTTTATTTTCTATCTCTAGGGCATTATAGTCCATCGGGTTAAGTGGTTAACTAAAGGTAAACAAAAAAAAAACGGTCAAGAGCGAGTCAGACTCGTGCACCGAGGATTCCGTTCCGATTTCTGAAAAAGTGTGCTATTTAGAGACATCGTTCTATTTTTCCTGTAATCTTTACATAACTATCACATAGAATAATTTCAGCATCAGAAGTCGAAAACTATGTGGCCTAAAAAAAAGAAAAAAATGTTTGAGAATGTGCAAACAGCGCTCTTTCATATGATACCCCACAAAAAAAAATATAAATATTTTAATTTCTTTCTTATTTGCAAAATAGTTGGGTCAACGTCATCTAACACTATTCTAAATTTCAAGTTGATAGCATTAGTAGTTCTTGAGATATCCAGCTGTGACAGACAGACAGACAGACTGAGTGACACCATAAGGGTTCCTTTTTTACCATTTTGGTACGGAACCCTAAAAACACGTGACGTGGTTAACCGACTAAACGTAATATTGTCATAAACGAATTATAACGTTGCTAAATTAAAGAGTACAACTGTGTCGTAGCATGACAGCTGAAGTGCTCACGTATTACATTTAGTCGGTTAACCAGCTCACGTGGTTTTTAGGGTTCCGTACCAAAATGGTAAAAAAGGAATCCTTATGGTGCGACTCAGTCTGACTGTCTGTCTGTCTGTCCGTCACAGCTGGTTATCTCAAGAACTACTAATGCTATCAACTTGAAATTTGGAACAGTTTTAGGTTACGTTTACCCAACTATTTTGCAAAAATAAGAAAGAAATAAAAATATGTATTTATATTTTTTTGCAACAGGTGCTGACATGTGGGGTATATATTATGAAAGAACGCTGTTTGCACATTCTCAAACATTTTTTAATTTTTTTTTTAGGCCGCATAGTTTTCGACTTTTGATGAAAAATGTAAAAAAACAATACCGTTATAATATATAGTTGAAATTATTCTATGTGATAGAAGTTTATGCAAAGATTACAGGAAAAATAAAACAATGTCTCTAAATAGCACACTCTTTCAGAAATCGGAACGGAACCCTCGGTACGCGAGTCCGACTCGCTCTTGGTCGGTTTTTTTTTGTTTACCTTTAGATAACTACCTAACCCGATGGACTATAGGTACACGTACAATTACTTCATTATTGCCGTTGTATAAAGTATAAACATTTTGTTACAGCTTTGAAGGCAGACAAAAAGCGGTTGAAAGCAGAGAAATTTGATTTACTAAACCAAATGAAACAACTCTACGCCACGCTTGAAGACAAAGAGAAGGAGCTCCGAGACTTCATAAGAAACTATGAACAGGTTAAATTTAATAATTTTGTATTACGAGGGCGAATATTAGCATAATAAGTAATCCAATAATGTTGTTAGATGGTGCGAGGGAAATGCGTTGTCACGTAAAAGGGTTACAAACCTCCGAGGCAGGGTTACAAAATTAAAAAATATATGGGCAGCCCCTTTGTTCCAAAATATTCCAGTATCATTAATGTAGGGCATTACTTTGTGGAGCCAACATTGTGGTCACTCAATTTATTATGTCATATCTTTTGATCTAGCAACGGTTGCAAGGCTCATTATGCTCGGATAGGATCTAGGTCACACAGAACTTGCCCAGTTGTTTCCAGCTTATAGAATTTTACACATACAGAAACTTCTCGGCGAATGCTTTCATAAGTTATTCTCACACATTGTTCTCAGCTACTGAGAGTCTGGTAGCCTTTTTCTTGTTAACAAGTTCTAACTTTTAAATAATTATTCACGAAGTCTTGACTTTAATAAAGTCTTCAGAATCGCATCAAGTCCAACTACGTTCTTAATATTCTTTCCTAACATTTCTCCTGGAATCAAAATTACTTACCTACAATTTAATGTGATTGAGTTTCTTTGTGTTTTTTGTGATGTGACTTTTTCACCCTTGCACCGCCTCATTTTTTTTCAGATAATGTTAGCGAAAAGTTTGTGTTGCATCATTCTTTACTGTTTTTGTTATAGTATAGTACCACATTTGTACAGATGCGATCTCGAGGTGGTGCGTCCTCCGCTTTAGGAGCGGAGCGAGCTGAGCGAGAGCGGGAGCGAGCGGCGCTGCTTCGCCACGCTCGCGACGAAGCGGAGCGGTCGCTGCAACTTGCCGCCGCGCTCAGTGCGAGAGATACACAGCTCAGACATGCCAGGGAACAACTGTTTGAGGTAGCCTTACTATACTAATGAAATGGTGCCTTTGAATCTGTTGTACACGCATGAAATCTACGTGTTTTCAGATACTGAAATGATATTAAACGAATGAGTCGAATTTACATTGTGATATTTCATAAAACGTATTTAATTTAATTAAACTATGATAATGAAATGGTAATAAACACAATGCTCAAATTCAATATAACATTCTCTTTTGTCTACTGCGAAATCACCGCATCAATTCCCGAGATAATTCATTTAAAAGCTGTCCATTCTACCTCGTAACTACATCGATATTATACAAAATTGTTTTTGATGAACAACTTCAGTGATGAAGTGCTTCAACCAATAATAAATAAACTTTTATCGACAGCTCAGTACTATGATGAATAGGTGGCGTGATGTGCGCTCGAACCAAGACCATCCATCATTCGCTTGTGTTAATTACCATTTCAAATTGCTCCGTCTGATCTAAATTGCAGGGAAAATTAAACGCAACTGTTTCCTCGACTTAGTACTATGTTTTCCTCGACTTAGGTTGTTATTACACGATTTTCCGTTACGCATAATCCGGATATTAACCTGTGACCGCGGAATATTCGATACCATTACGTTGATGCGGGCTCGCGACGGGATGTCCCATTCGAGCGGACAAATCCTGTCCAAATTAAAGCCCCAATCGAAATTAATTGAAGCATCAAAAGGTTGTTTCGATGGAGGTATAACTGTAATCGTGTTTGGGATGTGATGTTGGATCGTATGAAATCGTATCATGCTGTTACCCACAAGTGTTGTAAAAGATGATTGAGGGATTACAATGAGGACGGGCAGTGGGCAGTGGTTGCTCAGCGGCGTAGTGACGGAATATTGGTGAAATATTGGAAGATGCCATAAACAGCGAGAATGTTCAACAGTGAATATTTACGGGCTCATACTTAAATCATTTTATGAGTCGTGTTGTTACCTGTGCTACTTTGTTGATAATCGAGCGAAAATGTTATAACTTTTTTTTCATTGGCCACAAAGTTGTTTTTAAACGAGTAACACATACCTACACTATTAAATTTATTTGTATATTCGCTACTAATTAATGCAAATGGACGATGTAGATCGATCGCAATCTAATAACAAGCATTTTCATTTAGGAGCCTTTTCATTCATTGTAACGTTGAAACTGATAACTGATATATTTCTATCAAACACAATATATACACCTTATCACACTGGAACAGCGTAGACAAAGGGGTAGGCTCATTGAGACATACAAAATACTTTCTAAACACTACGAAGTACCCAGCCTTCAAGACCTTTACACTATGAATGCCAACAAACATTTGCGTGGGCATTCCCTGAAGTTATGGGAAAATTCATCAAAGAAAAAGCCTTTGTAGCAATTCTTGCCTAACCGAGTTGTAACTGCATGGAATAGACTCCCGGAAAATGTTGTGACGGCTCCCTCACTGAACTGCTTCAAGAATCGACTGGACAGATTAAATATCTCCAAGCTATTTGATACACACGCATCAGCTAATTAGCTGCTAGTGTGTTTAACCAAAATAATAATGATTTATTCCCTGAAACTGAAGGGTTCATGACAGCAATCCAAGATCAAGTTATTGAAACCCGTAACTATCAAAAGCACATCATGCGAGTCCCTTTTTCCGTAGACATTTGTAGGCGATGTCATAGTTCTTCTGAAACTATTCAACACATTACTGGAGCATGTAAAGCAATAGTTCAGACTGACTATAAATACAGGCACGATCAAATAGCTAACATAATTCATCAAAAACTTGGCATAAAATATAAACTGATTACCACACCCCAAGTACCTTACTACAAATATAGTCCAGAAACGGTTCTAGAAAACACAACACACAAGCTATACTTTGATCGAGCCATCCTCACAGACAGAACAACACATTACAATAGACCAGACATAACTTTACTAGATAAAATTAATAAAACCGCGCACATTATTGACATAGCAGTACCAAACACACACAACCTACAAAACACTATTGCAGAAAAACTATCAAAATACACAGACTTAAAAATTGAAATTAGCCGAATGTGGCGTTTAGGTAGCGTTGTCATTATACCTGTAGTACTCTCAACCACGGGTGTCATTCCCAAACAACTGCATCAGTCTTTAAAAACGCTAGACTTAGCTCCCTCCACCTACCAAACCCTACAGAAAGCTGCTATCCTGAACACTTGTAGAATTGTCCGAAAATTCTTGCAGAACGACAGTGACGCACAAGTATCACACGCACACACAGCACTCGCCACTGCAACACAAGGTCAAAATGTAATATCACTACGCCACAATACATTATCATCAAATATCACTTAGTTTAGCAGTCTCAGGGGTAGCACTTGGCTTTGGCCCGTGTTATCCTATAAAACCGGCAGATCAGCCGAGATACAATAATGTATACAAACAAATAATAATAATAATAGGCTCGGAGGCAGCTGCAAGCAGCGGGATGTCTATCAGAAGGCGAGAGCGTGGCCTCACTCGGCATGGGGCCTCCGATGATGCTGGGGGGACCCTCCGGTTTGATCGGGGACAGGGGAAGCTGCAGTGCCGACTCTGGCGTAAGAGGTATATATTTCAGTTGTACACTAATAAACTTTGTCACAATCATTGCTGTAGCTTATTACACCCATTGCATCATAGTGACATCATGTTTCTGTAATTCTTTACGCCATTTTTGTTTGATTACGTAATTTCCAATTTTCTGTGGTTGGTTGAGTAAGCAGGAGCACTTGTCAAAATTGACGCATACGCATATCGCGAACTCTCTGGTTTTTTGATTTTTGTCTTTGGGCTCGGAACGCGTTGAAATGTTGCCACATAATTTAATTTATTATTTTGTCTTTTGGTTGATCTTGAATTATTACTATACGTATGTATTGTTAAATTTTTTTGTTTAGTAACTTTTGTTTTATAAAAATTAGCTCTTATTTAAGTTTACTCTAATAGTATTGAAATTGCTCATTTGTGCGCGCCGATACAGCGTTTGTTTTGTGCCTAAAGCCACCTCAGAACTTGTAAGAGTATTTTTGTTCTGGCCTCGGTCGCAGCTATGTTTACCTAATCTTTACGGGTTCTGAGATGGCGACACGTCGCCGGTTTACGCTGAAAACCAGCGCCTTGACTCGTGCCTTCGTGCACGGGTCACGGCATTATGCTGAGCGTTAGCCGTTTCGCGCGTTAGTGACGCTTAATTAAGTATTTGTTTGTTTTTCCTTTTTAAGTTTGAATTTTAGCTACCCAATTGTTTTTTATTTTTTAGGATTATGTAAAAATTTAAAGTATGTGCGTCATTTTTCGCGGGAATAAAATAGTTTTTCTTTCTTTCTTTTTTCTTTTCTTTTCTTGTATTTTCATGCTATATATAAAAAACTAGCGACCAGCCCATGCTTCGCAGGTTTTTACGGCTTGACAAGACCTGGAGATTGTTTTATTATGTGTAAGTTTATCAAACGCTATCAAAATCCGTCGCGTAGTTTAGAAGAACAACGCGATCACACAGACAGACACGAAAAGTGACTAATATGTAGGTTAGATAATATTAGAAACCCAAAAATAAGGAAAAATAAATAAGCTTAGCCCTACCTGCAGATAGATTCCGGTTTTGATCTAATGACAGATTTCATGCAATGATATTTACTTTATTGTGATATTACAATATATTTCACTTCATTTGATAGATTTTCATTTTCCTATGAACCTGTCTCAAAGCCTCCGGGGCTTTGAGACAGGTTCTGATTTTCTCAAGCCTCTATGTATTTTACACAATTATCTAGAATTTATTAAAGCCAAAATAGGTAACCTTCTCCCCATGGCTTCGGTGACAGGTAGCAGCGACGGTGGCGCCACCTCAGTGTGCGGCGGTAACCTGTCCGATTCCACAGCGGAAGGAGCCCCGCCCACGCTCGACGCTTATGACACGGACGCAGTTTCCCTTGTCTCATCCGCACATCATATCTATCAATGTAAGTACATTTATTACATAGTGTCTCTATTCCCGACACCTGCTGTGCCAATCTGTCTGATACACAACAGGGGTCGAAAATAATGTTCATGAAAAATATGTCAGTGCAAAAGTGCCAGCGACCTTGAGTGGTTAGCTTGCGTGTTCTATGCTGAGCTCACGCAACGCGTCGTACGTCCACCCAGTAATAGGACTCGCCCATCATGGAGCGCTGTCCCAAATTAAACCATTGTTAATTTATTACAAATAAAACAGAAGGTGATAATAAAACACGTATACTAAAAGATAAATAATTAAATTATCTTTAAAGTAGTGTAGGCTTAAAAAAATACGCTTGATAGTTTTTGCGTGTTTCTCAGTTTTTTTTATCCGAGTTAGACATAACTTTACAAATTAATTACACTATGAAAATGCTCTAATTTAACATCCCTAATATTCTTTCCAAATCTTTAACACTATGTACTCGTTTAGACATGATCATTAGTTTAAAACCATTAAAAGCCGCCTTAATCCGGTTACGTACTCAACCACAACAATACAACATACAATTTATTTTCTCTTTATGTTTCGAGTATTTGGAGCTACGGTTCGGTCGGTAATTTACTTAATACTTAAAAATGAAACACAAAATCACGTTCATTAATCCGAATGTCGAATTTTCGTCGTTAATTTTTGATGAATTTAACTTAAACGAATCCCTTTTAACGTTGTTACATCCGTGGCATTGTTGTTATGAAGTGAAATATGATTTCCATGATTCAGCTGGAAAATAAAGCGGATTGCAACTCGCTCATGTTGAAAACAAGTATAATGATATCTGTCGCTGTGTGGGAAACGTTCAACTTTTACATTCTGAATAATATTTTATAGCGAAATGCCTCATTTAGATGAGGTTTCTTGCAGTAAATATTAAAAAAAAACCTCATCTATTTAAACATTACGAAGTTTGCCATCTCATTCTTATCAAAGGGCATTTTACCGTGAAATATTAAAACAGCAAAAATGTCCGCTTGTGAAACGAGTTTTTTATTACTGAGTAAACTTTTATAACGATGAAATCAAATTGTTTCGTACGGTTGAGCGACAACGAGCTCTATCAAATGAAGATCGAGACCATATTTTATTTCACAGTTTCTGTTGTTATTTAAATATTGTATTCGGAGTTACAAGCGGTCCCATAATAGATCACCACTATGTGAAACTTTAACATTCAGTTCATTCGACAGTCTGCAGAGTTCTTTTTAGGGTTCCGTACCTCAAAAGGAAAAACCGAACCCTTATAGGATCACTTGCTTGTCCGTCTGTCTGCCTGTCTGTCTGTCTGCCTGTCTGTCTGTCAGTCTATCAAGACCGTTTTTCTCAGGAACACGTGGAGGTATCAAGTTGAAATTAATATCAAATACGTAGGTCTGTGGTCTCTTGAAGTTCTAAAAAACTCAATCTTCTAAGTCAATGCAATAAAAACATACGGCCATTTATGCGACATATTTTGATACTCGCAAGTAAATCAAAACCTGTAGGGTACTTCCCGTTGTTCTAGAATCATGAAATTTGGTAAGAAGCAAGGTCATACAACACAAATTTAGGAAAAGGTCCGAAAATTGTTAATTTGTAATTCTATCACATAATAAAAATGCTAAAAATACGAAAATCGCAAAAAAAAAATTCTTAGGTGATAAAACTAACTAAACAATTTTTTTTTTTGCGATTACAAATTTAAATTTGCAGTTGGAGAATTGACCGTGTCCTATGTCAATGTACGGAAAAACACGTTTTTCAACAACAATTTTAGGTTTGTTTTTAGAATAAATTCTTTTCAACTACGGTACAGGAACCCTTCATTGTGCGAATTGTTTTCCGCTTTTTAAATTCATGGAAAATGAACCATTTTCACAGCCTTATATTTATTGTGGGTAGCATAAAATTAACTCAGTAATTGTTCAACAAAAAATGGTTACGAATTGAAACATTGCTAAATGCAAATGATGGAACTCCACAATATGCTAAATAACAATTTGCTACGCATTCTGCATTCTAAATTGTGTACAGTTTAACAACTAAAATTGCTGGAGGCAGCAGTCAATATTGTACTGTTTTGCGAAACATGCTCAGCGTACATCAAACAATAAAACTCCTGACAACTACATTAGTATTGCAAAACGACTGTTCGGAAATTCAGAACTTCATTCCATTTGAGTTTACCATGTTTTTATTTCATTCTTTTCATCCGGAACCAAATCATTGAGTTTTTATTTCTCAAATATTGGAGTTTGCTTTTACACAATATGCTTTTGTAATAACTGAAGTGATTTTCTTTTGTGTATCTGCAAATGGAAAAAAGCAATTGCCAATTTTATCAATCGTCTCTGTGGGAGGTTATGGATTTAGCAAAATCGATTACATCAGTGGAGGATAAGGAGGTTATTAGCAGGGTTTTCTTTCGCTATACTGTCGTCTTCAGGGTAGTGAGGCACATACTTAGGTTTCTTTTAAAGTATCTCAGGATAAAATTATGTATTGGAGCTACTGCCAACACTCTGCTGTGCAGTTTGGTAGAAGTAAAACTTTTTGTAATAAGATGTCATCACAAATAAACGCTTTTTAATTTTCCAATTTTTTTTAATAAGTACATAAGATAATACACATTTTAAAAATTTCAAAGTAAAATGTTTACTCCTATAATACAAATAACGTCCACTGCCTTTATTCTTGGGTAAACCGTCAAAACCCAACCGCAGGAAATGGATATTGCTCGTAAAAGATGTCCGAGTCCGAAGCTTGTTATTTTACAATCTTCAAGCCCGTTATTTATATTATACATAGCTTTATGTGGTATCAAACGATTCCCTTGTTTAATATTGGCATACTTCAAAGCTTTATCTTGTAGGAAATAATAAAATACCTAACATGCATATTTCTGTTGACGCTTCGAATAATCGGAACGGAAGTCGAGTTTCCATTCAAACGCTTCCAAATCGCAGGACTGCGAGAATGGTGTACTGAAAAAATATACAAAATACTTCCACGCCTCAGTACTTTGTGCCGAACACATTTTTCTTACACAGGCCTCCGATAGATGCATCGGGACATTTTATCCCGCCGGGGGATGAAAGCTTGAGTAGTATAAAGTAGTTTGTAAGCCTCGCCTATTCTACATATAGGTACCTATGTAACATTAGGGCTATGTATTCGATGGCGTCAATATACTCCGAGGTTCAATACGAAGAGGATCGTGAACCGCATTTTCAGTTTCCGTTTTCGCTCGTACAGTTTGAAAATGGGGTGTATAAGTGCTTTTGTATACAGATATAGTAGATAATTTTATGGAACCGTTAGACTCAGACTCATTTGTAGGCCTCATTGTTCTAGTGGATGCTAGCTTTGCCTGAGCTGGGTTCGATTCCCAGGTCTTTCCAGGATTTTTTCAGTAGTAACACGGAGTCCGGATTTGTGCCCGGTTGATGGCAATAGGTTCGACCCCTATTACATGGGACTTACAAATAACTTGTGAAATGTGGGTGTATCATTAGGTATACCTCTGCCTAACCTTTCGGATATTACAGGCGTGATGTTATGTGTATTTATGTGTAATATAGAGACTTCTCAAGAATAATTACCCCGTTAATGACAATATTAGTCTTGACAAGTCTTACACTCGTATTTATAGTCAAGTAAAAGTAATTACTTAAGTAAAAGTAATTGCTCAAGCAATGATTTTCTTTCTATAGTTTAGTAATTGCTTGAAGTTATAACTGTCAAATTCTTTTCCAAGTAATAGTCACCATTTTCTTTACAATTGAATTGTACCCACAAGTATGAAATTACTTAGTAGCAAGTAATTACACAAGTAATTACTTTGATAATAAATACGAGCTTTAGGGCTGATTGTTTAATAATCAATATAATTTTTATTAGAGGAATAATTATGGCGGTTTGACAGCTTTTGTATAGAAAATATATCAAACTGTCATATTAATTCTTCAGAAAAGATATCAACCTATTGAAAAATCATCCCTTAGGAAAACTACTCTAACTCAATACACTATATTGACTGTTTTCCTTGCCTTAGTGAGCACACCTCGCGACTGCAGTCCAACCCTATCGCCACACAACAGTGCATCGCCCTTCACACGCTCCATCGACGCCGGATCACTATCAAGGTTTGTACCTATAACATAAAATAAAATTATACGTCGTACCTATAATTTTATTTTACTTTATTCAGTTTGGGAAACTGACAGCTGTATTATTTACGGTTTTTTTTTAAGTTGAAGGCCAGTTAAAGATTCCGCTGATAAACACTAAAATAAAAACGAAAAAGGTCGGCACAAAATACCTCAATCTGCTTTAAGCATTTTCTCAACTATGTTTTGGTTGGCTTCCAGTCTAACCGGATGCAGCTGAATACCAGTAATTTAAATGAAGCGACTGCCTATCTGACTTCCACAACCCAGATAGGCGCAAAATACCTATTTAAAAAAAATAAATCTTGGAATAATACAAACCTTCGTAGTTGTTTAGATACAGACAGTTAGTTTTCCGAGAAGAAGTTTTTCACCAATAAATGCTTAAGCCGAGGAATGGTATGGAACATTTTACAGGGTTATTGGTAAAACACCAGCAACCCCTTAATGAGTCATTGTACTAATCATTATGAAAAACTTTTACTATGGGACCAAACCTGAAATCACGAAACATTTACCTACACACATCAAAAAAAGTTTGTGATCACTAGCAAAAGCTGACATATTTTTAAAATTTAACTTAAAGAAAAAGTGTTTTACGTTATATATTTTTTAAATAAAAATACACAGTGTATTTTATTGTATGTAACGTTATACTTTTTCTTGATAAAGTTAAATTTTAATATTAGGTCAGCTTTTGCTAGTGATCACAAACTTTTTTTGATGTGTGTACATTAAACTCGTCAAAATGTAGGGAGCAACTGAATGACAATGACCCCTTAAGAGGTGCTGGTGTTTTACCAATAAACCTGTATATCCAAATCATGATCAATAGACAGTTTATTCTAAATATCTGCTCGCACGGATTAGAAACAAATTCCGACGGTGCGCGCACTTGGAATGAGGAACATTTGTAACAAGCTATAATGTTCGCGAAACATTTTGCAGATAAAAAAAACTATTAGTTTAACGACCCCTCCACACACTTCACTCACACTCACCCACCCTTTTTACAAAACGCATTGTTATTTTAAACTCTTTTATCATTATTTCTTTATTTTACTTTTTTTTAATATTTTGTTCTCTTATATACACCACTATTTTTTAATTAGTACAAAAAAAAATGGGGCTCTATCCGTAACCGTTACTGATCATATTTGTGTAGTCAAAAGTAAAAAAAACGAAATACCAAAATTGTCCACGAAAATTTGTCATAATTGGTAAATTCATGATTATGATACGATAACAGCTGTTGGAGGCGGGGCAAGTTCGAGCGAGAGCACGCGAATGCGAGAGCGAGAAAATAAATGCAACTATGAATAGCCTGTACAATATTTCCATACATTGAGTGACATTTTGGGATCTAAACAAACGCCAATAACTTTGCTGTTTATGAATATTATTTATTGAGACTTTACATATATAATAACAAGACCTTCTCTAATAAGCCCTTTAAGTATTTGTACTAATTAAAAAATAGTGGTGTATTTTGTAAATCTACTTGTCAATGCATGCCATAACTGTAATTTATTTTTTTGTTTATCTCGCTTCTACATCATATTCCCTGTAAATTGAGAGGTCTGTCTCTTGTGATACAGGAACTCCTAGTACAAGAGTCAGGGCTACACAGATGTTTGTGACTTCGAAGTGTAATAAAGATTTTATTATTATAACGATTATCATCTCATTAGGTACTTTTTTTTGTTATATCTGCAGTATTTACTGGATCACACATTTCAAGGATGTTTATGTTCATGCTATCATTTATTTTGATGTGGTTAAAATATTAATACTTACTTACATTAATTTCGTACATTATTATATTCTTAAATGAGTATCTTTTCTTGATATGAGTATGATTGCTTCCCGTGGGCGTCCGTCGTCGTAGGAAGCGACAGAGCCGTTACAAGGGGACCAGACAATATTAGTATTCAGCTGAGCAGATGTTCATTACCATGATCTAATTCTACAATTCACCCTCAAGCCATACTTTGAAGACGTCCCTTTAGGTTCTAATTTCAGCAGAAAAATAGCGTTAATCCGGTTAATAGCGAAGAAAAGTTTCTTCAAACGAACTTTCTTGTGACTCGGAGCTAAGGGCATATTTCTAAGGAACCTAATCATATTAAAACTAAATCCCTACAAAAACGAATTTGTTTGCAAATGAGGTAAAATCTTTATTTGCTGACATTACCACAATCTTGCGAATAGCCTAGCGGTCTATTAGGCTCGATAGCAGTAAAAGGCAAACGAAACTGGGCGATAACATTCTATTACATTTACTGCCTACTTTATTACTAAAGGCGATAATATCGAATTTTGACAGTAAAATTAATGGAGTACTAAACGATTCGGGTCGCGATTCAGCAATAAGTATTTGCTCGAGGTCTGTTAGCTACATTTTCTTCCGGCTTAATTATTTTGCATTTTCTCGGGCTACTTTTGAAAATCTTTAGTCTAGTCTGAAATATTTAAGAGGTACATCATATAATTCCGTTTTGACAGATTAGTTAAATGGGAGCACGGTGACTCATCGCATTATTTAGCAATTTGGCAGTTGTAATTATCGTTTATTTTGAGTTTTATAATTTTTTTTTTTGTTCAACTGAACTTTTAATTTTTTGAAGTAACGTATATTCTGATATAAATTTTACGTAATAATATTAATGTAGTAAGGAGAAATGTACTGTTAATTCTGAGCTTTTTTAGTAGTTTTATGATTTCAAATGGTTTTTTTTTTTATAGATATTCCGTACATACAATATTTCAAAATTTTGGGTCTTACTATGGATTTAGTCCATAGTAGGACCCAAAATTTTAACCCACTATTTAAAAAATAATATTTTTCATTTAATTTTCTTATGTAAGTAGTTCAATCCACAACGCTCAAAAAGTGCCGTCACGCTTTTTTTGATAAACTTGCTTCGGAGTTTTGGCTTTATTTATAGATAAGAAAAAATTGCGAAAACGATGCCGAAACTACAAACTATTCTCCACCACTCAATATGTCAAATTTGTCGAAGTCTTTCAATTTCTCAGAATACGAACGCCAAAGTTGGCTAATTTACGCCAAAATCACGGTCGAAATGTAATAGGTATAGCGCCCATAGAGGGCCGCCGCATCAAGGAATGCTGTTTAAAAAAGTTGTTTGCAATTTAGATGTGAAATCTAATTCTGACAAATTGGAATAATCATAGATCGTTTACCTGATGCATATTACAGCCCACTAAAAGTTAATAGGAAATGGGCCGATAACATTCAGCATTCTATTACTTTTACGGGCTACTATATTTCTACGGGCGATATTATCGAATTTTGACAGTAAAATTTATCGAGTATTACGCGATTCGGTCCAAGATTCAGCAAATAGTTGCTCGAAATTACATTTTTTTCCGGCTTAATTCTTTTTCATTTTCCGCAACTGTTCGCTCAGACAACCTTTTATATCTTTCATCTTGCAATATTTTTAAGAGCCGGAACAACGGCTGCTGTATGAAAGGCGCATACAGATTGAGTGTCAAATCAAAATTCCGCGTTTGAGTGATTATGGAGATCGTACACCTGATGCAAACTAATGGCTCCTCTATAGTCCTTAAGTATACTGTTGAATATTTGAAGAGAACATATAACATTCACTGTGGATGAATGTTTACCTAATGCATTCTATTTGTAGCGCCATTTCTAGATCCTTTGAAAAGCCTTTCGTAGTGAAAAACTTTCTACTCCAGGTTTTCTGGTAGTGTTGACGAAATAAAGAATAATTTTCCAAGTTTCCGTTACTTCCAACGTACTGTGCCCATAACGTATTTTCACATACGTATGAAAGCAGACATGCGAAAAAAAACAAAATATTTTCTTTAGCTTGAATTTACGTTTCAATGCCTTCTACGCTCCCATTAGGTCAGTGGAGCAGCTCTCAAGTCCAGGTGAGTGCGAGGCAGCTCTACTAGGAGGGGTGAGAGGACGTTCAGGCGCAGGAAGCAAAGGAGCTCGCGGTCGCGGCTCTGCCTGGGGCTCCATATCACGCGTGTTCGCGCGCTCACGACACCGCACCAAGTCGGGCAGTGCGGCCATCAGCGGCCATGAGAGTGGTGAGTTTAGAAACCCATAGTTAGGAAAACAAACAGTACGCAACCTTTTTCAAAAATAGAACTGCACCATAACAAAAATTTTACTAAAAAAGTTTCGTTGCCAATATTTCTTCTTACAGCGCTCCAATTAACTACCATCATTTGTTTTTTTATCGAACTAACCACATATCCGAATTCACGATTCTGATTCTCACAGATTATTTTTTTCTACTGTCTATTCCTAATGTATTCGTGTTTGTAGGTACAACTTTGGGAACCTTCGGGTGACCTGTTCAGGTCACAAATGAATATGTTTCAATGTTTTTCAATATAGCTTGTTGTTCAGAGCCGATCTACTCGGGCACTGGTAGCACTCGCGCTTGGTCACCGTTGGGCAGTGAGGCGGCGTTGCGGGAGGCGGCGTCTCTGCCACTTTCACGATGGCGCGCGCCCGCCATTATCGCGTGGCTTGAGCTGGCGCTCGGCATGCCGCAATATGCTGCTGCTGTTGCTGATAATGTTAAGAGTGGCAAGGTATGTAGAATATGACATAATATATTATGCTGTTCATAGTGCCCCGTGATCACTGCATGGCTTTTGAGCTATCACTTACGTGTGTCACTACACATATATTCGCTGCTGTCATGGAAAATATCAGTGACCCAGGAATAGGTCTAACTGAGTGTGTGCTTTCAATATCAACCGGTAACTGTAAATATGATTTTGACACTAAAAGTACTAGTGAATTTTTATTTTATTTTTTAATTATGTATCACGCCTTGTAGGTACGCCACCGTAGTCGCCCCCATTTATACTCGTACCTTCGTTGTTTTACAAAATTAGGGTTATAATGTTATCATTGTATCCAGACAAGGACAACGTTACTTGAATTAGGTGGTCAATAGACGATTGTTTAGGCAGGTAAGCACAATAAGAAAGTAGAACATTGTAAAGACTTAGTAACTCATTTGCTAGCTAATAGATTCGTAAACCGTGTCCGTAGATGTTAGCAAAACTAGGTTACTTATGCTCTGTTGCATTCAACTGTATGAGGCTTCAAGCAGTATTATCACAAATCGTATTAACCACTTAGCACTCCGTTTATAGAGAAAAAATGTAGAAAAGCCTCAATAATATAATACGTAATTGTATATTTTATGTAAAGAACTTATTTAACAAAGTGCATTGTTGAAATTGTAATAATGAAATGGTTATTTTCAACATGAATTACGTTAGAGCTTAAATTCAATGTTTACATTTCTGCCGGTCATAACTCTCGATGAAAACGACGCGGATTATATTTTCGTATGTAACGAAGGGAATAAAAAAACCATTTTCATTACCCGTAAATCCATTCATTATTCGGAATGCGCTCATTTTATTAGATATGTATGGAAATCGGGGACCGATACACCACCCCCAGATAAATTCATCGCAGAATTTGCTTATTTATATGTTGGTATTAGACTTTTCAGTACGCGTTTCAGTCTTGTAACATGAAAAGGAAATCACGAACGTCAAAGTTATTCATGTCGTGATCGGTTGATAAATTCATAAGAAGTATAATATTTGGTAGGGATGTATGTAGTAGAGCGAGAGACGCGCATTAAGCGTCAAGTATTGTGTTCTGGTTGGTTCTAGATCCGTGCTTTGAATGGGCAGGTTCTGCTCGAGCTGTCTGACGCGGACTTGGAGGTGGGGCTGGGCATCTCGCAGCCGATGCACCGCAAGAAGCTGAGGCTTGCCATAGAGGAGCGGAGAAGACCTGACCTCGTCAGGAACCCCAGTATAGGACAGTTGACGCACGCTTGGGTCGCTGCTGAATGGTTGCCGGATTTGGGATTGTCTCAGGTATGAAATTATACTTTAACTTGTCAAGTAGATACTTATTTAACCCAGTATATTAAATATTTCAATTGAGAAAGAATTTTTTTTTAATTTTAGTTTTTAGATATATGAAATTATCATTAAAACTGGCCCAGTAGCACAAATAGAAGAAACCACCAACTTTCTTTAAGACACCGAAGAATTTTCAGTAAACTAATATTCTCCCTATAGTATGCTGAGTCGTTCCTGGCAAACTTGGTGGACGCTCGCATGCTGGACACCATCAGCAAGAAGGAATTGGAGAAGTACCTCGGAGTGACGAGGAAGTTCCACCAGGCCTCCATCGTGCACGGCATACATCTGCTTAGAATAATGAAGTACGATCGACAGGTCAGTGGACAGTGCAAACAGATGTGGCGGATATCATTAATGACAAAACTTTTTTACAAAAAAAAAAAAACCAACTTCCAAAAAAAACACTACAAAGTGAAAAATAACTTTAATTTCGGAAGTCAGTGTCTTTGGATCTGTATTTTAGTTTTTTGCCACCGACTTCCGAAATTAAAGTTATTTTTCACTTTGTAGTGTTTTTTTTTGGAAGTTTTTTTTTTTTTGTAAAAAAGTTTTTATTTTTCACTTTTTAGTGGTTCAGTTTGTAATTTATCTAAGTTACAATAACCCAATGTCAACTGCTCATCACGTTTTACAAAATATTGCTTTTCCCGATGCAGGGACGTTAATTGTTGAGGAGTTCTCCTAGTAAGAACCAGGAGAACTGGAGCTGACGGTGAAGTCACCATTACCATTATGTATTTTGACGAGCATAAACCATATTAAAGTAATCGAATCGCAACCTGTGATATACTTAGATATTATAATTGAGTATTTCCGATGGCCCTCTGTGGTCTTCATCATCAGTTCCAGTTCACCGAATGGTACTTTCCGAGAGCAAATGCACGAGTTACTATAAAAAATACCGAAATCGATATAGGTGTGCCCATAAAATTTGAGGGTTTCCCTCGATTTCCATGGGATCCCATCGTCAGATCCTGACTTGATGATCATGGGACCACTTGGGAAGTATACCCTTTCGAACAAAAAAAATCCAAATCGGTCCAGCCATTTTCGAGTAATCGGGGAACATACATAAAAAAAAAATAAAAAAAAAAAAAAAGGTTCCGACGAATTGAGAACCTCCTCCTTTTGGAAGTCGGTTAAAAATAGGAGTTCATTTTATTTTAATCAATTTTGTACCTACATGACAAAAGTGGCCGAAGAAAAGATAAATAAAAACTTTTTTACAAAAACAAAAACCGACTTCCAAAAAAACACTACAAAGTGAAAAATAACTTTAATTTCGGAAGTCGGTGTCTTTGGATCTGTATTTTAGTTTTTTGCCACCGACTTCCGAAATTAAAGTTATTTTTCACTTTGTAGTGTTTTTTTTGGAAGTCGGTTTTTGTTTTTGTAAAAAAGTTTTTATTTTTCACTTTTTAGTGGTTCAGTTTGTAATTTATGTAAGTTACAATAACCCAATGTCAGCTGCTCATCACGTTTTACAAAATGTTGCTTTTCCCGATGCAGGGCCGTTAATTTTTGAGGAGTTCTCCTAGTAAGAACCAGGAGAAATGGAGCTCATGGTGAAGTCACCATTACCATTATTTTGACGAGCATAAACCATATTAAAGTAATCGAATCGCAACCTGTTATATACTTAGATATAATTGAGTATTTCCGATGGCCCTCTGTGGTTTTCATCATCAGTTCCAGCTCACCAAATGGTACTTTCCGAGAGCAAATGCACGAGTTACTATAAAAAATACCGAAATCGATATAGGTGTGCCCATAAAATTTACGTACGTATACCCTTTCGAACAAAAAAAGAAAAATCCAAATCGGTCTAGCCATTTTCGAGTAATCGGGGAACATACATAAAAAAAAAAAAAAAAAAAAAAAAAAAGATTCCGACGAATTGAGAACCTCCTCCTTTTGGAAGTCGGTTAAAAAGGAAAGAGAGATAGATTAAAGATGACAATGACATAAATATTATACTCTTCATCTCATTTACAAATTGCGAAAACCTTTCCACGTCCCTTCCGATAAGTGGGGTGAGATAACGAAAAGCAAATGAGCGATTATCCAATGAGCTGGAACAAAATGCTCCGTCTCGCATTGCCGTGCCCCGTAATGTACACCCATTAATCATCGTGCACTCCGCTCTTGCTTGCTCGACAGTTAGCTAAAAACCTGTTACATCACGTTTATTATTTCCCTTCTTATTTCCAACGTTATAAATTATCCGAGCTGATCAATCATCGTTAAGTTTTTACAACATCTTTGTTTGTTGCAGGCGCTGGCTGTCAGGCGGCACCAGTGCGAGAACGTCGACGCCGATCCCTTAGTCTGGACCAATCAAAGGTTTATGCGATGGGCTCATAATATTGATTTAGGTGAATTTGCGGATAATCTGAAAGGTATGTTTGTTCTCTTGGCTTGATAATGTCTATTTACTAATGATATCCACGCCAGAACAGTCGGTCACGTAGTTGATAATCTTGTTATAACAGACAGTGGAGTACACGGTGGGCTCGTTGTGCTAGAGCCGTCATTCACCGGCGAGACTATGGCGACCGCGCTCGGCATTCCTCCTTCCAAAAGTATTATCAGAAGACACTTGGTCGCTGAATTCGATGCTCTCGTCATACCAGCGAGGTGAGTCAACAACACGCTCATTTTTATGCCAATCCGGGAAAATATAATATTTGCTTCAGACACCAATATGATTAACGTTTATTTATATTCCATCGCATCAATCAACTTGCGAGTCAATAATATTTCGCACCACTTGTATAATGTATCTATGTAAATGTTATATTTTCTTATTATGTTACATGATATGAATGAATATGTATTTACAATATTATATACTTGAATATATCTAGCAGTTTGTTTGGTGACAATGAGCACAGTGTATTATTATATATCATAACCAAGTTCTTAGATTGTTTGTCCCCTAAGTGCATTGTTAAACTGATTCAACGACGTATGTGAGTGGCGACCGAGTGCAACGATATTGTGAGGCGCACAGTGCATGCTACCAGTTGTTTGAGTAGTGGCTAGTGGCCAGTGCACTGTGGCACAGGGCACTGAGCAGTGAGTCCCCTCCCGTACGTGCGCATCTGTAGTTGATTATAATGTGAGGTGCAATCCTGCAGGTATACGATATTTTGCCAGGTGGAAGAACTGCAAGTGGAGGCTGCCCGAGCATCCATGTTGTCCACCAAACAAAGATAAACCAACGAAAATCAAAAAACTCTCGTTTAAAAAATAAATTATCGCTTCGGTGCCCAAACCTGTATCTATGTAAAATTTCCTGTATCAAAATGTTTGTAAATTCGCTATTTTTACACAAAATATTTTCTTTGCGAAAGAAAATTTTGTATCTACCTACCGTCAAAACTTGCTCGTTTTTTTGAAACTTTTTTGATGGAAAACTTTACGAGCGGTGAAGACTGATAAGTTATCGTAGGGATCGTGGTTTGTAAGTAAAGGATATCAAAAAGTTGGAGCGATCGGACACGTTCACAGTCATTTTGTTTTGTACTTCGCCTTCGTCAATGTTAGATTCAATGTTGGACATTGTGACCCCCTAGAGTCCCGATCTTGCCGTAGATTAGATTCGTCACGTTAATGTTAATTCGAGATTGATCAATTTGGTAAACTAGTAAATGTATACAACTTAGTTGATATTATAAAGATATAAGCATGAAATGCTTCGTATTATTCATAGGGGGTAACTCATATCCCATTACTTGCATTCACTAACGTTATTGAAAAGGATTCATTTCAATTTAATGACAGTTTGGAATAATTGTAATAATAATCGAAGATTTTAAAATCTTTACAATTGAATATTCATAGGTGTAAAGACGGAACCATCACCATAGCTTTAGGATTATAACAATAATAGCATTTACTAATACTGTAAGATAACTATGTTTTTGACTTGTATACATTCATACTGTAAAGTTGACAACATTGTATATTAGGTTCACTTGTAACGATATCGATTGAACTATAAATGTGAATAAATCCTGATGAAAAAGATAAACCTAAGGGACATCGAGTCAGTTTCTTTTTACTATCCATCACCCTAAACTTGGCGATCCTTGCATCGAGACAGAACGGTAACGATCATTTTATCGATACATCATGAATGCCTATCTGTCATCATCATTAGACCGCACTACATAATAATCAGACTCTGTCCACATTTTCTCCTTCCATGTAATGTTCCATTTTATTTTGTAAAGATTTCCAACACGTTGACATTTCGAGCTTGATGGATTTAGTTATGACATTTTGAGTATATTGTTGTTGTTATTTTAATTCAACCGTACAATACAAGGAAGAGTACTGTCTGCTTCAAATATATAATATATCTCAAAACATTTGCTACTAATTTCAATATTGGATCCAGTACTTTTCATTGTTATCCAATCCATTAATATTTACTCGTGTTATTTCTTTTTATTTATATCCATATATTCGTACACAATCAGCATGATTCGTATCATTTCCAGCAAAGTGCATCATGCTTTTGATGTCTATGCAAAATATTATTGAATTACCATTCACTTTTTATTAACTGTCTCTCGTAGCTTCCAGTGAAAATAAATCTGTGAATATGAAAATGTTTGCGTTATTTTTTCCGCTAGGAATAAAAAATGCAGTATTGAGGTCCAACATTGCGACTGTCAAATATAAGTTAACGAGAATTTGCATGTGAGCTTTTTGTGTTAGCAGATATTAAACACAAATGAGTGCAAATTTGAGAGATTAAAGCGACCATAACTAACGCAAACTACGCTCTGCCTGGCTTCTATATGTGATCTCAAATTTGTACTGCTTCCGTTGTGTAGTGAAATCAAATTGTAATTGCTTTTCAGAAACTTGTTTGGTCACCAAATCAGGATGTTGGGTAGACCGTTCTCAAGGTCGGTTGCTACTGGATTACCAGGCATCGATCTTAGTGGGGACTCCAGGAGGCATAGTTTGAGGGTAAGACTAGTAACTAACCTATTCATCATCATCACCTTCCTGCCCTTATCCCATGTTACCTATCAAAAATGATTAATAATTATGAGTCCCAAAACTAACCGCAAATTATTTCCAGGGCTCAATAACCCGAGCTCTAGGGGTACTAAAGCCGAAGCACGAGCGGACATCACCGTCAAGCTCAAGCGAGAGTTCAAGCGTGTTGAGCTTGACGCAGCCGTATCAGATCTCGTACTCGCCGCCGATAGCCGTGCGCACGCTATCGCAGCTGAGCATGACGTATGCGCCGCCGCCGACGCTGCAGGAGTATGAGCCGATATACACGCCGCTGAGCTTGTACTCGCAGTCCAGTGTGTCTACGAGGGATAGCTTAACGAGACTGAACGATATCAAGGAGAATTCTAGTATTACTCATAGGTAAGTGATGCAGTACTATTTATTTCAGTTTGCTAGGTAAATGATACTTATATTTGCCATCGTGGTGAAAGGATTAGACAATCGACAGAAATCGATTGCCCAGGATGCGCCGGATGGTAACAGAGATCGGAGGGTACGTCACTCGTCCTTTCATACATCGACTCAAGTTTCCATCTTGCACCGCATGCCAAACTGCTTACAATATAACGTAACTATTAATTTTCGATAGTTTATAATCTATCTATCCGGAGACAAAGATATCATGTCTCATGTGCCTCTAATACATCCTTAATCCATTCTAGACCACTGTACCAATTTGGGAACACTTAGAAGTGGTTTAGGTATGCCAAAAGGCAAAATGGACCGGAAAAATAACCCTCCTTTTAAAAAGTGTTCCCAAATTGGTACAGTGATCAAGAATGGGTTAACTAGTAAAGCACCGTCAAACTGGAAACAACTTAAGCAAGAAGATGAAACTAGCAGAAACGATGAGCTAGTTATATCTTTATGCAATGCTATTCTTTATGACATTGATCATGTCCGCAATATGCTACACTGTAGGTTCAAAATTCCTGACGGGTGGTTTGCTGTAAGACTAACAAGATCCTTAAAATTATCACCATTCTTCACCAAATTACTTGAGAAATTCTCATGAAACCTTATTTCTATAATACAAAGAATAAAAGTTTCCCTTGTTTTCACGCTGTTCACATTAAAAAAGAAATTATTCAACAGTTCACATTTCTATAGATTGCATAAAACTTTACGCGAAAGGAATCGCGGAAATTCAATAGACGGTTTCCTTTTGTTTTATTTCTTATACAGCTCGTGTTTTAAAGCCAACAGAATTGACCTAATTAAGTTAACAAGAGTGAAAGACAAAGGTTTGCTGTTTCCCGACGTAATCTAACTTCAAATGTGGCACACTATGCTCGCGTAGGTGTTTCACTATACGCCTACTTCAATTTGTAGGGATAACCTTGTTAGGCCCAGGAAATTTGCATTTTGGGTGAGGCATATAAAATAAGTTTAACATTTTGTTTTGTCTTATTTATATGGATTTATTCGTTTATTTACTTATATACTAGCTGTGCCCCGCGGTTTCACGCACGTACACCGGGACAAAAGTAACCTATGTGTTAATCCAGGGCATAAGCTAACTACACACCAAATTACATCCAAATCAGTCCACCCGTTCGAGCGTGAAGAAGTAACAAACGTTTAAACACACACACAAACTTTCACCTTTATAATATTCTTCATAATTCTTCATTCATTCATTTCTTAAGTTTTTCCTACACGTCTTGTTTACACATACCGAAATATACTAAACAAGAAAAATAAAATAAAAAACACAGTTTCTCAAGAGAGAGGTCAAAATCACCATATTATCGCACTTTACCACACTTTTAGTCGATGACTGAGTGAGTGACATGAGGAACTCTCCTCGTGTAGAAGAGCTGTAAGGCATAATTATCTTCCTTTCTCGCTAAGACGTCAAAAACATTGGCAACTTTTTTAGTTTCTGTTTTTTTTTCAAAGGTACGGACATAAAGCGGACCACGCTCACCGAGTGAGCTCGCCCCTGCCGGCGAAGTCGGCAGACGATGCGCTGTTAAAGCAGAAGAGACACCGGCGCGTCAAGAGCATTGGAGACATCAACGCCTGCACTAAGGCGCCGGTGTAAACACACCTTTACGTCAATTATGTTCAGGGCTTTATCGTTAAAGCGATTTGTGAACGATAATGGTTATCGACATAAAGAACTAGGTGACAAAATTGGAACATTTAAGAGCATGTAGCGTCACCAATTTAGGGCATTCGGTCCTTTGTCCTACGTTTTATCTTTCCAGACATAATGCAGATATGTCTGGTTTTATCTTTTCAGACATATTGCAGATATATCTGGTTAGAATCATGGAGGTCGGGTCTGAAATGTAACTCAAAATGTCGTTGCGTCGCCAGTGCTCAGACATCGCTTGTATGACAAGGTTCTAAATGTGTCCTTTACCCTAAATGTTATTTTGGTTAGAGCATGTTCCTTTTGTGAGATGTAAATCCCTTTGTCCTCATCTTGAATCCTCCTTTTATATGTTCAATTGTACTACAATCTATTCGAATAGAAAATTGGTTAAAATGTCGTGACCCTGGATAGTTGAACAGAACGCTATAAAGAAAATGTTTTAGAAAATTATAATGGAGAATCGTAACACTAGATCCAATAAAGGAACTGTCGTATTGACTCTAGAAAAAACAAAAAATATCTAGTCATTGTAAAAGTATCACTAGATCTTATTAAGTTGATATTTGAAGTAAGTGGAGACAATCTATAATGTAGGAAAAACAGAAAGCAGCCCTTTAATAATGTAGTGAACGTACAAGTAATTTGAGGCTCAAAAAAAAAAAACAAGTTTCAATCATAGCAAATGGTGAGGACCTAACCGACAGTTTGATTATGACAATCAATAATCGAAACTCGCAGTAGACCCGCGTTTTGCTGGCTTTAACCACAACAACGTTTATATAAAGGTAATAGCCTACGTCAATATTGAACCCAAAGTTTGTGCGGACGCAAATATCATTTTGTACAAAGTGGCATATCAAAAACTTTAAAATGAATTTGTGAAAGCAAATAGACTGAGTTTTAATAATAATAGTTAAACATTTGATTGTCTTATGATATTCAGTATTACAATATACAGGATAGTAGTAATTAATTGTGTAACTTTTAAATGTTTTCGAATAAGTTTTCACACCGACCAATTTTACTTATGAAAGTTTCAGTAGTCAAACTAGTCAATATAATGTGTTAAACGGTCTAGTACCGTTTTCATACCAAATTTTAGATAGTAGGTAATAAAAACTTTTATAAGTAAAATGGGTAATATTGTAACAGATCACTAACCACGCTGTATTGACTTGCCGAACACTGTGATAACGCAATACTCTCACGCATTGAATAAACCCAGAGCTTTTAACTTCAGTATTTTATACCAAAGTACATATTAGACGATTATACAAGTACATAAATACATAGGAGTTACGTAATACGTTCCCATCGAGCTTGAATCCTACTTATACTTTTGATATTGATGTGTATTCAATTTTGTTATTTTTTATTGCTTTTGAAATATTTATTTTTTACTTTAATACGTGATTTTCATTTTGTGATATTTGAGTTACCAATTAGTTATAATTCGTAAAAACTTTTAAAATAAAGAATATGTGAAATTTAACACAGCGAATTTTATTTCCACCTGCCGTAGTTTGGTTGGGTAAATTGGATATTGAATCTATTATGGAGTACAAAGGACGTGATGAGGATCTGAGTCAAAATATCTGAACAAATATATTCGAAGGGAACCCGATTTATTTTTCAATTGCAAACATTGTTGGCGATAGAGGGGAGGTCGTGTTCTTTTATTCGGTGCGGTAAGGGCCACTAGCTATTTATTTAATAGCTCATTCCGAAGGATCTACAAAAGAGGCTGATAAAAGGAACTGCTCAAGATTTCGGGAATACCAATGGCGGAAACACGCGGGTTTTCCTTTTTGTAGCTTTGCGGAAGTAAGTAAATAGGTATTTTAATTTCTCAGAACTTCATTAAATGTGAAAGTATCAGTATAGGTATACTTAGCACATTCGTAAAATAATGTCAATTCAATTAAATAAATCAATGTTTGGTTTTGATCAGTTATTGCTATAAAAAAGCGTACAAATGTTGGTTGCCGCGAAATTCAAATTTTGTAAAGTTTTTTGCTATTTGTAGGTCAGTATTTAGATTGTAAGAATATTATGTATGTTCATCAAAATATGAGTAGCGACCGTAGAAAGTAAGTATTTACAGAATTAATAGATAATCATTAAAATAACCAATACCTTAGCGCATCCCTCGAAAAACGCCAAATAAATACCCACTCCTAATGGCAGACAGTCGGACGTTCAGCAGAGCCTTAGGGTGCCACCCTTTGGGAACGGAACTCAAAAAAAATGCTTTTTATTTCAAAAAGCCCTATGCCATCACACATGACCTAAATGCGACCAATAGTCTACGTACCTAAACATTCGTAAGTATAATTTATTCGCTCATAAAATATAGAAATGCAAATTACAGACGAAACTTCTGGAGCGCCGGCAAATATTCAGGAACACTTAAACGATTCCTCTTCCGATAATATAGTGCAGGAGCTATCATCTGAAGGTGCCAGCGAAGTTAGCTGTTCAATTATTTATAGAAGTTGTCGGCTTTCGGCCGAGAAAAGTTCATTATGGCATCGCCGGTCACCGGTGACGTGATGCGATGTGTTCGGTTCATACGATGCTCATAAATGTTCGTGAACAGGTCCTATTATAGCCAATGAGTTTGATAAGCTGTTGCTGTTGCTGATGTTGCTGTTTCGCGCCTAACCAAAAGGGACCGTTCCACGAGTACGCACCCGTCGCGTCGTGCTCTTTTATATGAATATGTCAGTAGCGCGATCCATCAAGTCGCGTTTGTACCTGCGTCAAAATTATTCATACCAATGATCTCGTATTGACTCTCGCGACGATCGCTTTTGACTATGACGCGTGGTAAGAATGATGTCAGCGCCAAAGTCCAAATTCGGGATTTTCCGTATTATTTATTTTACGAATTCTTTACTATACGCAACATTATTTTTCCTTACTATATATTTTTCAAATTCTTATATTTCCGAATTCTTAGGTTTCTTAATTATTTATTGTCCTAACACCAACATTTTCCGAATGAGTACAGTTCGATACAAAATTCAAAATAAACGGATTGTCATATATTTTTTTATCAGACATTGAAACCTAACTCAATACCAGTTATTTCAGCATAAAAATCAAAGAAAGAAAAAGAAAGAGGTCTAGAGCAAAATATAATAATAATAATAATAAAAACAGCTTAAAATAGCCGTGGCAGCTAAAAGATGACCAGTCACAACTGCTGGCACCCGTTCACGAACATGACGCACAGATCGGCGCCATATATCTCAACCTTTTTGCAGGGGACCGAATGATCCGACACAAGCACCACCATCAGCGAGACGTTCGAGTGAGCATGACATACAACCGCCATAATACAAAAAAAAACCGGTCAAGAGCTAGTCGGACTCGCGCACCGAGGGTTCCGTTCTGATTTCTGAAAAAGTGTGCTATTTAGAGACATCGTTTTATTTTTCCTGTAATCTTTACATAAACTTCTATCACATAGAATAATTTCAGATTTTTCTCTTTGCAAACTTCGGAGATAAGGGGGGAACGGTATTTTTTTTTACATTTTTCATCAAAAGTCGAAAACTATGTGGCCTAAAAAAAAGAAAAAAAATGTTTGAGAATGCGCAAACAGCGACCTTTTATATGATATCCCACATATCCTAGTAGCCCCACTTTTAATTTTTAAGACCCCCTTTCAGTCCCTGTTGCAAAAAAAATATAAATATTTTTATTTCTTTCTTATTTGCAAAATAGTTGGGTAAACGTCATCTAAAACTGTTCCAAATTTCAAGTTGATAGCATCAGTAGTTCTTGAGATATCCAGCTGTGACAGACAGACAGACAGACAGACTGAGTCACACCATAAGGGTTCCTTTTTTACCATTTTAGTACGGAACCCTAAAAAATATAGCCTAAGTTACTTGCTGATAATGTAGCTTTCTGTATTATGTGAATTAATTTTTAAAATCGGTTAAATATTTTTGATATTACAATAAACGATTATATCCAAGATAAGAATGCTCATATAAATGACACATAATTCAATCCAAAAAGTTGAATCATGTGTGGAACAAAGTCTTTTACAAAGTTTAAAGGGAAATACAGAATGAGGACTAACATGGAACATGTAATAATGAGAAAGTGTAAATAAATGAATATGAAAAAATTCGGAATACGTAAAAATAAGAATTCGGAAAAATAAGAATATGAAGAAATAAGAAATTTGGCAATTTAGACTTCGGAAAGCATCGCTGACACCAAGAATATACCTATTCCAGCTTGTTATGTACGGTCGAACTAAAACTCGTTGTAGGTAGGTAGGTTAGGTAGGTATCAAATTTCTGATACTTACTTACTTTAGTAACCGTAGCTTGCTTCTTCGTCAACGTTATCATTGAACATTGATTTCAGTTGATGCCGTAAATACGACATGTTTTTGCTGGTTCGATTCCCGGCAGAGGCAAACAAGTTTTCACAATCTTTAAACGAATAACTACTATTGTTTTTTTCTAAATAAAGGAAAGTAAATTGGCAGATATTTTTCCTCTCGGCGCAAACTGACTTTTTTCCCATCAATAGCACGACAAAAGTACCTATGTCAATATCTGTAGCAATAAGAGAGGCGAAATAAAGCAGAGGATCGCGATGTAAGCAGGGTTCTGGTGAGCTTGGCAGTCGCATCACGTGCAGCGCCCGGGGACATTCTATCATTACGCCGTAGACGCCGCGGTATTGCGGTGTTGTGTACACTTGCAATATATAATACATAGCCAGTCGCCCCTCTATTACGATCCCGGAATGACAGTATCCTCCCCATTATTTGGGTTGCAGAGGTCAAACGACCAGAGGTTTTAGCAATATTGAGCACATCAGGTGTAAACTGAAATACATATTACGGATTTTCGCTTAGCAAGCAAGTCTGAGGGCCTGTTTCACCACCTACGATTAAGTTCCTATTAATTTACTTGGCAGATAATTTCATAAAAATACTGTTCCATTTTTGAATTTATTCGGACATCGTGAAATTTAGTTAGGGCGACTTTAAAATTGTAATGGTATATTTTATATGATTAAACCATCAAACTTTAAATTTATAGCTATTCGAAATGTCTGTTTAAATACCTACTTTACAATTTACAACTGCAGTGCCTACCTAATAGCTAAATACCTACGTCCTCCTTTTATCACATTCAAATTAAAAATCTATGTCGATATGATACTGGTATGATTACTGATTGTATCATTATGATATATTTTACCTGATCTTATAAATAGCGCACAGTATCAGTTTATCACACGTGGTAAATACCAAACGAAAGTAAAAATATCACACCACATTTTCCCACTAAGCACTCAACTTTAAAAGCTAATTTCAGTTTAGAAACTAAGACAACATCGTTATCACAGAGTCTTTTCTAAAACTAATCCTAAAAGACGAAGTAATTTCTGAATGGCGGGCTCTATACCGATTGGTGCCAACTTTCCGTTTATGAACTGAGGAAACTTGTGCGGAGCCTGCGGTCTCGAAAGTCTCGAATGAGTTTCGCAGCAACAAGGTGTCGTTAGCGGCAGCGCAGGCGCCGGCCGAGTAGCCCGCTCAACTCTGCAACTCTCGTGAACTAGCCATCTTTAGTTAGCAAACTGTACTTTTCTTTTCAATTTCTCAAAACGATCGTAAGAACCGCGACTGCTTTGCAGATTCAAATTAAATTGAGATAACTTTGGTGTGAGGAGCAGTGGTGGCCCAGTGGTCGTATGTTTGAACCCAGTCAGGTGCTTTACTTTATGTAAATTATTTCATCATGATTGCACTCAAAACGGTAAAGAAAAACATCGTGAGGAAACCAGCATGTCCTAAAACCAAAAATTCGAAGACGTGACATCTCCAACCCGCACTACGCCCTTAGCTGTGCTACTTAATTTAAATTTTTGTAAGGCGAGAGACCCTTCTGGCCCAGCCGACGACCGGTTAAGCAACAAAGGTTCCCGGAACCAATTGCGAAAATGTCCGTATCAAAAAAAAAAAAAAAAAAGAATAGGCGATCGCGATCACTTTTTATTCGGTGAACCGAAACGCGTGGTCGCGTCGACAGAGGGCGCCTTCCGGTTTTCCGAACAAAAAGTGATCGCGATCGCGTATTCTCGCGACCATCGCTTTATATTAGGACGACTCCTTTAGGCTCCTTAAAAACAAACGAACACGTGATGAAAATCGCGCGCGACACAAATGGCACCGCCTGTCGCGCGACGGGCGGTGATTGTACGTCGCGCGCGTTTCGCGTCGCGTGGCGCGCCTTTTTGCCAAACAAACAATATAACATGCCATGTATGTGCCTATATATCATGTTGCTAGCGTAGGTACAAATACGAAAAGTAAGTTGATAAAATCGATCAGTAAAATCTAACAGCGTACTTATTGACAAAAGCCCACTTCGAATCTGGTAACGACTCAATAATGATAACCTTTACCCATTTTAGGCAGAATAAAGCCGAAATAATATTTTCTTGAGTCACGTAACTATTGGGGAACGCATCATTAAGTTTCAATACCACTGAGAAAGCTCGCCTGCCGCACTTGAGTGGGCGAGACATGAATCCGCGCATTTTATACTGTCAGCGAAAATTCAATCTAAGTAGAAACTGGAGTAAATTGACGTTTCATGATAGCAGGAAATATGCAAAAATATTCCTATGAGCTCGGAAATGAAGTTGAAGCACGGTTATATTCACGCAACGAATAAAAATCTACCTGTTCAATTTGCAATGAAAATCGCACGCACAGAATATACCTACTTACAACTAACTTCGTTTGTATAAACACAATCTTGCTTAAAAATTGAATGGACAGTGTGAAGCCCGAAATTAAGAAATCAGTTTAATTAAGTAGTTTATTTGTTATAGGTAAGATAAGTATAGTTTGCATTTTTGTCAGGTACACCATCCGAGATTCTGAACGAAGCTCATCTTTATTATGCTAGTAGTACAGACAACAGCACATCAAGTAATACCAAACTGTCTTTCTGCAAATGGTTTTTAACCTTAAAATTATGACAGTTAAATTCAAAATCAAATGAGAAAATATGACAGTTTATAGTAATTTGACCTGCTGCTGTGTGTACCTACCTATTATTCTGTCTTTTGCATCACAGAATCATAACAGATTGATAGTCTTACGTGACTCACTGTCTTATTAAATCAAACATGCACAGAATAGTTCGACAAAATTTAGATAAAACATTAACAAAGCTATCGGTAAAGTAACACAATCAATTTGAAATGGCGATCTATCATGTTCTAGCCATATTACTCGCCGTACAAAATCTACTTTTTCCTAGTTCAATTTCTCCGATATTCGATTACAATGGACATCGTTGTAAACTACCGGTCGCGTCATAAATTCAATTAAACGGGCACTTGGATATTTGTTGGTCTTCGCAAATATGCAGACAAAATATTAAATATTTTTAATCAATTTCTACATATTTTTATTTCTATTGCCTTGGAAGTTAGGCAGGCCTTTGGTGCGGGATGTAAAATGTGTAGACACTTTTGTGCCATCCCATCTTCCTATTACGGCAGGCGGTGCTAGGGCCGCAGGTGCGGAAAACCTCAAGCGGAGTTATATGTTCGAGCCGTTTGGGTTGAAACACTGGGTCCACGGGGTCCGAGTGCCCACTTGGTTTTTCGAGACATCGCCAAGCGGTTGGTCTACTCTTCACGTGACCAGAGGGCTGGCCTATTTTTGACCAAAGATTCAGCATCGCTATACAACGTGGCAACGCTGCCAGCCTTTTGGGCACTTTTCCTGCTGACAGCGATGCGGAAGAATTTTTTGATGTCTAATGAATCTTTTAAAGTTTTAACTCGTTTTTATGTACCTAAGTAAGTCAATCAATATGCTTATCCTTTTCCCAACTATGTTGCGGTCGACTTCCAGTCTAACCGGATGCAGCTGAATGCACTGGTATTCAGCTGCATCCAGTTAGACTGGCTGGTTGTGGTTATTTTATATAGAGCGACTGCCTAACTGACCTCCACAACCCAGTAACTGGGTAATACGATACCCCTTGGTAAGACTGGTTGTCAGACTTTCGGGCTTCTGACGACTCGTAACGACTGTCAAAGATCCACGAATGACAGCTGGGATCAACGGCTTAGCGTGCTTTCCAAGGTACGGAGGAGTCTCGGTATGTAAAAATGATCACCCATCCACTGACCAACCCCGGCAAGCGTAGCTTAACTGTGCAGCTGTTATTACTTAGCCACGAGCTCCTCCTCCTTTTTATGTAAGTACACGTGACACATTATTATTTTAAGTCTGTTAGCTTATATACAGAGTGTTAGGTTAAACGAGGGACATACTTTAACGGAGTGTAGTACTCATGAAAATGAACAACTTTTACTATGGGACCAAACCTGAAATCGCGAAAAAAAAATCACCTGCCCCATACATTCATGTTCGCATTAACTCGTCAAAATGTAGGGAGCAGCTGATTTTTTTTTTCGCGATTTCAGGTTTGGTCCCATAGTAAAAGTTGTTCATTTTCATGAGTACTACACTCCGTTAAAGTATGTCCCTCGTTTAACCTAACACCCTGTATATATTATGTAAAAAATAAAAAAATAAATTTGGTTCAGAAGGAAAAAACGGAACCCTTATAGGATCACTCGTGTGTCTGTCTGTCCATCTGTCACAGCCAATTTGCTTTAAATCTAATTTATTTTATTTTATTTATTTATTTTAAAGAAGGCTTACAGACTAAAAAACCAATAATAAAAATAAAGTAATATTTAAAAAAAATAGTTAAGAACAAGCCTCCACTATAATAATGGACCGATTAAGTTGACATTTGGTACCTATACATATGAACTTCTGTGACCCAAACACGAACGGGTAGAGAAAATAAATGAATTTTGAATATGGGGTCACTTTTGGGGGGCAAACCAGAAAATAAAAAATAAAAGTTTTGCTAACTACACCGTGTGACATATCAAATGAAAGGGCTTACTATGACGGTCTCAAATATATATATATATATTTTTTTATAATTTTAAAGTAGTAAAGAATATATACGAAAATTGACCATTCCTGCTCCCCCTTTATCTCCGAAACTACTGAGCCTAAAATTTTGAAAAAAAATGCAGAAAATAGTTCTTTACCCGTAGACAGGAAACCCTATAAGAAGTCTGTGATCTTAAAATTACATAGTAAATCTCTCAATATTGTGAGTATAAACTTACAATTGGAATGTAAGTATGGGAGAACATGTTTTTCAACTACAATGTTAAGTTTTTTTTTGTTGTAAATTCATCCTAACTACGGAACCCTTCATTGTGCGTGGTCCGACACGCACTTGGCCGGTTTTTTTTTAATATAAATAGCCTAAAAATAACCACAATAATAATCGACATTGTGATTTTACGTCTAAGTTTCCACCACCGTGGTTAGGCTACAGCCAGTTTTATCCTGCTAGATATTTGTGGAGCCACCACACACCATAGCCTCGTTACCCGAAATAGACACTTATAGGTACCGATATAATCCGTACCGTTTTAGAATTTAGATAGTATAATTCGAATAACACATATTTAGGAGGAAAAATAAATATGAGTGATTATTAAAACAAAGTTAGATAGTATTGGCAGTCCCCATTATCTAACGCAGTCTATCAGTGTACCCGTTGAACGTAGCACGTGTAAATAGAAAGGTAAATAATTTTATTCAACTAATTATTTTAGCAAGAACAGCAGTGATACAAATAATTTTCCAGTGATTAAATATCAACCGACTTCTATTAAACCGTCGTGTGAACGTGGATCCACACGAGACACAATGGCTTTTTAATTGTGTCTGTAATTACGGCATTTCACTAGTTAAGGAAACTAAATAAGAATATGTAACTCGATTAACAATTATATGTACGCTTTAGTGGTGTGACCGTCGCGTCGGACTGTCAAGTCATCAATCTCTGACTTTTTGGATTCATGTGCGTATTGTATAATCTAACTTACTTAAAAAATGGTGAAGGAAAAACATCTTGAGGAAACCCGCAAAAAAATGCCAGAGAGATATTTCTCGACGGCATGTGAAGTCAAGTCAGAAGCCCTTGTGCGGCATAAAACTCTGACACCAGGTTAGTCACTAACACAGAACAGATAAAAGACGTAAACATATAAAGATGACCTCTTATCTGTTCTGTGGTCACTAACCACACGAAAAAGAAAGATAAGAACATAATTTGTCTGGTACTCTAGAACGATATTTATTCATAAATCTGGATTTCTTTCGTACTAATCTCTACTCAAATGTAGAGGTTTTTGTAACATAAACATATGATTATTGTGTTGTGTGTTGTGTGAGTGGCTCACAAGCATAGGCCACGTTATCAAATTAAAATAATTTATTTTCCCTTCACAAACAATTACATGACTTCACAACAAATTATTTAATACAAGCTTAGAAACTACGCGACAAAGTGTGTGTTACGTGGCCGTCTTTAGAAAACTGCAATAGGTACCTACTCGTACCAGAACCATCACAGGTTCGTTGTTGTCTTATGTTCAGGCCTGGAAGTACTTACATAGTAATCTTTAAATCTGACGTATGAGTACCTATCGTTCTATGTAGGATTCGGGACTCGGTCCGTAAACTCGGGCAGCTGTATCTTTGACACGGAGTTTAAAAACATTATATCTATAGAAATAATATCAGCGCACGTGAGCGCAAGTGTGAAGATATTCTTGCAAAGAACTGAGTATGATAAACTTGTCGTGTGTGTTTTGTGTGCGGTTTTAGAACGCCTCATTATAGAAACGTCGATGCCTTGCAAACTACATAATTTTCACTTTTTAGTGCCAAATACACTAAATGTATTTATGTATTGAAATACCGTTAATCCGTCTCTTTTTACCAAAAACGACGGCACAGTTGTATTAAAATAAGTTCCAGCAACTTAAATCCAAACACTAAATACTTAAACTGATTTTAAGTTTCTCAACTACAGAAAATTTCAAGACACAAAAGATATAGGTACATTTGCAATACCTGCTCATGCTTTTTAGCAGTGCTAAAAGTATGAGCACTGGTTTACCTATTATTAATTGTATCCTTCTTCTCGAACCATGAACTAGCCTGGTAAAGCGGAATAAGTATGAGTTATTAATTTAATGCCTGTCATTATAATCAATCTTAGTGCACAAATGTATTAAATGGGGGGTTGTATGATTATTTAGCGATTTTTAAAATGTTATTGGTTATACTAATATTACAATATTGAGATATGATAGAGATAAAAACTCGTCTTTTGGATTATTTTGGATAGATGCATAATAGTTTTATTATTTTACTTTGTTTTCGTACTGTTGATGTCTAAACTTTAAAAAACTTTAAAGCTCTCTACTCAACAATTACCTATAGGTATATGTAGTTACAGTCTGATTTTTAATTCGACGGAATTCTGACAGCAGTCATTTTTTGACACTTCAGATATCCTAAACCTTTTTTCTTTCTTGTCCTTTTTATAAGTTGAAAATGACTACAATTTTTTGGGAAATAAAATAACAAAATATGAAAGAGAATGGGATCAAGTAAACTATATGACAATGTAAATATTGTTTGTTCTGTACATTCAATGCACACTAATTAAAATATTGATTTTATATGGCTAAATGGAAAAAAGCGTAAAAGAACATATTTTTTTTTATTTAAATATTTATTTAGGTATCATTATCACTAATATCATCATCGTTGTCTGTCTGTAGTAACAAGAAGCGATGATTTTACAAACAAAAAGATATTCCTAAAAAAGGTTTGTAACCTATGGATTATTAGACAGGGATTCCTGTGAAAGAAAAATAATTACCTTACTAACTATCGTAACTTCAATAATGTGATAGTAAAAAATCTGATTACCATTTTAAAATTATCAGTCAATTTTTAAGTTTTAGTTTTTCTAATTGAAACCTTCTATTCAAGAAACGTTTTTTTTTTAATTTCGCTTAAATGCGTTCCGTTTTTATTAGGACCGTTGTAGTATTGGCAACACTTCTGAAATGTCAGAATTCCGTGGAATTAAAAATCAGACTGTAGTGCAATTGTGAACTAAGCCATCGACGTGATGTCATTTAATGAGATACCTAATCTATAACATAAATAAATAGTATAAAAAGTCACTTTTGTTTGTCACGGTGACCGTTTTTCTTCTAAACTACACAATGGATTCTAATGCGGTTTTCACCGTTATTTAGAAAACGTAATATAATAAGGAAGGTTTCAAGTGTTTGTACTACTTACATTAATATTTAACTTAGTTATAGCCACATTATAAAAATTATAAGATTGTTGCGGAGTACCTAAGTGCGGGTCTCTAGCCTCACCCTCCCACCTAAAAATATTAAATTACCTATAGCTGGTCAATCAACCTGCTGCCTAACCTTTTCCCAACTATGTTGGAGTCGGCTTCCAGTCTAACCGGATGCAGCTGAATACCAGTATTTTACATGGAGCGACTGCCTATCTGACCTCCACAACCAAGTAACTGGGTAATACGATTTGCCTTGGTAAGACTGGTTGTCAGACTTTCGGGCTTCTGGATACCCCTAACGACTGTCAAAGATCTACGAATGACAGCCGGGACCAATGGCTTAACGTGCTTTCCGAGGCACGGAGGAGTCTCGGTGCGTAAAGATGGTCACCCATCCACTGACCAACCCTGGCAATCGTAGCTTAACCAGTTGGATCGACTCGTGCAGCTGTTATTACCCAGGAACGAGCTCCTACCTATAGCTGGTATTTCTGCTAATTATGAATTTGATTTAAAGAAATTTACTGCTTTATCAACTTTCCTCCGTCGGTCTCGTGGTCGCGAGCGCGACTGCTGAGCGAGGGGTCCTGGTTTCGATTCTTAGGTCGAGCAAAGTGTTATTGGGTTTTTCCATTATAGGAATTTCTCAGTAGCAGCTTGGAGTTTGGAACTCGTACGTTAAGCAGTTGGCCCTGCGCCTGATCTCTCTACGGTCGTGTCGGATTGCCGTCCCATCGGACTGTGAGAGTGAGGGAAGAAAAAATGCGCCTGTATCTGCGCATATACCTGTGCACTGTTATAACATCTTCTGCGTCGATGGCTAGTCTCCACTGAGATTAACCAGCATGACCGAATTTCGGTCTGGAAGACTTTAATTATATGTATTATCATAATAAGAACCCATCTACTGAATTGAGAATACAGTGTGCCAAATACAGTATACTGTATTTGGCACACTGTATTGTCCCACTTTTTTTTTTTTTTTTTTTTTTGAGGGTGGGAAATCATCAAATAACTTCTCCCGCTCTGAGTGGAGCGGACAGGCGTGTCAGACTTTTACTGACTAAAACCTAACCGTGTTCCTTCAGTTGCCTATGCCAGGGCCGCGGTATCTTCTTCAAACAACCCGCTACCCCAGCGGCTGTATTCTCCCACTGTATTCCCATTTTCTCTCACACAAAAGGTACATTATTAGGTATAACCTTATATTACATTCCAGCAGTTACCGCCAACAATGCGACCATTACCACTCCTGGTGATCATCACAGTAGCAGCTGCAGAAATATATGACGATGGAAGCCATGAATCCAGCCTTATGAAGAAAGTCCTGAAGAAAGACTGGTGGAGAGGCATCAGATTGAGTCCTAGGAAGGATATTCCAGCAGACCTTAGTAGGGGTCTGTACCGAATACTTAGCCGATATCCTCAAATGAGTTCGTTCAGTATAGATCCAGAGGGGACCCAGGGCCTCTCAATTGTGGCTACAACCATCGGTAAAAGGCGAAATGGCCGTACTAAAATTGGCCGCAGAAAATTAGGAGGTGACGCGACAAGCTTAGATGATGATCACGCAGTAAAGACTAGAGCATTGTTCACTTCACTGGTGTGCCCTTCAGACACTGTCAAATTACATGGAGAATGTAAAAATGTAGAAAAATCTAATTACCTCGATTATGACGACTATTCGCAGATTTTTGGATTTTAGCGACTAGCTAAAACTAAGAAAAACACCGACTAGATTAACAAATCAATTCTGTTGAATTATTGTATTGTGTTTGAAAGTAAGATTCTTAATAAAATTGTTGAGTATTTTCTTTTTATTTTGATCACAAGGCCTGAGGGGCAATTCCCGTAATTTTAACAACGTTCGCAATATCATCTCAATCTGTCAAAAATTGTATTAAACGCTATACAAGTTTGGCAGATTGAGTCTTGAGATGATATTGCGAACGCTGTTAAAATTACGGGAATTGCCCCTCTGGTCTAAGACCACAACTGATACATTTTACAGCATGTATCGATAAATAGGCTCCGTTATTTCTGCTTGCAAAAAATATCGTATAGGTATTGAAAATATATTGTTCTTACGCATAAAAAATATCGAAATCACGACTGCCATCGTCGCATACCAAAATATTGAAACGCTGAATGTTCTGCATTTCCCTCAGGTATTCTAAAGGTATGTAACGGACATATACACCACAAACTAAAAGTTATTACGCATAACTCATACCGAGGGACTAGAAATTCCAGGATCACGTGCATATTGAATGCACACGTAGGAATATTATATTATGTATCGGAGGATAGCGGCGCATCCGGCGGCGGCGTATCGCCGCGTGTAGCAGCCACGTCGCTCGGTGGGACCTAACTTTACCTGCCTGACATTTCACTATGACTTAGAACTATATTAACCGTTTGTATTTGTACATTTAAACAAACGCAACGTCTTTTCCTAACTATGTTGGGGTCGGCTTTCCAGTCTAACCGGATGCAGCTTATGCAGAATACCAGTATTTTACATGGAGCGACTGTTTGTCTACCCTCCACAAACCAGTTACTAGGTAACACGATACCTCTTCGTAAGACTGGTTGTCAGACTTTTGGGCTTCTGACTACCCGTAACGACTGCCAAAGATCTACGAATGACAGCCGGGACCAACGGTTTAACGGGCTTTCCGGCGCATGGAGGGGTCTCGATATGTAATGGATGGTTACCCATCTACGAATCGACTACGGCAAGCGTAGCTTAACCTTCGATCGACCAGTGCTGCTGTTTTAAATTTAGCCACGAGTAAAAAGTGAAAACCAAAAATAAAGAAAGAAAAAGGATATGATTTTATAAATTTATATTGAACAGTCCCCAAATCGAATCGTTACATCAGTATCCATTACATCAGTTTTAAGCTGTGTGACTGTTGTGGTATTAATACTAGACATCTACTTTCATAGTATCTTGGGTTTTTACATGAATAAGTAATGAAATGCCAAGAAGCACTTTAAAGCAACTGAAAAACCGAACGTTTGTAGGGATAGAATGTGAGAGTAAATATTGAAAAATCTATTTGCACCATATTATGTGAGAACGCTCGTAGAAACAGCTTATTATTTGTGTATAAGCAGTTGTGACAAGTCCGACGACTGCGGACTACACAAAGTTGAGTTTTGTTGCGATTAACCTAACTTTGTTGAACGCATGGAATAGTTTATTTGTTGAATTCCTTTTGTTGGTCGGAGCAGCGGTTTGTTCATAGTTATCACAACAATTCGCCGCATTTACACTGTTCACTCATTATGAGCTGGGTTCGAACTCCACAGTGTTACAAAAGTCCCCATGATTAGATCATTGTGCCGGTTTAGCCTGATACAATAATTGGATGGCTGTGTGTGTGATTGCTACTGAAATTGGTTTAATTTACGAAAATTAGTCTAAATGTTTACAATAGAGACCAAACTGTGAGGCTAATACTGATATTTGAATAGATAAAGTGTTCTAAAAATTTACTGTTTTAAAAACTTCAAATAAAGAGTAAATTAAGCAATACTTCTGTAGAATAGACTGTTAACTTTTAATACCTAATAGTTAATTTTCTACGTTCGCTCTAGCAACATAATTTCTACTCTACTACACAGCAACAAGAAATATTTGAAGCATAACTACTGGCACTTCAAATTGCATTAATTTAATATAGAACCAGCACCTCGTATGTAACATAATTCTTGTGACTAAACTAGTACTAGATTGCACTCCGCTCTCGCTAGTGACAAGTGAAAGAACCATTTGGAGCGTGATCACCTCTTTGAGAGGATTCGACTTCCTTGCCGAGCTATAAACATATCAGTGTGTACGAGGCTCCAACATTTGCATGGCAATTAGAACTGGAGCGGAGCCACATTACCATTTCAATTGTGGAGAATGAATGAACTGAGGAACGAACGCTGCATTCAAGTAACACCTCCGAGTGAATGGAGTCGGTTGGTTGATTTTTAAGCTTTCCGTGGCACTCGGGGCTCAAAGAGCTGGTTTGTAAGCCGACGCGAATTAGCTCCTTCACTCGCTACTTTGTTTGTTCTTATTGTGAGCGAACAATGAACATCATCCTGCCCGGAACTTTGTTAGCAGAATCTGTGCATCACGAAACGATGGATTATAATATTTCACTTCGGAATTTAACTTTAACTTAAGTTTGGTGAAAAATGTTTTATGTTTACGGCTTATGGGGTCAATATAATTCCCTTTAATTTTCAAAGTTTACGTCCATTATCTGAAGACTACATTGTAATTTCAATTTGCTTTATATATTTTCAGATAAATACAAGCTCCAGCTTGATAACCTATTTACGTTGGAATTATAGAAATGAACAACAATTTCCGTCCAACTATCAGACAGGCTGTGTTCCACGTAAGCAAACTATTTCCCTACTACCTATTTAAGTTTCCAGTAATTCATATTCTGAATCACAATAACAACATTGTCAAATAATTGACTAAATCGATCACTCAGCTCAGAGTAATTGTGCCAAACATAGTTACATATTGTAACTAGGAAGTTGGCGAGTACCTTAAGGTTCCGGGAACATCACGGGCCCCCCTGGATTCCCCGGGGCGTCGTAAGAGATTACGCCAGGGGAGTGGGCAGTATCCACCTGTGAGCTAATAACATCCTACCGCGATTGGGACTCCCCTGCCGCGCCAGCTCATTACTGAAATATCTCTCATTTAGGGGAACGCCTGCGTCCAAGAGTTGATGAGAGGTAGCTGACATGCTAATGATGTGATTACTAAGTCAGTAGCCTACATTTGTTAATGAGCTTTTGGAAATTCGTATATTGAGCAAAAGCGGTAGAATTTTATAGGCCGACTCTTTGAAGATCTGGAAGGTTTTGCACCTAATTTCGTGCCTTTGTTCACCGATGAATCGATTTCTATTGAGCTACCTCCTTTGTTTGACGTAACGACCTAATTTTACTTTGGTTTTTAACTTTTTCTTCAATTTTGCTCTCGTCTGGTTTGTTTATCGCCATTTCGACACATCAGCGCCTAGCCTTTTCCCAACTATGTTGGGGTCGGCTTCCAGTCTAACCGAATGCAGCTGAATACCAATATTTTACATGGAGCGACTGCCTATCTAACCTCCACAACCCAGTTACTGGGTAATACGATACCCCTTGGTAAGACTGGTTGTCAGACTTTCGGGCTTCTGACGACCCGTAACGACTATCAAAGATCCACGAATAACAGCCGGGACCAACAGCTTAACGTGCTTTCCGAGGCACGGAGGAATCTTATTACTTAGCCACGAGCTCCTCCTATTTCCCGTTTCGGCAGATGCAACAAAAAAAATAATATCGAAAATGAAAATGTCTGATATACAGGCTGTAAGTGTAAACAGTGGCAATATTTTAAGGGGTCATTGTAATCATCATTATGAACAACTTTTACTATCGGACCAAACTTCAAATCGCAAAAAAAAATCTGCTGTTCCCTACATTTTGACGAATTATACGAACATAAATGTACTGAACAGCTTTTTTTTTTCGCGATTTCAGGTTTGGTCCCATAGTAAAAGATGTTCATACTGAGTACTATGACCCCTTAAAAAATTGCCACTGTTTATATTTACACCCTGTATGTACCTAGTGGAACATACTTGAAAAAAAAAACTGTAAAATCATGGTAGGTAAGTTTATAATTACGTCCACAAAAATGGATGAAACCCAGTTACCGCAGAATATGCACAAATGTTTGTCGATGGAGGATTCGGTCCGAATCGAAACGTAACGATTTTACGTGCTCCCGATGTGGTCGCTGAGAACTGCAAACAGCGGACGTGGTATAATCCGATTATCTACCTGTTTCACATATCTACCCGCACTCTACTGCATTTCACCCATTGTGCTGTAAACTGGGTTGGGTGTTATTTAGGTATCATCAAATATTCCATATCGTAATTCCACTGAACGTGGGCTGCGATTACTTACTGTTTGTATTTGAAACATTGATCTAAAACCATTAGATTATCTATATATTTTAGGAACCTACCTACATGAGTAAATATCTTATTTATACGTCTCATGTTCTTCAAAGCCAAACATGAAAATAAAACGTCTGTTACAAGAAAAAAGGGATGTATCAAATGTCGACCGCTCAGGTGAATTTATCATTTTAATACGAATCCTATCTATATGTAAAACACACGTGGTCACATAATTCAGGCCAGGCCATATTTTAAATAATATATTCATAAGATTCCGGTAAAAGCACAGTTTCGTCGCGGTCATCGTGACGAACAAACACCCTCGGGTACTTTCATTACAATATTCATGACCTATGAGAAACATGGAATTATTTCCAGATTATTTGAAACCCACGGATCGATTACTATGGTAATTTATAGTAAATTACTTTAACTGTACCTTCTACATACAACGTGTTCCTACGTTAAACTTTAAGCTAAGCGTCCAATGAAATGACTATGACCACGTGTCGTGCGATCTACGGCTGGTTCAGGTTAAACCGTCTGCAGTCATTTCAGTCGAAGTTGCGGCTTACATTGTTTTCCATATGAATAGCCATCATATTGGTAGACTCAATCAATGCTACGAATCTACGATATAATGCGCTTTAACTACGATTGTTTTGCTTTAGAGAGTTCCACGTTAAATGGTCACGTAGATATATTACAGAAAAGATTATCTACCTGAAAATATAGCTGTGAAAATATACCTACGTAAACTAAATTAACGGAAGTTCGAAAGAGCTTCAAGAGAACGTCTCAGTCATAAAAAGTGATGCAACTTGCCTCTCTTGAAATAGCTCCCAAAAGTATTTTATTCCTTTGGAGGTTCATAAAGGATCTTAGTATACAAAGGTTAGGGTACACGGATATTCGCTTCGCTACACACTTTCAGTAAAAAACTTGAAAGCTTCCCCTTTAGTGACTTAACTCTTTAAGGTTTTTTGTAAGGTTCCGATAAATAAATACCGGAATGGAACGGAGCTTTTATCAAGCTTAAATAAATATAAAAAAACAACACCCAATGAGCCGGGAAATGTTAATGATGAAAATTGGACGCAATTTTTTACGTTACATTTTGCACTTTCCAATGCTGATTTTCCGGAAATCGAATATTGAGATGACAAACGTATCCCATCCCTAGTTTACAGTAACATCCTAACATCCCTCGTTAGAATAATCAGGCAGGTCCATTCCGGCTAAGTTGACGCGTCAAAAGTCGGGCGAGGCCATGCTTGTCCCCTGTCATAGCCCGGATTTATGGGCTCGCAATCAGCTTAAACGTACCGCGCTCAACGGTTTACCTATATCTCGACATATAGAAGGGTCATTTCCAAATGAGTTTTGGCACGTCGCGTCGTGCTTAATCCTTCGCAATAATAGATATGTCATGGCTAGCTAGAATTGATCATTTCATGAAATGGCCAGCTAAAATTTGACCAAATTAGTCAACGTTTGGCCATACCATGAAACAACCAAATCATGAAATGACCATCATAGAAATGGCCATATCGTTTCAATAGCAACCTATTGAGGTGAGGTTAGGTTAGAACTGTGACCAACCGCTACTTGGCTATTTAATACCGACGCACACAAAGTGACATCAACGCCTCTACCTGTGGATAATCTATTTTACGATATGATCACTAATGTTTGGCCACATCATGAAACAGTCGTGCGTTTAACCCCTCAAGTGTCTGAGTTTTGCTAATTTTGGACCCAAAACCCCAGCGAGTGGGGAGGGTTGCGGGTTAGTTGCGTACCCCATAGGTTCACAACTACTGATGATGATATTTTTTCCATCGGATGATGTTTTTTTACGTTTATATATATATGTGATCTAAGCTTATATACCTATTTGGTAAGTTTTGTCCTTTTGCACACTTGGGTGCATTTGACACGCGGGGGGGAGGGGAGTTAGCTGCGAACTCCATAGGTTCACAACCAATGATGATGATTGATTTTCCATCGGATGATGTCTTTTTACGTTTATATATATATGTGACATAAGCTTATAGACCTAGTATTTTAATGGTTTTTCTTATGCACACATGGGGTGCATTCGACACTTGAGGGGTTAACTGTTCATATTGTCAAACGTTGAGTATTCAATGATCTGGCCAGACCTCATCATGACCAGACCAGCAACCAGACCAGCGATCGATGTTCTATTTCATGAAATACAACCATTTCATGAAATGAATTGATTAATTCTAAATTCTACGACAGATACACTGCTACAAGGATCTTAGGGCTTTCGAATGTCGTTGACAAACGCTCTGTGTTGGCAAACATTAATTTGTGCAATTGTTTTGTGAAATGCCACTTGAATGTATTCAAAAAAACAAGATGGCGGCATTAGTTCCGATTTCGGCCATGCGTCAGAATCACCTTTTAGCGCTATATTTCTATGAGATTTATACTAATTTGAACCATTTGTATAAAAACAAAAAAAATCTACATATAATCAAACGAAACGATGGTTGTGTTTTGTTGAAATATTTACTTGGAAATCCGTCAGATTCTGACAATCGCGTGTCTCTAATAAATTCAAATTATACGGTATGAAACTTAGAATACTGTAGGTAAAGGTAGGCACTTTACACACGAATGAAAGTTTTCATAAAACTGATAATACTTAGATAGAAAGCCACAACATCAATCAATCAATCATCAAGTCAATCAGATCCATACAAAGTTATGAATGTGATTGACATGATCTATGAAGAGGAGGAGAGAATAGAATAATATCCGCGGCGTCTATAGGGTTATCCGTTCCAACATTGACGATAACATAAGAAAGCTACTGCCAAGCGTAGAATACATGACTTCCACAACTACTATTTCATAGCGGATAGCTGAAATATGACATATAGAATATGAAATAGTACAATCGTGAATAATATTTATCATTCAAAATTAATTCCGAGCTCAATGCAACTAGAGCTTTATGCACGAAAGTGTGTCAACGGGATAGTAGGTATATCTGTTTGGAAGTAGATATAAATAATATACAGGGGTTGGCCTTAAATAAGGAGGTTTCATAAACAATAAAGTAAGCCAGGTGTTAGAAATAATTAACATAACAATAACATCATACACGTATTTCTAAGAAGGGTAACAGATATAAACTACTCCCTCACTTCGACAGTTATCTAAGTTCCAATGTATGCAAGTCTTTTGCCACTACACAATACTAATTTGATTGAAAAACTTTACAGTTTGCAGCTTCATATTAGGTAACACGAATATATTATTAACACTCAAAATTACACATGCTTAAAGACGCCTACGCCGTAGCGCCGCCTACGCCGTAGACGGTAGTATAATGCGATTCACAAAAGAATTCCCCTCGCCGTAATGTTGGCAGTTGGCACCATTGCTTTTCATTGAAGGAATAGTTTTTGGAAGCAATTCTTCAATGAAAAGCAATGGTGCCAACATTACGGCGAAGAGAATTCTTTCGTGAAACGAACTTTAACTAAACAACCATTTGGCACAAAACAAAGTTTTTGAACGTGTAAATATTACTTTAAAAACGAATCAAAACAATGGCCACCTTTTTGCCAAATGTTTAATATCTCGTTGGTATAGTGCCGCAGGCGCTATTGCTGAGCATGAGGTCCTGGTTCATTTCCCAGGTCGGGCAAAGTGTTATTGGATTTTTCCATCAGGAATTTCTCTGTAGCACCCCGAAGTCTGCATTGTGCCGTATTGCAAAGGGTTTGAACATAACTGGCAAAATGTGGGTGTACTAGGTCAACTCTGCCTACCCCTTCTGGTATCAGGCGTGATGTTATGTTATGTGTGTTTCTAATGCCGTCTAGTGACGAAATTTTCGAGTCTATGCCGAGTAATAAACCGCATACGGCGACCTCAGCATACCAGGATAATATGACTATCTAAACACAAACTGTGTGTATTCATAAATATTTGAAAACCTACTGAAACTCCATGTATACTTCCTTGGTCCTTTTGCATAAATAGTTCTAGAATGATCGCACGGCAATAAAGTGTGGCGGCCTATGCAGCAACCGGGGTGCACATTTAGTAAGCCTAATGCAATCCAACCTGGGAATATTTTCGAATTGGGTTTGGTTGTTCCAGAAATCTAAAAAAAATTAAAACAGATTTCGATTTTCTATTTTTTTTCTCGTCTGTGTATTTATTGTATTATGTAAATTGTACATCACAGACTACCTGCAGAGTGCAGTATGGTCTCTGCTTCTCCCTTTAATCAATCCAAAGGTTGTCTTTAAAATATCACTTTCAGCAATAATACCCCTCATTGTGTCACCTGATCTGTAATCTTAATTTATTATATGGTGCCCATACATAAAAGAGCTATTCTATTCTATTCCAAAACCTACCCTTAAACTAATTCAACATAAGGGTTTTAAAGATAATTATTATGACACAATAAATAATGTTCTGGAAAGTGATTTGAGTCATAAACTGAATAGGCTTTTTTAATCATTTCTGAAAACCAACCCTCATTAGTTACATGATACCGAGGCTCGACCGAGATGCATTAGCTTTTGTAAATGCGCTGTCGGGGTAAATATGACTATGAAATCTTTCCCCCGCGAACACCATTCTTAATTAACTCCGCACGGGATTGCGCAGAAATAACTGTCAAACACACATTGTCTACCAATTAAGACTTTAATATAGATTTGGTGGTGGTTTGTGAATAGTTAATGTCTTTGTAACTCTCTGTTTATGGGTAGTGAATTAATTTTTATTGTAATTTTTTTTGCATTTTTCATATATGCAAAGCTTTTATTAACATCGGTCTTTGTATCTAAAAAAACTTTTTTGTGAAAAAAAAAACTACTGACTTCCAAAAAAAGCACTACAAAGTGAAAAATAACTTAAATTTCGGAAGTCGGTGTCTTTGGATCTATATTTTAGTTTTTTGCCACCTACTTATTTTTCAATTTGTTTTTTTGGAAGTCGGTTGTTTTTTTTTTGTATTTTTATTTTTTATTTTTCACTTTTTATTAGTGGGTCATTTGTAGTTTATCTGAGTTACAATAGCCCAACGTCAACTGCTTATCACCTTTTACAAAATATTGCTTTTCCCCATGCAGGGACGTTAATTGTTGAGGAGTTCTCCTAGTAAGAACCAGGAGTACTGGAGCTCATGGTAAATCACCATCACCATTATGCATTTTGACGATCATAAATTGCTTTTTTTTGTGGATGGGAAATCATCAAATGACTTCGCCCGCTCTGGATGGAGCGGAAGGGCGTGTCAAACTTTTACTGACTAAAACCCACCCGTGTTCCTTCAGTTGCCTATGCCAGGGCTACGGCGGTATCTCTTTTGAACAACCCACGACCCCGGCGGCATCGGCCCTATCGAACACAACGCACCGTCGACTCGGCCTGGCCGGTCGGTTCTGTAACCATCTCACCGTGAAAACTTAGGTGAAGTGAGCGTGGAGTGAGCTGTCAATAGTGTCAATTCCTAGCAAAAACAAACTCACTTCACCTAAGTTTTCACGGTGAGATTAGTACAGAATCGACCGGCTGGTCCTTACCGGACGGGGAGCTACCCACTACTCGCCGTCCGCAAGCCCGCACCTACGGTGGCCGGGATCGGCTATCGACTCCAGTATAAATTGCTTAGCAACCATATTAAAGTAATAGAATCGTAACCCGTGAAATACTTAGGTACTCGTATAATTGAAAAGAAAGAAAAAAAAATCCTCTCTTTTCTTTTTAGGGTTCCGTACCTCAAAAGAAAAAAACGGAACCCTAATAAGAACACTAGTTTGTCCGTCTGTCTGTCTGTCTGTCTGTCTGTCAGTCAAGACCGTTTTTTCAGAAACGCGTGGAGGTATCAAGTTGAAATTAATATCAAATACGTAGGTCTGTGGTCTCTTGAAGTCCGAAAAAACTGAAGCTTCTAAGTCAATGCAATAAAAACATACGGCCATTTATGTGACATATTTTGATACTCGCAAGTAAATCAAAACCTATAGTGTACTTCCCGTTGACCTAGAATCATGAAATTTGGTAAGAAGCAAGGTCATACAATACCATTAAAGGAAAAAGTCCGAAAATGGTTAATTTGTAATAAAAAAAATGTTCAAGTCTGTCATTCTGTCAAGACCCTTTTTCTCAAGAACGGGTGGAGATATCAAGTTGAAATTGATATATAATACGTAAGATACGGCCATTTTGCGACACATTTTGATATTCGCAACTGTCGCAAGTAAATCAAAACCTATGCGGTACTTCCCGTTGACCTGGGATAATGAAATTTGGCAAGAAGCAAGGTCTCCCAGCACAAGTAAAGGAAAAAGTCCGAAAATTGTGAATTTGTATTTTTTTGACATAAAAAAATTTTTTGGGATACAATGATAAGTTTGTATTTGGGATAAATTCTTTTCAACTACGGAACCCTTCATTGTGCGTGATCCGACACGCACTTGGCCGGTTTTTGGTTAGGTACCTACTTAAAATGTTGTTGCAGACGTTTTCACAAGAATACGCGCGGAAAAAACATTCTGAAAACGCAACGCAAGTTTCCTCTTATTTTTCCAATTTCCAATACATTTTCCCTCAAATTCTGTTTTATTAACCAAAAGCATCTCAATTATTGATGGTTTAACACTGAAAGTAGCTACTCATCACCTACGCAGCAGTAGCTGTAGCAAGCCATCGCAATCTAGCAACTATTACACATTTTATTCACCCCAGCTTGGAACTAATCCCTTGTTTAATAGCCCGTGACGCCCACAGCTTATTTAAGAGGGCGTTTGAGCAACTTGACGAACAACCTGTATAAAACTTCCGAAGAATTACTGACGCTAATGGGTCAGTTACTTGAGGAGAGTTTCTCGCTTCGAATAGTTCATTATCGAAAAGGGTTAAAAAGTTGACACGTGTAAATAACGAGGCCAGATTTTAGAATTCATCATTTAATGAAGTGTTCGGTCATTTCATGTTATGGTTGGGTTTCATGATATGGCCAGCTAAAATTGACCATATCGTTGAAACGTCAACGTTCAGTGATATGTCAGTCGACGTTTGGACATATCAATTGGGTATCTGTAGTGGCCCGATCGTACTATAGCTGACCGCTGATATATATCGCAAAGCAGTTGCATTTCACGCTGCTAATGGAACTCCGACCAAATGGGTTAGGTTATGTTAGAACGCCGGTTGCGGCACGCACGTATCCTTTCTGTTTCTGAAGAACATCACCAATAAGGTCACAGAGTCAATGCGTGAATACAATCGCCTGACTTTGTATCTCGCTTGATCAGTAAACACCTGGCTAGTTTCGCATGGAAATTCTCGGCTTTTAACAGTCGAAAAACTGTCTTCGTGTAAATTCACTGGGTACACCAATTCAAAACGAATTTTAAGTTCAGTAACTGTCTAAGGTGTAATTATGGAGTTAACAGTGCGCCTTTGAAGAAACCAGGAAGTTTTGCAACTTCATCCGGCGTATAATTTAGATGTTCAGTATGTTCGCTCTTGTTTCTAGTACTGTGGTTCAGGTACGAACTACTTTTACTTTGGCTGTTCACTTCAGAAATAATATGGAAATACATACTTCAATTATACACTATAACTTCTTCTTGTGGTGCCTCTCTAATACCATAACACCACCAACAACAACACAACCAACCCAACACAACTGATACCACTGATTATTTCCTGCTAAGTACCTAGGCAGGATTTAATTTAATTGTTGGTTCAATTTCGATACCTACCAAATTATCGAAATTAGATGAGTCCATGCACTTATTGCACATTCATGCAATTAACTTCTAGCCGTCGCGTCATCACCGTCGTCGAGAGAATGCGTTCTTGACACCGTTTCATAGTTCACACAGTTTCATACTAACGAATATGTGTGTTTTGCGAATTTGAACCTTGTTACTACTAGAAAATTGTCCATCTGACAGGTGTCAGAAGCGCATTCTCTCAATAATAAAGACTGTTTCGTTTAGTTAGACCTCAGAAGAACGATGCTTTAGTCGTTCTTCTGAGAGTTAGACACTTTTGTTTTGATAAGCAGGAGAACGCCATTCTAATTTCAAATATAATTTAATTTCTATTAGGCCAGCACCACAACGTAGGTTTAATTATGCGTCTAAATCCTAGTCCAAAACAACATCAAACAGTTAATGACGTAAATACACACACATAGAACGTTTGAATTACAAAATTCCATCATGGAACCACGCGGGAGTTGCGGTTCGAGTACGATAAGCTTCAAAATCAATTTCGGCGTGTTTACAGAGGAGGCGGCCGTCAAATAGACCGGTTAGGTATTTGTGGAGCACACCAGATACGCTAGGAGCCCGAATATTTAGTGCGAGGCTTTGATTGGTGGACTGATCACTTGGAAATTGTACATGACCCAGTATTTGGTGATTAAAACGCACTGAGTCGTTGATTTAGCTCGAGAATAGATTGTCGCTTGAATATGTTCCGTATAACTAGGTAGGTACCTAAAATTGCGTTAGCTATTGGCTGTTCTAAAATAGCGACAGACTCGTTACGTATATTATCTTCATCAATAGCATACCTACAGTGTGAGTCTTCATAATCTGCACAAATCGTAATTAGGGAAACAATGCTTAATTTTATCGATGGAAAAAATCTTTACGAAAATCCAAAAAAAATAATTAAAGTGTCTACTTGCAGAAGTGCAAGGCCTTCCGTGACTGAGTTATAAACGTGGCATTTTTACTTTTCGAAAGCTAATACGATGTAGAATAATTTAAAGTAATAAAATAAGGTAGGTAATATTTTATTAGTTTTATTGACAAAATTTTACAATTATTGTAAAAATTGGTGAAAAAAAAACCATAATTCTCAATTGAGGCCTGTTTTTTTTTTTTCTTTAATTAAATTTTATTAGGACGCTCTGTTATTTCCAATCATTACTGATAGATTGTTTATTTTAAAAGTTATACTGTTTTTTTTACACAGGGTCACAGCAGCGAACAAGAATTTAAAAAATGCTATAAAAAAAGTTTTTATTTCTAAATTTTTTTAAATATTTTTTCCGTCAATAAAATTAAGCAAAGTTTCCCTCATTTCGATATGTGCACATTATGAAGACACTACATCAGTGTACTACTAGGTCGTACCGATTCAATTGCATATCACTAACTAAGTAAGCAACAAATATAGTTCGATTCAAACTTTATTGCGGCTCGGAAGTTAGCTGCGGATGCAGACTGAGCAGGTAAAGTCAAGTCGACAATAATTTAGGCTCCATTTAGTTAAGCTCGATTAAGTGTTATTAAGATTTAGCTTAGCTTTAGTAAGTTTGAATCGAACTATACCTGCAATCGCAGCTAACTTCCGAGCCGCCACCTACCACAGCTCATATCATGCGTCAGACATAATTATCACATCCCATTTTTCTCTCCGAGAAAGCGGGCCATATACATTTTGCATTAAAACACTAAAGCAGAACACTTAACACATATGCACAAATGTTTTCCCGGAAGTGAGAGTCGCTGAGGGAAGTATATAAAGAGATGTAATAGCAGACCGCCACCACTAAAGACATAGTAGGTACATGCAATAAACTCGAGCCGTTTTCCTGGCATCAAGTACTTGAGTCTCTTGGGACGCTCTCATTCTAGGAGAAATACGTTCCCTATAAGCTAGTACGACACTTTAAACCTCTTACAAGATAATTATTAATTCTAGTTTATGTATCTAAAGTCGCTATTGCTGTAAACTACTAAATACTGTTTTTTTTTATTGATAAATAATTAATTTTACACTATAACTGGAAAACTGTTTTGAACGGCAATAGCGGTGTCTGACTTATTTCAAATAAACCAATTACAGGCACTTTTGAATTATTGTCAAGGGGTCGGTCAGTCAGAAAGATGAAGCTAGTTGCCCATTTCAAAGCGTAATGTACCTATGGAGAAGAACGGGCAAGAAACTCCACGGACACTCTTATAAATCAAAATATGGTCACAAAATATTGGTTACATCATTCATGTTGAAATTATACATGTGAGAACGATGCAGAACGTTAAAAGCGTCAGTAAAAAAAATTAATTCAAATAAGCAGCTAAGATATGACGATATTCTATAGTCCACTAGGGCCATACAGACTTCACAGCAGAATATTGGAAGTTTAGCGCCACTATTACTGGTTGGTAAACATTACGCGTGGTTTTTACACCCAGCTGATCTTCTTACTCTTTTATTAGCTTTAACCACAAATAAAAAACACACTCATCGAAAGATCAATCCACCTAGCCTTTTCCCAACTGTGTTGGGGTCGGCCAGTCTAATCAGATGCAGTTGAAGAATACTATTTTACATGGAGCGACTGCCTGACTGACCTCCACAACCCAGTTACTGGGTAACACGATACCCCCCGGTAAGACTGGTTGTCAGACTTTCGGGGTTCTGACGACCCTTAACGACTGTCATTCTTCAGTATGTAAAGGTGGTCACCCATCCACGGACCGACCGCGGCAAGCGTATCTTAACCTGATCAATCGACCCGTACGGCTTTTATTAATTAGCCACGAGCCCGTCTGAAACACACTCAATGATATGAAAATCACGCAAACTGGATTACGAATACATTTTTCGCTTAAATCGATCTGTAATGCTACTGGGGCATAAAAGGCAGTAAATACTATAGAAAAATATAATGTTACCTGCAAGGTAGACGCTCGCACGCCAGTTACATGAATCAGCCGCCTGTTTATTTATTTCAATATCCGGAACTCCGGCCAACCGGAGCGGATTGCAGACTCTCCGGATTCCGGCCGACTGCCCATCTCCGCTGTCTCCCTGAAAATTCTCTCGACCACGGTACGTCTCGAACAATAGTCAAGCCAATACCAAAAATTCTATACCTGCCCTCAATCTTCAGGTAAACATTATTTCATTCGGAAGCCAAAAGTTATTGAACGTGGCAAAAGTTTAGTCATTATTACTTAAAGTCTACTTTCGACAGGTAATCGTTTAGCTTTAGACAGATACCTTGATCAGGGTTCAGGGGGCCTACTCCCTAAGTCCGTCCGTCTTTCCGTCCGTCCGTTCATCCGTCCGTCTGACATTACGATCCATCAAAACAAGTGTAAAAGTTAAATTTTTCAAACGGGCAAAAACACATCGGGATTAGGGACAAATGGCAAATCATGTTGTCTGAATGACACATACTTCATACTTCGTTCGGGGCCCGAACCAATCATCCATCCGTAGGTGATACGGAGTAGGAAACGCCCGTAACGAAGGTCGAAACTACGGGCTTCGTGCTAAGGGAGTAGGCCCCCAGCAACGGATAAGTATGGACGCCGTGCTCACTCAGACTATTAAGTTCCAAGAATCTATTTATGAAACTAATAATTTTAGATTCATTACGTCATAAGATTGAATCTGTAATTACAGCTCCGAGCAACAGAACTCGAGTTCCTAACTAGTACAAAGTTTCAAATTAGCTTCCTATTACAAGCAGTACATCGTTAAATATTCATAAGCTCTTACAGCAATGATAGGAAAAGTTGTGGAGTGTTGTGAACATTGATTAAGTGTGAACAGCGACCAACAGGCGGTGTGGTGGAGCACAGACGTGCTGTATCGTCAGATCTTGGACTTGGTGCAAGAGTTAAGTGAAGGAATAGTTCGGTACGATATTGTTTACAAGAATTTCAGTTACGCACGCTTTGGGTCGTACGTAGACACCCGACATTTTGATAGCCGGTTTGTTTGATAGCCACGCACAATGAAGGGTTCTAAAACCAACTTAACATTGTAGTTGAAAAACGTTCTCACATACATTGATATACGTCACGGTTAATTCTCCAACTGCAAATTTAAGTTTGTAATTTTCTCCGTTTTAATCGTTAAAATTACAAATTAATGTTTTTCGGACTTTTCCCTTTACTTGTGCTATGAGACCTTGTTTCTTGCCAAATTTCATGATACTAGGTCCACGGTACGTACCTACCCTATAGGTTGTGATTTACTTGCGACTGTCAAAATGTTATTGCGTTGATGTAGAAGCTAGATTTTTTAGAGCTCCAAGGGACCATAGACATTTGATATGAATTTCAACTTGATACTTCCACGCATTCCTGAGAAAAAGAGTCTTGATAGACGGACAACGAGTGATCCTATAAGGGTTCCTTTTTTTTCTTTTAAGGTACGGAACGCTAAAGAACAACAACCAAGCGTGGCTTCTACAAAAAATAGTTCGCTTTTTAACCATAGGTACCGACCGTTTGATTAGAACACTTTTCGGTGACCATCAAAATGTAAATTCGAGGTACGATTGGATCTATAAAATGTCGTCCGTCTGCGTTGTCCCTAAACGTCAAATTGTTATAAGATTCATGAAATGCGTTCGCGGAAAGTTGTTATTCTGTAAACGTGCCAACATAAGTACCTATGCTTTTATTTTAACAATGGCAGGGGAACTACCGCGAACTGTGTTACGACATTTATGGCGGGGGGACCATTTAGAGAGACAGGTGTAACATCATACTTTTCATACATTACTTATTTATTCTACCTACGAAATAAATGTCAAACGTGACAACTCTTTATTGATTTTAGTTCTAATAGGTATTTAGAATAGAATGGAATAGAATAGAATAGAATAATTTATTTGTTAAACAAAGAAAAAGAAAAAGAAAAAAAAAGTATCATGAAACTACAACATATACTTAGTTTAAAATACAATCAAGTTCATGTGAAAATTACTTGAAAACCTTCTTCATCTCCCACTTAAAAATGAATTTGAGTCTTAATCCGTCGTGGTTCGGAACCTCAATCAAAGTATTGATGAGATGATCCGCCCTGAAGCTCTCCAATAAGATTCCAATCATACTTAAGTGCTCAAGGCTTTGCAGAATCATTTGAGAAATTACTAAATAACTTTGAAGAAATTTTCTTGATACGAATTTGAAATCTTAAGTATTTCAAAACACTTTCATTTTATACATTTTGCTTGTCGAGAAAATATATTATAATGTCGTAAACTTACATATGGATTATAAAAAAAAAACCGTCCAAGTGCTTGTCGGACCACGCAAAATGAAGGGTTCCGTAGTTGAAAAGTATTTATCCCAAAAACAAACTTAACATTGTAGTTGAAAAACATGTTCTACCATACATTGATATGACGTCAATTCTCCAACTGCAAATTTTGGTTTGTAATTTTCTTCGTCTTAATCGATTACAAATTAACGATTTTCGGACTTTTTCTTTACTTGCGCTGTGAGACCTTGCTTCTTGCCAAATTTCATGATTCTAGGTCAAGGGTAAGTACCCTATAGGTTTTGATTTACTTGCAAGTATCAAAATATGTCGCATAAATGGCCGTATGTTTTATTGCTTTGACTTAGAAGCTTGATTTTTTTTAGATTTTCTAGAGACCTGCGTATTTGATATTAATTTCAACTTGATACCTTCACGCGTCCCTGAGAAAAAGGGACATGATAGACTGACAGACAGACAGACAGACGGACAACGAAGTAATCCTATAAGGGTTCCGTTTTCTCCTTTTGAGGTACGGAACCCTAAAAGTGAAAGAAGGGAAACTTAGTCCTTCCAAAACAAAGTTGTACCCTAATTTCGTAAGCAAAACTTTAAGACTAAACAAAAAGAAGTCGCAACTTTAGCGAAAAGAAAAGCTAATTATGTAACAGAACGGAATACACGAAATATGATCAACAAGTTTTTTTTTTATATAATACTGGCCGTTGTCGTCGCGTTTGATTGGATCTGTGGTGATTTGTATGTCGAAATGGAATTCATTTTTGCGCGGAAAAAAATCTTCGACGTGACTGACATGAAAATCCGATGGTGGAAATTTTGTTTTCTTTGTGTAATCCGCGTTTGTAAGGCCGCCTCTCACTTTGACGGTCCTTTTCAATGCTGAATGCTGTGATGTCTTTGTTCGATCTTGCTTGAATCACCAATATTATTATTAGGTGTGATTAAAAAATGGACAGTGATCTTGTAAATGCCTAATCGCCTTTTGATAATAGAAAAGTGGATATAGCTTTATTAATCCCATAAGCATAAAAAAAACCGTCCCAAAAAATACATTTTTATGGGATAAAATTTCAAATTAACAATTTTTGGACTTTTCTATTACTTGTGCTGTGAGACTTTGCTTTTTGCCAAATTTCATGATTCTAGGTCAACGGGAAATACCTTATAGGTTTTGATTTACTTGCGAGTATCAAAATATATCGCATAAATGACCGTATTTTTTATTGCGCCGACGTAGAAGCTTGATTTTTTTAGAACACCAAGGGACCACAAATTTACGTATTTGTTATTAATTTCAATTTGATACTTTTACGCGTTCCTGAGAAAAAGAGTCTTGACAGACCGAACTAAGTGATCCTACAAGGCTTCCGTTTTTCCTTTTGAGGAACGGAACCCTAAAAACTAAAACGCTCTACAAACCTATTTTAGTTAAAAAAGTGTTTTGTCAATTTCTTTCGAATTATGATTTGTGTTTGAAAGAAGAAGACAAAATACTATTTTAACTACAGCACATGCAGGTAAATTATTTGTTCCAAACCTACAGTGGATTTGCGAACCTATGCATGCACAATACAGGAAAATGCTTGGAACATACCAAAAGAATTAAGTGTACTTGCAAATATAAAAACATCAAGTTTGAACTAGGTACATCTATGACAGCATTTACAAAAGTCACACCTGCACGCATATCTCAATTCCTTGCTACAGCAACTAAGTAGTTGTCACGTGCAACGTTCGCGGCACACGTTACGCAGTAAAGACATCGTCTGACGATATCAAACGTAATAAATGTCGCAGTTTACGACTAGCTACCGAAGCGAGGCAGCCCGTCATTCCGAGGGAAAAATATTTTACGCGCCGTCCGCGTTACGTTCCCAGACGTTCGCGTAATAAAGTTAACTCAAAACCAGGTGTTAGACGTTTCATGTCGTCCTGCTGCCAGTGTGTCTGTTTAATTTATAATTATATATCCCTCGGGCTACTAGTTGGTTGTATTTGTTATTGTTTAGTTATTTACTCCCAAAGGAATCGTTGTGATTAGGTTTTCACAATCAATTAAATGGCCGTCCCAGTTGTGTTTGCTAATGGATGAGCTGGATTTTTTTGTCACAAATATGAATTACTTATTTGTTTTCATTAATGTTTTATTTTATGTTTCATAAATTGGTATGTTTTAGAAGGCACTATGGGTGACCGTAGATCCACCCGCTTGATAGTCGGTGGGACAAATTATTTGCTTATAATTAGGGTTCCGTAGCAAAATGGTAAAAAAGGAACCCTTATGGTGTGACTCAGTCTGTCTGTCACAGCTGGATATCTCAAGTACTACTAATGCTATCAACTTGAAATTTGGAACACTTTTAGATGACGTTTACCCAACCATTTTGCAAATAAGAAAGAAATAAAAATATTTATACTTTTTTTGCAACAGGGACTGAGTATTTTAGACTTTGAATTTTTAAGACCCCCTTGGTCTTAAAAATTTAAAGTGGGGCTACTAGGGCATGTGGGGTATCATATGAAAGGGCGCTTTTAGATTTTTATTTTTTTTCTAGGCCGCATGGTTTTCGACTTTTCATGAAAAATGTAAAAAAAATACCATTCCTCCCCCCCCCCCCCCCCCCCTTATCTCCGATGTTTGCAAAGAGAAAAATCTGAAATTATTCTATGTGATAGAAGTTTATGTAAAGATTACAGGAAAAATAAAACGATGTCTCTAAATAGCACAGTTTTTCAGAAATCAGAACGGAACCCTCGGTGCGCGAGTCCGACACGCACTTGGCCGGTTTTTTTATTATAGTGTCGTGAGCTTTACCAGTGTAATCTTTTATCAAAGTTCTACTAATCCAAATCATTATCACTACTCTTTTAGACGTGATATTCAGTTTAAAATCAGTAAAAGTCACGTATCTTCCAAAATCAGGTCCACTCATTGTCATTTTAAATCCGACAATATTTTTCTCTCGTGTTGGAAACAATCAGTGGAGGAGTAGGCAACATTCGGTCGGCCTCATTAAGTTTAACTATTCGCTAAGGGTTCACCAGCTTCCGAGGAACAATTCCGCTGATGCCGACGAAGATGGCGGAAACTATGACGTTCTTGCTAGATGAAATACCGAGAAAGTTTCTTAAAAAGAAAAGGTTTTTTTTTGCATAGGTAAAAGGAAAGCCTTCTCGGCAGGTCTTGGATATTACCTATAAAACCCGTTATAACTATTATCATGATAACTAAGTGCGAATTTCACCAATGAAATTGAACGCGAGCAGCACATCTAAACCGAGTTCAAGATCTGTCAGTGTCAATATTCCAAAGATAATAATACACTGACAGATTGCTGACAGCTCTTAATTTTGGTTTGTACTGATCGCGTTCAGTTTCATTGGTGAAATTCACCTTAAGACCACAACCTACATAAAGAACAATTAGTTATAACCAACTTTATTCCAACGTCGATAGCCTTTAACTGAACATGACAAGTTTATAATTGCACCCCTTGGCTTTGTCTTGCAGTCATCCGCATGTTATTTGCGCTTCAGAGCACATTTCACATAATATTAAGCAGACGCTAGAACGTCAGTATTATTTGCATTTATTAATTGGTTTGGTAAATAACATTTTCTAAGAATCATTAATCAATTAAAATGTAGGTCCCTAATCGGATTTAATGTTAAACATTTTTTAATCTACTTGTCCATTAAATTAAAATGTAACAGGAAGGAAAAAAAAACTGGTCAAGAGCGAGTCGGACTCGCGCACCGAGGGTTCCGTTCCGATTTCTGAAAAAGTGTGCTATTTAGAGACATCGTTTTATTTTTCCTATAATCTTTACATAATCTTCTATCACATACAATAATTTCAGATTTTTTTCTTTGCAAACTTCGGAGATAAGGGAACTGTATTTTTTTTACATTTTTCATCAAAAGTCGAAAATAATGCGGCCTAAAAAAAATAAAAATTGTTTGAGAATGTGCAAACAGCGTTCTTTCATATGATACCCCACATGCCCTAGTTGCTCCACTTTTAATTTTTAAGACGTCCTTTCAGTCCCTGTTGCAAAAAAAAATAGTTGGGTAAACGTCATCTAAAATTGTTCCAAATTTCAAGTTGATAGCATTAGTAGTTCTTGAGATATCCAGCTGTGACAGACAGACAGACTGAGTCACACCGTAAGGGTTCCTTTTTTACCATTTTGGTACGGAACCCTAAAAATAGGACATAATTGAAACAAGAAGCACATTAATCACTCGGGGACGGCACCGAGCCCTTCCAGGTGAAAGTATCCGCGTCGCCTCAAGTTTACGGTCAATTAAACGAAAGAACTTATCCCAACTTTGATGTACCGCCGACCTGGAACTAATTAGAATTAGGCGAAAACGGCCCTACCACCACAACCCAGTCCGGGTCACCACTTATTGAGAAACTTATGCTCGAACAAGCTGAGAAAATTTTAAGGAAATCGGGACCAAGGAGGATTATATAAAAAAGTTTAATTAATCATTGGCCAAGTTCTTGAGCTTCGTTTATGCATTGCTGGCGGACACAATGACTTTGATATATGGACGCCTTTACAGCGCTTGATTAAAAATCTGTAGCGTAGTATAATACACTTTAAATTCATTAAAAAAATCTGAAAAAGATACACAAAGAAGATGCTGTAATTAATGTTGTAAAAGCCTAACATTAGGCCAGAAAATGTATTACTTTTAAAGTCACCCCATTGTATTTTCATCTAAGTACACGATGAAAATTAACGTGCGCTGTTCACCCCTAATTTTTTATAAAACTCCCGTTTTTCCTCATTGTATCACCAATTCAAAAGCGGAAGAAATCTAGAAAGAAACTGAAAGGAAAGTATCAAAATATTTATAGTCCAGCAGCGTAAACAATGACGACGAATATCTTGCAATCTGGAGCATCGAACGTGCGGGGAGAAGCGACCCGATTCACCCGCAAGCTGCAACATGCTTGTCATCCCTGACATTGTGTTCCACTCTGTCCTCATGTACTCTGGCCGAGCTACATTCCAGGAAGTGTTGGGATTAATCACTCTGCGATACAATATGCAAGTGAACTCGTATTGTATATAAAATGTTTGTACATAAAGCTAGCAGGAAACATAAGCCTTTAAGTGCTTTCGTGAAATCCTAATGTAACAAACATAATAAAATTCAATTAACGTTTCCTAGAAAATGGTATAACTTTATCAAAGTCGTTTTCTAAGAACTGGTTATCCTATCTATCACAGTGGATCCCACTTCAATGAGAACTTCAATCAATATAGGTACATGTAACAAAAGTATAACTTAACGCTGTCTGTATAATTATGGATATTTGAGAAAAACTATTATTGGGTGTCTTTAGTAACGCAATAGAACCCAAAATAATGATTTTTAGAATTGTCGTCTGTTTGTCTGTGCGTTTGGAGTGCGGTACTAATGTATTGTAGAAAACTTCACTTAACATTTTTAGTGTTTGTTTTATTTCAATCGGTTCATAAGTAATATAGTTGTGTCAGTTTGGAAAAATTGAAAAAAAATGCTATAAAAATACCTAGCAAGTGGGAAAGAAATACCTCTGTAACCTAACAAAAAGTACTAGGATTGCATGAATTCAAGATAGTATAATATCAATTCGAAACACAACATGTTGTGCACAATTTCTGAGCAGTAAACCTAACAAAAAGTAGGTACTAGGCTTAACGGTAGGAATTAACGATAATATTTGAATCATTAGTATTATGCTTCTAATAGGATTTAGATGGGCACACAGATAGTTTATAACATGGATTAACACATAGGATACTTTTAATCCCGGTTTAATTTCCGACCTCCACGCGGGCGAAGCTGCTGACAAATGCTAGTACAACATAAATACGTAAATCTACGAAGTATATTTTAATGTGATTTTAATTCTTAGAATTACATTACTTTGAATAGGCTTGCCTTTATAAAGTACCTATAATACGTAATGTAATTTATTAATACTTCTTACACATTAACTAACAAACTATTTAAATCCTAACTTTAGTATTAATAAACTTTTATAAATTATTATAAATTAAATTCGCTTGTCGTGTCTGTCTATGTGACCGCGTTATTCTTCTAAACTACGGAACGGATTTTGATGCTGTTTTCACCATCATTTACATAATTTATTCTGGAAGGTTTATGTGTACAATACATCTTTACTATTAAATGAGCCATATTTGTACCTATAAATATATACATTTGTAATCACCGAAAAATCGATCTAGCTAGGCCTCATTTCTGGAAAAAATCATTTTCTCTATTTTCACCCGAGCAGAGCTCGGTTGCCCAGGTACTTAATTATTAAACTACATTAAAATTAAACTTACATAGAATAAAGAAATATCATTGTTTTGGCAAGTCGTGAAAATTATGCGAAGCAGTTCTAGATAAATCTTGAAGTTAATGCTATTCATTAGTTCCTCAGATATATTATTCTAGACGCAAACAAAGAATTGAGGAAATCTCCAAAACATTCGGAGAGAACACTTAATGTTTTTAGGGTTCCGTACCAAAATGGTAAAAAAGGAACCCTTATGGTGTGACTCAGTCTGTCTGTCTGTCTGTCCGTCTTTCTGTCTGTCTGTCTGTCTGTCTGTCTGTCTGTCTGTCACAGCTGGATATCTCAAGAACTACTAATGCTATCAACTTGAAATTAGGAATAGTTTTAGATGACGTTTACCCAACTATTTTGCAAATAAAAAAGAAGTAAAAATATTTATATTTTTTTTGTAAAAGGGACTGAAAGGGGGTCTTAAAAATTCAAAGTGGGGGCCCTGCTAGGGCATGTGGGGTAAATGATAAATGATAAATGATAAATGATTTATTTTCTGTAAGTAGGTTTGTACAAACACTTTTACACGTCAAACATATTTTTTTTTAAACTAGATGAGTTCGACGTTTCCTATCTGACTACTCTGAGAAGAAACGCCGAAACAAACTCAGAGGTCACAGTCTCTTTTAAAGTCCAGACATAATCTTGGTCAGATCATGTGAAGACCATGTAGATTGCAGTCTGAAATGGTCTTTTGATGAAAGAACCACACAGATTGAGTGGACCTGTCCAGTCAGTGCACGCATTTGTCAGTAATCGTGCAGCTCAACTCAAAACTTAAGGAGCTTAACGATTCGACGAACAATACCAAAGAAAAGACATTTGGGTAGGCCGCATAAATTACTCAAACTGTCAGACTATAACTAAAACTGAGAAAAGGATAAAATAAATAAAAAACAATGATCCACGTAGTCTTCACATTCACAATAATTAAAAATAGTATAAGTAATACTTTACAAAGTAAATATTCATGTCATTGTATAGAATATGTAAAAAGGTATTTAAATTAATAGTGTAAATTTATTGGAGCAGCTCAATCCCAAGCCTTTTTGTCCTAAATATAGTCTTTGACAGTATAAAAGGCTTTCTGACAAAGTTTCCGCTTTATGCAATTTTTCAATTTATTAAGGCTTAGTTCTTGAATGTGGCTAGGTAGTTTATTATAAAAACGTATACATTGGCAACTAAACGAACCACTTATTTTCTTAAGCCTGGTTGTAGGAACAACAACTATGATCGGGTCTCGGGATCGGGTATCATATGAAAGAGCACTGTTTGCACATTCTCAAACATTTTTAAAATTTTTTTTTAGGCCGCATAGTTTTCGACTTTTGATGAAAAATGTAAAAAAAATACCGTTCCCCCCGCCCCCTTATCTCCGAAGTTTGCAAAGATAAAAATCTGAAATTATTCTATGTGATAGAAGTTTCTGTAAAGATTACAGGAAAAATAAAACGATGTCTCTAAATAGCACACTTTTTCAGAAATCGGAACGGAACCCTCGGTGCGCGAGTCCATCTCGCTCTTGACCGGTTTTTGTAAGTAAACGCAATAAATAAAGTGGAGTAAACGTATAACATACCGTCCACCGGCCGTGATGATGCAGATTTCTACGCTGGCAAGCGTTGCGTGTATGTATACCGTGACAAGAAGTGGACACCCATCGCCGGTGGTGCCCGCGGCAAGAAGACCAAGCTGCGCTCCATCTGGGGCAAGGTGACCAGACCGCACGGCAACTCCGGCAGCGTGCGCGCTCGCTTCCACTCCAACCTGCCCGCGCAGGCCATGGGACACAAAATACGCGTGATGTTGTATCCCTCCAGGATCTAAGAACCTCCTGTTAAGTATAACATAACTTCATCAGCCTTCCAATATCCTTTGAACATGAATCTCTATAAAATTTTACATTTCTAATAGATTTTCATTATGGTCTGATTAACCGGACAAGATATCTACGAAAAAAATGCAACAAGCTTCATAATTCAATTTAGTGCACTCTTTTACAACTGGCCACTAAAGAACGCTGTATAATTATACTTGGATACTTATTATGGTTACAGTATACTTTACTGTCTGGTGTACTAGTATACCTGGTAAAAGAAATGCCATTTCAGGGACGTTTCAAAGCGCCAGAGATTCGTCTTTTTTGCATCGTTTGATTTAATGGACGTCTCTCTGTGGTAAATTTTTTAGTAGTAGTAGTACCTACGACAAAAATCGTAAAAACTAGAAATTTTTTACCGCAGCGAAACAACCTGAAATTATAGCGATTACATATTTAGGTACTTTTGAAATCTAGACGTCTACGTCACCCTTGTTGAAATTTCTTCCAAATATATCTCCAAATTGCAGCTAGAACTCTCATTAGTGGTCACGAGTATACAATTTTTTTTATTAGCCTCCATTGTGTCCCACTGGTGGACAAAGGCCTCCCCTTTTTCCTTCCAAAGCTCCCTGTCTTGTGCGATCTCTGGCCAAGTTGGCCCTGCAAACATGGCCAAATTTTTTAAGAACAATTAAATCCTCCTCTTAAGTTTGGAAAGAAAAACAGCACGTCAAAATAAATGAAACTTTCTTTAATCAAAGTATTATTGTGTTCTTTTTACTTTCCATTTTAATTTCAGTCTAGCTTTTATGTCTTTTGTGCTCGAACTTATAGACAAGTTCTGCTGGATCCGATTCTCAGTTCAAAGCGAAAGTAAAAGTAATCTATTGACTTCACTATCCAAGACGAAACAAAATGTCCTTTGTAACTTTGAACAAGTTTTCTTATCTTAGTTCGACACAAAAACACAACTAAAACATTAGGTATTTATATAAGTGTCTCAACTTAATTAAACTAACAATGGTGCCGATTCTGTTGTACACCGAACTAAACTAACTAAACTATCACCAAATTTCTTACTTTTTTCTATGAGAATCTTAGAGCTATTCTGCAAAAAAAAACCTCTAAATTTAGAAAAAAATTTGACACAACTAAAATTGAGTTTGACAATCGTGACTACGCGTGGTATACCTAGTGGTCGTAGTATATTTGACCCGGTGGCTTTAATTGGAACTAACGAAATCACTATGAAAAGTGAGAAGGCTTGTCATATTTTGTTTACAGACAATCCGACATCGCCGCCGTTACCGTGTCAGATATTTTTTAGAGCTGGAGGGGGGCAGGGAGGGGGCAGCTTCAACGTGTTTTTGTGGATTTTTTTTTTTTTTTGCTACGTGTTGAGGGTTACGGGTTTAAGGGTTTTATAAAGGGGGGCCAAATTTTCATTATTTTTGCGATAGGACACACCGTTTTCGAGATATATGGAAAAGAAAAAAAAAATACAGTACTGTTTTTGCACTTGAAGTCAAGGTGTTTGTGTGAATTTTAGCTCATGACAACTAATCTTATTCCACACCTTTTTAATCGCGATTAAAAATAGTCTAATTTAGTTTGACAATCAAAATTTTAGGTGAAAAAACGTCAAATTCAGAATAGCAAAATTGCCATTTTCACTAAATTATAATCTCAGTACAATCTTAGTGCTGTCAAACTAAAAAGACCATGCCCATCTGTGCCCCAGAAATGCCCAGATAAAGTAAATTACAAGATTGTACTAATAAATGAAAACTAGAATTAAGTTGTTAATTTTGAAACCTAACAAGCACTGGATAAAAAAAAACGAAAAAAAAGACTTGTAATGACTTGTTTACATTGCAGTTCCTATGATAAATAATGTTTCATTCATTCATCCATGCACAAGTGCAGTTTATTACGGTCTGGAATCACGTCCTTTGGCCGATTTATTCATTCGTTGTGATAGTGTTGTTACTTGTTACCGATGATAACGAATACCTACTATTATAGTGTTGCGGTTTTATTTGCGTATTATTGATACGATCAGCAAGATAAAACTTCACAAAAAGTAGCCGCATGTAGATTATAGTAGGTATTCATATTGTGTGGGTGAGTGGTGACTCCAGACTCTGTCAATCAGTCATTCACTCTGCGTCTGCGGCTGTTTTTGTGTGTTCTCCGATTTAGCTCTTCCGTTCGATAAAAAATCTACCTCGGCTTCGTTTTATGGATATTGATAGTGTCGTTTAATTCTAACAAGGACTTGACTGTGTTTTGTGATTTGGACTTTTCGTTTGTGATACAAAATGTTGCGTTGCTTGAACTGCGGGTCGCATCAGAAATACCGGTTTGTTATAATGTACTGCAGTGCGATTCTGTAACCATCTCACCGTGAAAACTTAGGTGAAGTGAGCTGTCAATAGTGTTAATTCCTAGCAAAAACAAACTCACTTCACGTAAGTTTTCACGGTGAGATTTTTACAGAATCGACCGGCAGGTCTCTTTCCATATTATTATTTACTCGAGTACCTACTTAAGTTTTGCATCTAACTAAATTGTTTTCACATTTATATTGATGGAGATACTATGGAGACAGACTTGATAATTCCAAATAATTGAAATGTTTACAGACATTTAAGTATATAAAAGAACACTAATCTGGCCTAGCTCATGTGATGATTATGAAGTTCCTAGTGGAAAACTAATAGCAATGCTGTCTGTAAACGATAAAATGTATAAACAATAGCAGTAGGCAGTTATCATAATTAACGTCCAATAACTTTTCAATCAGTGCTTTATATGACATTAAATCTAGATATCATAAAAATACTGTTAATAAGTTATCGTATGACATAGCTGCAATTTGGGCATTGCATGGCATTGCTGACTTTCACCTCCATACTAATATGGGCATGGTCCTTTAGTTAAGTTGTGTCACTTTAATCAATTTCAGAATGGGAAATCGTCGTTTGACAGGAATAAACTAAATTTTAGTGATTTTTAGTCTAGTTTACAGGCATTTGTAACAAGAGAATCGGCACCATGTTACATTGCACTTGATATTCGATTTGCGCTTGACAGACACTATTCGTTTTAATTAAATATTGTAATTTATAGTGTGTGCAATCAGTCAAGTCAGTTTGTTAAAATGTTATTGATGACATAATATGATTCTTTCATGACCAAAACCTTTTGAATCTAGAGACTGCGCAGCTGCAGGTCAGATCAGAACCTAATTTTCAATAATATAATAATATATACTTAGTAAAGACCGACTTCAAACACCTAAAACGAATAAAATAACTTCATAAAAAACTGAAGTCGGTGCCAAGCTAGGTGCATTGAAGAATTGAAGACAGCGACTTCAGAAGCTGTTAAGTTCCTTATGCGAGTTATTTTATTCGTTTTATCATCAAAATTGGTACAATAATTTTTGAGAAAATCGCATACATACATAAATACATAATCAGTCAAGTCGAATACAGAATATCCTTTTTTGAAGTCGGTTCAAAATAGCTTTCTTTAGTAATGACCTTACCACCTCACTCCCTTTCTCCATTCGTAGATCAAACAACGCTTCACAAAAACCAGAATTTTCGCTAAAAACCGTGCATCCGCTTAGTCATTCACACCGCAGTTCCAAAAACAAATAGCCTCTACGTAAATCGCGTTATGGTTGTCTACCAGCAAATTGCTTCGTCGCTGGCCCGCTGGCCCAAACCCCTGACATTCAATAGCCGACAAACGCACAATCAAGCGGTGGACATGGCCCGGATTCGGGATTCCAATCTCGCTGTTGAATAGCATTATAGCATCGTAACTGAATGTGTAGTGAGATGTCATCAGTATTATTTGTTGTGTTCTATAGTTACGGTTTTGCGGAGGATATACGTTACGTTTTTTTGCTATCATAAGGTACCGCTGCAGGTCGTGGACTCGTGGTGGCAGGCTTCTTTAGAACACTTTCAAAGGCACAACTCTATTCCTTACATTACAAGTAGTCCTTGTTTTATTTTATTCAATTAAAATCTTTGTAACTAAAAAATTTCTGCGGGCTATATTTTCTAGTTCCGTTTTTCTCATGTCCCAAGGCAGTTTGAACTATATCCAAGTATTCGAGACACAGAAATTGTAGTCAAACAACTATATTTTCCTGTAATATTGTATTGTTGTCTCTAGTTTCTATCACTCATTTTCAATGTAGAGAAATAATAATTACCTACATCCGATGCAATGACTGGTTATAAAATTATTATAGCATCATTGACAAAAACGCTCTAAATCTTATGAACACAATGACGAATAGTCTGGCTGACGTAAATGCGTATTAGCATAACTAGGAGCCATTACTTCCACACGCATTACCTATATGAAATAGTAGCTCCGGCGCGCCGCCGCCGCAGCCCGGGAGCGCGACACAATTTATGCTGATTTTATCACCCGCCCATGTGTGAATGTACTCCCAAGGAGGATATATCTACGCACTCGTCGACTCGTAAAACGTCTACCTCACTTTTACCTATCTTAATCTTTGTAACAGCTATTCGATGAACTTCACTTCCTTCACTACTAAAAACTTCTGCGAGAAAGCTTCCACTTAAACTTGGGTTTTTGTACAAAATATCTACATATAGAAACCAGACAGATTTAGTTAAAGCTGAGTAGGTGATTCACCGCGTTTTATGAGTTTTCTAACATACGCCAGTCGCTACATAGAAGCAAACTACCGACACTATACTGTTTATGTGCGCTGTTATAGCTCCACTACTTAAACTTAATTAAGCTTCGGGCGAACAAAAGAAACCTTTCTGGCGTTTAACACCGCGGAATTGTCACTTTATTTTAAGCTTAAGGCGGAAACAAGATATATCTTGAGTGAGCTTTAAAGAAACTCTTTGATGCGACAAATCCTTTGATATAAATTATCAGATGGAGGAAGTCCAGCGAAGCGAACTAAATGAAATCAAAGATTACCTCCGTTTCTTCCACTTAGAGTTTCTATCAGAGGGTTGTAGTGGCGGCTGTGACATAACCCAAAGCCTATGAATTATTTAGAAGGGAATCGTCCTCCGGCAGCCATTTGAATTATTTTGAAGGCCTTGCTTGTGCATAATGAAGTGTCGTGGATGTTCCCGAAACTCTTTCACACGCGGGCCACGGGAGCAATTGGGTGTTTGCTAATTTATTTGTGAAATTGTTTGTCGGCCTAGTTCAGACTTGTTACGTTGAATTTGTACGGAAGCTGACCTAGATATGGTAATAAGCATTATATGAAGAACGTAGGGAATTTTTGTAATGAAGTTTGTCTTCAAAACGCCGTGTGCTTGATACAGAAAATGATGGAAGTTGGAAAATTTAAAAGTTGTTTCAGAAACTCGGTTCTTTTTCAACTCGTAATACCTGAAGAAGACGTGAAAATACATACAGTTGAAATTAACTGCTGTATACTAAATAGATGAGAAGTATTTTTGTTATGTAGATAAAGTGGTTTGCACTTTTCTATTCAGTTGAAAAGTTTTTATAAATCTGTACAGGGGTCATGTATTTTCGGGGGCACCGAGCGTTTGCCATAACCACACTTTTTCACTTTTTCAATGTTTTTCGTTGTTATATTATATTCATCGTATTGCTAAAAAAAACTATCGTGTATAAACGCTCCAGTCTTAGTTAAATTTATTTTAGTAAATGAATCATAATATCAAATTACTGGTATTAATGTTAGATGTAGAGGAATAGAGGAAAAAATTACTCGAAAAGAGGTACCTAACTTAGCGAATTTATTCTATCGAGTCAACTTTATGAAAACGTGTTTGTGTGTATAAAAAGCGCGGTACACCGTTAAGTTCTTGGTAAAACATGCATTGCCGCTGTTCTTCTACCAGTCATTGTGTAAGCTGTCACACGGCAATGAGTACAGTTACCTATATATTTGGGGGTAAAGAAAGATTTTTTCTTTTTAACAGGATTTGACGTAAGCTTTTCGATAGCTTGTCAATATAAGGGCCGGTTTCACCACCAACGATTAAGTTCCTATTAACTTACTTAGCAGATAATTTCATACTAATTCTGATCCATTTTTGAATTTATTCGGTAAGAAGTGGCTATTCGGATACCGTGAAATAGGCCATTAACGGTATTGTTTCTCTTATCTTATTATTATTTCCTTTATTTCATTATTTTATACATACAAATTAATTTAAATGTTGAAATATAAAAAGTATAAAAATATAAAAAATAGTAGCCCACCGGTATCGGGAACAGGGTGGTCAGGGCTGCTGAGAGAGGAACCTCCTAAAGATTCGCGCCGTGTCCAGAAGTACCACTTTTGGATCAAGCCCTTGATCCAGCCGCCTAACGAGAGGCTCCTTAGGTGTTGATCGAGGCTCTTGGCTATTATGCCATTGGCCGTCACGACTATCGGCACAATGATTGCTGTATCCACATCCCACATATCGATAACCTCGCGAGCCAGGTCAAGATACTTAGTTTGCTTATCTTTTTCAGCTTTCACGAAGTTCTCGTCATGTGGGACCGCTATATCAATAATCATTGTGCGACGCTCTAATCGATCTATCACCACTATGTCAGGCTTATTGGCAACAATAGTCCTGTCAGTGATGATAGACCGATCCCAATACAACGCGCGTGATATTGCTATATTCTAGAACTGGGTCGGGCACATACCTATAGTATGTACTTCCGATTCAACAAGACTGTATTTCAGAACAAGTTGCTGATGGATAATCCTAATCCTGATCCTATCCTAATCCTGGCTGTGCCTATGCAAATTATTACTCTAAGGTCTGATTTTTAGGGTTCCATACCACAATGGTAAAAAGGAAACCTTATGGTGTCACTCAGTCTGTCTGTCTGTCTGTCACAGCTGGTTATCTCAAGAACTACTAATGCTATCAACTTGAAATTTGGAACAGTTTTAGATGACGTGTAACCAACTATTTTACAAATAAGAAAGAAACAAAAATACATATGTTTTTTTTGCAACAAGGACTGAAAGGGGGTCTTAAAAATTCGAAGTGGGGTTACTAGGGCATGTGAGGTACCATATGAAAGAACTCTGTTTGCACATTCTCAAACATTTTTTTCTTTTTTTTTAGGCCGCATAGTTTTCGACTTTTGATGAAAAATGTTAAAAAAAATACCGTCCCCCCCCCCTTTTCTCCGAAGTTTGTATAGAGAAAAATCTGAAATTATTCTATGTGATAGAAGTTTATGTATAGATTACAGGAAAAATAAAACGATGTCTCTAAATAGCACAGTTTTTCAGAAATCATCAACAAAAATTACATATCAATTATGGTACGGAACCCTCGGTGCGCGAGTCCGGCTCGCTCTTGACCGGTTTTCAATCGTCAGTTCAGTTTTATCTGAGGAATAACTATGGCAGTTTGACAGCTTTTGCATACATAATATGTCACACCGCCATTTTTGTTCTACAGATAAAAGTTATCAGGCGATTGAAAAATCGGCCCTTACTGATATTAACATGGGAGTGTCCCATAGATTTTTGAGTTTTACATCATTGTCATCGCTGTATTCTGTATTGTTGCTGATAGAATGTCACTTTGTCCTCCCCTCTGGTCCGAATCGTAATACACGCACTTATTTCACAAATCTCGCCAAACCAACTTTGACTTCTCAGCGCTATACCTCAGAAGTCTTGCACGGACTCACCATACAAAAGTCCTCTTCATTACGTATGTCGTCTGTCCTCCATATCCGCATACTAAATCTTAAGTGGTCGCTTACATACATAAGGATTTTCTCAAGTTTAAATATACTCGTAAATCTCCCTTAAGTTTGACCTGAGCGCTCTAACTCCTAGTACTTTGACCGACTTGAGATGAATTGCACGCAATACATTTATTCCACTATTTCTAAGGAGAGAAGGGATCATTTCCTACAATTCCTTTGTCTCAATCAAGCCACTCGCTAGGGAAATTAACCTCAGCATAATTGTACTGGGTTTTATCATAATTCACCTCGAAGTAGTATGGATCGAGGAATACGATATGAACATAAGACGATTATGGGCTATTATCCGGTTCTTGAGTAAAGAATTCTGGGGTAAGATGTTCAGTTTTATGTAATAAAATACTTAATAATTCTATTGTAGCTTGACGGTGTTTGACGTGTTTATTAAATGAATAATAATGTTTTACAACATTACGGCAGCAAATGAACAAACTATCAGTTGTTACATTTTACAAAAACATCTACAAAATTGTCACTGTGCAACAAAACCGGTATTTTTTAAATAATGCCAACAAAAATTGAGATAAACTCACTCGCGGCGCATATTTGAACGCTTGTATTTTTTATTGTAAGCAAGTGACTGGGTATTGGTAAAGCTGATCCAACATAAATGATGCGCGATTTACGCTTGCTGTAAACTGTAGCTGTAAAAAGGAAACTGACCAGAGAATAAATATGTTTGTGGTATGACATAGCATCGAAGACTCGTCAGTTTAAGAGGCTTCAACCAAAGAAAACGGTAATTGAAGATAGATTTGATGTTAAATACAGAACTATCATGCATTTTTACCTATTCGATACCATTTAATTAAAAAACTGAAAAAATTTAATAGGTACGCATATAATTCCAAATAGAGCCCAATATTCCAATGATTATTTAAAAGGACACGCTCTATAAAAGTTTTCAAACTAAACGAACATAGATAAGACTGACTGGTAACGTCAATGAAAACCAGTGTATATTTGTAAAAAAAAAAAACTAATCTATAGTTTGTAGAGCGGCGCATCGGTCGGTTGGACATGACGAACGACGAAATTAAAAACGAACGCTGGAAACGATGCAAATCGATTTGTTTCCCCCATTCAGGCAGACACAAGAGGTAGCGGAGGCGAGAGCGGGAGCGAGTACAGACCGCGTCTAAACACCGCGCCGACATCACCGCCTCGGGGTATTTCTGTTAGCCAGAAATTCCGGAACAACTAACATACAACCACCACGCCATTTAATTGAAATGAATTTTGTACCGGAATATTCCTAACGGGTTTTTTAAAACTTCAGCTTGTTTTCATTTACAGTTGGGAACTTTTATTAGCAGTTTTTGCTATTCTTCATAATATTGCCGGGTTCTGCTTCTGTGCAAAGTATGCTTCACATGTTTATGTCCCCACATATTATGTTTGTTGTACAAATACTTCGTATAAAATTCGTGAACTGCCAAACTATTAACTGACCCGACAGACGTTATCCCGTCCAAATGTCATGTATGACAAAATTAATTTTCTTCTCGTAATTTTTTCCGGTCTTTATTAATAAGTCATTTTTTACGATTATATAGTTATTCTGCTATTCGGAGCGGAGACAAATCAAACAATTAAAAGATCGTAAAAATCGGCCCAGCCGTTCTTGGCTTATAAATGATGTAACTAACCCGACTTTGTTTTATACATTTTTATATATAGATTTCACGTAATAATTTTGGTATTCCGAAGTCATCACAAGTATTCAACAACTTAATAATTACTTAAGCTGTTCTCAGAATTTAAAGAATTTCTAAATAGAGAGAATGTTAAAACAAATTGGCAACGATTTTTCCTGGAAAAGGCCAATAAAGTTAGTAGATCCAGTAGGTATATTGATCACGGTATTTTTCTTTCGGAGTACCTAATGGCTCGTTTTAGTCAATACGAAACGACTGCAGGATGCGTCAGAGTTCTGGGTATGTAGGGGTGCCGAGAGTTAGAAATTACTTTTCCTCGGAGGGCGACGTTTAAACGAACTCTTCCCATACTTTTAAAACTAGGACAAAAACAGAAACCCTATAAGTTCCAAGTTGCCTGCCTCATGTCACTATGCTCCTCGATGCAAACATACGAAAGCAAATACCTTCAAGTTTAATCAGCTTAACTAAAACAAAAGCTGCATTGTATATGCAGCTTAAATGCAAAATAGCTGGAATCAAAACAACCAGTAGTTTCCACAACGGTTTCCCAGAACCCTGGTCCCAGTATATACGGTGACCCATTTACCGACTTAGCCAGGCAAGCAATGAGCTCTGTAGACGATTCTAATACGTCTTGTGTCAGGAGAACTGCTTCGATTGATTTGCAATTCCAGCTTCAGGAATATATTGTACGATCTCAGATTATTCTATTGTTGTTTTGGATAGATGTGATCTCAGAGGGGCAATTCTCGTAATTTTAAGAACATTCGCATTCTAATCTCCAGTCGCAATCTGTCAAAAAACCTCTAATTTCCCTACATTTTTGACATTGATTGTCGCTGAGATGACACTGCGACTTGAATTTGAACGTTTTTTATGTACGAGAATTGGCCCTCAGATGTCTGCGTAGATATTTGCATAGCAATCTTAGCTGAATCGTTTTAGCCGCTGGAGCTTCATTATATTGCATTGGCGATCCCAAAGTTACAAATTATGAAGAAGGAAGATTTCATCGTATCTATATCTTCAACTTCGACTGCCTCTTTGGTGGTCTAGTGGTCGCACGAGGTCCTGGGTTCGACTCGCAGGTCGGGCAAAGTGTGATGTTGATGGCAATAGGCTCGCCCTCTATTGCATCGGACTTAAGCATAACTGGCGAAATGTGGGTATACTCCTTTGCTTAACCCTTCGTGAATTTTCGGGGATTACAGATGTGATGTTATGTTATGATTATTATGTTATGTATTGACGTGTAAAAGTGTTTGTATAAACCTACTTACAGAAAATAAATCATTTATCATTTATCATTTATGACATCTTCAATATACGTGGCAACAAAATGCACACATCCTCCTGAGATGACCCCTAAATTCAGGCACCCCACAATCATTCCTCGCAATAAAACAATAAGTAAAAGGAGACTCACCATACATAAGTCAGAGATACAATAACTTTAGATCATGTTACCTACATTAAACCTTTACCTGAATATTCAAGTAAAAACGCGATATAACCGTACATGTTCCTCATGTTATGTTCTTAAGAGAGAGCTTTTAAATTCTCCCCGTACTTTACTTACACTGGTTCTTCTTTGTAAGGCTTATGAATAAGTAAAGGAAGAAATTTCTTGCGCCAACCGCTCGGGGGATGCATGGGGTAGTTATTTCATTTTAAATAGATCACGGCAGCGCCGGTATACAAGCCAACACCGCTGTTTTAATTAAGTCTTATTATGAATTGCGCAACGGTATGAGAGTTGTGCTTGTATCGTTTGTTTTGTTTTAGAAGTTTGTACCTAATTACAATTGGTACGTGGAAATGTGTGTAAAGTTTACAATATAATTATTAGGCTTATGCCCCACACATGCTGAATGTAGTATTTCCTTATCAGTATAATTTTTGGAACATTTCTCAGTGTATCGTAATTCACTCTGCTCATCTTCTCTGTCGCATTGAGATGGTTGTAGCTATGATATAGTTTTATCCCTAGGGATATAGATATCTACCGCAATATGGCTATATGAAAACTGTTGGAGTGCCCTAATTTTGTTACTGTTACCAATTTCGACGTAGCGCTCGCTGGCCGCTGCAGCAGCACAGCTAGCTTTGCTCGCTCGGCTCGCGCGTAGTTGGTCACAGTTCTAACATAACCTATTTCGTCGAAGTGCCCTAATACTTACCTATATTACTCAGATCATGCTCGTATATAGTTATATTCCTAGTAAGATAGTTATGTACCGCTTTCATATAACTATTAAGTATTACGGTTTATAGTTAGAACTTTATCACGGCTACAACCATCTTACTGCGACATATCTACTATGCTCGGACTTTAAATTAGATGCAGTAAAATGACACTTCATAACTGTCATTTCGTTGAAAAATGTTCCCATTTGATAGCGGAATGACAGTAAAAATGACATTAGAAGTGCCAGTTTACTGCAGTTATTTAAAAGTCCGACCATAGTTATGCCCACACTGCTGGATGTAGTATTTCCTATAGAACTTTTGACACATTTCTAAGTGTATCATAATTCACTCTGCTTCTTGTTTTAAGTCACCCATTAAGCTACGTAACGGCCTAGGTTATTTAGATAATCATCATTTTAACAGCCTCTAAATCACTCATGAAAACTCGCCTGTTTCAATTTTCAGTTAGCAACTCTCCAACCAAGATTATAATTAAAGCACGTGTTAGAATTTATTATCTGTATCAGGCTTTATGTTTTATTGTTCAGGCTTTTCACGTCGTCAAATCCATCATCATCTGCCTAGCCTTTTGCTAACAATGCTGGGGTCAGCTTCCAGTCTAACCGTATGCTGCTGAATACCAGTGTTTTATATGGAGTGACTATCACCACAACCTCCACAACTCAATTACCTACCTCGGTACGACTGGTTGACACTTTCGAGCTTCTGACGACCCGACGGCTTAACGTGCTTTCCGAGGCACGGAGGGCTCTTGGTATGTAAAGATGATTACCTATCCACGGACCAACAGTGGCAAGCGTAGCTTAACCAGATCCATCGACCCGTGCGGCTGTTATAACTTAGCCACAAGCCCCTCAAAAGTTTTAAAGCCAAAATACAAAATATAAACGTACACAAACCTGGCTTTTGGAAAATAACACAAAAATACGGTAACGGCTACTTGTCTATCAAGGGTAAAACCGTTAAAACAAAGGGTAAAAAAACGGACTGGCCGGCTATGTGAGAGGAAAAGCGGAAAATCCTATTGAATAATTTTTCTATCCGTGTTTAGTAAAAAAATCAAATAGTCTAGCTAGAGTCTAGATGATGTTTATCCTATCAATTTTTACCGGTTTATTAGGGTTCCTTACCAAAATGGTAAAAGGAACCCTTATGGTGTAACTCAGTCTGTCTGTATGTCTGTCTGTCACAGCTGGATATCTCAAGAACTACTAATGCTATCACCTTGAAATTTGGAACAGTTTCAGATGATGTTTTCCCAACTATTTACAAATAAGAAAGAAACAAAAATACATAAGTACTTACTTATGTTTTTTTTTTGCAACAGGGTCTGAAAGGGGGTCTTAAAAATTCGAAGTGGGGTTGAAAGAGCGCTGTTTGCACATTCTCAAACACTCTTTTTTTTTCCTTTTTTTTTAGTCCGCATAGTTTTCGACCTTTGATGAAAAATGTTTAAAAAAATACCCTTGGCCCCCCTTATCTCCGAATTTTGCTTAAAGAAAATTCTGAAATTATTCTATGTGATAGAAGTTTATGTATAGATTACAGGAAAAATAAAACTATGTCTCTAAATAGCACAGTTTTCAGAAATCATCAACAAAAATTACATATAAATGATGGTACGGAATCCTCGGTGCGCGAGTCCGACTCGCTCTTGACAGGTTTTTTTTCTTCTAAAGTGGTTAATGAAATTATGTTATTATTTTGTCTGAAAATTGAGTATGTATGGAACTGGGATTTTCAAGAAGCCTAAAACATTTTTCTTTGTAACCACATGAGCGTTAAGCGCCCTCTATAGAACATCTTTCGAAGCAACGAGCTTGGCAAGGAGCACAAACTGTGAACGTGAACACTACGCGGTATTGTAAGGGTTGGGACAGTTTTAGTTACGCACAATCCCAAAAGATGTCACTTTTGTCGAAAAAGTAATTTTTGTATCTCTTTTTCAGGCTTTTACCATAATAGTTTACTTCTTGACATCTAGGAATACCGACATGGTCTTTTTCATCTTCCACCCATTTCCTCCGACAAGGAATTTTCGTACCTAAACTTTTCACTTCATTTAAAACAAGTACCTATTGTACAGGCATAGATACATGCAGAGAGTTGGAGCTCGTGGCTGAGTAATAACAGCCGCACGGGTTGATCCATCAGGTTAAGCTACGCTTGCTGGGGTTGGTCAGTGTATGGGTGACCATTACATACCGAGACTCCTCCGTGCCTCGGAAAGCACGCTAAGCCGTTGGTCCCGGCTGTCATTCGTGGATCTTTGACAGTCGTTACGGGTCGTCAGAAGCCCGAAAGTCTGACAACCAGTCTTACAAAGGGGTATCGTATTACCGCAGTTACTGGATTGTGGAGGTCAGATAGGCAGTCGCTCCATGCAAAATACTGGTATTCAGCTGCATCCGATTAGACTGGAAGCCGACCCCAACATAGTTGGGGGAAGGCTAGACAGATTTGGTTATTTTTACACGTATCTACTTATTGCAAGGAACATCAATAGCGTACCAAAATACACACAGGTGCGCTAAGGTTCAGTTTAATTATAATTACGGCAATAGTGTCCAACTAACGCCCCATTGGATAGCTAATTGCCCATTGTGTAGTAACAACTCTATTCAGTCACCCCTTCCTATTTAATTGTACACATTCCTATCGACCCACTTATTATTATTATTATTGACCCAACCGCCGACACCCAGTGCGAATGCGATGCTCATGAGCAAACCATGTCCCATTTATGTCCCATGTGTCCAAAGTGCCCAAACACCTGCACTTCTGACTTTCTGAGGTACTAAAAACGCGATGCCGCGATTGGCGTGCCCACCTACTGGGCCCTAAGTCTGCTATTTTTTACATTCCAACACGATCACATTGTCACTGCATTGTCATTTTGCTAAAAGTTCGTAATCTGCTAAATTCATAATTTCATACAATGGAGTGTAGTTGTTGACCATTGGAAAGTCATAATGACGCTATTATATTAGTAGATTACCAAACTTGTCAAAATCAACAATTATGAAATCAATGATAGACCATTCTGACACTATTGTAATAGCAGACTTGAGGCCCTGGACCCAAATAAGCCATTATGCAATACGTCTAATCGTAGTAGCAGTATTGTAAAACATAGCGCAATGACAATCCAGCTGTTGTTCAGCTGTTTTACATAACGACGATGTTACGTAAAACAACTAGCGGTTTTGTAAAACAGCAGATTCTATAATCCATCTGCGACGTATACACTGTTTTCATGCATTGCACATCTCTTGACAGTCCAATATTCAAGACGTATAATTTAAAAAATAACAAAAAAAAAAACAGATGAAGATGAACCCATCGCAGACATACCTAGTTAAACATCAGCCTTCCAAAAACAAACCAATAAAACCGAAAGCTCGCAAAGAAACGCAATTACAAACACAATAAAGAGACAAAATGGCTGACACGCTCACCTTTATGATATGCGTGTGACGTAAAGAAGACAGGTTAAAATTATTGTAATGCGATCTGTAATGCACAAATCAAAGTGGGTGCTGTATGAGATGGAGGGTCCGAAGGTAATTGAGCTGTCAGTTGAAATTAATGCTATTGCTTGGTGGACTGGTTGAAAGATAAGGGCTCGTGTGCGCATCAAGTGTTCGTGCTTGTTGAGGTGTGCCCTCGTTATGCGCGCGAAACTTCGCGCCCACGCTTGATAGTCTTTTGTTTTTCTTTTTAATTTCTTTTAGCTGGGGTGAAGGTGACGTTTGAGCATATTAGGTACTTATCTTTCATGCACTGCACTTAGAGCACAACTTACTCATGAGGCTTGTTAGCCTTCGTTGCTTTTTGGACCCTCGGTCCAAATATCCTCGGTCGGATATTGGTACGACTAAGTATAAACTGCTGTGTTCGTACAGTTTTTAATCTAAGTACACACAGGTAATCGATTTAGATTTCATCGCACAATATTAAGTTTTTTAGTGCTGCCTGACGTTGAGTTCCACGAAACCAACATTAGTTTAAAGAAGACTTTAAATTCAAGCCATCCCTTACATTTTGTATCAAAAAGAAAGTGACAGGATCAATTTTAAGTTTCCGCACTCACCGTAATAGGCATATTTCCAAGCTACATCTACATAAATAATAAAAATGAATGTCTAAATGTGTTGCTAAGCGCTAAACTCTAGAACGGCTGGACCAATTCGGTATTTTTTTTTTCCAAATAATGATGTTTTGAAGTCCGAGGAAAGTTCTTATGAAGATAAAAATTGGAAAAGTTGCCGGGAAAATTTGCGAAAATTTATAGTGCATTTTCTATGGGAATTTTGTATGAATTATTGAATTATAACAGGACAACGTCTGTCGGGTCAGCTAGTATGATAATAGACAGTATCGCATTTAACAGGCAAATATATCAACACAGATAACAGTATTTCATACCAATTAATAATTATCTTTATTAATATTATTGCACATATCAAATAGGCTAATATACACTTATCTACTTAACTATTGCAAAACAAGTAACAAGTGGCTGTACACATGTTAGTTATTTCTAATTACTTTGCAAATGAACTGCCCAAGGGGACCCTTTATTACGGCTATGTCTCAACATAGTCCCTATTTGCTACTAGACCATATTTTTATGTTATGTCGTAATAAGTATCAGTTCTTCCTTTATGAAGACCGGTGCTGTATGCTATCTGAGTGTTTGATCTTAAGGGTTTGGGTCACACTAAATATTGATGCAGCGCGAGGACAGCAGAAATTCTAATAACTAAGTTTAAGGAAATAGATAATACATGTTCAGATTAACGCGTGCAAAAAGTTCCTGGAGAAAGTATACTACGACCGACCACGTCACTTATTTTCACAAAAAATCAACATCACACTAATAATATAAAGGCGAAACTTTGTGAGTGTGTGTATGTGTTTGTATGTTTGTTACTTCTTCACGCTCAAACGGCTGGACCAATTTGGATGAAATTTGGTATGTAGATAGCTTATACTCTGGATTAACAAATAGGCTACTTTTTATCCCAGTCTACGAGGGCGAAACCGCGGGGCGCAGCTAGTATTTAAATTAACTGTTTCATTCATACCTATTACTCATACAGATTACAAAATCTTAAGTATGTAAGTATGTGGCGCAGTATATAAGTATGGGCCACAGCTGCCTGAGATAAAGGAATAAATAAATAAGTGCGCAGTCATAGACTTGTAAAAAAAGATGGACTCCGCGCCACGCATATCGAAAGTGAAGCACAGTAAGTATGCCGGACCGATTGTACAAACACGCCTCGCGCACACATTTACATCATAGTATGCCGACCGGCCGCCATTACGTGACACGAGCGACGGCGACGGCGTCTTTGCAGGTACTCAAATCATGCACACATAGATCGGTTACGGTGCTTCACTTTCGATATGCGTGGCGCGGAGTCCATCTTTTTTTATAAGTTTATGTGCGCAGTATACATATAAGAGCAGTGGTGGCCCAGTGGTAGCCGCCCCGACTTACGAGATGCCAGACAACCCAGACAGGCGCTTTACTTCGTGTAATTAATTTTCATCACCACTGCTCTCAAAACGGTGAAGGAAAACATCGTGAGGAAACCAGCATGTCCTTGAACTAAAAATTCGAAGACATGTGACATCGATCAACCCGCACTGCGCCTGCGTGGTGGACTACGGCCCACTTGGCCCATGTCTTTTCTTTCACTCCCTCTCACAGAAAGGAGGCCTGTATCCCAGCAGTGGGAACCTTATAGGCCGATTAGATTGTGCAGTGTATAATATTAATCCATACTAATATTATAAATTCGAAAGTAACTCTGTCTGTCTGTCTGTCTGTCTGTCTGTCTGTCTGTCTGTCTGTCTGTCTGTCTGTTACCTTTTCACGCCTAAACCACTGAACGGATTTCGATAAAATTTGGCAAGGCTATAGATGGTATCCTGGGGACGGACATAGGCTACTTTTTTTTTCAAAAATAATCCTACAGGGGGTGATATAGGGGATGAAAGTTTGTATGGGAAACTCAGTATTTCTTAAGTTAGGGATGTGAAAATTAAAATGTATGCTTTTGATAGGAAATAAAGAAATATGCGGTTCAGCGTTTTTGAAAAATCATCCCCTAAGGGGGTAAAATATAGTAAAATAGGGGTTGATTTTAAAATTTACAAAACTGCACGGATTTCGATAAAATTTGGCAAGGCTATAGATGGTATCCTGGGGACGGACATAGGCTACTTTTTTTTTCAAAAATAATCCTACAGGGGGTGATATAGGGGATGAAAGTTTGTATGGGAAACTCAGTATTTCTTAAGTTAGGGATGTGAAAATTAAAATGTATGCTTTTGATAGGAAATAAAGAAATATGCGGTTCAGCGTTTTTGAAAAATCATCCCGTAAGGGGGTAAAATATAGTAAAATAGGGGTTGATTTTAAAATTTACAAAACTGCACGGATTTCGACAAAATTTGGCAAGGCTGTATATAGCATCCTGGGGAATGACATAGCATACTATTTTTTTCAAAAATAATATTACAGGGGGTGATATAGGGGATGAAAGTTTGTATGGGAAACTCAGTATTTCTTCAGTTAGGGATGTGAAAGTTAAAATGTATGCTTTTGGTAGGAAATAAAGAAATATGCGGTTCAGCGTTTTTGAAAAATCATCCCCTAAGGGGTTAAAGTAGGGGTTGATTTTAAAATTTACAAAACTGCACGGATTTCGATAAAATTTGGCAAGGCTTTATATAGCATCTTGGGGAAGGACATGGGCTACTTTTTGTCTTAAAAAATAATGCTACGGGGGGTGATATAGGGGATGAAAGTTTGTATGAGAAAATCAGTATGTCTTAAGTTAGGGATGTGAAAATTAAAATGTATGCTTTTGATAGGAAATAAAAAAAATATGCGGTTCAGCTTTTTTGAAAAATCATCCACTAAGGGGGTAAAATAGGGGTTGATTTTAAAATTTACAAAACTGCACGGATTTCAACAAAATTTGGCAAGGCTTTATATAGCATCCTGGGAAAGGAAATAGGATACTTTCGAAAACAATACTACAGGGGGTGATATAGGGTTCAGCGTTTTTGAAAAATCATCCACTAAGGGGGTAAAATAGGGGTTGATTTTAAAATTTACAAAACTGCACGTATTTCAACAAAATTTGGCAAGGCTTTATATAGCATCCTGGGAAAGGAAATAGGATACTTTCAAAAACAATACTACAGGGGGTGATATAGGGGATGAAAGTTTGTAAGGGAAACCCAGTATTTCTAAAGTTAGGGATAATAAATTCATGCTATTGGTAGGAAATTAAGAAATATGCGGTTCAGCGTTTTTGAAATATTATCCCCTAAGGGGGTAAAATAGGGGTTGATTTTAAAATTTACAAAACTGCACGGACGGCGATAAAATTTGGCAAGGCTTTATATAGCATCCTGGGGAAGGACATGAACTACTTTTTGTCTCAAAAATAATCCTACAGGGGGTGATATAGGGGATGAAAGTTTGTATGGAAACTCAGTATTTCTTAAGTTAGGGATGTGAAAATTAAAATGTATGCTTTTGATAGGAAACAAAGAAATATGCGGTTCAGCGTTTTTGAAAAATCATCCCCTTAGGGGGTAAAATAGGGGTTCATTTTAAAATTTACAAAACTGCACGGACGTCGATAAAATTTGGCAAGGCTTTATATAGCATCCTGGGGAAGGACATGAACTACTTTTTGTCTTAAAAATAATCCTACAGGGGGTGATATAGGGGATGAAAGTTTGTATGGAAACTCAGTATTTCTTAAGTTAGGGATGTGAAAATTAAAATGTATGCTTTTGATAGGAAACAAAGAAATATGCGGTTCAGCGTTTTTGAAAAATCATCCCCTTAGGGGGTAAAATAGGGGTTGATTTTAAAATTTACTAAACTGCACGGATTTCGACAAAATTTGGCAAGGCTTTATATAGCATCTTGGGAAAGGACACAGGAAACTTTCAAAAACAATACTACAAGGGGTGATATAAGGGATAAAAGATGGGAAACCCAGCATTTCTTAAGGTAGGGATATGAAAATTCAAATTTATTTGGTAGGAAATAAAGAAATATGTGGTACAGCGTTTTTGAGGGGGTACAATAGGGGTTGACAAATGTTTGTGTAACTATCTCTTTTTAAGAGATTTAAGGGATTGGAAATGTAGTCATAGTTCGAATCTTGAGGTAACATTTAGTCTTTATTTCATTCGAAGTTTTTACGAGGAAATTATTTGAACGAGTGGACACTCGGACAAAAGTTATTTGTTATTAGAGCGTGACTGGCATAATAAATTTTAAGTAATTAACAAAGTCCCCCCGCCGCGTAAGTGTGTCTGTTTGAATGCGATAATGTCAAAAAGTACCGAACGGATTTTCATACGGTTTTCTCCAATGGACGGAGTGATTCAGTGTAATTCATTATGGTTTTGTGTAAATTGGCTGAAATATGACGACGACTGTTGAAGATGTCGGAAAAAATCATGCCGACTGGTAGCTTTATGCCTACTAAACACGGTAACGATATATCGTAGCGATTTGAGTTTGTACAGTTATATCGGACGGCCCTATCTTTTCCACATGTACGTTCCCATGGGATATTTTCCGACATCCACGCGGGCGAAGCCGCGGGCAAAAGCTAGTTTATAATAAATGCACCATCGACATTTCGCACCGCTTCTGGAAAGTTTGCAACATGTCTACACTACACTTTAAACACACAGCATTCAGTGTGCCCAACCTTTAAATCCTGGCGACTATCAGTCACTGCGCAGATTGTATCTAATAGGACAAGAGATGTATGGCCCTCACAATCAGAGGGCAGTTAGGTTAAGAGACGAATGGATACTTATGGCTCGCTAGACAATAATGACCGTCATTAGGATGGCCGCAAATCTTCTTTGATATAATACCATTATTATCCTGTGCACTGCAGTCGGCTTGCAGGTTCAATCAAACGAAAACTTTCATTTATTAGTACTTTAGTACGCTGTAAGATCCTTTATAGGTACCCATGATGATGAAAAAAGAACAACATAATGTACAATTTCGCTCATTATCTGATTGTAGGATCATCGGATATTCCTGATAGAATAAAAAGTGTGTAGCGTCTCTTTCCAGACATTTTCAAAGGGCAGAAGAGATGTACTTCTAAGGTATCGCATACAAGAGAAATCAATTAATTACGTACTGCATAAACCTACCTTTGCATCTATTCTGAGTATTCTCTTTCATGCTGACTCGGGGATCCTGTTGATCCTAACATAAAATATACGAAGCGTATCGTCTTGTCATCTCGTGCAATTTGTAAGAATTGAATAGAACAGATCTGCAGAGGGCTTTGAATTTTATCGTAACATTATACTGTACAGCCAGTCCTTTATCCGTAGATACACAATCAGCCATACAAATAACGTGATTATATCATAATTGTGACGTCGCGTCGTGGTTATGTCGTGAGCCGCTGAAGTCAAACTCACACAAGTTTAATACCAGGAAATCGTCATGACATTATATTTCCCATAAAGAAAGTATGACCTTATATACCTAAAGGTCGGGAATTTTTAAAAGCCAAGTAAACTTACTTTTGTTTTCTGTTACCCACGAATCATATCTCAAGTCCTCAGTACTCAAAACATGCGTGCGCAAGCCTCGAAGCACAGTAGAATTAAAATAAAACAATAACTCTGATTCTTACTTCATTAATCATCTAAGTAGCGTGCAGCCAACGCCATAATAAAAGGCTTGACTATCATATATCATGCTCAGCCTATAAATCTTAAATATCCCCTCGGTTCATTGAGTGAGAATAAGTGCCGGATCCCAGAATGACAATACATGGGGTCCCTGATTTATTCCCAGTTCAGAAATCAAGAGATTAAGTCTACAATGCGATCCTTTGCCCCTACATCAGGCGAGTGTCAGAAATATATTTTATTGCAGTCTGCCTGTCCTCATATTTCTTCTTCAAAGCGTTATGATATCGCACTTGACCTTTAGTCGATGTCTAAGCTAAGACTGTGCGCACACCAGAGGCAAAATAGTTTTGTCTGATGCAGACAGAACAGGGGGTATAAAACGGCCGCTTTGGCAGAATCATAATAGGACAATAGGTATTTATGAATCATATTTGAAATCGTAAAACTGTCATAAACTGACAATTCATAATTTATCTGCGTACAATTCATAGCATGCAATTCATCTGTTTGACAGTTTTGTATGGGGATTCGTAAAATGGTCCACAAATTATGAATTGCTTTATTGAAGTTTAATGTCAAATACGCCAATCATAATAAATTGCTGGGAATTCAGGAAATGAATCGCTTTACTTCGCGCCACTCCACGTTAGTTTGGCTACTCACACACATACATTCTAATTACGCGTGCATTCGCAACGTCGACGTGTAGTAACGGTTGTGCCACATTTCATATTATCTTTGCTTGTATGAAGGACCAGAACGTCACTAATCGTCATATATTTTGTATGAGAAAATAGTGTGCCGCGCAACAAACATTTGAATACGCAGATGCTCAGCTGAAAGTGTTAATGTGGCCGTTTTAGGCCCCCGTATTGTCTAGTGCCAAAAGAGTTTCCCTATTACATTTGACTATGAGGCTGTTTTGTTAACCCCCGACGGAAACAGAAGGGTGTTATAAGTTTGATGTGTTTATCTGTCTGTGGTATCGTAGCTCCCAAACGACTGAACCGATTTAGATTTTTTTTGTTTTATTTGAAAGGTGACTTTATCGAGAGTGTTCTTAGCTATGATTCAAGAAAATCTATGCAGCCGTTTGAAGATTATCAGCTCTTTTCTAGTGTATGAATGAATGTGAGCATCTTTCACAGGTCTGATTGAGTCGAAATTTGGTATTGTGTTACTTCAACGATATTAGAATAACATAGTAACCTTGAACTAATGCTGCACCATTACCTGGAATTTGCAGAAAACCCAACTTCCTCAGCAACTTACAGCAGAGGTATAGTGTTTGGGCTCATTTAAATAGTCTCAATGAATATGATAGATAGATGGCAATCACGGTCTGATGGTGAAGTAGCAAAAAAATTAAGGTAAAGTGTCGGGGTTTTTTTATATTAGTAGTATGTCTTAGTATGACTTAGGTCTGCGCACAGCCTTAGTTCTCCGTAAGCTAAATCCTACTGGAGAGCAATGTATAGTGGTGGGTTATTTGGTTGTTTCTTTTTTAGCAAGATATCTTTGGAGAATATCAGATAAGTAGTCATAGTTTATGGTACTTATCGAAGATTTTGTGTGATTAAAAAGGGAAAGAACGTTTTTACGATAGCCTATGAAATCTTTTTTAGCCTACCGCATGGCGTATGTTGTTAAGTTTAAATAATGTAAGAGTATTCTTTTATATACGCGCTGACGTTAGTTTGCTTAAAAAACGTAGATTATCTACTATATTTTTTCAGTTATTTCTAGCTCTCAGGCCTCCAGTAGGTAATGTCACCTTTTCATACTAAATATACATAATCATATAGTACAGATGCCAGCAGGTCAAGCCACCCGAAACAGTCAAATTTTCCCAATCAACCTTGAACCTAAAGCTTTAGCGATAAAGATGAAAATCTATTAAAGACATTTGACAGATTGTAGTAGCTTGATGTGCTGGCGTCTGTACCCATGTATATAAAATAATTCCAGCAGCTAATGGTTCGATGTTTTTTCCAGCTCCCTTTTTCGATGTTCAATACACAGCTCTAAACGGCGAAGGAAATGCTCACAAAAACGAACCCATTCGTTAATTAATTCTAAACTGGTAACATTGCTGCCACTGTGCAAGTGTGCGATGTGCAGTATGGCTGCAGCGGGCGCCCAGTATGATAATTACTATCTCTAGATCAAATACTTATGTATATTGTATGGGTTCTGCAAAAAATATGAACAGCATTAGTTCTCCTGAGCTGACAAGTATGGTTTGTTTTGCTAAACTAATCATTCGTGCTATCGCACTATTGTACATACCATTTATTTATATAAATGGTACAATAGTGCGATAGCACGAATGAAGTAGTAGTAGTAGTTTTAGAAATAGCTGCATGTATCTTGTTCAAACAGAGTTAAATACAGACCAGCGGAATTTGAATCATTTTGAAAAAAATTGCTAATCCATTGCTTCATAAATGTTCGAAAAATTTGGCTGCTCGACAACGTAAATAACGCAATGAATGTTGTTGAACTGTCAAAATGAAACCGATTCCGATTGATAGTGTGTTACGCAATTAGGGTGCTGGTTGGTACAGACGCCAGCAGGTCAAGCCACCCGAAACTGTCAAACTTTCTCAATCAACCTTGAAGGTTGATTGAAAAAATTTGACAGTTTCGGGTGGCCTAAAGTTTTAGCGATATAGATGAAAATCCATTAAAGAAAGACAGATTGTAGCGGCTTGATGTGCTGGCGTCTGTAGTTCTAAATAGGTACTATCGAAAGCCGTTGCGCTTCACCCTTTTCAAAAATTTTCGGTTGCACGTTGAAATCGTAGTTTTTTACGCCCTTTTTGTTTGACCAATGAATGAAGGATGAGCCTTTTTTTTTTCAAAATTAATTGTTTTTGTTTGACCAATGAATAATGAATGTCGCCTAAGAAGGATGACCCTAAAATAAACAATGTCCCTTTTCATAAACGTTTCGTATAAAAAAATGGTTCTAACCATTTTTTTTTTAAATGTGGACGAAAACAATGCAGGCCACTAGCCACTGGCCCGTGCATACGAAAAGCGCCCTTATGGGGGTGACGGACAAAAGTCGTTGATTGTACCTACACAGGACATACAGCTTATTTTATTTTTAGATTAAATAATAAAAATGTACAGCCCTTGCTCATAACAAGGCAGATGGCATCAAAAACGAACAAAAGTGAATTTCTTTGTTAAAAAACAGCACCTAATTGGTTTAGTGTGTTACAAGCAATCCGAGCTACGTGCGTGACACCAACGATGCGGTACGGTGCGCAAAAACATCGCTCGTGAAAGCTGCGCCGCGCGCCGCGCCGGCGCAATTACTGACAGGATCGCCTCCGTTTTTGTGGCCGCGTAATATATAGGTCTTCGAAAACTGTACCACTGGGTCTTACTCCGAGAACCATCATTAGAATACCGTGTATAACCATTAGCTACATACTGTGGTCTAATTATAGTCACTCGTTATAGTTATTTCACGGCAAAATGCATCAAATTAACCCATTATTTCCCCCGCTTCGCACACTACGCTCAACTTTTTTGCTAAAAAGTAAGGTCCGTCTCACTTGTTCATTTTATCGTGAAACTAAACGGTTTACGTAAAAAACCGCTTTTTTAAACATTATTTTTAATGAGAACAGATTCACACGTTGTTGTTAAGTGGATTCGTGATCTGAAAACTGTTTAAAAGTGTTAAAAGAAAAAACTATTTAAAGGTTCCACCAAGATCGTGTCGGATACGTGTTTTTGGGCGATTGGAAGCTTTTAATATAATGTGGCAATATTTACTTACACGAACCTCGAGACGAAAAAAAATCGAAATTAAAACAATTTCGATTTTTTCTTTACTTTCAAAACAACTGTAGCCAATCCCTCCTGTAGTGAATTCCATAACCTGTAGGAATTCATTAAAATTCTAACTACATATTCAATTTATAATATTCTAAGGACCTGTTTCACCCACCTATGATTAAGAATAGCCGCTACTCACCGAATAAATTCAAAAATACAACAGAATTTGTATGAAATTATCTGCCAAGACAGTTAATAGGAACTTAATCGTAGGTGGTGAAACAGGCCCTTAGAAAAGAAAAACAAATAAGGCAGTTTAGAACATGTCCGAGTTAATTCTACTGCTTCCTTTCGCACTAAATAAATAAATGCATTAAAGCGAGCAGTGTATAAATTTTCGACGTAATCATTCACTCCAGTGTACCTAGTCATTATCTGCAATAGAATTAATAGCATTTAAATGCTTAAATTGCACCCATTTTAAAGCACCCAAGTCTACAAAAAATAGTTCAGTCTAATAAAAGATTTTGTGATGCGAATTTTCCATCACTCTGGTGATCGCAGGTGCTTTAATCGAATTAGTTCAATACTCGTAATAGTTTGTGTTTTAGCTCTCAAATTAGCTTTACATGGCATTAAATGTGTTAGGAGAATTGCTAGACTCAAAACTAAAAGTAATACAGGCTGTGGTAAAAAAGGCTAATTTCACCAAGGAAATAAAATGGTAAGATAGGATGTGATACTTCCAGTCAGTCTCTCTTTTTACCCGACTACGGCGAAGCAAAAAGGAGGTTTATGATTTTGACCAGTATGTATGTATGTATGTATGTATGTATGTATGTTCATCTGTTCCCTCATAACTTCTAAACTACTTGTCATAATTTGACAAATGAGGTATCTTTGGAAGCGTCTTGATTGTCCGCTGGTTATAAGCTACGACGTGACGACACATTAAATTGAATATGGCGCCCTCTAGCGGACATAAAGTCATGAACTAAAACAAAATCATTTTTAATGATGCCGTGTTTGGTATCAAATGAAAGGGTTTAATTAGCACATTTCAAAAATATATATATTGTTATCTGTTGCTCGCGGTTTTGCTAGCAATCACCCCATAGTTACAAATAATTTCTAAAATCACGCCTCAGACCTGAGCCAAACATAATTTTCTCTCCAAACCTACATAAAATACATTATATAATAATTATTCTTCTATTTAAAATGGAAATTGGCATTATCATAAACGAAATTATAACCCCAAAATAGTTTAAAAGACACAAATTAAAAATCCGGAGTCACACGCCATGTTAGGGCACAATTAATTACGTGTGACTCCGGATTTTGAATTTGTCTGTCTTTTTCTAATTTCAGATGAGAATATTTTCTTGTTTCATACTTTTTAGAGCGTGATTTGTCAGTAGTCGGGTTTTAGTTTTTAAACTTACTTTTTATTATAAATAATAGTTGATAATGTCATGGATGTTATAACTTATCATTATAATAGGATATTGACTTACTTACACGTTCATTAATTACGTGAGGTGTTTGGGGGGGGGAGGGAGGGGCTGAGCCGAATCTCACCCAGTCACACGTGGGTGAGAGTTCTCAGTAAATATCACGTTTTTTTTTGCATGAAACAGTTTAAAATTGCAAGAAAAGTGGGTAATTAGTATAAAAAATAATTAAGCAAATTATGTTTATGTAAAAATAAATCCAACCCAATCAAGCTCAGATTAACGTATTTACACTAAAACATGGGGACTTCCGACAGAAAAGGCAACTTGACAGCGCAACACGTCACATTAAAGCATGTCGCGTGACGCGTGACGAGTGATGCGTGACGTGGACTCATAAGATTCTCCCCTACCAAAAAATTACTCAACGCCTCTGTAGAATTTTTCACTTCAATACGCATTTTGAAACATCTCACGTAAGATTAGGAGGCGGAGGAAGGATCCAAATTTCACGACATCTCACCAAGGGGGGAGTATTTTACAGCCAAAACTTTCCCTATAAGTACCTATTCGAATAAAGTTCATTATGCATTAGCTATGCATATAATAAAATCGTAGCGAAGTCAAAACTGTACATGTGTTGAAAAATCGCCAAAATCTCCTCACGTAATTAATGAACGCCCCTTTATTCCCAATCTGAATACCAAGCTCCAGTTTTCATACCACTGCTTATTATAGCAGCATTTGGGAAAATGCACTTCCAGTAATTGGAGAGGCATAAATAAATAAATATCCTTGGACATTTCACACAACGCCATCTAGTTCCAAGCTAAGCAACCTAATGCTTGTGTTATGGTAACGAGATGGCTGATAAACTACTTATATAGATTATTTTTTTGTAAATACATACATATTATAGATAGAAAAACACCCAGACTCGGAACAAATACTTGTAGGTCGTACAAATATTTGTTCCGTGCGGGAATCGAACCCGCGACATGCTTCGCAGCAGTCAATCGCTCAACCACTGCGCCAACCGTGTCGTCAAATAAATAAACCACTTTAGGTGATCCCGCTAAAGCCTCACAATTTTGGCACTCATTTTGTGACTATTTGTTATGACCTTGATTGGCTTGCTCTGGCATTCAAAACAATTAGATTTTCTTTTACAAAACTCACGCCTCCTCTATAACAAAACCAACGCCCTCCAGCTCTAAGTTATGCACACATTAGACTCGTAATTAACTCCCATTATCATCCACCATGTATTTCCCAGCGGATTCTAATCAGAATACAGGTTCCTCCCTGCATAGCTACAAATGCATGGTAGTTCATTAGCCACTCCATCCATATTTACATTTATCATGTCGTGTCAACAATGAGGATTTATGACGTGCAATTATTGCCGCAGCCGGGCAAAAACAGGGTGATTGACGGCCCCGATCGAAGCCGACCTTAGCCGAGCCTTCCCGCCAACCAAGAACCAACAATGTTTAAGAAATCTGGTGCATTATTAATGAAGTGGACGGAGACATAAGATATGTAAAGTTCCATTAACTTTATGCATAAAACGAAATAATGTCGGACAAAGGATGTGCCGATACCTGTTTTGCTGTGATGGTATGAAAGATTCTGGGGCAAATATTTGTGATATGTACTGGACAAACAATGTGCATATTACACTGGCAAAGGTAAAGTCGAGTTTCATTACCTATAGACAGGTATAGGGACGCCCGATTGGACGTTAGGAGGCGATATTACGATATCGTAGAAATGGCCTTATTTTTCGAATATGTATCTACACTACAGGTCTATAAGAACAAGGTGTATCAGAAAGGTGTGGTCAATGGTGTGGTACAGACCATCAAACTGAACAAATTTCTCCATGGGACCAACATCGAAATCGCGACAAAATTACTAACTGTCCCATACAAAACTTCGATACCTACTCGACCCAGCAAAATAATGTATTATCAACGCTGAATATTTTTTTCTTGATTACGATGAAGGTCCCTTAGACAAAGCTGTTCAGTTTGATGGTCTGTACCCACACCCTTCTAAAACAGCCTGAATACTTATTGAAAATTCCCAACAGTAGGGTCGATCTTGTTGTTGATCCATTTTCACTTACTTATCTCCGTAACTGGAAGCTCCTATGAATAGTTATTTGAATAGTATGGTGGTATCTTCTGTTGTCTCGCTCCAAACACATAGGTACAAATATAGGATCAAACTAACGGAACCTAGTTGTTACCCTGGAACAATACGGCGACCTGCACCATGGTCCTAGGGTCAACCCACTAGTGCAGCCTTATTTGCTTTCTATTCACTATCATTGTTCTCTAAATAATACGCAGTCGCACATTATGTGCGTTGTAACTGCTCGAAGTCACGTACTGTAACGTACAGGGTTCAAAGATTAGATACGACTATTCTGGACACAGTTACAAAGTGAATGTGGCCGTGTACTTGGGTTAAGTTTTGTAACAGTTTCTTGGTAAGTTTGGCATTTTATTATACGAAATCTCTTATATTTATTTAAAGTACATGCACAGTTGTGGTACATAGACGGACTTAACATGGCATTTTCTACCAATCAACCATGTCGTTTGCTTAGACTAAATAAAAAACCGTCGTTTGTATTTTCTTTGTTGTAAAATTGGAAATGATTAGAATTTATTAAAAAATAAACAGGGAAGGCACTTTTTTCCGTTCAAAGTCCCGTTTTATGTCACATTCATATAAGTAGGTACCTAAAGTTCGTTTTCAGGTTTGATTATCTCTAAACAATTGTTTATATACCTATACCTACGTCAGCAGTTTACTTTTTTGCTCATATTTAATCACTTTAGAAAACATATATCTTATTATCTACATAAAATGGCTAAAAAAATGTAACAGAAAAGAAAGAATACATATTTGCGAACTATTGAGAGGGCTAATTGCTCTGCCAACAACTGAAGAGAAAAGATATTTGCACAGTACACAAACAAACCTAAAAAGAAAACCTCTCTGAAGCAAAAGAAAAACTTTTTCTTTTGTTTTCGAGTAGTGCTATTATATGTATTATATGAACAAATTATATTTATAAGTTTGTACAAATACGAAAAAAACTCCAATTCGATTCAAATAGAACTAAAATCCAAGAAATAAAAATAGGTTCGCAAAATGGCCTAGAGCGAGCCAATCACGGGCAATCAATAAATGATTATTTCGTGCGTGTCCCAATAAAAACAAATGAGTATACCAAGGGTTTGCGGCAGTCAGTGACTTTGTATCGATAAATTTAATTCTGCCCTTCAAGGATCAATCATGAATGTGGTCTTTGTGGCCGCCGTCCTGGGTGGTACGCTAACTAAAATATTTATTCAGCCAGCGCCTCACAATGGCAACGTATTTCAATGACGGACGTCGGCGCCCGCGCAGCCTCCTAGCCTAAAGCGTTGCGCACGCCCTCGCCTCCTCCTTACGAAAATATGGTAAATGTTCGTGTTGAAATAATTATGCTTTTATTTTTTTGAAGTTTTTCTCACGTTTTCTACAGTTTGATTTATGTGTCAATTTATTGGTGTTTGTGGCATTAAAAATAACCGAATCCTTTTATTTATTTGCTCTCATGCACATAACACATTTTACAATATTACTGTCGGTTTTTGTACCATAAACCCTGTCAGGGCACTGGAAAATATAGCACAGAGACGATATTTGTTTTTTGGAAAATGGGTGGGGTCGGTTTCCAGTCTAACCGGATGCAGATAAATATCAGTTTTTTACATGGAGCGACTGCCTATTACTGGGGAATACGATACCGCTTGGTAAGATAGGTTGTCAGACTTTTGGGCTTTTGACTACCCGTAAGGACTGTTACAGATCTACGAATGACAGCTGGGACCAACAGATTAACGTGCTTTCCATGTAGGACAGGTTGTCAGAAAATTTAATTTTAATTGAACACTTGCGAGGAGTACGCCAGTTCGGAAGTCATGGTATGGAAGTCCAATGTTGAGTTAATTTGTCTTTCTTTTTTTCTTTTTTTTCCCAAACCAAATCAAAAGACCATGCTCTCTGCGTCTCGTCTCATGGGGGCCGTGAGTTCGATTCCCAGACAAATTAACTCAACATCGGATTTCAATACCATGACTTTCGAAATGGCGTAGGTACCGCTCGCCAAATTTTTAGAAATGGCAACCTTCGCGTTAACGTCATTCGATATAGCGGTTTTCGATTTAATGAGTTTTCAAACTGGCGTACCACTCGCAAAATTTTTCGAAATGGCGACCTTCGCAATAACGTCATTCGAACCTACTTATCACTCACATTTTAATCAATATTAAATAGAATTTCACTTTATAATTTATACGAATAAAAATCATCATACACAGTTCAATATTGCGAATATTATTATTGGAATTTTACCTCCTGGACGGTCGATCCTCGCTTGGCAAGCTTATTTCAATCTCTCCCAGGGTCGGAGTAACGACTGCATATTAATACAAGAACTAAATATAAAACCAAACACTTTCAAGGAAAAAAAATCTTCAATAAATCCTTATTTACAAGCCATAGAGGCCAATTTAGCCTGTACCACAAGAATATGTGACTAGAAACCCGTTTAGATATGTATTAGGACAAAAAGTTGATCGTTGTACAGCGAGTTACGCAAGACTGGAACTTGATAAAAAGTGGTCACCCTTTCAAGGGTTAGATGGTTCAATACTCGGTCTATAAAACGGAAGGCAGCTAGTGCATCACGATGCAGCAGATGTTACCAGAATAAAGCCTTAACAGGAATCATAATTTTATTTTAAATTAATTCAGTGTATCGCAGTGCGAGTAAAGTTAGCGGCTTCGTAAATAAGGTGTTAAGAATCGTGAGAAATATGAATCTACCTGTATTTATAACACAGCTTTCTATGTTGCACTTATATTGTGTAGTAGTATGAAAAAGTAGTTTATTTTAATTGTGAAAACGTTTAAATGGAGCGACAAACTTGCGGGGAGAATTATTTAGCACTGTTGATTTTCTTGTAAATATGTCATCCATATACCTGTCAATCCTAATATTTATAGTTAAGTGAATTATTCGTAAAGAACAATTGAACTATTTTTTGAATAATAATATGAATCTAGGCAGAACGTATCAATTATTATCGTACATTCATCAAGCTGCTTTAACTTCTGGTAAATCTCTTAACAATGTTTTGTGACCAATTAAAGTTTAATTACTATAAGTAAAACAAATGTTAACACAATACAATCTCAATAAAACAATCGAGTAAAGATATCTTTGCAGAAATAATTTATTCCGCGCTCTACATGGCGATGTCTCGAATGGACACGTCTGTTAGTTTTTATGCCAATAGAAAGAATCGATGTCCCATAAACGGGTTCAATAAAGACAAAGTTAGGATCTGAACTTTAATTTCTTTTTCCCGGCCTTTTATATGCAAATCGGGAGCAATTTATCAGTGTGCGACATTTGAATAGGCGAGGCTCCATACCACTTGGTAAATAAATGGTAGCTGTCGGAGCAGCGTCGTCGATGCGCGTGCGCGGCGATCACTCCGATTGATGCGCGCTGATGCATGTGATTGTAAAGTGACAAGATACACTAAAGATTTCCAGCGGATTCCGATACGAATTGTCCTTATTATCATTCCCGTATAACCTTTTACAGTAAAAGGTTGTGTATGTCGCCCCGCGGCCCACTCTCATAAACTTCCAATAAAAACAAACAAATCCTTAAGCCATGTGAGTCAGGGAGATAAGTTAAAAAAAAGACTGTTCGGCACGTGCCGGTGGGCGACTTCCAACTTTCTATGCGGGACTGGTTTTGAGTCCCTAATGAGTTCTGAATTTTATATTGAACCGTTGTGAATTCTACACACGAAAAAGTCTGCGAGAGCTGAAAGTTATCCGCCGTAATTAAAACATTTATTTAAATAACAAATCGGTACTCAGACCAAATGAAGATTTAAGAGGCAGCTTTTACACCCACGGTTTCTTATCTTTTATCTCTTGTTAATTGCTCGAATATATCGCATATCAAAGTAGCGCTCAGTATCAAAACTTTATGATCCGCAAACGCAATTTACAATTAAAAAAACAATGCATTTCATTAAACGTAGCTTTTATGGGCGCCGCAAAAATATGAGCGTTGGAAACAATTAAGATTTTAATATAACAGCCAGAGCTGACGCCGACGATCATTATGAATAGAATAAACTGAACAAGTAATTTCGATGTCAACTAAATCATGTAGGTATGGATGCTGGGTGCTCTCGAGTTTCTTAATTTATTGTAGCAGGGCGATAGGTGCGATAGGTCGCAGTATTGGCGGGCTGGGGCACACCACCCGCGGACAATCACGACTCTTTCAATTTGCAATGTGATTCCACATCGAGAAATACAGTCTAAACTGTATGAATGGACGACCGATGGCAATGGTCACTATTATTTTACAATATTATTGCTCCCTTACGACATAAACACCATAAAGAATACTTATGGCGACCATTGAGTGTATTTGTGACTGGATACTTTACTTTATTTTTGTTGGATTTATTTTTCTCTTTCTACTTTACGCGTGGGTTTAGAAAATGGTTTTGCAGATAATGTTTTGGTAATCAACAATAGAATAAAAGATTTCCTATTAGGGATAGGCCGAGCGTTGTTGGAACCGAATACGAACTTCGACCGAACATTCGGCGAAAATAAAAAGTTCGGCCTAACTTCGGTTATTTTCGCCGCGATTCACAGTTTTTTATCACAAATATTTTTATCGCCTCGGAAGCTATTAGGAAGTATATTCTGAGTGACTTTTCTCAGAGGTAGAAAATGAAGAAATACGAACAAAAACGTAACAGACACCTGCCAAATAACGCAGAATCTTTGGTGTTTTTGCACCATAACCTGCACCCTAATTGCGTAACGCATTACCAATCAGAGTTGGTTTCATTTCGACAGTTCAAGAACATTCATTGCGTTATTTACGTTGTCGAGCAGACAAATTTTTCAAACATATGAAGCAATGGATTAGCAATTTGTTTCAAAATGATTCAAACTCCGATTGATAATGTGTTACGCAATTAGGTTACTGCTCTTGATAAATTTTAAATACCAGTAGCTGATAAGATTTGATTTAACTCTTTTATGAAAAGTCTGATTTTGGCGATAATTATTTAAATGTTTAGATTTTTCAAAATGCTGATAATGTTTAGAATATTTTTAACTGTTAGGTAAATAAGTAATCACTAACAAACAATAAATAAATGCATATGATTTTATTTCTAAAACAGTTGCGTTAATTTTAATATTTCAATGTATCGAATGTTCGGAATTTTTTATCGACGTCGCTTGCTTTTACCTATAGGTTCCCGAAATATACATAGCTAAGTATGTATTATTTAGTAAAACATTGCAGTATGTAGTACCAATTACAAACAAAAATTGACTTGTAAACAGAAAAATCAGTGCCTAACATAAATATTAGGAAAACAGACGTTAAAATAGGTAGCCTATAATTTTCAACGGCAGGTAATAAGAGAGATCTTCCAGTGGCGACTAACAAGGATGCTCATTTGACGATAATTTTACGACTGTACTCTCAAGGAGCTCAGTATAGTAAGTACTTATGTTAGTCCCATTAGTGTTGCGGCAATCATAAGTACCTACTGAGATTAGTCTCGGTGACTACGATCATACATTTTCTACTAAATAAAAACAACCTAAGCAGCTTCAACCAAAAATTCTATCAAATGGTAATGAAAGATTTCGTCTCGTATTGGGTTTAAGTAAACCTATTTAAATATTTTAATTTAATTTATTCCTTACAAATGAATGCACGGAAAATTGCAAATATTTTGCTATGGTTGGCTGTTCTTTTACAACACCTGCATTTATCGGTTATTCAGAATGCAACTTACTATCGAACACTATGGATAAAAACTGTAAAATGCTACTTAGTTTAATAAAAAAACTTATCGAGTAGGTAGAATAGTAAATGTAAATAATTACTTACATTGCGTTCGATAATAGGTTCCATTCTGAAGAACGAATAAATGCAGGTTTTGTATAAAACCAGCCAACCGTAGCAAAATATTTAATATAAGCATAAAATCATATTACTTATGATTTTATCGTAATGACCACAACTAATGCATTACATACCGTGCAGTGCAGTGCGATCCGCCGTTGCAATCGGACGCGCTTACACTGTAAACGGAAATTATTTTTTGCGCTGAGCGCGGCAAATGCCGCTGCCACCATGCGTTCGGAAGAACTTGTGGCGAACGAGGTCCTGGCATTCCTGCAGTACCAGCTGGATGTCATGGATGAGGTCAGTGTGATCCAGATCTGCACATCCAGCTTCGATGAAGAGGAGATACGCGCAGCTAAAACACTGCTGTACCCGTCGCTAGAAATGGCCAACCGAATGCCTTCCCGCAGGAGGGATGAAAAGGGAGAGAGGAGTCTTCAGGACATCATAAAAATGTTGAAGGAGACCGATCCGGACGACGTGCCGACTTTCGTGGCGAAGGATTTGCGCAAGCTGCCCCCCGTCACATTCGACCACGTCGACGTCACCAGGTTGCTGCGGGACATCACAACCCTAAGATCAAGCCTGGTCGAGATGCAGTTGAAATTGGAAGCATCGCAATCCACCATCAGTGATCTACGTTCTGAGGTAGCAGATTTACGCAACACGGTATGTAGGTCACGCAAGCCAGCTACCAACGTCAACACACGTCACGGCGCATTCAATGCATCGCCGCTGAGTGTCGAGTCTGCAAAATTCGACTCGTCGCCGGCCACCGTCATTGCAAGCGATGCACAACCGCGCCCCGCCCTACCCGCGTCCCCCATTGTTGGGACGCCGACCAATATTAGCTCGTCAACACCGGGACGTGCTTACTCGGCTGCCGTTGTTAAAGCTCCCGCAAATCATCAGCGGCAACCTAATAATAAGAGGGGTGCCCAGGGGCCCTCCGAAGCAGTTCGAAGCTCGTTACCGCCGGGTCCGCCGGTAAAAAGCCAAGGGCAGGCCGATGAAGAAGGCTTCATTCGCGTGGAGAAGAAGATGAAGAAGAAGAAGCCTGCTTGTCGCAATCAGTGCGGTACCGCATTGACTGGTCCCAACATGTTGCTGCGTCCCGCTATTCCATCGACGCAGCTGTACGTGTCACGTTTACATCACTCCACGAAGGTAGAGGAGGTCGTGGAGTACATCAGGATGAAGACTAAGTTCACCTTGAGAGTCGAGAACTTGGAGTCGCGCCATAAGATTAACTTCAAATCTTTTGTGGTGCGGGTTCCGACTCATCACCTGGAGACTTTCATGAAGGAGGAATTTTGGCCGACGGGTGTCGTGTATCAGCGTTTTCGCGGAAGGCTACATGACACCACGACTCAGCGCAATACGTCGCCGACCCAACGTAGTACCTAAATAGATTTTGTAGTGATGTTTTTTATTATTTATTAGTTTATATTTTTGTAAGATTATTTTGTGTATTTTATATATGGGCCCTAGTTGCCTGAAAATAAAGCAATTATTATTATTATGTCTTGACAATACTCGGGACCCTGGAGTCCCGGACCTTTAGAAGGCGTACGAGGGGCCAAAGCCAACTCGCAGAGGCCCGTTAGACGCTTTCAATGAAATGAGGCACCAACCGACGATTATCCCTGTACGCACTATGCAAGTGCACCCAAGGACAACCCCCGGTTGGTGCAGGACTATTGCAGTATATGGAAATAAAGAGATTGGACTATGGATTTGAGTGGCTAAAGTGGACTGGTTGCCTAGAACTATGAAAGGACTATGGCCCCTGCCGGATCAATGTTTTGTAATACACGGATAAAATGGCAGGGGGTGACTTGCACACACAATAATGGGCCCCCGAAAAGGTCGCTAGCACATAGTGTCGTAGCGGCAAGGGGGCAACATGTCCTGAGGTGCTTGTGAGGAGTGGAGAGGTATCCCACGGTTCTCAGAACAATCCCAGAGCCCGGAAGATGGTCAAGATCCCTACAAACACTTACTGGAATACTTCCTTCCTCCGAGCACGTTTGCTCTTGCGAATCTCCACTCAAACCGGCCAATAAAGGCAAGAAAGAGGTGGGAGCTCTGTTCCTCGTCAGTGTTCACTCCAGCCGGCCAATAAAGGCAAGCGAGAGGTGAGGAACAAGACTTCTCCCGGGAGATAGGGTCCGTGGGGTCGCTACTGCCCAACAGCTCGCCACATGCTGCCCTGCGGGTTTCTGTATCTCTCTTGGTCTGGCTCCTCATCCTAGACCTGTTCCGGCACAGTGAACTCTACCGGCACAGACCTTATTATTATACCTACATAAAAAGCGAAATACAAACAAAATATTATGTTCTGCATTGAACATATTATCTTATTTGTATTACGCCTGGTTGGTTATTCAAAAAACTTTTTTACAAAAAAAAAAAACAACCGACTTCCAAAAAAATGCTACACAGTGAAAAATAACTTTAATTTCGGAAGTCGGTGGCAAAAAACTAAAATACAGAGCCAAAGACACTTCCGAAATTAAAGTTATTTTTCACTTTGTAGCATTTTTTTGGAAGTCGGTTGTTTTTTTTTTCTTTGTAAAAAAGGTTTTTGAATAATCAACCAGGCGTAATACAAATGAAATAATATGTTCAATGCAGAACTTGTTTTTTCACTTTTTAGTGCGTCAGTTTGTAATTTATCTAAGTTACAATAGCCTAATGTCAACTGCTCATCACCTTTTACAAAATATTGTTTTTCCCGATACACGGACGTTAATTGTTGAGGATTTCTCCTAGTAAGGAACCAGGAGAACTGGAACTGATGGTGAAGTCACCACCAACTCCACTACAACATATGCATTGTGACGAGCATAAATTGTTTAGCAACCATATTAAAGTAATCGAATCGCAACCCAAGTGAAATACGTATTATTGAGTAGTTCCGATAGCCATCTGTGGTCTTCCTCATCAGTTCCACTTCACCAAATGGTGCTTTCCAGGAGCAAATGCACGAGTTACTATAAAAAATACCCAAAATCGGTTTAGGTGTGCCTATAAAATTTGAGGGTTTCCCTCGATTTCCATGGGATCCCCTCATCAGATTATGACTTGGTGATAATGGAACCACCTGGAAAGTACACTCTTTCAAACAAAAAAAGCATTTTAAAAATCGGTCCACAATTAACGGAGAAATCGGTGTACAAACATAAAAATATATATATATATACGCGACGAATTGATAACCTCCTCCTTTTTGTTTTTGAAAAGTCGTTTAAAAAAAACCGGCCAAGTGCGAGTCGGACTCACACACGAATGGTTCCGTACCATATACACCCCTTTGCAAAACAAGCCACGCCCGCGCCGCGCGAATTATAATTATTATTTACTTAGGCACCTATAACAGATTTATTCTTAGAAAATAATGGTTCACGGTTTATGCATAAGGTTTATGTTTATGAAATTAAATGTTTTTTTTTATTTTTATATTTGAGTTGATTGAATGAAAGGTAAATTGCGGATCAGTGCAGAAAAGCCTTTGAAAATGGTAAGAAGTGAAAAAAAATTATAGTAGGATGAAACCTATTGGAAAAGGAAGAAAATATAACTAAAAACCGGCCGAGTGCGTGTCGGACCACGCACGATGAAGGGTTCCGTAGTTGAAAAGAATCTATCCCAAAAACAAACTTAACATTGGATCCCAAAAAAAAATTTTATAAGTCAAAAAATTACAAATTCACAATTTTCGGACTTTTTCCTTTACTTATGCTGGGAGACCTTGCTTCTTGCCAAATTTTATTATTCTAGGTCAACGGGAAGTACCTTAGAGGTTTTGATTTACTTGCGATACTTGCGAGTTTCAAAATGTGTCGCAAAATGGCCGTATTTTTTTATTGCGTTGACTTAGACGCTTGATTTTTTTAGAACTCTAAGGGACAATAAACTTACGTATTTAATATAAATTTCAACTTGATATCTCCACCGTCCTTGAGAAAAAGGGTCTTGACAAACTGACAGACTTGAACATTTTTTTATGTGATAGAATTACAAATTAACAATTTTCGGACTTAAAAATACAACTGATTTAAGGCTTTGCAAAATTAAGATCTCATGGCGCTCCTTGAACAATCAAATTCAATTACATTTGGTAAGACCGGAAGCTAACCCAAAAATATCAGGGAAATGCTATGGATGATGAGATCAGAACACGTTTGTTGTGTGTCATGTTGATTGAAGCAGTGGGGCTTAGGGCTAAGTAACAACAGCGGCACGGGTCCATCGACCTGATTATTAAGCTATGCTTGCCACGGTTGCTCTGTGAAAGACCCCTCCGTGCCTCGAAAAGCACGTTAAGCCGTTGGTCCCGACTGTCAGTCGTGGACAGTTGTTACGGGTCGTCATTAGCTCGAAATTCTGACAACCAGTCCTTACCAAGGGGTATCGTATTACCCAGTTACTGGATTGTGGCAGTCAGATAGGCAGACGCTTCTTGTAAAATAGTGGTATACCTACATCTTCATCCGGTTAGATTGGAAGCCGACCCCAACATAGTTGGGAAAAGGCTAGGCAGATGATGATGTTGATTGGAGCTCTTCACATACATACCCTCTAAACTTGAACGGAAGGTCAGCGTGAAAGGCAAGCCCTCGCGCAAAATATCCGCAACAGCAGTTCAACGCTCCAACATACATTTGCTTTTTAAAACCAGCACGTGGGCGACACAATACCATTGCAAATGTCAGGAGATAAAGTAAAATGAAATCGGACAACGAAACTCGAAAATAAAATGTTAAGCTCCAAAATGAATGAAATATTACGTACAAGTCTGTAAAGTACCTCGATTGCGGCGTGGGAAGAGATTCTTATCTTGATAATGCGTGTACGCATAATTTACCCTTTTTAAGCATAAGCATATGCACGAAAATGCAGCTTCAAAATGCATTTTATTCGGTACTGTTATGCTGTGTTTTATGATGATTTGCATGACACATCCAAAACAACCTTCTACGCGTTTTTACTTAGCTTACAGCGTGTAATCAATGTCCATACTAATTAGTTCTGGGAAATATATCCACCCCTCTACTACGTTGGTACAGGCAACCGCACGTCAGTGATATAGTATTTTTATCTCACGAAGCAACACGCGCTTTACTTGTGGTTACCAAGTGTACAAACACGCTGTGAATGTGTGCGTGAGGACGAGTAGTGTCAGCACATTACACTCACACATACACTTCCGACTTCGCCCTTAACTAGGACGGTACCAAGAGCTCCTGCGCTTACAAACACATTCACAGCATGTTTGTACACTTGGTAACCACAAGTAAAGCGCGTGTTGCTTCGACCTTGAGCAAGCTTAGCGTTGTACAAAGTTTCAATGGAATTAGAAGCCAGCTTATACTGGTTATGTTACCACTGACGTGCGCCCTACTGTACTACGTACGGTACCTACATTCAACGTTTTCAACAGTTTCTGGTTAAGAATAGTCACAACTTCATTAAAGAAAAATTTTCCAACTAACCGCAGACAAAGTGCGACAACATTTGCGAGTACCTATAATTAGTCGTTAAATTTTTCAATAAAATGCTTATAATATAATTTTTGATGAAGCATCAAAATAATACAAGAAATAAAAAGCAATCAAATGTAAAAGCTCCCTTATTCAGTATAATAAATGGTATCTATGAAGAAATAACAATAATTTTCGCGGCAGTAATAAACCTTTCAGTTTTCCACTGATGAACATATAAGCCGCCTTCACATCAAATAAAACTTTAATAGACATAGGTAATTTCCTCAAAAGACTTTTTAAATAATCTTGACGCGTGCCTTTTTATCAAATCTTTTCAAGTAAAATCTAAAGAACAAGTAGTATAGTAGTCGCGTTTTAGCATGCTAATAGCGGTCATTGACCTTGCCCTAATATCTCTCAAACAATAAACTATGTAAGGTTTTTCGTTATCGGAACATGTTGAAGATCACGATAGGTATTGACTCAAAACGTTAACTGACTTTATTTCAGTTATTAATATAAAAAATGCTAGAAAATATAGGTAGATCAATGACAGCTATTGCCATGCTAAAACGCAATAACTATAGATATAAAAATGGTGACTAAAAAACCACTTCAAATACAAAAAAAATCCTTAATCTAATAAAACCACTCAAGTTATTACTGGGCAACGCAAATTGCGATCGTAGGCTCTGATTAGACAGGGCAATTTGTTTTGACATGTACTTAGCAGTAGTAGATACCTACATGTAAAGTTATTAATAGAAGTGTGAATGAGATATTGATTTAATATGTACACGATTGATTATTACTACTTTATCGGTGTAAAGTGCTCACATTTGCACATTGGCTTCGTAATAAGTCTGCGTCTTTTGGACCTTAATTAAAAATAATATTAGCATTATAAAATTAATTGCATTTGTCGTTTTATGAACGTGTATTAATATGCAAAAAATTTTCACTCGCAACTTTGCGAGCTATTGAACGAGATCCTATTACTAATATTATAAACGCGAAAGTTCGTGAGGATAAACGGATGGATGGATAGATGAATGGATGTTTGTTACTGTTTCACGCTAAAACTACTGAAAGGATTTTGATGAAATTTGGCACACAGATAGTTTATACACTGTATTACTTTTTATCCAGATATTCTTACGGGTTTGAGACTTACGCGGGTGAAATGGAAGGGCACTGATAGTTTTAAATAAATCACTCATTCGTAAGAAAGGAAAACTATTTTAGTCATTTGAATAATCAAAGCTAAAGAGTTAACTTCGTGGTCACAAACAATCTGCAGAATGACGTTTCCATCAGTCTACATACAAAAATTCAATCAAATATAATCCAATAGTTAATCAGTAATCACCATAGCTAGTCAAATATATCGGCAAAACCCATAGTCGACCCTTCACTGTCGACCCTTCATTTAGTTTGTTTGATAAAATCATTGTTCTTAATTCGATGTTACGATTTATTTAACAGCTTCAAAATACTCCTATGCACTAGTATTTTCATGTATTGTCGTATTGTTGTCTTCACAGTGTACATAGATACAAGCTGTAACTTAAATAACGCACAACCTCTTAATATTATATACCTACATTATACTCATCATTATGAACAACTTTTACTATGGGTCCAAACCTGTAAACGCGAAAAAAAACAACAGTTCCCTACATTTTTATACGAAATTAATGTAGGGAACAGCTAATTTTATTCCCCGATTACAGGTTTGGTCCCATAGTAAAAGTTGTTCATAATCAAGAGTACATTGACCCCTTAAGAGGTTGTGCGTTATTTATGTTAAAATCTCATCTTCGAATTATTTTACAGGTCGGTCAATACGCATAGGTGTACACACGGCTACAAATCAAGCTATACATTTCCAATTTACACTGACCAGGGCATTGTAAGGAAATCCTATACAGTGCGAGATCAGCTTATGATGAAATGTATAGCTTGATCGTGCGTACCTATCGATTCGATAACAAAATCATAAACGCAATTTCATCCTCAACGTTTCCAATCACAGAATGCATAATACCCCACCAAAATTATTTTAGATCAACGTAGCCAATAGTCAATTACAAACCGACGAACCAAATTGGTGTTGGATCAATAACCCCAAAATGATTTACCAATGAGAACCTTTTTTGTGTGGTCGGTAATACGTTATGTTCTCACAGCATCCATCAAGATCATATCTAATTACGTTAACGTATTTCAAATTACCTTTTGTTTTTGCACGTTATAAGTATTCAAATGTTGTGAAACTGTGTAATGTTAATGTGAACATGTGAAAATTTTAATACCAGGTAATTACTAATTACAAGAGATAATTTAAATAACGCACTACCTCTTAAGGGGTCATTATACTCATCATTATAAACAACTTTTACTTGAAATTGCGAAAAAAATCAACTGCTATTCCCTACATTTATGTTCGCATAACTCGTCAAAATGTAGGGAACAGCTGATTTTTTTTCGAGATTTCAGGTTTGGTCCCATAGTAAAAGTTGTTTATAATGATGAGTACAGTGACCCGTTAAGAAGTCGTGCGTTATTTAAATTGCACCTTGTATTATATATGTACCTATAATATACAGGGTGTAAGGGACAGCCCTCCGCAAACTGATAGTGTGAATTCAGTATGTCATACTAAGATGACCGGTACATGAAATTTTTTCAGGAACTTTAAGGGCCTCCAATAAACCTGATTTGTTTGTGTTTTTGTGCACAAATCGGCGCGTCTATTACTGATTGGGAGGGGTAGGTAATAGGTATGCGGTGAGTTCGATGAACTCTGTAGCTAGACAGAAAGTGAACAGCTGATTTCACGCGTCGTTGGTTAGAGTATTTCAACATCCATTGCTGGTTTTTTTTTTGCAGTTTTTTTTACATAAATGGAGTGCTGCGAACACACAATGCAATTTTACATTGAAATAATGAAAATGTAACTGAAAAAAATTTTGAAAAATGAAAATTTTCCTGAGAAAATTTCCGGTGGAATATGATTCAGAATGAGGAGCTGAATGCACCCTGTTAGTTTGCGGAGGGCTGTCCCTTACACCCTGTATGTGTAGGCAAAACCTCAATTTTTCATGCGAACACAAATTAGGAAGGTTTTTGCTGTTTGATGCTTCAAGCGCTTTCACATACACGGTACTGTAAAAAGTAGCAAAAATAAGTATAGGTAGGTACAGTTGAGCTTGCATTGTTTGCAAACATAAGTAAGAAATAATCTGTTCCCAGCTTTTTACTGACAGTTCCACCTTTCCACAAACAATTCAAGTTTATAAAACCACAAAGTATAGGGCTTTGTAGGAATAATTTAATTTATAAGGTACCTACTTTAAGTTATAAATGAAAAGGAACATAAACAAAGGGCTTACCGGTAGGGCTGAGTAAGAATCTAATCACTATCTTAACATTCAAAGCTCGATCAAGTTAATTAGTAATTAATCAATGTATGGACACTTTGTTGGCCGAAGTAAAAAAGGAGTTACCAGAAATTTATGGCTTCATGTGGCAGTGCTATAGGCACCCATCAAAATTATTATACAAAGATAACGTTTTGGAATCTGCAGTCGGATGCCAACAAGGTGATCCTCTCGGGCCAGTCATTTTCAGTTTAGCTATCCATCCCATAATACAAAAACTAAATTCAAAATTTAATGTGTGGTATTTAGATGATGGAACACTAGGAGGTGACGTAGACACCGTTCTAAAAGATTTTCAGTTCCTAAAGCAGCAGTTTCAATCCATCGGCCTTGAGCTCAACAACTCCAAATGCGAAATTTACCTTTGCGACAATACCGACAGACAATCAACTATTCAGAAGTTCAATTCAATAGCCCCAAATATTAAAGTTTTGGAAAAAAGTTCACTGCACCTCCTAGGTTCCCCAATTTTAGAAGACAGTTTTTCAGCATTCGTCGATGATAAAATTAAACATTTTAACGATATTTCGGATAGACTTTCTAAAATTAATTTACATTCTGCATTCACCCTTATCAGATATTGCTGTTTCGGTCCAAATTTTATGTATTTGCTCCGCTCTTCCTCTTTATGGAAGCAGCCATACCTTTTAGACAAAATTGATCATATTATTCGAAGTACCCTCACATCGATTTTAAATGTGGCATTGGACGACCGCGCGTGGCTGTAAGCCACACTACCCATTCGTTTTGGTGGGCTCGGCGTCCGCAAAATTTCTAGTGTAAGCTTACCGGCGTTCCTGTCCTCGGTCCACGGCACCGATGAGTTAACCACAAGAATCTTAGCCTCTTCTCAGGTTGACTCTGAAGTGCCGTGTTTGTCCGATGCGGTGAACGCCTGGAAAGTGGCTTGCCCGGATACGGTTCAGCCCGAGAACCCGTCTTCCCAGAGACAGTGGGATGAGCCGCTCTGTAGGTTGGTACGGTATAATCTTATTAATACGTCCACCAATACTGCAGAGCGTGCCCGCCTGCTGGCTGTGGGTGAGTGGGAGTCGGGCCTCTGGCTTCAGGCGCTACCGTCACCCAACATAGGCACTATGCTGTGTGACACCACATTCCGGCTCGCTACATGTTTGCGTTTGGGGGCTCCTTGCGGGGCTCCACATCGCTGTCAGTGCGGTGAAGGAGTCGACTGCCTCGGACACCATGGCCTATCCTGCAGAAAAAGCGCTGGCCGGATGGCACGGCACGCCAGCATTAACGACATTATCCGTCGGGCTCTTGTCACCGCCGGGGTGCCAGCTGTTTTAGAACCCAATGGCTTGGCGCGCGACGATGGCAAGAGACCAGACGGAATGACCATAATGCCTTGGAAGTTGGGTAGGCCTTTGGTGTGGGATGCAACCTGTGTCGACACCCTCGCGCCATCCCATCTTCCTAGCACGGCGTGTTGTGTTGGAGCGGCTGCTGCAGGTGCAGAAAACCTCAAACGGCGCAAATATAACAACCTTGTTGGGAGCTATAGGTTTGAGCCTTTTGGGGTTGAAACCCTGGGGTCCGAGTGCTCATCGAGTATTTCGGGACATCGCCAAGCGGTTGGTTGACTCCACACGGGACCAGAGGGCTGGCCTATTTTTAGCCCAAAGAATTAGCATTGCCATCCAGCGTGGCAATGCCGCCAGCCTTTTGGGCACTTTTCCCACTGACAGCGATGCGGACCAATTTTTTGATGCCCTATGAGCTCTTCAACCACTTTTTATTTTTTATTTTTATACTTACCCACTTGTAAATAATTTTATCAATGTTAGTTAGAGTATAAAGGGAATTGCCCATCAGCCATATAAAAAAATGCTTGATATGGACAACAATGAAATATACGCCAAATTGCACTACAAATCGTAGGGAATCCATTACAAATTCAATAATTATCAAAAAACTAGGTAGAAGCCAGTTCCAATCATTTTTTCTAAAATATAGGTTAAGTCAAGGTTAAGGATTAATATGCAATAATTATACAACAAAACAGCATTTAAATGTTTTAATCATCATTAAAAACTACTAATATACCATTAAGAAACTGTGCAGTAGGATAGATATTGGATTGGTACCGGGCCCAAGCTAAGCACCATATTATTGACATAGTATGAGCACAGGTACCAACTGTTCGCCGTCCCACTAGGTAGTTACAATAACGATGCTATATATGCCTACTTGTCGACTATCTGGTCGACTGGTTCCTGGTGTCTCGGTGATAGTTTGAATTGCTAATCTTAGACATGCATCACAAACAACACTGTCTTGTTCAACCTGTGAAAAAGAACAAACCATAATGTACTTATTGTTGTATGTCAGTGCGTTCAACATAAATAGGCAAGACACCTAGGGAATCTCAGTACTTACAGCTTGTGGTGTTATCCATGCCTGTATTAAACCACGTACTTCATCATTTTGCACTGATAAAAGATTACGTCTCATCGATGCAATATCGAGATAGCAATTAACACAGTGTACGTTTCTATCCATTTTTAAATAAACACGGCACATGTCCGAAATAATAGCAGCGTCGTTTAGTATAAAGCAGGTTTAGGTCCGTCGTCAAAAAGCCGAGTCGGAAGTTTCGGGGGGTCCAATCTAAGCCCGTGTTCAAAAATGGGTAACGTGTACAGAAGTAAAATCAAAATCCTTAAAAAATGGCCAAAGTCGTCGTTAAATATCCTAAAAAGTAATATACTAGTAACTCAAGTCGCAAACGCAAAACCATGAATCGATCAAATCAACAATCGAAAAAATTAAATGCAGTAATGTCAAAGTGTCAGTAAGGCAAAGGACATTATGATGCATACAGCCTACGATACGTTTTCTATTTTGTAAATAATTTGATTTTAATTAATATTGACATGCATATATTATTTTAATTAGATTTACGGTACAAATAGGTCGAATTATATTAAACTAGCTTTTGCCCGCGGCTTCGCCCGCGTGGATGTCGGAAAATATCCCATGGGAACGTTCATGTGGAAAACATAGGGCATATCCCTAACTTAAGAAATGCTGGGTTTCCCATACAAACTTTCATCCCTTTTATCACCCCTTGTAGGATAATGTTTTAAGACAAAAAGTAGCCCATGTCCTTTCCCAGGATGCTATCTATAGCCTTGCCAAATTTTATCGAAATCCGTGCAGTTTTGTAAATTTTAAAATCAATCCCTATTTTACCCACTTAGGGGATGATTTTTAAAAAACGATGACCCGCATATTTCTTAACTTCTTACCAATAGCATAAATTTGTTATCCCTAACTTAAGAAATACTGGGTTTCCCTTACAAACTTTCATCCCCTATGTCACCCCCCGTAGTATTATTTTTGAAAAAAATAGTTCCTTTCCCAGGATGCTTTAAAAAGCCTTGCCAAATTTTGTCGAAATCCTTGCAGTTTTGTAAATTTTAAAATCAACCCCTATTTTAACCCCTTAGGGGATGATTTTTCAAAAACGCTGAACCGCATATTTCTTAATTTCCTATCAAAAGCATACATTTTAATTTTCACATCCCTAACTTAAGAAATACTGAGTTTCCCATACAAACTTTCATCCCCTATATCACCACCTGTAAGATTATTTTTTAAGACCAAAAGTAGCCTGTATCCTTCCCCAGTATGTTATATAAAGCCTTGCCAAATTTTATCGAAATCCGTGCAGTTTTGTAAATTTTAAAATCAACCCCTATTTCACCCCTTAGGGGATGATTTTTCAAAAATGCTGAATCGCATATTTCTTAATTTCCTACCAATAGCATAAATTTTTTATCCCTAACTTAAGAAATACTGGGTTTCCTTTCAAACTTTCATCCCCTATATCACACCCTGTAGTATTGTTTTTGAAAGTATCCTATGTCCTTTCCCAGGATGCTATATAAAGCCTTGCCAAATTTTGTCGAAATCCGTGCAGTTTTGTAAATTTTAAAATCAACCTCAATTTTACCCCCTTAGGGGATGATTTTTCAAAAACGCTGAACCGCATATTTCTTTATTTCCTATCAGAAGCATACATTTTAATTTTCACATCCCTAACTTAAGAAATACTGAATTTCCCATACAAACTTTCATCCCCTATATCACCCCCTGTAGGATTATTTTTTAAGACCAAAAGTAGCCTGTGTCCTTCCCCAGGATGTTATATAAAGCCTTGCCAAATTTTATCGAAATCCGTGCAGTTTTGTAAATTTTAAAATCAACCCCTATTTTACCCCCTTAGGGGATGATTTTTCAAAAACGCTGAACCGCATATTTCTTAATTTCCTACCAATAGCATAAATTTGTTATCCCTAACTTAAGAAATACTGGGTTTCCCTTACAAACTTTCATCCCCTATATCACCCCCTGTAGTATTATTTTTGAAAAAAATAGTATCCTATGGCCTTCCCCTGGATGCTTTATAAAGCCTTGCCAAATTTTGTCGAAATCCATGCAGTTTTGTAAATTTTAAAATCAACCCCTATTTTACCCCCTTAGGGGATGATATTTCAAAAACACTGAACCGCATATTTCTTTATTTCCTATCAAAAGCATACATTTTAATTTTCACATCCCTAACTTAAGAAATACTGAGTTTCCCATACAAACTTTCATCCCCTATATCACCCCCTGTAGGATTATTTTTGAAAAAAAAAGTAGCCTATGTCCGTCCCCAGGATACCATCTATAGCCTTGCCAAATTTTATCGAAATCCGTTCAGTGGTTTAGGCGTGAAAAGGTAACAGACAGACAGACAGACAGACAGACAGACAGATAGACAAACAGACAGACAGAGTTACTTTCGAATTTATAATATTAGTATGGATGAATGATAACTGTGCAATAATTCTATAAAATAGTTCGTTAAAGATTATTTGACGATTCCTGTTTGGCTGAATGTCGATTACTCATGTCAAATAAACACTGACCTCCATGATAAAATAAGAAGGAATTAGACGGATATCAAGTTAAATATTTTAAAGATCGTTATATTTTCACCCTAGGTATACAAACTTGAGAATTATTTCATTATACCTAATTTATTCTAAATAGAATTAAGGACTGTAAGTAGTTTCTGTCTATTTCAAGCATTTTTCAGGCATTCCCCTTTTCTTTAAGTTTTCATGTTTAAAGCAAACATTGACCTCAGACCATCAGTGTTTTTACGGTAATCACTTACACTGTTTGTCCACCGCCACCGTCAACGAGACATCTCAACGAGAAACGAGATTATTCGAACCGTGTGTGACGTCCCGTTGACGGACGTGAGGTGGACACGCGGCCATAGTAAATGTTAAATGTGTGGCTATTTTGGCGCCGTCATCGCATTCTCGTTGACGTCCCGTTGACGTGGCGGCGGACAAACAGACTAAGGCCTTGTTGTCTTTTCGACCTACGTGCCCACATTTCACACCCAATTACAATGCCTATTGTGGAAAAACCATCATTACTGTAACATAACACCATATTAGAAGTGATAAATAGAGCCATCCAATCTCACCTGCTCTAACAAAACACCATAAAATTTGTACGTCACACAAGTAGCACAATTGCTTCTCTTCAAACAGTTAAATGTTCACACATAGTTTAGTAAAATGAGGTGCGGCGTGAAGCACTAACTGTGCGAGTAACCCACAATGTAACAATGGCGACAGTTATGATCCCACGCATCTGTCCACACGCTCCCAATATTTACTTAAACTGCATTCTTCCTTCATACCATGATACACACGGAAAATTACTTCCTCGCTTAACCAAGCCATTCATTAAGCCTCATTTCCCATTACATTTAATCCAAAACGTACTATTACCCTCTTTGAAACGTTTACCGCCTTTCGATGTCTACGTAAACGTTCGTACAATCGTGTCCTCACAAGTGATACACTCAGATATTTATCTTTATCCAGTAAAAACTATCATGTATGATCATTTAGACATACCGTAACGTATAAAGTTGGATCTTTGTGGATATCGTCACGAGCACACGAAGCTTAATAACCGTTTGGTACGCAGTATATTTTTACTATTGTCCTTAAATTCAATTGTCAGATGACATAAAGAAATCTGGAACGTGGTCGTATTTCTGAGATTTGAGCACTCGTTTTCATAGAATAAAATTTTATAAATATATATTAGCTTACCGAAATATAGTTTTAACAATCGGAAAACATAAACACAGTACACTAGGATATAGATATACCATGGAAGTCTCCAAAAGGAAAAGCGGGAGTGCTCTCAAATGAAGTAAATAACAAGTTAAGTCCTTAGATGGTTGGAGCATGGTCCTGTAGCAAGTCGGGGACAGCCGAAACAAAAGCCTATAAGTAACGTCACAGTGCCGGGACCCGTCGCAAATTGGTTTATTGAGATTGCAACTGCGTTGTGCGCAAAAAGCTACGCCCCGCTTTGAACCTCACCTTTGCCTCCTTTTTTCTACTCCAAATTATATGTCCTATAATCAAGTTGTAAATCTTTAAATAGAAAAACGCTTCGAACACATTCGTTCCATAGGCATTTTTATGGGTAGCAACATAGTTCGCTTGTTTCTACGACCAATGTAAGCCAATCACCGTGATGAGCAAAAAGTTTCCCTTTGATGTTGATGTACGCCTAACAACTTAATAACAGAACAGATTTCTGATCCGTGTTCAATATTTTTGCAGTTTTTGTTAAAACTTCGCACTCCGCCCGGTATGTGGTGCAACATTGTAAAAATAATAAAATATTTTAATATAAACTGTAACGCTGGAATTTAATAAAATTTTATCTAGATGGTACAGGCACTCATACTGAAAGTGGTATGAATTCTGGAAAATTCGGTGGATATTCTTTTAATTTTGGGTTGTAATTTGTGAGTACCATGCGGAGTATTATTAAAAACGTTTCCAAGTGAATGTGCCCCTACATATCACCGTAACGACCACTCAATACCGCATTGTAGATTCAATTTATATTGACCACAGGGCATTTTCTCTCTTAACGCCGGTAACTCCGACATAATGTTCTCCCTGCACACTATTTACGAAGCTATTTATTTCTGAATTGCGTGCAAATAACTATGCTATGTTTTGGTCCCCTGTGTTTTAACACAACTTTTATTTTTGTTAAGTAAATTGAAAGTTGACACTCATACTAATGATTATGTTGGTAACAAATAGAAAAAGACGTTTAGTTTGTGTCTGTGCAAATTGTAATGGTAATTAAATAAAAAAGGAGAAATAATCTTTTGCTGATTGTCTCGTCCCTTGGCATCGGTAATTTGCTGGTGTGCAATAATACACCTTGCCTTGTTCCTCCGCTGTTATAGCTGTATTTTTTTTTTTTAATTAAAAATACGGTGCTGCGACAATAAACAATTAAGTTATGATTATACGAAGTCAACACGTACAACATAGCGTAACAAATACAGACTTACCACAAAAAAGAAAACCAAACATAGCTTATATTTTGTAAAACTTGTAAACACTTAATAAGAAATTGGAAAAAAAATACCTTTTTTTTAAACCTGGTTAATTTTTTTTCTAAGTTACTAACGCGACATTTTGCGCTTGAGCCATACAGGGCTATAGGTGTTCATTTATTTTATTCCTCGAAACTGAAACGTTTTCTGTGAAAAACCAACAGAAAAAACCGGCCAAGTGCGTGTCGGACCAAGCACAATGAAAGGTTCTGTAGTTGGGATGAATTTATGCCAAGAACAAACTTAACCTTGTAGTTGAAAAACATGTTCTCCCATACATTCCAACTGCAAATGTAAGGTACGTTATTTTTAGACAATAGGCTTCTTATAGGTGTTCCTGAAATCTATAGGTATATAGCTATTTTCTATATTTTTTTCAAAATTTTAGGCTCAGTAGTTTCGGAGATAAGGAAAAGGGGAATTGGTTTCGTCTATTTTCTTAAATAACTTTAAAACAATTTATTTTAAAATTGAAAAAAATATATTGAGACCCTCACAGCAAGCCCTTTCTTTTGATATATCACACGGAGCAAGTTGGCTGTGACAGACAAACACACGAGTGATCCTATAAGGGTTCCGTTTTTAGGGTTCCGTACCAAAATGGTAAAAAAGGAACCCTTATGGTGTCACTCTGTCTGTCTATCTGTCTGTCTGTCTGTCTGTCTATCTGTCTGTCTGTCTGTATGTCTGTCTGTCACAGCTGGATATCTCAAAAACTACTAATGCTATCTACTAACTGGAAATTTGGAATAGTTTTAGATGACGTTTACTCAACTATTTTGCAAATAAGAAAGAAATAAAAATACTTATATTTTTTTTGCAACAGTGACTGAAAGGGGGTCTTAAAAATTAAAAGTGGGGCTACTAGGGCATGGTATCATATGAAATAACACTGTTTGCACATTCTCAATCATTTTTTTTATTTTCTTTAGGCCGCATAGTTTTCGACTTTTGATGAAAAATGTAAAAAAAAATACCGTTCCCCCCCTTATCTCCGAAGTTTGCAAAGAGAAAAATCTGAAATTATTCTATGTCATAGAAATTTATGTAAAGATTAAAGGGAAAATAAAACGATGTCTCTAAATAGCACACTTTTTCAGAAATCGGAACGAACCGCGGTGCGCGAGTCCGACTCGCTCTTGACCGGCTTTTTCCTTTTGAGGAACGGAACACTAAAAATACAAAAGGTAGGTTTTTTCAAAGAAGATTTTTAGATACCTACTACGTAGGTACTTAGTTGCTCAGAATCATTAAAAGAATTATAATATCGTTTATGCGGGTGATTCCCATTAAATAAACACGTTGTATACTGTCGACAAAAATAAATATTACTCGTGTATGAATGTACAAAATAAATGTACCTACAGCAGTAGCGAATTTGAATAAACAGGAATATTAAACGTGCACATAGAGATAGGTTTTTTTTTTTATGGAAGCCATTCTTGGCAAATGTCATTAGTTATGCATGCACTATTGTAATCTAAAACCGTATGTAATGAGTTTAGCAATTGTATAATTAAGTAGGCCTAACCTAACTATGAGCTTTCTAGTACTAGGTATAGTGCCTATATGCATAACATTCGTGCACGAAGTTCTACGAAAATATTTAAATAAATAGTGGCATAGCACTCGTATTTCAGGATTATCCCAAGTTTTTAAGACGATTGTGAAGTGCCAATACGCGGCGCGAGTAGGTATTTTCAAAAATGCTATTTGTTTCATACCGCTTGCTCTGCCTCCCTCCGGGCGTGTTATAGAGAGTTGCAAGTCTTGGAGGAAATTACTTACATTTCCTTTTTGAAATATTGTTTCGGTCGATAACGTTTTAACCCCCCTAAACCTTTATGAAATAAGACAATTTTGCTCTCATTAGATTCATTAAGTACACCTTAATCTAGGTATGTACGATTTTCTTTTTAGTAATTCAGTTTAATTTTTAAAAAATAAAACGCTCGAGGAAGTTTTTAGGTCAAAAATTTACCGCACCTTCCGTTGTATGGCGCCGTGCGTATTCTTTAAGGTTTTTTTTTAATTTCCATAATAGTACATTATGATATAAGTGCGGTAAGTTGAAAATTACAGCCGAGGCGATATTGCTAGCCCGAGCCGTAGGCGAGGGCTACAAGAAAGCAGAGGCTGTAATTATCAAAGCGCACGTATGTCATACGACGTTTTATAACATATTTGCGAGGAAATAAATAAAACTCGGATTTTCTTAAACGAATAAATCTTTAAAAACACACTTTCTGAAAATGAATTTGCACCTTTGCTTGTATTCCATACGATGAAATTTTGATCCGCTTGTAAGTATCTATCGGTCGATTTTTCGGGCAAGAGGCTTAGAGTAGCCTTTTTCGCTGCCTCTGAGACTTCTGGCGGTGTCGAATGAATAAATTCGTCATTACTTGACGACATTTTCATATAAAAACAATAGTTACAGGCTTACAGCGAAAAGAAAAATCGCGCGGAATAATTTTTACTTGTTCACAAATTAGCAATGCGCACGCATCAGCGCTTTTTTTTTAAAGGCAAAGGCACAAAAACAGCCAGTATTATTAAAGTAAATTAATATTTTTTTGTTTTTGTTACAGATAAATGGTTGTAATTTATTGCCAAAATTAATTAAATCAAATAATTAAATGTTTAACATTTGATTCTTTAATTTTATTTTATCACAAAGTTAATTTTATTCATAAAATGTTGACCACTTTTCTGACATAAAAACTCTTTGCTTTGCTTTCTTTGCTTTTTTTTTCTTAAGATTTAAAAAAGTACCGTTGGTTTTTGACGGAGCATCATGATAAACCGTACGTGTTACCTTATTAGAAAGAAACTCGTGCGTTTTACTTTACGATTACGCACAAGTACGTAATGACATACATTACGATATTGAAATTGGTGAAATAAGAGGCCCTTTACGAGCAAATGTGTTATAAAAAATATTTTATGAATTCCACCAAAGAGTTTCACATTCAGAATAAATACGCTGAGAGTGATCGAACCTCCTTAGAAGCACTTTTGCTCAATACGTTTGTCTCACTTTAATACTAAAGAGAAAATGAGACAAAAGATGTAGTTCTAATTTTCACCGCGCTTACATTCGTCTACTCGTTTGTAAGAACCACGGAATAGTTAAATTACTATTCCGTGGTAAAAACCAACTTATCGCACTAGTATCATAAATAACTATTACTTCGTGAGGGGATCAAACCAGTAACCTAACGGCAGAAAGTCAAATAGTTTACCAACTGCAAGCAGTAAGTAAACACAACTCCGAAACAATGCAAATGTAGGTATAGTAATAAATAAATATCCTTGGACATTTCACACAACGCCATCTAGTCCCAAGCTAAGCAACCTAATTCTTGTGTTATGGTAACGAGATGGCTGATAAACTACTAGTATACATTTTTTTTGTAAATACATACGTCATTGCATATTATAGATAGAAAAACACCCAGACTCGGAACAAATACTTGTAGGTCGTACAAATATTTGTTCCGTGAGGGAATCGAACCCGCGACATGCTGCACAGCAGTCAATCGCTCAGACACTGCGCCAACCGTGTCGTCAAATAATAATAGTAATAATTCTTCGTAATACAAACAATCATTATAATATACCTACTGCCAAGTGGAAAACTTTCAAATTCGTTCTAGATCCCTAACATTAATCAATAAAACTCTAGCTAACTCGCAAAATTATGTGTTGCCAATTAAACACAACTCTCCCCACACATCGATCGTGGGAACCTAAACAAAAACTTTATAAAAATAACGTTTTCATATATTTTTTCTGAGCCTAAAGCGTCCAATTAACGTGTCAGAATGATACCTGTATGGTGTATGGAGTCGGGGTGTCGGGCGCAGTGTTAGAACGTGAGGATGGCCACATTCCCACCACGCGCTTACAATTTGCAGCACACGACGCCAATTAAATACATTTTTAACAATGAAACGAAGAGCCACGACTCTGACCTACGCCTCTAAGGCTGGGTGCAGGCTTAGTCAAGATTATCTGAAGTCAGACTAACGTTATACGAAAACAATGATGGGGACACAGCAATAAAACTGTCTCAACAGTAAAATAGTGTTTGGTTAACTATAGAAAAAACCGGCCAAGTGCGTGTCGGACCACGCACAATGAAGGGTTCCGTAGTTGAAAAGAATTTATCTCAAAAACAAACTTAACATTGTAATCCTAAAAAACACAAATTAACAATTTTTGGACTTTTCCCTTTACTTGTGCTATGAGACCTTGCTTTTTGCCAAATTTCATGTTTTTAGGACAACGGGAAGTACCTTAAAGGTTTTGATTTACTTGCGAGTATCAAAATATTTCACATAAATGGTCGTATTTTTTTATTGCGTTGACTTAGAAGATTGATATTTTTAGAACTCCAAGGGGTCATAGATGTACGTATTTGATATTAATTTCAACTTGATACCTCCACGCGTTCCTGAGAAAAAGGGTCTTGACAGACAGACAGACAGACAGACGGACAACACGGACAACGAAGTGATCCTATAAGGGTTCCGTTTTTTTCCTTTTGAGGTACGGAACCCTATAAACAAATGTGATGGCCCATTGGCTAAAAGCGTGGCCTCATAAGCACGGGGTTTAATCTGCTTAGCCTTTTCCCAACTTCGTTGGGGTCGGCTTCTAGTCGAATGATGCAGCTGAACACAGCATTTTACATGGAGCAACTGCCTATCTGACCTCCACAACCTACTTACTGGGTAACACGATACCCTTTGGAAATACTGGTTGGCAGACTTTCGGGCTTCTGACGACCCGTAACGACTGACAAAGATAGATAGAATACTCTTTATTATGCACACCACAAAAATCCAAGATGACAGCTGGGACCAACTACTTAACGTGCTTTCCGAGGCACTCCTCCGTGCCTCGCAAAGCACGTATCTCGGTATGTAAAGATGGTCACCCATCCACGGAAGACCACGGCAAGCGTAGCTAATCCAATTTCCAAGTTTATCTTGGACATTACTGATATCGGTGAAAGAAAACATCGTGAGATCGATGGATCGATGGATCGCCCCGTGCGGTTGTTATTGCTTAGCCTGGAGCCTTCTCTGTATGAAAATAAATTCAATTGTTGTAAACGCAACTCAATAAAATTGTTGTATTATACGATATTCAGGGTTCGTTTCCCCAGTAAGATAAAATGTTACTGGGATTTCCAGCAGGAATTTACCGAAAGAAACCCAGAGCCTGGATATCAGTCCGATTAGTTGCGGTAAGCTCAACCATAAATCCTTGTGTTTCTACTGCAGATCTCTGCCTAATCCTTCGGGGTATACATGCGCGATGCAATGTGTTTATGTTCGAATTTACTAAGTCTGCAGACAGCCTAATACCGATAGTACATACTAGCTGCGCCCCGTGGTGTCACCCGCGTAGACTGGGATAAAAGTAGTCCATGTGTTAATTCAGGGTATAAGCTATGTACATACCAAATTTCATCCAAATCGGTCCAGCCGTTTAAGCGTGAAGAAGTAACAAACACCCACACACACTCACAAACGTTCGCCTTTATAATATTAGTGTGATTAGAGTGATTATAGCGTAATAACATTACCACTAGTGTACTCAAGCCTTAAAATAAAACCTCGATCTAAAAGGATCCTCTCGTAAAATCCGTAATAAACACAGATAATGTTTAGAGAAACTTTGTACAGCATTTTATTCGCCTATTTATATTTTATGGACTAATAGTTAACTTCTAATAGAGTTAATCCACCTTGGGAGAGAAGAGGTTTTAACTTTCTTTATTTATGTTGACTTAAGCTTGTTTTAGAAGTTTAGAATGTGATTTAATAACTTACATTATGCTATGCAACTCGGTGATACTTAGCACTTAAATATTATGTTAGTATACCGTTTCTGAAGTTCATGTAGATAATGTTTTGGTATTACTTATTTATTATTTGATTAATAACCAATTTAGGCGATGCCGACGAATAAAGCTTAAAATTTTTATGTGAAAAGAAAATATCATAAACAAGATATTTTTTTAAGCAGTGCGTAATTTTGTTTTCTACACATGAATGTGAACAACTTTCATTATGGGACCAAACCTGAAATTGCGAAAAAAAAATCAGCTGCTCCATACATTTTGACGAGTTTGTTGTAGATAAATGTACTGAACAGCAGATTTTTTTTTTACTGCTTAAAAAAATATCCTGTTTAAAATACAACATATTCTTTGCGACATAAGATAACACAGAAAGTAAATGTAAAAAGGCAAGTTTAGTGTTTACTCGTAAAATGTTTAGCATAGCGAACCTCTCGGTATGTTCACACGTTGTGCTAAAGACTGGAACACTAATGAGAATCTTTCATTACAAGTCGCATGTTAAAGTTCGTCGAGCATTTGCAAGTGAAATAAAAGTGGGAACAGCACAGCTCGGCTGGTTATTGCCTCTCTAACGCCGATAGTGGGTTCAATAGACGGCGTCCGCGCATGCGACTAACGAACGAGATGCGCGCGCGCCGATAAAGGCTGCATTTCAATAGTGCATGCGTTGTGCTGCGACACTCGCACTCAGCAGCGTGCGCAGGCTTCATATTTATTGCGATCGTGTAAGATATTGTGCTGTGTTAGAAAATGAGGACCTTAGTGATGTTTAGTTGTTACTTTTGTTCTAAGTACTTCCTTGAAAAAACATGCAATTACACGGGACTTTAATAACCATTACTGGCGTTTACGTACACTTCTTCTGTCTAACTGAAGTTATGTTTAATGTTGTGTTCCTTGAAAATCTGAATCCCACCAAAAACATTTTCATGTAAAATGTTGCCAAGACGAGACCACATATAGCTCGCACTGACAAAAAGCTATCAGATCTCATGTAGAGCCAAGCTTCTAACTCTACACGCCCTAACTCCCCAAGCCCTAACTTCACAAACTCTACACCTTAGTCAAAATATGAGGCTTGGCCGTTTCGTTACTACAAGAACTATTGTATAACAGAAAAGTAATGAACAGTGAATACATTTTTCACCTTGCGCCCATGTGATGGCAGCGAAACGGCCTCCAAAAGGAGGAGGTGCTCAATTCGTCGGAACCTTTTTTTTTTTTTTTTTTTTTTTTTTTCATGTATGTTCCCCGATTACTCGAAAATGGCTAGACCGATTTGGATTTTTCTTTTTTTGTTCGAAAGGGTATACGTCCCAAGTGGTCCCATGATCATCAAGTCAGGATCTGATGATGGGATCCCATGGAAATCGAGGGAAACCCTCAAATTTTATGGGCACACCTATATCGATTTCGGTATTTTTTATAGTAACTCGTGCATTTGCTCTCGGAAAGTACCATTCGGTGAACTGGAACTGATGATGAAGACCACAGAGGGCCATCGGAAATACTCAATTATATCTAAGTATATAACAGGTTAGGTTGCGATTCGATTACTTTAATATGGTTTATGCTCGTCAAAATAATGGTAATGGTGACTTCACCATGAGCTCCATTTCTCCTGGTTCTTACTAGGAGAACTCCTCAACAATTAACGTCCCTGCATCGGGAAAAGCAACATTTTGTAAAACGTGATGAGCAGTTGACATTGGGTTATTGTAACTTAGATAAATTACAAACTGAACCACTAAAAAGTGAAAAATAAAAACTTTTTTACAAAAACAAAAACCGACTTCCAAAAAAACACTACAAAGTGAAAAATAACTTTAATTTCGGAAGTCGATGGCAAAAAACTAAAATACAGATCCAAAGACACCGACTTCCGAAATTAAAGTTATTTTTCACTTTGTAGTGTTATTTTGGAAGTCGGTTTTTGTTTTTGTAAAAAAGTTTTTTTGTAAGTTGCTTATGATATTTATACGAGTATTTTTCTGTTGTTCATTTTTTCTTTCTTTTTTGGGGTTAGGTTGATAGGTAGGAGATTAATAAACACTATCGAAGTATATACAAGTGTATTAATATTATTCGAAATAAGTACTTATTATTTGCGGAAGTCTCATACAAATTTCCATCCCCTAGTTTAAGGGGTTGGGGGGTAAAAGTTCCAAGTTTTAGTTTTTTTTTGTTGTTTGTGTACTAATACTAGCTTACATACCAAATTTTAGCTTTCTAGGACTTCAGGAAGTACCCTAAGAATTTTTATGATCATCAGTGAGTCAGTGACGAAATCGGGGTATTTTAGATATCAATGAAATCTAAAGTATAAGAGCTATGCAACTGAAACTTTATAGGTTTAATAAGTCAACCACTGACATCATATTCCGAAAATTTTGTTTATCTGGTATAATCCAAACCCAAGTTAAGAAGGTTCAAAAATACGACGAAGTGCTTCGAGAAAAGGTATTTAGTGCCCTTGCGCTTCGCTTGGCTCGTCTTGGCAGATTATTCTACTTCTTGCCGTATCAATCGTAACGGCAATTTACTTGAATTTATGCTTCCTTAAATTTGAATTAACCAAGATTCTACTATTTGTACTCAACATTCCAAAGAGTTAAAAGTTTATAAGTTGTTCTTATACAACGTGTAATGCTAAATGCGCAAAACCTCTTAAGGGGTCATTGTACTCATCATTATGAACAACTTTTACTATGGGACCAAACCTGAAATCGCGAAAAAAAAATCAGCTGTTCAGTACATTTATGTTCGCGTAATTCGTCAAAATGTACTGAACAGCTGATTTTTTTTTCGCGATTTCAGGTTTGGTCCCATAGTAAAAGTTGTTCATAATGATGAGTATAATGACCCCTTAAGAGGTTTTGCGCATTTAACGTTACACGTTGTATATGTTCATTACAAGAGTTCAACCGATGTCAAGATGCAGCATCAATCACTTTGCGAAGCTTGAGAAATTACTTGTCTTAAAGATAAAAAAACAAACGATCCAACGACGTTAAGGATATTGCCTTTATTTACCTTTATCGAGCAGGCTACTTACTTTACTAATACATTATTATATCTTCGACCTTATATTGGTATATTTTACACCTGGATTGAAACCGCAAAATGTTACATTAAGCTTTTTTTAGAGTACAATAGACCGTTTATTGTGGGAATATAAGTTGTTATTTGCCTTTGCACAGGAAATTGTTTTATGCTCCGCTTGATTACGCTCAAAGGGTAACAGCAGAAGTATCCTTCAATCGCACTTACAGACATAAAATAAGTATTACATAAGTGCAATCAAAGCAGCTGGAGATTGCGTGTTGTTACGCAGTAATTTAAATGCAAACGGATGCATTAATATATGTATTAAAATAATAGTAATATCAAATGCAGTTGAATCCCTTGTTATACGAAGATTTCCATGATTATAAGGACTTCAATTGTTCCAAGCATGTTATTAAATAAAATAACGAACAGTATCTCTATTTGTTCAACTTGACGAAATAAGGGGTTTCTTTAAAGCCAAACAGAACATCGGATGACAATAAATGATTTCATAATACTCTTTAATTGGCGGTTTAGCGACGGGACGCAATAAATACGACCAGCAATTACAATGACCAACAGAAGCTGTACCACTTGTCAAATTAATACTACAGATGTAATCAGAAACTATTAAAACTTGATGTGTTTATTAAATTGTCGTAAGTTATTTACGACTTTTACGAGCGTGCAAGTAGTCGCGTCGCGTATAATTATTGAGAACACGCTTATTCTTACTGTAACTTAATTTTACTTGTATTGGAGGCTACCAATCTACCAATGGAAAAAGGTAAGTTACAAATGTGTCAATTGTTTTATTTTATGTTTAACAAGCAAACTAATGTTGTCTAATAATGTCTCCGCTGTTGTTATAGGTACGCACTTAACTTCAGGTAAGGGCAATAAAATAATAGGTACACGAGTTTTTTTTACGACTTCGTGATATTGCAGGTTATTCTTACTCTGGATATAAATATTGTAATAGGTACCTATTTATTCAAGCTCTAGTTTCTATCAGTGTTATTATTCAAATAATGCTGAGGAGTAAAGTTGAGTGAACTTGGACGAGCCACGCCACGCGACATCCGTGTGAACTGCAGTCCCACAAACACATAACTCAATCCATAATTACAGAGCCTGCCGTGTATAATCGATCTAAGGTAATTAAACAAATGGCTAGATGGAACGAGTCTTGTCCCTTGAGCTGCCATAAAATTTCTTGTTCCGCGTGAGATTGCCACAATCTTATCTTTTTATAACGAAACTAGTCGCGTTTAGAAGTGCGTTCACGTTGCGTAGTCGCAAAAGAAAAATCGCAAGTAAAAACTGGTATAGAAAACTAGATTTCCACGTCTTGGCGTTTAGAACGATTAGCCGCAAGGGACGCATTGTTGATACGCTATCAGCTGATTGCGCGCAGTCCGCCATGGTAGCGCGGCCAGAGCGCATGCGCGCGCGACCCCGCCACCACGCGACCACGCACGCGCACCTCGTAAAGCTTCCGACACTTCATGAATGAGACTCTTTTATCAATTATCGTAATGGCCTAATTAGTACGATGCCGGTGAACGGGCGGAAGTTCGTGCGTGTTGTGAAGTACCTGCTGGCGGGTGTGACGGTGTCCTGCGGGAGCTGGCTGGCGTGTGTGAACGAGTGGCCCAGCGGCCGCGGGGAGCTGGGCCGCGCCATGTCCACCATGCGGACCATCGTGGCCTACTCCGAGGGCAAGCAGGCGGAGATGGACCGCCCCACGCCACTTACGTGCGACAGCTTGCCAGTTTTCCCGAAGCTATCTCATACTGTTAGTTGCCATTCAGTACTTTTCCACCTATTCTAATTTTTACGAGTTATGACGCTAGTGCACACTTAATTTTTATTAATTCCAATATTACTGAATCAAGATGTTCAGAATATAAAACTGCTGCTCGTAAAAAGCTAGATTATTCGTTTTAAGTGCAAAAGTATGTAGGTACCTACTTATAATCCTTGCAAAAAAAACGTACTTAGTGAAATATTTAGATTAACAGATATTTTAAATTTTATGAGACAGACTCGGAGATAAACCGCTTTTTAATGATGTTTTTTATGATCATAATTTCGAGAAATAGGTGAGCAGCGAACTCTATAAAACTATTGTTTTTTTTTTTTGCTGAATATATATAAATAAATTATAGCATCCGGTGCTAAGACTATAATATGCAAATGAAGAAACTGACAGAAAATAAACAAGATCACAAAAAATATCATAAAACGGCTAAGTATAAAACCCACAAATCATGCGATAAATAATATTGTATGACATCCAATTACCGTGTACCTACCTAAAGTACTACTAGATTTCGACGAGCATTGATTCTTTCTTTATTTCCTTGAAAAAAAAAAACAGAAGCCGAAATCAAAATAAACCTATAATTATTTCAACTATCAATTAGAAAAAAATTGTGCTCAGAAAAATTTACTAAGTACAATACCTATCGCAAGTGTGAATTCCATCGAATATGATTCAATCTAAAAGGCGTTATGGCTTACATAAAGTAAACACCATCACGCCACACACCTCATACCTATCACGTATGCAAATATCTCAGACAATAATGGATGAGAAAACACATCTCCAAGAAAATACGATCTATTGTCGCATCTGCGTTGTATGCAGCAACACTTCCTGTTCCCGCCAACTCACTTCATTTTAGAATTTACCGTAAACTGTAGGTACAGCACTCAACTTTATATTATATTTAATGAGCAATCTTATATCTTTATGCCTTAAAAGGTATTTTAAAACCCTCGCTCAACTTAAAAAGAAAACTTCTCCGCAAATAACGTAAACAGTTGACGAAACCAACAAAGATCTTTCGAAACGTCAACTCGAACGTCGAGTTAATAAACGTATTGCTCACCCTTCTCATACATTAAAGCTTTTCTTATTTATGAATACAGTGGAACAAAAGTGAAAGATACAAAAGAGCCCGCGTCCACCTACAGACAGATAGACATAAAAACATATCGTTTCTTATTTCTCACGTCATCTAAACAAAATGATTGCTATAAACAAATTGTCGACGATAAGAATCGAGTGGTATCGCACAAACGGCGATAGCCTCCGCGCAGCGAGCACACCATGGTTTTATTTCAACTCGTTCTGTGTAGCGATAATCTATTCCGATGGCGATGCTGGTCACGAATGGAAAATAAATCGAAATCAATATCCTCTACGGGCATTTCTAATAGTATGCCGCCACTGGCACGCTGCCTTCTGCTCTATATACATACTAACTATAGCCAGATATTATTAGCAGATACCCGGCCAGATACCGGCGCATAGCTGCATAGTTCCGATACGGTAACCAGACATATTTGCATGCATAAATAGAAATAGATGTGTACTTACCTATACTCATTTCCGGTAAATCGCCCGAGGTCGGTAACTCTCCACTAACACTTGCCTTATAGGCAGAATCTCCGTCGTGCTCGTGCATGCATCATTTCATACTGAGAATATTTTACAATGCATAAATCTGCATATCGAGAAATATGGTATGAAGGCAAAAATTACGAATAAATTTACTGACGTGTAGAAAGAACGTAGGTACAAAAGTTACGGTATTAGATACAAGTTATCGGTGCAAAGTTTTGTTATGTATGTAGCTTTTAATGGGTTTTATCTACTTAAGTACCTACCTATACATTATATACCTATACATACCTGTATATTTGTCACCCTCACACATGATTGTGCTCATGATAACAAACTACTTTTACTATGGACCAAACCTGAAATCGCGAAAAAAAAATCAGCTGCTTCCTACATTTTGACGAGATGTGAACATGAATGTATGGGGCAGCTGATTTTTTTTCGCGATTTCAGGTTTGGTCCCATAGTAAAAATTGTTTGTTATCATGAGCACATGACAATCATGTGTTTAGGTATCGGTCACTAATTACCAGTCACCATAGTACCTATATCATAGAATACCTTCTATCCAAACGAGAGTTTAAAGAGCAGCTTGCAAAGCTCACGAATGTCACAATAATTTAGCGAAACCTTTTATTCACTACAGGTGAAAAATGTTACTCGTGTGCACAATAGGATGAATGCCATTTATAAACAATTCGTTTTCAAACAATGAAAAATTCGTTTCATTCTTTCGGCTATCTCATAAAAATAAACACAATTTGCGTTAAGCACTGACTGGTAAGAAAACAGATGACATATTTTGGATAAAAAAGTCACCAGCCGATTAATGTTTAAGTAATCAACCACTTGTCGCTTTGGTTGGCGGGTTAGCATCGGCCATTAATAAATGCTGCTGCATCCAGAGCCAAATGATCAGATTAATCTAATCTAATGATAAGCAACGTTATTGCAATTAAGTACTAAACTTGTTTCATAATTAACCGGGTTGGTGTCGTTTACAAGTTTTGTTGCAGTTGATACAACTTTTTAGTTTTTCTTTTTTTTTTAACGTTGGTAAAAGAAACTTAACAAGTCGGTACATACGGCTACATATCAAGCTATACATTTCCAGTAAAGCTGACCTCTCAATGTACGGAAATCCTACTGGAAATGTATAGCTTGATATGTAGCCATGTGATCAAGCACCTAAAGTAAACCTAACCTAACTATTCATAAAATAAAAACTTGTTTCCAATTTTGTCAACCAATTTTGTGTTAAAAACTTAGGTAAACTTTCAGATTCCAATCGGAAATATTTCGTAGGTATGTCACATTCTTCCAATCCATGTTAATAGGACGAATACACACAATCCGTCTTATTACAAAAAAACCGGTCAAGAGCGAGTCAGACTCGCGCACCGAAGGTTCCGTTCCGATTCCTGAAAAGTGTGCTCTTTAGAGACATCGTTTTATTTTTCCTGTAATCTTTACCTAAACTTCTATCACATAGAATAATTTCAGATTTTTATCTTTGCAAACTTCGGAGATAAGGGGGGGAACGGTATTTTTTTTTACATTTTTCATCAAAAGTCGAAAGTATATGCGGCCTAAAAAAAAATAAAAAAATGTTTGAGAATGTGCAAGCAGCGCTCTTTTATATGATAACCCTCATGCCCTAGTAGCCCCACTCTGAATTTTTAAGACGCCCTTTCAGTCCCTGTTACAAAAAAATATATAAATATTTTTACTTTTTAGGGTTCCGTACCAAAATGGTAAAAAAGGAACCCTTATGGTGTGACTCAGTCTGTCTGTCTGTCTGTCTGTCACAGCTGGATATCTCAAGAACTACTAATAATATTAATAATCAAGAACTATTAATGCTATCAACTTGAAATTTGGAAAAGTTTTAGATGACGTTTACCCAACTATTTTGCAAATAAAAAAGAAATAAAAATGTTTATATTTTTTTTGCAACAGGGACTGAAAAGGGGTCTTAAAAATTAAAAGTGGAGCAACTATGGCATGTGGGGTATCATATGAAAGAACGCTGTTTGCACATTCTCAAACAATTTTTTATTTTTTTTAGGCCGCATCATTTTCGACTTTTGATGAAAAATGTAAAAAAAGATACCGTTTCCCCCCCCCCCCCCCCCCCCCCCCCTTTCTCCGAAGTTTGCAAAGAGTAAAATCTGAAATTATTCTATGTGATAGAAGTTTATGTAAAGATTACAGAAAAAATAAAACGATGTCTCTAAATAGCACACTTTTTCAGAAATCAGAACAGAACCCTCGTTGCGCGAGTCCGACTCGCTCTTGACCGGTTTTTTCTCATTTGCAAAATAGTTGGGTAAACGTCATCTAAAACTGTTCGAAATTTAAAGTTGATAGCATTAGTAGTTCTGGAGATATCCAGCTGTGACAGACAGACTGAGTCACACCATAAGGGTTCCTTTTTTACCATTTTGGTACGGAACCCTAACAAGGTTCATCTTCAAATCCTTTAAACCATGGACTCTTTTTGAATTTCGAACTTTATTCCGACACATTAAGATGTCACTTTTACAAAACTGACAACTTAGTACCGGACTAAGTTGTCAGTTTTGTATAAAGAACTGTATTTCTATCACTGCTAGGTTCTTATTACAAAAACTGGATCGATGGTTTGAACCATGACTGAAGAAAAACCTCGTTTTGTAATAAGGCCGTAAATGTCTACTTTCATTTTGTTTTGTTTTTCTAGACCTAGAGTGCTGTTCGATTTTTAAGTGTCTGTCATAAGAAAAAAACAATTCAAATATTGTGTCAGTATGTGGTCCGTTTTCTTGAGGTGATATTTCGGTACTAGAATATCACCACGTTGTACCTATCTTCCATGAATTGGACCGAAGAGTAAGGCCGCGTTTCCACTGACGCGGAGCTGGGCGGAGCGGAGCGGAGACGTGCAGGAATCGTCCAATACAGACGAGGCAAGAGACGCGATGAGGATTTCAACCATTATGATTGGTCGATTCCTGCACGTCTCCGCTCCGCTCCGCCCAGCTCCGCGTCAGTGGAAACGCACCCTAATGTCTGCACAAACTGTTAGGCGGCAGACGATCACTCATAAAGATTATCATTATCTCCCTAAGCATTCCTGTCACGAAAATGTCTGTCTAGAACAAAATTGATATTTAATTTCGCAAAAAATGTACTTAATAGCTCACGATTTTGGTTCGTTATAACAATGTGATTTACACATCGCACCTTAGGTACTTATTTCTTGGTATATTGTGTGGGTGAAGAACTGAATTGATTACATATTATTAGTGTTAAAGTTACAATAAGATTGTACACTTGTACAGATGCGATCGATATTTGGTTCGTGTGAAATAAGGCCACGTATTTCGCGTTCGGTGTATTATTACATTTTATTGCCGTCATTATCTTTTTATTACCCCTCTTTGTTTCATTTATCGTTGTAACACCAATGATGTTTAATGTTCACACTAATGTATGTGGCAAGTCACAACAATAAAAGTACCTACCTACTGACATAATGTACCTTTTGATAATAATATCTATTCAAGATGCTCTAAGTACTACTTATTAAAAGCGCTTGCAAGAGCTGTATGAATAGACGTTCGTTTATCGTATTGGCTATACTCAATATTGCAGCGATTTAAAATAAGTAGGTACTATTACTATTAAAAGCGCATTCAGAGCTATATAAATGACGTTCGTCTATCGTATTGTCTACCTACTCAATATTCCAGCGATTAAAAATTGTTTAGGGCTCCTAACTAGACTGTAAAAACTTTTTTACAACAAAAAAGCAACCGACTTCCAAAAAAAACAATACAAAGTGAAAAATTACTTTAATTTGTAAAATACATTTAAAAATCATTCCGGCAAACTGAGAATCTTCTTCTTTTTTTGAAGTCAGTTAAAAGACTGTTTATGTACGGCAGTAATCCCTGAAGGGTTATGGCCTAACCCTTCGAGGATTACTGCCTAACCGTTAGGCAAAGGTGTACCTATAGTTTTAAGTCCCATGTAATATCAAAAACCTTTTTTACAAAAAAAAAACTACCGACTTCCAAAAAAAACACTACAAAGTGAAAAATTACTTTAATTTGTAAAATACATTTAAAAATCATTCCGGCAAACTGAGAATCTTCTTCTTTTTTTGAAGTCAGTTAAAAGACTGTTTATGTACGGCAGTAATCCCTGAAGGGTTATGGCCTAACCCTTCGGGGATTACTGCCTAACCGTTAGGCAAAGGTGTACCTATAGTTTTAAGTCCCATGTAATATCAAAAACCTTTTTTACAAAAAAAAAAACTACCGACTTCCAAAAAAAACACTACAAAGTGAAAAATATGTTTAATTTCGGAAGTCGATGTAGTTGGTTTTGTAGTTTCGTTTTTGCCACCGACTTCCGAAATTAACATTATTTTTCACTTTGTAGTGTTTTTTTTTGTAAGTCGGTTGTATTTTTTTTTTTGTAAAAAAGTTTTTTACACTCTCGATATGAGCTCTAAACAATTTTAAATCTATTTCATGATTCTAGGTCAACGGGAAGTACCGTATAGGTTTTTATTTACTTGCGAGCATCAAAATATGTCGCATAAATGGCCGTATTTTTATTGCGGTGACTTAGAAACATGATTTTTTTAGAGGTACAAGAGACCATATACTTACACTAGTTTTTGCCCGCGGCTTCGCCCGCGTGGATGTCGGAACATATCCCACGGGACCAAAAATCCTTATTTCTTGTCTACATTATAAAGGGAACCTCTATGCAAAATTTCAGCTTTATAGGTCCAAGGGTTTGGGCTGGGCGTTGATGAATCAGTCAGGACTTTTCTTTTCATTATATTGAGATAGCTTCTGCCCACGACTTCGTTCACGTGAAATTTCTTGTGCCCCCGACCCACCCCTCGCATCGCATTGCCGGCCCGCGCTATTTCTTCGTTTTCATTTAGTGTTCTTTCTGACTTTTTTTCTTTTTGCTCGGCACCTAACGGTCCTAGAGTGATGTTAAGTATGCCTATAACCTTCTTTAACAATTGGGCTTAGCAAATGCAAAAAAAATTACTAAAGTCCGACTGGCAGTTCCAGAGATTAGGCGTTCAAACAAACAAAAAAAGTTCAGCTCCGATGCACGACTGGAGTTTATTCCTGTTTTTGTGCCGTTCCGAGTTTCCGACTTTCTATTTTTCGGTTATTTCTGTCGGGCTGGGTTGCTTCAATGACTCAGTGCTATACGAATAGCAACTTTAAGGTCTAAAGACACTCGTCTTGTTCTCCCTCTTACCCTCCTCCTCTCACTCTCACCCCCCCTCTTTCCACCCATAACCCTTCTCTCCCTTAGCATCCCTTTCACTGCCCCCTCTCACACCTTCACCCTCCCCAACCCCTCTCCCTCTCACCCCCCTCACCATATCCCCTTCCCACTAACCTCCCCCTCCCCCTCTCACACTTCTCACATCCCCTTCACCGCTTCCTCTCCCCCTCTACCCTCACCAACTCCTCCCCTCCCCGTCTTTCCTTCTCCATACCCTACCCCTCACTACACCCTCCTCCCTAACAACACCCTACCTCCATTATCCTCCCCTCTCCCTTCTCACCACCCCTCCCCACCCTCTCTCTTTCACCAAACCCTGCCCTTCCCCCTTTCCCTCCTCACCACCCCATTCCCTTCCCCCTTTCCCTCCTCACCACACCTCCCGTTCCCTCCTCCCCCTCAACCCTTCCCTCTGGGGAAAAACTATTAGTGACAAACTTTATTACTTGCTTAGGTAAGTATTTGTGCCAAGTTTCAAGTTAATTAACCAAATGAATAAGATTTTTCATATAAACTATATTCCCTTTTTTCACCCCCAGGGGTGGAATTTTAAAAAATCGTTTGGGATATTTCCGTAACTTGACTGAAAGATTATTTACACCAACTTTCGAGTTAATCAAGCCCCGCAGTAAATCCTGCCCTGTAAAATTAACTACCCCTTTTCACGCCTTTATGGGTAGATTTTCGAAAAACCCTGATACACGTTATTCTTCATTTTTGATCTCAAGTTTAAATACTGAGTTTCAAGTTAATCGGAATGCCCGTTAAAATTCCTCCATACAAAACTTTGACACCCCCCAATCCCTCCTGAGGGGGTAGTTTAGGAAAACTAAAAATGTCAAACTTTATAATTTACTTAAATAAATATTTATGCCAAATTTCAATTCTATTAACTCAAGGAATAAGATTTTTCATACAAACTTTCATGCCCTATTTGTACCCCTTAGGGATGGAATTTCCAAAAATCCTTCCTTAGTGGATGCCTACACTATATAAGGTATCAATGTGCAAAATTTCAAGTCTCTAGGTCCAGCGGTTTGGGCTGTGCGTTGATATATCAGTCAGTCAATCAGTCAGTCAGTCAGGACTTTGAATTTTATATATATAGATAGATTCAAAAGAAAAATAAACAGTAAGTACAGGAAAACAACATTATTCATTTCTAGACGCAGAGCCAGTCCTTATCAAACAGGACTTGATGAGCAAACCGTACAATTACGATCATAGGAACCTACACCTTTAAGATCCAGTAGCGTGACGAGTGACGTGACTATATAATTACGCAAATACCCAGCAATATTCAAACCCTTTCTAATACCAAACGTAAATTCCCATTTCCTACCATAAACCAATGATTATTATAACCATGAAACCATCAGAGCATGACATATATTGCAATCCACTGCTTTTTTTCCACCATGTCGTGTCTGCCTAGATACTATCAACAAACGCCAGGCCTTTCCAATTTCGAAACAATTTTGCTTGCAAGCTGCAATTGTAGGATAAACAAAGGACCATCTAGGGGCAGGGTGAATCAGTGTATACGAAAAGCAACTTTAAGGTGTAACGGCGCCCGAGCGAAGCGAGGGATTTAAGACGAGTCCTGAGTGTAGCGAGGGATTTAAGTTCACCCAAGACTAAGACAGCTTTATCACCGAGGAAAATACTCTACTTTTCGTACCATTTGCGAAAAAATTAACACAATAATAATAACATTTATTAAAAATAATGACAATTAAAATAAACTTAACGAAGAACTTATTTGAAGAAAACAAAAACGCGGCAAATTCCTAGACTAATATTTTTTTGTCGGAAAAGCAAAGGCATCAAGCTCATACGGCCTCGTCGGTTTTCGTAATTTTATTTAATAATCATAACTGCATAATAAATGCGTATTCCTTTTTCAAAAAGATGTATAATGCTTTATATACAAACTCAATGGTGTAAACACAGATGTAGTCCAGTATAAATTTCGGTAAGTATTCCAAAAAATTTAAATCACATTCTCGGACCTAGAGGATGAATGAAATTCAGTACAATTTTCTTTCCCTGTTTTTAACAGATTAAAATGACTATTGTTATGTTCGCTTTTTGTGGCATAGAATGTCACTTTTTTGAGCAAGTGGTACGAAAAAGTAATTATTGTAGTAATTAACATTTTGTAAAACTTAAATGATCAGAGTGAGGTTTTCGTTGTGTGGCTAAAACCAAATTGTAAGAGGCTAAGTATTTTAGAAAAAAGAAATGCTTCTTCTTCTTCAGAACGTTTTATTATGTTAGATGAGTTGGACCCAGCAGATGGTCACACCTATTGCGGTACCAGTGGAGTAAATATTAACGATGAGGTAAAAGTCAACTCGTCAGCGCTGGATTGCCCTCTGTTACACACCATTACAAGTCCATTTCCAAAATCCATTGTTGAACTATCTAGTCACGTAGGCATGCAAGTATCCTAAAGAATCTCATGGTTATAGTACGTGACAGCAAACGGTGCTATCATAGCATGAAACCGTTAGGAATCACAAAGGAACTTTTTATTAACACTTTCTCTGTTGGATTTATTTACAAAGGTGAAAAGATCGGCCTATATTTGAAAACAATTTTATTTGTTCAGTAGTTCAATAGAGCATGCAGAGAGCGAGAGAGAGAGTTGAAGATAGCATAGATACGATTTTTATTTCTATACTAGTTTTTGCCCGCGGCTTCGCCCGCGTGGATGTCGGAACATATCCCACGGGACCAAAAATCCTTATTTCTTGTCTACATTATAAAGGAAACCTCTATGCAAAATTACAGCTTTATAGGTCCAAGGGTTTGGGCTGGGCGTTGATGAATCAGTCAGGACTTTTCTTTTCATTATATTGAGATAGCTTCTGCCCACGACTTCGTTCACGTGAAATTTCTTGTGCCCCCGACCCACCCCTCGCATCGCATTGCCTGCCCGCGCTATTTCTTCGTTTTCATTTAGTGTTCTTTCTGACTTTTTTTCTTTTTGCTCGGCACCTAACGGTCCTAGAGTGATGTTAAGTATGCCTATAACCTTCTTTAACAATTGGGCTTAGCAAATGCAAAAAAAATTACTAAAGTCCGACTGGCAGTTCCAGAGATTAGGCGTTCAAACAAACAAAAAAAGTTCAGCTCCGATGCACGACTGGAGTTTATTCCTGTTTTTGTGCCGTTCCGAGTTTCCGACTTTCTATTTTTCGGTTATTTCTGTCGGGCTGGGTTGCTTCAATGACTCAGTGCTATACGAATAGCAACTTTAAGGTCTAAAGACACTCGTCTTGTTCTCCCTCTTACCCTCCTCCTCTCACTCTCACCCCCCCTCTTTCCACCCATAACCCTTCTCTCCCTTAGCATCCCTTTCACTGCCCCCTCTCACACCTTCACCCTCCCCAACCCCTCTCCCTCTCACCCCCCTCACCATATCCCCTTCCCACTAACCTCCCCCTCCCCCTCTCACACTCTCTCACATCCCCTTCACCGCTTCCTCTCCCCCTCTACCCTCACCAACTCCTCCCCTCCCCGTCTTTCCTTCTCCATACCCTACCCCTCACTACACCCTCCTCCCTAACAACACCCTACCTCCATTATCCTCCCCTCTCCCTTCTCACCACCCCTCCCCACCCTCTCTCTTTCACCAAACCCTGCCCTTCCCCTTTCCCTCCTCACCACCCCATTCCCTTCCCCCTTTCCCTCCTCACCACACCTCCCGTTCCCTCCTCCCCCTCAACCCTTCCCTCTGGGGAAAAACTATTAGTGACAAACTTAATTACTTGCTTAGGTAAGTATTTGTGCCAAGTTTCAAGTTAATTAACCAAATGAATAAGATTTTTCATATAAACTATATTCCCTTTTTTCACCCCCAGGGGTGGAATTTTAAAAAATCGTTTGGGATATTTCCGTAACTTGACTGAAAGATTATTTACACCAACTTTCGAGTTAATCAAGCCCCGCAGTAAATCCTGCCCTGTAAAATTAACTACCCCTTTTCACGCCTTTATGGGTAGATTTTCGAAAAACCCTGATACACGTTATTCTTCATTTTTGATCTCAAGTTTAAATACTGAGTTTCAAGTTAATCGGAATGCCCGTTAAAATTCCTCCATACAAAACTTTGACACCCCCCAATCCCTCCTGAGGGGGTAGTTTAGGAAAACTAAAAATGTCAAACTTTATAATTTACTTAAATAAATATTTATGCCAAATTTCAATTCTATTAACTCAAGGAATAAGATTTTTCATACAAACTTTCATGCCCTATTTGTATCCCTTAGGGATGGAATTTCCAAAAATCCTTCCTTAGTGGATGCCTACACTATATAAGGTATCAATGTGCAAAATTTCAAGTCTCTAGGTCCAGCGGTTTGGGCTGTGCGTTGATATATCAGTCAGTCAATCAGTCAGTCAGTCAGGACTTTGAATTTTATATATATAGAAGATAGATTTCTAATCTTTATTTATATATTTACTATTCTATATCACAAACATCCACATAATTATGTGTGTATACATCCTCAGGTTCATTCAGACACATTCTCCTCACCAATGTACAACTATCTTAATTCAATAAACATACCATATCACACATACACACACCATCACAATCACAAACAACATACATATTATCTACTGTTTTTCTTTGTGTATTAGCATTAGTTTTCTTTTAACCGACTTCAAAAAAAGGAGGAGGTTCTCAATTCGGTTGTATGTTTTTTTTTTTTTTTTTGTATGTTTGTTACCTCAGTACTCCGTCATTTATGAACCGATTCGGAAAATTCTTTTTTTATTTGAAAGGGTATACTTTCAGATTGGTCCAATTTTTATCAAAATCCAGTTCTGATGATGGAATCCACGAGGAATCGATGGAAATCCTCAAATATTATAGGCATGCATATAGCTATTTTGCTATTTTGCTATTTTCATCAACATATCACGCATTTGCATTCAGAAAATATCATCTGGTGAAGTGGAACTGATGAAGAAGACCACAAAAAGCCACGGGAACTCCTCAACGATGATAAGTATTTCATGGGTGGCGATAAGATATCTCGATTAATAGTTAAGCGACTATGACGAAGCTTTAAATAAATGGTTCTGATGAAAATGGTACCATCGAACCGATCTGATGAAGAAGCCGGAAGGTAGGCATCGGAACTCAGTAATAAAACAATGTATCCTAGCCGTGTTTCGGCTTATTGGAATTGGCATGAGGTGCACTCTGGCTATAAATGATTTAATGCTTACTATATGCCACTTCAAATTGCGCTAGGTACTTGAGTTGTATGTTATGTGTGGCTTTGATTGTCAGAAGACAGATTTCGTAGCCTCGTTATATCCGTCAACTACAACTACACCTACCAAACTTCTGACACGACTTAGCGCGACGTATTATTTGCCATTTTGCAAGTTTTTATTTGAAATGGTATACCTACTCCTGATATGGTCGCATAAAAATATCTTCAAGTTCTGATGAGTGGCTTTTGAGTTAGCTTCAATAATTTAATACGTATTTTTCCCATTTAGTCTAGGTGGATGATGCTCTAATTTATTTTGCAGAGTGGTATTCAGATTTGTGTGGGGTAGGCACCACTAAAAAGTGAAAAATAAAAACTTTTTACAAAAAAAAACAACCGACTCTCAAAAAAACACTACAAAGTGAAAAATAACTTTAATTTCGGAAGTCGGTGGCAAAAAAAAAACGAAAGTAAATAAAAACCAAAGACACCGACTTCCGAAATTAAAGTTATTTTTCACTTTGTAGTGTTTTTTTTGTTATTTAGTTTTGATTGTATATTCCTTTTTTTAAAATGAGTAAATTATTTGAAATTAAGAAATTTATTGTAACGTATTTAAACCTATTTCTATAAAGTAATAAATGTTATTGGAACGAACGAGCCTGGAACTCACGACAGTCACGACACAGGGAATCCTAGTGTGAGTTCCAGGAATCAACGCATTCGAATGTAATTTCCTAAACAATAAATTATTTTTAATGTTTATTCTAATCAAAATTCATAATAAGAACGATTTACATTCTCGTAAATGCATAAAATAATTAAAAATCTTATTTTTATTTAACTCGCGATTTTTATTACCTTCATTTCAAAACTATTATTTGGTCCAGCTTTTGCTGCAAATCATTAAATGTTTTATAGTTCACCATGCAAGTTAAAAAGGAGATGTAAAATTACCATAAAAAAATGTTTTTATACCTTTATATACGTTTAACTAGGCGCTTCTAAAGCGGACCTACACCTCGCATCGTTAGTGGAAATACTAATATTTCTCTTTTTTGAGCATCGAAAGCACGAGAGTTCCAATCTGGTTGGCGTTGCATTCCCCTTATAAATCAGCGCGGTGCAGTAAAACTACGGGCCGGGACTAGCTTAGACTTATGCAAATTAAACCGACGGATACTCAGCGTCGAATTGAAGCAGCGTTTATGGCTTATTATAATTTAGCGCTCACTTTTTTGCGATAGTTTATTCGCTATAGTCGTGGCTATTGGTGCCGATGCCGTCCGAGAAGTATTTATACACAATTGTGCCTGCCTAACCCTGCCGGTACCCGCAAGTCTCTGCCGCTGCACGTGTCTATGAATAGTTCGCTCGCCTTTAGTGCCGCTCTTACGTCTATGAGGATTACCTCACTGAACGAAACTTAGCGTTTCGTTCAGTGAGGTAATCCTCATAGACGTAGTAAAATATGCGTAGGTACAGTTATTTATGTTGTAAATACTATGACTTTACTGAATTTCCATGTTTTTGTTTGAATATTAAGTATTGAAAACCTATGTTCAAGTTAGTCAAGATATTTTCTATAACATACAGGAAATGTTTTTAAGCAGTGCGCAAATTTTCGCAGGGTGTTTTATTATGGGAATAACTCTGAAATTAAGAAAAAAAAAAACAGCGGTTTCATACATTTTGGTCGAGTAGGTATTGAACTTTTGTATAAATCAGCAGATTTTTTTTCGTGATTTCAGAGTTAGTCCCATAGTGAAAGTTGTTCATATTCATGAGTAGAACACCCTATGAAAATTTGCGCACTGCTTAAAAACTTTTCCTGTATATTTTATTGCAGATTGTCTTGTAAATAATCTCGAGATAGGCATCTGGCAATCTTACTCTAACGAACCGCGAAGTTTATAGCAATGACCGTGTAATTGCCAATAATCGCGTCTGTCATTTTTCGCAAACACATAGGTAGGTAATGGGGAAGCTTCTTTATCTATCTATACATATTATAAATTAAAGTCACTTTTCGTATCTGTTAGTATGACCGCTTTGTTCTTCGAAACTACGTAACGGATTTTGATGCAATTTTCACCATCACTTAGAGAATTTGTTCTGGAAGGTGTATGTGTTCCTGTAATGTACAGTGGGCTGCATCAATTGGGTACCCCACTTGTAATAGGGGTTAAAGTATGAAATTGCCGTTTTATTGTATTAAGTACTTCCAATTGACATAGAAAAAGAATAGTTTGAGATTTTTGAGTGAAACTTTTTTCAGTTGTTTTTTTATTCAGCTTAGACAAGAAAGATGGATACTTCAAAAATTCGAGTTATTTTTGAATACGAGTTCCGACGCGGAACTAACGCGGCAGAAACAGCTCGCAATATCAATGTTGCGTTTGGAGAGGGGACTGCTAATGAACGCACCGTGCGATTTTGGTTTAAACGCTTTCGTGGTGGAAACTTTGATTTGAAGAACGAACCACGTGGAAGACCGCCCGCAAAGGTGAATAACAATGAATTGAAAGAGATGGTGGAAACTCTACAGGAACTGCAATTAGAAACCATTCCCTCCCCCCCCCTCCCTCGCCTCCCTCCCTTCGTATTCGCCAGACGTTGCTCCAACGGACTACCATTTTTTTCGTGATTTGGACAATTTTCTACGTGATAAAAAGTTTTCCTCTCAGGAGGCAGTACAAAATTCTTTCACACAGTTTGTCGAATCTAAGCTGAGGTTCACAATGCAATGTATGTCGCACGCGTGCGATTTTTCATTTTCCCACCCGTGTGCGGGAATAAAAATTGCCACAGCTAACTTCAATCAATCTGCCTAGCCTTTTCCCAACTATGTTGGGGTCGGCTTCCAGTCTAACCGGGTGCAGCTGAATACCAGTATTACACACAGCAGTACACAGCTAACTTATACCTATACTTAGTCCAAATTGGTTCAATGCCTCTATTCACAACTCTCTATTCGGAGGTGAATGTTTTTTTTAATTTCGGCAAAGAGATAATGCATCTTTACGGCGTTAATATTTTTTGAATATCTAAATAATGTTTATAAATAGAATATCATCAAAAACTATGATTATTACAATAAAAAAAACGTTTATGAACAAATTAACATTTATTTGTGTTCTAAACTCAAAAATATTTGAATTTTCTATTTTTCATATTAGGCTGTTTATCAGCTTTATACCTTTGCTTCTCCTTCAACCTGGCGAAAGCAAAGCGCGGAAAAAAAAAGAAAATTTAAATCATAGTTTCCTAATAATTCATGACAAAAATGTTTTCCGTTATTTTATTTTATTTCCTCAAAAGTGTATTGAAAAACGTCGTTTGATACTCTTGGACATTTATTATTGCAGTTCTCGGCTCAAAAACAACCTCGCCTACGGCTCGGGTGTTAATTCCGCCTCGAATGCAATAACAAACGTTCTCCACTTGTATCAAAATGTACTATTTTTTGTCTTCATGAATTTTTTGAAAATTGATACATACCTACTCCGAATCTATAGAAATAATGCAATTTCTAAAAGCAGTAACGCTACCTTACCTTCCCATAAAGCTTATAAGTACTCAATCGAGGAGATTGTTTGGCAGTAATATCTAAAGATGTTCCATTAAAAAGCCCTGTTATTATCACATGCGATAGGAAGTATTAAATATGAAATATCGGACTAAACAATTTTAATTGATTAAAATATGGTTATTAAACTCTTAGTGTTTAATCACTTCAATGTTCTAAAAACTGGAACTATTAACTTTTATTTCTCGGATTCAAACGCTCTTATAAAATAAATTGTAGTCAATGAGCCTGCGCTTGCGCACATGGCCCGATTTTATTGCCTTGTTCACACCAACTTCGTTACAATGCACAAATAACAGTAGGTGCTGTGAGAATTTAATTCAACGCCGATTTATTTTACTATACTTTGCAAAGATCTAGCGATAACCGTGGGGTAACTTTAACTTACACGTAAACAGTGTAATAAAATAAAATGTGACGATCATCCTATCAAAACAACTACATATTTGGATGATGTAATCTCTTTCTTTGGTGGCATGTAGTTGTAGGACCATGAGAAGGTATAACGTAAAACCTGGACTTTTAGATTTATTCCAATTCTTTTTTCCAACTTGTATGAGCTACTGCTGGCAATTGCGAATATATGTATTCTTGATGAATTCAGCAGTTGAAACGAATGGCTAATAGCTACCGCAGACAGATAAATAATTATCTTTGCATCCTACATAAGCATACTAATTCGCCTCACTCTGCACCTTCAAGCTAACCTGTATTAGACATCAACGCGCTCCGGCGACCAATCATATAATTTTTCAAACTAAGTCGACCAATCAAACGCCTACTGAAATGCTAATCCAACCAATCAAAAGCGCCCAAGCAAACTAATTACGATTAGCAACGCTGCTTCGAGGATCACCGTGAAGAATCCTTAATATCCGGTCACCCACCTACTAATAAGACACATTGATCGACAGTATCGAACATATAATTATCTAATTTAAAATATGACCAGAAAGTACGGCGGAAAATATGTAATGATAGGTAGGTATATTGAACAAAAATATGTAATGATAGGTAGGTATATTGAACAAAAAAGTAATTTGATAACCGTTCGTAGAAGTGAATATTAACCGTATTTAATTATTGTTTCGAACTTTGTACCTATATTACCAGTCACCCTATATACCACTGCCATAGATAAACTATCATAAAAAAATATTTTACTATATTCGCCACTACTCTAACTATAACAAATCGATCTATAAAAATCGTGTTAAAAAAATCTAATTAAATTTTAATCATTACGGTAATCAGTTATACGTCCTGCACTTACTTATATAATTATAATACCAGTAATCGCTCGGTTATAAGTTTATAACTTGAGGTCTCCCCTAACAGTATTATTTTATAGCCCTGCCATTTATATTAGACTCATTAATGCAAACTAGGTGCAGGAATGCTCGGAAGATAACACTTGTGCTTACACACTGACGTTTTACAGTACAATGAACGGCATATAGGCCATATTATGTACCTACATACAGCTATCATATTTACATGTACTTACATCATAAATATTAACAATGTGCGCGTGAGTCGCGACTGGGTCACAATGTCACATGAATGACTGGCCTGTGAATACTTAATGTGTAATTAAAATAATTTTGACCTAATTTGGTGTCAGACCTCCAAATGGATGACCAAACTAGGTATGCAGAAATAAATTGTGTTCCTAGTACAACCGTGATTCCTTCGTGAGGCCTTCCACTCTCTGAAATAATTTAAGGCTCCGACAAACAGGAGCGCGTCACTCTCTAGTTTAACAATTTTTATGAAAACTTGTAATTTCATCAATCAATGTAGTTGAAAAACATGTTCATACATCGATATACGTCACGATCAATTCTCCAACTGCAAATGTACTTAGGTTAGTAATCGCAAAAAAAACATGTGATAAAACTACAACAAAAACGATTTTCGGATTTTTTTCCTTTACTGCGATGTGAAAACCCTTGCTTCTTGTCAAATTGCATGATTCTAGGTCAACGGGATGTACCTTATCTATAGGTTTTGATATATTTGCGAGTGTCAAAATATGTCGTATTAAATGGCAGATTTTTTTTTATTGCGTTGACTTAGAAGCTTGATTTTTTAGAGTTCCAAGGGACCGTAGACCTACGTATTTGGGTCAGCGCACACCAAGAGCAGAGCAGAGCATTTTCTGAGACTATTGAAAAAGTAATCTTATGACAATTCCATACATTGCAAAATTCAGTCGTCCAAACTTGATGCTCGACTGCGCTCGAACATGCTCGAGCATGCGTGGCGTGTATTTAATTTTGCAATGTATGGAATTGTCATAAGATTAATTGTTCAATAGTCTCAGAAAATGCTCTGCTCTTGGTGTGCACTGACCCTTTGATATTAGTTTCAACTTGATACCGCCACGCGTTCCTGAGAGAAAAAGGGTCTTGACTTGACTGACTGTCAGATTGTCCGTCTGTCAGTCAGTCAAGTCAAGACCCTTTTTCTCTCAGGACCGAACGAAGTGATCCTAATAGGTTCCAGTTTTTCCTTTTGACATACGGAACCCTAAAAAGTAATTTTAAAGCATTGTTTTGTTTTCTCAGTAACAGCCCAGAGTCTGGATGTGGGCCCGGTTGGTGGCAAGAGGCTCGCCCGCTTGTACATACTCGTATAACTGGCGAAATGTGTGTGTATCTAGAATGTACTAAAATTACACTTCGGCTTAACCCTTCGGAGTTTACGGCCGTGATGTTATGTTAATTAGTGTGATAAAATAAATTTACGATATTAAAGTAGATAGACAGATACATTTTAGGTATGCTTGGTAGTTTGTTTGTTATATTTCTTCATACATATTTCTTCATATACAGGGTGTTATGTTAAAGTAGTTGCGTGCCATAGCTTAGTGGTATGTTCAGTATCAATAAAGGAACCCAGGAAAAATAAAAAAAAATATTAAAAAAAAGAAACAAAAAAAATTCAGTACCTACTAACTTAAAATAGCAATCGTTTGGAATTAAAATTAAGTATTTTATTTGTTTAAATGCTTTAATTACATACTTACCTACTATCGAACGCGTTGTCATTTTGTCCTTCACTTCTCGCGTCCAAATACTAAAATAATTTTAATTCTAAACGATTGCTATTTTAAGTTAGTAGGTACTAAATTAGGTTGATCTTATTTTTTTGTTTTTATTTTGTTATCTTTTGTTTTTATTTTTTTTTCCTGGGTTCCTTTATCGATACTGAACCTAACCCTAAGCTATAGCACGCGACTACTTTAACACCCTGTATAATACTTACGTGGCATTGTTTCAGGACCGCAGTTGGCCTGGTGAAGGTCGTAGTGCGCAGGAGTGGCAGCACGTAGCTGGTACGCGAGTATCGCTGTACGCCGCATACTACGACGAGCGGGCTCCGCAGCGCTACGTACGAATTCTCGCCACCTTTCACGGTACATCAGCTTCATCATCCTCTTGCCCTTATTCCAATTACTTTGCGGTCGGCGCGACGTGTCATTTTGAATCCATACCTTCTTTAATAGTAATCATAGCCACCTTTCACTACACACATTTAGGCTTATTAAGTTTATAAGGGTATACTATAAAATAGGTAATAAGAACCAGGAAGCTTTGAAGTCATGTTCAGAAGTAGGCTATGACAGACAGAATTGATAAAATAATTCGGTACGTACATCGATAATGTTTGAGAGGAAACGTAGACAGACTTGACTTGTAACGCCATCTATTGAGCTCGATGTGAAACCAAAATTTCGTTAATTCATATTTTCCAAACAATTTGCCAATCTTTATACAGTACAAAATTCAAAAAAAATCTACTGCACTGATATAACAAAACTTTACGTGGTTTAATCCGGAACTCTAAAACATAAATAACTTAGCCACCTCTATACTTAACCACTAAGTAAGCAAGTTATATAATAACCACTACCTACCACTTAAATACTAAGTTGCAATAAGCACATCCATTACTTTTAATATAGTCCACCTAGTTTGTGCTAGTCTTCCTGCAACATTGTATGACCGCAGCAAAACTTTAGCGCCTTCATAATTGACAGGACATCGTCACATGCAAAGGGTTAATGACACTTAATTAAAAGTTACGTACGTTATATGAATTATTCAAGTTCCACACGTCGCCATTTTTTCGCAATTAGTCTCTATAATCGTAGTAAACAAAACTGGTTTAGTATAACTTGTTATCAAGCCCACAATCATGCTGTGCTTAGCAGTTTATGATATTAGATACGTAAATGCATACATATGCAAATAAACTCGCCAGAAATCTAAAAGAGCACACAAACCACTTAAGATATCAAATGTGTTCTAACCATATTTGTTAAGTTTGCGCTTCTCCATCAGATTTTGCATTCCTTCTCGTTTACAAGATGCTATCTGGTTTCGCCCCACGCAAACGCATCGTGAACTTCATGCTTTTAAAAGTTTTAATTTTATACAGAAACTTCATCAGCAATTAAGTTATATTTGTTTGTGCGGATCGCACGCGCGTCGCCGCGAGCGCTCCCGTCCTCCCGTCCGGCTCTGCCTGCGCGGACGCGTGTAATTATATTCTTCCTACTCATACGTTCCTCCCTAACGATTCAAGACGATTATATAAATTTACCCTAAACACATATTGAAATATGCAAACAACTCTAGTTTCTTGGGAATCAATTTAAAAATAAAATTATCTACATAAAATTTTATGACATAAACATGCATCCGCGAATATATCGGACAATGCAGAATTTATTTAACACGCCCCATAATTTCACACCCTGGGCGTTTTTTACTTGATACCTTCTTATTCACTTTTAGTAACAAAATTTTACAAGCTTATTAAGCAGTCCCTTATAATCGACATGTCTGTGGAAACTGTCAAAATCCTCCCAGTAATTCTCAAGAGAAACTCGAACAGCTTACTAAAGATTTTACTGCCTCGCCCACTTTTACAAAAAAAAAAATAAAAACCAGGTAAACAAAATAATCTTGGTCAATAAAGACATCAGGGAAATCTCAAGTACTGATAAACCAACGCCATAATTACCGGAGTCTGTGATAGCCGATCGCCAGTCCTTATTTTCTCTGCATACAAAACAAAAAGCTGCAACGTTCGCAACTTAATCAAGAGAGGAGATTTTTTCGTTTTAAGATGTGTGTGCTACCAATAAGTCACATAGGATGTCTCATTAAAATGGTGCTGTATTAAGTATAGTTTGTAGAAGTATTTTTGTAACACAGGATTTAAAAGTAACAAAAGCTTGGATGGAAAGTGCGCGGCCGGCGACAGTGCGCGGCCCGATAAGCTCACACTCATTTGTCACTGGAGGCGAGCGTACGCGTCGTGTAAATTCCTCCCCAGCCGAGATAAACCCACCCAACTCCTATGTTGTGGTGAGGAATGAGAGACGGATTAAACACTGGCCCTTCCCCGCTGCCTTTCGCTTTTACGTTTTGTATTTGGTTTGGAAAGATTGTTTGTCGATTTTATAGCTTCCTTTTGCGGTTACAAATAAACGTGCCTATTGAATTCTGTGGTTGGCTTTCAACTGACTTGTTACTGTTCTGATTTGTTTTAAATTACTTTGCAATATTAAACTTTTAGAAATTATAAAATATTTATTGATTCTCTGTGGATACGTAGCCATTTATATTTCAGGTCTGTGCATGATGGGTTTTAGCAACATGTTCCTACATTTAGATGTCTGCCCCGTTACTTAACGTTACCCTCATAATCCCATTATAATTATTATCTACGATTCATCTGAAAGCCTCTACACTTTAAGACTACCTCGAAGTCAACCAACTGTAAAACCCATAAACCTATAAAATCGTTAGTTCAACAAAAAGGGAATTGCTTTCGCCGCCGTCTCCACTAGGAAGGCGTACCATCCTGATCAGGCAAGCCCGTAATTGAAGCACCGTTTTAATGACAGTTCCTCGCAAAGCACCGCAAGTGTACCCGAGGAAATCATTTCAACAAATTACTATTATATAAGTCCAAGTAATGGAGTTTCTCTATATAAATTATGAGTGTCGGGAAGATGGTTGAAACGGTGCCGGCGAGCACTTTCCGTTCACTCACATCTCACTTAACTGTAGGAATCATTTTATTTTCTCATATAATTATTATATTTATCTCCGTCTGCTCTATCCTTAGAATCAATTCTAGACAGAAAGTTTTCTAGTTCCTTATACTTTAATAATATTTGTTTCTACCTCTTTCACAGGACGTAATTATTCAACGGAAGATACACTATTCTGTCAAACACGTTCGAGAAACGGAGATTTAATTGAAGATACAGTCGAAGTTGTCGCAGCGAAACCTTTGGAAATATGGTGGCATAAGTGGGACATTGCGTTATCAGAAGTTGATACCCCGTTGCTACTGTCTTGCCCTCTAATAGAACCTCTGTATGGTCCTTCAGTGGTATCAGTTGTAACAGAACCCTGCGATGACCCTACGAATGCTTTCCGATTAGAACCCGACAAAGAAAAGAACAAAAGAATGTTTACAATTTGTGTCAAAGACATGAACTTTGATAAAGATATATCACAAAGCTTAGTTGAATGGATTGAAATCAATAAAATACTTGGTGTAGATTTGATAGATATCTATGTAGATGAAGTCACAGAGAAGACAAAGAGAGTTCTACTGCACTATCAAGATAAGGGTATTGTTAGACTGTTCCATGTTCCTATTAAGTATAAGTCAGAAAGGTCTCTTTGGCAACGAAGAAGAGATCATATTATAACTTATAATGATTGTTTATATAGAAATATAAAAGAATCTGAGTATATTGTTCCACTGGACATTGACGAAGTAGTTTTGCCAAAAATTGCAGATACGTGGCCAGAGTTACTAAATCGTCTAAATAAGTACGGTTGGATGTCTTCAGAACGTTCCTCTATAATGATACAAAATGTATTTTTCTTTGACTTCATGCAAGAAATTGATAAATACAGCATGGATGGTAGGAGAGTAAAGAGCAAAATTTACGTCAAAAGAGACGATGTACGGATTAAAAAATCTAATAATTTAGAAATAGATGAAATAGAATTAATAGTAGATTCAAATAATTTAAGCAATGAAGTCATAGATGATAATGTAGAAGATGTAGTGCTATATGAGGAGTACAAATCTAGATGTGGTAATGAATTGCGTACTCCTAAATTAGCGAAACACATAGTAAGTTCAGCGGTGATCAGTCCTATAGGATACTACAGCAAGAGTTGGATGTTGACTAAAAGGGTTTTAACAGCATTCAACCATTACCCTTTGAAGAGCCTGGGGGCAACAGGGTCCCTTGGCTGGTCAGCGCCCTTTAGTGAAGTGCAACTCAATCATTATAAGGTGAGAACTGAAATTAAGTGCATTTCATTACTCTTCTCGAATTTGTCTATGACTAGTGGGTAATTACTGAGCTGATGGCTCCACACGTGAGGAAAGCTAGTTTTCCTAGATACAATCCTACTACCTATATATACGAGTATTATATAAGTATCTACAATGTATCTCAACCAGCATCTTGCCAGTGACTTTATCCGCGTAGATTTCGAACTTCCCCATATAAACTTTCATCCCTTAGTTCACCCCTTTTGGGGTAGAACTTTCGAAAATCCTGAAACTGTGTTTCATAGTTTTTAACAGAAAAGTCAAATACCAATTTTCATTGATATTATCCCCTCATTGAAATATTATTATTATTATCAGCCATACTTTCCCACTGCAGGGATATAAATTCCAAGAGTCCTTTCTTAATGGATGCCTACGTCACAAAAGGAACTTACTGTTCAAACATCATGTTTCCAGCTTTAGCGGTAATAGCAATAAGCCTATCAGGACATATTTTTATTACTTATACCAATTCAAATTCATCCATTCAGCCGAATAAGTATGTACCTACACCTAACTTTGTCTTTACCAGTGGATTCCACCGTGTCCAGAAATAACTGTACCGGTAATACCGAGGGATATTTAGCTCACGTTTTCAAATATTTCTCTAATAAATAAGGCCATGTTGTGAGGTTATAATCACGTTTGCAGGAGTCGTGCAACACGACGGTGGTGGTCGAGTGCGCGCGGTACAGACGGCGCGCGCGCATCGACCGCGCCGCGCTACGCCTGCGCCGACGACTCACGCGCGCCCTTGCTGACGCCATCTGCACCGGAATAAATGTTATCTGATAATTGTCGTTTCATTTTTGTATTAAATCTTTATGCATTAGGTATATAGCTACCATTGTTTAAAAATGGAACCACTTTCATCTCTAAATTGAGCTTTGGTGAACGTACAGCACTGCAGCATCATCTAATCAATCTTGATGGACAATATTTAAAAGTCCAGTTCAAGCCTTTAAAAAGGCTGTTAGTATGCTACATGAATGATGATGAATGGAATGATACAGACTGCTTTATGTTGCTCTTCAAGCGTTTCAATGTTTTATCTTGTTTCACATTCCTACAAAAACAATGGAAACCTAGCAGGTTGCCCTGAGTATTAATTTCCATTAAGTGGATAAGCTTTATAATCAAATTCCAAACTATTACTTCTACCGACAATCCTCGGTCACACTGGACGTTCTATTCTACTGGCAACACCTCCGTCACACTTTTTTAAATATTATCTATGTGTTATTGAATAGTAACTTTATATGTTTGCTTACAAATATAATTTTAAGGATGCACAGAATTTGTAAATCGTAGAAATGATTAAATAGTTAGGTGGGTAAGTTCTTCTTTTCCATCAACAACAATATTGTCACAATTATTTTGTAAAAAGTAGAATAAAAACGGATTATTTTAATGGTTGTGTTGCCAAAAAAATATTGTGAACTAAATGTTGTGCCCCCTCCGAAAAAAAATCGTTTTTCTTCCTAAATACGAAAAAACACGACTTTTTTCGGAGGGGGCATATCATTGTCGATGAAAAAGAAGAACAACTCACCTACCTATTTATTTATTTGTATGATGTACTTACAAATTCAGTGCAATATCCTTAAAATTACATTTGTAATGAAACATAAAATCACTATACAATAACACAGATATGTAAGTACATAAATAAGCACAGGCACTAAACTCCACACGATCAAATGCATGTATTATGCAAAACGCTGGGCATTCCCAATATGGGAGGATAGCAGATGTTTAAAATATATAGAGCCGTTCCCGTAAGTAGCTATGCCTACAGTACTGGCACGTGGTTCGGAGTACACATGCAAAAAGTATTTCGTAAATATTTATAAAGAGGGCTCTATGAAGATATCCATCAGATGTAAAACACGATTGATGGCGCCCCGTCAGGATTCACCATAAACGGACTTTTGATTTAGATAAATATGGAATGCTGAATGTGGATGTCAAATATTCTGCATTAGGACAAAACATACTGTTCCGAGTCAAGTTTTTTGTTATAATCCGGTACATGAAAATGCAAAGTTACTTCAAAGTCTATGTGGTATCAATCAGTAATTCAGTACCTACCTATAGATCTCTTTTAAACAGAGTGTTGAGCAGAAACGGAGATCTTCACGTTTGAGCAGAAACGGAGTACCTACCTACCAAATGGACAGCTAGCTCATCACCTTGAGTTACGTAGTCAGACGGTAAGGAACTTAGACAATACCTATTGAGAAACAATAAATTTAACAGCTGGATTATGGGATCGCAATATGTAGGTCATCATCTTCCTGCCCTTATCCCATGTTACTTGGGGTCGGCGCAACACGTTTTCTTCTTCCATTCTGTCAACCGTCACGCTATCATTCACTCCCTTCTCTTTCATATCATTCCTCACACAATCCATCCATCTTTTCTTTGGCTTTCCTCGCAATATGTAGGTAATAAATATTTATTAGCATATATTAAGAGGATACTGCCTTGTAGTAATAAACCTTGGTCATCTTTTACGGCACACGGACGGATGCAGCGGCTGTGGTCTAATATTGCCCGGAAATTGCTATCCCGAGGGCCAGAAGGCACCAATGTAACTTTTAATTCTTTGCAGAAAATTAAAACGTAAGGTTTATTGGGGTAATTACGATAATGGGGTAATTCCGATTGATGATAATTTCTACCAAATGCAGCGGCATTTTACATGTAACATAATTATTAGACGTCATTTAATCGGCCGCCGTATTTCGTTGTCGCTATATTTTATATCGCCGCTGCGTTTGGTAGAAATTATCATCAATCAGAATTACCCTATTATTATAATTACCCCAATAAGCTCTATTATGACTCATTGTGCTCCCGGCTTCGATCGTTTTGACGCGCTAAGCTACCAGAGCATAATCTATGAATTAACGTATCGTTCTAAAAGCGTAATAAAAGGATAAGCGTTAGAAAGACAGTCTGATATACGTTATTTCTTATAATATAAATAAGCAAAAGAACTAAACTCCTCCTCTAAAGATTCCTAACTCTACAACTAAGTTAAATCACAATAATTTTGCGTAAATGTTGATGATCGACCATATTGCGTAGCTCCGTGTTCAGTCAGGCAAAAAAATAGCCAAAGAGCAGTCGTGTTCGTGTGTGACGAAATAAATCGGTAATGTGGTTGTAATGACATGTCCTCACACACTGCCGCATTATCCAGATGGTACGTGACGCTACGATCTGTCATAGCACTAGGACTAAACGGTAAATGGCCATAGCCAGCGAAATCATTCGTATCTTACAGCTTCAGGGCACAAAAGATCTTTACCAAAATGCAGATTTTACCGTTATGAGAATTTTAAAATGCTTTTATTTTTGCCAAATTCGGTTTAACGAATTCATCCGCGTTCTTATGGCGTGCCTTTAGTTGTATGAAACTTTGAATGTTGAATAAAAAGTTTTTCTTGCTTTTATTTTTCCATATCTAATCGTAAATACTACGTCGTTGTGCCGGGCACTACACATCGGCGCTGGCCGCGTCGCGTAATGCCCTCGTATCTGTCTCTAGGATTACACTTTACGCACCTCGGTCGCACTGGACGCCCGTCGAACAAATACCCTTACACACCAGCTACATGTTATTATTACCATATTCGCTTTCAGAATGTAAAATAACGCTAAAAATCACAATAATCAACATAAAAACGTTTCAGTCGAAGTGCGATTTAAATGTCGCTAAAGCTCCGGGAACTTATTGAGATTTAACGATCGCTTTACTTTACATGCGGTGTAAAAAGTTGGTCGTACATTAATTTACTTTATTGAATTAAGGCGTCAAAAGCATTTAGGGATACATTAACATTTTATATGCTTGACCGATAAACTGGACCATGCATTATGCAACAGTAAAGAATTCATTATAACATTATAGACGGAGGGAAGTGAATAAATCTCGATCTGTTCAAATAAATACAAAAGAAGCTTCAGAATTACTACTTAAGTACACATTATTCAACTACTCAGTGATTCGTAACGACCGTTCATGCAACTGGATACGAAATATTATAAAATAGCCAAAGGTCAGGAATAAACTCGAACAGAACAATAAGATGGACTAGCAGTCTGTATTACTTTAGCGAGTAGAGCCGTCACCTCATCCCTCGTCTAGGGTTTCGAGCTGAGCTGATCTGATTCATTTACAACGACAGATAACATCACCTAGTTTATTGGACATTGTGCATACGTTCCGATGGAGCGATAAGCTGATACCGTGTTCGCCACGGTAATCAATTACTACCGCCTACCTACACGCTTCCATTCAATAGCGAAACGTTTTTATTGCCGCTCCCGACGCCGCGAAAATTAAACACTCGTTACTTTTGCAGATGCATGATAAAAGTACGATTGAATTTAAAATATTATATTCAATTTACTTTGTTTATTTAGGACTGAACAGAGAGTTAATTTATACCCTTTTGTTGCAAACTTAAATTCGTCTTGATTCTTGAAGCCGCCGCCGCTTACATGTGGATTGCACAAAATAAGTATACAAGAGAGTAAATAACAGTCGATGGGCTAGCTTAGGTGTCGTTCACTTGGAAGTTATCAATCATAGAGGTACAACTGGTGTAATCAGCATCACAGCCATCATCAAACTACATCCGAACGGTATTTATGGAATTGAAACGTGTTTCGTTCGACACCCGTCAATCATGCGACTCAAATGGTTGGTTAGAGGCTGAATCTTACACAAATTAGATGTCAGAGATGAACATACTCGATGGACTATCATTTGGAATTACGAAAATAGCATTCAAGTACTTTAACTGAGGCAATCATTTGATGGACTATTCATTTTCTTTGTATCGATCGAGCAAGTTAATGATGAATAAGAATGTGAACCTGTCGATGGTCAGAAACACATATAAATAAATGATAAGATCGATATGTGAAACAATACTAGCAATATATCAATAATGAAAGAGCCGGTAGTGATGTGGCTCATTGTCCAGCAGTTGATAGGATCAGTCCACTTACTGCGCGCGATGGTAGATACTGCAGTGTCAGTAGTCGCCATTACAATTACGATGCTTCGCATTTTAGTGATGTCATTTCGGTGCATTAGCATGAGCAAGGCCTCTAGTGCGCCGACGCATGCACCCACTTAGGGCCAGGATGCAAGTAGCAGTGATTCACAATCAACTTACAGATGCAATCGCCTCACTAAGGTAATAAGCAGCGTTTCGCGTCGCAGCCAAGAATACTTTGACGAGTAAAAACTGGCGGTATAACAGCAAAAAATAAACTTTGCTTTCAATAAAACATTAAAGAGAGAATTAATGTTGTACTATCAAGATGTCCCTTTCTGCCTTATTTGATGATAACAGGCAATCCACAGACATCCTGATAGCTATTACATCTAAAATAGTATTAGAAAATTGATGGTCCAACTTTGCAGCATTATTAACAAGGTAATCATTCATGAAGTTTCATCTGGGCATCATTAAAATATATAAGTACCTAGTTGTAGCTATGTCGGGAACGGCCTGGGGTTAGTACATTAATGGTATGTCAGTCATCGTTGATGAATGCTTCGTATCCATTTAGGTATCGACGTGCTGCGAGATAGGTGGCCTATCTATTGCCACGAGCTATTTTTGTATTAGATTAAAGGATAGTGGGCAAAAATGTATGGACGGCACACCAGCGTCCGCCAGAGCTTAGACTACTTTTGTTTTGAAGGTATCACAGCCATGTTTCTCTGTGCCAATGGGCATTAAATTCTGTCCCAGGGTTCTCTATTTATTTTAAGTCGAATAACGAAACGAGCATAACATATATAAAACATTTCTTTTACTGATATTGTGGCGGCATCTACATCGCCACATGCGAAATACGCATCACACTGACGTCACGCAAAATTCTGCATCGCGCAATCAGAGTTTACGGCACGACTAGCATATATACAACGCCCCGACATCAACCAATGGGCAGTTGCCCTCCAGTCATGACACTGTCTGGGCGGAGGATCTTCCCTTTTCTATGGAGAATGAGTGAACTTTACAACCTATTCTTCATGCCTCTACACTGGTGACCCCGAGTATGGAAGTCAGCGCGGCCTTCGTGCAACTGCTTCAGCGTGACGTCATCAGCAGCACTTCCTCAAGCTTTCGAGCGGCGAGTCACACAACCAGCCAGCAACAACGGCTTCCACGGGTATCTTGACGCTCAGCCTCATCAGTAACATTGGCACTGCACACTGCACTTTCGGCCGGTCAACAAGCAGAGCCCTTCAACTCACACCTCAACCTTAACACCTCATGCCTCTACAATATTTAACAAAACAAGCTCAATAACTGAGCAGTAAAATAAACTAAAGAACATTTCCCATAGTTTGCTTCTCTCATTGAGTATTTTAATTATTATCGTTATTTCCTTTATTTAATTTCCATACATATCATTTACATTTTTAAATATTTTTACAAAAACATAATATAAAAAAAATAAAAGCATTTAAAAATATAAAAAATAGTAGCCCACCGGTATCGGGAACAAGGTCCAAGCTACCAGTGGTCAGGGCCACTATGCGTGCCGTGTCTAGGAATACTGCTTTCTGAATCAAGCCCTTGACTCAGCCGCGCAATGAGATCCGCCTAAGGTGTTGGTTGAGGCTCTCCGCAATTAGGCCATTAACCGTAACGATTATCGGTACAATGACTGCAGAGTCCACGTCCCACATGTCGACAACCTCGTGTGCTACGTCATGATACTTGATTTGTTTGTTTTTCTCAGCTTTCACGAAATTCTCGTAATGAGGGACAGCGATATCAACAATGCACGGCGCTCTCGTCAATGTATCACCACAATATCAGCCTTATGGCTACAATAGTCCTGTCAGTGATGATAGATCGATCCCAGTACAATGTGGCGAGACCATTCTCTAGAACTGGGTTGGGCACATATCTGTAATATAGTAACTCCAGACTGACTCCACAAGGTTGTACTGCAAGGCAAGTTGCTGGTGGATAATCCAAACCACTAGATTGTGTCTGTGCAAACGAGAAAACCGGAAACAATATGTCAGATTGGTTCACCGGGACGTCAACCGTACTGTCCTTGACAATGTATTTCCGATAATTACTCGTACCAATGACATTATATATCTAGACGTGGCCATGATTACAGTGTGAAGTGTAGAAGTGAGACACATATATACGAAATAATTGAGACAAAGCATCGTCTCGGCACCCTTACGGCGTGCCGTATTTTTGCATGGCATAACTTAAAAATGTTGCCAAACAAAGTACTTTCACTGTTACAAAATTTAGCTTGCGTCGATTAATTTAACATTTTTGGACAGTTTTTGCATTGTGCGAATGTATTGACATGGGTTTCAGTCCAAAATATGGAAGATTTCTTACGTTAAACCTCATTTCTCATACCACATAACCTAGAAAAAGTATAATATTGCTGTTTCATGACCGGCGACGCGGTGGCTCGATCTAGATGTATATTATCTAAGACTCGTACTGACAACTTCATCCATAATTGCACAGACGAAACCTTCAGTTTCCCCAAAGAGGTCGCCGAAACGCAGCGAGGACACACACGCCAAAAAGTCTACATCAGGCCCATGGAGAGCCCAGAAAAAGCGTCAGTGAAGATCTTTGCCTTGCCATATTTCCTTACGATCGTTAGTATTGTGGCGGCATCTACATCGCCACATATGAACTACGCATCAATGACATGACGTCACGCAAACCTGCATCGCGCAATTAGAGTTTACCACGCGATTAGCATATATACAACGTCCCGACATCAACCGTCGGGCAGTAGCCCACCAGACACAACACCCGTCTGGTCGGAGGATCCTCCCTTTTCTATGGATGGTGAGTGAACTTTACACCCTGTTCCTCATGCCTCTAAACTGGTGACCCCGACGTGATCGTCAGCGCAGCCTTAGTGCAACTACTTCAGCGTGACGTCATCAAGCATCACTTCCTCAAGCTCTCGAGCGGCGAGTCACACAGCCAGCCAGCATCCACGGCTTCAACGGGTATCCTGACCACCAGCATGCAGCGGACGCGCATTCCTGGTCAGCACCTTCAGCCTCAACCCAGCGCTGTACACTCCGACTCACTGGAGCATAACGCAGCGCCACCCCGACTCACTGGGGTATCACCGCAGACAGTTCCGATTCACCGTGAACTAGCGGCACCCGGTTCCGACTCACTGGAACCACAACTGGCACTGGCAAGTGGCAAGCATCGCAAGATACACGACTCAGCCCACTATCGACCTCCGGTCTCCGGAGGGGAGTGATGTGGCGGCATCTACATCGCCACATATGAACTACGCATCAATGACTTGACGTCACGCAAACCTGCATCGCGCAATTAGAGTTTACCACGCGATTAGCATATATACAACGTCCCGACATCAACCGTCGGGCAGTAGCCCACCAGACACAACACCCGTCTGGTCGGAGGATCCTCCCTTTTCTATGGAGGGTGAGTGAACTTTACACCCTGTTCCTCATGCCTCTAAAGTATCAAGCACTGCAGGATTGCGACAGTTCTCTTTCGCCAAGGTGAGTGAGGTGAGGCGCTTGTCCACCGCGAGGACATCTCGATGCATTCCCCGTTGACTTCTAGGAAATATTCCTAGGAGATATACAGTCTTATTACCAATGACCGTGGGTGATGCACGATACGCCGTCAGCAACGTACGGACCCTCCTATCCAGGGCGTCGAGTTCGGTCCGAGTCCATTTGAGTACGCCGAAACAGTACATCAAAACCGGCATTACCCAACCGCCTGATAGAAGACTCATAAATACTTTCTTTAGGCGGCCAAAGAAGCGCTCCTTCAACGATTATTTTATGTCTGTCTACTCGGATTCCATACACCTTATATAAGGTGTATGGAATCCGAGAGTTGGGTTCCCACGGATTCCATAATTCCCCCCTCGCTTTACATGCATGACTGCACATTTGTCCACATGAAATTCCATCCTGATGGCGCTACTGAAGGTTTCTGTTACCTTTACTAACATATTTTTTTGCAAAAAAAAATGTATAGAGCCAGTATAAAAATGCTAATATCTCTAGAACCGCAAAAATAACGGGAATATCCTTGCACACGGTTATATAACTATTTATTTATGATTTTTTGAGATACATTTTAGAACTAGATCTTTTGCGGTTTTTTTTTAAAACCTTAACAAAGTTAAGTTGAAAAAAGTTAAGTTATTTAATGACCTCCGGGATATTTTTTAATGCGCTTGAATTAAAAATGCTTATTTTTGTTAGGTGTTTCGAGTCACATTTATTAGATAGCTGACGGAGCTGGGTGTATTTTGCCCACTATCCTTTGTATACTACACACATTAGGTACGGAAAAATATTAATTAATGTGACCTTCCCAAACTTTTGGGAAAAAACATGGTAATATTTTAGGGTCGACCTGAGTGCCATAATACATGTGGAGTGATACAAAATGAATGCCCAGTAAAATTAATTTATAAAAATGTACTACATCATATTAAACACAAAAGATAAGAATGTCGTGCAAAAGAAAAAAATTAAAGTAGAGGTGGAGCTCGCAAAATTTCACCATCGAAATTATAATACGACACTTTCTCTATTCTATACGCCACATGCATGTATCCTGTATTAAATATGCAAATAACAGTACAAAAGTGAGTAGGACTTATCGCATCATTCACTTCCAATCAATTATTGATTTGTGACGCAGACATGAGTCAGGCTTTCGCGCTGAATACAAAATGTCTCGCGCTACAAATACTAAATTATCTTTCTTACCTATATTGACAGATCCCTATTAATATATTTCTTAGGAAGATTGTTGGAAATCTAGGTTCTAACACTTCAATAAAACGAGTTACTGGCTTTTTAAAATATAAAGATTATTATTAGCCAATTATAAATCACTAGGAAGGTTATACGTCCGTCTTTATCAAGGCTCAAACATGAAGTGAGGTAATAATAATGGTGGGTAGTATTTATATAATAAGTACCTACGATATATCGATTATTGCAGAATCGACTAAAGATTGATTTTTGTAAGTAAGTAAATCAATTATATCAACACGCCCCCTCAAAAATTGATCTACCTAATTATACAAACAAAATAAATCAAAGTAATACCTAAATGACCGGAACATATTCACTTCCTAGTGTTTGCTGGGAAATACATCTCATGGTCCAACATTTGCTGCCAAGGATTAAGGAAAACCCAGAAAACCTTAATCAAACCATTTCATTAAATTATTCTTAGTAATAATTAAATTAATCATAAATCATTATTATGTAGAATCACAAAACATTAAATCAGTATCTTATTCTAAGCCCATTTTACTTCTCATCTCTTGAAAAGTGATAGCGGGTCAGAACATCTGCCAACTGCTGAACTGTTGGAATGTAATTTTATTTTATTACATTTTTTTTTTTTTAATCTGTTCCTTAGCTAGATGATACTTTATATCTATGTTTTGTGATTGGTTGGATTATTTGCAATGCGTATACAGCCATTGTTATCCTCATAGATTATGATAGGTTTACAATAGTGCATATTAAATTTATTTAATACTGTTTCACGTACTGTATGCACTTTGATCTAATGTTATTTCATCACATGCTTGTAATTTTTTTATACCAAGAAACATTTTTTTTTTAAATCTGTCTAAAAAAGTCATTTTGAATTCACTCATTAAATACCTTTTAAAATTATTAATTGTTTCAATATCAGCACATACTATTATGTTAAAACACCTTTAAATAAAATGACATAAGTATATGCTTAGGTATGTATATCTCCATTGTCTAGCAAATATTTGAATGAAGAATTTTGAAAACCTTTTTCTTTAAGTGATCTCTCAAAGACTTCAAACCAACACCTAGCTGCCTGTTTCAGCCCGTAAAGTGCTTTATTTAATTTACACACATAATTATCTGGACCAGAGATACCCTCAGGGACTTTCATATAAATATCTTCCTTTAATTCGTCATTTAAGAAGGTAGTTTTGACATCCCTAAGATGAACTAGCAAATCAAATTGATTCACAAAAGCAAGATACATCTGAAACTGCTATCGCTACTCATGCTACTGGTGCCAAAGTTTTATTATAGTCCGTGAGGTATTCTTGACTGAAACCCCTTGCAACAAGTAGTGTTTTTTTTTTAACTTAAAGGTTTTCCAAATTCATCATGTTTTATAGGAAATATCCATTTACAAGAAATTGACAATGTTTTTAGCCCTTGGTACTAAAGCCCAAGTATTATTTAGAGAATTTAGTTCGTCCCTAATTGCACTTTCTCACTGAGATCTGTTTTGATTTCTTGTAATGAATTTGTTATTTTACATAGAATAGACTGAGCAGACAAAATGGCAATCATCATCATCGTCTTCATTATAGGAAATACGCGGACGATTTTTGGCCTGTTGTTTTTTTTTTTTTTTTTTTTTTTTTTTTTAACGTCAGGATTTTATTTGTGTTTTCTTTTGGTGAAGACGGGTTATCAGAAAGAATATTATCAACTATGTGCTACGATTCAATTACCTAAATTATCATGGTTTAATTTGCGAATTTTACACTCGTGCTCAACAGATTTAGTCCATAGACGTATCTGATTTAGAACTGTCAGAGTTATGAGACTTGACCGGCACTGACTTGGATATTACATCATCACCATCAGCTTTGCCGTGAGTTTTTTTTTTTTTTTTTTTTTAATAAGTATTCCCTTCAGTGCTCATCAGATTTAGACCATAGACGTATGATTATCTCATTTAGAACTGTCAGAGCTATGAGACTTGACCGGCACTGACTTGGATATTACATCATCAGCTTTGCCGTGAGAATTTTTTTTTTTTTTTTTTTAATATTCCCTTCAGTCTTGAGGCTTGACCTGGATTTAAAAAAATCCAGTCTCATCAACAATAATATCCCTGACTACTATGTAATTTTTCGCACTCTGGGTTCCAAACTTTACAGCGTTTGGTTCATAACCCACAAGTATCCCTTTCCATGATTTTTGATCAAACTTGGTCTTACTGCTTTTATTTTTGAACGTAAATAGTTGAACCTTCAATTTTTTAATATTTTTTTTTTAATTTGAAGTTTTGTATCATGCCACATTTCGAATGGTGTTTTTGAAAACTTTCAAAGTTTTAATTGGGGTCAAATTAATCAAATAAACAACGGTTGATACTGCGTATCGCCCCAAAACACTTTGTCTAATTTAGCACCGCTTAAACGAGCTTTTCCATTAAGTAATGGTTCCGACCATACGTTCAGAAACGCCATTCAATTGTGGTATTCTCGGAATTTTTAAATGTAATGATATCCCTCTCTCTACACAATAACCTTTCATTTCAGTCGATAGATATTCGCCACCATTATCGCAGCATAAGTTGACTAATTTTAAATTAAACTTAGCCTCGCTTTTAGCCACGAAATCTTTAAAAACAGAAAACACGTCTGATTTATAGGTGGGTTAAACAGTACGTAACAAAGTACCTAATACGTATACTCATCAACAAAAAGTACAAAGTAGTTTTTATTTGTCGTTAGTTGGGGGTATAAACAGTAACAATAGTCCACAAATATCTGAGTGCACAATAAATAAAATAGCTGTTTAACATGACTTTTATTTTTTTTTGACCTGATATGAACGGAAATCGACTTTGTTTCCTATTTATACAGGCCTCACCTCCGTGGGCCTCACATAATTTATCATCCAGGCTCGCATAACAGTTTCAATTTGGCTGGTGTCATCAACCATTTTATTATTATTTTTTAATTTCGATGAATTAATTTTTACTAATTGTGATCAAAGCCATAATTTGTACATACTGCACACTTGAGAAACACATTGACACTTATTTACAGACCCCATTACAGCAATTAAATAATTTTTTCAACATACCTTGCATGATAGTTTTATTAACCTTACGTATTGTGCTCCTTGCTGGTCGAAAATGACTGTCAACCCAGCACGTTGCATTTTCGTTAAGAACCGCACCGCACCGCACCGCACCGCACCGCACAGCACCGGTGGTACCGCAGCATAGGAGAACACGTTCTCCAAAAATTCTTGAACGCCCATGTTGCTGGTCACATACATCGTTCCCTGAAATAAATTCACCATTTTAAGCAATAGAAATTTTAATGGCGTTTGCAAGACGGTGTGACTAATGAAAAGATCTTCCCTGTTTATAATATGGTCCGATGTTCCAGAAACCAACAGGAAAGTATCTTCCATCATGATCCGCTTGATAGTCTGCCATCATAAAAGCAAAGCCAGAAAAATAGCTCGACGTGGATGGTTCACTGATTCCAACTGCCTGGACCGTCCTTGTCCTCTCCGTATTTTCTGCTGCTGCTGTAATGTTTGAGCTCTTTTGAAGTAGAAGCAGTTGTTTTTCACATGCTTCTTGCGGCCACAGTGATAACACTTCATAAACTGAGACTTATTCTTCTGCTTGTTAACCTCCTAGTTGAAGCTATTATTCCCTTTATTATTTTGAGAATTATCGAATTTTGTTTTTCGAAATTCCTGTCCATTTTTCCCTCAAATTGCAAAACTTTTGACACTGGTATCACTGGACTTATTTTTAAACTTGACTTCATGATCCAAAAGCCTTGGTTTAACGAATGCTAGCGTTAACTTATCCTCCGATAAAGTTTCGATCGCAGTTATCACGCCATCATAAGTTGAGGGTAGGTTGAGCAACAAATGAGCTACGCGTGGCGTGGCGTGGCGGCGGCGTGGCGTCTTGCCGTACCCTAATAATATGTAGTCGTTGGTGCCGGTTAACAATTCGATGATGAACACTTTTTGTACCTTTTATCACGTCCATTTCACTTGACAATGCCCGTATTTTTATTTAAATTTAAACCACTTATATTGCAGTAAAAACGTAACCTGGGCCCATAACCTGTTGGAAATCTAGGTTCTAACACTTCAATAAAACGAGTTACTGGCTTTTTAAAATATAAAGATTATTAGTAGCCAATTATAAATCACTAGGAAGGTTATACGTCCGTCTTTATCAAGGCTCAAACATGAAGTGAGGTAATAATAATGGTGGGTAGTATTTATATAATAAGTACCTACGATATATCGATTATTGCAGAATCGACTAAAGATTGATTTTTGTAAGTAAGTAAATCAATTATATCAACAAAGATATTTTGAGAAGGAATCATTCATGCTAAACGGAGTCTTCATTTTATGAAATAAAGTTGAGTCTAGAGTGATGGGATTTTGAGCATGACAAACTTCGAAGTCACAATTTACATGTTTCAAGGAGGTAGTAGCAGAGTAGTAAATTATAAGTAAATGACGTACGAGACAAGGTCTGGCTGGCTGGATGCAATCTTAGCTCTTACGTATGTAGATTAAATTCATGACAGAACGAATATTCCATATTGAACTGAGCTGAAACCGAAGCTACTAAGATACTTACATCATAAAACGGCTGAGGTAGAACGATTAGATTTGTGACTGTAATGTCACAATGGGACAATCAATGTAATGGTTCGATTGTTATATTTTTATTTAGTAGTATTCAAGTGGAATTATGTTCTCTCAAGTAAGACTGTGGTTTTTAACTGCAACAAGCTTTACTTTTCCAAAGTCAATATTATATCAATCTGCCTCGTCTTTTCCCAACTATGTTGGGGTCGGTTTCCAGTCTAACCGTATGCAGCTGAATACCAGTTTTTTACATGGAGCGACTGCCATCTGACCTCCACAACCCAGTTACTAAGTAACACGATACTTTACCCCTTGGTAAGAAAGGTTGTCAGACTTTTGGGCTTCTGACGCTTAACGACTGTCAAAGATTTACGAATGACAGCTGGGACCAACGGCTTAACGCGCTTTCGGGAATCGATATGTAATGAATGGTAGCCCATCCACAAACCGACCGCGGCAAGCGTAGCTTAACTTTCGATTGACCCGTGTGGATGTTATTATTTCCAAAGTTATGTCAAAAAAAATGTTGGCCCTGTCGTTGAACACAATTTGAAAATAACTTTGTTTCAAGCTTTAATAAGAACAGGCACATTTATTTGCATAATTCATATTTAATTTTGCTGGAGTACAGAACACGTCATGTAGTTAATTAAGGCAAAAACGCTAATGAGCGATGTGGCACGTCCCGAGACCTGCGCAGGCGGCGACAAGACGTGCGCCCGCGTCGCACGCTGCTCCCGACAATTGTCTCCCCCAGATATTACTCAGAAGTTCACCCTCACAGCTCCGTAATTCCACATAATAACATAATTACATTTTTGTCGGCAGTTCCTTGAACATTTAACAAGTTTTGTGTAAAATGCAAATTAAATTCGTCATAATTACCGAGGGCCCTTCAAAAACATGTTCAATGTGCGTATTTTTGCAGCTTTATATTTTATAGGAATTTGCATAAACAACAAAGAAAGAATAGTAAAAAAGGAGCGAGCTCGTGCTAAATAATAACAGCCGCACGGGTCGATCAATCAAGTTAAGCTACATCTCACGCATCTTTACGAAAGCACGGTAAGTCGTTGGTGCCAGCTGTCTTCCTGGATCTTTGACAGTCGTTACGGGTCGAGAAGCCCGAAAGTTTAACAACCAGTCTCACCAAGGGTTATCGTATTACCAAGTAACTGGATTGTGGAGGTCAGCTAGGCAGCCGCTTCATGTAAAATACTGGTATTCAGCTGCATCCGGTTAGACTGGAAGCCGACCCCAACCTAGTTGAGAAAAGGCTAGGCAGGTGACGAACAAAGAATAATAAGAACTGCCAACCTTAGTACAACACAAAAAAGAGTTGGTTGAATTCCATCATAAATACTTACTTTAACAAAAATAAAAACAGGATGATCATCAACATCCTTTACAGACATTTCCAATTTGTCATACTATAAAAGATCATAAAACTTTCAAAAAGAAACAGAAATAAAGGACATGTTCTCTTATTATAATAACAACGAATTGGCGTCGAGTTATATTAGCCCTCGCATTAAGAGTCGGCATTAAACTTAATTTCACTATAGTGGACAACTGCAGTAAATGTCGTTGTTAGACAACGCTTTTAACTACACGCCACAAAAAACCAGCACAGTTTACAATAGTGCACTAACAATCACTAATGATGCAGAAGGTATGTGAGCACATAAGTGGCAGACACCCGGGAGAGATGCCCTCGCTTTCAAGCCTAGCTATAAGACATTAAAATTACGAAACAGCCACAGTTTACAACTTCACAAGAGTCTATTGGTCACCATAAAACCAGGGTAGTTGGTTTCAAAAGCCATACAGGATCGTATAATTCAACTAGCACCTTTTAAACGAAAGTTAAGGCTTGTTAAACTATTACCTCTAGCGTCTCAGTAAACATTACTACCTACTGAGACTGAGCATAAGTTTGTAACTTTGCACAATATTTGCGAGGAGCAAATATTGTTAGTCTTAGCCGTACAGTAGGTACATATAAAGCCTAAGAGGACATTTACAGCGGCTGAATAAACACATCAAAGTTCCAATGACACGGCGCTAATGGTCAAGTCCTGGTTGATTGCGTTTCACAGGCTGAGAATTGCGATCTTGTTTGAGACTGCCAGTATTTACAACGTCATCTTCAGACCTCCCGGTCAAAGTAAAAGGAAAAGTTTTTATGTATCACAGATTGTTTGAACGTTTGAGAAAGGCTGTAATAAAAAGTAAGAGCCTTTCGTAATTTTATCTACACCAATAAATCTATTCTGAAACAGTTAGCTTATTGCCAACATTAAAACAGCCAGTGTCATAGTCACCATAATATCATCCAAACGGGTGTTATAATGTTGTACTAAATTTCATTATGCAACTCCTTTGCTTTGGTATCTTTATGAATTTCTACCTAGTCAAAATGTACGAAACAGCTGATTGGTGTATGTTTGTTTTGTTTTGTGTGTGTGGGTGAAGTGGTGAGTGTGTGAGTGTGCTAAGTGAGTGAGTGAGTGGTGGTGAATTGAGTGAGTGGGGTGAGTGAGTGAGTGAGTGGTGGTGAAATGAGTGAGTGGGTGAAATGCGTGTGTGAGTGGGTGAGTGATGAGTGAGTGAGTGGGTGGGTGAGTGAAGTGAGTGTGAGTGACTGTGGTGGTGAGTGTGGGGAGTTAATGAAGTGAGTGTGATGATGAGTGTGGTGAGTGAGTGTGGTGGTGAGTGAGTGTGGTGAGTGAGTGGTTGTCGCGATTTCAGGTTTGGTCACATAGTAAAAATTGTTCTTAATTATGAGTACAATGGCCCCTTATTAAAGTGTTGTGCGTTTAAATAAAATTCTATTACCTATTACCAACGAATTAAGAATTATACATAATTTGTGTGTATTAGATACTCGGCAATAAAACTTTCCATGAATTTACGTAGAGTTCTTACAACACTGTATAACACCCTATGGTTTCAGAACCTTTTATATAGGATTCATATTTGTTATGATGGGTGTAGATAAAGTCTTGTATGCAACTGTTCTGTACATAATTAGGTATTAAAACACTCATGTGATAAACCCACATTCGTGTTTTAATACCTCTTATTATACAACAGTTGCATAAATAACTATTACAGAATGAAACTTTTCCTTACTTATGTTTAATTCAAGACTCAAGACAATTTAAAACATAAAATAAAAAAGACACTATCAACAACAAAGTTCTTTGAACATTCAGATTAGACATTAATGAATATGATTTTGCGTTGCAGTGGCTGTCTATCCAGACAAGACCGGGTACATGCAGTCAATGCACTATTGAAATTTATCGTATCCTGCGAATCTACCGCCTCCGAGGCTAGGAAGGGTCGTCGACCTAGGAACGGCGTTAGGATACCTAGGTCGGTAGGTACAGTTTAGGTGCGCGGCCTGGATAGCACGACGAACCCGGATGCCTTGCATTTATTATACTACAACATTTACTATTGAATGGAACGAGCCACATTAGCGCAGTGTTCGTAAACAAAGCTATAGAGGCTGAAGATATTATTTGCTTTAACAACTGAAGATATTCTAATCTTATTTTATGTGAGTAAACTTAGATAACATTTAATGAAGTGGTAAACAAACTAAACTAATTTATTTTGTTATCAGTCAACATCATGTTAACTGGAGTAACAGTATATTTTGTTCCATAGGTTAGTACTGGTATATAGTGTAGAAACACGTAGTCTAACACAGACAGGTGACTATTAGCAGTCGAGGCACTAGATATTTGATTTCCTCTCAGCCGAACAACCGGCAATACGCGCAAAACATACGATACACGTACGAATGCACTCATTAGGAAGAGCACGACTAACTCAACCAAGTCCCTTTGGGTTGCTTTCCTCTGTTGAAAATTTCTGGCTTTACGCTGAACGATAACCGTAGAGGTCTAGTAAGCACTAAGTATGGAAGCAAACTTTTCATGAAAACGTTGCTTTTGAACTTGGCTAGCACGAGTTCCTGACTGACCAATATTTCGTGATTGAGTCATTTAGACTCATTGTAGGTAATTGTAATTGTTTATTTTTCCAGCGGCAGAAAACTAAATAGTTACAATTACCAGTCAGTTTCAAAAAAAAATTTTTTTTTGTAGATATTTATCAGATTATGTTTTGTGACATGATCGCCTTAAATGTTACTTTCATTCTTACTACATACTTGTAACAAAAAAAAAATGTGAATTTAAAAAATCAAAAAACCCAACTGCGTAAGAAGTGAACTTTAAAAAATTTGGAAACAAGATGACCATTGTCTCCATTCTCCAAACAATTTCATGCAGTTGGTGGCATTAGGTCTATGTTACGCAGTCGGGTTTTTTTTTTATTTTAAAGTTAAAAGTTAAAAAAACACCTTTTTATTTTACACTTTTTAGCGTACAATACCCAACTGCCCAAGTGGGCAATTGGGCATTACAAGAGGCTGTTATCACCCGATTATAAGTATAATCGGGTGATAAAAGCCTCTTACTCACTCATAGCATATGTAATAAATTTTCAACAACATTTACCAAAGAAGTATTAGATATAAAACATGCCTGTAGTCATAGGTTTTTGGAAAGATCTAGCTATGTTGTTCCCGGAAATGTTTCATTGCGGTTTCAGAAAGCTTATCTGATAGATATAGATAAAATAATAAATTTGCTGAGTTGTGATAAGTCTGAAGGAGTAGATAAAATTAGAGTTAAAGAAATTAAATTATTAAAAGCTAAGTTGAGCCCTGTTATTGCTTTATTTATTAATTTGTGTGTTGAAAAGGGGTTATACCCCGATAAATTAAAAACAGCATTAATTAGACCTATTTTTAAACAAGGTGCACATAGTGATTACTCAAACTACAGGTCAATAGCCTTATTGTCAGTTATAAATAAAATAGTAGAAAAATTTATTGTGAATCAGGTAAGTGCTTTCTTGGAAAAACGCAATATTCTGACAAATGCACAACATGGTTTCCGACGTGGGCGGAGCACGGCGACGGCCCTGGCGCAGTTCGCGGACGACGTCAATGAGTGTTTGGGTCAGAGGAAGCAGGTGGTGGTGGTCTACATTGATTTCAAAAAAGCATTTGACACCTTGGAACACCACCAGCTGCTTCAAGCCATGGAGGAGTGCGGGGTCGCGGGACCACTGAACAGGTGGTCCCGTGCCTACCTCAAAGACCGGACACTGCGAACGTTCATTGACGGCGTCGTCGGAGAGTCCAGACACGTCACGTGTGGTGTGCCAACCGGATCCGTGTTTGGTCCCGTCGGATACATCATGCATGTCAACAGCATGTGCAATTTGATTCGTAAATGTCGCATATATATGTATGCTGATGATACTTGTCTAGTTTATGCAGATAAAGAGTTCAATGAAATTGAAAGTAACATTCAGGAGGATTTTACTAATATCATCAAATGGGCTCATGACAATGGCATCATAATTAATATAAATAAAACCAAATGTATGCGTATACAATCTCCTTACCTTAGAAAAATCGCATAGTGGGGCTTAGCTATGACTGTCGGCACAGTGGTGGACTGACGTTGTGTGAGTGTGCAAACATTGAGGTGGTGGAGGAATACAGGTACTTGGGTTTAGTCATAGACAACAGCTTCTCATATAAAACACACATCATACACTTATGTGACAAACTCAGGTATGTACTTGTAAAGTTCCACCACCTTAGTTTTGTGTTGGATAGGGAATAGTTTTAGTAGTAAGAAGTGAATAATAGATATAGTTTTCTACTATGCGCTGGTGGACTCGCTGCTTTCTTATGGGCTGGCGTGCTATGGTAACACATTTAAAACTTATTTGGATAAAATAAAAAACTGCAAATCAGATTCATGTAACTATTAGTAGATAAAAACACAAAAAACCGTTGTAAAAGTAGTGATTATGAAGACTTATTTTTGGAATGTAAAATGCTGCCGGTCCATGAGAGGGTAGTGATGTCAGTAGCTTTGGAACAGTATTGTAGCAATGAATTTAAAAACAATATTAACGCACAAGATCTCAAAGGAACAATAATATGAGAAGATTTGTAGTGCCCACTTCTAATAATTATTATGGTCGAAGGTGTAGAATTTTTTTAGTCCCTACTATTTTTAATAACCTTCCAGACGATATAAACAGTTGTATCACAAAAACCGCCTTTAAAAATAAAATACATAAGTACCTCTTTAATGTTTTTTGTCAAAGCCTCACTATAGAGAATAACTAAAAAATAAAATAAAAATGTCTGTTTTTTAAATTTAAGAAATGAAGGAATAGTTTTAATTACATGAAAAAAACTAAATATGTTAATAATTACAAAAAAAAGGAGCTACGTCTGCCAACAAACTGTTTTGCAGTTTGGCGGAGGTAAATACCTACATATGTGGTCTTTACCTATGAAATTGCCGTTTTGTATGAAAAAATTTAAACGAATTTTTTTCATGTATTTTTTATTTGTATTAATCGAAGTAATCACCCATGCAATCAATGCATCTTTGCCAACGCAGTGGCAGTTTATTGATGCCCTTCTTAAAGAAATCAGCTGGTCGGGAGGCAACAAATTCTTCAAAGGCATTTTGTACTGCCTCTCGGGTATTGAATTTTTTTCCCGCCAAGAAGTTATCCAAATTCTGGAAAAAGTAGTAGTCTATAGGCGCAAGGTCTGGTGAGTAGGGCGGATGACGGAGAGCTTCCAACTCCAGTTCTCAACTTGGAGACCGTCTGCTGTGCAGTATGAGGTCGCGCGTTGTCGTACAGGAGCAGCGGAGACGAGCGATTGACCAATGCTGGTTGGAGATGTGCCAGCTTCTCCATCATTGTGTTCAGTTCTTCACAGTACACATCTGCAGTAATGCTCACCCCGTTTGGTAAGAAGCTGTGATGAATCACACCGCCGCTAGACCACCAAACAGTGACCATCACTTTTCTAGGGGTAAGTTTTCGTTTAGGGCATTGTTTAGGTGCTGAACCAGGATCCAATCAACTTGCTGAGCGCTTGCGGTTATCAAACAGAATCCATTTTTCATCGCAGGTAACAATGCGGTTCAAAATTCCTTCATTTGTGTGTCTGTTGAGCAGTGCAAGGCACGTCTCGACGCGTACTTCGCGCTGGCGATCATTGAGTTCGTGGGGCACCCATTTGTCAAGCTTTTTTACCTTGCCAATTTGACGCAAATGGACCAATATTGTTTTGACGCTAACGTCGAAAGCTGCTGCTAATTCAGCCGTAGATTGTGTATCATCAGCTTTCACAATCGCCTTTAATTCGTAATTGTCGACCAAAGTCTTCGGACGACCGCGAGGTTCATTTTTCAGGTCGAAATTTCCAGAACGGAAGCGAGCAAACCAATAACAGGTGGTGCGTTGGTTTGTAGTGTTAGCTCCGTAAACGTCGTTGATGTTGCGTGCCGCTTGTGCCGCGTTGCCGCCACGACGGTACTCATATTCCATAATTACTCGAATTTTTAACGTATCCATGATGACGAAAAAGATTGAAATGCGATGAAAATGTAACACTAATCAATAAACAAATGACTACTTTTGGAAAAAAAATCCATGTTTTTAAAATAAAATTAATTTGAAATTAGAATAAGTATAATATGCAAAAATTGTTTCTGTGAAACAACACAGAACACACACACACACACTTTTTCATTTTTTTTTTTTCATTCACTTCAAAAGTTTGGGATTGTTTTTTTTATCATTTCTTGATTTCATGAAATCTTGAGATTTGAGACCAATTTTAACTTATGGAGTTGGATTGCTGATTCTGAATTCTGTATGAATGAATTCTGTAAATCCATATTAGTTACGGGAGCGAATCACATTTTAATCAACATACTCGTACAACCTGACACTGACCTGCAAATTGCAAAAAACGTAAGAAAATTTAATTTCGCGGGCTACCTTAATGCATCCCCCCACAAGCACCTTCTCAATCTCAATCATAAAAGTTCTCATGACATTTAAAACAACAGAATAAATTGAGTTGTCAAATAGATCTGAACACAGCAAACACTAATTTCATTTCTCTTTCTTACTATAATCTCATCATCACACACACAGGCCAATGCACTATTCAATAGGAAGTAAATTAAAGTTCTTGAAAGTCAATATGCCATAACAATATATCACGGAGCATGGGCATTAATTTAATTATGGTAATTCCGTGTTAGACCATAAAATGGCTGGATACGTCGACAGAGATTCAATGTAACGATTTTTACATGTAAGCCTGACGTATGCCACATTGAGCACCCGCTTTAACGGCACCTGAGGTATTCCACATACGGCACCTATCAATATTTTTCGCAAGTTCCATTAGTGGAATAGTTTATTATTTAAAATTTTATTCCACAAATGGCACCTACGGATCAGTAGTTACCTACGTACTAATGTTGGGACGTTTAGTCAGTTTAGTTAGTTTGGGTTCATTCGTGTCACCGCTCGGGATTTCGGGAACTCTTTTCTTCTCTTTTCGGTAACTACTTACAAAAATCACGTGTTTATCATTTCACTAGAAACTAGTTATTTGGCTACGTGCCCCGTAGCCAATTATTGTAACTAGTGACGTGAAACAACGCCCATACCTACCCACCAGATACAACACCGCCTCGTCGGAGGATCCTCCCTTTACCATAAAGGATAACGCTACGCAGCGTTCAAACTTGATATTTATTTTTATAATTTATTATCACTACATGCGATAATTTTGTTTCATTGTATCAGTTCGACATAGCACTGTAGAATGAAATACAATATGTATTCAATCTGCATTGCAAATTGTATCGTAGACCGTCTATAAAATTGGGGATAGAACTACCCATTTTATCACAGGACCGGTTGAAAGACATTTCAATTCTAATCAGATGAAAAGTGTTATCTGAGGGTGGAGAATTGGGGATCAGGATCACATTCCGTTCGACGCGAGGAAGAAGTGATCTAGAACCCCCAATTCTACCCTACTGCCGTGCGGTAAGTCAGGTAGGTAGTCGACAGGCCAACAAGCGAAAAAAGCTGAATCTAGTAAGTTTTTATTTTATACCCTGTCAGAAATCTCTGTGCACGAAACTGGTGGCGCTTAGCTAATCATACTATGTATATATATTTATTATAATGTTATTAAACTGTACTGATTTTAATCGATTTTTTAATTTAACGTCCCTACAATAGTAGGTACAGTAGGCTGCATCAATCGGGTACCCCTCAAAACACATGTGGGTTCAAATCCGTGATAGGCCGAAGTTGGTTTTTGTATTTAGCAAAAACATTTTATTATAATTAATGTATTATTTTAGTTTAGGAGCTCGTGGCTAAGTAATAACTGCCGCACGGGTCGATCCGTGAGGTTAAGCTACGCTTGCCGGGGTTGGTCAGTGGATGGGTGACCATCTTTACATAACGAGATTCCTCCGTGCCTCGGAAAGCACGTTAAGCCATTGGTCCCGGCTGTTATTCGTGTATCTTTGACAGTCGTTACGGGTCGTCAGAAGCCCGAAAGTCTGACAACCAGTCTTACCAAGGGGTATCGTATTACCCAGTGACTGGGTTTTGGAGGTCAGATAGGCAGTCGCGCCATGTAAAATACTGGTTTTCAGCTGCATCCGGTTAGACTGGAAGCCGACCCCAACATAGTTGGGAAAAGGCTAGGCAGATTGAATGTATTGTTTTAGTGAATAAATAAGTTTATGTTAGTATTTATTTTTAAGTAGTTTAAGTTTTTATTATAGTCTTTTTCAATAAAACTTTAATACTTTTATTATTGCGTATAACGACCAGCAATAATAAGGTTGACATTTACGAAGAGTTATTCAACGTCTAAATAGACCAGAAATTTCAAGACCGCTTGCCGTGCATACGATAAGAGGTTCAAATCTTAGGCACGAGTCGTGTTTTTTGTCATGCATTATATATTTTTTTAATGTAAAGTATTTTTCTATTTTAGGATTTTTTTTTGTATTTTTTTATTTTGTTGTTTTTTATTTATTTTTATTATGTTTTAGTAATATTTATAAAGAATTTAAAAATAAAAAATAAAATCTAATACTTTAATAATCATTTTTAATAATATTTATTATTGATATTATGTAACAAAACTAAAAAGATTTATATTTTACAATAATTTGATTTGATGATTTACAGTTACCATAGATTACATATTTTACCAACTAAGACAAACGAGTTCCTACAGAAATGCGAAAGGTGAAGCAAAACTAGACTCATCAGACGGTAACTTCATTATAGATTAGTAAAACGTATGCATAACTACCCTCTAATAACAAACTATTCATTCACTAGGATTTCATAGACAGAGACAGAGTTATAACGCCAAGTAGATTGATAATTCATTGAGTTAATAACTACCTAACTGGCTTAGTTGGTAAGAGCTCGCGGTAATCATTGTATAACCAATGATTCGATGGTTCGAATCTCATCCGGCCATAAGAAACACTTTTTGTACTATTCTTAAGGATGTACTGTTTGAATTGCAAAGTTGTAGCAAAGTTAATTTTAATACAACTGGGGTACTCAATTGATGCAGGCCACTGTATCTACTGATACGCAGGTGCCATTTGTGGAGTAAAATTTTAAATAATAAACTATTCCATTAATAGAACCCGCGAAAAATATTGATAGGTGCCGTATTTGGAATACCTCAGGTGCCGTTTAAGCGGGTGCCCCATGTGGCATACGTCGTAAGCCTGTGTCCACAAGGAACTGTAGGTAAGTATAAGTACCGCCTTCCCTGAGGAGGTAAGTATGAAGAAAAGAACAAAGTCTGTCGACTGAAATATACGTATTATGTGCACACCTTAGTTTGCAACCTTACAAATATTGGTCCCACAAATATTGATAACTCACATACCAACGAGACGATATCGGGTCAAGAACAATAGATCAGGTAATCAACTGTGTCTCATTACTTAGCATTTGACGTGTTAAGACATCTTAGTTTTGTCCACCATTCCAAAAATTTAAAATGAGGCTCCGATTGCGATTGGCTCAAATTTTGTGTCCATTATGCGAGCGTACACGTGATGTAAATCAGGGTTTCTGTCATGTTGTGGGTTTGTGTAATAGTGCATAAATAGTCCATATTTAGTGCAAAAGTAAAATAAATAGTCCATCTGTAGTTTCAGATTTAGAGACAATTTTTACGGGGTACACTGGCATAGCGTTATGCTAAGTGTACGATGTACATGGTTTTTAAAATTATTTGTTAAGTAGTGAGTTGTGCAATAAGTAAGCAAAAATCTTTGCACTCACATGCGCGACCTACATTAGGAAGCGTGAAAATCAGGCAACTGAGGCATGTATAGCATGGATGATGTTTTCTGTACCAATAATTTATTTAGTGTTCAATTAGACGCGGTTTGAGTCGGACAACTTGCAGTTTTATTTCCTGATTCTAGCCCGTTGGCACTCACTTACAATTTGCATTTACATTTTAGAAAAGAAAGAAAGAAGAAGAATTTCTTTCTTTCTTTTCTTCAGATTTACCAGTAGATTTACCAGCTGATTTACAAGCAGATTGACTAGCTGATTGTGCAGCAGATTTATGTGGAATATCGATGCAAATCCAAAGACAGTTCATGCGAGACTGATTTATTGTTCGTTTACCCACATCACAATATATTACATTTCCTCCCTCACAAGAAATAATTAGTTAAGTAGGTATACATAATTAAGTTAGCAACATAATTTTTGTTTTATAAAAAAGAAACTTATCCAAACTAAAAATTAACATAATAATGATAGTGTTACAAAAGGTGTATTTTACTTCGATATGCGTCGACATTATGTTGTCTACCTACCTCTTACTTTTTATAAGTTTGATAGGTTGCAAGTTAGGTACTAAGATCATCTTACTCACTACCTACCTACATAATAATATATGTTCGTTTTACTTTCATAATGCATTTTTGTGGTGTAATCTTATATTTAACTATTAAAAAAAACTTATAGAAAAAAAAAACTTCTTACAAGTAGGTAATTACTACACAGTAGTAGTACTAGGTTACCAACACGGCTTTTATACCTACCACACAGGATTTGACCTCATATAACACGGATTAGTCAATATCTATAATGTATTTGTTTCTAGGTTTTTTATTGACCCAATCCCCGGAAATGGACGGTTCAGCCGCGTAATCGCTATGAGTATGAGTCTCATGTATGACGGGCGTGTCATGTGAAGTCTGAAGTGATGACGTCACCGGTGAATTAGGTACAGACTCCCTTGTTTCTTTTTCAGTGTTTTCTGTGTGATGGTCAGTGTCTGTGATAATTGGGTTAGAGTACCGTGTGTGTCTTCGTAATGGCATAATTTGATCTATATGTTTTCGGTGTTCCCCCTGGTCTGATTGTATCTTATATGTCACTGCTCCGGTGCGCTCAGAAACCTCTCCTTCCACCCACTTGGGATTGTTTCTCGAGTAGTCTCGAAACAGCACTCGATCCCGTAGTTGGACCTCTCGGTTTGTACCTTGAGCATGTTCAACCTGCTTGGTCTGCGCCGCTTCAACTAAATCCCGCGTGTTGCTGCGCAGCAAGTCTAAGCGCATGCGCAGCCTCCGGCCCAGCAGCGCCACAGCTGGCTCGCGCTGTGTGCTTGTATGTGTACTGTTTCTATACACTAATAGAAAATTGTTTATTGCTCGCTCGATATTCTTACCTTCTGATGCCGCTTTTTTAATTACTTTCTTGACTGTTTTGACGGCATTCTCGGCGGCGCCGTTGCTCGATGGATGGTAAGGGGCTATTAGAATGTGTTTGATTCCGTTGCGGGTTAAAAATAACTCAAATTCCTCGGATCGAAATGGCGGACCCCCGTCACTCACCAAGCACTTCGGCAGCCCAAATCGGCTGAAACATTCTCTTAGTTTGTTTGATACTAAATTAGCCGATGTGCCGGCCCCCATCAGAAATACTTCGATCCACTTTGAGTGTGAGTCAAGTATTAAAAAGTAATATTTACCTTGGTGTTGTAAAAAATCTACATGAAGTCTCGTCCAAGGTTCCGTAGGCCATACATACGGCACGGGCGTGTGTCGCGGCGGCGCGTCCAGCTGCGCCCGGCAGGCGGCGCAGGCGGCGGCGCGCGCCTCGATGTCGGCGTCCAGGCGCGGCCACCACACGTAGCCTCGCGCGATGTTCTTCATGCGCACGACGCCCACGTGCCCCGCGTGCACCTCCTCCAGGATCTGCGCCCGCAGTTGCTCCGGCACCACTATCCTGTATCCCCAAACTATACACCCGTGGTCTATATGTAGGTTTTCACGTCGATGAAAATATGCCTTCTCGTCTTCTGAATCGCCTATGAGAGGCCATCCACTCATTATGTAACCGTACACTTTACATAAAATTTTATCGTTTTTAGTCGCCTGTGCTACATCTTTGTGACTAAGTGGGAAACTGTCCTCAACAAAATGTAGATATGCCGCGTCGTCTTGGTCCTCCACCTTGGTTTTCGCTAATGGTAATCGTGATAACCCATCCGCATTGCTATTCATTTGTGATTTTACGAACACGATGTTGAAATCGTAAGCCGCCAGGCGCACCGCATATCTCTGTAGGCGGCTGGCTTCAGTTTGCGGTATACCCTTTTTAGGCCCGAATATATAGCTTAAAGCTTTATGATCGCTCCGCAACGTGAAATGCCTACCAAAGAGATATTGATGGTGCCTCGTGACTCCGTACACAATGGCCAGCGCCTCCTTGTCTACCTGGCTGTATCGCCGCTCGGCGTCGTTGAGCGTGCGCGAGGCGCAGCACACGAGGCGCTCGCCGCCGTCGGGGTGGCGCTGCGCCAGCACGGCGCCCAGGCCGTACGCGCTGCTGTCCACGGCCAGCACCAGCGGCAGCGTCGGCGAGTAGTGAGCCAGTACCGGGTCACTCGTTAATCTCACTTTGATCTCCTCAAAAGCGTCATTACAGCTCTCCGACCACGCCCATTTAACTCCTTTTTTTAAAAGAGCGTGAAGTGGATGTAAAATCATACTTAGATTGGGTATAAAACGTGCATAGTAATTTATGAAACCCAATAATGCTCTTAACTGAGACACATTTTCGGGGATGGGCATTTTTGTTATGGCATTAACTTTAGATGTGTCTGTATGAAGACCGTGCTTGTTAATTCTGTAACCCAAGTAGCAAACCTCATCTTTTAAAAACTCACATTTAGAAAACTTTATTGTTAATCCGGCTTCTCTTAATCTAGTGAGCACTGCCCTTAAGTTTTCCAAATGATGAGATTTGCTCCTGCCACTAACACAAATGTCATCAATAAAGGCTACCACAAATTCTAAACCATTTAACGTATCGAAAACAATTTTTTGAAACTTTTCAGGTAGGCACTTAAGTCCGAAAGGTGCCCTGCGATATACAAACGTACCTACATGCGTTGTAATCGCTGTAAGCGGTTGTGATTTATCAGATAATTCAAGTTGCATAAATGCATTTTTAAAATCTAATTTACTATATTGCTCCCCGCCACTTAGCGCTGCAAACAACTCCTCAATTTTCGGCAGTGGAAAATGAAAATCTTTTAATAATTTATTCACGGTCACTTTATAATCGCCGCAAACACGGATAGAACCGTCCGGCTTAATAACAGGCACAATAGGAGTTCCATAATCGGATCTGTCGACTTTGTAAATTATACCTTCGTTTTGTAAGCGTTTAAGTTCATTTTCCACTGGCACGCGCAATGCAAGTGGTAGGGAACGAGACTTGCAAAATACCGGCGTGTTATCACTTAAGTACAATGATAACTTATGTTTATAAGTACCTATTTTTTCTGTAAATACTTCTGGAAATTCTTGTTTCAATTCCAAAACAACAGGATCAACAACTTTTAGAGTAAATAAATTTAATGACTTTAATTTAAGTTCGCGCATCCAGGTGCGCCCAATAAGCGGTGGGCCGCCGTGCTCAATAATAAACAGTGGCAATATGGCGTCCTCTGCGCCTGCGCTGCTGACTCGCACCGAGACTCGGCCCAACGGTATTATTGAGTCACCTGTATAAGATTGTAATTTAATGTTATATTTTTCAATTGGTAAAGTAGAAAGATGTTGATCGTAGAATGATTTCGATACCGCCGATATCTTGCTACCCGTGTCGATTTCAAATAACACATTTTGATTTTCAACAATGAGTTCACAGTGATATGGACCGTCTTTTACATTTTGCACTGACTGACCTTTAATAATATACAGTCCTTCGAACTCCTCACCTCCAGACTCTGATGAATCTGTTTCCATGAAGTTTTGATATTTAGAACCAGACCTGCCCGCACTCGCATCATTTTTATCACATACGCGGAACCTTGGGTTATGCATGGACAACAGCCTTAGATTTGAGAAACACGTTGCTAACTCCGTGAGAAACTGTTTCTATCGTCTGAAATTGCTTTACAAAATGAGGCCGTACTTGTCTGAAAAGCTTCGCGAACAGCTAGTCGAAACCCTTGTTCTGTCTAAACTAAACTACGCTGATACGGTTTACGGCCCACGCTTGCTGGCTCGTACCGATCGACTTATACAAAGAGTCCAAAATGCATGTGCGCGCTTCTGTTACTCTATTCCACCTAGAAGTCATGTCACCCCGTTTCTTAACAAACACTTCATTCTCAAGATGAAGTCGAGACGAAAGTTACACTTAGCGTGCTTGATGTTCGGTGTCGTTAAGTCTAAGAAACCGAAGTATTTGTACGACAAGCTTAGTTGGATGGCTACTAGACGAGATTGCGCGCCCAGGCTATGTGCACAACAACTTTCAACACAGTCCCATAGGACAGCAGCTTTTAGAGGCTCTTTCCGATACGCTGCATCTAAAGTGTGGAATAATATCCCGCCACCCTTAAGGGTACTGGGCACTATCCACACGTTCCGAACACGCTTACGGCAGTATCTGATAGATTCGCAACAGAAATTGGATATGGTCGCCCTAAATATTTCACATATATAATATTATTTAGCAACTTTCGGCGGCGGTCTGTAGCGTTGTACGAATGTATCGGGCCTGGATCAATCTAGCCAATTGCAAAAACAGGATCTGCTGAGATAGTTCTTGTTGTTTTTGTAATTTTAACTTATTTAGGTACTATTTTTCATATACATTTAAATGCTTAAATACTACGTATATATATAAAACAAATAACTATTTAGATAAATAAATAAAATAATACCTACTAATTTTGTACCTACTTGGTACAAAATTAGTAGGTATTATTTTATTTTTCTTCGTTGTAATTATATTTTGATTGAGTATTAAGTTGTTTATTTATTTATTTATTTTATATATTTATTTATAAGTTTAAAAATTATCTATAAATTATATATTATGTATGTTGAAACTGTTTGTACTCCCCGTCACTTGTCCCTAAAGGTTCATTAGAAAACCAGCGTCAGGCAGCATCTATCTGGCATTAATGCTGAAATGGACCTTTTTGGCGCAGCCGTGAGGCACACACTATTGTGGTTATAATATTATTTTCGCATTGTTTTATTCTTTTGTATTTTTGTGTTTCACGAACTGTGTCCAAATAAACGTTTTTCTTTCTTTCTTTCTTTCTTTCTATACGGACCCCAAGTGGCCCTTCACTTTGCACATGTCACACACATACGACTTGTATCGGCACTTGTGCGGCGCATGGCCCTCCCGGCCACAGCGCCAGCACCTTTTGCGTCGCGGAGCCTCGGCGTCACGACCGGCGGCGGTGGCCTTCCTGGCCTCGCTCACCCGGTGCACCCGTTCCCCCGCGTCTGCCTGGAGTCCCGCTGGCTCGGCTGCTGCCCACGGCGCGGCCGGCGAGCGCGCCACGGCCTTAGCCGCGTGCTGCTCAGCCGCCTCCAGCGCCAGCGCCAGCCCCACTGCCTTCTTGTAATCGAGAGTGGCCTCCGCAAATAAGCGAGACCGTATCTCCTCGCTACGAAGACCCGACACGAATTGATCGCGAATGTTCACTTCTAACTGGTTCTCAAAATTGCAGTAGGTAGCTAAGTGTTTTAAATTTTGTAAAAACACTTTGATATTTTCACCTTCCTGTTGCCGCCGCTGGCGAAACACGTGGCGCTCTGCTATTTCTGATCTTTTGGGTTCCTGATGATTTTTCACTAGCTCCACTAACGTGGTAAAGGTTTTATCCTCTGGATTGTCTGGAGCACACAGATCACACATCAGTCGATAGGTCGGCGCCGGCGCTCCGACATGCGTCACCAGCGTGGCCACGCGTAGGTTATCTTTTATGTCGTTCAATAAAATAAATTGTTCCACTAAACGCACATATGCTGGCCAGTTTTCACCTCCATCCAGATCAAATGCGTGTATTTTCCCGATCGGCATCTTGATATTTTACTGCTTTTTATAATTACTCGTCGCCACTGTGGAATATCGATGCAAATCCAAAGACAGTTCATGCGAGACTGATTTATTGTTCGTTTACCCACATCACAATATATTACAATTTACAACCTGATTTACCAGCAGATTTACCAGCAGATTTTACAGCAGATTTATTAGCAGATTCTGCAGCAGATTTACCAGCAGATTTACCAGCAGATTTACCAGCAGATTCACCAGCAGATTCACCAGCAGATTCACTGGCAGATTCACAAGTAGATTCACCAGCAGATTCACCAGCAGATTCACCATTCAGCGTCAGGTATATTTGCCTGACACATGCTGAGGTGGACTCCCATTTGATGCAACCTTGAGACGCACACCGCATTGTGTAGGTACCTATAATCTTTACTTGAAGTTATGTATGTTATGTCCTATTGCCACTTTCATTTCTATATTTTATGTATGTTTTTCTTTATTTTTTTGGCACTTTTTTTTTTTTTTTTAATTTTTACATCTATTCATGTGAAGTGTAATAATTTAATTGTACTTTTGTGTGTTGTGCTGTGTCTTTTGTGTGCATCAAAAAATGTTTGCTGGTGAATCTGCTGGTGAATCTGCCAGTGAATCTGCTGGTGAATCTGCCAGTGAATCTGCTGGTGAATCTGCCAGTGAATCTGGCAGTGAATCTGCCAGATTCACTGGCAGATTCACAAGTAGATTCGCCAGCAGATTCACCGGCAGATTCACCAGCAGATTCACTGGCAGATTCACCAGCAGATTCACCAGCAGATTCACCAGCAGATTCACCAGCAGATTCACCAGCAGATTCACCGGCAGATTCACCAGCAGATTCACTGGCAGATTCACCAGCAGATTCACCAGCAGATTCACCAGCAGATTTACCAGCAGATTCACCGGCAGATTCTTTCTTTCTTTCTTTCAGATTTACCAGCAGATTGTGCAGCAGATTTGCCAACAGATTGTGCAGCAGATCTACCAGCAGATTGTGGAGCAGATCTACCAGAAAGAAAGAAAGAAAAACTATTTATTCCCTCGAAAAATGACGCACATACATAATAATTTTTACATAATCCTAAAAAATAAAAAACAATTGGGTAGCTAAATTGTAAACTTAAAAAGAAAAATAACAAATACCTAATTATGCGTCACTAACGCGCGAAACGGCTAACGCTCAGCATAATGCCGTGACCCGTGCACGAAGGCACGAGTTAAGGCGCTGGTTTTCAGCTTAAACCGGCGTGTCGCCATCTCAGAACCCGTAAAGATTAGGTAAACATTGAACAAAGTATTATCTATGACCGAGGCCAGAACAAAAATACTCTTACAAGTTCTGAGGTGGCTTTAGGCACAAAACGACGCTGTATCGGCGCGCACAAATGAGCAATTTCAATACTATTAAAATAAGAGCTAATTTTTTTTAAAACAAAAGTTACTAAACAAAAAATTGAACATTACATACGTATAGTAATAGAAATTTATCCAAGATCAACCAAAAGACAAAATAATAAATTAAATTATGTGGCCACATTTCAACGCGTTCCGAGCCCAAACACAAAAATCAAAAAACCAGAGAGTTTGCGATATGCGTATGCGTCAATTTTGACAAGTGCTCCTGCTTATTCAACCAACAACAGAAAATTGGAAATTACGTAATCAAACTAAATGGCGCAAAGAATTACAGAAACATGATGTCACTATGATGTAATGGGTGTAATAAGCTACAGCAATGATTGTGACAATGTTTATTAGTGTTTATGAGTGAAATGTGCAATATTATTTTATTTTTATTTTATTTTATTTTACAGTTTTTGGAAAACTTACAGCTAAATATTTTGCAAGATTGAGAATAATAAAAATAAGGCCAATTAAAAGTTTTCACAGATAGAAGAGAGCATATAAACAGAAAAAAAAAACTTGAGAAGGTAGACAGTGTGATAAGCAAAAACAGTATTTGAGTAAAATGAGTTTCAAACCGCGTAAATTCTAATCAATTAGTTTACATGATCAAAAAAGAAACCACAAAGAGTCCTTTTTAATTTTGAGATGCTAGTATTGAAAATATCGATATCAACGCCCCGACAGACCGCATTATACGTATGACTCGCTCTAATTAAGTATGAATTTCGTCTGTAATTCGTTCCTACCACAGGAGTATATAATAGATAAGGATTGCGTAGAAAAGTAGAAGGAACCCTCAGTCCGATTTTATTCAGCAATTCGGGAAGCTCGGTTGAACCGTTAGCAATTCTAAATAGAAACGCCAAGTCCGCAATTCTTCTACGTTCAGAAAGAGGAAGTAGATGGAATCTTTTACAGCGTAGGAGATAAGTGGGAGAATAAGTTTTGGAACGGAATTGAATATAACTCAAAAATTTTCTTTGTATGCCTTCCAATCGATTGTATGTTGTAATTGGGATTCCAAACCTGAGAGGCATACTCGAGATTATGAGACAAACCTAAGGAGTTGGAGGGTGACCCGCCATGTGCAATCTGCTTGATGCCTATTTGAAACAAATATGGTAAGATAATAATTAATTTAAAGATAAACATCACTATATGTACGATATTGTACTCAAAATGAAATAATAATGAAATAATAATAATACACCAGCAGATTTACCAGAAGATTGTGCAGCAGATTTACCAGCAGATTGTGCAGCAGATTAACCAGCAGATTGTGCAGCAGATCTACCAGCAGATTGTGCAGCAGATTTCCCAGCAGATTGTGCAGCAGATCTACCATCAGATTGTGCAGCAGATCTACCAGCAGATTGTGCAGCAGATTTACCAGCAAATTGTGCAGCAGATTAACCAGCAGATTGTGCAGCAGATTTACATGCAGATTTTCCAGCAGATTGTGCAGCAGATTTACTAGCAGATTGTGCAGCAGATCTACCAGCAGATTGTGCAGCAGATCTACCAGCAGATTTACCAGCAGATTGTGCAGCAGATTTACCAGCAGATTGTGCAGCAGATTTACCAGCAGATTTACCAGCAAATTGTGCAGCAGATTTACCAGCAGATTGTGCAGCAGATTTACAAGCAGATTGTGCAGCAGATTAACCAGCAGATTGTGCAGCAGATTTGCCAGCAGATCTACCAGCAGATTGTGCAGCAGATCTACCAGCAGATTTACCAGCAGATTGTTCAGCAGATTTACCAGCAGATTGTGCAGCAGATTTACCAGCAGATTTATCAGCAGATTGTGCAGCAGATCTACCAGCAGATTGTGCAACAGATTTACCAGCAGATTTACCAGCAGATCTACCAGCAGATTGTGCAGCAAATTTACCAGCAGATTGTGCAGCAGATTGTGCAGCAGATTTACCAGCAGATTTTACAGCAGATTGTGCAGCAGATCTATCCGCAGATTGTGCAGCAGATCTACCAGCAGATTTCGCAGCAATAGAACTGCAGTTCTCAAGAAGATACACTTAGTAGTACGGTACGGTAAGTAGGTACGCTTGTAAGTATGGCGACAAAAATCACTTTATTGATCTGTTAAGAGTAGTTTGCTAGCATGTAGCTTATAATATTAAAAACGAGCCGAGAGAGAGAGCCCGACATGAGTGCTGATTTGAATTTGTTCTTGATAATTTAGCTTAAATATTTAAATTTTATGTTTGTAAGGCCTATTTCCAATTACTCATCAAGTAAATAGGATAATAATGTGTATTTTGTATTAGATTCACATACTAAGTGCAAAATAAGTGATATTTTATCAATGTGAATCGGTGACAGTTGCCGGCACAAGTGAATTTTGCATTGTCATCTTGTTAACAGGTACAATACTGAACAATTTACTTTCTTTCAGTTTGTTTACGTGTTATAATTACAGTCAGCAACATAGTTCACTTTTATACGGCTACTTGTTGATGCCCAATGACCTTTGTAGATACGTAAACATAACCTTAATTTGGTTTGGTGACAGAACTCCTTGCTAGTCATCTAATCTAATTTTTCTTAAAAAATCATTTTCTTTTTAAACTAATCATCATAAACTGCTGCCACAACTACCTATTCTCTTCTAATTTGTTTTTTCTTTGCCTTATAAATCATGATGACTCGCAGCGCCCGTGCTCGCCTTGAAGAGTCCAAACTCAGCCAGGCTTTGAGCGAATTAAAGGCGTTAAAGGAGTACTGTGACCAACTAAATAAGGAAATAAATGACAATGAAAGAGTGCTCTTTGATGCCCATGAAATGAATAGGAAGTTGAAAACCGAAATGGCACAGATATATATTCAATACAACGATGCCATAGAAGCCCGGGATAGACTCCAAATTGTTGTGGACGGGTTCAGCCAGTGTAGCATAGAGTATGAACAAGCTCTTAGTCACAAACATTTACTTCAACAGCAGCTGCATGAGGCTCAAAGTCAGATTACGGAACTTGAGACCACAAATCTAAACATCACTGCCTCGCTGAATCAAAGTCTGTTCAGCGAATTGGTGTCTATTGCCCCGTCAATGGTTTCTGCCATAAACTCCACATGCAATATTGATTTGACAGGTGATGATGAATCAGATTCAAGTAATTCAGTGAGGTTAGTCACCAGTAGAAACAAACTAAAAAAAATACATTAAAATTAATAAATACATTGTTAAAACAAAAAAAATGGTAAAAAGACAAAGATTCTTTACCAAAAATGTTAAACTTCATAGAGATAGGTTAAATTTAATTAAACAATTAGATATTTTTTCTTTTAATTTGGAGCAAAGCACTAGGAAATACAATATTGACACACAGGACTTGCAATCTCAACTTGACCATCTACAAGAGAAACTTAGTTTATTGACTGATAAATATAATACCTCCGAAGATCTGTTGAGGGAATCTGTGTTGGCAATGAATGAGCTGGTTAACTCACAAACAAACAACTGTGAGCATTGTCAGACACTGTCCAATGTCCCTATACCGGACCATTCATTGACAACTTGCAATACCACCTTACCGCAGCCCTGTGTTAATTTCACATTTCCTGCTATTGATAGTTGCAATAAGAAACATTGTAAACAAATTATAAATAATGATATTATATTATTTTGTGATGAGATTGGAAAGGACTTAGGCCACTTGTTGTCAGATGAATATCCAGGACACTCCATAATAAACTACTGTATGCCTGGTTGTTCTTTGTTTGATATTATGAAACAAATTATTAAATGTAACTTTAACCAGGATACTACTTTATTAATTTTTATGGGTAATAGGAGAAATGTGAACAAAGGAGAATTGCTAAAATATTATAGAACATTGTGTAATCTTAGTTTAAGAAAAATTGTATTGTTTACATTCCCCTATAGTAACAGTTTGCCACAGGAAGAAAATGAGTTAAGATTTGAAATAAACATGACACTACATAATTTGACATTCAATAATAATCTATTCCATTTAGTTGATACTAACAATTATGTTGGTAATAATTTGTATTTGACAAGAGATAGATATAATATTGTTATGTACTATCTTCCTAACTACTTCAAAAGACAGATAGCTGTGTCGCTATCATATTTTTTTTCTATTTCAGCCAAAAATTTGGCTAAACAACTTGCTTCTTTTGAGCAATGCAATGACATTTTAAATAATTCTGCCAATAATTTGGCAGCAACTAATGACATTGATTATCATTTAAATTAGAAATTAGGACAATAGAGGAAACCTCTTGCTTAATAAATGAAGAAAATTTAAATACTGATTTAAATCATGTAAATGTTACAAAAAGTCCTTCTTTAATAGCACACCCATCAATTTATAGTACCTTAAATAAATGTGATAATAATACTCTAAAAATAGTTCATCAAAATATACAGGGAGTGATAGGTAAGGAATTAGAATTGGAGCTGTTCATGAACTGTAGTTATATTGATATCCTTTGTGTAACTGAACATTGGTTAAAAGACCACCAGTTCATGTTCAGCTTTAACAACCACCAGGTTGCCAGCTCATTCAGCAGGGTTAATATGATACGTGGTGGATCTCTAATAATTGTTCGTAACAATATGAAATTTAAAGAACGTAAGGATATAGTGAGCCTCTCTATTGAGCGAGTTATTGAAATAGCTTGCATTGAGCTTGAGCAGTTCATTGTAATGAGCGTGTACAGGCCCCCATGTGCTTCATATGATGTTTTTGAGAAATATATGGAAGAAGTATTATTAAAGACTTGTAACAGTAATAAAACAGTTGTTGTCTGTGGAGATTTCAATATTAATATACTGGAAACATCACCTTCTGTAAATAAGTTTATAACCTTATTAAAGTCATATAATTTGTACAATACATTCTTTGAGCCGACTAGAATAACTGCCACTAGTGCTACCTGTATTGACAATATTTTTTCAAACTCAAGACCTTCTACCCATTTAATTATAAATGAGTTGGACTCTGATCACTGTGGCCAGTTAGTCACTTTCCCTCAGAAAATAGTCAGAGCTCAAAGAAAACTTGTTAGTTTTGTTCCGGTAAACAAAAGTCGCTTAGAACAATTTAAAAAGAATTTAATAGAAAAACTACCAGATTTGCCTTATCACACCAACCCCGATCAAGCTTATACTATACTATTTAACCTCATCAATTGTGAGTTTAGGAAGGTATTCACATCAAAAACATTACCTGTTTGTGACCGCGTTATATTTAGTGATTGGGCAACACCAGGTATTTATAAAAGTAGGCAGAAATTATATGAATTGTACCATGAAAAAACCTATAACTATGATGAAACATTTAAAGAATTTGTTAAAAATTACTCTAAAACTTTTAAAAAAGCCTGTTCGTCAGCAAAAGCCATACACATTAAAAATAAAATAAAATGTTCTGGAAATAAAATTAAAACAACTTGGAATATTATTAATTCAGAAACGGGAAGAACGACAGTTCGGAATCGTGACTTCCATCTAAAAATCAATGATGTAGATATTAAGGCAGACGTGGAGGTGGCTACTGAGTTTGAAAATTTCTTCACTAATATTCCCATTTTAACAACCAAAGCTCTGTCATCGTCGTCCTCCACTTCTGTTTACTCAATACTAAAAGAATGTGTACCAGAATGTGATAAACACTTTAAATTCGCAATCGTTACTGCTAAAGACGTTATAGATTCTTTTAAAGATCTCGAGGTAAAAAAAACTGCTGACCTTTGGGGGTTATCAGTACATACCATGTCTTCAATAATTGATATTATTGCACCCTTTTTATCAATTGTTTTTAATTCTTGTATTGCATCTGGTGTATTTCCTGATCTGATGAAACTTAGCAAAGTGATTCCACTGTTCAAATCTGGCAGCCCGACTGATCCCACTAATTTTCGGCCTATTTCGATATTACCTACATTGAGCAAAATCTTTGAAAAAATAATTTTAAAACAAATGTTAGGACATTTCAATACACATAATTTACTTCATCTGAAACAGTTTGGTTTTACAAAGGGTCGTTCAACTACAGACGCGGGCGTGGAATTACTGAAGAGCATATTCGAGGCCTGGGAGGAGTCGCAGGATGCTCTTGGCATTTTCTGTGACTTGTCCAAGGCCTTCGATTGCGTAAATCATGATACACTCATCAGGAAGCTGTACCACTATGGTATAAGGGACAGGGCTCTCGACCTTCTGACTTCTTATCTGAACAACAGAATTCAAAGGGTAGATGTTAATGGCAAGAGATCTGCAGGATCTGCGGTCACTATGGGCGTTCCACAGGGTTCAATTCTGGGTCCTTTCTTGTTTCTTATTTATATAAATGACTTACCTTATCACATAAGGGACAATCACAAGATTGTATTATTCGCAGATGACACTTCCCTCATTTTTAAAATCAAACGTCAGTTAGTCAACTTTGAACAAGTTAACGATGCACTCTCTAGGGTTGTCCATTGGTTTAATGTAAATAATCTTCTCCTGAATGAAAAAAAGACTAAACTAATCAAATTTTCAACGCCAAATGTCAGGCAGCTAACTACCAATGTTCAACTTAATGGAATAGAGTTGGACCCTGTTGAGTCGACGGTTTTTCTTGGAATAACCATTGACGGTAAATTACAATGGGGCCCACACATAGAAAAATTGTCAGGAAGGCTTAGTTCGGCCGCCTATGCTGTTAAAAAAATTCGACAGATAACTGATGTGGATACAGCCAGAATTGTTTATTTTAGTTATTTTCATAGCCTTATGTCTTATGGGATTCTTCTCTGGGGAACCTGTGCGGGCATTAATACTATCTTTGTTTTACAGAAAAGGGCTGTTCGAGCCATTTACAATCTAGGTCCAAGGGATTCCCTTCGAGAGAAGTTCAAGGAAATAAATATTCTGACTGTAGCCTCTCAATATATATTTGAAAATCTATTGTATGTACACAAAAATATATCCAATTTTAAGAAGATGTCCGATATTCATAGTTTAAATACTAGGAATAAACACAATCTTGCTGTACATCGCACTCGTCTCCACAGAGTAGGCAACTCGTTCATGGGTCAATGTATATGCTTTTACAACAAACTTCCCATTGACATTCGAAACTTGCCCATTAAACGATTTAAAAGCTGCATTAAAACCAAACTTTGTAAAAAGGGCTACTATAAAATTTCTGATTATTTAGAAGACAAAAAAGCTTGGGTTTGAGCTATTCAATCAACTTTGTAATATATATAATACCAAAACTCATTATAATAAATAAAATGACAAACCTTTGTTAAAAAATCAATGTAAATTGTTAAAAAATTAAAATTATTGTAAATGTGAGCACTATGTGGATCTTTTTTTTTTTTCTTTTTTAGTATTATTGATGGTCTGATATTTTTGAGTACTGTATGCGACCTACCCAAACGTCCTTTCTTTGGTATTGTTCGTCGAGTTATTGAGCTCCTGAAATCCTGAGTTGAGCTGCACGATTGTTGACAAATGCTTGCACTGACTGGACAGGTCCACTCAAATTTTTATGGTTCTTTCCTCAAAAGACCATTTCAGACTGGATCTACATGGTCCTCACATGATCTGACCAAGATTATGTCTGGACTTTAAAAGAGACTTTGACCCCTGAGTTTGTTTCGCCATTTCTTCTCAGGGTAGTCGGATAGGAAATGTCGACTTCATCTAGCTTATTTAAAAAAAAAAAAAAATATGACGTGTAAAAGTGATTTCGATATCCTATTTACAGAATAAACAATTTCATTTCATTTATTGCACACACACACTAATATTGCATTCACACACAAAACCAGCGTCAGGCACTAGTTGTCTGGCATTTTTACTGAACTGGGCCTTTTTGGCACAGCCGTGAGGCACACATTCCTGCATTGTATGTTTTTGTTGTTGTTGCATCGCAAATGTAGATTATTTTTTTTTTAATTTAAGTATTATTTATTTTTTGTTTTGCCTCTTTTATTTATTCTGAGCTAAATAAATGTGTTTCTGTCTTTTCTTTCTTTCTTTCACTAAGTAAATCACATCGCAAAGCCTCATTCCGCCTAAACTCTATCGAAACGGATAATGTAGTGGGCCACAATATTGTTAACACTCCTTATATTATTATTTTTTTTGTCATATTTTATATTGTAGCTGTTTATTATCCCTCAATAAATAAAATAAAATAAAATTATATAATTAAAAAAAAAAAAAACATGCTGCACATCTTCGATTACTCCACATTCTACACAGTTGGGTGACTTAACAGATATATTTAAAAATAATAAAATAGTCTGTTGATACAAAAAAAATCATGAAAATGTTGGTGTTACGAGTATCTAAGAAAGAAAGAAAAGAAAGAAAAAGTATTTATTGTGACTCGCACAGAACTAAAACTAAAACACAAAATAAAAGTTGAAAACAAACAAAATATATAAAAAAAAAATTTTAAAAAGTAAATAAAAAACAAAAAAAAGTCCTGTACGAGGCCAAAAGGTCCCTATCTCAGCATAATGCTGCGGCACTTAACATGAGTGTCGCAGCGCTGGTATTCTGATAGGGCCCGCTGTGATGTCACGGGCAGATATACTAAAATACATAAATAATTATAAATAGATACAAATAGATAAAATGTAAAACGTTACAAACACAAATAAAAAATATTTAAAAAAAAAAAAACAACTTAATTCAGTCCGCGTGTGAGCGCCCCGCGTTACCACATTACTTGTCTACCCACAAAGTATCTGTGGCATTACAAATACTACTTATAATCTGTGGGCACAGTAATGACAAGCAAAGGAACGCGAGTGCCAATGCGCCATTGCGCTCACGACGCTTATCAACACAAATTAAATAAATGTAAAACATGACGACTGTGTAGTGTAAACAATAATTAATGTCTTGAATTTTATATTGTATCTAGTTTGAAAGTAATATCGTTTTTATTTTTTGGGTAGACATTACTTATTTTAATTATTACTTCATAATTTGTGTGCTCTTAATTGCATTATTTGAAGGCGTAATAACAGATTTAGAAGTCACTAAAAAATCATAACATGTTTCGGAAACCGGTTTCGGTGCGTTGTGATATATCTTTTGTGTGCGACTGTTCGACAATACAATTGTTCCTAGAACTTAATGTACATTATTTATATTGTTCCACTGCGAATTCACGTAAAGTATTTGTACTTTCACACACAGTATTTATACATATAGCATTTATATAAAGAAACATCCGCTTTCTATATGCACTAATTTGTGTACGCTGGCATAACGCCTGTCGGAAAGTTGTTCAAAAGTCTTGTTCAGTATCTCCGTTCCTATAAGAGCAATCATTATGAAATTTTGCATAGCGGGCGTACTATTTGTGCACTATTTTGTCGTGTTTATTCCGTTGCTTTAATATGAGCCGTTTTCAAGTAGTGCCATGGGTACGCTATCATAACGTTATGCCAGCGTAAACAGTAAAAATTGTCTCTAATGCTGAAACTAAAGATGCACTATTTATTTTACTTTTGCACTAATTATGCACTATTTATTGGGTATGACAGAAACCCTGAATTACATCACGTGTACGCTGGCAATTTTTTAGGTATTTCAAGCGAAAAACAACATTGTAATCATGCAACAATTTAATAATCAAATCACCAAATAGCAGTAAGTAATAGGTGTACGAGTTAATGTGTACAAAAGACATCTTTTTTCACTTTCTGACTACTCAATTATCTTAATTTCTCTAGTAGACTAACGTTATAAATTCTTAAAGTGCGTTTAGATCTATGGTTTCCTACTCGCAGTAGCACATCCCGTAAAAAATCTTACTTCGCTCATCATCCATACTAATATTATAAATTCGAAAGTAACTCTGTCTGTCTGTCTGTCTGTCTGTCTGTCTGTCTGTCTGTCTGTCTGTTACCTTTTCACGCCTAAACCACTGAACGGATTTCGATAAAATTTGGCAAGGCTATAGATGGTATCCTGGGGACGGACATAGGCTACTTTTTTTTTGAAAAATAATCCTACAGGGGGTGATATAGGGGATGAAAGTTTGTATGGGAAACTCAGTATTTCTTAAGTTAGGGATGTGAAAATTAAAATTTATGCTTTTGATAAGAAATAAAGAAATATGCGATTCAGCGTTTTTGAAAAATCATCCCCTTAGGGGGTAAAATAGGGGTTGATTTTAAAATTTACAAAACTGCATGGATTTCGACAAAATTTGGCAAGGCTTTATATAGCATCCCGGGGAAGGCCAAAGGATACTATTTTTTTCAAAAATAATACTACCGGGGGTGATATAGGGGATGAAAGTTTGTAAGGGAAACCCAGTATTTCTTAAGTTAGGGATAACAAATTTATGCTATTGGTAGGAAATTAAGAAATATGCGGTTCAGCATTTTTGAAAAATCATCCTCTAAGGGGGTTAAATAGGGGTTGATTTTAAAATTTACAAAACTGCACGGATTTCGATAATATTTGGCAAGGCTTTATAGCATCCTGATGGACACAGGCTACTTTTGGTCTTAAAAAATAATCCTACAGGGGGCGATATAGGGGATGAAATTTTGTATGGGAAACTCAGTATTTCTTAAGTTAGGGATGTGATCTCGCGCACGTGTGGGAGTGGCGCGAGGAGGCGAAGCGCCGGGGCGTAACTCCGCTGCCGCGAGAAATCACGGTACAGCGGACAGAGCTCCGGCGGGATCTCATGGCGGCATGGAGAGCGCGACTGTCGCAACCCAGCGCTGGGCACGCCACAATAGCGGCGATAAGTCCCCTCTTTGAGGAGTGGTTAGAGAGGCGCCACGGCGTCCTCACCTTCCGCCTGACGCAGGTCCTCACCGGACACGGTTGTTTCGGGAGGTTCCTGTTTCGCATAAGGCGGGAGGAAACGCCCGGGTGTTTCCATTGTGTAGATCGCCTGGAGGACACGGTGGAGCATACAGTGGAGGTCTGCCCGGCTTGGGCAGAGCACCGCCGTGTTCTCACGGAGGCGATCGGCGGCGGCGATCTCTCGCGTCCGAGCCTGGTCCAGGCCATGGTGCGGAGCGAGAGTGCATGGGAGGCCGTCACCTCCTTCTGCGAAGCAGTGATGCTCGCGAAGGAGGAGGCGGAACGCGTGAGGGAGAGGCAGCCTCACGCCCTCAGTCGCCGCAGGAGACGCCCTGGGCGGCGGGAATCGCGGGGCGATTTCCGGCCACCGTAGGCGCGGGCCTGCGGACGGTGAGCAGCGGGTAGCTCGCCGTCCGGTAAGGACCAGGCCCGAGTCGACGGCGCGTCGTGTTCCACGCGCGCCTCAAAGAGATGTCAGCAAGTGACGGGGCCCAATAGGGCCGACGCCGCTGGGGTCGCGGGTTGTCTGAAAGGGTTACCGCGGCCCTGGCATAGGCAACTGAAGGAACACGGGTGGGTTTTAGTCAGTAAAAGTCTGACACGCCCTCCCGCTCCACCCAGAGCGGGAGAAGTTATTTGATGATTTCCCACCCTCAAAAAAAAAAAAAAAAAAAAAAGGGATGTGAAAATTAAAATGTATGCTTTTGATAAGCAAAAAAGAAATATGCGGTTCAGCGTTTTTGAAAAATCATCCCCTAAGGGGGTAAAATAGGGGTTGATTTTAAAATTTACAAAACTGCACGGATTTCGACAAAATTTAACAAGGCTTTATCCTGGGAAAGGACATAGGGTACTATTTTTTTTAAAATAATACTACGGGGCGTGATATAGGGGATGAAAGTTTGTAAGGGAAACCCAGTATTTCTTAAGTTAGGGATAACAAATTTATGCTATTGGTAAGAAGTTAAAAAATATGCGGGTCAGCGTTTTTTAAAAATCATCCCCTAAGTGGGTAAAATAGGGGTTGATTTTAAAATTTACAAAACTGCACGGATTTCGATAAAATTTGGCAAGGTTATAGATAGCATCCTGGGAAAGGATATGGGCTACTTTTTGTCTTAAAACATAATCCTACAAGGGGTGATAAAAGGGATGAAAGTTTGTATGGGAAACCCAGCATTTCTTAAGTTAGGGATGTGAAAATTAAAATGTATGCTTTTGATAAGCAATAAAGAAATATGCGGTTCAGCGTTTTTGAAAAATCATCCCCTAAGCGGGTAAAATAGGGGTTGATTTTAAAATTTACAAAACTGCACGGATTTCGACAAAATTTAACAAGGCTTTATCTAGCATCCTGGGAAAGGACATAGGGTACTATTTTTTTTTAAATAGTACTACAGGGGGTGATATAGGGGATGAAAATTTGTAAGGGAAACCCAGTATTTCTTAAGTTAGGGATAACAAATTTATGCTATTGTTAAGAAATTAAAAAATATGCGGGTCAGCGTTTTTTAAAAATCATCCCTTAAGTGGGTAAAATAGGGGTTGATTTTAAAATTTACAAAACTGCACGGATTTCGATAAAATTTGGCAAGGTTATAGATAGCATCCTGGGAAAGGATATGGGCTACTTTTTGTCTTAAAACATAATCCTACAAGGGGTGATAAAAGGGATGAAAGTTTGTATTGGAAACCCAGCATTTCTTAAGTTAGGGATATGCCCTATGTTTTCCACATGAACGTTCCCATGGGATATTTTCCGACATCCACGCGGGCGAAGCCGCGGGCAAAAGCTAGTTTTTCATATTTTAGGATATAAATGTTCCAAGATAAATAAAACTTTTGACAGAAACAACGCAATCGCAAATTGCTCATTTCAAAACAAAGACACTGTAAGATTTTATTCCCCTTTGCATTATACTTTGTAAATAATCTGTTTCTTCTATAATGGACGGTCCATCAATGGTTAATGTTCTTATACAGAACATTTCCATAAACGCCGCATTTAGGAACAAGCTCTCGTTTCACATAATAATGGGATCCATTTGGCTCTCTCTTGATAATAACTGAAAATTGTTTTATTACACTGCACAGTGGATACATCAGGGCAGACATTAGGTACAACGTTTGTGCTAAAAGTACCTACACGAGAAGTTATGCTTCTCTTTTACATAACATCTCGAAGTACCTCCGAATTCTTGACTTTTTGGTAATGCATTTTATTAATATCCATAAAACGTCTGCGAAACTTTAGTGCTTATTGATGACAAAACACAAAAAAAAACCGGCCAAGTGCGTGTCGGACCTCGCACCGAAGGTTCCGTAGTTGGGATTATTTTATCCCAAGAACAAACTTAACATTGTAGATGAAGAACATGTTCTCTCATACATTCCGACTGCAAATGTAAGTTGGTCGACTATTACTCGTTAACTTGTAAAGCCTACTTATCTAGCTAGTTAACTGTGATAGTTTTTTAAGTAATTTGTCGTAGGTACTAAAGTACTGCCATGATTTTTTCGACATGTCCAAAAACAACCATTTAGCTGGTTAGGGCCTTGGGCTTGGTTACACTTGACTTTAACAAAAATTAGCACTTTAAAGCTTAATATTTTGCAAACGGATGCTTGAATCGAAAAATGGTTTTTACACACCCACAATATTTTTAAACATCCTATCCAACGACACCATAAAGAGAGACGAGAAAAAAAAGTCATACCCACAATAGGTGCAGGCCCGTGCAGGGATAGGGGTAGATACCTACCCGAAAAAAAAATTGTTTTACCACTTTGTTGCCGTGAATGGCCGTGATTAATATGTAATCGTGACAAAATACAGCTTTCTAGTACTAAGAGTCTCTGAACTAAGCCGCGGACAGACGGACACAGACGGACATGGCGAAACTATAAGGGTTCCTTATTGACTACGGAACCCTAAAAACGCGAATCTATCAAACTGTGCTCGTGTTGAAAGTTGAAAGAGACATCACAACATGACCTAGTTCTTTTGTAACTTGCCAAGAAGAAAAATAAAAATTGCCAGTTCTACTACTTGTAGGTTATTATGTACTCTGAGGTTCTTCTAAATGAACGACACGGTTGGCGCAGAGGTTGAGCGATTGACTGCTGCGCAGCATGTCGCGGGTTCGATTCCCGCACGGAACAAATATTTGTATGACCTACAAGTATTTGTTTCGAGTCTGGGTGTTTTTCTATCTATAATATGTATGTATTTACAAAAAAAAATGTATATAAGTAGTTTATCAGCCATCTCGTTACCATAACACAAGCATTAGGTTGCTTAGCTTGGGACTAGATGGCGTTGTGTGAAATGTCCAAGGATATTTCTAAATTCAATTCGCAAATAGCTAGTCCACTATTAGGGTTCCGTACCAAAATGGTAAAAAAGGAATCCTTATGGTGTGACTCAGTCTGTCTATCTGTCTGTCTGTCCGTCTCTCTGTCTGTCTGTTTGTCTGTCTGTCTGTCTGTGTGTCACAGCTGGATATCTCAAGAACTGCTAATGCTATCAACTTGAAATTTGGAACAGTTTTAGATGACATTTACCCAACTTTTTGCAAATAAGAAAGAATTAAAAATATTTATATTTTTTTTGCAACAGGTACTGAAAGGGGGTCTTAAAAATTCTAAGCGGGGCTACTAGGGCATGTGGGGTATCATTTGAAAGAACACTGTTTGCACATTCTCAAACTTTTTTTTTTGTTTTTTTTAGGCCGCATAGTTTTTGACTTTTGATGAAAAATGTAAAAAAATACCGTTCCCCCCCCCCCCCCCCCCTCCTTATCTCCGAAGTTTGCAAAGATAAAAATCTGAAACTATTCTATGTGATAGAAGTTTATGTAAAGATTACAGGAAAAATAAAACGATGTCTCTAAATAGCACACTTTTTCAGAAATCGGAACGGAACCTTCGGTGCGTAAGTCCGACTCGCTCTTGACCGGTTTTTTTATTTTATTATACTAATAATAAAGCTAAAGTTTTTGTTTGTTTGTCTGAACGCGCTAATCTCTGAAACTACCAGCCGTAAAAAAATAAAATATTCTTTTTGCATTTGATAGCCCAATTCTTCAGAAAGGCTATAGGCTATTTAACATCACGCTAGGACCCTTAGGAGACGCGCAAAAATAAAAAAAAGTCAGAAATAAAGCTAAGCGAAAACAAAGTAATAGCACGAGCAGGCGATGCAATGCAACGGGCCACCCCGTTGCATTGCATCGCCTGTCGGGGGGACAAGAAATTTCACGCAGACGGAGTCGCGGGCAGAAGCTAGTGTATGTGTGTGTTATGTCAGACTAAATTACAATTGGAAATCAGTCGCACAAAGTGAAAAAGTAAATACCTAAGTATCTTAAGTCCATTCTTTAGCCCGCTGTATGAGAAAAGTAATAAAATCCTACATTAAAACTAATCATGGTTGTATTCACGGAACAGTATACTGTTCCGTGGTTGTATTCGATTCACTGTTTGGCTGCGTCCCACCATAATAAGGCAGTTCTTGTTCTACGTCTATTGAAGTGCTAAGTATGGTTTCATTATTGAAGCGTGATTGATTACTTGATCTGGGAATGGAACCGATTATATACTAAACAAGAAGTGTTTGAGCTGCTTCTCATCAATTCAATCCAGAATACCTATTTGCTGTATTTGTGTTAGTTACAATACCATTGTGCTACTTGTGAGATGTGTTGTGTTTAGCCTAGTTATTAGGACACATTTGCACACCATATGTAATGGTAGAATGTAATTGGGCCACGATAGTCTTAAGTTCTTGATTTATACCTACATTCTAGCAAATAAATTAATTTGAATTTGAATTTGTAGGTATAGATATATGTTAATAGTCAATCAAGTGAAGGGTCTGACTTACTTATGCGGTACCCCGCCGTGACATTATAGCGCCATTTCAATGAGCAAACCTTATCGTGCCATCCATCAATTTCTGTAATTAAAATATATATAGGTATTACTCAATCGAATTTGATGGCTCAACGATAGGTATTATTTTTGACTTTTTAAATGTTCGCTTTTCTTTTTTGCGTTAAGGTTTTTTAAATTTTCAATTTAATTTTTATTTTAACATTTTTAAACTTTTTAAACAATTTAGCAATATAGAAATGCATTGTTTTACTGTGCACAATGTTAAGTTTCTCTGCACATAACATTAACTTATCCTGATGCCACCATCGTACTGCAAATAGAATTAAATACTGATCAAAACGAATACAAACACGACATATCTGCTATTATTTTACCAAGAGTATTCTAGTGCGCTGGATATCCTGGCTGCAGCATCAGACCGAGAATTCCATAATCTTGCATAGATAGATAGCATACATGGATGTTTCAAATAGGTCACAATAAGGTTTGAAAGTAAAGTAAATACCCATTACGCGTCTAAGATCCCTACCGCAGCTAACAAAAGAGCGGATAACTTTGAAACGGCTGAACCGATTTTGATAAAACATGTCTAAGAACCATCGCTGGACAACCTGCTTTGAAATTTAAAAAAAACCGCATCCAAATCAGTCCACCCCTTTAAGAGCTACGGTGCCACAGACAGACACACAGACACACACCCCCACACACCACACACACACACACATAGCGGTCAAACTTATAACACCCCTCTTTTTGCGTCGGGGTTAAAAATAACTTTAATTTCGGAAGTCGGTGTCTTTGGTTTTTTATTTACTTTCGTTTTTTTTTGCCACCGACTTCCAAAATTAAAATTATTTTTCACTTTGTAGTGTTTTTTTGGGAGTTGCTTGTTTTTTTTTTGTAAAAAGTTTTTATTGTTCACTTTTTAGTGGTGACACTACAACTTAAGTAGCGCAATTTGAAGCGGCATATATGTAGTTAGCATTCAATCATTTATAGCCAGAGTGCACCTCATGACAATTCCAATAAGCCCAAATACGGCTATGATACATTATTTTATTACCGAGTTCCGATCCCTACCTTCCTGCTTCTTCATCAGATCGGTTCGATGGTACCATTTTCATCAGAACCATTTATTTAAAGCTTCGTCATAGTCGCTTAACTATTTTAATGGAGATATCTTATTGCCACCCGTGAAATACTTATCATCGTTGAGGAGTTTCTGTGGTCTTCTTCAACGCTTGATTTGTTGATGAAAATACCAAAATAGCTACATTTATGCCTATAATATTTGAGGAGTTTCCTCGATTCCTCATGGATCACATCATCAGAACTCGATTTTGACAACAATGGGAACCAATCTGGAAGTACACCCTTTCAAATAAAAAAAGAATTTTCCGAATCGGTTCATAATGACGGAGTAACTACTGAGGTAACAAAAAAAAAAAAAAAACATACAACTGAATTGACAACCTCCTCCTTTTTTTGAAGTCGGTTAAAAATACAATCAGATAGGTACCTAGGTAGAATCCTCCTGTGTTCGAAGTAAATACGATCAGGTTGCTTTAGGTACGATACGAAAGAAATGACGAGTATATACCTGTCCGTTCGCTCGTGCATCGGCTTATCATAGATAACATGATCGGCCTAGGAGCTCCAGCATGTTCCACAAACTACACTGAACAGCTCAAAAAGCTTACTGTCTAAAAATAAGTAGGTACCTAAGTAAACTCCGCATTTCGCAGTAAGAAAAGCATCTTTTATGATAAGTCAAGCCCCATAGCATTTAATTAAACTTGTGTTGTCTACCGCCTTTCATCCTCACCCCACACAATACATCAAGGTATTATATCCACGTATATTCGGTGTGGTGTGAGCACAACTGCACAATGTATCTCACGAGCGAGTGGGCGGACTGCGCTAAGTGAAATAGGAGTTGACGCCTCTGAACGTCGGTGTTAGTATTTTATTTCATTAGGCTCCATGTTTATGCACGGACCCTTCCTACACACTCTAAAGGCTAAGCCAGACGATGGACAGACAGATTGATGGTGTTTAAAAACAGCTAAATTATTTAAGAATGCCTATACATCTTTTCAGGGACAATGAGAAAAGGTGCGTTTAAAAGGAATGTAATAGTAACAACGATTCAAATAGACATACATACATACAATAAACTCACGCCTTCTTCCTGTGGGGGTAGGCAGACTCTATAGAACGCCACTTGCTACGATCCTTCCTACTCCTTTTGCCTCGTTTACGTTCATACATCTATACACGCACGCCGCCAGTTGCGAGTACTACGCACCTGACCTTTCTGAAGAACATTACCCTTAAGGTCACTGTAAGTCTTCCTAGGGCGCCCCCTTCCGGCATTTCCACTCACATCTGCCTTGTAACCTCTAACCTTTTGTTAGTCGCCTTTCATTCATCCTCTCAACCTGACCAAACCAACACAGCATACCTATTCTCTTCAATTTTTGTCACTACATCTTCTTAACCGCACCGTTGCCTTATCACATCATTCCTCAGCCTATCGTTCATAGACACACCACACATGCTTCGCAAGGAACGCATTTCCTCAGCATTTATTTTACTGTCATGCTTCTTTTGCCACACCCAGCATTCACTTCCATAGATAAGCGTAGGTACCAGCACAACATTGTGAACTCAAATAGACATCGTTATTTCTATCTTTGTCGTTTGTTAGCTTCCAAACTTTGAGCATGCGTCTGACAAGCTATTTAGGCATTCATACAAGTTTGCGGTTCGGAAGTGCAAACTGTTGTCGCTGACCACTACTCACCGCTGTGGCATACACATAAGGCTATTACTTTAATGAATGCCGTTTGTATTCCAAGCCACGCTAAATTTAGTTGTTGGTAAGACTAGTTACAAGCTAGCTGCTGACAATGAGATATAAAAATGGTAGATATATAAAGTCTCATTGTCACTGTTCGATGCGACCAACGACGTAAGCTCGGTGCGTGCTGGGAATTTTTTGTTAATAATGCCATGAGGCCCGTTGTAATAAAAACCACATTCTATATTTTTCAATACACTTCCTCGAAACCTGGTTCATATCGCACTACGATTAGGTTCACATTGCAATGTATTTCACAAGCGTGCGATTTTTCATTTTCCAACACGTGTGCAGGAATAAAAATTGCCACAGATAACTTATACCTATACTTAGTCCCAATTGGCTCAATACCTCTATTCACAACCGTCTCAAGCCAATTTCATTTTGGCACTTGGCACCGGCAAGTGCCAAAATGAAACTGGCGCGAGACGGCCCTCTCTATTCGGAGGTGAATGCTTTTTTTAATCTCGGCAAAGAGATATGCGTCTTTACGGCGTTAATATTATTTTTATAATAAAAGAAATGTTTTATAAATAGAATATAATCAAAAACCATGATTATTACAATAAAAGTTTATAAACAAATTAACATTTATTTGTGTTCTAAACTCAAAAACATGCCAATTTTAAATTCATATTATATGCTGTTTTAAATACTTCTTTTAGCTTTGCTTCTCCTTCAACCTGGCGAAAGAAAAGCGCTGAAAATAAGAATTTAAATCATAGTTTCCTAATAATTCATGACAAATCTTATATTTTTCGTTATTTTATTTTATTTCTTCAAAAGTGTGTTGAAAAACGTCGTAAACGTCGAGAACTGTATTATTAAATGTCCACGTACGTGTATCAAACACGTAATAATGCAGTTCTCGGCTCAAAAACAACCTCGCATACGGCTCGGGTGTTAATTCCGCCTCGAATGCAATAACAAACATTCTCCACTTGTATCTAAATGTATTATTCTCAAATTACACAACTGCACTGATTGTTGTTAAAGAACCGGATTCTGATCAGCATCATCATCATCATTATTTCAGCTGAAAGACGTCCACTGCTGGACTTAGGCCTCCTCCAAGCACCGCCACTTCGACCAGTTCTGTGTGCTTCCAGCGGATTCCTGCGGCCTTCACAAGGTCATCAGTCCACCTTTTGGGAGGCCTTCCAACGTCACGTCTTTCGGTATGCGGTCGCATCTGTTCTGCGAGCAATGCACCCTGCCCACTGCCACTTAAGTTTGGCAATTTTTCGGGCTATGTCGGTTATCTTGGTTCTCCTACGGATCTCTTCATTTCTAATTCGATCACGTTGGGAAACTCCAAGCATAGTCTTCTCCATTGGGTGATTTTTTACCTTCTACAAAGGCGCATTGTGAGCGATCACGTCGCAGTGCCGTAGGTCATCACTGGCAATGCGCAACACCATCGCAATACACACTCAAAAACTTTCGTCGTGAGACACTGCGGTAGGTATGTCAGACAAGAAGATATTACGTAGCTTCTCGAACGCTGGCTGGCCAGCCGAGTCGGATTCGACGTTTGCCTTCTTTCTCGAAGTTGGACCTACATAACTGGACAGTTTGTCCTAGGTAAACATACTCGTCCACAACTGCGAGTGTAGCGCCGATCTTCATGATATGGGGTGAGTGTTACAGGGACATGACCTTTGTCTTGTCGTACGGAAGCTCTACTGAGGTCGTCGAGTATTGTACTGAGGTCGTCCATAGTCTCAGAAATGACTACCTATTATACCGTCGGCAAGCCGAAGGTGAGTGACGGACAGTACACTCGCCATTGATTTTGTTGCCTATAGCCCTTTCCAGTCCAGAACCTTGAAGTCCTCCAGTACAGCGGTGAACAGTTTCCGAGAGATAACACTTGTGCTCGCGCGATGACTTGCAGGCTTCAATTAGGACACTAAAGAATGTGTGTGTTTAACCCGTTATGCGACAAAATCGCATCATTTGCTCTTACGATAGTAGCCAGTTAGGACGACGCCTTAGCACCACAAAGTAAAAGTTTGGAAACTACAGTTTGCTATGAAGTAGGAAAAATTGTATGTGCAGTAATAAAAGTGTCAGTGTCTTGTTCAAAATCAACACACACATGCTAATGGCTTTACGTGTCGCGATTAACATCCAGTTTAAACCAGCGTGGACCAGTGTGGGACAGTGTGGATACAGTTACAGCTGTTACAATAGAGTTAATACTACCCACACCATGTTTAAGTTGCCGGAAACATTTAACTATCCCAGCTAAGGTAAAAGTCTATGCCTTCAGTTAGTGAATGAGACTTGTTTATGTGTCTGTACAATGTCGTAACTTTACTTGACGGCTACGTGAGCACAGCTACTGTAAGTAGGTTATAGCACAGTATAATAATGATACAGTGCTTTATCTTCATAGAACACGGTCGAAACGACGCGCTTCGAAATCTCAGTCAGTCTCAGTTACGTTCGAACGCATGTCAGTTACGCACGGACGGACACGTATTTATATACCAAGCGGCCGTTGGTAAAATTAAAGGTCACTGCCCAGATAAAATACTGTATCATTATTATACTGTGGTAGCTTCTTGATACTAAGTTACAACATTTCAATTTCGCTAGTTCCAGAGATGGTGCGGTTTATCGATTAATTAAGATTAGCTCACAAGCTCTCCACGTCGTGTTGTGGATGGAGTACAACACCTCCACCAAGGAATTTATGTAGGTAGTTACAACAACTTGGTAAACGTAACGTTAATATGTAACCTACTTACAACTTTTTTCCTAGTGTGAGTTTTCCTAAAAGTTGTGAAAATACAAAAATCGAGTTGAAACCAACTTCTAAACTTTTTTCACGCAACTACCTACTACTAAAAATAAAACAAACTCGGAACATGTAACCTGCATGTCAACGACGCGCAAGCGCATTTACATTATGATCCACATTAACGATAGCACACCACATCTCAAGAATTCCGTTACTAAATATGATAGCAAGAAGCTATACATAGACATTATAACAGGTTGGTAATGACAGTCAGACTATGCGTTCTATGCACCAGGATTATGCAAAGCACTGGAGGCTGTGGGGAGTTACAGCAGACCGCAAGTCGGTCCCCGTTATCTAATGTTACCAATGTCCTCAAACTGTCTATTTACAGTTTGAGGGTATTTTTTACGATGCCAGTTTTAATTTACAGATTTATGCGCTGTTTTAAAATATTGTTGTTCGTTTACCACAAGAGTATACGGTATATATATTAAAATATGAAATGGTACCTACTCAAAATGTCTTGTCCGATTTACAGTTGGTCATCAATATTAACACGCATTACAGTAGGCGCGTCGAGTGTTTGGTTTGGCCCAAGATCTTTGATACCTTTTAGGAGCTCGTGGCTAAGTAATAACAGCCGCACGGGTCGATCCATCAGGTTAAGCTACGCTTGCCGGGATTGGTCAGTGGATGGATGACCATCTTAACATACCGAGATTCCTCCGTGCCTCAGAAAGCACGTTAAGCCGTTGGTCCCGGCTGTTATTCGTGGATCTTTGACAGTCGTTATGTTTCGTCAGAAGCCCGAAAGTCTGCCAACCAGTCTTACCAAGGGCTATCGTATTACCCAGTAACTGGGTTGTGGAGGTCAGATAAGCAGTCGCTCCATAAAAAATACTAGTATTGAGCTGCATCCGGTTAGACTGGAAGCCGACCCCAGCATAGTTGGGAAAAGCCTAGGCAGATTGATTTTTAACCGACTTCCAAAAGGAGGAGGTTCTCAATTCGTCGGAACCTTTTTTTTTTTTTTATTTTTTTTTTATGTATGTTCCCCGATTACTCGAAAATGGCTGGACCGATTTGGATTTTTCTTTTTTTGTTCGAAAGGGTATACTTCCCAAGTGGTCCCATGATCATCAAGTCAGGATCTGATGATGGGATCCCATGGAAATCGAGGGAAACCCTCAAATTTTATTGGCACACCTATATCGATTTTGGTATTTTTTATAGTAACTCGTGCATTTGCTCTCGGAAAGTACCATTCGGTGAACTGGAACTGATGATGAAGACCACAGAGGGCTATCGGAAATACTCAATTATATCTAAGTATATCACAGGTTGCGATTCGATTACTTTAATATGGTTTATGCTTGTCAAAATGCATAATGGTAGGTAATGCTGACTTCACTATGAGCTCCAGTTCTCCTGGTTCTTACTAGGAGAACTCCTCAACAATTAACGTCCCTGCATTCATCACGTTTTACAAAATATTGCTTTTCCCGATGGAAAAGCAATATTTTGTAAAACGTGATGAGCAGTTGACATTGGGTTATTGTAACTTAGATAAATTACAAACTGAACCACTAAAAAGTGAAAAATAAAAACTTTTTTACAAAAAAAAAAACCGACTTCCAAAAAAAACACTACAAAGTGAAAAATAACTTTAATTTCGGAAGTCGGTGGCAAAAAACTAAAATACAGATCCAAAGACACCGACTTCCGAAATTAAAGTTATTTTTCACTTTGTAGTGTTTTTTTTGGAAGTCGGTTTTGTTTTTGTAAAAAAGTTTTTGATTAGTAAGGAAACCCGTTTGGACTTGAGATTTGCTTCCGGAGTCCGGAAGCAAACCGGACTTATGGTAAAAAAGGAACCCTTATGGTGTGACTCAGTCTGTCTGTCTGTCTGACTGTCTGTCTGTCTGTCTGTCTGTCACAGCTGGATATCTCAAGAACTACTAATGCTATCAACTTGAAATTTGGAACAGTTTTAGATGACGTTTACCCAAGTATTTTGCAAACAAGAAAGAAATTAAAATGTTTATATTTTTTTGCAACAGGGAATGAAAGGGGGTCTTAAAAATTAAAAGTGGAGCAACTAGGGCATGTGGAGTATCATATGAAAGAATGCTGTTTGCACGCTTGTTTTTTTCTCAAACAATTTTTTATTTTTTTTAGGCCACATTATTTTCGACTTTTGATGAAAAATTAAAAAAAAAATACCCCCCCCTTATCTCCGAAGTTTGCAAGGACAAAAATCTGAAATTATTCTATGTGATAGAAGTTTATGTAAAGATTACAGGAAAAATAAAACGATGTCTCTAAATACCACACTTTTTCAGGAATTGGAACGGAACCCTCGGTGCGCGAGTCCGACTCGCTCTTGACCGGTTTTTTAAATTCGCGGAATGGGTAGTTAAGTAATTCGTGGGGGCACTTACCTGAGTCGTTACGAATTAAGTAACTTATTATTAATATAAACTTGCTGCCACGACGACCCCGATCTCCACTTCTTACTCCCATTCCGCGAACTTTAAAACGCCCCCTCGTATCTAGATAAACCGTAGGTAAACCAATTTATTAAAAGAAACATGACCAGCAGTTCATAAAGGGATAAAAAGTAAAGGTCAATTAGCACGTGGTGGTCAGTTATGGTGGCGCATGCTGTGAGGAATACGTAACGGCTCCCCTACACTATCTAATGAACGAATGCCTTAGCTAGATTATATAGGTAGCACTTTTTGTTTCACTGCCTGGACCTGGTGGTTAGGAACAGTTACTAAGTATCAGTCAAGAACCTCTCCAGTCTCTACCGTTAGACATCCCACCCCACAGGTTTTTGTTTGTGCCATCATTCGTCCTTACTAATAGATTTCCTGTAGATAGGATGGGGATAAAAAGTTACTTATACATTTGCAGCTGACATAATAAGTAGGTACCTACAACTTGGTGTACCTAAGTTAGGTACTAAATAGGGTTTCTAAATCAAATTGCTGTAAAATATAAAAGTAGGTATTTCCAAGCAAAGCTTCTAATGTTACTGTTAGAGGTGTTGTTACTGTTGCAATATATTGTGATAGTAATAAAATAATTAGGTAGGTACCTATTATTAACAAATTAGCAACTAATGGTTCTATTAGGTTGGTATTAACTAAACGTTAGGGAAGAACTATAACTTCTACTCTCTATTTTCAATGTTCGTTAAGTAAGGAACTTTTACACGCTTTTGGAGTCAGTCAGACTAAGGTCCGTATTACAGAACGTCACTCAATACTCAAGCATTACTTAAAACTAGATTCAAGCCATTTGATTGGTTGAATCTAGTTTCAAACTAGATTTAAACAAAGATCAGTGCTTGAGTTTCCTTCTGTAATACGGACCTAAGTATTTCTAGTACACTAACTAGAAATAATTATCTATTCTAATCTATTGTCAATTAGGTAACAGGAGCGTTATCAGTCCTACACAAGCAGAAGCATACAAATGATGGAGACTAAAAATAGAAACTAAAAATAAATGCCAAGCGTCTGTCATCTCAATGCACATTAGGCCTAGTTAATTTTAGAAGCCAAGGTAGCTGCAGTTTGAATTACATTGCAAAAATCTGTTTAGAAGATAGCAGATCCTAATTTCGTCGCGATTCCCAGCGGTCCCATGGTGTAATGGTTAGCACTCTGGACTCTGAATCCAGCGATCCGAGTTCAAATCTCGGTGGGACCTGCATTTTTACTGCCGTACCTATATGCGTGTGGTGTGAGGGCCACTTTATTGAAAGTCTTTGATAGTGATTAAAAAGTTTCATTTTCACATTTGTTGTTTAAATCCTTGTAACATCTCCATTCTAGCCTGTTACTTCTTGTAATACACATGTGGTAGCATCTACATCGCCACATTCAAACTACGCATCACAAGGACATGACGTCCCGCAACCTGCATTGCGCAATGAGAGTTTACCGCGCGACTAGCTTAAAGGTATACAACAACCCTACATTAACCGTGGGGCAGTTGGTCGGAGGAATTTAATTTTAATATTTATATTGTTATTGAACTAAAACTAATATTTTCCGACTGCTTTTGGCCTAATCTATCTAAATAATATATTTTTAGATTTTTCTCATATAGAGTAAAATACCGTATTGTGGTCACCCTATTTCCTAATTCAGGGAACAAAAATAAAACTAGATTTTTATTTACAATAAAGGGTCTTTTAATTTCTTTCTAGTAGGTATCGAATTTGTTGCACAATTTTTTTCACAAAAAGAGACTATTTTGTATTAAAATTTGTCTAATCTTTCATACGATAGGCGTATTATAACGGAAAACAAAATAAATGGAGGATTGAGGGCCCGAATTTTGTCAAGGTCATAACTTTCAAACAACAAGAAATGGTGACCTGCTCTTGCTTTCACAAATTTTCACAATTTATTTAGTATCTTATAGGATTACAAACAGTAGCTATAAGTTAATGGTTTCATTTTATTTGCGTGATAAACTTTTACGTGTGTGAGGATTGAGGGCCCATTTTGAACGAAGATATACCAAGTAGGACAGTGTTTTGCGATACTATCTTGTTTTCACAAATTTTGTTTGGTATAAGCTTAGATTTTGGCATAAAGACTTTATCTGTAGTGTCCATAGTTTATCAGGTACAGGTGGGCCCTCAATCCTCTATGTGTGAACTGAGGGCCCCACTTTACAGTCCATATCTCGCAAAGTTGACTTTCACAAAATCTGATTCCAACTTTCACAATTGTTTGGGAATGTTCACTAAATCCTAAGCATATTTTCAAAGAGTTTTAATAAAGTGGCCCTCACACCACACGCAAATCCGTACCTGCATTCCTAATAATACGTACCTATACAGTATTATCTAGGCATTAGTGAATGCGTAGGTATAGATTATTTAGTGCTTTAATCAGTAGGTACCCCATTGTGAATGGTCCAAAAATAAATGCATTTAATTTCAAAAAAACTAATTGGTAGGTATGTAACTGGTTAAGCCTAGTATTATCTTTTAAACAATTTTCAGAAAGGCAATTAACTCATACAAAGGTGCGGTCGGCTTTCATTAGATTACTAAGATAATATACTTACAGATCTATGTAGAATTATGTATTATCAGCTAAATACCTAACTATTAAGCTGATAATTCCACCTAAAGCACATAGCCCTATCATATAGCTATCATATACCTAGAGGTCAATCATCGTCCATATTATTAAAGTTTCAGTTAAAAACAGGAAAATGTTAAGTAACAGTAGGTATCTAGGTACCTAACTACTACACTACTACATACAAACAAGGTCATTATTTAGCAGGCAATCAATAGCAAGGCCGAAGAGCTCGTGGCTAAGTAATAACAGCCGCACGGGTCGATCCGTCAGGTTAAGCTATGCTTGCCGGGGTTGGTCAGTGGATGGGTGACCATCTTTACATACCGAGATTCCTCCGTGCCTCGGAAAGCACGTTAAGCCGTTGGTCCCGGTTGTTATTCGTGGATCTTTGACAGTCGTTACGGGTGGTCAGAAGCCCGAAAGTCTGACAACCAGTCTTACCAACGGGTATCGTATTACCCAGTAACTGGGTTGTGGAGGTTAGATAGGCAGTCGCTCCATGTAAAATACTGGTATTCAGCTGCATCCGGTTAGACTGGAAGCCGACCCCAACATAGTTGGGAAAAGGCTAGGCAGATTGATATTTAGCAGGCAATCGATGTTATAAACTCAACAAATGATATTGAATGATTTATTTCGAGTTTACATGTAGGTTTACATCACATTTTAGCCGAAAAAACAGCGGAATAAAGTTTTTACATAATGAAAAGAAAATCATAGAGGATGCTGTCTACGCTCGCTATAAGCGTGTTGCCTAGGTAATGAATGATAAACACAACAATGTCAGTATACTATAGGTAAAGCTTCACACGAGTGTTTCGTGTTTGCTTATTGCAAGTGTAGGTATTCGTCTGTTTGATTATAAAGTAGATATAGTTTATAAGGAAATAAAGACCGTGTCTCTTAGTGCAATGCAGCCAAACAAATTGAAGATCTTAATGATTGGTCCTTCAGAGGTAATCAATAATTTTATTTTGTTTGTCATAATTATAAATATACCTACATTAGCTGATCTATCAATACCTACCTAAGGAATAGGAACCTACATAATCCTACTACAGTCATATCATATCCTACCTACATCTAGTATGTTTGTGTTATAAGTTAATTTAGGTATGTATTTCATTTTAGAGTGGCAAAACGAGAATAGCCAACTTCATATCAGATTCTATAAACGTCGAAGAAGCAGAATCACCTCGGTCCACACAAGGCGTCAGAATAGTGGAGTTTGAACTTCCCAATCTGAATATAAATGGGAAATCAACAAGCATTGACATTGAACTTTGGGACTGCAGCGGTGACCATAGGTGAGGTCTTAACATCATTCAATCATAACCTTTATTATTGTAAACGTTGTAAATCCAGGCATCCTGCTGATCAATTACTTATAAAAAGCGCCATCCATCGAAAGAAAGCTTCAACTGTTCTTTGGATCAACAAGTTGGTAATCACCTACCTACCTACTACGTTATTTATATGTTAAGTAATATATATATAAGATGGCAGCTGGCCGGAGATAGTGTCCTTTCACTTTATTCGTTTCGAATATATCTACATTAAATCCTATGTAAACAGGTATGTACAAGATTTTCCTGCAATGCTTATCATCATAAGTAGGCAGGTGGCTATTCTGTTCAAGTAGGTAAGTACCTACCTGTCTTCTTACCTACAGAAGTTAGGAAAGTCGAATGAAATTTACAGGTGTAGATACTGTGTAGGTACCTAGGTTTATAAGTCTGTTCGACATGTCACTGGCCATGTTATTTTCAGGTTTGAATCATGTTGGCCAGCCCTAAGACTCGGAGTTCAAGGAGTCATATTGGTATGTTCTCCTAACACTGCTCAAGCAGCAGCAAGAGAAATGGAACTCCTTTACAACTACTTCGTCTCTCAGCCTAAGTTGTCCGCAAAACAGTGCGTTTTGTTTTATAACTGTACTGATGATCAAGAAGAAACGGATTCTTTAAACCTGTGTAAGTTTGATAATAATCCGCCAGTTTTTGGGTAACTACCTTTTCTTTGTTTGATGTTACGTAGCTACTTACCTACTTTCTTTCAGCTCCTACATTTTCGAAGGTCTCTCAAGTTGCAATCAATTTAAAAACTGGTGGCAGCCGTTTAAAAATAGACTTTACCAGCTATACAACTTCAGTTCTACAATCAATCAATAAAGACAGCTCATAACCTTATCTCCTTGATGACTTTGATTTCTCACCATTTCATGCATACTTACGTCACCCCAACACTCGCCGATGTTAAAAGAACTAGAATACATTAAATTCATCATTGATGGACGACCTCATTCCAGTTTCTCTAAAAAAAATGCATAGGTACCTAAATAAGAAAACAGACAGGCAAACCCCTGATTTAAAGCTCCTTCAAACAGGCGCGACACGCGACGCGAATCGCACGCGACACAAAGGCACCGCGTTTTGCGCGACGCGCGTAGCCTTTGTGTCGCGTGCGATTTTAAAGCCTTTATGAAACGGTATTTTAACCCGTTATCATTTGATAAAATTAAAGGTTACCATAATATCAAGTGACAAATATTGATTGTATTTATTTTAAGATTACTGGCATGTTGCACATAACTTATTGTGTAATTAAGCTAACACGCATGTCCTAGTTCAACGGATAGGGATCAAACTCATGACCGCTCGCTCAGTAGTCCGCGCTCCGCTGCGAGTTGGGATTGGGATAGGTAATGCCTGATTACCTCTATGGCTGATGTTAATCTTTGATCAACAACAACAGTATCAAACACAGAAATTATTACTAGCACTACTTTTGTCCCGAAGAGAAGCAAATAATTTGCTTTCTATACATAGGGTGTTTTCATACGTTGGTACCTAGATAGGTAGTCAAATGACAAGCAAAGCAAGTTATTTATTGTCGATAGCACTTCAGCTCAGCTTAACCGACATAAATAATATTGTAGGTAACTACTAGACAATTACTTATCTTCGTTTTCATATCAGGTACAAGATTAACAAAGATAATTTTCATTTTCACTATTGTTATTTTTTTTATAAGTCTTATAAGTTTTTGTGTCTACCTAAATGAATAAGAATATAAGCATTTAGATATTTTTAGATCATAGGTACATTAGTATGTACCTTTTTCATTTAAGTATTTCATTATAATTTGTAAATAAATAAAATACAATTTTGTGAAATAATAACATTAAATAATGTGATAAAAATTGAATCTCATTAAATATCTAGGATACCTATAATTATATCACACAAAATTTTAAAATTTGTCAGCGACACACGTCTTCGCCCGTGTCGCAAGTTTTCAAGACTAATACAAAAATGTTATATTTGTGTGCGAAAATATTACACAAATAAATAAAATATTGAAAGAAAAGGTATGAAAATCAAGACATTGATAAAATATAAACATGAATTTATTTTAAAGTTGAGTAGGCCCGTCTCTATGTTTTTATTACAATATTTACCTAACACACAATATTAACAGTTCAACACTCTAGAATGGTATATTCATAATGCTTTTCCACTATTACCGAGCAGTTTCTTCCCCCACACTTGCTAAATACAAAACTTAACAGTTTGTGTTCATTGTTGTCTATGGATCAAAACAAATTAATGAAAAAAACATATAAATCTCGACGCACGCACTCAGTCTTAAAACATTTGGCTCTTATAATGAGTTATTTTTAATAAACTTAATTCAGTATATCAAATAATTATTTTACATAATGATACCTACTGAAATTGATCAATTACCTGCTACTTAAAACGTATTTACAATATATAAAGGGACCTTATACATTAAACTATACACGTAATCATACATATACTATTAAAATACAACGTACCTACAAAAGTCTGTCATTAATAATATTATCACCTTGATCACATTTTGCTGCATGTGGAAGGAGTTCCCTCTAAATTAACTAAAATAATTTATGACGTTAGCTTTATGATATAATAAAGCATTTAAGATAATTATAATACAAAACCTAATTTCTATCATTCTTCCAATTTCCACGATCATTAAAGTTTTTTCGATCTCTATGCCCTCTACCAGAACCTCCACGATTCCACCGGTCGTTGCCGCGTCCTCGGTGACCTCCTCGATTTGGGAACCTTGGGTAATTTTGATCACCATCCATAAAGTTAAAATCATTACCGGGACCAGGACCATTAAATGGCATATTCCCAAAGTTATTAGCTCCACCAAAGTTATTAAAGTTGTGCGGAATATTTGGAGCTATTCCTAATAATCCAGGCGTCGGTCCACCCCTTGGATCTGACATCGATTGATTAAATCCATGCATGTTACCTAAATTCATATTATTCATACCTGCCATACCCATTGGCGGAATATTCATCATATTCATGTTACCTCCATCCATTGCGCCTGTAGGCCCACCCATATTGCTGTTCATGCCAAATGCAGTTTGATTAAAATTAACTGGTGTTTTGAGTAAGGCTTCCTTGGGTTTAGGTAAATAGGAATACTCACCATTGTCACCTAAAGATATCCCCAAGTTGTTCAATATATTGCACAACACACTATTACCTTGAATGGGAGCCAGATCGAATTTTTTTCCGGGTATCCTTTCTTGATGATACTGTTTAATCATTTGAGTCACTGGTGCTAAATTTTGGTTTACAAATATTTTTTGCGTCGAACTCATTTCCTTGTACCAATTGGAATTTTGGAGTATAGTTTGCAAATCCAATGAACTGGACTTTTGATCTTGGACAACGGTTTCAACGTCTTTGGGTTTTCTTCGAGGGTCAATTCTAGGGCCAGTAGGAGTCGCGGTTGTCGATGTCTTAGTGGACTTTTCACTATCACTATTAGACTCGTCAATAGATAGTCTAAAAACTTTTCTAAGTCTAGGATCCACTAATGCCTGTGACTTAGCAGTACTATTTCTAATATCTGTGTAGTCTGGCCGGGGTATCTCAATTAGCACAACTTTATATGGAATAGGGGGATGGCTATTGATTGACCCGTTTATCTCCGATGCAGGTGTGTAATTAGGTAGAGGTTTAAAAGGCAAACCTAAACGAAAATCAATATCTCCACTAGTTTGACGCAAATCGGTATCGCCAAAAGTAGGGAGATTGAAATCTGATTTCCGCAAATCGACATCGGTTCTTCGTCTGCCGTCTGTGGGCTCACCATCTATACACTCATAAATCGATACTCTAGGGGGTTTTTTAGTAGTAGTCTTATTGGAATCGGTTACTTTTTCTGGAGATCGTCTAGCTCGGGGATCCCTTGATCTATTGTGTGGTGATGCCGCACCCTCGGTGCTATTTTCAACTTTATTTTCTTGTAGATTATTTTTCATTGTGTTCAGTAATTTTGTTACCTCTTCACTGATATCAATTTTAGAAAGATCACCAAGCCTACTTAAAACAGCGGAAGGTTCTATAATCTGTGGTGTGGAAGCATGTGGAGAAGGCGATTTTTGTATTGGTGATGAAGCTGGAGACTTCTTCTTCGTTCCTTTTTCTTCGTCACTTGAATACCATTTTTCATCTATTAATAAATTGTTGTCTTCGTCATCTGTAGTCGATCTACGATGTCTCTTTTCAGGGTTTTTAAACAATGGTTCTGGCTGAAGAAATCTTATATCTGTATCACATTCTTTCCTCACATGATGGTCTTCAACAGTAGTATGTAGAATCCTGGGACCATCGTCCGAAAAAGGAAGAACTCGGTGATCTACGTCTTTCGACTCGTTAGCAATGACAGGTTTTTCAGCGTCATACGACTCGTTAGAAATATCAATATTTTCCTTATCTTTTGACGCGAATTTTAAAGCATCTTTTGTATACTGATCTATATCTATCATATCCTTACTTATCTGTGGTTCTTTTTGACTGCCCTTACTTGAAGAGGTATCTTCAGCTGCTGGAAGCATTACAGACGGCTGGAAACGCATGTCAATGTCTTTACCTGGTAAATCAGACGGTGCCATAACATTGCTAGGTACAGGTACGGGTACAGGTGGTACCCTCAAATCTAAATCTTTACTTCCAGTGGTTTGACCCATAAACTGTTGCGGTTCATTGTTCGGGTTTATGAGACCTAACTTTTGTATGTTCATTGTATTTAACTGGATTTCAGTTATTTGTTTTAGGGACAATCCAATGCTATTTAGTTGTAATACCGTCAGTTGACCAAGTTGATCTAAATTATCTATACCCATTTTCGTAAGGTCTACAATTTGCCGAGGTGTCAAAACTCCAGTAAGATTCTTGATACTAAGTACATTACTTGAATTTGTATTATTATTTGGTGATGAGTTAACGTTAAAGTTCTGATTATTTGATAAATCGTTTTGCCACCTCGATTGTCGCACTTTTGGTGATATTTTATTTTGTCTCTCATTCATATTATATTGATTTCCTTGTAATGAGTCTGCTGTGTTTTGAGGGTTTGGTATATTTAATTCAAAAAGAGATGGAATGTTTTTCTCATTACTTTCTGAAGCGTCGGAATATTGTTGTATTAATTTTGCTTGAGTCGTTTGTAACATTTTTAGTGCCCCTTCTCTGTTGAGTCTAGGGAAATCACCTAAAATTTCTTTAGGAGCCGATTCTATGTGTTTTAAAAGTATGTTCTTTAAAGCATCACTTAACGGTTTACCATGAGCGAACTTACATTCATCTTTGTATATACACGGAAGCCCAGTATGATAATATTTACATGGAAAATCCGCATGCATGTACAAACATTTATCTCTCTTTGCACAACAATCCATTAAATAAAACTTGCACAGTTCCATTTTTCTTGGAGGTTGTGCATCATGTGAATAAATGCAGTCATCGCCTTTATGGCATTTACCTTGCATATAATATAAACAAACACCGTCAGGGTCTTGCATTGGATGATTACCTCTTCTCCTATCGTTCTTATTGTGTTTGTTACGATCACGCTGTCTGTTATTTCTCTGCTGCCGGTGGTGCTGCTGCTGCCCCCGAGACTCCTGGCTACTGTCAGACGCGTATGAATCTCTATCATCATCAGCATATCCATCAACAGGCGACTGCCTATGAACTGGAGAAGCGCCCCTAACACACATCATTTCGCTTTCATCCATCTCATCTGAAAATTCTTGTTTTTTACGCTTTTTACTAAGACCATCTTTATTATCGTATTTCTTCCGTTTTTTAGGTTTACGACGTTCGTCAACGTCATCTTCAGTGTGGCCATCTACACCATCATTTTTGCTCATAGCCTTTCTGATGGCTTTTTCGATATTACCAGCAAAATCATCTTCTGTAGGGCTAGAATATTTGCGATTCTTTTTACTTTTTTCCTTAAATTTTTGTTCTTTATTAGACTTTGATTTCTTTTTCTTACCTGATTTTGAATAATAAAAATCTTGGGATTCCGATTTTTCTAGCGGTACTTTATCGTCGATAGTCGGTACAGTTTCTATACCTTTCTCTTCAGTTGTTATTTCAGTTGTTTCTTCACCTTCACTCTCAATCTCCCCATCCTCCAAATCTTCTACGTTCATCACTGCTTCGGTCATCTTAAAAGTGTCACTGAAATGAGATAAAATTGCTATATTAATAGTTGTGATTTATTAGTTTATATCTTCTGAGAGGAGAGCATTTGGTTTTCAATTGATTTGCAAGAAACTAAATCAATGTCTCTCTATTGTATTACTTTGTAACAGCATTTACTTCGTATTATGTATAATAGTTCAAGTGATAGTATATTGTAAAACCTAACAAGTAGATACCTACTGATTGACTTTTTGAATTTTTAATTTAATGAATGTAATGTGAGATCAAACTTATTTCGAATCAAGATTCTGCTACTCATATTTTTATATTTTTATTTTTTATAAAATTGTTGTGCCCGACAGGGTCCATGTGAACTATTATCATGACTTATCAAGACCTTTTGTAAACACATGTGATAAGCAATAAAGATTTTGAATTTGAATTTACTTAAAATATTTCTGCGATAATAACATCGATTATTTACTGGTTAACATCCTATATAAAGTGATATGGTAAAAACGATAACAATAACATAGAAAAACAATTTTGAATTTTTAGTATTACGTACACACGGCGACATATCAAGCTATACATATATACTAGAAACTGACCTTTAATTGTACGGAAATACTATACAATGCGAGATCAGCATAAACTGGAAATGTATAGCTTGATATGTAGTTAGCCGTGGGTTAGTATTTAGCACAGAACCGGTCGAAGTGGCGATGCTTGGGAAGGCCTATGTCCAGCAGTGGACGTCTTTCGGCTGAAATGATGATGATGATGAATAGTATTTCGATTTAATAGCATTGTTTTATGTACCATCTTTTTGCGTCTCGAAAACCCATCATACGTAGATCCCACCCTAGTTAGTTCGCAATACTTGATAGTTGCCTTTAGGAGACAATAGATGGCGTTTTTACACATTTCAAATCACATCTCCGCCGCGCTAATAATATCAAAATGGGTATGCACTATCGCACATCCATTTTTCCTACATTCCATCAAAAAAAATTCCACCATGTTATGCATGCAGTAATACAAAAATACATATAGGTATCAAAAAGCTAATTTAGATCAAGGTGGAATGTTAGGAGGTTCAGAAAAACTATTGAAAGCCTTAACGAGAGCTTTTAGAAGTCTATTGCTGGACTCAATATGACTAGTTCAGTTAATGGCAGATGCCTAATCAAGTATTCAAAAATGTTATTTAGTAGGTACCTAGGTGATATGCATCGTAAAGCAAGCACATATAAACAACTTCTAAGAGATTCATTTACTGCATCGCCAAATGATAAAAGTATATAAACCAACAACTTTTTTAGCTATTCGTATTATCAAAATGGAGATATGACTAATAAGGCCAGCAAATCCGATTTCTCTGTAAATTAGAATAATAAAATAAAGGAGTCATGGTCAAATCAGTATTACCTGCGTTCCTACCTCAACTACGTTATATTCTTAGCATTTTGCGTGATAGCTTACCGACTTCTATAGCTCGAGAGAAAGGGACAGCAACAGTGTTAAAAATACTAACAATTCTGTGAGTGAAACGGCAAATACGTCATGCAGGGAAAATCTACGATGTCATACTCGCCATTTTTACCGTAGGTATTACGCGACCAAATTAGGGAGATATTTAGCTAGAACATGTTAGCAATTTATGGGATAAAACACGTCACAGGGATATAATTACAGTGAATAAGATTAGACCTAAGCTCTCAGAAAAATAGAGATTGGAAGCAAAAAAAAATCTAATAGGAAACACTAAAACATTCACATTGTACGTATAAAATGTAACACGCCCTTTGTGACTGCCCAAAAATAATAATATAAAAAAATGCTGAGTAATAGTTTGCTGGTTAATAAAGTGTAATAATCTTCTAGTCGAAGAGAATAAATCTCGATTTTCTTTCAAATACTATACCTAATATTCGTCGGAACAATTAGCATTGGGAATGTAACTCCAGGAATCACAAAATTACTTAGGTGTTGCGTAGTTCGAAATTCAACATGTATGGCAGAAGTCAGTACAATAACTGTTCTTAGCCACTACTTTCATGAGTAATTTAGGTAGATACAGTCAAGCCAAGTAAGCAGTGGGTGGCCGTTCACATTTCACAATATCTAGCTGCGCGCTGCGCTCTCGCTAGTCGCTACGATTTGAATGACGTCAGCCTTCTAGAACGGCAAGATATCTGTCCTTCCTTGCATCGAGGTCACGAGGCGTATACCGCTCACACACACTAGCACAATTTCGTTGTGGTCGATACCTACGTGTAAATATGGCGTGTAACCTACATACACTACCTAAACCATCATCTTAATTTAGTAGGATTATAATAATGCAAAATTTGAACGTGGAATGCAGAAATATGATAGAAGCTGATAAAAATTAGAAAATAACATGTTCTGTGCAAGAAATGAGAATATTCACATTACCGACACCAAATAACCCCCTAGAGGCATAAATAATAATTTACTTATCTATACACATTAAACATTAATTAATAAATAAAAAGTACGGTACGCAAGGATCGAAAGTAATATCATGCACAATATTAGAGTTGTTTCAGGAATGTGAATTTAAGTCGTTTCTGTACTTGTGTACGGCCATGGCTGCTAAGCAGAGACAGTTTGTATCGCTTTGTTACAGCCGCCATTTTGGCCCAGGCAGGTAGCAATATTATTAGATTGATTGAATGATACGATTACCGATTTGCAAAATCTATGCATTTTTCCTTCAAACGCGCCTTAAACAAAAATGTGTAACGAAGATGGATGTTGCACGTGTATGGTAAATCCTTTAGCTGACCAAGCACTTAGTAAAAGGGGACACGCATTCATAAAATGGCCTATCGAGTAAATAATATTAATTGTTACCAATCTTACATTAATGAACGAATCACTATATGCGACTACTAAACGCCATATAAAATGTAAATTTCTCGGTCATGTCCTGCATAAAGACGTAACAATTCGAGTACGTTATATTGATATCGAACGTCGACTGTAGGAGAACAAAGCGGCGACCAAAAATTATTTAGTTTCAAATTTTAACACGCTGCTTAAGGAAGCGCTAGTGTTGCGGCAGCAAGACACGCCCCTCTGTGGTGCCCAGAATTCGTACGACATTTCCGCTCAGTGGTAGTGTCTTTAAATTAATTACGAAATACACGCACTACACTTCTTTATTATATAACATAAAATTAATAATTAAATTTAAAATTTGGTTACATGTAAATTTATTCTTAATTTTATATCTTCCTTTAGAATAAATATTATGAGTAACTAAATTCATCATCATAATGTTGCAATAATGAAAATATCAATAAATATTTCTTACAAGCTAAAAAAATAAATAATTATAATTTTGTTACAATTTTAAAACAATAATATTTACCGGACAAAAAACATTTATTTAATTCACTTAAGATTCGAAATAAAATATTAAAACATATTTGTAAAACATCAAAGTCCCGAATGTATTTCAAAACCGAATGTAAATGTCATCATGATCATCGAAATCGTAATGTCATTTTTATTATCAATTTTGTGATAAGTCAGCATTTCACGAAAATACAAAATTTTAATATTCGTACAGTTGCTTGCTAATCTCTCGAATTATCTCAATAGTACATAGTAGTTCTTGAACAAAATGTTATTAGACGCTGATTGTGACTGTGTATAAACAAATTTTAATAAATAACTTGATATTGTTAGTGCTCGTCAAATTTCGAATAATTTTTTTAGGATGTCCGAACCAAATAATCCATTTGCTGGACTGTTAGGAGCATCTGAAGTATCATCTGCAGTTGAATCACCTCGAGTTGACGACAATGCAACATTTCAAACTACCACCAAAATATCGCCAGGTGACGAAGACACCGAAACAATAAATAACATAGTGGAAAATGTTTTCCACTTTACAATTAATCCCAACGCTGGAGAAGGCTACCCAGTTGGAGACAGACAATTGGTATTTTTAGAGGAATTGGCTGAAGCCACTAAGCCTCAAGTGTTTTTAGATTTAGAAGCCTTAGAGCAGGCTTTGTTTGAACGGTTACTTCTTACAGACATTGAAAAATGTGTTATACCGAAAACAAGTAGAGTTTACATGGAACATGTTATTCAAAAGCAAATCTTCCCATACTTATTCAGTTCTATTCAGAATCTACAAAGTTATGAGCAGGTATCATCCCCTGTTGTAAAGACTGCTGTACAAAGGATGAAGGAGCTTATATTCCGAAATTCAGTGACTGCTCTGAAACAGCCGGCATTATTTGAAGGACAAGACTTTTCTGTACAACTCGTGGAACTTTTACAACATGTAGACCCACAATGTCATACATTTTTCATAGATATAGTGAAAGCATTCATGTCCGATGGTAAATTATTTTTATCTTTACTTTTTTGTTCTTTATTCATCATCATTAACATATATTGACGACACGGTTGGCGCAGTGGTTGAGCGATTGACTGCTGCGCAGCATGTCGCGGGTTCGATTCCCGCACGGAACAAATATTTGTACGGCCTACAAGTATTTTTTCCGAGTCTGGGTGTTTTTCTATCTACAATATGTATGTATTTACAAAAAAAAAATGTATATAAGTAGTTTATCAGCCATCTCGTTACCATAACACAAGCATTAGGTTGCTTAGCTTGGGACTAGATGGCGTTGTGTGAAATGTCCAAGGATATTTATTTATTTATTTATTTATATTTATTTCTTTACTTAAACACCTTAAATCTAACCACCACTCTTCTATTTATCTCTCATCTCAGGAATTATACATTTATTCAATAAAATATATTATTTGTTCTTCTTAGGGGATCCCAGCTCCCAGGAGCAGTTGCGAGACACAATGCTTCCTGTTTTGAAGAGGATCCACACGGATATCAACAAATCAAATCTAATTAATTTACCTATTCATGTGCTGCCATGTTTACAACTTTTTGCTGGTAAGTGACAGATTTATCTTTGAATTTGTTACAAACATAATTTTTATGTTTTTGAATATCATGTACCAAATATCTGTGTAGGTACCAGAAAATAGATCTACCTGAGAGACAATGGAAATGTCAATGATAGACACAGCTGAGCAATCAAAGATGTTTTCATGACTAATATACACTATGTTGAATTCTATAAAATTTTATGAACCATTAGATCTCTATTAATGTATGTACTTACATATTTTTTACAAAATTTTAGCCAATCAATGGTTAGCCCCAATTTTATTGGAGGCATGTGAACCTAAGAATGAGACCAATGGGAGATTCTACCAGGATTCAGTCATTGGTGCGTTACTGAGTCTCTCAGTTCTTCCCAGAAATGTGTCATTACCACATGACTTTTTTGACAACCCTATGGATCAGGTAAAATTACATTTTGTGAAATAATTTTAATCGCGGCGTCGTCGCCCAGCTGAGTTTCATGTGTCCAGTGGCTTAGGTTTGTGTTGTGTCAGGAATTTCCTACATTTCCAGTGGAATTTCCAAGATATTTCTTTCATATGTACAAATAATGTCCTGACAATTATTACAAACACAACAAAAAAAAAACATCCAAATCGGTTGAGCTGTTCTGTAGTGATTATCTTTCATACATGCAGCAATTGATTTATAAAACTTTAGTCCAGGGTCTGGTGTTAGTTGGCCACTATTTACAAAAATGTGATAAAAAATTAATAGTTTATTATTATTATTTATACAACACAACCCTATTTAGTATTGGGTTGTAGCTTTTGTAAATATGCAATAACATAAAAATTAACATCAAAAACTTGAATATTATAGGCAGCAACTTCAATGATAGAGACTTCAGTTTGGAATGCATCGTCTCACCTGACAAACCACTTGCACAGAATATTCTTAACTATTCTCAAGGGTGGACCGCATTTGAGGAACAGGTTACTGTCATGGATTGGAAAGTGTTTGAAATCAAATGTTGGCAGAGGAAAACTCTGGAATGTGCAGGTGAATATTTCTTGCTATTGCAAACTATTGATTACCTTTGCTAAAGGATGGGTGTATGATTGGTTTTACAGTTGCTGTCATAGTGCTCAACCTTGTCAGCTAGTAAATATGCTATGGTTTAACTTAACACATTCACTGTGCATGCCCCACCGATGGGGCATGTCGAGTTGCTCATTGTACATGCTGGACCCATGGGTGCGGCATTAGTTGTTCCCAAATTTAAAGGCTCATAAGCTCAAACACGTTGAGTTTAGTCACTTTTATCGGTTCACACGCGTGAACAATGAACTAAGACTAAATATTACGCGAAAACCGGACGAAAAGCTGCACAGTGAACATATTAACATAACCACATCCCATACCATTTCATGACAAAGACAAAAGTAGAAATAAATAAAAGGGCTTTATTTTGTTTCAGTGTAGTTCCAGCTTAGCCATTCCTGGTGTAGTTTCTGTTGAGCCATTTACACCAACGCCTTCCTCATAATTTTTGGCAATTGTCCAACACACTCATTCTTACATTACTTGCATAAATTAACAAAATTCCTTTGTTTAAATTTCAGCATGGCGAGGTCAGTGCGGCAACCTTAAGTACCGTGTCGGATGGCTTTATGCTAAACTTAGGTGCAGTGTTGCTGCAGCTGTGCCAACCATTTTGTAACTCAGCTGATGATCCTAAGGCGCTCAAAATTGATCCTACATACGGAGCTGTTTTGGTAAGTGGTGTTTAATTGGTTGACGTCATTGTATGATTTGTATGTCATGCAGTTAGCACATAGATTCTCGATTGGTTAAAATATTCTTTGGGTTTCAATAATAATATTTGAATCACACTATGTCTGAACTCTGATAAAATGAATAAAATGTATTGTTGTGTTGCTCTGGACCCTAAAGAATTCATCTATGTTCTATGTTAATGGGTTTAGTTTCCGCACTTAAATATTATAGTAACATCCCAATCCACAAGTCAGGTTTTTTGTTGGTATAAATATTTGATAATATCGACTGTTTCCGTTACAAAGGGCGTAAAGACCATTTTAACCAAATTCACTGTTTGATGCAGTCTTATAGCTATCAGTCAACTAAGTCTGCATCAAAAAGTGAATTCGTCCCAAAATGGTCTTTACACCCTTTGTAGCGGAAAGAATCGATATTATGTTTTTATTCTAGCCGCAAGAATGCGCAGGCAAGTCAGTGCATTTGGACTGCCTGCACAGCGAGACTTGTTTACTGCCATCGAGAGTGACAGAGGATGACCAGTCAGTCAAGCGGCCTACTGCAGAAACATACAACTTTGTTACTGAGTGCTTCTTCATGACACAGAAGTGTATTGATTTGGGTGAGTCAATTTAACCCGTCGCACGCCAATTAGCAGACACAATAGATTTTTTATTGTTATCTACACACCTGGGGGCTTACTATGAGCTCTTATAGCAGGGCAGAAGTTGAACGTTTCCGGTGAGGGAGAGTGACGGTGCTATAGGTCGTATATAGCTCCGTCTCTCTCTCTCTCTCACTGTGTCTTCTTCTTTCATATTTCGGTATTATTATAAATTATACGTTAAAAAAAAGTTATAAAATTAAACAAACTTTTAAACTCCTGTCGTCTTAACTTCAGGTGTCCGCGTATGTGCCGAGAAGCTATGGCGGTGTGGTCAGGAGTTGGGGCAGGCTCAGCGAGCGCTCGCCGACGTATCGGCCGGGGCACAACACCTCGTCGAGCCCATGAGGCAGCGGGCACACCATCTTATGTCCAAGTAACTATAACTTATATTATTTTATCAAAGATTTTTAATATTTACAGATTGCTTGGCAGCTCTGGACCTAATAACAATTAAGAACGTGTTTATACACGCTCCACCTTGACACATAAACCTTTAAAGGTTTTTAGACAAGGACAATTATACGTTAAGTAGGTAACTAAAGAAATTGTTTTTGAAAAATAAATTTAAAAAAAAAATAATATAACGCACATTTTAAAGCAAATTCGTACAGTAATAACGAGTCGATCGATCAGGTTAAGCTACGCTTGCCGCGTTTGGCCTGTGGATGGGTGACTATCTTTAAATACGTATACCCCTCCGTGCCTCGAAAAGCACGTTAAGCCATTGGTCCCGGCTGTCATTTGTGGATCTTTGACCGTCGTTACGGGTCGTCAGAAGACCGAAACTGACAGCCAGTCTTACCAAAGGGTAGCGTATTACCCAGTAACTGGGTTACGAGGTCAGACAGGCAGTTGCTCCGTATAAAATACTGGTATTCAATTGCATCCGGTTAGACTGGAAGCTGACCCCTACATGGCTGGGAAAAAGCTAAGCAGATGATCAATCATCACATTCGTCCTTCATAATCTCAATGCACCCCAAACAGGGGTCCTCCCAAGCCAGATCCAGCAGAACTTCTAAGACCTGATTGATCCGTGTAAATCGCGATGTTTATTTATTTTATTTTACTCTAAATGGAACTTAAAACATGGCGGTTACACATTACAATTTAACGGCCAGTTTCTACATCAAAAGTAACAGCCAAAGTAACGTCACAAAGTCAAAGTGACGTTTAATTTTGTTCTTGCTATAGTATCAATCTTAGATATAATAGACATCTATTTAGATTGAGCCACCGCGTGGCCGGTCATGAGACAGCAATATAACAAATACTTTTTAGGGTTCCGTACCTCAAAAGGAAAAACGGAACCCTTATAGGATCACTCGTGTGTCTGTCTATCTATCCGTATGTATGGGTGTCTGTCTGTCCGTCCGTCTGTCACAGCCAATTTGCTCCGAATCTAATGGACCGATTAAGTTAAAATTTGGTACACATATAGATTTCTGTGACCCAAACACGTACGGGTATAGTAAATAAATGAATTTTGAATATGGGGGTCACTTTTAGGGGGCAAATAAGATAATTAAAAAAAAAAGTTTTGCAAACTATACCGTGTTTTTTTTATACTTAATGCTAAAATAAATTGTTTTAAAGTTATTTGAGAACATAGAAGAAAATTGATCATTCCCCCCCCCCCCCCTATATCCGAAACAACTGAGCCTAAAATTTTGAAAAAAATACAGAAAATAGTTCTTTATCTGTAGATTACATGAAAACCTCTAAGAAGTCTCTGGTCTCAAAATAACATGGTAAATCTCTCAATATTGTGAGTACAAACTTACATTTAAGAGAAGAAATCAAAGACTCACTACTGACGTACACTGAACGAATCCATAAACATCCCAACCAACTAGCAAGAAACTTAATGGAAGAGCAACCAAAGAAAACGTTCAAGAGACTTAAAAGACGAGCCCCTCAAGATCTCCTTTAAAACAAGGAGTTTGAATTGATAATATGGACGTATCACTGGATACTGTACCATGCACGACAAACCTCTAACTACATAACTCCAGCTTAATGTCGACAAGACAGTTCGATTCCCGCACGGAACAAATATTTGTACGACCTACAAGTATTTGTCCCGAGTCTGGGTGTTTTTCTATCTATAATATGTATGCATTTACAAAATAAAATGTATCTAAGTAGTTTATCAGCCATCTCGTTACCATAACACAAGCATTAGGTTGCTTAGCTTGGGACTAGATGGCGTTGTGTGAAATGTCCAAGGATATTTATTTATTATTTACAGAAAAGTAATAAGTACTCATACGTATTTTTGGCATAAGAGTGTGTAAGTGCGAAAATATCCAAATCGATTATCTATAACGTGCTAAATATTTGGCCTTTCGTTGGGTTAGTCTTCTTTCTTGCCATAGAACTGTCAGCGAACAGTGAACTTGTGGAGCGTTGACTACCGCCAATCATTTTCGCTGTCTACAGTGTCAAATTAAAAATCGATGACCCCAAAAAAAATCTTCAAATCTTTTTCATTTTGTCGTATTTATACCGGATGACTTTTTTCATACCTAGTTTTTTTTATACCTTAGACGGAAAAAATATCTAAGTATCAATAAATACTATAAATTCGATGTAAGTAAGCTTTTCATATCAGAACAATAAAAACAGAAATTTAAAAAAAAATCGTTTAAAAATATCAAAATTCAAATCTTATGCAACCTTCTTAAGATTTGAATTTTGTTTTTTTTTTTTTTAAAATTGGTGTTTATGCCATATGCTTCTACTCCGTTCACCTGTTATAGCCTATTTTTTTCAAGACGGTAATAAAAAAAGTCATCCAGTATATCGTTACCCATCACTTCTGCGTAGTTTCGCTAGTTAATTTAATTTGACCCTATATAACCATTCCGCCCTTAGTTCAAACATAGAGCCAAAAGGAAGACATCTTACCACTTTCTACATTCTCTAACCCAAGCCCTTCCACCCACTCTTCAGATTCGTTAGTCTCCGTTGCGCGTTACTGGAGAAGGAGATGCTAACAAACCTGAACCGTCTGCAAGCGACCACTTGCACGTGGTTAGTGCAGGTGGCAGTCCGACCGGACCCGGAGACTCCTCAGGCATGCTATGCGCCTATCAACATGGTGCCCATACAGATGCCTGTGACCACGCCGCCGCCAGATACTTTGAGGTTTGTAACGATAGGAACTGTTTCTACCCTGCGTTATTAAGGGGGACGCGCTGTGGTAGACCGTGAAATTCAAATTTTCTTGCGTTATATGCAATTTGCAGGTCAGTGTCAGGTTGTAACGAAATCTAACGAATCTGCACGAAATCTATACTAGAAAGGTTTAGGTAGTGAAAAAAAGGTAAACAATCTTGATGTGTCTTTTATCTTTTTTTATTTTAAAACCTCAGTTTAAAAATAAAATGCAACTAAAAACCAATGTTAATACAACAATAATGATTACTAAATCAATTGAACCATTAGTTTAAGCAGTAGTTTATTTGTTTAATATGTGTTTGTGTAAAAAGTCACATCAAGATTGTTTACCTTTATTTCACCACCTAAACCTTTCATATATAGTGTTGATGATTTTTATGGTTAAAATTATGTAAATACTTACTTACTTTGTTTTACTGTCGCGTAACATATTTTGATCAAGATACAACCTGGCACGTATCTGCAAATTGCAAAAAACGCAAGAAAATTTGAATTTCGCAGGCTAAACAGCGCAATCACCCTAATTAACAATTTACATGTTATATTATACAAGTAAGTACCTACCTTGTCGTACCTTGATCCGTTTCCATATTTTGAGGATTTAGGTAACTTTCTATAGTACGCTAAGTTCAAGAATCATAACTCAGAACTAAACAATAAATAATACAACAGGCGGCATATTACAAATAGCAACCTACTCTTGATGAGGAATTGGGGATATCCCTACGTACGTCTAGCTTTAATCTTGGCCTACCTACTCAATTTCTGTTCCAATAATCTTTCTATTCGTTATGCTTAGCGTATAAAGATTATTTTAACTGTCATATGTAACGAGAGACCGGAATAGTACATTTACCTAAACTTCGAGGTAGTAAGTAATATGCAGTCGCTCCGTCCATTGGGTAAAAATACAAATGCTCGTAACTCGTAACATTTAACATAGAAGAGAATAGTTTTTTTTTTTTTTTCATAAAAATAAACAAGTGGTATCTTTTATTTTAGTACATAACCCTAAAAAATGTAATATGATTAAAATTTCAGTTCAATAATTTGTGATATTTAAATCACGGGATCAAAACGTCACTACCATCATTCCGTGATTTTAGAGGAGGTATTATCCACTCTATGTTACTTCCTCGAAGTTTAGGTAAATAATACTCTACTTTTTCCGATCTCTGGTCATAACCTACGATAGAACAAGCGTAACCAGAAGTTGCCTCTACATAGGATTGACTGAAAATTCCATATTATAATCCACAGATGTGTCCCCGAGTTCGTGCTAGAGAACGTGGTGGTACTGATCACGATGGCGCGGCGCACCGTGAGCGCCATCACTGAGGAGGCTGACATCGCCAGCGTGCTGCGACCGGCTCTGACGCTCGTACTGACGTTTATGGGAGATTCCACACGCACTTATAATCCGCATCTGAGGTAACTATTGTACAATATTTTCATCTCACGACACGCGCTTTACTTGTGTTTACCAAGTGTACAAACACGCTGTGAATGTGCGTGTAAGCGCAGGCTGGTGCTCTCGGTAACGTCCGACACAATGGCGAAGTCGGAAGTGTGTGCGTGTGTGTATTATGTGTTGACGCTGCACGCACACTTTCACAGCGAGTTTGTACACTTGGTAAACACAAGTAAAGCGCGTGTCGGAAATACTATTTCGCTTTGTATCAGGTTTTTTTTTTATTAGCCATAATTGTCCCACTGCTGGACAAAGGCCTCCCTACTCTCTTTCCACCTCGCTCTGTCCAGAGCTGCCAAGGATCAATCTTTACTAAAGGAGTCCAGCTCATCACGCTTGTATATTATGTTTTAACTTGATCAAAATATTATGATTCGCTACCGTAGCAAATATGTAGGGCCATTATGGATGTTTGCTGGGTAACAAAAAAAAAATATTTTGATGGTGTCTCCACAGGTGAAACGAGTTGGTCTGCCGGCTCTCAGTGGTTGTATTTCAGAGCAATCGTTGTGTATGCAAGACGCTTATTTGTGGAGAAAGCCTAAAAAATACATCGAAAAATGGGACAATAGGCGAATTTTTCAAGTGCACGCCGGCCGGTGTCATACCCCCACCCTACACCTGCGCCGAGCAACACCCGCTGCGCGACCGGCCCCCCCGTAAAGGAATAGGGAAAAAGCTAGAAGTGTCAAGAGGTGTCAATAAGAGAAATGGTCAGTTTTAGTTCCTATTCAAAGTATGGTGTCTCCACAGGTGAAACGAGTTGGTCTGCCGGCTCTTAGTCGTTGTATTTCAGAGCATTGTTATACGCAAAGCGCTTAGTTATAGAAAAATTCAACTTAACGGTAATCAATAAAATAAAGAATGTAATCAAACAAATCCAATATTTAATAATTCAACCTATTACTGTGGGTAAATCACAGATTAATAATTTTGTAGATTATAGCTAAGACTTAGAGTTAAATATTTACTTATTTCTAACATTCTATATTTTTTGAGTTGTTTCATTAGCTATATTCTACAAAATTATTAATCTGTGATTTACCCAAAGTAATAAGTTGAATTGTTAAAAATTGGATTTGTTCGATTTCATTCTTTATTTTATTGATTACCGTTAAGTTGAATTTTGCTATAACTCAGCGCTTTGCGTATTGCTCTGAAATACAACGACTAAGAGCCGGCTGACCAACTCGTTTCACCTGTGGAGACACCATACTTCGAATAGGTACTAAAACTGACCATTTCTCTTATTGACAGCTCTTGACACCTCTAGCTTTTTCCCTATTCCTTTACAGGGGGGACGGCCGCGCAGCGGGTGGTTCTCGGCGCAGGTGTAGGGTGGAGGTACGACACCGGCCGGCGTGCACTTGAAAAATTCGCCTATTGTCCCCTTTTTCGATGTATTTTTTAGGCTTTCTCCACAAATAAGCGTCTTGCATATACAACCATTGCTCTGAAATACAACCACTGAAAACTGGGTCCTAAAACTGGCCATTTCTCTTATCGTTTTTTTTTTTCGCAACAATGTTGCGCGCAACATAGCTCTGAAATGCAACCACTCAGAGCCGGCAGACCAACTTGTTTCATCTGCGGAGACGCCATACTTTCAATGTGTACCAAAACTGACCATTTCTCTGATCGTTTTTTTTTTCGCAACAATGACGCCTCTTGTAAGCGCTATAACTCGAAGTTGCAACCACTCAGAGCAGGTAGACCGACGTCATTCGCATTAGGGGACTACTCTACAACCCATCGAAATAAATCTAACCGTATCCATGATCGTTATGAAAAATCCTGTGACCTCTTAGTCTAATATAAAGTATAAAACAAAACTTGTGTTAACAAATAAAGCTTAAAACTATGTTAGTAGCACTTCACTTCACTAGCTTGTCCTTGTGTTGTCCTGTGGTACTAGTACGCGGAAGCGACGGAACACCACGTCTTGCGGCCAAAAGTCTTCTTTCGAGACGAGCGGCAGATAACACAGTTCGGTACACGCACCACGAACGCCTTGAAGTTGACGTTGCGGCGCGCCTCCTGGCGCCTCCAGTAACTGCACCCTCGGCGTGTACCTCGTCTTCTGGCGCACGTACTCCACGATGTCCGCTGCCTGTGGTGTAGTGTAGGCGGGGGATGTACACCGGTGTGTTCGGCTTTGCGGCACGCAAGCTCACTTCGGGCTCCGCGCAAAGGACCCAATGGCTAACTTGTTGGTGACAGTGGGCTAATTCACCTACTTACAATGTTCTTGTTGTAGTAACTATAGAAATGAAACAAGTTTTAACATTGAATAATTATTATCCTTTCTTCTTGTTACAAAGACAATATTAATACGTTGCTAGGCAACACAATAGCGGTAGCGCAGGCTGGCGCGAACTAGTTAAAACCACAGATTATATTTGAACACGAAATACCATAGTTTTCTAACAGTTTTTTTGGCGTGTGGTCAAAATCCGAACTAACGCTGCCATACCTGTAAAAAACTCACAAATGTTTCCCAACAACGCACCCCGCCAATGTCATTTAGGCGCCAAAAGATCCTCGTAGCACTCTACAAAGGTCGATAATTTTGCTTACAAAATGACTTCAAACAGATTTACTTATTCGTAGCTGACACAATAACGCTGATTTACTAATTAATTGGGTTCATAAGGTATATTTTAATATTTCTAATCCTATGAAGACCAAAACAGAGTAGGTAAATTAAATAAATCGTAAACGAAAACAGGCTGATGCATAGACAATAGACATCTCTGCTTGAGGCTCGATTTGAGTCTAGATTTAGCTGAGTATAGATTGATTACCGTTCTGGAATAAGAACGATGCTCGATTCTATACATAAACTGTGATCAACTGATCGGCGATCAAACTGGACTTGAGCAACGTTCTGTAATACGGGCCTAAGAATCCTTTATGGCCATACATTCTCTACAGATAGAGAATTTATTTACAAAAAAAGATGGTTGTTCAGTAGTAACCATTTATGAATGACGTTTGCCCCGTCACTTCAATCAAATCGACTCACAGAGACCGTTCACAGTTATTTTACCTCTGACAGCTCTGGCAGCACCAACCCAATAGCAACTTTATTGCCACAAGTTAAAGATCACTGTGATTATGACAGACTTGTCAATGATAGCAACCCAAATGCAATCTTATTGCATCCGCAATAAAGTTGTGATTTTGACAATGATGCAAAAACAGGTAAAACAACTGTATAATACTCATGGTAATAAATGGCACGGCAAATGATTTACTGATTATAAAAACAAATAATTAAATAAGGATGGTATTTAAAAGTACTTCAATTTATTCCCATTTCATTTACCTAATTTTGCCTGTGTTCCACCAAATATACTGAATGTGCACCAAAATATGTTCATTAAAATATGTCATAACGAGCATCTATTGGATATGGCGCTCGGCGGCCGCTGCCGTGGCACCGCTCGCTTCGCTCGCTCGCCGTCGCGCGTTAAGGGTCACTGTTCTAACCTAACCTAACCTAACCCAAATGATTCACCAATGTGAAGTTTCGGACGCGCGGGTGTTTTGTGTAACATTCAGGAATATTTGGTGCACGATCAGTATTTTGATGTACCTTTAGATTTTTGGTGAACACAAAAAAGATTTTTGGTGAACACAAAAAAGATTTTTGGTGAACACAAAAATATTATCCATTAAATAATAATAACGACTTGTGTTTCAGAGCTCGACTGGCAGAATGTCTGGAGGCGATGTTACCGAATCACCCAGATGATCAGCAGCCATTGAGCAGCTTAGCGTCCTTCTACAGGGAACAATTGTTCAAAGAACATCCACATCGATTGCAGGTATGTAGTTACATTACACAGACCACTGAATACAAAACTATATTAAATCACTAGCTGATGCTCGCGACTTCGTCCGCTTTTTAGGGTTCCGTACCTCAAAAGGAAAAAACAGAGCCCGTATAGGATCACTTGTGTGTCTGTCTGTCTGTCTGTTACAGCCAATAATCTAATTGACCGATTAAGTTGAAATTTGGTACACATATGGATTTCTGTGACCCAAATACTTTTGCTCTTTCGTCCAGATCTTTGTTGAGAGTAGACGTGCGCAGCTGAACTGCTAAAAATATATCATAACTAATATCATTAGATTAATCAGTTTTAGTTCTTATTATTAGTGCAATAAGCACGTAATTACAAGTACTCCAATAAAAGTGAAAGTAAGTGAACGGTCGCCGCCGGTTCCGATAACTAGCGGGCCCTGTCCCCCGCGCCCCTTGAGGGAGAGAGACCATCACCCAACGACCAATGGTCGTTGCCATCACCATAATTGCCTTCTCTGTCATCTACGTGGGCGGAGTCAGCAGCCGGCTACGTTCGCTACGAAACGCGACACGAACCGATTGTTATTGTTGTGACTCACGTCTGTTTACGGAAGGATTTTAACGTTGAATCAATATACTACAGCAGAATGGAAAGTTACAACTTAGATAAATCTTTATCGGAAACGGATTTGGACCGGGTAGGGCGGCAGAACCCGGAGTATTCAACATCCCCTAGATTTGTATCATCCCGAGAAAAAAGAAGACGAGAGAGAGAAAATTTTGTTGATGAAATTGCTAAAATAAAGGAAGAGATGCAGTCTATGTTCGCTACGATGATGAAAGCCCAACACGAAGAATTTAAAAAAAACTCCGCTATACTTCAAGGAATACAGCAATCAAGTTGCAACATTGAAAGTTCCATTGCCTTCTTGACGGCACAAAACGAAGAATTTAAAAAAAAAATTGAATCTTTAGAGGACAGAATAAAAGAGGATAAAAAATATATTATTATTTTGGAGGATAAATTGGAGAGTATGCAGCAGGACAGTAGAAAGGCTAATTTTGAAATAAAAAATGTACCGAAAAAGTCCAACGAAACCAAAGACGACCTAATTCATATGGTTACAAGCCTATCGAAGTCAGTGGGTTGCCCGATCGACAAGACGGTTATTCGTGATATATACCGAGTTCGTACAAGGAAAGATACAAGTAACACACCAATTGTAGTGGAAACAAATTCCACATTGATAAAAAATAACATTCTGAAATCTTGTAAGTTATTTAACATCAACCAAAGGTCGAAACTATGTGCCAAACACCTGGACATGCACACAAACGAGGATACACCTATTTTCATCACTGAGCAACTTACTGCAAAGGGTGCACGCCTACACTTCCTTGCACGTGACCTCGTGAAGTCAAAAACCTACAAATGCTGCTGGACTGCATATGGAAGAGTATATCTCAAAAGAGACGACGACTCTCAATCAATCATAATTAAAAGCGAAGCTCAGATACAACAGCTGATAATACAACAATGACTATGTTATCATAACGAATTTCAGTGCTGTTCTTACTGCTTATTTACTTATTTTCTGTGCTTATCAAACTGGGTATGTAAAGTCTGTTACACTTACTCGACACTCACTCAATTTACATTATTTTTTATTCCTTCAAATACACCAACAAACTCACACACACATTATCATTATCGTATATATTATATACCTAAAAGTTTATTTACACTTATCTCAATTTCAATTCATGACAGGAAACTAAATTGTTCAATATGTAGATATAAAAAAATATTAATAACTAAAAACACATTGAATAATATTTACAAAAAAATAAAACTATTACAAAACAAGTATTACACATTACTAAAACTCATATTATTGTATATATGGCATGTGTTCTTATGGCTTCAAATATTATATATAAATAATACCCTGATTCTAAATTGTACCGTGTATTTAATAAAACATAATAATGGGTGATTTAATACAAACTTTAAATGACATCGATAATTTGAGTATTGCAAGATCGATTGAATGCGATTGTAGCGAACTCGCTCGTAACTATAACATAAACAAAAGTGACCTTACCATAATTTCCCAAAATATAAGGAGCATTTATTGCAATTTTGATGACTTCATAGCAAATATGTCCTGCTTCAATTTTGAAACAGACGTTATAATTCTCACCGAATGCAGACTTAATCCAGATAAACCTATACCGACACTATCCAGGTATCGCTCCTACGCTACGTCTCGTAAACTAAATCGAAACGACGGCGTTGTAGTATATATCAAGGACACCTTAAAAGCCAGTGTCACAGAAGTAAACATATGCCACGCATCATGCCTACAATTAACCATATTGAATAATATAATTTTAGGTATCTATCGTTCACCATCAAATACCAATGCGGAACCTTTTATAAATTCTTTGGCACTCCATTTAGATAAACTAAACTCTCAAAAACTAAATATTATAGTTGCTGGTGACATTAATATCAACATAAGACCTAAACACACTGAACAAACATACGAATTTAAAAATAGAACATCATACCTGGATATGTTATCGGGACATGGTATTCTCCCCGGTCACACCTTAATTACAAGGGAAAACAATTGTCTTGATCACTTTATGTTAAAAATAAACAGAAAACGGCATTCTGCTTTTATTGCCATCCTGCGAACTACTGTTACAGACCACCGTACAACCTTTCTATCATTATCTAAAACAAAACTTTACCAAACCACACCAAAAACTATTACAAAAATTGATTTTGAAAGTGCTTTACGGTATTTAAAAGAAAAAAATCTGTCTACATTACTTTTTTGTGATGACCCTAATTACATAACAGATTGTTTAACACAAGGTCTTATTGAGTCATTAAAAATAAATACTACTATTCACAAGATCCCTAAAAGTAAACGAATAATTAAGCCCTGGATCACTGAAGGCATACTAAGATGTATAAAAAACCGTAATAAGCTCCAAAAACAATCCCGTGACGATCCCCTTAATGAAATAAAAAAAATTACATATGCTCGTTACAGAAATCATTGCAACAACCTTATAAAAAAACTAAAAAGAAAATATGAAAGAAGCCTTATTAATAAATCGTTAAACAATAACAAACTTCTCTGGAAAAATCTGAAAACTATCACTTATACAAATAAATCTACTAGAACTAACTCTGAATTAACTAATCTAAAAGCATCACCTACGGAATCAGCAAACTTCATTAATAAATATTTCGCAAATATTGGTAACCAACTGGCAAATGATATTCAACGAACCGTAACCCAGAATGACCTAAATCTATACCTACGTTCCTTACCTAGTCTCTCTAAATCTTTTGCTCTCCTGGATACAGATATCAATGAAGTAAATAGTATAATAAACTCTCTAAAATCAGATAGTGCCCCAGGATGGGATAATATCTCCACTAGGTACCTTAAACATGTAAAACTTGAAATAATTCCAATTATAACGCATTTAGCTAATCTTTGTTTTAAACGAGGCACCTTTCCTAACTCTTTAAAGAAATCAATAATAACTCCTATATACAAAGGTGGGCAAGAGAGTGATGTTAGTAACTATAGACCAATTTCTGTTATTCCGGTTATAGCGAAAATATTAGAGAAACTTTTAAATTCTAGACTATTAAGCTATCTTCAAAACAATAACATTTTATCTCCATCTCAATTTGGTTTTAGACGCGGTATCTCTACGGAAGACGCTATCACGTCTTTAACTACAGTACTAACAAAAGAACTCGACAAAGGAACTAGGTGTCTATCGGTTTTCATAGACTTAAAAAAGGCCTTCGACACGGTCTCTATCCCTATCCTTGTCCAAAAATTAGAAAAAATTGGTATTAGAGATACACAACTATCTATTTTTATCGATTACTTGACAAATAGAAAACAGAAGGTTAAGCTAGATGATATTGTCAGCGAGGATGTTGATGTAACTTGCGGTGTACCTCAGGGAAGCGTTCTCGGTCCTACGCTTTTTCTAATATACATAAACGATTTATGTAACATGACAATAAATAATGCTAAAATATTTTCGTATGCCGACGACACTGCAATCGTCTTCACTGGTTCAACCTGTGCCGAAACTAAAACCAATACAGAAAAAGGTATGTTACAAGTGGCTTCATGGCTAAAAACAAATCTCATTACGTTAAACACGAGCAAAACTAATTATATCTGTTTCTCTATTTATAAAAATGTCCAACCTGAACCTAATTTCAACATTAAAATACATGAGTGTAGGAGGACGGTTGACGACTGCAATTGTCCAATCATCACTAAAGTTAACCATGTTAAGTACGTGGGTATAATGCTGGACCAAAGCCTGTCCTGGTATCCTCAAATAGAACAAATTACAGCAAGGATACGTAAATTTATTTGGATTTTTAAAACATTAAGACACATAGTCCCTAGGAGTGACTTAGCAAAAAATCTTCTAAATGAAGTATATATTTCGCTAGTTCAATCTATAATAATATATTGTATCTCCATTTGGGGAGGTGCGCGTAAAACACGATTCCTTGAGGTTGAAAGAGCGCAACGGACTTTAATAAAAGTAATGTACTTTAAAAAAAGAACTTTTCCCACCTTTGAGCTATACCAAGTAAGTAATTTATTATCAGTCCGAAAATTATATATTATACATATAGTATTAAAAAAATATAAAACCCTACCTTTAGATCCTATTGTATTAACTAGAAGAAGGAAACACAATATTGCTCCCACCTATTTTGTAAAAACAGAATTTGCAAATATTCAGTATGACAAACGCTCGTCTTTCTTATATAATAAAATAAATAAACAAATAGATATACATACTAAATCGTTTAAAGAATGCAAATCGTTGCTGATTAAGTGGATAAACAAGCTATGCTATGATGAAGTAGAGAATATTCTTTTAAATATAAGGTAACCGCTTCCGTATAAATCAACCGCGCACTCACGCACACACACACCCTCACACACACATACATACACTTGCAAGCACGCACACATATACACACACACACACATACACAGACGCACACACACACTCACCTACAGACTAATAATAATGGATGTTTTATTTTGACTTTATTTTTTATTCATATACTTTCACGTTAACTTTAAATTTTGTTTGTTTTGTTATTAGCATGTTTCACTAATAAAATTGTGAGTTAATGAAGGAGCGGCGCCTCCTGGCACAGGCATCTATATGCTTAAAAGGAGACGCCTCCAACTGTATACCTATTGTACGTGTAATAACGAAATAAAACATTTTTGATTTTGATTTTGATTTGATTTGAAATACGTTCGGGTAAAGTAAATAAATGAATTTTGAAAAAAATATAGAAAAATAGTTCTCGAGTAGTTTAGTAAAGTTTATTATGGTCTTAAAATAACATGGTAAATCTCTCAATACTGTGAGTACAAACTTACATTTACTGTTGGAATGTATGGGAGAACATGTTTTTCAACTATAATGTTAAGTTTCTTGTTGGGATAATTTCATCCCAACTACGGAACCCTTCATTGTGCGTAGTCCGACACGCACTTGCCCGGTTTTTTATATATAAATATTCAGGTTGAAAAGTAGCCTACGACCTTCTCAAGGTCCCAGGCTACATCTATGATTTGTATGAAATTTGTCCCACAGATTCATAGTTTATAACACCGATACCAACGTACGGAAGTGTCTCTGTATGTAAAGAACACCACCCACTGACCAACCCCGGCAAGCGTAGCTTAATCTGATGGATTGACCCGTGCGGCTGTTATTACTTACCCACGAGCTCCTCCTAAAAGCGAGACTTTTCGTGACACGCGCTATCTGTTTCTAACTCACAGCTAGTTCCCTGCCTCCTGGACGTGTTCGTCGGCATCGAGATGACCGGTCAGAGCGTGCAGTTTGAGCAGAAGTTCAACTACAGACGCCCCATGTACCTCGTCATGGACTTCTTGTGGGAAATGGAGGAACATAGAGACGCAATTACGTGAGTAACGATATAGATAGATTCGATAAGTCTACAGTATATGGCAATATCAGAAGATACAATTGTGTAAGTACCTAAAAGTTATACCTAGGCTTTTTTGCCAAATGAGGGATGGGTATTATGCATCTAAAATCATCATCTGCCACGCCCTTTATCAACTTTTGTGCAGTCAGCTTCCAGTCGGAATAATGGGATGCATCTGAATACATGTATTATTAATTTATTATGTACTAGCAGTAGCCCGCGGCTTCGCCCGCGTGGATGTCATTATTTCCCTATTTCAATCGGACTTTCATGGGTTTTGCCAGTGAAAGTCTTATCAAAATCAGTCTAGCCGTTTCGGACATTAGCCGGAACAAACAAACTGACAGGCAAAATTTTTTTTTTTTTTTTTGTATAAGTGCCGTATATACTTTCATAGCAATTAGTAAAAAGCTGTGATTTTGAAATTACAAAGAAACTCTTCAATAAAGCTTCACTTCAATCGCTTTTTTTTTTTTTTTTTGAGGGTGGGAAGTGCGATCCACACAATGGTGACACCCGGGCGTTCACTTCAAGGGCTAAAACGGCCACTTTGGCAGAATCATAATAGGATAATAGGTATTATGAATCATATTTGAAATCGTAAAACGCTCACAAACTGATAATTCATAATTTATCTGCGTACAATTCATTGCACGCAATTCATCTGTTTGACAGTGTTGTATGGAGATTCGTAAAATGGTCCACAAATTATGAATTGCTTTATTGAAGTTTAATGTCAAATACGTCAAATAGCAAAATTGTTGGGAATTCAGGAAATGAATCGCTTTTATAGGAATTGCTTAATGTGCCCGTTTTAGCCCCCCAGTAAATGCACCCTACAACCACACTACGCAAGTGTGTTAGTAACCGCACAACAAGTTCTCCCTATCCAATCGAGAGCTCGTCACCATGACGGTGAACCGTAGAGAAAAGACTTTTCAATTAATGAAATATGTAAAGGTTAAGTCGATCACCATATTAAAATTTTAAAATATTGTAATTTACAGGCGACTAGCAAAAGAAGCTGAATCCAACATGGAGGCGGTACACCCACCGATATTCCTGCGATTCGTGAACCTTCTCATGAACGACGCCATCTTCTTACTAGACGAGGCGCTCGGGAACATGGCGCAGATACGCACCATGCAGGCTGCACAGTATGTAGCGTTTATTACTATCAATATATTTTTTTAATAATTTAAACGTCTATGGGCCGATTTTTCAATCGTCATTTAAAAATCTGAGGGATAAATTTTCCGGTTTGACACCTTTATGCCCTTTGTACACACACGTTGTTCTTGCCGTGAAAAACTACGGTTTACACGCCGTGTGTAGGCACGGGAAGTTTGTTGACAGGCACAGGTTTTTTCTGCGAAGCAGTTTATACGTACCGTAATGAAACTGTTAGAAAAAGCACAGTTAGATCAATGTTCTAATATCCAATCGTGACTTGTGTCCCCGAGCTCGTATTATTTCACAATTTTTTTTTTTATGGTTTCGTTAACAATAACACCATTGTTTTTTTTCTGCATATATTTCCAAAATTAAACCTAATAAAACAGAATCGGGAAGTATGACAGAAAAAAAACCATAGCGCAACACGTTACATTACGATGTCGCGTGATGCGTGACGCGAACTCATAAGGTTTTCCCTACCAAAAATCGCTCAACGCGCCTAAAGAAGTTTTCACTTCCAAAATTGTAACCAGCAGTGGGTTATTACAGGCAGAAATTATGATGATGAAACTCGTTTCCACAGAGAATCAGGCAGCTGGGCAAGCTTACCATCACAGGAACGAGCTCAAAACATGTCGAACCTCTCCCACATCGGGATGCTAGCTCGTTTCGACAACATCCTGGGTCGCGACACTATCCGCACGCTAGTCCGCCTCACTGCGCACGCGCCGTACGTGTTCTGTCATCCTACCCTCGTGGAGCGCATCGCGTCCATGCTCAACTACTTCCTACTGCATCTTGTAGGGCCTAATAAGAAGAATTTTAAGGTGAGTCTACCTTTTTTTTGACGTTTTCCAAAAGTTAGTTGACATTTTTCCACTTCACCGCCAGTTGCACGTAAGTCCATTAAATTTAATTTCCCAATAAACATAATGTTGTCTCTGTCTAACGGTACGTATCAGAAAGTGACAGCATGACATTGACATTTAATGGACTTACGTGCAACTGGCAGTTAGCCTGCTGTGATGCCACATTATGATCTAAAATTCTAGTTTAATGTTTGAACTGTGCAGTATAACGTTTTTAGTGACACATATACTAATCGGGTAATCCTTTTGGAATACCTGTTTTTTTTTTTTTGAACAGTATGTGGAATCACAGCTGAAGTGGATAAATGTCAAGTAACTTTTGGAGGGCACTGTATGTATAAGTTTTCGAGCCTTACAAACATGTTTGTAATAAGTTTTATATTTCATACTTATTTCTATCATTTTTGTTTTTTAGTATATTTTGATTGATTTCAAGGTTTCAGACACTCAGGTATATATATTTAGACCAGTAATTATGCCCAGGCAATGGAATGTCTAAATATATATACCTGAGTGTCTGAAACACTCAGGTATATATATTTAGACCAGTAATTATGCCCAGGCAATGGAATGTCGCAAAATAAAAAATATTTAAGTATAGTATGTCTGTAAATCACGAAAACATCAAAAATATCTCTTCTAAAATGAGCCGTGGAATGGTGCTTTCATCCAAAGTTAAGTTAAGCCGCGGTGTTAGCTCAATATTCACAAATATTGGTTTCTTGGATTGTCGAGTATGACGTAACGCAATGAAACTATCCGACGCAAAAAATACAGTGGACACAAGAAGGGTTTAAAGAAAAACTGTAACCGAATAGAATAGTAAAAAATAGTTTAATATTCCCAATAAAAAATTTCGAAGTTCCTCCACAAAAATAAACTTTGGCGTCGAACATCTCTGTATTTTCAGCGATAACTACATTCTTTTTTTTAAGAATTTAATAGAATTTGCATTTTTTTAAAACTCTAACCTGACAATTATTTAATTAATTGTGTATATTCTAAATAATCTAAAGAAAACCGAGAAAATAAGTGCACATTCGCAGCTTGGGCACATCTCGGCAACACAAATATTATTTACAATTTTCAACCTTATTTCAAGCCAGCTAATGGTGACAACAGATTGCGCGGTTGGGTGACGTTTAAAATCGTAGTCAGACCGCCCTTAAGTTAGTTGAGTTATAGCTATAATTAGCAATGTGGGTCACCAGCAATAACCTCAATAATCAATTTGACTCATGCGTACCCGTTTTGAACAAGCGCGTAAGCGTGGTGATCAATGCGAAGAGGCATTTGCCCTGCAGTGGCACAATAATATGCCAGTAAAAGCTCTTGCCTGCGGCTTTGCCCGCGTGGGTGTTGGCAATTATCCCATGGGAACATACTACTGGAAATTCCTTCCTTATTCTTTGTCTACATTATACAGCGTGTTTTTTTTTATATACCATAACTCTAGGGTATTAATGAGATCATCATTATGAACAACTTTTACTATGGGACCGAACCCAAAATCGCGAAAAAAAATCAGCTGCTCCCTACATTTTGACGAGTTATGCGAACATAAATGTAGGTGGCAGCCGATTTTTTTTTCGCGATTTTGAGTTCGGTCCCATAGTAAAAGTTGTTCATAATGATGGTCTCATTAATACCCTAGAGTTATGGGATATAAAAGAAAACACGCTGTATAGGGAACCTTTGTGCAAAATTTCAGCTTTCTAGGTCCAAGGGTTTGGGCTTGGGGGTTGATGAGTCAGTCAATCAGTCAGCCAGCCAGTCAGTCAGGCAGAACTTCTCTTTTTATTTATATAGATATTTTTAAATAATAAAATATAAAAACATTTAAAAATAAAATAGTATTAAGAACAGGGTCCTAGCTAACGGTCAGGGCTCCAGAGATGATTACAAACATTTTTTTATTTCTCAGGTAAAAGACATGAAAGAGTATGAGTTCGAGCCAGCCAGCACGGTGTTGGATATTTGCCGCATGTACGTGGAACTGGGCAAGGGCAACAATGAGCGCTTCTGTGCAGCAGTGTCGGACGACGGACGGTCCTACTCACCGCAACTGTTCACCTTGGCTGAAACGGTGTTAGGTAGGTTACATTTAATGATTTCATCATCATCAGACTATAAGGGCGAGCGCGCATTGCGGTGCGTTTTTCTACCGCATAATCTGTGAAGTATGGAATGTCTTTGAAGTGCGCGCACTGCGGTCATGCGTTTTGTTACTGTAGGCCCCGCCCAGTGCGGCAGAACTACCGGAAACGCACCGCAGTGCGCGCTCGCTCTAACTGATAAATGATTTTATTTCTATAAGTAGGTTTGTACATACACTTTTCAAAACAATCATGTTTTAAAAAACTAGATGAGGTCGGCGTTTCGTATCTGAGACACCACAGTCTCTTTTAAAGTTCAGACATAATATTGGTCAGATCATGAAGACCATGTAGATTGGTGTCTGAAATGGTCTTTTGAGGAAAGAACCACATAAAGCAGTCAATGGTGCCGATTCTGTTGTGCACAAACTAAACTTAATTTAGGCTATTGCTAACTTTTTCTTTCTATTAAAACAAGAAAGAGACGGACATAAATTAGAGCTGTCAAATTTAGTTGAACCACTATTTCCATAGAGATTTAGACGACACGTAAAAACATGTCGACTAAAAACACGATGAAGCGCAAGACGTAAACTAGTTTGACATTTCTAACTTATTTCATAGCTATAGCCGTTCTTTTCTCGCGCTGCCTGTTAGTAAAAGATAGCGATTATCTAATTTTGGTTTAGTTATTGAACAAGAGAATCGGCACCATTGATAAACCAACCGTACGCAAAATACGCGCTTTGACGTGGAGTTGCGGACCAGCCCGTATTACGTATTTAGGCTTTACCAATCACACGTTTTCTGTGTCATCCTCGGCCACACGAATCCAACCACTTGACTCTCAGCCACTCTTTGAAAACTGTTACTTCACCTAACTGTAGGGCTTTAGCCGATTAGCGGTCTCCGATTGATTGATTTATGGCATAAAAATCTATGACAGTAACGCATATCAAAATAATTAACCAAGCCAAGATTATCAGTACCTGCGGACCTTTTAATGCAGAAATGCAACCTTCTTAGCTGAGTACCAAATGTACCAATATTGTAAACATCCTAACTGATATTATAAATGCGAAAGTAACTCTGTCTGTCTTTTACCTATTGGCGCCTTAAGGGCAGAAAGTATTTAGATGAAAGGCACACGGATGTACCGTGACCAGCACTCTAATTGTGTAACACATTATCAATCGGAATTTGAATCATTTTTAAACAAATTGCTGATCCAGTGCTTCATATGTTAGAAAAATTTGTGTACTCGACACGTAAATAACGCAATGAATGTCGTTGAACTGTCAAAATGAAACCAACTCCGATTCATAATGTGTTACGCAATTAGGATGCTGGACTCGGAATTGGGATACTTTTTATTCCGGTAATATGTTCCCATGGGATAATTTTTGCGACCTCTAGCGAGCGGAGCCACGGGAAAAAGCTACTTCTTTATAGATGTTCTAATGACAAAACATTATTCCTCAGCGCGCATCGGTGGCGGAGGCCTAATAGGCTCGCTACGGGAAGTGGCAACTTGCGTGGAAAAGTTCGCTGTGCAGCGACAACGCGACGAAGAGATCCTCGCCAACGCGCCCGAGGAGTTCCTCGACCCCATCATGAGCACGCTGATGATGGACCCCGTCATACTGCCCAGCTCGCGCACCACTGTGGATAGGACAACCATCGCACGGTACCACTGACTTTTTAACCTTTTTCTACCACATTTACCTTACGGTCGCGTTATTTCAGAGTGGACAAGCTCTACCATACGCTTGGGGCTAATTTGACCAAAGTCGGATATCTTTTATCCGTGGAATAAAATTGACGACTGACGGTTTTTTTATGGAGAAACTGTCAAAAATTCAAAATATGTTCGAAGATTATGACTTATACTAGGTATAAAAGTTTGGTCGAATTCACCCTTAGAATTCATATCACAGTGAAAATTAATAAATTAATCTATCTTGGTTGCTAATTCTTATTTTCGTTACAGACATCTCTTGAGTGACCAATCGGATCCGTTCAACCGCTCGCCGCTGTCCATGGATCAAGTAAAGTCCAACACGGAACTCAAAGAGAGGATCCAAGCGTGGATTGCTCAACAGAAGTACATTGCTCAAAACCCGACCAGTAACGAATAGAAGAAAAATATAAATATGTAGCTTTTTGTATATTTTACTAAGCAAGCTAGTAATATTGTAGGTTAGTTTAGAGAGTAGATTTCGTATTGAAGGCAATACTATACATATTATGTAAGGGCGCTTGATAAATGGGATGTTTGTGTGATATGTCAAGTATAAACAGTGTTACTTGTATAGTATTTTCTTTAGTTATTTTACAATTATTGTAAATTTTAGTTAGTTATCCAAGTTCCGGTACATATCAGTTGCAGTGATGTATTTTATTGTTTATTCTATATTTATTTTTATTGTTTATTTCAGTTAAAATGTTCAATTTAATTTTGTCGATGTTAATTCGAATGATTTAATTGGGTGTGCATTTTGTTTACTGGGTAGGTACCAATTTGCAAGTAAAGTTTGTACCATCCTTTATATTGTGATAAATTACTATTTTCAGTCTTTAGTTTAGTATAATAAAAATAATTAAGTAGATGTAATTAATTAATTATTAATACATTTCTTGAACTCAGTCTCTTTTTTTCTTTATCTAATCCACCAAATCAGGCAAAACAATTTGTCTCTATTTAAATTACACTATTTCTCATTATTTATACTTTGATTGCTCATTTATTATTACCTTTAAACCGTTGACGTCGACAAAAATTTCGGTTCCATTTCGCCAGAGTCGTATATTTACGACCAAAATACCACAGCTCGTTTAATCTGTTTTTTATTTAATTACGCTATATTCTATCAAAAAGATGTATTAGGTAAATAGTTAAGTAATCATTTACAATTTAATACACTTTAACTCTTAATTAGAAGTCCTAAAAATAATGTCCAAAGATAGATGAATTAATAATATTATTTTTAGACAATTGTATTGATGTACAACGACCATGACGGAAAAATCCGACATTAGGGACGGGACATATTAAGATTTACCGGTACAAAAATAAACATAAATCAAAATTTTTCGCTTTATACCTACTAACTAATAAATCTGTAAAATAAATACTACAATTTATTGTTAATAAAACATTTTTTTTTAATTTGAGAGTATTTAATTCCTTTGAAATGAAGTAAATTTACTTGTGAAATGTCAGCGACTGAATTGATGATTCCCATCTCTAGACTATATACATGTTCCGACCGAAACTTACTTTGCTAGTACGCCCAGCGCCACGGTCGGATAAAGACGACCGCTTCGTACGTCATAAACGAGTGCCTTCTGGAATTTTCCATCAGTGTTGTGCTTATGCATATAGTTTTACGTTCGTGTCGATAAAATTCTCTAAAAAAAAAAACAATTTTGACATCACAATCGCGACACCGCGTTGTACTTGTTTGCTCTACCCCGATAATGTTTTTTAGAGCCGGAATCGCGCAAGGAGTGGGTGGGGCAGCTTCAACGTGTTTTATATGGAATTTACCCCTCTTTTTTTTGATGAAATATTATTACCTACGTGTTGAGTCATATGGGTTTATGGATATTATAAAGGGGGACAAAATTTTCATTATTTTTGCGATAGGACACACCGTTTTCGAGATATAAACAAAAGAAAAGAAAAAAGATACAGAACTGTTTTTGCACCCGAAGTCAAGCTGTTGGTGTGTGTTGGTTTAGTTCATGACAACTAATTTTATTCCACACCCTTTTAATCGCGATTAAAAATAGTCTGATTTAGTTTTGGTGATTTTTAGTCTAGTTTAGAGGCATTTGTGATCACTTTGTGACTAGAGAATCGGCACCATTGTCCAAGTTAAATTTTTATTTTTATGTTTGTTTAATTGTTTAGTGGGATATAAATGAATACACATTAGAACTTATTTATTTATTTATTAAAACTTTATGCACAAGGAAAAAATACCGTACAAAGGTGCACTTAATGCCTGTACCTACCTACTTACTATTGAGAAATAAAAACGGCGAGGATTATCTCTGGACTAATTTTATTGTGAGCAAAGTAATTGTGAATAGCCTAAGTAATTAATAAATCGTTAAAATTTTTAAAGACTTTGTTTTACTGGCTTACCAAAAATGCCGATAATTTCGTAGGGTAAGTACAGTAATACTCAACTGATAAGGCGCGTCGTGAATCTTCGTTCGCACAGAAAAGAAAGTATGGCCCCGAAGATTAACGAGATTGCTTAAAACTTACAATCAACCTTAGATCACTACTATAAGGTTCATAATACACTGCAGCTGTTAGTTCCGTCTCACTCGCAAGTATGGCGGCTGTCAAGCGGCGCGCGCTAACATGCGGTTGGCAGCTGCCGACCAATAGCGGTACAGGAAAAAGCGTGGAACGTGCCGATTGGTCAATAGCATTTCCCGCGCTTTGAAAATGGTGAAGGTTTCATAAAAATACGCCTGACAGTTTTTGCGTGATTCTCAGTTTTTTATCTGCGTTAGACATAACTTTACAAATTAATTACACTATTTAATATAAACATAATCTAAAATATTCACGTATTAAGTTATATATTAAGAAAATGCTCTAATTTAACATATATTTTTTCCAAATCATTAACACAACTCGTTTAGACGTGATCTTCAGTTTAAAATCATCAAAAGTCAGATAGCGTCGCATTAAACACGCTCGCAAATGCAAATGTCAACGAAATATCGACATCGAAAAGTAAAGTATTTCACATCACTCTTTGTTGTAGGTATTTATTTTTCGATTCGACAACGACAACTGTTATGAAGCGTGGCGGTTAAAATGCACAGACCAATTAGCTTAAAATGATAATTTGAGCTGTGGCGGCAGATGGTATAAATCCTTCAGGGATTTTTTGCTTGTACGCACGGCTACAGATGAACCTATACATTTCCAGTATAAGCTGATCTCGCATTTTATAGGATTTCCTTACAGTGAGAGGTCAGTGTAAACTGGAAATGTATAGCTTGATGTGTAGCCGTGTGTACGGCGGGACATGAATCGTATTCTACCCTATCGCTATGATGAAGAACGAAGGTGTGGCTGACACTGGCTTGGCCACCATCAGGGATTTTACTTTTGATAAAACAAAGATTTAGTCGTTAATTAGTCGAAATTTGTCGCCAAATATCAGAATTTGTCGGTCACTGGTTCAAAAGTTATAAGGGGTCATTGGTGGCCGATCTGGAGAGAGTCTCCCCAGCTTGGCCACCTTTATATCTCAAAAACTAGGGCACCTAGCGAAGATCTGTTTTCTCCCAGATTTAGTCGCTAATTAGTCGAAATTAGTCGCCAAGTCACAGATTTAGTCGGGTCTTAGTTTAGAAGATATAATGAGTTCAATTTTTAAGTATAGTTCAAGAGCTAGATTGAAGAGTTTACGATAAAATTTTTGATCTAGCTCTTGGTCTATACTTAAAAATTGAACTCATTATATCTTCTAAACTAAGACCCGACTAAATCTGTGACTTGGCGACTAATTTCGACTAATTAGCGACTAAATCTGGGAGAAAACAGATCTTCGCTAGGTGCCCTAGTTTTTGAGATATAAAGGTGGCCAAGCTGGGGAGACTCTCTCCAGATCGGCCACCAATGACCCCTTATAACTTTTGAACCAGTGACCGACAAATTCTGATATTTGGCGACAAATTTCGACTAATTAACGACTAAATCTTTGTTTTATCAAAAGTAAAATCCCTGATGGTGGCCAAGCCAGTGTCAGCCACACAGAACGAAGCATGCAGGATGATGCCATTGGACTGAAAGCTTAACATGAGGATTCTTTTTGTAGTAGTCTCCTAATAAAATAGGTATATGCAGGGAGGCTAATCCTCTCGTCGTCGTCGTGTCCCCCCCCCGTCTGCCGAGGGCCTGGCTGTCCTAATGAAACATTATTTTGTTTTAGATATTTCAGTAATAGCCTTCGATCAATATTATTGATCGAAGGTAATAGCGGTTACAGGTTACCGATATGAGATATTATAAAAGCAACTGAAGTAGAATTTATAAAAACAGCATGACTTTTGCTATATTCATTCTTAATGTATAGAATATAGACTAAGAATGAAAATAGCCACAAAGTGCTCGCCATCTCAAAATCGTAATTCGCGCCGGCAAGGAGAGCACATTATAGAATGATCGTAGACTCTGTGGAATGATCGGAATGTGCCTTAGAGCATTTAGGTTAAATGCTCTAAGGAATGTGCATACAAATTCAAAAAATCATTAATTTTATTTACTTATTGTAATAATCGTAGTCCTTCTTTTAGTTCAAAGAGTAAAGTAAGTATTTCTGTGGTGTGGGTGGTGCCGTGGTGGGAACAGTCCAGCTGCAGCTGCCACCGGCTTAGAGCATTAGGTTAAAGGGTTAAATGCTCTAAGGCCACCGGGTGTGAATCCTTGACCCTGTTTTAAATATTATTTACTAATGGCGTGTAAAGTATTATACCATAATCATGCCTACTTTTATCAATACTTTTCAGTTTAGACTAAAAGTAATACAACTTTTCTAAAAGATTACTTACCACTTTTATTTTATTTCGTGAAACGGGGAGGAGGCCCTAACAATCTCTCACAACGAGCATAGACAACTTAGTTGACATGGCGGAATAATCAGCTGTTAATTGCAATGCTAACGAATAAGCGGAATAATTCTCTTAGGTAATAATTAGTTCAGTATTTTATCAAGTTGTAACTCATTTTAGTTTCCAACGATGCAGCTCATACATATTTTTGTTAAAGTAATTTAAAATTTATTGTAAGAAAAAAGGAATGGCGCGATGTCCCTTGTCATCTGTCAGCTTGATTCATTCATCCATTGTGCAGAAAAAATGTGACTTGTTCGCTTTGTAATTTTGTTTTTATGTAATAAGTGCTAGTTGAATATTAGATCCACCCGTAATTACATCCCACTACATTATCGAAAGTGTTAATTACCGTATTGCATAATAAGAACAGTCGTAGTAACAACTGGGCCTGGTTTACTGTGCCCTAAGATTATTCCCTCTACAAAGCGCTTGGTGCGGCGTCGGCGAATGAAATACTTATTTTTCTTGCGCAGTGAATTGTTGAGTGTGTCGTTTGATGAAGAAATAGAGGTGTTTATCAAGTAGTGAAGTGTGAAAGGAAGTAAGGATGTCGGGCCGGGTTAGGAAGCAGTCGGACTGTCCTGTGGGCAAGCAGGGTCCGATGCGGGCGACGCTGCCGGTCTCGTCCGTCATGAAGAGTGGCGGGCTCAAGAAGAACGCCAGCAACAGCCCGACGCTGTCGCCCACCAATGCGTGGCGCCGGATATCACCAGATCACGCCCTGTCTGGACAGCGTAGCCCTGGAGCTGTTAACTACAAAGGTACGATCTGCAGATTACATATATTATTATTTATTTTTCATGTAAAAGTCATGCACTAAAACAATTTATCTAAAAAAAAGCAGTTATTACTTGAAACCAGCTAAAGTAACAAAAAATTTTGAAAACATAATTTGCTAATGTTTTAAATTAAACACTAATAACAATGTTTATAATATGATTTGCATACCTAACAAGTAAACTGTAACATTACATCAGAGGTTGGTTGTAATCTAGATCATTCTGATTCAGGGATTAATGACAATGGTCCTTTAATTATAGTCTGAGAGTCTGAATCTATCAATTATAATTATTTCATTTAACATAAAGTACCACTATTCATTATCTTATAAAGTCATATGGGCATGGCAGCAGGAATGTTTAGGAAAAATTCTAGATAATTTTCCTTGAATTGATTTAAATCAACTCTATTAGACAATATTAAAATTACCAAATAAAATCATCCTTCTCATTCCCTTATTTCTTTGGTTTAAGTGCAGCTTAAATGTCTGTATTAGAATTTATCTCAATAACCTCATCATTCCTAGCTTTTCTTATAATTTATTTAACCCATTCTAATCACCAGGTACAATTAATTAAGTAATCTATACTATTAGGTGAACAATATTTGTATATTTGTAATTGCATTATCAAAAACGACTCTAACGATTTTGATGAAAATTGCAATATAGGGGTTTACAGGGGTGAAAAATCAATCTAAAAAAAAAAAAGAGAAAGGTTTAGGTAGTAAAATAAAACAATCTTGACATGACTTTTTACACAAACACATATGAAACAAATAAACTACTGCTTAAACTAATGGTTCAATTGATTTAGTAATCATTATTGTTGTTTTAAAATAAAAAAGATAAAAGACACATCAAGATTGTTTACAGTCCCCGGTGATAAATATTGCACATCAACATTTGGAAAGAGACAATCGGGTAATTTCGGCATCGTAGAGCGTTATCTCTGTCGCACGAAATACAAACAGTCCGGTATCTATTAGGAGCTGTTAAAACAATTATGATTTGCTTCTTTTGATAATTCTTTTTATTATTTGTATTAGATACACCAATTTTTCTATAAGTGATGGCTTTAGGTTGGGGTAAAATAAAATAAAAAAAACATGTTCACATTATGTTTACGTATTTAATTATTTTGGAAAATTACAGGTGTTTTTAAATCTGTCAGGTTCGGTTACAAAATATTTATAAACATTGTAGATAATTTCGCGTGACTGACCTCGTAAGGGTTTCCCTATTTTTCCTAAAGATGCCATAGTACAACTTTAAATTATTTAAATTTGGGGGTGTTAACAACTCTAAACATATATTTTGAACTAACACTCTATCGCACTTGAGCAACGACTGACAAAACGTTACATAGGTAGTGTGCGACAGAGATAACGCTCTACGAAGCCGAAATTAGCCGATTGTCTCTTTCCAAAGGTTGATGTGCAATATTTATCGCCGGGTACTGTACCTTTATTTCACTACCTAAACCTTTCTAGTGTAGCTAGGTCTCGTATCTGGGGAAATTCGTTGTCTTTATTACCACCAGAGCAGAGCTTGGTTGACCAGGTACTTGTAACTATTTAGCAACATCCTCCTGACATTATTCCAGATTTATTAGGCTAGCCCCAGCACAAACTCAAACTCAAACTCAAACTCAAAGCATTTATTTCAATTAAACCAATTACAGGCACTTTTGAATTGTCAAAGAGTCGGTCAGTAGGTAAGTCAGAAAGTTGAAGCTAGTTGCCCATTCCAAAACGTAGATCTATGGAGAAGAACGGGCAAGAAACTCCACGGACACTCTTTTAAATCAAAATATAGTTACAAAATATTGGTTACATCATTCATGTTGAAATTATACATGTGAGAACGATGAACGTTAAAAGCGTCCGTAATAAAAAAATAAAAAAAAAACAATTCAAAATTAAAATTAAAATAAGCCGTGGCAGCTAAGGTATGACCAGCCTCCACCAACAGCGCCCGTTCACAAACCTGATGTATGGATTCGTTAAATGATCCAACACACGCGCCACCATCAGCGAGGCATTAGAGTGAGCATGACACACTCTCAGCCGCCAGGGCACATCCAAGTCAAATAAAGACGTACCCAGTAAATGGTAGCTTTAGAGTAGGTACATAGTACTCACACATGTACTAAGCAATTATACAATACAAAGGTGATTGAGTCTACACAATGCAAAGCTATTCTTACAATCTTCAGCAGTTGCTTAACAGTATCTTCAAATGTTAATTAATTAGTTGAGGTTGTGGAGCAGGACCAGCATGGAGCCAAGCATTTTTATCATTTATGTAATCCCCCAACTTATAATATGCCTGCCTGCATAGTGTGCGTTTTATACAAGTTTTAAATTTCGTCTCATTTAGTTGAAGTATGTGTGGAGGTATTTTATTGTAACATTTTCCATACATCTATGTACAAGCTACATCACATTCTTCAACCCCTTTCTAGCTGTTATATTATCCTTCACACAATCCATCCATTGTTAATAATAATTGTATAAATAATAAGAACAAGACAATGTCAAAAAAAACTGTAATGAACATTAAATTGATGTGTTTTCTAGGCAAGGGCAGATTCGGTGCCAGTGTCATCAGGCGCACAGCATCACTTGACACATTATATCACAAAGGACAGTGGTCCAGGGACTATTATCTACATGCTGGCCAGTTGCAAGTTGATAAGTCCACACAAGTATGTTGCTATTTTTGTATTTCAACTATCAATAGTGTTATGATTATGAAAATCCTATTTTTACATATTTCATTTAATTTGTGCAGTTATTGTTTAATCCCCTTATTCATATGTACTACCTATTTTACTTTTTTTTTTTTTTAATCTTATATTTAGAGGCTTCAGTGCAATCTAGGTGATTATGCCAGCCTCATGGGATCATTCTTATAGTAGCATAATGGGCATCTTGCATGCTGCGATAGCAGACTGCAAGCCACCCATTACCCTACTCTATCCCTCACTCACATCTTCAAATATAGTTCCTGACCTATATTCTCTGCCCCTCTCTATCCTTTCTCTCTTTCATACACGGTTTTAAGAACTTGTATGAATACTCTGGGCTTCTTCAGTCATTGGCTGGTTCAGAATCAAATTGATTCCACCATTGCATTGTGGAGATCAATATTTGGCAACAGGTTCCTCCTCAGTTCGCGATACTGGTCACATTCCACCATCACATGAATTATATCTTCGGGTACCTGACACGTATCGCACAGTGACGTTGATTTAACCCCCATCCATACTAATATTATAAATTCGAAAGTAACTCTGTCTGTCTGTCTGTCTGTCTGTCTGCCTGCCTGTTACCTTTTCACTCCTAAACCACTGAACGGATTTCGATAAAATTTGGCAAGGCTATAGATGGTATCCTGGGGACAGACGTAGGCTACTTTTTTTTTCAAAAATAATCCTACGGGGGTGATATAGGGGATGAAAGTTTGTATGGGAAACTCAGTATTTCTTAAGTTAGGGATGTGAAAATTAAAATGTATGCTTTTGATAGGAAATAAAGAAATATGCGGTTCAGCGTTTTTGAAAAATCATCCACTAAGCGGGTGAAATAGGGGTTGTTTTTAAAATTTACAAAACTGCATGGATTTTGACAAAATTTGGCAAGGCTTTATATAGCATCCTGGGAAAGGACGTAGGATACTTTCAAAAACAATACTACAGGGGGTGATATAGGGGATGAAAGTTTGTAAGGGAAACCCAGTATTTCTTAAGTTAGGGATAACAAATTTATGCTATTGGTAGGAAATTAAGAAATATGCGGTTCAGCGTTTTTGAAAAATTATCCCCTAAGGTGGTAAAATAGGGGTTGATTTTAAAATTTACAAAACTGCACGGATGTCGATAAAATTTGGCAAGGCGTTATATAGCATCCTGGGGAAGGACATAGACTACCTTTTGTCTTAAAAATAATCCTACAGGGGGTAATATAGGGGATGAAAGTTTGTATGGAAATTCAGTATTTCTTAAGTTAGGGATGTGAAAATTAAAATGTATGCTTTTGATAGGAAACAAAGAAATATGCGGTTCAGCGTTTTTGAAAAATCATCCCCTAAGGGGGTAAAATAGGGGTTGATTTTAAAATTTACAAAACTGCACGGATTTCGACAAAATTTGGCAAGGCTTTATATAGCATCTTGGGAAAGGACACAGGATACTTTCAAAAACAATACTACAAGGGGTGATATAAGGGATGAATAGATGGGAAACCTAGCATTTCTTAAGTTAGGGATATGAAAATTCAAATTTATACTTTTGGTAGGAAATAAAGAAATATGTGGTACAGCGTTTTTGAGGGGGTACAATAGGGGTTGACAAATGTTTGTGTAATTACCTCTTTTTAAGAGATTTAAGGGATTGGAAATGTAGTCATAGTTCGAATCTTGAGATAACATTTAGTCTTTCTTTCATTCGAAGTTTTTACGAGGAAATTATTTGAACGAGTGGACACTCGGACAAAAGTTATTTGTTATTAGAGCGTGACTGGCATAATAAATAAATTATTAACAAAGTCCCCCCGCCGCGTAAGTGTGTCTGTTTGAATGCGATAATGTCAAAAAGTACCGAACGGATTTTCATACGGTTTTCTCCAATGAACGGAGTGATTCAGTGTAATTCATTATGGTTTTGTGTAAATTGGCTGAAATATGACGACGACTGTTGAGATGTCGGAAAAAATCATGCCGACTGGTAGCTTTATGCCTACTATACACGGTAACGATATATCGTAGCGTATCGTATCGTAGAGTTTGTACAGTTATATCGGACGGCCCTATGTTTTCCACATGTACGTTCCCATGGGATATTTTCCGACATCCACGCGGGCGAAGCCGCGGGCAAAAGCTAGTTAGATTATAAAATTTGTTTAGTGGAACATGACCAGCCCCCAACCTGAGAGCCGCAACTAATGTCTCCCTGGAGAGGCTGGCACATTTACCTATTTTACTTAACATAGAGTTTTGTCAATTTCTTTCGAATTATGATTTCAGTTTGAAAGAAGAAGACAAAACACTATTTTAACTAAATTAGGTTTGTTAAAAGTTTTAGTTCTTTACTAGCTTTTGCCCGCGGCTTCGCCCGCGTGTATGTCGGAAAATATCCCATGGGAACGTTCATGTGGAAAACATAGGGCATATCCATAACTAAAGAAATGCTGGGTTTCCCATACAAACTTTCATCCCTTATATCACCCCTTGTAGGATTATATTAAAAAAGTAGCCCTTTATATGTCCTTTCCCAGGATGCTATCTATAGCCTTGCCAAATTTTATCGAAATCCGTGTAGTTTTGTAAATTTTAAAATAAACGCCTATTTTAAAACGATGAACCGCATATTTTTTCATTTCTTACCAATAGCATAAATTTGTTATCCCTAACTTAAGAAATACTGAGTTTCCCTTACAAACTTTCATCCCCTATATCACCCCCTGTAGTATTATTTTTGAAAAAAATAGTATCCTATGTCCTTCCCCAGGATGCTATATAAAGCCTTGCCAATATTGTCGAAATCCATGCAGTTTTGTAAATTTTAAAATCAACCCCTATTTTACCCCCTTAGGGGATGATTTTTCAAACACGCTGAACCGCATATTTCTTTATTTCCTATCAAAAGCATACATTTTAATTTTCACATCCCTAAGTTAAGAAATACTGAGTTTCCCATACAAACTTTTATCCCCTATATCACCCCCTGTAGGATTATTTTTGAAAAAAAAGTAGCCTATGTCCGTCCCCAGGATACCATCTATAGCCTTGCCAAATTTTATCGAAATCCGTTCAGTAGTTTAGGCGTGAAAAGGTAACAGACAGACAGACAGAGTTACTTTCGAATTTATAATATTAGTATGGATGAGTAAGGGTGTAAATAGAAATGATGGTCATAAAAACATTTAAAAAAAAAATACAATTTAGTAGAAATCACTATCAATCTACCTAACCTGTTCCCAACTATCCCGTCTAACCGGATGCAGCTGGATACCAATATTTTACATGGAGCAAATGCCTATCTGACCTCCACAACCAGTAACTGGACAGACTGGTTGTCAGACTTTCAGGCTTCTGATGACCCATAATAACTGTCATAGATCTACAAATGACAGCTGACCCATAATAACTGTCAAAGATCTACAAATGACGGCTTAATATGCTCTCCGAGGCATGAGGAGTCTCAGTATGTAAAGATGGTCTCCCATCCATGGACCATCTCCGGCAAGTGGAGCTTAAACTGATGGATTGACCTGTGGGGATGTTATTACTTAGCCACAAGCTCCTCTAGCAGTGCTTACTTAAATTAAAAAAAAAAAAATCATTAAAAAAACCATTTACTTATTAAAACCTTTTTTGACAGACTGATGATGGTGGTGGAGCATCAGGACGCTCCTCCCGGAGTTCTGAAGATGACAAGCTTGACCGTTTCTTGCGCAGTCGCCTTCAAAGGCCACACAAACCATCTGCTTCTGGGGACTATACAAGCCATTCTATGAATACTACTCTTTGTGAGTATTTAACAAATTTCTGCTTTATTTATAAATGTTGCTTAAAGTTAAGTAATGATTACTGATAAAAAGTCACTTTACCTTTACCTTTTGTATGCCGTAATTACAGTAATTAAAAAGCCATTGTCTCACATGGATCTACGTTCCTGGCATACGAAGGGTTAACCATACATTTTTGAAGTTAAAACTTCTCTTAACTTTAAGCAATATTTATAACTAGTTTTTGCCAGCGGCTTCGCCCGCGTTTATGTCGGGAAATATCCCACGGGAACATACTACCGGGAATTCCTTCCTTATTCCTTTTTTTGTCTTTTGTCTGCATTATAAAGGGAACCTCTGTGCAAAATTTCAGCTTTCTATGTATTGGCTGGGCGTTGTTGAGTCAGTCAATTTATAATAAACCCCATATTAAAAAAAAAAAAATGTAATATATAAGCTAATCACAAGTAGTTAAACTAATGTATGTAATTAAACTCCAGGGTCCCGTTTCGGAGGCAGCAGTGTTCCGCTGAGAGCAGCACGGTCATCAGTGGAAGGTCTCAATCAGGAGATAGAGAGACTTGTGCTGTATCCAGCCAGTGGCACACAGACTCCACATCTAGACCGGCTAAGGGATAAAGTATGTACTACTTAACTAATGTTTTATTTTTCTTCATAAAGAAAAAAGTTCATGGGCATATGAAATAAAAGCATAAACTTGAATTTTCTGTAAATGCAGTTGGTAGCAATTTATGATGAATAAATAATTATTTCAAATTTCCAACCTACTTTTGTAAATTCCAAATAAAACAATAGTTTTGCCCTTTACGGTTTAACTCGCGCGCGTTTCTTGTGTAATGTTACAAAATATAAGTTGTGCATTTAAGTAGATAGGAATTGCAACATTTTAACCTATTTCGCCCTTTGCACAGCTATGTAACCCATGAATGTTTGAACAATAACATCCTCATCTCTACTATAAATAGTCTCCAAATCTGCTAATTAGAAACACACACGTATTTGTATGCCAATGATGTTTAGTATTATTTGCGATTGTACTTGTGATTCGTGAGAGAACATTTTGTTACTAAACATCATCAACATCATCATTCATTGATTCATTTGTCATTTCGTGGACAATAGTTATACGTTTTCTCGACTGTTAAATTACTACTTTGTAAATGCTGTACTGTATAACTGTTTTTTGTCCCAAATAAATAAAATAAACCTTTGTTGATGCAACACCTGCTTAATAGAAATAGCGTAAAACACATTGATGTATAAAATTAGGAAGATAGGCTATTATCTAACGTCACGTAAATATTATTGGACTCGAAACACTTACATGTAAACACACCCACACAACTACATTTCCCGATGTCATGCGTCATGTAATCAACAACCGAAGTAGAGAGACATATTACGCGGGCTGTAGCGGGAACGAGATAGCAATAATTGTCACTGTTACGTACCCATAACAACAGAGATAGGAGCCGGCGCTGTCGTGCAAGCGAAATCGCGATAGCCGCCGAATGTTTACGATTATGAATGACATTGCATCTATCTCGCTCTCACAAACATGGCGAAGAAAACATTAAATATTATTATAATTTTCAACAAATTGTATTTACGAGTGAAAGTAATCCCGTGGAACTTGTTTTTGGTTCTCGAACTATTTGTGCACATTTTGAAAGCGCAGGAAGCCATTGTTGCTGCTTATTTAGACGATTGCGGTAATTTTACTTAACGTGCTACACAAACGCCAGTTCGATTGTGACTAATGTCAATTGTGTGCGTGAACATAATTATTATGTGCGGTCCACGTCGAGGAGCATGAACCATATAATATCTTCCTAATTTTATAGGTACATTAATTGTAAAACATACAGATATAATAAAGATAACAAATAGTGATAATTTTTTATCCACCTATTCTATGAAGATATCTTCGAAAAGTATGTAAAGTAGTAGAGTAAGACTGCTATACCTATTGTATTTTATTATGTTTACAGGTTACACCAGAAGGACATCGCGCACCCCTCGCGGAACTTCTCCGGCGTTCCGTCAACACACAGACACCGCATGATCTGTGTCACACTGCTCATTCATCAGGTAATATCCTCATACCAATACTGAGTAATTCAGTACAATGTCTTAACAATAAAACATTAACTTTACAAAACAACCTGAGAGTGATTGAAATAGTAATGATTCTGAATGTTGTTGTTCTCTTTCGGCGGCGTCACAAATACGAATGTAAACGAAAATGTTTTCTAATTATTCTATTTACTAATACAGGTACTTACTATCTTTATACTTTTTTACTTTAAACTGGCTCAGTCATAATCATAAGCATAACAAGTTCCTTATTTCTTCTAAACTACGCAACGGATTTTGATGCGGTTTTCACTATAATTTTGAGAATTTATTCCAGAAGGTTTATAAGCATAATAAATTAATATTTAACTTATACTATATAATATAGAAACCTTCATGTTTTGTCAAGTCCTAAAAACCGTGCGATTGATTACTCAATATTGAGATTGTACTAGGTACTCAATATTCTCTTATATATAATATGTTTGTGGTATATGTACGTAGGATGATTTGATAATTCGAATTGTCGCGAAAACCCATGGGATTGACGGTTGGGGGTTCAAGAAAATAAAACGACTAAAAGTACATAAAATAACTCATCAGGTTGGCCGGAAGATTGACGTCCAAATAAAAAAATTAGGTTCCTCGTATCGTGGACTATCCGAATCACCTTCATATATGTTCCGCGATTTCTCATAGTTTTCGAGTTATGTTTTTTTTTCCGAATTTTTGAGATTTCTCGACCTGACCAACTTAAACAAATTCTTTAAAAAAAAGTACAATACTTTTTACCCGACTGCGCCAGGAGGGTTATGTTTTTCGAGAGTATGTATGTAGGTATGATAATTGTTTGGCACGCTCTGCGGCCTAATTTTAGCTTGAGTGGTGTCGTTAGATTCGTATTTACTGTGAGAGTGCCACTGGGTATATCAAAATAAAAAAAAACAAAATGGCGGATTTTTGGCGCCAAATTATGTCTTAATTTTTTTTTTTTCTCAATACCTGTCGAGTGGGGTATCAAAATAAAGGATTTTAAAAGGTGATTACAAAAATATATACAACTTATATGGTTAAAAGTACCTTGAAGTGACAAATCGTAAAAAAACATGTACAATAATTAAAACGTCTGCGAAATTTTTCACATTTGTAAACTAAAAAGCTCGAAATAAAAAAAAGTAATTAAAAAAACTAAAAAACCCGACTACGGTAAAAGACTTACGTTAAAAAAAAATGCAAAGCTATAAACAAGCCCATTTTAAATTCAATAAAAGTTGGAAGCAGGCGGGACACATTTGAGTTTGAAAATATAAAAAAATGGAATGGGTCCCGCCTGCTTCCAACTTTTATTGAATTTAAAATGGGCTAGTTTTTAGCTTTGCATTTTTTTAAGTCTTTTACCGCAGTCGGGTTTTTTTAGTTTTTTTAATTAAGTACTTTTTTTTTCGAGATTTTTTTTGGAACTAAATCTTCATGAGTCGTACTTTTATGCATAAAATAATCAGCTTGTTATGTATAAAATAATCAAATTGAAGTCATAATTCACCGAACCCAACTTTAGACCAACATTTTCATAACTTTCATCACAGTCATGGAGCTGATTATTTTATGCATAAAAGTAGGTACGACTCTTGAAAATTCAAGGGGGCTAAAACGGCCACTTTGGCAGAATCATAATAGCCCCACAGTTCCAATAAAAAAATCTCGAAAAACTCTTTTACCTTTTTTAAATATTTTTTTTAAGTTCTTCCTCTTCGATTTCATAACCGGCCGCAAAATTTGACGGTAACACACCAGTCACCAGATACTTAGTGCCGATACTACTTTACGGTGTTTTGTAAACCTCTCAATCAATTGTTGAATTGTAAGGTCGAGAAATGGGATGAATAAATTTATTTTGTAATACGTGGATATATCCGACGCAGGAATGTTAGAGCAATTCACTGCCTTCCTTTTTGTCTTCGACGATACGTGGCATAAGTTGCAAAGCATATGTTTATGATTAGGTAATTAAAGTGTTCAAGAAAAAGTAAAGTTGCTATAAATCAATATCGTTATTTCTAACCTTCATAACTCTATAATATACCCAATACTTCAAAGCTCACGGGGTAAAACTAGGAACTAATCAGAATAAGATTTGGTCAGTAAACAAAAATCTAGCCAATCAGAGTTAAGGATATTCAATGTTACTATATTATAAAGGTTTAGGTAGTGAAATAAAGGTAATCTTGATGTGTCTTTTATCTTTTTTTGTTTTAAAACCTCAGTTTAAAAATAAAATGCAACTAAAAACCAATGTAAATACAAAATAATGATTACTAAATCAATTGAACCATTAGTTTAAGCAGTAGTTTATTTGTTTAGTATGTGTTTGTGTAAAAAGTCACATCAAGATTGTTTAACTTTTATTTTACTACCTAAACCTTTCTAGTATATAGTGACTCTTGTTTTTGCATAAACTCTATCTTTTTCGAGTAAGATTGAGAAATGTTTTCACAATTGTCTAATTATCCGTGTTTTCGCATTATTCCTAGGGTTTTCGCGAAAATTCGAATTATCTAATCATCCTACGACACATACAAATGTATCTAAACAATACATTGTGGGCATAGATCCACCGTCCCGGGGGTCTCTCTCAAGCGGTGGCTCCGCAGAGCTACTGGCTGCAGGTCTATAACTAACTATACCTTTTAGACAACCCCTTGCAATTAATAGTTGATTTGCACTAAACAACAGAATGGTTTGATAGTCCTCAAGCATGTTTTTAAAAAAAATAATATTCTTTGCTTATTTGCTTATACGAATTATCCAGTTTTGTAGAAGATACAATAGTAGTAGACTGAATAAATCTGAAAGTAGTAATTACGATTTTCATGAATTTGCTTTCAGAATGTTGAATAATTAGTTCCAATGACTTTGATGGTGTGAGGGTCTCTGTTTCAAATAACTGTTGTGTATTTCAGGCGGCAGTGTCTGCTCGTCTCCGGATCTTGACGGGTCTAAACTGGGCACATCGCCGCAAATAAATCGTTTCTTAGCTCGTGAACCTCCCGATGGTTGTGAAAAGGTAATATAAAAGTATAATGTTTTGGTATAAACTTTATATTGTGGTAAAGTTTTCTTTGACTGATCGAAGGGAATTTTTCTGAAGGTCACTTTTTGTTAATACTAATGCAGTCTAATCTTCATGCCATAGGTGAATCTGAAAGCGGGTGAAGGAGCATTCTCAGAATCAGTGTCTGTAATGAAGCCGACGATACCGGGCTTCACGCTGCGGCCGTCGCTGGGCTCGGCGTTCCAGCCGCTACAGCCCGCGCCGCCGCCGTCCCCGCCCGCCTCCAGCTCGCACTGATCGCACCACTGACTAGAGGGTTCCCCATCCACCAAACTCGACATTTTATTAACATTGCGTTCAACTAACCCTCTTATTAAACGTCCTTTGCTCGTTGAAGTTGAAAGTCACGAACCATTTTCAATTTCACGTTAGTTTGACCCAGCTATTGTATTTTGAGGCGTACAAATCAATCACTTATGAATTTATGATTATATGACAGTATGTTGAAGTTGAGGAGCTAGTGGTTTATTTGTACAATAACAAAATAATATAGTTTCCATAGCACTGCATAAATGCTATAACCAATTACTTTATTACAGAAAATAAAACGTGCTAGTGGCATCCAAAGTTTTATCACCTATACATAATACACGTCTTTAATGAATCTGTTGTGACAATAATAAACTTTCTTTAAATTTATTGCGACGAAATAACGATGTCCTTTGATACAGAAAGTATTGAATGTTTGTCAATTTCCATCAAATTTCGAGTGAGAGTAAGAAATAGGAATGTCCCAATGTATTTGATCCGTTTTAGACTTTCAATTACTTTGCACAAATTACTACTTTGACAAACAGAGCAACCAAAGCAATTTAATCGCAGCATTAGATTCACTAACGAAGCCAAACAGATGGCAAAAATGTTTCATAAATACGAGTACCTATATATTATGTGTTAGTTTGCCCTGATATTATTTTAATGAATACATTAGGTAATGACGGAGCTATTTTTCTAAAATGTTTATTAGGTATTTTAGCACTCACTGCTCCAGCTTATTTTGTTTACATGACTGGATATATATTTGATCTCATTTATGTATTATTTTAAAATTATGTACATAACACTACATGTTGCAAGCATAGAATTTTAAAGTGTTATAGTATGATAAGTCATTTTTTATTTTCAACATACATAAGTTTTTTAATTTAATAATTGAAGATAAATTACTTCGGACCAAAATTCTGAAAGGGCCAGATCGTGTTATCTGTGGTAATGGATATATCGGTTGCTAGAACGATTTTCTAATGCAAAAGAGCTTTAACTTGTGGGATTTGATAAAAGAAAATGTAAGTAAGAAAATAGACTGAATTTTTAAACTTTACTCATACTTTGATACAGGTAACTTGACTTTATTTGTTATGTAGCGTAGTGTACTATAAAGTGCCTATTATGGACATACTTGTTTGTTTACTCTCCAATAAATAACTTTGTAACACAGTAGTACCTTATTTTGTTTCTGAAATTGCATCTTTGATATGTTTCGTCAGTATCTGTATCAGGTACATGAGGCATTTGTTCGTGTAACATTTGTTTAGGGAAGTTTGGACCGCACTCGTTGGATTTCTCATTTTGGCCAAAATGCATTTTTATCATCGAGACTGATAATGTAGTAGGTATGTTGACAACTTACACATAAACATAGTTAGATCTGCTTTTGGACATACGCAATTATTTTTTAACCTTTTTTTAAAATTCGACGGCATATATATATTTTGGATGGCTCACCTTTGGAAATATATAGTATTTTAAATCTTATCATTGCTCAAACAAAATTTTTATTAAGAGCCTCACGCCGAATTTGAAAATGTAACTTAGTGATTATAATATTTCAAGTTGCTGATGTAAATTAGTACCTATTGATTATATTGGTTATTCAATAAACAAATGTGATAATGTAAGAGAAACGGTCGAATCTGAATGTTGATCGTGGCTTGACAACTTTCGATACTGGTGCATACTAGTGCTACTGTAATCATGTTTTAACATGCTGCACAAAATTAACAGTATCCATAAGTTGTGAAGAATTATCGAAGGTGCTGCGTAGTGACTATAAGTGTGTACAGACTAACCGACTTGTGACAAAGGAGCAGGGTGTTTGGGATGCGATTATATTGTGTAAGCAATCGCACTTGACGGCAGAAATCATTTTCGAATTGACTGCGAATGTGACAAACAAGACCAGTATCTGACGCTATGAAGAAAAACATTTTGCAAATGTACAAAAAGTATTATCATCATTCATTTAACACATAACGATTGTGTGTACGTTTAAGGATTATAATATGTTGTATAAAATGCCACTACAGTCGTTAATGATTTAACATTTTTAATAGTGAATAAATATATTGTGCAAAAACATGAACATGGAAGAAGAGCCGAGCCAATATTTAAAATCCGGATTTCTGTGTAAAATGTTTCTGAAATAAGTGCAATACATAGCTGTAATTCGAATAAATATACAAACAAACAATAATTACGATATTATAAAATTTGAGGGTTATATGTATATTTTATTTCTTATATTCTCTTCATGCCTTCATTGACCCACATTTTCAGTTGCTCGATCGTTGTTGTGGAAACACATTTTCTGTAAAGTAAGCTTTATGATTATGTTCGCATTGCTTCCTAACAGCTTCCATGTCGCTTCTAGACTCCCCCACACTTGGAATCGAAAACAATGTTATGCTTTACTAATAATAGACTTATGTCACAGGTCCAGGTTGTAATTTAGGATTTATATAAGCCTCTCCCAATGTCGTTACCTAATTTAAGGTTTAGTAAGTTTTAGTAAAGGACCCGAAAAATTATTAGCTGTTAATAAATGTGTGCTATAAAACGGTCCCCTTACTGTTTAATTTAATGTAACCACTGGGATGTGGACAGAGGTTCATAAATAAAGATGTTTGGATTGCCACCATTATTATCTAGACTGCTGGTTTGTGCACAGTATTCCGATGGACATCTTTATTTATGGACTTGAAATGTTTTTAAAGTACATAAAGATATTTTTATATGTTCAGGGTAGGAGAAGGGTGAGTTGTACCATAAAAGTAACTTGGCTAGGACCTTAGATTTGATAGTTCTTTTATAGATGGTTAATATTATTTTAAAGTTTGCTTTTAGATGAATTATAAGTTTGTAATTTTTATTAATACAATATTAGATTAAATACTAACATTTAAACTAAACCAAAAGTGCCCATTGAGATAAGTTTATAATTCAAGCAAGCCTTTTGTTCGGCATTTTGTTAAAAAATAATGTTTAGGCAACAAAATTAGAAATTAAGAAAAATTATCGAAGGATTGTTGAATTTTAAGTTAAGTATCTAAAATTGTTGAGGTTTATTAATAAAAAATTTCTTTAGTTTTTTTACAAATAATGTTCAACAAAGGGCTTGTTTAGTTAGAGGCATTAATTAACATCAATATTAATAGTATCTACATTTAAGTAATAATAAGAATGGTTTTATTATAGTTTTGTTTCAGAGAAGAAATTCTAATTACTATTTTTGTTTCCAATATTTTATCACTTTTATCTGTTTTCACTGTAATGTATCTTGCTGTATTGCAGACATATCCAATATACAGACTGATTTAAACTGTTGTTTTTTATTTTTATTCCTTCAATATCAATTGAAATTTTGCTCTCAGGTTGTGCGATATTATCTCAATTTTGCATTTTTGCATATTTGTCATAAGGGGTTATTTGGTTGCAAATGACCTTTCCTACATCTCCTTAATTGATTGCCGACATTATTACCAATAAACTCTATAGACATACCTACATGATGTGTAAATCGTTGGTCCAAGTCCAAGTGGTACCATAATCAGAGCTACAATTAAGTAAATGAAACTTGAGACATACTTTCATCTGGGTAGAATAACTACAATAACTTTATACTGTTAATATTGGGTCATTTTCTCTCTTCTTTCTATGCCGTTGTTGTTTCTTTTTTTGTTGTGATAGTGCCATTAACAAACACCAAGGCGCAAAGACCAAGTTATTCTATTATTCTTTTCTATGATTTAATCACTTCGTTCTAACCACGGAGTAAAGAAAAAAGTGGTTCTAAGTCTAACAGACCATAATGGCGATTGACGGTAAAAACCTGTTTGCCCGACCAAGCGAGCGACCGACTGACTTTTCCCAGATTACAGACTGTTTACTAAAAATCCACCCATTCCCGGTTTTTTCCCTCCAACTATCCCCCCAAAAATATTGTCCCCCCAATTTTCCCCCCATGACTATAAAAAACCCCCACATTTGGGGGGAATACCCCCAATCTGGCATCACTGATTGATAGGTACAGTCCCTAATTCTTAGTGATAGTTCGACCATATTTACTTTCCTCTATGGTTAGGCCTCAACACTTCTTAGGCCGCCAGCTGCGAGTTAACTAGATTACGGGCTAATTTTTCAATAGGTAGTCAGATCAGATACCTAACTCTTAGCTGAAGAATAAATATTTCAATTTGCAGCTTTTGTACCTATAGAAAATAATTATGTTTAATTGTCATATTTATTCTTCAGATAAAAGTTCGACGGCACATCTCGCTGAACTCGCTGTACCTACTGCCGTATGTCGCTGGCAGAATAGTCGACATCGGCTCAGTTGCCAATAAGAAAAAAATAAACAGATATCTATTGAAAAATCAGCCATAAAAGAAAGATCATGAGATATTGACTGCCTCGTTCGTCTAAAGTACCCGTCACGAGAAGCTATAAATTATGTAAACAAACATCTTTTACTAAGTAAACATTTTATACTGCGAGATAATAATAAATTGACCATATTCAATCGACATGAAATATAGACGGGTTATATGAAAGTAACAACCTATTTAATTTAGTCGGATCATATTTTAACGACGCAAAGCGCTATCGTTTTTGTTTCTTGGTAGCGGAACGCGTCCGTCGCAGGGATTGTAAACTATCGGGACGCCATTTAGAAACAAACGCGTCATTCGAGTTTCGAATGCTTCGTGATACATGTCACTGATTCTGACACAGAAATGGAAACATCTGAATCTGACGAATAATTATTCTTAAATAATATATGTTAATTAATATTTGTTACTTAATAATTTATTAAATCTTAAACAAATTCATTTTTTTTGTTGGTCCAAATGTTGTGAACTCCTGAACACTTGTTTACAGAATTTATAGCTTCTCGTGACGGGTACTTTAGTCTGATCGCAAGCGCTACAGCTGAGCATGCATGAGGTCCAGGGTTCGATTCCCGGGTCGGGCAGTGTAATTGGGTTTTTTTATCTGAAATTTCTCAGTAGCAGCCCGGGGTCTGGATTTGTGCCCGGTTGATGGCAATTGGCTCGCCCTGTATTACATGGGACTTAAACATAACTGCCGAAATGTTACTATTGGTTTAGAGGACTGAGGAACAGGGTGTAAAGTTCACTCATCCTCTATTGAAAAGGGAGGATCCTCCGACCAGACGGGTGTTGTGTCTGGTGGGCCACTGCCCAACGGTTGATGTCGGGTCGTTGTATATATGCTAATCGCGTGGTAAACTCTAATTGCGCGATGCAGGTTTGCGGACGTCATGTCATTGATGCGTAGTTCATATGTGGCGATGTAGATGCCGCCACATCACTCCCCTCCGGAGACCGGAGGTCGATAGGGGCTGAGTCGTGTATCTTGCGATGCTTGCCAGTGCCAGTTGTGGTTCCAGTGAGTCGGAACCGGGTGCCGCATAGTTCATGGTGAGTCGGAACTGTCTGCGGTGACACCCCAGTGAGTCGGGGTGGCGCTGCGTTATGCTCCAGTGAGTCGGAGTGTACAGCGCTGGGTTGAGGCTGAAGGTGATGACCAGGAATGCGCGTCCACTGCATGCTGGTGGTCAGGATACCTGTTGAAGCCGTGGATGCTGGCTGGCTGTGTGACTTGCAGCTCGAAAGCTTGAGGAAGTGATGCTGATGACGTCACGCTGATGTAGTTGCACGAAGGCTGCGCTGACGTTCATGCTCGGGGTCACCAGTTTGGAGGCATGAGGAACTGGGTGTAAAGTTCACTCATCCTCCATAGAAAAGGGAGGATCCTCCGACCAGACGGGTGTTGTGTCTGGTGGGCCACTGCCCAACGGTTGATGTCGGGTCGTTGTATATATGCTAATCGCGTGGTAAACTCTAATTGCGCGATGCAGGTTTGCGTGACGTCATGTCATTGATGCGTAGTTCATATGTGGCGATGTAGATGCCGCCACATTGGTACACCTCTGCCTAACCCTTTGAGGAAACAAGGCCTGATGTTAAGTTCATCAGATAGGTAGAAATATATCATTAGCTAATTCCAAAAAGAAGGTTATCAATTTTAATTGTCTATAATAAACAGAATGAATGGTTCAAATTAGCATGATTGGCCAAATCCGAAACTATAGGTAATAGCGAAAAATACTTAACTTTAAGGCCCGTACTCGTATTACAGAAGGAATATTGAGTGACGTTCTGTAATACGATCATTCGATTTTAGAAAAAAACAGTACCTAAGTATCTCAGGAATAGAATTAGTTTGATCTTGAAAGAAAAATATCCTGAATTATTCACCATCTGACAGCGTCGATATTAGGGATCAAATTCTGGGAAGTAATAACTAACACACGGCAAATTAAATCAACGCTCTGAAGATCACGTTATGTTTTGCGCCTTTTTGGAAATCTGAAAGTGGAACCATCATCACTTGATCATCACCATCATTTTTCATGGGACTCATATCTAAAACTTTTCAAATACCTACATTTTCTGTGTTCTCTCATCATGCTGCACCTACTCAGCTACCAAATTTTCGCCCTGCATAATAAGCTTGCTCAAAAACGCTCTGGGCTTGTATCATTGGCAAATGGCAGTCAGCAGTTTGAGTTGCACATTACTTAAAAAAATTGCATGTAGGTTTTCAATAAAATTGCCTTGCATTCTGAATTAAACCATAATCACTCACATCAATAATATGCCTTCCGATTTAGATATCACGATTGTGACAGCTGAGAGCTGAACGCTTGTGACTTGTGAATGTGCTCACTCAATGTAAACTTATTACAGTATTGGGTTGGATTGGATTACAGTATTTCTTTGTGTACACACCAAAAATTTCTTCTTCTGCTTTGGTTAGGTGGTGACTGTAGCCAGAAGCACAATATTGAAAGTGCCACCTTAGTTTAAAGATATGGGACTCAAAACAAAACAGCACTTGTTATTTTTGAAAGTGCTCATGGTGATATTAATTTAAGGCATGGTCAGCATTATCGCACAGTGGGTTGATGGCGCATGTCATTTCACGGGACATCGTTATCGCGCTCACGCTAATTCAGTACGAGTTTAAGCACGTTCAAATCAATTACAGTGCAATTCGGAACGCACCCATAAACAGTAGTAGACGAAATCATAGTTCATTAAAAATAAAATGCCAGGGTACCAAATCTGAAATTGTATTAAATTCAGTCTCAGCATAAAAGAATAGATAAAAACTCATAATGGAATAATAATTATACATAAATTTTACTAGTACTGCAAACTTCGCTTAGTTTGTATATCATCCAATAATATTCTTAGTTCCTCATCCTCAAATCTTCCTTCTAGAGATGGTATTAGAGCCTTGGCTTCCTCAGGTGTCTCTGGGCAAAGGTTTGCTAAGCTTGCCACTTCGAATTTATGTAGTTTTTTAGATTGAAGGAGACTGAAACAAATAATATTATATCTCTTGTTAAGAAATCAACCAGTATTATTTGGGAGAAAGACAGGAGAATGATGATGATAACGATTCTTTAGAAATCAATAGCCCAGTAAGTTTTCTCAACTAACAATTTTAACCTTTTCACCGCCAGCGTACACAGAACGCGATACCTCGCCTGGCGCCAAGCTATAAATGTATAACAAAATACATAGTAAACAGTAGTGATGAGGGTAGCGTCATATCGATAAATGAGAATTATACACGTTAAGTTACGTTTTATTTATAATTTTACGGATATAAATAAAAACTGATTAAATACTTTCATAAGTATTTGTTTTCTTTCACAGTAGGGATAGTAAGAAAAACCAGTATAAATTATAAGTATCAATGAAACAAATATGCATAACTCATATATTTTGTTATTTTTATTTTGTATTCAATCTCACAAATGGTTTATTTTATTTGAACTCTTAGCTCTTGTTTATGATAGGTAATCTAACATCCTCAAACTGTAAGGTAACCATTATAACTTTATTAAATTTTTTAACAAATAAAACAGATGTACCCTCACTATTATCATTATGAGTTCGCTTATGACGTCACAAGCGGTTGCATATATACAACTCCGGCGCTGGACTCTTTTGGTAATATTAAAGTGCTAGGGTTGTTACTAAAATACGATTTAGTAAAAACCGTTGCTACAATTGTAATATGAATCTACCTGAAATCATGTGAAGTTTTAGATGTTATAGTTAGAAATAGAATCAAACAGCAACAAGCATTGAATTACTTTCTAATTCTGAATGGCTAACTTATTTGTATGTTATTTGAATAAACTAAAGTTGGCATTAATGAGCAATAAATAAACTTATGTGTTACATCACTACTGTTGTATTTATACAACTCTGGCGGTACAGGTTAAGGTCACACTTGCATTTTGCGATGAGTTTTATTCGTTTTTTTCACCGTTAATTTGGCGCTCAGCATCAGTGATTTTAGGGAAAATGAAAGAAATTCCTTGAATGGCAAAGGTGGTCTTTATAATTATTATGAAATTGCTGCTACGTAAATGAAAATATGCTTGAAAATCACTTCGTAGACTTTAGTTGCGAATTTACAACTGTGGTGCCAGGTCCTTAAAAATAATAAGTTGCTTATATACAACTGCAGCGGTTAATAGGTTAATGCAATAACATAAAATTCAAAACTTGACCCTGTTTTCCAAAAAAACACTTACTTTCTAACAGCAGCTATAGTTTCTTTGTTTTTAAACTTTTTGAACATATTGGTGTAAGTGAGGGTCTTCATGAAAACCTCTGAGAATTCTTGTTCCTCCTCTGCAGACTCATTCTGTGCCTTCCTATGTTCCAACAACATGTCAACTTCAGATATCAACAAAGTTTCGGCATTTTCAAACTCTGAAACAGGTAGTTATGTATTTTATTCTATTTACTCTTGATTATGCATTTCCCAAGGTTTGGTATGACCATATTCAAGACCATTTGCATGGTTTTATAGGCGGCTGTTGATAACACAGCTTGAACAACCATCAGGTTGTGTTATCTGAACAATGTAAAGGCCTTACCTTTGGGAAACTGTAAATCTGCTGCATCTTCCTCTACAACGTCTTGTATAGGTCCTGCCATTATGGAATATTAAGGGAGTCTTTATAATTTATCTTGATCAGATGGATCTGAAAAAATATTAGGTAGGTATTATTTTTGGGCAAAAACTCAAACCTCATGTAAATTATTCAAACATGCAAGTCGATGAAAGTAAAATCTTCAGCTTAAATTACTTTTCCAGTGAAGATTTCGTGAATTTCACTGATGATACACCTAGAAACCGCCGTTGTTGCACTACATTCGCTCACAATAGCACAGATTAAGTGCACAATAGTTTGCACTTAATTTTGCAGCATTCGCTTCCTTGAAAGTTTTTGACAAATTTTGTTGACAGTTGACTGTTTTGAAGTTTGACGTTGACGTTTACGTTCTTCAGGGTGCGTTCAAAATTTTTTCGTTCGATGAATCTCGTAGTGAAAGAATTACAAGTTTAGTCTGTAGTCAGCTAGCAGCTAGACTCTACTCTGCGATACTCTGTAAGCTTTACAGGGTGCACCGGTCGTTTGGAATCACAATACAGTATTTTTAACACCAGGAGCCGTACTATGACGTGAAACAGATAATGGATCCATCGTGATTCCAGTGTGATAGAGAGACGGAGCTAGATATATACGACTTATGGCACCATCGTTTTTTCTGGTGATTGCGCTGTGTAGCCCGCGAAATTATATTTTTTTTGGGTTTTTTGCAATTTGCAGGTCCGTGTCAGGTTGTATCTTGATCAAAGTACGCGACAATAAAACTTAGGTATTTATATAATTTTAACCATAAAAATCATCAATACATTTCTCTAAGTTAGATTTCGTGCAGATTGTCAAACGATCGAAATCTTAGGACTCTGCACGAAATCTAACTTAGGGAGATGTATTGATGACTTTTATGGTTAAAATTATTAATTAAATACATATGTTTTATGGCCGCGTATCATGCTTTGATCAAGATACAACCTGACACGGACCTGCAAATTGCAAAAAACTCGAAAAAAATTTAATTTCGCGGGCTACCACTGCGCATCATCCTTAACGGAGCCATGATGGATTCATGATCTTTTTTCATGTCACAGTTCGGCGCTAGCCCAGCTCCTCGGGGAGCCCCCCCCCCCCCCCCCCCGGGCTGCTCAAGCTTGGAAGCCCAAGGGGCTTCTTCTTGTGTGCACCCGAAACATTTAGCTACAAGCTACTACATACTCTCTTTCTTTAATGGATTTTCATTTTTTTCGCTAAAGCATTAGGCTGGCGTCTGTACACACGCAGCGACTGTTGTAGCAGGTGACTTGCTGGCGATTTTGCATCGAAGAAAATCTTACGTCCACACACTTTGACATCGCTAGCGACTACTCTATGTAGTATGTGCGACTACAACTCCATATTTTATTATTATATACTCTGGGGGTTTACTATGAGCTCTTATAGCAGGACAGAAGTTGAACGTTTCCAGTGAGAGAGAGTGATGACGGTGCTATAGGTCGTATACAGGGTGCAATTGAACACATGCGACAAAATTTAAGGGGGTGTTCTACGCATCAATATGAACAACTTTTACTATGGGACCAAACCTGAAATCGCGAAAAAAAAATCAGCTGTTCAGTACATTTTGACGAATTATGCGAACATTAAATGTACTGAACAGCTGATTTTTTTTTCGCGATTTCAGGTTTGGTCCCATAGTAAAAGTTGTTCATATTGATGCGTAGAACACCCCCTTTAATTTTGTCGCATGTGTTCAATTGCACCCTGTATAGCTCCGTCACTCTCACTGGAAACGTTCAACTTTTGCCCTGCTATAAGAGCTCATAGTAAGCCCCAGACTACAACTTGGCTAAATCGACTGTCAAAATCTGACGGGTTGCACGTTTTCCAAGCTTTGGTTTCCTATGAAAGCGGCCGTAATGGCCATCATGAAAATCTGTAATTTCACCACTAGTTATTTGACATTATACTTATTCAGCTCAATTGATCAATCCTTAGATACATATAGATAGAGCCACCGCGTGGCCGGTCATGAGTTCAGTCGTAGACATTTTATTTATTATTATTCTGTTTCTGTGATATACTCACAGAACTCGGGGTAAAACAAACACAACAAAAGTCAAGGGAGTTTGGAGTTGTATTATGATTTTTTAAGAACATTTTGGTTTAAGTTGGTGTTTGTCAGTTTGACGTTTGAACACGCACGTTTGACGCACAGATTATGGTTTGACGTTTTATTATCAACTTTTGTCAGTGATGTACCAATACTACTTAATCTGTGGATGTACCACACACGAGCCACACACAGCCACAGTACAGATTGATCCAATGACATTATACATCTAGACGTTGCCATGATTACAGTGTCTTCCAAACTTCGGAAGTGAGACACATATATACGAAATAATTAGGAAAATTGAGACAAAGCATCGTATCTTCTGTCCCTTACGGCGTGCCGTATTTTTGCTTTAAAAATGTTGCCAAACAAAGTACTTTGCATGGCAAACCAAACAAAGTACTTTCACTGTTAATATTGCTGTCTCATGACCGGCCACGCGGTGGCTCGATCTATATGTATCTAAGGATTGATCAATTGAGCTGAATAAGTATAATGTCAAATAACTAGTGGTGAAATTACAGATTTTCATGATGGCCATTACGGCCGCTTTCATAGGAAACCAAAGCTTGGAAAACGTGCAACCCGTCAGATTTTGACAGTCGATTTAGCCAAGTTGTAGTCTAGGGCTTACTTTAAATGTACTGAACAGCTGATTTTTTTTTCGCGATTTCAGGTTTGGTCCCATAGTAAAAGTTGTTCATATTGATGCGTAGAACACCCCCTTAAATTTTGTCGCATGTGTTCAATTGCACCCTGTATACGACCTATAGCACCGTCATCACTCTCTCTCACTGGAAACGTTCAACTTCTGTCCTGCTATAAGAGCTCATAGTAAACCCCCAGAGTATATAATAATAAAATATGGAGTTGTCGTCGCACATACTACATAGAGTAGTCGCTAGCGATGTCAAAGTGTGTGGACGTAAGATTTTCATCGATGCAAAATCGCCAGCAAGTCACCTGCTACAACAGTCGCTGCGTGTGTACAGACGCCAGCAGGTCAAGCCACCTGAAACTGAAAAAAAAAAGAAAAGAAAAACTAAACTAATGCTTTAGCGAAAAAGATGAAAATCCATTAAAGAAAGACAGAATGTAGTAGCTTGTAGCTAAATGTTTCGGGTGCACACAAGAAGAAGCCCCTTGGGCTTCCAAGCTTGAGCAGTCGGGGGGGGGGGGGGGGGGGGGGGGGGGGGGGGGCTCCCCGAGGAGCTGGGCTCGCGCCGAACTGTGACATGAAAAAAGATCATGAATCCATCATGGTTCCGTTAAGGATGATGCGCAGTGGTAGCCCGCGAAATTAAATTTTTTTCGAATTTTTTGCAATTTGCAGGTCCGTGTCAGGTTGTATCTTGATCAAAGTATGATACGCGGCAATAAAACTTAGGTATTTATATAATTTTAACCATAAAAATCATCAATACATTTCTCTAAGTTAGATTTCGTGCAGATTGTCAAACGATCGAAATCTTAGGACTCTGCACGAAATCTAAGTTAGGGAGATGTATTCATGACTTTTATGGTTAAAATTATTAATTAAATACATATGTTTGATGACGCGTGGCCGGTCATGAGACAGCAATATTAACAGTGAAAGTACTTTGTTTGGTTTGCCATGCAAAGTACTTTGTTTGGCAACATTTTTAAAGCAAAAATACGGCACGCCGCGCCGTAAGGGACAGAAGATACGATGCTTTGTCTCAATTTTCCTAATTATTTCGTATATATGTGTCTCACTTCCGAAGTTTGGAAGACACTGTAATCATGGCAACGTCTAGATGTATAATGTCATTGGATCAATCTGTACTGTGGCTGTGTGTGGCTCGTGTGTGGTACATCCACAGATTAAGTAGTATTGGTACATCACTGACAAAAGTTGATAATAAAACGTCAAACCATAATCTGTGCGTCAAACGTGCGTGTTCAAACGTCAAACTGACAAACACCAACTTAAACCAAAATGTTCTTCAAAAATCATAATACAACTCCAAACTCCCTTGACTTTTGTTGTGTTTGTTTTACCCCGAGTTCTGTGAGTATATCACAGAAACAGAATAATAATAAATAAAATGTCTACGACTGAACCTATGATATTTAAACCCGAAGCCCCGGACCCCAAGGTGGAGACAACAACAAAAACCGATTCTTCTTATAAATTCACACCTAGAGGTAATTACTGGAAAATAGATAAAATACCACAATAATTTAGAAAATAGCGAAAACAAATATAACTTTATAATTGTCATTTTAGAAACAAATAAAGTTCAGCAACAAGAACTATCGAAGACGGTGTACTCCCGTATCTCAACCCTGTACTCTCTAATAAGTGACTGGAAAAAAAACCGAGACAAGGGTTTTCGATTGGCAAGAGCTATAGATGCCTTAAATTTACACCAGTATGATGAGGATTACTTTCCGAGCGAGCTGAAACCATTAATGGACAGCTTGGGGGAGATTGTGGACGCTTTGAATAATATTGTTGATGGTAAATATTCTTGCACAACTTCTTTATTCATATCAGCCACTATTATGTTGTTGTTTTTTTTTAACACAAGTGTTTTCATCTTCACTGCAGTCTTAGCATTTCAATGGAAATTTAAATTGTGTCAGTCCGAACTTAGCTATTAGTTAAGGTAAATATTAGCTATGAGTTTGTCATCATCAGTAGCATTAATTAATTCCTGATTCCCTGGAATGTTCAGGGCACTCGGGACAAGATGTCAAGTGTTGGATACTTGATACCTCTGTATCTTGGAGGCATAACATTTCTTACTATTATTTTAAGCAACTTAAAAAAAGGAGATTCTGAATTGGTTGGAATGTTATTTTTATAATCTGCTGTTCGCTAAAAATCCAATAAAATTATACCCAACTTTGTTTCACCAAACAGATAATTATCATTATATTGTTACAGAAATTAAAGTTTTGAACAAACAACTACAGGCACTAGCAAAATTGCAGCCCACTGATGAACCAGTGCTTGTAACATGGTCGGTCAGCAGAATATCAGAAGACATAGCTAAATTGTATAACGAAACAAAAAAAGAATGTGAATTATTGCAGAATGTAATAGGTATGTATTATTTATAACACATAAACCATTTTAAAAATGAACGCCCCTCCACAGCGGTTACGCTCACATGCAAAGAAGTGTATAAACGCAATACACATAATTGGTCCTTATTATTGGTTGCTCAGTTACGGGTGAGTACGGTCAACAACTAAACTAAATAAATACCTTATAGAAATACCCTATACCTTACGTACATAAAAATACACATACACAACACTGATTTTCTTTTTATGCAAGCGGGTACCTACCTGACTTGCCCAAACGCCTGACAGCTGGATTTATCGGCCATCTAGTGTATAAATAGTGTGTGTGTATCTAGTGTGTGTTTTGTCTCTGCATCACCCTAAGGTTGACTGGTAGAAAATGCCTCAGGCATTAAGTCCGCCTTTGTACAGTATTTTTTTACTTGTGCATAAAGTTTTAATAAATAAATAAATAAATAAATAATAAATGACACGAAGGCGCGAATGAGCGAACGTGTAGTTCCATACAAAGCGCACACTCCCCACCGTACAATGCTAGTACCTGGACTGATTGCATGATTAGTTGACCTCTAAGGGCCGGTTGCCTCACACACAACAAGTGGGCCTGGGAAGTATGCAGGGTTTTCAGAAGCTTATCTTCCCGCGCAACTAATAAATTCGATTGATGGGAAGGTCTCTTTGTAAGTTGTAACATAACTTTTTCGTCCTCTAGTTTTCGTGTCTATAGAAAACTCTCCGACCGAAATGGAACAGATCGCCGTGCGTCGTTTTCCTCGTTCAAATCCTGAAAGGTGCGAGTGGTTATGCATGAAGGATATTTATCGAAACGGTTAGTTAGAGCATTAAAGTTGTGGAAGCTTTTAAATGGCAATTTTAAGCGATACTGTTACATAACTTAGGTACCTTTAAAGATATTAGACTGTAAGCTTTCCGAAGAATAAATAAATAAAAATTATTTTACATGCCTACTTACCTAATTATCGTAAATATTTTGTTTCAGAAAACATGGCACATTGCCGAGATGAACATATTCTCGGCGTTTACGTGGCTACGTGGAGGCCCGGCCCTTACGTTAGACCTGAATTGTATGCATATCTATTTTCGGAACCCGGTTTAGCCCCTATGTAATAGTGGCATGTATTCAATGTATTAGTCATACTTAGAAATAAATTTCACGCTGTCCAAATAGCCACTACTCACCAAATAAATTCAAAAATTCAGAATTTGTATGAAATTATCTGCCAAGTAAGTTAATAGGAATTTAATCGTAGGTGGTGAAATAGGACCTAAATCTGTTAAGTTAAATGTGAATAGGCAATATGTACTGTCATTTTTTTTCAAACGGTCAATGAAAGTCTAATATAAATTTAAAAAAAAATATTGAAAGTCAAGTTCAGCTATAGCTTAGTGTTCAAAAATTAATTAAATTCCTACAATACTCTACTAGGTAAAGTTCAAACGGTGGTTACCTACTGTCGCGGACATACTGTGACGTCGTTACCCACGATAGGTACTCCTTTGTTGTTATGTTAATAAATAAAATAAATAATTTAATTTAAAAATCAACAAAACATGCCTTATTATTTTCTAAATAGAGATATCCGAATCGAATCCAGGTATTATACTCGTACCGATCTAATCCTAGGACAGTTTGTACCTAGGTAATTAACTAATTACATATTTAAAATGCATTACCATTAATTTACATAGGGCTATATTTGTCTTGAGATGCGATAGGGCGATGAGGCCCGTTGTCATGGCAACTTTTAACAAACAAACACTTGTCGAATGGATGCTAAACCAGTGATTTAGACCATTGTGTTGCATACAATTTACCATACTGTTGACAGCGTTGTTACTTATATTAAGTACTAGCTACGGCCCGTGGTTTCACCCGATTAAACCGGGATAAACGTAGCCTATCTGTTAATCCAGGGTATAAGCTATCTACATACCAAATTTCATCCAAATCGGTCCAGATGTTTGAGCGTGAGGAAGTAACAAACACACACACACTCACAGACTTTCGCCTATAAAATATTAGTGTGATAAAATATCATGAGGCCAGGATTTAGGAACAGTCGTGTCGTGAAGATAGCATCAATAATAATATTACATACATATGGAATGCAAAAGAACTGAGTAGGGGTATTGAGTACCTACCTACATTACAGGGATTAACATTCACGGTATTTGAATGATGTAAAATCAATTTTCAATATAGCCATAAAAAAATTGAACGTGCGCGTCGAATCATGAAGTAAAACTGGTGTTAGATACGCAAAACCACGGAATCTGCTCAAATCAATGTAGACCACTCATATTCTCATTACATTGAACAAAAATGTCGCTGACATTTTGGCTTCGCAAATTGTGAATATTCTTTGAAGCCTGATAAGTGTAGCTTAGCCTGGATTAGCAGTAGGTATCAAACTCCAAATCGAAAGGTTTATGAGAGGAATTTCAATGATAGCATAATACTTCCATAACCATTATGTCTATAGGTACCAGCATTAGCTTCAGGAAATGACAGTGGAGGAATTGGAAATGCCGTTATGAACAATCTTTGTGAGACAAGAATTTATACAAGAGGTACATAGGTACAGTCAGCGTCAATAATATCGGGACGAACAGACTGTTCAAAATGATATAAACAACTATGAAAATGAAATATTAACTTAATGACACAAGGAATGTTTCAGAATGAAGATAGTACACGACAACCGTCACTCTGACAAGAACTTTATCCAATTGAGATAAAATTTAATTTTCTTAGTTGTTGAGATAATTTTGAACGAGTGTATGTCATTAGTGCGACAAATATGTGTGCGACATGTCATTAGTTCGACAGGTCGTTTGTTCGACAGGTCGTTAGTGCGACAGGTCTTTAGTTCGACAAGCAATGTACGTTTAACAAAGGATGGTATTTAAAAGTACTTCAATTTATTCCCATTTCATTTACCTAATTTTGCCTGTGTTCCACCAAATATAGATAGATAGATAGATAGAATACTCTTTATTATGCACACCATAAAAATTACAGATATAAATGTTGAAATTTATGTTTATTTTTATGTTTATTTTTGTTTATTAATGTTGAATATACTGAATGTGCACCAAAATATGGTCATTAAAATATGTCATAACGAGCATCTATTGGATATGGCGCTCGGCGGCCGCTGCCGCGGCACCGCTCGCTTCGCTCGCTCGCCGTCGCGCGTTAAGGGTCACTGTTCTAACCTAACCTAACCTTTTTTTTTTTTTTTTGTTCACGCTGGGAAAAATGCATTACGCATACCCACCCATCGGGGGATGGGTGGGGTATGTGGGACTCCCCGGTAGAACCGGTATACCCACTAAACGACCCAGCGGCATTCCCGCATCGTCTGAGTGGAGGAGGACTGGGAATCCGGCACAGCCCTTTCATCCGGCCCCCCTCCGACGACCGCCCGCCTTTACAGCGGGCCCGGCACGCCCCTCCCGTCGGGGAGGGGCCCAGGAATGACTGACGTGGGTGGTGAACAGTGCAATGCAGGAGAAGGCGCCCCCGCGCCTGTCTCCCGCTGTTCACCACCTGGAGGCGGATGACGACGGTCATACAACCGCCGTCTCACGCCCCGTCTTCGCCTGCGGAGCGGCGCCGCGAGAGGGTCGTCCTCCCGCACGCGCTCCGCCGCCTCCTTCTGTGACATTACTTCTTCGCAGAAGGAGGCGACCGCTGCCCAGGCCCCCTCGCTTTCCAGCATCGAGTTGACGACGCCGGGAAGCGAGAGGTCCTGCCCGACCGCTGCGACCAGTGTATGGCGCAGCTCGGACCAGGCTGGGCACACCTCGAGGGTGTGCTGCGCCGTGTCCTCCGCCGCGCCACACTCGTGGCACGACGGGGTCTCCTACCTTTGGATCCGGTGCAGGTGCGATCCGAAGCACCCATGGCCGGACAACACCTGCACCAGACGGAAAGAGAGGAAACCGTGGGACCGCTCAAGCCAATCCTTGAGGACTGGCCCGAGCGCGTCCAGTGTTCGGCGGCCAAATGCGGCAGTGGCGAGGTCCTCCGTCCAATGATGGACGATTGCGTCCTTCGCCTCTTGCCGCACGGCCTCCCGCTCTTCTGCGACGGGGAGCTCCCCGAGCGCCTTACGCCGCGCCGTCCATTCATACACTCTGGTCAGCACCCATGCCTCGAGCTCCCAAGGAGGCGTGCCGGCCAGAGAGCACGCCGCCGAGAAGCCTACCGAGCGGTAGGCCCTCCCCACCCGCTGTGCAATGGCCCTTTGGGGCCTGCGGATGGCAGTGGCGTTCTCCCTCCTGTGGAGGGAGTCCGCCCAGATTGGGGCACCGTAAAGGGCCATGCTCCTAAGGATGCCGGCGTACAAGCGCCGGCATCGCGCCTTCCGACCCCCCAGGTTCGGGAGGAGCCACGACAGGGCATTCGCGGTCTTCAGCAGGCGCGTCGACAGCCCGCTGAAGTGTGGGCCGAAGCGCCACCTGCTGTCGAGTACAAGGCCCAAGTACTTCATCTGGGCCTTGACCCCGATCCTGACACCCTCCACGATAATGTGGCCGTCAGGAGGGATGCGCTGCCGTGGCCCGTGAAAATACACGGCCTCCGTCTTGTGCAGCGCAACCTTCAACCCGAGGCGACGAATCCTTCCTGCCACTAAGGATCCGCCGGCAGAGGCCAGACTGGCCGCCTCCCTGAAGTCCCTCCCCCGGGCAATGAGGAGGGTGTCATCCGCGTAACAAATGACGCTCGTGCCACGGAGGAGGGTTCCCCGCAGGAGCCAGTCGAATCCAATGTTCCACAGCGGTGGTCCTAGGACCGACCCCTGTGGAACACCGGACTCTGCGCCATATCGCCTCACTCTGGCCGTCTTGTCTGCAAGGAGGACCACCCGATCCTCCAAGTAGCTGGCCAAGAGTTGGCGCAAGTACCGAGGCACTCCGTGATACCGGAGTGCCTCCAAGATTGTTGAGTGGGGGACAGAGTTGAAGGCGTTGGCTATGTCGAATGACACCGCCAACACTCCGTCACCCGCCTCCACTGCCTCCCTCACCTGGCTTTTGAGTAGGGCCAACGCGTCCACCGTCGATCGACCCCGTCGGAAACCGAATTGGGCGTCCGACAGGTCCGGCCCCACCGTCCCCAGCAGCTTATTGAGCCGGTCGGCGATTATCCCCTCGAACAACTTACCGACCTCATCGAGCAAAACGATGGGCCGGTAAGCCGAGGGGGAGTCCGCCGGGCGTCCCTCCTTTTGGAGCAGGCAAAGCCGCCCCTCCTTCCAGGGTTTTGGGAACCTCCCAGTCGTAAAACACGCGCTAAAGAGGTCCCGAAACCTCTCCTCCATCTGTGAGGCGGCGATGGCCACCACCCGTGCGGGAACGCCGTCCGGCCCTGGGGCTGTGTTCTTCGCGCGGAGGCGCAGAGTCCCCGCGTATAGTTCCACCGCCGTAACCGGGGGGACCTCCTCCTCCGGTGGAACCGCCTCCCGCTGGGGGTCCATCACTGGCGGGGTGAAGTCGGTCCTGGACGGAAACTAGGACCGGACCACCCCGTCCAGCAATGCCGGCTCGAGGGTCTCCGTCAGTGGAGGACCACAGGGGCGCAGTTTACTCCGCGCCGCCTTGTATGGCCTGCCATACGGGTCCCTGTCGAGACCCTCCAGCATCTCGGCTCTCGCCGAGTCTTCGGCCACGGACATTGCCGACTTGAGGGCCGTCTTTGCGGCGACGTACGTGGCATAGAGGGCCTCCTCGTTGGCTAACCTAACCCAAATGATTCTAACCCAAATGATTCACCAATGTGAAGTTTCGGACGCGCGGGTGTTTTGTGTAACATTCAGGAATATTTGGTGCACGATCAGTATTTTGATGTACGGATAATATTTTTGGTGAACACAAAAATATTATCCTTTAACAAATATGACTTATACATAGTGTTTTTTTTTATTTCCCATAACTGTAGGGTATTAATGAGACCATCATTATGAACAACTTTTACTATGGGACCGAACCCAAAATCGCGGGAAAAAAAATCAGCTGCCCCGTACATTTATGTTCGCATAACTCGTCAAAATGTAGGGAGCAGCTGAATTTTTTTTTCGCGATTTTGGGTTCGGTCCCATAGTAAAAGTTGTTTATAATGATGGTCTCATTAATACCCTAGAGTTATGGGAAATAAAAAAAAACACTATGTATAAGTCATATTTGTTAAACGTATACATTGCTTGTCGAACTAAAGACCAGTCGCACTAACGACCTGTCGAACAAACGACCTGTCGAACAAACGACCTGTCGAACAAACGACCTGTCGAACAAACGACCTGTCGAACTAATGACATGTCGCACACATGTTTGTCGCACTAATGACATACACTCATTTTGAACAGTCTGTTCGTCCCGATATTTTTGACGCTGACTGTACCTAGTACCTAGGTAAGGTACCTCCAGTCCAGGAACCTACCATCGACAAACGTCAGGCCTTTCCAATTTTGAAACAATGTTGCTTGCAAGCTGCGATTATATTTATGACAATGTAAAACAAAGGACTATTGGGGCAGAGTTTTTTCAATGAATCATTGTACTTATACAAAAAGCAACTTTAAGTTGTAAAGGCGTCCGTTTTGTCGATAGTACCTACATGCAGTACGTAATACTTATTTGAAAAGAAGATTCTACGTCATTATTTTATAGTAGATAGATCTAGATCTATCTACTTTCTGTAGTGTAGTGCCACATGGTGCTAAGGGCCTACTTAGCACCATGTGGCACTACACTACAGAAAGTCAGATTCGGTGTCGATTTCGATTATTTTTTATCAGATCTATCTACTATAAAATAATGTACCATAGTATAATAATGATAATTATATTATAAAACAATATCGAAAACCGCGATATTCTTTTTAACGAGGTCGGACGTCGGGAAACAAGTAGGTACCTGTTTACCTCGTTAAAAAGAATATCGCGTTATGACCCGTTTTCGATATTGTTTTATAATGTGTACAAATCGCGAAAGTTTAAAAAGTTTAATGATAATTATAGTAGTTCATCTTCATAGAAAATGGCTGAAACGACGCGCTTCGAAATCTCAGTCAGTCTCAGTTACGCAACAGTTCGAGCGCGCGGCAGTTACGTACGGACTTACGTATTTATCTACCGAGCGGCCGGAGGTAATGAAATGAAAAGAAATTGTAATTAAATTGTTTATTCTGTAAATAGGAAAAATGGCCCGAATGGCTTCGAGAAAAGGATGGTACGGCCGTGCCCCTTTGTTTTGCTCGACTTGGCGGGGGCACTTCCGTGCCCTCAGATATCGGAATCACTTTTACGCCCTAATAAAAAAAAAAAATAAGCTAGATGATGTCGACATTTCTCAGCTCAGAGAAGAAATGGCGAAAAAACTCAGGGCTCAAAGTCTCTTTTAAAGTCCAGTAATAATCTTGGTCAGATCATGTGAGGACCATGTGCATGTAGATTTGTAGATCCATGTGTTAAATGGTCTTTTGAGGATTGTTTCACCCGCACGTAGACCATGATAAAGAGTAGCCTATGTGTCAGTCCAGGGTGTCAGCTACCTCCATATCAAATTTTATCAAAATTGGTCCAGCCGTTTGAGCGTGAAGAAGTAGCAAACATGCAAACACACAAACTGTCGCCTTTATAATATTAGTGTTAAGTGTGATATAATTATGTGTCCCGATTACTCGAAGACGGCTGGACCGACTTGGAAATATCTTTTTTGTTTGAAAGGGTTTACTTTCCAGGTGGTTCCATTGCCATCAGGTCAGGGTCTGTAGATTTGATGACAGAGGAAAGCAAATTTTGCCAGACTTAAAGCAGAGACGCTTCGCTCGCTATTTATGTGCGGAACTGAGATGCGGAGTTTTAAATTAGTCTTTTTAGGGTTCCGTACCTCAAAAGGAAAAAACGGAACCCTTATAGGATCACTTCTTTGTCCGTCTGTCTGTCTGTCTGTCTGTATGTCAAGACCCTTTTTCTCAGGAACGCGTATCAAGTTGAAATTATCAAATATGTAGGTCCATGATCCTTAAGAAGCTCTAAAAAAATCAGCTTCTAAGTCAACGCAATAAAAAAATACGGCTATTTATCGATATATTTTGATACTCGCAAGTAAATCAAAACCTATAGGGTACTTCCCGTTGTTCTAGAATCATGAAATTTGGCAAGAAACAAGGTCTTACAGCACAAGTAAAGGAAAAAGTCCGAAAATCGTTAATTTGTAATTCTATCACATAAAAAAATATTTTCAAGGTTGTCAGTCTGTCAAGAGCCTTTTTCTCAGGAACGCGTAAAGGCATCAAGTTGAAATTAATATTAAATACGTAGGTGTAGACCTACGTATTAACTTTAAAAAAATCAAGCTTCTAAGTCGACGCAATAAAAAAATACGGCCACTTATGCGATACCCGCAAGCTAATGAAAAGGGGTACTTCCCGTTGAACTAGAATAATTAAATTTGGCAAGAAGCAACGTCTCACATCGTAAATGAAAAAGTCCGAAAAATGTTAATTTGTAATTTTATCACATATTTTTTTTTTGGGATTACAATATTAAGTTTGTTTTTGGGATAAATTCTTTTGAACTACGGAACCCTTCATCGTGCGTGGTCCGACACGCACTTGGCCGGTTTTTTTAGTACACTTTAGGTAGGTGCCTTGCCTACTTATCCCATTTCTGAAAATGTGGCGTTCGACAATACACAACGAGAGCTTCGGTTGAGGAACCTGTCTTGTAACCTGTCTTCACTACGGGAGTACCTACATATCTAGGTAAGCAAGAATGCCGCGGATATGCATAATATGTGTGTAGGCATAGACTTATAAAAAAAGATGGACTCCGCACTGCGCATATCGAAAGTGAAGCACAGTAAGTATGCCGGGTCCGTTTGTACAAACACGCCTCGCGCACACATTTACATCATAGTATGCCGACCGGCCGGCATTACGTGACACGAGCGACGGCGTCTTTGCAGGTACTCAAATCACGCACACATAGATCGGTACGGTGCTTCACTTTCGATATGCGTGGCGCGGAGTCCATCTTTTTTTATAAGTCTATGTGTGTAGGACACTAAAAATTTTATGTCATTCTGAAATATGCATGTTGTTGTAACTTTACGCAACAACCTGACAAGCTATATTGACGTGTATATTTATCATTATAACACCTATTTCGGTTTACGGCTAACAGATATAAATAGAACACGGAAGGAAGGGCCCGGGTACCATGTCCCTGCTACTGACGAAAATTGACCCAAATTCGTGAAGCAAGGCGTAGCCAGCTCCCGGCTGTCATTTCACGCTCAATTTACTTTCTGCTAAGCACATTTCCGAAACATGTTCCAAAATTTAACATTTATCTATTTGTATTTATGAAAAATTTTGTATCGAATAACTGTCTTACCTTGTTAGAAGCTAGTAGGTACCTAAAAGGTCTTCTACTTATACATAGGTAAGTAGATAGGTTTTGCAAATAGCAAAGCCAAGTTCCCCAAAAATCTGGATATCTATCTATATCTATATCTATACATATAATAAAATTGTAGAAAAGTGGTGTCTGTACAATGGAAATATATAAAAAAAAAGTAGCAGGGGTTGTTATTATATCGATGCCGAACCCGAGATTGTAGTTAATTTTTTTTTGTCTGTTTATCTGTTTGTCGGTTTGTCTGTTTGTCTGTGTGTTTGTGCACGCTAATATCAGAAACGGCTTATTCGATTTACATGCGGTTTTCACTAATATACTGTAGTAAGCTTCACTTAACATTTAGTGTTTATTTCATGTCAATCAGTTCATAAATGAAAAAGTTATGTCAAAATCACGGCGAACATTTGTTAAGCTATTCTATCAGAGTACGAACACGCCTCGCGCCGCACATACGGGTATTTGAACCTAAAAGCTAGCCAAAAATATTTTCAATCAATCAATCAATAAATCAATCAATCAAAAGTTTATTGTGGATCATAGGTATGTATTGTACAGTTCTTGATTTTTGTCTCTAAATGTGTCTATAGATGTCAATCATTACGAATATATTGTTATTTTCATTTATGTCGTCACACATCTATCTATCTATACAAGGTGTAAAATAAGTAACCCACAACCTCTTAAGGGGTCATTGTACTCATCATTATGAACAACTTTTACTATGAGACCAAACCTGAAATCGCGAAAAAAAATCAGCTGTTCAGTACATTTTGACGAATTATGCGAACATAAATGTATTGAACAGCTGATTTTTTTTTCGCGTTTCCGCGAAAATTTTTTTTTCGCGATTCCGCGAAATTTTTTTTTTGTAATGTGTTTGTTTTTCGATGTCGAGTATGTGGACGAAGTTCTTGCAGTTAATTTTTTTACACCTAATATACAAGGTGATTTTTTAATGACCAGCCAAATTTTCACAGGGTGTTCTACCCATGAATATGAACAACTTTCACTATGGGACCAACTTTGAAATCGCAAAAAAAATATCAGCTGTTTCATACATTTTGATCGAGTAGGTATTGAACTTTTGTAGGAAACCGCTGGTTTTTTTTTCGTGATTTCAAAGTTGGTCCCATAGTGAAAGTTGTTCATATTCATGGGTAGAACACCCTGTGAAAATTTGGCTGGTCATTTAAAAATCACCCTGTATATAAAATTCAAAGTCCTGACTGACTGATTGATTGACTGACTGATATATCAACGCACAGCCCAAACCGCTGGACCTAGAGACTTATACAGAGGGGGACAAATAGGGGATGAAAGTTTGTATGAAAAATCTTATTCCTTGAGTTAATAGACTTGAAACTTGGCATGCATATTTATCTAAGTAAATTATAAAGTTTTTTACTGCGGGGCTTGATTAACTCGAAAATTTGTGTAAATAATCTTTCAGTCAAGTTACGGAAATACCCTAAACGATTTTTTTGAAATTCCATCCCTGTGGGTGTGAAAACAGGGAATATAGTTTATATGAAAAATGTTTGATTAAATAATTTGAAACTTTGCACAAATATTTGCCTAAGCAAGTAATAAAGTTTGTCGTTAATAGTTTTTCCCCCAGAGGAAAGGGTAGAGGGGAAAGGGAGAAGGGTAGGGTGTGGTGAGAGGGAGGGGAGGGGTGGTGAGGAGGGAAAGGGGAGGATGATGGAGGGAAGGGGAGGGGTGGTGAGGAGGGAAAGGGGAGGATGATGGAGGGAAGGGGAGAGCGATACGAGGGTGTAGTGAGGGAGGAGGTGTAGTGGGTGTGGAGAAGGAAAGAGGGGGAGGGGAGGAGTTAGTGTAGGTAGACGGAGAGGGGAAAGCGGTGAAGGGGGTGTGGGACAGGGTGAGGGGGAGGGGGAGGTTAGCGGGAAAGGGATGTGGTGAAGGGTATGAGAGGGAGAGGGATTGGGAAGCGTGAGGGGGTGAGAGGGAGAAGTGAGGGGGATGATAGGGGAGAGTGAGAGGTGGTTAGAGTGAGAGGAGGAGAAGTAAGAGGGAGAGGGGGGACGAGTGCCCTTACACCTTAAAGTTGCTATTTGTATAGCACTGATTCATTGAAGAAACCCAGCCCGACAGAAATGACCGAAAAATAGAAAGTCGGAAACTCGAAACGGCACAAAAACAGAAGTAAACTCCCGTCGGAGCTGACACACACTTTTTTTGGTTGGTTTGAACGCCCTAATCTCTGGAACTAACAGTCGGACTTAATAATTATTTTTGCATTTGATAAGCCCAATTGTTAAGGAAGACTATAAGCATATCACATCACAACAAACACACACACACAACACTCAACACTCAAGGACCCTTAACATCACTCTAGGACCCTTAGGTGTCGGAAGAAGAAAAAATGTCAGAAAGAACGCTAAGCGAAAACGCAGTACCTAATAGCGCGGGCAGGCAATGCGATCCGACATCCACGCGGGCGAAGCCGCGGGCAAAAGCTAGTAAGTAATAAACTTAGGTAGATACGTACAGTCAGCTTCAAAAAGATGTATAGATTGAGAAGATTTCATTTAATTGTCAAGAATTTGTGTTCTGTAATATAATAGATACAATTAACTACTTACACATTGATTCAATATTATGGAACATAGATTGCAGATTTATTAAATGAACTCTTGTGGATGTATACATGTTTTTGAGGCTGACTGCACCTACCTATATGTTTTATTTTCATCTACGCAGCTGTACCCAGTACCACACTATGAATTAAAGGAACTGTTCGCTTCCTGACGAGTGAACGGTTATTTCCTCAGTAACAAACCAGAAAACGCAATAAAAACAAATTTGCTTAGGTATTGGAAGGGTTACCAGCTCCAGTGATGGTGCCGCAGACTTTAAATACAACTGGCACGTAGGGAAGGTGAACCTCATGCCTAGGTATAATATAATAATAATAATATATCCTTGGACATTTCACACAACGCCATCTAGTCCCAAGCTAAGCAAACTAATGCTTGTGTTATGGTAACGAGATGGCTTATAAGCTACTTACATACATTTTTTTTGTATATACATACATATTAAAGATAGAAAAACACCCAGACCCGGAACAAATACTTGTAGGTCGTACAAATATTTGTTCCGTGCGGGAATCGAACCCGCGACATGCTGCGCAGCAGTCAATCTTTCAATCACTGCGCCAACCGTGTCGTCGTGAGTCGTATAAAGATAATGCGTACAGAAAATTCTACTTTTGGGTAGCTAATCGAACTTAGAACCACGAGTCCAGAACTTAAGTAATAGACGAGAGGTTATCTTACGCAAACTCGTCAGTACGGACCCGTACCTATATACTTACCTACCTGAGCATAATGAATATGCTAGAATGTAGGTATCTATATTTGAACATTCTAAACAATTGCACAAGTTTAGCGTAGGTATCTCAATATTTATTTTGTCGTTTTCGTATCACCAAGGTTATTCGGGTGAATTTATCACATGTTAACTGTAGGTGTATTGTGACATTGCCAAGGGATTGGTTTCAGTGGTTCGAAATAGTTGACCAAAAACGCTACCTATAGACTCGTTTTATTAAAACCTATTATAATTATTTGTGGGTCTACAGATATTTTGATGATTTCAAGAATAACAACGAGTCAACCTTAGGTTGGTAAGTACTTACCAAGTTACCATCAAATGATTATCATTGTACCATCGACAAACGCTAGGCCTTTCGAATTTTGAAACAATTTTGCTTGCAAGCTGCAGTTGTACCTACTTATGACAGAGTAAAACAAAGGACCATAGGGGCAGGGTTTTTTCAGTGAATCAGTGTAAGTATACAAAAAGCAACTTTAAGGTGTAAAGGCGTCCGTTTTGTCGATAGTACCTATTACTACTATACAGGGTGTAATTAGTTTAAGAATGGTGTACCTAGTCAAATTAAGGGTGTGGGGGTACAGATCACCAAACTGAACAATTTTCTCCATGGGATTAACATCGTAATCGCAAAAAAATAATCAACCGACCCATACCTACATTTGCATCGAGTAGATATGAAGTTTTCTATGGGATAGTTGAAAGCTTTTTCACGATTACGAGGTTGGTCCCATGGAGAAAGTTGTTCAGTTTGATGGTCTGTACCATACACTTAAAGACCACACCTTTCTGATACACTCTGCATACTATATTTTACTTTTTTTTCTCGAAAACAAGTTTTAAGGTACTTATTATAACGCCTGAAACTATGCACCTAAAAGCACAATGTTTGCGTGCGTGCGTTACATTGCGCGCTGCTGTAACCAGCGATTTTGCATACCAAATTAGAAGTCGAATCCCAGCAATAAGTTTTGCTCAATGTTATTAGTTTGATGATAATAACGGCTTTGTGATGGATCTTTCTATACCTTGTATAGGTACCTACATAACAACAGTAGGTAGTCCCTAACTACCTATAATAAAAAAATTACATATGTAAATAAAGGTATCATTCGGATACCTACCTATTAGGTGTAGTTACCTAGCAGAGGACAAAATGTTTTTATACAGGTAAACTTTTATTTTAAGATTGAAGAAGACAACCTTGGGGGAATCCTAAGATAATAAATATAAGTAGGTAGGTATATTACCTACGGGTTGTAAAATGTAAGTGATATATGGCGGTGTGTACATAGTCCGCCAGTACAAGTGACGAGCTGAGCGTCTTCAACGTTTCATACAAGTTGCAAATAGGTAGGTGCCGTACATACCTAAAGTACGACAACGTTCAAAGATTCCATCGTTTATTTTCGGGAAAACCGAACTTTGCCATAAAAAAAAATCAGCTGATCCCTACATTTAGATATTTTTGCATAACTCGTCAATTTTTTTTTTATATGCTTATAGCTTATATTTTATATATTTATTTTGTTGACAATTAAAAGACCATTGTAAAAATGAAGGGAACCGCAGATTTTTATTTTTTGTGATTTCAGGTTTGCCCCATAGTAAAAGATGTTCATAATGGTGAGTACCATGACCCCTTAAGAGGATATGCGTTATTTAAATTACACCTTGTATAAAGGCTAAAGCAGATTGGGGCGGGCCGCAGCGCAATGCGCGGGCATTGTAAACATCCTCTTTCATCACTTTCGTACATTTTGTATGAACCAACGCACATTACTAGCACTTTTATTAAAAAAAAACCGGCCAAGTGCGTGTCGGACCACGCACAATGAAGGGTTCCGTAGTTGAAAAGAATTTATCCCAAAGACATACTTAACATTGAGTTGAAAAACATGTTCTCCCATACATTGATATACGTCACGGACAATTTTCCAATTGCATAATCATTTAAGTTTGTATTCGCAAAAAACTATTCATAAACATAAAATCACGCCTTGTTTCCCCGAAGGATTGGGCAGAGGTGTACTTATAGCAACCCCACATTTTGCCAGAAAAAGAAAACTAAAAACAATTTTTTTTTATGTGATAAAACTAAACATAATCAATTTTTTAGACTTTTTCCATTACTTGTGCTGTAAGACCTTGTTTCTTGCCAGATTTCATGATTCTAGGTCAACGGGAAGTACCCTATAGGTTTTGATTTACTTGCGAGCATCAAAATATGTCGCATAAATGGCCGTATTTTTTTATTGCGTTGACTTTGAAGCTTGATTTTTTTAGAACTTCAAGGACCATAGACTTACGTATTTGATATTAATTTCAAGTTGATACCTTTACGTGTTCCTGAGAAAAAGGGTCTTGACAGACAGACAGACAGACGGACAGACAGACAGATAGACAGACAGACAGACGGACAACGAAGTGATCCTATAAGGGTTCCGTTTTTTTCCTTTTGAGTTATGGAACCCTAAGAGCGAGCGCGCACTGCGGTGCGTTTCCGTTAGTTCTGCCGCACTGGGCGGGGCCTACAGTAACAAAACGCATGACCGCAGTGCGCGCACTTCAAAGACATTCCATACCTAGTTCACAGATTATGCGGTAGAAAAACGCACCGCAATGCGCGTTCGCCCTAAAAGTCAAGAGCTTGCTAATTCCTTTCATGGGAAAATTCTATTGCAGTTTGTAGGTACCCCTGCTGAATTTCAGTAGCATTTTCCGCTATAGCTCGCACTGATATCTCGGAGTAGCAGTGTTTGCATGCGCGGCTCTGCTGCGCGCACGCATGCCAGATAGCTTCATTGTTCCCTTGCTTGTGTCAACATCTGACGACGGAACGACAGCTACTGTGGAATCGGCCATGTTGATTTTTCTTTTTATGATATTGATGGTTTCCTCAAAATATTAATGTTTTGATCTTGTTATTTATTTTTGATGATAAGTGTCGGATGTTTTTTAAAGATTAACTTAACTTTTGGGTAATTTAAGAACATAGGAGTGTTAAAGAGCCTTTTCGATGTGGGTTGACAGTTTATTTATCCGGAAATAAAAAAAAAGGATCAAGCAAAAGTCGCAACACCTTTAGGCATACTTTCATACATATAATCTATGTCCTATGAAGATACAGAGAAGTTATTATTTGTGCTTAAGTAAATATTGTTAAGTAGTATTATATAATTTTATATTTTTTATACACCTTTTTACATTTATGCAACAATAAGATAAGTGATTATTTAATTAATTAATGTTACCTCCAATCGCCTGAAACACAGGATTACCTAGTTCAGGCACGAGTCATGGGTGAACTTGCCATAGATTTAAGGAAAACTGTATTTATCGTTAGTCCTTATATATTTTTGAATAAATTTGATTTGATTTGATAATATCATGAAATATGTTCATGATTATATTAAAATTATACTGGATAGATATAATACGTGGAGCTTGTGGCTCAGTAATAACAGCCGCATAGGTTGATCTATCAGGTTAAGCTACGCTTGCCGGGGTTGGTCCGTGGATGGGTGACCATCATTATGTGCCCAGACTTCTCCGTGCCTCGGAAAAGCACGTTATGCCGTTGGTCCCGGCTGTCATTCGTGGATCTTTGCGTTTCGTTACGGGTCATCAGAAACCCGAAAGTCTGACAACCAGTCTTACCAAGGGGTATCGTAGTAACTGGGTTGTGTAGGTCAGATACGCAGCAGCTCCATTTAAAATACTGGTATTCAGCTGCATCCGGTTAGACTGGAAGCCGACCCCAACATAGTTAAGAAAAGGCTAGGCATACCTATTGACTGGATTAGGTATAATAAATAAATAAGACACGTTTTAACAGCTTTTTATTTACTAGAAGATTTTTGTTACAGGCAATGCGAATGCGAAAGAAGAAATGTAACCTAACAAAGAGGTAATAGGTTTTATTTATACAACTCGTTCCTACTCCATTACATTCTCTGTTCGTTTTCTTAGCTCAACCTATAATTTCGGTTAGCGTTCAGTTTACATCATTTGTAAAGTGGTGACGCTACTAACTACATTCATAGGCTTTCTTCTATTACGAAAGCGAATTAATCTATTATATCTACAGAGATGTAGCCCTTTATTGTTTTCACCGACTCGCGCGGTAATCTTTTTGCCTAGATTCTAGATTTGTATTTTTATTATCCTTTTAAAAGTTTATAATCGTGTTTATTGTGTTATTAGTATCTTAGATGTAAAGATTCATTTATTTTTGCACACTCTACAATTTGCACAAAGTCAGCATCGTAAGTTTATCTTCAAGAATGGGTCACCTCTTGAGAACTGCGTACGTGCTTGGCATGGGAAAAGACGATGATGGTAAGCATTTTATGTTATTTTAAAGTTTTTTTTGGGTAGATATAAATACTCTGTTCCTTGATGTTACTGTATTCGTAAGTAATTATCGTAGCTGTGCGTATTGGTGCTTAACTTGGTGTGTCTGTATGTTTAGTTGACGTATGGTAGGTGATCGATCAATTGAAACGTTAAGTTAGGTAAATGTTTTATATTCAATGGGTTCAGTCGTTATGTGAAGTATGTTTTTAATTTTGTGATGAGGTCGATGAGGACATAGTTGTTAAGGGCACACATATCAACTCGGAATGGGATCGTCGCCGTATCGCCTTTAGCCTCCACCGTGTCCCGAACTCCCGAGGCGAGGCGATTACGTTACCATTACGATTAGTGTGCGTTGCAGTAGAGAGTTTCATACAAAGAATACTGCACGGCGGCTCCTTTCCGAGTTGATATTGTGTGCTATGACCTTTATCCACAAAAACCTGCACCTAGGTATCTATAGCACTGTGAGTGCAATATGTCGTCATACCATGCGATCACACAAAAACGTACACGAACAGTTTTGGAAAGGCTTCAGTTTCGGCAGCCTGTCAATCCTAATGTCACAGCTGTTATCTCCGGAAATAGCACATGTTTACTTGCTGCCTCTAGCGACGAGTGACGTTTCATGTCGCGTCACTCATGGCTCCTATAAATATGGCATCGGTTAAGTGCGTAACTCTGTTAATTATGCATTACTAACATCACGCCTGGACTCCGAAGGGATAGACAAAGATCACTATTGTAAGGTATACTTATCTACTAGTTAAAATGTCTCATTTAGGTATCTATCTACATACCCTTAACGCAGATTTTAGCCTTAACGCTCACGTAGACAGGCGCGACGCGACGGTAACGCGATTCTGGTAGATCATATTCCATGAAGTTTTCTTAGACATTGTTCTATTAGAGTCGAGTCGCGCTGTCGCGTCGCACCTGTCTGCGAGAGCCTTTATGCAGTCTTGTCTCTTCCGAAACTTCTGAAATAAACTACTTTAAAGAAGTTCTGCTGTTAAGGGATTATGTAAACTTCGACTTGTAACAATACCTAAACAAATAGAGGATCTGGATTGAATTCATAATCGAATTGCTATCTTTAACTTATTAGTGCAATAGCCACTTATATGTTTGATGGTGTGTAATAGGTACCTAATCTGTCAAGAGGGCCTTAGACTAAGTAACATTCGATTAGCGACGACGCTAGTAGAAAAGCATAAAAAACAAAAAAATGTATGGGGTTGACATATGCTATCGAAATGTCACGTGATCATGTCAATGTCACTTTGAAGGTGTAGCGATTGTAGAAATAGAATTGTTCCTAAGCGAATGCCATTTGTCTAATAGGCCCTAAGGTTTTCACACCTTTACGTTGATATTACTTTTCGCATTCGCGTAAATACTTAGGTACGCGATGGAGAAAAGTGGTGTCAACTGTGTGTTGATGGTACTAAAAATAATCACATATTATCTAAACTTTAGATTGACAGTAGGTACCTACCTACAAGTAAATATTTGCAGTGGTCCCCGCGTGACCACATTTACTTGGACTGGTTTGTTACTTTTATTCGTATCGTGAACGACAATCTCAGTACAGACCGAGGTCAGGGTCAGGTGAATTTAATGGCCACTAATTTAGCACTTTCGTTCTCACGGCCACGACAGTGACCGTTTATCAGATTAAGAAAGATTAACAAAAGGGTTTTTTGCAGGCCTTGCTTGATCTGACAAAGAAAGCATGTGTCATGATTTTGTCGGATCGTATGAGAGATTTCATGAAAGTGCAGCATTGTCTTGCGTTTTTTTTTTTTTTTTTTTTTTTTTTTTTGGGGGGGTGTGGGAAATCATCAAATAACTTCTCCCGCTCTGGGTGGAGCGGAAGGGCGTGTCAGACTTTTACTGACTAAAACCCACCCGTGTTCCTTCAGTTGCCTATGCCAGGGCCGCGGTAACCTCTTCAGACAACCCGCGACCCCAGCGGCGTCGGCCCTATTGGACCCCGTCACTTGCTGACATCTCTTTGAGGCGCGCGTGGAACACAACGCGCCGTCGACTCGGGCCTGGTCCTTACCGGACGGCGAGCTACCCGCTGCTCACCGTCCGCAGGCCCGCGCCTACGGTGGCCGGAAATCGCCCCGCGATTCCCGCCGCCCAGGGCGTCTCCTGCGGCGACTGAGGGCGTGAGGCTGCCTCTCCCTCACGCGTTCCGCCTCCTCCTTCGCGAGCATCACTGCTTCGCAGAAGGAGGTGACGGCCTCCCATGCACTCTCGCTCCGCACCATGGCCTGAACCAGGCTCGGACGCGAGAGATCGCCGCCGCCGATCGCCTCCGTGAGAACACGGCGGTGCTCTGCCCAAGCCGGGCAGACCTCCACTGTATGCTCCACCGTGTCCTCCGGGCGATCCGCACAATGGTAACACCCGGGCGTTTCCTCCCGCCTTATGCGAAACAGGAACCTCCCGAAACAACCGTGTCCGGTGAGGACCTGCGTCAGGCGGAAGGTGAGGACGCCGTGGCGCCTCTCTAACCACTCCTCAAAGAGGGGACTTATCGCCGCAATTGTGGCGTGCCCAGCGCTGGGTTGCGACAGTTGCACTCTCCATGCCGCCATGAGATCCCGCCGGAGCTCTGTCCGCTGTACCGTGATTTCTCGCGGCAGCGGAGTTACGCCCCGGCGCTTCGCCTCCTCGCGCCACTCCCACACGTGCGCGAGGACCTTTGCCTCCAGATCCCACGGCGGCAATCCGGCAAGGAGGCTCGCCGCCTCCCGGGAGACCTTCAAAAACAACAAAAACATGCGTGTGAGACAAGTCTGGATAAAATTCAATGTGGTCGTATTGCGGGCAAGTATATCAAGAGGCTGAGTTATTTGACACAATTATTTGACAAACATGCAGGTTGGTTATATAAATCAATGTTTCATAGAGTCGACTCATCTCTCTCTCTTTTCAGCAGTTAGAGATGGCGATAACCTTGTCTGTATAAGTTTGTTTCGATCTTTCTTCTGAGAGTAGTCGGATAGGAAACACCGAACTCATATAGTTTTAAAAAAACCGGTCAAGAGCGAGTGGGACTCGCGCACCGAGGGTTCCGTGCTATTTAGAGACATCTTTTTATTTTTCCTGCAATCTTTACATATGCTGCTATCAAATACAATAATTTCAGATTTTTCTCTATGCAAACTTCGGAGAAAGGGGGGGGGGGCGTATTTTTTTTTACATTTTTCATCAAAAGTCGAAAACTATGCGGCCTAAAAAAAATAAAAAAATGTTTGAGAATGTCCAAACAGCGCTGTTTCATATAATACCCCACATGCCCTAGTAGCCCCCACTTTTAATTTTTAAGACCCCCTTTCCCAAAAACAAAAAAAAAAATCTTTCTTATTTGCAAAATATTTGGGTAAACGTCATATGAAACTGTACCAAATATCAGGTTCATTATTTTTAGTAGTTCTTGAGATATCCAGCTGTGACAGACAGACTGAGTCGCTCCTTAGGGATTCCTTTTTACCATTTTGGTACGGAACCCTAAAAACATACGTTATTTTTGACGTTTAAGTGTTTCTTTTTTAACCAAATTACAGAAATAAATATAATTTATCATTTTAGTCATTGTCGGTAGGTATATGCCTATTAGTATAGAACATCTATGAAAGGAAATATAAATTAGGTACCTATGTCTAAATATTGCAACTCCAATGTACTCCTACGTAAGTACGTACTCTGCTCAAGGCAATGATAAGATTTTTGTTTCTAACAGGTAAAAAGTAAAGATCAAATCTGAATGCCATCATGGTAAAGGTCGGTGAACTGTGGTTCAGTGGAAATGTTGACTTTCGTCCATTAATTGCATTTGTAGCAAGTTTAGGTAACGTCCATCCTTTTTATGTTCGTCATTAATGTTTTTTTTTACTAGAGTCGAACAAGTGAATTAAAAACTACAAACCGAGTGAAATCATTAGTATATCAATCTGCCTAGCCTTTTCCCAACTATGTTGGGATCGGCTTCCAGTTTAACCGGATGCAGCTGAATACCAGTATTTTACATGGATCTGACGTCCACAACCCAGTATCTAACTGGGTAAAACCCCGTGGAAAGACTGGTTGTCAGACTTTCGGGCTTTCTGACGACCCGTAACGACTGTCAAAGATGCACGAATGACAGCCGGGACCAACGGCGTAACACACGGAGACGTCTCGGTCGGGCTTCCACGGACCAACACCGGAAAGTCCGTTTTTCGCACCTAGGAGGTTAATAGTACTTACTTATTGATTTTTTTGATGACCCGTGCAGCTGTTAGTATATACTTAGCCAAATCATTAACCACCTTATTCATAAAAAACTAAAACACTAACTAGAAACCTATTTTATTTAAAATAGTCTTTTGTCTTCTTCCTTCATACTCAAATCTTAATTCGAAACAAATTTACAAAACACTATTTTAATTAAACAATAGGTTTGTAGAGCGTTTTAGTATCTTATGAATAAGGTGTTAAGTGTGTAATTTCTGTTATTCACTATCACTACTTATTAGTCGGTATATATATAAGGAAACTAAACAACTCAGGTACTTAGTAGAGCTACCTAGTACCTACTTATATACCTATCCAATTAAAACTAACAATAGTCTCCTCTGTCTTTAAAATGTATACTTAGGTAGCTCCTTATTATCAAGGCAATATGCTTTGCATGTAGGTATTAAAAGTATCCCAGTCAATCCTCCTTCTAAGGTATGTTCACGCCGATAGTGTAACGGGTAGGGATCGATCGCACGACCTCTCACTTGCCTATACTGAGAACAGAATAAAAATTACCATACATAAACTCACACTTTTTCCTTTGGGAGTTGGCAGAACTCCGAACGCCACCAGCAACGAATTGCTACGAAGCTTTTAAGTATCAGAAAGTTGCATCATTAAAAACAAATAAAAAATTTAAGGTAGGTATGTAGGTAGCACACAGTTGTATGTCGCACGTCACTTTATCGGGTCCCTAAACAATAGTAAAGTTGTACAGGTGTAAATGGGTCAATCTTGCGTGATTGGAAAGAAAACCTTAACATGAATTGGCCCAGCCTGCGTGACCAGTATGATAATGTGCATTTGGCCTTACTTTTACGTTTACAAACATGTTTTTCCTTAATAAAATGTTTAGGTCGTGACTTAGTATCATCGGGTCGGCTCAGGGGGATTTTTCTCAGTTCTCCTGGATGAAAGTGCCTTTAACATCACCAAATGTGTAATATGTCTTCCTAGGGCCTGCCAGCGTTGCTCACATTTGCCTTGTAAATACCTTTTGTTAGTCGCCTTTCATTCAACATACTTGAACTTGATGTAAATAGCAGATAAAGTACCTTAAGTGCACAGGTACTCTTCAGCCATTTTCCTCATTAGTAATAAAATGTTACTAGATAACTTATCTACATAATTGTTTCACTTATCACGTACAGTGTTGAATTTAAGATCAAATACTTATATACTTAGTTTCCGCTATATATTTGCTAATTCTTAACTATATTATGTGACGTAAAAAATAATTCTACTACGCTTTGCGTACCCTGATAAAATGTAAAGTAAATATGTAAAACAATTACAGGGCTTAGAAATAATGAGGTTGCTGAAATCTAGTTTAGTTAGGTATGTGTATTTTTTATGATATCTACATACCTGTATATTATATATTTATATACAGTGTAGACACATGGCACACACCGTGCCACCAGTTGATAGTCATATGATCTTGTTTACTGCGATAAAAAATATATTTTTTATTAAATAAATAAAGATACTCGTTTATTTATTGTAGGTACTCATATATATTTGGTACAAAAAACAATAGAAATCATTTATTTGCTTATAATGTAAAGTCAAAGTCATAATTTATTTCAAATAAGCACATAAAAGGCACTTTTGAAATCAAAATTTACAAAAAAAAAATTGAATTGATTCTAGTCGCCCCTTCCTAAATGTAGTTTTGTATGGAGAAGAATGGGCAAGAAAGTGTAAAACAGAACAACAATAGTAATAGTAATAGTAATATGTGTATGGGTCCTTCATTTAATTTCGGCACCAGCAAGCAGCTTTGTTAGCAAGTTTGTACCTAAGTTTATATGCGCATGCGCCGGACGTATCCCATCGGACATATTCTCTATATTCCTACTTAAAGTATCGTACCTACATTTTTTTTTGGGTGAGAAATCATCAAATGACTTCTCCCGCTCTAGTGAAGCGGGAGGGCGTGTCAGACTTTTGCTGACTAAAACCCACCCGTGTTCCTTCAGTTGCCTGTGCCAGGGCCACGGTAACTCTTTCGAACAACCCGCGTCCCTGGCAGGAGCATAGTACCTACCTACCAAATCGTGAAGACTACTTTAGACCTAGCCCGCACTGCGATTAAAAATCGCGCAAATTTTCTGTATTTTATGTTCTACACGCACTGGCGATTTAAAATTCGCGCTCGTTGCAATGCCGTACTTACATTAAATATAAACCGCGCGAATAAAATTTGCAGTGCAGGCCACCCAATATGCATGAAAAGCAACTTTTGAAAAACCGAATGAATCAAAAGTTTCAAATGACGGCTGTTTTGCCAAGTAATCAATGTTGTTTAACTAGTTTAAATGTCAACGTGTTTTAAAATCATATAGGTATTATACTATTACTGAGCAAATTTGCTGTTAAAGTTACATAATAATATTTGCTTTATCAATAGTAATAATGACGACAGGTCTGTTAGGTTTTAGTCAGACTCGCGATTCCATTCTGATAAAATTCGCACATTGCATACGGAACTCTGTTCACACCTTTATGACGCTTGTCACGAGGAGTCAATACGGGTATTTTTATTCAATATTAGGTGTTTGATTACATTTTGTGCACACGTTCGTAATAATATCAGTAAACTAGCGTCACTTGTTCAATTTGCGATTTAATGTTACAATCAAATAACGTCGTAGCGGCGCGGCGTAGCAGTGGCGTAGCAGTGCCGTAGCACTTTATTTTTTCAGTCATATTGTAGGTCTTATTAAATATTATTGTTTGTATTGGTTTTATTTGTAAAATGTGTAGTATAGAAAATCCATATCTAGTGTAGTTTTCTTTTTATTTCAGTTGGAAGCTAATATGATTATGAGAAGTCGGTTAACATTTTTTTTTTTTTTAATTAGCGATAAGACTACCCATTGTGTAAAAGTTTCTACATTATACATCTGTAATGTTTATGCTTAATGTACAGAGTAATATTCTATCTATATTTCTATTTTAAAAGATTTTAATGAAATACCTACTTCACTCAGAGTCAGCTCATTATTTTTTAAGGATTGTTTCGATCTGTCGGTTCGTTGCATAATCCGGAGCAGATATACGTATGCTTGAGCATCATCATGTAAGAAAATGAAGATTTAAGTCCCCATTTTCCTTTCAGAAAAACGTGCCTATCGTATCCAATACTAAATTAAACGAAAAATAGCAAAAAAAAAATACACATTCTGAAAACAAGTAAAACCGGCCGGTATCTAACTTGAAACAAAACATTTGTCACGAATTTCAGTTTATATTGCTTATCAATAAGGAGTTAAGCACTTAACGTGTAGGCCGCGAAAATTCGTCAGTTGTGCGAAACGAAACCCGGTCGCTAGTCCGTCGCCAGACCGTCGTCGGGAGACTAAGTAATCGTAGTTCTACTATAGTAGTCAAACACGAGCCGAACTAACGCTAGGTTGATGCCGCGAGATATAAAACCGTGTAATAGTGTATCGCGTCTTCAATAATAATGTATGGAGGTTCTAGGATGGCCATCGTGAGTACTATGTTTTATGATGCTTCAAATAATGTATGATTAGAGCGCATGGAAATCAGTGTTACAAATTTTCTGTCAGTAAAATATATCTATATAAATAAAAAGAGAAGTCCTGACTGACTGACTCATCAACGCCCACTCCAAACCTTTTAAATCTGAAATTTTTCACAGAGATTCCCTTTATAATGTAGACAAGGAATTCCCGGTAGTACGTTCCCGTGGGACATTTTCCAACATCCACGCGGCCGAAGCCGCTGGCAAAAGTTAGTCACGAATAAAATAGCTACCAAATAACACCAGCCTGTCCAAATATAATAAAAACAAAAAATAATTGTTTTTGAAATATTTAATATAATAAACTAATAGCTGTTATCTTTCGACTGTTTTCGAAAATTAAAAAACGTAATATCTCCCTTGCTTTTGTGAAGTTCCTAGTTGAAGTTATCTTTCCGTCATATGATATTTTTTGTAAACTTTTTAAAGCTCTTTCTGCCCCTTACTTGACTAAGTAAATCAAGTCAGTCAATCATTTTAATTTACTAACAAATACTAGTTTTGACAGTATCCAATCATTCATTTAATTAATTAGTAGATACCTATAATATCTAACTTACTGGTTCCTGTTTTTTTCTTTCTCCTTTCCTTTCTTTTTCTTTTTTTTTCCTTTTTTCTTGGTAACAATTAGGTACCTATCGTTATCAACCTAACCAATTAGCTTACAAAATAGGTACCATGTTCTTGTAAATAGTTTAACAATAAGTAGATACTTTAATTACAAAAATGCATCGAACCTAAATGAGTACAACGATAGCGGCCCCTATAATTCTCGTATACGTAGAAAAACACCTCGAATATATAGATTTTAACATGTAAATTGTTCGACACCATCATTACCTACCTACACTATTGAGGTTTCTGGGACTGGTTGCCCTTAGCCACGTATAATTTAACCAGCCGAGTTTAACCTTAAAGGTAGATCAACTTTAATATAAGTACATATATATAGCCTAGATACAATGTACTTAGAACAACTTTTCGTATCTCAATCTTAAGTTTAATAATTGCCGAAACCAATAATCGCTGTCATAAATATTACATTTATCGATTATTTGCGTCAAAATGTTGGGATTATCTTAATTCCTTTAAAGCCTATCCGTTATCAGTATCATGCAAGGCGGCGCGAGGATGTCCCGCGCTGCCGTTTTTTTTTTCTTTGAAGGAGTGTTAATATCCTATAGGGATACTGTAACGGTAATATCATAAACCCTTTTGTTTTAATCTGAATTATGAATCGAGCTTCATGGCCCTTTCAAATGCAATTAAATCTACATAATAAAAATCTTAAATTCAATGAATATCTATCTATATAAATAAAAAAATCGGCCAAGTGCGTGTCGGGCCACGCGCAGTAATAGGGTTCCGTAGTGCACGCCGCCGCCCGTCGTTATTCGAGCGTAAATATTATTAATTTAGAAATCATTATTAATAAGAATATTATGATTTTATGTTTGTACATGGTTCATAAACCTATATTTACTACCTGTTTTACACAACTAACAACGTTGCATAAGTCATTTTTAATTTTTTTCGAATTTTTTACTGTTCAAAGTACATTTTACAAGTTGGTTGACTATTACTCGTAAACTTGAAAAGCCTACTTAGCTGTGATAGTTTTCTTTTTAACTTCGTTATATATACTACTACCGTGAATTTTTTCACCCATCCAAAACTAACCGTTTAGCTGGCAGGGGGGGGACACTTGACTCTAACAAAAATTAGCACTTTAAAGCTTAATATTTCAGAAACGGATATACTCACTACACTACTATATTCACAAACCCGCAATATTTTTGAAAGACCTATCCAACAACACCCCACACCATGGGGTAGACGAGAAAAAAAAACATGTACCCACTTTACGTGTACAGAAGGTACCCTAAAAAAAATTTTTTTTCATGATTTTATTTTACCACTTTGTCGGCGTGATGAATATGTATATCCATGCCAAAATATAGCTTTCTAGTACTAAGAGTCTCTGAGCTAAGCTGTGGACGGACAGACAGACAGACAGACAGACAGACGGACGGACACAGCGAAACTATAAGGGTTCCTTGTTGACTACGGAACCCCAAAAAAGAGAAGTCCTGACTGACTGAATGACTGATTGACTGACTCATCAACGCCCAGCCCAAACCCTTGGACCTAGAAAGCTGAAATTTTGCACAGAGGTTCCCTTTATAATGTAGAAAAGGAATAAGGCAGGATTTCCCGATAGCATGTTCCCGTGGAATATTTTCCGACATCCACGCGGGCCAAGCCGCGGGCAAAAGCTAGTACTCAATATACCTACTATCCACCTACCATAACCTATATATTTAAAAAAAATAAGTTAATGATTGATTGACTGACAGACAACGCTCAACCTAAACCGCTATTAGGTCTATAAGCTTGAAATTTTGCCGCAATTTCAGGGTTGGTCTCACAGTAAAAGTTGTTTATAATGATGAGTACAATGACCCCTTAACAGGTTGTGTGTTATTTAAGTTACACCTTGTATACCAAAAGTGAGCAATTACTATGGAATGGATTTTTGAAAATTGATTCCCTATAAACGGATTAAATAGGGGATGAATGTTTGCATGGAAGTTCGACCATGGTGGTGGTGGTGTGGGTGTTGTGTGGATGGGACATCCCATCGGGCTCGTGGCTTGCAACCTAATAAATAATTTCAATATTTTCAAAGGGAAATAAAAAAATTAAAAAGAATAATAATAATATAAGCTGAAATTTCGTGCCCCACTACTTAAATTAGTATACGTACACTACGGCAAGTCTGTTTGTCCACCGCACCGTACCGAGAAACGAGATTATTCGGCGCCGTCATCTGTTTTCTCGATCTCGTTGACGATCCGTTACCGGTGCGGGCGGTGTACAAAACAGTATAAATGCGGTAGTGGGGTGCGTCATTTTAGCTTAGACGAGCTCTAGCAATTCAGACTTCACCTACTTACAGATAGCGTCAGCAAAGCAATACAAACTGCACAATCTTTATAATTACGGTCATCTAAGTAATTAAGATGAATTTAATTATTAATAAACTGTTTAATTTTTAATTTATGGGTCATTAAATTATTTAATTAGGTGGAAAGCTACAATATTAATCGCTTATTAATAACGTTTGCTTACTTTGTTACCAGAGTTCAAATAGTAAAATAAATTCGTTCATAACTATTTAGAGGTTATTTACAAATTATAAACATCTATAAACAAGTGAAGATCTTTCGAGAACATATTACAATGACGTGCCAACCCACTATGATTTATTATCGAGGAATTAATTGATTAAATATAACCACAAAAAACGTCATTCTTATCATTGATAACGGTAACTTAAATACTGGCTACGTAGCTTAATTATGACTATAAACAATGTTGTAGAGCATTATGTAGGTACAGACACAGACAATGAATAGAGTACTTAAGATTGTAAATATTTGTAAAACTGCGTTAAGACGAACTTCATCTATGTATATTTTTATAAGTAGGTACGACAGTTAAAAAAAAAACTTTACTCAGTTCAAAAAAAAAACCGGTCAAGAGCGAGTCGGACTCGCGGACCGAGGGTTCCGTACCATCATTTATATGTAATTAATGTTGATGATTTCTGAAAAACCGTGCTATTTAGAGACATCGTTTTATTTTTCCTGTAATCTTTACATAAACTTCTATCACATAGAATAATTTCAGATTTTACGCTTTGCAAACTTCGGAGATAAGGGGGGGGGGGGCAACGGTATTTTTTTTTAAATTTTTTATCAAAAGTCGAAAACTATGTGGCCTAAAAAAAAGAAAAAAACATGGTTGGGAATGTGCAAACAGCGCTCTTTCATATGATACCCCACATGCCCTAGTAGCCCCACTTTGAATTTTTAAGACCCCCTTTCAGTCCCTGTTGCAAACAAAATATAAATATTTTTATTTCTTTCTTATTTGCAAAATAGTTGGGTAAACGTCATCTAAAACTGTTCCAAATTTCAAGTTGATAGCATTACTAGTTCTTGAGATATCCAGCTGTGACAGACAGACAGACTGAGTCACACCATAAGGGTTCCTTTTTTAACCGACTTCCAAAAGGAGGAGGTTCTCAATTCGTCGGAACCTTTTTTTTTTTTTTTTTTTTTTTTATTTTTTTTTTTATGTATGTTCCCCGATTACTCGAAAATGGCTAGACCGATTTGGATTTTTCTTTTTTTGTTCGAAAGGGTATACGTCCCAAGTGGTCCCATGATCATCAAGTCAGGATCTGATGATGGGATCCCATGGAAATCGAGGGAAACCCTCAAATTTTATGGGCACACCTATATCGATTTCGGTATTTTTTATAGTAACTCGTGCATTTGCTCTCGGAAAGTACCATTCGGTGAGCTGGAACTGATGATGAAGACCACAGAGGGCCATCGGAAATACTCAATTATATCTAAGTATATAACAGGTTGCGATTCGATTACTTTAATATGGTTTATGCTCGTCAAAATAATGCTAATGGTGGCTTCACCATGAGCTCCATTTCTCCTGGTTCTTACTAGGAGAACTCCTCAAAAATTAACTGCCCTGCATCGGGAAAAGCAACATTTTGTAAAACGTGATGAGCAGCTGACATTGGGTTATTGTAACTTAGATAAATTACAAACTGAACCACTAAAAAGTGAAAAATAAAAACTTTTTTACAAAAACAAAAACCGACTTCCAAAAAAAACACTACAAAGTGAAAAATAACTTTAATTTCGGAAGTCGGTGGCAAAAAACTAAAATACAGATCCAAAGACACCGACTTCCGAAATTAAAGTTATTTTTCACTTTGTAGTGTTTTTTTTGGAAGTCGGTTTTTGTTTTTGTAAAAAAGTTTTTATTTTTCACTTTTTAGTGGTTCAGTTTGTAATTTATCTAAGTTACAATAACCCAATGTCAGCTGCTCATCACGTTTTACAAAATGTTGCTTTTCCCGATGCAGGGCAGTTCATTTTTGAGGAGTTCTCCTAGTAAGAACCAGGAGAAATGGAGCTCATGGTGAAGCCACCATTAGCATTATTTTGACGAGCATAAACCATATTAAAATTTTTATTTCTTTCTTATTTGCAAAATAGTTGGGTAAACGTCATCTAAAACTGTTCCAAATTTCAAGTTGATAGCATTACTAGTTCTTGAGATATCCAGCTGTGACAGACAGACAGACAGACAGACAGACTGAGTCACACCATAAGGGTTCCTTTTTTACCATTTTGGTACGGAACCCTAAAAAAATGGCAGTTATTTATAAGATTTTCTCCTCGGTTGCTGGGTTGAACGAACCACTTTAACAAACAAGGAAAGGTTGATATTTAAAGGTGATCAACAACAACATTGTTTTTTCCATGAAAATTTTCACACAACAATGTCACCCCAGAGATGAGTGAAAACAATGAGTAACACACTTTATTGACTGCGATTAGCAACCGAAGTGAGAAATATTATAAGACATTAGCTACTTAGGGTGGGTTGCACCAAGGGCTAGGTTATAGTTTCCGTCAAAGTTAAAATGGCCATAGACTGACTACCAGCTGTTGCACCGTCATGTCTTAATGCAAAGATAAAGTTCGGAGCAGGGACATGACATTCGACGCGTCTGACAGAAGTGACAGATATTTAACAATAACTTTAACTAGCGAAGCGGGGACGGTTAAAGTTACAGCTAAAGTTATGACGTCAGCTAACAAATTGTCAAATGGAACAACCCATTTTTTGTCTAACAATAACTTTAACAAGGGTGGGTTGCACCATCTTACTTTAACTATAACAAACATCGAACTGAAGGTGCGATGTTTGTTGTAGTTAAAGTAAGATGGTGCAACCCAACCTTAATCTATTGTCGATTGGCCCAGCAGTGGTGTGGGACAGATTAGGTAAAAAAGAAACGTAGTTGGGATGAATTTATCCCAAGAACAAACTTAATATTGTAGTTGAAAAATTTGTTCCCCATACATTCCCACTGCAAATGTAAGTTTGCACGCACAATATTGAGTGATAGTATAATGTTATTTTAAGACCATAGTCTTCATATAAATTTCCCTGTAATATATAATTAAGAACTAAGTACTTACTCTCTGTATTTTTTTCAAATTTTCAAAATTTTTATTACATTTTCTAATTTTTCCCCAAAAGTGAACCCCATATTCAAAATTCATTTATGTTGTCTCTGTTTGGGTCACAGAAATTATGTATACCAAATTTCAACCTAATCGGTCCATTAGGTTCGGAGCAAATTGGCTGGGACAGACCTAGACTTAGAGACAGACACACAAGTGATTCTATAAGGGTTCCGTTTTTTCCTTTTGAGTAGTTGACCATAGTACGTAGGTATAAAGTAGATATTATTTAATATTATTATAATAATAATTTAATTATATTGTTTTGTTAGCAAATGTGACAACTCATCTCTTATCCTAAACCAAAACACAATTTTATTACAAAGTTTTGAGTATTGAGAGTAAACGACTGTGTGTCTGTATCTGTACTTATTAAGTATGTAGTTACTACCTATGTTAACAAAAAATACTTACGTTCTCATCTAAGTTAGATACCAAGTAAATTAAAGAAATATTATAAGTAGTCCCTAATTTTCTTGTTTCGCCTTGTAATCAATGCATATAAATAGAACGCAGACAAGAGTAGTGTACCAACCCAAACACAATAAGTGCTGGAAAACCAATTTCGATAATAAAGCTATTTTTTCTGCAAATGTTTTAAGTAGTAAACTTACATATTCTAATAGTTTAAATTAGGCGTTGTCGGTAGCTATGGGCAACCGACGACGCTTACGCAGTTTATCTATGTATATCTAAACATAGTATAAAACAAAGTCGCTTTTTGTGTCTGTCTGTGTGACTGCTTAGATCTTCTAAACTACACAATGAATAAAATTTTCAAGTGATTTTCAGCCTTTAATATTTAACTTGGATATAGTATAAAGGGTGACTGGTAATTAGTGACCAATACCTAAACACATGATTGTGCTCGTGATAACAAACAACTTTTACTGTGGGACCAAACCTGAAATCGCGAAAAAAAAAATCAGCTGCCCCATACATTCATGTCCGCATAACTCGTCAAAATTGTTGGGAGTAGCTGATTTTTTTTTTCGCGATTTCAGGTTTGGTCCCATAGTAAAAGTTGTTAGTTATCACGAGCACAATCACGTGTTTAGGTATCGATCACTAATTACCAGTCACCCTATAGAAGAAATAGATAGGCATAGGCAGATGTGAGTGGAAACGGCGGGAGGGGATGCCCTAAGAAGACATAATAGTGACCTTATTGGTGATGTTCTTCAGAAAGGTCAGGTGCGTAGTACTCGCAACTGGCGTGCGTGTATAACCATCAGTTAGATGAACGTAAACGAGGCATAAGGATTATGTAAGGATCGCAGCAGGTGGCGTTCTATAGTTTCTGAATACCCCCGTGGGAAGAAGGCGTGAGTTTATGTATATGTATGTATGTATATAACATAGAAATGTTGATGTTTTGTCACCATTGCAACTATTTCGCACAGTTAGCAGTAGGTAAGCGAGTTGGTAGTGTAGTATAAAATTGAGTATGTCAACATATTGTAGGTAGGTACATGCACACGTTTACATTATTAGCATATTGTTGCCAATAGTGCTGATGCGTCTTTGGTGTTAAGTGGCGTATCCCGTCACATAATAGCTCCATAAATAGAATGAAAATGACGAACGTTTCGGTAAACTATGTACCTAATCAATTTCAGAATGTAGATACTTAGTTCTGACGTTTGTTCTACTTTTGTTTCAGTTCGGTAGGTTCGTACAAGGTGTAATTGACTTGACTGAAAACTTCTTTAAGGGTTACTGTACTCAACAAATTTTGCAATGGAATAGCGAAAAAACAGCTATTCCCAATGTTTTGTCCAGTTAAGGCTCTTACAGACAGAGGCGATATCGCGTCGCGACGTGTCGCGTAGCGGTGTTGCGACGCGATAATATAGCAATATCGGTCGCGATATCGCCTCTGTCTGTAAGAGCCTTTATGCAAATATAAATGTATGAAGCAGGTGTTTTTTTCTGTTTTTATCGATTTCAAGATTTTTCCTTAATAAAAGTTGTTTATAATGATGAGGCTTTCAGTTGTTTCAATACACGTTGTAGGTGTAACGAATAATAGAATAGTGTAAGCGTAAAACCTTAAAAAAACCGAAATATAAGAATATCTAGTTAAAATTTTACTCTTGAAACAAATGCATTAGTATTATTTTTGCAAACGCTTAGTGAAAATGCCTTGAGCTTTTAAACTAAGCTGTTTTACATTAAAGAATATTATCAACAGCTAGAGCTCCTTTTCATTATTCGATTCTGAATTCAGGACTAAGAAGTTATTGTATAAATTATAAATGATCAGGTGACCCAATGCTAATGGTCAAAGAACTTTAATTAAACCAATTTCAACTCTTGTGGTTGGATGCCGTGTCATGTGCGTACGTACGGATTTACTACTGTTGGGGCACATCATTTCAATTTTTAATGGAAAGAAAGGCACACAAATAAAGTTTATCGAACGCGATAGGTGAGATTGACCCAATTGTACAGAACTTTTAAAAGCAAATTAAGGAGTCATTTCCCTTATCATTTTTCTTGAGGCGTGACCGATTTTCATGTGACAACTGAGGTCGAGTGAACTAAGCCAACATAAGATAACTGCTCACCCAATTAAAAAGTGTAACACTGTCAGTCAGGTTCTAAAACATCTAGCTCATGCAATTATAAAAACATTTAATAAATGTTTCCTAGAATCCAATAAAAACGCAATAAGTATTCGCGTTCAATAAAACAGCGACGATAGACACTATCTCACATCTGCTTTCCTTATATTTGTGCAAGTGGCTGGCAGTATTGTTTGCTGACGGTTGTTCACACGTCAACAGCAAACACACAGCAACCCTACACAGAAGGTGAGAGCCGAGAATAACGGCGAGGCGAGCGTTATCACGACGCGCGACGAGCCGGCGACAAACGAGTTGCCGTACTATTGTCAACAATAATAATGACCCTATGTGTTATTATTCAGCGTCAATCGTTTATCTCATTTGTGTCTGGTCGCGAAGACTTAATAAGTTAATAACAAATCAGTATCGCATAAGCGTTTAAAGTGGCGTGGTGTTTGTGTATGCCTAGTGTCTGAGTAATTACAATTCTGCAAAAGAAAGTAGTGTTTACATAGACGAAAAGTGTTTAAAATGGAGTTTCAATATTACGGGAACTTCGACCGTCCGCCGACGCGCAGGATTCTCGATCAGCCCTGGTGGGACGAGGAGGATACACTGTCCGACAGACGAATTAATGGTAAGAGACCGCACACTAACTGTTTTAATACCCTATTTGTATAGAAACAGCTGCTATTTACGCCTCTTTACACTTAATAAAAGTTAACATAACACAATTCAGTAATTACAAAATTAATCGTAGTTAAGACTAGCATTCCGAACGTGTTTTGTTTACTGTCTCTTATCTCTCCTAAATTGGAGCACAATTAGGCTATGTATCACACTGTCGCTCGAGAAAATATCGTTTGGGTACGTAAGCACGGACCACGTATACAGTCTGTTGCATTAATTTCACACAATTACTTGTAGATGGCGTAAAAGTATAATATTAGCGTGTAGGTATGCATATGTCTGTCTAGACGCCACAGGGAAGTTGAGGGTGTATCGATTGGACGCCGGGATAATTTTAGAAAAGGTCCTGGTTGGGAGGTTTAGTGAAAGCCGCAGCCATGTGCACGGATCCACATTAATCCGTCTACACTCCTGTTCACCCTGTGGAACCTTAAATAAAGAATGGCAGTAGGCAACTCCACCCGCTCTTAATTGAAATTGGATACTTTCTTAATTACTTAAGTGTTTTTGTCTGTTAAACACCCGCATTTATTTAACTCGTGCTTTAGAACTTACTTTGTGACGAATACATAAGCATGCTGTCAATAAACAGGTTGTTACATAACATAATACTGAAAGCAGAAAGAGTGACAAGTTATCATTACCTACCAGGGAACCACCGATTGCCATGTGGTATGAAGCAATTAGCATTTTGTAGACTTTTTATGAAATTCTTAGAATACATCAATATAGTACCTCAATAATTTACTAGGTAGGTATTAATTCTGAAATGACTCAAATAAGAATATCTCGTAAATACCTAGATAATAAGTTACAATGACGATAGGAGATAAGTAAGTGTAGTATGTATGTTTCTACTCTTTCGTCATTACCTACTTCAGAACATCAAGTTCATCATTACTTGTTTGTGGAGTCAGTTGGTAAAACGTCTTGGGTAGGTATCTTTCATTTCCGCGGCGCCATCTTCATTTTCATCTGTTTATAATGAAAAAATCTGTTGGTTCGTCGATGTTATCTGTGAATGTTGACTTGAAAACATAATAAAGTGCTAAATTGGGTACTTGGTGTCTCCTATAATGGGTACGTACCTACTTAAACATTCAGTTCCAAATATTGAGACACATAATGATTTTTAAAAGTAAAATACGATGTCAATACTAACCTAACAATTTTCTTTGACTTTCGTAGCTTTTTCAAGTTTATTTTTCCAGCGTTTTCCCACAAGTAGAATATTTAGTTGAAAGTTATCTGCAGTTGTCTGCAGCATGTAATTTCTCTATAATGATTAGATACTGTCCTAATTCAGAGGTGTTCATTCACAAATAAAAAATAGTTAGTCATGCACATGGGGACTGCCGACAGAAGTGAAAACTTAAATGCAAAACTATGCATAGCATGTCGCGGTGTCGAGGTGTCGCGGTGACGCGAACCCCTAAGATTACCCCTACCAAAAATCGCTCAACGCGCCTAAAGAAGTTTTCACTTCAAAAAATATACTTATGTCTTTCAACACTGCCTTTTTTCAAATACCTACTGCCCTTTTTCAAATATCGCCCTCTGGAGTTTCACTTAGAGCTGATTTTTTAGAGCAATCAACCACGAGTACAAAGTAAACAGTCTATCATGATTAGTCTTTAGTTGCCTAGATCTTTTATATCTTCGAAGAGAAGTTTTTCTTTTTTCTAGGTACTACTTAAATCTATATAAAATTTATAATAACAGATGTGAAAGATCCCCATCAATTTCCCTTATACTATAAAACCTTATCGTTGTAATATTGGGGGACTGAAGGCTATAGTGAACCCTCCGTCAGTCGAGTATTCAGGTCAGTACGTTAGCCGCGACGACGGTAGGGTTGAGTTGTGAGGGTTGACTCCAATCAATCCTCGCCCGAACTAACGAGTTTCTTCTTATGTCGTACGAAAATTACCTTTTATTTCTTATCATTTTGAATTTCTCATAGAATTTTCTTCTATTGCCAACATGTTTTCACAAAATGACAAAAGAAATGTTTGTAATTCTTTCGGTTACGTAAAAATTCTTATCGCAAAATCAAAACCATTACTGTAGTGTCCGGAAAATAAGACATTTGGAAACATTAGGTATGCAGAAATACGACTGTTGAAGATTTTCCGGAATCGAAAAAAGTTATATACTTACCTACTTATACATTTTTTGTTGGAATAATGCTCTATTATTTTTTTTGGGATTTGGGTTGAATTACTTATAATTTTTTTTTGCAAATAAATAAGAGAATATCATAGAGTTTAAAGTCTACGGGCTTTAATTTCTAATGTTTTATAACTTATAACGCACATATGCGTTTCTTCAGCCCGAAAGTCTAACAACCAGTCATTACCAAGGGGTATCGTATTATTCAGACAGTTGATAACTGGGTTGTGGAGGTCAGATAGGCAGTCGCTCCATGTAAAATACTGGTAGGTATTCAGCTGCATCCGTTTAGACTGGAAGCCGACCCCAACATAGTTGGGAAAAGGCTAAAAGCAGATGATGATGATGCATTTCCTCAGTCCTAACAGTTACAGCAGTTACTCATCTTACTCATGGAGAAATTTGCAATAATACCACGCTTAGTAAACACAACAAACAACACTTACTAAAGTTATTTTGATTAATAACACTAATAATTAAGCTGCAATTAGTTGTCGTTCGAATATTACAACACCTGGCGTTTGTCACAATCTATTATTCAAACTATGGATTTCTACCAATCATTTCCTATGTTACGGACGTTAAAATGGTATAGTACACACGGCTACATATCAAGCTATACATTTCCAGTATAAGCTGATCTCGCATTGCATGGGATTTCCATACAATGAGAGCGTCAGCTTAAACTGGAAATGTATACTTGATGTGTAGCCGTGTGTACCTAGCTAATGAACAAAGACTGGTCCGTTTTCTTTTAATAATTCTAACCGTGCACGTCACAGTTTCGGTTCAATGACTTACAAAATTTTCAGAAAATGATTTATACCTACATATTTAACTTCATAAAATATTGTAGATTCAACATTACCATAGGCGATCTATTATGTAGTAAATACTATCGATCGATAGTATTACTCGATCTGGTTAAACTACGCTTGCCGCGGATGGTCTGCGGATGGGTGATCATCTTTACATACCAAGACCCCTGGTCCCAGCTGTCATTCGTGGATCTTTGACTCTTTGACAGTCGTCTGACAACCAGTCTTACCAAGTGGTATCGTGTTAGAGGTCAGAAGGTATAGTCGCTCCATGTAAAATACTGGTACTCAGCTGCATCCGGTTAGACTGGAAGCCGACTCCAACAATGTTGGGAAAAGGGCAGATGACATGATGAGATGTCTGCTTTGATATACAACATGTATCAGAAAGGTGCATGTGGTCGCGAAAAAATTATCAGCCGTCCTATACATATGGGTCGAGTAGTTATTGAAGTTTTGTATGGGACAATTGATAAATTTTTCTCGAGTACGATGTTGGTCCCATGGAGAAAGTTGTTCAGTTTGATGGTCGGTACCACACCCTAAAATATGACGACACCTTTCTGATACAATGCTGTATTACATATCAACAAAAAATTATGATTAAGTTTGTAGTTTCATTTCAATCAAATCAAAACATTCACTTATGAAACGTCAGAAGCTAGGTGCACGGTTCCAAATAGTCGTTTCATAATAGGTATAAGTTATTGTCAGTTCCCTAGCGAGACGATTTAATTTATTCCTTTGTGGGGCGGCCGATGCCATGCCAGCTAGCCGGTGATGGGCGAGATGGCCGGGGCGGTCGGGTCAAGCAATATCCATCGTAGTAGCGCAGTGCTTTTAATTGAAAAATGTCTGCTCAAACAAAGCGAATTGAATTTCTATCGCACCCGCCAGCAAAGTTCGCTTTCGTAAATAAAAGGTATACCTACATTGGGTGCTTAGGAATTAAAAGGACATTATGATTGTTCTAAGTATTATTATAAATGGAATGTTTTCGTATTGGTTTTATCACAATTTATGGCCGGTTAGGAGCAGTTGTAGGTTCGAACCCAGACAAGCGCTTTACTTTGTGTAAATTATTTCATCACCACTGCTCTCAAAACGGTGAAGGAAACATCTTGAGGAAACCGGCATGTCTTAGCACCAAAAATTCAAAGACATGAACAGCTACCAACACGCGTTGGGCCCGCGTTTTGGATTACGGCCCACTCCCTCTCGCCGAGAGGAGGCCTGTTCCCAGCAGTGGGAATATTATAGTCTATTTATGATATTTTAAGGGTCAATATAACTAAAATGGTTTAGAGAAAAGCATTTCTCGGAAAACAAGCCTTTTTCACGCGGCCGAACCCGTCGTTTTGCATTTTATTAAGGCTTGTCCGCCGTAAAAAGCGCGGTCACTGTCGGACTGCATAGAAAAGAAAGAGAAGCGCGGTGACACAACGCTTGCAAAATATGAAGTAATTATTGATTTACAAAAAATCTATTGATTGGACGAAATAATAGACAGAAATAGACCTGGATTTAGATTTTTTGTCTTTAGTTCTACAAACTAAAATAGATTTCAGGACACATGAAATCACTTCTTATGTGTTGTAGATTGCTGTGTATTTTTTTCCTATCAAAAAGATGCTATAGTTACTGTAAAAGATGGATACAAAGTTACTTAGTTTCGCCGTATTTTAGGGAGGAGTAGCCTTTGTTTATTTTCAAATAATAATATGTATTTATGGGCCTGTGTCGCCTGAAATATTAAATGGTTTTATTTATTTATTTCAGCCCTACTGAATCGAATAACATTTGAGCCATGGTTATAGTAGGTACAGTCAGCAACACAAGTCGATTAACACTTGTGTTTTCTAAATCTTAATTATTGAGAAAAATACTTTATTGAAATCGGAACAGATGTAAATTTTAAAGAAAATTAACTCTTATCTAATAAATGAAATGCTAAAAAGCAGATGATGTCAAAAAGTAGCAGTGTTAACCAACTTCTGTTGCTGACCGTGCATTACTTATATCAGGCGGCCAAAGAAAAGCGAACACAACTATTTTTACTTATTTGCCCTGCTGTTTTTTTAGCGACTGTGTAAAAATGTGAATGTGGGAATATGTGTGGGGGTGTGTGCGAATGTGTATGTGAACGGAGTAATTATTTTTCCAAGCCAGTTTTTGTAGATTCTGAACTATAAGGGCCTAGCACACATCCCTCCGCGCCGCGAATCCGCGAAAGCGCATGATTTTCCGCTGATCATGCGAGTCAGTTGAATTGAACTACTGCGGTTTCGCGGCGGTTGTGTGCTAAGGCCCTAGACAAAAACGCTGAATAGAACCGTGGGCTAAATAAAAAAAAAATAACCTGTATAGGTATTATACCTATAGTAGGTAATTTATATTCGTTTAGTAGTAGGTAGTTCTCAAAACAGGTTTGCCTAATAATTATATGCAATGCTAATTTGACCTGTTTTTTTTAAATAAAATAATGTTCTGATAGGTATTCAAATGGTATACAATTTCAGGAAAACCGTCAGCCATGTAGGTACATTCTTACCTACTAAGGTAAAAATTTCTATCTTTATTAGGTGAACCACACAAAATAATGTTTGTTACTTAGCCAATAGGTTATTACAATTGTTCAATTGAAAAGTCTAAGTCAAAGTTTTTATTTGTAAAACATGTGTAAAAAAAGGTATCGTAAATACTAACTATCTTTTGCCCGCGGCTTCGCCCGGTCCCTTTGGATTTCGGAAAATATCCCACGGAAACGTATTACAGGGAAATCCTCCCTTATTCCTTGTCTACATTATAAACGGGACAACTATGCGAAATTTCAGGTTCAAGGGTTTGGGCTGGGCGTTGATGAGTTAGTCAGTCAGTCAGAACTTCTCTTTTTATTTATATAGATAGATATAGTACTTATATTATTTATTACACTTATGTACCAGAATTAAATTCCAAAATTAAATGAAAAATCTATCCACGGTAAATTACATAAAACTTGCCCTAAATTATAGTTACAATTTTGCGTACAAAAGTACAAAAAATGATTAGACTAAAATAACATTTCTCCTACATTATGCATTTTAGTATATTTAGAGGATGGCAAATACATAGGTAATCATAGCATTTTACTCTTAAAGCACATATTTATCCACATGAAAATGTTTATCTAACTCTGATGCACATAGATAGCATAGGGGTTATCACTACTCTTATTACCTACATAATCTTATAAATGCATCTGACAGTGGACAACATACATCCGTGTAGGTAAGTACAGACAGGCCAGCACATCAAGCTGCTACAATCTGTCAAATTTCTTTAATAGATTTTCATCTTTATCGCTAAAGGTTCAAGGTTGATTGGGAAATTTTGACAGTTTCGGATGGCTTGACCTGCTGGCGTCTGTACATACCACATATATATCTTTACCGTCTTTACCGTACCTATATTTTGTCCATAAGAAACGACCAGTTGGAACCGTGCACCTAGCTTTTGACGTTTCATAAGTGTCCATGTAGGTTTATGTGAAATATTCATGGACCTAATATACAAACTGTACAGTTTATATAGTATGTCCATGGAAATATTACTTTTTATTTTGATTTTACTAAAACTAAAAAATGGTTTGACCAATTTGAATATTTTTTTGTTTTGTTTACAAACAGGGGTGGTTTAAAAGAAAAAAAAGAAACTGAAATTTTAACAGGACAACGTCTACTTAAAATTGTAAACAAAAGTAGCTTTTCGTGTCTGTCTATGTAACCGCTTTGTTCTTCTAAACTGCGAAACGGATTTTGATGAGGTTTTCAACATCATTTAGAGCATGTAATCCGTAAGGTTTATGTGTATAATACATTAATATTAAACTTACATATAATAAAGAAAACTCGATGTTTTATCAAGTCGTAAAAACCATGCGAAGCAGGGCCGGGTCGCTAGCCGGTCATAGATAAGACTATTAGATCATTAGACAATGTTGCACCGACCTATCATGACTACGCTATCTTAATGGCACTTGATTACGTTTTAATTTTTATTTCATTGCCTACGAGAAATAGCTATTAATCTAAATAATTTTGTATCTATTAGTGTACGATGATAGGAATCAAGCCTAACACGCACGAGCTCTTTTCAATAGCTATAAAACCTGTCACTTTTTCCGAAGTCGCCGAGAATACTTAACTTCTGTAATCTATTCAATATAATAGAGATAGAATATAATAGATTACATTAAATCACACGATTTAATGTAATCTATTTCTTGGCATCACACGATTTAATGTAATCTATTTCTTGGCCAGAGGACTAGCATTGCCATACAACGTGGCAATGGCGCCAGTCTCTTGGGTACATACTTTACCAGTCGACAGCGATGCGGAGGAATTTTTCGACGCCATATTTTAGTTTTTTAATAGTTTTAGTTAGTTTAGGATAATATTTTTAACTTAATTAGACTCATAAATAGAGACCTACCAGTTATTTGAAAAAAAAAAAACTATTTCGTTGGTATAGTGGTCGCAAGCGCTACTGTTGAGCGTGAGGCCCTGGGTTCGGCAAAAGTGTTATTGAATTTTTACATCTGGAATTCTGCCCGCATTGATGGCAATAGGCTCGCCTTATCTAACTGGCGAAAGATGGCTATTATTAACTGGCGAAAGGAAGCTGTACTTATAGGTACACCTCTGCCTAACCCTTCGGGAAATACAGGTGTGATGTTATGTTATTTCTATATTAGGACTAATTTTATCCATCGGAATATTCTTGACCTTTCACAACAAGCACTTAAAAGGACCTATTAAGATAAATAGCTGTTATTCTTTATTTCCTAAAGTATTAAACTCACTTCAAAGCTTTTATAGATATTATTGAACTCGACACTAATATCAACCAGATACGATCCTGCTATCAGTTTATGAGTTCAAACTATCCACAAACTATTTAGAGAGTGAGTCAAGGTTTTCGTTTGCAGTCGGCCAGTTGAACGCATCGGTCTAACCCGACTTTATAAATAAACAATAAATTTCCTGTTAGCTGGTAGGTATTTCGGCTGTAACTAGGAAACTACACGAAAACACCATGTGGAGATACTCGTGGCTAGATCGTTACAATGGATAGGTTTATGGCTTGGTTTTTCCTTCTTTGATTTTAATAATTTCTTTGAATGTATAATTACGTCATAAAGAGGGATTTATTTTATTCACATATCCTGTACCTAATAGCTCGTATAGATCTTATGGCATTAAACATATACAACCTAACCCTGTCCTCTACTTCAAAAAACTTAAACAACGTGTTACGTTAAATGCGCAAAACCTCTTAAGGGGTCACTGTACTCATCATTATGAACAACTTTTACCATGGGACCAAACATGAAATCGCTAAAAAAAAATCAGCTGTTCAGTACATTTTGACGAATTATGCGAACATAAATGTACTGAACAGCTGATTTCTTTTTCGCGATTTCAGGTTTGGTCCCATAGTAAAAGTTGTTCATAATGATGAGTACAATGACCCCTTCAGAGGTTTTGCGCATTTAACGTTACACGTTGTATAATTATGGTCCACTGACATATTTATTTATTTATTTATTTAAACTTTTCGCACTTAAATTTGTACAAAGGCGGACTTAATGCCTTAGGCATTCTCTACCAGTCAACCAAGGGTGGTGAAGAGAATTATGGCAGGTGCTCAGTATGAGAGGCATAAATAGAAAGAACACTAAAATTATATCTTAATTAATTATAAATAGACTACATAAACAGATACATAAATAGGTTATAAACTAATAATAAACATACATACCTACTTACTATAAAATATACCTATATTATATATATATATATATATATATATATACAATACATATTATATACAAATTCAAGAGAGAGAGATGTTGCAATAACTCTACACTATTGGTTAAGAAAATAACTCTGCAATTTTCGCTTAAATGCATACCGACTGGTGGCCGTCCTGATATCAGGAGGAAGCGCATTCCAAAGAAGAATGGACTGAATATGAAAGGAAGAATGAACAAAGTCAGAAGTGTGAGAAGGACAAAGTAGAAGAAGATTGTTAGAAGAACGCAGATTCCTAGCGTGTGAAGAACATAGATATTGGAAGTGAGACACAAGATAAGAAGGAGGAGTGGGAGAGTTAAGAAGGGAGAAAAGCGTGGTCAAAGCACGTAAACTTCTTCTTTGACGAATGGACATCCATTTGAGCTCAGATCTATAGCTCGACACATGGTCATATTTTCTGAGGTTGAATATGAACCGGATACAATTATTGAGCAGTCTGTCAAGCTTATTGAGCAAAACCGCATTCAAGTCAAAGTAGCACACGTCACCATAGTCGATGATAGGGTAAATCAAAGTCTGCACAAGCATAGTTTTCGTCTTAGCAGGCAAAAAGTTTCTCAGACGATACAGTGACCGCAGAGTACCGTTCACCCTTTGACTAACACTGGAGACCTGACGTTGCCAGCTAAGTGTCGAGTCAAGATGTAAACCGAGATCTTTCACACTAGGGGTAATGGGTATGACGGTACCATTGAAAGTAAGAGGAGGAAGAGAGCTAAGCGTCACCCTACCCAACATGCGCGAGCTTCCAATTACAATGGCCTGACACTTCAAGGGGTTTACTGACACCCCAAAACTATCAGACCACTTCCTGATAGCCTCTAAGTCTCGGTTTACATCCGCTATAGCGTCCGACAAACCCTCTACCCGCGCAGCTGCATACAATTGAAGATCATCAGCATAAAGATGATACGAACACCGAAGACAGTGAGTTATAAAATTAATGAAGATGGAAAATAGCAATGGAGAAAGAATACCGCCTTGTGGAACACCAGCATCCAAGTCACGCCAACTCGACGAGCTCTCATCAACGCGAACTGATTGCTGACGTTCCCGAAGATAAGAAGAGAACCATTCCAAAGCCTCGGACGAAACCATAAGATGAGAGAGCATAGAAAGGAGAATATCGTGACTGACGGCATTAAAGGCGTTAGAGAAATCAATTAATACCAATACGGTAACCTTGGTATCCTCCATCGCTTCCCTAACGTCACCAGTCACTTTGAGGAGAGCGGAGGCTGTACTGTGCCCAGGCCTGAATCCAGACTGAAAAGAGCTGACAAGTTTGTTCCGGTGAACAAACCCTGCAAACTGCTTGTGTACGCAGGCCTCAAGCACTTTAGACAAGAATGGTAGAATGGAAATGGGTCGATAGTGACAGGGTAGGGAGGGATTAGAAATTTTAGGGAGTGGGCGGACATAGGCCATACGCCACAGGGATGGGAATTGTCCGGAATCAAGAGAGAAGTTGATGATGTGGGCAATGGGAGGGAGAAGGCTATCAAGGATCCAAAGGATCATATTACGACTGATGCCGTCATAGCCCACAGCTTTGGATTTTATGGACAGGATGATCTTTCTAATTTCGTCCAAGGAGACCGGAGAGAAGCGAAATGGTTCTATGATGGGACTAGCTAGGCCAGTGATGAAATCAACCGTCTGGGACAACATTTGGGAATCCAAATGACAGGAGGTTGTGAAGTGACGGTTGATATCATCAAGGCCAATTGTATTAGGAAAACCCACATGACGTGGTCTGCCGATACCAAGAGTACCAAGGAACTTCCAGATATCAGCAGGTGAAGAAGAAGATATGTTCTCGAGAATATGGCGGCGTTTAGCGTTGCGTATCATCTGATTACACCGATTTCTAGCAGCTTTGAAAAAGCTCCGATTTTCTTCACTGCGATCCTTTTTAAATTTGCGAAAGGCCCGATCCCTGCGCCTCATCGCCATTCGAACCCCTGTCGTCATCCAAGGAGCAGGAGGACGCCGAAGTTTGATCTTCTTAACAGGAGCGTGTTTGTCGTAGAGACCAAGAACAGTCTGATTAAAAATGCGCAATTTTTCATCAACAGCTGTGGCCGCTGCAAGGAGATCCCAACTGAGGTCTGAAGCATCCTGACGAAGCTTATCAACATTCATGCGTGCAAAACACCGCATGTGCAGAACTTTTGGGACAGGTTTAGGCGGTTTTAGGACATAGGAGAGGAAAATGAGGTCATGATGGGAAAATCCAGGAGCGGGACACTGACCATGAGAGGGAACGAGGGAGGGAGTGGATGTAAGGATTAAGTCGAGCCATGTGTCATCGCCTGAGATATTAAAATGGGTAGGTTGCAGTGGAAGTACATGGAGACTAACCGAATCAATTATGTGAAGGAGCTTATGGGATCGAGGAGTGTGGTGTGCAAGGTCAGTGTTGAAATCGCCCATGATGACGCAATGTGCATACTCTGACCCTACGGATTCCAGCGCCAGTTCGAGATTAGAAAAATAATCAACGGCGGGTGGACAATAGACAACACCAAGAAGGGTCTTGACACCTTTGACGCAGACCTCTAAAAAGAGGTACTCAGCAGTAGCATGGTATTGTGAAGGAGATGAAGCAATGATTTTGAAAGGAAAATCGCTACGAAGATAGATAGCTACACCACCCCCTCCCTTACCAATTCTATCATTGCGGATAAGAGTGAAACCTGGGAGAGAGTAGGTAGTGGAAAGAAGATGAGGTTTAAGCCAACTCTCAGAAACCAGAACGGCATGGACATTGGCGTCGGCAAAGGTGTCCAACAGATCACTGTGGTGACTTGGGATACTTTGCGCATTTATATGGCAGACATTAAACAAATGACCTATTACATATTGCAAGTAATAACAGGCGCACGGGTCGATTGATCAGCTTGCCGCGGTTGGTCCGTGTATGGATGACAATCTTTAGGCCTTGCACGCACTGCCGTGCGTTTTTCTAACGCATAATCTGTGAAGTATGGAATGACTTTGAAGTGCGCGCACTGCGGTGAGAAAAACGCATGCGATTTAGTCACCGTAGGCACCACCGGTGCGGCAGAACTAACGCAACGCATTCCACCGCATGGCAGTGCCCGCAGGGCCTTGCATACCAAGACGTCTTCGTGACCATTGAGATAAACTACGTCCGTGCCTCAGAAAGCACGTTAATTCAGCCGTTGGTCCGGCTGTCATTCGTGGATCTTTGACAGCCGTTACGGGTCATCGAAGCCCGAAAATCTGACTACCAGCCTTAACAACGGGTATCGTATTACCAAGTAACTGGGTTGTGGAGGTCAGATAGGCAGTCGTTCCATGTAAAATACTGGTATTCATGCAGCTGCATCCGGTGAGACTGGAAGCCGACCCCAACATAGTTGGGAAAAGGCTAGGCCTTCTTAACCGCTTAGGGATTCAAAAATCCTATTCCTTACTGCACAAAACAGACTCTTAACAAAATAGTCTTCAAAGTATCGATGTTTCTAACTTCAATCACTTACTTCTTCATGTTTTATGCTAATTACAAACAATGTCTAACAATACTAATTGTAGGTACCTCCTAATTACGTATTCATTTATCATTAAGTACTAGTAAAACCTTGTTTGACTGATTGTTTGTAATTATAAAAAAATAGGTACCTACTCGAACGTAAAATTAAGTCAGTTAATTAACTGAGTCATTTAACTATTTTTATGAATTTAATTCGTAGAGGAAAAGTATTGTTTATAATAGTTTACAATTAATTTCTGTCATTTTCCATTACTAAGTATTGCTCTGTTACTGAGGACCTCAGAATAGGTAGCTATTAATTCAACAAAATTCTCTATGACTATGCAAAGTTCTGAACCTGGGTGTTCAAAAACACACTCTGTCAGGATATCGGACCAATAATAGTATTCTAGCACTATCAAAGAGATGAACTCCGTTAAATAATATCCCAGAAACTGTACAGGAAAATCTATGGAAATTAGTGAGAAGTTCGCTGTAGTAATAATAAGGTATTAAGACAAGTTCTCTATTAATGTTTTTGTGAATTAGTCATTGGAGTGCTATAATCAATAAATAAATACCTAAACGGTAGTAAGTAGGTACCCTGTTTTAGAAAAGAGCAATCAGTTAACAGCCTAGCCTTTTAACTAAACGGCGTCGTTCAGCTAGCGGTGAGTGACATCTTCAATTACGTTAGGTTGGAACTGCGACCAACCATTGGTCGCAGTAACCGGGCATTCAGACCAAATGGTTTAGGTTAGGTTAGAACTGTGCCCAAACGCGTGAGTGCCGACCGAGCGAAGCGAGCGTTGTCACGGCAGCAGCTGGCGAGCTCTACCTACTTCCAAAGGCTGGTAACTAAACGACTAATTAAGCTAGTTGGCTGCGACATATTCATAAGTTAAGCAAGAAAAAACAAAATTATCTTAGACTGAACACGGTCTACCATTTGTAGATGAAACATGACAGAGCAGGCTCGGTTTTCGAGGTGTAGGTACTGCAAAGTTGAAGATAAGTTGTGGGACAAAAATAATTTGCAGATGCTGAAACTGTTTTGATTTCATTTAGCAATTCAACTAATTCTAGTCAGTGTTTAGAATAGCGTCAATTTAAAATACGTATTTTTTGAGTTTTCTTAAAGAAGTAGTTTGATAAAGATAAAATTAAAGGTACTTTATTACCAATTAAAAATCTTGAAATCACACGTGTCCTCATATATCATGTTTAGCATAAGAGGTACTTTTTACGACCGACACGTCACGAGAAACCATTGTAAAACATAATATTACATCACGATTCAAAGAAAACTGCGTCCTCCATAAATATCTAATAACACGGCGTATTTCTTACACGATTGAATATTAGAACAACAAAAGGTAGGTAAACGTTAAGTAATAATTACGCCACGCCACCATTTAACTTATTATTATGTTGAAGAGCATGCTCTCATTACACATTGCTAGTAAATAATTATTATTGTGATCGAACACAAGAATATAGTAGCTTGCATGCCGTGTCTCAGACCACTTTTGATAGGTGAATGTTACAATTCCATGCCATATTATGAGAAGGATTTCGTGGAAGAGGAGCTCGTGGCTAAGTAATAACAGCCGCACGGGTCGATCCGTCAGGTTAAGCTACGCTTGCCGGGGTTGGTCAGTGGATGGGTGACCATCTTTACATATCGAGATTCCTCCGTGCCTCGGAAAGCACGTTAAGCCGTTGGTCCCGGCTGTTATTCGTGGATCTTTGACAGTCGTTACGGGTCGTCAGAAGCCCGAAAGTCTGACAACCAGTCTTACCAAGGGGTATCGTATTACCCAGTTACTGGGTTGTGGAGGTCAGATAGGCAGTCGCTCCATGTAAAATACTGGTATTCAGCTGCATCCGGTTAGACTGGAAGCCGACCCCAACATAGTTGGGAAAAGGCTAGGCAGATTGATTGATTATGAGAAGGATTTAAAAGAATCCCTGTTCAGTAGTGGTGTTCAAGGCTTTTCCATTAGGAATTTGTCAGAAGCAGCCTGAGTGGCAATTCCCGTTTTTTTTAAGTACGTTTCATTCCAATCACAGTCTCATACTCTCACTAAATTTTCGACAAGTTTTTGACAAATAATTGTCGCTAAGATGGGAATTGAACTTCTGTAGTCTGGCAACCTACATTATGTAAACATGTGGCAGTGTACATGTTTCCACCGGATTATATTTATTTATGTAAAAGACTAGCTTTAGCCAGCGGCTTGGCCCGCGTGTATGTCGGAAACTTACTACCAGCTACGTAGAAAGTTGAGAAATTTCAGCTTTCTAGGGAAAACTGAAATTTTGCACGGGGGTTCCCTTCGTAATACATATATCCAAGAAAGAATTTCCTGGTAGTAAGTTTTCGACATACACGCGGGCCAAGCCGCTGGCTAAAGCTAGTTTTTTACATAAATAGGTACTATCGACAAACGCTAGGCCTTTCCAATTTTGACACAATGTTGCTTGCAAGCTGCGGTTGTACCTATGACAAAGTAAAACAAAGGACCATAGGGGCAGGGTTTTTTTTATGAATCAGTGTTTACAAAAGCAACTTTAATGTGTAAAGGCATCCGTTTTGTCATAGTACCTACGAGTACATTCATTTTTGTTTTTTTTTTAAGTTTTACAATTTATTCAGAATTAAACTGAAATTAACATAAATAACAGCTTGTAGTAATAAATTTTTGATTAGACGTTATTAAGTATTACATAATTCTACACAAAAATAGTTTCGGTTTCGATCTATGAGGAAGGTCAAAATTGTAGTTTTTTTTTAAACAACCAAAATGTGAATACAGGTTCTTTTAAAATACAAGTTATCAAACCATATTCATAATATAATAAGGAAAAGGCTAGGCAGATTGATTCATAATCAGATTAGTTAGCAATAATTGTGAAAGTGTAAAATTTGCAAGGCATATTCGTGAGCGTGAATATTTTGAATATTATTATTATATCATGGAAGACGTCGCGATCCATAGCAGAATAATGGATACTTCAAGTGAGTAGGTAGTTACTATATTAAGTATTTCCGTTATATCTTGAGAGTCAGATAGGTGGACGCGAGAACGTGTTATTTATGTTTATAATGGTGGTTTAAAGATCCTTTTAGTATGGGGACGAACCGTCGCTCGTTGTGATTGATATTTATGCGTATAAGATGCATACGACGTGTTATGAATTTTAATGAAGCAAACAGCCACCTCTTTGAGTTTTTACTAAATATCGCGATTTTTGTTTGGGGACGACCGCATGTCACTGTACTGAGAGAGTAAAACTCACCCCTGCGCGGTCCATCACAGTCAAGGACTCCTCAAGGCTTCTCCGTGTAGAATCTTAAGATGGCGGCCTAGGTACTGATCGCACTAATACTTAAACTCTAATTTATGAAAATGTGTTTTTGGAAGTAAATGGTTTAAAACCCACATTTAACGAGTTTGAAACTCGATACACGCGGTCACTACGTAGGCGTACGAAAAAAAAAAAAAATTTATAGGTATGTTAAATAAACAAGTTTACTTTTCTAACCCCGAGTTTCACGAAAAACATGTAATCTACATGTTGTGCCTACTAGTATCGTTTATCGTTCAAACCTAAAACAAGTTTTAAGTAAGTAAAGTCTCTACTATACAAAACTTGTATCATGTCTGAAACAACATCAATACATATGTTTTATACACGACATGTTTTCGACAAGACTTGTTGAAAACAAGTATCACAACTTGAATAAGGTTGTAAATGCGCGATAAGAGTGCAACTAGATTGCTGTTGATAGACGTTGCGCAGTCGCCACCTCAAAATATAGGTAACAAAATTACATAATCGAAGGTCAATCAATACCTAAACATAATCTGCACCCTATTTGCGTAACACATTATCAATCCGAGTTTGAATCATTTTGAAACAAATTGCTAATACATTGCTTCATATGTTCGAAAGATTTGTCTGCTCGGCAACGTAAATAACGCAATGAATGTTGTTGAACTGTCAAAATGAAACCAACTCCGATTGATAATGTGTTACGCAATTAGGGAGCCGGTTACCCTGCTCCTCACTGGACCCATCTGAACATTCGATGTCATTAATCGGCCGCAATCCAGCTAAGTTTGTTGTACAAAACTGCCACATACATTTTTTTTTTCACCACTGTAGGTTAAAGTTATGCGAAAAGAAAATCGTTCTGTGAAAATTTAAACAAAAAATACTATTTCTTGAAAACATTCTGGGTTTTGATAGAAAAAAGACTTATCAATGAGTAAAGTAACTATCCACAAATAATTTGATGTAAAAAAAATACTAGAAAAGGAATTTTTCATTACGAGATGCTTAAAAATCTGTTTTAAGGTAGAGATTTTTCGGTATTTCGGAAAATTTTGTAAAACTGTAAATCCGTAAGATTTTGCTGAACATATATTGTGTTGTTTTGGTAGGTATTGACCCAAACTATCACCCCCTGCAGTATGTCGTGCTATTTACTGGACACCATGTATAAACCATATTTTGATATTTTGGGAGAAGCCGTGTGCCCGATGTTCCATACAAACTTTCATCCCGTATTAACTCCCCTTTAGGGGAATACATTTTCAAAAACCCTTCCTTTGTACTTTTCACTTTCATATTTTACTAGCTGACCCCGACAGACGTCCTGTCCCAATTTCAATATTCCCATATAATAGGTCTTTACCTATGAAATTGCCGTTTTGTATGAAAAAATTTAAACGAATTTTTTCATGTATTTTTTATTTGTATTAATCGAAGTAATCACCCATGCAATCAATGCATCTTTGCCAACGCAGTGGCAGTTTATTGATGCCCTTCTTAAAGAAATCAGCTGGTCGGGAGGCAAAGAATTCTTCAAAGGCATTTTGTACTGCCTCTCGGGTATTGAATTTTTTTCCCGCCAAGAAGTTATCCAAATTCTGGAAAAAGTAGTAGTCTGTAGGCGCAAGGTCTGGTGAGTAGGGCGGATGACGGAGAGCTTCCAACCCCAGTTCTTGCAACTTGGAGACCGTCTGCTGTGCAGTATGAGGTCGCGCGTTGTCGTGCAGGAGCAGCGGAGACGAGCGATTGACCAATGCTGGTTGGAGATGTGCCAGCTTCTCCATCATTGTGTTCAGTTCTTCACAGTACACATCTGCAGTAATGCTCACCCCGTTTGGTAAGAAGCTGTGACGAATCACACCGGCGCTAGACCACCAAACAGTGACCATCACTTTTCTAGGGGTAAGTTTTCGTTTAGGGCATTGTTTAGGTGCTGAACCAGGATCTAACCAACTTGCTGAGCGCTTGCGGTTATCAAACAGAATCCATTTTTCATCGCAGGTAACAATGCGGTTCAAAATTCCTTCATTTGTGTGTCTGTTGAGCAGTGCAAGGCACGTCTCGACGCGTACTTCGCGCTGGCGATCATTGAGTTCGTGGGGCACCCATTTGTCAAGCTTTTTTACCTTGCCAATTTGACGCAAATGGACCAATATTGTTTTGACGCTAACGTCGAAAGCTGCTGCTAATTCAGCCGTAGATTGTGTATCATCAGTTTCCACAATCGCCTTTAATTCGTAATTGTCGACCAAAGTCTTCGGACGACCGCGAGGTTCATTTTTCAGGTCGAAATTTCCAGAACGGAAGCGAGCAAACCAATAACAGGTGGTGCGTTGGTTTGTGGTGTTAGCTCCGTAAACGTCGTTGATGTTGCGTGCCGCTTGTGCCGCGTTGCTGCCACGACGGTACTCATATTCCATAATTACTCGAATTTTTAACGTATCCATGATGACGAAAAAGATTGAAATGCGATGAAAATGTAACACTAATCAATAAACAAATGACTACTTTTGGAAAAAAAAATCCATGTTTTTAAAATAAAATTAATTTGAAATTAGAATTCTTAGCCAAACAAAAATTATTTTGATTTGAAATGGCCAGTACTGCAGAACGGCAATTTCATAGGTAAAGACCTAATAAAATCCACTTTCAGTTTTCCAAAATTTTCCAAATTTCCCGGTAACTTTTCCAATTTTTCTCATCGTTTAAACCTTCCCTGGACTACGTCAAATATTTCAAAACCAAAATCATCTAAATCGGCCCAGCCGTTCTTGAGTTATGAAATTACAACGAAAAGTGGCATTGATTTTTATATATTAGGTAAGTACTTCTAATACAGCCGTTTAGGCTGTTCGTAGTCTGTCAGTGAATTTAAGAGTTTCTTTAAGTATACATGGCACACCACACCACATATCATAATAGGTACCTATATATAATTCACCTGTTCTAAGTGACACCTAAATGTAATGCCTAAATAAAAGCTGTTCGATTTTCAACGCTTAGCTTAGCACTGAGAGTTGAGAATACAACAGTGCAATTATGTTAGTGAAAAAGGCCATTAACTCAAATAAAACTTAAGAATCTGTAAATTAATGTTCTACTGTTCTTGTTTCAGGTAAGTGATGCGAGTTGGCGACGCAATTCGGATAGTCAAGGCAGTATCCGTGGCGGGGCCATGGCTGCCACGCCACACTTCCATGTCTGCCAGCTAGGTATGTACCAGACATAGAGACCTACCATGTTATCGGACTACAACTAGAACATCATATCCTATCGGCAAGTCGAGTTGTGAATGTGAAGGTCATTCTTTTCCGTATTGGCACGAGCTATATTACGATATATAATAGCTCGTGTAATCACTAATCATACGAGTATATAGACTCTTTCTAAACAGCAAACGATGATCAATGCTAGATAAAAAGATGATATAATTTTTACATTATTTGCGGAAAATCAACATGCAGAGCCTGTCCACATGTCCACGTCACGACGTCGTCAACGTGGACGGTGCGGTAACGTGGCATGGTACGTTGACGTGACGTGAAAATTTACGTCACCGTATCGTAAAAATGCACGTCACGAATGAATTCTGTAAATATTTTAATAGCGATATTGGAGCACTTACAGATAGCGCGCAAGTTGAATGCAGTCGGGGTCTGAGGTAAAGAGCGCCCCGCTATCCGCACGCCCCACCTCACGCGCCTGCAGTGTAGTGCTAATTATAATTAGGTCACAGCACTACCGCATTCCTAAGCTCTGCATTCAACTCGCGCGCTATCTGTAGTTGGCAATTAGTAACTAAAATATAAATTACCAATAATAACAATAATTATTGATATTTTAGTTAATTGCCAACGAAGTGCTTCATATCACTATTAAAATATTTAGAGAATTCATTCGTGACGTGCATTTTTACGTTACGTTAACGTAAATTTGCACGTCACGTCAACGTACCGTGCCACGTTACGGCACCGTTCCACGTTGACGACGTCGTGACGTGGAAATATGGACAGGCTCTTACTGTTTCCTGATCAATGACAGGTAAATAGATGCAGAATTTTTATGTTTCTTAATTAGTTGCTTATTGATGACGTAGAATGGGTAGTAAAGATTGATTACAGTTGATAATTGCAATGTTTAAAATCCTTTTGGTAGTTAGGGTGTCTATAGGTACACCCTTGCTTTCTAGGACTCTTTCAGGCGATGATACGACGAGGGTAATGCAAGATGATGGCCATGCTGTTGAGACAATGCAATATGCTTGCTTCTAGCAATATTCTCTTAGGAAAGTAGGTACACAGGATGACTTGTAATTTGACTTATTCCTTCCAGGATGTGATATTGTAACCCATTTGCAACAATTAAGCGCCCTAAGCGAAAATTTCTGGGATTCGAGAAAACCCAATTTTTATGTATTTTATAAAGCTTCCCAGTACTTATCACTAAATATCACTTTTCTTCTCTAAACTCTTAAATTGAAGGGGCTTCATTTTGTAACACCAGTTATCTCAAAATTTTACCAATTTTACAAATTACGGGAACGCCCTTGCTGGCATGGGTCGAATTTGCAAAAGGTTTAAATATTTCAAAATTGTGTGATTAATTAATTAATTAACTGATTTATCCCATCCCACTACTTCCTAACCTCCCAACAATCCATCACGCGATAGGCACCCAGCCAGGTTCATATGAGCCCAAAAATAAAAATCAAAAGGCAAAAACTAAGCGAGAAGTGAACCGTGACCAGTGACTGCCAGTGAGCAGACCGTGAGTCACGTTAAAAAAAGTCATGACAACCTGGGTGGCTATCGTGTGATGAATTGCAGGGAGGTTAGAAAGTAATAGGATCGCAAACCAGCTAATTAATTCGATTATTAGAAATTTTTAAATGTTTCAACCATTTGCAAATTCGACCCTTGCCAACATTATCGACTGTTCTATAACGGCGTCTAAATATTTGTTTAACTTTTGTACCTCGTTAGATAGCTGATTAAATGAAGATGTCTTCCCCGTAATTTGTACGCTTATTGCGATGGTAAAATGGTGAGATAACTGTTGCCAAAGTTCATGTACTTTTGAAAATGGTTAGTAAACTTCTTCTTTTAACTGATTGATTTTTTTAGAAAATTTAGTTACATCGAACGGTAGTATTAGTACTCAGTGGAATAGCAATGAAGCCCATTCAATTATAGAGTTTAGATAAAAGTGATATTTAGTGACGATTTTCAAAAATACACATACATAAAATTGGATTTTCTCGAATTCCATGAATTTTCGCCTAGGCTTTATGGGGTGCGTAATTGTTGCAAATGGGTCACACTATCACGTCCTGGAAGGAACAGGTCAAATTAAAAGTCACCCTGTATAACATAACATCGCGCCTTTAATTCCCCGAAGGGTTGAGGCAGAGGTGTACCTTAGCATGTACACCCATATTTCGCCCTCCCCATTACATGGGACTTAAACCTAAATGGGGGGAGAGCCTATTGCCATCAGCCGGGCACAAATCCAGACACTACCTGCGAGTCTGCGACCACTGGATCACAGAATAATAAAGCTACAGTAGTTTATCTGGGCAGTGATCTTGAATTAACTACCTACGGCCGCTCGGTAGATAAATACGCGTCCGTCTGTGCGTAACTGACGCGCGCTCGATCTGTTGTGTAGGTACAGGTATATACTGAGATTTCGAAGCACGTCGTTTTGGCCGTTTTCTATGAACATGTAATACTGCTCACTTTCATGTGACTGGACCAACGAGGTAGTAGGTATAGTAAAGGCTTTAGGCCCTTAGCACACCTCCGCCGCGAAACCATAGCAGCGAAACCGCAAACCGCAGTAGTTTATTTAAACTGATTCGCATGATGCGAAACATCATGCGGTTTCGCTGTTTCGCGGTTTCGCGATGTGCTAAGGCCCTTAAAAACTACATAGGTACATAATTATGTCTGCAACCAGTCGGCCTTACATATCAATTTTCTGTTCCAATATTGTCCAGGTAGGCAACTCAATTAACCGACCATTATCTATGATGTCATTTGGCTATAGGTAGCTACGTTTTAGTGTTGATTTAATTTGTATCTGGCTAGTTTATGGCGAGTAGTGTTGCAAACCAGCGCCACGCGTTTTGAGAAAAAAAAAAATAAGTCGTGAGATATGGAACATATTGAAATTTCCTATGCTCACATTTTTTTAGTCAGATGAGGTAGAATTTTTTGTATTAAAAAAATCAACCCTAAACCTCCTAGGTTCGAAGCCTTAGCAGTTAACGCCAAAATGGCCGTTTTTCCTTATCCCCAGGCTTATTATTTTTTTTGTTAATGGTGCACTGTAGTTGGCAGCCTTAAGTAAATCTACTGGACATATTATATGGACACTACAGATGGAGGAAGTAAATATAGGTCTCGTAGACACATACTGATTCGTAATTAATGCATTTTGTGGTCGTTTCTTTCTTGTTTGAAGAATTATTATTCTATTTATGAAAAAAACAATCTTAATTATTCTATACCTAGTTCAGTTTTTAAAATAAAAACAAACTTATGTAAAAATTAACGTCACACAATAATATTGTAAGTACTTATTCTTATATTTTCCTCTTCTATCAGTAAAACTGATTTGATTATTTAGTCATACACAGCTTATCAAACTTATATCTAATTTGATTTAAACATGTGCACAAAAAATATAGTAAAAGGAAATGTACTTACCTACTATTATTTTTTTGTCTTACGGTCAACCCGTTTTTTTAGTAATTCTATATTAATAATACCTTAAAACTTATATCCGTTCAGCTAACCTGGATGTTTGTTGTTTAATTTATTCTCTTATAAATAACATATAAATCAATGTTTATAGTAAAGATCAAATGAAAATTTAAAAGTGTTAAAAAAGCTGGAAGTTAGAAACTCAAGTTATAATCACATGAATCAGCTTCAAAAACAAAGATACAAAATAAATGTTTCATCAAAGTCCGCTTAAAATAATTAAATAACGTGTTATTTATTTTCGTTGCTATAAAATGTATATCCTGTTTACAATGTTGGTTTCAATGAAACTTCAAAATTATATACGCAGATACTCTTTTGAGTAAATTATAAAGCTGCGTCTCGATTACACGCGTGCTACCAATCGGGCGAATACGAGCCCGTAAACTTTACAGTCAAGACCCGACGAAAGTCGATTAACAGTTGTTCAAAGCTTCAGAAGACAGAGCTTTATGAACGAAAACTTCCCTAATTTCACTTGCTTGTAACAATCTATTATAATAATGATATTTAATGAGGGTTCTACAACATGAATGATTAAAATTCCAAAATGATCAGCATCATTTGTCGGTGATGGTATGTGCGTACGCGCAGTAACGGCAGTCGAACGTGCTCGCATTCTTTGTTGGTGACGGTTAGCGTTACGAACAAACTCGAGCTGGGAAGCGAAATTTAACGCTAACAGAACACCTACGCTCTGTACACAGTCCCTTGCTTCCTACAATCTCAATGTTCCGCCTTATCGATAACCGATTCGATTAAAGTATTCTAAAATACTATTCGTACACTGTGTAGAATTTCTATTCCTCATCCAACATAATCGCTTGTGTATTCTTTTTTTTTTTCTCTTTATTTAGTTTGGGGTTTTTATCTAGACAGATATGTCAACCCCATCGTGCCTTTTATCTTATAACGCTTGTGTATTCGGACGGGTGTTAGTGGCGATATTTTCTGGCTTTATTTCATAAGCCTCTTGCTATAAATACTAGACCTGTCACAAAATATTCAATCTACTCAGCCTATTGCAGTCCAATGCTGGACATAAGCCTCTTCCAGGCTGCGCTACAAAACCCTGTCCTCCGCCTTCCGCATCTTGTCTGTCCCAGCCACCTTCTTAAGGTCGTCGGGCCATCTAGCTGGGGGGCATCTCGCACTACGCTTCCCGATACGCGGTCTCCACTCCAAGACTCGTCTGCTCCACCACAAAATATTATCTTATAAATATAACACCGACAGTATTAAAACCTAGGAAATCAAACGCGTGACTACACAATCAGCGGCATTACTACACTAGTGGGGATAAAATTTAATGACCTACAGAAATATCTGTTAATGTCAACTGTAATTGTCTCTTCCCACATTCCTGATAAAGTGGGCTTATCTCCGAAGCCGGGGTTGTCTCTGGCTTACTAGATATCAGTACGATAGTACACATGGCTACGCATCAAGCTATACATTTCCAGTTTACACTGACCTCTCATTGTAAGGAAATCCTATACAATGCGAGATCAGCTTATACTGGAATTGTATAGCTTGATCTGTAGCCGTGCCTACCTAGTACACAACATTAAATATGACGTGACGACAATGAACCTCTGTGGCGAGAGGTTATCGCCAAGCCAGATCAAGGTACTCGCTGAGCTCTTGAAATTTCTTCATGAACACACTTAATTAAATGTTAATAACTATCAATAATTAATATTTAAAAGTTCTTAGTAACATTATAGAACGCAAATAAAGATATGAATAACTACCTACCGCGAGGCGAAGACATGTAGGTATCAAAGTATCATTTATTACGGTATGAGTAAAAAGGTCAACAATCCTTCAATCCATTTAATACATGAACTTCCTTTAAATACATAAACGATTGTAAACAGACCTATTGTAAAACCTTAGACTACTACTATTCCTTTGTTTTGTAAAATGCTAGCATTTAAGAACTATTATTTAATGTAACTCGAGGGGATTGGCGCTGTTAGCCGAAATACAGGTTCCTCCTAGTTCGGCTCCAGATGCTAAAACTTTTGTGTACTTTTGTTTTATTATAGCACTTTACTGTAATCTAATGTAATCTAAGTACTGTTTTCATGAAATAAAGCTTATTATTATTATTATTATTAAACTTTTATTTAAATAAACCTTTTGACAACGGGTTCCGATCATGACAGACCCCACAAATTATGTGTAAGCAAAGTATTTTTTTATGAAATGACGGTCATTACCTGACCTTGGTAGGGCGCCCGTTTTGCTGCTAAAGATAAATGCGTAGGACGTTGTGTTATTCCAATTACAGACACAGTTTTATACTGTATGTAAAAGTCGTAACTGGTTCCATTCATGACATTCGACCAATACTTATAAATTATAAATGTGCATTAAGTATAAATAAATACATCATGATCTAGTCTGCGAAGATTCAACATTGTATCAATGCAAACACATCAACCGGGTTCTTGTTCTTGAATTTCTCTAATTCGATGAATCTAATGCTAATTAAACATAGTCCGTTAATTTACCTACCTGTTTGTATTTAGAAATGTCGCAATTTTACGACAAAATCAGGTTCTTCATCAAAAACCTAGGCTTTTGATCAAGAACCGGATGAAGACGGTCGACGTCAGGGCACCCCGAGTTTCGGTTAGGTTAGGTTCCTTTAAACCCTGCAGACAGATATAGGACTCCGTCGACCTGCTGACGGAAACCCTAACACTATAGACGGTTGACGTCAGGGGTACTCCGAGGTTCGTTTTAATTGGGTTCCTTTAAACCCTGCAGAGGGAAATAGGAGCTCCGTCGACCGGTTCTTGATCAATCATGCAGTTGACACACTTATTATAGAAGCTGTCAATGCGTAGACATAATTACGAGTATCACAAATTTTGTTGCTTATGAATTATATCACCTTGCTGCGTCATATTAACAATAGCTTGTTTTAGAATATATGGTCGCTTGAAAAGCATTTATTAGACGCTAAAAGTTTGTCGCTTCATTAGACAACTAAATATTTTGAAGACGAGATTGACATTTTATAGAAGCTGATCAATTAGCACCACCCCTTTAAATATAGCACCAGCTGTTTTCCTTGCAACTTAAGGGAACATGAAAAAAAAAAAATACTTAATAGTATTTTGATTGAATTTATTTTCTTCCAATTTGATCTATCTTCACATTAAATTATAAAATACAAATCATAACATTGCAAGATGATTCTATAAAATAACTCTTCAAAGGGAATGCCAGAATCCGTAATTGTTTGGCAAAAGAAAGTCCTTCTTTATATTTTTACTAACTAGCCTATTTTTGGTTCTGATTCACCAACTTGTCATTCGTATGCCAATTTCTATAAGATTCAGCCGAGGTATGGAGGAAAAGAGCAGGAAAATATTCACACTGTCACATAAAACCTAAAGATAAATACAGACAAGGATGTAAACTTATTCATTCATTAGCTATATTTATCAGCCTTATTAACAGTTTTAATGCCGTCTGTTGCGAGGCAGTCGTAAACCACTACGTCATCAGAAAACACTTCCCGATTTCTATAAGAGACTGAGTGGCCTTCACGATCGATACAAAACACACACGTAGGCTTACCGACTACATTTTGCATATTCTATAACTTGTTAATATAGTTTAGTACGTTCACTAAACGTCTGGTTAGTATCTGTTAATTAATTCAGGACATTCCCTAGAGATTTGGTGGCGTTAGGGCATCGGATTAGTCAAATAGAAATGTTCAGCGGTGACAAATGGGTTGTTCACACGATATAGGATTTTCTTTCTAAACACATTTATTACTGGCCTCTTTGGGTTTCATTTTACTATCACTGTTTGCAGGACCTTCTTCCTTTTAGTTGATATACCTACCTGTCTAGTTGAGAAAACACTATCAATTAGATAAACCATCCTAGTAGACTTGTATATGTCCAATTAAGACCAATAAAAGTCTTTCGTAAAGAAACGTGCATGTCGGGATCACCTAAGTTAATTTAGAGAAATATCGTTTAGCATAGTGAAGACATTTAATACCCGCGAAGCCGTGCAACAACTGACAGTGACACGTGAATCTATAATACTTTATTATAATCTGTACTCGTCATGAAAGAGTTTTCAAGAAAGCTTTTATTTATGGATGAATTTGATGTGATTGCTTCGTTGAATCGTTGGTCTAGTGGTCGCGCTAATGTTGAGCATGAGGTCCTGAGTTCGATTCCCAGATCGGAAAAAGTAGCAGCCCATAGACTAGATTTGTGCCCGGTTGATGGCAACAGGCTCGGCCCCTATTACATGGGGCATAAACATAACTGGCGAAATACCTCTGCCTAACCCTTCGGGAAAACACAGGCGAGATATTATGTTATGAATTTGATGTCAAAATCGAAAGGAAAACTAACGCATTGTTGTAGTACATACCTACTTATATGACCCATCGTATATGAAACTTGTTCACCGATACTGAATGGCTATTCATCTCATCTGTGGTCATGTTTCATGTCTAGTGATTTGATTTGTCCATAAGGTCGAATTTTACTTTTGAAACTAAACGCGATTATTATAATAAACTTCTAAACCGCGTTCAAGAGCTGTCAGTGTAATCATTGTTGTGGAATATTGACACTGATAGCTCGCGAACGCGGTTTAGAAGTGCTGGGGGCTTACTATGAGCTCTTATAGCAGCAATGTAAACATCTCACCGTGATAACTTAAGAGAAGTGAGCGTGAAGTGAGCCGTCATTCAACCTGATGCTAGGGATTGACACTATTGACAGCTCACTTTAAGATCACTTCGCCTAAGTTTTCACGGTGAGATATTTACAGAATAGCACTACAGGGCAGGAGTCGAACGTTTCCAGTGAGAGAGAGTGACGGTGCTACAGGTCGTATATAGCTCCGTCACTCTCTCTCTTACTGGAAACGTTCAACTTCTGCCCTGCTATAAGAGCTCATAGTAAGGCCCCTGATCGCGTTCAGTTCCATTGGTGAAATTGTTCCTAATGTTTGTAATTTAAACTTAATAAACATGGTCATACCATTATACATTAAAGCACAGCTCGACTAAATTACTAACATAATCCGAACTGACTCATACTGTCATGTGATAACTATTTATCTTTTTTTGGTTATTCATTTACGAAAGATTATTAAGTATACATGTGGACTATGTTAAAGTCAGATAAAAAATGTATAAAATACGGAAGTCTTTTTGATTTTGGCTTTATGTGATGCTATTAAAAACAAATTAGTGGCGTTTAGTTCTTCCGTGACATGGTGAAATATGTTTGGGTTAGGAAATATATTAACTTATCTTATAAATGTTAAGTACCCAAAGGGTGCCAACGGAACCCTATTACTAAGGCGCCGCTATCCGTCCATCTGTCACAGGGCTGTATCTTTCAAACCGTACTATTTTACTTATTTATTTTTTTATTGGTTTATCTACAATCGTTTAACTGTTCAACTAATTAACACTAGCCAAGTGCACAATATTAAGCGATAGACACAGCAATATTATATACAAAAAAAAAATACAATAAATAGATACAGAAATGGCACATAAATTTTTACATTACTAGGTAGACACTTTAAATTTTCACAGAGTGGTCGCTATAACAACAATTATGTTATAAAAATAAAATAAAGTTGAAAACGGGGGTCCACATACAAGAAACGTGTTTTTTACATATATAAGTATTAAAAAAAAAATTGCGTTAAATATTGTTCGGTGGTACGGAACCCTTCGTGTGCGAGTCTGACTTGACTTAACTTAACCGTTTTTAGGGTTCCGTACCAAAATGGTAAAAAAGGAACCCTTATGGTGTGACTCAGTCTGTCTGTCTGTCTGTCTGTCACAGCTGGATATCTCAAGAACTACTAATGCTATCAACTTGAAATTTAGAACAGTTTTAGATGACATTTACCCAACTATTTTGCAAATAAGAAAGAAATTAAAATATTTATGTTTTTTTTGCAACAGGGACTGAAAGGGCGTCTTAAAAAATGAAAGTGGAGCTACTAGGGCATGTGGGGTATCATATAAAAGAGCGCTAATTTTACATTTTCAAACATTTTTTTTATTTTTTTTAGGCCGCGTAGTTTTCGTCTTCTGATGAAAAATGTAAAAAAAAAATACCGTTCCCCCTTATCTCCGATGTTTGCAAAGAGAAAAATCTGAAATTATTCTATGTGATAGAAGTTTATGTAAAGATTACAGGAAAAATAAAACGATGTCTCTAAATAGCACACTTTTTCAGAAATCGGAACGGAACCCTCGGTGCCCGAGTCCGACTCGCTCTTGACCGGTTTTTTTTTTTAAATATCTTAGAACATTTGTTTTGTAATCAAGGTATGTAGGTGTCTGTACATTTATGTAGGCCATTATAAAAATAACAATTACCCACTAGAACAATAAGACAGTCATGCACGAAAGTTTAAAATAACATGATTCAGTATCAGATGAAAAACATTTTTTACGAACTGTTGATTAGTAAAAATTCAGTAGATATGTATCATCTGTGGTCATCCCACCCACGCATTGTACAGTCACCAGCAATAAATGGATAATCGCAGTGTTGGTAAACAATCACTAGCGGATGCCACCTGGTTGGTCGTCATCGTTCATAGCAGACATGATACAGGTGACGTGTTGAGTGGTGCCCTGGCCGGGGGATAGTGAGGAACTGCGCAAGTGCTCCAGCACTCCCCAAAAAAAGGTGTTGAATGGACAGGTGGCAAGTATCATTCCAACGGAGGGATTTCTAAGCCCAGGCTACAAATAGTTGTACCAGGTCTGTTGATGCATGTAAGATTCTGTGTTTGTTGTGGTAGCATGCTACGGGTCGGCTACGCGTTACACGTTACGGTCGGCTTCGCGTACCACACTACAGCCCTACAGGTCGGCTACGAGTTGTGCGCTACGTGCCTGCTACACATATTACGCTACGGGTTGGCCACGCATAGTACGTTACCGGTCGGCTAATACGTGTTACACACGGACGGCTACGCGCTACACGCTACACGTCGGATACGAGTTATACGCTACGACTCGGCTACGCGTAGTGCGCTACGGGCCTGCTACGCGTGGTGCGTTATGGGCCTGCTACGCATAGTACGCTACGGTTGGCTACGCGTTACACGCTACGAGTCGGCTACATGTTACAGCTATGAGAGCCAAGGAAAGAGAGCGTGCAATAATTCGTCACAAATGACACGTGTATTAATAAAAGAATAAGACAATGGACGCATGTTTTTAAACTAATGTATAATAGTTTAATAATAATATTATTATTATGTTACAGATTGCTCAGATCGGGTCTAACCGCGAAAGTATAACTATAAAATTAAACTTGATTAACTCCTATATGTGGTCCATTTCTTCTTCTCGAACGTAAATCTGCGTAGGAGTGCGCAGCAGATCATAAACCGGTACAGACCTCGATGTACGGATCCGTGTGTCGATGAAAAGTGGATCTAGAGGTTAAGAAAACCGGGCTATCGTAGTAGAAATTATGTTCTTGCAGAGTTAGTAGAGATTGTCTGACCGGAATCAACTCAACGTGATCTCGCCGAACGGTATTACTTTTGTTGATAGTTTCCTCATAGTAACATCTTACCTATTTTACTTATCATAGTTACGCGACGATAGTTCCGCACATAATTTTTAGTTCCCCATTTTTGATAAGAACGTACGTACATACTTAAATAATGAAGGTAAATAATATGTGAAGAATGTTTAAATAAAAGCCCAATAAACAATATAGTACCGGGTGCCTATATCAGGCATTGTGATCACGCTTCCGGACTCACGTACGGCCGTAGACATTCGTAGAGCGTTGAACTCTTTTGTACGACAATATTCGTACAAGATTTTATTGTCTTGTAATTTATGTTATTACTTGTTTACATTCACTTTAGCTAATGTACCGAAAATAAAACGCACTAAAAATATTTTATTTCAACTCTTGACTTGTTGTGATTAGCTAACGAAACCGAGGAAAAGCCTGGAAAACTGATAAAAAACAACTTGTACGACAAATTACTTACTAGCTTACGCACAGAAATGGCTTATGTAAATCATCTGTGGACGTATGCTGTTCCACGTTTTTCAGTGCCTTTAGTTTCGTCGAGTCGATTCCGTCAATCAGCGCTAATAATCACATCGTTGCTCGCGAAATCTGTGCATTTCCTCGGTTTTATTATATCCGAGTAAAGTGGCGGTTGCCGGCGAGGCTGGGGGCTGCGGTCGCCTGTACTCGGCACTCGGCAGTCGCACGAGGGCGCCCGCACCGGTCGCACGTCGCGCTCTGCCCCCGCTCGCTCGGACGATGCCGACGGCCGCCCCGGCCCCGACCACGCGCGCTCGCTTTCTACGCTCCAACGGTACACAAGCGAGCATCTGAGCCGCTAGCTGACATGTTTACGCCGCCACTGTTTACTATAACGTGAATAAAGTTTTTCTCAGCTGTCCACATTAACGCGATCGTGTGAATGCGCATCGGCTGAAGGATTGCGAAACTGTACAAGTGAAGTTTAAAAATACATTGGCACTAGTGCGAAGTGACGTACATCGAGATGTGTGCGTGCAGCAAGTTTTGCGACTTCTGGAAGAACTCATGCGGAGCAGGTGAGATCCTCGGCCACTTTCTAATGCCTGCCGATCGTGTACAGCCGCCCTATTCCTTTCTAAACCGACTCTGTTGGTTAAAAGTTTACTAAACTTGTTTGACAATATAAAGTGAAATCGTATCCACAAACGATGATAAGATGCTGTCGTTATTTCAAAAAGATACAATCAAATTGATTGAATCTCAAAGATTGTCTGAATTAAGAGGCGCGTCAACGTCCTTAGTGTATCAGAAACTAATTGGGTCCGTGCCCATACATAAATTGACTTTATTAGCTACGGTTGTATGGCAAGATTGACTTTAAGTTAAGGAAACAACAAGGCTTGAACTATAATATGCTAATTATGTACCTAATAAAGAAATAATTAGCAGCTTACTAAACTGTAGTTGGTTTTATATTCCAAGTAAATGATCAGTTGTTTACTTCTAGTATAGGTACCCGCCACCCGCATATTTACAGCAGCCAATCGTAAATGCAGCCTAATCAGCTAAACAAGGAAATTAATACAATTTATGATTAATTTACATCTAAAACATTTGCAATACGAATGTTATCGAAAAATGTAAACAAGCGAAGCTGCCAAGGTATTAAGCGATGAGGGCATCAGTAGTTTGACTAGCGTGTAACTAAACAATAACAGAGGAACTGTGTGTGAATGATAATGTGATCATGTCTCTTGCATGACATTTGGCATTTTATATTCCGTAGGCCTTGTAATTTGTAATAACTGGTTAAGGTCTTGGACAAAACCTTTGTTGGGTTTTAACAAAATTCTATTTCAACATTGATTTGTAATTAAAAACTTCATCGGCCTCTTATAGGCCGGTTAACTATAGAAAATGTGTCTCAAACATTACAGTTGAAAGTCAAACAGGAGAAAATTTTGCACCCTCAGCGACCACCGAACGTACCTAGGACCTCGTGAACGGTTGCTGCGCTTTCAACAACTCCGCCACATGTGCTAGTCGCACACATTATAATTATTCGATGAAAAGATAACAGCTAACCGTTCTAATGTCAAATCGTGAACCAAAAACTACATTCACATACATTTCACAACACGAACTACAGTCACGTCACGATTGATCCATATCACCATTATTATAAATAATACAACTATATGTATGTACGTCCGGGTATGCCTGGCTTCGGAAGGATTTAGTAAAGTGAATGTACTATCAAGGTCTGTGACGTCACGCGTTTCTGGCTGTGCTGAACAGTGAACTTCTACGTCGACGTAGCAACTACCGACTACGACTGTTAACTGAACCGACGGGTTTATCACCAGACCTTACCCGATGCATCACGTTACACCTTGACTCTGTTGCCCGCGGTAATCCAATATGAATGCAATATTCTATTTCGTGTGCGTTACTGCAGCGGAATGTTGTCGCTTTTCAGGATTTCGTCTTGACAGGAATTAGTACCCAATCTCGTGTAAATGTGCCCGTAATTTAGAATTTGTGCTTCCAGCCGATCCAAAGATATTCACGAAAAACAGATTCCGCTGGAGTAACGTTACTGCAGCGGCATGTTTTTTTACCAGTGGTCGTAGCTGGATACAAACTAGCTACTTAGATAGATATAATTTGTGCCTAATTGTGCCCAAAAAATAGAATTTGTGCGTCTTGAGGTTTCAGAGTTATTCAAGATGCCGCTGCGGTAACGTTTAGCAAATTGCTGTATCTCTTAAACGGCATGACATACAACTACGATTTTTTTTACTACGGCGGGTCTTAATTTGTGCTTAATTTGTGCAATTTTATTTTTTCTATAATCGACACCATTGGAAAACTAGAATTTTTTTTTCAAAAACCCTAAAATCGATCCTCGCGCTTCAATGAGAAACCCTAGAAACTTACCAATTATGGTGATTTGTACCTGTCATGAACTCAAAGCATCATGTGAAATTCGATGTTTATATTCCAACTCCATAAAGAGTTATTCCATTTTAATTAAAATCTGGCCATGATAAAATGTAACGCTCCAATACATGAGTTATTATTAAGTGACTGATATTATGATTATACTAATAATTAGTACCCTTATTAAATTGTTTATTCTTAAAGTTTCAGCTGAAAAAACCTTCTAACTACTTAGATATGAGAAAAAAACGATAGGGAAAGAAATCACGCGATTAACCGAACAAATTCGAATGACTACATAAAAGCGGGCTCACAGTACATTATGCCCACCTTCTTAAATTGGTAGTATTATAATTGAATTTTGATGGGTACAAGTGCGTACAAATGGTTTAATTAGGTAACTATTTATTTACTTTTACATAAATATGTGACGTAGAGAGTTATCAGAGAGTAGGAAGTGACCTAAGGGCGAGCGCGCACTGCGGTGCGTTTTTGTAACGCATAATCTGTGAAGTATGGAATGTCTTTGAAGTGCGCGCACTGCGGTCATGCGTTTTGTTACTGTAGGCCCCGCCTAGTGCGGCAGAACTAACGTAAACGCACCTCAATGCGCGCTCGCCCGCTTATTGTCGAGTTTATTACAAACATAATGTTTCGAAAGTTTGATACTTAGTAGATTTTAAAAATATTAATAACTCCATACCGATATTGGTTCGTATGGCCTGATGACGTCACTTGCCTTAAATTATTATGTATGAATATGCACTTTTACCACCATAGACTTATGAAAAAAGGAGGACTCCGCGCCACGCATATTGAAAGTGAAGCACCCGGCTCCCGTTGCCGCGCTTGCGAAATTAAAATTTTCTTACCAACGTTTTTTGCAATTTTCAAGTCAGTAATGGGTTGTATGTTGATCAAAATATGATTCGCGACCGTAACAAGTTTTACAGAATTATAATCATTGAAGTCATCAATACAACTCTATGACCGTAATCCTATTCAATTACTATTTCAAGAAATCTTGACATTTGAGCATTATAGGTACCTATTAACTTAAGGAGTTGTATTATTGATTCTAATGAATAATTTTGTAAATACATATTTGTTACGGTCGCGAATCATATCATAATCTTTATAAGTAAAAACAATCTGCACGAAATCTAACTTAGAGAGATGTATTGATGATTTTTATGGTTAAAATTATATAAATACATAATTATGTTTTATTGCCGCGTATCATACTTTGATCAAGATACAACCTGACACGGACCTGCAAATTGCAAAAAACTAAAAAAAAAAATGATTTTCGTGGGCTACCACTGTGCATCACCCCGGTCTCGCTCCGTTACTATAGTACCGAGGCCGGGCTGAAGTGCGGGTTTCCAACGTATTATATTGTGAAATGATAAAAATTATAAACTTACCTTAAAATCAGAACTAGGTAAGTACAAATATTAAAATAACATAATAGTTCCGGAAAACCGCTCTACTCTAACGCACAGAAAATACATGTGTGTCTTCTTTATCACTGAACAGTTAATTTATTTCACCATAAGCACAATGTACCACATAACCAATGCGTATTGTCCAGCCAAAATTACACGCGTCGTAATTATACACACAGTTCCTTGAATTACTGGGAAAAAGATAATGCGCACAAGATCTCCACACACGAGATTGGCGGCCAATTACTCGTGTCAAACAAAGTTAACACCGAACCGAACTAAAAGTGCGTTTCACGAATGTTGGTACCATTGTTTTTCATTGAAGAAATAAATAAAATAATAAAAAATAAAAAAAATAAAAATAAAAATGTTTATTTCATCAACTTAAATGACTTATTTTAGTTGCAATGTGGGAGAATCCTTTTAAGCAAGTAGTTTGCTTGTGTTAGGATGCTCCGCCCTTCCCTAGAAATGTTTACAAAAATCCATTCCATACGGCAACTTCGAATGAAGCAACGACAAGCTCTGGGGATTCCCCCCAAGTAATGTTTTATTATCCCGGTCGTTCTGACGGCATAGCATAGGGTAGATGTATTTTATATATGTATGAGTGTAATAGTTCCGATTGACGAATTGGCTGAGATCTAGACAATATGGACATCCACTTTCCTCAATTTGTGAATATTTCTATTAAGTAGGTAACTAAATAATAAAACAAAATTTTACAGAGGTATCAATCATGCTATTTTATTTCAATTCAAAACTAAATCTATAAACGGTATTTTTTCTTTTATTTTTTTGGCAATAAAAATACACTTTCTCGTCAAATAAACCTTTTGTCTTTATTAGATTGCTGTACTTACTAACATTTGACTGAGAGTTTAAAGGTTTGCAAATCCTCAATATCATTTATGGCTTACACACTGTGTGTACGTAATACCCATTGAGTTATAATGTACTACGTACTTACGTAATACCTACGTGTTTTACAAAACAATAAATTATAAGTAACACTTTTGTGCGAGACTGTTTCAAAAAACGAAATGTTGTACTACATATTTAAGAAGGTTGGCACAATGTACTGTGAGCCCGCTTTTATGTAGTAATTCGAATTTGTTCGGTTAATCGCGTGATTTCTTTTCCTATCGTTTTTTTCTTATAACTAAGTAGTTAGAAGGTTTTTTCAGCTGAAACTTTAAGGATAAACAATTTAATAAGGGTACTAATTATTAGTATAATCATAATTACAGTCACTTAATAATAACTCATGTATTGGAGCGTTACATTATATCGTATCCAGATTTTAATTAAAATCGAATAACTCTTTATGGAGTTGGAATATAAACATCGAATTTCACATGATGCTTTGAGTTCATGACAGGTACAAATCACCATAATTGGTAAGTTTCTAGGGTTTCTCATTGAAGCGCGAGGATCGATTTTAGGGTTTTTGAAAAAAAAATTCTAGTTTTCCAATGGTGTCGATTATAGAAAAAATAAAATTGCACAAATTAAGCACAAATTAAGACCCGCCGTAGTAAAAAAAATCGTAGTTGTATGTCATGCCGTTTAAGAGATACAGCAATTTGCTAAACGTTACCGCAGCGGCATCTTGAATAACTCTGAAACCTCAAGACGCACAAATTCTGTTTTTTGGGCACAATTAGGCACAAATTATATCTATCTAAGTAGCTAGTTTGTATCCAGCTACGACCACTGGTAAAAAAACATGCCGCTGCAGTAACGTTACTCCAGCGGAATCTGTTTTTCGTGAATATCTTTGGATCGGCTGGACGCACAAATTCTAAATTTCGGGCACATTTACACGAGATTGGGTACTAATTCCTGTCAAGACGAAATCCTGAAAAGCGACAACATTCCGCTGCAGTAACGCACACTCTATTTCCCACATCGACCCTCTGTTTCGCAAACGAACAATAAGGTTGCAAGGCATTGAAGCAGCTAACTCACGTTGATTTGACTATTTTAAAGTCAAAAAGTCTCTGAAGCTCCATTTACACGGTACAAGTTTATTGCCTGTGGAATACCATAAAATTCAAGAGCAATTAACTGGCACCGTCTACACAACATGATCAATTAAGTCGCATGCGATTTTATTGAATAGCAAAACTTGCATTCAATTATTTTGTATGCCGTTTTAGGGAATCGCACGCGTGTAAGTGTAAACACTTGCATGCAATTCTTGAATAGCAATAAAATTTAACGTGCATGCGATTATTGTTATTGAACGTTCCAGAAACTTGCACCGTGTTAACGGAGCTTTAGTCTTTTAAATTTTACTCTGAACTGCGACATTTCTTTCATGTTAACTAGTTTCAGGAAGAGCTTAATATCACATACCTATTTTTACCTTCCCTTTGGCCTTTTATTGCAAGCTTTTCTCTATTAACATGCAGCAAGCCATGTAGGTGCCTGTTGATTTAAAAAAAAAATAACATCGCTTCAGGTGCGGCGTTGTATTTAGTCTGGCAGTTCAGTAGTTAGAAAGCTTTTTAAACAAGACTTCATATATCGCACACCTAGATCTAAACTGAGACAACTCAAAAATCGTTAATTTTGAGTTATGTTTGAAAAACAGTAGTTATCGATAAAAATTATTGAATTTTAGCCCGTTTGTGTACAGTGACATTTTACAAGCTATTTGGGCATTTTTTTTTAAACTGCTACCTACTTTGAAAACAGCTTACTAATATTGTTTTGGATATTTTAGCAAATTCTTGATTTAGTCGAATGATAAATTTTACGAATTTTGCTAGGTATATTTTTATTTTTATTATATGGAGCTTATTTCAAATAATATATGTAAATAAATAGTAACTTAGATACGTTTTGGTCATGACCGTTACCAAATAATAAGGACAGTACTGCAAGACGTAAGATGCCACATTTCAGGATTTCATTTTGTTACTTTTTTTTTTAATTTCAGTTGGCAATTTAAGTAAAAACGAAAACTAGTCTTTTGAAACTATTTAATAATTACTCGACACTTCTATGTTATAAAAATGTTAATTATTTGCATCTTGTATGTATGGGACATCCCATAAGTGGGTTGGTAGACATTTTGACGAAAATGCCCATTTATTATCTAGAATCAAATTAAATTGTATAACTTCCCACAAAATGCAGATATACCTACGTTTTTATAGTCTCCTGAAGAATGACCTTTTTTGAGTTGTCTCAGTTTAGATCTAGGTGTGCGATATCAAAATTTGAATCCAGGATGATTTACTAAATGATTTTTTTTTGATAATGACATTCGACGTTATTTCGGCAGGCATGGTATGGTGGATTACGGCCCACTCCCTCTCACATAGAGGAGATGTATCCCAGCAGTGGGAACATTATAGGCTGATTATGCTATTAGCTAGCAAAACTACAAATCCACTTTTTTAATTCTGAGCTAGTGCTCAAAATTAAAAAAAGTGGATTTCAAAGTTTTGGTCTATTGCTTTAATGTCAATCATTAAAAAGCAATGTACCAAACCTGTAAATCCAGTTTTCTAATATATTCAAGACGTTTTACTACGTGTGGGAATTATAAATGTATGCCGTATAAACACATGCATCGTTAGCCGAGCTAAAATGAGACCTTATTTAATCAAATGAGACCTTATTCAATAAAATATAACATTTTTGATTTCCTAATAAAGTCAAAGTATCCAACCATTATTTGTAATAGTGTTGGGTTCTTCGTTGCCATAGAAATGTATGTTAATTTTGTTACTTTCATGTCCATAGTAAGGTCAGAATGAGTTGAACGGTCTGCTGTAGACTAGATTTGGCCGCGGTTTCGCTTGGCCGGTCAACAGAAACGAGAGCATTTGGCTATCACGGTTAAGGAATGATGCATGGCCTTACAAAGTTAGGGGGACTAGCTTTTGCCCGCGGCTTCGCCCTCGTGTAGGTCGGAAATTATCTCACGGGAACCTACTACCGGGATAAAAAGTATCCTATGTTCTAATCCAGGTCATGGTCCACCCATGCGCCAAATTTCATCCAAATCCGTTCAGCCGTTTTAGCGTGAAAGCGTAACAAACAAACAATATTATTTAGAATTATTGTATTTTATTAGATATACTTAAAAGCATTAATTCTCAAAATTCCTAAGACCAAAGATAACTTAAGGTTAACTTATATTCTAACCTCTAGAAGTTTGGTGGTATACCTACTTAATTAATGATTCGATTAAGTATTAATTTAGCAGAGATGGCGTAGTGTTTCACAGATACCATTGACGCGTATCCAAACTTTATAAACACAACCTGTTAACAGATTTACGGTACAGTAGTGAAGGTGAGGTAGTCGTAGACCCGACAGTCGTCGCACGGACCCGCTTGCGAATATTTCAAAACCGCTCGCTTTGTTAAAATTAATTATTATTTTAAAATAAAAATGTACAGTTTTAAGATAAGTGATTTACCAATATTATCGTTGCCAAGCCGTGAAAATATCACTTGTACTTTAGAAGCAAAAGACAATTTAAAGTTGAAAAGATCCTCATTTCTTTCAATGTTTTTTTGGTCTGGTATCTAATGTTGCTTAAAATGTTCAAATGCTCAGATTGAATTATAAATATCAAAAGTTTAATATAGGTATATTTTTTCTAGAATTTTCTGTAGCCTCATTTAAAAGTATTAGACTCTCAAATACGACCATTTCACGACTATACTCGCCTTAAGAAATTCGCATGCTACTAACACATTTAGTTATAACGGTGAGGTTTATAATAAGAACACTATTGACCTTCAAAATATAACATTGCAGTGGCGGTCAGTTCTCATTAACTCGATAAAATTTTAAAACAATAGCTCTTGGCTTCCACGGGTGTTTTTAATTAATTGTTAGTATTACAAATAACAGACTCGTCAATCCATCTCGACCTTAATAAAACAGACAGCTATTAGTAATTTTCTTCGCAATAAGGAAAACATGATGTTTGTACCTAATTGCAGAAAGTTTAATTAAGATGACATAACATAACATCACGATTGTAATCCCCGGAGTGTTAGACAGAGGTGTACCTACTTCTAGTACACCCACATTCCGCCAGTTATTTATTAGGGTTCCGTAACAAAATGGTAAAAAAGGAACCCTTATGGTGTGACTCAGTCTGTCTGTCTGTCTGTCACAGCTGGATATCTCAAGAACTACTAATGCTATCAAGTTGAAATTTGGAACAATTTTAGATGACGTTTACCCAACATATAGATAAATTGTCGAAAAAGCTTAGCGCTGCAGCATACGAAAATGCGAAAATTCGTGATTTAACTTGTTTAGAGACAGCCCATTTAGTTTACTTTAGTTATTTTCATAGTGTGATGTCGTATGGTATTCTGTTGTGGGGAAATGCCGCCGATATTCAGACAATTTTTGTTTTAAAAAAAAGGGCTATTCGTTCAATTTACAAATTAAGTCCCAGACACTCCCTCAGAGACAAATTTAAAGAAATTAATATAATGACTGTGCCTTCTCAGTATATCTATGAAAATCTTTTGTATGCTCATAAAAATATCAATTTGTTTAAAAAATACAGTGACGTCCATAATGTGAATACTAGAAACAAACACGAATTTGTTGTTCCTACAACCAGGCTTAAGAAAATAAGTGGTTCGTTTAGATGCCAATGTATACGTTTCTATAATAAACTACCTAGCCACATTCAAGAACTAAGCCTTAATAAATTCAAAAATTGTTTAAGGCGGAAACTTTGTCAGAAAGCCTTTTATACTGTCAAAGACTATATTGAGGACAAAAAGGCTTGGCATTGAGCTGCTCCAATAAATTTACACAATTAATGTTGATTTAAATACCTTTTTACATATACTATACAATGACATGAATATTTACTTTGTAAAGTATTACTTATACCATTTTTAATTATTGTGAATGTGAAGACTACGTCGATCATTGTTTTTTATTTATTTTATCCTTTTCTCAGTTTTAGTCATAGTCTGACAGTTTGAGTAATTTATGCGGCCTACCCAAATGTCTTTTCTTTGGTATTGTTCGTCGAATCGTTAATCTCCTTAAGTTTTGAGTTGAGCTGCACGATTACTGACAAAGCGTGCACTGACTGGACAGGTCCACTCAATCTGTGTGGTTCTTCCCTCAAAATACCATTTCGTACACCAATCTACATGGTCTTCACATGATCTGACCAAGATTATGTCTGGACTTTAAAAGAGACTGTGACCTCTGAGTTTGTTTCGGCGTTTCTTCTCAGAGTAGTCAGATAGGAAACGTCGAACTCATCTAGTTTTAAAAGAAATATGTTTGACGTGTAAAAGTGTTTGTACAAACCTCAATCAATCTGCCTAGCCTTTTCCCAACTATGTTGGGGTCGGCTTCCAGTCTAACCGGATGCAGCTGAATACCAGTATTTTACATGGAGCGACTGCCTATCTGACCTCCACAACCCTATCTGACCTCCACAACACACACACAAACACAGGTGTTTGTACAAACCTATTTACAGAAAATAAATCATTTATCATTTATCAACTATTTTTCAAACAAGAAAGAAATAAAAATATTTATGTTTTTTTTGCAACAGGGACTGAAAGGGGTCAAGGGGGGGGGGGGTCTTAAAAATTCAAAGTGGGGCTACTAGGGCAGGTGGGATATCATATGAAAGAGCGCTGTTTGCACATTCTCAAACATTTTTAGGGTTCCGTACCTCAAAAGGAAAAAATGGAACCCTTATAGGATCACTCGTGTGTCTGTCTGTCTGTCTGTCCGTCTGTCCGTCTGTCACAGCCAATTTGCTCCGAATCTAATGGACCGATTAAGTTAAAATTTGATACACATATGGATTTCTGTGACCCAAACACGTACAGCTAACATAAATATATGAATTTTGAATATGAGAGTCACTTTTAGGGGGAAAATAAGAAAATTTAAAAAAAAGTTTTGTAAACTGTACTGTGTGACATATGAAATGAAAGGGCTTACTATGAGAGTCTCAAATATATTTTTTTTATAATTTTAAAATTTATTGTTTTAAAGTTATTTAAGAAAATAGACGAAAATTGACCATTCCCCCCCCCCTTATCTCCGAAACTACTGAGCCTAAAATTTTGAAACAAAAATAAAAAATAGTTCTATACCTGTAGATTACAGGAAAACCTATAAGAAGTCTGTGGTCTTAAAATAACATGGTAAATCTATATATATAAAAAAATCAAAGTCCTGACTGAGTCACTGACTAATATATCAACGTACAGCCCAAACCAATGTACCTAGAAACTTGAAATTTTGCACATAGATACCTTATGTAGTGTAAACATCCACTAAGGAAGAATTTTTGGAAATTCCATCCCTAAGGGGGTAAAATAGGGGATGAAGGTTTGTATGAAAAATCCTATCCCTTGAGTTAATAGACTTGAAACTTAGCACGAATATTCATCTAAGTAAATTATAAAGTTTATCAATTTGAGTTTTCCTAAACTACCCCCTAAAGAGGGATTGGGGGTGTCAAAGTTTGTATAGAAGAATTTTAAAGCGCAGTCCGATTAAAAAAATGGTACTTTGAGTCAAGTTAGGAAACTTGCCAAACGAATTTTCACCGATTTTGACGGCATAAAGCTGATGTTTTAAGGAGTAACTAGTGCTATTTTTATTTTAGAAAAATAATTATAAGTATTTTTCTAAAATAAAAATAGCACTAGTTTCTGCGTTTGCGTACAGGTCCTGCGCAAGAAAATTAAAATCCATGAAATCAGACAACCACGTACAGTCCAGTACAAACTTACTATGCCTCCGCTGTCTATTACGGCTATAACAACAAATAATAAAAATAAAGCAAAGTTAAAAATTTAAGGGGTCGGTCCCCATACAATAAACTTTTCATTTTGAAAAAAAAAAAAATCTAGCATGTGGGGTGTCATCGTCTAGAACTCATTGAGTAGAGTACAAACATATTTTTTTTATCTTCTAAAATTAAGAAATAGGGGGCCGCAAAAGTTGTAAATTTTAGACCATTTTTGTACGAGCTCTAGCGCAACAATTCAACAAATTAGGAATTTGAAACTTCTTTATACCATGTAGGTACCATAAATACTGTATTTAAGCAACAATACTGAAAACGGCGATTCATAAGGTATTTTGTTTAAACATGGGTGATTTTTTGCAACTGCAAAAATAACCTTGTAATTCACAGTATCATTATAAAATAAGTAAAAAGTTATCTTTGCGATTGTTAAATATATAATATGGTACGGAACCCTTCGTGCGCGAGTCCGACTCGCACTTGACCGGTTTTTTTTTTCTTTTTTTTAGGCCGCATAGTTTTCGACTATTGATGAAAAATGTAAAAAAAGTACCGTTCCGCCCCCCTTATCTCCGAAGTTTGCAAAGAGAAAAATCTGAAATTATTCTATGTGATAGAAGTTTATGTAAAGTTTACAGGAAAAATAAAACGATGTCTCTAAATAGCACACTTTTTCAGAAATCGGAACGGAACCCTCGGTGCGCGAGTCCGACTCGCTCTTGACCGGTTTTTTATTTACCACTTCAAGCACAAATGTACAGAGGCGGACTTAATGACATATAGGCATTTTCTACCAACCTCAACCTTTGGGTGATGCAGAGACAAACAGTGGCAAGTGCAATTTCGAAAAATTAAGGAATAAATATTTATATAAATTACAAACTATATACTTAGTTATGTGTAAGTCCCATGTAATATAGTAGGTGAGCCTATTGCCATCAACCGGACACAAATCCAGACTCTATGCCGCTGATGCTACTGAGAAATTCCAGATAGAAAAACCCAATAACACTTTGCCTGACCCGGGATTCGAACCCAGGACGTCATGCTCAGCAGTAGCGCAAAAACAAAACATTTCAAAATATCCTAGTCTTAACCTGTTCAAAACACGACGTGGATTTAACCCTTGTAGATAAAATAGTTTACTGCTGCGGTGCTGCCATTGTCACGCCTTGGCATTGACTGAGATTGTTACACCTACAGGCACAGACAGTTTTGGCATTATGTCGTATAACTATACATACGTAATATATAGGTAAGTACACCTTTAGTTGTTTTTTATCATTGTTTTTTTTTGTTTATTCATAAACGGCCCAACCATCACTTTTAAACTTTCACATAGCAAAATCTTAGGAAATTATTGGTCGATGATTACTGAGATTTCAATCAAAAAATCGTAAACTAACTACTAATTTGTATCTCCTACTAATTTGGACGCCCCAACATTCGTCTTATAAACGATGCTTTTATATACTTAAATACAAGTCCTGTTGATGATGTGCTAATGCAACACAATTTATCAACAGTTCGCAAGGTGGGCCGACTTTTCCCTGTCAGAAAGTGGGCCGTTGACGTAACGTTAGCAATTATTTCCCGAAGCTAATCTCCATGTAGAAGGAGCTTTGTTTATAGTGTGCTGTATGCGGTAACATTGAAGCACGTTTGGCATATCGTAGTACGACACCAGCCGGTGCTAAGAATCAATTAACTTTCCTATTTCTCTTAAGATTGTTTATTTAATAAGTTTTCAGAACTTTACTTACCTAAAGCCAGGTTTACACGAAGCCAGTGCGCTGTCCTTACCGGTGCTGTTTACACAATGCCAGTCTTTTCTACATTTTTCTTGTGGTGTACGCACGTTTGTCTCAATAAATAAATCATTCCGGACTATACCGGCTGTTGTCAGCACTCACTGCCAGTCTAACTAACGGCCAGCGCTGCTTTCATGTAAACCAGCCTTAAGTGTTGCAAAAATAATCAAAGTTACGATTTTTTGACTGGATGTGTCTGGATTCCAAATATTTGCAATATCACATAAAGTTAATAGTATCGTATCGTGGTCAAACAAAAACCTACCGATATCATCGATATATTGCGGTTTTGACAAAAAAACAGAAGGTTATTGAAATCAACAAGCAACATTCAAGGCGACGACGATAGCCTACTAATCGTTAATTACCTCACAGCGACCTTTTTGTTTTTACCTAGCGGAATAAGCAGCGGAAAACTGTACCGCAATAAATATATGAACAGTAGGGAAACACGTACAAACGGTCGAAACGACACACTCACATAGACGCGCGCACCGACGAGGCCCCAAGCGATAGTCGCGGTGCTCTCAGTATATTTATTGTGGTTTGTCGATGCGCGAGTCTCTGTGTGTGCCGTTTCGTACGTTTGTTCGTAGTTTCCCTCCTGTCCATATTTATATTGTGACTGCACGTAGGTACCCACTGTTTCGACAGGGCAGAGGTGCGTGTTGATCCCTGCGATTTCTTTTACTTTGATAACGAACCAATATTTCCAAATATTTGTAACATTATATTGTAAATAATTCTGTCTACATAAATATGTTTCTCACCATTTATACTATCTAATTAGATGGCATTTTCCAGTCAATTTTTTTTTCAATTTTTTTCTAAACAAACAAATAAAATTGTAGTGTCTGTTTGTAAAGTTAAAATAACAGCTTTTTACTAAATGCATATGAATGTGAAAGTATGTACGGTACTCATAACAAAAAAAAAAAACAGTTTTTAAATTTTGTTTGTTCCGCTTAATATCCGAAATGGCTGGACTGATTTTGACGTAACTTTCACTGGCAGGTAGCTGATGTTATAAGGAGTAACTTAGATTACTTTTATTTTGGAAAAAGAATTAGGGTTACGCGCAAAAAAAAAAAACCCATGAAATTGTGAACGAAAAGTCGGATTTGAAAAATTCTTTTTGCATTTGGTAGCCCAATTCTCGAGGATGGTTGCTATTTAACATCACGCTACGACCCTTAGGAGTCGAGCAAAAAGAAAAAGTCTGAAAGAACGCTAAGCTAAAACTAAGAACCGCGGGCGGGCGGGGCGATGCAACGTGGCTTTACAGAATTATAATCATTAGAATCCAATACAACTCCATAAGTTAGAATTGACCTCAAACCTCACGATTTCATGAAATCGCAAAAAAACGTAAGAAAATTTGAATTTCGCGGGCTACCTTAGCGCATACCCCTTAAATAAGAAACCTGTTAAAGAGAACGGAACAGTAAATAAGGGTTCCGTTTTTTCCTTTTGAGGTACGGAACCCTAAAAAACCGGCCAAGTGCGTGTCGGATTTACACATATCCCAAGTATAGGCTGTTAGGTAAATGTTTGCCACCTTTACCTCTACAAATGTCAGAACCTAGATTATTTTTAAATGTCTATCAACTACGCTTCTCTGCGGATGAGTAATCGACATACCAAAGCATTGTTCTTTTCAACTTGATTGTGTACCGTAGAAATCTTAACTGCGGTAAATGTTGAATAATTAAATATTAATCCTATTGTTATTCAACCTAATTTGAAATGAGGGCTTTTCGTCATAAGATATCTCAATCATTTTTCTTCTATGAAACTGTGATAGATAATAATAATATAACAGTTGTTTATTGTTTGATATAGAATTCATGCCGGTAATGTCTACTTTCGTTTTCGTTGTAAGTCTTGTTATATTCAGTCAAAGTCAAATCATTTATTTCAAATAGGCACATGAAAGACAGACACTTTTGAACGTCAAAATTTATAAATAAAATAATAGAATTGATTTTAGTCGCCTCTCCCAAATGGTATAGTTTCGTATGGAGAAGAATGGGAAAGAAACTCCACCGTTACTCTTTTTAAATTGTTTTACAATATTTTGTACACATTAATTATATCATTTTAAGTGAAGACTATGCACCTAGAATAAAATTACTATACCGCAATAGGTAAAAAAAAAAATGAAGCAATGACAGATAAATTAATCATGTGATAGATAGGTGCTCACATATTTATAAAAATTGTAAAAGTATACGATTTTCTTAAAAATATCAATAAGTAAAAATTGTTCTGTGACTTAAAGTAATCACAGAATGTATACTGGCCAAAGAATTATTATATTTTTCTAAGTTTCTTTTTATTTACTTAGCCTATAAGTACTGTCCCTCTGCTGGGCAAAGGCCTCTCCCAAGTCCTTCCCGGAACTCTTTTCCCACACCACCTCGAACCAGCCCTCACGGTACGCGTAACGTCCAGGTCATCCCGCCACCTCTTACTGCAACACAACTCACAACCATCTTACTGCGACATAATTGTCATAATTGAGATGGGACAACATAACAAAGGGCTCAATACCGAAAGCCACGGCTTCATTGCACTCCGTGGGTACTCGTAGGTATATACTACGTAGTGAACTAGCGACTCTTTGCTTACTGTTTACTTACTGCAATTGAGCACCTTATCCGATACTGTTTACAAGACATTGGGTATAGGGATGCCCCTTTGCAACGTGCAACTATTGCGGGTTGCTATCTGTTGAAAGTAATAAATAAGATGAGTGATTAATTGCGTTGAACATGGTCTTACGTTTTCACTTAATATCGAAAAAATATTTAAATAGTGAATAGATTTCTTCAGTCACATTCACAAATTGTCAGAGAAATAATAAAATGCAGTCGGACTCGCGCACCGAGGGTTCCGTTCCGATTTCTGAAAAGTATTTAGAGACATCATTTTATTTTTCCTGTAATCTTTACATAAACTTCTATCACAATATTAGAATAATTTCAGAGTTCCTCTATGCAAAATTCGGAGATAAGGGGGAACGGTATTTTTTTACATTTTTCATCAAAAGTCCTAAAAAAAGAAAGAAAATGTTTGAGAATGTGCAAACAGCGCTCTTTCATATGATACCTCACATGCCCTAGTAGCTTCACTTCGTAATTTTAAGACCGCCTTTAGTCCCTGTTGCAAAAAAAAAAAAAATTCTATCTTATTTGCAAAATAGTTGGGCAAACGTCATCTAAAACTGTTCCAAATTTAAAGTTGATAGCATTAATAAAAAAAAATAAAAAAGTTGATAGCATTAGTAGTTCTTGAGATATCCAGCAGTGACAGACAGAGACACAGACTGAGTCGCACCTTATGGGTTCCTTTTTACCAGTTTGGTACTGAACCCTAAAAATAGAACACACGAAGATTGCAATCTCATGTACAAGGAAGTCTTTCAAATAAGATCCTGTAGGAACAATATCCGCGCTATGCAATATTCATTCCATTGCGCACTAGAATACACTTCTTTATGAAACTAAGTGTACATAGCATACAATAGTAAAGATAAAAAGTAATGACGTTGGAAAAGCCGGCAATTTCCTTAATTGCAGTTGTAACCTGGATTAGAAAACCCCGTGTACCATAAAATGATATCGTTGATATTAGAGGATCTTGGGTTTTCACTTATCACATTTTCGTACCTATCATAATTACTTTGCTGTCAGCATGTTGCGCATTCAGATCCTGTCATTCATTGTAACTATTACAGTTTCAAACATCATCTTTTTAGCCTCTATGGATGTAGATATGAAAGATAGAAGTCCATTGAAAAAAGCTATAACGCTTATACATAGGTGCTTATATCTCAGAAAAGTTTTCATTTGAATCTCATACCTGATTCGACAGCTCTAACAAAAATAAAAGTAATCTTCTTTTGTTTTATTAAAAACATGGTTTACTATAAATTACAAAGTCACCATAAATTAAGAAGAACGTTATTTAATTTTGGGGTCCACGACCGATCGTAGGACGTGGCATCCTATACAATGTAAAGTAACCCTTCGTGTCAGGCTTTCACGAGAGCTGCGCTTCAACCGCTGATTATATCGGTGTCAGTGCTTCAAACAATGTCGTCATCAGAGTTATTATTTCTGATCAGGTGCAATCGGTCACAGCCGATCGGTTCGTTCGAAATCGTCACACCGCGACAGATTCATTGGTCACACTGATCGCTCGTGACTGCGCCTGACCAACTCAAACTTAGCTATGCGTTTTGATACTAAAGCAGGTAGACGACCAAAGGCTAACTTTAGCTGGACATTTTACATAATATGAGTCAACTCTTGGTCGACATATATAAAATGGACTATATTGTTGTCCGATATAAATAAATAAATAAATAAAATATCAATAATGCAAGTGGCTCTTAACAACGTGAGCTAAGCGAAAGCTAACTAAGTTTAGTTCTAGGTTGAAAACCCGCTTAAAGGCTCCTCCAAACAGGTGCGACACGCGACGCGAGTCGCACTCGACACAAAGGCACCGCTCCTCGCGCGACACGTGGTGCCTTTGTTTAGTGTCGCGTGCGATTTGCGTCGCGTGTCGCGCTTATTTGTAGGAGCCTTTATAAGGTTACCTAAATCAGACGACAACTGCAAAAATGAAATCTAATCTTAGATATTCTCACAAACTTGTTCAACTGGTTCTGCAGTGACGTCATTGTTGTCGAGACAATGTGTGTGTGGTTGCAATACAATTTTAAGATCACCATAAAATGAGTGACGAGACAACCACGTCTCAGGAAGCAAATTTCAAGGTTTAGATCGATGTGTTAAATGCAAATCTTGATTAATGTATTGATTGTCACTATTTTATTACATTCAATTTGTTTAACAACTAAGTAGAATATTTTAAATGAAATATTTTTTGTTTGATTTAATCAAACTACCTGTTGTTGCAAGTAGGAACATGGTTTTAATTTAAACACAGTCTATAAGGTGACTTCAAATTATGAAAATTAACAGAATTCCATAACTTACACAGTTTTTTTTATCATTCAATGATAGCTACACCAAAGCTTTTGTTTTCAGACCAAGAGTTCATTATTAATTCGCAAGTACGACTTTTAGGATAGGTACTACTGATCAACATACAGGAAAATTTCGAATGACCGAACGCATATATAAAGTGTACCCACACGAAACAGCGATCGTTCAAATCGTTGATACTGATTATAATAAAATGATGCCTCATTCATAAGACAAAACAATACCTTGTTTGTACTATTGGAGTGTGGACACTCGGAGAATGTCTGCGGTTGTTGGAGCGCTCTGTGTAGGTAATCATAGTTAATGGAGCATTTTGATTGTTATATAACTATCTGATTTATGTGTATGTCACGTGGTCCAGACGGGTAATTGAGAGCTCGGTACACGCGGTACGTGTGTGGGTGCAATATTGGTGCAAAATATTTAGTGGTAGCTTTCATTGGCGACGAAACATTTCTACCGCTTCATTCCTGAAGGGCGTCATTAAAAGTTTGTTGTTTACCAAAAGAACAACATTCCAACGACTGGCCCGTTCGGCCAACTGTAGGGGCACCTATGTTAGCCAATGATGAGCTGTATGAAATCAAGTTTGTAATGACACGACCGTGTGAAGGTGAGCGACGCGCGACGCCTGCGACTGGACTCATCGCAGGCGTCGCGTTCTGCGACTTGTGGACACAAAACCCGATGCGAGTTATATTAAAGCTCAATAAGTACCTATAGTTCCCATTGCACTGAATATTATCCTACTAATATTATAATCCTACTCTAAATAATGTGTAGGTCCTGTATATTATTTATAAATTCAAAGTTTCTATGTTTGTTTCTCAATCACGCAAAGACGACTTGACGGATTTGGATGAAATTTGGCGGCTTATTGGTCGCTTCGCACGAATTTACCACCTGAATCGGGCGAATCGTCATTTTTAAATAAGTACGTATAGTATTATTTTTTCTGTGGCGATTCGCAAGAAGTTAATTTATTTGTGGGCGAATCGATAACTCCAGAAATATTGTAGGCAATTGCATATTTTCAATTTTATGCAAGAAAGTAAGAAAAAAGAACAATAGCTGACATACATGACTAAGGTAAAATATTTTGAAATAAAATGAAACACGTAAATTAATCAAACATTATCTTTATTAAAATATGAGTCTGAATTGAGAGTTACAGAATTATAATTTTAATCAATCGATCGCGAGTCGATTCGCCCACAAATAAATTCCACATTTCAGCCGAAAGACGTCCACTGCGGGACATAGGCCTCCCAAGCACCGCCACTTCGACCGGTTCTGTTCTTGCGGCCTTGATAAGGTCGTCGGTCCGCCTTGTGGGAGGCCTTCCAACGTTACGTCTTCCGGTACGCGGCTGCCACTACGAAACCTTTCGGCCCCATCGGCCATCTGTTCTGCGATGCGAGCAATGTGCCCTGCCCACTGCCACTTAAGTGTGGCAATTCTTTAGGCTATGTTGGTTACCTTGGTTCTCCTGCAGGTCTCTTCATTTCTGATTCGATCACGTAGGGAAACCGAATCGCCACAGAAAAAATAATATTATTTAAAAGTGTCGATTCGCCCCTTCCGGCGAGTAAATTCGTGCGAAACGACCAATAAGCCAATTTGGCACACAGATAGTTTGTAACCTGGAAAAACACACAAAGAATAGTTTTTATTTCGACAGTTTTTTTTGGTATAATTTCCGACCTCAACGCGAGCGAAGTCACGGGAAAAGCAAGTGTAGGTACTCTTCCTCTTTTTCAACATTATTTTCATTTATGCAGTTTTAATTCCTTATTTAGGTCGTTTTCTGCAAACAGTCTTCACCATTTCTTTCTTATTATTAATAAAAGATTACCTATGTAAGCTACATAAATCTAATACAGTGCCTTGTGCTTGGTTCACATGTACGTTGCTTGTTTCCTACATGTGTCCGCCCCATGATCTGTGTGTTGCATCTGTCTGGCCTATGACCCATTCTGCTAAACTGCAGTAAATTGGTCTAATAGGCAATAGGCCTGACCACTTCAATCAAGTCAAGGAGAGCAACTTTCATTTGATTACAAAGTAGAACAATGATTTGTAAAAACTTCAGTTAAGAAAACCATTTAAATGATCAAATTGATGGATAATTAAATTTTTAATAGAATTTAATTGCTGTAACATTGTTCGTCTACGTTATCTATATAAATAAAACCCGATCAAGAGCGAGTCGGACTCGCGCACCGAGGGTTCCGTTTCGATTTTTTAAAACAGTGTGCTATTTAGAGACTTCGTTTTATTTTTCCTGTAATCTTTACATATACTTCTATCACATAGAATAATTTCAGATTTTTCTCTTTGCAAACTTCGGAGATAAAGGGGGAACGGTATTTTTTTTACATTTTTCATCAAAAGTCGAAAACTATGTTGCCTAAAAATAAATAAAAAAATGTATAAGAATGTTCAAACAGCGCTCTTTCATATGATACCCCACACATGCCCTAGTAGCATCACTTTGAATTTTTAAGAACCCCTTTCAGCAGCTGTTGCAAAAAAAATATAAATATTTTTATTTTTTTATTATTTGCAAAATAGTTGGGTAAACGTCACTAAAACTGTTCCAAATTTCAAGTTGATAGCATTAGTAGTTCTTGAGATATCTAGCTGTGCCAGACAGATAGACAGACAGACAGACAGACGGACAGACAGACAGACTGAGTCACACCATAAGGGTTCCTTTTTTACAATTTTGGTACGGAACCCTTAAAAAGAGAAGTCCTGACTGACTGACTGACTCATCAACGCCCAGCCCAAACTGTTGGACTTGAAAGCTGAAATTTTGCACAGAGGTTCCCTATATAATGTAGACAAGGAATAAGGAAGGAATTCCGGAAGTACGAACCCGTGGGATATTTTTCAACATTCACGCGGGCTAAGCCGCTGGCTAAAGCTAGTGTTATTATGAGATACCTAACTGCTCGTAATTTTCCTTGAAGGCTTGTGATTTGGCTTGTTGGTAAACTTACATGAATTAAGTGTGTCTCGTGTCAAGAAGTGTTCCCCGTTGTTACTGTAAAATGAATTAACTCACTCACAAAATATGTATATGGGTCATGGGCAAAAACTGATTGATTGAGGCCGAATTAAAAAATATTTTTAAACACTCGCAACGGTTTTTATCATAAATAAATGGTTAATATTATTATAACACAGTTGAACATAATTTACCTAGGCAGGTACCTACACACTAGGTAAATATCGCGAGAATATATAACGGTGGTAAATAGTTAACGGTTCTGGGCAACTACTTCTTTTTAATTGCTTAGATACTACTACTTCTTTAAGTAGTTTTAGATATTCTAAATATATGAATAGAACATTAGTCTAGGTAGCCTAATAAAAATGATTTCATACGTCCAACTCAGTACTTACATATACCAATTACTTATATTCTTTCGTAGTCAAACATATACCTCAAAATTTGTACGGACGAAGACTGTTAAAAATCATAGCGCAATAAACTCGTTCTTAATAAAAACGACACAATTTATTTACAGTACACTCCAGTAGACTTCGACCTAATCATAACATAGTTCAGCAACATCCTAGATAATTGGTTTTATTCGGACTAAAAATAACTAAGGTACTGGTGGCGTCCAAGGAATGTTGGTACTTATACAACACTAATTTTTTATTAGTACAAATACTTAAAGGGCTTATTAGAGAAGGTCTTGTTATTAAATATGTAAAGTCTCAATAAATAATATTCATAAACAGCAAAGTTATTGGCGTTTGTTTATATCTCAAAATTTCACTCAATGTATGGAAATATTTTGTGCAAGCTATTCATAGTTGTATTCATTCTCTCGCTCTCGCATTTGCGTGCTCTCGCTCGAACTTGCCCCACCTCCAACAGCTGTTATCGTATCATAATCATAAATTTACCAAATATGACAAATTTTCGTGGACAATTTTGGTATTTCTTTTTTTTTACTTTTGACTACACAAATATGATCAGTAACGGGTACGGATAGAGCCCCATTTTTTTTTGTACTAATTAAAAAATAGTGGTGTATATGCTTAGATACAAAAGGAATTAGAAAGGAGTCTAATCACTTTGTGTACCTACAAATAAATTAATTCAAATAAACCACAGCCCCATTATAATAGTCCAGTAAAAATAGATCGATTTGTATGGAGTAGATTGCAATAAATGCTCTTTGGGTGATAATTCAGAATTAAATATATAAATAGCTGAAATACATAAATTGACAGTAATCCCCGATTTTTTTTTTATATATATTGAGTTATTAGCAATTATAGCAATAACATTAAATTTAAGTGGGAACAAAAAATGGACCACTGGTGATTTTGTACATGACTGCTCCTTTTCAAAAGTTTTAATTATGGAAATAATTATCCCCGGTCAAAATCAACATATTAAGTACCATATTGACTATTTTATATAAAATAAATGATAACTTCAAAACAGTACTTACCTAGAGAGTGAAATTTTGTCAAAGTATTTAAATAGTTACTACAAATAACTAGGTAAATTATCACCAATGTGACTATTATACTTTTTTTTTCGTGAAGTTAAATTTGTATTTAACCCTTGTACATTAAAGACACCCAGGATATTTTTATGAATCTTACTACCAACAATTTTTGTCTACTCAAATTTGAAAAAATCCCCTGAATATCTCTAAAGCATTTCTAATAATTAAATGAAAATGAAACACTCGCGAGAGGGTGCGAGCGGGCGGCGCGCGGGGGGCGGGTGGCGGCGGCGGCGTCGCGATGCATCAAGCGGCCGCGTCTATTACATAAATTTTATTTTGGATTCGTGTAATTAGACCACATGAGTAAACAAAGATGTGGTGTTTTAAAATGAAATAGTACGCACGGCTACAGATCAAGCTATACATTTCCAGTATATGCTGATCTCGCATTGTATAGGATTTCCTAACAATGAGTGGTCAGTGTAAACTGGAAATGTATAGCTTGATGTGTAGCCGCGTGTACGTACTTCTAGGCAAAATATTAATATCAGCAAAATTAAAAAAATATATTTTGGAACAATAACACAAGAAGTACCTAGGTACACAAGTAAAACGATGACAGCTGCAAAAGTATAAACTGTAGCGCAGCTAACAACGTCCTTCTCAGATACAGAATGGAACAAATGTTCCATGCAAAAAGAGACTAATAGGTAATTTTAGTACTTTAGATAGTTAAAAAAAAGGGCGATTTGTACCAATAGTCGTCGGATTTGTACTATTACTCGTCAAAAGGACCCAGTCGTGTTCAATTTTTTGTGTTAATGTGAACTCTCAGACCTTGAACATACTGTACGTGTTTGTTAAGAAACAAAGTCTAAGAAACAAAAGGTAGGTAGAAGACTGAATGCTAAGATTTACTAAAGGTTGTAGCAGAGCAGGAGGTAATAAAAACAGCAAGGTTAATTAAATTGTAACATATTTTTGCTTAAAAATTTTAAGAGACGTCTGGCAAAAAAATATGTGCGATCAGAATAACAGAATCAGTTTTTGTCCGGAATTAAGTCTGTGCTTTTGACTCGATGGTTGAGCCGATCAGACGTCAACTCCATGCCCAAAAGCTCTAGGCGGTCGGTAACTAGTACAGATGCTCCTCGGAAAGTAGGAGATAACTGAAACCGACTCCTTTTGGCAGTGAAAAGAGACGCCTTTGTTTTCAGAGCATTGAATTTGACCAGATTGCCATCTCCGGCATTGTGGAACTACAGTGGCGTATGTTAGAGGCCGCATCAAGGCGTGAATTTTCGGCAAAGATAAAGGCTAATAAGTTTGCACTTTCTTGCGCGGGATGAGCCAGCGTTCCATCAGACTTAAGCATAAGAGGCAGCAAATGGCAGAAATTTGTCTAGACCGATTTAGACAGCGATCAGAACTCCTTGCTACCAGAAAGGATGCCAACTTGGCCTCAATTCGTCCAACATGGTCAAAACGCGCCTTCCGTAACACCCGTTCGCAATACTTGCCGGGAGAATTTAACGCTCTTTTAACATCGCGCGAGCACGTTGACAGTCGCACCTGTCATTACGGGCCGAAGCCCAGGCCTGGTATGCCTGCAGTTTTACCAGCACCTGAGCAATTGTTGAAGGTTAAGTTCAAAATTGAATGAGAATATTTTACAGTTTGTAGTAACGTGACCTGCTATTATAATATAATAATATTTTACCTGGTCACCGTAAAAACGTGTTAAGAATTCACTTGCTTCCTTGCCAGACGCTTCTGTTTTTGCCAAAGCTTTTGCGACAGTCTGTGTGCCTTCCGGGTTGCCCTCCGACATAGGTAACGATTTTATTTGCTATATTTCGGTTTTGCCGAAGATATACACTGGAACAATGTGGCTCAAGGCATGACATGTTCTTAATAATTTTCGCTTTGGAATCGACTGGCTTCTTTCCAGAATCAACAAGATTAGGGCATGTGAAGGACCCGCCGGATCCAGTGGACCAGTTTGGCCCAGTGGTGCTAATCATTCTAACAACTTGCACACCCTTTATTACCCATAAATTTATCTTAGAAAGCAAATTCATTATGACTTAAACTAAACCGTAAACGTATTAAGTAGTTTACTACTGCAAAATGTAATTTTCTAAAAATTTAATTAATGTTGTGTGTACAAAAGCGTTAACAACTATGTTGCGGTCACAATAATAGTTATTATTCGCATTTTGTGGCATAAAACACTAAAATACCTAGAATTTGGCGGGTTTAGAGGTAACTATTAAATGACGAGATCTGGGTCAAGTAGGAATTTTTAGGTACCAATAGATGTCACGTTCGAAAAAAAATGCTTTTGTGATTAAAGTGTTCCAAATTTCAAGTTACTCCTATCGTTAGCAAATTAACTTAACTAATTCATCAAATAATCAGACTTAGCGTGGACCCAACTGAAGTTTCACAAATCGAAAAACAAAACTACGTGCCGACTTCACATTTAGCAGCTGAACTTGCAAAAAAATTAAATTTTTGTCGGACACACTTTTCAAGTAAAATATTTCAGACGTTGCAATATGTTACCAAGAATAGGTTGCCATAAAATCGGCAAGTTTAATGTTTAGTCAATGAGGTATATTATAATACTAGAGGCGCAGCGTCCTACAAAATAATTCAGAAAAACGTACCGACTTACCGACTTGTACGAGTTTAAACACGTAGCTTTGAAACGGATACATAAATATGTCAATCTGTCAAAATAATCTATGTTTGTCTCACTTCTTCTACCGTCAAACTAATTACGTTGAAATGAGACAAGACATTGTTACCCGAAAAACGGCCAGAGTTGTCAACGATCAACATCATTTCCCAAGAATTTAATGAAGGTTTTCATTGAATCAATTATAATGAAAGATTGTAATATGGAATATTTCCATGTGCTTCTGATCTTTAGGTACCCTGGAAAACAAATAAGAGATCACTCTGTCTAGTACTGCACCTATTGACGCGTTTATGATGAATGTACATACGTTGCGATGAAAATTAAATAACGTAAATTACTATAGTTTATCTGTTTCGATCCATTTTAATAGTAATAAAAACCGGCCAAGCGCGTGTGGGCCACGCAAAATGAAGGTCTCCGTAATTGAAAAGAATGTATCCAAAAACAAACTTAACATTTGTAGCTGAAAAACAAGAAATCCCAAAAAAAAAAATGTTTATGCGATAAAATGACAAAATAACGGTTTTCAGACTTTTTCCTTTACTTGTGCTGTAAGACCTTGCTTCTTGCCAAATTTCATGATTCTAGGTCAGCGGTAAGTACCCTATAGGTTTTGATTTACTTGCGAGTATCAAAATATGTTGCATAAATGGCCGTATTTTTTTACGGCGTAGACTTAGAAGCTTGATTTTTTTAGAGCTCCAAAGGATCATAGACGACTTACGTATTTGATATTCATTTTAACTTGATACCTCCACGCGTTCCTGATAAAAAAAGGTCTTGACAGACAGTCAGACAGACAGACGGACAACGAAGTGATACTATAAGGGTTCCGTTTTTCCTTTTGAGGTACGGAACCCTAAAAAAGTACGTGATTTAAAAGAAATTACGACGACTGTTCTGGGTTTCACTACTGAGTTAGATAAGTTTGTCAATCTTAAAAATTCTGAAACGTATCTTGGATTTATAAACTAACTTGTATTTGATCGTAGTTTAACAATTCGATTTAATAATCGATTACTAATCACAGTAATCACATCACACTAATATTATAAAGGCGAAAGTTTGTAAGTGCGTGTGTTTGTTTGTTTGTATGTTTGTTACTTCTTCACGCTCAAACGGCTGGACCGATTTGGGATTTTGGTAAGTAGATAGCTTATACCCCAGATTAACACATAGGTTACTTTTATCCCGGTCTACGCGGGTGAAACCGCAGGGCGCAGCTAGTTTACTTTAATTGAAAATGAACCGGTTTATTTTCGCACAGCACACCACTATATAACACAATGTGATCATAAACAATCTATTATTTTTCATTTAAAAATATAAACTCATAGTCATTAGTCATTACATATAAGATTATTTATTGCTAATAAAATTAATTTTGGTGGACGATGTAGTGATATATTAGGTTAAAACCTTTGACATACTTACACGTGACATGTGTTACTTTTGTATTCAGTGACTGTTTGGGTACTTTTCCATTCAGTGAGTGTTTGGGTACTGTACAGTATGTTTAATCCAAACAGACTACAATAATAATTTAGACTTACAGGACATTTTTACATTCGTCATTCACTAAACTCCCAAAAGTCCACAACATCAGAACACTGATGGCAAAAACAATGTTTGATAAATTTTTGGATAATCTGAACAAAATTCAGCAAAGTTACTTGTGAAATGTATTACCACTTGCCTTAGTAATCTTTTCAGACCGTGACATACAAATTTTAATCGCACATTTCACTATTTTGATATTTTTATCGCTAAGCAATTGCTCACTTGACGTCAAGCTGACAACTGAACTCGGATATGCCTGCGGACATATACGATGTAGTAACGCTTCGGCGCCGTACACTACTGATGATATTGATGTTTTTAGATAATTAGACGACTACTGGGTCACTGTCGACTTCACCCGCGTTTACCTTACATGATTCGAACCAGAAGGCGGTAGTTGATAGAAAAAATGCGCTTATCCTGATGTAAAGCGCATTTATTATATCCCATAGGTATAACTGTGTACTGAGTTTATTAAAATCCTAACAATAGAATAATTTCAGATTTTTCTCTTTGCTGACGTAACAACAACAACGTCAGTTTCGTGTAGTCGGACAATCCTGGCTTTTCGTTCCGGTACAGTTTCGTGCAATTGTCGCGCGAGTGGGTAGATTGCAGAGTAGGCATGGTATTATACCTTTCGCATTTTTGATTTGTATACTACTGTTTTCGGCAATTTGTATGTAAAATCATTGGCACATTATCCGAGAAATGAAATAAATTGTCTTTCCGAAGCTCACTAAAACATAGAGTTTTAAAACCTTTACTGCCAACGGTGACAGAATCATTATCTAAGGACTTTCCGCATATTACGCAAGACATAATAAATAAGTACCAAAATCCGGGCGCATCGTAAACAATCTCATTGCGTAATGAGAAGAAAATTTTCAGTAATTATTTGAGCAGTTAAACAGTAGCTCCATCTTTTTCACATCCGATAACTTCGTCCCTCTCGCACACCGACGCGGGGGATGCAAGGCGCTCGGTCAAGGTTGGCATTTTATATTGTGTAGGTAATTTAGGTTTTATGCATTTTGCGAAGAATCCTTATCACTTAATCAGGGGATTATGACACTTACATATGAAGAATGAAAATGTTAATGCACAGCCTAAAAAATATTTCAAGTGTCTTTTATGTACAATATACAAAACATGATAAAACACTTTTTAACTATGTTCCTGAGAAGTCACCAAGGTGAAAACTGAACATAGGTTCGAGGCTAACGTTTGGAATGTATAAACAGAAAAATCCCCGAAAGTGCGATTTTTTAAGTCTCATTTATCACACCATGAAAGAAAAAATCTCGTAATGTTAAGAATTTTGTACCCAAACCGAGGGATTACTTATGTACTATAATTTTAGGCTGGCTGTAGACGATAATCTTACTTTTCACCTAAAGTGTGTTTTTTGTTTAACGTTAAACAGTAAAAACACAACTTTAGGTATTTCTGAGGTTCCTCCGACCATATGAGCACAAAATTGCCACGAATGCATACGTAAATAACTATACTATTATTTCAAAACCAATTTACTAAAGTGTCTTTAATGCAATCTCAAACACTATTTTTACTGGACTATAAGGAAATGTCATGTTTACCTGTGTGTATATGTAGTCTGATTTCTAATGCCATGGTGCCACCCGTGCCACGAGTCCACCACGAGCGACGTGATGTATTAGCTTGTTCGATCGATCCTCCATTATGTGATTATGTTCTACCTACCACGGTGGAACACGTCGTCGCTGACTAAACCAACATTTAACACTGATTACGAACTATAAATCTATTTCCATCTGTACTGGTTAGCACTTTTGATGAATACATTGTAAGTATTCTAACACATTTCAAAATCTAAAATGACTCCCAATTATTTGGTTTTCGACATCTCTTCATTAGTACGAGCTAAAAATATTTCTTTTCACATTATACTGTTAATTGTAAAGGACAATTTGATCTATCTATAGTCTATACTATAATCTGCTCTGCATTCTGAAGCCTTTGCAAGCCATTCTTTGCAACAACTTTGCCCCCAGTTAATGTCAATTTATAATATCTACATGATACTTCACCTCTTTTAGGGGGTTCGTGGCTAAGTAATAACGCCACACGGGTCGATCAGGCTAATTTACGCTTGCCGCGGTCAGTCCGTGTATGGATGACCATCTTACCCACCGAGAACCGTCCGTACCCCGGAAAGCACGCCAGGCCGTTGATCTCGGTTGTCATTTGTGGATTTTTGACAGTCGTTACGGGTCGTCAGAACCCCGAAACTGTGACAACCAGTCTTACCAAGAGATATCTTAATTATTAACCAGTAACTGGGTTGACCTCCACAACCCAGATCGGCAGTCGCTACATGTATAATACTGGCATTCCGCTGCATCCCGTTAGACTGGAAGCCGACGCCAACATGGTTGGGAAAAGGCTAGGCAGATGGACTTCGCTCTTTTATTTAGTTGCTAACTGTCGCAGTTCGCCTTACCCACGGCAATTCTCAAACCGTTTCGAATTAAAAGTAATTAATTTGACATTTAATTTTATATTATCACAGGCTGCCATAAATTGCTCCTTACCTTAGTAACTAATCTTTCATGCAGAAAATAACAGGGAACCTACAATGGCATAAAACGAATATGCCTTTACCAAAATGTTACAATTTCTGATGATACCATAGGTCTTGATAATGCAAGAAGAATGGTCGGAAAATGTTAGGTAGATAATTAAAGGAGGACTTGTAATAATGAAATACTTTCACTTTCGCGGTTTAATTTTTGAGATTGCTCTAATAAGACAATTTTGAGTTTTATTACAAGTTAGATTGATTCGTGTTTTAATTATCTACTGTTTATGTAGATATTTATGTACACTTTCCTGTTTTGATGTCAATCGATGCTGGATGTTTGTCTGTTAGAGACCAAAGATGTTTTCATCGAATGTGTGATTGTCCATTGTATAATACGTATACCTAGATACAACCGTGCTACGCGGTTTAGCTTTGAAGAGTTCGTTTGAACGCGCTAATCTAAGGAAAATCTCAGTCGGATTTGAAAAATCAACCCTTAGAAGACGAGTAAAAAAAAATTAAAAAGAAAGATAAGCGAAAATGAAGTAATAGCGCGGGCTGGCGATGCGATGCGACGCGGTGGGTCGGGGGAACAAGAAATTTCACGCGGACGAAGTCGCAAACAGAAGCTAATGTAATTATAAATAGGAATAAAAATGTTAAGCTGGTGACCAAACGATGTGATAACATAATACAGTTTTTTTTTTAAAACAGCAGAAACGAAAAAGTCATCATCATCACCTGCCTAGCCTTTTCCCAATTGGCTTCAAAATCCGATGCAGCTTCTTTCAATAGCTTTAACCAAGCCTCTCTGGTGTTCATTTCACTGAGGTCTGAACTAGCGGCGACTAGTGTCCCTGCCATAGATTTTTTTATATTTCTATGGTACCTGCATAAAGGCTTCCTACAAACAGGCGCGACACGCGACGAATCGCACGCGATACAAAGGCACCGTATATCGCGCGACGAGCGGTGCCTTTGTTGCGCGCAATTCGTGTCGAATGTCGCAAATGTTTGAAGGAGCCTTAACGCGCCAATCGGCCAGAACATGTCAGAACATGTCAGAAAGCGTTTCCTGTACACCTAACTAGTTGTTCAATGCTTGCTGTGATTAATTATTTTATGCTCATAGACTAACGTATCGCTAGTACATTATGTAAGTAAATAAGAATGTTTACGTGAGCTAATCGCAAATTGGTTATGATCAGCAACAACACTCCCACATGAAGCCATCGGACGACTACACAGTATGAAGCCGTGTTTTATCCAAGAATTAAATTAAGCTGAAGGATTCATCCACCGCCATAAAGGCGTACACTCACAGTCGTAGCGTTCAACTCAACAGTCACATGACACGTAAGATCACTTCCACTTTCAGTTTATTCACTACAAAATACTTATTGTCTGAGTACAGACAACAGCACATCAGGTTATACTGTCAAATTTCTTCAAATGATTTTAAACCTTAAAATGTTGATGGTTATGTTCAAAATCGAATGAGAAAGTTTTACAGTTTGTAGTTACTTGACCTGCTGCTGTGTGCTACACCTACTTATTTGCTCTGTTTGCTTTCAGAACTTTAGACAAACACATTTATGCACAAAATTAAATATGTTGCTTGTTTGTGGCTGTCTTAGTTCGTAGGTGCACTGAAACTGCTGAAACAAGACAAATAAATAAATGTTCCAAAGCAGTCCCACTATTTTTGGCTAACAAATACTTAGTCCCTTCTAGTATGGGTCCCGACTGCAATGTTACCTACAAGTACCTAGTCACATCTAGTGTGGTTCCCGACTGCAATTAAAAAACTTTGGACCATCGAACTGAGTTTAACTTTTTCTATGGGACCAACTTTGAAATCGCGAATAAAAGTCAGCTGTTAAGTACATTTTGACGAGTTAGGCGTCGTCCTATTATAAAGCGATGGTCGCGCGAATACGCGATCGCGATCACTTTTTGTTCGGAAAACCGGAAGGCGCCCTCTGTCGGCGCGACCACGCGTTCCCGTTCACCGAACAAAAAGTGATCGCGATCGCGTATTCGCGCGACCATGCATCGCTATAAGGGACGACGCCTTATGCGAAGATAAATGTAACAGTTGTTTTTTTTTTTTCGCGATTTCAAAGTTGGGCCCATAGTAAAAGTTATTCGGTTCGATGGTCTAATAGTTACTAATCACCATAATCGATTAAATTTTTATCAATAGAACAAACAATATGTAGCTCGTTTAAATAAGCCCGTGTGACTTTATCATTCCCGTCAAAATTAATTTAAACTAAGAAAATATACAGTACCTACTGCTACATGATTGGGTAACGTTAAATGATTTTAATGAATAATAATAAAAATTATTAAGCGTGAATAATTGGCACAGCCGTTGACATCATTTTTACTTGGTCCATACTTGATAACCATAGCTATGGCAGTAACCTTCAAACAAACTGAAGCTTCCCGGATCTGAAAAAATACCTTCATGTCAAATAATGTGTCAAACACTCACTTTTTTGACACTTTAAAGTCTGCACTGGTTGCAATCTTGTTGCAGTAGTCAAGGGTAAAAACAACTACAGTGTTTAATCAATTTGATTTAAAACCACAAAAATATATTTTTTTTTAAATGTTCACTGCACTGCACCTCCTAATTTCCCTAATTTTAGAAGACAGTTTTTCTCCTTTCATCAGCGAAAAAATAAAAAACTTCAACAAAATTGCGGACAGACTCCAAAATTAATTTACATTCGGCATTCAATACTGTTGTTGTTTTGGCCCAAATTTTATATATTATTCATTTATTTATTTTTATTGAAAGGAACAGCAAACAGTTACATTATAAGAACTTACAACTAACTTAATATACAATATTAGTAATAATATAACCCACAACGCTGTCCACAGGTAGACATAAAAGTTTAAACAGGATATTCTCTAAGTTCTTCCCCTATATTGGAAGCAACCACATCTTTTGGACAAAATTTACCAAATTATTCGCAGCACACTAACATACATTCCTTGGAGTCTTGGACGACCGATCGACGATAAGCGACTTTTAATGATCTGAATGGAACGACTAAACGAGTAGTGTTAATGATTTGGAAAAAATATATGTCAAATTAGATTTTTTTTTCAATAACTTATGTTCTTCAATAACTTAATATGTGCATATTTTAGATTATGTTTATATTACATAGTGTAATGAATATGTAAAGTTATGTCTAACGCGGAGAATAAACTGAGGATCACGCAAAAACTATCAAGCGTATTTTTATGAAACCTTCACCATTTTAAAGATAATTTTAATATTTATCTAGGTTTTTTTTTTCTTTTTGAGTCTAATTTGGGACAGCGCTCCTTGATGTGTGAGTCCTATACGGCTTGCCCGGATACAGATCGGCCCGTAAATCCATCTTCCCAGAAACAGTGGGATGAGTCGCTCTGCAGGTTGGTACGGAATAATCTTATCAATACGTCCAACAACCTGCTGAGCGTGCTCGCCTGCTGGCTGTAGGTTAGTGGGAGTCTGGCCTCTGGCTTCAAGCACTACCATCACCCAACATAGGCAATATGGCTAGGTGACACCACCTTCCGGTTCGCTACTTGTCTGCATCTGGGTGCTACATGCGAGGCTCCGTATTGCTGCCAGTGCGGTGAATCTGTCAACTGCCTCGGACACCACGGCCTGTCTTGCAGTAAGAGCACAGGCCGGATGCACAGGTACGCCAGCATTAACGACATCATCCATCGTGCTCTTGTCACCGTTGCCAGCTGTTATAAAATCCCAACGGCTTGGCACGCGACGATGGAAAGAGACCATACGGAATGACCATATATGTATATGGCTTGGAAGTTATAGGGCGGCCTTTGGTGTGGGAAGCAACATGTGTCGACACCCTTGCGCCATCCCATCTTCCTAGACGGCGGGCTGTGCTGGGGCGGCTGCTGCAGGTGCGGAAAACCTCAAACGGCGAAAATATTCCATGGGAGTTATATGTTCGAGGCCTTTGGGGTTGAAGGGACATGGGGTCCGAGAGCTCACTTGGTTTTTCTCATCGCCAAGCGGTTGGTCGACTCTTCACATGACCATAGGGCTGGCCTATTTTTTGGCCAAAGAATCAGCGTCGCCATACAATGATACAACGTGGCAACAATGATGCCAGCCTATTGGGCACTTTTCCTGTCATCAGCGATGCGGACGATTTTTTGATGCCCTATGATACTTTCCCCTCCTATTTTATATGTCTTCGCTACACATACAGGGTGTTTATTGTAAGGTGTCAAGCCAGTGCGAGCTGATAGTAGAGTACCATACCTATCGATTTAACGCCCATGTAGGTATGTTTTACGATTTTTTGTAGTTTTCGAGTTATTTTGGATAGCTCATTTCATATCAATGGTAGTGGTTAAGGATAGTAGTGGGTATAAAATTTATGTTTTTAATATCAGCTGAGCTCTGCGTAAACGTAGAGGAATAGTAAATATCAGGATTGACAAAAATATGCAAAGATGAAATATGAAAATCGCAAGATTTCAGATACTTACACCACTTTCAACGACCGATTTCAGAAAATAATGCCCTATTTAGTACATGCATTCTTGTTAAGTTGACCCAAAAAAAAGATATAATTTTTAAAGCCATCATCTCGTTGAATCAGGAAAATATCGAAAAAAAATTATAACTCGAAAACTACAAAAATCGTAGAACATACCTGGGGGTTAAATCGATAGGTAGATGCTCGCACGGGCTTGACACCTTAAAAGAAATACCCTGTATATGTATGTACATTATGTTAAGTTGGTTAGCGTATACGTAAATATTATCTTGTTTGAAAATAAATAATAAAATGCAGTTTTTTTTTAAATCATGATTTATATAAAAATACACAAAAGCAAAACAAAAAATATGTAAAACAAAAAACTGTTTGCATTAAATTTACTTACGGTCCTGCTTTCCGTACCTGTCGTCGCAATGATCTTTCCAGAAACCGCATATTGTTGTCTTGTATTTTTCATAAGAGCATAATATGTCAGCTCTGCAAGAATATAAAACAATAAAATAATTTCGTTGTTGAAGTAAAATGTTACTGCACTATGTATTTCACAATTTCAACTAATGAACAACTCCTTGTTTTCGATTTAAGGATATAAATGATATACAAACTTTGTAATTTCCCAGCAATTGAGGAGGTCTCTTAGGCATTCTGAGGCGTTCCATAATCCACGGTTTATAGTATCGAACTCAAATGGTACAAAATGCATGGTAGCATTAGCAAAATACTGACCATCGGTGACATGGTATTCTGAAACAGAAATGATTATTGCTATTTAATAAAACCCTATTAATTATAGTCAAGAGAATCGCAGCACCAACTGTCCACAAGTCCACGTTGCTGTCAAACTGCATATCTGAACGGAGCACGACAGGCGCGCGTTGAGCGCAAGCAAAGCTTTGCAAATCGCGCATCAGCATGCGGATGCCTAGTTGTAAACTCGCGGATGCCTAGTTGTCATCTGAAAGTAGCCTAAAGATATTTTTATTTTTGATATAATATTTTCTGGTAGATAATTATGTTAAACGAGAATGCAATAAATACGTAGGAGAGATAAACAATCGGGATACCTACTGTTTGACAATATAAAAATAACACCAGAAACAAAACCTACAAATAAGATTTTCATAATTCACTCTAATCGACAACGACTACTCCAAATAGCTGTGCGTTACAAACTCACCGATGAACTTGTTCCGCTTTGCATTCGAAACTGATTACTGCACACGCTCGTTAACTTAATACAATGAACAATCTGGGATGATTGATGGGATCCCGATCCGAGAGCATATCACAACAAGGGGTCCTTGGGAAAACCTAGAATACGAGAGCACTAAAATCCATAAGATGACTTCTTAAACAATGATGTGACATTTTACGTAAGTAGAAATTTGTTGTTGGTATTAATGCCATTATTATTTTGTCTAGTTCTATGTAATTTAATATAATTTTATGATAGCGACCCGGCCCTGCTTCGCACGGTTTTTACGACTTGACAAAACATAAAGGTTCCTACAGTATTGTATGTTATATATACGGGTCGATCTCCAAAACGGTCGTATTCCTGTGATCGCTCTGGTGCTTTTCAGATATTGATATTTAATGGTAATTATGTATCTGATTAAAAAGAATGATGTTCAAATAGTACATTTTTACTATTGGCCTTCAATTTACACAAACAATTATGGAAATATTTAAGTTGAAAAAATTTCGCGACCAGAGCAATCATAATTGGTGACAGAGCGATCATAAATGGTGAAATCAGTGAAACAAAAAAAAAAATATTGATAAAATATTATTTATTTAGCCGTTTTCAGTCATATTCAGTGTACTTGTAACGAGATTATATGTAAGAGAAATGTATTATTTTAGAAAAAGGTCACACACAGGTACATTTTTAATTAATGCTATCTCTGTACGATAGCTAGAAGTTACTCCCGCCCAAAACATAACGGACGTTCCACCATAAGGGGTGATTTCTTCAAAACACACGTCGGCATAGCGTTCCCCTGGTCTTCGTAATACTCGCCGACGTCGGTCTTCACCATTTAGACAAATTCGAGCCTCATCGGAGAAGAGTACGCTACACCAGTTACCTAGTGTCCAAGATAGACAATTTCTAGTGAACCTCAGTCGAGCAATCCGGTGCTCCTGGAGTAACTTTGGGGCCCGTGGTGGTTGTCGAATGCGTATATCAAGCGCTAAAAACCTCCTCCTCACTATCCATAGCCTAAATTGTGCTCCTCGTACCTCTTCAAGTTTCTTTTGAGGTCTATGTTTGCTTTTGAGGTGTATGTTTGTTTTGAATTTGCGGTTCCTCAGCGCGCGAGTCACTAGAAAGCGGTCGTCTCGTGGTTGTGTGCAACGTTTCCACCCAGAACTTTACCAATTTCTTCCTAAGACGGTTTTCTTCAATAGATAATTTATTTCGAGGCATGATTTCAATCTGCAACAATAGTTGCCATTAAATTTTAGAGAAGAAAGGGTTACAGTTGTGGTTAGCTAAATGTCAATATAATAATATCATCAAGGTAAAATACGTCAAAATCTGTTTATGGGTTTAGGTTACCCAAAGAACCTTCCGCCTGACGCAGGTCCTCACCGGACACGGTTGTTTCGGGAGGTTCCTGTTTCGCATAAGGCGGGAGGAAACGCCCGGGTGTTACCATTGTGCGGATCGCACGGAGGACACGGTGGAGCATACAGTGGAGGTCTGCCCGGCTTGGGCAGAGCACCGCCGTGTTCTCACGGAGGCGATCGGCGGCGGCGATCTCTCGCGTCCGAGCCTGGTCCAGGCCATGGTGCGGAGCGAGAGTGCATGGGAGGACGTCACCTCCTTCTGCGAAGCAGTGATGCTCGCGAAGGAGGAGGCGGAACGCGTGAGGGAGAGGCAGCCTCACGCCCTCAGTCGCCGCAGGAGACGCCCTGGGCGGCGGGAATCGCGGGGCGATTTCCGGCCACCGTAGGCGCGGGCCTGCGGACGGTGAGCAGTGGGTAGCTCGCCGTCCGGTAAGGACCAGGCCCGAGTCGACGGCGCGTTGTGTTCCACGCGCGCCTCAAAGAGATGTCAGCAAGTGACGGGGTCCAATAGGGCCGACGCCGCTGGGGTCGCGGATTGTCCGAAGGGGTTACCGCGGCCCTGGCATAGGCAACTGAAGGAACACGGGTGGGTTTTAGTCAGTAAAAGTCTGACACGCCCTTCCGCTCCACCCAGAGCGGGAGAAGTTATTTGATGATTTCCCACCCTCAAAAAAAAAAAAAAAGGTTACCCAAAGAAACCCAGGAAAGGTTATAAATTAAAGGTTACATGCATAGTTCATTGTTTGTCATTGTTACAGTCCGCTACTACTACTTAAAATAGATTTATAACGTACAATTAATGCAAAATATCATCGCTCTGGTCTTTTTGGACAGAGCAGTCACAGCCATAGCGATCAGAAAAAGTCACAAAATCATAAATATAGCCGAATTTAAAAGCAGTAGAAAGTTGTGATTACGTCTCATAAAAAGCATCATAACGATCACTTAATTCACATAACAAACACATTCACAAGCTTACTATTTAATTTAAATAACGTGCCATAGCAATCATAAAATTCGAGAACCAAATCCAGAGCAATCATAAACTTACCTTCGTAATGTTGGAAAGCGGGAACGTGGCACACAGGTATGCTCTTCGGCGGTTAGACCACTGCTGGCGTTGCCCCGCGGTATCGGAATAGAGTGTCTATAACGCGTAACTAGGGATGAGCGCGATGTTTTACCTCAGCGCAGAGCGATGAGATAAAATGCCCGGTCACGATTTTAAATTCAAATTGTGGCAAAAGTATTGTTAATATAACTAAAAATATTTTATTACTGTGAAGATTAACTATTTTTTATGTAATCTAAATAAGTTGTTTCATATGAACCTTCTCATTAAAAAGTTAAGGAATATTTTTTTCATTCAATCGGGAGTTGGGTCAACCCAGAGCGATCAGGATTTTAAGGTTTAAGATTTTTTTTTAAATATTTAAAATGAACTTTTTCATAATATTAGCCTTGTATCACGTAGATTAGACACCGAACTGTATATAAAAAAATATTTTGAAAACGTTTTTCGATTTTAAAATGGGTTTATCCAGCCCGACACGAAAAAAAATGCCTATGGAGATCGACCCATACATAAAAAACCTTCCGGAATAAATTCTCTAAATGATAGTGAAAACCGCATCAAAATCCGTTGCGTAGTTTAGAAGAACAACGCGGTCACACAGACAGTCACGAAAAGCGACTTTAACTTGCATGTGTGGTGCAAACTGTTAATATATAAGTTGGTTGTTAATAAATAAATGATTATAAGTAGCTATAATTCCATCAAAGCGCCACAGAGCATGTAACTTTACAAAGTGCGTTAGATACTTATAACGTAGGTACCTACGAGCACCTACATAACGAACTAACGTAGTCGTGAATTAACTTTTGTTGAAACAATTATATTAATTTTATTTAAATAGGTAGAGGTAGGTATAGTGTTATTCGGGGGTGCACGCAAATGTACAAGTATCTCCCTTCACGGTAGTGGAATAAGGAACCGTAGTATTCCGACAATTAATAACCTGCACCCCCGACGGAGGGTATCCCTGAGATATCCATGTACCCACAAAAAAAAAAGATTTTAGTGCATTAAAATTATGCCCAATTATATTAAAATGTAACATCACAGTCGTATCGTCGTCGTCGTCGTCGTTGTCTATGTTAGCACAGTCTATACATTTGCTTGTTGTTCTTCTGAGACATTTACAGTCGTCCGACGAGAGCTCGAACTGCATACTTAGTTCGCGAACTAGTTCGGGCTCACATAGACAATTTCTTGACTTCTTTTCGAGTACTGCGTTTTTTTACTGCTAATGTGTGTAGTTGTCACTGCGAATCATCACCAATATGTAATGCAAATGTGTAACGTCGCCTGTAGCCTGTAGACTCGAACAAGTGATCGATGGATTACCTACTCACTCTGCAGCATACATTTTTAATGAGACACGCTATCGATTGACCTGCCGATGCCGTCTCGCATTAAACCATTGACACAAACGTGGAGGTATTAATAAAATAATAATCTTCAATAGAGTAGCCAGCAAATGAAGTAACGTACTAACGTAACGTAACGTATTCGACAGCTCTGTATTTTGGTTGTTGTATTAATTAATAAGGTTCTTATGGTTCCGTACTTAGGCTTTATTATTGATGCAGCTTTTTATGTAATATACCAGATTTTTCTTGAATATAGAGAGAGTGACATTGGTGATACAGAATATATATACATATTATTGCCTCTTCTGTAGCCTACTGAGCGAATACCATTTCGAATATAGGTACCTAAATACCTACACAAAGTGAGTGATTTTATTTGTCAAAAACATTGTTAACATTAAGAAATTGTGGGACACCATCAAAACTGTACGAGTCAGGTACATTTAAATGATAGACTGGTATAGGAGTTCAACTTGTGTATATGTCACACAGAAAAACACCCAAAACTGATAACTGATCAACACGCGGCGAATGAGTCCTTTATTGATAGCCCAACCGATGCTACGCGACTACTGCTTGCTAACTCAAATACATGCATTTTATTCATTCGCTGCGCGTTGATTTCAGCATAAAAGTAATACTATTGATATGTACGGGTTTTCTCGTACAAAAACAATCACCTACACCGCTAAACAAAAAAGTCCACCCGTGGATGGGATTCTAAATCAGCCCAAAACCTCTGTCAATGAGATTAATCAATTCTTTGTAAGGATCAGTAAGTCTGTAGCGGTATCTATCAATGGTGTGACCGTGCCTCATACCAAACTTCTTCTCTGCCGTCTTGTCTCTTCCCTTTTGTCCTTCTGCCCACTGATTTGGATGAGATCATAATCATCATAGCATCTCTTAAAAGCATTTGTGCAGTGTGACGACGTTCCCAGTGAATTAATTTAAATATACCTGTGTCTCCACACGGTGGGGTGCCAGAGGATGGGCGGCGCCGCTGAGGCCAGCCAAGGAAAAGGTGGCGAGACAACCTAGACGTGAACCGCAAGAATTGGATCGAGGTGGCCCTGGAAAAGTATGCTTGGAAGGATTTGGGGGTACCTTTGCTCAGCAGTGAGACAGTGTAGGCTAATATAAAAAAAAACCTATGTAATCATTATCTCATCCTATCGCGTTTATTTGCGACATCTGCCTTTCCACTGGTGAATTTCCATCGGATCTCAAGAAATCTCTAGTTCACCCAATTAACAAGTCTGGTAGCAGGGACTGTGTCAATAACTATCGACTAATATCCAATTTGCATCATTATCCAAAATTCTTGAGAAAGTTATTTATAAGCAACTAACCAATCTAGAAACAAACCAACTTATATCTGGTAATCAATATGGTTTTCATAAAAGCAGCTCAACAAGCGATGCCGTACATCAACTTACCGATACCATAGTTTCTAAGTTAGATGAGAAGAAAAAGTTCCTTACGATTTTCCTCGTCTTGGCGAAGGCTTTTGATACCGTCTCTGCGCCACACTTACTGAAGAACTTGAACACCTCGGAATTCGTGGCTAACAGCTAAAATTGTTCGAAAGTTCAGGTAACTTTCGAACAATTTTAGCTGGCAATTTTAACGGCAGAACTCAACATGTTGTGGTCGAGTGAGTGGTTGAGTGATGACTTCAAAGTCAATATCGGTATTCTTCAGAGGAGTATTTTAGGGACACTCTTTTTAATTTTCATCAATGGCCTTAATTTTCCTTTTAATCAGCATTTCATTTCCTGTCAAATCAATCTGCCTGTATTTTAATTTATTTCCATTATTTTATTTATTTATAACTTATCACGTATGTACTGACATGGTCCAATATACACTGTGTAGGTATTTAATGTTGAAAAAAGATTCATCAAGAACAAATCTAACCTCGGACATGTTGACCTGGGCAGTTAAGGTCAATGTTGCTAATAATTTAATAAGTGCTACTCGTTCGCTCAATGGAGTCATTCACACTCTTTACATTCGGTAATTACTGAGGTCATGTGCTCAATCTACTTCAAAACCTAATTACTGTACCTGCATTGCCTGCAGTTGCGACCATCTAGAATTAGATAGTCTAGATCTTATACTATCACCTAATTTAGTAACTCTGCACTGGTACTAACCACACGTGTGTGTGCTATTTATTTATTCATTTACGTCTACATTATGCTTTTTATAGTGCTATTTAGATTCTCATCGTGCTGTCTACTCGTGACAGCCCCGGGTCGATCGATCAGGTTAAGCAACGCTTGCTGCGGTTGGACCGTGGGTGGGTGCAGTGGTTTACATACCAAGACCCCTCCTCCCTCCTCGGAAAGCACGTAAAGCCGTTGGTCCCCGCTGTCATTCGTGGATCTTTGACAATCGTTACGGGTCGTCAGAAGCCCGAAAGTCTGACAACCTTCTTACCAAGGAGTATCGTATTAGTCAGTAACTGGGTTGTGGTGGTCAGATAGGCACTCGCTGCTTGTAAAATACTGGTATTCAGCTGTATCCGGTTAGACTGGAAGCCGACCCCAACATAGTTGAAAAAAGGCTAGGCAGATGATGATGCTGTCTACTCTAGCATCTAATTGAGGCCTGACTAAGAATTGTACTAATCTAAGTGTTCAACAGAACTTTTATTTCCCAGAACCTTAATTTAGGTAACTTTTGGCAACGTCAGTTCCGTTAATCATATAAAATAAGCAATAATAATTTCTACATAAACACTAGCAAACTTTTTAAAAGCTTAGTTGTATAGTTAGAACGTCAACGGTTTTATATTCAAGAACTGGGTCACCGGAACAGGCTATAAACTAACAATGAATCGTATTCATTCACATGATCGTTCGCAAAATGCTCACCTGTCTCTATTCTTTTCGTATTTCCATTAACACAAATTCAAAGCAAAGTGATACTGCACTGAAGTCAAACTAAACGTAATTAGGACAGCCGAGGTGAAACATCCATTTAGGTTTTGTTTACATTGACTGTGACAACGAAGCAGACGCTAATTCACGTGGGGCTTTGACCTCTTTATCTCCACTACGTGAAAATATAGAAAACATCATAAAAACCATAATAGAATGACCTAAATGTCAACTGGCGAGTGTATCTGTATGAAGTCACTAACACCGGGCAGAAATAGAGTTGAGCTCGAGTTGCGAGTTGTGCTCCGTAGGTGCGTCTCACGTACTATGAGTGCAAGTATACACAGTACGCCAGCTATTCCCGTCGCCATCAGCCAACTAATTACTTATTGAACATTCTAAATATATGTATTTCGTTTGTTAATCGTGCCGACAGATCGAACACTTGATCAACAAAAGAATACATTATGTACATAAGGCAAAGTCACTTTCATACATTTATATTTGTGTGTAAGCTTCTTTAATGGGTTGTTTACTTTAGATCAGTATTTATAATTCTATCTCAATTTCTAATACCTACATAGCCAGCGGCTCTAGCCAGCGTGCAGCACCCGCGCAAATGAGTCGCCCAAGCCAAGTTGTGAGAAATTCATTCAATATTAGGGAAATATTAGGCAAATTATACAGTATTAAAAATATTCAAATAACCAAGTCTATTTTTATTATAAGTAGTTTTGTTTTTCTTTTTTTTTTTCATCGTATACGGCCAGGTAAAGGTCTCCCCTATGCTTTTCCATTCGTCTGTCTGCCGCCTTTTCCAGCCAGTTATTATTACGACTTATAAAAACTAATTTGAGTTATATTAGCGTAGACCGGTAAAAACTGTAGTTTAGGCTGTAGAAAATTAGCACATTCCGTCCCAATATAAAATTATCTTAAAATTTCCATTGTGAGTCAAACTAATGTTTTTATCGTTTATTTAAAGATTATGTGGATGTTTTTAACAACTATTTACCTACAACCTGACTTAGATTGAACCTTAGTAATAACAACTTGTTTTGCCTCTTTCTCATTCTTAATTCTACGCCGTAGATAGGTACCTAATGGTTTATATTCCTGCGTCTAAGCAAACATTGATAAGTCAGTAATGTTGTAAAGATCGAGATTTCTTTTACTAATGACTCCGGTTTACTACGCCTGATATAACTTGTGGGTTTTTAATACGTGTGTTAAAGCATAATTATTGGATGACAACACCATCTCTCGTAAAATGACGTCAGTTTCACGGAAACTCTTGATTCGTTTGAAATGTACTACATTCAAAAGTTTGAGAGGAAAACTGTGGGAATAACTTTGAATTCAATATCTTTGACTTACACGCTTCGAATTAGTGCATAAAACTTTGACATAGAAAATCCTATATCTATGCTTTAAGACGATATACATATAGGTAGGTACATAGGTACGAAAAATTGCATAGATATTCTTATCTACAGGTAACAAAACACAGGTAATAAAAGCCGTTAAAACCCGCAAGTAACAACTACACAGGAAACCAACACAACATATCAACAAGTCTTAATTCCTTAGTTCTATATTATCAGTCAATTAGATCAGATAAGATATAGGTTCATTATTTACGATTTACGATATTCGATGAAACTATTTCTGAAACACTAGAACTCGGGGAATCCAGTAATAACTGCACATTCTTGGACCTATAAATATAGAAATATAACTACGTTCCTACGTATGAGATACGTGACTAAGAGCATGAAGACATAACTGCTCGAAGGAAATTACGGTTAATCATAATTCCTCTTAAAACGATACAAAGATAGTAATAGATAGGTACTGTTTATGTCATACACTTAGGTAAGCACATTTTAATGAATGCTAAATCAATACCTTAGTGTTCTCAACGTAAATAAGAAGTCATACTAGTTACCTAACTGACAGGCAATGTATTTTTGTACGCTAAATGGTCTGTACGTAAAAAATACATTCCTAAAATACAATCCAATAATATGAAATCCACATCGGAGTAGGTAAGTATCTCCCTACAAAATAGGTATGCGAATATTATAAGTTTAGCATTAGACAACTGGAACTAACGTTGTTATTACCAGTCTGTGGCCTCTCGCAAGACAAAGAAACACAGAATATTAAAAGCCGGTATGGGTATATTTAATTGCACAGATATTCGTCAAGGAAAATATTTATAAATCATGTCTAAAGGTCAGTTGTCCCAGAAGTGATACAACGATTTCCACGACGTGTAAGTTGTAAGTTTGTGACGTAATTTGGTGAAACTGGGGGTGATTAGTGCACGCGTCACGCGTGACGTCACGGCCGGCGCCAGGTGCTGGCTGTCAGCTGGCGAGCCTCACCGGTGCCATACAAATGTGGTTGAGCACCGCCACACGCCTCCATACGTACCTCGCGCCTCGTCACAACCGGTCGCTGTCAATGTCTAGTGCTAGTAGTAGTCCTTATTACAATTAACTGATACTACATAAGTGTTCTCTGACGTCACAATACTAGTTATTAATTGTTTCGTAATTTTTTTTAGAGAAGTGATATTACAGCTGTAATTAAAAGTGCAACTGTGACTGTGATAAGATACCTATAAGAATTTACCAGTATTTTGTATCAGCCTTCGGAAATTCAACAGGTAGACTATAATTTTATGCTTATTTTTTATCATATCAGTACAGTTTAGAAATAAAACAGGTTTTTGAATTTTAATTTATTATAACGACTCACAATTTAAATCCAACCAATTTTCCTCATACTTTACAATCCCACTTACCTACTTCATTTAATTTTCTTTATTATTTTATTTAAAGTACCACGAAATTGATTCTCGAAGCTTCACACACTTTAATTTTACACAGATCACACATGACACAAATTTTCCGGCTACTCTCATCTGAATTCCTCGAATTTAAATGTGAATCATCATTTTAACAGACATTATAAAAAATGGCAGTTACGGATGGTAATACACATTCGTGCTGTTCAAATAACGGACACTTTTGAGAACATTACCGGTGGATTAAGGTTACGACAGACATTTTACGAATTGTGCAATGTGTCCATCATTATGGTGATTTGAACTCATGGGTGATTTGTCGCATTTTCTCTTTGATTATACTTCATCTGTTCCATGTCATGATGGTGGTACCTATACAGTCATCTTAACCGGTTGAATGCCGTCATTACATAAACAATTAAAAAGCCATCGTGTCTCGCGTAAATCTGCGTTCGCAGCAGAGAAATCATTCAAAATTAAGCAAATAAAATAATAAATAGAATTTTATTTTATTTACCCAGGCGTCATCCCTACTGGACCCTAACTAGGGATGATGCCTGGGTAAAAAAAAATCGGTCTGTCTGACTAGACTGACCGAATTAAATTTTTGACTGACGGACTCAGTCAGTCAGATAAATAAAAATTACTTAGTTAAATCGCTTAGTTAGTGGGGGCTCGCTACGTTACAACTATAACAAACTACGTATAAAATCTAGCAAGGAGTGACGTCATGCCACATTTTAACTCAATGTATCGCCGTAATCTTTTGATTACGTAAAAAAAGAAAAAAATACGTGTCCAATATTTTTTAACAATCTAAATGTCAAAAAAATTTTAGTCATCATCTCTATTGGGGAATATTTCCAGTTCTATGAATTAAGTAATTTTACGGTTTTTTTTTCCACATGGAATCCATTCATCCATTTCAACATACAATTTATTGTAATCAACAACGCTTCGTTTGGTGTCATGAGAAAATCTTGCGGACTGCGGTGTGTATGACTAAATCAAGACACTTTCTACTCTGCTTCAACTTTCGCATGTCGTGGCTGTAATTTCCTTCATAAACCATCTGAAACAAGCAAATAAGATAGGACATATTTTTAGCCTTAGATACATACCCCAATAAAGATACAAATATATAGCGCCAAACTATACAATTGACATCTACACGACAAAATGCTTTGATATTGTTATAAGTTATTGTTATAATTGTCACCAGGACCTTTATTGCCTTTGTCAATACCAAAAGACAGAAGGCTGTACAAATATTTACACAACCTTTGCTAATAACCTTCCTACATATATACATAGTTACAATCAATTTGATTTGCACACGTTATCGGTAACTATGGACGCTCATTTCAACGTCACAAAAACCATAACAAAATCACTTGTTACGCAATACTTGCTTACGGTTTATTGTTACTTGCTCATGTAACAAAACCAGCAGCCAAGATTGTGTACACATGTGTATCGATAAAGCACCATACAGAACAGAAGTTGGATATTAAACAATAGAGCCTGTGATACTAAAAAATCGCCATTCGGTGCCGAAATTTGCAGCTTTTTGTGTTGTAGGCCCTACCAGGGTTAATAAAAATCATGATTTTTTTGTTTCTCAGAGATTTTCTTGATTTTTTTTTTTATCAAAGAAATCTTCATTTTGTTTTAATTTTCACTAAACTTGACAAATATGTATTTACATAATTATAATCATTAGAATAATTAATACATCATTCTCTCTAAGAAAATCATTCATCTTCAAATTAACCTATTGAATGACTTCTTGATGCAATCATGATATTTGAGACCAATTGTAACTTAGAGAGATGTGTTTAATGAATGATACTAGTGATAATAATTATGTAAGTACATATTTGTTACGGCCGCGAGTAACTATTTTGATCAAGATACAACTTGACCTGCAAATTGCAAAAACGTAAGAAATTTTAAATTTCTCAGGCTACGTTTGCGCATCCAAACAATGCATTGGAATAAGTATTCCTTTATTCCTTTAATGTACTTAATTGATTTGATTACTTATTATAATTCTAAGCAATAAAGTAATCCATGAACTATCATGAAAAAATCAAGTTTGATTTAAATCATGTTTTTTATTAAAAAAAACCGGTCAGGAGCGAGTTGGACTCGCGCACCGAGGGTTCCGTTCCGATTTCTGAAAAAGTGTGCTATTTAGAGTCATCGTTTTATTTTTCCTGTAATCTTTACATAAACTTATATCACATAGAATAATTTCAGATTTTTCTCTTTGCAAACTTCGGAGATAATGGGGGGCCAGTATTTTTTTTTTACATTTTTTACATCAAAACTCGAAAACTATGCGGCCTAAAAAAAATAAATAAAAAATTGAGAATGTTTGAAACAGCGTTCTGTCATATGATACCCCACATGCCCTAGTAGCCCCACTTTGAAATTTTAAGACCCCCTTTCAGTCCGTGTTGTAAAAAAAAAAAAAAATATTTCTTTTATTTGCAAAATAATTAGGTGAACGTCATCTAAAACTGTTCCTAATTTCAAGTTGATAGCATTCGTAGTTCTTGAGATATCCAGCTGTGACAGACAGACAGACAGACTGAGTCGCACCATAAGGGTTCCTTTTTACCATTTTGGTACGAAACCCTAAAAATCACCTGAGATTTAAAATCATTGATTTAATTATTTATCAACCCTGGGTTTTACTATATGTGATGTAACATAATACGCAATACCTACTTCAGAACATTAGAATGCAAAACGGAAATCCGGAACTGAAATCTTCCTACCAGGGATTTTCAGGACCTACAACTTTCTTAAAGCCGTTCCACCGCGGAACGTTGTGGTCAGAAAAATGATGATCAAGGTTTAGGCAAACAGATGAGCAGGCTCGAGATTTCTCGAATGAAAACGTATTCAAAAACAACATACAATAAGCACTTTTAATTTTGGCACACATCCAAACGTGCGTAATCTGCAAAGAGTTCGATTTGTTTTGCATTTAATCAGTTCCATTTTATTTATTTTAAAGATAACAACATTTTATTAATGTTTTAATGGATAACGAGTAGATAATGTCGGCAGTTGATGGAAAGTTCTCCTTGGGCCGCCACTATGGGCCAATACTTTAAATTAAAATTGTAGTTTTATGTTAGTAAATAAATAGATGAATATGTTATTTACTTAAAAAATATTATTATTACATAAATGTACCTATACTTATATGTATATATTTTAAAAGTAATATTAATAAAAAAACATAACAGTAATAATTTGTTTGAATATTTCCTAATTTGCATGTAATAGTGTTTATAGATACCTCTCTGCAATAATTAGGTACTAATTACAGTAACTTATATAATAAAAATTAAGGTAATTATATAATCTGGGTAATTAGATAATTCATAATAGGTTAACGATAAAAAAATACAGTGTTAAAAACGAGTTCTTAGAATGCGTAATTAAATTAACACTTAATATTTTTTTCCCGATGTCATTGAATATATTTCTTAATTTTGCTAATGTAGTAGTGTTTCTCCAAAATACAGACACCTCTCTGCAAAATTTCAAGTTTATAAACCCATTGGTCCGGATGTAAATACAAATTTTAGTTCAATCATTTTTTATGTAACGTAGGTATATATTTTTTATAAAAAAACCGCAAATGTCATCGTTATATAAAATACATCAAAAAATGTCAAATAATTTATAGAACAACCATCTGTAAGGATATATCAGTTAAGGCAGCGGTTTTGAAGATATTTGGATTAATTACTTTAGCGCCATACAAAATTTTCAATTTTTTTTTTAAATAATTTACTTTACCTATGAAATGATATTCTATATATATATATTCATGACTGCTGAAGGCATTAGAAGCTATTCAAAAGCAAAAAAAAAGAAAAAAGCGAAAAGAATTTAAATGCCTATGAAGCTCGGTTTACAGCCCATAGTGGGCCGTAGCCGTATATGTTGCGGTGCGCTTGCGCCTGTTTCGTCCTAATGCAACGTGCTGTTGAAGACTTGAAGCCAAACATCGACTAACCGTATGCACCGATATATATGTACGTGGGTAACGACCGCACATGCATTTTGATCAACCAATAACGTTTTCCACTTAGTTATCGGTAAATAAATCGAGTACATTCATGCCGGAGCGATTTGGATTATACAGGTATAAAAACTATTAAGTTTTTACTTATCAGGCACTACATTACCTTCAGAATTTTATTTTTTTGCAACTATAATTTTTATATTTGTCATACCATAGTTTTTAACCAGATTATTATAATACTACTAACATAGGCCTAGATTAATATTTACTACTGAACCATCTATTTACACTCTTTTGTAAACATATTTTTATTTCAATATATTTTATTTTTATTTTATTTTTTATTTTTTTTATTAAAATTACGCAATATTTCGTGAGTCCGAGTAACATTATGTCAAAATAAATGCACGTTTTCAAATTCTCTTTCATTTAAATTAGAAATATATATATTATATATAATAATAGAATAATATATATATTTTAGTGGATATCGTTTTATATAACACTATAAATATATAAAATTTAAATATTTATATGAGCTATTTGCTTATTTGATAAAATTCAGAATACCTACACATTTTATTAGAAACCTATTTTTTACGCAGATGTATTTTATTAAGTATGTTTGTTTATATATTTACATGAATATGCTTCAGGAAAACATTGCAGATTAAAGAATTACATAAGACTCCCATGAATGAATCATAGTAAACAACTGGAATCATACTTACATGTAACTTATACCAACTAATTAATTTATAATACACTTTTCCTTCGCATGTTTTCTTTCATCTAGGCATGTGTACAGGGTTTTTACTGGAGGTAAAACAATCACGAACAACAATCCCAAAGCCTGATTTTTCTAATAAATTAATGTTCGAGTTCGTGTTTGTTGGTGTAATCAAAGTTAATTTTTCACCGCCGCCGCGCCGCGCGCCGCCTCTCTTTCTGTCAAGGTGATTTTGTTTACCTTCAATCTAATCGGATCAGCGGCAAAAACTGCCACACAGCAAATTTTTAATCTATTTTTACAGCATCGTGTACCTACTGAAAAGCAGTGTTCTTTTATTTTATTGTGATCGCTATGATCAGTTTTTGTGTGGACACCGAAATCATTAAGGCGCTACCCCGACCAAAACCTTGCGATAGTGCGTTATTCAGAGGATATTAACTCATTAATTAAGAGCAATAAACTACATCTAAAAGCACGTAGTAATGTTCGATATTTATGATATTGCACGTTCTTATTTATTTTTATTATTTGTTATAACTAAATACATTTAAAATCTTGTAAAAAAGGTGACGATCTTAGCATTTGAGCATTACACTAATGGATACAATTTAAAAACATACCTAAATAATTCACGTTTAATTTTATTTCAAAAGATCGCTATTCTTTTTATTATTAAAATAATTCAAAAATGTTGTGCATTCCATGATAAAGGGGCGTGCGCCTGCGCAGGGAGCAGGACAGAGCGAGACTGAGCGGCGGGACAGAGAAGGACCGAACGCTCGAGGTCGTTTATTCGGGGTAGGGCCTTAAATGAAATACTCGTATAAGCTACAGTTTACTTACTTATTGGGAGCAAAAAACTAAATTCAACTTTTAGTAAAGAGTTCAGTTTTCAAGGTTCAATACGAATTTGTCAGTTTATTTTGTCGTAATCATAGATATCCGTGGTCGTAATAGAGTTTTTATAACACTAAAATATACCATCTAGAATCTGTCTCAACGAAAAGTTACAGTTTTGACAACCATGTAGTACGTGTTTCTTGAACAGCCCACTAACCCAAATACACGTGAACTTTACTCGCTTTGTCTAGAATATTTAACTTATTTGTAACTTTGTCGTGACAACGCATCCTTAAAAGGAGGACATCATAATTCAAGTGAAAGTGGCAGACCCCATTTGTGGGTGGCGAGACGCGTGCAGAAGACTAAATCCATTATGCTTATGATGCCATTGATATTCTCAGCGGCCACTGAAAGCAAAGTGCCCCTGGCCATTATAAGATAAATGGTCGCGTTACCGCACTTGAGTGCAAAGTTTCCCGACTCCTTAGATGATGTAGTACTCGCCACCGACGCAACGGGATCCCGGTGTAGAAAGTAACTCGCCGACAACTAGGTACTCGTCTGGTTTTACAGATTATACTAATTGGTCCTTAATGTAAACTTAGCGTATAGTCCATTTACTGGTTCCAGACAAAATAATGTGTTATTTAAGTACGTGTAAGAATGTTTACGTATCATTCTGTGGTCGGAAGCACGTTTTGTTTTGCGTTTACGTTAAAATTATGCGCAGAAGCGCGTGCGCGTCGTGTTGGTGCACGCTGCAGTCAAAGGTGCAAACAGAGCTTGTGACCGCAGCGAAGGTTAAGGCAACGTATCGTTTCCGGGTCGAAAGGTCAACGGCTCAACGCACGCCTTCTAGCTGCTTGAGTGGTTCATATATTTTTTACGTTTGAAGAGTTAATACGTACTGTCCGTCCCTTTCAGCGTAGAGCCGCATTCATCTATATTTATAAAAAATAATCCCTATTTCCCTTGGTCATCGCATCACGCGTGAACGGATGGAACAAATTCGCTAATTCTTTTTTTGTTGTGTTAGGAGAAGTTTCTTATACTTAGAAGAAAAAAATGAAGAAAATTGGAAAATTTCAGAAAACTTAACGACTATTTTAACTTCACGCGTTTACATTAGAATATTCATATTTCATAGCTAAGACAGGACAAAGTCGGGTCAGCTAGCTAATTATAATTATAGAAATGAATACAAAGGTAGGTAAACACTTTATATTTACGATCACTTGACTGTATTGTTTCTCTGCTTCGCAAATATATAATTTTATGATATTTTTCACCTGCGTCTATAAGACTTAAAGTTGTCGAATGTCTAAGGTCTGTATAAACAGTAACTATTCAGCAACATACAACATAATGGCGAGTATCGGTGTAAAGTTCTTGCATTGCGACAATCGGCGCAAAAGTGGAAGGTCACAACACAAGCTGAATAAACACCAAGTTATAGGTTTTACAAGAAAGACTTTTATTTATTATCCTTTGTTTACGTCGTCGTAAGTATACCTACGTCTGTATCGCCATGAAAATGAATAACAGATAAATCATGTTTGTTTGAATTCACAAAAGAAATTATCTGTTATCATAGCAAATCTAGGTATGGAGGTACACGAGGCACCTACTTATCTTATAATATGTATTATGAGGAAACTACTCGATTATGATGAAACTTCAGTTTGAGTGGTGGTACAGTCGAGTTCATTAAAATATTGACCCTTTCAGGCTTAAAAAATATATGAACGTCAAAAAAGTTCATATTAGTGTGACAACAATAAGCATCATTAAATTGTGGTCAAGATTTAGATTCATTAATATGCGACTGCTTTTTTAAAAGCTTTTATTTTTCTCAGTAACATTAGCAAAAGCAGTCAATTAATAATGAATCTACTAAATCTTGACCACATTTAATGATGCTTTTATTTGTCACTATATTACAAACTTTTTTGATGTTCATATATTTTTGAAGCAGAAAGGGCCAATATATTAATGAACTCGACTGTACTTAACATGCTATTCAATCATAATCGATAGCTTGTTTCTGAATAGTTTTAGAATTACGAGTATAAGTGTAGTTAGGTACTGAAAATCAGGAAATGGCAGTAGGTACTAATTTAATTATGCAAACCCATTGAACTAATTAGGTACTGAAATAACATAAACACAAGACCATTACCTATACTTATTGGCTTTCTTTCGTTGTTCTCGATTAAAAAAATACAATTTGGATGTAAGTATCCTGTATGCTGTATGCATTGTTGTATTCAATAATTATTTATTTTTTGCTATTAGGTACTTGAAACTATTTTACATATAACAAGTCGCAGCAAAAAATTATATACTTCGTGAATTGTGACTAACGCAGCCTTTTTATAATTTCGTACCTTTACCTTAATAGCAAAAAACCTTACCTACTTACTGTAATGATACCTGTAGCACCAATTACATTCAAAGAATCACTCAAGTCTAAGTGGAAGATAATTATGCTTCTACAAGACCGCAACATAGTGCGCAAGTTTTACTAACAAAACGTAATTTAATAATCAAGATTTTTATGTGCAATCTAGCGACGATAAAAAAAAAATACAATTTAGTCTACAATCTTTCGAAGCACATCTAAAAAGGAAAATGTATAATTCTACTGATAGGCATCAGAAGCTTTTAAAATCACAATAATAGAGTCACGGAGGATGCGCAGGCGCAGAGAGCGCCGCTATAGTTTCACGGCGCGTGCGCCTACCGGCCGAACAATTCCTTGCGACCCCACACAAATTGCCCTACCGCCATTGTACAGAGCAAGGTGGCGTAACCACTGTTTTAATGCCACCTCTTTTGTTACAAAACCTGACGAAATATTAATGTGTCTGTTCTTTTGTTTCAGGTAAGATATGCCTAAACTGTGCAATGAAGTGAGGTTGACCGGACATGGACATACAAAGATTTTTCCCTATCTCTCATCTCATAATATCACTCGTTTAAATCCACGCAGGTACGTGTTCGTTCTGTGATATAATAGGGGTTTGGTTTCCGCACTTAGTCCTTCAGGTCATCAGGTGGACCATTGCGCGTGGCCGGCTTTATTGGTACGCGTATTGATAGAGTCTATTGGAGAGTGGCTGAAAGCCCGCATGCCGCATCCCACAGCTCTGATGGACATTGGCATCATTATTTCAATTTATCAATTTACAAAAAGCTTTCGGGTTCGAATAATGCTACTTTGTTATTAAAGCTTTTCAGAGCTATTATTTTAAAATAAATTAAAATAAGTAAAGTAAAGTAAGGCAAATTATTTAAAAATAAGTAGGTAGGTATAATGGACGATACGTGGTATGCATATCATGCATTAGAAATGATTTTCCTGTCCCAATTCTAATGAAAATAACGTAAATATATTATAGTTTATTCATTCCAAATAAATTTTGTCGTAAACCGCATACTGGGTCTTTTAGATCATCGACTTTTAATAACGGGTTCATACGTATTAGTGACACATGAGGAACACTTAATGCGCAATAAAATAATACACTGTATTAACAAGTATTTAGGACTAAACCAGAATAGTCACACATCGCCTGTCACTAAAAAGATAAATCATTTTGCACATTCTCGATGTGGTGTAATTAAACCAGATCTCGGAATAGAATAACTTCCGTGTTCGTAGTTACGCACATAAATGTTGATCTGACATTTGCGCAAACGCATTCATACGCAAATGATCTCGGTTCCTTATCCAGTAGACGTACACCCACATTTGATATCATGGCTCGCATCGCCATAAAAAAGTGCGAGGTAAAGCTTCTCTATCAGTTTCCCTTTGATAAGTAAGTAACGCTAGCAGACACGCAATTATAACACGTACGCAGATGATAATATACACTGTAGTAGGTTTTATTAATATTGATAAAACAATAAATGACATCCACATTAATCTCTTAACTGCCCAATTAATAATAATAATAATAATAATAATAATATATTTATTTGACACAGAACATATGTTACATTTGAACAGATATACAGGACACAATCAAATTTTCTTAATTTATACTGAAGGCATCTGTGTCTGAACTAGATAAAAATATCTGTATCTCGGACATCAGCGCTCTTCCTTATGATGACCATTACATTACTAACTTAATTAGACGTAACATTAATAGGAGGTATATCATAGCACAGAAAAAAGATTAAAACAAAATAAACAAAAATGGTGTGTGGAGTGTTAACCTCTCGGTGTGTAGTGTGTGAAAGTGAGTGAAAGAGTGTGAGAGGGTGAGTATAAAAGATATTTACTATCTAACTATCTTTAATAAGTTTTCTGTCTCTTCATACGTATGTTTACTTATAAAATTAAAGATTTTACTTTTACATATTTTTTTATTTAGCGGGTATATTTCCAAAGCGTCATTTATTTTATTATATAGGTATGGCCCCAAGAAGCAAAAATATTTGTTTACGTAAGCATGCATGAAAAAAGGTCGGTCATTATTACTAATAACATTATTTCGTCTTCTAGCTAGATCACCCTTTGAGAATTGTAGTAAAGAGTGTTGCTTCATAACCACAAGAAATATAAACAGCTGGCGAACTGTCAGAACCTCACACGACTGGTAAACAAGATGGGTTGGATACAAATATGGGCGAAAAGTACTAACTTTTAGTACAGCCCTCTGGGCTATTTCTAAGGGCTTTAATATAGTTTTATGTGCACCTCCCCAAACGGTGATACAATATTGAAGAATGGACTGTACTAGTGCTAAGTATATTTGCTTTACTAATTTTGGGGGCGCAACATGTCTAAGGTTCTTGAAAACATAGATCAATTTTCTTGTCCTAGATGTAAGAAGGTTAATATGGTGTCTGAAGGAGAGGTTACAGTCAAGAATAATTCCAAGATATTTAATTGACGCTGTCTTTGTTACTGTTGGACAAGAGCAAACCAAGCTATTACAACAACTATGTGCTGTAATCGAGGGGGTATAAGGAAGCTGCATATTTTGAGTGCGCATCGAGAATGTCATGTACTGGGTTTTCTCCGGATTAAGAGTGAGGGAGTTATTCTGCAGCCAATGAGTCACAACATTGAATCCATCCTGCGCCTCCTTATATACTTTGTCCCAGGTATCGGCAGAGAACAACAGAACTGTGTCGTCTGCATATGATATAATTTTACCTCCTGAAAGGTCTAGTTTACAGAGATCATTCAAGTATACAAGGAAGAGTGTTGGTCCCAGAATGCTCCCCTGCGGAACTCCGTGAGTGATAGGTATATCGCTGCTGATACAGTCATTAATCTTAACGCACTGAAAACGATTAGAGAGGTAGTCCTTTAAAAGTTGCAGTTGATTTCCTCTTATTCCAAGGCGTTCTAATTTTTGAATCAGGAAAGGCGTAGAGACCGTGTCAAATGCCTTGGCTAGGTCAAGAAAAATGCCTATTGTCTTTTTACCTGAATCAATATTTTTTACCACATAGTCCTGGAGCTCGTGGACTGCATCGCTAGTAGACTTACCTGCTCTAAAACCAAACTGGTTGTTGGATAAAAGGTTATTTGATTCCAGGTAATCAATCAATCTACTATTTATTAATCGTTCTAGAAGCTTGGAGATCGAAGGCAATATGGAGATGGGTCTATAATTAGTAACACGGGCTCTATCACCCGACTTATAAATTGGGTATACTACTGACTTCTTTAACATCGTAGGAAACTGATCTTTAGTTAAACAGAGGTTGAAAATATATGTTAATGGATGGACTAAAATGTGTCTATATTCTTTGAGGAAATTATTTGGTACAGAATCCCAACCAACTGCACACACATCTTTCAGGTTCAATATTAAATGTTCCACTTCAGACTCATCAGTTTCCAGCAATACAAAGGATTTAGAAACCAGTTGTGAGGGCGCTTTATTAAAGTTACTATGGGAAGGGTTTAAGCAGGAATGAGTATTATCAGCCAGCTTTTTGCCGATTGATGCGAAGAAATTGTTCACCATCTCTACAGACTCTTTTGTTTTTGATGGATTTAATAATTCCGTAGCACTATGTTTCAATTTAGTTGTATTAGTTATTGTTTTGATCGCTTCCCATATTTTTTTATTGTTATTTCCCGCTTTTGTTAATAAGTCTCTATCATACATTCGTTTGACCTTTTTTAATAGGTTATTGCAATGGTTTCTATACCTGGAGTAAGTAATTTTAAGAATCTCATTATCAGGTGATTGACGCAATTTTTTATGAAGCCTGTCCCTATGTCGAATACACCTTAACAGCCCAGGTGTAATCCATGGCTTCACAATTTTATGACGTCTTGGATATTTTATTACAACTGTATTTAGCGATATAGCCCTTTGAATTGACATGGAGAAGTATTCCATAGCGAAATTGGGATCGGTTGACGCATAGATAGGTGAAAAATCGATTTTTGTGAGATCTGACGTTAACCCTTCAGTGTCGATCCGGTTCATTAATACATAGCTAAAGGTTCTCTTTTGTTTAAGATGCAGGCAGAGTAGGACTGCTTGGTGGTCCGTAATTGTAGAGTTTAACACCAGTGTAAGAGCTAATTTTTGTGTTTTTAGCATAACATGGTCAAGGCATGATTTATTTTGTCTAGTCGGGAGAGAGTGTGCTGGTAAAAGTCCATGAAATGCACACAGATTCAGATAGTCGAGCGTCCTTGACTCCTGAGATTCAGGGCAGATATTTATATTGATATCTCCAATAATGGAGATATTTCTGAAACTGCCTAACTTATTTAAAATGTCATTTAAAGATTGGAGAAAGTTGTCAATATTTCTATTTGAAGGCGATCGATAAAGGGCTAAAATAACACTTTCAGTACCAATCTTTATTACAAGACAGTTAAAGTCTTCACAGGAAGGCTCTTCACAGGTAATAACAAGATTCGATTTGCAAAATACTGTAACTCCGTCGTTTTGGTTAACGCAGTATTTAGTAATGTGATGGCTGTAACCATCCAATCTCGGCACCACAGGGGCGCACGATAACCAACACTCAGTTAGGATAATGATATCGCAATTAATCTTTAATCTACTCAGCATTGTAACAAAATCATCAATATTTCGTGATATACTTCGAATATTTTGAGTTAATACTGTCAAGCAATTAGCAGGGCTTGATACTAACTTGCTACAGTCCTCGACGTCACAATACCGAGATTCCGAGATAGATATACTATCAATTTCGGAGGCAAAATCAAGCATTTTTAATATCGAAAAATAACGAAGTACCTTGCAAAAATGGGCTAGAGCTACTTTTCGACATTACAACAACACAAACAAAGTGATTATCTTGAAATAAAATTAAAAAATCACGGTGGTTATTTATGGACACATAAAGGAATACTATACTTTTACGTTTACTGTTAATGAATAAAAATATGTATATGATAATTTGGCATGAGAAAAAACTTTGTGATATTTTGTTAATAAATAAAAATAACGAGTTGATTTGTGTATGTGTGGAGTACATATAAAAAGAACAAAAAATATTATCAGAGTAGTAATTTAAAACTATTACAATATTAACATGCAAATTATGAATTATTGTAGAACTATGTACGCATAAAAATAGTACAAGGAAGCGAAGGTAGACAAGGAAAGATAGTCATTCGGTTGTTTTTCCCTTTAACTTAATAAGATCTGCCTCCTCTTCGACGCGGATATGCTGCATCCCCTCTTTCTTTCTAAGGTAAATTTTACCATATGATGTCCAGCAGAAATCATAATTGTGGGTACTAGCAAAATCACGGGCCAAAAAGAAAAGTCGCCTTCCCTTTGGAGTAAGATAATCCGAGATAAATATTGGTTTCTGAGGACCTTCTAGATTAAAAATAGAGGTATTCAGTTTATCTTTCTTCTCTTGCAGGGATAGTTTTTTAAGGTTATTCATAACACTTTCTTTTGTTAAGACTGATATAAATTCCACTACGATTGGTTTAACAACATCCGGTTTCACGAAGGGCCGATAGATGTCTCTTATATTGGAGGCATGCAAAGGAATGTTCAATATTTCACCAATTTTGATGACTGCATTACAAAGATTATTTTTTGTCTCATTTTGTAGCTTAGGCACATTTCTTATTTCTAACTTTGTCATACAAGATTGTTTTTCAAAGTTTTCTATTTTATCCTCTAGGTTCTTTATGTAAATGCATTGCTCTTTGCGTTCCAGCTTCAAACTTTCTAATTCTTTTTGAATATCATCATATTTATCAGACAGTGCAGTTAAAGATGTGTTTATACTATCATTTTGTTTCTTTATTTCGGATAACGAAGACTCCAAGTTTTGCAATTTATAATTTTGCTGTGTAACAAAGTTTTTGAACATTTCCCGTACTTCATTTATAAATTGTGACATTTCGATTTCTCGCTTTTTCTTTAGGCGACTTACGTTAATGTTGGAATGAGCAACAGCGTTTAAGTTGTCTGATACGCTTCCATCCACACTCTCCGTGTCAGTCTCCAACAGAGTTGAATGTTTCGGGGGAGTACGTTGTAACGACATTTTTAAAGAGTACGGAGATAAGGTGCAAGTACCAGGACCGCAGCAAATAGTGGCGGTAGTCACAGCGTGAAGAATGGAGTACGTTGTGCAAAGAGTACGACAGATCACGTACCTCCCACCTGGCGACGCTCGGTGCGGTGACGTTGCTTGTGCTCAGCTAATTGGGCGGGATGAGTGTCACCCCTGTGGGCTGGTCTCGAAGCAGCAGTGGGCGTCGCTTTGCAGACGATGGTAGGTGGTAGCGTTGATGGTACGATGACTCACTCACTGTGATATTCGTTCGCAACAATGAAGCTCCTCAAAATGTATGCACTCGTGCTATTATTTCCGTCTGCAAACGATATCACTTTGTAATCAGATGGTCACAATGTATTCTTTGATGTTTTATAACGAAATCACTTCAAGTTTTATAATTAATTAACGTAAAATAACTAGGAGACGAACTTGACAATTAGTAGGTCAATACTCATATCTATCCGACGTAGCACCACCTTATCGTTTCTCGTAGACCGCCTACGGGAAAAGATAAGTGTCCTATTTTTCGTAGACCAGGCGGCGCCTACGCTGTCCTATTTCGTAGACCATGCTACGAGAATATAGTTCCGGGTGATCACAATAGTACCAGTAACTTGTCAAGGTTTTAAAGATGACTTGAGTCCAATATACATAGTACGCAGAAAACTTTCTTAAAAAATGACAGAAACTATAATTAATCGGCAACATTAGCGATTCTTGCATGAAAAATGACAGAGCCGCCGAACAAAAAAGATTTAGAAAGTAAGAAAGCTAAAAAATATTTAATGCCATCGTGAATAGAATAGGAATAGGCTTGGCAAATGAACGGTAACGATTATTATCTAACCCCTTCATTCATAGAACTGACATCCGTAAACGAACTATGAATCTCAGCTGCCATTCTGAATTTCTTCATCAATAAAATTAGTTAAAGAACATTTTAGTTCGAAATGTTAGGTAGTGTGTCCACAAATAAGGGTAACAAAACCTCTCTAGAGCTATAAGTCATAAGTCCATAAAGAAAACAAGGGTTCTTATATTCGGCACCAACCCGTGTAAAGTTCGTGAACCTTCTCCCTTAATCCGGCACAGGACGGTCAAAGCCCCGGTTAGGGGAGGCCCCACTTTGATACCGATTTCAATGAAAACGTGAATAAAAGGTTATCGATAACAAAACAATGTAACGGTGTCAAGTGCCAAGCTTTCCGTTATCAGCACGCTTCTGAATTTAGGTACTGGTCGATACTGTCTACAAATAAATCAGCTGCTCCCTATATTTTGACGAGTTTGTTTGATGTAGAATATGTAGATAAACGTACTGAACAGCTGATTTCTTATTTTTAGTGTTCCGTACCTCAAAAGGAAAAAACGGAATCCGTATAGGATCACTCAGTTGTCCGTCTGTCTGTCAGTCTGTCTAGACCCTTTTTCTCAGGAACGCGTGGAGGTATCAAGTTGAAATTAATATCAAATACGTAAATCTATGGTCTCTTGGAGCTCTGAAAAAATCAAGCTTCTAAGTCAACACAATAAAAAATACGGCCATTTTTGCACCATATTTTGATACTCGCAAGTAAATCAAAACCTACAGGGTACTTCCCGTTGACCTAGAATTATGAAATTTGGCAAGAAGCAAGTTCTTAGAGCACAAGTAAAGGAAAAAGTCCGAAAATTGTTAATTTGTAATTTTTTCACACAAAAAAATATTTTCAAGTCTAAGACACTTTTTCTCAGAAACGCGGGGACGCATCATGTTGAAATAAATATCTAACACGTAAGTCTATAGTCCCTTGATGCTCAAAAAAAATCAAGCTTCTAAGTCAACGCAATTAAAAAATAGGGCCATTTATGCGATATATTTTAATACTCGCAAGTAAATCAAAACCTACAGGGTACTTCCCGTTAACCTAGAATTATGAAATTTGGCAAGAAGCAAGGTCTCACAGCACAAGTAAAGGGAATTATTAATTTGATAGTTTTATCACTTAATTTTTTTTTTTTTTTTTCTATAAGTACTTAACAATGTTGAATTTGTTTTTGGGATATAAATTCTTTTTCAACTACGGAACCCTTCATTGTGCGTGGTCCGACACGCACTTGGCCGGTTTTTTTAACAGAGTCCGCAACTTTTTACATCAAAAATGTATATGTATATTTATTGAATATTCACGATGTTAGTAACTTAATACAAAGATTAACTTTACAGTCAGTTTCCAGATTACATTGAAGTACCTAATTTTAATATTTATCTTTATTGCAGGTAGGTATGTACAAAATACGATTAGGTATATAGTTCTTAGTGACACGTACATACAGTTATTTTATTATTGTATAAAAACAAAAACCCGTTGTAAACAAATTATGTAAGATGCGCAGTGACATAACATCATGTAACATTATAATGTATTTATGTAAATTTTATTTGTTTATCATAATTCAACCAAAATTTTAAAGAAGGAAGGACGTTTACCGTTTTCGTTTTCTTAGCATTGTTTCTGGAAAGATCTAGACCAATTTGAAGGAAAATTTAATTTACGTACAACATTGAGGAGCTCGTGGCTAAGTTATACTTATAACCGCCGCACGGGTCGATCCATCAGGTTAAGCTACGCTTGCCGGGGTTGGTCCGTGGATGGGTGACCATCTTTACATACCGAGACTCCTCCGTGCCTCGGAAAGCACGTTAAGCCATATAGTCCCGGCTGTCATTTGTGGATCTTTGACTATCGTTACGGGTCGTCAGGAGCCCGAAAGTCTGACAACCCATGCAGTCTTACCAAGGGGTATCGTATTGCCCAGTTACTGGGTTGTGGAGGTAAAACACTGGTATTCAGCTGCATCCGGTTAGACTGGAAGCCGACCCCAACGTAGTTGGGAAAACGCTAGGCTGATTGATTTTTTTGTACGTACAACATTAGAAAAGGATAGTAGACCTATTTTACCTATTCACTCATTAATGAATAATAACGTTATGATGTGAGAGACTAATTATGAACGCTGCATTTTCCATAACAATTAGCAAGGAAAATACCTCAAAAGTTATGTTAATACCTCGTAGTTGTAGGTACCTAGTTATTATTAGTTACTTTATTTAACCGGACTTATCATTCAAAATAATAAATTCCAATTGGACACACCACTGCTTTGTTTGCAAAGTCAGTGTATCTGTTACCAGAATATTTAAAAAAGTAATTCCATAGTACAAAAGAAGGCAAGCAATAAAAACAACATTTAGCTACTGCATTACTTGCTCATGTCCTCATATGACTAAGTACCGGTACTAAGCGGTATAACGTAGGTAGTACACAGTTATATCGTCCTGCTGTGGTGGCGCATAACCGCTGTATAGGTACAACGTACATAATGAGTGGAAGACCACATGTCGCCGGCTCGACTGTAATGCGATACGCTGTGGCATGCCAGGGGTTGTGGAAACCTTGTCCACTAGTCAGGTATCGTATAGGTAGGTACCTACCGATATAATGTAACTGTAGCTGTATCCGTCTGATTCTAGGTAAGGATTTACTTAAGGGAGATGCGCTAAGGTTTCCCGCGAAATTCTAATTTTCTTGCGTTTTTTGCAATTGCAGGTCAGGTTGTATCTTGATCAAAATATGATACGCGACAATAACGTGTGTGGTGTCAAAGGGAAAACGTCTCAAAACCTTGGTCAATTCGAGCGCAATATTTACAACAAAACGATTAACTACTTAGTACAAACAAATATTCCAGATTTTACTTAAAACTAAAAATTACGAAATAAAAAGGTAATTCAATAAAAAATTAAACCAATTTCATTCCTTTTTGAAGTAGGTAGGTTTTTTTTTAAATTACTTCTTTTACAGAGCTATGTCTAGCAAGGTATTTCATTCACAGGTAGAGAAAATAGTACCTAATCGCTTTTCAGTCGGTTTCCAACTCTAATTTTGCATGTCTACGTAGGAGAGAAAGTGTCGATTTTTTACCGTAAAATACGACAGACGTGACTCAAAATTAACTATTAATGAACCTTAGTTCAGCGACTTTTGAACTAAACTTTACCCAGACATCAATTAAATACTGTAATGATAAGTGTAAAGAATTATGAATACATTAGACAAGATACCTACTGATAAACATATTATTATGTAAATAAAGTCATCTCAGACAGATTTAGTCACTACTAATAATACCGATCTTTAACATATCTAACTAAAAACGTCAGTTTCACAAATACCTACGTCAGATACTTAAAATAAATAAGATAATATTTTTGCATATCAAGATAAACCCGAAATTATGGAAATACGCACTAAAGTTTCCACTGACGATGACGTTAGGTACAGTTTATTGTTTATCCAGACTTCTTTAATTAGTTATTTCTGGACATTCCCGCATTCCTGATTTCTTATTATCAATTAGCGAAAACAAGATGAATAAAGTAACGGGATCGACGATTAATCAAATACCTAAACTTTTATTCTATTGTTTTCCTAAAATTACAACGCTGAAGGTTATCAAAACAAATGCAAACGTTGATATTTCAAGAATTGTTTTTTGAACGCTGAGCCAAAAGTGAAGTAAATAACTATTAGGTAGGTAGGTATATTGGTTGTGTTTTAAAATAGTCCAGTTTTTTCGTGTTGGTTCACTGAACTTTTCGGTCACTGCCGATCGCCGACATGGTTTGCAGGTAATTGTCACAATGCACCAAAAACGTGTCTTAAATATTTTTTAAATCAATCACGTCATTGTGGTTCTTCTCAATGTCCAATGTCTTTGCGTGGCCATATTCAATATAAAACTTTTTTTTGCCTTTAAATTTGATTGAATGCCGCCAAAAATCGAAACGGAACTTGCTAGTCGAATAGATATCTACTCAAGAAATCGTAACGTAGGTATAAATTTAATGTAAAGAAAATGTTCTTGGCATTGAGAAAGTTACCTCAAATCCTAGAGTCAGCTGTTTTGACCGTGAGGTATCATTGTGTCATATCTTTCCAGTTATTTCTAACACGTCACTACAAATTATGCATAATAAAGTCTTATTTCTACATGGTTACAGCTACATTACGGGCTGTATCAGAACAAAATAATATCGTATCTTAACGAGTTTATTATAAATTTATTTTTATCTCAATATGTGACGACATGAGTGCATATAATGCAACGGTTATAGGTGAATAGAAAGTGTACTAGGATTCTGTATGTTTAATTTAAATTTTACGTAGTTTTGTGCGATTTATAATGAGACTCACTTACATCCTGTAAACCACAGTTTAGGAAACTTAGAATACATTACGTTAACTGGTATTTATATTGAGGAAATTATGTAAATTTACTAAATATTGAGATGTTTGAAAAACTAGGAGATAAATGTAAGTTCAAAACTAGATAGATACCTATCCTAATACATTAATTATTCCTAGAATGAAAACGGAACTATGTAGGCGAAGTTGCTATCGTATGTGTATTCTGATTTTAAATATCAAGATTCCTAACGACATTAAAGAACTTCCAATGGTCCCCTTCAGAAGGGCTTTACGTAGGTGGTTGATTGAGAATTTTATTCCTTCTATACTGTAAAAGAATTCCTTCAGTATAAAAAAATATCTAATTGTATACGAAAAATTTGCATGTCATTATTTTTCATCATATTTTATGATTTTATGATTATATATGTAGGTAATATATGTTATGCTACTAATTGACTACCATTGTAAAAACTTTTGTAACCATATTTATCTGCAAATAAATCTTTGACTTTGACTTAGAGGTTCTTTGGCCGGTCAACGTCTGAACGACACACAAGTACCTATTAGAAAATTTAAAATTTATCCAATAAAGTTATTCGATGTCAAGCTACTAGACAAAAATAGCATTAACCTGAATCTAGATATAACCAACTACTTCAGCAGGTTTTATTTGGTCCAACGAAAATAACTGATGAAAGCGTTCTAATGAATTCACTCCACATTAATTCATTTTAAATGAAATGGAAGTGACAAACAGACCGACAGATGAAAAGACATGATGAAGCTTTAATGTATCTAAAGCTACGGCTGAAGGTACGTACATTAGGCTGCGACGCGACCTGCGACACAACAAATAAATGAATGCTCACGTACCTATATCGCTACACCGTACATCAAATATTACTCTCGTTATTCGTTTCGCTCTTCCAGTCGCATCGAAAATGCGATTTCGCTGCTTACTGTAGCCTCAGCCTAAAAGTCCTAGACCTATAGGGTTTCGTTACCAAACAAAGATTTTTTCACTAATTAATTGTAAAACGTACCTACTTACGCGCCTCTTTCTAGATAGGTAATCGGCACTTCTTCACTCCTATTATAAAAACGTGATTAGGCTACATAAAGGCTCCTACAAACAGGGGCAACACGCGACACAAAGGCACCGCTCGTCGCGCGACACGCGGTGCTATTGTGTCGCGCGCGATTATATCGCGTGTCGCGCCTATTTGAAAGAGCCTTAATATCAACCACCTCTAAGAAGATTCTGCATCTTATTGCGTAACAAACTATCAATCGGAATCTGAATTATTTTGAAGCAAATTTTAGCAATTTGCTTCAAAATAATTCAGATTCCATTGCTTCATATGTTCGAAGAATTTGTCTGCTCGACAATTTAAATAACGCAATGAAAGTTGTTGAACTGTTAAAATGAAACCGATTTGTTACTCAATTGCCCCGCTGGGCTAGCTAGAAACTGTCGATATCAATTTCACGTAGGTAGGTTATTTGCAGACTTAACTAAAAAGATGACAAAGCATTTCGCGTAACATGCAGCGATCGATAAAACTATGTCATGTCATTGTTGGGTAGACACTAGACAGTCGTGGGAATTAAAAAAACACAATCAGCTAGAGCCTTTGGGTCAGAGTCCACCAAACAGAAAAATCCTCGCGGATGCACGAACACTTTTTAAATTTCACTGAATAAGTAGTTAAGACCAACCAATTAATTATTAAATTAATTAAATATTATTTATTTCAGGCAATTATTAAACCCATACAATACATACACATACTCTTAAATACCATAAGCATTAACATAATAATAATAACACAGATAGAATATAAAATACACAATCACAATAACTAAAAATATAATATTAAAAGTCTTTTGCCTCTCTTGCAAGATGGACGACACGGTACACAGCTTTTACAATTTCATTCCTACTCAGGGTTACCCTTGTGTAGAATGACACTCTGAGCTTACTTAGCAGCGCGGAAAAGCCGGCAACGTTGCTCTCGGCGAACATATCAGTCGCACTACACCGCCAGGGCAAGTTCATCATAGCCCGGTAAGCATTATTATACTGTACACGAAGAGTGTTAAACGCACTCCCCGTGTACCGATACCAAAGTTGGCTGGTGTATAACGACTGACAGTAGGCTCTGAACAGCGTCACCTTAACTTGATTCGAGCAGTGAGAAAAACGTCTAGCTAGCATATTGCTTCTACAAGCGATACTGCGTCTCTGTCGTTCCAAATCATCAACATCCGATAAGTTTTCTGTTACAATATGCCCGAGATACTTAAATTTTGTAACTATTTTTAAATTAGTTCCACCTAAATTAATAGGGAGTATTACATCGGGGCCTTTCTTATATTTAAAAATCATAACTTCCGTTTTATTTACATTGTATGTCAGGTGGTGTTGAGTTGCGTACTTCTCACAGATGTCTATTAGTTTTCTGAGGCCGCTGACCGACGGACTGAGCAGCACCATGTCGTCCGCGTAGCTAAGGTTATTAACGCGCACACCGCCAACTTGGCATCCGACTCTGGTGCTACTCAGCTCCTCGATCAACTGGTTTACATACACGTTAAACAATACCGGTGACGTCAGACCGCCCTGTCTCACTCCACTTGTTAGCCTGTAAGTCTCCGACAGAGTATTATTCCACTTAACCTGATTTACTTGGTTAGCATACCAGAATTCTAAAATATTTACTATTCTCAGTGGTACTTCTGTTTTTCTTAATTTTTCCCATAATATATTATAATTAATTGAATCGAATGCTCGGCTTAGGTCTAAAAAGCATGAGTAAACTGTTGTATTCCTATTTAAGTACTCGTAAACTGTATTTTTTAAAGCAAAGATAGCTAGATCGGTGGATGAGCCTCGTCTGAAACCAAACTGAGCGTTGTTTAGCGGTATGTTCTTTTCATTCAAATGTTTCATAATTATGTTTTCAAATACTTTAGAAAATATAGTGGCCAAGGAGATAGGTCTGTAGTTCGATGAACTGGATACGTCACCGGTTCTGTTCTTTACAATAGGAACAACAATAGTTCTCATAAAATCTGTAGGTAAATAACTATGATCGATACATGAATTAAATAACAAAGCCAACTTCTCAAAAAGTAATACAGATGCAAATAGAAGGTGTTCGACACTGAGCCCATCGTGGCCCGGAGATTTGCCGCGCTTCATGCCCCTGACACACCTAAACACATCCTCCGCAGTGACGTGCAGTGCATCGTTGGCAGTGCACTCTTCACGCTCATGTGACGGCACCGATGCCACCTCCGAACCACCATGGGCCCCATGACTCACCTGTCCACTCTGACTATCGGAAATGGGAACGGCAGAATGAGATAGAGGTGTAGGATTAAATTTATCAACAAACAAATTAGCTATACTAGATGGGTTTTGATTGCCGTTAACAGACACAGGCCTATTTGACTTATAATTCAATTTGTTGGTTTCTTTCCAGAAATTTCCGAAGTCTTTATTATATCTATGCGTGGCTATAATATCCATTTTTATTTTTGTTTCGTTTAACTGACACCATCTTATTTTATTCTTAAAAACCTTTTTGCTATGTAACATATCATCGTATAATTGACCCTGCGTAGGGCGTCCACAAAAGTTCCACAATTGATAATACTGCCTAGCTATAGTATGACACTCTTTTACATGATAGTTCCATCCAATAACTGGTTTTTGTTTGTTAGTATAAGTTTTGCCCAAATATGAGTGTTTTGCAGCTTTCGTTATACTATTTACAATCTGATTATAGTATGTATCAATTAGACTGTGATGTTGAGTGTCTTTGCATGAATCCACTTTACAGGCAATAGTGGGCCACTCACATGAATCTAAATAATTAAAACATAGGTTTGCATAATTAAATTTTTGTTCCGGATTTCTATCACCCCATATGACCTTATTAATTGCGCTACTATGTGACTTATCTATCTTTGGTATTAACGTATCAATATTACATTTAATTATAATAGGGAAATGATCCGACCAATATACATCATTTGAAATAGAAATATTATCAACAATATTTAAACCGGCCTCAGTAACAATGCAGTGATCTAACCAGCTCGTGGTTCCGTGCCAATACCTACCTTAAGTATAAAATGCGACGAAGGCATCACCCTTGATGTCTGCGTCGAATTTTCTATGCGAGGATTTTTCCGATTGATGGAAACTGACCCTCTTTGCATAATCAATATCTATCTATACTTAGCTTTTTGCTTAGAGCGTTTAAATGCTACTTAGGAACTTGCGGGGTGGTCTAACTACTGATCAACACAAAAATTAACTAACTCATTGTCTTCACGTTAACTGCTGTGATTGGTTCTCGAAATAACAACAGCCAATCAAATCAATTGACATAACAGATTTGACAAATGATTTTATTCATGCAATGAGCAGCAAATCAAGGATGAATGCACCTAATTTTTAGTAGCTAAACGAAAACGGGTCTGTTGGTTTTTTTTCTTTATACAATAAAACGGGTCTGTTGTTGTTGATTTTATTCGAATAGGCCCGTTAGGGGATCATTAACAGTTGGCCTGCAGTTGGCCGGCAACGGTCCACTCACAACATACAGGATGTCTGAGATATGTTGCCGGAAAATTAAGGCTGTGGTACAGACCATCAAACTGAACAAGTTTCTCCCGCGGATCAACATAAAAAATAATTTCGTCCCATACAAACTTCAATACCTGCGCGACCAAAGGCCGACTGATAATTTTGCACGATTACTAAGTTGGTCCTCGTGAAAAAGTGCTTTAGTTTGATGGTCAGCCTTAATTTTCCGACACCATATCTCAGACATCCTGTACATAGGTACCCCACTGGACCGCCTGCCTGCGGACTGCAAATGTGTGTGGGCCCTTTAAGCCCAATGAGGGACAAACGATTCTGAGTTAAAAAAAACACAGTGAATGACTGAACTATTTGAGATGTTTTGTATAGATTAGTTGGAAATAATAACAAGACGTTTGGGCCATATCGTCATTTTACTACGTGGATATTCTGCTAGTCACCCAAATAATCTCCAGTCATGCAGAGAGAAATTTGGATTTGATTTCTCTCTGCATGACTAGAGATTATTTTCCAACTAATCCGCTACCGTTACTACCGTTTTCAAATAAAAAATCCAGTCAAGGTCACATAAATATTCTTCCATATCGATATGACGTCACGGTCAAATCTCCAACTACAAACGTTAGTTTGTAAACGCAAAAAAAAGTGTAAGTATGTGATAAAACTACAAATTAACGATTTTCGGAAATTTTCCTTTATTTGTGCTGTGACTGTGAGAACCTTGCTTCTTGTTTAAATTTCATGATTCTAGGTCAACGGAAAGTACCTACCTAGATTTTGATTTATTTGCGAATATAAATAAAATATATCTGTAGGTACTTTTTATTGCGTTGACTTAGAAGCTTGATTTTTTTTACAGCTACATAGGACAGACCTACGTATTTTATATTAATTTCAACTTCATACCTCCACGCGTTTCTGAGAAAAAAGGGTATTTACAGACATACAGACAGACGGACTGACAACGAAGTGATCCTGGGTTCCGTTTTTTTCCTTATGAGCCTGGGCCTGTCTCCCAGCGCTGTGATATTTATAGGCTGAAAATGTGTTGCAACTAAGTATGCTGACGAAAAAAACACACTTAGAACACGCTCAAAGGAAACCAGAAATGAATAGAGATTCGTTAATTGCGTGTGCTATTGAACAAATGCTGAGACCTTGCAAATGTATGAATACGTAAAATTAGACGCCACGCATGTTATTATAATTTTTTGCCTCTATTTATATTACCTTCAGGTAGACTGACATTTCGTTCATGCGTTCATAGGACATACCTACCTATAATATTTTATTGATAAGATAACTAAGGATTAACGATGATTTATGTGGGCACTACGCCACTGTCTATCAAACAAAAATTTCACTAATGCGCTTCACGATAATATTGGAACTTTGTTGTTTCTACACTATCTTGTGTAAAAATGATAGCCGCAACAATAGAATTTTGTGTCAATGGCGTCATTTCTATAATTTAAAAAAATAAAAAGTGTGTGTGTTCAGCTCCAACGCATGACGGGAGTAGGGACTCCTGTTTGTTGTGCCGTTCCGATTTTCTTTTGTTGGACGAAAACAATGGACCATAGGGGCAGGGTTTCTTCAATGAATCAGTGCTATACAAAAAGCAACTTTAAGGTGTAAAGGCTTTTGTTTTACGTTGCGCAGAAAAACATAACAACGCTTTTGAGTTACGCTTGTATTTTACTCCTCATTTTCCATACCGGGGGCCTTATATTAAAATCGATTCCTATTTCCTATTATTGTTATTTTTGGAGTTTATCCAAAAATAACAATAGTAGGCACACCGTTATTCAACTATTGTGTACGCATAATCCATTTAACGAATATTATCGCTTTAACGAAATGGCGCGACCGCCAAGCCGAAGCCCTACTACGAGTCTACGAGTGGGCGAAAAAACCGCTTACACGTGTGCCGGGCTGCAGGGCCAAATCTGACAATAATTATCATAATCGGAAACCTATCAACCTTGTGGTAACAGGGTTATGCTCACTTTGCCAAAGGTATTAAACTGTCTTGCCCCTCAGTAAATGGGTGGACTTGGGGTCCATCCATGATAATGATTAGGTACTTACACTCATTAGTGTTTCTACGTACTGTTGTTAAAAGCCCATTACCCAAAATAGTTCATTGTCAAGATGTTGACCTATAATCATATCGACATGATCTGATGACGTCATAATATATATAGGAACCGATAAGATTACACCTTGCTCTTAGTGATTTTTGTCCAGTAATATCTGATAATCGAGATGAAGTGTACATATGCATATAAAAGTAAATAAGAGTAACGTAGTTCTTGAAAAACAATTGCGACGTCACGCGTCACATTGATAGTACTTACCTACATGAAAACATTTTGCATTCTATTGTGTAATTAAGTAATTGAATTTACAAATTGATATTACGTGCCGAGCTAATTTACTAACATTAGAGAAACATGGCTTTTGGTACAATGCATCCGCACGGCCCCTACGAAACAGACATACGAGGGAGAGGACAACCAATTTGTGAGTAATTCCTTCAACATTATCTAGAAAAAGGCACATGCCCATTCCTAGTAATTTAATCATAATTACACGAATACACGATACGATTATACGAATTAGCTAAAACTACGAATTTAGACATCTGCGAGTCGCTGTCTTAATATAAGAAATGTTTAATAGATTTAATTTAGGTGTCTCTAAATGTTATAGTTTCATTTTTTTATGTCTTTTCTGTTTGTTTTTTTTTATCCTTTAAAAACTTTAAAAATGTATTAAGTAATTTTTCTCCAAATTTAACTTATAATTTTACTTATTATTAATATTTTAACTTTGTTAGCTTAGTTGTTAACATTTTTGTGCATGCTGTGGTCTCCTGTAAGTGAAGGAGTACACCTACTTGGTACCTGATGTTCCCTTTATTTATGTTTAATGTATTGTGTACATCTTTTGTTGGAGATCCTAAATAAATAAATAATGATGAGAAAATGTAACTACCAAAACTCTAGTGAACTTTGATCCGTTCTTTCTTCAGTTCATACGATACGTCCACCCCTTTCAACCAAATCCATCATACAGATAATCCGACTCCAATACTTCTGGAATAACCCTTATGTAATGCACTTACAAAGGACATTATCAATCATCAAACGCACGTTTTAAGACATGATTCAGTGGGTGCATTCGACCGTTTTTAACCGATCGTTAGACCGTGTAAATGTATATACGTACGGTTTTGATAATTGAGAACGCTATAACATAAAGCAATCAGCCCTTATCGCCTACAGTTTGCACGACTGCAACGCTTACTCCAATACAATCCCACACACGATTAGCAGACGATTACAGCTCGTATTGCTACATTATTATCATGTTGTCAAAAGCCATAAAACATTCCATGTCATCACAGGCGGATTTGCAGTCTTGGCCGCCCTAGGCCCCAGGCCATGTAGTAGGTACCTACCTACCTAACTACCAGCCGCCCCTTTCTCAGCACCTATCATATAGACTACATAATGAATTTACTTTATTGCCAACTTTTAACGAAATCGATTCAGTAATTTAGTTAACTTTAATAGGTACCTACTACTACTAGTTATTTACCGATTTTTTTTTGCGATTTCAAGTTTGATCCCATAGTAAAAGTTGTTCATATTGATGAGTACAGTGACCCCTTAAGAGGATTGGTCAATAACCAGTAACCCTGTATATTTAGATGTACTTACGAAAGTTAGGATGGTTACTGTTATACGATGCGGTGCAGTGCGGCCCGCCATAGGTAATGTGCGCGAGCCTTTACAATATTTAGATGCTTTGAGCTAATATATTTCTTGTTCAGTGAATTTTTGTCAGATTGGCCGCCCCTATAATATCTGGCCGCCCTAGGCCTGGGTCTACTGGGCTTTAGGGCAAATCCGCCACTGCATGTCATGTGTGTCAATGATATCGTTATGTTTTCACGGAGAGAATACCTACTTAAGTGTCAAATGGTCGGCTCTCGTATCGTCATTATACTTTCGCATACACTTATTTTTCTGCACTTTTATTGCACTTATTTTTCTTTCTTCGTAAACATCTAGCTGTTACACAATAAGTAAGTAAGCTTCCGCTTCGTGAACAACACTGATAGAATTAATAATGTTTCCAGAAATTGACTTAAAACACTAACAATTTAAGGAGCTAAAAGGCACAAGGGCTAAAGCGTAGTTTTAGATTCTAACTTGACAAAATCTAATTTTAAATCACTTCATTGTACGCTCTTTATTGCACAATAAAGAGCCCAATAACGATTTATAGGCATATCAATTAATTGATGTGTTTGTCCGTGTGTCATCTCGGCGATGACCCGCCCCGCGTGACCGCTCGGCGCCACTCCAGCGCACGTCGCGAACTTGACCCACTTGTCCCGAGAGACCATTGTCTTCGCGCTAACCTCGATCATCGACGCTCGAGCACCTCGAAATTATCTCTCATAAAGTATTCTTCAACGCCACCTCGCGAAAACAATTGTGTTCTTCCATGACCTTTCCATAATCACGGATCTTTGCACAGCCCACATTTATTGTATAGAACAATCCCCCTTTCGTGTCATCTAATTGTGAACTTTCCCAACTTTCGTTTCGATCACCGGTTCGTGAATATAGAATCCCGTTATTACGCCGTGTCATTGCCCCACTAAACTACATGGCATACACTTTCCACGTTTTGATGAGTTAACAGTTTTGAGCTTCCGGAGCTACCTACTTCCTGCGACCGACGGCAAAATGTCGCTAAATGAAACAAAAGCGAAAGTCCATTGCTTCAAAAACAAAAGGCATAAACAATACAGAGATAATCATCGTCCTCATCATCGTCATATTCATTAGCCTCAGTCCAAAAACACTACCGAGCTCGATCCTCGGCCTGACATCCATATTATCGCACAGTATTTAATTGTTTTTTTTTTTAATTTTCCAGGCATGTCCCTAGACGAAGGCAGACAATCACAGAGGCCGTACAGGTACGGCATGGTGTTGCTGTGTGCCGGCGCGCTGATCAACTGGCTGGGATTAGCGGAAGACTACGCGGAGCCCGTGCGCTACGTGGGTGTGGCCTGCATCGTCGCAGGCGCACTGCTCATCTGCGCGGCCATGTGTTGCTGGCTGCAGTCGCCCGCGAGGCAGCCGCAGACTGACCGCGCGTCACCCGACACACATCAAGTGAGTTTTAAAGCGTAAACATACATAAAATTGTTTAATCGTTTGCAATTTCTTAACTTAAATACCTACTTTGTACCCACCTCGCCTACCACCTACCTACCTCGTGTTTTGTTTTTCAAAATTCATTTGAAAAACAAAACACGAGTGATCCTATAAGGGTTCCGTTTGAAAATTGATGGATGGCACGATAAGGTTTGCTCATTGAAATGGAGCTATAATGTCACGTCGGGGTACCGCATATGTAGATAGTCATTCAAGTGAAGGGTCTCTGACTTACTTATGCGGTGCCCCGCCGTGACATTATAGCGCCATTTCAATGAGCAAACCTTATCGTACCATCCATCAATTTTCAAACGGAACCCTTATAGGATCACTCGTGTTTTGTTTTTCAAATGAATTTTGAATATGGGGATCACTTTTAGGGGGCAACCCTATAAGTGACCCCCATATTCAAAATTAATTTATTTACTTTAACCGTACGTGTTTGAGTCACAGAAATCCATATGTGTACCAAATTTCAACTGAATCGGCCCATTAGATTCGGAGCAAATTGGCTGTGACAGACGGGCAGACGGACAGACATACAGACAGACACACGAGTGATCCTGTAAGGGTTCCGTTTTTTTCCTTTTGAGGTACGGAACCCTAAAAACGAAAACAAACACTACTATCTGCTATTTTTTTTAAAAGTGTACTATTAGTGTGCTGGATATCCTGACTGCAGCATCAGCTCATCATGTCCCCACCCTTGGATTGTATGTAGAATCAAATACTGATCAAAAAGAATCCAAACACGACATATCTGCTATTAGTTTTTTTAAGAGTGCTCTAGTGTGCTGGACATCCTGGCTGCAGCATCAGACCAAGAATTCCATAATCTTGCATAGATAGATAGCATACATGGATGTTTCAAATTTTAGGTCACACTAAGGTTTGAAAGTAAAGTAAATACCCATTACGCGTCTAAGATCCCTACCGCAGCTAACAAAAGAGCTGAAACGGCTGAACTGATTTTGATAAAGCATGTCCAAGAACCATCGCTGGAAAACCTGCTTTCAAATAAAAAAAACTGCATCCAAATCGATCCACCCGTTTAAGAGCTACGGTGCCACAGACAGACACACACACACACACACCCCCACACACATAGCGGTCAAACTTATAACACCCCTCTTTTTGCGTCGGGGGTTAAAAAACAAACCGATAATGAATCGGCGTAGGTGCGTAGCATCGCGTAGCAACTCGTAGCATCCCGTAGCATCGCGTAGCTTCACGTAGGCATGTTAAAGCTACGTCAAATTAAAATTAAGATAAACTTAATCCGATTTAAGAAACTAAATTGGATACGGTTTATGAACTATAATAACCCAGCTAGTTTTTGTTTGTAACAATATTAACCATTATTTTTATCAATTTCAGATTGACGATCCCATCCACGTAATATCGATGCCGGATGAGGAAACTATGCAGCAAAAGCCTCCAGACTACGACACGGTGGCAGGAGCCCCGCCGACCTACGACGACGCCATCAAGCTGAACCCCGCGCGGCTGCTGCCCGCCACCAGCAGCGCGCACCACGCGCTGCCGCCGCCGCTGCTCTCGGACGCGGCCGTCATCCCCGGCCAGCCCGACGCCTCGCTCCCCCCGACCCCGCTATCCGCCATCGCCCCCATCCATCGGTCGCAGGTCCCCAAGACGCCGCCGCCCCCATACAACCCCACACACGCCATCAGATGAAAGCCCGGCCGGACAACTTTGTTACTTTAAATCGACTGCTGTTTCATGTGATGAGACTCGTATAAAGCAATTAGTCCGCATTGTTGACATCCCAACAATGTCATGGTATTATATTTATATTGTACGTACATATCCTAACATGAAACTATTGTTTTTATTTAATGTAGGCGGTCGAGTTAAGAGCGTTGCGTACTTATGTGATAATAGGGAAGTTATTATTAGTTACTTATTTCCTGCTCTGTACATAATTATGAAATTTTGTAAAATAGCGTTTTGTTAAATGTTATAGTTAGACAATTAAGTGAAAAACTCTTCCAATAATTGTTTTATAAATTGTGTTCCAAACAGAGCACCTCTGTGGTTCGAAATAATTGTAATTTAGGATAAGTCACCGGAACGCCGCCGTGGAGCGGGTCGGCCAGTCGACGAGAAACGCCCGTACATATCTTTTCATCAATTATTAGTGTACAATCAGTAGTAGTGCCCTACGTCACTGTGCCATTTATTCAAAGACCTCTGGATGTTCTCACTGGTGTGTGTGCACATCAGTATTATCGAATACAGCTGTTTCCTTAGCTTAAAGATAGTTTGCTCACGAGATGTAGATATAAGACACACTACTATCACTTTGTTAGACACAAAAGAATGTTCACATACACAATCATCGGATAGATGAACCTTACAACATCTGACGAATTAGAAATGTTGTTTTCAACAATGTTGTTAAATAATAAATTTGTACATTTGATATTTCCAACTGATTGTTAGCTCGTCGTTGTGATATGACCGTTAGTATCATCGTTTTAGTTGACTATCGCGTTTATAATCTTAGTAGAGGTATTATAGTTTCCTGTTCCGATTTGTCTATTCTAGTCTTCAAATTAAAGCATATTTACTTAAATATTCTGTTAGATGATCCAGTCATGCATAATAATTTGTAATTTGTACATATTCTGATTGCACAACTTGAAGATTTCGAACAAAGTGACGCTCATTAAGTGCTTATCAAATTGAAATAGAGAGACACATGCATAACCAAGTCTTTACATTGGGGCATGTGCTAGTCAATATGCCCAATGCATACTTCTCAAAATTATACTAATTAATTATATTGATGATTGGCATGTTAATTGCAGTTGATTTGAAGTCAATAATGCAGTCAATTACGAAATCGAAACCAATTTTATCGGATGTCTACTAACGAGTTGATAGTCGATTAGGAATATAGATTTTAAAAGACTCGAGAATTCTCTTCACACCAGCACCCTAATTCTGTAACACACTATAAATCGGAATTAGTTTCATTTTGACAGTTCAACAACATTCATTGCGTTATTTTACGGTGTTGAGAAGACAAATTTTTCGAAAATATGAAGCAATGCATTAGCAATTTGCTTCAAAATGATTCAGATTCCGATCGATAGTGTGTTACGCAATTAGGGTGCGGATCTCGTGGCCTAACAACTTTAGGAATAGAATTGCATAATTAGCAAAATACATTAATAAAATCATCATTGACGTTTTATATAGCCGTGTGCTTTCGAATGATTAAAAATGGGACCAATACTGTTAATACTTAAATAATACTTAAATCGTGTGCTTATACCTACTAATTGATTCAAACAGCGCGTGGGCGTGCCTGCAAGTCTTTGTGAGGATTTTACAATGCTGAAGTTGTGCATTTATTATTTGTACATTGTACAAAGTTCGGAAGATAAGAGTGTATATAAACAAAAAATAAATGTTGTTGAGAGAAAATTTGGTTTTATTTGTGTTATTTTGTAACCCCATTGCTTTGTTCTGAACTGAAACCACGCTGAAGACAAAGTGCTGAAGCCGGTAGGCGTTAGACATATTATTATTACAATGCGTTTCAACTAAGAATAGGAATGACCTTGCGCCATATTGTGAAGATATAGCAAAACTGTGCCTTGTTTACACATTTGCAAAGTCAGTGACATATTTTAACAAACACAAATTCCAAAAACAGAACTAAAATGGATAAGGATAACACTACAAAACTTTGCAAGACGTACCTATATTTCTAGTTTCAGTTGACAGTTAGAGGTCATTGACGTTCCTATTCTTAGTTGAATCGCATTATACGTACAATCAACGAAAACTAGTGCCTTTCTACAACGTTTCATCTGTAGATCAGTTACAAATATTTTTCCTTTCGGGAATCGAACTTGTGACCACCAATTAATCAATCAGCCACTGTGCCAATCAAACTATGGACGAGGTAATACGTCCAAAAAAATTATAATTTCTAAAGGGTCACTGTTATCTAAAGGTTACTACTGTCCTTAGGTTTCAGCCGGCACGATAAAGGACAGAAATATTTTTACTCTGTCTCTTTTCTATGCTAGTGACGTTAATATGTTCTTCTTTTTCTTGTGTGAATGCAAAAGAAGATATCCAGCGGTCTATAGAATTTCTCTGTCTACGACTCCGTGCCTCTGAAAGCAAGTTAAGCCGTTATTCCTCAGAACAATAACTGAAGCTTTGGTCCCTGTATTATCTATGGTCCCCGCTGTCATTCGTAGATCTTTGGCAGTCGGTACGGGTCGTCAGAAGCCCGAAAGTCTGACAACCAGTCATACCAAGCGGTATCGTATTACCCAGTTACTGGGTTGTGGATGTCAGATAGGCAGTCGCTCCTTAATAGGTATTCAGCTGCATCCGGTTAGACTGGAAGCCGACCCCAACATAGTTGGGAAAATACTAGGCAGATTGGGCAGATTGAGATTGATTGGTTTGTATGATATTTTGGCACCTGAATGACATTGACAGGGAATTGTTGCCATGCGCCAAAGTTTCATTTTAAGCGTTGGATTTCTTGCTTCTTTCTTCGTCCTCACCTCACTCCGAATGAGAACTACCTCCATTAATAATGAAGTAAGCAGAGTGCAGCAAACCCGTCTGACCCGGAGACGGCAGCACTGTCGGTGAACAAAAAATTACAGATCTCATCAATTTTTATTGTGAGTTCCTGGGGCCATACTATGACGTGAAAAAGATCATGGATCCATCATGGTATTCATGGTTCCGTTGAGACTTGAGAAACAAGGATGGTGCTATAGGTCCTGTGTAGCTCCGTCTCTCTCTCACACACAGATACTCTCTCACCATGATGGATCCTGATCTTTTTTCACGTCATAGTACGGCCCCTGTGCTTTCATTAGTTCCAATCGGTTCCAATTTTAGCCACCGGTACGGTATCCGAGCGTAAATATGACACATCGAGATTTTGTTGCACGCACGCGTAGACAGAATGTCGCTCACAAGACGTAGAGAATGACAGAGACGACGCCTGACGACGCTGTAAAAAGCTATTTCTAAAACACGATGTGGCTGCAGTGCAAGCCAATTTATTTACTTATTGCACCACAGTAACAGCCTATGAATAGGCTAAACTTATGAGTACATGACCATGTTAGAGCGCAGCAAGTAGGTATTTTAGTGACTCGTTACTCGTAAACGTGACTGTTGAGCATAAGTTCCTGGGTTCGATTCCCATGTCTGGCAAAGCGTTAATGGCTTTTTCTTTAAGAAATTGTCAGCAGCTCCCAGGAGTATGAATTTATGATGGCCCTCTAGGTATTGTAGCTTACAGTACAATAAAGTTTGAACTTTATCGTACAAGACCCAGGGGGGCCGTAATAAGACGTGTTAATGCCATCATGGTTCCGTTGTGAAAAAAGGATGGTGCTATCGGTCGAATCATGATGACTTTAACACGTCATACTAAGCCCCCTGTAAGCTCAATCAGCAATACAACTCCTGTTATAATTGCCCGCAAATGGAATGATTTCATGAAATAGTTATTACTAGTTAGTTTATTAGTAAGTAGTTTTACCTTTTGTAATAACCTTTTGTAATACCGTTTGTACCGTTCCCACAGACAAACCGTGAAAACGGTTTTTCGGGGCATAGTAGCCCTCAGGCGCCAGAGGTCTACTTATCAAATAGCCAATTTCTCATTCCGACTACTTCTCTATGTGACTACTTCGCTATAGGCCCACTTTGCAAACATCCTATTTCGCATTCTGTCTAATTCTCATAGTCACTACTCCGCAAACCATCTAGATGTCAAACAACGACTGAAGTACAGATGGAGCCAAAAGTTAATTCTCGTTTAAAAACATAACTTCTTATCTCTCTCTCCCAGTAATAATATAATACATAGTATAAGATAATAATAGTTTTTTTTTTTTTTTTTGTAGTTTTTTTAGTGGAGAACTTTTGTAATTGCATTCGAGCATGCATTGCATTATTGTTTTTGAGCCGAGAACTGCAATAACAAATATCTACGTATCAAACGACGTTCTTCAATACACTTTTGAAGAAATAAAATAAAATGTAACGGAAAATATTTTTGTCATGTAAATAAGAAAATTAAAAAAAAAAGTTTTACAAACTGTACCGTGTGATATATCAAATGAAAGAACATACTATGAGGGTCTCAAATATATTTTTTTTTAATAATTTTAAAACAAATCATTTTAAAGTAATTTAAGAAAACAGACAAAAATTGACCATTCTCCCCCCCTTATCTCCGAAACTACTGAGCCTACAATTTTGAAAAAAATACAGCAAATAGTTCTATGCCTGTAGATTACACAAAACCTATATGGAGTTTCTGGTCTTAAAATAACATGGTAAATCTCTCAATATTGTGAGTACAAACTTACATTTACTGTTGGAATGTATGTTCTGAAATGTATGTTGGCGTTGTGTGAAATGTCCAAGGATATTTATTTATTTATTTTATTTATTTATTTATGTATGTTCTTGGGATAATTTCATCCCAACTACGGAACCCTTCATTGTGCGTAGACCGACACGCACTTGGCCTGTTTTTATTATAATTATATATATTATACAGGGTTATTGGTAAAACACCAGCAACCTCTTAAGGGGTCATTGTACTCATCATTATAAACAACTTTTACTATGGGACCAAATCTGAAATCGCGAAAAAAAAAATCAGCTGCTCCCTACATTTTGACGAGTTTGATGTACCTAGATAAATGTACCTACTGAACAGCTGATTTTTTTTTCGCGATTTCAGGTTTGGTTCCATAATAAAAGTTGTTCATAATGATGAGTACAATGACCGCTTAAGACGTTGCTGGTGTTTTACCAATAACCCTGTATATTAGTTAGTGATTTTATAGTCAATGCATGTTATGCTTATAATATATTACTTAGACTAAATAGGTTTTATGTCTTTTGAGTGGTATATTAAACGATTTTATATTGACTGTATGTTATGTTTAAAAAATTTGTTACTTTAAAATTATATCAATCATTTACTTTTTATATTAACTGATCATTATATAAAATAAAATTATAGAATCAGTTATTATATCTTGTAAATATTAGAGATTTTGTAACTGTGGTGTCTGGGAGAAACCTGTTAAGTCCAAAAACGTAATTTTTCAGTATAAGACTTTTATGGTTCAAGTTTAATTATAAATCAGTTAGGTAAAGTAGAAAAAGCCAACCACTGCTGCAGTAACTGTTTATTGTTTGTTTTTTTAAATATATTAACTAAAACTAAAAACACAGCCGTTTCTTTTTTTTTTTATCGAATTTGTACCAAACCATTAATAAAAAATCATGAATAGTCACGTTTTTACCGCTACGATTCTCCCACTCATATATATGATAGTTACAGTTATCAACAATAGACCAAAATAAAATATGTTTTTTTTTAATAACAATATAGTACCAAACTAAAAAATTACGCTTAAGATTTCTTCGTAAAATATTATACTAAAAATAAATAAATAATAAAAAAAATAAGTTTTTAGTTTAGTAATTTAGTTATGTTACTGGATCTTAGATGAACGTGGTATTATATACGTGTTACGGATGCGAATCATATTTTAATCAACATACACATATATTTACACATACACACAAACACACTTATGCACATATTTTAAACCGATTAACACTGACCTGCAAACAACCTGTAAATTCCAAAAAACGTAAAATTTGAATTTCGCGGGCTACCCTGATTCCAGTCTAGAAAACGCTAGAAAATGAGTACCTAAATGTCACTGATATTCTAATAGTATCATCGATTCAATTTTGAATCGTCTTTGTGTTTTCTGCGCTAGTCAGCGCTAGTGTATTATTTACAAGGGCCCATGGCCCGTTGGGCTATGCCTATGTCTATTACATGAACTTATGAAAGAATACGTCCATGTTCATGAATGACAGAATGACAGTTGACGAAATAATGACGTATGATATGACACTGACACTTGACATTGACCAACGGCAAGTGAGAGTGACGATGATGGGAATTGTATGGGAATTGAATATTTTTAAAAAACGTGAATTAAATTAATGATACATAAACAAACGTTTCGGCTGTACTACGTCCAAAATAATCATCATCTATGAAAAACATGCCGGTAGAGATAAACAGCTTGATAGAGGGATGGCTCGAATTAGAAAGCGACCCAGGATTGTTTACCCTATTGTTAGAAGACTTCGGAGTAAAAGGGGTTCAGGTAGAGGAGATTTATGACTTACACAAACCCTTAGAGAGTCCAGTCTACGGGTTTATCTTCTTATTTCGATGGATAGAAGAGCGACGCTCCCGCAGGAAGTTCGTGGAACAGATTGAAAGTTTCGTTCGCGATGAGGAGACTATTAACAATATATTTTTTGCACAACAAATGGTTCCAAACAGTTGTGCCACTCATGCCTTGCTGTCCATATTATTAAACTATCCTAATCTGCATTTAGGAGAAACACTGAGCAGATTAAAGGTAAATAATCTTTGTTTTTGTTTTGTTAAACAATACAAAGGGTTCATTGTTGTTTACGTATCTATGTACTTAAACTTAATCTGTTTTGTTTTTCATTCAACAAATAGCACCACACTCTTGGAATGAACCCTGAAAACAAAGGCTGGGCCATTGGGAACACACCAGAGTTGGCTTGTGCCCACAACGCTCATGCCATACCACAAGCTAGAAAAAAGGCTGATAAGAATGCGGGAGTCTCCACGGGGCGCTTCACAGGTGTGTAATTCGTCTTCAGTCATCAATTTTATCAAAGTGTGATTATCACGGCAGATAAGTAACAAGCATTTAAGTATATAGGTAAATAAATATCTTTGACCTACACAGACTTGACTACTCATTACAAACATGCACACAGCATGGGTTAAAAAGCAGTTGTACTCATGCTTTTGTTGACTACACTAAGGATGAGGTCATTGAGGCATATTGTGTCATTCTTCTAGGTGAAGCATACCACTTTGTATGTTTTGTGCCTATCAATGGGCATTTGTTTGAGCTGGATGGCCTTAAACCATATCCTACCGATCATGGACCATGGGCATCCGACGAGGACTGGACGGACAAGTTCAGGAGAGTCATGGCTGAGCGTCTTGGAAGAGATGCAGGGGAACAAGTTCATGATATCAGGTACAATAAAATTAAAACATCCCTTGCTGTTAATAATTTTTCTTGTAGACTCAGTCTTTTATAATAAACAAACAATCTTCCACCCATTAATTCCAATCAGAAAATAATCACTTCAACTGAATGTTAGCTAGCATTTTTAAAGATCAACTTATCCAACAATCCATACTAATATTATAAATTCGAAAGTAACTCTGTCTGTCTGTCTGTCTGTCTGTCTGTCTGTTACCTTTTCACGCCTAAACCACTGAACGGATTTCGATAAAATTTGGCAAGGCTATAGATGGTATCCTGGGGACGGACATAGGCTACTTTTTTTTTCAAAAATAATCCTACAGGGGGTGATATAGGGGATGAAAGTTTGTATGGGAAACTCAGTATTTCTTAAGTTAGGCATGTGAAAATTAAAATTTATGTTTTTGATAGGAAATAAAGAAATATGCGGTTCAGCGTTTTTGAAAAATCATCCCCTAAGGGGGTAAAATATAGTAAAATAGGGGTTGATTTTAAAATTTACAAAACTGCACGGATTTCGACAAAATTTGGCAAGGCTTTATATAGCATCCTGGGAAAGGACATAGGATACTTTCAAAAACAATACTACAGGGGGTGATATAGGGGATGAAAGTTTGTAAGGGAAACCCAGTATTTCTTAAGTTAGGGATAACAAATTTATTGTATTGGTAGGAAATTAAGAAATATGCGGTTCAACGTTTTTGAAAAATCATCCCCTAAGGTGGTAAAATAGGGGTTGATTTTAAAATTTACAAAACTGCACGGATTTCGATAAAATTTAGCAAGGCTTTATATAGCATCCTGGGAAAGGACATAGGATACTTTCAAAAACAATACTACAGGGGGTGATTTAGGAGATGAAAGTTTGTAAGGGAAACCCAGTATTTCTTATGTTAGGGATAACAAATTTATGCTATTGGTAGGAAATTAAGAAATATGTGTTCAGCGTTTTTTAAAAATCATCCCCTAAGGGGGTAAAATAGGGGTTGATTTTAAAATTTACAAAACTGCACGGATTTCGACAAAATTTGGCAAGGCTATAGATAGCATCCTGGGAAACGACATGAGCTACTTTTTGTCTTAAAACATAATCGTACAAGGGGTGATATAAGGGATGAAAATTTGTATGGGAAACCCAACATTTCTTAAGTTAGGGATATGAAAATTCAAATTTATGCTTTTGGTAGGAAATAAAGAAATATATGGTACAGCGTTTTTGAGGGGGTACAATAGGGGTTGACAAATGTTTGTGTACCTACCTCTTTTTAAGAGATTTAAGGGATTGGAATTGTAGTCATAGTTCGAATCTTGAGGTAACATTTAGTCTTTATTTTATTCGGCGTTTTTACGAGGAAATTATTTGAACGAGTGGACACTCGGACAAAAGTTATTTGTTATTAGAGCGTGACTGGCATAATAAATTTTAAGTAATTAACAAGTCCCCCCGCCGCGTAAGTCTGTTTGTTTGAATGCGATAATGTCAAAAAGTACCGAACGGATTGTCATACGGTTTTCTCCAATGAACGGAGTGATTCAGGGTAATTCATTATAGTTTTGTGTAAATTGGCTGAAATATGACGACGACTGTTGAAGATGTCGGAAAAAATCATGCCGACTGGTAGCTTTATGCCTACTATACACGGTAACGATATATCGTAGCGATTTGAGTTTGCACAGTTATATCGGACGGCCCTATGTTTTCCACATGAACATTCCCATGAGATATTTTCCGACATCCACGCGGGCGAAGCCGCGGGCAAAAGCTAGTTGTTTATAAAAGTACAAAAGTGTTTTTCTAATGCAAGGGCAAGAAAGATGTAATATATTATGATGATGATTATGATGTATTATTTAGTCATGAGATCCTTCTTTACTAGATCTTTCTTTCTTTGGTATTACAGGTTCAACTTGATGGCAGTGGTGCCTGACAGAAGGTTAGCAGTGACTCAAAGACTGAATGCACTTGAACTGAATCAAAAGAGGGTAAAGGAAGCAATATCAAAGATCGGCAAACATATGCGACATTTATTATCAAAACGCAGGGAAATAAATGGTATAATAAATCTTTTTTTTATTATTTATTGCATAAAAGTATTTTGTACCAGTACTTATTAAAATCCTATAACAGAATAGAAAGGTTACTGATATGAAATTTTAAAAAAAATATTTTCTAAATGTCCATGTCATAAACATAGAAACTATTCATATCTATATTATTTAGAGATCTGTTTCTGTTTTTGAATCTGTTTTAAATTAGTAATTAATTTTGAATGTAGGTACCATAAATTCTCATTACTTCAGCCCCGGGGGTAACATTGGCCCGAAACGGAAAAGTGTTTTGACTCCTTCCAGTTCATCCAGCACACAAGCAGTCAACGTAGTTTGCAGATCATATTCTAGTTGACTGTGACTGTGCTAGATGAACTAGAAGGAATCCCGTGAGCTAAAGTACCTATTGTGAGTTTACAGTGTTGTTAAAATTAAAATTAATGAATAATAGAAACTAGCATTTAAAGCATGTCATTAGACATAAATATTATAATCAATAATATTCTCTAGTATTAATTGTAATGATTTGCATGCCAAATGTCTGACTATGTAATTAGGAACTTAATTGCTGACTTTAAGACCAACACTGTACCAATACTTATTGCAAATAAATAATTATGAATGCAGTTGTAGAATGTTGTTCAAAATTCAAAAGTTTATTCAATTCTTCACAGAACATGGTGAATTGTTATCAGAAGGCAGCAATGATAACTCCCTAAACGAAAACATTGTGCAGATCAGTGAGGAGACAATACTGACTGCTTTAGAATCGTCCCAGTTGCAGTTATACGATGTGGACTACACACGTCCTATGACTATAGAGATTGGAGCCAATGATCGTCCACACCAAGACAGCAGTATTATTTTAGGTAACAGAATTAAACAAGCATGATAATTTTGTGGCTAACGTTTTTAGATCAGCTTGATACAGATCAACAACAAATAATCAAACAACTCAACAATCCAGACTACTTACCTGTCTTCTTCAGGGTGTCGTCATATCAATGAGATTTCTGCTTCTCCTTTTTGGCATCAAAATAATATGCAATAAAAATTATACCTTCCAGTTGATCCTGTGGAGCAGGGCGCAATTGTAAAGTTCATAACAATCAACAGAGACAATCAAATAGTAGGAGACGTAAGTATGCTTATTTCAGTTATTTTTACGAACAACTAAGCCGACGTAAAAATATCGCGGCGGGATTTTATCGCGCACTGGATTTTCAACTCTCGTTGTTGAGCCGAGCGTTGAGAATCCGACTTAACAACAACAGAGTGCATTCTAGCGCGGCGAAAAAACACACTGTTGGATTTTCAACTCTCGGCGCTAAGCAGAGCGTTGAAAATCCAGTGCGCGAAATAAAATCGCCGCGATAATTTTACGGCCGTGCGAACGCCGACTTAATTGGTACCCACTTGACATCTTTTAATTCAAATTTGAGTTTCATATTATAAATAGGGGCGTAGCTACCGCCATATCAATGATACGACGGCCTAAGCTACAGGGGCTCCCCGACTTGTGTAACGTAAATTATTATCCAAAACCTCAAATTCTTATTGATAACAGTAACCGCCCGTAGACCCGAAATGAATGAATACATATTAAAAAATAACGTAATTTGTTTATCGCTTACAAGGGCTTCAAGCTACAAAGACAGAGGCGGTCCAATTCTCAAGCTCTTGCAATCGTTTAGTAAAATCTCACAGATTATCCTCCTGAGTCAGGTAAAAAAATACAATAGCCTCCTTTTGAGCTTCGTCACGTTCAGGCACAGATTAATACAGATGGGACACTCCGCAAAATCATAAAAAGCAACTCTTGCTACGACACAATAAAGTGCAATTCAGGTCGCACAACCAACAATTACCTACAGTTATATTCAACTACAAGTTGCCAAGTTGTTATTCAAGTCTCTTTCTATCGCGTAACCTTATGAAGTTATGACCTACTGAATTAGCGCCGCGGACGGGGCCCGCCGCGTACTTGTAAAGTTGTTTTATCTCACGAAAGCGGGTGAGCCATACTTGTAGGTGTAATGCGTATAGACACGCGCTATTGTGTGCGTACCTGCAGGTAGCGCGCTCCCGAGCTTAGAGCGAGCGCGCACTGCGGTGCGTTTCCGGTAGTTCTGCCTCACTGGGCGGGGCCTACGGTAACAAAATGCATGACCGCAGTGCGCCCACTTCAAAGACATTCCATACTTCACAAATTATGCGGTAGAAAAACGCACCGCAATGCGCGCTCGCCCTTACGCACACAAAGACAATGTGCATGTAACATTTACACATACAAGTATGGCTCGCCCGCTTTCGTGACATAAAACAACTATAGCTTCATACCTAAACTGCGGAGTGTCCCATCTGTATTCAGGTAAATGGGCCCCAAACAAATTTTGATACACTGCCTCTTTATGACAACTGCGCCACTGATCATAAAGTTAGTCTTTAAAGTTTTTGTTGCATGTTTCAGCTGTACCCCACATCTATCACAGCCCTGGTAAAGAGCAATGATTCTCCCATACTGGTTTGTTGTGAGACTGAACCGGATCAACCAATCAAACTGAGGAAGCTACTGCTGACGCACTCGGAACTAAACGCTTTGATGAGCAGCATTGTGAACGAGGTGCAGCACTGTCAGCAGGCACTCAATGATGAGAATGATAAGAGAGATATGTATAAGGTAAGAAAGAGTAGGATTATCAGTATTTTGTTTCGTAAACTTCTTACTTTAAATTGTTGCCACTCAAGTTTACTGCTAAAAACTAATTGGATACCTTTTTAATAACTCCCCTCGCGTCTACTCTTGTACACTTCCAAGAAAAACGATAATATTATTATTACGGATTAGTCTAGCTAGCCGCTAGCCGAATGTACACAATCATTTACCGAAGCTTCATTCCTTTTCCCGCTAAGGCACAATTCGAATTTCCCGCTAAGGCACAATTCGAATCTAGCGTTGGCGTTCCGAACGCTTACGAGACCTAAATAAAAATTTTAAATTCATTCATTCACTGACAGACGACGCGTATTATAAACCGCTGTGTCTAGAAGCATGAAACTACAATGCATACAAGAATTCCTTACATAAAGGTATGTTGTAACGAAGGTGAGCAATAAGGAAGGATTAAGGGTTGAAAGTTTGTATGGAAGTTCGTAATTTTTATAGATGAAAAATCCCATCGGGCACGCGGTTGTCAACTCTATAAATTACTGTATTTCTAGGTGGACGACTGTCGTCGCACGCATAATTACGACGAGTTCATCTGCACATTCCTATCCATGCTGGCGGAGCGTGGCGCCCTCGGTGAGCTGGTGGCGGCGCAGCTGGAGCGAGGACGGTCCTCGCGGGCGCGCCGCCGCAGACCCAGACCCCGCCCTCGGGCTAGGCCCAGACCTAGGCCTCGCGCGCGAAAGTAACGCCCTCTGACGAAATTAAACGAAGATTCCCGAAACTTGTGTTGGAGATGCTGCGTATTTCCCTTTCCGTGTTAAAACAGTACAGTTTACGGTTTGTCTACAGATGACCTTAATTGACCTTCACTTTGTCTAATTATTGTTGGATTTATATTGGAAACCCTGTTTTCAAAGCGACAAACTAAGTGACGCGAATCTATATGTATAAAAGAAGGTCGTGTTAGTTACACTATTTATAACTCAAGAACAACTGAACCGATTTGGCTGAAAATTGGTGGGGAGGTAGCTTAGAACCAGGAGACGGACATAGGATAATTTAAAAAGAAAAAAACGCATAAAACGTGGTATAACAACGGCTGGACCGATTTAGATGAAATTTTGTGTGTATTTGAATGGGTTCCTGGATGGTTTGAAAACACAATTGGACCCGGTAGGTGGCGCTGCAGTCGGGTTCTAGGATCGTTCAGACAGGCCGTCTGTCGGGGCCGCTAGTAGTAAATAAATAATAAATTTTTGACAAACGGTCAAGGTGCAATAGTGCAACTAAAAACCAGAGGGTTTTAAAGTGAGTGAGTGTGTTGGATGGGCACAACAGTTGCACTGTTGAGATAAATCCATTTCTAGTAAAACCATTATTTAGCTAAGTTGGAGACAATACTTGTAAGCAACCAACTTTGTTAGAAGAAACAACTCTGCCTATAATCAATAACTAAAATTTTATTCTGGCCGTCATTAGAGGTCATTAGGCCCGATCGGTTCCCCGAGGCGAGCAATCTTCTGGTCTATAGCTATATTTGTAGACTTGTCTCCTTGGGCTTCTAAGTACTCATATAAGTACAATCTTTTTTATTTAATGTGGTATTCATTTACAGCTTACCATTTCGGCACATTTTTGTGTTAATTTATTCACTTACCTACATGCATGTAGCAGGACTATTATACTATAACATCGAATTTGGTGTTATCTTGCAGTATATTAATGCGTGTATATTTCGCGTCACGTAAAAAGACTGCTGGCCAGCGGACAACTGTAACATTGTAATCGAATCATGTAATAAGAGCGCTGGCTAACCGCACAACCATACCATATATTTACGTGACGTGAAATAATGCAACGTATAGTTTTGCAGTTGGCCAGCGCGCTTTTGACGTGACACGATCTATACAACGTTACAATACGGTTGGTGAGCGGTCATTTTACGTGGCGCGAATTTGTATGTGTAAGAATAAGTAAATAAAACGAAGTTTTTTTTAAAAACGATTTTTTATTTAATTTATCATACTACGAACAGCGCCGTATTTACATGGTCATCATATTGTTAAAGAAATGTAACAACAACGATTGATTATTGTTTGCTTAGGCACGTACTTCATCGAACAACATTCTTATATATTTAGCTAACGAGCACAGTACGATACGCGTATCGATGATAATCGTCTCTCCATGCGTAGACCACACATCATTCTATCGATGGATTGGTATCCATATTCCACACGTACACATTGATAAAAATATATGTTAGTGATGTGCAACAACAGAATGTCACGATATCTAAAACAGTATGAATTTGACGATGGATTGTCTGGTTTAGGTAACGACTTTATCGATACGCAATAACGTGCAATCTATTACTATATAAGTGAGTGGTAACAGTATACGTTTCACATACACAAGTATGGCCTGAAATATTAAAATACAGATGTAACCTACGTGACAGAATTGACTCAAAAGCACAATATATGAAAACCCATAAGTTACGCTATTAGATTAGGTTATTACAACATGAAGAACAGCTTAAAATTAACCACAGTTATTGCCAACAGTTATTTACATCCATTATTATAATTGTTGACTATGACTATAAATTACTATATCATTATGTTTGATACAAATAATAGACATCTATTATTATTAAAAGTTCATGTTCGATGCTTAAGGTTACGCTAGTCGGTCATTCTTCCATACAAACGTATGGCGATTACTCGTCTGACGGTGTACGTTCAGAACTAAAAATTATATCAATTTGTCTCGTCATTATCTAGCCCTATAATGAAGAAGAATCGGAAAAAAATATTGGTTTGGTAACTTGCATATTTCAAAATTTTTAACGCATCTTTGGGCGTAAATAAATAGCTCCTGGAGTATGAAAATGGCAAATTTGTTACCGTACAGCGATAGATAATTTATTTAAGAATTCAAATAGCTTTATTTTGAATAAATACATCCAATTGTATTTGCATATCTGTATGCTCAAAGATCTGTTCATATTATTCTACGCACTCGTTTTCATTATAAATCATCGTCTATTCCACTAACTAAATACTTAAATAAATAAACTAAATAGCACGCATATTACCCACCACGCCACCATCGAGTTCGAGCCGCCGACTAGTGCAACCTTAATTTCCCGAACGGTAAACGAGAAACAATAGAAGTTTTATTGTTATGACGTCAACCGCCCGCGATATCGATAAATTGAAGTTTGACGATGTCTAATAATCACACATAACTAATTCGGATATGTAGCGGACACTGTTGACAACAATTAACGACAAACTGCTGAATTCGAAAGGCAAAGTACTCCTAAAACACATTTTTCCCAAACATTCATTCATAAACATTATTTTGTTCATTTGGCGTCACTAACAAGATATCAATACCATTATAAGAATAGTTGATTTATGTTGTAGAAGTATAACATGAATACACCGTAGCTACGTGTTTCTTTCACAAGGCTCGTACATTTAACATAACATATCGACGACAATTTATAAGAATCATTATTCATTATAATATAGACTAATTTTGCTTTGTTGATTAGATCTCACTTTACGTACCAAACAGACATGGAAGTCAAAACCATATTGCCAATAACAATTTCTTTATTGCATAAAAGGCAAGTCACTCGATGATAAACATGCTATATCACAGACTAACGAAAATTATTACACAAACTTACATGCACTACATTCATATTATGGCACTAACAACTAAACCTGAAACTAAAATGTAAATATTAAAGGCAGTGTTTGTAAGAATCTAGCGAAACTCATTCGAGTAGTTCTTTATAAACTAATCCAATTTTGCATGCAGTTTACTCCAAAGCTCCAGGTCGCAGACTCGGCCCTCAAGGTCTGTTACATTTCAATCACAATATAACTGAATGTCTACTGCTATAGGTGTTTCAACAATATACTCCCGTACTAGTTAAAAAATAATAATAATACTCGACAATAACAATTCATAAAACCATTAAAATATATACGAAGGACAAATTGGCAGTAGCACCAGTTACCATAACATAGCGACGCACACGGTCTCAGGTTCACAACCAAAACTTATTGCTATTATCACTACTTGAAATTGCACTACTTTGGGTGTAGAATAAATTGTGAATTCCAAACGGAAGCGTAAAATTAAAACTACATCTGCGTGATTTGAGCGAAATGTACGCACATGCATCAACGACCGCACTCCGCGAGAATTCATTCCAAATAACACTTCATTATTTGATCAAAATAATATCCTCAAAATTTTACTAACAAAAAAATCTACATCAAACCTTAGCACACTATTCACTACCGCATACATTCATAGATAAGGAACAATATCATCAATCAATAATTATATTAAAGTAACAATGTATATAGTTAAATGTCCATTATGAGTGGAACATGGCGCGGCGGCTTCAACTCTCCGCGTCGCGTACCTCCGCCACCTTGTCGTCCGACGACTTGGCGAGCTCGCCCAGCACGCCGGGGATAGGCAGCTCCTTCAGCTGTCTCTTCTCTATTTCTGCCTTGAACTGCTCGATGTCTTGCGGACTGGAAATATTTAATATTGAAAATTTATATACATAGACTAGACAATACTTTGGTCATAAAGATCCGCTTTTGTAGAAATTCTCCTCATCGGTAGGCCGTCGATCCACTTTGTGGGGGCGTACCAAAGCTGCATCTTCCGGTATGTTTAGACTACTTTAAACCACAGTATGTATGGCACTCAAGACATGTGGAGTAAATTTGTGGCAAACTGATCCCCCAGAGATGGCAAAAGGAACAGGGGAAGACAATACAAAATATGTGAAAAAGAGTTAAAGCTCTCAGTGGATCCAAAATGGAAAATGAGTTGCGAGAGATAGGAAACAGTGGAAGTTGTTATAGGAGGCCTTTGCCAAGGGGCACACTGAACTAAGAGCCATTCTGTGAACTATTGTTGAAATACCACAACACAAATGTTCAGAATGAAAGGGCTTATTTATTAAACAATGTACGTACCTTATCTGCACAAAGAGTATGCCGTTGATGAGGTTGAGCATGTCAATGACGGAGGCCATGCCGGGCGGCTGGATGTGTAGCGGCGGCGGCGCGGGCGCGGCGTGCGGCGCGCGCGCGTACGCCTCCGCCAGGCGCTTCTGCAGCACCACCGCCTGCTGCGTCAGGTGGCGCAGGCACTCCGACGACTCGCGGGTCTTCTCGTGCTTCTCGCCCAACTACGGTATCATACAGCATATTGATATAGAACAAACGGTTGTGGTCAGATCTATTCCATATTAAAATCCTTGTTTCCACTTTATAAAAAAATAACTTTATGTCTGTGTAAATTATGTTTTTAACAGAATAAGACTAGTTCTATTGAAAAAATCATTAAAAAAAATAAGTTGTAGCGCTTAAACTTCATGATAATAAAGTTATTTTTCCAAAAACACATATTTGTTTACACTTTCCCTGCATGGGTAAGATAGAGGCTGCTATTATTATTATTTAAAACTACAAATGAAGTCTACAAGGTTAGGAAATGAAATCTGTTTATGATAGCGAGTAATGGACACTGACCAGCTGCTTGTATATGGAGTAGGTCTCCTTCTCGTGCTGCAGCGCGGCGCGGAAGTCGCCCAGACAGGACAGCGTGCGCGCCAGCAGATGGCGCGCCACGGCAGCCTTCAGCGAGCGCGCGCCGTGCGTGGCGCACGTCACGTGCAGCGCCCGCTCCGCGAAGCGCAGAGACAGCTCGTACTCGCCTACCGCATGCAGTATCAGCGCGATGTTGCTCTGAAACCACGCACACGTCAGTAAAATTCAAACCATTTTTGAATTGTCAGGGAGTTCATCAGAAAGATGAAGCTAGTTCGCATTCTAAAGCGTAGTAGGTTCCTATGGAGGAGAACAGGCAAGAAACTATAGACAGTCTTTTAAATCAGAATATTGTTACAAAGTATTGGTTACATCATTCATGCTAAAATTATAAATTGAAAATATAATGTGAGAACAATGTAAAAAGACGAGCACATTCAAAAGAAAACAAAAACAATTCAAAAATAAATTAACTGCCCCATGAGGCTAAAATTCTCGTCAATGAAGAGGGCCTTTAGTGAGGCCGTTTGCATGCTATTGTACAGTCGAGTTCATTAATATATTGGCCCTTTCTGGCTTCAAAAATATATGAACGTCAAAAAAGTTCATAATATTGTGACAACTATGTAATATGTAACTGCTTTTTCTCAGTAACATGAGTAATGCACAGCATATACAGGGTGGAAGGGACATCGACGCGCAAACGGTTACCACGTATTCAGTACATCATCATCAGTAAAAAAAATTGCTCTTCCATACATTTTGACCGTGTAGGTATTGCAGTATTGTAGGAAACTGCAGATTTTTTTTTCAATAACCGATGAAACATTTGCGCTTCGATGTCCCTTCCATTCCACCCTGTATTATTGAACCATTCACATGACATGAGGACATATTTTTGATCTAAGTTCTATAGAATTTATGGAGCTTTCCAACGCTCACAATATTTTGAATCCTTGACAGTGCCAATATATTAATGAACTCGACTGTACATGCATTGCTCATAATAATTTACTGCGATATTACTATGATTTACATTCTTCTTCCAGCCTTGGTCCCATGTTACTTGAGTTTAGCATTTAATTTTATTTTCCGTTTATAAACATAATTTTTCATAGAAAAAATTGTTTTATTTTATCTGGTTCATACTAAAACTGTTTTTTTTATACATTTTTCTTTTAAATAAACTTACGTCAAGTAACGCCATTTCCGGATGATTCTCGCCGCAGACGATTAGCGCTAGGTAACGTGCGCGGTACAGCAGCTTCAGCGCTGTGCTCACTTGGCCGTTAGCGAAGCAGTACAACGCTAAATGCGACTGGAAACAAAACAATACTTATAGCACAGTTTACTTATATTAAAAGTAGATACTCTTCTCAACCATTAATTTTACTTTTGACATAAGCACGTCTATGAAGTTTTTTATTTATTGACAGGCAACCATAGACGAAAAAGCAATACTTCATGGACGCTATGAAGTTCCTTATTTATTGACAGGCAACCATAGACGAAAAATGCAATATTTCATGGACGCTAAAGTAAAATAAATGGTTAGCAAGATTATAATGTCCCATACATGTACATTATATATTTGGGACATTCACATAATAGTCAGGTTTTCGCTTTAGGGTTTCGGGTGATTGCACAATACTTCTGAAGTAGGTTCACAAATTGAATATGGCGGGCTACTTCAAGTTTCTTCATGAATAATCAAACAACAACATTATGTTATGATTAAATATCAAACAATACTCACATATTCAGTAATTGTATACGGATGATCAATTCCATTCACCCGCTCGGACATTAAAACAGCTTTCTGCTGGTATGCCATCGCGTCTCTATGTTCTCCGGTGACGTAGCACAGTCGCGCCACCATGCGGAGACATTGTGCAATCTCGCCGTGCATCGCTCCGTACACGTTGTTGAGTAGGTTCAGTGCTTCAGCGATTAATTCGTGACCTTCAGATACTGCGCCCGCCTGAATTTTGTTCTGACCGGTCGTGTAGAAGTTGTATGCGTCAGAGGCCTGCGATAGAACAAGTGTGAAACATAACTACCTTGCAAAAAGATAAAAAAAAGATGTTGCGTTGCCATTGCCGAAAAACATTTATTAAATAGTTTAACATGACATGAAAAATGTACTACATTACATACAGTACAGCAAAATGAATAATAGAACATTTGGTGGCTTAATTTCTTGCATTTTAACCCTACTACGACGTCCTTCAAGGAATACGTCGAGTTACCAGTAACGCTGTTTAAATTGTCATACACAAATAATAACTTACTCGTGGATTGATATGTTTGACGACTGGGAAAATATTCATGATATCGTTCGCGGTGAACGGCGCCTTGTTCTTGCTGTCAAAGTCAAACTCGCGTAACGTCAACTGTAGGCCTACTTTAAGCGCAAAAGACCTGTAATCAAAAATAAAAATTATAGTTATAAAAAAATATATTTAACTGATAGAAATTAGTTGGATTGCAAAAAATGTATTACCTGAGAAGTGAAATTTTCTGTAAACCATGTTTCTCTGCGACAGAATCCATGCTCTCCGCGTTAAGTTCATAGCCCCAGTATGCCTGTAAAAACAAATATTTAAGTATTAGTAGTCAGCTGTTAGAGGAGCTCGTGGCTAAGTAATAACAGCCGCACGGGTCGATCCGTCAGGTTAAGCTACGCTTGCCGGGGTTGGTCAGTGGATGGGTGACCATCTTTACATATCGAGATTCCTCCGTGCCTCGGAAAGCACGTTAAGCCGTTGGTCCCGGCTGTTATTCGTGGATCTTTGACGGTCGTTACGGGTCGTCAGAAGCCCGAAAGTCTGACAACCAGTCTTACCAAGGGGTATCGTATTACCCAGTTACTGGGTTGTGGAGGTCAGACAGGCAGTCGCTCCATGTAAAATACTGGTATTCAGCTGCATCCGGTTAGACTGGAAGCCGACCCCAACATAGTTGGGAAAAGGCTAGGCAGATTGATAGTAGTCAGCTGTTCTACCAGCCTGCTGTCTGGTTGATCTTTTTACCTCTGCTTGTATATTTATAGCTAGCTCGTATTATCCCACAGTTGGGCAAAGGCCTCCCTACTCTCCTTCTACTTCTCTCTGACCTGAGCTGCCAAGATGATCTGATATAGTAATAATTCTGTAAAGAAGACATATGCCCTAACCTTAAGCTCCTGCTTGATCTGCGTGAAGAGCGACTTGGGCGTGAGGTTGTGCCAGTCGGGGTGCGGGTCGGGCGGCGGCGCGGAGGGCGCATGGCGGCGTGCGCGGCGACCCCGGCCCCCGCGCGCGGGTCCCCGCGCTGCCCCGGGGCCCTCCGTCGCGCTCAGAGCCGGGCTGGCGCACGCGCCCACCAGGCAGTTCAGGAAGTGCGCTACGGCCGCGCCGATGCACATCGCCTCGCAACCCTGCATGAAAAAAAAATCATCACTGTCCATAACGAGGTCGCGTGGAAAAGAGCGCAGAAAGCTAGTACCCATTATATGTTTTGTAGTCCTTATGTTTTGTTACGTATTATTCTGATGTACAGTGAAGTTTACATAAATAATATATCAGGCTTCAAATCTAGAAACAAAATTCTCAAAAACGTAATCATTTAATTTAAAAAGTTTCCAGTTTTTTTTCAGCCCAAAGGCAACAGTTTTACTAATTACTCATAATTTAATTGGAATTTTGGTCTGAATATTTGAGTTTTTACAAAATACACCGTATTGACAATATCTGTGAAGAATGTATTCTTTAACAAAATACGCCAAGTGTAATTCCGCCATAATTAAATAATAATCCTGACAATTTTGTATTCAACATCAGCTAACCTGAAGATAAGCCGTGTAGATGTGCTTCGCGGCCCGCAGCAGCAGCTCGCCGACGGCGATGGCGTGCAGGTAGGCCAGCTGCGCGTGCGGCCGCAGCGCGGCGGCCACGCGGCCCAGGTAGCGCACGTTGATGCCGCGCGCGTGCAGCGCCTCCGTCAGCCCGGCGCCGTCCATCGGCGCTGACGTGTGCTCCAGGCATTCTCGAACCTACAACAACAAAACGTATTTTAGTCATCTATAACCCGAAGACATAACAGATGTTCAGAATAATGTACAGAGAATTCTAAAAATGGCATCAGTACAAATATTTTGCCTGCAAGATCTTTTTGCAACAATTTCAATGCAGAATAAGGTTTACTTGTTATTATAATTTTTATTTTAAAAATTGCTAATTCTGAACACAGCTGTTTTGATTTACAAGAAGTTAAAAAAACGTGGCACTGGTCCTGTTGAAAACGATGCGGACGTCTTTTTAAATGCACTATGATTCCTTCCCCTCTTTTATTATAAACATGTACAATACGTGCCACGAAAGATGAGACTTGACCGCGCCTCCCGCGCTCTTTCCGCCGCCCCGATGACGCCCGGTCCTAAGAAATCCTAAAGAGACCTAAAATCGTCTACTGCGCAAGTCAAACCACGTGGTGTGTCAAGTCTCATCTCTAGTGGTATGCATTGTACATATTTTTAAGTTTGTTAGCTTATATTTGTATTATCTTGTTTGAAAATAAACAAAAATACTCACAAAAGCCGGTATCTGCGTAGTCAGCAAGAAAGCCGCAGCCTCCTTCACAAGGTGCCTCTGCTTGGCGAGCTGCTCGGGCTCAGCCGCGTGCTTGATGCCTGCAGAGTACACGTCGGGGTTGAAGCGCACGTCGAACTCCGACTCCTTCAGCGACGCCACCGCTCGCGCCGCCGCCGCCACCACGGCGCGGGAACGTTCACCCGCTGCGGAACAACAGTTACAGGATAAAAGACAAAAACACACACACACAGGAGAAAAATACGAAAAAATTAAGACCAATTTCGCTAATAGACAAACACTGTCAAAAACTTGTAGAAAATGTAAGGAAATTAGAGGTATTTTTGACAGATTGAGAGATAAGAATTCGAACGTTCTTGAAAATACGGGAATTTACCATCAAGATTTACAAGATGTTACAAAAAAAAAATCAGCTGTTCCCTGCATTTACATTCAAAATGTAGGGAACAGCAGATTTTTTTCGCGATTTCAGGTTTGGTCTCATAGTAAAAGTTGTTCATAATGATGAGTACAATGACCCCTTAAGAGGTTATAAAGTTACAACTTGTATAATCACGAGAACAGAAACAGAAGGCAGCTGCACGTTCGTCGTGACTGTGACTCAGCATGATGCTGAGACCGAGTCACGACTGGGAGGTCTAGTGTCGTGACTGGGAGTAATCCTATTTCTGACACCCATATTTATACAGGGTCAAATTAAAGTAGCTAGCGAAACTGCACAGACGTGATGGGTATCGATATCTAAACAGGATAAAACAAAACAAAAATGTTTCTTTTTTTTAAGGTCTACGGCCGCTGAGGTATGAGTTGAGAAAGTCTTTTTTTTTTCTATCGTGTTTAGATACTCATCACGTCTGTGAAGTTTACACAAAAAAAAAAAACTGATATTTTATGTAACGACTGCGGTTGACTCCAAGGAAAAACATATTTTTTTATGTTTTGATATGCATGTTTAGATATCGAAACCTATCGCGCTTGCGAAGTTTCGCTAACTAATGTAATTTGATCCTGTATTGCACCCGTTCTTGATGGTTACTCGAACGTAGTTAACTTGACGTATAAAATGAGTGGAACATATAGGCCTAGTGGACGTCGATTATGTTTTTCGTCTGGCCCGTTAGGCTTGATTTAAAAGAAAATGAGGAAAAATTGAGTCAGGTGAATACTTACAATCACTTTCTTGTTTGTCTCCTCCACTACAGATAGAATCTGTTATGCTCTCCACGATCTTCTTAGCAACATCGGTATCAATCTCAGAATAATTCTCATTCAGAAGCAACTCATCATCTTTCTTCTCGCCCTTCGCCGCTGCTTTATCATCTTCAGCATCTTTTGTTTCTTTTATTGCTTCTTTTTTGGCACTTTCTTTCTCTTTCTTATCTTCTTTCTTTTGTTTTTTGTCCTTAACTTCTTTCTCTTGGCTCTTGGTGTCTCGCTTCACTTCTTTAGTTTCAGTCTCATTGGTAGCCTCCTTAGTATCGATCTCCTTGGTTTCTATAGATTTTTGTGCAGCATTGTCGCGCTGACGCTTCGCACTCAATTGCTGGAGGTGGAAGGCGGCGTAGCGGATAAACATGAAATAACGTGCCCTGAAACACATTTATTGTTATTAGATTGTTCATAGAACAACAATATTTACGATTTTTGGTAGTAATAATACTACTTACTCAACAAAACTATCAACTAATTCTTGTCTGAGGCAACACAGTTTGTGCTTGTGGATGATTGGGAAGCCCATTGTTTTGATGTCCTCCCTGAGTTCGTCGTCTTCCACTGAAATGAAACGAAATACGTTACGACGATCTACATTCCTACTATAAATGTGTTGAAAAGTGGACTTTTTATGAAAATCATTAGTTGTCCTCCACCTCGGAATGTTTACGTCAATTTTACGCGGACGAAGTCGCGGGCAAAAGCTATTGTTTTATATATATGCTACTTGTACATATCGCATAACTGGCATTGTGAAGTAACTACCGTCGCGTATTTAACTCGTTGATGCGTCATTTTTGACGTCACTACTTGCATCGAACAAATATTATGACCCAGTTGTATGGCCAAGATATTCAGTGGGATGCTACTTACACTGCAGGAAGTTGACATCAGGCGGGAAAGTGCGTAGCAGATCGAGTATGTAGTGTCTCCCATCATTGCCGATGATGCCTTTACACTCAACGCTGGAGCATAGTTCAACAGTGTCCCCGTTGGCGCTGATCACTGAGTGAGGCATTATCTTCAGCTGCTGGCCCGCTTTGCTTAGCTGGTTGAGTGAATGTTAATATTAATGATAAAATAGCTAAGGCCAGATCATGGTTATCGGGGTACAGCAAGACTTATTTAACCAAAAATTCCAGAATGATTTTAGTGATGACTGTGTTTGACGAATGAATTACAAGATGCTACATTAAGAAGGGCGCATGCACACTAGACACAGATCCAGTCTGCTATTCAGAGTTTCCATTCAACACCTTTTAGGGTTCCGTACCAAAATGGGAAAAAAGGAACCCTTATGGTGTCTCAGTCTGTCTGTCACAGCTGGATATCTCAAGAACTACTAATGCTATCAACTTGAAATTTGAAACAGTTTTATATGACGTTTACCCAACTGTTTTGCAAATAAGAAAGAAATAAAAATATTTATGTTTTTTTGTAACCGGTACTGAAAGGGGTCTTAAAAATTCAAAGTGGGGCTACTAGGGCATGTGGGGTATCATATGAAAGAGCGCTATTTGCACATTCTTAAACATTTTTTTATTTTTTTTAGGCCGTTTCGACTTTTGATGAAAAATGTAAAAAAAATACCCCCCCCCCCCCCCCCCCCCCCCCGCCCCCCTTATCTCCGAAGTTTGCAAAGGGAAAAATCTAAAATTATTCTATGTGATAGACGTTTATGTAAAGATTACAGGAAAAATAAAACGATGTCTCTAAATAGCACACTTTTTCAGAAATCGGAACGGAACCCTCGGTGCGCGAGTCCGACTAGCTCTTGACCGGTTTTTTTCTTAGTGCGTAAACAAATGATTTGTCTGAATAAATAGCTAGATTTCAGTATACACTCACCAGCTCCATGTACTTAGGGTGCGATAGGACCGTGGTACCGAAGTCGATGCTGCCGTACACGACGCTCTGCTCTTGCTCCTTCTCCAGTATGCCGGGGATGATGGACTGTGCCGTGACTCGGTAGCCGCGGTAGTCTACCACCACCGTGCCCAACGTGTGCAGGCCCAAGGTGTCGACAGCGCTGTACACACGCACGCCTTGGAGGTCGTTGCGCTGTGTAGTGTTTAATTTAATTATTGATAACTTATCATCACGCATGTTCTCCCCGAAAGTTTAGGAAGAGTCGTACCTATAATCACAGCTATACCGTCATTTCGCCAGCTATGTTTAATCCCATATAAAAAAAAAAGAAGTTTATTGTAGAAACTTGTACAACTTTTACAGTAAATCTTACATAGGAACCCCCTTTTAAGTAAAAGATATAACTGTGCTAGCAGGTATAATAGAGGGCGAGTCTATTGCCATCAACCGGGCCCAAATCAGACTCTGGGCTGCTACTGAGAAATTCCAGACGGAAAACTCAAAGACACTTTGCCCGACCTGGGAATCGAACCCAGGACCTCATGCTCAACAGTAGCGCTTGCAACCACTAGACCAACGAGGCAGACCATTGATTTTCTTTAAAAAAGGCTCCAAAAGGAACCTTATTATCTCACATTTCCAGCTGTGCCCACGGCTCCGTCCGCGTGGAAATCGGAGAACCACATGCAAACTGTACCTAACAAGGTACGCATACCAAATAATACTGTCAAATTAATATCATCTCATGAATCATCCAAAATTAACAATAGCCAAATTCTTCTCTATGGAAGGCAGGTCTTCTGAAACAACATTTATTGGCGATCCATGGTGGTGTACTCCACAATCTCTTCAACATTTGAGTTGATAGAAACGATTAATTAAATTTTAAGCTTGTTTTACACTCATATAACAATACCACGATAGAATCTTGCATTCAAATTCAAGATGGGTTGCTAGGGTCACCTTTGTTTTCCATTAAGTGATTTATGTTTTTTTTTTGTCCTACAGCTGTTATTTCCTCTACATTATAATAGGATTCTATGCATCTTGAATTTGTTACTTAAAGGTTAATGCTATTAAATGTTAATTAGAGGTCAAATTGAGATTTCTACGCTTTACATTCAATAGAGTTAACTGAATACGTCTGACAAAGTTGTTATAATGCATAATGTATATATCTTGTTAAATTGCATTAAAATAGCGTCTACGAGTGGCGAAACATAGATATACAGTAGGCCTAGACAAATGGCATTCGCTTCGGAGCGATTCTATTTCTACAATCGCTATCGACGCATCTCTATGGAAGTTATCGTTGGACGCTGTCGATTCATTGACCTATGATCACGTGACATTTCGATAGCTTATGTCAACCCCATAATTTTTTTGGCTTTTCTACTATCGTCAACGCTAATCGAATGTTACTTTAGCATCCGCTTCGGAGCTATTCTATTTCTACAATCGCTATAGCTTCAGTGACATTGACATGATCACGTGACATTTCGATAGCTTATGTCAACCCCATACACTTTTTGGTGTCATCGCTAATCGAATGTTACTTTGTCTACGCCCTCAATAGTCCCCAATCTTTTTGCCATTCTGCGCATCGTCTCGCGCCTACGTTCAACCCGGCCAAAAAGATTCCCCAATCTTTTTCACGTCCTGCGTACTTCGGGCAGTCAGTACCGCTACCAACTTTCCGACTGTCTTATGTTTATTAGAGCTATTTCTGGAAGAAGATTTGTTTAATAATAACTTACCGGTGCAACGAATGCCGCAGCATCGCCGCCTAGATCCTTGTAGTGGTCGCGAACATCGAAGCCGAGAGAGAAGAATATATTGTTCCAAATGAACATCTGCATCTTGGGCTCTTCGCCGGGGTTGATGGCCATCACGTTGCCGTCGACCACGGCCATCGCACCGCGGGTAGCAGCCGCTACGAAGTCACTGTGAACCTGTGATATATGGACGATGATCAGAAAATTTATAGCCTGTTAGGTTTGGGTCAATTTCCAGAACAGAGAGTAATACGAATATTACACATAATCTGACTGATGTTCGTTTATATAGATATACAGTAGCCGGCGATAAATATTGCACATCGAACTTTGGAAAGAGACAATCGGCTAATTTCGGCTTCGTATAGCGTTATCTCTGTCGCACACTACCTATGTGACGTTTTGTCAGTCGTTGTTCAAGTGCTTAGATAATATACATCTAGATCGAGCCACCGCGTGGCCGGTCATGAGACAGCAATATTAACAGTGAAAGTACTTTGTTTGGCAACATTTTTAAATTTTGGCATGCAAAGTACTTTGTTTGGCAACATTTTTAAAGCAAAAATACGGCACGCCGTATTTTTGCTTTAATTGCTTCGTATCTTCTGTCTCTTAGGACAGAAGATACGATGCTTTGTCTAAATTTTCCTAATTATTTCGTATATATATGTCTCACTTCCACACTTCACACTGTAATCATGGCAACGTCTAGATGTATAATGTCATTGTTCAAATGCGATAGAGTGCGGTCGCGTCCAGTTCAAAATATATATTTAGAGTTGTTAACACCCCCAAATTTATAGTTATTTATGCAACTGACGTATAATAAGGGGTATTAAAACACGAATGTGGGTTTATCACACGAGGCGAAGCCGAGTGTGATTATAGTATCACATGAGTGTTTTAATACCTAATTATGTACAGTTGAATACAAGACTTTATCTACATCCATGTTATCAATGCTCTATAAAAGGTTCTGAAACAGTTTTTTGCAATACTAATACTCGTATCGAACATGGCGGCCGGCGTCATAGTATACGACGTGAATTCGAATAAGTTCTTTTTTTTTAAATTACAGCGCTGTTGTAGTGAAACGCGCGTGCATTACAATGTTCTTTTTTTTTAAAACGAGTTGCATTATGAAATTCATTATGGTTACCATGGTTACACATGGTGACACTGGCTGTTTTAATGTTGGCAATATGCTAACTGTTTCAGAAACTTTTATAGAGAATTTATAGCATGGGTGTAGATAAAATAATTTAAAGTTGTACTATGGCATCTTTAGGAAAAAGAGGGAAACCTTTACGAGGTCAGTCACGCGAAATTATCTACAATGTTTATAAATATTTTAAAAACGAAGCTGACAGATTTAAAAAAAATGAAGATGAAAATGTAAGTTGTTATTTTAAGAAGGTTCAAGAGCGGGTTGCAAATGCCACTGGAATTTCAAGAAGAACTTTGAACAATATATTAAACGAAGTCAGTACTGAAACACATTCTACTGAAATTAAGTTCAGCTCTCCCAAAAAAGGGAGACCAAAAAAGCAATTTCGTTTGGATATGGATGATTTTGATTATGATGTTGTTCGAAGAATGGTGTATGATTTTCACTTACGATTTAATGAACTGCCAACAATAAAATCATTAAAAGCTAAATTATCTGAAGCTATTAATTGCAATGGGTCTGAAAAGACGTTGAGAAAAATACTTCACGAGATGGGATTTCGGTTCACTAAAATGGAAGATAATCGAAAAGTTCTAATGGAAAAGCACGATGTAAGTCTCAAACGAATGGAATACCTCGATAAAATACGCAAATTTCGCGAATCAGGAAAAAATATCGTCTACATGGATGAGTCTTACATACATACATCCCACACTAAAGGGAAATCTTGGAGTGATGATAAGAAAAAAGGAGTAAAAAAGCCAATTTCAAAAGGTCAACTTTTGATAATAGTTCATGCGGGAAATGAAAAAGGCTTTGTACCCGGTGCCTTCTTAACGTATAAATCCACGGACACTATCGGTGACTATCACAATGAAATGAATAACGATAATTACGAAAAATGGCTGGTTAATCAATTAATCCCAAATATACCCAGTGACTCTGTTCTAGTGATCGACAACGCACCCTATCACAACAAATATGTTGAAAGACCCCCCAACTCAAACACCATTAAACAGGAAATGATCAACTGGTTAAACAGACACGAAATTCCAGTTGATCCAAAATTAACAAAAACCCAGATTTACGCTATTATATGTCAGCACAAGGAGAGGTATACAGAGTTTTCAGATACAGAGAGGTGGACAAAGTACTTGCCGAACATGGGCACACTGTGTTGCGATTGCCACCATATCATCCGGAGTTTAATCCAATTGAAAATATATGGTCTCAACTGAAAGGCTATGTAGCCTCTAGAAATGTGGGTATGAATTTAACTACAGTAAAAACATTATTGACTGAAAAAGTAAACATGATCGGGGCTGAAGAGTGGAAAAAGGTTTGCGATCATGCAATCAAATGTGAGAATGAACATAGACGCATTCAACACGGTTTAGACAATTACACTGATAGACTAGTGATAAATACGGCTGACAGTGACAGCGATATTGACTTCTTTGAGAGCACAGATAGTGAAATGGAAGTAATTGAGAATTAGATTTTTTTTTTTTATTACAATGTCTCATTTTAAAAATAGGTATAATGGTGTTTATGTACGTGTAATGTACATACACATTAAATTACTTTGGAAAATTACAGCTGTAGTGTACTACAGCTGTAATTTTCCAAAATAATTAAATACGTAAACATAATTTGAATGTTTTTATTTTATTTTACCCCAACCTAAAGCCATCACTTATAGAAAAAATGGTGTATTTTATACAAAGAATAAAAATAATTATCAAAAGAAGCAAATCATAATTGTTTTTTTTTTTTTTTTTATTCTTTATTTAATTAGGGACTTTTATAATCGCAATGCGTATGACAGTCCCATCGTACCCTAAATACATACTGCTACAGCTTACATTTGGGTCATGAACCTGAACAGACTCTTCGCATCATCACCATTTGGCTGAGACAGGATTTTATGGAATGTGCCTATTTCAAGTCGGTTCAAGCTCAATACCTCGAACAGATCCTTCCTACTAGACTCATATCGGACACAGTCCATCAATAAGTGATGTAAGTCTTCCACAAATAATTGTTTTAACAGCTCCTAATAGATACCGGACTGTTTGTATTTCGTGCGACAGAGATAACGCTCTACGAAGCCGAAATTAGCCGATTGTCTCTTTCCAAAGTTCGATGTGCATTATTTATCGCCGACTACTGTAGATAGATAGAATACTCTTTATTACGCACACCATAAAAATTACAGATATACATTACACACAAACATTTAGATACACACAGAACAAGTTTAATGCGGTTGAGTAAATAGATATTGTATACAATTGGCACAATTCCATTGGCATTAGGTCTATTTGTGTATGGTATGTTTAGTTTAAGTTACACGGAGGACATCCCGGATGTCGACCAATGCGAAATTAGGGCGGCTCTCGAGCAGCTAAAGAACAACAAGGCACCTGGTGATGACGAAATAACGACAGAGCTCCTTAAAACGGGCGGGGCTCCAGTCCTGCGAGAGCTAGCTAGCAACTCCGTCATTCAAAAGGGTACAACGCTCGAGTCGTGGAGCAGAGGTGCGGTGGTTCTGTTCTTGAAAAATGGTGACAAAATCTTGCTGAAGAACTATTAGATCCATCTCACTTCTGAGCCACGTATACAAGCTGTTCTCGAGAGTCGTCATGAACCGTCTCGCCCGGAGACTTGACGAGTTCCAGCCACCAGAACAAGCCGGTTTTCGAAAAGGCTTCAGTACTGTAGACCACATCCATACTATTCGGCAGATTGTGCAGAAGACCGAAAAGTACAACCAGCCGCTGTGTATGGCTTTTGTGGACTACGAGAAAGCCGCGTCGACTCCATCGAAATATGGGCAGTTCTGGCCTCTCTGCAACGATGTCGAATTAACTGTCGCTACAACGATGACTATCCAGATCCAGGATAGGAAAACCAGCTCCATGAAACTTCTCAGGGGGGTGAGACAGAGGGATGTGATATCCTGAAACTGTTTACCAATGCGTTGGAGAACGTCTTTAAGACGCTGGCGTGGACTGGACAGGGTATCAACGTAAACGGTGAGTACATCTCACACCTTCGTTTTGCCGATGACATCGTCATAATGGCAGAGACCCTGGAACAGCTAGACCTGATGATGCACAGCCTAAATGGAGCCTCTTGGCGGGTTGGCCTCGGCATGAATTTGGACAAGATAAAGTCATGTACAATTCGCACGTCCTGCCGAGTCCAATCCATATCGAAGGATCGCTTCTCGAAGTAGTGGAGGAGTACGTCTACCTAGGGCAAGTCATCCAGCTCGGTAGGCACAACTTTGAGAAAGAAGCCGACAGGAGGATCTAGTTGGGTTGGGCAGCATTTGGAAAACTTCGTCAAGTCTTCTCGTCGCCTATCCCGCAGTGTTTTTAAGACTAAGGTCTTCAACCAGTGCGTCTTGCCCGTTATGACTTACGGTGCCGAAACGTGGACACTGACAGTCGGGCTGGTCCACAAATTCAAAGTCGTTCAGCGCGCTATGGAGCTCGGAGTTTCTTTGAAGGATAAGATCAGAAATGAAGTTATCCGGAAAAGAGCCTGCAGAGTAAGCAAACCGAAGTGGCAGTGCTTGTCATAGGACCGATGGCCGATGGAGCAGACGAGTCCTGGAGTGGAGACCACGTATCGGCAAACGTAGTGTGGGACGCCCCACAGCTAGATAGACCGACGACCATAAAAAAAGCTGGGACAGACTGGTTGCGGAGGTCGGAGGACAGGGTGTTGTGGCGCAGCCTGGGTGAGGCCTATGTCCAGCAATGGACTACGATAGGCTGATTTTATTGATTGGTGTTTAGGTTTACTGAACATTTAGCTTTTTTAGACATTAGGTAAGTAGCAACTTATTACATGTATGTATGATAAAGCCGCATGTTTCATAGAATTACGAATACTGAGAAGTCTTAAAAAGGTTACCAAACTTAACCTCAACAAATGGACATCATACATCTTCGCATGTTTAACTATTATATACTGTAAACTAAACAGCACACCCATCATTAATAATGAATCTGTCAATGAAAGTTACTTAACAAGTTGCGTGTGTTGCTCGCGTGTGTAATGTGTGTTTGAAGTGTGCCACTAACCTTGAAGATGGCTCGCTCGCGTAGCAAACGTTCGGGCAGAGTGGAGCGAGGTAGCTCGCGTGTCGTCTGCAACTCTTCGTTCCAGTCCCGGGTCTGACCGGGAATGTGCTCCTCGTAACCCAACTTTGAGGAGAATGCTGTTGGACAGAGTTAAATTAATTACACCATACTACACGAGTTGAGCTGGTCAAAACAATGGTCCAGATGAAAGTCATGGGGGGGCAGGCCACCATCTGCCCAGCAGTGGGATAATTTAAGCCGCCAGTAACTCTAATGTCTGTTTGGAGACTTCAATAAGGAACGTGAAACAAACATTTTATTAAAAAGCTTGTTAATTATATATATATGAACTTACTAGCTGCGCCCCGCGGTTTCACCACCCGCGTAGACCGGGATAAAAACTAGCATATGTGTTAATCCAGGGTATAAGCTATTTACATACCAAATTTCATCTAAATCAGTCCAGCCGTTTGAGCGTGAAGAAGTAACAAACATACATACAAACACACACACACACACACACACATATACTCATAAACTTTCACCTTTATAATATTACTGTGATACTAGCTGCGCCGCGCGGTTTCACCCGCGTAGACCGGGATAAAAAGTAGCCTATGTATTAATCCAAGCTTTATGCTATCTACATACCAAATTTTATCCAAATCGGTTCAGCCGTTTTCGCGTGAAGAAGTCACATACACACACACATTCACTCACTCGCAAACTTTCACCTTTATAATATTAGTGTGATTAGTGTGACTGTGATTACCGTAAGCTTTATAAAAACTGACTGTAACTTAAAATTTTAATGCCAACGACATAAGAGGGCTTTAGATAGTTGGGTTGTAGAGGTCAGATAGGCAGTCGCTCCACGTAAACTGGAAGCCGACCCCGACATAGTTGGGAAAAGGCTAGGCAGATTGATTGATAAGAGGGCACGATCAAGAGTATCGTTGGACATATATCCTTGGACATTTCACACAACTAATAGTAATTTAATAATAATAATTAGTAATAGTAATTTAATTCAATAGTAATTTCAGCATACTTAGATGGTTGAGATAGATACTGTCATGTTGAGAGGATGAATGTAAGGCGACTAACAAAAGGTATTTACAAGGCAGATGTGAGTGGAAACGCCGGGAGTGCACGCCCTGGGAAGACATTTTTAATGACCTGATCGGTGATGTTCTTCAGATAGGTCAGATGCGTAGTACTCGCAACCGGCGTGCGTGTATGACCACATGTATGAACGTAAACGAGGCAAAGTAGGAGTATACGTTACGATCGTAGCAGGTGGCGTTCTGTAGTTTCTGCTTACCCCCATGGGAAGAAGGCGTGAGTTTATGTATGTATTTATGTAGACTTAATCACCATTTCAGTTATAAGATTGATGATAATTGTGAATAAAAACTTTTATAAAAAAGAAAAATGACAGACAACATTGTAAAAGAAACAATAAGGTACTTATTATAATTGATGTTTTTGTTCATGACAAATGCTGAATGGAAGCTAAACGTGTTCCTAATTGGAACACTGCCTTTTGAACGGAGTACGCTGCATACAAATAATAATGCATAGAAACTTCACAGAACAAAGTTCATGTAAATATGTTGCGCTATTCTATTCCCGCGCATTACAATGTCATTTTAATTACGGAAATTAGCCCGCGCATTACAATGTCATTTTAATTACGGAAATTAGTAGCGCCCGTTTATGCATGACGGTTTATTTGGCTTTCAAATTATTTCCCCAGTGTTTTGTGATTATGTAAAATGATACGTTTTTGTGTTACTATTCTGCAGGCTTGTAATACATTTGAAATTCAAGACCAATACAAACTATTTCTAGTTTAACGGTACCTACAATACAAACATGATCCTGTATTAGGATATGCATAAATAAATTTATAAAAAAAAAGAATAGGTAATAATATTTTTATTGCTCAGCATTCATGTGTAATTTTGTAATGATATTCCCGTGGTGTGCTATTCCCGGGTATTGCCCAGTAACAGAAATATTTCCAATAGTAATTAAATTAATGGCAACCTTATATTTGCTACAGGAAATCTCCCAGTAGGTATAGATAAAGCATGCGAGTAAATCTAAGTGTTATTATTCGTCCATTCAAAATTTAATGGGACTTTAGGAAGGAAAATAACAGCAGTCGAACATTAATTTATAATTATCCTTATTCGTGCGAAAATATCAAGAAGCTGACCTGACCGATCTCAGTCATTATTAAAAAAGGAAAAGTGCTGCTTTTTCCTTTATTTAATAATAAAAATAAAGATCTATAATGAAAATATTATTAATGAAGCATGTGATGAAGTTTGTTACTCCATCGCGCATAAACGGTGGATTTACATGTTTAGCATACCGGTAGAATATGTCCTGGATACATTTTATCCATTAACTAATTCTCCTAGAATGCGAATAAGAAAGCTAGTGAAACTGAAATGAACTTACTGTCTTCAGCGCGAATGGCATCGACGGTGTGGTCAAGCACGGGGGACGCCCACTGGTACACCTGGTAGGGCGTGGCCACCCTCTCGAAGGGGTGCTTCTGCATGCGTTTCTTCTGCACCAGCGCGAAGTTCCGCTTGAATGCCGGCGACACTATGCTCAGCAACTCGATCAACGAGTGACATAGCAACGATGGAGTCGCCGGCCGGGGGTTGAATAATTCTTCTGTAGACCTGTTCATTAGTTGGAATTTAACTTCAAATTGTCTCAGAATAGGTAATTTTACTTTATATTCTCCATTGTCATATAGGCCAACGACAATGGTGACAGCCGTCGACCCAAGGGCTTACGTTTGATTGATAGCAGTCTGATGCCTAACAGAATTTACGTTTATATCGGGCGCCAAACAATAACCCAAGATTTACTATTCCTGGGCAATAAGGACCACGTTACTTTTAGCACTTTACTAAGATGGCTAAGGGTACATTATACGCGCCACGAAAGATGAGATTTGACCGCGCCTCTCGCGCTCTTTCCGCCGCCCCGATGACAGCCGGTGCCGTCCCGAGCTCAGACTTCATACCACTAAAGAGACCTAAAATCGACCACTGCTCAAATCAAACCACGTGGTATGTCAAGTCTCATTCTTAGTGGCACACATTGTACCCTTCAAACCGGCAAGTAAATTACATTTTAACTTCAAATGACGCAATATCATGTTGTCGTAGTAACGAGTCACCTCATGGGATTGTATAGATAACTACAGACAAATTATAACATCAAAATGGAATTTGACCAGTGATGAAGGTATGTTATCTTCAGTAATCCAACTGCCAGATATCGTTGTCCAGACGTGTTTCATATGGATTAATTATGTGAGAGTTAACGTGCATAAGGCTTCCCGTCACAGCCAGACAGCGCTCTGATTCCATTATTAGAACATATTTGAGGCGTAGCATATGGCCGCCACTGGTACCAAAAATGCGGAAAATTCAAATAGAATGTCCATAAATTAATAATATAGGTAATAAAATCTTGTTGCCATCCATTTCTGCGGCAATCGACTCGTGCCGGGGAAAACCACGTGTTTATTAGTAAAAAGGATGTTATAATTACTGGTTAAGGTAAAATCCTCTGGGACACGCGGTGATGTGAAAGTGGCGGTCCTCGAGCGTGACCACATGCAAGTATAGTAGGTCTCCGCACATCTTGCGCGGCCCAGGCGGCGGGTTCCAGCCCGACGTTGTGAGGACCTGGCATCAAACGTCATCGAGTTCATTATCAATAAGTTATATGTACTTTCAGTTACGGACATCTCGGTTACATTAGTTTGAAAAAAAAAAACATATTTAATTTTTAAATAAATTTTGTTGGAAAAGTTCAATCAATTGCGAAAAAAATGCACCCTGTCTCAAGTTTTGATTTTGCGACCTTCCATTGTATTTTTTTCTTTTGAATTTTGTTAGTTTGTAAATTGTCTATTCGTAATGCCAGGGAGCCCCATTCCTGTTTTACAAACTTACCTTCAAGCATTGTGGAGCCTTATTCTCTTTGGTAAGTCCTGGATGCAGTGGCAGCAATGGTCGCTCGGTACTGCCCGGCATTATGTAGTCTGGAGGTGTGCAATCTACACTCTCAGGACGGGATTTTTTCTTTTCTATAAAACAAAAAAAATATCATCATTGAGCTTAATATACACTCTAACATAATAGTTTGCTTAAATCAACAGACATTGCGTTATATTTCTTAAGCAAGGTTTGTTTATGTGCCGTGACAAACGCTCAACTCATATGTACGTTCGTAGGTATGTATTATGAATTTATGACTAATCACACTATATAATAATATAATATAATATTCCGGATGACTTTTTTTACCGTCTCGAAAAAAATTGGGTGTATTAGGTGATCGGAGTAGAAGTTTTTTTTTTTTTTTTTTTAAATCAAAAATTCAAATCATATGCAGGCTGCACATGATTTCAATTTCGATATTTTTAAACGATGTATTATTTTTTTTCAAAATTTCTGTTTTTCTGGTACAAGAATGAAAAGTTTACATCAAATTTGTTTTATTTATTGGTACTTAGCTATAAAAAAAAAACCAGGTATGCCATGTTCACCTAATATACCCAATTTTTTTCGAGACGGTAAAAAAAGTCATCCGGTATAATAATATTACAAAGGCGAAAGTTTGTGAGTGTGTATGTGTGTTTGTATGTTTGTTACTTCACGTTCAAACGGCTGGACCAATTTGGATGAAACTTGGTATGTAGACAGCTTATACCCCGGATTAACACATAGGCTACTATTTGTCCCGGTCTACGCGGGTGTAACCGCGGGGCGCAGCTAGTAAATAATAAAAGATGTTGTATAACGTGCTAATACTAACTTGCCCATACCTCCATTCAGGGAGGACACTCAGTTAAATCAGATAACTTTTATCTCAAGAATAAATATGACAGTTTGAAATATTTTCTATACTAAAGTCAAACCGCCATATTTATTGTATAAATAAAAGTTATTTGAAGATTGAAAAAATATTCCTAAAACTACTTTTGAAATATATGCAAATACATAGATAGTTGTATATAAAACAAAACAGGTAGTTTCAAGTGCCTACCGAAAGATTGGTCCGCAATGGCAGAGGACAGATGTGTGTGAAAAAGGGAAGGGAAGCCTTTGCCTAGCGGTGGGACATTACGGATTAGATAACTTAGATTCAAGTTTACCTAAAATGTCTCCTTGTGTGATGACGTTGAGGAAGGCTAAGGAACTGCATTCTTGACCGGCGTAAGCATCTGTGTAGTCTATGGACTTGAGAAGATCGCGGACATGACGGACATGAATGCGAGCCTCACGCATTGTGTATGGTTCTTCTACCACCTACAAAAAACATTAAATTAGTCTCTATTTCAAAATACCTACAACTCGATAAGATGATATAAAATAACATTACTACGTACTTTAATGACGGATCCCTCTTTCAATCCTTCGATGTTCTTGAGCTCCGCAAAGTTGTCCAAAGTGACGCCATCTAATTGTAAAGAGAAGCAAGTCCTGTGACACGAGTCTTCGCGATCCATCAACACTTGATGGATTTCTTGTACGAGTTCCATACTAGAAACCTATAAAAATTAATGATTAAAAATCAGTATCCCCCATGCCAATAAAGGTGTTCTCTTTTTTTTGCTTATTTCTTTCTGTAATGAGAGGTCTCACCTGAATGTCTAACGGCTCAGCTCCAGGGCTCACAATCTTCACAGTAAAGCCCATATCCTGAATGAACACAACTTCGGCATCTCTCTTCTTATCATCTCCATCCTCGCTTGGAGAAGACTCCCTGTCTCCATCTCCATTCAAAGCTTTACTACTGTCTCCGTTTACTTTATCCACACTCTCAATTTTATATGCAGTGCCGTCATCTTTTGTATCTTTCTTCTTTTCAGTATTTTTGTCTTTTACAGATTCCTTTTTCTTTTCGGAGTCATTCGATTTATCCGTCATTTTTGTCTTTTTATCTTTCTTGTTTTCCGATACCTGTTTTCCTTCAGGCTTATTGGGACATAACAGTTTTATTACTTCTGGTTTTTCTTCAGACTTACTCGTTTTAGGGTCATCAGAGCTACTGTTAATTCCATTAGAAACTACTTTAGTATTATCACTACTACTAATATCACAATCTAATTCTTTTTTTGGGTCACCATTGATAATGGTCTCAGTTTTGTCTGTGCCGTTTACAATTGGTTCTTTGGTACCTATTTTATCATCTTTACTATCATTACTGCTGGGTATAAGACCTTCTCCATTTACTTTCATTGTACAAAGTCCGGATTTCGGTTGTGACAACTTCTCACCATTAGCCTTTATCTTCTGTGAATCTGTAAAGTGTTATTACATAAAGTAGAGCAACAAGTCAAGATAAAAGAGCTGCATATGCTAGTATGGAATCATGCAATGCCCTCAGGTATTAAATGACACATCGAACGGGAATGAATTGTCAAGTGTAATAGTAACCTGTACTAGGGGGGAAGGGCGCGGGTGTGTTGTTGATTTGTGGCGAGGGTGGTTTGCGCGCCGCAGCCGCATAGGACACACGTGGTGCCGGCGCGCTGCCGCCATCGCCCTCATCTTCCGTTCGCCCGTTAGGCGTACTCGCGTGCCCATTACTACAAACCACCGGCTTTACGCAAACTTCCTTCTTATCATTCTTCATTTTTGCCGATTGTTTATCTTGTTTTTCAGCTACAACAAGGAAATATTGTTACCTTGGTAATTATCTTTCAAAATCAACTTGAAATAGTTATTGAGCACCTTATAGTTTGCTATGCTAATCATAATTATGTATTATCTATTGTTGAATGTATAGATAGCCTGGCTTATAATAGCACTAAGTGGTCTTATGTAGAGCAAAAATTTGAGTAGGTATTGTACTTGTTATTTCTAAGTATAACTGTAGCTGCCGTGGTTCATTGTGGAAAACAGGTTTTTAGGCTAACAGCGGCAGTAAGCGCACACGGGAGCGAGACGTCACAGACGTGCGCGCAGGGGGCGCGCTGGTTGGACTCAAGCGCGCAAGTCTCGTCCCGTGACGGGCACACACGTGGTCTGCGCTGGCGCGCCGCCAACTATCTCCAGCGTCGAGTCAATAATAGATGGCAACGGGATGCCGCCAACAATAGACGCCATCGATGTTGTCCATACGCATCACCAACTTACGCGCAAACTCAGTTTGACCGTGTATTTGTTAATTGTTTGTATAGATCTATCTCTTGAACCAGACCGATTCATTACAGTAACTAGCATGTTCAAATAAATGCATTGCAAGAATAAATGCTATGTATTTTACAGAGCCAAGCATTGATCAAATAGGTAAGTAAACGAGGTGCTTAGAAGCATGATGTGTGCTGGATAAATTGTTGCTTTACGACGCAGCTTTACGGCAGTCTATATGATTTACATTTAATTTAACAACATCCATATGTGTACAGTCCACTTATTCTCACACACTCGCACATAATATAAAACTAGCTTGACCCCTAAACACACATTTTGTGACACAGTTATTCATATGACTGTGATAACACTAGCATAATTAATGTAATTAAACAGATAACAACGCCAAAATTAAAAACATAAATTTCAAAATACTGCATGCGTTGTAAAAAATGTGGATATGCACCTAATCGAGTTATTGATATTGATTACTTAATCACTTTAATCTGTAGGAGACTTTAAACTGAAAATGTTATAAAACAGTAAAATATTATTCATACGAGAACGGGAAGATAAATTTTGTCACCGAAATGATGTTGTTATCTTCCATACCTTTACCAAACAAGATAACGACATAGCGCCTGGGACTCAAGATAAGCAGAAAATCAAAATTCTTGATAAACTGCCGTTGACACCATTTCTTTCGTTTGCTATCGTTCAACAACATGGTGTCTTACATCAAATGCATGTCGTGAGGTGATCAAGTGTCTAACCTAACCCTAATACCTACAATTTGAATATTTCGAACAAGTGTGGGTCCCCGTGGTTATTCGTTCGTGGAACTTTGACAGTCGTTACGGGTCGTCAGAAGACCGAAAGTCTGACAACCCTCACCAAGGGGTATCGTATTACCCAGTAAGTAACTGGGTTGTGGAGATCAGATAGGAGTCGCTCCATGTAAAATACTGGTATTCAGCTGCATCCGATTAAACTGGAAGCCGATCCCAACATAGTTGGGAAAAAGTTAGGCAGATGATGATGTGCGCTTATCAGCGAATGTTGTCCGTTTCAGTTTCAGCGTCCATAAACTCGCGTTATAAGACCTAATTACCACACCGCAAAAGCATACGGTATACCGTATATTTACTACTAAAATCACAGATACAATTCGTACTACTAATAGTCCTTCTAACCACTTTGCCACTTCTTCTACCTTATGTAGTCTACCTACCAGGAATACCACTTATTGATCGGACAATATATTGCAAGTAACGAGCAGCAGCGTCACCAGTTCAAAAGTTTTGCAATCTTATTTAGAGTAATGACTTTCCATCTTCTCAATAGGACATATAGCTGTTAAGTCTGCGATAGCCTGGATACTACAGATTACAATTGGTTCAAAATAGATTCGCAAATATCTTGACATTTTACAAGACTGAAAGGTGGCTAGTTTATGAGTAAGTATGGAGCAGAAGTTTTGCAATTAATTAAGGTGATTGTGCTGTGGTAGCCCGTGAAATTCAAATTTTCTTGCGTTTTTTAATTTGCAGGTTAGTGTCAGGATCTTGATCAAAATAAGATAATAATAAGAAATATATATTTACATAATTTTAACCATAAAATCATCAACACATCTCTTTTAATGTTAGATTTCCTCCGGATTTCGCGGGCTATACCTTAGCGCAGCCCCCTTATATCTACAAGTTGAAACCCACCCCTGGTACTAATAATATAGCATATTTTATTGAAATGTTGATATTGAATTCAGATAAACACTGGGTCTGTTGCCTACTATTCGAGCAGCAACTGAACTGAATCGATCAATGAATTATGCAAACAGAAACAAGCTCGTCAGCGCCGGCGACGATCGCTGAATATTTAACCTTAGATCATCGATTATTTTGTGCTCTCATTCCTTGACCTTACCTTTGTATCCTTTGTTCACTAATAGGAAATCTCTAAACATAATCGCACAACATACATAGGTACCTATACTCACGCCTTCTTGCCATCGGGGAAGAAGGCACATAATCGCACAACTACATAATACATTGCCCTTTGCCGCAACAGCAACAGGTATACGAATTTTGTAAAAATGTCTTCAATACTAAATGTGAATAGGTACCTATTTTTTATCAGACGCTTCTACAAAAAAAATAATTTGACATGTTTGAGTGCTATGAAGTTTTTTTCTTTTTCAAATGAAGTCCCAAAGTCCCCGTTTGTTTGTTTTTTTCTACAAGAAGGTAGGTATCAGTATCACCACGTTATCTAGACAAACATTGCGAAATCACGAACCCCTTTGGATTCTGAAAGGTGTTTGAACTTCGTTACCATGTGCACAAAGCTAGAAATAGAAATAACTGTTATAGGTTTATTTATAACCGTTGCGTATAATGAAAAGACGTTTAAAATATAAACTAAAAAAAATACGGATAAGCAGACGTTAATCATTACTTCACGTTTGTGTTTTACAAACAAGAATACGTCGTATCCGATCCATTTTTACCAAGTCCTATTATATTACAAAGTGCACATGGCAATGTGACTAGAATAGAAAGTTGGAGTCGCCTTTGTATTATTAACATTAATTCCATGTTCTTTCTGTTGCAGTAAGGCACCAAACGTGCAGGTTGATAACAGTATGCTTCAGTAAAGAATTAATAAATGGGTGAGGGACAGGGTGCAATGTAGGTTCCTAACTCATGAATATAAATTACATGCTACAAACTGTTTTGTCGATAATTTTTTGGCTGACAGGATACGTCGAACAGGTTTTGCCTTGTGAAATGTGAACAATCTGACTCGACCTCTTGCTCCATTTCATTTTAAATTGACAGAAAAGTTTTTTTAACAATAAATTAATTATACCTACGCCTGATGTATTGATTGAGTGCCTGTTTATCGAACAAACTGCCTAATTTACTTATGTAGGTAGGTATTCATTTGCTTGGGCCACAGCTTTGGTACCGACATTGATTACTTATATAGCGACCATAGACGTATAAAAAAAGATCGCGACAGGGCGAACATTCGTGAAAGCCCAGTTTGGCCCAAAATAACCGAATACCTATTATTAATATGTTAATACTTCGAGGTAATATTTTAACAAATACCTACATACGAACCACTTTCGAGTCAACAATTACCTACAAGAAGGCTACGTTGTTGAGCAACGTGTTACTTTAACAAATTGGGAGCTCACGACAACGTTTGCGGTAGGCAACATACAAATTCCGTAACCGGACACGAATTATCACTAAACCATGCCATTATGGAGCTTTTTAAATCCACCCATAACTGCATGTTTTATTATACCTATGATTTCAACGCAGTAGTGACGTTAGGGCACGGCGCGGTTGGGCGACCGCCCAAGGACACCAGGCATAAAGGGTGCCTTCTGGTTTGGTTCCCGTCTCGTCTGTCTCAACTGCATTGAGTTTTGAGTTAACTCCTAGAGCCATTAGGCTGCTTTTCCACCAGAGATATGATATATGCGTTTGGTATCTACCAATCATATTCATAGGTTCACGAGTTCTCGTTCATAGGGAAACGGGTTCAACTAAGCTATGTTTTTAGGGTTCCGTACCTTAAAAAGAAAAAACGGAACCCTTTAGTATCACTCGTGTGTCTGTCTGTCTGTCCGTCTGTTACAGCCAATTTGCTCCAAATCGAATAGACCAATTAAGTTGAAATTTGGTTCATATATGGATTTCTGTGACCCAAATACGTACGGCTAAAGAAAATAAATGAATTTTGAATAGGGGGGTCACTTTTAGGGAACAAATAAGAAATTTAAAAAAAAATGTTTTGCAAGCTGTACCGTGACATATCAAATGAAAGGACTTACTATGAGGGTCTCAAATATATATTTTTTTTTTATTATTTTAAAATAAATAGTTTTAAAGTTATTTAAGAAAATAGACGAAAATTGACCCCCCCCCCTCATCTCCGAAACTACTGAGCCTATTTTTTTTTTTAAATACAGAAAACAGTTCAGTACCTGTAGATTACAGGAAAACCTATAAGAAGTTTGTGGTCTTAAAATAACATGGTAAATCTCTCAATATTGTGAGTGCAAACTTACATTTACTGTTGGAATGTATGGGAGAACATGTTTTTCAACTATAATGTTAAGTTTGTTCTTGGGATAATTTCATCCCAACTACGGAACCCTCCATTGTGCGTAGTCCGACACGCACTTGACCAGTTTTTTTTATATGGAAGTATGCGAGCTATGGAATGCGCGAGTGGTATAGCTATGTGCATAGCAGAGTACCTACAGTAGGCACGCATCTCTAAGGCTGCTTTTCCACCAGAGATGCAGCTATGCACCTATGCTGCGAGGATGTGAAAGCTAAGCTACGAAACTATGTGACCGTTTCCACTAATGCTAAGCCGTGTAGCGGATCGAGTAAGATGTGCTACGAAGATGCGCCGCCGCGAGATAGCTGTGCGAGGAAGATGCGCAGCTCGAGCTATGCGATGCATCGACAGTAGGGAAGGCACGAGGAGCGACAGCTACACCACTCGCGCATTCATACCTCCCCATCCATAGCACGCATCCTTCCATATAAGAAACCCATTTCCACCAGTGCAGTATGTGGACCAATGAATTATGATTGGTGGATATCAAACGCATTCATAGCAATGTAGCATAGCTCATCTCTGGTTGAAAAGTAGCCAGAATACCCCGCCGTACGTAACCCATACTAAATTATAAACTCGAAAGTAACTCTGTCTGTCTGTTACCTTTTCATGCCTAAACCACTGAACAGATTTTTATAACATTTGGCAAGTCTATACAGGGTGTAAGGGACAGCCCTCCGCAAACTGATAGGGTGAATTCAGTATGTCTTACTAAGATAATAATAATACTAATACTAATACTAATATCCTTGGACATTTCACACACAAGATGACTGGTACATGAATTTTTTTCAGGAACGTTAAGGGAATCCAATAAACCTGATTTGTTTGTGTTTTTGTGCACAAATCGGAACGTCTATTACTGGTTGGGAGGGGTAGGTAATAGATATGCGGTGAGTTCGATGAACTCTGTAGCTAGACAGAAAGTGAACAGCTGATTACACGCGTCGTTGGTTAGAGTATTTCAACATCCATTGCTGGTTTTTTTTTGCTGTTTTTTTTGCAGTTTTTTTTACATAAATGGAATGCTGCGAACACACAATGCAATTTTAAATTGAAATAATGAAAATATAACTGAAAAAATTTTTGAAAAAATGAAAATTTTCCTGAGAAAATTTCCGGTAGAATATGATTCAAAATGAGGAGCTGAATGCACCCTGTTAGTTTGCGGAGGGCTGTCCCTTACACGCTCTAGATGTCTTCCTGGGGATGGGCATTTGGCTAACTATGTAGGTACTTTTTGTCTCAAAAAAATATACGTGTCGGATTGAGAACCTCCTCCTTTTTTATCGTCGGTTAAAAATAACCCTACGAGGTGGTGTTATAGGGGACGAACCCAGCATTTCTTAAGTTAGAGATATGAAAATTCAAAGGAAATAATGAAATATGAGGTACAGCGTTTTAGAAAAATCATCTCCTAAGGGGGTACAATAAGGGTTGATTTTAAAAATCACAAATAAAATAAATATTTTTGTATACCTTTTTAAGAGCTTTAAGGGATTGGAAATGAGTCATAGTTCGTATCTTGAGGTAACATTTAGTCTTAATTTAATTCGACGTTTTTACGACGAAATTATTACAACAAATAACGTTTGAACGGGTGGACACTCGGTCAAAAATTATTTGTTATTAGAGCGTGACTGGCATAGGTAATAATTTTTAACTAAACAACGAACGTCCACCCGCCCCGCGTCTATCTGTTTGACCGCGATAAACCAAAAAGTACCGAACGGATTTTCAATCATACGGTTTTCACCAATGGACGGGCTGATTCAGTGTAATTCATTACGGTTTTGTGTAAATTGGCTGAAATATGACGATGATTGTTGGAGATGAAGGAAAAGACTACCAAACTGAACTTCGACAAACCGAAATACGACAAGATTTTATTTCGACAATACGGAACAGTTCAGTTCAGTTTGGTAGTCGAAGGAAAAAAATCATGCCGACTGGGAGCTTTAAGCCCGACCATACAAGGCAACGATATATCGTAGCGATTTGAGTTTGCACAGTTATATCGGACGGCCCTATGTGCTCCACATGTATGTTCCCATGGGATATTTTCAGACATCAACGCGGGCGAAGCCGCGGGCAAAAGCTAGTGCAAAATATAAACGTAGGGAACAAAAAATTTCAAGCTCACTTCGTTCGCTCTCGCAACCTAAATTCTCTTTATTTCTCTAACTTTTCTGCACCCCAGTCGAAAAAGTTACTCCTATTTCTATACAGGGTGTTACAGTAATTGCGTGCCATAGCTTAGGGGTAGGTTCAGTATCGATAAAGGAACCCAGGAAAAATAAAAACAAGGAAAAATTATTGCAAGATCAACCTAATTTAGTACTTGCTAACTTAATATAGCAATTTTTTAGAATTTAAATTATCGCGAGCCGTTTTCAGTAGCAAATAATGCGCGACGCCTAAACGATTGCTATTTTAAGTTACTAAACCTACTAAATTAGGTTGATTTTGCAATAATATTTTTATGTTTTTATTTATTTTTCCTGGGTTACTTTATCGATACTGAACGTACCCCTAAGCTATAGCACGCAATTACTGTAACAGCCTGTATAGATGGCCAAAAGAAAACCTAGCCAAGGCAGGATTCCAATTATATGTATTCCAACAATTTGTTGCGCCGCCGCCGCCGCGCCGGTAGCACTGTTTCAACAGATACCTATATTGTGTTTGCTGCATCTGATCAGGGCCTCAAGTCTGCTATAACAATAGTGTCCGAATGGTCTATCATTGATTTCATAATTGTTGATTTTGACAAGTTTGGTAATCTACTAATATAATGGCGTCATTATGACTTTCCAATGGTCAACCACTGACACTCCATTGTAAGAAATGGCATCGCATAGAATGGTAATCTCGTGCATAATGTTAATGACAAATGAATGACTGATAATCTGCTAAAATTTTGACAGTTCCTTTGATCAGTGACCTTGAGTTTTTCGAAAATCATTTCTATTAACGGTTTTTTATAATAATGGCAATACGACAATGTCATTCTACCACGATTCTATTCTATTACGAGACCACTGACCGACCAATGATCGACTATTATGAATTTAGCAGATTACGAACTTTTATCAAAATGACAATGGGATCGTGTTGGAATGACGAATTTCTAAAAAATAGCAGACTTGGGCCCTGATGGCGCAAAGTTTGGTTTTAAATCAAGTACAGCGCATAGTTACGTACCTAACGAAGATGATGCATAATTATGCATTTATCTATCTAAATGTTAATGAATTCTTACATAAAAGATAAGTGAATTACAAATACCTTGCGTAATAAACTTAGCTTTGCATTTTATCTATCAGCGGATACCCAATAGTCATTCTTATCTTTGAACAGAAATCACATCACATAAAACTTTATCAAGAAGTCCGTCAGTGTACCCACAATGGATCAATCATAGCCACACTCACTTATTTTTTTTCATCGTAACTGCTCAAAATAAAGCAATTCATGTATTGATAAGGTTACATTATGACATAGATGCTTTTTTAACCTATTAACCCTATAAAATACTACGCAAGAATAAATCGTCGGCGAGCATGCTGTTCATAAATTCACTGATCGATACGAGTAGGTCTATTATCAGATATGTAGCTAAGTACATTAACATGTAAATACGCTAGCTTGAAGGGTAGATGGATAATTAATTACACTTCGGATAACCTGCCACGTTAACAGCCAGCACATGACATACACATGTTCCATGCTTTCGAAGCAAGTGTTATTTGTTCTCCGATTTCTACGGACAAAAAATGACATAGTGACAGACAGCTCCAGTGGAGGTCATTTAGATATTCAATTTACTTACTGTAACAAAAAAAGCTGTATACTTATGTGTAAAGACATCAATCAGTAATGTTGTAGCTTAGTGATTAAACAGAAACACTGAAGAACTGATGATTATTATCATTGTCTTAGAGCACCGCCCGAAGAGGTCTTAGAAATCGTGTCTCGTGCACAGCACAAGGGACGTCTTTCGTGTGCCGGAACGTGAAAATCAGTCGACCACAGCTATCTTCAGTAATGCCTTTCACTTTGACAGTTCAGAACTTCAGACACGTTCATTGCGTTATTTACGCTGTGGAGCAGACGAATTTTTCAAACCTTTGAAGCAAGGAATTTCCGTCAATACCCTCGGATTGTGAAATGAAAATGGGTTAGGCAATTATGGTACTGATTCTGTAGACTTATCGCCTCTGGCACCATATCAGATCAGTCCTGGAGTGGCGAACCCTCTAATTGGACGCCACTGACGGCCACTGAGCCTTATGTGGCATTTACACGAGGCCAATTGACGAGCCATTCCACTAAGCCAAGCCATATCGAACAATTAGAAATCCTTCTAATGGATTGTCTCCGTTTTCTTTGTTCGGTATGGCTTGCCTTAGTGGAATGGCTCGTCAATTGACCTCGTGTAAATGACACATTATCATTACAGGTGTTGCCCACGTTACCTCTTTTCACTTCAAAGAGCTGGCATAGTTCGTTTAGTGAACCGAACCCAAATATCAGTGCTGCAGTCTCCACTTTCAATTCATGAAAGTTCATGGGCATTGTCATATGACTACAGAAGTCCAAGACTCTGCCAAGTATGCGAAATGTTGACTGGTCAAATACCTTCTGTTGATTTCCCTTTTAACAACGCGAAATTTTCGCGAATGAAGTAATTCACTGGGCAGAAAGGTCAACTCTTTGTAGCTTGGGCCTGATGGAAGGACCGCGACCTAATTTGGCCTAGGTTACTTACTAACTGGTAAGATATTTTAATTGTCGTAAGCGCAGACTTTTGGAGTTAGAAGCTGCGAAGATGGGACGCAGAGTACCATTCGTATTAGTTAGGTATTTATGGAAAAATCTTAGTGCTGTTTATTATCTTCTAGTTTAGCGTTAGAGCAACTTGTACTATTTAGGGCGCTTGAAAAAGTTTGCTATTTATTATTAAGAGCGTTGTTGCATTTTTCATACGTAAATCGAGAACTTGGGAGATTTTGAAGTGATTTTGGTCACATAATTTATTTTTTTAGCTTCTTTTGACTTCAATCATCGTAATTATCATATATTTTTATTTAAAGTCTATTAAAAAAAACTTGTTCAAATTGAATTATTGACTACGAAAACAGTCGATTTCGAAGGCGCGATTTCCAGATGACGCGCGAAGGCTCAACTTTGAACTAATCTTACACCAATTATTACTACTAATTAAGAAGGTAAAGTGGTATTCATTCGAAGAGGCATATCCTGAAATTTAAAATGCATTGAGAAAAGTTTGATTTTTAATTCATTAGCTTGTATTTTAATCACGTCTAAGATAATCAAAAATCGAGAAATCGACTACAAAAAAACACGTCATTTCTCAGAATCTAAAAGTCATTTGGCAACACAAATCATTTTATACGTAAGAAGAAAGATTGTACTATATATGTGTAAAAAATAAAACATATCTGTCTTCAATCATTTACGAAAATAATTTTTTAAAGTGAGTATAAAATCGGGTGCATCGAACGGCCTAAGTCAGTCGCGCTCTGGCGCTCTTCGACGCAGGACCTATGTCGGTTGACCTCCCGCCGCCGCGCATGCGCCTCGCGTGATATATAGTCAATTGTAGTGCGACTAAATATTTTTAATCCTTTCATTTAAGTAATATTTTAAGAAGCTAATGTGGTAGGCACACTTACTTTAGGAGAATTATGTTACAATTCTTGAATTATGTTGTATTACTTGTAATATTGATATTGTAATTACAATATCAATAATACAATATAATTTGGTCAAAATGTAAATCCAAGATGGTGGCTGCGAACATTTTTAAATTTTTCGTCATGGGGATCGTTCCCATTGTTCTCGAGGATGCTAAAGCCGATAGTGACGTTAAAATGTAAATCCAAGATGGCGGCTGCGAACATTTTCAAATTTTTCATCATGGGTATCGTTTTCATGGTACTTGTGGGTGCTAACGTCGATAGTGTAGTCAAAATGTAAATCCAAGATGGCTACAAGAATTTTGGAGGATGAATATGGAGAAAAAATTTATATCAGATTTTTATTTGAAATCTCTACTGCCACAATCTCTATTGTGGATCCGTGACAAAGGAGACGGAAACCATGTCATATAAACTTGGGCCTGGGCCTGGGTTGTAAAAAGATGAAATTGGTGTCAATTTATAGCTACTATATTATCAAACCATCACTGAACATTTTGCGGATTTTCGCGGTCTGAGTTCCGAGTTAAAAGAGATGTAATAAAAGTGAGGTTACATAACGATCTACATATAGGTACTTAACAGCTGATTTTTGAAGTTCTTCAGCTCGACGACCACGTAAACTACAGCCTCTAGTCACTTTGCCACAATTTACACAACGATCCATGGTGCCAATATGAAATCAGTAGGCTGGTCGTAATATACAAAATAACAAGTTCAAGTCCAACGTTTATGCGGGGTTCTCCGTGCCGTGTCCGGTGTGGTAGCAAGGTTCGTACAAGAAGCAAGATCAGAAGTCCGCAGAAAGAAAACATTGGTCGAGGAAAACATCAATAAAACTGTGGGAAATATACTCAAATCGCGACCGCACTAAACGATACGAAACGAGTGAGGCATAGATAAAGGCACTATATAAAGGTGTGTCCAAATATAGAGCGGCATTTGAGCGCGGCTGCCACGCGCGGCTAGCCGCGCTCTGATCGGACAAGGGCCGCGCGCGGCGGTATTGAGCGTAATATATCTTCTCGTCTCACATCAGTGATGACCTCTGGCACTGAAACGTGCTCGCTCACAACATAATGGGTCTCAATCATAATCAGCCTATAATATTCCCACTGCTGGGACACAGGGCTCCTCTCGGTGAGAGGGAGTGGGCCGTAATACACCACGAGGACCCAGTGCGGGTTGGTAGATGTCACATGTCTTCGAATTTTTGGTTCTAGGCGGTTTCCTCACGATATTTTCCTTCACTGATTTGAGAGTAGTGGTGATGAAATTATTTACACAAAGTGCCTGCCTGAGTTCGAAACCATGACCTACTCGTATGTCGGGATCGTTACCATTGGGCCACCATTGCATTGCTCTCTTGGGCCGCATAGTGCAGTCAATCATCCCTTCTAGGATGATTGACTTCACTATCGGCTTCATCCTCGAGAACTATGAAAACGACATCCATGACGAAAAATTTTAAAATTTTCGCAGCCGCCATCTTGGATTTTAATTTTGACTTCACTATTGGCTATAGTCGAAATCGAAAACTATGAAAACGATACCTATACAAATCCTTATCACTTACCACTGACGTGCGACGTGTGGTCGACTGTATAGTCATTAGGTCGACTGGGCACGTACAATACCTGCCTAGGCTAATAAACATTATAAAACCAACCCCACACGAACGCAGCAGTACTATTATTTATTCTGTGGCAGCGGGGTGACCTACCTAATTGAAATTTGAAAACAGTAAACCAAACATTTGCGCATGATGCGGCTTTATGTATTTATGTATTATTGTTGGTTCAAATTCAACTGTTTTATGAACTTGATGCGGGTGCTAAACCTATAATGCCGCAAGAAAAATAAATAATTATAGCTAGCGCGTCGCGTCTTTATCTATATTGAAATTGGGCTTAAATTGAACTGTTTTACACAAAAAAACGATGATTTTGGACAAAAGATGGCTCTGCTGTTAACAAAATTTTATTCTGATTGTGTTCTCCCAGAAATTATAGATCCAAGGAAAAGTCGATCAATCCCCTTAGACAAATAAATAAAATAAATAATAAATAAACATCCTTGGACATTTCACACAACGCCATCTAGTCCCAAGCTAAGCAACCTAATGCTTGTGTTATGGTAACGAGATGGCTGATAAACTTCTTATATACATTTTTTTTTGTAAATACATACATATTATAGATAGAAAAACACCCAGACTCGGAAACAAATACTTGTAGGTCGTACAAATATTTGTTCCGTGCGGGAATCGAACCCACAACATGCTGCGCAGCAGTCAATTGCTCAGCCACTGCGCCAACCGTGTCGTCAAATACAAATACTTTTATAAAACTTCAATTACTTATAAGTATACAAATACTTAAGCAAATAAGTAAAATGAGTTTAGTTTTTATAAGTACCTACATAATATTATTTTCTTCATCCATATTTGTATAAATTTAATTAAAATACACTAATAATGTTTTGTGGACAGTCTTTTTATTTTCTCCGTAAACCTCTAGCTTTTACTTCAAAAAAATATAGGTACGCCATAGCTACAGATCAAGATCGTTTAGTCGTCGCAGCATCGCAACTGTGTGCCGTACATGAGGAAAAACGCACACACGCGCACTCGCTACGCGGCGTCGAGCGTCAGATGTTTAAAATCCGAGCGCGAAAATAGGCGACCACAGTCTTAAATAGTTCGTAGTAATCGAGTTATGGGGGTCAGCAAAAAACTCAAATGTGGAGATTTTGCAACGGTTCCAGAACAAAGCACTGAAAATGATAACTAACGCACCTCTATTTATCAGAACCAATGAATTGCATGAGTACACAGAAACAGAAACAGTTAAGGAGGAAATTGAACGCAGAACAAAATCATATAAAGACCGTATCAAAGGTCATAGTAATATCCTAGCAACAGCGTTATGTGAACCAATAAATCACAGAAGGCTCAAAAGGCAACACATATGGGACCTTGTTCACTAACAAGTTCTGAGTTATAAGAGACAGATTCCTCACTGGCGGAACGCTTCTCTCCCGTCAATTTCCTACAACAAATCTGTTAAGATGTTGTACCAAAGAAAAAAAAAATTATTAAATAAACTAGCTTTTGCCCGCGGCTTCGCCCGCGTGGATGTCGGAAAATATCCCATGGGAACGTTCATGTGGAAAACATAGGGCCGTCCGATATAACTGTGCAAACTCAAATCGCTACGATATATCGTTACCGTGTATAGTAGGCATAAAGCTACCAGTCGGCATGATTTTTTCCGACATCTTCAACAGTCGTCGTCATATTTCAGCCAATTTACACAAAACCATAATGAATTACACTGAATCACTCCGTTCATTGGAGAAAACCGTATGAAAATCCGTTCGGTACTTTTTGACATTATCGCATTCAAACAGACTTACGCGGCGGGGGGACTTTGTTAATTACTTAAAATTTATGATGCCAGTCACGCTCTAATAACAAATAACTTTTGTCCGAGTGTCCACTCGTTCAAAAAACAAAAACCGACTTCCAAAAAAAACACTACAAAGTGAAAAATAACTTTAATTTCGGAAGTCGGTGTCTTTGGATCTGTATTTTAGTTTTTTGCCACCGACTTCCGAAATTAAAGTTATTTTTCACTTTGTAGTGTTTTTTTTTGGAAGTCGGTTTTTGTTTTTGTAAAAAAGTTTTTATTTTTCACTTTTTAGTGGTTCAGTTTGTAATTTATCTAAGTTACAATAACCCAATGCCAACTGCTCATCACGTTTTACAAAATGTTGCTTTTCCCGATGCAGGGACGTTAATTGTTGAGGAGTTCTCCTAGTAAGAACCAGGAGAAATGGAGCTCATGGTGAAGTCACCATTACCATTATTTTGACGAGCATAAACCATATTAAAGTAATCGAATCGCAACCTAACCTGTTATATACTTAGATATAATTGAGTATTTCCGATGGCCCTCTGTGGTCTTCATCATCAGTTCCAGTTCACCGAATGGTACTTTCCGAGAGCAAATGCACGAGTTACTATAAAAAATACCGAAATCGATATAGGTGTGCCCATAAAATTTGAGGGTTTCCCTCGATTTCCATGGGATCCCATCATCAGATCCTGACTTGATGATCATGGGACCACTTGGGACGTATACCCTTTCGAACAAAAAAAGAAAAATCCAAATCGGTCTAGCCATTTTCGAGTAATCGGGGAACATACATAAAAAAAAAAATAAAAAAAAAAATAAAAAAAAAGGTTCCGACGAATTGAGAACCTCCTCCTTTTGGAAGTCGGTTAATAATTTCCTCGTTAAAACGTCGAATGAAATAAAGACTATATGTTACCTCAAGATTCGAACTATGACTACATTTCCAATCCCTTTTTTTTATTTTTTTTTTTATTATTATTTAACGTTTACACAAAATAATACAGGATTATTCATATGAAATAGCAACCAAAAACCACTAAGGTATAAACTTGTGCTATCATGAGTCAATATCGAACTATACAATGATGCATTTCGTTATTGTCGATACAATTAATAGGTACTATACATATTTAGGTCTTTTTAGAATTTCAATCATTCCTACATAATACTTAAGTAATATTTCTTAAGTTTACATTTGATATTTTTCTGTGTAATACATTTGCCTTAAATCTCGGTACACAAACATTTGTCAACCCCTATTGTGTATCCATTAGGGGACGATTTTTAAAAAACGCTGTACCATATATTTCTTAATTTCCTACCAATAGCATAAATTTGTTATCCCTAACTTAAGAAATGCTGGGTTTCCCATACAAACTTTCATCCCTTATATCACCCCTTGTAGCATTATGTTTTAAGACAAAAAGTAGCCCATGTTCTTTCCCAGGATGCTATCTATAGCCTTGCCAAATTTTATCAAAATCCGTGTAGTTTTGTAAATTTTAAAATAAACCCCTATTTTACCCACTTAGGGGATGATTTTTAAAAAACGCTGAACCGCATATTTCTCAATTTCCTACCAATAGCATAAATTTGTTATCCCTAACTTAAGAAATACTGGGTTTCCCCTACAAACTTTCATCCCCTATATCACCCCCTGTAGTGTTGTTTTTATGTCCTTTCCCAGGATGCTATATAAGCCTTGCCAAATTTTGTCGAAATCCGTGCAGTTTTGTAAATTTTAAAATCGACCCCTATTTTACACCCTTAGGGGATGATTTTTCAAAAACGCTGAACCGCATATTTCTTTATTTCCTATCAAAAGCATACATTTTAATTTTCACATCCCTAACTTAAGAAATACTGAGTTTCCCATACAAACTTTCATCCCCTATATCACCCCCTGTAGAATCATTTTTGAAAAAAAAAGTAGCCTATGTCCGTCCCCAGGATACCATCTGTAGCCTTGCCAAATTTTATCGAAATCCGTTCAGTGGTTTAGGCGTGAAAAGGTAACAGACAGACAGACAGACAGAGTTACTTTCGGATTTATAATATTAGTATGGATGGATAGTATGGATATTGTATAAGTACGTAAATATCTTTCCAATGATCAACATTTGTGATAAAAGTTATCTTTAATGTGGATAACTTTTACATACAGAAAAATACTGGAAAGAAAACCTACCTACTGATGTCCAAAATTGTACTTCCGTCATCGACATGACGATTTCGCGTATCACTTTAACATGTGTACACCACACCCTAATTTTTTTACAAGCTTTTTTTACCTATAACTATAAGTACTAAGTATTCCTTACATCAATTATTATTAGGGCAATCAAGATCACGCTAAGATAGGGCTTCCCCAATTGAATGTTGATTGATGAACAAGTCCAATATTGTATGTAATGTAAATAGAATTCTCATGAATACTTTTTAGGGTTCTGTACACAAGGGTGCCAATGGAACCTATTACCTACTAAGGCTCCAATGTCCGTCCGTTTGTCTGTCACAGGGCTACGAACAGCGGAGAAATTTCAAGTGTCTACCTATGACGGTTCAATAAATACAATGACAACTTTTGAACCTTCATAGGTAGACACTTGAAATTTTCACAGAATATGCAAACTGTGCATATACTACTATGGCCGCTATAACAGCAAGCAATAAAAATTAAAGGGGTCCCCATACAAGAAGCGTGTTTTTGTTTTTATTTTTTTATTATGTACATACCTAGCGTTAGGAGCTCGTGGCTAAGTAATAACAGCCGCACGGGTCGATCCGTCAGGTTAAGCTACCCTTGCCGGGGTTGGTCAGTGGATGGGTGACCATCTTTACATACCGAGGACATTTCATAATCTAAGCCGAGATTCCTCCGTGCCTCGGAAAGCACGTTAAGCGTTGGTACCGGCTGTTATTCGTGGATCTTTGACAGTCGCTACGGGTCGTCAGAAGCCCGAAAGTCTGACCACCAGTCTTACCAAGGGGTATCGTATTACCCAGTAACTGGGTTGTGGAGGTCAGATGTCAGATAGGCAGTCGCTCCATGTAAAATACTGGTATTCAGCTGCATCCGGTTAGACTGGAAGCCGACCCCAAAATAGTTGGGAAAAGGCTAGGCAGATTGACATACCTAGCGTTAAATATTGTATGGTGGTAAGGAATAACGGAACCCTTTTTTTAGTGATATTTTGTGCGTTGATTATTTTATAAATGCGAAACCGAGTTTGTTTGTTTGTGTTACGCTTTCACGCTAAAACGGTGGAACGGATTTGGATGAGATTTGGCACACACACAGACCATGATTTGGATTAGGACATAGGATACCTACTTTTTATCCCGGTAGTAATTATATTCCCATGGGATAATTTCCTACATGCACGCGGGCAAAGCCGCTGCCGAAAGCTAGTTTTATGATAAAGTGAAGGTTTATTTAGAGGCTTATTTAAAAATAAACTGATAATCTTAGATGCATGAGATGGCTATAAACTAACGAGATTTGTTGAAACTAGAGATATTTCATGAAATAAATTAGAAGTTAGAATGGATTGGGGTGCTACAAATAAAAATAAAATATTATATTCAGATGCCAAGTGCTCTTTAACATCTGAAGAAAAACCACAAGCACAGCTATTATGATATGAACAGTTTCTCAGAATATTTTTAAGATTCTTAAAAATAAGGAATGCGATAATAAAATCTGCAACTAATTCAATGCGTGCTTGCTACATGTATCAATGACAAGGAGAAATTATTCATGCCTGAGCTACCTACATCTTGATCTTACTGTGTACACTAAACAAAATATTTGTACTTAGTTTGTCAAGAAACTAGGTCAATTTAGATAAAGAATGTTGTACACCATGTGCAGTACATACTACTATTCACAAGTCACTATTCTATTTCACTACATGCAGATTTTTATAATAAAGTATTTTAAAATGTGATGATTTATCTAAAAGAAAATACATAAAATTTAACTTGATCAAAGACTATTATCTATAATATATTGATCTTGTTTGCACGGCTACAGATCAAGTTATACAATTCCAGTATAAGCTGATCTCGCATTGTATAGGATTTCCTTACAATGCAAGGTCAGTGTAAACTGGAAATGTATAGCTTGATGTGTAGACGTGTGTTCAAAGATGTTTAAATATAACTTTATTGTATGCTTTTTTTCATCTGTTCTTTTGTAAAGAATAAAGAAGAGATATTATCACATCAGTTAAATGAACAATTATCTCAGAAAAGCATTATGTTTAAATAATTAAGAATAAATAAGCCAATGCATGTGTGAGAAACTTGCCCTACTAGCAATGAACATAACGCAATGTGATAACCCAGCGTGTTCAGAGAACTAGGTGAGGTCAATAACTGAAACTATATGTATTTTATTTATGTATAGCATTATCTATGTAGTGGTTATAAAAATAATAATAAAAGAATTACTTTACATTAAACTTCCATTCAACAGTGATTATATACATTTTTTTTTTCAACATTTAAAAAGATAAGTAGCCTTGTATATATTACCACCAAGGCATTTACTTCTGACACTCATCTTTTTTATTGTATGGTTTTCGTTCACATTATCACATAAAAATAAGTCTCAGTAAATCAATTAAATTGAATGAAAGTATTGAAACTTATTTAATCTATTTCAAATGACTATCATTGTTTCTACATTCTTAGTTTTGTATTTAATGCCAGTAAAACTCATTAGTTTGGCAAACAAAAATGTAGAATTGATTCTAGAACAATAAATAATCACTATGTTGAATAAAAAAAATACAAATTAACCACCAGAAACATTAATATATAATGTAGTGGAGGTCATTATAGGTCACAAAGGATGTTTAGTGGAGAATAGTATACTTAAATAAGGTATAAGCTGACTAATAGAGCATAGCACAATCTTGTTTCTATTCCAAGTGTCTAGAAACCTAAATATATTTGCTTTTCCAATAAGAATTAGCTGCTAACAAGACACATTATGAATGGTATTATTGAATAGTGCAAGACAGTGGACTTACAAACATAATTGTATGAATATGTAACTTAATGAGAAGTTGTGTAATAATTTACATTTCAAATAATGTGCACCAAGGTCTCGTGTACTTTAGTCCCTACGGCCAAAACCAAGGGCATAGAATTATTGAAAATTAAATGCATACAATTATATGAAATTACAGTAGTACGCATGTCATGAAAATGCATAGCGTTTACGTAAAAATCAATGGATCACATGATTTATCGAATGAAGTCACATGACCAAAATGCACATATTATGAGCAAGCAATTATTTGAACATGGAAAAATGATAGTAGCTCTAAAAACCGTTCTCAATGTTACATAACTGAGGGCATGACCATTTAATACTTACCATTGCTACCGCCACTCTTGTCGCTCACGGTATTGTTTGCTGGACATTTTTTCACTTTTTGAGGAGCATTTTTCGTGGAGTTATCATTCACTTCACTACCGAGAGCCATCACAACACGAGGAATCAATCCGGTTCAGATTGACCGCAACGAACACGGCTCCACTCAGCTGAAAGAACACATGCGGTAGACTTAAGGTTCAATTTGGACTAACAATATTTCGAAATTCAGTATAACCCGTCAAAATTTAAAGTACACAGCTTCCTAAAAAATCTTCGGTAATGTTGTGCCTTCACATTATTATAGGTTTATAGTACAGTCGTACCAGGAGGAGAAAAGTCATTTCTAGTAAGAGTTAAATGAATAGAATGAATAGTTCATTGCTGTCTATGTTAAAAAAATTGTTTGACGTTTTGTTGATTAAGCAGCAAGCTATATTGAACCGTTAGTTTGTACGTATTTCTTTTCGGCAAAAGAGACATCTAGCGAAAAGCAATATTCAACTTTTAAATCAATGACGTCTATTTGATGACATTTCCATGTCGTTCAAAATTAAAAACGAATAATGGATTTAGTATGTAATCTATGTCCATACAGGTCCATACATACAAATTCACCCAGTGTTTTAAGTCCGTATTACAGAAAGAAACTCAAGCACTGATCTTTGTTTAAATCTAGTTTTAACCAATCATATGGCTTGAATCTAGTTTTAAGTAATGCTTGAGTATTGAGTGACGTTCTGTAATACGGACCTTAGTGAGATTCACGAGATTCACACAATAATAATTATTTTAGGTTTGTTAATTTTTTTGTCAAAATCTGTGTGTATCATGCATTATATCTAGGTGGCCCATGCCTACAACCAAAATGGGTTATGGGGGCCCTTAACTATCTGGCAACAATCAAAACAAGATCACGGATTGAAGTGATGCCAGAGTGATCGCCTAAGATCCCTAAGAATGGTTTGTCGCGTCGATAGTCTCGAGGTTTCAGTTTGCAGCCCGTAGCTGACATTGCCATCGGTGACGCAGACACTGCAGCCTGACTTCACCTAATGCTCACGCATACTGCACTACCACGGGGAGATAGTCCATTAGATAAGTAGGACTCCAACCCACTAAAACTCCACGGTGTCCTCCTCTACCACTTATGGTGGGAAGGGGAACATGAGCACGCGTTAGCAGTCACTCGCGAACACCCCTCTTCTTTGGAGTACTCCCCATCACCAGTGCACATTGCACGCCGTGACCACCCCAGTGACCAAACCAGCACATAGGCGGTAGGCGCCAGTCGACCCCGAGTCTGGGCACCCTTGGTCCCCCGGTGATGGGTCAGGTCAGTGGCCCCGCCGCGCGCCGCCTACTACTTTTCATCCGCAGAGGATATGGAGAGCGGCCAACGCCATAGCGACACTCCTCCTCCCCTGCGGTCCCACCGCGTCCGCCATGAGACGGTGGCGAACCCGTCAAGGCCGTGGAAGGTAGGGAGAGCGGCGAACCGCAATACGGGCACTCCTCTCCTGCCGTAGCCTCCAACCCTCAGCCGCCATGCCTCCCATACGACATCGCGGCCCGCCTCAGTTGCGATGTTGCCCAAGCGCCACTGTAACCTACTTGTTAGCCGCTACGTCGCGCGTCGTCGTCGGCTTATCGGAATATCGGCAACAGCCCTGACGAGCGACCCCCTCCTTGGGTACCTCTTCGCTCCACCGTGGGTGGGTGACGAAGGCACAGCTACTAAGCCACCCCGCTCCATAACAACAACGTAGTAATAGTGTTCTGTGTGCACGAGGCTCGGCTGCGCGGCTTGGCCTCACGGAGCCGCGTGGCCTGAGCCAACATTACGGCATAGGAACTATTTGATGAATACCCTATATAAAAATGTACTCTGTGACGAAACGCACGTGTGGATGAGCCTCAAGACAAACCTCAGAACAATATATTGTTCTGAGAGACAAACGCATAAAATAAAATCTACAAGACGTCATTTTCTTCTTTTTACTTTTCTGCGACTGTGTTGTTCCGGTGTTCCGAATACTGGTACTGATACTGGCAACCTCGCTTACAAAATGTCAAACAAAGAAACAGCCAAACGTAACCAAAATAATTTATTGAAAAAAACAATTTTGTAAGGAAAATAAACTATTTTCTTAGGTGTTTACCACAGTTTGTATACTGGCGTCGGAAAATTATTCTAAGGTTGTATTACTGGGCTGTTTTAAAACAATCAGTCATTTGTATTGGATATAATTATTTGTTTTCGAGTAAGAAAGCAACAGACCCGCCTGATATGAATAATTAATGCACCGAATTAATGATTTTAAACCGAAATAATTTAGCAAAATCCGACTTGAAGTATTCTTATAGTGGCTGAAGTTAATTATACTAAACGTTGGTGTATTTTTATTTCAGAAAATGCTAGACGGGTGGTACTGCCGCTCTATAGCAAACATGCAAGCAAGCGAGGCCAGTGTGAGCAATAACGCTCCAGCGGAACCTCCGCAGGCGCGTGACTCTCACAAGGAATATTCTAGTGACAGCAGCAGTGAGCCTGAACCAGAACCCAATTACAGGGTTCAATACATGGCACTTAAAAAGAAACTCAAATATCTCATTTATGTAAGCTCAATGGTTAAAATATTAGTAATATATACAATCAACATACATTTTTTAGCATACCAGTATTTGAGTACCTTACATACTTGTTAACCTACTTACTAACTTCTTCAACGAAAGAAGAAAATCTAAAACACGTTTTTAGATTTAAAATAAATTGACACTGAACTTCAATAATTATTTGTGTTACATCATTTATTGTATTAATGTTCTCTTTTCAGGAAAACGAATGCTTTCAAGATGCCCTGAGATGTAGTCAAAAAAGACTGTTGAAGGTATCAAGAGACCGCAGTTTCCTGCTTGACCGACTGTTGCAATATGAGAAACCAGAAAGTACCACATCAGAGAGTGAAGACACAGAATCTTCTGATGATCCTGAATACTATCGCATCGATGTTAAAAGGTACAATAAATAGTAGATCTTTATTATTATATTAATAATATTGATCTTGTAAATTAACGAGAAATACTGAGGTATGCCAGTATTATACTTTCATTCATTTGAATAAAAAAAAAATTGCTTATTGCAGACCATTAAATGTCCATAATTTTGTTAGTAAAACATTATCTTAACACTATGTTAGTAAAGATGAGCTCAATTAATGTAGGTAAACATTGAAAACAAAATAAATTAAATTGAAAATATCATTGAATATAAATTAAAATTAAATGAAGAAATAAATGACGGTCCCTGCCATAAGATAGAATTTATGATAACAATTTAAACGCCAGACTTCATATCAGTTGTCGTGCCCCCAGCGCCAAGCACAGAAAATTAAAATATCTTTTTGATAGAATACAGCATAATGAAATAAAAAAGCAGATTATAGGAGCTGTAGTATTTGATCGTAAATGTACGACCTGGGCGAAATGGACACGAAAATATTTGTTGGATTAATCCGATGTAAGCGGTTAAAGGGTTAAATAGAAAGGAAATAAGCTTATTTGCCTCATGTTATAAATGCACACTATTTAAAAAACAGAAAATGCTTATTAAAAAAAAACGAGTTCCTGACGGCTGCACTAGCAAAATGCCAGATTAAATTACTTATTTATTTAAACCAATTCAAACACAGATTTGTCAGTCCCATTCAGTGTATCTAACATGGTAACATGTTTCAATGCAGGTCCCATAGTATAAATGAATGAATGACTGCTTTATTTATAAATAAAGCATTCATTCATTCATAGGTCAATGTACAATATTGTGCAAGATGTTACGGATAAGTAGATCCTCTATGTTTTGCCCAGAGGCGTACAAATATAATTAATTAACATTGTCGAATTTTACATTATTAATAGAATCAATAGGTACATGCATATCAATTAAAAAAATAATAAAAAATATAAATCAATTTCAAATGTCAAATAGATTAATCATGATATAGTCATAATAATACTTCTAATGTCAAATATAATTCTAAATCGTCAAAATAGGTGAGATGATGTACAATTTTCTGAAGCAGTAATTATAGAATTATCGGCCAAATATTCCTGAAGTGAGTAATAACATTTATTTATCAATATTCTTAATAGTTCCTTTTTGAAATTGCACAGATTTAACGTTTTTATTTTTTCAGGTAGTTTGTTATATATTTTTTTAGACATACAGAAGGTACTTTTATTCATTAGTGCAGTTTTGCCATAAGTTACTTCGAGTTCTGACTTATTCTTATCTCGTAATTTTCTGTAGTAACTTTTATTAGCTATTTTGTATAGTAGACTAGCAGAAAATGCCTATGGCATCTCCAAGTACTTCTTTATAAATTCTAATTCAGTGTGTTGCAAGCCTTTATTCGCATAATATTAGATTCTCAAAATATTAGATTCGCTAAATATAATATTCTCAAAATAGCCGAAGTACAATCAAGCACTCAAAACAAATAAAGCTAAGACTGTTTTTTTGGTGACTAAGGTCTAAAATTTGTTAATAGTAACGTAATCCTATTTAATTCCATTTTTAGCTACTATTATAGACCAAGGTATGACATCAATGAAAAATTAAATGTAAAAATATTTTTTCTGCCCAATTATGCATATCATTTGTTCATGTTCACCATGTACCTACTTATTTATAACATCCTAACTAATATTATAAATGTGAAAGTAAGTTTGTTTATTTGTTTGTTAGTTAGGCTTTCACGCTAGCCGCCTGGGTCGCGGGTTGTTCGAAAGAGATACCGTGGCCCTGGCATAGGCAACTGAAGAAACACTGGTTTCAGTAAAAGTCTGACACGCCCTTCCACTCCACCCAGAGCGGAAGAAGAGAGCGAAGTCGTTTGATGATTTCCCATCCACAAAAAAAAAGAGCTGAAATTTAGTACACGGGTAGACCATGATCTGGAATAGGAGATAGCATACTTTTTATCTCGGTATTATGTTCCCGTGGGATAATTTCCGAAATGCACACGGGGAAAGCCGCTGGCGAAAGCTAGTAATATCATACATGTCTAAATAAATGAACATGCATTAATGCACTTCTCGAGTTAATTTCGGCTATTTTAAGAATATAATATTTAGTGAATCTAATATTTTGAGAATCTGCTATTTTGAGAATCTAATATGCGAATAAAGGTGAACTATCACCCCTAATCTCCGAAGTTTGCATAGAGAAAAATCTGAAATTATTCTATGTGTTAGAAGTATATGTAAAGATTACAGGAATAAGAAAACAATCAATCTGCCTAGCCTTTTCCCAACTATGTTGGGGTCGGCTTCCAGTCTAACCGGATGCAGCTGAATACCAGTATTTTACATGGAGCGACTGCCTGTCTGACCTCCACAACCCAGTAACTGGGTAATACGATACCCCTTGGTAAGACTGGTTGTCAGACTTTCGGGCTTCTGACGACCCGTAACGACTGTCAAAGATCCACGAATAACAGCCGGGACCAACGGCTTAACGTGCTTTCCGAGGCACGGAGGAATCTCGATATGTAAAGATGGTCACCCATCCACTGACCAACCCCGGCAAGCGTAGCTTAACCTGACGGATCGACCCGTGCGGCTGTTATTACTTAGCCACGAGCTCCTCATAAGGAGGAATAAGAAAACAATGTCTCTAAATAGCACACCTTTTCACACAGCGTGAGTGAGTCCGACTCGCTCTTGACCGGTTTTTTTTAAATTGTATGTGCAGGAAGAAAATGGAAGCCAATGCTGCCAACCAGAATATGTCAACAAGCTCTTCAGTCAAGGGTTCAAGTGCAATAAAGAGAAAAAGGGCAACTGTTCCAAAGAAGCCACCCAATGCTAGTCATCTTGTAAGTGCAGTGTTAAAATTTTACAAGTACTTACATGGTATAAAATGGTTGCATGAGCAAAAAAGTCATAGAGACATTCATAACAACCAGTCCAGAAAACCAATATGATAAAAAACTAATGTAATTTCTTCTAGCACCAGTCTAGTGGTTCAATGCTGTCCAAAGTTTCACCGGCGTTGGGTTTCGGCCTGTCTGCTGGTGATGGCCACATGACTCCCGAGGAAGTGGAGCGCCACCTACAGTCTCGGCAGTCGTACATGGAGCTGTTACCGGAGCGTGCGCCGCCTACTGTGCCAACTGAGATGTTTAGCAATGATCCATCACTTGACAGGTAATTCTCAGGAATTAACCCATTACATTACACAAAAAAGATATACTTAAGTATTCTTTACTAAACTAATAAAGAGAAAAATGCGGGGTAATTGTGTAATGTCGGGGCCACACCAACGTCAACGTCAATGCCCATCATCGCAGTAATTGGGCCTCATTTAAGGAGACGCGGGGCGTCGCGCGTTGCGATGGGCGACGCGGCCTGCATTGAATTCAAACATAAGGCGTTTTACGAGTGCGTTCACGGAGAACACCTGTGTGCCACACGCGACGCGCGACGCCCCGCGTCTCGGTAATGAGGCCTTATTCCGATAACTATGGCGATAAATTGAGTGGCCACACTTGAACGAATGCCGCCAGCGAGTTATCGCCACGTCAATCGCTTTTGTAAAATTATCCATCATCGCGATAATCAACGGCATATATCTCGTTGGTTTTGGCTCGACATCACACAGAGAAGGAATGAGTTTCATTTGACAGTTCAACAACATTCATTGCGATAGTCACGTTGCTGAGCAGACATTTTTTTAAAAATATGAAACAATGGATTAGCAATATGTGGGCGTCCAAGCAAAAAGGGTCCAGTAGTGGGGATGTGCATAACTCCAGCTCCCTCATAGGTGATAGAATAATTCTACCTATGCCAATATTTAAAGCATAATAGCTGCCATCGAAGTACCCAGTCTTAATTTAGCTGCCGCAAAAACTTCGTCAATATGAGTCTTTTAGTGTGCGTTAGCTAGAGTGACGTCACCCCAGCTTCCTCATTCAGAACAGCCAAACCAGTGAGGTTAGAGTTTTGGAGTAAAGTCAGAAAATTAAAGCATAATGGCTGCCATCGGCAGCAAAATTTTCAAATCTCTGGTCATGAGTTATTAAACTTTTAAACATGTGTAAGCTGAAGTGACGTCACCCCAGCTGCTCAGTCATATCATCCGAACGAAAGAAGATATGATTATGTATTATAGCTCAAAAATTAAAGCATAATAGCTGCCGAAGGCAGCAAAATTTTCAAATCTCTGGTCAAAATACTTTCTGAGTTATTAAACTTATAAACATGTGTTAGCTGACGTGACGCCACCCCAGCGGCTCAGTCATATCTTCCGAACGAAAGAACATAGGATAATGTTTTACAGCTCAAAAGCTAGGTCATTATATATAGCTGCCGTAAGCAGCAAAATTTTCAAATCTCTAGGTCTCGTAGTTTCTACGTAATAACCAAAAATAGTTTCCGCTCCAAAAAATTCAAATTATTGCCTCGGAGCAGGTAAGGAGCGGCGTTGCCGTTCCGTGCGCTACGTTATCAGTTTGTTGTAGTTTGAACTAGATTATAGACTGGGAGCCGACTACACACTTTAATATTGTACTATGTACGGACGCCGGTACAATTTAAGATTTTTCCGTCACGACCCTTGTCTAATATTAAAACATGTAACATGTATAAAATGAATTACTTATAAGCCTCCACTACACTACTCGCGAAGTTGCTTCAACGAAGTACTCGTCGAAGTTGATCGAAGTCCGAAGTACGTGTCTACACACTCGTGCAACTTCGCGAGGAGCTCAGTCGCCCGGTGGCACCCGCGCGCTTTACACCACAGACTAAGTAGTATTCTTTGCACTATGGATAATGTTGAAGTGTCAGCTGCCGTTGCAATGTGCACTCTCGAATATTATAATTACGTGCGAATTTATCACGCGACAATTTGAAGTGAGTCGAGAAGTGTAGTCAGACGCTTCGTCGGAGCACTTCGGGCCCTTTGACTCGGGCGCAAAAACCGACAACGATCGGAAGTCGCGCGAGGCGAGCCGAGGTTGCACGAAGCGAATCGAAGTGGCCGTCCACACTATCGTATTCGCCTAACTTCGACCAACTTCGCGAGTAGTGTAGAGGAGGCTATAGGAAATAATAATAATGACATGGACCTGTCATTTTAATGGTTTTTGAGTTCAAGATGGCGGATCCAAACTAACAGTTTCAAATTTTTCGTCATGGACACCCCTTATTCGTCATGTGTGTCATTTTCATAGTTCTTGAGGTCGCTGAAAACGATGATGAGGTCAAAATAAAAATCCAAGATGGCGGCTGCGAAAATTTTAAAATTTTTCGTCATGGGTGTAATTTTTATGGTTCTTGAGGTCGCTGAAAACGATAGTGGGGTCAAAATGAAAATCCAAGATGGCGGCTGCGAAAATTTTAAAATTTTTCGACATGGGTGTCATTTTCATGGTATTTGAGGTCGCTGAAAACGACAGTGGGGTCAAAATAAAAATCCAAGATGGCGGCTGCGACAATATTAAAATTTTTCGTCATGGGCTTCATTTTTATGATTTTTGAAGTCGCTGAAAACGATAATGAGGTCAAAATGAAGATCCAAGATGGCGGCTGCGAAAATTTTAAAATTTTTCGTCATGGGTGTCATTTTTATGGTTCTTGCGGTCGCTGAAAACGATAGTGGGGTCAAAATGAAAATCCAAGATGGCGGCTGCGAAAATTTTCAAATTTTTCGTCATGGGTGTCATTTTCATGGTGTTTGTGGTCGCTGAAGACGATAGTTGGGTCAAAATGAAAATCTAAGATGGCGGCTGCAAAAATTTTGAAATTTTTGGCAATGGGTGTCATTTTCATGGTATTTGAGGTCAATGAAAACGATAGTGGGGTCAAAATGAAAATCCAAGATGGCGGCTGCGAAAATTTTAAAATTATTCGTCATGTGTGTCATTTTCATAGTTCTTGAGGTCGCTGAAAACGATGATGAGGTCAAAATAAAAATCCAAGATGGCGGCTGCGAACATTTTCAAATTTTTCGACATGGGTGTCATTTTCATGGTATTTGAGGTCGCTGAAAACGACAGTGGGGTTAAATGATAACAGTGTTTTCTGCAAAAATAAATAATTTGACTTGATTTGATTTGGTGTCAAAATAAAAATCCAAAATAGCGGCTGCGAAAATATTCAAATTGATGACCATGACGAAAAATTCGAAAATTTTTGCATCCGCCATCTTGGATTTTTATTTTGACCTCATTATCGTTTTCAGCGACGTCAAGAACCATGAAAATGACACCCATGACGAAAAATTTGAAAATTTTCGCATCCACCATCTTGGATTTTCATTTCGACCTCATTATCGTTCCCAGCGACCTCAAAAACCATGAAAATGAACCCATGACGAAAAATTTGAAAAATTTCGCATCCGCCATCTTAGATTTCCATTTTGACTTCATTATCGTTCCCAGCGACCTCAAAAAACATGAAAATGACACCCATGACGAAAAATTTGAAAATTTTCGCATCCGCCATCTTGGATTTTTATTTTGACCTCATTATCGTTTTCAGCGACCTCAAGAACCATGAAAATGACACCCATGACGAAAAATTTGAAAATTTTCGCATCCGCCATCTTGGATTTTCATTTTGACCCCACTATCGTTTTCATTGACCTCAAATACCATGAAAATGACACCCATTGCCAAAAATTTCAAAATTTTTGTAGCCGCCATCTTAGATTTTCATTTTGAGCCAACTATCGTCTTCAGCGACCACAAACACCATGAAAATGACACCCATGACGAAAAATTTGAAAACCTCTTAAGGGGTCATTGTACTCACTATTACGAACAACTTTTAGTATGGGACCAAACCGAAAAAAAAATCAGCGGTTCAGTACATTTTGACGAATTATGCGAACAGAAATGTACTGAACAGCTGATTTTTTTTTCGCGATTTCAGTTTAGGTCCCATAGTAAAAGTTGTTTATAATGATGAGTACAATGACCCCTTAAGAGGTTTTGCGCATTTAACGTTACACGTTGTATAGGTATATAGATTATTAGTTCCACTATAGTTCAGTCGGCTCTCAGTCTAAGATCTTCAATATTCAAAATTAAAATTGTTTTGAGCGCAAGCTATAATGACTTCTAATACAATTCCTGCTAAGTATGTACAAACTTGATTGCAATAATGTAGCGCACGGGACGGCAACGCCGCTCCTTACATGCTCCGAGCTCCGAGGTAATAATTTGAATTTTTTGGCGCGGAAACTATTTTTAGTTATTACGTAGAAACTACGAGACCTAGAGATTTGAAAATTTTGCTGCCTACGGCAGCTATAATCACCTAGCTTTTGAGCTGTAAAACATTATCCTATGTTCTTTCGTTCGGAAGATATGACTGAGCAGCTGGGGTGGCGTCACGTCAGCTAAAACATGTTTATAAGTTTAATAACTCGGAGAGTATTTTGACCAGAGATTTGAAAATTTTGCTGCCTTCGGCAGCTATTAATGCTTTAATTTTTGAGCTATAATACATAATCATAGCTTCTTTCGTTCGGAAGATATGACTGAGCAGCTGGGGTGACGTCACTTCAGCTTACACATGTTTAAAAGTTTAATAACTCATAGAGCATTATGACCAGAGATTTGAAAATTTTGCTGCCGATGGCAGCAATTATGCTTTAATTTTCTGACTTTACTCCAAAACTCTAACCTCACTGGTTTGGCTGTTCTGAATGAGGAAGCTGAGGTGACGTCACTCTAGCTAACACACACTAAACGAAGATTGACGAAGTTTTTGCGGCAGCTAAATTAAGACTGGGTACTTCGATGGCAGCTATTATAAAAAATTATAAAAAATATTATGAATTATTAAAATATAAATTATTAAATATATTATAAAATATTATATTATTATTATTATATTATATTATTAATATTATGTTATTATTAAATATTGGCATAGGTAGAATTATTCTATCACCTATGAGGAAGCTGTAGTTATGCACATGTAGTGGTGTACTTATTGAGTTAAGACTATATTCGGTATCTAGAATAGTCAATTGATAGTAACGATTGAAAAAATATTCAAAAACTGGCACATGTTCTTAAGGTTGATGCGCCAGGGTAGCCCGCGAAATTCAAAATTTCTTACGTTTTTTGCAATTTGTAGGTCAGTGTGAGCTTGTAAGTTGAATAAAATATGATTCGCGGCCGTAGCTAATATGGCTTTACAGAATTATAATCATTAGAATCAGCAATACAACTCCATAAGTTAGCATTTACCTCAAATCTAGCGATTTCATGAAATCATAAGGTTTGAGGTAAATGCTAACTTATGGAGTTGTATTGCTGATTCTAATGATTATAATTCTGTAAAGCCATATTAGCTACGACCGCGAATCATATTTTAATCAACATACAATCTCACACTGACCTACAAATTGCAAAAAACGTAAGAAATTTTGAATTTCGCGGGCTACCCTGGCGCTTTCGCCTTAAATCAGACATTTGAAGTTGTAATTCTGAAAAAATCGTTTATAGTCATTTACTATACCTAATGAAATTACGTGTGTGTGAACTGAGGGTCCAGACTGGAATCCGCAAAATTTTAATCCTATGATTTAGTAGAAGTCTTAAAACAATTGTAGAACGAATCTGGGAATTTGTAAACAAATATATTAAAAACTACAGCTCATAAAGTGTGGTCCCTCAATCCTCACACTGCTCACACAACATCAGCCAGATCTCGGAGAGTATCTTAAAAATGAAGGTTTTGTGATTACAGACATTTAGTAAAAAAATTGTAAAGATATTTACTAAATTACAGACCCCAGAGCATTAAAGATAAAAAAAATATAACGTCTAAACTGTGGTCCCTCAGTCCACACAACAAAGGTAATTATTTTAGTGAATATTACCGAATTTAATCAATGAAACCGTTCTTTTTCTACCTAACGATTTAGTAAAAGTATTAAAACGTTCTGTAAGAAAGAAATGGAACAGAAATATCGACGCAATTTGGAAAATAGCGATTATTAAAACTGGTCCCTCAATCCTCACACCTCTACTGACATATGCGTGTGTAGCTGCTGAACGAAAGAAATATCCCAAAATCTAGTGTACTTAACTTTTAGTAAAAAAATTCTACTAAATACCAGAAAACTCTAATTGTGAATTGCTTTCCTCTTAGCTGAGATAATGTTATTTTAGTAATCCTATGAAAATAGATAGAGTAGTGTCACCACACAATTAAACAAAATGTAGACAGTACTATTAAACTTTTTTTAATACTAGCTGCTGCCCGCGACTTCGTCTGTGATCCAGGATAAAAAGTAGCCTATGTCACAGAATAAATAATAGTACTATGCCTATGTCCTTCTCCAGGTCATGGCCTACTCATGTGCCAAATTTCATCCAAATACGTTGAGCCGTTTTACTGTGAAAGCGAAACAAACAAACAAAGTCACTTTCGCATTTATACCGCTTTTCACCGCGGCTTCGCCCGAATGGAAATATCCCACGGGAACGTTCTACCGTGATAAAAATGTATCCTATGTCCTAACTCAAGTGTAGGTCTACCCATGTACACCCATGACGAAAAATTAGGAAATTTTAGCAGCCGCCATCTTGGATTTTCATTTTGACATCAGTATCGTTTTCAGCGACATCAAAAAGCATGGAAACGACACCCATGACGAAAAATTAGGAAATTTTCGCAGCCGCCATCATGGATTTTCATTTCGCCCTCAGTATCGTTTTCAGCACCCTCTACAAGTTCCATTATTTTCCGATTCATTCAAAATGGAACTAGTGGCAATAAAAAATTATCACTAGTTCCATCATGGAACAATTAATGGAATTAGTGGCAAGTGTGGCAACGAAGCGACTAGAATTCATTCTATTTATTTTTTTTTAATTTTGACGTGCTTTTCAAATAAATGATTTTAAATAAATGATGATTTCGATTTTGACTTTGACAAGTAAGTACTTTATTAGTAGATGATGTCTATGGTCTGATGATGAAGGCGGAAGGAGGCCACATGAACTCTGTAATAAAACAACGCAACCTCATCAAGTTGTGGCTCGTTTGACTTGTCACGTAAATAATGTCAATAATGTAAATAGTGTAGATAATCTTAATGGTCTGAATAATGTAAAAAGTGTAAGAGAGTTTACGGTATAACTAATGAAAATGCTTTATTATAGCATTTTTATTAAACAAAAGCGCGCCATCTAGTGAAACTTATTCAGGAAAAGTGTTAAGTACATAAAGTCTTTAAAATATTAAATATTTTAATTTTTTCGGTGTTGTGTAGTATGTCAATATCTCGTTTTGAAGTTTATAATTCGAATTTTACGTTAGGACAGTAGCTATTTTTTTTACTTTTATTTAATCTACTTTTACATTCTTTAACAATACACATACTTACGTCATGTATTATAATTTATAATATAACTAATAATAATTTAACCATACAACCTTTTTTCATTCCATCTTATGTCATGCTAACTAAAAGTGAGTTTGTTTATTACGCTTTCACTCTAAAACGGCTGAACTTATTTGCATGAAATTTGGCTCATGGGTAGACCTACACCTGAGTTAGGACATAGGATAACTTTTTTATCACGGTAGAACGTTCCCGTGGGATATTTCCATTCGGGCGAAGCCGCGGTGAAAAGCGGTATAAATGCGAAAGTGACTTTGTTTGTTTGTTTCGCTTTCACAGTAAAACGGCTCAACGTATTTGGATGAAATTTGGCACATGAGTAGGCCATGACCTGGAGAAGGACATAGGCATAGTACTATTATTTATTCTGTGACATAGGCTACTTTTTATCCTGGATCACAGACGAAGTCGCGGGCAGCAGCTAGTATTAAAAAAAGTTTAATAGTACTGTCTACATTTTGTTTAATTGTGTGGTGACACTACTCTATCTATTTTCATAGGATTACTAAAATAACATTATCTCAGCTAAGAGGAAAGCAATTCACAATTAGAGTTTTCTGGTATTTAGTAGAATTTTTTTACTAAAAGTTAAGTACACTAGATTTTGGGATATTTCTTTCGTTCAGCAGCTACACACGCATATGTCAGTAGAGGTGTGAGGATTGAGGGACCAGTTTTAATAATCGCTATTTTCCAAATTGCGTCGATATTTCTGTTCCATTTCTTTCTTACAGAACGTTTTAATACTTTTACTAAATCGTTAGGTAGAAAAAGAACGGTTTCATTGATTAAATTCGGTAATATTCACTAAAATAATTACCTTTGTTGTGTGGACTGAGGGACCACAGTTTAGACGTTATATTTTTTTTATCTTTAATGCTCTGGGGTCTGTAATTTAGTAAATATCTTTACAATTTTTTTACTAAATGTCTGTAATCACAAAACCTTCATTTTTAAGATACTCTCCGAGATCTGGCTGATGTTGTGTGAGCAGTGTGAGGATTGAGGGACCACACTTTATGAGCTGTAGTTTTTAATATATTTGTTTACAAATTCCCAGATTCGTTCTACAATTGTTTTAAGACTTCTACTAAATCATAGGATTAAAATTTTGCGGATTCCAGTCTGGACCCTCAGTTCACACACACGTAATGAAATTGTAGATATTTGAGCATTTATTAATAATCAGTTAAAATCGCGAAATGCAATTTTTTCCACCCAACTTTACAAAACTTCTTATATCTCGGAAACTAAATGCCGACCCTTTTTGCTTGGACGCCCACATTATGCTTCAAAATCATTAAGTATTATGATTGATAGTGTGTTACGCAATTAAGGTGCGGGTCCCTATCCAACAACATAATTACTTAATACTTTTGTTGTTTGTTACAGTGAATCAAATGATGTATTGGAGAATTCACCAAATGTCGAAGAATGGTTTGATTAGTACAAAGTTACAATTGTTTTAAGTGTACTCCTAGAATTATTTCAAAATATAAGTAAATACTTATTGTTTGATGTTTACATTGAAAACTGCATGGACTTCTAATTCCTAATTCTTTAAATAAAAATGCACAAAATACGTATTGGATAAATATTTTATTTAAGAGTTACAATAATGGGTTTTGAAGCGCAAGAAGAAACATCTATCTGTTACAGAATCACACCCACTTTGTGATATATTACATTTTTGATAAACACATATATACGAAGTGTACATGTACCAAATAAGCATATACATTCTTTTAAATTTCATAATATACATATGAGTACCACATTCTTAACAAGATTAATAAAAACGTTTATAATGATATATTAATTTATTATTAATGTTCTCTTAACAAACCTACCATGCAAAGAAAACTTAGCATGCTTGCTACTAATAAATTTACAACAACATTTTATGTCCATAATACTAAAGTCCCTATATCTAATCTCTATTTTGTGGTACATATGAAAATAAAATCTTCTAGGTTTGTGAGATTCCTACTATCAACTCAAAACATCTATACTCAAGACACACACCAACACATTTTAATTAATCTCTAACAAACAAGTACATTTTAGATGTCATGAGTATGAAGCTGATATACATACATATAACACACACATTTAATTTTGCAGCATTGGTTTTTATATGAGAAACTGGTAGGTACCATAAAACAAACAATTGGATAATTTAAAAATAAATTATAATGTAGTATTAATATGAAGCCATTACCACAATGACTCAAAAAAAAAAATACAATTACTTTAAAAACAATGAAAAAAGGCCTATTATATAGGAATGCTTGTGAAGTAGAAACAATTTTTAAAACATTGAAAAGCACCAGTTATGATGGCAATGTTGATATGATTACAGATGACTTGTATTCGGGACAATGTTACTGAAGTTCTTAAAATGTTGAGTACCTAGTGTGTATAATAAGAAAGAATAAGTTACTTTTAGGGTTTGATATTTTAGTTTATGTACAAAATATAGGCTAATGCATGGAAAATGTAATAGAGGAACACACAGGCTTACAATCTTCTTTCTGGCAATATTATGAAAATCACAAGATGACTGGACAAATATTTTAAGACAATAATAAGGATTTTATTACCAAAGTTAATACAGTATATCACCTTACACTTGCAAGATATTTATTATTGCCATTAGTACTATAATTTACTACCTATGACTTATCAGGAACATTCAAGGAAAAAATAAAGGGGGGGGGGTCTGTATTACAATTGCAATGAATTTAATAGTGTACCAATGATAAATACTACAAAGTCTAACTGGAAACAATATTATATTTCATAATATTTGATACGAGTTACATTAGATAATTTTACAGACAGAAATATTATACTCACCAGTATTAGTTAATATTCGTTGAATAAGCGTGTTTTTTATGTTAGTTTTGAACATTGTTTTTTTTAACCAACCAGCAAAGCTACTCATGAGTATAATACTTAATGGAACAATCGAAATTTTGATACATGATGACATTAACAGCCAAATAGTTACTTTGGTATGAATTATAATTTTCTACATTATATCATAAATACATTTGAATATACCTAGAAATATGCGAGACAATCAGAAAACAGTACAATCTGTGACACTAAATAGCTACCTATTCATCGCCCAAACAACACTCACTATCAACCATGAAGAGAATCATGATAATCTCATTTATCCTCTATTTGTATATACAAATCAAGCAGTATTTGGTGCAGATGTTACATAAAATATCATGAAAACATATTGTAAAATCCATCAAGCATTCTGCAGAATGCAGAATGCTGATCTTGATAAATGATTACAAATGACAAGTAATTTATTATAGTACTACTAATATCAAATTAGGTTTTACGATTGGAAGTGTATTGATTTACAAAATGCGATGAATTAGGTAAATTCGTAGCATATTATAAAATTGAATATTGTAATAACATGAAAGTAAGTAGCCTTTGTCTTTTGAACATCTTATCAAATCTTATAAATCGCAGTTTAAATGTTAACTAAACTAAATCTCGTTTTACAAAACACCTAACTCTATATTAGCAATAAAATAAATCCAAAGTTGTACACAAGAGATTTAATTTCATTTTATATTCAGTGCAAAGTTCACAAGTGTTTTGCTTCATATATTTTCCGAATTGTACGCATTATTTTATCAACTCTAGATGTAAAGTGACTGACTGTGAACTTCTAGGCGACTATAACACCAACTTCATTGTCTAACAATGTTGTTCATATTTCATGATTCCTTTAAACTAAACTTAAAATTGATCTGCTAGCAGATTGCAAACTTCATGTGAGACTGTTTCCTTGCTGGATCTTACAGTCAGTCTAAACATTTGAGCTTGTTTGTTTGGTTCCAATCTCATAAGACATCCTACTTGCTGCACTCTGGTGTGAACAATACCAGCACACACAAAGTTATCAGGATTAGGATCAATTCCATCCAGTAACTGCATACCAAACCCAGCTAATTTGGTGCGCGTCGCAGGTATATCAATAGAACCTGAAGCTTTGAATATCTTCTGTGCTCGCTGTTGTTCCCCTCCTAAGTTTTTCCATCTGGCAAAGAATGACTCACCATTCATTTCAGTTGGTTCAAAGAATTTGTTCAATGTGAGTGGTAGTTTCATAGTAATTTTTTGGGGCACATTATTGTACAGAAATGAAACAGACATACTTGGAGCATCAATGAAATCTTCAATACACTCAGCAGTAAGCATTTGCTGGATCTGAGCACCTGCTTCCAATATTGGTTCCATGGGCTTCATCTGCACATTCAGCTTATGCAAATCAGTCCAGTGTAGTTCAGGATGGACAGTTTGAATGGGAAACTGTGTTTTGTTGCCATAGAATAAACCAATCCTTCCCAAATTCTGTCTGAATTCGCTTTTGACTCCAATCTGGATTAGGTCATTTTCAAAGAGAACTCCATTATTCTTGAATAAGAATTTTTTGATGTTGTTTTGTTGCACAGTACTAGGACTGATTTTTGGGGCTGTATACAAATCTCCAAGTACATCAAGCAACCCATTACCAGTTGCTGGAGCTGTAGTTCCTGGAGGTGTAGACAGTCCTAGCAAATCAGCACTTGAGCTGTTTGTATTATTTGAGGAGTTAATCACTGCTGTGGGTGCTGCTGCTGGCTGGGGACTCTTTGATTCTCTTACATCATCTGGTATGCGGCCAGGTTTTTTCTTCTTCAAAACAGCCAGAATAGAAGATTCCCTTTCTGGGAAAGCAGGCATTTCTTCCAGTACTGTTGCTAAAACATCAGCACTAGCTACAATACTTAACTGTAGATATTCCGAAGCCCTTTGTTGTAATTCAACATCAGAGGAACGTAAGTTGGAGTCAGCACGAAATACTTCTTGAACGCGATTTTTTATTTCTGGGAAGAGATTAACAAGTTTGATGTATGTAGACAACAGTAGTGCTCTTGTTGCTGCTGAGCATAAATGGTATTTTGAGTGTAGCAACTCAAATTGTACTTGAGGTGAGGATCTAGTATCTCCAGCTATCAAATTGCCAAACTCTCCAAGTATGTATCCACCAACCTTAACCATATTTTCATGACAAGTTGGTGCTTGCAGAGCTTCAAACACAGTTTTTGCAGCATAGCCCTGAACTTCTTCTCTGTTGATCACAATCTGAATGACTCTGTACCAAACTTCTTCAGAAACATAATCTCCAGCAATTCTTATAAGATTAAGAATCACATCAACATACCATGTGAAATCTGTAGCATATTTCTCAGCCAAAATGGCAACTTTCAAAACCATTTCTTCCCTTATGGAATAATCAGCAGTTTCTAAGTAAGCTAACATCTCTTGGACAATTTCTTCAGCATTTGTTTTATCACACATTGCATATAGCAAGTCCACAGCTTGCTGTCGGACTGACACATCCTTTTCCATTTTCATGGATAGAATAACAACTTCTTGATGTTTTTTGACAGCCTCATGAGAAAATTCTGATGTAGCAAGATGGCACATGGACTCAAGGGCCAAGTATCTTAGATTTGTTTCACGGTTGCTAAGGAATTGGCCAAGTTGGTTGCATGCACGAACAAGCAAATTAGGTTCACTGTCATTGTGTATAATTAGGCTTATGGCCTCAAACAATACTGCATTCTTAGCATTAGAATGTTGTACTTTTTTAGACTTAGGAGGTTCTTGGGCTTTATTAAAAATGGTTTCCAAACATTCTGATAGGCGACCTCTGACACCAGGCTCTTCAGATGGTGGAGTATAGTTCTGCAGCAGGCGCAGCAGTTTGACTGAAAGCCAAGGGGCTGGCACAAAGTAATATGTATAATCTTGAAGGTCAGTGTAACTAGCAGTAACAATCCTACTCAGTCTAGCAACAGCTAGTGTTACGCAACCTTTGTACTCTTCTGGATTCTTTTTTACAAGAGCATCAATAAGAGATGTTGCTGCAGTTACAACACCCATATGTGGGTCATTCAAAAGGTGTATGATTCGGGAAGTCCACTCACCTCCAGGAATTATTTCAGGTGACTTTCTGAACAGTCTTAACAGGCATAGAGCAGCAGATTGCTTCACCACATCCATTGTATCTCCTGAGACAAGAAGTTTTGGAATTTCTGTGCCAAATGCTTCTGCCATGTCTTTACTACCAATGTTGGCAATACATTGCAGAGCCAAGTTTACGTGTATAGGATTACGTGACTGCAGGTCATTTTTAATGCTCTGGATGATAAGTTTAATTAGATCACTGTTGGTGTTGACCAGTACTGATATGAACAAATAGCCTATTTGTTTTTCAGAATATTTGTTGGATGAAAGTAAGTTGACGGCTTCCATATGACCAAAGTCGATATCATGACCCAGCAAAAAGATAAATAAAAGTTTACATACATATTTCTTTTTTTGGTAGCCATCAAGAGTTTTGTCACCTTTGAACTTACTTCTTATATTGGCCAATTCTTTATTGATCCTTTTAATTTCCGCTTCTTTGCTTTTACAATTTCTTATGTCTGATATGAAGACTGCGAGCCCTCGCATTCCATCTCCCCTGACGGCAGGCATATTGCCAAGTGACTTATCGAACACCAGTTTTATGCCTTTTCTTTACACTTTTAATCGAAATATTGTCTTCAAAATACTATCACTAACTTAAAAGATGAACAAATTGTAAATCGGCGTTGAATTACAACTAATCAATTAGCGGCCGTCATTACAATTAATCGGAAAAGATGAGATTTCTGCTGCTGGTTCTACAACGCCTTCCTTTTCCATAGATCCATTTGAAACGTCAGAATATACTTATTGTTTATGGATCAATATTGTACGCCAATCAAAGGCCGCTCACGCGTTTATAGCCGCTGAGTCAATAGCAATAAAGTTTAAATTGGTTCAGGTAGGCTTTTGACACATGAAATAAGGATAGTAATATTTATTTATTTATTTATTTACTAAAATCGATGGCATCTTCAAGAACTGAATTTATTTTAAATACATTTTTCTTCATGACATAAGGCTGGAAGGCGAAACTCTACAGCAAACTATGCTATAATGAGCTTCCTACTAACATCTTATCTGTACTATAATGATTAACAACTCTTGTCCCTTGCCGAATGCCGACTATAATTAGACCCCTAAAAATACTTAAGGGCCCCATTCCCGGCAGTCTGCTTTGCTGTCCTCTTGCAGGATGTAAGGTAAATCCTGCTCGCCATTGCCGGACGCTATGCAGGCTGCGACAAAATTCACAATCTTGCATAGATAAAGTGGCGGATGGCACAGCGGACTGCGTGCCGTGAATGGGCTCCTTTAGACTACCCTATATATATAACTAGCTTTTGCCCGCGGCTTCGCCCGCGTGGATGTCGGAAAATATCCCATGGGAATGTACATGTGGAAAACATAGGGCCGTCCGATATAACTGTGCAAACTCAAATCGCTACGATATATCGTTACCGTGTATAGTAGGCATAAAGCTACCAGTCGGCATGATTTTTTCCGACATCTTCAACAGTCGTCGTCATATATCAGCCAATTTACACTAAACCATAATGAATTACACTGAATCACTCCAGAAACTTTACAGAAAATCCGTTCGGTACTTTTTGACATTATCGCATTCAAACAGACACACTTACGCGGCGGGGGGACTTTTTTAATTACTTAAAATTTATTATGCCAGTCACGCTCTAATAACAAATAACTTTTGTCCGAGTGTCCACTCGTTCAAATAATTTCCTCGTAAAAACGTCGAATGAAATAAAGACTAAATGTTACCTCAAGATTCGAACTATGACTACATTTCCAATCCCTTAAATCTCTTAAAAAGAGGTAGGTACACAAACATTTGTCAACCCCTATTGTACCCCCTCTAAAACGCTGTACCACATATTTCTTTATTTCCTATCAAAAGCATAAATTTTAATTTTCACATCCCTAACTAAAGAAATACTGAGTTTCCCATTCAAACTTTCATCCCCTATATCACCCCCTGTAGGATTATTTTTAAGACAAAAAGTAGCCTATGTCCTTCCCCAGGATGCTATATAAAGCCTTGCCAAATTTTATCGACATCCGTGCAGTTTTGTAAATTTTAAAATCAACCCCTATTTTACCCCCTTAGGGGATAATTTTTCAAAAACACTGAACCGCATATTTCTTAATTTCCTACCAATAGTATAAAGTTATCCCTAACTTAAGAAATACTGGGTTTCCCTTACAAACTTTCATCCCCTATATCACCCCCTGTAGTATTGTTTTTGAAAGTATCCTATGTCCTTTCCCAGGATGCTATATAAAGCCTTGCCAAATTTTGTCAAAATCCGTGCAGTTTTGTAAATTTTAAAATCAACCCTTATTTTACCCCCTTAGGGGATGATTTTTCAAAAACGTTGAACCGCATATTTCTTTATTTCCTGTCAAAAGCATACATTTTAATTTTCACATCCCTAACTTAAGAAATACTGAGTTTCTCATACAAACTTTCATCCCCTATATCACCCCCTCTAGGATTATTTTTTAAGACAAAAAGTAGCCTATGTCCTTCCTCAGGATGCTATATAAAGCCTTGCCAAATTTTATCGAAATCCGTGCAGTTTTGTAAATTTTAAAATTAACCCCTATTTTAACCCCTTAGGGGATGATTTTTCAAAAACGCTGAACCGCATATTTCTTAATTTCCTACCAATATCATAAATTTGTTATCCCTAACTTAAGAAATACTGGGTTTCCCTTACAAACTATCGTCCCCTATATCACCCTCTGTAGTATTATTTTTGAAAAAAAATAGTATCCTATGTCCTTCCCCAGGATCCTATATACAGCTTTGCCAAATTTTGTCGAAATCCGTGCAGTTTTGTAAATTTTAAAATCAACCCCTATTTTACTATATTTTAACCCCTTAGGGGATGATTTTTCAAAAACGCTTAACCGCATATTTCTTTATTTCCTATCAAAAGCATACATTTTAGTTTTCACATCCATAACTTAAGAAACACTGAGTTTCCCATACAAACTTTCATCCCCTATAACACACCCTGTACTATTATTTTTGAAAAAAAAACCATCTATAGCCTTGCCAAATTTTATCGAAATCCGTTCAGTGGTTTAGGCGTGAAAAGGTAACAGACAGACAGACAGACAGAGTTACTTTCGAATTTATAATATTAGTATGGAAGTATGGATGTATGTACGTACTCTGTGCTATAAAATACGTAGTATTGCGTAGTATCCCTAAGTAGTCTGTGGCTATAAACCAAAACTCATTATTGATAATTGCCATTGCAGAAAATGTGTCGAAGTCGAGTTTTTTCTCTATTCTTCTTTTCCACAGGCGTGTCTATGGCCGTCTGTCCAATCTGTGGTCCAATCTCAGTTGTTCTTCTGAATCTGCACGTTCTTCTGAGTGTCCAATAATACTACTTAATCTGTGTGTCCAATGTTCATGTTCGTAATGTTCTAATGTTCGTTCATCTGTTCACCAGTCAGTCACGAGACAAATGTAGTAAAAATTGAAAATACGTCTTTATTTTACAGAACTTTGTTTTAAATTCGTGTTAGATAAATATGACTTAAGTGTTGTTCTCTAAAAATGTTTTCGTTGGTTTCATCTGATCTCTTGTGAAAGGCTGGTATCAAAGTACGATTCAACTGATGAATGATGCAGTCTATTTTCTGGACAGGCAGACTGTTATCACGTGCTTTACGAAATGGACTTTCGAATTTCTCAAGTGCTACTGAATTAAACGTTTCGACGACAAAACACCCTTATTTAATATCAGTTGTGTGTGGTTTTCCCAAAGACATTGCTAATGGAAGAACGCGCAAAGGACAGTTCGGTGACGACGCATGGTTCTCCACCAATTCCAGCAACGCGGATGTTATTGGTGAGACCTTGTTATTTTCATCACTTTTATGTATTTTCATTATATTTAATTTTCTTATAAATATATCATTAACTTTCTAAGCATTTAAAGATCATGCAAAACATATTACGTTTTACTTGTGTATTTTTTTAACTATAAACCACTTTTACATTGCTTCGCTGTGTTATTCATTACAAGTAGGCTGATTGAAATTGGATTCCCAAATTCAAGTAACTGATGAATATATAACTAAAACAGACACACTTTCTTGTTTGACAAAGCAATGTAAACAAGATTTTGATTATTTTCTTTAAAAATTAAAAAATATAATTAATCTAGATAATGTAATCGAGGTATTGTACACCTTGCCTCATAAGGCTATACCATTGTTTGCAAATATTTTTATTCTAATATATTGTATTATTTTCATAAATAATACTTACTAAGAATTCAATATCTGATTGTAACTTTATCAATGTTGAATAAAAACAAATAAATAATCACTTGACTAATAATTTATACAGTACTAAGATGATATTTATTTATCTTGTCTCAAGTCATTTTATTCTTCAAGTGTTTGTGACAAATCATGTTTTACTTTGATAAGAAGTAGACAGTTTAGTGATCATGGTATAAAAATATAATTCTGTTATTATTTCGTTTAAAAAATAAATGTTGACTTTTTCCAATGAAGTTTCATTGGAAAAAGTCAACATTTATTTTAACTTTTCCAAAATAGGTTAGATAAGTAAAAATAAATGGTACTTTTTCAAAGAAGATAATATTTAATTAGTATGTAAGTTATAATGACATAATAATAATGAGATGATAATAAAAAAAAGAGAAATAATCATAGGGTATCAAAAAAAAAAAAAAAACCGGCCGAGTGCTAGTCGGACTCGCGCACAAAGGGTTCCGTGGTTGGGATGAAATTATCCTCAGAACAAACTTAATATTATAGTTGAAAAACATGTGCTCCCATACATTCCAACAGTAAATGTAAGTTTGTACTCACAATATCGAGAGATTTACCATGTTATTTTAAGACCACAAACTTCTTATAGGTTTTCCGGTAATCTACAGGTATTGAACTATTTTCTGTATTTTTTTTCAACATTTTAAGCTCAGTAGTTTCGGAGTTAAGGGGGGTGGTGAATGTTTAAAACAATTTATTTTAAAATTATAAAAAAAATATATTTGAAACCCTCATAGAAAGCCCTTAAGGGGGGTGGTGAATGTTTAAAACAATTTATTTTAAAATTATAAAAAAAATATATTTGAAACCCTCATAGAAAGCCCTTTCATTTGATATGTCACACGGTATAGTTTGCAAAACTTTTTTTTAAAATTTTCTTATTTGCCCCCTAAAAGTGACCCCCATTCAAAATTCATATATTTACTTTAGCCGCACGTGTTTGGGTCACAGAAATGCATATGTGTACTTACCAAATTTCAACTCAATCGGTCCATTAGATTCGGAGCATATTGGCTGTGCTGTGACAGACGGACAGACAGACAGACACACAAGTGATCCTATAAGGGTTCCTTTTTTCCTTTTGAGGTACGGAACCCTAATAAAACTGAGTTCAATTCTATAAAAAACCAAAAATGTGGTTTTCGTTTTCTGCTAAATTGAGGCCTTTGACCATTTTTATAGTTATTTATTTTGCCCAGAAATACATTTTTTCTTGTACAAACGGCTACAGATCAAGCTATACATTTCCAGTATAAGCTGATCTCGCATTGTATAGGATTTCCTTACAATGAGAGGTCAGTGTAAACTGGAAATGTATAGCTTGATGTGTAGCCGTGTTTACCTCTATAATGTTGACATGCAAAACACAAGGTTCAGACCTGAAATCCTAAATATGTAGGAAATTCACCTCAGTGATTCATAATTCACCTCAGCCTTAATAACCATCTTGCTAGAACTGAGGGGCAATTCCCGTACTTTTATCAAGTCGCAATCTCATCTCAGTCTCAATCAGTCAAAAATTGTATAGTAGACTAAAGAGGTCACAGGATTTTTCGTAACGATCATGGATACGGTTAGATTTACTTCAATGGGTTGTAGAGTAGTCCCCTAATGTGAATGACGTCGGTCTGCCTGCTCTGAGTGGTTGCAACTTCGAGTTATAGCGCTTACAAGAGGCGTCATTGTTATGAAAAAAAAACGATCAGGGAAATGGTCAGTTTTGGTACACATTCAAAGTATGGCGTCTCCGCAGATGAAAAAAGTTGGTCTGCCGGCTCTCACTGGTTGCATTTCAGAGCTATGATGCGCGCAACATTGTTGCAAAAATAAAACGATAAGAGAAATGGTCAGTTTTAGTACCCATTCGACCGACCGACAGGTGAAACGAGTTGGTCTGCCAGCTCTCAGTGGTAGTATTTCAGAGCAATCGTTGTGTATGCAAGACGCTTATTTTTGGAGAAAGCCTAAAAAATACATCAAAAAACGGGACAATAGGCGAATTTTTCAAGTGCACGCCGGCCGGTGTCGTACCCCCACCCTACACCTGCGCCCGCTGCGTGACCGTTCCTCCTGTAAAGGAATAGGGAAAAAGCTAGAGGTGTCAAGAGGTCACCACCTGGGGTACGACACCGGCCGGCGTGCACTTGAATAATTCGCCTATTGTCCCGTTTTTCGATGTATTTTTAGGCTTTCTCCACAAATAAGCGTGTTTGTATACACAACGATTGCTCTGAAATACAACCACTCAGAGCCGGCAGACCAACTTGTTTCATCTGCGGAGATGCCATACTTTGAATGTGTACCAAAACTGACCATTTCTCTGATCGTTTTTTTTTCGCAACAATGACGCCTCTTGTAAGCGCTTTATCTCGAAGTTGCAACCACTCTGAGCAGGCAGACCGACGTCATTCACATTAGGGGACTACTCTACAACCCATTGAAGTAAATCTAACCGTATCCATGATCGTTACGAAAAATCCTGTCACCTCTCGGTCTATAGTGTTTACCTACATTTTTTATTGTCACTGGCATGAGATTGCGACTTGAATTTGAACGTTTTTAGGTACAGGAAGTGGCCTTCTGATAGTCATAATTTAAACTATGAATTAACATGTATATGTTGCGGCCAACTGGTTTAATTAGCTGTTTGGTCAACTGCCTAGCCTTTTCACTAAACTAGCGGCCTGAATGATATTCAGCCAATACGTCTAATACAACATTTATTGAACTGGCTGGCTGATGCTTAGGCCATTAGGCCAATATACAGTAGGGCCATCAGCTTCTGCAATGTCTCCGTCGCTGCGGGAAGTGCAACACCTTCGCCCTTAAGTTACAAGGGATAGGAATCCAAGCTCACCTGTGCAGCTGCCTCTACGGGTAGCACGGGAGCCTATGCTTTGTTACAGCGGGCGTGGGCTGCCCTACCTTCGCGACTCGATCGAAAATTGATATTTAGAGTGCCTCGGACAAGCCTGTGATCGCTTTTAGATTACCCTATTGAATGACTATTTCATGAAATCTTGACATTTGAGGATAAAGCTAACTTAGGGAGCTCGCTAGTCGCCGGTTCGAACTCGTTGGTGTTGGTGGCGTGGCTACTAATAGTCCGGGCGGCGGCTGCATGATCACTTACGTCATAGAGTTACTGGAAAATACCACATTCCACGAAAAGTAGACTTAAAATAGGTAGGAAAAAATTTGGTCTGCCTGGGCTCAGCTTGGAGGATCCGTGGCAGTGAGGAGTTATGCTACCCACTTTGGACCATCATTTTACCTCATGTGGTTACTGAACGAAACATTTTCGTTGGTTTTAGTGTCTATTAGTAGAGTCTAAAAAACTTTGTCGGCCGAGCGTGGTGTTGGAGGGTTTCGGAGTCCAACCATTTTTATGGCCACATCGGGTGGTCTATTTTACCTCATCGAGTTACAGGGTGAAACCAAGTTCTCCTAGTAGCTAAAATGATGCCCTTTAAAAATTCATTGGTCTGCCAGTTCGCAACCTGGCAGTTTTTGCAGTCCAACCAAATTTATACAGGGTGGAATTTTTAACCACACTTGAATGGAAAGTACTCTAAATACTGGAGATAGCAGATTTTACTCAAAGGAAACATTCCTTTATTTTTAAAAAGAAACAAATCCGCATTCAAAGATTTTTGAAAATTCGCTTGCCACACTCAGGAATCGAACCGACTAAAATCCGAAAAAATAACACCCTGTACTTTTATGGCATCAATCGATAGGGTCAATCATAAGGATCAAATCTCTTTAACAAACATGATAAATTAAATGAAAGGAAAACCATGAAATCGAAACTTTATATTCAATGGGACAAGATAAAGCACTTTTACGCAAAGGTCCATCAGATTACTTATGTTAACACCTAATCAACTAACAATTAAAAATTATCTGTGACATCAGTTATATAAAAAACTTTTTTACAAAAACAAAAACCGACTTCCAAAAAAAAACACTACAAAGTGAAAAATAACTTTAATTTCGGAAGTCGGTGTCTTTGGATCTGTATTTTAGTTTTTTGCCACCGACTTCCGAAATTAAAGTTATTTTTCACTTTGTAGTGTTTTTTTTGGAAGTCGGTTTTTGTTTTTGTAAAAAAGTTTTTATTTTTCACTTTTTAGTGGTTCAGTTTGTAATTTATCTAAGTTACAATAACCCAATGTCAACTGCTCATCACGTTTTACAAAATGTTGCTTTTCCCGATGCAGGGACGTTAATTGTTGAGGAGTTCTCCTAGTAAGAACCAGGAGAAATGGAGCTCATGTTGAAGTCACCATTACCATTATTTTGACGAGCATAAACCATATTAAAGTAATCGAATCGCAACCTGTTATATACTTAGATATAATTGAGTATTTCCGAGGGCCCTCTGTGGTCTTCATCATCAGTTCCAGTTCACCGAATGGTACTTTCCGAGAGTAAATGCACGAGTTACTATAAAAAATACCGAAATCGATATAGGTGTGCCCATAAAATTTGAGGGTTTCCCTCGATTTCCATGGGATCCCATCATCAGATCCTGATTTGATGATCATGGGACCACTTGGGAAGTATACCCTTTCGAACAAAAAAAGAAAAATCCAAATCGGTCTAGCCATTTTCGAGTAATCGGGGAACATACATAAAAAAAAAAAAAATAAAAAAAAAAAAAAATATTCCGACGAATTGAGAACCTCCTCCTTTTGGAAGTCGGTTAAAAATGACGACCACTGCCTATATTAATAACCATTTCAATACCTGGATTGGTACAAATGGCACAATCAGATGGCCTGCAAGATCAGCCGACCTCACCTTTTTAGATTTTTATGGGGATATTTTTTAAATCTAATTTACCAAAAATCCGTCCTAAATAGGTAATTGCGAAGTTGCCGTCCTTCAAGTACGCGTGTACAGAGTGTTTCTTTTACGTATCAATTTAACATTTTTAGTGAATATTTTAATATAAAAAAAAAAAACATTTTGTTTTCGAATGGTAATATTTTTTAAAGCATGTATGGATGCTATACTATTGCAGGTTAACGGGAACGCCCTCTGTTAGTTAACATACTGTATATCGTACCCTTATTGCAAAAACCGATTATCTGCATTTTTTTACCAAAATTAAGTTAAATATAAAAATCGACTCTCCCAGTCACGATGAAGCTACAGGTAAAACCCATTATCTGCTACGACGCTTTTTTACGGAGATACCTATAGTAAAAAGCAACTACCTGCAAGGATGCTTGAATGATCTTCTTAAAAAAACAACTAAACTCATTTAATTCCTTTAGATTTATAAATGTATACCACGAAAACCATGTTTCGTATTATAACACATTTCTGATGCAATTGCTTGGTTTATAATGTGCCAACATTATTCTGTTAATACATATTAACCTGCGGTAGCTGGTTCTAGCTTTTATTATTTTTTTAGAAATGACTGATGTATAAACAAGTAAAACAAACTAAACAACATTAGTTGCTTTTTGCAGAAAAATGAACACCGTATTTGTTTAAGATTATTGCAGGTAAAAGAACTTACATAAATATAGTTTACTTTCGCTGAATAACTGGGCTCGACGCTTTCAGAATTTCTTCAGCTAATATCAATTATCTGTGTTTACTTTTTTCTTTCAATCACTAGGCTCACGAGTCACGCAAGACAGTTTTTAAATTAGCTTCAGCTAAAAGCGCCTATCCATGTATAGCCTTCTCTTTCGCACGCAGCATACAACGCGCACTCATCATACGCGCCAATACGCGGTTCTTGTTGTCGAAGTAATCGTGTGCCGGCCGGCGAGTGTTGTAATTGTCTCGTGTTTATTGAATAAAAAACAAAGTTTAACTCGTTATTTTTGTGAAATATAGTAAAATGAGTGTCTCTAGAGGTGATAAAGAAAAAACACTTGAAAATTTCTCGAAAAACCAAGGTAATTAAATCAAATTATTTAAATTTTGAGGTTACTAAAGCCGTTAGCCGGTTTTACTAACAAATTTGTAAAGTATTCTTCTCTCTAGTATGTTTCATTTTACAGATGACCTTTGGTGTGATGATGACTTATTGTCGCAAGCTTATGATGTGTATTTAAGTCAGTCGGAACCGACAGTCTTGATGTATGATTTGCCAATTTCTACGACAAAAGAAGGTAGGTACTTAATTTACAATCACTATAATTATATTAAATGGCCCAATGCTAAAGCCGTTTTCATTCCGGGAGGAAATCCTCAGGTATGCACTCCGCCTGGAGTAGGCGAAGCCGGTGTTGTACTCTTACCGACTAGAATCACCACGGTGTTCCTCTTAACTACCTTGTTCAGGGGCGTAGGATATTCTGCTAACGTCAGAGGGTCGCGGGATAGTGCCCTATTGGGTCAGATCGGGCCCCTCCGGCAATACGGTCCCCCGAAGAAGATGTATTGCCCATGCTCAGAGTACCGGTGCACTCTGCTGTTCCTCACAGACTTATCCAGCAGCCATTGGGCACACGAGGAGGTTTTCTGGCCCTTCCTTCCTTGACCGTACATACGTACCCATTATTTTTCACTATAATTATCTGCATACAGATGCTGCTTGCTCGAGTCACGTCGAGAAGAAAAGTAAGAGAGATAGTGCTGGTACTAATAGGAATCAGCTAGGTCCTGTTGGCGATAATCCTGGAGAGTCAGAATCTAGTAAGTCAATCTTCCACTTAATTATATTTACAATTAAAACGCCAGAAGCAAATAAGAAGAACAATAAGTTTTTTTTCTAAATGACTTGAGGTGTTGATGTCGCTATTTTTATTTTCGAGTGGCTAATGACCAGACATACTGACGTCTTTTAGCCTTCAAGAGAAGTTCATAACAAACTGACAGAATGTCAGCTTATTCAGTTAGTTACGTCAAAAGTTATTCAAACTGGCTTTCAGGTAATTTTTAGGGTTTCGTAACTCAAAAGGAAAAAACGGTATCCTTATAGGATCACTCGTGTGTCTGTCTGTCTGTCCGTCTGTCACAGCCAATTTGCACCGAATCTAATGGACCGTTTAATTTGAAATTTAACTTTCTTATTACATCTCACTTACCTTAATTTTACTTTCAATTACAGCTGACATTTCTTCAAAACAAAGCACGAAAAATCACGATGTCGAATCAGAACGAATAATTGAAGAAAGCGAAAATGAATCACTCTTTGATGGCGATTTTTCTGATCAAGACCCTTTGTATTTACCTGCTGATCTAGATCGTCCTACTACACCTGAATCTGAGGATTCAGAACTAATACAATTGGATGAGTTGTTAAATCCGGACACATATTTAACTAAAGAAGAAAAAATTAAAAACATGCGACGTAAAGCTATAGCATCATTGTTTGGCAAACCAAAACAACTCCCTGTTGTAAATGATAATGAATCCAAGTATGTAGCCCAAGCAATAACGGCAGATATATTTAAACTTACTTGGAAAATTATACAACCACGCGCTCGATGGAGTCAACGAGATCCAGCTACATGGAAAAAGAATCTAGCGAAAAGGCGTAGAGCTGAAGGCCTTCCATACGTAACTAAAACGAAATGTCGAGATCCAAAACTCCCTAAGCCTATAAACTGTTTTAAATGCAAATTTGAGTGCAACAATCACGTTACCGAAAACATTCGGAAAGAATTGTGCAGAAAATATTGGAACCTAAACTACATATCGAAAAAGCAGTTTATATTGAGTCTTATTGATGTCAAACCGACGAAGAGGGTTCTTTTGAACAGAAAAAGATCTACACAGCGCAAGTATGCTAAGCAATGTTTCTTTATCATCGAAGGAGAGAAAAAAAATGTTTGCCAAGATTTTTTTTGCGGAACTTTAAGCATTTCACCGCATGTGATAGCAAATGCTGTAAAGCACCGCGACAGTTTTGGACAATATTCAAAAGAACAGGACCCGCGCGGACGTCGTGAGCCTCCAAATAAAACGTCGCCTGAGGTGGTAGATGCTGTTAAAAAGCACATAGCATCATTTCCTAGCATGGAAAGCCACTATGTGCGAAAGAAGTTGAAACGAAAATATTTAGATACTGGGCTTACATTAAGCAAAATGTATGCTCTCTATACAGAAGAATGCAAAAACCAAAATACCGAACCAGCTGTATCAGAAATGACATATCGAAGGATTTTCTCCACAGAATTTAATTTAGGTTTTTTTATGCCTAAAAAAGACCAATGTCTTATATGCACCAAATTCAAGCGTGGCGACAGTGATGAAAAAAGCAAATTACAAAAAGAATATGATGAACATATAGAAAGGAAGGAAAGATGTAATCGGGAAAAACAAAAAGACAAACAAAGGGCGGAACAAGAACCAGATTTTTTGACTGTTTCATTTGATTTGCAAGCGATTCTACAAATTCCAAGTACTGATGTTGGTCTTCTTTACTATACGAGGAAGTTGATTGTATACAATTTGACAATATACGAAAACGCACTTCCCAATGAAGCATACTGTTTTGCATGGAATGAGGTGCATGGTAAAAAAGGTAGTGCTGAAATCGGAACGATTTTACATCATTATTTAACCACATGCGTGCCAAAGGAGATTAAAGAAGTCAGCTTGTTTTCAGACACGTGTGGCGGCCAAAACCGTAATCAGTATATTGCCGCCATACTATTGTGGATTATGATGCAAGATACACACCTGGATGTAATAGAACACAAGTTCCTCGAATCCGGACACAGCTACATGGAAGCTGACTCCATGCACAGCGCCATAGAAACATCAAAAAAAAATTGTGACATATACTGTATGTCTGACTGGATGAACGTTTTTAAACGGGCTAGATCTAAAAGACTCTATAAAAAAGATGGTAAGAAAGTGACAAAAAACTCTTATCATGTTAAAGAGTTCAAATACAATGAATTCAAAGATCTAAAGGCATTGGGAGAGACAGTTATCATAAATAGAAATAAAAACACAGACGGCGAAAAAGTGAACTGGCTCAAGATTAAACGAATGAAGTATATGAAAGGAGACAACAAGATTTACTACAACTATGACATGTCTAATAAGTTTATGACATTGGATGTCACCTCATCCATGAAAATCGACTCGGGCAAAATTAAGACCATTACATCTTATCCAAACCATGGTTATGCAACCAGAAAGAAGCGTAAGCAACAAGAAGTTGTTGAAGAAATAACTGTGCAGCCAACCAGTTCCAGTGTTATCTTTCCGCCCTTACACCAACTCTACAGCGAACCTCTCCCTATATCTATAGCTAAGAAGAAGGATCTTATTAACCTTTGTAATAAAGGTGTAATACCGGAAGAGTATCATGGGTGGTTCCATTCTCTGGCTACTGAAGCTACCAGTGTTGACCGATTGCCAGCTGCGAGTCTCTCTGACACTGATGACATGTCATGTTCTTCAGAAGACAATGTTTAATCTTCTCTGTTTATTTTTAATTAAAATAAAGATTTTGTCAAAGCATTTTGTTTTTATTAAATTAGGTAGTACCTACTAAGTAAAATAAAATCATCTTTATATTCAGCCAAAAGCAACTAAAGATATTGATTGTATATCTGTAGTGGCTATAGTCGTATTAAAGCGAATTTTGTCTTGATGATTATGACTAATACAAATAAGCGATTAAATAAAAATTGCCAGTAGAGCTCTCAAAAGGGTAATTTTGAAAATTTGGTAGTTTTTGTACATTCAGGAAAAACCAACTAAATTAGCTCCTTACTGGTTATTTTCTTATTTTTCTTGAAAATCTAGTAAGTTTTCTTCAATTATTAACCTACTAAATACTGCTTGAATAGTTTCTTGTTTTTAAAAACTACAAGCGTTTAAAATTTACATTATTATAATTATAATTTTGTGTCTTCAAACTTTCAAGTACTTATATCTCAAAATTATTTTGGTCAAATTTTGGTGCAGATAATCGGTTTTTGCAATAAGGGTACGATATAAAACAAAGTCGTGTTAGTTACACCACTTATAAATCAAGAACAGCTGGACCAATTTTTATGATTTTTGTGTCTTTGGATTTGTCTTCGTCCGGAATAGCATAATAAGTATTAAAACATAGAAAAATTCACAAAAAAAATATGAAGAAAATTCATTTTCTCATACATAAAATTTAGACAGGGTAACAACGTCTGTCAAGTCAGCTAGTACGATATAAAACGACAAATTCCAAAAAAATATATCATAAAAAATAGCGAAACAGGTTACCATTAATCTAATATTCATCAGAGGAGCTATCTATATTGTCGTCTGAAGAACTATCGTCAAGAACTATATCCTCTACACGCAGTGGTGTAGGATCACCTTCGAACCATTTAGGCTGCAATTTATTGTCTCTTAAAAACCAACCGCAATGGCTACTAGGGCATGTGGGCTATCATTATGAAAGAGCGCTGTTTGCACATTCTCAAACATTTTTTTTTCTTTTTTTTAGGCCGCATATTTTTCGACTTCTGATGAAAAATGTAAAAAAATACCGTTCCCCTTATCTCCGAAGTTTGCAAAGCGAAAAATATGAAATTATTCTATGTGATAGAAGTTTATATAAAGATTACACGAAAAATAAAACTATGTCTGCATATAGCACACTTTTTCAGAAATTGGAACGGAACCCTCGGTGCGCGAGTCCGACTCGCTATTGACCGGGTTTTTTATGATATATTTTTTTGGAATTTGTCTTTTTATATCGTACTAGCTAATTTGACAGACATTGTTACCCTGTCTAAATTTTATGTATGAGAAAATGAATTTTCTTCATATTTTTTTTTGTGAATTTTTCTATGTTTTAATACTTTAGTGCAAACAGCGCTCTTTCATAATGATACCCCACATGCCCTAGTAGCCATTGCGGTTGGTTTTTAAGAGACAATAAATTGCAGCCTAAATGGTTCGAAGGTGATCCTACACCACTCCGTGTAGAGGATATAGTTCTTGACGATAGTTCTTCAGACGACAATATAGATAGCTCCTCTGATGAAGATTAGATTAATGGTAACCTGTTTCGCTATTTTTTATGATATATTTTTTTGGAATTTGTCGTTTTATATCGTACTAGCTGACTTGACAGACGTTGTTACCTTGTCTAAATTTTATGTATGAGAAAATGAATTTTCTTCATATTTTTTTTTGTGAATTTTTCTATGTTTTAATACTTATTATGCTATTCCGGACGAAGACAAATCCAAAGACACAAAAATCATAAAAATTGGTCCAGCTGTTCTTGACTTATAAGTGGTGTAACTAACACGACTTTGTTTTATATACAGTATGTTAACTAACAGAGGGCGTTCCCGTTAACCTGCAATAGTATAGCATCCATACATGTTTTAAAAAATATTACCATTCGAAAACAAAATGTTTTTATTTTTTTTAATATTAAAATATTCACTAAAAATGTTAAATTGATACGTAAAAGAAACACTCTGTACACGCGTACTGGAAGGACGGCAACTTCGCAATTACCTATTTAGGACGGATTTTTGGTAAATTAGATTTAAAACATATCCCCATAAAAATCTAAAAAGGTGAGGTCGGCTGATCTTGCAGGCCATCTGATTGTGCCATTTGTACCAATCCTGGTATTGAAATGGTTATTAATATAGGCAGTGGTCGTCATTTTATATAACTGATGTCACAGATAATTGTTAATTGTTAGTTGATTAGGTGTTAACATAAGTAATCTGATGGACCTTTGCGTAAAAGTGCTTTATCTTGTCCCATTGAATATAAAGTTTCGATTTCATGGTTTTCCTTTCATTTAATTTATCATGTTTGTTAGAGAGATTTGATCCTTATGATTGACCCTATCGATTGATGCCATAAAAGTACAGGGTGTTATTTTTTCGGATTTTAGTCGGTTCGATTCCTGAGTGTGGCAAGCGAATATTCAAAAATCTTTGAATGCGGATTTGTTTCTTTTTAAAAATAAAGGAATGTTTCCTTTGAGTAAAATTTGCTATCTCCAGTATTTAGAGTACTTTCCATTCAAGTGTGGTTAAAAATTCCACCTTGTATAAATTTGGTTGGACTGCAAAAACTGCCAGGTTGCGAACTGGCAGACCAATAAATTTTTAAAGGGCATCATTTTAGCTACTAGGAGAACTTGGTTTCACCCTGTAACTCGATGAGGTAAAATAGACCACCGGATGTGGCCATAAAAATGGTTGGACTCCGAAACCCTCCAACACCACGCTCGGCCGACAAAGTTTTTTAGACTCTACTAATAGACACTAAAACCAACGAAAAGGTTTCGTTCAGTAACCACATGAGGTAAAATGATGGTCCAAAGTGGGTAGCATAACTTCTCACTGCCACGGATCCTCCAAGCTGAGCCCCGGCAGACCAAATTTTTTCCTAACTATTTTAAGTCTACTTTTCGTGGAATGTGGTATTTTCCAGTAACTCTATGACGTAAGTGATCGTGCAGCCGCCGCCCGGACTATAAGCATGCATGCTATTTTCTAATTTATTTATTTAGTATTTATGCTCGTGGCTAAGTAATAAGTGCCGCACGGGTCGATCCGTCAGGTTAAGCTACGCTTGCCGGGGTTGGTCAGTGGATGGGTGACCATCTTTACATACCGAGATTCCTCCGTGCCTCGGAAAGCACGTTAAGCTGTTGGTCCCGGCTGTTATTCGTGGATCTTTGACAGTCGTTACGGGTCGTCAGAAGCCCGAAAGTCTGACAACCAGTCTTACCAAGGGGTATCGTATTACCCAGGAACTGGGTTGTGGAGGTCAGATAGGCAGTCGCTCCATGTAAAATACTGGTATTCAGCTGCATCCGGTTAGACTGGAAGCCGACCCCAACATAGTTGGGAAAAGGCTAGGCAGATTGATTTTTATTATATAGTTTTTATGTATTTAGTATAATAAACGATGATGACGATGATTTATAACGAAAACGAGCGCGTAAAGTTCCATGAACCGACCTTTGGGCGTAAGTATACTGCCCTGCTAAGCCGAAAGGCGCTATCTCTGAGATACGCCCTTTTAGTTTTTTTTATACCATTCAATAGCTAGAATAATTTCGCATCTAATGGTATAAGCCAAATAGCGATATCTAATTTAAAACATTAAAATAAACCACTAAGAAGTTTTTTTTATATATCAATTTTTCCTTAAATCCATTCACAAAAAGTTGTTTTTCTCAGAACTTACTCTGATTGAGTTAGCGCTTTTCGGCTTATCAGGGCAGTATAGATAGGTATTATAAAAAAAACTACTGGATTATTTATTCAAAATAAAGTTATTTGAATTTTTGAGTAAATCATCTATCCGGTAACAATTTTGCCATTTTAATACTCCGGGAGCTATTTATTTACGGCCAAAGATGCGTTAAAATTAGTGTTGAAATACGGAAGTTTCGACGCTCATAACTTCCAAACCAACATTTTTTTTCTGATTCTGCTTCCATACAATGCTAGATAATTAATAAGTTTAATAATAAAGATAAGTAAGATATTTAATGATTTTAAGTTAGATTTCGTGCAGATTCGTCGGATTTCGGAAATCAGACGAATCTGCACGAAATCTAACTTAGAGATGTATTGATTGATGTATGATTTTTATGGTTAAAATTATGTAAATACATATTGTTGCGTATCATATTTTAATCAAGATACAACCTGACACGGACCTGCAAATTGCAAAAAAGAAAACAAAAAAGAAATGAATTTCGCGGGCTACCACAGCGCATCCTCCTTAAGGAGTTGTATTACTGATTCTAATGATTATAATTCTGTAAATACATGTTTGTTACGGCCGCGAATTATATTTGAATTAACATAAAACCTAATACTGATCTGCAAATTGCAAAAAAACGTAAGAATATTTGAATTTCCCGGGCTACCTATTACATATATTATTTTTACAGTTTCAAGTTAATTATCCGACTTTTATTCTAAAGAATAATTTATTATTTTTTTGTAGATACTTACTTTAAATACAAAAGTGCGAATTGCCTAATACATATTTCTGAAATTGATGATGCCCACAAATAAATTATCTTCAGGCGAGTCGACACCGAAAAAATAAAACAATTTAAAAATTTCGATTCGCCCGAATTTACTGGCCCAATCGGGCGAATCGACATTTTTAAATATTTTTATTTTTTACTAATGTGCCCTCATAATAATTATGTTGGGGCCATCATTCTGAAAATCATCAGTCTATGGTTAAAATCAAGAAAAATTTTAAAAAAATATCAATAAGTTTAGATACTATCATTGAAATTATAATCTCATTGTAGTTTGAATTAAATGAATACTGAAATGTTACAAACTCGTCATAATTTTGGTCTTAATTTGTCTTCAAAAACAACCATGATAAATCTCACTTAAAAGTTATGTTCAATAGGTGTGGCAGATGGTGTAGGAGGATGGCGTGCTTACGGCATCGACCCTGGCGAGTTTTCCTCGTACCTCATGAAGACGTGCGAGAGGCTCGTCCAGATGGGGCACTTCAAGATGTCAGAGCCAGGGGACTTGCTGGCCAAGTCCTATTACGAGTTATTGGAACATAAGAAACCAATACTAGGTTTGTAAAAATCTTTATCCAGAAATTGTCTTCTTTTTTGACTGTACTATGCAGTAAAAAAAAGGAGACAACTTTTAAATAATATGTTTGAAAATGGTAGGTAGGTATTCCTATTCAGAGGTATTAAGACATCACTCTTCAAAACTATGTCTTATGTTTCAAAAGTTGCCGCCGGGGCGCGGGTTGTTCGAAAGAGATACCGTGGCCCTGGCACAGGCAACTGAAGGAACACGGGTGGGTTTTAATCAGTAAAAGTCTGACACGCCCTCTCGCTCCGCCCCGAGAAGTCATTTAATGATTTCCCATCCACAAAAATAAAGGTTTCAAAGCTTATTTACTTATTTAAGTAATACTTTACACACAAATAAGCGTTTTCTACCAGTCAACCTTTGTATGATGCAGAGATGACGAAATTTGTGGAAAAACTATTTAATCAAATATAAGGATATACCTATTAAAAACCATAAATATACCTAATTGTACGTAAATACAGGGTGACTTTGAAAACATGGGACAAAATTTAAGGGGGTGTTCTACGCATCAATATGAACAACTTTTACTATGTGAACAATTTCGAATTCGCAAAAAAAAATCCGACCTTCTTTTACAAAAGGGTCCAATACCTTTAACTATAATATGGGAAGGTATTTTTTTTTTTGCGAATTCGATGTTGGTCCCTTAGTAAAAGTTGTTCATATTGATGCGTAGAACACCCCCTTAAATTTTGTCGCATGTTTTCAAAGTCACCATGTATAAGCACAATTATTTGTGCATTTATTTGTGTGTGTTTCGTCACTGTTTTCCCATTTTTTGCCATAAGGCAATACTCACGGCATTGAGCCTGGATTTGGGAAGACATGACAATTTCTTCTACAATTTCTTAGTTATCTCAACTAGCCATGCATAACTAGGGGCAGTTAGTCACGGATTCTTTTAACGACGAATATGATATGGAAAGGGAACACAGAGCATTGACGGTCAGAGCTTATCTGCTGGCAAGAAAGGTAAAGACTGTGTTATTTGAATCCTTTTGTCAAGGATGTGATGAATATACTTGTTGATGGATGGAGAGGGAAAGGAAGGCGAAGAAAAGATGCATGGATTGTGTGAGGAACGATATGAAAGAGAAGGGAGTGAATGATAGCGTGACGGTTGACAGGGGAGAATGGAAGAAGAAAACGGGCAGTAAGGGCAGGAAGATCATCATCTTCTATTTTGTCAGACGTTTTACTCCAGCTTCTTGTGAACAGCATATACACAAAGGGCTGTCGATGCTCTGTGGGTGCAAATGGTGCAATACAATAACGCATTCAGGATGCTGCTGAGGCTCCCTCCGTTTTGTAGCGCGTCCGCCATGTTCATGGAGGCACGCAATTTCACGCAAGAAAGCGGAGTCACTGCTGCACAGAGCGCGCGTGAGTAGCAACAGCATCCTGAGTGTGATAGCAGACAGGTGTGACTGTCCGTTCTTCAAACACTGTATACGTTTACGTGTAACTAACATAGTTTTAAGCACTTATTTTATTAACACAATGGATCATGCTGTCTGAATTTTTTTTATTATAACTGCTCAGAGAAAGCTCACCTTGACCAAATTAGATACAGATAAACTATGGTTTTGCTATTGAGATGTATTCAAGACTATAAAATTTATACTGCAGACAACTGTCTCAATTGAACAATGCAAAGTCCTCTTTTATTTTCCTTGAGTTAACTAGCAAACATTGATCTGTAGTTGTCTGTAGCAGTGTTCAAGAAAATAAATTACTGATAAATGCTGTACCTATATGCCAGCTACATTCTTTATATTTTTATTTATTTGTACTAAGACTTGTAGTCTTTTGTTGTTTATTTGTTAATTTACATAATGAGGGTTTTCATTCAAATTCACGCCACCTTGGCACCACTTTGACAAGAGGTCTTCCATTAGTATATATGATGACGTTCATCATTCAGTCCAATGATTCAGTCATGACTCATGACTAAAAAAAATTGACACTTGACAGGTGTCCGGACCTGACGTCTCAGTGCTGCCACTCCTCATTCCCATAATTTATTTTTTTAATGATAATTAATTGGTCACGTCAAGGTTCTTATTAAAATGAATGAGAATTTGTCAATGACATAAAATTTAATTTGAACAGAAAATACCTTTATAGATAAAAAAGTTGCTCAAAAGGTAAAGTCCATAAAAGAAAATAAACCTGAAAAACTTCTATTAAAATTGATTCTAAAAGTGATAAACCTCCAACCTGCATGCCATGTTAATAAAAAAAGTTGAGAGAAGATTTGAAGGTGTGCCCAATTTCATATTGACACATTGTTTGTTATAGGAAGCAGCACGGCATGTGTGATGATCCTAGACCGGTCGGAGAGCGTGATGCGCGCGGCCAACATCGGCGACAGCGGGTACATGGTGGTACGTGGCGGTCGAGTGGTCCATCGCTCACACGAGCAGCAGCACTACTTCAACACGCCTTACCAACTAAGCCTGCCGCCGCCTGGACATGACCGGAATGTACTAAGTGACAGGTATACATCTAACGTTTCAGCATGACGCATAAGGCTTCGTACCCACGCGTGATTTTTTCCAGCGGCGATTTTATATCGCGCACTGAATTTTCAACTTTTTGTGTTGAGCCGAGTCAAGCCGAGCATTGAGAATACAACAGAACGACTCTCGGCAGTGCGTTGAAAATCCAGTCCGCGGTATAAAAACGTCGCGTAAAAAAAATCTCCCATGCGAACTAGGGTTAGCATAACAGCTCCTGTTAATTGAGAAATCATAATTATTTGAATAAGAAACTAACACTTCTGAAAACGCGGGACAGTGGAAGGTGAGTGACGACATTAATTTGATGTCCAAGGATATTTATGATGTTGAATTGTTGATAACTTTGACTGCTGTGACAGAAACCTCCGTATTTGCGGTAATTTACGCAGGAAGTTAAAGTTTTTTTGGAGCGCAACTCACAAGGTGCACATTATGCCTACCTACGTACGACCTTCAATTTACTATGTCGTTCCTACTAACAATTACTAATAGTACAGAACAAATAGTACCTAAGAAAACAATAACAATAATGTTCTTAAAACTACATGTTATTTGAGGTAAACTACGGGAGTGTGTGATATGAAATCAAGATTATTTCAAAATGACATTGTACTGTTAACTGACTGTCCAGGGATTGTTATTTATGTGTTTATCTCGCGTCTACTTATTTGATAAAAGAAGTATAGTGCGTCATAATTTCTTGATGATAAAATCAGAATTAGAGCGAAAGGTTACTTCAATATTGATAATGGTGTAAATACTACTGAAGGCTTAATGTATCATATGGGTAACTCAATCATGTTTCAAAATGTCTTACAACTAACATGGTAGGTTTTACAAAGACATGGTCACTGTGGACACTGTTGGGCACAGCAAAATCTTCGTCCCGATACGACATTGAACTGCACTATGCTAATTTTTGCCTAAAGAATGTCGGCCATTCTACTATAGTTTGGGCGAAAACTCTGCGTATTGTTGACAGTTTTCATTTGGCGTCTTGCCAAAAACAGTTTTTAAAGTGCGCCGTTATGTTTTAAAAACGCTGCAGCTTTGTACTTAAACCTTCGTTTTGTTGTATTTGAAGTCCACCCATCATAATAATTTGCATGATCATTTTGTCTGTCTGGCTGGATTACTGCTACGGAGCAGTATAAACCAGAGAAACTGCCACTAGGTAGCTGTTACCAAGCGCTTTATGTAATTTAGCTGCATTGTGAGCTCATACATAGATACCTACCTACTCTAGGTCTAGTTTAGTACCTATAATGGTGAAAGACTATGTCATGTAAAAATGTAACTATCATTGTGTCTTTCCTAATTATGTGTCATGGTAGGTACCTATTGTATTGATTGCATTATTGTTTATTTTGCAACTTTATTTTATTTATTTATTTATTATTTATTACATTTGGGAAAACAAACAGTAGTATACTAAGCACGAGACGCTCGAACTTCGTTCGAACTTTGAACGAGACATCTTCGTTACGCTTGACGACATACTTTGATCTTGATCAAGTGATACTGTGATTTTAATTCATTCATAGTTTCTATTTTTAGCATACCTACAATGGCCAATGGAGCTCCACATGTAGTGTGGTAAGAGCTTCGTCGCCGACGTACTAAAGGTTTACAAATAAATTATATTTACTAACATTGTCAATATTACGTAACAGTTTTATTCAGACTCGTTATAAATAAAGAGCACATTAATGAACTCTTACGACCTTGTACTATCGCGTTTACGGGTCATGAAAGATTGCGATGTCCGCAATAAAATTCATCTTAATTAGTTGACTAATAAAAATGAGCATTGTCTTATCACTAGAATTAGCAGACAAAATGAAACACACAAAACGTTACATCTAATCTTATCCAGATTTAGTCTCTCTCCACCCACAGTCATTAGGTCTCATAATGCTTCAACCACGAGACTAGTAGTCATGTGCTCATTCCACATACAGCTGTTGTATTTCTGTATGTACTAATATTAGAGTTTTTAGCTCATTGGATATTTGCCAGATCATTAAACTTGTGCGTTCTCTTAAAATTTATGGAATTGTGTTTACTTGTTTATTATTGGTAGATACGATTAACGAAAGAATTTCACAATCCCTCGGAAATAAATCCTAATGTGTAATCCTAATCACGGTAATTCGTAAATGACGTCACAATTTAAGAATGGAATAGCTGTGAGGTTGTTGACACTGTTATTAAATTACATCATTGACATCAAACAAACGACACACTGTCGTCACTATTTAAGTATATACTTTAAATGATAATAGTTTGTAACTGTACATACAGTACTACATAAATAGTATACCTATACCTACCTACATCCTAGAATTGAGTGGTTCCTACGTCTTAGTGCCAGTGGCGTGCACTCCATACATGCAAATAAGCTCTGCATACCTTGTAGTCCCATACAGTGTCGTAACTACAGGGTGGCAAGTCGGCAAAATGCCACGGGCCCCCAGCCGGAAGGGGCCCCCGGTCAGAGGAGAATCCCAACTCCCAACATTTATTATTACACATTTAGTAAAAAAAACTGATGAATTTGCCACGGGCCTCGAACGGTATAGTTACGCCACTGGTCCCATACATACATGCCCCTTTAAATGATAAATAACTATAACTCATGAAAAATTATGGTAATTATGTTATTTAAATCTAACCATAGTCACCATCTCACCGTTTAAAACGCGATTTACGTGCCATCTATTACTTTTTATTGGAAATAACTTGCTGGAGCGAGCGCCGAACACCTCGCAGGCAGCGCTCCCGTGGCAAAAGCAGTAACATGCAGTGCTTATTTTTCATATAACGCATCTCGTGTAGTACACAGCAAAAGTGACACTGTGTGCGTGAAAATGTGTGCGCGTGTTTGAGTTCTGGAAGCAGAGCTTACATTGCAAGTATTGCAACCTGTCCAAATTGAGAAGCCGTAAAAGCATCGCTTAGTTGTTGATTGATTACACAGGGTCGACTTTTTTTGGTCGGATAGACCAAAATTCGTTCGTTTTAGTTTGTAATTGTACAGTTTTTACAAGCTTTTATTCAACTTGCAATGTTTGAATGTTTGTTTTTTCGCCATATTGTTTTGATTGTTTTTCTTGTCAATCACTTGATTGGCTGTCTAGTAATTACATTAATATGTACTTAGTGTAAAAAAATTCAAGTAATCTGCGTTTCTCTAACTGTGATCCTGTGCCGCCGAAGTGTGTTCATATAAATCAAAATCTTGCGCTTTTTCGACGATATCTTTTGAGGAAAGAGTTAAATTGATTGTAAATGGAAGGTAATGCTTCTTGTTATTTTCATTAAAAAGTTTTATGGTAATTATTACTGGCTAACATGTTGTGTACCCACATACAAACACATTGTATTGTATCCCTTGCTTTTTTTTTGGTTTACAAATCAAGATAAAATAATGTTTGGACCTTTGTTGGATATTCTGATTAAAATAATTTAGATAAGTATTCGTGGTGGTCACAAACAAACATCATGCGAAGCCAATGGCGCCGCCGTGCGGTAAGAGTCAGGGTAAGAGTAAGGTAGAATAGGTGGGGTTGGGTAAAACAAACGGTCGGGGAAAAAAAAAAACTTGTTTGTTTGTTTTTTTTTTTCATTTTAGCCGTGCATACCCTGTCTGAAATCTCTGTGCACGCCTGTCTTCTGACTGAAATGACTGAACATCAGATATGAATTGTAATTGATAAAAATGTTGATTGTAAAGAGATTTATTATGTAAAAACAAAGTTATTTAAGTATAACGCTAAATTGTAATTTTTTAAGTAGATAAGTACTGATTATTCAAATTCAAACGTTTTATTTTATCTACGTTTCTCATACAGATGTTTCAGGTAAAAAAATATTTGATAACCTCATAGTAAGCCCTTTCATTTGATATGTCACACGTAGGTACAGTTTGTAAAACTGTTTTTTTTTTTTAATTTCTTATTTGGCCCCCCAAAGTGACCCCCATATTCAAAATTCATTTATTTAGGTACTTTACCCGTTCGTGTTTGGGTCACAGAAGTTCATATGTGTTCAAAAATAACACTTCTTTAACACTATGACATCCCATAATACCTACACTACGCTAACATTAGTTAGACGTGTGTAATATGTAAAAAAATATTGAGGAATAGCGTTTATAAACGGCTAACTTGCGCTAAATCAAAAATATAAATAATCAAGGAAAAATAAATATAGGATATTACAATGAATTAATTAACGACTAAGGGTACCAAAATTTCAAATAAATATCGTAATTATTAAAAAAGTTACCTCGTTTTTCCCTATAAAAGCCTCTACTGTAAAGTACATATGAGTTAGCTTCGCATAAATTGCTGTTGTCGATACGATACCCCCACATGCCCTAGTAGCCCCACTTTGAATTTTCAAGACACCCTTTCAGTCCCTGTTACAAAAAAAATATAAATATTTTTATTTCTTTCTTATTTGCAAAATAGTTGGGTAAACGTCATCTAAAACTGTTCCAAATTCCAAGTTGATAGCATTAGTAGTTCTTGAGATATTCAGCGTACAGACACTGTTCACGCAAAATAGTGTAAAGACGCCAGCACATCAAGCTACTACAATCTGTCAAATTTCTTTAATAGATTTTCATCTTTATCACTGAAGCATTAGGTTCAAAGTTGATTGGGAAATTTTGACAGTTTCGGGTGGGTTGACCTGCTGGCGTCTGTACATTCATCATCATACATATTATTATTGCATTAAAAGCGCGTTGTTTACATAGTGATCATGATTACATTACTGCGTGGATGAATCGTACCACTTTTACTCTTATTTATAGAGGGTAAAAAGATATTTGTTAATGGTGTCATCGTTGAGAGCATCACTACCGTGTCATGCCTAAACACCATTCAACCCAGCAAGGATAGGAGGAAAACCTAATATTAAAATTATAAAATGTCTACCGTCTGCCAGTTGCTCTCATTCGGGGGTTTCCAAATTAGTAACTAAGTACAGTAGTACCCAACTGATAAGGCGCGTCGTGAATCTTCGTTAGCACAGAAAAGAAAGTATGGCCCCGAAGATTAACGAGAATGCTTAAAATTTACAATCAACCTTAGATCACTACTATAAGGTTCATAATACACTGCAGCTGTTAGTTGTGCTGTGCGTCTCACTCGCAAGTATGGCGGCTGTCAAGCGGCGCGCGCTAACATGGCGGCAGTTACCGACCAATAGCGGTACAGGAAAAAGCGTGGAGCGTGCCGATTGGTCAATAGCATTTCCCGCGCTTTGAAAATTAATCTTCTGCACAGGTAAATCGATAAGCCATATTAGTTGGGTACTACTGTATTAATATTTATAAAGTTGTTGGTAAGGAAAATTAAGTTGTTGGCCCTGACTACAACAACGTATTGGATTGGCTGCATTTTTAACAGACGAACGAAAGCTTTAAAGTGTTGTATGATTTCATTCTCATCAAAAGCTGCTTTGACTGTAATTCCATTAAAATTAATATAACTTTTGAAAAATAAAAAAAATTACTCGTAAAATTAAAAATAAACATAGTCTGCCATGGGTACTGCCGACAGAACTGAAAGAAGTTTTCACTTCAAAAATTTGTTAATAATACACAACATCACTATTTTGAGATTTGTTCTTAATTCTGAACATCATTATTTTTTAGGCCAGAATCAGCTGAGACGGCGGAGTTCACAGTGGAGTGCGGTGACGTGATCCTGGTGGCGACGGACGGAGTGTTCGACAACGTTCCCGAGCCCGTGTTGGTGGCGGAGATGCGGCGCGCGCAGGGGCTTGCCGGCGAGACCAAGCGGCTGCAGGCCGTCGCTAACTCCATCGCGTGGATGGCGCGCAACCTGTCCTTCGATGGCTGCTACATGTCGCCCTTCGCTAAGAGCGCACGGCAGAACGGCATTGATGCCATTGGTGAGTAAGAACAAAGTATCCTACTTCAAAAATAGGTCCCAGAGTGATTACTAAATAAGTTTGATGAAAGCAATTCAGTGTGTTGCTATTTCTAAACATTCTTACTATTATTTGAAATATTTGGTAGGTATCTTAATTGATTTCATTCTTATTTTATCTAGTTAAAACAATTGAATGATTAAAGTCGTTAGGAATTTCAATTCCATCACATGAATGCCGCGTCATACTCATGACTGATTCTATATTTTGCTTGCAGGGGGAAAACCGGACGACATAACGGTGCTACTTGCTATCGTAGCGCTATGAAAATGTCCGCATGTGATTTATGTAGCTAGATTCTAGGTACATTTTTTTGTTCAAGATTACTACAAAATTTAGTTAAATAATAGTAATAAACAACGAAGCCAAAAATTTAAGTTTGGACCCTTGTTTTGTAATTGATCTGTAATTATTTTTGGATGTGTTTGGTTAAAAGTGAAGGAGGTGCCCACTTCATTTGATTCATTGCGATTAATTATGAGACAGATGTGTTTCTGTAAATCTGTTTTGTATGTTTAATAATTGTTGTTTAATTATTACATTGTGCATAGTAATGTGTAAATACTTTTTTTTACTGTATAACTTCAGTTTTTATTATACTAGATATTTCTGTATGATCTCAAAAGTGATTGTATGCTTTATTGTAATGTACAGGACCAGGCCATGTAGACATCAATAGGTCACCTCCTAAGCTTGATTCTGTCTACCTATGTTGTCAAATAGAATTGTTTATTCAGAGATATCACGCTGTGACGCCATGATCTGACTGTTGTGCTTCTAAATTATTGTGATTTATATGATGCTTGATGTTGTTGTAATGCTGAAAACAAAGTGCCGTTTACTTGGTGTAAGATTTGAGAGAATGCTGAATGTGACTGTAATTGGGTCAGCGAAAGTTATCCGTGACCGACATTAGTAATCTTTGAAACAACAGACCTACTTCTCCTATCTGTTATTTTGTGATTGTACACGAACTTGCTACAATTTGATAGAATACCAATACACTGTTGACTTAAACTCCACGACAATGCGCGTGTTTTGCGTATGGGTGGGAAAATAGATTATTCGATCCACCCCAGCTCCATAAAGAAGGCCAGCAGGGCCTTAATACTACCGGAAACCTCCCGGAGGGTACCTGGGTTACCGAAGTACTTAGCCCTGTATGCGGCGACCACCGGGCAGTTTAGAAGCACATGAGCTGCTGTCTCGTCGTCCTCCATGCAGGCCCTACACAGCGGACTGTCTGTGACTCCTATGACAAAGAGGTGTTTATTAAATGACCCACATGGCATGGCATAGCAGCTGTAACTGTACGCAGCTGTTGTTTAGTTAGTCGTGAAGCGGCCATCAATTGTAGGGAGTGCCTTAGCCTGCCTACATTCAACTTGGTCCAACCATAGTTTGTGATGCTGGTCCCTGGTACGTTTCCTTACCAGAGTGCGCAAGTACCAGAAGGGGAACGGCACTATGGGTTCTGGTCCCACTGGTGCCATGCCACCCTGCTAGTAAGTTCGTTGGCTGAGTCGTTGCCTAGCGAGCCGCAGTGTCCCTTGATCCATTGAATGGTTATATTATTGAGTCTACCCACCTGGTTGAGACGCTGGTGGCACTCGTATATTAGCCCAGAGTCCACTGTGTGACTACTTAGCGCTTGCAGAACAGCCATGCTATCTGAGAGTATGCGGATCGAGTGGTACTTAACTTCCCTGGCCATGATGGCTGAAGCGGCCAGAGAAATGCCCATGCACTCGGCCTGGAACACTGTTATATACTGTGACTTTTAAGTCGATTTATAAAACGTGCACGCTCTCTACAACTCGTATAAATTGATATTTTTTAAGTCAATTGGAATTGGAACACATTGAAGCAAGCGAAAAATACTAGCTCATTTACATTTCTTCAGAAATCATAATTATCCAAATTAAATGTTGTCGAATCGATCGAAATTAAATGTTGTCGAATCGAAAATCGATAATACACAGTGTAAGCCAATAACATTGTGAGAGCACTGAAGTCAGCCTATACGGGTCAACGCATTGTGTACAAGATAACATTGTGATTTTTTTCCTACTTTATGAGGATGTGATTAAAGAACAATGTATTCAACGTGAGAAAATATCATGCCGCCTTTTTAATAATTTTGATTTTGTTGGCCCAATTGTAAAATAGTAGAATATATAGTTTTATTATTGTGATTAAAAAGTTGATGAGTATAACCTTGTGTGTTTTGGAATTGAGTGTGAGAGTTTGAATGAAGACTGAATACAACTAGATATACTGTTCTTGTTGTTACTAGTAGTTTTAATAATGTTACGAAACTATATTTGAAACGATCACAACTAAACGGTTCTACTGTAAAACACTTTGTTCTTTTATAAATTTTTATGTAAATTATATGTGTAATGGTAATGATTGTATGTCTGTCTTTTTTAAACTATAATTTAAACCTTTGCAGCTTTTATAATTTAATATGAAACGATACACACACCTACTTTGCCTGCAAGAACTTGCTGTAATTAGAAATAGTTAATCATTAGCTGCAATCATAATGTAAAGTGCATTTGAAGTTTATTTTAATAATAGAAATTACGTTGCAGGTAAAATGAAACTAAGCTCACTAATTGCTCTGTAAATACCTAGTTCGCGAACTGATAATTCGAGTAACGCTTGCGTAATCCCTAAACGAGGCATAACAAACTCCTGCATACACCATAGGCAGAACAACATTTTATAGATGTTATACTATACTCAGGAACTTGACAGTTGAAGGGACAAGTTCAACAATAAAAAGGAAATGAGGTGAAAAAAAGAATTAGCGAAACTACCTTGATGTGCTTATAGTTATAATTAAAACGTTTCGTTTATACCTTAGTATCGAACATTATTTTGCTTAGAACTGTCAAGTTACTGAATACGATTAGAAGTCCCAAGTGTTGTGTTGTCCACCTGTTGTGTTCATGTGTTGTATTTGGGCTCAAGTTTCATTTTAGTCGTGACCTTAATGTTCAAACTTCGTGTTAACCAGTGTAGTGAGAGTTCTTTGAAATACCAAATTGGTCAGCCAGATTAACCGTGGCTTACATTTTGTAAATAAAAATCAGTAGGTAGCAAAGACCTATTTTGAAAGTAGATAACCACGCTTCTATTAAACTATGTCAAGGTACTGTCTGCAAGTAGTCACTGATCAAACGCTTATCATTACTTATTGACATCGTCTTATCAACTGTAAGTAATTGTATTTTAAAATTCACCATGATATTGCGTGAATGTAGAATAAACAATTCTGATTACGATCTAATCTTTGATTACTTATCATCCAATGTTAAACCATCCCTGTCTTTGCTGTGGTAGCAAAAAAATCTAGCATCTCTTTTTATAGTTATAATAGGAAACACTACACTCAGATCGATTATTCCCGTTGTCCACCACTGGGGGCAGCAAAACAACTTTAAAAAATTATTCTCGTTGTCCACCACTGGGGGACAGACGTAACTTCAAAACACTTTAAAGTTGCTTCTGCATCGTCTCCGGCGCTGCGGGAAGTGCAACCCCTTCGCCCTTACGTAACAAAGGATAGGCACCCATGCTCACCTCCGCAGTTTCGGCTTGTTGGTAATCTCTCCGGCGACCAGCCTCAGCCGCTGCGGCTCGCACGGGTGCCTATGCTTTGTTACAGCAGGCGGGGGTTGCTCTCCGTTCGCGCCCCCGGTTTTTATATACACTGGGGTAGCAGCCAAAAGACTACGTAAAGTCGGGGTGCCCCGATTCGGTTTTGGAACAGATTCGACCTATTTTATTTTAGCCATGAAGTGGTGGACAGCGGGAATTATTTTTAAAAGTTGTTTCGCTGTCCGCCAGTGGTGGACATCGGGAATATACCTTAAAGATGAATGATCACACATGCCTAGCCCCAGTATCATGGGCTGTGCGCTGGTATGTCAGTCAGTTTCTCCTTACATAGAGCTTAGGATTTTAACTTTAACTACACTAAAACAATAAATATTTATCAATCATTTGTATTCACAATCAACAGACCCTTATCAATAAACTTTTTACACAAAATACATTATATCGATTCAATGCTAATGACGTAATCATGATCGCGTCCAGCATTTTTTTTGTACAAATTCATATCCTTTAAAAAAAAACAATAATCCGTTACCCATGAGAAAACATTGCTTGGTGTTTTCAACTTGAAATGATATTAAGGTAGATAAGATATTGCTAACTCTAGGCAAAAAATAGTATGGAAACCTTAACCGCGTCCTAACCAAAATGACTGATCGCGCGAATACGCGATCGTTGCATTTATATGTCACTCATTTGTTTGGAAAACCGGAAGGCGCCCGTCTGCCGACGCAACCGCGGGTTCACAATGAACGCGGCGATCGCAGACTCGTGCGACGATTACATTGGTTAGGACGTGGCCTAAGGCTCTGCTTAATAACTATGGAGTAGTTTGTATTAATATGGAGAAATTCACAAATTTTATAAAGAGTAATGCATCAAAAGAAAGAGTAGAAATCATTAGACATAATATTCTTAAATAAATGTTTTGGCTTGAAAATTGCATCTAATCTGCAGTAGTAACCAAGAGCTAGCTTATCTAGCATCTTCGTCCTCATTATTAGGGTGGCGCCAGTCGAACCCTCCTGGTCGTACATGATCCAGCTCCGGTAGAGGACCATAATCTGGCTCTGGGGCAGGATCAAATAACTTTTTTCTGAAATCAGTAGACAATATATGTAAATATTTGATAATAAAAAAAAAGCAACTCAAAACAATGAAGGCAAACATTGTGAGGAAAGATGACCTAGAACCAAAAAATTCGAAGACAACATGTGACAGCTACCAATCGCTATGGTGGATTATCGCCCACTTCCATCACAGAGAGGGCCAGTGTCCCAGCTGTGGGAACATTATAGGGTGATTATGGTTACACTATTAAAATAAAGAAGAATATATTACGAGAGAAGAAAGTTCTGAAATATGATCACACTTACAAAAACTTTGGAGTCTTCAGTATTCTTTGACCCCCATTCTGTCTTGGTAGTACATCCTCCATAAAGAAATATATATGGCCAATAGCCATACCCACTAAATCTACTGATATTGCATTACCAAGTAGTACAGAGAAACCTAGTAACACCCAGGGAAGGTATGGTGCCTGAAAAAACAAAATCAGTTACATTTAAATTAAAACTATTACCAAAATAACAAGGGACCCAATAATTCTGTGTAGGTATAGAATTAGGTATCTTAGGGGCAATTTTTCAACCGTCAGATAACTTTAATTTGAGGAATAAATATAGCAGTTTGACACATTATTTTCTATATAAAAGCTATCAAAATGTCAAACACAAATAAATTATTCTATTCTATTCTAACATATTCCCCAGATAAAATTTATCAGACTATTGAAAAATCTGCCCTTATAGATAAACTTGTGTTACCAATAATAAAACCAGGGACATTACGAAACACTGCTGTAATGCTTTAGAAAATGTAGTGCACCAAAATGGTCTAGTAAAAAGTAGACAGTACCTGAAAGTTCATGAGACCAAAGAAGTTCATCCTCACAAAGACATTTCTTCGAGACCATACATACACAATCATTATAGTAAATGCTTGTCCTAAAAATAATAAATTCACGAAGAAAGCACAAAGCTGTTATAAACACTGTTAAGGAAATTTAAAAATATTTGGCAAACAGTCATCCTTCATTTCTAATTGGCAGTGATGATATAGTTGTGAGCCAATTATTACATCAGTGAAATTGAAACATTATAACATGCCTCCTTTGCAAGTCTTTGACTTACTATTGTAGCATTGTCTTACAAACAAGGCCTGGAAGGCCTTGTTTGTAAGTCAAGAAAAAATGACTTAAAAAGTGGGTAAATATTGAATAACTTGAAAGAAAAAGGATACAATCATAAGGACACCTCCAAACACGAACATAACAACAAAATCGGCAGTTCTTCCTCTAAAAGAGCCCTCTTCAAGCATTCTACAATATCTGTATGTGAATATCATATTGAAGAAAAAGTTGAATCCTAAATTCCCAAAGAAAAGGAATGTGCTTATTAGCCTCCATAATTGGTATTTCCTTAGTATCAGATTAGGATTAAAATATAACTGAAATGGTGAGACTAGGTCCAGTTGCTGAAACAGATAAATAAATGTTATGTATCAAATTGTTTCACCAAAGCTCTGTATGTAAATGCAAAAAAAGCTATAATGACTCAGCAAATGACACGTATAATTTAATAAGAAAACAAATAAGAAAACTTACGACAGCTAGCGTAGTAACAACACAAGCCGTGGTATATGCCCTGGTCACTGGAGGTATGAGCATGTATTCCTGGAGAAGCGTCTGATATGCCATTTTTCAGTTCAATTATGTTTTCGTTTTTACACTTCAACGTTCAAAAGGAAAAAAAATAGCTAAGATAACAAAGTCACAGTTCGACTCGACATGATTGGGCCACATCAGAATTAAATTGTTCACAATAGGAACATTCGTTTAGTGTGATTTCAGTAAATTACACTGTACGGAAGCTAATCTTCATTAAGCCCTCAAATAAATTTAATCAGCAGAGTAAATGTTATTTAAAGTCTACAATCATCCGTTGTTGATTAAATCGAAAAGAAGTACTCAAAATTCTCAAAAAACTTAATAATTCCCAAAATCTACATTCGCAGAAAATTGACAGACAGAGATGTCAGATGACATGATATATTAAGACAGAATTGACAGGACAGCTTTTTTTTTTTTTTTTCCTTTTGGCTTCGCACGGTTTTAGCCAATGTCACGTTTAGTTTCGTAGGAACAAAGGTAGGGAAACGAAGATATTATTTTGAATAATTAATTAAAACGGGATTTAGGATAGTAGGACGCGTGTTTTTAACCAAAAAAGTCACTGGATCCTACATGTATCTATACCTACTGTATATTTTTTTTTAAATTTATATATGGTGATTTCTCTGGAAACAACTCGATCTAGAAACGTAAAATCTTATTTCGACCTAATAATTATGTTTCATTAGAATATAATTTACCTATTCAGAGCCACTAAAGTAGAGTCACAAATTATAGGCTCATTTTGCTACCGGAAAAGGGGCCCCTTAAATACTTCCCGTGATTGATGAAAGTACTTGATAAAGAGTATCAATCTATAACGGCATTCGAAATAACAATACCATAATTATGTTGAGTAGAGTAAATTTTGTTACCATTATTACCAATAAATTGGTGGTTTGAATAAGATTAATCGGAATAAAAATAATATTAATCGGCATTTAATGGCAGAATCTAGCCATTTAGCATTTTTGTTCATAAATTTGTCAACAGTTATTTTAGCTTGGGACCATTTTGCATAAATGCGGAGGTAAAAAATAACCACCAGGCTTGTATGTCTTTTTCAACACTCTCACTTCACAACTTCATTTTAACTTATTAAACAAGCTACTGTAGTCACTAAAATCGTCTTGGTTGCGTAAAGCAACATAGAGATCCTCATGATTTCATGAAATCGCTAGATTTGAGATAAATGCTAACTTATGGAGTTGTATTGCTGATTCTAATGATTATAATTCTGTAAAGCCATATTAGCTACGGCCGCGAATCATATTTTAATCAACATACAAGCTCACACTGACCTACAAATTGCAAAAAACGTAAGAAATTTTGAATTTCGCGGGCTACCCTGGCGCATCAACCGGATCGGAGCGTCTGTTTCTAACTTTTTTCCAGCGCTACCAACCTTATATTTTCCAATTTGAATCAGTTAGTCGATGAGAATATCCTACAAGCCACAGACTAAAACTCCCCGCACAGGATATTCGTCCTTATACGAGTAAGAATAGAGGTTTAAGCCGCGTGGATCGGGTGTTGAGCATAGGTACTTTAAGGTATTTCCGCCGAAAAGCGGTAGACCCGTTGACCAGCCGTCCGTGAACGGAAAAAAACCAAGAGTAATGCGTTTAGTTGTTTATGCCCTATTGAATAAATTATCAATTTTTCTGGTAACGTACGATTTTATCGGTTTTTTTTTTATATAGGCGCACTTGCCCCGTTTCCAGGGGCAAGTGCGCCTATATCCATGTTTCCCAATTTCTTATAAAATATCGTACAATTATTGATACATTTGCTTGAATCAACGTTTCTTGCAGCTACAAAATATCAAAGAATGATGGCATGATTTGTACAAAAAAATAAAGATTTGTAGAGAAGTTGGAATTAAATTTTTATACTCTTGGGTGCCTAAAGAGTATCTTCTGGCATCTACAATATTTGATAACCCTATGATAAAAAATATAATGTTAAAAGCAAATACTTTAACGAAGAGCTCATTATTTCAGAACGAAACGGCGGCTGCCAGTGTAAGACCTGCTAGACCATAGATTAAACACGGATTAAACACTTACGCCAGGGGGCTTACTTGAGTGTATAACTTAAATACCGTAATAATATTTATTTTTCATTTTAATAATAAAATTGAGCATATTTTAATAATTTTAAACATTAAACTAAATAAGATATTATTTATGTACCTACTGGTCTTTTTCTGTGTTATATATGTGGCCTCTTTGCTTCGACTTTATTTATTTCTTTATAAATTATGTCATGTCCTCCTGTTTGTCACTGTCTTATGTGTCATAAGAATAAAAATATTGAATCTTTAATAAAATTATTATAATAATTTAACTAAAAGATACATAAACAATAAACATAAACCGTTGCGCATGTGCTCTTTGAATTTATTCAAAGGCGTCACCCAGATTAGAACAGAAACCTTCGGGACAACCAGATCTTTCACAGATGTTTGGAACAGATCAGGAGACGTGATCAACTTCTGGAGGCAGGTGGGCTGGTTGGAATAACCACCCACGGCCGCCATGCCTCACGATGGTCCACTCGAAGAACTAAGTTCAGAAACCAAACCCAAACACAGAACATAGATCTTAGGTACCTAATAGTTTTATAACTATGGTCTCTTTGTCATTCAGTAAGAACCTAACTGTACCTATGTAGTTTTTTGAAAATTAATTATGCACATCAATATTTGACCTGCGTGTGGCTCAATTTCCTTGTTTCATTTTGCGTCATTTCTATGAAAGACTAGCCTACATGTATTGACAGTAAGTCAACCGCATATAAATGGTAACAAAACTAAAAAGCAGATCCTGTCCTCTGTGAAACCTATTATATTAAGCCAGTTCCGCTGAAAATGGTTTTGTTACCGTTGATATGCGGTTGCGTCAACTAATGTTCCATCCAGTACCTACAATCATGGACGTATAAAAAAAAAATCAGCTGCTCCCTATATTTTGACGAGTTTGATGTACGGAACAGCTGATTTTTTTTTGGGGTTTTAGGTGTGGTACCTATTATCTAGCTATAGACTGGTTAGCTCGGATACAAATTGTAGACGGCGCTATTGCGCATGTTTGCATAAAAATACCGTAAGAGGGCACAATTCGCCCTATTTATTACTTATACTCTTTGAGGCAGACCCATATATTCAAAGTACTCTGTGGGCAGACCATCGCCAGATCGCCAGACTAGTACTTTATATTGTAACGTGGCAACACTACCAAGCAGTAGCCGTGGCCATCGATCGCGCCATCGAGTCTTGGGAGGTGGCGCTGACGAGTTGATAAAAAGGGCGGCGCGCGAACATTCTCCCCTTTTTCACCTGGACGGTCGGAGCGTACGGTTGTGCTAGTATTTAGGAATCATTTCTCATAATAATTTTACACTTGTGCTTGTAATTCTTAAAATATATAAGTGTTGTGTTAATTTCCTGTATTTTTTTTATTTAAATTCTCTTCTGCTCAATAATATCAGTTGTGGGATAGTGCCTCATTTGCCTACCCGATTTTGTTATTCCTGATCGATAAAGTGTCTAGTTCATTTTAAAATCATTTTATAGTAGTTTTCATTTTACCAAGTATTTAGTTTAGTGAAGTCGAATAATGTCCGAACGAAAATCTCGCTCTCGCAAACGCAAGCGTGATTCAAGCAAGGATGCGCTGGAAGCTATCCTTGCCAGATTAAATACACTTGAGGAACGTTTTGCTACGCCGCCGCCGTCCAGGTTTCCTTTACAGGTTCCGTCGACATCGCCGCAACCAGTACTACCCGCGTTAGCAAATAGTGCAGTCACCAACGATGGGCGCGATGACGACTCGACTGTGGATTACGTACCACCCTCAATATCTCGGGAAAGTACCTCAACTGGCGGAGATGCAACTGGCAGAATCGTGGAGGCCATCACTTCATTGGTTAAAGTAAGGTCTAATAATTATTTTATTTCTAATTTTGACCCACATGTTCACAATATCGACGTTTGGTGCGAGGAAGTAGACAGGGCTAAAGAAATTAACGGATGGGACGATAACGAGTGTTTGTCGCGAATCGGAAACTGTTTAAAGGGAGACGCACGTGTGTGGCTGAACGAATGGTCTAGTACCGATCGTTCATGGACTTCATTCAAAAGGGAATTTAAAGCATTGTGCCCGCGAACCATTGATATTGCGACCATTCTTTACGAAGTGATGACCAAAGATTCCAAAAGTTATGCTACTTATGCCGAATATGCTAGACGTTCGTTATTGAGGTTGGGTATGGTTAAGGGGTTGTCTGACGAGTTAATCGTTGCCATAGTATTAAGGGGCATTACTGATCCTCATATTAAGGCCGCAGCCACTAATGCCAAATTACAATCCGGTGATTTAGTACAATTTTTGTCCATGTATGTAAAACCAAAAAATGAATTTCGGTCTACCCGCGATAGTTCCCGTGTATTACGTCCTGGCTCCAGTTCTAGTACCGTCCGACATAATGAAAATAAGAAAGGGGCTAGCGATTTAAAATGTCATTTTTGCGGAAAGATTGGACATAAACGTATAGATTGCAAAAGTGCTAAGAGAATGCGGTCTAACAACGGATCGGCGTCAAAACCGTCTGAAATACAGACATCGTCACCTTCAACAAAAACATGTTCGTTTTGTAAAAAGACTGGCCACGTAGTAAATGATTGTTTTGCGAAACAGCGTTCCGAATCAACCAACCTTAACTCGCATAGTGTAAATTTTTGTAGAAAATCGGATAACAGTGCCTCGAAATCAACAACCGATGTTACAAGTGCCGTAATCGAAGGGGTACCGGTAGATGTGTTAGTAGATAGTGGTTCTTGTATATCACTCGTATCGAAGTCGTTGTTGAAATATTTTAAGGCTAACCAGAAACCGACCTATCGCGTTTTACGGGGTATAGGAAGTCAGCTAGTCGAATGTACTTCATATGTGACATTAATTGTTGAACTACCCCATATGTCTATCGAAGCTGATCTTTACGTAGTCCCACATAGCTGCATTAGCACACCGGTTATAATAGGTACTGATATATTGAATCGCGCAGGTGTCACGTATATCCGAAGGAATGGTGTTCAGCTTTTAACGCGTTCAGATATACCTGTATCTGTGAACAATATCACTGATAATAGTAGAGTGAACACGCCTCTTGAAGGTGAAGAAAAAATCTGTTGAAAGTGTAATAAGTTCATATGAAGTGATATAAATAACACCAGTTTAGGTCTACTTAATAAAAAAAACAACATCTTGATATTTGTCTTTATTCCTCTTCTACAAAAAACATGATTTTAAATGCTGAGCTGGTAGTAAAATGTTATCCTGATACCTTGCCCATCCCAAATACCAAACAACTGTTATTACATGGTCACAACAACCGATCGTTCGGCGACCAACTATGCAATTACAGCAATACTCTAGGATGCGGTGCGTTAGACTCAAGTATACGACGGGAATGGTGAAGATTCAGGTCACAGTTGATACACCTCACTGTCCAATTCGTAAATCAAAATAAAGTGTCGAGAATATAAGCACAAAGTCAAAGATAAGCGTGAGATTCAAAAGTCCGTGGTAGAAGCCGAGAGTTTTCAGGGTAAAGCAGAGATCAAATGTCCAACAGAGTAACAAAAATCCGTTAAAGAAAGCGAAAATTACACCGAAGCAAGAATACACGCAACACAGTCGACGATCAAAGATAGTCTGGCGCATAGATAATATACTATATTATTATTGAGCAGAAGAGAATTTAAATAAAAAAAATACAGGAAATTAACACAACACTTATATATTTTAAGAATTACAAGCACAAGTGTAAAATTATTATGAGAAATGATTCCTAAATACTAGCACAACCGTACGCTCCGACCGTCCAGGTGAAAAAGGGGAGAATGTTCGCGCGCCGCCCTTTTTATCAACTCGTCAGCGCCACCTCCCAAGACTCGATGGCGCGATCGATGGCCACGGCTACTGCTTGGTAGTGTTGCCACGTTACACGGCCTCTCCTGACGGGCGGTCGTCCTCGTCCGCAACGCCAATGTCTTCACATCTTGTCGCCCAAGGCTCCACCGATGCATCTTGCAACGATTCGTCCGACTCGGCTGAAATTCACAAATACATTGGTGTAGTTAGAATTTGTTTATCCTTTGACAAACACACTCCTTTTAAAGTCGTGTCTTTCATACTTTATTCATACAATCATAACATTACACTCACTTCTTACGCAAATCGTTCAAATTCGTTTATTCACATCAATCTCTTGAGGGCCCCCATTCATTTTTACCAAGTCGCTGTAGTAGAGAATCACACTCAATACCAGTTTGCAACGTGAACATGGAAGTTACTTCAATTAAGTAACTCATTAATCGTGACAGAGAACACATCTCACATGTCAACGTAAATATGGAAATACTCTAAATAAGTAATCCATCTGCCGTGACAGAGAACACATCTCACATGTCAACGTGAATATGGAAGTACTCCAAATGAGTAATCCATCTGCCGTGACAGAGAACACATCTCCATGTCAACGTGAATATGGAAGTACTCCAAATGAGTAATCCATCTGCCGTGACAGAGAACACATCTCCATGTCAACGTGAATATGGAAGTACTCCAAATGAGTAATCCATCTGCCGTGACAGAGAACACGTCTCCATGTCAACGTGAATATGGAAGTACTCCAAATGAGTAAGCAACAGTAAAACATAAGATAATCAATATCAGCAACTTACTATCAAAAAATGCTGCGCATGTCTCGGGAGTCCACTCTCCTGCCCATGCTACCATGTTTTCAGCTGCAGCCTCTGTACTCTTTCCGTACGAGCCGACCAATAACTCCAGTACGTAACGATGATGTGGAAGTTGTTTCATCACCTTGTAGGGTCCACGCATGCAGGAATCTAATTTTCCTGCAGCCTGTGAAGTCTTAATAACAAACACCTTGTCGTTGACTTTAAACACACGAGGTGATTTACGACCTTTGTTCACATAATCGTTTTGTTTTTGCTGGTTACTTGATAGCAGTGACGAAACACGTTGTCTACGCAGAGCCATAGTCGCTTCACGGTTCGGAGTAGCGATATTTATCGCAACATCTCGGACAAGAGCACGTATGATAGGAGTGGAAGAGTCACTGCCAATAAGCAGTTGGAGGGGGGACATAGAGGTAGTACTGTGTTTCGTACTATTTAAAATAAGTTGGGTTTTCCACAGCACATCTGACCAATCTTGACCTTTATGATTAACTTCAATGCGAAGCAGGTTTAACAGGGTTCGACAATAACGCTCAGCCTGCCCATTTTCATGATGCATGCCAGGCGTGATAAAATGAACATCACTGCCAAAAGATCTGACCATGTCTTGAAAAGCAGCGCTCTCAAACATCCGCCCGCGATCCGTGACTAGAAGTCTCGGAGAACCAAATAATGAAATCGCATCCGTGAAGGCTCGTTTCAACTCGTTGGAGTCTTGGCGATGGAGAGAGTACAAAAGACAATATTTTGTAAACGCATCAATTACGATTAATACGTACTTATAGCCTTGAGATTCTGGCAGGGGACCAAGTACATCCATATGTATAATCGAAAATGGAGCGTCCGGTTTAGACCATGATTCTATGGGTTGATGAGGTGCACGTGGCACTCGTTTGTGAGAAAGGCACACAATACAATGTTTAAGATATTTTTTGACGAATGATCGTAAACCAGGGAACCAAAAATGGCGCAAAATAAGTTCTACCGTCTTATCATACCCAATATGATCTTGGTCATCATGAAATACATGAAGTAAACTCAATCTGTACCCCTTAGGAATATAACACAGTAAGCGAGATTCTTCGCCGATGGGAGAGTACTTAACATACAAGAGGTCATTCTTTAGGACGTATCGGGTAGGGTCTAGTTGACCATTATTGAGCTTATCGATAAGTTTGAGTGTCTCCTCATCTGCGGATTGAGCTAACTTAGCCCAATTTTTGGGGTTTTGTATATGACATACATCAACAGGGTTCCTACTTAAATAGTCAGCATGAGACATTAAAGACCCTTTCCGATATTCAAAAGTATACTGAAAGTCTTGCATGATAAGCCACCACCTAGCTACGCGTGGAAGCAGATCTTTTTTTCGCTCAGTTAACTTTAAAGCATTACAGTCCGTAACGATTTTGAAAGAAATTCCTAACAAGTACTTTCTAAAGTTTTGGAGGGCCTTTACCACAGCCAACGTTTCTAGTTCGTATGAGTGGTATTTAGACTCCGCGCCCTGGGTTGACTTGCTAAAATACGCTACGGCGCGCCTAAGTCCACCCTCATGAATCTGTATCAAGACTGCGCCATAACCGATTGCGCTTGCGTCGGTATGTACTTCAGTCGCTAATTGAGGGTCATAAATAGCGAGAACGGGTTCATTTGTTAAGCAATCGATAATGTACTCACGGGCATTGTCTTGTTCAACTCCCCACTCAAACGGAATGTTCTTTTTTGTTAGGCGTGAAATACATGCTGTTCGTCGAGCGTAATTTGGAATGTACCTTCTAAAGTAACCCGCAAGGCCAAGGAATTGTCGAATTTGTTTAACATTACTAGGTTTTTTGGACTCGACTAGTGCTTGTACTTTACGCGTGCTCGGCCTAACCTGACCATTATGGATAACCCTCCCAAGATACTCTATTTCAGTGCTGAGGAAAGTACATTTCTTTAAATTTATCGAAAACCCTGATAAAGTAAGCGTTTCTAGTACTTTACGCAATAAAACTAACCCTTCGCGTACCGTGTCCGACATTAGAAGAACGTCATCGATGTACACTAGAACTTTTCCTGAATCAATAAACGGTTTGAGAGTTTTTGAAATGATCTTCTGATATACGACTGGCGCATTGGTAAGACCGTATGGCATCTTTACATATTCAAAATGACCTTCTGGGGTTACGAAAGCGGTTTTGGCGATTGAATCTGCCTCCATACGAATTTGATGGAACCCTGTTGCCATATCTAAACTCGTAAAGAATCTACTTGATCCTAACCTATCAATGTGATCCTCTATGAGTGGCAAAGGAAATTTATTTTTAACAGTACGTGAATTCAAGACCCTATAATCCACGCACATACGATCTGTGCCATCTTTTTTTTTAACTAATATCACGGGGCTCGCGTATGGAGATTCAGATTCCCGTATAATGCCCTTGCTCATTAAATCCTTAATAATATTGCGAACGCGAAGTCTCTCATCATACGACAGTTTATACGGTCTGTAGCACACTGGTTCAGTATTGGAAACTTCTATTTTCATGCTACCTGTCGGCTCTATGCTTATCCGTACTGTTCCCCCATATTATAAGTCCGTAACGTGAGATGGATTCTATATATGCGTGGTATGTAGTAATTGCCGTTTTTATATTTATCACATTCTTTACTTGTCTGAGAGCATAAGCAAATTTATTGATCCTATTGCACAAATTATCTAGATGAACTATCCAATTTAAGTGTTGATCTATGAGTATACCCAAGAATTTGGTTTGTGTAACTTGTTTCAGTCTATCAATATTAAGTTTAAAATTGTATTTAGCATGTTTAGATTTATTAAATTGCATAAAATTAGATTTATATAAGTTGATTTTTAATTTATTTGTCTGTAGCCATCCTAAAATATTGTCAATAGTATTATTTATTGGACATAATCATGATCAGTTATTGATTTATACTTCTTTTCAGATGTAACGATACTTAAAATGTCATCTGCAAATAATATACATTTATGATTGGTCACTAGTGGTATGTCATTTATATACAATACTAGCTTATGCCCGCGGCTTCGCCCGCGTGGATGTCGGAAAATATCCCATGGGAACGTACATGTGGAAAACATAGGGCCGTCCGATATAACTGTACAAACTCAAATCGCTACGATATATCGTTACCGTGTATAGTAGGCATAAATCTACCAGTCGGCATGATTTTTTCCGACATCTTCAACAGTCGTCGTCATATTTCAGCCAATTTACACAAAACCATAATGAATTACACTGAATCACTCCGTTCATTGGAGAAAACCGTATGAAAATCCGTTCGGTACTTTTTGACATTATCGCATTCAAACAGACACACTTACGTGGCGGGGGGACTTTGTTAATTACTTAAAATTTATTATGCCAGTCACGCTCTAATAACAAATAACTTTTGTCCGAGTGTCCACTCGTTCAAATAATTTCCTCGTAAAAACTTCGAATGAAATAAAGACTAAATGTTACCTCAAGATTCGAACTATGACTACATTTCCAATCCCTTAAATCTCTTAAAAAGAGGTAGTTACACAAACATTTGTCAACCCCTATTGTACCCCCTCAAAAACGCTGTACCACATATTTCTTTATTTCCTACCAAAAGCATACATTTTAATTTTCACATCCTTAACTGAAGAAATACTGAGTTTCCCATACAAACTTTCATCCCCTATATCACCCCCTGTAGTATTATTTTTGAAAAAAAATAGTATGCTATGTCATTCCCCAGGATGCTATATACAGCCTTGCCAAATTTTGTCGAAATTCGTGCAGTTTTGTAAATTTTAAAATCAACCCCTATTTTACTATATTTTACCCCCTTAGGGGATGATTTTTCAAAAACGCTGAACCGCAGATTTCTTAATTTCCTATCAAAAGCATACATTTTAATTTTCACATCCCTAACTTAAGAAATACTGAGTTTCCCATACAAACTTTCATCCCCTATATCACCCCCTGTAAGATTATTTTTGAAAAAAAAAGTAACCTATGTCCGTCCCCAGGAAACCATCTATAGCCTTGCCAAATTTTATCGAAATCCGTTCAGTGGTTTAGTCGTGAAAAGGTAACAGACAGACAGACAGACAGAGTTACTTTCGAATTTATAATATTAGTATGGATGGATAAATAAAACGGGTCCTAAGAGACTTCATTGAGGGACGCCACATTTATTTTCCCTGTAGTCAGAAAAATAGGAAGTATGTAAGTTTTTATGTATTTTATCTATGACAACGTATTGTTTTCGATCACTTAAATAAGACGAAATCCACTGCTGTGCTAGTCCTCTTATTCCCATGCCTTCTAACATCTATATATCTATACTTATAATAAATCTGTAGAGAGGTCAATTCTGTACATGATATATATTTTCAAAATAACTATCAGGGGGTAATTAGTGATCGATACTGATGCCAAAAATGCAATCAGTAAAATTTTTGTCTGTCTGTCTGTCTGTCTGTCTGTATGTTCCTTATAGAAACAAAAACTACTCGACGGATTTTAACGAAACTTGGTACAATTATTCTTCATACTTCTGGGGAGGTTATAGTATACTTTTCATCACGCTACAATCAATAGGAGCAGAGCAGTGAAGGGAAATGTTGGGAAAACGGGAGAAGTTGCTGCATTTTTTAAGCTTCCGTCGCGTGTGCAGCCTTAATGGTTAAAGCTACATAGAAATCATTTATGACGGAAATGTTCTACATAAAATTATCTAAAAAATATTCCACAGCAGAATATGTCTATCTTTTATGGTTGACTCACAATAACACGTGTAACTCCCGATAGCTTAGCAGTCCAATACATTAACTTAATAACATACAAGGAGTTACACGCTGACGGAGTCGCGGGCACAGCTATTAATAATAATATTCTGCGGTTCCTTATTGCGATATTTTTCAACAGTATTGTGGATTGACATATTATATTTCCGAAAGTTAATCTGTCTGTTACATCAAAACCACTGAACCGTGAGGAAGGACATATGGTACTTTTTTACGAAAAATGACGGAAACGCGGACGAAGTCGCGGGCAAAAGCTAGTTTTAAATAAAACGTTATGTGCTACAAAGTCCAAAGCTTGTGACAGGTCGAAGAAAAGTCCTGTTGTTATGTGATTATTATTTAGGTTACTCAGGATATTACTCAAAAGGCAAAATATTGCCCGCGTTGTTGACTTGTGCTTTTGAAATCCAAACTGTTCATTTGCAATAATGTTATATTTGCTACAAAAGCCGACAAGTCTGCTGAGCATACATTTTCAAATACTTTTGACAAAATAGGAATAAGAGTAATCGGTCGAAAGTTCTTCAAGTCATTTTTATTGCTTTTTTATGAAGTGGTTTCACGAATTATAAGGCATCAAGAAAAGCACCTACCTGATGAAAATGAAAGATTATTAATATGTCAATATAGAAATTAATTCAGTTTTGCATGCTTAAATTATTTTTGTGCTAATTCCATCATAACCTTCGGAGTTAGTATTGTCTCCATTATCTCTTTTTTAACTTCATCCTCAGTCACGAAGCTAAGGAACATGGAATTAGGAATTGACACCTTATTAGAGTCATTATATGAATTATTAAATGTTGATGTGTTTGTTGAGTCAATAAAATAATTATTAAAAGCGTTTGCTATGTCAGTGGGAATCGTCAGTATCTGATTATCTATTTATAATTCAGAAATATTACTGTCACATTTTGTATTGCCAATTTCGTGTTTAATGACTGACCACGTTGCTCTACATTCGGAGAGAACATTGGCTGTGGTAGAGAACCCCAGGTAGCGGTTCCCACCAGGCAAGATCGCAAGATTCTTCATTTTTATTGGAGGAGTGATACCTACACCATAATATATCTAAGCGACACATTATGTATTATTTTCCGACATGCAAACGAACGAAGTCGCGGGCACAGCTAGTATTAAATAAAGATCACCGATGTACTACGGTTTTTTCTTTCATACATTTCCCGTGTTTCATATTTATGCTTTGTTGTCTTTTTTGTTGGTCATTAACAATTTCAAATATCTAAGTCGATTCCGCGTCAACAGATCTGGGGTGGGTGTCCCATACCCATTGTGAACGCCTGCAAGATTTAAACAAGACGCGCGCTGTACCTAGCAAAAAAATCTGTTGCCTTTCCAAATTATTAGGCACTTCTTCGTAAAAAAATTAATAAAAGCTATATCTTTTTACCTAATGTATGTATGAAGCTCAAACTTAAATTCGTGAAAGTAGCAATTATTGATACAACAAACTTTTAGAAATTCTGCGTCCTTCATGCTGAACACGGAGGCGACCAGCCATCCTGACGTCAGAAAGGCTGGTCAAAAAAATATTCATATTTCTCTGAATGCATCGTATGTAGCAATTATTGAAGAAATGTAGCAAATATAAGCAATTGTGTAGCAATTCTTGAATATACTTTCAGAGGCGCTTGCTACAGGCAACCAGCCATTCTGACGCTAACGCCCATTTCTAGAGTTTGTCCAATAGGAGTTCGTAGCGCGGAAACATTGCCTTTTATGGTAGCGTTTTTGGCTCTAACGTGCGTTTTTCTACGAACTCCCAGTGTTACAGTACCTATGATGAAAATAAAAAATAGGGGTGTTGTACCGTGTCGTGTACAAATTGCATACTGCGGTACTGTTCAGAATCCGTCGCCATATTTGCCCCGCGCTCCTTAATGGCTTAAAATAATATAACAAAAATAATAATGCAATTAAAATACTTAAAAATACGAGTAATAATAAATTAAATTAAATAATATAGCAATAATAGTTATTCATGATCTCCTAAAACAGGGCTTCCTTTCTCCTACCCTTTTGCTGTGCCCTACAGGGTCCATAATGATCTCAATTATATACTATACCACCTAAGTACACATTATGGTAAAGCAATAAAGATATTGAGTATTGAGTATGGGTATTTAAGCTCTTGCACGGCGCAGGAGCGACACCCAGGGGCGCGATAGTCGCGCCCCATCAGCCATAGGCCGTGATAGGCCACCAAAAAGAGGGGCCCGTAGTGACGGGCCAACGTATTGCAACCGCGGTCAGGGGGCTACGCCCCGGCGCCGCCAGTCACACACCCATTGAGGGGGGTGTCGCGACTTCCGAACGACGAAAAAAAGGAGCGACACAGTGTACAATATTCCGCGGCTATAACTATACCTACTTATAAGCTAGTCAACTCGAGCTACTCGAGTTACCAAAAAGTCGACTCGGCCCATCGCTAATAATAATTGTAATGCTAAACTCCTTGTCGAAAATGTCGACCAGTCAAATTGAATTTAGAATACTACTTAATCTGTGGAACACGCCAATTTATTAGGTCGAATTTATTGGTGTGTTCTAAATTCAAACACGAAAATAGTGAATAAAATGAGCTTTTTAGAGAGGGCATGGGCATGGTATAAAAAAATAATGTAAATATATTGATTTTGTTTAATTTCTAAATTCAGAGGAGAAAAATTCCCAAAATAATAATTTAATGTGCTTCCTTCAACATAAAACCGGAGATGTAATTTATGCTTAGATCAATGTTTATTCATTTGTTTATTAGAAAGATTTAATCATTGTCACTGACCTTATTGATTAATACCAAAGACAAAGTAGTATTATTGATACTTTGATTGTAAAATACAGGATATTGTGCGTTCAACTCACATCCTAAACTCTCAGAAGGATATTTACAAGGGGCTTCTGTCTTTGCACCAATACAATACAAAGAATATCAAAATAAAAGGATTCAATTTAATTAATAGATATTTACTATAAAAAGCTTAATAGACAAAAACAGATGCTAAATCATCATAATCATAAGTTCTCTTCAGGAATAAATCTAATAAAGATACTCCAGATATATTACATAGACCTGTATTTATTGGTAGAGCTGTTAGGCTGATGTAAAAAGATTGGCCAGGTTCCAAAGGTCCAAGTTTCTTGTTTGAAATGCCACACCAAAGAAGACTAGAATCCTGAAGGGAGCGTAATTTTAGAATTAAGTCTAGGGTCCTCTCACTGGCATTGACTATTTTGCATTGGAAATCAAAAGGCTCCTCCACAGACACTTTACTGGGTAATTTTTCAAATGTGAGCCTGATATCTCCATAGTCAGGTGTCATTCTCTGCAATTGACTAGTTTGCAACCGCCCCTTTTCACCCAAGTTAGATCTCCACACAATATCCAGTTTTCCAATATTTTTAGCAGCTGCCAATAGTTTTATTTCCTTTGAAATATTCTCTCTTGGTGTCAAACAATAGAGATACTGACAGCTTTCCTGTGGTTGAAGTAAAGTGACATCTCCAAAAACAGAAATTCCATCATCAACTTCATTCAATGATTTAACATTAAACTGTTGGGAGCTTTCCAAAGAGACCTGCTCTAATATAATTGGTCCAGATGTTATGTTTTGGACTTGAGCTTCAAGATAGACATCATCAGACTCAGCATTGTAAAACTTTGTTTTCACATCCAATGGTTTCATTACTTCAAACTTAAAGAATTTCCTGAATGATGCAAGTGTGTTATAATTAGACATGTATGTTACTTCACAGACAAGAATGTGTGTGCCAAGATCCTTGACTTCATGATGTATGACATCACTTAATGTTTCATCTACATCTAGCATTGTAGGAGAGAGGTTCTGTTGAGTTGTCAATAATATTCTCTGCGAGTTTGTCTGCAAATCTGCTTTTATGGACACACTTTGCACAGGATTATTTGTTTCATTGTGTACGCAAACATAACAGGAAAAAGTTTCACCCAGATAAATATTCCCGAAACTTTGAGGAAGCAATAGGAACTGACCTGCAGCAAGGGTTTCCATTTGGGTGACAGAAGTGGCATCGTCTTTGAGGTAATTGTTTAATATATTACCTGGTAAGTCTTTAGAATCGCAAGTTACGATTTTTGGGCTTATTAAAGCAGGTTTGGTCAACCTCATCACTTTTAATGCAACTAGATGTTCTACCACTTCCTTGGGATCCATTTTAAAGAACAAGTTAATTATCACAATAATGTGGCACCAGTGCAGCGTTCAAGACCTTCTTTGGATTATATCTTAAAGATTTGACTTTGATTGAGTCTTTTTATCTAACAGTTTACATCGGAAATAAATTCTATCAATCATTAATAATCATATCATTATCGATTTGATATTTTGATGTTTCCATTTCCAACTGAATACTGAACTGAATGTCATCCATTGATCCATCCATTACTCCAGACTGTCAGATAACTGTCATAACTGTCAGCCAAATGTCAATGTCACTTACCAAGGATTATTTTCGGATACACTACAAGGTTTGAGACTGATAAAGCTACAACTTCCATGAAATCCAAATACGGTCCTGGGTGCTTATTATGAGCTCTTATAGCAGGGCAGAAGTTGAACCTTTCCAGAGAGAGAGTGACGGTGCTATAGGTCGTATATAGCTCCGTCTCTCTCTAACGTCGTCTAAATATTTACAAGTGACTATAATCACTTTTCATTGTTGTGGTTCAATTTATGTAGTACCTACTAATTCCATCGGTCATTAAAGAATATTGAGTGATGTAGAGAAATATGAAATGTCAGTCAAACCACCAATGTTATCAATACATTGTCAGTCAATCAATATGTCACACTGTCTGTCACTTGGACTGAAGTGAACTGTGATTATTTTGTGCAATCGTGATTTTGTGAATTTGTGCGCTTGCTAAAATCAGAATTTGTTATCAGTTCACAAAAGAAATATTGTTTTATTTTATTTGGTCAAATTAAGAAAATGGTGTTAACAAAGGAATTCAGAATTTGTATGCCGATGACAGTCGAGGAGGTATACATCCACTTTGCTTGTGCTACGCAGGATTTATAAATTATTACAGAAACTATGTGTAATTTTTACAAATTTCAGAAGCCTAACTAACTATATACACTACCATAAAAACTACATACTGTGGCATATAACTTTTCTTTGTTATGTAGGTTGTATTTACGACAAAAACGGCCTTGGAAAGATTAGCATTTGATTTATAGTTGCATAGCGGTATGTAACATTGCTTATGTATGGCTGCAGATTGATGCCTGCAGTGCGTAATAGTTTTCTATTTGTACTGTCTCTATGATTCACTAGACTGTTAACTGCAGGGCAGAGCTATCGGCTCAACCTTTTATCATTTTAATTGATCACATCTTATCGCTAATTGCAAAGAACTCATGCAACTGAGGATAAAGTTCATAGTTATAAATTATGTAAACAGTCTGGTAGCATAGAGAGAATTATCAGAAACATGTGTATTATTTTATTGTTATGCTTTCTTCCAGTACCGCATAGGTCAGCTGTATATGATAGCGCGCCATAGTTTTGAGCAGTCCAGCAATGGAGAGGGAGTGGAGGTAGTAGCAAATGAGCAAGTCACTGATGAAGTAAACGGAGTGGGACAGTATACTGAGAAGAGAATACATCTATCTAGGTGTGTGTAAGGATTTGAATTTGCCATACAAGATGTAATTATCAGTCTCTCAGACTTTTTCTGTATTTAATAAGTAAAGAAGACATTCAATTATTTTTGTTACATTAAATAAATGGATATTTCCCAAACCTAGCAAGTAAATCCATACTAGGTGTGGTCAAAGGTATTCCGGAAATACACATTTTAAATTCATAATCTAATCTTATAGATTAAGATTTACGAGTTTGTCAATGTGGTGTGACACATTTTTTCTATTTATATAATGTCTGAGTAAACACTTTCTTTCTATAACTAAAAAGAAAGCATGTTTTCACTCAGTGGCTACCTGCAAGATGTTACACAGTAGAAGTTATATTAAGGCGAAAGCGCCAGGGTAGCACACAAAATTCAAAATTTCTTATGTTTTTTGCAATTTGTAGGTCTGTGTGAGCTTGTATGTTGATTAAAATATGATTCGCGGCCGTAGCTAATATGGCTTTACAGAATTATAATCATTAGAATCAGCAATACAACTCCATAAGTTAGCATTTACCTCAAATCTAGCGATTTCATGATATCATGATGTTTGAGGTAAATGCTAACTTATGGAGTTGTATTGCTGATTCTAATGATTATAATTCTGGAAAGCCATATTAGCTACGGCCGCGAATCATATTTTAATCAACATATAAGCTCACACTGACCTACAAATTGCAAAAAAGTAAGAAATTTTGAATTTCGCGGGCTACCCTGGCGCATCATCCTTAACTAGAACTATTTTTAAATGCTTGTACAAATGTACAGTACCTGCATAAAATGTTAACTATTTCCCTTTTCCTTGTTTTACAGTCACTTACCGTATTGGGTCCAGTCTTTGATACCAAAAATATTTTATGTCACTGAAAAAGCATGGAATTATTATCCTTACACTATCACAGGTAAATAACATTTCATAAAAAACACTATGGCTATCAACACAATGTGGTTTTTTAATCTAAGTATTTTTTTTTTCTTGTTGTAAATGTGGGGCAAACCATATTGTGTTTCCTCCTAGCATATTAGCCTAATCTTTTGTTGAACAAAATGTAAGTTGAGCTATAATATTGTTTTGATAGTTTTATCAAATTGACTCATAATATCATTTGTCTGGCCTTTTCCCAACTATCTTGGGGTCGACTTCCAGTCTAACAGCATGCAGCTAAATACCAGTATTTTACATGGGGCCATTGCCTATCTGACCTCCACAACCCAGTTACACTGGGTAGGTACGGGGTAATACAATATTTTTCAAATTGACTATTGAATTGAAAATGTGAAATAATTGACCAACTGGCACATTTACTTGAATTTTTATGTTGGATGTAATTTTTTTATAACACTAACTTGGATGTGTAGTCTCACAGGCTCCTTTTATACCGTGTTCTTTTTTTAAATAAAATGATTCCGAATCGCTTGAAAACTAGTAAGTCTAAATGAAATAACGGGTGTCTAAAAATGTAAACAATAAGATGTCAAGATATAATCAACTTTTTTTATTACAAATTTAGAAACTTTAAAATCAACAGGCACTTTTTAGGTAATTTTGACTACTTATAGCTATGTTTTTAGCAATTAAAAAGTATAAACTTATACAGCAAAATTAAGCTTTTTTTATCTTAAATTCACACATATATTATAATAAACTTATATTAGGAATAAAAAAAAACATAAAGTGAACTTCTGGTAACAAAAAACATACTTTTTGACTAGGTACTGACTTTGTAAGCTAAATTATTGGCAGTTGTAGCACAAAGGATGTGAGCATTCCAGTCTTGCTGCACCCAATAAACATATGGGTGGTCAGTCTATGCTTCTTTGAAGGAAAAAGTCTGCATCCTCATCTAGTGCCCTGCATCACTGCTGGTGCCAGGCCATCCACTGCATTCACTGTAACCATATCTTTACCCAAAACTTTAGGGTCTACCTGAGCTCTCTCGGCAAATTTATGTTGCTTACACGTCGTAAGCTCTTGTAGTGCCTCTCTTAGGCAATGGCATAGCGGCACTACAAGAGCGAGCAAATTTATTATGTAGAGTTTTTTCTCACATTTTTTTAAGTACTTACAAAAAAATCTAAAACCATCATGGAAACATAGTCAATATTTTTATACGACAACTGACTGAGGACATGCAACCTGACAGGCTACACTACAATTTTAGCTAATTATTACGAAACGCACGCAAGGATGCAAACTCCTTTGTTGGACATTCTAAAACTGGGAATGTGTTAAACTAAGAAACTGGAATTGTTGAGTAGCCTATGAGGCCATACGTCCATACTTATTATTCAAAAGTTTCCTTTAAAAAAGTCCCTATTAAAAATTATTCATTATAGCATTACATACCTACTGTTTATTTGGATGTACAAATATTTTTACTTATTTGTTTTGTTTCTTTTCATGTTGCTGAATCTTCACAGAATATACAGTAAGTATTTTAATTCCAGTTTTTAAATATATACTATAGATAGTGCAATCCACGAAGACGCGGCCCACTACTCCTCCCCGTTGCACACAATACTATAAACGGTTAGGAGGAGTAGTGGGCCGCGTCTTCGTGGATTGCACTATCTATAGCTCCAGTGCGAGGATAAATAAATAAATGCATATTAAAAAATTGGTTTATTGTTCCTTTAATACTAATAACTTGTTTATTTTTCCAGTGCTCCTTTATTCCAAAGTTTGCTATATCAATTCAAACAAGATATGAAGATAATAATGGGACTACAGAAAATGTAAGCTAAAGAATATTGCAACTTTAGCAACCAAGGACAAGTTCTTGATAGAGATTTTTTCACAATATTTTTGTTTAATTCTAGTGTCTGGGCATGACTCAAGAAGAATTAGAACAAAGAGAAGTAGACTTCTTAGATATAGCTTATGACGAAATCAAGCCGCATCATTACAAGGAGGCAGAAGACCCGAAGTTCTTCAAGTCTGAGAAGACTGGACGAGGTCCCCTTGTGGAGGGCTGGCGGGACTCTCACCAACCCATCATGTGCTGTTACAAGGCGGTCAGCGCCAAGTTTGAGGTGTGGGGCCTGCAGACCAGGGTCGAGGAGTATGTTCAAGTAGTAAGTACATGTTCGAGTTTGTAATTAACAGGCGTGAGCACAGGCGCCACTTTACGATATCTCTTCCTTATATACATACATACCCACGCCGCGCACTCGCGCCTTCTTCCCATGCGGGTAGGCAGAAACTACAGAACGCCACCTGCTACGAACCTTACATATTCCCTTTGCCTCGTTTACGTTCATATATCTGGTCACACACGGACGCCGGTTGCGAGTACCTACTACGCACAGACCTGAGCTTTCTGAAGAACATAAGGTCTGGACACAATAAGGTCACTATATGTCTTCCTAGGGCGTCCCCTCCCGGGGAGTCACCTTTCATTCATCCTCTCAAAATGACCAAACCATTTATGCATACTCTTTTATATTTTTGTCACTACGTCTTCTTTTTTCACCGCACCGTTGCCTTGTCACATCATTCCTCCACCACACATGCTTCGCAAGGAACGCATTTCCACAGCATTTATCCTACTTTCATGCTCCTTTTGCCACACCCAACATTGACATTGTCTTCCTTATACAGTTCTAGTAATATGAAGATGCGCGTGACTCTCATACACAAGCAAGTCACAAAGTCACGACGCGTCATGTGGCGGAAACCTCTCGAATCTAAAGTTATTGATTTTTTGCATATTTTAGTTTTACATGCAACTTATTATTGCTTACAAATAATATTTGGCTTTCTTGCAGGCGATTCGAGAAATCCTGTTGCTTGGTCATCGCCAGGCGTTCGCTTGGATGGACGATTGGTACAACATGACATTAGAAGACGTGAGGGATTACGAACGAGAGATGCAAGCGAAAACTAATATGAAGGTATGTTATCGGGCAGACGCGGTCGAATACAATGCAATATTATTTTTGTGTCCGACCTAAATTACGGCCGAAGATTCAGGTTTATGCTGCAGTTTCAGCTTCGGCCAAAAGGCCGAAAGTAACGTTTGTGAGGAATTGTTTTGGACTTTGGATAGAAAGCTGGGTACGACGTTAGACTCCATTTATGGCGGAGTGTTATTAGGTTTTACCATCAGGATTTGTTTAGAAGCAACCCAGAGTCTGAATTTGTGCCCTTTTAATGGCAAATAAGTTCACACCCTTATACAATTGGTCATAAACAAATCTGACGGAATTTGGAAGTACTACATACCACTGCTTGCCCCTTCGGAGAATTTCTCCTTTAGAATTTCGCGGGTGACATTAACGGATCCGCCTAAAGGCGAAAGCGCCAGGGTAGCCCGCGAAATTCAAAATTTCTTACGTTTTTTGCAATTTGTAGGTCAGTGTGAGCTTGTATGTTGATTAAAATATGATTCGCGGGCGTAGCTAATATGGCTTTACAGAATTATAATCATTAGAATCAGCAATACAACTCCATAAGTTAGCATTTATCTCAAACCTCATAATTTCGCTACTATGCTGCTACATGAAATCGCTAGATTTGAGGTAAATGCTAACTTATGGAGTTGTATTGCTAAGAAATTTTGAATTTCGCGGGCTGCCCTGGCGCATCATCCTTAAGATGAATTCTAGCCCACAAAATTTTCTTACGTTTTTTGCAATTTGCAGGTCTCAGGTCAGGTATCAGGTTGTATCTTGATCAAAATATGATTCGCGACTATATTAAATATGTATTCACATCATTATAACCATATTAATCATCAATACATCTTTCTAAGTTTGATTTCGGAAATCATGACATTTTGGAACAAATCAAACTCAACATTATAATACTTATCATCATGGGCATAGCCAGCTTTTGGCCCAGGGGGGGCAAATCAGAAATTTCTCAAGCCGGGTCCCCCCACATGTTTTCTTTTTTTTCACCTCATCAGTCTGCTCAATGTCCTCGGCAAAATCTATGAGAGACTTATTTATAAGCGCCTCAAAGATTATGCCGAGACAAAGGGCCTAATTCTTAACGAGCAGTTTGGTTTTTGAACCCAACACTCTTGCGTACAACAGGTCCACCACACCAACCAACACATAAGCGTTAGTTTCCAACGTGGTTCGATGACGGGTGCTGTTTTCTTCGATATAGCGAAAGCGTTTGACAAAGTAAAGTCTGGCTCAACGGTTTATTATAATAAGCTTTACAAACTCGGTGTGCCAGACCGTCTCGTGCTCATCTTACGAAACTTTTTGTCTTTCCGCACTTTTCGCTATCGTATCGAAGGAGCGCTATCCTCTCCCCACCCCATTCATGCAGGTTTCCCTTAGGGCTCTGTGCTTTCTCCACTCATTTCCACGTTATTTACCAGCGATAATCCGGCAAAGTTGGCTCTGTTCGCAGACGATACGATTTTAATTATTATCATTATAGTATCATTTACTATTCCGGCCAACGCCAAGACCCGATATCTCGCACTCTCCAAACCGCAGTCGATAAACTCGGCGCGTGGTTTTGAAAGTGGAGAATCGAAGTCAATCCCGACAAAAGTCAAGCGGTTCTCTTTTTGAAACCGCGTCTCAATCGGTCTCCCCCCACCGACCGATCACTAACTTTGGGTTTCTCCCAATCATGACATATGCGGGTTCAGTATTTGCACACGCAAAGTCCCGAAACATACATAGGATGCAGACCTTACAAAATCGTTTCCTCCAAACGGCTACGGGATCCCCTTGGTTCGTTCGGAATGAAATACTCCACCAAGACCTTAAAATCCCAACTATCCATCAATTCTTGAAACGCAATTCCAAGCGTTTCTTCGATACCCCCGCGAAACTTCGCAACCCCTCTGGTTGTCGAATCCGCTAGTTATATCCCCTCTAAAATCAGTAAAGTCCGCCGTCCAAGGCATGTTTTCACCGACCCCGATGACCCCATAACCCTCTTCCAGGAGAAAAGTAGGGCCACCAGTACAGTTTACAAACACAAATTTACATTTCGACCTCGCCTTCGAGGTCCCTTGCGACGACGACCCCCACGTAATTCCCCCCGACCCTTGATCGGTGATGGAGTGCCAGCTGGTTTAGTAGCTGAGCCTGTAGGAGATAATAATTATCCAGATATGATCCAGCCTGTCCCCTCCTTGTTGTACTCCCCCCAGCGATGCCATAAGCCGAGGTACACGTACACCACAGGGGGTGTCCTTAGCATGCAGTCGCTTAATTTATAGACTAATAAAGGTAGGTTTATGGCCGCGCAGCGCGTTTTTTTTTCTAAAATGAATTCATAATATATTGTACGCACGGCTACAGATCAAGCTATACATTTCCAGTATAAGCTGATCTCGCATCGTATAGGATTTCGTTACAATGAGAGGTCAGTGTAAACTGGAAATGTATAGCTTGATGCGTAGCCGTGTGTACTTAATTATAAAGTAAGTACACGACGACGACGACCACAACGTTACGTGGCTCTAACATAACTTTTTTCGAAAACTTTCCTTAGGCATACAAGATCCGGGGGGGGGGGGGGGGGCAGCTACCCCCCCTCGTAGTGCCTGTAATATGATGTAAAAATAAATAAATAATGATTTATGATTACGTCGCATGACAATGGCTCCACTTCTGCGAGACTTCCTTCTTTCGTGACTTTAGTTCGATATTTAACATATTTTTACTATGACGTAACAATAATTCGTCTCCAATATGTGCATGTAATTTTTCAACTGAATAATTAATTAAATTCTTCCAACCATAATATTACAACAATCTCTTAATAAATAACAAAAAAAAACAGGTCAAGAGCGAGTCGGACTCGCGCACCGAGGGTTCCGTTCCGATTTGTGAAAAAGTGTGGTATTTAGAGACCAGCGTTCTTTCATATGATACCCCACATGCCGTAGTAGCCCCACTTTTTTAAGATCCCCTTTCAGTCCCTGTTGCAAAAAAGTATAAATATTTTTATTTCTTTCTTATTTGCAAAATACACAGTTGGGTAAACGTCATCTAAAACTGTTCCAAATTTCAAGTTTGGTAGTTCTTGAGATATCCAGCTGTGACAGACAGACTGACTGAGTCACACCATAAGGGTTTCTTTTTTACCATTTTGGTACGCAACCCTAAAATCCAGATGGAAAACTAAGTAATAATAAATTTATCCGACCTGGGAATCGAACGTCACTCTAATCAGTTTCACTTGCGACCAGACCAACAAGAGCATACTTACTTTATCAAATTCTCAATAATTTGTTTCAGTTGAAATCCACCACGGAGGCCGTCGAGGGATCTAATGAGGACAAAAACTCGGACTCCTCTAAACCACAAACTCCTAGGACTCCTAAATCAGCGAAGAGTACGAGTAGCACTCCTACAGGTGAAGGTCGGACATGGTTCAACTGGTCTTGAGCTCCAGCGTCGTAAGAAGGGCTTGAACATCGGTTAGTTAAGTAGTGTTAAGTCAATTGCTGTCTCATAAGCATTGTTTACGATATTCTTGACGAGTCGACAAGGCTCTTTTGAGGTTGTAGAACAAAATAGTTAAATAATTATAGTATACTCTATATTCCTTAGCTTGAAAACAACAAATCATGTATAGCATTTAAATGTACGAGACTGGTGTCAAGCCCTTCAGGATAACGTTGATTTTGATCTCATCTTGCTGTCACTACAAGGTTTGATTTTGATCTCATCTTGCTGTCACGACAAGGTTTGATTTTGATCTCATCTTGCTGTCACGACAAGGTTTGATTTTGATCTCATCTTGCTGTCACGACAAGGTTTGATTTTGATCTCATCTTGCTGTCACGACAAGGTTTGATTTTGATCTCATCTTGCTGTCACGACAAGGTTTGATTTTGATCTCATCTTGCTGTCACGACAAGGTTTGATTTTGATCTCATCTTGCTGTCACGACAAGGTTTGATTTTGATCTCATCTTGCTGTCACGACAAGGTTTGATTTTGTCGACTTGATGTGTTCACCTATTGCCTTCGAAGTTATATCTTCCATTACGGTATTTCTTTATTATTTCACAATTAATTAGATACAATTTTGTTCCTAGTTGTTTTACGTGTAAGTTATACTCATATTTAAAATGGTGTTAGTTAGACAATATTATTTAATTTAAATTTAACCTTACCTAGGGATACCTTATTCTAGGGAGTTGTAGCTGGAACCCTGCTTGATGTAATAATGGTATGTAGCACATAGCAGAGGCGAATGAATGCGTGGAAGTTGAAAGTAATCATAAAAAAAGGATAGGTAGTTTAGGGTGCCTCTTAAGAACTATACACAGTGAAGCATATTTTTATATGCAATTAAAAATATCCATCATTGCAAAAAACTCGGATCATTAAAATCTCTGTTTTCTTTGTCATTATTATTGTACTGTTTCGGACGTGTAGCGTACGTATGTACACTGAGTTCAGAATAAAGGCACCTTAGATATTAAATATTAGTCAAGTAGGTACTATCGACAAACGCCAGGCCTTTCCAATTTCGAAACAATTTTGCTTGCAAGCTGCAATTGTAGGACAAATAAAGGACCTTATGGGCAGGGTGAATCAGTGTAAACAAAAAGCAACTTTAAGGCATTGAGTTATATAACTAGAGAAGCAAACCTCATTAAAATGTGTAAAAAAAGTATAACCACTATTTAAATGCGACGACGTAGCTTTGAAACCACTAAACATTTAAAAGTAAACATATATCTGTCTCACTTACACAAGTCGCAAGAACAATACTGTCGCTTAGATTAGACAAAGACCGCAATATAAACATGCAATGGCGGGATGGGGTTGCCTACCCATTCGAAATTTTACCCAACTTTTTAAACGTTAAAAAAAAACGTAACGTTTAAACGGTAAACGTTAAATTATTTTTTAAGTATGTGAATTATGTATTTCTTATTAGATGTGTATTAGAAGGTTATATGTAATGAAAATAATCAAGGCATTTTCTTTTTGAACATTTTTTATTTCCTTTAGTTAATTTTCATACATATAATTTACATTTTTAAATATTAAAATATAAAAACATTAAAAAAGATTAAAAATAGTAGCCCACCGGTATCGGGAACAGGGTCCAAGGTACCGGTGGTCAGGGCTGCTTAGAGAGGAACCTCCTAACGATACGTGCGGTGTCCAGAAGTATCGCTTTCTGGAGCAATCTTCCTTAATCCAGCTGCCTAACGAGAGCCTCTTCAGGTGTTGATCGAGGCTCTTGGCTATTATGCCATTAGCCGTCACGACTATCGGCACAACGATTGCTGTATCACATCCCACATGTCGACAACCTCGCGAGCCAGGTCAAGATACTTAATCTGCTTATCTTTTTCAGCATTCACGAGGTTCTCGTCATGCGGGACCGCTATATCAATAATCATTGTGCAACGCTCTAATCGATCTATCACCACTATGTCTGTCTTATTGGCAACAATAGTCCTGTCAGTGATGATAGATCGATCCCAATACAACGTAATATTGCCATTTTCGAGAACTGGGTCGGGCACATACCTACAGTACGGTACTTCCAATTCCACAAGACTGTATTTCAGAGCAAGTTGCTGGTAGATAATCCTGGCTACAAGTTTGTGCCTATGCAAGTAGTCTCCGTTAGCCAGACGAGAACAGTCAGAAATAATGTGACGGATTGATTCCCCCGGACGGTGGAATGCCCGACAGATGTCAACCGTGCCGTCCTTCACAATATATTTCCGGTAGTTGTTCGTCATCATAACTTCGTCCATAATCGCAAAGACAAAACCTTCGGTTTCCCCAAAGAGTCAGTTTTCTATAAGTCCTTTCCTTTTTGAAGGTTTTTTTAATTCTTCCATGAATTGCACTGTTTCATCATTTACATTTAGCTGCATTTCGTCTTCTTCGCTCAACATACGTTTTTTTTTCAGTTCCTCTATCGTTTATTTTTTTTATTTCTAGTCTTTTATTTTTTGTGATATATATTTTTCCTTTTCTTACGCCCGGTTTCTCGACGGCTATTCAACCAGCGGCGGCGGTTTCTTCTAGCCGATAAATTTTTCAAACGGTGAATTATTTTCCTCATTTTGGGCTTTCGGGGAGTTTCAGTTATTTCGACTATCTCTTCGTCGGTTTCCACAGCATCCACATCCATATTTTCTTCTTCTGAAAGCTCCACCTGCTCTTTAGAATAACGGTTGTCCTGAAAAATATACAATATATTGTAGGCAAAACAGCTCTTTACAATCTAAAAACTAAGTTGAAAAAAACATTCAGTACACAATGTAGTTTGAGTCGATATAAACTAATTTGTTGCTGTGGTAGTTCAATGAGAAGGCATTTTTTGTTGGCATTACCTATAATTTTATAATATTAATTGCCGCATAAAATCATTACTTACAATAAGCATTACAATTGCTTGATTGGACAAATAAACACGGCCACATTCGCTTTTTGGGCCTATTTTATCTTGATCACGGAAGTGCTTCAAACAAATGACAGTAGATGTAGGTAGCCAGTCAGTCGCTTTTCTCAGCAATCGGATTATTGATTGAGAAAATTGATTGCATCTTTAGGTACTCTGGAACATTGTTAATTATGATTAAAAAATATTTAAAATCGCTTATTCCATAAATTAAAAACTCCCACAAATGTGGGAAACTAAAACATAGTTTTTAGTTGTAACACTGATCATGATTAAAAAAAAATCTACATTTTATTTATTTTACTGCGTTTTTACGATGATATAAACACAGAAACAATAAACTTACGTGTGAAAAGTAATTCCGGTAGTTTTTGTGATCTAGAATCGCATTCTTTCATTACGCATTTACCCGTTTTGGCGATATTTTTTGTCGCGTGTCACTCGGTTCACTTCGGCTGCCGTCATACAGAGCACTGAACTGACGTTTGCTACGCATACGGCCGTGGCCGTATGTCCAGTGGCAACGCCTTGGCGCGGTAATTGCTAATCTAGTGTATATACATCAATGCTTTAAGGTGTAAAGGCGTCCGTTTTGTCGATAGTACTTACATAAACATTATAGTTATTGATGAATCGGTGTATTTTTTGAGATTGACTTTGAGAGAGGGAAATTGTTCCCAATATATATAGCCATATTATTATTGTTTTTTTTTTTTTTTAAATTATTGTTACTGACTTAACAAAATTATCGAACTAAGACTTCAGTATATTGAAATATTTAGGCGATTTTTATACTGCTGTATTGACATAACTTCTTTCTAATCTGACTGTGTGAACCCCCAGGGGAGATCTATTCCTATATTACATTCTTTAAATAGTTTTTCACATTATGTTAGTGTATGTTTTATATGACTTTAAGTTAGATGTTGTAGATGTAATAGTGAGTTGTTAACTAGTAAGAGTAACCTTTCAACAAGGCCTTTACTTAGAAAATGTTTGTATTTAAATAATATCGAATTATCTACAGAAGTTTGTAATAAGTAAGAAGAAGTAAACGGGTATGTCTAATAAGCTGGACAAATATCATAATTACACCTAAGGATATGATTTGAATAAAAACTATGGCTACGTTCAGACGGCGACTTTACGATCCGATTTTATCACGACGACCATTTACATTAGATTTTAACGTTACGTTAAAATAAATCGACATGTTTGTTCGTGTGAACGATACAAATGAACATAAGCGCGACTGCGGCCTCCTCGGTAATTAAATAAACTTCGGACGGTATACGGGAAAAAATATTTCTCGAACACGATATTTTCCCGCATAGACTCCGTGTGAACAAGTTAATATATTTTCTACTGTCACTGTTCTATTCGATAAAATCTCGTCTACGGTATATGGGAAAAAAATCGCCGTCTAAACGCCTAAGTTTTATAAGATGTAGTTATACGCGTGTTATGTGTGCAATATACAGTTTAATATTCTAGAAATATTGACCAAATTTCTAAAAAAGATACTGGTTTCTATATTAGATGGCTATATGACTTGATGTAATAATAGTTATGTTTAATACAAGTTGAGCTTGAACTTGAAATATTTATTATTGTAATTGCTTGCTTGCTGAGAGAATGATATTTATACTTTTGAGATATTAAGTACAAAATAAGTTATCACCATCTTCATGTGAACCAGCCAATATCTGCCAACTTGTGTTTGTTTCAAATGAATAAAACAGGTGCAATAAAGTAGCTAGCATTGGATTCGAGTGATTCAGAGACAGTTGACATGGACTAGTGAATCGTCGGATAAAAGTATCTAATAGCATCTACGAAAACAACTCAACTTCGTGACAAATTGTCGTAATCACCTAAGTTTGGCTTGTTCAGGGAAATGGTATCTGCATGTTGGCGTTGGCAGGCCAATGTTTGTCTGGTTTGTGTGAAAGTTTAGAGATCTTTCACTCTAAAACTGCACTGCTTGTTGCATACACTTTTCAAATGTTTGTATAGAAATTTTAATGGAGAGGCGTGCAGTTTTAGACTCAGTTCAGACAAACGGAAAAATCCTCGAGGAATTTACTGGCTCGATTGAAAATAGGACCGTATTACCATAGCCTAAAGTATAAAATTGTATGAATATCGACACAGTCGGCACAGCGCGAGTCGACTGACAATTTTATACTCTAAGCTATGGTAATACGGTCTTATTTTCAATGGAGCCAGTAGATCCTTGAGGTTTTTTCGATTGGTCTGTACTGACCCTTTAGAGTGAAAGATCTCTTCCTCCATTAGTTCAATGTGTTACGCTTGATATAGCTTGTCCTTACATTATATTTTTTGTACTGTGAATTCTTATGAAGATTTTTTAAGTCTCAAAACTGTATTAAAATTATGGCGTCCGCAAAAACCAGTGTTATCATTAATATTGTACATACTTAATTGGAATTATGTATTATGTCACAAAAACGGCTAAATCTACTTATGTTTGCGAGTTATGTTCCAAATTTAGGTAACTTATCGCTTAATGTTTAATGTACGGTAACTTAAATGTTGTCGATCAAATATAATGATTGTTTATCATTGATATTGGTTTTATTTAACTTCCTAATCGTCTTTGAGTAGCGGAAATCTGGCTTGTTACCATTGTAAGGACTACAATTACTTTTGTCCTACAACCTACAAGTTTGGTCGTTAACTGCGACTTCATAAATCATGATATTGAATCGTAGGCCAAACGCCAAAGCTTACACATTAAGGTCAGTTTCCACCAAGCGGAAACATCCTCGCGGGATGTTCGCTGGCCGCTCATTCACACCAAGGGGAAAACTGCGCTTCAGACGTGGACGCGCCGTGGACGAGGATCAACAGAATGCTCGAGGATGTTTGGTTCCCCGCGCGCCGCCTGTTTCGGGTGTGCTTACGCGGCCTCGAGGATACTCGTGCGGGCTCGCGGATATCCTCGATTGGGGGCTCGCGTATTCTCGAGCATGTGCAAGTTAAAGCTTGATGTCCGCGCCACGTTATGTAACTGACGCTGGCATGGCCACCGGGGGATTTTAAGTTTGATAACACAAAAAATTTGTCGAAATTTGTCGCCAAATATCAGGATTTGTCGGTCACTGGTGCAAAAGTTATAGGCGTTCATAAATGGCCCATCTGGAGACCATCTCCCCAGCTTGGCCACATTTATATCTCAAAGACTAGGCCACCTAGCGAAGATTTCTTTCTGGCAAAAGTAGCTAATTAGTCGCAATTTTTCGCCAAGTCACAGATTTAGTCGGGTCTTAGTTTAGAAGTTGAGTTAAATTTTTAAGCACATAGTCCAAGCCAAGAGCTAGATCAAAGATTTTATCATACCTACTCTGCGTTGACTTTTTTAGAGCTCCAAGGGACCATAGGCCTACGTATTTGATATTAATTCAATACTGAGAAAAAGGCTCTTGACAGACAGACGCACAACAAATTGATCTTATAAAAGTTCCGGTTTTCCTTTTGGGGTACGGAACCCTAAAAAAGAGTAGATAATTTAAATCATTTATTAATTCGTCTTTCATCAGTTCCCGTATCCATGGTAAGTGCGATCCGATGCTAGTGTAAACTCCTGGCAGACCTGGCACTGCGCAGCTCATTCCGTAACTACTCACTGCTTCGATAACACCTCCGGAACAAATAAGTGGGCTCCCTGAATCACCCTGGAATAAAATAAAGATAACTGAACAACTATACTTAGGTACATATATGTATAGTAAGTGCCTAAATCTATAGCAACTGTGTGCAGGTACCTACATACATAGTGAGTACCAACTAGATACAGACACTATGAATACCTACATTAGAAACAAGATTTGCCGTCAAGTCAAAACAGATTTCGATAAAGTCCAAAACAAATGATTTTATACCTCGCAATCCTGGCTTGAGCTTTGAAACTGGCTAATCCTACCGTCCCAGTCGTTTGGGTTGCTAAATTGGTAAATAAATACAAACAAAAGTTGAATTTACTGCTTCTAGTCAGTACAGTACAATCTAGTTGAGTTTTTAACTTTTCAGGCCTTTCACCCAGCTCATCAATACGCCATAGTCATTTTGCGGCGGCGGGCGGCGCGGTGGCACGGCATCGGCATCGGTAAGGGAAAGTATTTTGTTTGCATAGTCTAGAGTCTAGCTAGACAGATACCTATAGGTACCTAGCGACTGTGGTACATATTTTTTTAATACCTACTAGGTAATCCAACAAAATGTTATATACGTTAATAACGTATATAACATTTTGTTGGTAACGTTTATATCACAACGTAACGTTATGATATAAACGTTACCTACAAAACCTACATAATCGTTACACTTTGCAGGTTAAAGCTACTCTTTCGAAAAAAGCTTAAAAACAGCGTGCAGATGAAGCAGTTTTTCGCAGGAACCTACAGAGAAATTACATCTGAAAAAAATTGTTAGTAATCTACATGATATGAATCGTAATTTGGTTTAGCCATAATTTTTCTATCGGTATCACATAATAAGAAAAAAAAACCCCAAATCACGTCCAAATCGTTAAGATGAAACCATTTTAGTCCTTCATTTTTTATCAAAAGAATATAAAAAAAATATCTACTACTTTGCAATACAAACGAAAATGATTTGGTTTTGTTACTTTTTAAAAACATGTATATTTTTTTGTGTATAATAAATTAATAATGCGTCTAATTTGGACAGCGCTCCTTGATGGGCGAGTCCTATTACTGGCTGGACGTACGACGCGTTGCGTGAGCTCAGCACAGAACGCGCAAGCTAACCACTCAAGGTCATTGGCGTATAGTTCGGCCTTAATGACGTCCTCGCTATGCAAGTAACGTAGGTAATAAGGTTTGCATAGCTAGTGGGTAGATAAATCGTTGTAATCTACTTACTCACCTACTTATGTAAATAATTAAATACGTTAGGTATGACTTGTGTTTATCCTCCCAAAATTAGTTAGCTATTTATAATAAGATACTGCACTTGTATTTACATTTAGAAACAGGTAATGAAGATGAATTGAGTTAATTAGTTTGCCTGACGGTACCTGGCAGGCGTCGACTCCGTCGCCAAGAGCGCACATCATGCCGCTATCATACCGGGGCGCTAGGTACGGCCCCAGGGCTTCCGTGCACTCGTCCAACGAAACTATGCGCAACGTACCCGCCAACAGTCGCTCCGAAGTTTCCATTGTATCCACATCTTTGTACCCATACCCGTATATAGTACATTCACCTGAAACGTGACCGACGACGGCTTCCAATAAAGGACTTGAATCTGACGATCTAAATATTTATAATGTGACCTTATTATGTACAGTCGAGTTCATTAATATATTGGCCCTTTCAGGCTTCAAAAATATATGAATGTCAAAAAATTTCATAATAAATTATGAACTCCACTGTAGGTAGGTACCTATCCTAACCTAATAACTGCAGATGTGGTTTATATTTAAATTTAATGCAGGGCAGGATAATTAACTTTAGACTCACTATGAGCTTATTTAAATATTTTAATTTCACAAATCTTTTTGGGTTGTGAAATCGTATCATAATGCGCTAGAATTTAACGCTAAAAGCTCTACGAAAGAAAACATATAGCACAAAATATTTGTTGTGGATATTCGAATGGAATTCATGCATTCGATTCTAAAACATAAGCAGATGTTGAATTATATCCTAATTAATCTTATTATGCTATCAGAAAATCACCTGATATCCCGAACGAGAATGTGGGCAAGAGCGAGCAGTTCAGCCAGGTGACGTCACCGAGATGTAGGGCGACCCGCAACAAAGCCACGTCATGTGCTCTCGTGATCCTGAAACCATACAACGTGACTGAACGTGGTGCTGTAGCGCTGACGCGGATTTACTTCGATCATAATCCCCGCTGCAACCGGTCCCCCTGTTACTTTTATATTGGGCTTGTTTTGTACCATGTAAGGCAATTTGGATACTGATTCAATTTGCTGTTATGCGATTTGTATCTTGATTTTAAAACATGATGCTAGGTACTTGTGCTACGAAAGCGCGTAGCAGGGTGTTTCGTAGCAAGGGTTTACTACGGCAATAAACTATAAACCTTCAGTATCGCGTAGCAGTATGTAGGTAAGTATAAATTATCCATCTGCATATACAAGTGCAGATGCGCAGATTACAGTTAAATTAATTTTATTAAGACGTAGATGAACATACCTAGAATTATCAATCTAACGACAAGTGAAAGTCTTACGGGTCATACTGCTGGTGTTTGATAATCTCCAATACTTCGGCTCGTGGAAGAGGGTCATCACCTTCGACGCAGTAGTTGTTCAGCTGCAAGATATACTGATCTTCATCTTTCAGCACACAGTGGGCCGCCGTCAGAGCGAAGTGTGCCGAAAGAATCGTGGCCCCACATAAGTGGCGTAGACTGCTTGAGTTTCGTAGCGATGCTACGCGGGGTTGCGTGCCTGTCAACATATTTTAATTAATATTTACAATGTGACAATATTTTGTGTTTATTGATGTTAACTGTTTTAATTATGTTTTTATTTCGGACTAGCTTTTGCCCGCGGCTTCAGCCGCGTGGATGTCGGAAAATATCCCACGGGAACATACTTACTACCGGGAATTCCTTCCTTATTCCGTGTCTAAATTATAAAGGGAACCTCTGTGTAAAATTTCAGCTTTCTAGGTCCAAGGGTTTGGGCTGGGCGTTGATGAGTCAGTCAGTCAGTCAGTAAGTCCAGTCAGTCAGGACTTCTCTTTATAATTATATAGAAGAACTAGCTTCTGCCCGCGACTTCGTCCGCGTGAAATTTCTATTTTGCTCGACCCACCCCGTCGCATCGCATTGCCTACCCGCGCTATTACTTCGTTTTCACTTAGCGTTCTTTCAGACTTTTTTTCTTTTTGCTCGGCACCTAGGGGTCCTAGGGGGTATGTTAAATATGCCTTCTATAAGATTTGGGCTATCATTAATGCAAAAAGATTTCTTAAGTCCGACTGGTAGGGTAGTTCCAGAGATTAGGTCGTTCCTTCACCATATCCCCTTCCGCTACCTCTCCCTCCCCCTCTCACTCACTCTCACACCCCTTCACCACTTCCCCTTCCCTCTCTCTCCCTCACCACGCCGTCCCCTTCCTCTCCCCCTATCCTCCACCTCCGGCTCACCAACCCCTACACTCCACCTCAGCCTTCACCACGTCTTCCTCCTCTCCTCACCAAGTCCTGCCCCTTTCTCCCTGCGTCTATCATCCTCCCCCTCACCCTCCTCACCACTCCTCCCCTTCCCTCTCCTCCTATAACCCTCCCGCCGGGGTAGTTTTTAGGCAAATATTTGTGCCAAGTTTCAAGTCAATTAAAACCAAATGAATAACATTTTTCATGTAAATTGTATCCCTGTTTTCACCCCCACAGAGGTGGAATTAAAAAAAAATGGTTTGAGATATTTCCACAACTTGACTGAAAGATTATATAAACAAATTTTTGAGTTAATCAAGCCACGCAGTAAAATCCTCCCCTGTGAAATTGACAACCCTTTTTCACCCCGTTAGAGGTAGATTTTCGAAAAACCCTGATACACATTATTCTTTATTTTTGGTTTTTAGTATAAATACTGAGTTTTGAGTTAATCGGATTGCGCGTTAAAATTTTTCCATACAAACTTTGAGACCCCCCAATTCCCCTTTAGGGGGTAGTTTAGAAAAACAAAAAATCACAAAAATCATAATTTACTTAGATAAATATTCGTGCCAAGTTTCAAGTTTATTAACTCAAGGAATAAGATTTTTCATACAAACAATATCCCCCCTTTTTACCCCCTTGAAGGTCGAATTTCCAAAAACCCTTTCTTAGCGGATGCCTAGGTCATAATAGCTACCTGTGTTCCAAATTTCAGCCCAATCCGTTCAGTGGTTTCAGCTGTGTGTTGATAGATCAGTCAGTCAGTCAGTCAGTCAGTAACGCTTTCCTTTTATAGATATAGATATAGAAGATGTGTCCTAGTTTCGAATTATATTGAAACATTTATATGACTGGTTTTGACCGGGATGAAGTTCGACTATTGCAGGTACCTAAACCTTAAACATAAACATAGTAAACCTTAAACATAACATTTAGTTTTACGATGTAACTATCGTGAAACTAAAATCAGCTGTTGGCTTGACTTTCATAAGACCTTGTACTAGCTATGCTACAAAAAAATGTTTATTGACACAAAATCACGCGAAATTCCGGAACAACAAACTACTTCCAAATATTTATTTCGTGTGGGATGTGAATCGAAGCTGGGATTCGTAACGCAACAACCAATCACTTAGGGTTAGCACGCACTGCGATTAAACGCAGGCGGTTTTGAAATAGCTGAAAACGCCAAACCGCGTACAAACACGCACTTTTGGCTGATGTTCGTACTGTGTTATCATCAAATATAAAACCGAACGTAAGGAAGTACGGTACATTTTTAAAATCAGTCCCTGTTATAACCGCTACAGATAGACAGCCATAGACAATATAGGTACAGTCAGCCACAGCATTAGCTCACCCACCCTTTACCTTACATAATTGGTTGACATTTTTTAGAATACGAGTCGATAGAATTTTATAATTCATTTATATTTTACTTATTATAGGTATTTAAATAAAATATAAAATAATTATAAAATTCTACCGATTCGTATTCTAAAAAATCTCAACCATTTATGCAAGGGTGGGTCAGCTAATGCTGTGGCTGACTGTACGTTACATTTTTCGGCGGTTCACAACCGCCTGTGGTTAAGCGCAGTGCGAGCTAATAAGCATCTTAGCCTCTATGGAATAATCAGAAAATGCGTCACTTTTCTAATTCCGAAAAATCTACCTACCTTTACCTTTTCAAAACCCTAGTCATGCACTATAGTTAAACAACGCAGTGTGCGATCCTATAGCTTTGATGTTGCGGCTTTTTGTTATACGGTGTTTACCGCCTGACCTCTGCAGTCCTTCGGGAAATCATCTTGCTTCAATATAGTCTTAACAGTGCAAGGAATGTAGATTGTAGCTAAATAAAATAAGCTGTAAGTCCCTTTGTGTAAACAAGGCACTATGTCTTTTTCTAGTCAAATACGGTAATGTATTGCCTGCAGATGAAAAAAAATGTCTTTATTGTCACCATACCATTTATCCAATAAAGAAATCTTTCAACACCTACTTTTATGCGGTATTCACACGACGCCGGTCAGCGGCGCGGAGGGAGCAGGCGGCGAAGCGGATTTTGCGGCGGTGCTCCGCGCGGAGAGGCAATAAGCGCGCCTGTCCGCGCGGATGGGCTTCCAGCAGCGGTGCACCGCGTGGAAATCGAAATCCATTTTCAAAGTAGCGCAACACACCGTTATCACACAGTGAACCGGCCGAGGCCGATACTGTTCTTATTACCATAGTAATAAGGTCGAAAAGTGGTTCACCGCAAATGTCCGCAATGGTACACACGGCTACACCTCAAGCTAAACATTTCCAGTTTACACTGACATCTCATTGTAAGGAAACCCTATACAATGCGAGATCAGATTATACTGGAAATGTATAGCTTGATCTGTAGCCGTGCGTACGTGTGTTAGCAATCAATGGTTTACATACAATGCGACGTGAGGTCCGCTTCACCGCTTGCCGCATCAGTGCGCGGCGTCGTGTGAGAATCACCGTACAGTATGAAATTATGAACGGGGTGAATGCAATACTTAACCACAAGAATAAAGAACACTTAACTATGTCTCGAGCGAGCCTTTTCATCTCATCTGTTTTTTGTTTTCTAAGTATTGAAGGTAGAGTACCTACTTAGTTCAACAAAGACGTAGAAGATTGGAACATTAATATGCCCTACATGTATACCTATACCTACCACATTTACACATATTTAAGATTATGTTAGAGGTCTACAGGACATACCTATAAAATAAGCCTATCAGGTATTTAAATTCTTGTAGTGTGAGCGCGGCAGGTAACTCGTAACCTTGCGGTTATGGACTCTATTACCAGTTCATCTAATAAACTATACTTAGGATTTGCTCAATTTGCGGTTCCGGAATTGTGCCAGATGTATGCTCGCTCTAACTATATTATATAGGTACCATTTGGGATCATTTGCGTAACCGTACTTATGCCCGTTTTCATCACCCTAAGTGACACTTAAATTAATCCCTAAATAAAAGTGCACTGTTGGATTTTCAACGCTAGGCTTAACAGCGCCGAGAGTTTAAAATCCAACAGTGCAATAATATTTAGTGATTCGTTTAAGTGTCACTTAGGATTGGTGAAAACGGACATAAGACCCTCAAATAAAGGCTTGACAAAACAGCTGCTCATTTTCGAGCAATATCTATATTTCTATACGATATACGTTAGGTACGTAATACTTTTAAACAAAACTTTATAAAACTTTTATTGTGACGAGCCTTTGCAAAACGTATATAGGTACCTACACGTTCAGGAGTTCGTCTGATAAAGAAAACAGCTAAGCTTGCACGTACTTACATGTTATAAGTACATGAAGATAATAACGGCCAAGTGCGTGTCGGACCACGCACAGTGAAGGGTTCCGTATTCGGGAAATACCTACGCATGCACGGTATTGATTTTAACCGACCGTAAAAATAAGTTTCATCGTAGGTACTTATATCTTGAGAAATCTAAGAACAACTTATAATTACCTTCTATAAGACATAGATAGCAAAGTCTATAAAGTAGCATCATAATCTTTTTAATTCCGGGATCTAACAATACCTACCGCCACACTATGTGCAATCAAATTGTTTTTGTCATCCCTTGGTGACAATGTAGGGGGGAGCCACCCCTAATATTTTTTTACGTAATTTCACTAGATACTCCATTATTTTGCGGTGCATAGCATACAATTTTTTCCAAATACACTGGTCTAGGAGACGAAATTATAAGGGTTCCGTTTTTACCATTTGGCTACGGAATCTTAAAAACGACACGAGTTTCAAATCATACAGAAACGTGACACATTGACCTGTCTGCTGCCTGTAATCCAACGACATGATGAGTTATGTCACAGAAGGCATGTATATAGGGTGACTGGTAATTAGTGACCGATACCTAAACACATGATTATGCTAATGATAACAAACAACTTTTACTATGGGACCAAACCTGAAATCGCGAAAAAAAATCACCTGCCCCATACATTCATGTTCGCATAACTCGTCAAAATGTAGGGAGCAGCTGATTTTTTTTTCGCGATTTCAGGTTTGAACCCATAGTAAAAGTTGTTTGTTATCATGAGCACAATCATGGGTTTAGGTATCGGTCACTAATTACCAGTCACCCTATATACGTGGACAGGCCCTTAGCCCCTTACATATGTAAAATATTTATCTAACACTGCATCACAATGATTTTCTACAAGCAACTTCTAGTAAATTTACGTGTCTGTCTGTGTAAAACTTGCGGTATATTTTTGTAGTAAAAAAAGCAAGGGAGGAATTTAGGGTTACGTAAGTGTCTACGTCGAGGTCGCGTCGCTTCTTCATTATGACAGAAATAATTTGAACATAATGACAGGAAAACTTTTGTGGTTGAATTAAATTTGAAGAGTAGGTACCTAGGTAATTGATAAGCTAAGTACCTATCATACATACCTACTTAATGTTCTTAAGTTGTTTGTGACAAAAATAATTAAACACTTGTCGAATATTCTTGAATGGATGGATGACATAACATAACGCTTGTATTCCCCGAAGGGTTAGGTAGAGATCTACCTTGAGTACACTCACATTTCGCCAATTATGTTAGATAGTAGATACCAAACAACTGAATACGAGTAAGGAAAGTGCTATACCACAGTCGACGTCCATAGCTCCAACCACTCTTTTCACTCTGCCACATTGTCCCAATAAACAAAGATTTAAAACTATTTTAAGAACTGCAATAAAAACTATCGTATTCTTTATACAACACATTCCACTAATCGTAACGGTTGCGAAGAGTTATTTAGGTACTTATAGGCTTGCGAAGTAACGCGTCTAAAACTTAACAATTTACAAATATTTTATGGTAGGGACTTAATTATATATTGTAACATTATGTACGAGAATGTAGAACCGTTAAAGTAGATAGTAGAAACTATTGTGGAAAGTCGTGACGACAGAACATTACTGAAGTGTGTAAACAGGTGTTTAACCGAGCATTTACAGCAGTCGAGTAGGAAATCAAATATTTTTCAATGCAGTGTTTGTTTATCTTGAGGAATATGATAAATCACTTGGACAGAAGTGTGGTTACAAAGGCGTTAAATGTTGTACTGCTAATTTTGATTTCCTCTTTAGTTCCGTGGACATAAACTCCGCCACCATTCGTGACGATTTGGGTTTGATTTTTTCCAAAATGTTCGGCGTAGTTCGGCCAAATAAATATCCCCAAAAGTTTAATCCAATCAAATCAAAAGGGGCGCTTTTTACTTGCTTATTCCATGACCTCATAATAAACGAGTGAACTGACTACACCAATGAGGCGGCATAATTTACCAATAAAATATAATGAAAGCAGTTTTCATTGTGTTCAAAGCCTGATTAAAATTAAGGGTAGCGGTCGAAGGCCCCCTAATGTTATTGTTATGTTCTTTATCAGGGCTGCAGCGCTAGGGAATACACGGCAGCAATTTTTTGGCGAAAACCAAGCTTAATATTTTCGTTTTCTGTTGTATTGAATTGTAGGTACCTATACAGAAGGTTTGTTTAATTTTAGGGTTCCATACCTCAAAAGGAAAAAACGGAACCCTTTTAGGATCACTTCGTTGTCCGTCTGTCTGTCTGTCAGTGTGACAAGACCCTTTTTCTCAGGAACGCGTAGAAGTAAGTATCAAGTTGAAATTAATATGAAATACGTAGGTCTATGGTTCCTTAGCGTTCTAAAAAATCAAGCTTCTCTCACCGCAATAAAAAATACGGCCATTTATGCGATATATTTTTATACTCGCAAATCAAAACCTATAGGGTACTTCCCGTTGAACTAGAATCATGCAATTTGGCAAGAAGCAAGGTCTCACAAGTAAAGGAAAAATGATTAATTTGTAATTTAATCAAATAAAATGTTTTTTTTATGGGATTACTTACAATGTTGTTTGTTTTTGGGATAAATACTTTTCAACTACGGAAGTACGGAACGCTTCATTGTGCGTGGTCCGGCACGCACTTGACCGGTTTTTGGTTTGACTTTATGTATTATTGTGTTTTCGATCCTCGTTGGATTTTCCGAGAAATTCTTTTAATATAAGTAGGCAGGTATATGATTTATGTTTAATATGGTTATTAGAAGAAGAAATGACCTCTCTGGATACTGTAACGTCGGTTACTAAGAGTTCATTAAACATTATACCTTCGATAAAAGCAATTACGTTTTCGGCGTAAAAGAAGGTGGCGGTTTCAGGCCAAAGTCAAATGTTCGGTCGAACACAGGTCACCCTTGACAAGTCATTACTCATTATGAGCCCACGCAGGTAAGTACCCTACCTACCAATGTCATGTAAGAATCTACCTATCCACAGTAGCCTTGGTTTATAGTCTATCAAACGATGAAATGAATGAGAGTGGAAGGGATTCGAATTGTAACGCATGAATCAAAGAATAACATCACTATCGCAGTCGGTTCTTGTGTCTGCTTAAAATCAAATGCTATGTTAAGATGAAGGGCTGCAAATTAGTCTGAGTCGGCGTTCCGTTGAGTGAGCTTAAAATAGTATATCTATAATTATTTAGTGTTATTGTTGTGGTTCGCACGTGATGCCAACACGTAGCGACAACAGACAGGTGGCAGCGGGCAGCGGGCAGCGGGCAGCGGGCAAGCCGCGCGGCTGATGGCGCGGTTAGTGCGCGGCGGCAGGCGGCAGTGCTGGCCGACTGTCCGCCACGCCGCACACGCCATGGAGCGGGCGAGCGGCAGCCCCCCCCCAGACACCCCCCCCGCGCAGACTGGCTTCAGCGCCTTCTGCTCCGCGCTCTCTGACACGCTCTCGGTACGTACCCACCACGCGCACCGCCCGACACCTACACAGTACACACCTACTCGCCATTTACTCTTTATGACACCCTGCCATCGTCCAAAACTCATTTTGGCGCCGATTCATTTAATCCGTTCTCGATAAATTACGAGAATCGAAGATGAGTGTCGCGTTGCGGTTTATTTTGAGGCGCACGTGGTCCCCGAGGTCGGGGAACGAGACCTTGGCGTCCGCTCTGGACATCAGTGAGGAATCAGAATAAAAGTCATGGAGGGAATAAAAAAATATAAACAAGTTTATTATTAGAGTGCTCGTTGAGGCCGGGTCGCACGGTCGCGATTTGTCCGATGGCTGTGATCTACAGAAATACCCGCGCATTAACCGGCCGCCTGGTGCGACGTACAAAGGCCGCGCGACACTGGCTCGTGCTGCTCAGCAACCCTGCGGCCACCACCGGCAGCGCTCGTGCCTGCTCCCGCCGCAACCGTCGCGCCACTCGCACCACTCCTCACCGCAAGCCATAGGTACAGAACTAATAATCACCTGCTATTCTAACTGATGGCATTTCCGGATTTACAACTAAACTGCACTAATAACGAATTATTCGTTGATCTTTGAAAGTGTTGGTGTTATATTGAAAATCCTGTGTTGTGATACAGTGACACTCTGAGACGCTTCGGACAAAAAGAAAGTTTTGAGGAATTATTCAGAAGATGTTGTGTTGAGTTAGTAAGTCGGCTTGTTGCAATAAGTGCGGTTTGTTTATCATTTCGGATGCGGCGTCCGGCGAGCCGGTGTCTGTGTCTGTGCCGGTCGACTGAAGCTATTTGAAATAGTAGAGGTGCGATGTTTGTTTCCGTATTCGATTATACTATTAAATTTTGTAAATATAATCCAATCGCATCAAGGTTGAGGCGTCTACTTGAAACTTTCTTGGCAAACAAAACATACCAAACCAGCGGGAAAACTTTAACTGTCTTCTGTTCTTTGTACACAAAAATTAACCTTGTTATATATAAGAAGAACAGACTCTTGACTACAAACAAAATTAGTTGATAAGAAACAGTAATTTTGATTAGGTAATGTTAGTAAATAATCTTCTATTCAGCTCTATCAAAGAAGTCTTGATTGTAATGGGTTCGTGTTACTATGTGAGTAGGACAATGTTCAGAAGTAGGTACCCATAAGCTATAAACCTACTTGTCAATATATGAAGGTATATTTATGTGTTTGATCGAGGTGCAAGGTTGGTCCAACGGTTTGGCCGCATCGATCGGTGACGTGCCACTTGCTGCTACGCGCTTTCTTTTTCAATCAACAATGTAGAACTTCCGATAAAACCTTAAACTTGACGACTTTACATTCATATAAGTTATAACATTTTATAAAAAGGTTCATTTTATCGCGTCTTCGTACCTACAGCAGTTTGTATGCTAAATAGAACTTGCATATTTGTTCAGAATATTACAAGTCTGCTATTTAGAACTAAATTGTCTGTTTACACTGAATGTTCTTGTAGTTATCGACCGATATTCGCGCTGTGTCATACAATTTTCGGGAATAGTGGAAGGTTATGTGAAACTTGGTTAGTTCTCGATGTTGCCGCCAAATGTTGACCTTCGTTAAGGTATTTCGAAAATATATATTTATTCATGTTTATATTTTAGTAGCCATATACGTTATTTATATGCATTTCAAAATTAATCACCTCCTATAAAGATCTTCCTTTTTTATTTTTTTCGTTTTGTTATCGTACCTGCTTATCAAATCCACGATAGTTACATCCATTGATCCCCTTCAGGAGAATCCTGCCCAGCATTGGACTACGATCCACTGAGTATTCGTCAGCTAAAATAACTGATATCACGCAAGTTGCAGGGCAGCGGGCAACTTGGGGTTGTGTTCATGTACTTAGACTTGAATTAATCGCCTCCTAACAACCATAAACTGTGACTCGCAGAATCTCTGTTCAGCTATCATCTTATGATTGTCGAATTATATACAGTCCTTCTTACAGTGTGTTTCTTATAATTTTGTATCCAGCCAAAGTAACTACACTTTGAAAAAGCTCGTTTATAGTTCAGCTTTCATCCATGTTACGTTACATTTACAGTTATTTTTCCTTTTTCAAACTTTTGGTTTGGAGGGGCTTCTGGCTAACTAAATAACAGCCGCACGGGTTTATCGATCAGGTTAAGCTAGGCTTACCGTGGTGGGTCAGAGGATGGTTGACCATCATTACATACCAAGACCCCACCATGGCTCGGAAAGCACGTGAAGCTGTTGGTCCCGGCTGTCGTTCGTGGATCTTTCACAAACCTTACGGGCCATCAGAAACCGAAAGTCTGACAACCAGTCTTACCAAGAGGGTATTACCGGTAACTGGGTTGTGGAGGTCAGATAGCTAGTAGGAGGTCAGATAGTAGCTGCGTAGCAGGGTTGTGGTCTGATGGGCACTCGCTCCATGTAAAATACTGGTATTCAGCTGCATCCGGTTTGACTGGAAGCCGACCCTCACATAGTTGGGAAAAGGCTAGGCAGATGATCCTTTTTCAAACTCTTCTCTTAGATCCATCTAATATGTTATTGCCATTAAGATATAGAAGTCTTTGAATGTTATCGAGCTTACTTCAACTTATTCAGAGGAAAATTAAAAGTTCGCAAAGTAACCATCAGGCGTAGCTCGTAGCTTTTCGCGTAGCACATGTCGTAGCGGTTTTTAGGGACAATAAAGTGCTACGAAGCAGTGGTTTGCTACGAGACCACTGATTGGTTCGTTTCCAAGGCTTTTCTAATACTGGAAATTCCTTTACCACTTCTTTTTCCTAATGTCGAGCAGTAGAGAAAGCAGCAAAAAAATCGTCTTGTTCACCCGCATTCCTATTTGATGTCTCAAAACATTAAAGCATTCTAAAATCAAAGTGATTTATGTTGCGGATTCTCACACATTATTAGTTTTAGGGTTTCGTGCAAGAATGTAGTAACCCAAGTACGAAACCATGAGAGTACGGCCGGAGTATTCGGCAATTTGTTGCCTAGTCGACTTTTTTTTTTACACTAAATGGTGAAATAATAGCCACTTGCGGAATTTTAAATTGAGTTATTTAGAAGCATTATTATTGATTAGCTTTTTCCAGCGACTTCGCCCGCGTATATGTCGGAAAATATCCCATAGGAACGTACTACTGGGAATTCCTTTCTTATTCCTTGTCTTCATTAAAAAGGGAACCTCTGTGCAAAATTTCAGTTTTCTAGGTTCAAGGGTTTGGGCTGGGCGTTGATGTGTCAGTCAGTCAGTCAGTCAAGACTTCTCTTTTTATTTATATAGATAGATAGATAATGACTATGAGGATAAATAAAACTATAATTACTTTACATTACGCCTAGACGCTGTATTGTATAGCAAATCATATAATTATGTGCGTATGCACATAATTATTACGATTTGTTATGTAGCGTCTATCGTAAATCTCTACGGCGGCGACGTAGACCCTCTACGCCGTAGACGGTCCATGAGTCTACGGAATCTCAGTGCGCGTATTCAATTCGCACTTGACCGTTATTTTTGTGGCAATACTCGAAAGTGTGCGGCATCTGTTTAGTATTTAAATTATGATTTCAGATAATGTGAAGAATTTTTCATTTGGCTTCACTACGTACGTTGTGGATGAACCTTTTTAAAAATGCGTAGGATTTGTTATGTTGAGCTGAATCCAAATTGGTCGCATGAGAAAGAAACACGCGTCTCTGTAAAACTGAAGATAAATAACTTGTATTAGTAAGTCGTTACCGGTTGTGCAGTGGGAATAGCAATTGGACAGTGTTTCGTATCAGCCGGTACACTTCGAACATTATAAATAGAAAATAGAGAACACAATCGGGAACTCGGCCACTGCTCCTGCTATTTCTGATCGGAACTTGTCCCGATATCAAGAACACGGCCAGGTTACCGGCAACTAGTAGACGATGAATGTGCGTTGTCACTGGGGGCACGTCATGTTCCGGAACATACGTGTCGGGTTACAGCGATTCGCGAACTGCGTAAGTCTTTTATTCTTACAGTTTTTACAAAAAATCCAAACGCTCCGGCTTATTTTTTTGTAGCTTATTATGCATGAAAATTTGCTCTATATCATAAAAAGTATTATTTAAACGTGCTTACAATTCATAAGGTACCGCGATACGTAATATTGGTGCGAGTAAAAGTTCAAAAACCTTTAGAATATCAATGACGTTCATAACTTCGATCAATTAGGAGGCCGCAACTTATCTGAATAACAATGATCTGGCCTTGATCTGGCGCCTTGGTTGATAACCTTGACCCACATAAAGAAGGTCGTTGACATCTGTCTGCCATGTACAGGAAGCACCTTTCTCTCCTAATATTAGCACGTGTAACGCTATTTTAATGATCAGAAATATGTCTGACGGCTTACGAGAATAACTTTTAAACAATAATGTTTAAGAGGATGTAACCTCGATATTATGCGAGTTAAACTTAAAGTAAATTATAAAAAAAGTAGACTAGCATTTTGAGTTTTAGCTGTAATAAATCAGAAATCTCACAAACACTGAGCTTGCAACTGCAACGTAGCTATTGAGTAGCGTATTTTATATAATCTTCCCAAGTTTATTTTGGAAAAAGACCAATTTAAAAAGTAAGTATAGGTACCTACCATGAATTATGATACGGCAAGATATTATTTACACAACCTGAGTAGCCATGAAAATATTTTCGTTCAATAACTACCGGAATCACTTTGTGACGAAACGTTACCTAACTATGAACTCTTATTGGTCATAACAGGGTTTTTGCCTTAAGAAATTTGGTATTACATAATGAAAACTAGTCTCCGAATTCATCCAAGCAATTTTCCATACGATCAATCATTTTAATTAACCTATGTGTAAGGAATGTCTAGTAAAATGGGCGTTTAATATTTTAAAAGCTTTCTCATAATGAAGTGGAGAATGTTCAGAAGCATTAGTGAACAATATCTGCCCGATAGGCCGTTTATTTGAAAGGTACTGCTAATTAACTGAATAACTCGAAATAAAGCATTTAGTGTCACTTCAATTACGATAATAGTGGTTTGAAAAGCAATTTAGCAGTCTTCAACACTTGCTTTAAAATGTTATTTCATAAACATAGTTAAAAGTGATCGTTAAATATAATATGTTCGTTTAGTTTTTTATTAGCGTGTTTTATTTTAGGTACTACAAAATAACCAATTGTCACATACATTAACACGAAAATGTTAGGTAACAAGTTATAAAACGAAAAATTCCGATTAAAAACGTGATTTGTTTATAAACAGTCGCCTAGACAGTGTTTTTAATAATAACGAGCAAAATATTATAGTTTCTAGAAATCTATAATCACTGTTAATTGCTCGATTCACTATAATTGGTTACTGTTGAGTGGACGTGCACGTTTTCCTGAAAATTTCCTAGAATACAAACTTTCCGAGAAAAAATTTGTAAGCTATAAAAGGTATCCAATCACTTCTTTGGTATTTAATAGTGGTTTAAAGAGTTCGTAATCAAGTACACGTTTTGTAATTATGTAAGTAACTGACAAACCCATTAAGATAGTTACTCACCTACTCATTTTTTTTGATAAGGATAGGTGTAATTCCAGGTGTAATTATTGTAAGTTGTGAGTATGTGGCACTTTGCTAGAGAGTTGTGTGTAGGTATTGGTGGACGTTTCACGGTTGCGTCAAGACAAATTTTAAGCTTTAATTAATTTGTCAGAACTTTCTTATTGTGAAGTGAGAATATTTGTTTCAAGACTGGCAATGTTCAGTTTCTAACGAAGACTATTTAATACTAATATCATTATTTCTGTCTTTACAGGGCATGGCTACTACGTCGAGAAGCAGAAGAAAAGTAAGTTTTAATATAATTCTAATAGGTACTTGTTTTAATTAGGTCCACATTATATTATGCTTCCTATTAACTTTCACCTAATGTAATCACATCTCTTGAATAAGTAGGTACCTTTACGTTTATCTTTTTTGTATCAAGAATAACGTAACTCTGATTGCTCTGCACTGCGTTTGTTTTCTAGGTGAAACTTTAGCGAAGGTCTTTCACTGCTACGTAATGTAAATAAGAACAAAATAAACTGGCAACGTCACAGTTGTATCTTAATGTTTAGTGCGGTTTCGCCAAGAATCCCTGGAGGACATACTATGACATTCGTCTGTTCGCCTGCTATGTTGGGTATCTTTCAAAGCGTCTCTCAGTACCGCCACTGAGGGCAAGTATGCAGCGTATGTTTGTGAACATTTCACAACTATGTAATTTGAAACATTCCTCGGCGGCTTTGGTCATTTATTTGAAGGTTTTGAGCTGCTCAGCGCTCAGCTTTGCCTTGTTACAAAGGGTCAAACATGTTACATGCTACGAACCGATGGACGCGGGCTTAAGGCGATACCAAAATAAATTGCGGTCTTTTTCGTAACAATTTATTTCACTAATATGTACAGCACGTACCTTTGGATTAAATTGAAATAAACTGCTTTGCAAAAAAAACGGGCACCTTACAGTTATTGGCTTTTCTATGGATAATATTAATATTTATAGTATGTCGTTAGCATAAATGACTAGAAATTTCTTATTATCATTGAGAATATAGTTTTTAACCCTTAAATCCTGGAATCGGTGTTTTAGTCAATGTAAACAGAAAGTCGTGTTAAAATGGAAATTTTTAGGGTATAATTAAATTAAGACTACGAGTATTTTTATGGTATTTTAATAAAAAAAGACATTAAAAAATAAAAATTAATAACGAGTACGACCTCTCCTTGCAGCGATTACGGCATGTAATCGTCTTGGCATGCTTTCCACCAGGTTTTTGATGGTGTCCTGTGGAATGTGTTCCCACTCAGCCGAAATCACACCTGATGTTTTGTGGAAGGTCGTTGGACAGGTCGTACTCGCCGTTTTAGGAGGTCCCAGACGTGCTCAATGGGGTTAAGGTCGGGGCTCCGCGCTAGCCAATCCAGACGACGAATACCGACCTCTTGCATATAAGCATCTACGTCGCCAGAACGGTGGTCCCGAGCATTATCGTCCATGAAATGGCATCTTCACCAATTACAGTCAGTGCGGGCTGTGCATGTTGACAAATTATTCCTGTTATGTACCTTTGCGCATTTAGTGAGCCATTTGCAATGAACACTATCTCGGTACGATAGCTGGAAGTTACGCCCGACCAAAACATAACGGACCTTCCACCATAAGGGGTGATTTCTTCAAAACACACGTCGGCATAGCGTTCCCCTGGTCTTCGTAACACTCGCCGACGTCGGTCCTCACCATTCAGACAAATTCGAGCCTCATCGGAGAAGAGTACGCTACTCCAGTTACCTAGTGTCCAAGATAGACAATTTCTAGTGAACCTCGGTCGAGCAATCCGGTACTCACGGAGTAAATTGGGGGCCCGCGCTGGTCGTCGACTGCGTATATCAACCGCTAAAAGCCTCCTCCTCACTCTCCATAGGCTAACTTGTGCTCCTCGTACCTCTTCAAGGTTTCTTTTGAGGTCTATGTAACTGCATTTGCGATTACTCAATGCCTGAGTCACTAAAAAGCGGTCGTCTCGTGGTTGTGTGCAACGTTTTCTCCCACAACCTTGCCTTCTTTGAACGGAACCTGTATCTTGGTATCGAGTCCATGTTCTTTGGACGGTGGAACCACTCACGTTTAACGGCTGTGAACCGTAACATTGGCTACACCCCACTTCCAGCAGCACTATAATTTTACTAGCTCTTGTTGCTTTTTCTGCCATTATAATCGACACAAAGATATCTGTTTTAAGTCACAATGAGGCAGGATTATGCGACAAACATAAATTATTCTAATAAAAATAACGAGAAGTTAGTTTTAGTTGCCTGATAACCATTTAACCGCAAACCCGCGAATAGTAAGTAAAAAGTCATAAACTGAAAAAGGGATTATTATTATTAAAAACAACAGTTCTGAATTTGAAATTAACTTTTTTTCATACCCAGACTCTTTATTATGTGCCAGGAACATAGTTTGCCTATTAAAACCTCATGAGAACTAAATGATTACCAATAATGTAGAAAAATCCGAACTGCCCGTTTTTTTTGCAAAGGAGTGTATGTTTATCGACTATTTGATTAATACTCTGACTGAAGGAAAACGCAATTGGGTTAAATTTTCTCGATAGAGTTTAATTACGAAAAGACCTACGTTTTTTTCTGCAATTCTAAAATCTAAGTAATTTCATTGCAAAATAGCATTCAAAATGTGCGTATTAGGTAATAGAAAACTCTGGCTGAAAATATTTTTGATATATTAATAGCTTCATTTATTTTTAAACAATTTTTATTTGGTTTGGCACTTTTATTTTGGTTCCAGCGCATTGTTGCGCTCACTTTTTTTCGCATGTGGAAGTGATTGACCCTGTCACTTTCTTATTCTCGCCCAATTCGCTTTTTACATATCACCTTAATGAGACCAGCCTTTTACTCTACCTAGATGGTCATTGTTGGCCGTATTATACAGTCTAGGTATTTAAAGATCGACAATGCAATGTTTTCATATGAACTATTAACATTCTCTTATTTTTTTAATTCGTAGCATGTGATAAACGATGTATTCATGTAACTGTCAGCTCGTCGTTTAATTTAGCCTACATCCTATAGATAATGGAGTGCCGCCGTACACTGAATGCCAAATCATAAGAATTCTCATTATCAGAAAGCTCCAGCACTCAAGGAGCTTTGTTGTGAACTCCGTATAATTGGGTCAATGCGGCTCAATACCTCATAGTGTTATAATTATTCGTGAACAATTATTTTCTTGCGCAATCTAGCATCTGTAACGTTTTCGGATATCTGTTTTAATTTTAGGATCGCCTTGTTTTGGTACGAGTGTTGTTTAACAATGAAACGCGTTGATTTAACGTGTTCTTTGAAGCGGTGTGCACGTCGTCTACTCATCTTAGAGCCCGATACATCACAGCTTCGGTTTATTTACCTACAGAGAGTTGGGCATGTCACATTTTTTCACAAAGCGGGGTGTTTACTGGCCGCGTCGCGAGTTGACGCCGTGCCAAGCATGACACGAGCTATTTCAATGCGAACTCCGTTCGGTCACACTCGCACCGTACCATGCTTTATGCTACTAATATCTTTATCAATCATTACGCATTTACTTTTTTCAGAATACGTTTCCTCTACGAAAAATCTCATTTCATGAATTGCATGTTGGTAAAGATTGGGGTCAATGTTAGTGAGCTTTCGTATAAATCTGTGCTATTTGTATCCGTTATTATGATTTACGATTAATATTATCTGCACATACATAATTTTACTGCTGTAACTTCCAAATAAAAATAAAATTTACTGAAGAGCGTTTCTCAATCGGTGATAGTTTATTTATAAAAGCATATTTTCTCACTGGTTATAAGTACGTTGTATTTACTTGTATTTAATTAGATCGTCACAACTCACCGCGATTTGGCATGGTTATCAGCCAATATGAACAAATTGGCATCAGGCGCGGTGATCACGCGCAAGCTATGTCAAGGTTACATGGAATGCCTAATTCAAATTTATTATAAACTAGCAGTTTGTGCCCGGTGTCACCCGGCTGTTTCCAGTGGATTTTCTGGAAAATTTCTTTTCGTACATACCTTATCCTGAGAATTACAAACACAAAAAAAAAAAACTGCCGAATCGGTCGAGCCATTTTCAAATGACGCGCTTACATAGGTACATTCGGCAATTGATTTTTATTTAGGTAAGTTTATAGATAGTTCATTATTGTTAATATTAAACTAAATGCAATACCATAACTTCAACAGTAAAAAACCGGTCAAGTCCGTGTCGGGCCACGCGCAGTAATAGGGTACCGTTGTTGCACAACAATGCGGACTAAGAACTTTTTGTTGTTTCATGAATATTTGACTATTACTCGTAAACTTGAAAAGCCTACTTAGCTGTGATAGTTTTCCTTTTAACTTCGTTATATATACTACTACCGTGAATTTTTTCACCCATCGGAAACGGATCCCTAAATCGAAAAATGGTTTTCACAAACCCGCAATATTTTTGAAAGACCCATCCAACAACACCCCACAACATGGGGTAGACGAGAGAAAAAAAAACATCCCCACTTTACGTGTTTAGAAGGTACCTACCCTAAAAAATTTTTTTCATGATTTTATTTTACCACTTTGTCGGCGTGACGAATATAATTATGTATAACCGTGCCAAATTATAGCTTTCTAGTACTAAGACCTCTGAATTAAGCTGCGGACGGACAGACGGACGGACGTAGCGAAACTATAAGGGTTCCAACATACTAACATATGCCCACAATAAAGATATTTTGAATTTTTTTTTTTTTAATTTTCCTTGTTGACTACGGAACCCTTAAAATGTGTTTGTATTTTCACAAGTGAAATTGTGTTTGTACGTAACGGAGAGAATTGCGTATTTATTATTTTATGCGATCCTTGATTGCTTTAATTTTCTTTTCTTCATTGCATAATGTAGTAGGTATATAAATCAAAGCAAAAAAAGCAGACGTGGGGGCAGACATTACGCTGTCCTAAAGGCCGCAACATATTTTTCAACATCAATTTAATGTAAGTAGTAGATACTCACTACATAATATACCTACTCAGAACTGCAACAATGCACTATTTAATCGTAAAATATGGCAGCTTGCATTAGTTTTAGTACCTACTTCTGACTTGATAGCTTCACAGTAATTTATAACTAGTAAATATTCCGGAAACAAAACAGTCTCTCAATCTCTCTTTGTAAAGTCAGTAGAGAAGAAAGATTTCAGGTATGCATGGTGAAATCTTTGCCCAAAGCTCTATTTAACTTGGATAGTTATCATCAATTTGAGAAGGGTTTTCTCCAGACAGGTGCTTTCATTTTATCACGACTGAATTGATATCATCCTGGGACAAATGGCTTATATGTAGGTACCTATAACTAGATAATTATCAGCCTTACAAAAAGCTGTCAGAAACAAAGAAATGATAACTAACAATATTAAGTACCTAAGAAAATAAATGAAAAATGTATAAACCATACCTACAAGATACAAGTCGGTACCTAAGTATCACATCTCAACGTTATTGCACCTCTCGAGGTCCCGGAAGCGCCGCACTCTCTCCCGGACGATTCGAGCACTTTATGTAAAACTCTCAGAAGGTTTCGCTGAACTTGGGCACTTACGCACCTTTATGTCGAGGTTACCCTGCATACTTCATGGATAGTTCCCGAAGTGGCTACATGAAAAACATAGTAGTGTACTTGCAAACTACCATTTGTATTTCATGTAGGTAACTTTTTGGTAATTTACAAAATTAAGGTCAATCTTTTTCAAGACCGCAGGTCAAGCCGTAGCCAGTAGACACAAAGCTTTTACACTTTCAGGGAATGTTCATGGCGTTACATAGTGAGATAAATAACATGTCATGTGTTTGAGTCATCATCATCTGCCTAGCCTTTTCCCAACTATGATCCGCTTCCAGTCTAACCGGATACCGCTGAATACCAGTATTTTACATGGAGCGACTGCCTATCTGACCTCCATAATCCAGTTACTGGGTAATAAAATACCCCTTGGTAAGACTGGTTGTCAGTCTTTCGGGCTTCTGACGTACCTATGTCATGTTTTTGAGTGCCTGCAGGATTATTATTACATTATTATGCAATAATTGTTTAGATACATTTTCTCGGGTCTTCAACTTCCTGCCCTTGTCGCATGTTACTAGAGGTCGGCGCAAAAACGTAAAACATAAAATTTTACTAAAATTGTCTTGACTTGTAATATTTTAATAATTCTACCAGACTGATTTGTTAGTGAATTAGAACTCTAGTTTCACACCTTAGGTAGGCGTTACATTTCTATTAACATTGTGTGTAGCATAGCCTGGCAAGTATTATTACATAGGTGGGCAGGTAGACATGTCGGAGCTGAGAGCCAAATGCAGTAGTAATGTGTTACATTTAAAGATCACGATGGTAATGACATGTTCCTATAAATAGTGCACCGTCTGCGACCGCCAGAACAGTTCATTTCTCTACGTTGAGTACATCCAGAAGCGGCTGCAGGCCATCGCATCGGCGACGTAACTATACAGTCGAGCATGAGTCATGTACGTCCCATCACTATCAACGCCATCACCATTCCCTAAATCACTCATTTTATGCCATGACTATATAGACAAACGTATTATTATTTTCAGTAGATAAGCACGCTTTATTGATCAGACAATAGTCCGATAAAACGAATGACAAGATTGATAACACCAGCAAATTGATAAAAAAAATCACTATCAGTTAGCATTATTTTCTTACATTACTTGTTAATAAACACTGCGCGTTGGCAGTGCAGTCAGATTGTGTAGAACATATATTGTGAAATAGTGTTTATAATCGTGTGTATGTCTGATAACAGTGAACTGTTTGATTCACAGCAGGAAGATGAGAAAAAGAATAAGAAGAAACAGTCGCCGGTGGACGACCGGCCCGTAGTCCCCGCGCCCAGCGAAGCCATGCTCAACAGTGAGTGTTTATGATTTTTCATATTTTATCATCATATCACCTACTTTTTAAGTTTCAACAGCGACACGGGCAAGACGAACTTCGTAAATAACGATCATTACTCAAAAGTTTTGATATTATTCAAAAGAAAAAGTTCCCATTTCTCAGATGAATTTATTTTTATTGCACGGTATTCTCTTACTCGGAATGACATGTTACCCGAAGATTTGCTTTAAAATATTTTTCCTGCTTCATATTATAATAAATCTTATCACATTTTAAGTGATAGGTAGTCAAAATAATTCATTGTATTTATATATTAGTGGTTTACGTTAGAAGCTCATCATAACTTGATATTTTAATTGATGTTTACATTTTGTCGCCTCATGGAATGACCTGAAAAATGTGGGTTTGGGCTAATTGTGTGATCGATTCATCCACCCACTCTGGTTGGCAGTTCGGTGGCACTGCTAGGTGATGTTTACCTTATTGTTGTTTGACATTAATCAGAACTATTGTCGTCACTTCCATGAACGTCCATTACATTACATTTTACTTCTTTGTTTGTTTACTTTTTTTATAAAAGATGGATGTCATGTAGTAAAGATATCTTTATAATTTTGATTTCAACATAGTCGGGAAAGAAAAACCTATTAAACCGACTCACTGCAACTAAAAACTTTTGAAAATCAATATAATTTTTCGGTGCATCAGTTTTTACTTTTTCTTTATCCAAAAAAGCGATGACATGGTGAGCATTAAATCTTATCTGGTCCGAGAGGAAGAATGACATACGAGCTTGCTATCTATTGTTTGTTGAAGCATTCACTTTAAAGACAGATCTCATCAACTACGAACAGATAAGCTAATCATGACAGTGTTTAATTGCTGATTCATTTGAACACGAACGGTACCAAGACACGAGTCGTGCAGATACTTTATTTATAGTAATCAACAATTAATGAAACTGATTAATGGACATTGAGTGGGCGGGCGGATTTAAATGCGAAAGACATTAAATTCGACTAGGATTGATTCAATAAATTAGTACTTAATGATACGATTAAAATTTAAAGCTCAAATAAAAAGGCTACTTTATTTTTGATTTTATTTTTATTTCTTCAGGATAACAAACAATTGCGCAAAAATGCTTAATATTTAGGTGCAGATATTTTATATAGGGTGACTGGTAATTAGTGACCGATACATAAACCCATGATTGTGCTCATGATAACAAACAACTTTTACTATAGGACAAAACCTGAAAGCGCGAAAAAAAAATCAGCTGCTCCCTACATTTTGACGAGTTATGCGAACATGAATGTATGGGGCAGGTGATTTTTTTTTCGCGTTTTCAGGTTTGGTCCCATAGTAAAAGTTGTTTGTTATCACGAGCACAATCATGTGTTTAGGTATTGGTCACTAATTACCAGTCACCCTATATAAACACTTAAGTAATCAACAACCAGCATCGTTATCCACAAATTAACCCAACAGTGAAAATAGCTTGTGCAAGCTTAGCAAACAATTGACTATCACAAATTAACTATTGTGTCTTGTGAATTAACGTGTGACAAACTACATAGATGTGTGTATATAGGGTGTAAGGGACAGCCCTCCGCAAACTGATAGGGTGAATTCAGTATGTCATACTAAGATGACCGGTACATGAAATTTTTTCAGGAACGTTATGGGACTCCAATAAACCAGATTTGTTTGTGTTTCTGTAAACAAATTGGAGCGTCTATTACTGGTTGGGAGGGGTATGTAATATGTATGCGGTGAGTTTGATGAACTCTGTAGATAGACAGAAAGTGAACAGCTGATTTCACGCGTAGTTCGTTAGAGTATTTCTACATCCATTGCTGGTTTTTTGTTTTCAGTTCTTTTTCTGCTGTTTTTTTTACATAAATGGAGTGCTGCGAACACACAATGTAATTTTACATTGAAATAAAGAAAATGTAACGGAAAAAAATTATTAAAAAATGAAAATTTTCCTGACAAAATTGCCGGTGGAATATGATTCAAAATGAGGAGCTGAATGCACCCTGTGAGTTTGCGGAGGGCTGTCGCTGTCCCTTACACCCTGTATAACTAGTAAAACTTAAAAGTATTTTTTATAAATACTATTTTTGTTAGTTTTAGATATAATAAAATTCTATCAGGGTAATGCATACGTGCAGTCCACGTGTAACAAAGTACCTACTTACAAAACATGCATGATGGTAATGCATGTTTAATCGTAATTTCGATTTATGTCACTTGAAATGATTTCAAGTGACATGTTTGATAGGTACATCTTCAAATCGTACATGAACTTGAATATGATACTCAAGAGACTCATTTAAGACTCATTTAAGACGGAAAAATTATAAAACGTAAGGGGTTTTTCAAAACTGTTTTTATTGTCATAAACTTTCTAGTGTCGAAGATTCTACTGCATCCTATAGATTCTTTTAACGCTTTTGGTATCACGGACGCTGACACAAAGTGAGACTTTGCAACTGGAAAAGTTTCTCAAAGATGAAACTTTCCAGCGGTAATCGAGTTACCAATTATAGTTCTGTCTTCGTATGAACGTGTTTCTGAATAACCTGCGGGTTATCATGTCTTGGAAACATTGAAGTTATGGACGTAGTAACTATTATTTGGACTCGTTGGACTGTTGTTTTTGATAGGAGTCTTGTAGCAAATAATGAGAGATGACAACAAAATAATTGTTCGTGGATATCATGTCTTAACCTATGTAACTTCTAACGATGGCTAAAACGAACGATGTTTTAAAATTATTTTCAGTCTGAAAATTATTCTTTGTGCTCACAGTATATGGTTATACGATTGTACACGTCCGTTGCATCAGCACCTCCGTTAAAATTGTTGACGCATTGACTAATTGACTTTACTAAATCTTCGTCAACACGCTTTGTCGGTCTGAAAACTACCGTCACGGAAAATTTTACAAAAGTAATACGTACTGTTAGGAGAATTTATAATTTTGCATTACTTCATCTGCATGTACCTATTACCTGTATGTATTTTTAATTGAATACTGTTAATTAACTAAATAGGTACTTGATTTCCCGCCATGACCTTTAGAGAAAAGCTTCCCTGTGATTCCTACCTATGTGTCCAAACCGCTCTGGGCTGCCAGTGTATAATTATAACCCAATACATATAATATAATGTTTACATGTAACACAGTATTTACACAACACTAAAACCCTATGTAAACATCAGCTACGTCAACTATACGGCGTATATACAACTATTCTTCTTCCCTGAGAACACTATCAATCACATGTTATCTGCAAGCAAACATTTGTATGTCCTACGTAGCCTTAGTCTACTTGTACTTGCTTAGATCTGTTTTCATTGCCAGACGCAATCCCGACTTCAGAATACTTGATCAAGTATCGGATTAGTAAATCCGCTGTTAAATCTTATTCGTGTGATCTCTCGCGTGAGTCGACACGCACTTGGCCGGTTTTTCCTTACTCAACCCTAAAAATGAGTTGACAAAGACAGTAAAGTTGATCAAAGTTTCTAAAACAGGGGGATTTATCAGTCACTAAGTAGGGTATTTCACTTGATTCTTGTAGATGCTTCGATCTATCGCCATTATGTAGGTACAAGTAGCTACATAACGTATTATAAAATGTTATTGTTCCTCGTCATCTCTATCTCCGCTACATACAGATGAGCACTAGCATCTGCAATACTAGGAACTTTTAAAATAATCAAGTAAATCAAAGAAAATGAATAGGAGTCACGAAAAAAAAATCTCGTTTCGTGGAACATTAGGTATAGGTGATGGGTGATATTTCTGGAACAGGCGTTACGCCGGGAATAATACAGTAGTTAGAGTTAGCTCGTTTTTATCACCAAGCATTCCTACATAATGTGTATCCTAATTTAACGAGTTGCTAAGCGATTTTTGACTTTTACGATGTTCATAATTTTCACTGTGTAAGCTTGAACCTACGCCGACGCGCCGTTAAATGTGTATAATACAGTAAAACGTACACTAATTTAAACAGTATAGGTATATCAATCAATCAATCAATCTGCCTAGCCTCTTCCCACTATGTTGGGGTCGGCTTCCAGTCTAACCGGATGCAGCTGAATACTAGTATTTTACATGGAGCGACTGCCTATCTGACCTCCACAACCAAGTAACTGGGTAATACGATACCCTTTGGTAAGACTGGTTGTCAGACTTTCGGGCTTCTGACGACCCGTAACGACTGTCAAAGATCCACGAATGACAGCCGGGACCAACGGCTTAACGTGCTTTCCGAGGCACGGAGGAGTCCCGGTATGTGAAGCTGGTCACTCATCCACGGACCAACCCCGGCAAGCGTAGCTTGATGACCTTGACCTGATGGATCGACCCGTGCGGCTGTTAATACTTAGCCCCGAGCACTGAAAATATACACACGAACTAAAATACATTCGCTTAAAAATGCGCAAGCCCATCTACACAGATAACATGTACTCCAATCCGGTTGTACATAACTTATTATAGGTATAATTATAGAAAATCATATCGCGTAAAAAATGCGCTAATAGCGCTGTGTCTAATTCATGTAAAGATTATGTTGATTTCACAATTCGGTTTTCGTGTAGGAATCGTCGTTATGAAGGGACATTAAAATAAAGAGTAGTCTGATAGGAGATGTCACCGCTAAATATACCGTAAAATTCGGAAATGACGTCAAGTCGAGCGCTCGTAATCTGAAAATTACAGAAAGAAGATTAAAGAACGGTCAAGTATATATGCACACGCAAAATGTTTCGAGTGTAGTTATAATTAGATAATTTGAACTCACTAGGAATAATTAATAAGACACTGTTAATTTTCAGTAATTAGTGGGTAGGCATAAAAAAACTGTAGCCATACTTGGGTAGAAGAAACACCAAAAAGAAAAAAAATAGAAGAAGATCACGAAAGTAATTTACATAATGAAATTATAGTGTAAAAGTGTTATTTAAAAAATATTTAGGTATGTAAAAATTGAACATAATTGAAAATGTTAGACAAATTCCTTTTGAATTTTCTTCTCTAAACTACACATCTTATGTGTATTGCATATGCCAAGGTTGAATAACATTAACAATATCTTAGTATTTATAACAAAATATTTTTACAAGTTACCAAGGTTAAGTTACAGTTAACAAGGGCTTGCGCAGTAAATGTCCATTTAAGACGCAGGTAAGTGCCAATGGCCTTGAGTGGTCAGCTTGCGTGTTCTGTACTAGCTGAGCTCACGCAACGCGTCGTACGTCCAGCCAGTAATAGGAATCTCTGTGGAGTCGCCCATCAAGGAGCGCTGTCCTGTGTTATCTATACTTATTATAAAATAATGTCACTTTACGTGTCTGTCTGTGTGACCGCGTTGTTCTTCTAAACTACGTAACAGATTTTGATGCGGTTTTCACTATCATTTAGAGAATTTATTCCGGAAGGTTTATGTATATAATACATTCATATTTAACTTATATAATATAATAAAAACCCTTCATGTTTTATCAAGTCGTAAAAACCGTGCGAAGCAGGGTCGGGCTGCTAGTTATACATAAAACAAAAAGTATTGTATTAAGACACGTAAAAAGATAAATAATTAAATTATCTTTAATATGATGAAGGTTTCATAAAAATGCGCTTGATAGATTTTGCGTGATTCCCAGTTTTTTTTTTATCCGCGATAGACATAACTTTACAAATTAATTATACACTATGTAGGTAATAAAAACATTATCTAAAATATTCACATAGTTATTACGTTATTAATAAAATGCTCTAGTATAACGTATGTTTTTTCCAAATCATTAATACTACTCATTTAGACTTGATTTACAGTTTAAAATCATTAAAAGTCAGTTAGCGTCGCCTTTAAAATAAACGAGAACTGCATATTTTTCAATTCCGACATTTTCATGTTCTTCCAAAGTCAAACTATGTGCCGTCTGTTGATGTTTTCTTTTCTAAACTCTTATCTAGATAGCAATGGCTCAAAATAATTTAGTGCTGAGATAAAATAGGTACGCCACACAATGTTTAATCTTTTGTCAATATTGTCGGGTATGTATGTATATGACGAGACGAGACGACAATTTTAGTGAAAACCTGTTGTAGATAGCGGTAGGGCACATCGAGATAAAAGTGGTGATAAACGTAAGATGTGCCCAAAATAACAGTAACAATATATAACGAACGTGTGAATTTTCTATTAATTGTAATAATATTGTAACAGTGATGGCTTTGAATAAGGGTAATGATTTCTGTAAGTATCTCATGACTTTTATTTTCTTCGTATAATTTGACACATTACACACGTTTACCCTTGTATCTGTCGTGACAACTTCAGCACGTATTTGCGTACACGTGTTGAAGGTTCACGTAGCTAGGTTATGTAGGTACCTTAACCTTTTTTATGTGCCATGTTTTTACCAGTCAAAAGGTAACGTTTTTATTTTCGCAACGTCTGTGAAAATTCAGAATTAATCTAAATCGTTGTCTGCGAGAAGGCAAGGCTCGTAACTCTGGAGAAATATAATTTCAGGCGCATATTAAATAGCTTAGTTGCGTTTCGTTGCGATTTACTTACATTTGCCGTAGAGGTTTGGTACTCAACGATATTCACGCTTCTCTGGACTGAAATCTTACACTTATCACTATGGTAGCTTACTCTTAACTTTACATGAAGTCATGTTTAGATTTTAGCGTAGCTTTTACGCATCTCATATCGTAACTTGAAATGAAAACGTATCATGCTAGCGTAGCAAGATACGTTTACATTTCAAGTTACGGTAGCATTATTTTGCAACTTGAAATGGAAGGGAGTCTCGCTACGCCGTAGCATTATTATGCAGTTTGAAATGTAAGGGAACCTTGCTACGTCGTAGCATTATTTTGGAACTTTAAATGTGATGGAGTCTTGCTACGCCGTAGCATTATTTTATAACTTGAAATGCAAGGGAGTCTCGCTACGCCGTAGCATTATTATGTAGTTTGAAATGTAAGGGAACCTTGTTACGTCGTAGCATTATTTTGGAACTTTAAATGCGAGGGAGTCTCGCTACGCCGTAGCATTATTTTATAACTTGAAATGCAGAGTCCTGCTACGCGGTAGCATTATTTTGTAACTTGAAATGCAAGGAAGTGTCGCTACGCCGTAGTATTATTATGTAGTTTGAAATGTAAGGGAACCTTGCTACGTCGTAGCATTATTTTGGAACTTCAAATGCGAGGGAGTCTCGCTACGCCGTAGCATTATTTTATAACTTGAAATGCAGAGTCCTGCTACGCGGTAGCATTATTTTGTAACTTGAAATGCAAGGAAGTGTCGCTACGCCGTAGCATTATTTTATATCTTGAAATGCAAGGGAGCCTCGCTACGTCGTACCATTATTTTGGAACTTGAAACGCAAGGAAGTCCTGCTACGCCATAGCATTATTTTGTAACTTGAAATACAAGGGAGCTCACTACGCCATAGCATTATTTTGTAACTTGAAGTTATTTTTTTATTTCAAGTTACAAAATACATCTTGCTACTGCTACGTCGTAGCAGGTTTTGAGCATTTATCGATTGACCCCAAAATTTTAGTATCAGTTATGTTTTCGTCTTTATCAGTTGTTGCGTTTAAAATATGTATTATATACCCAAAAATCTTCGACTCCACACAAGGGACAAGTATAAAGGGGTTGTGACATAATAGCTTCCAGCTACAACAATATTTTTACATGGGTGTTCCATTTTCCTGATTCTGTTACGAAACACATCATAGCAGATATTTTCTGTCCTACTTACCTACTTGTTTGTGCTTTTGAGCAATATTTTGAAAACTTGACTGTTTTTAAAAAACTGAATGTTTGTCGTTAACGTACTATCTATGTCTCAAACCCCGAAACTAACAAATAGTCGCGCTGTCCCATGTTTAAAATTTGCCACAATCATAAATAAATTAGAGGTATTTTTGACAGATTGAGATTAGAATGCAACCATTCCTAAATACGGGAATTTCCTTCTGAATGCTACAAGTAACTGACTGTCAAATGCGTTGTTTCAGATCTGCGCACGGCGTTCGGTCTGCTGGACCGCGACAGCGACGGGCACGTCACGCCAGCCGAGCTGCAGTTCATGCTGCGCAACCTCGGCATCACGGTCAGCGACGACCTCATCGCTGAGCTCATCAAAGATGCCAGTAAAACTGGTCAGTACCTCCACTTTGTTATCAGCACCGTATCCTTACAGGCTACTATTGTAAGAATGTTTCTAAAGCGTAAGGACTCTCTATCCATATACACATATACCGGATGACTTTTTTTACCGTCTCGAAAAAAATTGGGTGTATTAGGTGAACAGAGTAGAAGCCTATGGCATACCTAGTTTTTTTTTTTTTAAATTACTTGGATAGAAAAAATATCAAAGTACCAATAAGTACTACAAATTCGATGTAAACTTTTCATTTTTGTACTATAAAAACAGAAATTTTGAAAAAAAATAATAAATCGTTTAAAAATATCGAAATTCAAATCATATGCAGCCTGCATATGATAAGAATTTTTGATTTTTTTGATTTAAAAAAAAAAAAAAAAAAAAAAGTTAGGTATGCCATAGGCTTCTATTCCGTTCACCTAATATACCCAATTTTTTTCGAGACGGTAAAAAAAGTGATCAAGTAAAAAGTTTCATCCGGTATATACGTACATATAACCTCATCCTCTGTATGTTTTCTATTGTTAATATTTTTGATTGAACATTATAGGCACTCGGATGTTAAGTAATTAACGGATGTTAGTGTAACTTTTCAACAGATATTAATTCTGCAAATTCATTCATTTGAATTCTTAACTTGTTGATTCTTTACATGTTTTTTTTCTTCAAGCAAATACCTAACGTTTTGAATCGCATCTGACTATACTATCTGACAATACTTTGTCCTCATCACCACCTTCAAAGTGTAGTAGGTACTAGCTATATTAAAAAAAACCTCCACGGATACATCTGGCGCACCCTTGACAGTAAACCTTGCAATTAATATTCTATACTATTCTCCAAGTGCAAGAGTAGAGTAGTAATCAATCTTCTACAATGCTGACATTATTAAAGCACATAGCGTTTGTTTCTATTCTAATGTGCTATTCCGTTGGCTAGCCAACGCAAGTTACGTCATGAAAATTACTTCCCACGCTCAGCTCGCATGCAAGAAGTCCATCAAAGTTGATAATAATGGAGCGATGGGCGTAAATCGGTGCCGTTTGCTCGCAAATGACACGGCACCGACCGGCCTGTCGATCATAGCAGACAGGGTCGCCATTACCTTCTATGTTAATAGAAGCTTCATTAATTATAGCATATCACTGAATTATGAAGATGTTTTATCTGTCTATCCACTGAGTTACCTAAGCTATTTAGGGAAGATTTTTAATATCAGTAGTTACCGTATGTTTAGTAAAGTGGTTTCAGTAAAATACACTTTTCATAAGTTAACATATGAAATCTAAAACTTCACTTTACTGCATTTTCTATAACAACGAACAAAATTGTAACCAACAATTTGTTTTCTTTAACAAGTTGATTTGACTTTATACGCTTAAATAAATATTTATGAATGATCGTCGTGTTTTATGACTCAATATCGTTTGGGAGGCACGCACGCATAATAATAAATGTTGAGGTTACAGAGGCTTACATATGAAAATTCGAGACGATAATGTCATTTATCTAGGCCCAATTTCCTTCGTTTAACCTTGGAATGAATTCATGATGGAGTAGAAATTATTCACAGAATAGCCTTAGAAGAACCCTAAAGGGGGTTGGATATGTAATTTGAGTAAATAAATATTTTTACGATCTCATTAGTGGTGAGGAATTGAGGATACTGTATTATAAACTTGTCATAAATAGTCCAGATCTAAGAGCATGGATCTAAATAACTAGTAGTTATACTAAAACAGTTTGTTTTCACTTTGAATTTCTGCCAACATAGCTTATTTATTTTTGACATAAAATAAACTCGCTGAGATATTACACTTTTTATGTCAGCAAATGTACTGTGACTACAAATTGCTAGTTACAAAGCGTACAGAGAACAGCAGACGGTTACAATTAAAATCTGTATACATTACGTTGACATATCTCGACATATTCAGTAGTTGCTGAAAGAATGTTGGCGTAGAAAAATTCAGGGACTATGAAAATTTTCGGTATCTACTTATTTGCCCCATTACAATACAAATTTGCGTGAGCCAGTAAGTTTTATAATACAGCATAAATAAACAAAACCTGATTAAATCGATGAGGCAGTTAATTTAGAGGGTTATTGTAAAATGGCGTGCGCGCGTAAGGCGGGCGGCATCCGGCGCGCGCGACCCTCACCCTGCGGTACTTAGCTACGTTACCTGTGCTTTTCCAAGTCGTCGTGACGTAATTGATAAAGTTCTACTTGATCACCCACCACTGGAGTGCTTAATTGGCTATACAACTTGCTTCATTACTTTGCGTGGCCCCAGATATAGGTACCTACTCGGTAACTTTTAGTACTTATTGCAGACTTGCGTCGTAACGCAAGCTAAGTGATTGACGGCTTTATGGTGGCTAACAAAACTTATAAATAAAGCATGACTTGGCTTTATTGCTACTAAAGACAGCAATATTTACTTACTATTTATTTTCTTGGTATGTACCGTATGTACCACAGTACATAAACAAAACAATTGACATTGTATGTCCCGAGTGATTATTTAGATGCGAACATCTTGCCAAAAGTATAAACCTACGTACTCACCTACATTATAATATTATGTTTTTACCAAGAACATATAGCAGCTGTTGTCGTAGTCTCGAGCGATATGGAATTTTAGGAAGTCCGTCAATATTTCTTGAGATTTATCGATTATCAGCGATTATCAGTTATGCAAAGATAAGAATGGAAACACGTAAAACATATTAAATTACTTCGAGACAGTTCAGGGCTTCAGAGCCGCTACCGCGGGAGTGGGGCAGCCCCACGCCACGCCCGCTCTATCTAGCATCGCACCCTGATAATCTCTTGATCCAATCAGATTGTACCCAAGCCTTCACGAGGTTAACATTCTGAACACGATATAAAATCTATCCATTAATGCTATAGTCACGTCCTGAGCTGAGATTTATTTCATAACAGTTAAGCTGCTAACTGTATGAAGATTCGAGCCATGCACATGAGCTAAGAAGATAATCCTAATCTCTTTAAATAAAACAAGAGACCTACTTTGAATAAAAGGCTTCGTCGGGAGAAATTCTAGACAATAAAGGTGCAGCGCAGCCACAGGTGGAGCTAAATTCCCTCGTTCTTGTCCGCGTAAGCCTCGCTGCCTTTAAAAGTGCTTGCACATCTGGCACGCTTTGTATAAATTTAAATAAATTACCTTCAGTATACCTACACAAGTTCTAAATGAACCTCGAATTAAATACAGGGACAATTATTTTAGTTTATTACCTCGAATGAACAGTAAAGAAGATGAGTAAATGCGGGAAAAGTAAATGTGCTATACATTCGGTTGTGATCAACCAGTTGATGTCCAAAAAGGCTCGACTGGCTGTTCTCAATGTGGTGCTGGTACCTACGCTTGTGTGGAAGGCAATGTTGGGTGTGGCAAAAGAAGCATGAAAGTAGAATCATGCTATGGAAGTGCATTCCTTGCGAAGCATGTGTGGTGTGGTGTGACTATGAATGATAGGCTGAGGAATGATGTGATAAGGCAACGGTGTGGTGTAAAAGAAGATGTAGTGACAAAAATATAAAAGAGTAGGTATGCATTATAAATGGTTTGGTAATTTTGAGAGGATGAATGAAAGGCGACTAACAAAAGTGTGAGTGGAGGAAACACAGGGAGGGGACGCCCTAGGAAGACATATAGTCACCTTATTGATGATGATCTTCAGAAAGGTCAGCTTCGTAGTAGGTACTCGCAACTGGCGTGCTTGTATGACCAGATGTATGAACGTAAACGAGGAAAAAGTAGTATGTATTAAGGATCTAAAGGATCGTAGCACGTGGCGTTCTGTAGTTTCTGCCTACCCCCATGGAAAGAAGGCTTGAGTATATGTATGTATGTTGAACAGTAATCTTAGTAAGCAACATAAAATATATTACGAACGTAAGTCTGCCTACACAATAAATGTTTATGAATGACGAGGTCTGACTTTATGGCTAAACATTTATAATGACTGTTATAATTAACTGGAGCTAATGCTGTGAGCAGGGGGTGAACTGCTGACGTCATCACTTTAACGACTCTTCCTGCCACCGCGTTAATTAAGATTTAACGACTTAAAGCCCTTTTGTTAATTGTCGCATAACATTTTGTTACATATTATTTGGGTCCGATCTTGGTACGATATATAATATTATTTTAATGATATGTCGGTGGCTGACATATACGTTTATTTTCTCGTAAATCTTTATCTATGAGCCCAAAAAGGTTTTTGTAGGAAGGTAACATTACCTATTCGGGTTGTAATGTCGAAACACATTACGAAAGAAAGTCTTTAAAACTTGTAACTGTTAATGTTTTGTAGGGCTTTAAACTGGGAAACACGACACGCTTTTTAACCGACTTCAAAAAAAGAAGGAGGTTCTCAATTCGGATGTTTCAAATATGTTTTTTTTTTTATGTACATATGTTCGGGCATAACTTCGTCGTATAATATAGACAGATTTGCAAAATTCTTTTTTTGTTTGAAAGGGTATGCTCTCGAGGTGGTCCATTGTCACCAAGTCAGAATCTGAGGAGGGAATCCCATGGAAATCGAGGGAAACCCTAAAATTTTATAGGCACACCTGTAGCGATTTGGGTATTTTTTAAAGTAACTCGTGCATTTGCTCTCGAAAAGCACCTTTGCTGAAGTGGAACTGGTGATGAAGACCACAGATGGCCATCGGAACTACTCAATTATACCTACCTATGTATTTCACGGATTGCGATTCGATTACTTTAATATGGTTGCTTAGCAATTTATGCTCGGTGATGGTGACTTCACCGCTCCATTTCTCCTGGTTCTTACTAGGAAAACTCCACAACAATTAACGTCCCTGCATCGGGAAAAGCAATATTTCCTAAAAAGGTGTTGAACAGTTGATATTAGGCTATTGCAACTTAGATAAATTACAAACTCACCCACTAGCCCACTAATAAGAGAAAAATAAAAACTTCAAAAAAAATACTATAAAGTGAAAAATAACTTTAATTTCGGAAGTCGGTGGCAAATAACTAAAAAACTGTCATCCAAAGACACCGACTTCCGAAATTAACCGACTATTCAGATACTCACTTAACTTGAGTTAAACTGTTTTCATTGCAGGTAACGGTCTAATAGATGAGAATGACTTCATGCAGTGGGTGACAAAGATACAAGCAATACAAGGGATGGACGTGGCGGCGATCGGCGGCGACTCCGAGGAAGAGATCACACGAGATCTACTCTCAGCATTTAAGTGAGTTCCTTCAATATTAACCGTTATTATATTAAACTGGCTTTTGCCAGCGGCTTCACCCGCGTGGATGTCGGAAAATATCAAACGGGAACGTACTACCATACCGGGAATTCCATCCTTGTTCTTTGTCTAAATATAAAAGGAACATCTGTGCATAATTTCAGCTTTCAAGGTCCATGGGTTTGGGCTGGGCGTTGATGAGTCAGTCAATCGGTCAGTCAGAACTTCTCTTTTTATTTATATAGATTGGGCCATTTTTAGAATCTATCGTTACAATTATAGAAAACTGATCAAGTATACCTACTGAAGAATATCAAAAGCCGTGGAAGGAATCACTGAAGCCTAAGCCTTTGCGTATATACCGGATGACTTTTTTTTACCGTCTCGAAAAAAATTGGGTATATCAGGTGAACGGAGTAGAAGCCTATGGCATACCTAACTTTTTTTTTTTTTTTTTTTTTTTTAAAAATCAAAAAATCGATATTTCGATATTTTTAAACAATTTATTATTTTTTTTCAAAATTTCTGTTTTTATGGTACAAAAATTAAAAGTTTACATCGAATTTGTAGTATTTATTGGTACTTAGATATTTTTTTCTGTCTAAGCTATTTAAAATAAAAAAACTAGGTATGCCATAGGTTTCTACTCTGTTCACCCATTTTTTTTCGAGACGGTAAAAAGTCATCCAGTATAGGTACTCATGCAATCAACAACAGCTTGCGCAATTCAGCAGGGTAGGAACCTAAAACGTGATCTAATTTAAGACTTTGGATTAAAATTCCATTACATACGTATTTTAGGGTGCGTTTCCACTGACGCGGAGCTGGGCGGAGCGGAGCGGAGACGTGCAGGAATCGTCCAATTACAGACGAGACAAGAGACGCGATGAGGATTTCAACCATTATGATTGGTCGATTCCTGCACGTCTCCGCTCCGCTCCGCCCAGCTCCGCGTCAGTGGAAACGCGGCCTTAGGCTGGCCGCTACTAAGGATTTCGTAATGAAAACCCCCAATAACCACGTGACCGACCAAGCCGACCAGATAACAACTTACGAGGCAATCAGAAATCTATATCTATAAAAATCAATGCCACTTTTCGTTGTAATTTTATAACTCAAGAACGGCTGGGCCGATTTAGCTGATTTTGGTTTTGAAATGTTTGACGTAGTCCAGGGAAGGTTTAAACGATGAGAAAAATTGGAAAAGTTGCCGGGAAAATTGGAAAATTCTGGAAACCTGAAAGTGGATTTTATATGGGAATATTGAAATTGGGACAGGACAACGTCTGTCGGGTCAGCTAGTTAACTATATATAACATGGTATGTGATTTAAGAGGACTACAAGACCTAAACGCAACTAAACGCAAGTTTTATAATGCCTAAAAGTATATGATCTATTGCAAGAAACAAAATCAGAAAAATGTATGATATTCTTCAGGATATAAGCTAGTTAGATTGTGTTGAAAACTAATACAACTAATTTGATACGATAGAAAAAAATCTCGAAGATACCTGTAAAAAAATCTTTTAACGATTAAACACTATAATAATTTATTTATATATGCAATCATTCTGATTTTTGTCAGATTATTCTACATGCAACATATTAACGTACTATGTTTTAATTTTTTGTCCAATCAATAGATCTTATATAAATAGATAATTGCTTCATATTTTGCAATAAATTACCAGCGCAGCGTTATATTATCTCGCTTCTCTTTCTTTTCTATGCAGTCCTACAGTGACCGCGCTTTAGGTCCTGTATAGGTATATGTAGGTACTTACACCTCTGCCTAACTCTTTGGAGTAATCAGGCGTGATGTTATGTTATTCCAGGGTGTTCGACCGCGACGACAACGGGTACATAACGCGGGACGAGCTCCGGTCAGCGCTCGAGATGATCGGCGAGCCCGTGACCGACGCGCAACTCAACCAGGTGCTGGCGCTCGGAGACATCGACCACGACGGCAGGATCGACTATGAAGGTACTGTCGCACTACATACTGTTATTTATTTAGATCTACTAACACCTGCTGTTGTCTGTTCGGAAAGAGAGCCGTTGGGGATTTGAGGGCGCAGCGTGCTTAACTTTTTTGTGTAGCGAGGAACACAAAAGCGCATCTGTGCCATTGTGATCCTTTCAACTGTTTGATTCCAGATGAAAGAAACCAGCTCCTAGTTATAGTTAGTTCGTTAGTTTAGTTCACATTTTGGCCACGACGGCTCTTTCCTAACAGACTCTAACATCTTAAAACTACTTAAATCATGTATAATTTTATAGCGGTCAATCTATCCATTATATTCAAAGACAAGGAGGACGTAATGCATGTACTTAAGGAGTAAACTCCCGTCGTGCGTCGGAGCAGTCCCACACACAGTTTTTTTTTAACAGCTTTTTTATAATTTCAGAGTTTGTGAAGATGCTGTTGTAACGTGTACCTCGCTGAACATGACCTCACTAGATATAATGGTAGAGTTAATGACGTGCGGTCGGCGCCGAGTGGTCCTGTTTTGATCGCGAGTCGGGTATCGTACCCACGAGGACGTCTACATATTCGCGGATCGAGTGGAAGTACCCAGCAGTCGACTACTGCTGAAATTGTTGTACATAGGAGTAATTTTGTAATTAATAAAAATAACAAATATCTTATGTAGTTACTAATTTAGGATATCAAAGTTATGGTAATTAAATATTTATAATTATATTAAATGATTATATATTTTGCATACGTAATTTGTTTGTCGGACATAATTAAAACATGGCCTAAGTAAGTAAACTCGATCAGTAATTGTGTAGAGAATAAAAGACATTACATTAGCAGAGTGCTATTTTTATGTAGGTAAACCTACCTATTTGACTCAACAGTTTTAACGTAAAGAAATTCAAATATTTATATTCATTTAACAGCTGAATTAAAATTATTAAAATATTTGTAAAAACAATCTACCTATCTATTTCTCTATATACCTACCTACTCTTAGTTTTAAGACCTAGCAAGTTAACACATTAGGTACTTGCCATTTTCGTTTTTAAAAGAATCCATGGTCTCCGATTCCATGAAACTATTTTCAACAAATTAATCGTATAATTAGTAGGTACCTAGTTTAAAATCGCAAGAATACTTACTCACCATTATAGAATGTTACGTTGGGATGTAAAACTGTCTACTTACAATAATACCTAATAATAAAATAATGTTGTAATTTTATGGTTGTGAGTAATAAACTGATAAGTTACACCAGAATTGTTATATTTATGAATTAAAGTGGTATGAGTACCTACTGATATATTTATTTTTAAAATAGGCATTAACGAAGTTGGCACACCATCGGGCAGGCCTATCAAGACATGACATAGGTACCTCCTGCACTTACACAGCTTTTAAGTCGTGTCTCCTGCGCGTGTTTTTTTGAAACATTACACAAAAACATCGAAACAAAGAAGCGTGGCCATACATGTGTATGCAACACGATGTTTTTGTTTTCCGAGCTGCATGGAAAACATTCCCCGCGCGGGGGTAGAGGGGAAGGTTTATAGAGGCATCAGGAATAGGGTGTAAAGTTCACTCATCCGCCATAGAAAAGGGAGGATCCTCCGACCCGACGGGTGTCGTGTCTGGTGGGCAACTGCCCGACGGTTGATGTCGGGACGTTGTATACTGGATGTTTCTTTGAAGGTGTCAAGCCAGTGCGAGCTGATAGCAGAGTACCATACCTATCGATTTAACCCCCATGTATGTTCTACGATTTTTTGTACTTTAGATTAATTTTCCACTAAATCGATCATATTCTTAGAGTACCTACGCTCTATTGATATAATGCCAGCGTTCGTGAGGTTTGTGATGTATAATGGAATAAGTTTTGTAACGGTTTACAATTGTTGCTTAAAAATAAAAAATATAAATCTAAGTTATTTTCTACACTTGGCCGTTGTAATTGAGGCTAAGATTTTAATGGATTAATCAAGGAAAATAGACGATTTTTTTGGTAAGTATATATTTGATTCGAGTAACGGTTAAGCCCAAAAACGGGTTTCTCCTTTAGAAATATTCGCTAGTGGGTCTGTGTCTGCGACGACTGTATGGGACTACTAACAGGACGACGACTATACTCACCTTAAAAGTATAATTAGTATGTCCTTACATTGTTAGCTATTTATAGGGTCACCTAGATGTTATGGTTAATTTACACATAGGTACTTATGTTGAACACTTGAAAATCAGCAACTGATTTCTAATTTCTAAATATTTTTACATCCATGTAAAAAAATACAATACCTAAGTATAAAGTTTTATTTTCAAAACTTAATTAAAATATACAAGTTAATGCTAAATTATTTATACTATGTACAAGTGGGTATAAAAAATAAAAAGTGGTGGAAGAGCTCATAGGGCATCAAATATTAATAATAATAATTAAAGTATAGATATAGCTTAACTTTAATTAGCCTCTAAAAGGTGTGTGATGTGGAATGAAATTGATTAATAAATCTAGAATTTGTTAGTTATTTATTTGTAATTTAATCATTGAATTATTTTTCATATTAATTCATTCTATGCCGGCGAAGAACTTCGAAAGAAAGTCGGTCGGCTGACGTTCGACACTTGGACTCCAGTGATTCATGATATGACCCTTCTGCTGCCACTGATGGGTTATTTCTTTAAGCTCAATGTAACCCTGTAATCGTAAACTGTTATAATTTTTTTGATCCAGTTTTTAACACACCTACACCTACATAGGTCATCTCCAGAGGATGCCGTTAGGCACTGGGGTGAAGGGTTCGAAATTTTCGAATGCTCGAAACAAAAAGCAGTAGATAGGTACCTCCTCCTGGGCATCGCATGTACCTATATGCAAAGGTTCCAGTCATATACATATATTTAAGCTCCTAACTCGTTGCACACCGAATTTTATTAGGTCTGCCTCGTTGGTCCAGTGGCTAGCTTAGCGGATACGGGCAAAACCCGGGCAAAGATTTAAATCGTTAAGATTCACCCGACCGCGTCTAAAGAAGGTCACGTATGTTTCGCTGACAATGACATTCGAATAGTATTGTCTCGCTCACTCATACTGAACATCGCATTGCTCTCTATAGATCTATGGTCCGTCGTTCCTTAGGGCAAATCTAACGATTTAAATCTTTGATCCATAATTATATTATTTTGCCCATAGACTTATAAAAAATCAGGACTCCGCGCCACGCATATCGAAAGTGAAGCACAGTAAGTAGGTATGCTGGGACCGTTTGTACAAACACGCGTCACGCACACATTTACATCGTAGTATGCCGACCGGCCGCTCTACGCGCGGCCTAGTGCGCATTGGTGACGTCTTCGAAATTCCTCACAATGTTACCTATCCATCACTGCTGCCTTTCTTTTGAGTTAATGGGTATTTCCTTCAAGGTATCCTGTAGAGTTTCCGGCACGAGTCGTGAGCACAAACTCTACTCTTAAATCTAACGAATTTTATTTCCTATCACGGCAGGTTGCACACGGGCGGGAGCAATTAAATCAATATTTATGATCAAGCATTATTTATATACAGATACACGCTGACCAGGGCAATTAAAGTTAAGATGGAATTTGTGCTCACGACTCGTGCCGGCAGTTATAGCAGCCTGGAGTTTGGAATTTGGTAGTTTCACCACCGTGCCACGTTAGAGCACATAGGTAGGTACCTAAGGCGGCTTTAGGCACGTTAGGCTTTAGTCCTGCCATCAGCCTTGCATCTGATCTCTATGAGGCCATGTTGCATTGCCGTCCAAACGGACTACGAAAGTGAGGGAAGAGAGAGTACACTTGTGTTTGTATACAAATATGTGCTTACTCTACCTATCCTAATAGGTATCTCCAGCGTAGTTGGCTATAGTGTCCTTCAAGGTGGCAGAATTTTATTTTGCGGTGTTCAAAACATAATATTGTTTATTTCTTAAACTTACTTAGGTACTTATTATAAGTACCTAGGTACCTACAGGAAAAATTCTCTACGCCCATTACCTATAGGTAAGCTGTGCGCTTGCTTGATTTACCGGCATAGCATAATCAGCCTGTAATGTTCTCCCACTGCTGGCACACAGGCGTCCTCTCGGTGAGAGGGAATGGGACGTAAACCACCACGCGGAGCAGTGCTGGTTGGTGTCATATGTCTTCAAATTCTTGGTTCTAGGGCATGTCGCTTTCCTCACGATATTTTCCTTCATCGTTTTGAGAGCAGTGGCGATGAAATAATTTACACAAAGTAAAAAGAAGTGTCGGCCACTGGCCGCGGCGGTGCTGGTCTGCCACCCGGGAGGGGTTGCACCCCGTGCCTAACACGCCGTGCGCCCATTTGATCTGCAAATAGGTTGTGTCCATATTTTGCCGATTTGAAGTCGAATAAGAAAAACATTATTGAAATTAATAGTTAATGGAAATGCGCTCTGTTACTGATAGTGAATCACCAAAAATGCGCAGTAGTTAAAAAACTTTCCAGTATCTAGATTCCGACGTATTTAGGAAGGTAGGCAGGTGCATAATACCTATCTAATGGGTATTACCTACGTAGATAATGGAAAAAGATAGCATAAATGTAATGACGGTTACCTTGATCACCAGCAAATCTATGACTCGAACATCAGTGATACAGGCGTTTTTATAAAAATACTCCCTCAACTTCCATCGATAGTCTTCTGCATTTTTCGGAACATCGAAGTACTTAACTAAAAGTAAAATTGTACAACTATGGATTAAGATGGAAATGGACATTTTATGCGACGACGTAGGCATTGACTTATAATTATAAGTCAGTATTACTGCGTTTTTTTTTTCAGTTTAGTTTAGGATTTATATCAATGGACGTGGTACCTACTTACAACATTCCATTCTCTCATTGAGATCCAAATGATCTGATTCAAGACAATTTCTTAATAGCCTGCCTATTACCTAGATACTATCCCACTTCTAGGTGGACAAAAGCCTCCATCGGTCCTTCTCACGATGTTGCTCTCTTTCTGGCTAATTCTGGAGTTCTAGTCGTGTCAGACGTCTCACAATCGCCGTGGTCTGCCGCAAACTCGCCTCAGAGAGGTAATACTAAGGGTAATACTTACTCATATACGGAATGTATCTAAAAAAAGCCCTATATAATCCCAGAGCCCGTATGCGAGCATCAGCGAAATCCTTGGACATCAAGGGCCTCACACATCTAGTAGCTGCTTTATTTCCACACATTTTGTTGTGATTTGGTAGATCGAGGGGAAACCACTAATTTAAAACTTCATCGATTTACATCGACTGACACTGACATACCTACACATACGCTGCGCCTTAGATAATATAGATAATATACATCTAGATCGAGCCACCGCGTGGCCGGTCATGAGACAGCAATATTAACAGTGAAAGTACTTTGTTTGGCAACATTTTTAAATTTTGCCATGCAAAGTACTTTGTTTGGCAACATTTTTAAAGCAAAAATACGGCACGCCGTAAGGGACAGAAGATACGATGCTTGGTCTCAATTTTCCTAATTATTTCGTATATATGTGTCTCACTTCCACACTTCACACTGTAATCATGGCAACGTCTAGATGTATAATGTCATTGCGCTGCGCTGATCGCTCTGTGGGCTTTTGTTTAAATAAAACCTTTGTTGTCAAATCAAATAGGTAGGTACTTGCGAAAAACAACTTTATCAACCTAGGTACCTATTTAGAGTCCAAACATGATCCCTTGCTTTTTTCCACGCTTCATCATTTAAATTCTTAAGTTATTCCTAAGACTTGAAACATTCAACATCATCATCATTTCAGCCGAAACCACTTCTGGACTTAGGTCTGAAACATTCAAGCATTCAAGACAGCTAAGAAAAAAAGAACTAAATTTTTTTTTATTATTTGCTTTATGTAACAAACTTACGATTTTCGAACTTTTTCCTTTACTTGTGGTGTAAGACTGTAAGACCTTGCTTCTTGCCTTTCATGATTATAGGTCAACGGGAAGTACCCTGGTTCGCTTATTTTCCTGTGTACCCTTGGTTGTACCCTTGATGGTACAGTGGAAGATCAATTATAACCGCTGTACCCTTGCTTGGCCATGAAACCCGATCTAATTAAATTTTCCTGTACCTATCCATTGTAGAAGTGATATTGAACGTCTATACTATAACTAAGTATCTCTTTGATTATTCTCAAAGAGAAATCATATACTTACAGGGATTATTCTTCTGTATGCGTAATTGTCACCTGTGATTGTCAATGTGAATTTTATTATTTAATCCAATGATATATATTTACCTTTAGATGCGTTACCCGGGCTCAAAAATGGGAAATTAAATGAATAGACTAAGAGGTCACAGGATTTTTCATAACGATCATGGATACGGTTAGATTTACTTCGATGGGTTGTAGAGTAGTCCCCTAATGTGAATGACGTCGGTCTGCCTGATCTCAGTGGTTGCAACTTCGAGTTATAGCGCTTACAAGAGGCGTCATTGTTGCGCAAAAAAAAACGATCAGAGAAATGGTCAGTTTTGGCCGGCGTGCACTTGAAAAATTCGCCTATTGTCCCGTTTTTCGATGTATTTTTTAGGCTTTCTCCACAAATAAGCGTCTTGCATTCACAACGATTGCTCTGAAATACAACCACTGAGAGCCGGCAGACCAACTCGTTTCACCTGTGGAGACACCATACTTCGAATGGGTACTAAAAGTGACCATTTCTCTTATCGTTTTATTTTCGCAACATTGTTGCGCGCATCATAGCTCTGAAATGCAACCACTGACAGCCGGCAGACCAACTTATTTCATCTGCGGAGACGCCATACTTTGAATGTGTACCAAAACTGACCATTTCTCTGATCGTTTTTTTTTCGCAACAATATCGGCTCTTGTAAGCGCTATAACTCGAAGTTGCAACCACTCAGAGCAGGCAGACCGACGTCATTCACATGAGGGGACTACTCTACAACACATCGAAGTAAATCTAACCGTATCCATATGATCGTTATGAAAAATCCCGTCACCTCTCGATCTAGAAGGGTAATTTCCCGGCGTGATATCAGTCACGCACGCGCGCCAGTGAACATGCAGCAGCTAGTGACGTAATTAAATGAGTATATTCATCTCTTTCTTACAACAGGTATCGGCATGCGTCTTTCCTTTTCTTTGCGGCCAGTATATACTGGTATGTTATGTTGGTACATCATGGCTTACGCTGTTTTTGAAAGCACTGATGTTCATGTATGACGCGTCTAATAATCAATCTGCAATCAATCTGCCTAGCCTTTTCCCAACTATGTTGGGGTCGGCTTCCAGTCTAACCGGATGCAGCTGAATACCAGTATTTTACATGGAGCGACTGCCTGTCTGACCTCCACAACCCAGTAACTGGGTAATACGATACCCCTTGGTAGGTAAGACTGGTTGTCAGACTTTCGGGCTTCTGACGACCCGTAACGACCGTCAAAGATCCACGAATAACAGCCGGGACCAACGGCTTAACGTGCTTTCCGAGGCACGGAGGAATCTCGATATGTAAAGATGGTCACCCATCCACTGACCAACCCCGGCAAGCGTAGCTTAACCTGACGGATCGACCCGTGCGGCTGATTGATTTAATCCGACCGAAATAATAATAATATTTTTTTCTGGATTTTATCATGGAAGCTACGGATTGCATTGACGATATTTGTTTTATTCCAAGGAATGGCGGGCATTGTTTTACTATAATATGATGGTCGACAACGTGTCGACAATTCTATAGAAAAACAGTGAGTGTACAAAAATTTGTCCTAACTATGGTGGCGTGCAAATTACACTAAAATTAAATGTAATGGAACAAAACAATAACTATAAAGTAAGTAGTAAGATGTAATAAGGAAGCCCTAGCCCTACCACAAAGTATAAAGATTGAAGTTTTTCCAGAACTGTGTATAGATGGTATAGGTAGGTATAATGTAATAATGTGTAAGTTGTACAATGTAGCAATGGTACGAAATGTTCCAATTCGTAGTCAGTACAAAAATTCTTTGAGTAATTATAAATGTAAAACTGCATTAGTAAAAAATAGTGTCCTGGGCATATTACTCTAAGGTCCTGGGCGTAGACAGAGAATTCTATAGACCGCTGGATATCTTCCTTTGCATTCACACAAGAAAAAGAAGAACATATTAACGTCACTAGCATAGAAAAGAAACTGAGTAAAAATATTTCTGTCCTGTATCGCGTGCCGGCTATCAAAATCAAAATCAAAATCAAAAGTCCTTTATTCAAATTAGGCTGAGAATCAGCACTTTTTGAACGTCAAAATTACAGTAAGACAGTCCCCACAAAACGCCCGCCCTTCACCACTTCCTAGTGCTTTAGCTGGGAAGAAGAAGTAGCGGAACAAACTCCCCAGCAGCACAGCTGTCTGTTCAGTTAGAAGAACTAGATTCTATACAATAGTACCTATGCAAAATAATTTACGCAACACAATACATTAAATTATATTTTTGTCAAATGCTATGACCATCGATGTGCGCAACAAGTTTGACGTTTATGGCGGCTGCAGATTGAAATACAATTGTTTAATATTGAATACATCGAGATTATACACAAAATATTACCTTTTCGTGCTCAATTCTGTATATTTGTGCAAATGTGCAAAATGGTAAAGTGCAGTGCAATAAACTCTAAAAGTGATAGTTTGATGAAGATTTCCGGATTTTCCTTTCACTCGTAAGTATTCGATCTTTTTATGTATTCGATCACTTTGTGTTCTGCTATTTCTAATCAAATAGTCGCACAGTGGGCTGAAAATCGGCTTTCATAGACTTAGGGATTTCTATCTGCAAGTGCCGGATTTTTTCCTGGATATTGCTTCTATTAGTTGTTACTATATTCAAAAATGACACCGGAGTTAATTCTGGACAAAAACGAAGGAATTATAATTTTACGAAAAATTTGTATGAAGCTAGTATAAAAAAGTTAATTATCTCGCAAACAGCAAGGAAAACCGTAATATCCTTACAGGTGGTTATAGTACTAATTATTTATGATTTTTTGACATATGTCATATAACGGTTTTCGCTGCTAATTTTTTTTTTAAAAATCGTCAAAATATTTTTACTTATTTTTACGTATGAAACGGTTCCTTTTAGTGACTTAATTAAGAACATTGATAATTATAAATAATTTTATTAACCCAAATATTAAGACTATATAAAACAAGAAAAATATTAAAAAAAATAGAAAAAATGAAATCAAATATTAAACATTTTCCTTATCACTGTCGTTGTCGGACTCCAATTCGGAGTCAGAATCCAGATTGGATATATCTAAAAACTCGAACTCACTTTCCTGAAACTGAATTAATTCGAGAGTTTCAGCAAAAAAGCTCTGCTTTCTTTTGGCATCTAACTTAGGCCTTTGTGCACTTAGGAAAGGATCCGAAGAAACAATAAGCATATTTAAGATATCTTGATTACAATCTTGCCTGCTTCTTTTCCGCGAATGATGTTCCCGGAACCTCCTAAAATCTTTGTTTCGAGACTCTGAGGCTTCTTCCGAGAGAGTCCCAATCGGCACAATATCATTTTTCTCGATTATGTCAGCCCCGTGTATTAGTAATTTATGTACGGTTGACGACATGTAGTACCAGTCGTACAATTCCACGTACTTTTCTGCTGTTTTGCGGCCAAAATCTTTAAATTTTATTACGTCGATCTTCTCGCCAGATGTTATCGCTTGCAAAATCACAGCAAATCTTTTAATAAGATCTTCGTCCAACCCGGTAATAGCTGCAGTTTTATTGGGAAACTCGAAAAACTTTCTTGCGGTATTCCCGTCATTGGTAGTTCCCGAGCCTTGTTTTACAATATCAATCAACAGATTGAGCTGATCTTTGAATTTATTTTGAATAGATTGTTTTCTGTTCTGCAACATTTCTTTGTCCTCATTACTTCTCGCTGCCCACCGTTTGAAGTCGAGCCTGTGCGCAATATGTAACAGACATTCCATACAATTAATACGTGCGTGTAGGGATGACAAGCCAAATTCGTATATGTCAGCACACACAGTCTTTGATGTTACAACATCTAAGCGGTTCATTTCCGTAGGTTTTGCTAAGCACAGGTAGCACGATGCATTTGATCTGGCCTCAGAAAGATACGTGCAGACTTTGGCGTCGATCATTGTCATCATTAGTTGATGAGTCACCATGTTATTTATTATTAATGCACTCTGTGGGGTTAAGGTCCTCAATTTCATCATCCATTTGTCTTTTGAAACCAATGACAACTGCTTCGCTCTCCTTTACAAAAGTAAACTGAACTGGACGACAATACAAAGTTGAGCATAGTTTTGGGTTCGTCCATACAGTATTATCACCATCTGTCAGTTTTAGTGGCACCAAGGAGGTCATGAAAATGCTTGCATCATCTTGCTCACCCTCCATTTTCTGCTTGTATCGGCTTTGGTTGGAAGCACCATCAAATCCCCACTTGGATATCAGCTTTAGCTGCTTATTTTGCACATCTGCATAGTCAGAAAGACTTTGAAGGATCCTCGTCACCGTGATGTCAAGTAAAGCTTGAAGTGTAATCCTAGCCGAGGAATCCGTAACTGACACTGATTGCTTCGGAGGGTAGCAATCAAGCTTAGTTTGTTGCACTTTATAGGATGTAGGATGGATAAATATCCTTAGCACCTTCCCGAATGGCAGCCTCTCGCAAAGTAATATATTGCCACTTTGACAGTTTTAGTGAAAGAAGCAATCCAAGCGCTTTCTCTGGTGTAAATATGACTTTTTTCACTGGTTTCTTAAGCGTTTCTTTAATTTTAACGGCTGCTTCAGGATTTTTCATTATGTATTCGATCACAGATGCCATATCCTCATGCCCTTCTTCTTTTAAACGCGCTGCAGCTGCATATGCCAATTCACTGGAGTCTTCGCCTGTATGATCATCAGATCTTCTCTTTTTCTGTTTACTTCCCAAATCTTCGAATGGTTTTCGGGACCTTTTTGTCATTGTTCCAACGGACAATGATGCCGACGACGAAGGTTCTTGAGAGTCTGATTGTGCTCTTGGTATCTCATCAACAGTTGGTTCTTGATTAACTAAAGCTTGCACACAACTTGGCCAATCAATATTTGCTTGCAGCCAATTTCCGTACAGTCTTCTGAAGTGATCAAGGAATCGGTTGGATTTCTGCCATCTCTGTAAAGCAGCTCGCGTGAATTTCCGACAAAATTCTTTGAGAGTTACTCGATCTTCGGCAGAAAGGCAATCGCCTATGCGGGATACAACTGCACCAAACAATACTTCATGATTAAATGAAGTACTTTCACTTTTTAGAAGAACAAACAAGTCTAAATTGGTGATTAAACTTTCCATTTTAAGATTTTATAGTCGCAGGGCAAAAATTTAGTGTTAGCAGTTATACCGTTGTGAACAATCTAAATTATAAAGCAAAATTTTAGCCCTTTTATTGCAAAACGTCGATAATTAGTTAACTACCCTCATTAGAGTTTTAAAAGATGTGCTAATGAAAATTTATAATCGTCCAAAACATTTCTTAGAACTCTTAGCACAACTAATCAACAAATTAGCTTACTTATCAGAAATCATTAACAATAATTTAATCACCTATTCAGACTTATTAGAAGACTAAACAATTTGTTATTTGGTATTTTGAATGTATGTAAAGTTTTAAAACTCATTTTGTATTGATAAATATCTAATTCAAACATAGTTGGCTAAGTGTGGATGTACTATAAACCTCTGACTACTCCTTCGGGAATATAGGGGTGATGCTATTTTATGTTACGTGTTGTTAAAAGTCTGTGTTCCTCAACCTAAACATCAAAAGGAACATTTTCGTGTGTAAAAATAAATAAAAATATTTTGACGATTTTTAAAAAAAAAATAGCAGCGATAACCGTTATACTACTAATTATTTATGATTTTTTGACATATGTCATGTCAAAAAATCATAAATAATTAGTAGTATAACCACCTGTAAGGATATTACGGTTTTCCTTGCTGTTTGCGAGATAATTAACTTTTTCATACTAGCTTCATACAAATTTTTTGTAAAAAAATTATAATTCCTTCGTTTTTGTGCAGAATTACCTCGGGTGTCATTTTTGAATACAGTAACAACTAATAGAAGATTAGTTCTTCGAGGTCCCTCAAAACGCGGTCACACGGTCTTAATTCCTAAACTATTAAATATTCAGTCTTAGGACCAAATACAGATTACTCTTTGTTTATTTATGTGTACAATTTCAACAATAAACATCTAAAATTATTTATAATATTTATTTAAAAAAATATCTAGTGTCCAAAACGGGAGCAAAATCGGTGTTCTCCGCGCGTCACACTCTGTTCGCGCTCACGGCAAACTTTGATAACTTTTGTATTCTATTCATAAGCATATAATGTAATACATCAAATTGATCGTATTTAATTAGGCATCATAATGATCAAAGAATATTAATTGTATCTCTTAATGTACAATAGTTAATAGGCATTATGTCTCTGTCACACGATTTTCCTACTTTCGCGAGGGCGCAACAAAACTGCACCTATCTTCCAAGAGGGGCAACTTGTCGCTACACTTTTTAGTTGCGCGGACGCTCAGTACTGTCCCGGCATCAGTGGGGGAGACAAATACATTCATTGCTTATAAACAAAAAAAATATGAGATAAGTTAACCTTTGAATATTTTCAAGTAGCCTTGGTCAAGAAACTTTCATGCGCAAATTTTGAAGGATAATGTTTACAATTTTCCAACTCATTTTGAATGAAGGAATAAGATAGATCTTCGAGATTATTCCCAAGTACTTTGTTCGTTAATTTACCTGTAACTTTAATAGTAATTCTCAAAAATGTGAAATTTTCGTAACTATCGTGGCACAACTTTCGTGGTTATTTGTCCACGAAAGTCATCTAGCGCACCATGAATGTTTTTTATCTCCATTAAATAATGACTTCAGATGTTTTGTGACGCCGCTGATGCATTTACTCGATTGTCGCGAATCTCAAAATAAAGGTGTTATGTATTTGTATAAGTATTTCTGCGTGTACGAGTATGTGCTTCAATTTTTTTCTTGTTCTCGTAGTATGTGTTTCTGTTTGTATGTTTTCTCGTAGCCAAATTAACAGCTTCCTTCACCTCAACCTGTGCTGTTTAGCCAATGGGCTAATTGACAGTAAGAAAATACCTTATGAATTTTATTATGTAGAGTGCTTGTCAGACAAAAGTATAAAAAAACCCGTTGTTAAGGCCCTCCAGAAGCTGTTTGATTCCTTCATACTCGAGGGTAAAACGCTGCAGGCATGGTACAGAGCTGTGGTGGTATTATTCTTTAAGAAGGCGATAATGTTCTTCTTAAGAATTACAGACCCGTCTCACTTCTGAGCCATGTCTACAAGCTGCTTTCGAGAGTCATCACGATCTGTCTCGCACGCAGGTTTGATGACTTCCAGCCTCCCGAACAAGCCAGATTCCGTAAAGGCTATAGCACCGTAGACTACATACGTATACGCTGCTCCATGTTATACAGAATACTGAAGCCTCCGATTCGATTAAGGCATGGACTGTCTCGACTATCGGTATATTGAGGTGCTGAAGTGCCTGTACGAAAACGCCACTATGTCAGTCCAACTCCAGGAACGGACCTCGAAACCTATCCTTCTGCAGCAAGGAGGAGACAGAGAGAGGTTATCTCTCCGAAACTGTTCACCGCTGCATTGGGGGATGTCTTCAAGGTTCTGGACTGGAAAGGGCTAGGCATCAACATCAATGGCGAGTACGTCACTCACCATCGGTTTGCTGACGATATAGTAGTCATAGCTGAGACTATGGAGGAGCTCAGTACACTGCTCGATGACCTCAGTAGAGCTTCCGAAACAGGTCTTAAAATGAACATGGATAAGACAAATGGCATCTCAAATGCCCATGGAGCACCCACTCTCATGAAGATCGGAGACACTACACTGTAGGTTGTGGACGAGTATCTAGGACAAACTGTCCAGTTAGGTACGTCCAACTTGAAGAAAGAGGTCAATCGTTGAATCCGACTCGGCTGGGCAGCGTTCAGGAAGCTTCGCAATATCTTCTCGTCTCACATACCGTAGTATCTTAAGACGAAAGTCTTCGACCAGTACGTGTTGCCAGTAAAGACCTGCGGCACTGAAACGTAGTCGCTCACAATGGGCCTTATGAGAAGGCTAAAAGTCACCCAAAGGGCAATGGAGAGGGCTATGCTTGGAATTTTCCTATGTGATCAAATCAGAAATGAAGAGAGCCGCAGTAGAACGAAGGTAACCGACATAGCCCGAAACATTGCTAAACTTAAGTGGCAGTAGGCAGGGCACATTGCTCGAAGAACAGATGGCCGATGGGGCCAAAATGTTCTGGAGTGGCGGCCGCGTACTGGAAGACGTAACGTTGGAAGGCTTCCCACAAGGTGGACAGATGACCTTGTTAAAGGCTGCAGGAATCTGCTGGATTTGGGAAGCACAGAACCGGTCGAAATGGCGGTGCTTAGGGGAGACCTATGTCCAGCACTGGACGTCTTTCGGCTGAAATGATGATGATGATAATGATGTAAATTTTATAGTTTAATTACTGGACCAAAGCTAAATTAGCAACCAAAGTTACTAATAAGTAAATAATAAGCTGATCTCAAAACACTATGTTGATCTCAAATACAAGTTGATTCATAAATAATAAGTATTTCATTTTATAAACTTCAATCCACAGGAAATTTATGAAAAAATAAGGTTTTTAAACTGTATTTTGCTTATAGAAAATAAGTTTGTAACTTTTGTGGCGTCTTTCGTAACTTTCGTGGGAACCGAAATTTCAAAATAGAATATCTCTGTAGTTTATGCACTGATTTACATATAATCAAAATTGCACTTATTATTTTTAGAGCATCTTAAATGTGTGTCCATTTATTTGAAGATTACTCTAAAAAAAAAATTCGCCACGAAAGCTACGCGGAGAATACTTTTTGAAGAACTACCCAGAAGCGATATCCGGCAAAAAATCAGGCACTTGCAGATAGAAATCCCTAAGTCTATGAAAGCTGATTTTCAGCCCACCGTGAGTCGCAGTAATGTACAAACACTACAAACTAATTTGTTTATTGTGTTAAATCTCATAAAATCGTGATTTGCGCAATATTTTTATTTTCTTACCTCGAAATTCAGTGTTGCCACTTTTTGACGGGGAATTTACCCTTTAACATGGGTAAAATTAATTTTGAAAGCAATGTCTATAAAAAATTTTTTATTTCTGACCTTGATCCATTGATATTAGTACTACACATTCTTATAAGCTATGTTAGTAACAAACGTAATAAAAGTTTTTAATTCATCTGCACTCACCATTATGAACCATTCATCTGCACTCACCATTGGGTACATGTTGTGCATGTATAATGCGTCATAATGGTGCAGCACGGCTGTTCACTGATGATCTTCTGAATGTTTTTGACGCTCCCACGTACTCTGCGCATCATAAAAGCATTCTTTTTACGCAATATGGTATTGAAACCATCAGTATGTACTTCGGCAAACATACCTGATGCACTGCAGTAACGTGGAAGCCTCAACAACATCCTGAAAGTATTGTTATACTAAATAATAAATAAATAATGATCTTTATTACATAAGGAAGTGGTTACAATTAATGTGAAGTCCCTGACACTTGTGCTAGGTGGTTAACCTGTGTTACAAGAGCCAGTGCCCTCTCCCGGGAGGAAATACTATTGAAAACTTATGCAATAAGATTAACAATGAAAAATAAAAAGACTAAAATAATACAACTTAAATAAATAAATGAAAATTGTTTATAATGAGCCTGTAGTGGTGATTGTGTGTGTGCGTGTAATGTGTGTGGTGTGTGTGTGTGGGGGTGTGTGTCGGTGTGTGCTTGAAGTATGTGTGTGTGTGTGTATGTAAATTGAATTGGAAGTACAGGAAAAATTTACTGGGATCGCGAGTAAAGGATGAAGTTGAGTGCCTCTCATTGGCTAGAATTGATATTACGAAAGAGTTTTTAGAATTTGCTCTGTTTCGTCGTAATTGAGGGACAGTAACCAAGGCTTTAGATTCTGCTTGACCTTATGCAGGGTTAGTTTATAAATTGATAGGGTCTTGTTGATTTTATTGTACATAATTGAACTTTGTACGTATACTGAACTCTGTAGACGTCGTATGCCGTCTGCGTCTATCGTACCCACAGAGTGCACATGTACAAAGATTGGTAATATCGAGTTATTTTTACTTCTGGTGTACAACGTGCAAACCTGCGGGCCAACATTGCATACTATAAGCTACTACTATAGGTACTATAAATATATAAATCACTTAAAAATCTTGAAACTAAGCAAGATCACTGGTAAAAATTAAAGGTAATGAAAAAAATCTTATTAAACTTGCAGATTTCCAAATACACTCGAAGTAAGAAACATGTGGATTGCTGCTACTAGTAGTTCCAGGATTGAGGTGTGAGCACTATGTAGCTACTATAAAACTTCCTTTTGCTGGGTACGTCTCTCAATGACTTGAATGTGACCTGGCGGTTGAGAGTAGGTCACTCAAATGTCTCGCTGGTGGTGGCTTAAGTGTCGGATCATCAAAATGGTTGAGCTAATTTGTGCTGATCCATGCGTCATGTTCGTGAACGGGCGCCATCAGCTGGGACTGCCTTCTTAGCTGCCACGGCTTATTTTTAATTTGGTCGGGTTTCATGGCCAAGGGTACAGCGGTTAAAATTGATCTTCAACTGTACCATCAAGGGTACACAGGAAAATAAGCATGTCCGTTTGCCCCGCACGGCCCCCCCGAATTTCCGTTTTGGGTGTGCACCAAAGCAATGTACTCGCCACTAGGAGTTTATGTACCGGTTTCTTTTTCAATGTACCTCTGTACTTTTGAAGAAATATGCAAAAAAAGGGGGTCGTGCCAGCCAAACGTTTTCAGCTCGGCCCCCGTGTAACTTGAAAAATATATAGCGTATTAAAAAGTTTCTTAAACTCAAGGAATGTACTCTATTAACACGTTAAATGTGCCGCAACAGATATTGTGAATTCGTAATAATAAATAATTTATAGATGTGGATAGGGGGTCGTGCTGGAAAAAACAATTATAAGAAAATATCTAAAAAAGACAAAACACCCTTATCCAAAAACTATTAGAAAATAATTGATGTGCGGCAAGTAACATATGTACCGCTTTGGTTTCTCATACAACTTGCTACATTTGAAAAATAAACCAATTTTAGTTTATTCAGCACGGCCCTCTATAGTTGCCTATATCTTTTTAAATATGACATATTTGTTTACAAAATTCGACTTTCTGAATTACGTATAGGAGTACATTCATTCCAAATGAATTGCGATTCTGCTGTATTAGTACTTTAAATGATAAATTGAATCTAAAATATCATACATTATAACTGATGGGGTGACCATGATTCCATATATTAGGTAGAGTGGGCTGCATCAATTGGGTACCCCTCAAAAGACATGTGGGTTCAAATCCGTGATAGGCCGAAGTTGGTTTTTGTATTTTCAAAAACATTTTATTATAAATTAATGTATTGTTTTTGTGAATAAATAAGTTTATGCTAGTACCGTAAAGTGGGGCTATTTGGTATGTTTTTTATAAAAAATTATGTTGTACACAAAAACTACGTAGGTTATGAGCTCAGACATTTTTTTTTACGACTAACCTTATCAATACCTTCTAGAAAAATACAGTAGTATATAGGTATTGAACATAGATACAGAGATATTTTTTTTCAAAAGTGAAATTCCAAATATCGCTAGTTTGGGGCTTTTTGTAATAGACATATTCTAACTTTGTTTTTCATCTATCTATGGAGCTGTATCAATTTAAACAGGTCTTGCGTTATTTGGAACAACAGAAGGATTAAACGGCCTTTCATTATATCATAGGTTTGTGGTTTAATTTTAAATAAAAAGCCAAATATTTAGCATCGTAACATTTATTATAGAAAAAGCGATTCGCCACTTAGGGGCTATTTGGAATCTAAAGTAATCGTATACTAACAATTTGTTTATGAATTAAGGCAATATTTGGAACATTTAAGGGGAAGGTAAAAATATACTTAAACATTGAGATCTTTATAAAACGTGAAATAGGTACCTAGGTACCTAAGTAGGTACCTGCTTAAAATAAAATGTGAAATAGACAAAAAATAAATTGCGTGCCCAATCAGTCCCTGGTAAGTTATTTTTAAGCCCATATATATTTTTGCCTATTTTGTTCAAATATTTTTGAGCTAATACTCGAAGATCCATACAGTCGAAGGGAAATCCCCATTCACTTCAAATTAATATGTTTCGTATAAACGAATTCTCCTCTTCGGGAGTAAACAATGTTGGATGTCCAGCTTTATTTTGCGTGCAATTTAAATTTCTATATTTCCTACATAGTGTGCTCTTAGGTATGTCATAAGTAGCGGCAGCATCAGTTAACTTAAGTTTTCCAGACTTAACAGCCTCTATGGCGTTTTCCAAATTTTCTGTTGAATAACTCTGATACGGTGCAAAAGTTTTACCATTTCTGGAATTAGTGTACTTTCTTTGGTAAATACGCACCATATTTCCGGAACTGTAATATAAAATAAAAATGATATGAGAAGCTTCCCCTTAAAATTATACAAAATACGCATTTGGGGCTATTTGAGACGATGACCTTAAACTAAGTAAAATTAAAACACACAAACCAGGGGTTATATGGAACAGTATTCCAAATAGCCTCAAATTCGATCCAAAAAGCCCCATTTCCAAAAACACAAAAAATATGGCGTCTAGAACAAGCTACAATACAATTGAAAACACCAATGAAATCCCAAGAAAACATATGTCAACATAAATAATCTCATTTTCTACTTACCTTTAAAATTTCGGTGTATCAACTGGAAGTAAAACACGTAAAAATTCACTCGATCAAACAAGATTTTAAAAAATAAATAAATAACCGCTTGTTTACACTTTCTTAACCTCCAAATTTCGCCGGTAACACTGACATTAGTTGTAGTATTGCCATTTTGTAAAAAAAAAAATCTACTGTTACTAGAAGAAAAAATATATTCAATCAAATCTTTTATTACAAAAATTCTGAATAGCCCCTGGAGTCTCAAAAAGCCCCAATTTACGGTATTTATTTTTAACTAAATCTGTTTTTTTTTTATTGTCTTATTCAATAAAACGTTAATACTTCTAATATTTGACATTTACGACAGGGTTGACATTTACGAAGAGTTACTCAACGTCTAAATAGATCAGAGGTTTCAAGACCGCTCGCCGTGCATAAGATTGGAGGTTCAAATCTTAGGCACGAATTGTGTTTTTTATCATACATTATGTATTTTTTTTACTATAAAGTCTTTTGTATTTTAAGTACCCATTTGTTTTTTTTTTAAATTTAATTTAATACAAGAAAAATAAAACACTGTAACTCTTTAAACGTCGATTGAAACCCAGGTGTGCAGATAACAATAAAAAATCTATTGCGTCTGCTAATTGGCGTGCGACGGGTTAACAATCATTTAATAATATTTAATATTGATATTATGTAACAAAACTACAAAGATTTATATTTTACAATAATTTGATTTGATAATTTACAGTTACCTTAGACATATTTTGCCAACTGAGACAAACGAGTTCCTAGACAAATGCAAAAGGTGAATCAAAACTAGACTCGTCAGACGGTAACTTCATTATAGGTTAGTAAAATATAATGCATAACTACCCTCTAATAACAAACTATTCATTCACTACGATTTCACAGACAGAGACAGAGTTATAACGCCAAGTAGATTGATAATTCATTGAGTTATTAACTACTTAACTGGCTTAGTTGGTAAGAGCTCGCGGTTATCGTTGTATATATAACCAATGATTCGATGGTTCGAATCTCGTCCGGTCATAAGAAACACTTTTTGTATTATTCTTAAGGATGTATTGTTTGAATTGCAAAGTTGTAGCAAAGTTAATTTTAATACAACTGGGGTACCCAATTGATGCAGCCTACTGTACATAATATGCTATACTTACCTATATTAATTCTTAAATTATGTGACTACATTGAAATAAACATTACTTTTTATAATTTGTTTTTTTCTTCTTCGTTTAATATTAGCGATGACATCTTATAAAGGAATTATAACCGTTAAGACTCGTGTGCGGTCCCTATTAGTTCACCGACTCCAATAATTTCAGTATTCACGCATTTTCTACGTGTGGTTGTGCAGTGAATTCTATTTCAAGCACGGAAATGGATTGTTAAAATAAACAGGTAAGTTTTAAGTTATAAGTTATGTGGCGCCATCTACATCGCAACATGCAAATTACGTATCACACTGACGTCAAAATCCTGTATCATGGTCACCCCATAAGTTGTAATGTATGATATTTTAAATTCAATTTATCGTTTAAAGTACTAATACAGCAGAATCGCAATTTATTTGGTATGAATGTACTCCTATACGTAATTCAGGAAATCGAGTTTTGTAAACAAACATGTCATATTTAAAAAGATATCCTAGGCAACTATAGGGGGCCGTGCTGAATAAACTAAAATTGGTTTATTTTTCAAATTAGCAAGTTGTATGAGAAACCAAAGCGGTACATATGTTACTTGCCGCACATCAATTATTTTCTAATAGTTTTTGGATAAGGGTGTTTTGTCTTTTTTAGATATTTTCTTATAATTGTTTTTTCCAGCACGACCCCCTATCCACATCTCTATATTATTTATTATTACGAATTCACAATATCTGTTGCGGCACATATAACGTGTTAATAGAGTACATTCCTTGAGTTTAAGAAACTTTTTAATACGCTATATATTTTTCAAGTTACACGGGGGCCGAGCTGAAAACGTTTGGCTGGCACGACCCCCTTTTTTTGCATATTTCTTCAAAAGTACAGAGGTACATTGAAAAAGAAACCGGTACATATACTCCTAGAGGCGAGTACATTGCATTGATGCACACCCAAAACGCAAATTCTGGGGGGCCGTGCGGGGCAAACGGACATAAATAAGCGCCCTGGTTTTTATTTATTTGCGACTATTGAAATATGTCGCATAAATGGCCGACGTTCGCACACTTCGCACGGACGTAAAAATATCGCGGCGATTTTTTCGATGGATGGGGTCGAATCTATGTACTAGCGTTTGGCAGGAGGAGGCCTTAAAGGGAAGTACCTACCCTTTAAGTTTTGATTTACCTACTTGCAGCGAGTATCAAAATATGTCGCATAAATGGCCGTATTTTTTTAGAACTCCAAGGGACCATAGACCTACGTATTTGATATTAATTTGAACATGATACTTACTATAGTTTCATTTGTTTAGTTTTCTTATTTTCCGCCAAAAGTGGACCCATAATCAAAATTCATTTATTTACGTTAGGTACATATCGTAATCCACATGGTGAACCTAATGTACCCTGCCCTCCAACGTGGCAAAGGGTGCCAATAAATGGCAAATCTAAAAAACGCAAGATATCATCCAGTCCTTCCCCAGATGCTGTCAAAACATCGAACAGTTTCAGCGAATTACCAATCGACCTAACTGAAAATGAAACTGATCAAGGTGTGAAGAAACCCAGCAAGCCTCCTCCTATCATCCTATACGGAATAGAAGACCTGAATAAACTAACTGAACTGTTAGAATCTGTTGCTGAAAGAGACCAATTCACATATAAATGTGTAAACAGAAATCAACTTCGAGTAAGTAGCGCAGATATTATGGTCTACAAGAAGCTGATTTCTCTTGTTCGAGAAAATGGACTCATATTCCATACTTTCAACACAAAGGACATGAGGTACCCTTCAGAGTGGTAATACGAAACCTCCATCCGTCCACACCCATTAGTATAATCAAGGAAGAAATAGAGGTAACAGGGAACACAGTTGTTGGGGAAATAATCAACACCAAATTCGGACCTGAGAAAAAACCGACTTCAACATTTTTTGTTAACCTAGCTGCAGGGCCAAATAACAAAGCAGTAAAAGACCTCAGGTATATACAGGGTGTAAGGGACAGCCCTCCGCAAACTGATAGGGTGAATTCAGTATGTCATACTAAGATGACCGGTACGTGAAATTTTTTCAGGAACGTTATGGGAACCCAATAAACCTGATTTGTTTGTGTTTTTTTGCACAAATCGGAGCGTCTATTACTAGTTGGGAGGGGTAGGTAATAGGTATGCGGTGAGTTCGATGAACTCTGTAGCTAGACAGAAAGTGAACAGCTGATTTCACGAGTCGTTCGTTAGAGTATTTCTACATTCATTGCTGGTTTTTTTGTTTTCAGTTTTGTTTTTTGCTGTTTTTTTTTTACAAAAATGGAGTGCTGCGAACACAATGTAATTTTAGATTGAAATAAAGAACATGTAACTGAAAAAAATATTTAAAAAATGAAAATTTTCCTGAGAAAATTTCAGGTGGAATATGATTCAAAATGAGGAGCTGAATGCACCCTGTTAGTTTGCGGAGGGCTGTCCCTTACACCCTGTATATCACCAGTCGATTGTCATTGAGGATCCAAAAAAAGAAGACATCAATTGTTCAATGTCAACGATGCCAACAGTACGGACATTCCAAGAATTATTGCATGCGTCCGTACCGTTGTTTAAAATGTGGATTGTCTCATAAGACCTCGGAGTGCCAAAAGCGTGATCGTCTTACCCCCGCAATGTGCGCCCTTTGCAATGGGCCTCATCCAGCAAATTACAAAGGATGTGAAGTTTATAAAGAAATACTGGCTCGAAGAACCAAAACGCCCACACACAAAGTACACATGACCGGAAAGTTCTTAACAGTGATGAGGGAACATTTAACAATATTCTTGGCAACAGTACCAAGGAGAGAACCCAAAGCGTTAAAACTACCTTCGCTGAAGTTCTGCAGCAGAACAAAGAACATACAGTCGATATAAAGACTGGGCTTAGCCCAACCCTAGAACAGCTACTCCTTAAACAAACTGAAAAGTTTGAGTGTATCTTCCAACAAATGAGTACTCTTATAAGTCTCATCACTAAGCTCGTCGATCGACTTACAAATAATGAATGCACTAAGAATAGCACGTGTGTGTGAACTGAGGGTCCAGACTGAAATCTACGCTACCTGGAACCTTAATGGACTAGCCCCCAACAAGCAAGAGGTTGAGCTCCTAATCTCTGAACACAAGATTGATATTCTTCTCGTAGCTGAAGCTCATGGCACCTGCAACCTAAATATCAAATTCAAAGAATATCAATGCTATATGACAAACCACTCAGCTGGCACGGGGCATGGCGGATCAGCGGTCATCGTTAACAAAAAGGTGAAACGTCATTTAATGCCAGAATACAGAACTGAATACCTTCAGGCAACCACAATAGCCGTGGAGGATAGCACGGGCTACATTAACGTGTCGGCATTATACTGCCCCCCTAAACATAAAATAGACGAAAACATGTTCACACAGTACTTCCACCAGCTTGGAAATCGTTTCATTGCGGGTGGTGACTAGAACGCTAAACATATTAGTTGGGGCTCTACACTCACTACAGCGCGAGGAAGACAACATAAAACAAGCATCGACAAAAGCCACCTATTGGTGTCCTCCACATGTGAACCCACGTACTGGCCAACAGACTTTAATAAAATCCCGGACCTCCTTGACTTTTTTGTTCTGAAAGGACTACCGAGGCACTACCTCAAGCCTGAATCCTACTACGACAGCTCCTCGGACCACACTCCAGTTGTATTAACAATAAGCACTATGTTGATAGAATCGGAAACCGTAAAAATGCTCACGTCCAAATATACCGACTGGGAATCCCTCAGAGATTACATTGACAACAACATACAAATGAATGTACCATTGAAAACTCCGGATGACATAGAAGATGCAACGAAATACATAACAACACTTATTCAAGAAGCTTGTTGGATCAATACCGCGGAGGGAAAAATAAGAGATCGGCATAGTAACTATCCACTAGAGATCAAAAATGCTCTACTAGATAAACGCCGACTTCGAAGAATTTGGCATCAAAGTAGACTACCAGCGGATAAAACTGTATTTAATAAAGGCTCCGAAAACCTGAAAGCCATCCTACACAATTGGAACAATAAGACATTGGAAGACCAACTGGAGTCTTTAACAGCCACTGCATCAACGAACTATTCATTATGGAAATTCACTAAAAACTATAACAGGCCTCAAAATGCTAGGCCTCCTCTTAAAACCGCATCAGGATGGGCGCGAACATCCCAGGAAAAGGTAGATGCATTTGCACGGCACCTCGAAGAAAAAGTGTTTACACCAAATCCAGCCATAGACTTGGAAAATGAGGAGCTAGTTGATAGCGTCCTTCAACAAGATTTCCAAATGTCGGCTCCCCTGCGCCCTATTACAGTACGCGAAGTCTGGCGGATTATCACAAAGCTTCAAGATTCCGGGGGCTTTCTTGCCCCCGGATACGATCTCCTTACCAAAGAAATACTTAAACAACTACCCAGAAAAGCTATTGTGTTTCTTACATCACTTTTTAATGCCATTTTAAGAATCTAGTACTTCCCGCTGTCGTGGAAGGTGTCCCAAATCATAATGATACACAAGATGGGTAAACCTCTTAACGGAGTATCTTCATACAGACCCATAAGCCTTCTGCCAATCCTCTCCAAAGTCTTTGAGAAGCTACTGATGTACAGAATATAGAATATTACCCATTCTAAATAATGAGAAAATTATTCCTGACCACCAATTTGGCTTCAGACAGGAGCATTCTACTACTGAACAAGTACATCGAGTCTACGATAAGATAAGGAAAAGCCTAGAAGAAAAGCTTTACTGCTCCTCAGTGTTTCTGTACATCCAACAGGTCTTCGATAGGGTTTGGCATAAGGGCCTATTATACAAGCTGAAAATCAACCTTCCCCACCAGTACTACTCACTAATGAAATCCTATTTGTCGGAAAGAATATTTCAAGTAAAAGAAGCAGATGTGACGTCGTGATTCTGTAATATAACTGCTGGAGTACCGCAAGGGTCGGTACTGGGACCGGTGTTGTACACAGTATACACTGCAGATCTCCCGCAGACTGATGAGGTTACTACAGCAACATTTGCTGATGACACCGCAATACTGGCAAGCCACAAGGATCCTGCTATGGCCTCACACATGCTGCAAAGGAGTCTCGACAAAATAACCACATGGCTGAATAGGTGGCGGATAAAGACGAGCGCTAGCAAATCGGTCCACGTCACATTTACGCTGCGAAAAGGTGACTGTCCACCTGTACATCTACATAATGTCACACTACCTCACCAAGACAGCGTAAGATAACGTCTAACGTGGAAGAAACACCTTAAGACCAAGAGACATGAGCTTAATATCCGTTACAAGAACCTACACTGGATCATGGGGCGAAACAGCAAACTGAGTATCGACAGCAAACTTTTAATATATAAAGTGTTCTTGAAGCCAGTGTGGCTTTATGGAATTCAACTCTGGGGCAGCGCCTGTAACTCAAGCATTAGCATCATACAGAGAATGCAAAATTCTATTTTGAGGTCAATTAGTGGCGTTCCTTGGCTCGTCACAAACGCTGAAATACACAAGGAGTTATCAACGAATACCGTCATGGACGAGATCAAAAGCAACCAGGAAAGCCTGCAAAGGCACCCTTAACGATCTGACCGCTGCACTAAAAACAAGAAGTTATAGAAAAAGACTTAAAAGGAAAGACATTGTGTAATCCACCTGTGTGTGGAACCAAGCACGAATACGGAGTAGATGGCTCGCTGGAATCACGCTCTTCCTGCAAATGTTACCTACAACTCATCCGCTAAAAGGACTTAACTGATCGCGGATTGCCACAGAAGGAAAAATTTTTTAAAAATTTACGTTACAGCTCGTGATTGGGTCATAGAAATTCAAATGTGTAGGGTCAGATGTCCAACAATGAAACACTAAAAATTCAAAGTCTCATACACCTTTTGTTTTTACAAATAGAAGTCTAATTTTTTACAGGCATATAGGTAATTTAATTGGGTATCAGATGGCATTTATAGTTTTTTAAATTAATGTGTGATTGATCAGCAAAAAATTAAAAACTAAAAAATGGGAAATGTTTCACTGTGTCCACAGTGGTGTACACAATGAAACACCACAAATTCAACCAATGAAACATAATAATTAATAGTGTCTGTTTCATATTTTGTGTAATATTTAGGAAGTAGGTGTATGAAAAAAATGCTGAGTTCATTCAAAAAGATTTTATTCTAAATCTTAAGTAGCATAGTATAAATGTAGGACATTGCACTCTTGTGCAGCTCTCTTCTTTCAAGCTCTTTCCTTGTCAGTGCATTAGAATAGCTCAAAGCATATTTTCCGTACGCGCCATCCTAAAAAAAAACTTCTAGTCACAAAAGTTATTCATTTCCATGGAAAATACATGAATCATGAAAGATAGTACACAACGAAAGTGTTTCATTGTGTCCATTGTGCAACTGTTTCACTGTTGACTACATAAGGTTTATTTTAATAACTTCAAAGAAAAATCCACTAAATTGTAACATTTTAACATATGATATATTCCACGTTAATCTACAAAATATGTTTAATGCTAGGTAATCAAGAAAAATATGAAATTTTCTACCATTATTTAATGAAAAATCTACATAGATTGCTGAAAATACTTACATGTTTGTCGAAAAAATTAAAAATGCTCCGCAGACAGTCTTCTCCTACGCGGCGCCGCTGCAAACTGGGGTAGGGCGGGGGGTTCTCGAGAGTGTCCTTAAGCGATATAATGCACGATCTGGCAATGCAGCATTTTAGAAATATCACTATGTTTTACTGTGTACCACTGTTTCATTGTTGGACATCTGACCCTATATTGTATATTAGATTCGGAGCAAAATGGCTGTGACAGTCAGACAGACCGACACACGAGTGATCATATAAGACGTACGCAACAATCATCATCTGCCATCCAACTATGTTGGGGTCAGCTTCCATTCTAACCGGATGCAGCTGAATACCAGTACATATTTTACATGGAGCGACTGCCTATCTGACTTCCACAACCCAGTTACTGGGTAATACACACCCCTTCCGCTCCAGACTGTCCATAACTAACCGCCAATCAGTAGAATAGTTACGTGTGTGTGAACTGAGGGTCCAGACTGGAATCCGCAAAATTTTAATCCTATGATTTAGTAGAAGTCTTAAAACAATTGTAGAACGAATCTGGGAATTTGTAAACAAATATATTAAAAACTACAGCTCATAAAGTGTGGTCCCTCAATCCTCACACTGCTCACACAACATCAGCCAGATCTCGGAGAGTATCTTAAAAATGAAGGTTTTGTGATTACAGACATTTAGTAAAAAAATTGTAAAGATATTTACTAAATTACAGACCCCAGAGCATTAAAGATAAAAAAAATATAACGTCTAAACTGTGGTCCCTCAGTCCACACAACAAAGGTAATAATTTTAGTGAATATTACCGAATTTAATCAATGAAACCGTTCTTTTTCTACCTAACGATTTAGTAAAAGTCTTAAAACGTTCTGTAAGAAAGAAATGGAACAGAAATATCGACGCAATTTGGAAAATAGCGATTATTAAAACTGGTCCCTCAATCCTCACACCTCTACTGACATATGCGTGTGTAGCTGCTGAACGAAAGAAATATCACAAAGTCTAGTGTACTTAACTTTTAGTAAAAAAAATCTACTAAATACCAGAAAACTCTAATTGTGAATTGCTTTCCTCTTAGCTGAGATAATGTTCTTTTAGTAATCCTATGAAAATAGATAGAGTAGTGTCACCACACAATTAAACAAAATGTAGACAGTACTATTAAACTTTTTTTAATACTAGCTGCTGCCCGCGACTTCGTCTGTAATCTAGGATAAAAAGTAGCCTATGTCACAGAATAAATAATAGTACTATGACTATGTCCTTCTCCAGGTCATGGCCTACTCATGTGCCAAATTTCATCCAAATACGTTGAGCCGTTTTACCGTGAAAGCGAAACAAACAAACAAAGTCACTTTCGCACTTATACCGCTTTTCACCGCGGCTTCGCCCGAATGGAAATATCCCACGGGAACGTTCTACCGTGATAAAAAGGTATCCTATGTCCTAACTCAGGTGTAGGTCTACCCATGTATACCCATGACGAAAAATTAGGAAATTTTAGCAGCCGCCATCTTGGATTTTCATTTTGACATCAGTATCGTTTTCAGCGACATCAAAAAGCATGGAAACGACACCCATGACGAAAAATGAGGAAATTTTAGCAGCCGCCATCTTGAATTTTCATTTTGACATTAGTATCGTTTTCAGCACCTTCTCAAACCATGGAAACGACACCCATGACGAAAAATTAGGAAATTTTCGCAGCCGCCATCTTGGATTTTCATTTCGCCCTCAGTATCGTTTTCAGCACCATCTCTCAGAACAATAACAAAGCATAGAAGGAAGGTTAAAAACAGAATTCTGTAACTACCTTTAGTCCCGTTCTATTATTAGGTACGATAAAGGATGTGGGAAAGAGATAAATGTTTTACTCTTTGTTTTACTTTCTTGGCATGGTCACAAGATCAATTGTCATTTGGTTAAAAAAGTTATAGTATGACGCGGCCAAATTTGATAGTACTTTGTTTCAATGCCTGACAGTTCGTTCATTGAACTACCTGACTTATTCGCGTGTTCATTGTTTACGTGTTTGTCGTAATCTTCCATGGTTTTGCGATGTTTTAATAATATTTCTACTGTTAGATTGCATGAATTCTTTGTTTAACTACAAATAGTGAGTGTGTGGACGCTGTGGAGCAATTTCTTGTGTGGTTGGGGGCTGCAAGTCCCATTCATAGCGAAAATAAAATGAACAATAAATATTGACCTTCCATCGGTAAGTTTTTGCTCAATTTCTTGTTGCATATGATCTGATAAACGAATATAAATACATAACAAATATTGCTGTGTCACTATATAGCTGAAACCAGTCGTAATATTTATTCCAATAGAAGTTATTAGCGAATATTCGGAAATTGTTTTGGGGTTATCTTGATCAGCCATAGTGACGTAAATAATGTTGTCGATACTTTTCTTTTACAGATTTCCTAGACGATGTGAAAAAACAATGGATAAATTGTATTGGTAGACGAAATTGGACTCCAAAAAGCACAGCCACATAATATGCTCCAAGCATTTTACTTTGTATTCATTTGGTAATGAACCTATGAAATGGATGTAGCATGTTCTTTAAGTCGTCACATTATTTGTTATGGATAGAACAGATGAAATGGTCTGATATACAGGATGAATTTTTTATCATGCACCAAATTGAAATGGGAGATTGTACTCATCATTATGAACAACTTTTACTATGGGACCAAACCTGAAATCGCGAAAAAAAATCAGCTGTTCAGTACATTTTGACGAGTTTGATGTAGATAACTGTACTGAACAGCTGATTTTTTTTCGCGATTTCAGGTTTGTTCCCATAGTAAAAGTTGTTCATAATGATGAGTACAATCTCTCATTTCGATTTGGTGCATGATAAAAAATTCATCCAGTATTATGATATAATTAAGGTATTTTATCGGCAATAAATAGTATCCCGTTCAAATTAAAACTTGATTTATTACATTACAGGAAATACTTATGGAAGTCTGCGAAGAAGGACATAGCGCAGTACTGCAAATTAAAAGAACCGCTCACCATCAACAGCAATCTAACATGAAGACAGGTATAACATTTCAGAAATATGTTCACTTGATATATGCGATACAATGATATTATATTAAAAATATCATTGATGCGATATCATTCTTCTAATTATCCCAGTCGGAAATATAATCGTGTGCAAATTTATTTATTTATTTTTAATAAAAAATACGTAATTGTAGGATCCCGTAGCAATGGAAGTTGAAACAGGACATAGTACATCGATACAGATTAATGAATCGCCACTGATCTTGACATCTCGTGAAATCATCTCACATCAGTCAGGTAAGACATACAAATAAAACTTAGTTTAAAGATTTAAGATTTTTTATCAACATTTTTATTTAGGTAAATACCTAAATAAAAATGTTGATAAAAAATCTTACATAAATTTTATTTAGAACTGTTTGTTTTAGGAATCCTTGACACAGATGACAATAACAAATTCAGAAATAATTGGATTCCATCCCGATTCAAGAAGACTGCGCTTTTGGCGAGTTCCTGGTCGCCAGAACCGACTCCAGAATCCTCAGGAAGTTCATTCGTACCAGGGCGGAATGATTATGGTGTGGGCTGGAATTCGCCTAACAGATTATTAAAGTTGCTATAGTCCAGTAAAAATAGATCGATTTGTATGGAGTAGATTGCAATAAATGCTCTTTGGGTGATAATTCAGAATTAAATATATAAATAGCTGAAATACATAAATTGACAATAATCCCCGATATTTTTTTTATATTTATTGAGTTATTAGCAATTATAGCAATAACATTAAATTTAAGTGGGAACAAAAAATGGACCACTGGTGATTTTGTACATGACTGCTCCTTTTCAAAAGTTTTAATTATGGAAATAATTATCCCCGGTCAAAATCAACATATTAAGTACCATATTGACTATTTTATATAAAATAAATGATAACTTCAAAACAGTAATTGCCTAGAGAGTGAAATTTTGTCAAAGTATTTAAATAGTTACTACAAATAACTAGGTAAATTATCACCAAGGTGACTATTATACTTTTTTTTTCGTGAAGTTAAATTTGTTTTTAACCCTTGTACATTAAAGACACCCAGGATATTTTTATGAATCTTACTACCAACAATTTTTGTCTACTCAAATTGTAAGGAATCCCCTGAATATCTGTAATGCATTTCTAATAATTAAATGAAAATCAAATACTCGCGAGAGGGTGCGCGCGGGCGGCGGGCGGGTGGCGGTGCGGTGGCGGCGTCGCGATGCATCAAGCGGCCGCGTCTATTACATAAATTTTATTTTGGATTCGTGTAATTAGACCACATGAGTAAACAAAGATGTGGTGTTTTAAAATGAAATAGTACGCACGGCTACAGATCAAGCTATACATTTCCAGTATATGCTGATCTCGCATTGTATAGGATTTCCTAACAATGAGTGGTCAGTGTAAACTGGAAATGTATAGCTTGATGTGTAGCCGCGTGTACCTACTTCTAGGCAAAATATTAATAGGTAAGTATCAGCAAAATTAAAAAAAAAAAATATTTTGGAACAATAACACAAGAAGTAAGTAGGTACACAAGTAAAACGATGATAGCTGCAAAAGTATAAACTGTAGCGCAGCTAACAACGTCCTTCTCAGATACAGAATGGAATAAATGTTCCATGCAAAAAGAGACTAATAGGTAATTTTAGTACTTTAGATAGTTAAAAAAAGGCGATTTGTACCAATAGTCGTCGGATTTGTACTATTACTCGTCAAAAGGACCCAGTCGTGTTCAATTTTTTGTGTTAATGTGAACTCTCAGACCTTGAACATACTGTACGTGTTTGTTAAGAGTCTAAGAAACAAAAGGTAAGTAGAAGACTGAATGCTAAGATTTACTAAAGGTTGTAGCAGAGCAGGAGGTAATAAAAACAGCAAGGTTAATTAAATTGTAACATATTTTTACTTAAAAATTTTAAGAGACGTCTGGCAAAAAAATATGAGCGATCAGAATAACAGAATCAGTTTTTGTCCGGAATTAAGTCTGTGCTTTTGACTCGATGGTTGAGCCGATCAGACGTCAACTCCATGCCCAAAAGCTCTAGGCGGTCGGTAACTAGTACAGATGCTCCTCGGAAAGTAGGAGATAACTGAAACTGGCTCCTTTTGGCAGTGAAAAGACACACCTTTGTTTTCAGAGCATTGAATTTGACCAGATTGCCATCTCCGGCATTGTGGAACTACAGTTGGGTATGTTAGAGGCCGCATCAAGGCGTGAACTTTCGACAAAGATAAAGGCTAATAAGTTTGCACTCTCTTGCGCGGGATGAGCCAGCGTTCCATCAGACTTAAGCATAAGAGGCAGCAAATGGCAGAAATTTGTTTAGACCGATTTAGACAGCGATCAGAACTCCTTGCTATCAGAAAGGTATAGGATGCCAACTTGGCCCCAATTCGTCCAACATGGTCAAAACGCGCCTTCCGTAACACCCGTTCGCAATACTTGGCGGGAGAACATTGCGCGTGCACGTTGACTGTCGCACCTGTCATTACGGGCCGAAGCCCAGACCTGGTATGTCTGCTCTGTTTGCAAATATGCTTTTGCACAAGACGCGTTGTACCAGGGCTGAGGCTCGCTGCCAAGTGGAACGTCAGAGAATTGGATAAAATATTGCATTCCCTGACGTATCACGTATACGGGCCGAAGCCCAGGCCTGGTATACCTGCAGTTTTACCAGCACCTGAGCAATTGTTGAAGGTTAAGTTCATTAATTGAATGAGAAAATTTTACAGTTTGTAGTAACTTGACCTGCTGTTATAATATAATAATATTTTACCTGGTCACCGTAAAAACGTGTTAAGAATTCAGTTGCTTCCTTGCCAGACGCTTCTGTTTTTGCCAAAGCTTTTGCGACAGTCTGTGTGCCTTCCGGGTTGCCCTCCGACATAGGTAACGATTTTAGTTGCTATATTTCGGTTTTGCCGAAGATATACGCTGGAACAATGTGGCTCAACGCATGACATGTTCTTAATAATTTTCTCTTTGGAATCAGTTGGCTTCTTTCCAGAATCAACAAGATTAGGGCATGTGAAGGACCCGCCGAATCCAGTGGACTAGTTCGGCCCAGTGGTGCTAATCATTCTTACCACTTGCACACCCTTTATTACCCATAAATTTATCTTAGGAAGCAAATTCATTATGACTTAAACTAAACCGTAAATATATTAAGTAGTTTACTACTGCAAAATATAATTTTCTAAAAATTTAATTAATGTTGTGTGTACAAATACAAAAGCGTTAACAACTATGTTGCGGTCACAATAATAGTTATTATTCGCATTTTTTGGCATAAAACACTAAAATACCTAGAATTTGGCGGGTTTAGAGGCAACTATTAAGCGTGTCAAAAATTAACAACTATTACAATTGTCAACTATTACCCGAAAAACGGCCAGAGTTGCCAACGATCAACATCATTTCCCAAGAATTTAATGAAGGTTTTCATTGAATCAATTATAATGAAAGATTGTAATATGGAATATTTCCATGTGCTTCTGATCTTTAGGTACCCTGGAAAACAAATAAGAGATCACTCTGTCTAGTACTGCACCTATTGACGCGTTTATGATGAATTTACATACGTTGCGATGAAAATTAAATAACGTAAATTACTATAGTTTATCTGTTTCGATCCATTTTAATAGTAAAAAAACCGGCCAAGCGCGTGTGGGCCACGTAAAATGAAGGTTTCCGTAATTGAAAAGAATGTATCCAAAAACAAACTTAACATTTGTAGCTGAAAAACAAGAAATGTTTATGCGATAAAATGACAAAATAACGGTTTTCGGACTTTTTCTGTGAGACCTTGCTTCTTGCCAAATTTCATGATTCTAGGTCAACGGTAAGTACCCTATAGGTTTTGATTTACTTGCGAGTATCAAAATATGTTGCATAAATGGCCGTATTTTTTTACTGCGTAGACTTAGAAGCTTGATTTTTTTAGAGCTCCAAAGGATCATAGACGACTTACGTATTTGATATTCATTATAACTTGATACCTCCACGCGTTCCTGATAAAAAAGGTCTTGACAGACAGTCAGACAGACAGACGGACAACGAAGTGATACTATAAGGGTTCCGTTTTTCCTTTTGAGGTACGGAACCCTAAAAAAGTACGTCATTTAAAAGAAATTACGACGACTGTTCTGGGTTTCACTACTGAGTTAGACAAGTTTGTCAATCTTAAAAATTCTGAAAAGTATCTTGGATTTATAAACTAACTTGTATTTGATCGTAGTTTAACAATTCGGTTTAATAATCGATTACTAATCACAGTAATCACATCACACTAATATTATAAAGGCGAAAGTTTGTAAGTGTGTGTGTTTGTATGTTTGTTACTTCTTCACGCTCAAACGGCTGGACCTATTTGGATGTTTGGTAAGTAGATAGCTTATATCCCGGATTAACACATAGGCTACTTTTATCCCGGTCTACGCGCAGGGCGCAGCTAGTTTACTTTAATTGGAAATGAACCGGTTTATTTTCGCACAGCACACCACTATATAACACAATGTGATCATAAACAATCTATTATTTTTCATTTAAAAATATAAACTCATAGTCATTAGTCATTACGTATAAGATTATTTATTGCTAATAAAATTAATTTTGGTGGACGATGTAGTGATATATTAGGTTAAAACCTTTGACATACTTACACGTGACATGTGTTACTTTTGTATTCAGTGACTGTTTGGGTACTTTTCCATTCAGTGAGTGTTTGGGTACTGTACAGTATGTTTAATCCAAACAGACTACAATAATAATTTAGACTTACAGGAACATACATTCGTCATTCACTAAACTCCCAAAAGTCGGGCAAAATCAAAATCGTTTTTACTGGTAACACTGATGGCATAAACAATGTTTGATAAATTTTTAGATATTCTGAACAAAATTCAGCAAAATTACTTGTGAAATGCATTACCACTTGCCTTAGTAATCTTTTCAGACCGTGACATACAAATTTTAATCGCACATTTCACTATTTTGATATTTTTATCGCTAAGCAATTGCTCACTTGACGACAAGCTGACAACTGAACTCGGATATGCCTGTGGACATATACGATATAGTAACGCTTCGGCGCCGTACACTACTGATCTAGTACTATTAACATCATTGTGTTTAGTAGAAAAAGATATTGATGTTTTTAGATAATTAGACGACTACTGGGTCACTGTCGACTTCACCCGCGTTTACCTTATATGATTCGAACCAGAAAGCGGTAGTTGATAGAAAAAATGCGCTTATCTTGGATGTAAAGCGCATTTATTATATCCCATAGGTATAACTGTGTACTGAGTTTATTAAAATCCTAACAATAGAATAATTTCAGATTTTTCTCTTTGCTGACGTAACAACAACAACGTCAGTTTCGTGTATTCGGACAATCCTGGCTTTTCGTTCCGGTACAGTTTCGTGCAATTGTCGCGCGAGTGGGTAGATTGCAGAGTAGGCATGGTATTATACCTTTCGCATTTTTGATTTGTGTACTACTGTTTTCGGCAATTTGTATGTAAAATCACTGGTACATTATCCGAGAAATGAAATAAATTGTCTTTCCGAAGCTCACTAAAACATAGAGTTTTAAAACCTTTACTGCCAACGGTGACAGAATCACCATCTAAGGGCTTTCCGCATAATACGCAAGACATAATAAATAAGTACCAAAAATCCGGGCGCATAGTAAACAATCTCATTGCGTAATGAGAAGAAAATTTTCAGTAATTATTTGAGCAGTTAAACAATAGCTCCATCTTTTTCACATCCGATAACTTCGTCCCTCTCGCACACCGACGCGCGGTCGGTCAAGGCGCTCCGTCAAGGTTGGCATTTTATATTGTGTAGGTAATTTAGGTTTTATGCATTTTGCGAAGAATCCTTATCACTTAATCAGGGGATTATGACACTTACATATGAAGAATGAAAATGTTAATGCACAGCCTAAAAAATATTTCAAGTGTCTTTTATGTACAATATACAAAACATGATAAAACACTTTTTAACTATGTTCCTGAGAAGTCACCAAGGTGAAAACTGAACATAGGTTCGAGGCTAACGTTTGGAATGTATAAACAGAAAAATCCCCGAAAGTGCGATTTTTTAAGTCTCATTTATCACACCATGAAAGAAAAAATCTCGTAATGTTAAGAATTTTGTACCCAAACCGAGGGATTACTTATGTACTATAATTTTAGGCTGGCTGTAGACGATAATCTTACTTTTCACCTAAAGTGTATTTTTTGTTTAACGTTAAACAGTAAAAACACAACTTTAGGTATTTCTGAGGTTCCTCCGACCATATGAGCACAAAATTGCTACGAATGCATACGTAAATAACTATACTATTATTTCAAAACCAATTTACTAAAGTGTCTTTAATGCAATCTCAAACACTATTTTTACTGGACTACTAGGGATTTTATTTTTTTATTTAAAATATTATCTGGTCGTTATTTATTTTTTTATGTACAAAAATTTGAATTTTCATAATAAATTTAATTTTTTCACTAACAACCATTTTATTTAATCAAATAATTCAAATCTCTATTAAATTACGCTTCTACCGATTTAAAATAATGTGTTACATAAAAAGTATTAAAATAAAAATTATTAGGTACTTTGGATACCCTTGTTCCCTAGACTTTGTTGAGTAGTCTATGATGTAATCTAAAATTCAAATAAATATGAGAAAGTAAGTTGCTAAAAACATTTGCAAAACCGAATGTCTCCCACTTGTTTTCAATAAAGTCATCAGTTAATATGGCAATTAAATACATTCTGGTTTAGCCGGGTCAGATTGAATACATGAAGAGCTGTCGGGAACCAAGGAAGACTTTGGTGATGATGATGACGAACTATTTAGTTCATACTTAAAGTATTGTTTCATTTTGAACGAATGTATTAAGTATTGGGATCATAAGGATGCTTAGTCAATTCAAAATTTTAGGTACGCACGGCTACAGATCAAGCTATACATTTCCAGTATAAGCTGATCTCGCATTGTATAAGATTTCCTTACAATGAGCGGTCAGTGTAAACTGGAAATGTATAGTTCGATGTGTAGCCGGGTGTACCTACGGTTATTATTCTTGGCAGTATAAGAAAGAATGTCATTGTAAATTCTATCGACGTTGAAATTTAGTGGGTACATCACTAGTCAGAATAAAATGAACTCAGAAGAACAACAAGCATAGAAGTAGCGCTTAAATAGCAACTGAACTCAATATATTTGTTTCATTTTGACTTATGGAGCCGCTATGATGTAAAAGAAGGACACATATACAGAAGACGTTTCGAAATTTTGTAGGTTGTCATTCATTTTATTCTGACTAGTGATGTACCCACTAAATTTCAACGTCGATAGAATTTACAATGACATTCTTTCTTATACTGCCAAGAATAATAACCGTAGGTACACCCGGCTACACATCAAACTATACATTTCCAGTTTACACTGACCGCTCGTTGTAAGGAAATCCTATACAATGCGAGATCATCTTATACTGGAAATGTATAGCTTGATCTGTAGCCGTGCATACCTAAAATTTTGAATTAACTAAGCATCCTTATGATCCCAATATTAATACATTCGTTCAAAATGAAACAATACTTTAAGTATGAACTAAAGAGTTCGTCATCATCATCACCAAAGTCTTCCTTGGTTCCCGACAGCTCTTCATGTATTCAATCTGACCCGGCTAAACCAGAATGTATTTAATTGCCATAATAACTGATGAGTTTATTGAAAACAAGTGGGAGACATTCGGTTTTGCAAATGTTTTTAGCAACTTACTTTCTCATATTTATTTGAATTTTAGATTACATCATAGACTACTCAACAAAGTCTAGGGAACAAGGGTATTCAAAGTACCTAATAATTTTTATTTTAATACTTTTTATGTAACACATTATTTTAAATCGGTAGAAGCGTAATTTAATAGAGATTTGAATTATTTGATTAAATAAAATGGTTGTTAGTGAAAAAATAAAATTTATTATGAAAATTCAAATTTTTGTACATAAAAAAATAAATAACGACCAGATAATATTTTAAATAAAAAAATAAAATGCCTAGCAACTTTAATAATCTGTTAGGCGAATTCCAGCCCACACCATAATCATTCCGCGCTGGTACGAATGAACTTCCTGAGGATTCTGGAGTCGGCTCTGGCGACCAGGAACTCGCCAAAAGCGCAGTCTTCTTGAATCGGGATGGAATCCAATTATTTCTGAATTTGTTATTGTCATCTGTGTCAAGGATTCCTAAAACAAACAGTTCTCAATAAAATTTATGTAAGATTTTTTATCAACATTTTTATTTAGGTATTTACCTAAATAAAAATGTTGATAAAAAATCTTAAATCTTTAAACTAAGTTTTATTTGTATGTCTTACCTGACTGATGTGAGATGATTTCACGAGATGTCAAGATCAGTGGCGATTCATTAATCTGTATCGATGTACTATGTCCTGTTTCAACTTCCATTGCTACGGGATCCTACAATTACGTATTTTTTATTAAAAATAAATAAATAAATTTGCACACGATTATATTTCCGACTGGGATAATTAGAAGAATGATATCGCATCAATGATATTTTTAATATAATATCATTGTTTCGCGTATATCAAGTGAACATATTTCTGAAATGTTATACTGCCGTCCGATTACTAAAAGGCCGTTAAGTGACATTTTGTCAAATTTGAGTTATATATACTACGTAAAAGAGCAACTTTTTCTCTATCAATCAGTCTGGGTCATATTTTTCTATCTTTATCTACGCTAAAGATATGGAGAGTACTCACACGGCTAACTACATCATTTTTGAGATCGTTCAACACTTAAATGCGGTTATGTCACTTTATAACACTATAACACGGCTAACCGCTCGTAACCGTCTATTGAAAATTGATATTAATCCATTAAACAATCGTAGAAAACGGTTACATGAAACTACAATAGTATTAGACCGTTACATCACTTTAGAAGCATTTTAATGATTTATAGTAATACAAGGCCCATGGGCATTTACGACATCTAAAAGACAGTTTTCTTCAATTACCACTCTACAAAACCGTTACTCACACTTAGCTGGCTAGTCGTTGGTAAGCCAATGTGACTTTGGAGCATATACAATTCTAAAAGACAGTGACCGTTATTTAGTTGTGATTTTTTCAAATAATATGTAAACGAATACAATACAAAAAACGGTTAAGTGACATTCCAACGCTAAAAGACGTCTATGTACATTCTCGGTGTACCCGCCCCGCACCTCGCACACTCCAGGTTATCCGTAACTCCGCAGAGCAGTAACGTGTCTGTGAGCGATTGTGTGAAATCCTGCCAAAAATGGACACGACCAGGAGGACTGTGTTGATTTGATTATGATTTGCGGCCGTAACAAATCTGTATTTTTTAATTATAATCATTAAAATCATCAATACAATTTTCTAAGTTCATAGAATCCTAATGAATCATGAAATCTTGATATTTAGTATTATATTAAACTTACTTTTTGATTTTAATGATTATAATTTTGTAAATACTAATTATATTTTATGGTCGAAAACATACTTTAATAAACATACTTGCAAACTGCAAAAAACGTTCTACCTGGAGTTTCCCCTTAGCAATCTGCATTGCTGTCTGTAAAGCCCCATTTACACGACGCAAGTTTCTTGCCAGTGGCATACAATAACATTGAAGTAACTATGGCTTGCTTCGTATAAACACCGTTGCAGTAGTGCAACTTTTATGTTTCATCAAGTTACGCAGGCTCCGTGACAGACCGGGCACAGGAAGACGACAGGTAGCGGCACAGCCATCAGGCTACGGCAGCAGATGGCAGTGGCCATGTGGCACAGGGCCACAGAGTAGACGCTGCGTCCTGTGCACCGCAACGCATGGCCAGGCTCCGTCAAATCAAGCAGTGCGGCGCGCCAGGTAGCTAAGCGGCCGGTAGAGTATAGGTAGCGGCCACGTGGCTCAGGGCTGTAGTTCGGGGTCAGGAACGCCGTTGTTCCCGCGATTCCAGCTCAGGCTCCGTCAAAGCGGCGGCGCGGGTGTTTAGGCAGTCGTGCCCAAGGTTTGGGGTCAGGACGACGTGTCGTAGAACCCCTAAACAGAGGGGTTCAACATACTTAGGTTGGCGCTGCCGAGAAAAGGGCAGGCCATGATTCAACCGTGGCTTATATAGCCATTTGGGACGCCGCGCCGTAGTGACAGATTACATGTCATAGATAATTTGATACAGACGGGCACACAAGAACTTGCACATGGTGTTCATTGATCAGGAGAAAGCGTATGATAGGGTACTTCGGGATGTGTTGTGGTGGGCCTTGAAAGAGAAAGGTTTGCCCGGGAAGTATGTAGAGTTAATTCGTGCTATGTACAGTCAATCTCGTACCTACGTCCGGTCGGCTGTTGGCAATATCGACAAGTTTAATGTGGCTGTTGGCTTGCACCAAGGGTCGGCTTTAAGTCCTTACCTCTTCCTGTTGATTATGGATGCTCTGACGTCGAATCTACAGGAATTGTTTGCCGATAACATTGTTATTGTCGGTGAAGATGTACCTGAGATTCGAAGCAGATTGGAGAAATGGCAACAGAAGCTGGAGAATGTTGGCTTGAAAATCAGCAGAACCAAAACCGAATATATGTTCTACGATTTCAGCGGTATCTCCAGCGCTGGAGCCATAGCGCTTGATGGCGCGCTTCTCCCAGTCTGCTTCAACTTTCGGTATCTCGGTTCACTCGTGCAAAGCGATGGCGAAGTAGATCGGACGGTTAAGTACAGGATTAACACTGGATGGATGAAATGGCGGCAGGTCACGGGAGTAATCTGCGACTCACGCATTCCCCTTAAACTTAAAGGGAAGATATATAAAACAATGATTAGACCTGCTGTCTTGTATGGATCAGAATGCTGGGCCACAAAGGGGATGAATGAAAAGCAATTGCATACAGCTGAGATGAGAATTCTAAGAGGGATGTGTGATGTTACACGAATGGTTAGAATAAGAAATGAGTAAGTACATTCGAGTATGAGGAAGTTTGAAAGTGGCAGCAGTAACTGAAAAGTTGTGCGGAAATTGGTTGTCATGGTATGGGCATGTGATGCGGAAGAAAGTTTTGAGTATGAATGTCGATGGCTATAAGAGTAGGGGAAGACCAAATAAACGATGGATGGACTGTTGTGTGAAAAAAGATGACATGCCTAAAAGGGGGTGAATACCGAGATGACGACTAATAGAGAAGTATGGAAAAAAAAAGACATGTTGCGGCAACCCCAAATAGATTGGGATAAGGGCAGTAGAATTATGATGAATGAGATAATTTGATACAGGTACCATAGATAATAGTCGCCTTTAGTAATCGACTAATTATGCTACAGTACCCCCCCCCTCCCCCCCCGGAAAGAAAGAATTTTCCCTTGGCGAAATCCGCTAGAAGTTTGTTTATATTTTATTTTAATTACCTACCTTATCAGTCACACTTTACATGCACACAAATTCAAAAACACAAATTTAAAGGCACTAATCTAGGCCAAAATCTTACACATAGTTGTCCATTTGACTTTAGAGCATTATGTTTTAGCCAGTAATTCCAACACTAAAAGACAGTTTTTGTGCACATATTATTCAGAAACTGTATTTTAGATCATATATCTGGATATTATTAGTATATCTAAACAATAAAATAGACAGTTAAAGTCTAATTACGTTTTTTCACTAGTGCAGTTCATTGAGTTTCAATTGATTTACAATTTAAAAAGAAGGTTAAGTGATTTAACTGTTATTTAGCTTTGTACAAAGTAAATGTATGGCGGTTACAATTCCATTACAACTCTATAAGACGGCTGTATAACAGCCAGCCGTTTTTTAGTATTGTAAGAGGTCCCATCATGGAATAGATAAACATGGCAAAAACACAAAACCTTAAATTAAAACAATATTATGTCACTTAGCACGCATTAAAACCCATACAATGAAAGCTTAACAGCTATCAAGTATTTTGGTCTATTAAACATAGCTGTATGTCTAATCAGATTCAAGAGACAGTATTTCCCACCTTTTGGGCCGTAACTCAAAATCAGGTTTAATCACTTAACGGCCTTTTAGTAAGCGGACGGCAGTATACCTGTCTTCATGTTAGATTGCTGTTGATGGTGAGCGGTTCTTTTAATTTGCAGTACTGCGCTATGTCCTTCTTCGCAGACTTCCATAAGTATTTCCTGTAATGTAATAAATAAAGTTTTAATTTGAACGGGATACTATTTATTGCCAATAAAATACCTTAATTATATCATAATACTGGATGAATTTTTTCTCATGCACCAAATCGAAATGAGAGATTGTACTCATCATTATTAACAACTTTTACTATGGGAACAAACCTGAAATCGCGAAAAAAAAATCAGCTGTTCAGTACAGTTATCTACATCAAACTCGTCAAAATGTACTGAACAGCTGATTTTTTTTCGCGATTTCAGGTTTGGTCCCATAGTAAAAGTTGTTCATAATGATGAGTACAATCTCCCATTTCAATTTGGTGCATGATAAAAAATTCATCCTGTATATCAGACCATTTCATCTGTTCTATCCATAACAAATAATGTGACGACTTAAAGAACATGCTACATCCATTTCATAGGTTCATTAGCAAATGAATACAAAGTAAAATGCTTGGAGCATATTATGTGGCTGTGCTTTTTGGAGTCCAATTTCGTCTACCAATACAATTTATCCATTTTTTTTTCACATCGTCTAGGAAATCTGTAATGAAATGAAATGAAATAAAATGAAATTGTTTATTCTGTAAATAGGATATCGAAATCACTTTTACACGTCATATTTTTTTTTTAAATAAGCTAGATGAAGTCGACATTTCCTATCTGACTACCCTGAGAAGAAATGGCGAAACAAACTCAGAGGTCAAAGTCTCTTTTAAAGTCCAGACATAATCTTGGTCAGATCATGTGAGGACCATGTAGATCCAGTCTCAAATGGTCTTTTGAGGAAAGAACCATAAAAACTTGAGTGGACCTGTCCAGTCAGTGCAAGCATTTGTCAGCAATCGTGTAGCTCAACTCAGGATTTCAGGAGCTCAATAACTCGACGAACAATACCAAAGAAAGGACATTTGGGTAGGTCGCATAAAGTACTCAAAAATATCAGACCATCAATAAAACTAAAAAAGAAAAAAAAAAGATCCACAATTTTTTTCACAAAAAGAGACTATTTTGTATTTGTCTAATCTTTCATACGATAAGCGTATTCAAACGGAAAACAAAATAAATGGAGGATTGAGGGCCCGGATTTTGTCAAGGTCATAACTTTCAAACAACAAGAAATGGTGACCTGCTCTTGCTTTCACAAATTTTCACAATTTATTTAGTATCTTATAGGATTACAAACAATAGCTATAAGTTAATGGTTTCATTGTATTTGCGTGATAAACTTTTACGTGTGTGAGGATTGAGGGCCCATTTTGAACGAAGATATACCAAGTAGGACAGTGTTTTGCGATAATATCTTGTTTTCACAAATTTTGTTTGGTATAAGCTTAGATTTTGGCATAAAGACTTTATCTGTAGTGTCCATAGTTTGTCAGGTACAGGCGGGCCCTCAATCCTCTATGTGAGAACTGAGGGCCCCACTTTACAGTCCATATCTCGCAAAGTTGACTTTCACAAAATCTGATTCCAACTTTCACAATTGTTTGGGAATGTTCACTAAATCCTAAGCATATTTTCAAAGAGTTTCAATAAAGTGGCCCTCACACCACACGCATATGATAATCTTAATGGTCTGAATAATGTAAAAAGTGTAAGAGAGTTTACGGAATAACTAATGAAAATGCTTTATTATAGCATTTTGATTAAACAAAAGCGCGCCATCTAGTGAAACTTATTCAGGAAAGGTGTTAAGTACATAAAGTGCTTTAAAAGATTATTTTTTTTAATTTTTTCGGTGTTGTGTAGTATGTCAATATCTCGTTTTGAAGTTTATAATTCGAATTTTACGTTACGACGTATTATAATGTAATCATAATTTAACCATACAACCTTTTTTCATTCCATCTTATGTCATCCTAACTAAAAGTGAGTTTGTTTATTACGCTTTCACTCTAAAACTCACGCAATACATATACTCCTAGAGGCGAGTACATTGCATTGGTGCACACCCAAAACGCAAATTTTTGGGGGCCGTGCGGGGCAAACGGACATGATATTTCTGTTCCATTTCTTTCTTACAGAACGTTTTAAGACTTTTACTAAATCGTTAGGTAGAAAAAGAACGGTTTCATTGATTAAATTCGGTAATATTCACTAAAATTATTACCTTTGTTGTGTGGACTGAGGGACCACAGTTTAGACGTTATATTTTTTATTTGCGTGTGGTGTGAGGGCCACTATATTAAAACTCTTTGAAAATATGCTTAAGATTTAGTGAACATTCCCAAAGAATTGTGAAAGTTGGAATCAGATTTTGTGAAAGTCAACTTTGCGAGATATGGACTGTAAAGTGGGGCCCTCAGTTCTCACATAGAGGACTGAGGGCCCGCCTGTACCTGATAAACTATGTGAAGGGGATTGGACATCGAAATATAAATGAACTTCCTCTTCTTGTATCAATGTTTTAATGAGACATTTTGAGACGCGTACATTTATGCGCGGGCACAGAATATATTTATAATGAAATGATGACAACGAGTGATCGCTAACGCGACCGGATGCGTAGTGTCGAGGCGGCGGGTGCTCCACCGCGGGCGCCGAGCGCCCCGCGCACCGCACCCCCGCTGCCGTCGTAGTGGTGTACCGCGCGCGCTGTGACACGCGGTACGATACGGTTTTCTTGCTTCTTTAATGATGCACACGATGGCGTGCACATACTCCGCGGCGTTGAAGCTTCTTCAACTGTCATGGTGTCGTGGGCAACAGACACATTTTGTGGACGGCCCGTTTTAGAAGGCCTTTGTTGGTGTGGACGTCCGCAACTCGAACAATCCCATCTTTGCCCGAGTATACTTTCATCACGCGCCCCATACGCCAGTCAAGAGGCATCAGGTTGTCCTCTCGTAGCACGACCAGGTCGCCGACTTGAAGTGATGGTTGATCTCTCCTCCATTTAGTCCTGTTCTGCAATTCTGCCATGAACTCCTGGCGCCAACGTGCCCAAAATTGCTGTCGAATCTGCTCTATGCGCTGGTATCTGTTCGGTCTAATGCAGTTCATTGGTAACGACGGCACAGACATCAACGGGCGGCCTATAAGGAAGTGCCCAGGAGTCAAGGGATTAGTGTCAGTTGGATCAGAAGAAAGAGGAGAAATGGGTCGGGAGTTAAGGATAGCTTCAATTTGCGCAAAAAGCGTCCCTAACTCTTCAAATGTAAGGGAGGCACTACCAGCAACGCGTTTCAAATGATATTTAGCGGACTTAACGCCAGCCTCCCATATTCCACCAAAGTGTGGTGAGTAGGCTGGACAAAACATAAATTTTATTTCTTCATTTGACGCGAAATCTGAGACTGATTGACGGCTGGCTTTAATAACTCTCCCCAACTCATTGTTTGCCCCTACAAAATTTTTCCCATTGTCGCAATAAATCGCGCAAGGCTTGCCGCGACGTGAAACAAACCTGCGTAAACATGATATAAATGCTTCAGTGGTTAAGTCACTGACAACTTCAAGATGTAGTGCTTTAGTGGCTAGGCATACAAAAACGCAGAGGTAGGCTTTAGTAACGCGGTTACCTCGACCCTTTTTAGAGGATATCATAAATGGTCCCGCAAAGTCGATCCCACATGTACCAAACGGGAAACCTGGATTAACTCTCACACTAGGTAAGTCTCCCATTAACGGCTGTATCGGCTGACCTCGCAACCGAGTACAAACAACACAAGTCCTAACAATAGAGCGAGCCAAGTTTCTGCCACCCAGTGGCCAAAACCTCTCACGAACAGAGGACAAAAGTAACTGGGGACCTGCGTGAAATAATCTAAAATGTTCACAGCGCATTATAAGCCTAGTTAAATGTTGCTTAGCATCTAATAGAATTGGATGTATCTTATCATAATTACAATCAGACTTATTTATCCTACCTCCTACTCTAATTAAGCCATTATTATCACAAAATGGATTTAAAGGCAGCAATTTGCTTTTGTGATGTAAAGCCTTACCATACTTTATTATTTTAATATCCTTTGCAAATGACTCTAGCTGACTAAACTTTAATAATAATGTTGATGAGCGATCAAGTTCCTCAGTTTGCAAACATCCTAATACTTTAACAGTATTCTTTTTACAGTTATGTACAAAACGTAAAACATAAGCAAAACATCTTTTTAATCTTATATAACTAGAATATTTATCGAATTGAATAAATGACTTACTATTATCTAATGTTTCATCAACAGCAATAAGTACCTTTGTTTCGGGTAAGTTATTAAGGCTAAGCTGTGGCTGGGTAGGCCATTATTTTTCCTTAAGGAACGAAGGTCCCCCCCACCACAACGATGATGCATGCACATGCTGTGGATCAATACCCCTGGACGCTAAGTCTGCAGGGTTGAAATTTGTTGGAACATGTTTCCATTCAAAATTTTCTGTCAGTAGATTAATTTTATTTATACGGTTACGCACAAATGCTTGCAAGGCTTTATTTTGTGTTTTTAACCATCCAAGCACCACTGTGGAGTCAGTCCACATGTATACCTTTTTAACATTGCATGGAACAGACTTTAATACTTTAGTACACAACTCAGCTCCTGTTAAGGCGGCACATAACTCTAGCCGTGGTATAGTAACTGTTTTAATTGGAGCTACCCTTGTTTTCGCACATAATAACCTAACAGTAACTACATCATCTTTAATGTTCTTGGAGCACATATAAATACATGCTCCATAAGCTTGTTGTGATGCATCAACAAAGCAGTGCATCTCCACGGACTGCACATCTAAATTATCACTTAAAACATTTCTAGGCAAAACTATATCTGACAAGAAATGTAATTTTTTTATAAAACTAAACCATTTTTTAGTATACTCTTCTGGTACAGTGTCATCCCAATCCAATTTGAGCGCCCATAACTTTTGCAATAATATTTTGGCCTTGATAATGCAACAACCAACCAATCCCAGTGGATCAAATAATTTACATGTAGTAGAAATAACTATTCTTTTTGTAACCTTATTAGAAATATCAATGCCACTAGGAAAATGCAATTCGTCTGACAAGGGTGACCATTTCAACCCTAAAACAGTGGCTTCATCATTAAAGGCAAGACAATTAGCAGACTCTGAACTATTGTTGAGTATTTTAGGACAATTTGTTCTAAACTTTCTTAATGGAAAACAAGCCGCATTCAAAGCTTGTGATACACCTAAATATATGTGCTTTAATTCGTCCTCAGAAGCGGCGCCAGTTATTACGTCATCCATATAAACATTATTCTTAATTACGTCAGCAATAACCTTATCTCCACATTGGCTACCTATTTCAAACAGACACCTGGTACTCAAAAATGGGGCAGATGCCATTCCATATGTTAATGTTTTTAGTTGCAGAATTTTAATAGGCTCCGATGGCTGGTCTCTCCACAATATCAGCTGTAGATGCTGCTGCGACTCATGTAATTTGATTTGTCGATACATCTTTTCGACATCAGCGGTTAATACACATTTATGTAATCTAAACTGGATAAGTATTGAAAACAAATCATTTTGCATTACGGGACCAACTGCCTGGATATCATTGAGCGATTTGCCTGATCTTGTTTTTGCAGAAGCGTCAAAGACCACCCTTAATTTTGTGGTTTCATGTTGCTCGCGTATCACACAATGGTGTGGCAAGAAGCATCCAAACTCTGGCCTATTAATTTCAACCAAGTGTCCTAATTTAGCATATTCATTTATAAAATTTGCATACTGTTCTTTCAACTTAGGATTTTTATTTAATTTACTTTCTAAGTTAAAAAATCGCTTTATTGCTAAAGGAAATGAATTACCAAGTGCCTGCTCAGGGGCCTCTTTTAATGGCATCATTACCGAAAATCTACCATCAGGTAAGCGACAAGTATTTTTATTGAAATGAGACTCACAAAACTGTTCATCAACAGAATAAATATTAGCCTCTGAAGGTACCTCTTCAACTTCCCAGAATTTTATTAAAGATTCATTTAAATCTTGATCAAACTTTGATCTTTTTTGAGCAAAGTTACAATGTATTTTCTTATTATTGTGACCTTCCCCGGTGGGGCCAGCCACTATCCAACCTAGCATGCTATCTTGTAAGACAGGTCTGTTAGTGCCTAAACTTATTTTATTTGGCAATATAATATTAAAGAAATGATCTGCTCCCAGCAAAATATCTATTTCAGATGGCTGGTAAAACAACGGATCTGCTAATTGAATATTATCTGGTAAACCTAACCTTTCTACATTAACTTGAATGTTAGGTAAATTGCCAGTAATGTTTGGAAGAATAAAACATTTGACATGCACATTAAACATGCTTATTCTTGATTTTAATTTAATACTGCACCGTTCTGTGATTTCACATGCTACATTGTTTATGCCTGCTACATTAAAGGCATTCATTTTTTCAGTCTGTACTCCTAGCTTTTTTCTCAAATTAGCCGTAATAAATGAAGACTGGCTTCCGGTATCCAGCAATGCACGAGCTAGGTAAGTACAATTTGTTTTTGTATTAATCACTTCAACCTGAGCAGTGCACAATAAAACTTGTCCTGGTGAGACTGCAGATGAACTTACCGGGACTGATGCAACTGCAGGTTCAGTGTTTTCAGTAGCTACATTTATAGCCAAACTGTTTTTATGCAATAAACTATTGTGTTTCTCCTGACATTTCCGACACAAACCTTTCAAAGTGCATTCCGTATGTGTGTGACCACTGCGAAGGCAGTTGATACACAGTTTTTGTTTATTTACCAAGGAAAGCCTATCATTTAATTTCATCCCTTTAAATTTAAAACACTGATGTATAAAATGGTTTTTTTTATCACACACAACACATGCCTTATTATGAGGATTATCTGTAACGGTAGCAAAGGACTTTACACATCTTTTTTCTTTGTTATTGTTATCTTTAGAAGAGTTTTTACTATCATTATTGCTCTCACTGTGGTTAGCTGTTTGCAGAATGTTAGCTCTTTGTATTAAAAATTCTTGAAATTCTCCAAGTGATGGACGGGATGACAAACTACCTTTAAGATCTTCCCACTTACTCCTAGTCCTGGGATCTAACTTTGCGGCCACCAAATGAATTACTAAAGGATCCCAACTATCCGTAGATATCTCTAAAGTATTTAGTGCACTTAGATTCTTAAAAATTGTATCACTTAAATCCCTTAACGCTTTGAAAGATTCCTTTTGAATAGGAGCAATACTTATTAATGCGTCCAAGTGATAGTTCATCAGAATATTTGGATTATCATATCTCCTGCATAAAGCCAGCCATGCACTTTTATAATCCTTAGCCGCAAAATTTACAGAACTAATAGCAATCTTAGCGCTTCCAACTAAAGAATTTCTCAAATAATGATATTTATTTATTATCGGTATAGAATCATTTTCATCTATAAGAGATTGAAACGTGTCTCGAAACTCCAACCATTTCACAAAGTTCCCATCAAAAGTTGGTAGATTAATAGTTGGCAATTTTATGGATGCATTTACCCCACAATTAGATTTTACCGAATCGTTATTTATAGAATTTTTATTTAAAGATGAAAACACTTCTATTATTTCCTGTGCTAACGCAATTTGAGAACTAAATTCACCTTCAGTGATGTCTCTTTCCGAGTACTGTTTTTCTACATTTACAGAAAGTTCTTCAATTTCTGATTGAACCACATCAAACTTTTGAACCAATTCTTGTAATTGTGTTAATTTTATCGATAATTCTCTTATTTCCAAACTAGTTACGCTGTCCAACTTATCTAATTGAAACTTACTAATATAATTTTTAAAATACGTCACACGACTACGTATGCCAGACCGTTTACGAAATAATTTAACCAGAATGCTATTTATATCATCGTTCTCTTGTTCACTTTCCGACATCTTGTTCAACGATATTTAAATAGGTAATAATTGATACAGATAAGTAAACCCACGAACCTTTTGTTTAAAATTAAAGTAACACAGTTACGTACCCGGAAACAACAATAATATCAACAATGAGTAAGGTAAAGTCAAATAAAATGTTCACGCTAACCAAATATCCAGCAGTCAACCAGCTCAAACCTTGCAGCTGCCACCGAGCTCGCCAACAGCACGGACAGCGCCCGCAGGGCGCCGCTGCCGGCCGCGTTGCCGAGCACGCTGACAGCACAGCACGTTACGTTCGCCGCGCACCGACGTAGGCCTGCGCGAGCGCCGCAGGATCGGCTGGAATGTTCGGCAAATAACTGTTTACAACTAATAAAATAAAATTTTTTACCTCGGAAATAAGCACAAGAATCCTTTAACGTACATTAATGTTATTATAGTTATTATGTACCAGCACAGATTAATTTATTTATTTATTAGCGCCGCGTGCACGTGCTCACACTAGCTAGTGCCTTGCATAGAAATAAAAGATGGCACCATGCGTAGCCATTTATCATAAAAACACGCAGCTTGGCACCTCTCCTTACAGCCTCCAAGTAGCTCGGCAATTAAACGCAATCCAAAGCTGGGAAATAGGGATAAGGAGAGAATTAGGAACGGGCTTACTTCCTTTCTATTGCTGTTAACGCCGCCGCCGCCATCTTCGTTACTCACGGAATTTTCTTATTCCTCAAATTCCGACCGGCAACAGCTATTCGCGTTCTTCATCCAGCATATTTGCTTGTTCACGGTCGCCACATGAAGGGGATTGGACATCGAAATATAAATGAACTTCCTCTTCTTGTATCAATGTTTTAATGAGACATTTTGAGCCGCGTACATTTATGCGCGGGCACAGAATATATTTATAATGAAATGATGACAACGAGTGATCGCTAACGCGACCGGATGCGTAGTGTCGAGGCGGCGGGTGCTCCACCGCGGGCGCCGAGCGCCCCGCGCACCGCACCCCCGCTGCCGTCGTAGTGGTGTACCGCGCGCGCTGTGACACGCGGTACGATACGGTTTTCTTGCTTCTTTAATGATGCACACGATGGCGTGCACACTATGGACACTACAGATAAAGTCTTTATGCCAAAATCTAAGCTTATACCAAACAAAATTTGTGAAAACAAGATATTATCGCAAAACACTGTCCTACTTGGTATATCTTCGTTCAAAATGGGCCCTCAATCCTCACACACGTAAAAGTTTATCACGCAAATAAAATGAAACCATTAACTTAAAGCTACTGTTTGTAATCCTATAAGATACTAAATAAATTGTGAAAATTTGTGAAAGCAAGAGCAGGTCACCATTTCTTGTTGTTTGAAAGTTATGACCTTGACAAAATTCGGGCCCTCAATCCTCCATTTATTTTGTTTTCCGTTTTAATACGCCTATCGTATGACAGATTAGACAAATACAAAATAGTCTCTTTTTGTGAAAAAAATTGTGCAACAAATTGGTGTTATTTGTTGCTAATAAGAATAACGATTAAACTAAAAATCTTAATAGATACCGAAATCGACTATTTTTGAATTGTGTAGTAGTTTAGGGTGACAATAATTTTTGACATAAGGTGCTCAGAGAACAATGTAAAGCATATATTATAATACACATAGTTGTATGGGTAATTGTCTTGGAGTAGTGAATGTTGATATTTTATTTTATTTAACGACTAGCTTTTGCCCGCGGCTTCGCTCGCGTGGATGTCGGTAAATATCCCAAGGGAACGTTCATGTGGAAAACATAGGGCCGTCCGATATAACTGTGCAAACTCAAATCGCTACGATATAATTATCGTTACCGTGTATAGTAGGCATTTTTTAATTTTTTATTTTTTTAACTTTAGCTACCAGTCGGCATGATTTTTTCCGACATCTTCAACAGTCGTCGTCATATTTCAGCCAATTTACACAAAACCATAATGAATTACACTGAATCACTCCGTTCATTGGAGAAAACCGTATGAAAATCCGTTCGGTACTTTTTGACATTATCGCATTCAGACAGACTTACGCGGTGGGGGGACTTTGTTAATTACTTAAAATTTATCACGCCAGTCACGCTCTAATAACAAATAACTTTTGTCCGAGTGTCCACTCGTTCAAATAATTTCCTCGTAAAAACGTCGAATGAAATAAAGACTAAATGTTACCTCAAGATTCGAACTATGACTACACTTCCAATCCCTTAAATCTCTTAAAAAGAGGTAGGTACACAAACATTTGTCAACCCCTATTGTACCCCTTATGGGACGATTTTTAAAAAACGCTGTACCATAATATTTCTTTATTTCCTACCAAAAGCATAAATTTGAATTTTCATATCCCTAACTTAAGAAATGCTGGGTTTCCCATACAAACTTTCATACCTTATTTATCACCCCTTGTAGGATTATGTTTTAAGACAAAAAGTAGCCTATGTCCTTCCCCAAGATGCTATATATAAAGCCTTGCCAAATTTTGTAGAAAACCGTGCAGTTTTGTAAATTTTTAAATTAACCCCTATTTTACACCATAAGGGGATGATTTTTCAAAAACGCTGTACAGCATATTTCTTAATTTCCTACCAATAGCATAAATTTGTTATCCCTAGCTTAAGAAATACTGGGTTTCCCTTACAAACTTTCATCCCCTATATCACCCCCTGTAGTAATGTCCTTTCCCAGGATGCTATATAAAGCCTTGCTAAATTTTGTCGAAATCCGTGCAGTTTTGTAAATTTTAAAATCAACCCCTATTTTACACCCTTAGGGGATGATTTTTCAAAAACGCTGAACCACATATTTCTTTATTTCCTATCAAAAGCATACATTTTAATTTTCACATCCCTAACTTAAGAAATACTGAGTTTCCTATACAAACTTTCATCCCCTATATCACCCCCTCTAGGATTATTTTTGAAAAAAAGTAGCCTATGTCCGTCCCCAGGATACCATCTACAGCCTTGCCAAATTTTATCGAAATCCATGCAGTTTTGTAAATTTTAAAATCAACCCCTATTTTACCCCCTTAGGGTATGATTTTTCAAAAACGCAGAACCGCATATTTCTTAATTTCCTACCAATAGCATAAATTTGTTATCCCTAACTTAAGAAATACTGGGCTTCCCTTCCAAACTTTCATCCCCTATATCACCCCCTGTAGTATTATTTTTGAAAAAATAGTATCCTATCTCCTTCCCCAGGATGCTATATGAAGCCTTGCCAAATTTTGTAGAAATCCGTCCAGTTTTGTAAATTTTAAAATCAACCCCTATTTTACCCCCTTAGGGGATGATTTTCCAAAAACCCTGAACCGCATATTTCTTTATTTCGTATCAAAAGCATACATTTTAATTTTCACATCCCTAACTTAAGAAATACTGAGTTTTCCATACAAACTTTCATCCCCTATATCAACCCCTGTAGGATTATTTTTGAAAAAAAAAAAGTAGCCTATGTCCGTCCCCAGGATACCATCTATAGCCTTGCCAAATTTTATCGAAATCCGTTCAGTGGTTTAGGCGTGAAAAGGTAACAGACAGACAGACAGACAGACAGACAGACAGACAGACAGACCGACAGACAGACAGACAGAGTTACTTTCGAATTTATAATATTAGTATGGATTATTATGTTCCAAACATTTTCACATAAAATCGAGGAGGAGTTTTGGAGTTCAACCTCATTAGTTTGTCTATGCGACTACTACAAAGAAAAAGTACAGTGATGTTTTTTGTATTACAATAATATGTCATGTCAATTGATTGAGAAAACTACGAAAATAGTTACTGAAATATTATTATAGTCGAATACAAATAAGTACATGTAAGTTTGTTTTGATACATACTCATCTACCTATATGTTACTGTAAAACCCCGAACTGCGGTAAATATTAGGATTTACCCGTAAATTCTAATATTTACCAAATCTCACCGGTAAAACCCCGAATTATTCTAAAACTGTCTTTAATTTCATTGGCATTCAGTCGGTAAACCCTAGATTTTACCGCAGACACCGGTAAGGCCCTGCGCGCACTGCCGTGCCGTGTGGGAGTGGCGCGAGGAGGCGAAACTGCGGGTCGTAACTCCGCTGCCGCGAGAAATCACGACACAGCGGACAGAGCTCCGGCGGGATCATGGCGACATGGAGAGTGCGACTGTCGCAATCCAGCGCTGGGCACGCCACAATTGCGACGATAAGTCCCCTCTTTGAGGAGTGGTTAGAGAGGCGCCACGGCGTCTTCACATTCCGCCTGACGCAGGTCCTCAGGCGCGGACGGGCGTGTATGCTCCCGTTGCCGCGCTTAAGGGCACGTTCTCACACATTATAAAAGGCTGCGTTACATAGGTAATTAATGATTTTATTGTTAAAATTATTTAAATTCATAATTATTAATGTCGCGAATCATATTTTGATTAAGATACAACCTTACACTGACCTGTAAATTGTAAAAAACGCAAGAAAATATGAATTTCGCGGGCTACCACAGCGCAATTACCTTAACGTATTACCACGAGGGCCCAAAAAAAGAATGTTATTTTTTTTATTAGGGTTTTAGGATTTTAATTTTTTTTATCTGGTAATTTATAAATAGTGATTAAAAAGTTTCATTTTCACATTTGTTGTTTTAATCCTTGTAACATCTCCATTCTAGCCTGTTACTTCTTGTAATACACATGTGGTGGCATCTACATCGCCACATACAAACTACGCATCACAAGGACATGACGTCCCACAACCTGCATTGCGCAATGAGAGCAATATACAACAACCCGACATTAACCGTGGGGCAGTTGCCCACCAGACAACACCCATCTGGTCGGAGGGTCCTCCCTTTTCAATAGAGGATGAGTGAACTTTACCCTCTGTTCCTCATGACTCTATACACACAATACGTATGGACGGTAAAGATTTTGATTTTTAAGTGAAAGCTATACCTGCTGTAAGAGATACGCTAATCAATTAATATTTGACACTTTTTTAATTTACACAGCCGAATGACGTCATAAAATGGCGGCTAATATTTCATGGTTTGAGAAAACATTAAAAAAACCTGAAAACTTTGAATTTAATTTTAATATTTATATTGTTATTGAACTAAAACTAATATTTTCCGACTGCTTTTGGCCTAATCTATCTAAATAATATATTTTTAGATTTTTGCTCATATAGAGTAAAATACCGTATTGTGGTCACCCTATTTCCTAATTCAGGGAACAAAAATAAAACTCGATTTTTATTTACAATAAAGGGTCTTTTAATTTCTTTCTAGTATCGAATTTGTTGCACAATTTTTTTCACAAAAAGAGACTATTTTGTATTTGTCTAATCTTTCATACGATAGGCGTATTAAAACGGAAAACAAAATAAATGGAGGATTGAGGGCCCGAATTTTGTCAATGTCATAACTTTCAAACAACAAGAAATGGTGACCTGCTCTTGCTTTCACAAATTTTCACAATTTATTTAGTATCTTGTAGGATTACAAACAGTAGCTTTAAGTTAATGGTTTCATTTTATTTGCGTGATAAACTTTTACGTGTGTGAGGATTGAGGGCCCATTTTGAACGAAGATATACCAAGTAGGACAGTGTTTTGCGATAATATTTTGTTTTCACAAATTTTGTTTGGTATAAGCTTAGATTTTGGCATAAAGACTTTATCTGTAGTGTCCATAGTTTATCAGGTACAGGCGGGCCCTCAATCCTCTATGTGAGAACTGAGGGCCCCACTTTACAGTCCATATCTCGCAAAGTTGACTTTCACAAAATCTGATTCCAACTTTCACAATTCTTTGGGAATGTTCACTAAATCCTAAGCATATTTTCAAAGAGTTTCAACAAAGTGGCCCTCACACCACACGCATATTATTTTTTTTTATCTTTAATGCTCTGGGGTCTGTAATTTAGTAAATATCTTTACAATTTTTTTACTAAATGTCTGTAATCACAAAACCTTCATTTTTAAGATACCTACTCCCCGAGATCTGGCTGATGTTGTGTGAGCAGTGTGAGGATTGAGGGACCACAATTTATGAGCTGTAGTTTGTAATATATTTGTTTACAAATTCCCAGATTCGTTCTACAATTGTTTTAAGACTTCTACTAAATCATAGGATTAAAATTTTGCGGATTCCAGTCTGGACCCTCAGTTCACACACAAGTGAATACCTAGTTCACCTTCTCTTCAATGCAACATTTGTGAAAACATTCTCCATGTCTTCAGTAGACTCTCCTACATTCATCATTGCCACCTTTATTTACCTACAGCATGATCTTGATTACTACATTGTAAAAAGACCCTGGCTCCATTGACGTTGAGTTTAAAGCAAATGTCTGCATGCAAACTTTAGGCGTGCCATTCTGTGAGCTTGTGACCATTGGCATTGGGTTTCAGGCCACATTCTTCAAGTCTCTTCTAGTAATTCCAGCATAAACAGCCAGTCCATAAAAGTTTTGAAGCTGCTCTTGGACCGGGGCTTACTCTTCAAAGTTCAAACTAATTTTAATTCCAATCTAAAGCCAATACGGTTCCAATGTTAATTTTGAATTTAATGAGTGGAACAACACTATTGCGCCCCGTAAAATAGCTAACTTCATGTGTAACAAAATAATCGCGGGGCAATCTCAATTTCAATCCAATGTTGACAATATTGTTTTCAAGAGTACCGAATCACGTGACTGCAAAATTAACATTGGAACCGTATTGGCTTTAGATTGGAATTAAAATTAGTTTGAAGAGTAAGCCCCCTGGTGACAATTAGGCAGTGTGTTGCGACGCAGCCCGACCACAGTCGATTTCGTTATTTATTGACGTATCAATTAAATGTTCTTAAATTGTTCTTGCAGTACCAATGAATATATTAAATGTACCACAAATATATCTTGTATAAAAAGCACTTGTTTGTGGCCGGGCAGTAAGTACCGTACCTATACGTTGCAGCCCGGCCACGTGTATATTTTCTGGTAGGATGCTCAGAATGTTCTAATATATAAACCAAATAAATGTTCCTTTTGCGTTCTTTATTTTTTTCAAAGAAATATACCAAGAAAAACGCTTATTTAAACAAGAAATTATTTCAAATAAGAATTTTCACTAAGCGCCTGTAGAACTAAAATAGCACGTCTGCTTATTTGTACAAAGGACAATGGGTGGATTTGGTCCAAATTTCCACCACTAACGAGACCTATGTAACTAAATAGTCCGCTAAATATAGAGTAACTTTCATTATGAAAGCAAACAAAAATATGCTGTCAGTAAAAAGTTATAATAAAACAAAAGAAAAAGTTTTTTCATTGATATTTCATTCAATTACTCGGAGGAGCTCGTGGCTAAGTGATAACAACCGCACGGGTCGATACGTCAGGTAAAGCTACGCTTGCCGGGGTTGATCCGTAGATGGGTGACCATCTTTACATACCGAGACTCCTACGTGCCTCGGAAAGTACTTTAAGCCGTTGGTCTCAGCTGCCATTCGTGGATCTTTGACAGTCGTTACGGGTCGTCAGTAGCCCGAAAGTCTGACAACCATCTACCAACGGGTATCGTATTACTCAGTTACTGAGTTGTGGAGGTCAGATACGCAGTCGCTCCATGATAAATACAAATATACAGCTGCATCCGGTTAGACTGGAAGCCGACCCCAACATAGTTGGGAAAAGGATAGGCAGATTTTTTTTTCGTTCAATTACTTTTCTATTCGTCACTGTCATCACTACGGGACCAGGGTTTTGAGCGATAGCACGATTTTTCGTATCTTTTGCACCTACAGAACACAACCGTACTGATCGTGCGCGCGCTATCAGCTGTTAGTCGCTTGACCCCGTTATTCTGCCTCATGTATCGTCGTAGGGCAGAGCACCTACACGACTCGCGATCGCACTTCGTCGACGGAGGCGCCACCCCCTGCCGCGGCGTGGAGCCCCGCATCCATGTCCCGTGGGCTGCTGCATCAATTGGGTACCCCAGTTGTATTAAAATTAACTTTGCTACAACTTTGCAATTCAAACGATACATTCCTTAAGAATAACACAAAAAGTGTTTCATATACCCGGACGAGTTCGAACCATCGAATCATTGGTTATACAATGATTACCGCGAGCTCTTACCAACTAAGCCAGTTACAGTTAGCAAGTTATTAACTCAATGAAATATTGAGTTAATAACTAGCTAACATTTCAATTTACTTGGTGTTATAACTCTGTCTCTGTCCATGAAATCGTAGTGATTGAATAGTTAGTTATTAGAGGTTAGTTAGGCATACATTTTACTAATCTATAATGAAGTTGCCGTCCGATGAGTCTAGTTTTGCTTTACCTGTCGCATTTGTCTAGGAACCCATTGTAGGTACGTATAATTTTTTGTTAACTTAGCAACAACCTTAACATGAAGGTACACTATGTCTAGGTACGTACATGGATGCGGGGCTCTACGCTGCGGCGGGCGGTGGCGCCTCCGTCAACGAAGTGCGGTCGCGAGTCGTGTGGGTGCTCTGCCCTACGTCAATACTGTAGTACCTTCATGTAACATGAGGCATAATAACGGGGTCAAGCGGCTAACAGCTGATAGCGCGCGCACGATCCGTACGGTTGTGTTCTGTAGGTGCAAAAGAGACAAAAATTCGTGCTATCGCTCAAAACCCTGGTCGCGTGGTGGTGACAGTGACCAATACAAAAGTAATTGACCAAAGAAATCAATGAAAAAAATTTTTATTAACGACAGATAGATAGATAGAATACTCTTTATTATGCACACCATAAAAATTAATGTCCGTTTGCCCCGCACGGCCCCCCAAAATTTGTGTTTTGGGTGTGCACCAATGCAATGTACTCGCCTCTAGGAGTTTATGTACCGGTTTCTTTTTCAATGTACCTCTGTACTTTTGAAGAAATATGCAAAAAAAGGGGGTCGTGCCAGCCAAACGTTTTCAGCTCGGCCCCCGTGTAACTTGAAAAATATATAGCGTATTAAAAAGTTTCTTAAACTCAAGGAATGTACTCTATTAACACGTTAAATGTGCCGCAACAGACATTGTAAATTTGTAATAATAAATAATTTATAGATGTGGATAAGGGGTCGTGCTGGAAAAAACAATTATAAGAAAATATCTAAAAAAGACAAAACACCCTTATCCAAAAACTATTAGAAAATAATTGATGTGCGGCAAGTAACTATTATGTACCGCTTTGGTTTCTCATACAACTTGCTAAATTTGAAAAATAAACCAATTTTAGTTTATTCAGCACGGCCCTCTATAGTTGCCTATATCTTTTTAAATATGACATGTTTGTTTACAAAATTCGATTTCCTGAATTACGTATAGGAGTACATTCATTCCAAATAAATTGCGATTCTGCTGTATTAGTACTTTAAACGATAAATTGAATTTAAAATATCATACATTATGACTGATGGGGTGACCATGATTCCATATATTAGGTAGAGTGGGCTGCATCAATTGGGTACCCCTCAAAAGACATGTGGGTTCAAATCCGTGATAGGCCGAAGTTGGTTTTTGTATTTTCAAAAACATTTTATTATAAATTAATGTATTGTTTTTGTGAATAAATAAGTTTATGCTAGTATTTATTTTTAACTAAATCTGTTTTTATTATTATCTTATTCAATAAAACGTTAATACTTCTAATATTTGACATTTACGACAGGGTTGACATTTACGAAGAGTTATTCAACGTCTAAATAGATCAGAGGTTTCAAGACCGCTCGCCGTGCATAAGATTGGAGGTTCAAATCTTAGGCACGAATTGTGTTTTTTATCATACATTATGTATTTTTTTTACTATAAAGTCTTTTGTATTTTAAGTACCCATTTGTTTTTTTTTTAAATTTAATTTTAAAACAAGAAAAATAAAACACTATAACTCTTTAAACGTCGATTGACACCCAGGTGTGCAGATAACAATAAAAAATCTATTGCGTCTGCTAATTGGCGTGCGAGGGGTTAACAATCATTTAATAATATTTAATATTGATATTATGTAACAAAACTACAAAGATTTATATTTTACAATAATTTGATTTGATAATTTACAGTTACCTTAGAACTATTTTGCCAACTGAGACAAACGGGTTCCTAGACAAATGCGAAACGTGAATCAAAACTAGACTCGTCAGACGGTAACTTCATTATAGGTTAGTAAAATATAATGCATAACTACCCTCTAATAACAAACTATTCATTCACTACGATTTCATAGACAGAGACAGAGTTATAACGCCAAGTAGATTGATAATTCATTGAATTATTAACTACCTAACTGGCTTAGTTGGTAAGAGCTCGCGGTTATCGTTGTATATATAACCAATGATTCGATGGTTCGAATCTCGTCCGATCATAAGAAACACTTTTTGTATTATTCTTAAGGATGTATTGTTTGAATTGCAAAGTTGTAGCAAAGTTAATTTTAATACAACTGGGGTACCCAATTGATGCAGCCTACTGTACATAATATTCTATACTTACCTATATTAATTCTTAAATTATGTGACTACATTGAAATAAACATTACTTTTTATAATTTGTTTTTTTCTTCTTCGTTTAATATTAGCGATGACATCTTATAAAGGAATTATAACCGTCAAGACTCGTGTGCGGTCCCTATTAGTTCACTGACTCCAATAATTTCAGTATTCACGCATTTTCTACGTGTGGTTGTGCAGTGAATTCTATTTCAAGCACGGAAATGGATTGTTAAAATAAACAGGTAAGTTTTAAGTTATAAGTTATGTGGCGCCATCTACATCGCAACATGCAAACTACGTATCACACTGACGTCAAAATCCTGTATCATGGTCACCCCATAAGTTGTAATGTATGATATTTTAAATTCAATTTATCGTTTAAAGTACTAATACAGCAGAATCGCAATTTATTTGGAATGAATGTATATACGTAATTCAGGAAATCGAATTTTGTAAACAAACATGTCATATTTAAAAAGATATAGGCAACTATAGAGGGCCGTGCTGAATAAACTAAAATTGGTTTATTTTTCAAATTTAGCAAGTTGTATGAGAAACCAAAGCGGTACATAATTATGTTACTTGTCGCACATCAATTATTTTCTAATAGTTTTTGGATAAGGGTGTTTTGTCTTTTTTAGATATTTTCTTATAATTGTTTTTTCCAGCACGACCCCCTATCCACATCTATAAATTATTTATTATTACGAATTCACAATATCTGTTGCGGCACATATAACGTGTTAATAGAGTACATTCCTTGAGTTTAAGAAACTTTTTAAAACGCTATATATTTTTCAAGTTACACGGGGGCCGAGCTGAAAACGTTTGGCTGGCACGACCCCCTTTTTTTCGTTCCTTCCTCGTGGTCAAACTGAATGGTCAAACTAATTTGACCACGAGGAATTCTGTTCCCGATAGTCAAACTATATTAGTTTCACGAAAAATATCCACCCTTTGCTTACTTGTGCAGTCATTAACAAAAGTACTTTCCTTCCTCGTGGTCAAAGTTAATGGTGGCTATTTAAACTTTTTATCAAGTGTTTACATAAATAAATAGAAATATTATTTTAAAAAAAAATTAAATAAATAATAATGATAACAATAAGTTGTAGGATTGAAGAATTGGTTGGTTTAGCAGAAATAAAAGGCGGTATTAAAGATGAAAAGTGTGCAAAAATAAAAGCTGATTAATTTAAATTAGAAGGTGTTTATTTCTGCTAAACCAACCAATTCTTCCATCCTACAAAACAAGTATGTGCCCGACCCAGTTCTCGAAAATGACCATGTCACGTTGTACTGGGATCGGTCTATCATTAGTATCATTACTGATGGGACTATTGTCACCAATAAGCCCGATATAGTGGTGATAGATCGATTAGCGCGCCGCGCAATGATTGTCGATGTTACCATTCCACATGACCAAAACCTCGTGAAAGCTGCAAAAAAAAAACAAATAAAATATCTCGACTTAGCTCACGAGGTTGTTGACATGTGGAATGTGGACTCGGCTGTCATTGTGCCGATTGTAGTAACGGCCAACGGCCTGATAGCCAAAAGCCTCGACCAACATCTTTCGCGGCTCTCGTTAGGCAGTTGGATCAAGGGCCAGATTCAGAAGGCAGTACTCCTCGATACGGCTCGTATTGTGAAGAGGTGCCTATCTCTGCAGCCCTAACTGCCGGTAGCTTGGACTCCGCTCCCGACACCGGCGGCCCGCTATTTTTTTATATTTATATTAAAATGTTTTTTTTTTAATGCTTTTTTAAAAAATATTTAAAAATTTAAATAGAATAAGAAAGAAAATTAATAAATAACAATAAATTGTTCCGAAAACAATGGTCTGTTTATGGCCAGAGACATCGCACAAACAATGTGGTCCAAAGTTGGAACGGCCAACTAAACAAATCCATGAAATGTTAGAATCCAATTACAGTTGCTTGTTTACGTGAAACTACAAAAAGAAAAATGTTCTAATAAAAAGGTCTCTTATAAAAGGATTTCATAATGAAGTGTCAGCTGCAATTAATGCATGGCGGTATACCTAAGTGCTGGGTACTTTTTAAATAAACTAAGATAATTATTTTTGTTAATGACTGTACAAGTATATTTACGAACTATAACAAAGGGTGTATATTTTCCATCAAACTAAGTAGTTTGACTATCCGGAACAGAATTCCTCGTGGTTAAATCAGTTTGACCATTAAGTTTGACCACGAGGAAGTAACGCTTTTTTTGTATATTTCTTCAAAAGTACAGAGGTACATTGAAAAAGAAACCGGTACATATACTCCTAGAGGCGAGTACATTGCATTGGTGCACACCCAAAACGCAAATTCTGGGGGGCCGTGCGGGGCAAACGGACATAAAAATTACAGATATAAATGTTGAAATTTTTTTTTTTGTTTCATTATGAAAGTTACTCTATATTTAGCGGACTATTTAGTTACATAGGTCTCGTTAGTGGTGGACATTTAGACCAAATCCACCCATTGTCTTTTGTACAAATAAGCAGACATGCTATTTTAGTTCTACAGGCGCTTAGTGCAAATTCTTATTTGATATCATTTCTTGTTTAAGTAAGCGTTTTTCTTGGTATATTTCATTGAAAAAAAAAAGAACGCACAAGGAACATTTATTTGGTTTATATTTTAGAACATTCTGAGCATCCCACCAGAAAATATACACGTGGCCGGGCTGCAACGTATACGGTACTGCCCGGCCACAAACAAGTGCTTTTTTAACAAGATATATTTGTGGTACATTTAATCTATTCATTGGTACTGCAAGAACAATTTAAGAACATTTAATTGATACGTCTATAAATAACGAAATTGACTGTGGCCGGGCTGCGTCGCAACACACACTAGGCAGGCTTGTGGTACTCCTGGATGGCACACAAAGCTGCCAGTCTCCAGGTATTGAAGGTAAATTTTTTGAATGCCAAAACAATTTACATGAAGTTGTTTACTTAAGTTTTGCTGAATAAGTGTGGATGCAGCTTTATATGGTTAAAAGACAAAATAAACTGGATTAAAACTGCAATAATAATATGATCTGAATTCTCTATTTTGGTACATATTGTTATAACTTAGTGTATGTTAGACTATTTACATATTCCATATCCGTTTATTCATTTCCATTGAAGAATTTTGAAAGGAAATCTTTGGGTTTGGGTTCCTCAGTGGGTTTGAAGTAGGTCATAATATGACCCTTTTGTTTCCACATGTTCACTGTTTCCTTGAGCTCCATTTGGCCCTGAAAATTAAATGAACATATTATGTTAATAATAATTGAATAAATGTATTGGAAAATTGTTTGTTTTTAATTGAGATTCTATTTTAGATTTCACTAAGAACTACCTTACTTCATTAAGTAAATAAAACAGATAGGTAGTGGCAATCCACTTATTTGTGAAAACTAAATAAAACTTTAGTATAAATAAAAGAAATAGAAAGGTTACCTTGATAACAAGCATATCAATAACCCTGATGTCGGTCACATCTTTGTTTTTTATGAACAATTCCTTTAGCTTTTGACGGCATGCATCTTCCGTCTTTGGGATATCATAGTCCTTAACTGAAATGGAACAAATTATATTATTTCAACTACTATTACAACTAGGTATTATTTCAACACATAAATATGGTTTATTATATCTCTCTATCCAATCAATTATTATTATTTTTAACTCTAACACTAAGTAATACAACAATACAACCAATGCTATAAGTTTTTTAACTATTTCGATTTTGGAGAATGTTGCTATTCTGGAGTCTTCAATCTATGCCACAACTGTAGGTATCTACAAAATATTCCAGCAAATTACTTTTCATCAATTCATGCTTTCGGCTCTTTAATTTTAGCAACAGTTGCTGTCATGGAACACCTATTCAAAACTCTCGTAGGAACGAATATAACTCCACAGCCAGCACAAGAAGCAGCATTGCATTGATGACATAACAGGCCACTTACCCAAGTACGGGATTTGGCGATACCAGGCCTTGTACAGGTTCAGTACTCTCATTTTTGCCTCCCCATGGTTTAGGGAGAGTACTGGCCTTACGGTCTTTGTGCCCACTTGTATGGCTTGCCTGGCAGACATTTTTCTATCTAAAATTCAACACTCGCGTCGTAATTTCGAAATGTTTTGATTTTGAGTGACAGACTGACAGTCAGTGAGTGTCAGTGACAGTCGTGTCGTGACAGTGACTTTTGGCTTAAAAGACCATAGGTTAGTGTGTTTCTAGCAGTGTTACCAGGTACACCGTAATTACAGTAGGAATCTAAATTGAAGGACTTGCTTAATGAATATGATGACTTAACTAAAGTGTAATTATTAATTCACTGGAGTAAATTGACAGATGCTAATATCACTTTGTAAAATAATGGTGCCATATTTATTGTAATAGTGATGCGTTCCGTTCGTTGTGCTTGTGCTTCAGCTCATTCACACTAAGTCAATAGAAACATTTAGTAGAAAAATAATAAATTATAATACATAATTATATAAGTAGGTATACCTACATAAATTCGAAGCATTTTTATTTCATTACATAGGTAATTTGCTTATTGAAAGTCATCAATAATAATTCATCATCAATCAGCCTTTAAAGGTACTACTAATATTTTCATATCGATTAAACAGAACTAGGCTGGGAGATTTCTTATTAAAATAAATAAAACAATGTGATTTGAATTAGAACGGTACGAGAATGAATGAGCGAGTGATTGATGTCAATCTTCATGTCACTATTTTCTTTTCATCAGAAAATGGTAACACCGTAAACGTCAGATTACTCCAATACTCCAAACTCCAATACTACTTAATCTGTGCTCCAATACTACTTGATCTGTGGATTACTCCAGTGAATTATTACTATAATTAGACTTTACAACTTTACATATTATTATGTCATCCAGACCGGTTACAATTTTACAAATGTATCACTGTATGTATCTACCATTTTCGGTAGAAGACGTCAAAAAGATCACAAATGCATGTTCGGTCTGGGGCCGCCGTACTATGACGTGAAAAAAGATCATGGATCCGTTGAGAAAAAAGGATGGTGCTATAGATCGTCTCTTTCTCACACTGGAACCGTTCAACTTCTGCCCTGCTTTATTATGAGCTCATAGTAAGCCGCTGCGCAGTCGTGAGACCCTCGCTTTTAAAAATAATAGCAGACAGAGGATAAAAGCAACTTCACAGTTAGAAAGACTGAATATCGATTTTAAAGCTGAGCGTCCACTTTCATTTCATTTTTAACCGACTTCTAAAAAAGGAGGAGGTTCTCAATTCGGATGTTAGTATTTTTTTTTTCTTTTTTTTTTATGTTTGTTCGCGCATAACTCCGTCGCTTGCCAACCGATTTGAAAAAAACATTTTTTATTGGAAAGGGTATACTTTCCAAATGGTCCCATTTTTGTCAAAATTCAGTTCTGATGATTGGATCCTGGAGAAATCGAAGGAACTCTTCAAATATTATAGGCACACCTATAGCGATTTGGGTATTTTTTATAGTAGCTCGTGCATTTGCTCTTGGAAAGCACCACTTGGTGAAGTGGAACTGATGATGAAGACCACAAATGGTTACCGGAACTACTCAATGCTAAATATTTTACGGGTTGCGATTCGATTACTTTAATATGGTTGCTAAGCAATTTCCGCTCGTCACACAATGCGTGTGGTGAGTGGTTGTTGAGGAGTTCTCCTGGTTCTTACCAGTAGAACTCCTCAACAATTAACGTCCCAGCATCGGGAAAAGCAATATTTTGTAACATGTGATGAGCAATTGACATTAGACTATTGTAACTTATACAAATTATAAACAGACCCACTAAAAAGCGAGAAATAAAAACTTTTTAACAAAAAAAAAAACCGACTTCCAAAAATCACTACAAAGTGAAAAATAACTGATTTCGGAAGTCGGTGGCAAAAAAAAAGAAAGTAAATAAAATACGAAAGCCACCGACTTCCGAAATCAAAGTTATTTTTCACTTTGTAGTGATTTTTGGAAGTCGGTTTTTTTTTGTTAAAAAGTTTTTATGGTTTGTATGTATGAAGAAATGAAAATGCGGGCGGGCGCAACCCAGTGGACACTCACCTTTAAGAGCCTATCTGTCCTCCACAACCGAGTTGCTGGGTAATACAACACCCCTTGGTATGGTAAGACTGATTGTCAGACTTTCGGGCTTCTGACGACCCGTAACGACTGTCAAAGATCCACGAATAACAGCCGGGACCAACGGCTTAACGTGCTTTCCGAGGCACGGAGGAATCTCGGTATGTGAAGATGGTCACCCATCCACTGACCAACACCGGCAAGCGTAGCTTAACCTGACGGATCGACCCGTGCGGCTGTTATTACTTAGCCACGAGCTCCTCGACTTACGCGACTAATAACGTTAGATAAGTAATTTTTAACGGAATTTGTACGAAATTTTTACTGTTCACTTCAAAGTACATTTTACAAGTTGGTTGACTATTATTTGCAAACTTGAAAAGCCTACTTAGCCGTGATAGTTTTCCTTTTAATTTCGTTATATATACTACTACCGTGAATTTTTTCACCCATCCAAAAGTAACCGTTTAGCTGGCAGGGGGGGGGACACTTGACTCTAACAAAAATTAGCACTTTAAAGCTTAATATTTCAGAAATGGATCACTAAATCGAAAAACTGTTTAGACAAACCCGCAACATTTTTGAAAGACCTATCCAACAACACCCCACACCATGGGGTAGACAAGAAAAAAAAAACATCCCCACTTTACGTGTACAGAAGGTAGTAGGTACCTACCCTAAAAAATTTTTTTTTCATGATTTTATTTTACCACTTTGTCGGCGTAATGATAGATAGATAGATAGAATACTCTTTATTATGCACACCATAAAAATTACAGATATAAATGTTGAAATTTTACATAGGGTGACACAATAAATAATAATATAGTAATGAATATGTATATCCATGCCAAATTATAGCTTTCTAGTACTAAGAGTCTCTGAGCTGAGCTGCGGACGGACAGACAGACAGACAGACAGACGGACGGACATAGCGAAAACTATAACGGTTCCTTGTTGACTACGGAACCCTAAAAATGACGTTTGAAGTTTAATTGTATTCCGAACTCGATACTCAAGTGTGGAGTGCTGCCGTTTCTTAAAAGATAAATATTCAATTTCTCAAGTTAGGAATTTTTGAGTTTGCATATATTATGTAGTTAAATAATGTGTTTCAATGCATTTTTCTATTTGTTTTAAATAAAAACCAGTTGGTACAGAATTAATTGTTGTAAAAGATATGGATCCTCAAAATGCACAAATGGGAAAACCGGTCTAATATCGTCAATATCGTGAAAGGGGCTAAATCGTCGTACACCGGAAATACCCCATTGCAGTATAGTAAACCTTTCTATTGTATGAGCCATTTTTAATACTAATCTTATAATAATGTCAGTAAGAATACAAACATTTATTTTCGGAAACCGATTTTTATTTAAGTGATTAGAGTTTTGTGATTAGAGTTTGTTAAGTGAATGTAGAAATTTGGCCGGGTTGACCAAATCTACTTGAGTCGGGAATCGAACCCGGAATCTAATTTATAATAGATTCAAGTGAAGCGTAGCGGAAGGATGAGATAGCGAGAGAATGAGTATAGGCGAGAGATGAAATGAAGAATATTATTAAGCACTGATTATTAAATTATATTACAAAGCTAAATAAACGAACTGATACAATTTTAGCAATATTCAAAGCGCGGCGCGACGCGAACGGTATGGTATAGCTAGTCGAACGTGGACTGATGCTCGTCGCTCGGCGCACGCGCAATTTCATAAGCGGTAGCGTTTTCTTGTGACTGTATGGTGGCGGTTTAATTGTGAATTGTTTTCGCCACAAATACAATACGTGGGACGTGCAGCGTCGTTTAAAATTGTACTTAATGCTCTTATACCTAACCGAATTCATTAAAAATAACGTGTTTAATTAAATCAATACCAAGTAGGTATTACCAACCACATAATAAGACAGGATATACACACATCAACAGGGTCTAGGGATATTTCATACTCAATTAAATAACTCGAAAAGTACTGGCCGCATTGGAATCTTTTATACACCGATTTGTTTGTAATTTATCTCAGACTAATTCCAAATTAAAATTTTTGAAAATTCTTTTGTTTCGGTGGCATAAAAATGTCTTGATGTGTAGGAGAGGGAATTTTCATTTGTGCGAAATTTAGAAAACAATACGAATTACAGGTCTCCCAAAGTGATAATGCACATAGAAATCTTCGTCACTGTTCGGCAACGGTCGTATTCCCCGAGCGTCGGAAGACGACATGTATATAGAGTGGTTAAGGTTGATGCGCCAGGGTAGCCCGCGAAATTCAAAATTTCTTACGTTTTTTGCAATTTGTAGGTCAATGTGAGCTTGCATGTTGATTAAAATATGATTCGCGGCCGTAGCTAATATGGCTTTACAGAATTATAATCATTAGAATCAGCAATACAACTCCATAAGTTAGCATTTACCTCAAATCTAGCGATTTGATGAAATCATGAGGTTTGAGGTAAATGCTAACTTATGGAGTTGTATTGCTGATTCTAATGATTATAATTCTTTATAGCCATATTAGCTACGGCCGCGAATCATATTTTAATCAACATACAAGCTCACACTGACCTACAAATTGCAAAAAACGTAAGAAATTTTGAATTTCGCGGGCTACCCTGGCGCTTTCGCCTTAAGTGCATTTTTTTCATGCATAATTTAGTAGAATTATGTGGTTTGTGCTAAAAGAGATAAATATTGATTTATCAGTAACGAAATTTGATTCGATAATTCCATGTAAGTAAATAGCGAGGAAAATCACACGATTGCGAATATGCTACAATTTTTGTTGGATTGAATTACTTCGAAAATTTTATAGTACTTTTCAAGTATCTTACTGAAGCTCGTGTAATGATGGAACAAAAGAAGGCTTAAATAACAGAAGGTTTATATTAGAAGAAGAAAAATGGTTTTCAAACACAGGTTTACATTAAAATTTAGAAATCTAATCATTACAATCTCAGTTCACTAGTATTTACAGCACTGATCATTCCAGAATAATATTACAATTACAAAAAAAATAATCAGAATCAGGGAGGATCTCTATTCCTGACATCTTAGATTCATCAGAACTTTCATTATGCTCTTGCTCATTTACATGTTAGTGTATTTACCAAATAAACTATTTAAATTTGAGTAAGATAATTAAAGTTGAAATTAAATTCACTTTTGAAAACAAAACTTTTTACAAAAAAAAAACAGCCGACTCCCAAAAAAACACTACAAAGTGAAAAATAACTTTAATTTCGGAAATCGGTGTCTTTGGTTTTTTATTTACTTTCGTTTTGTTTTGCCACCGACTTCCGAAATTAAAGTTATTTTTCACTTTGTAGTGTTTTTTTGGGAGTCGGTTGTTTTTTTTTTTGTAAAAAGTTTTTATTTTACACTTTTTAGTGGTGCCTACCCCACACAAATCTGAATACCACTCTGCAAAATAAATTAGAGCATCGTCCACATAGACTAAATGGAAAAAATACGTTAAGTCGTGTCAGAAGTTTGGTAGGCGTAGTTTTAGTTGACGGACATAACGAGGCTACGAAATCTGCCTTCTGACAATCAAGGCCACACATAACATACAACTCAAGTAGCGCAATTTGAAGCGGCATATAATTACCATTAAAGCATTTATAGCCAGAGTGCACCTCATGACAATTCCAATAAGCCCAAACACGGCTAGGATACATTACTGAGTTCCGATGCCTACCTTCCGGCTTCTTCATCAGATCGGTTCGATGGTACCATTTTCATCAGAACCATTTATTTAAAGCTTCGTCATAGTCGCTTAACTATTTTAATCTTATTGCTATCCGTGAAATACTTTTCATCGTTGAGGAGTTTCCGTGGCCATCTGTGGTCTTCTTCATCAGTTCCACTTCACCAGATGATACTTTCTGAATGCAAACGCTTGATTTGTTGATGAAAATACCATAATCGCTATATGTATGCCTATAATATTTGAGGAGTTCCCTCGATTCCTCATGGATCCCATCATCAGAACTGGATTTTGATAAAAATGGGACCAATCTGGAATTATACCCTTTCAAATAAAAAAAGAATTTTCCGAATCGGTTCATAAATGACGGAGTACTGAGGTAACAAACATACAAAAAAAAAAAACCATACAACCGAATTGAGAACCTCCTCCTTTTTTGGAAGTCGGTTAAAAACCAAGAAGGGTGTGTAATAGCAGCTCTATATAATTCCACACAGAGAGAACACGTGCAGTCACCACCAATGTATAAAGACGACTGACGGACCTTTGACTGACCGGCGACCGCCGCCGCCCGCCCCAATTGTTTTCGATTGTGTACACATGATATTGACTCCTATTTCTTTCGAACAAGGTGCAAAATGCAAGTGCATTGTTTAGGGCTCTTACGATTCAATGATTCGGGTGTTTCCGAGAATACGACAATTAGCGAAGATCTGCATGTGCATTATTAATTTGGGAATACTGTACGTTTAGTTACAGTTTTTTTTTTCATTTTTAAACGAAAGATAAAGTTAAAATTGAGGTATTGTAGCCATGCAACGCCAACATTTGCCGAGGGCGGAGATGTTACGAGCTGTGGGAATGCTGGAAGCTGGGTCTGTTCAGCGTAATGTTGCTGAGGCCATAGGGACCCACCAAAATGTAATTTCAAGATTGTGGACACGCTATCGTGCCACAGGTGAAGTAGCGGAGAGGCACCGGGGGCCAAGTCGCATCACTACCCCCAGACAAGACCGATTTTTGCAAATTACTGCGCGAGCTCAACCAAATGCAACGGCGACTCAATTGGTCCAAAGGCTGCGAGTGGAACACCAAGTGCTTGTGAGTGACCAAACTGTAAGAAGGCGACTGCATGAAAGCAATCTACGCTCTCGTAGACCACTCCGGGTCCCACCTTTACGGAGAGGCAATCGTTGACGACGATTAGAATGGGTTCGGAACCACGTGGACTGGGGCCGTGAGCAATGGTCCAATGTGCTGTTCACGGATGAATCCAGGTTCGGCTTCCATCCAGATTCACGAAGGACGCGTGTTTGGCGAGTTCCTGGACGATGGAGCCGTCTTCAGAACCCTCAGAAAGTTCACCCATACCAAGGAGGAACAATTATGGTTTGGGCAGGAATTCGTCTTGGAGGACGGACGGATCTCGTTTGGGTGCGGGGCAATATGACGGCAGAACGATACGTCCAACAGGTGCTGGGGCCCGTAATCTTGCCCCACAGAACACAAATGTGGCAAGATTTCCTGCTCATGCACGACAATGCCCGGGCACACACGGCGAGAACGGTAGCAGCTTGGTTACATACACACAATGTTAGGGCCTTAGACTGGCCTGCTCAATCGCCAGATCTAAATCCCATTGAGCATGCGTGGGATATGCTGCAAAGAAGAGCTCTGAAGGAAGTTCCTGAAAATCTGGCTACAGAAGATCAACTTTTTGCGCACCTCAGAAGGACATGGGACAATATTCCGCAGCAAGACATTGACAACCTTGTTCTGAGCATGCCGAATCGTTGCCGATGTGTTATGAACATCATAGGCGCTTTCTCAGACTACTAACTTCAAGTTTATAAACACAAATTAAATGATTTTTCTATTTTTTTCAGTTTTTACTCACAAATTAAAAGTTAATTCATAAACGGTTTCCGTCTATGCTTCATTTTTTTTCCATAAAATCCTGAAATTTTAATCTAAGTACCTTAACCATTATTAAAAAATGGTAGAATATTAAATAACGTATCTTTTAAATATATACATGTCATATAAATAATTAACACATTGATAGTAATTCGCTTTTTTAAAAATATCCCTAGACCGTGTTGATGTGTGTATTTCAGGTACGTGAAAAAGTAAACTGATGATTTTTAGTAAATAAATCAATACTTAAATTATTTTTCAACCTTTTTGAAAAGGTTGGTAATCCCTGGTTATAAAAATATGATTACCCCCAAAAAAGATTTTTTTAAATAAAATGTAAATTCAAACTTATTGTTATGAAGTTACTGAAAATTTGTTTTTAACATCTGCATTTAAGTACTTGTTTACAAATTGCATACTTTTGAAATAACGGCCTAATTCTAGGAAAATTTCGTACTAGGCGGATTTGCCCCAATCTTCGGGAAAATCCGTCTAACGACCGAATTTAACAAAATCATTTTTAATTAAACATGGAAGTCCTGTTGTTTCGATTTGGAATGGATTTAAAAGACAATAACATTCTTAATCGCTTACAATTATCATTAAAGCAGTTAGTGCCAGTTAGGCCCGCCATACACGGACTGCTCGAGCTCGAGCAGTTACCTAGTATCACCATACACGGACCACGGAGTCTGTAGTTCACTATGCAGTCGCAGCTTGTAGCAGTCCTATTCCAGTAAGATAGGTAGGGATCTTGACGTGTGCGTACTCCCAGCGGAAAAGTCGAATTTCATGACTTCACGGGGGCTAAAACGGCCACTTTAGCAGAATCATAATTGAAATTGTTTATTCTGTAAATAGGATATCGAAAAACGATATAACCTAGGATAATATTATGAATAATATTTGAAATCGTAAAATGGTCACAAACTGACAATCCTAATATATTGTCAGTTTGTGACCGTTTTACGATTTCAAATATTATTCATAATATTATCCTATTATGATTTTGCCAAAGTGGCCGTTTTAGCCCCCGTGTTCAGTAGATCTAGATCTTTCCTTGATAGCCGTGGAATACCTCTCCGCTCCTCAAGCACCTCACCTCAGGACATGTTGCCCCCTTGTCGCTGTAGCCCATAGGAGTGGACAAATGAATATCTACGCGTTTCCGAGTATCAAGTTTTAAGAGGAAAGGCGGGTGGCCAGTTAGGTATTTTAAGAAGGTATTGCTGTCGCTCTGCGAGCGCTACGCCCTCGAATTCGTGCGATAAGGACAACTGCAGATCCGACTAAATAGCCTATGTAAAAAGTCACATTTCGAGGTTTGGCTCTCGCCTATTTCCTCCTCCAACATTGGACCAATTTAAAAGATATTTCATAAACTAAATAAGAAGGATATGCCCCTATGTTTTTCTTTTTTCGTTAATAGTTGTCAAATTGGTACACTAGGCGTCTGTTGACAGCGGTCTGAATAGGCAATTTTGAGCATTTTTGGAGGGTTCTAGTTCCTATAAAAATAATATATCATCAAAAAGGAAAACATAGGGGCATACAATTAACTGATATTTATATTTCTGTGAAAAATCATTGCTTTATGGTCATTAACCAGAAAGAAAACAGGCGAGAGCGTTTGTATCTTTTTGTATGGAGAAAAGAGCACCCACGTTTCCTCTTAAGGTGGCAAAATGGAAAGCCGGCAAGTAAAAAGAATGATTTCAAGAATGATCAATAAGTAGTGTAATTTTAGATTTTTTAAGTAGGTATATATATACAACTTAACAATAATTTGATTGGTAAATCCTAAAACAAGTTACAAAACATAACCTAGGTACCTACCCCAAAGAAACTTCATCCATCTGACGAAATTAATTTATAAACTGTATTCAACATGAATATTTAGAAAAACAATTACTTCACTTAGGTAGTTCTTGACACACGAGTCGGTATTTTAAAAAAAATTCAATTTTCGCACGATTTTTATCAATCGGTATTATTGATCGAAAAAGTTGGGCAAGTTCCACAGAGGTTGAAAAAAAATTCTTCCTCTCTCTCTTTTGGCTCCAAAATAAATCAAAACCTCTTGTTTTGTACTTAGTTTTGAAGTGCGAATGTGACTTTTCACTGTTTGATGCGTTTGTGATAGTTTGTAGCAGCAGTCTCAGGCCCCCGTAGGGTATAGGTATATGTTCTGTGCTCAGGCCTGAAACTGCGTTGGACGGACGCCCGCGCGGTGCCATACAAAAGTGCACCGTCGCGTCGCGGGGTCCCGCTCGGGTGTACGTTGCGGGGAGGCGGGCCGTCGCGGCGGCGTTTTATTTACGCAGTGTCGCTAGTTCAATTTTAGGTGTGCATATACATTATACAGTCGTGTCGATGGAGAACTTAATATATTACTACATAGCAAAACGACGACAAGCAGAGCCAACCCGAGTAGGTATCCACGCGCGTATTATACAGGGTGTCCCGTAAATAATGGATCAAACGTAACGGGTAGGTAGCTTACCTAATTTCCAACAACTAATTTGAATATTTAAAAAAAAACCGTTACAGTAACCAGGATATTAATTTTTTTTCGAATTTTACGATTTTGTCTTCCAGAATTAAGCTTTTTTAATGCTGTCGCTGCAAATGATGACATTTTTAGGTATGATTTTTATTTAACATTTCTGAATAGCTTACTAATGTTATAAGATACCATTTTTTTGAATACCGTTTTATTTGCCTTAGAAAAAAAATCTTGAGTTGAAAAGTTTTTTCTTTACGATGTTAGGACCGAAATTGAAAAAATTCTCCTGTAAAAAAAATGTATGACACCGAAGACCACCATTATTTTAAAAACTTGTACATTTAATAAGGTTTGCAAATTGGTATAAAACTTACGTCTAGTCCTTATCGTTACAAAGATATTGCTATGAATGTGATGAAGAAGACAGAAAATAAATTAAATTGGTACTATTCCATTTTTCCTTTTCGTAATGGCTTATGCTTGAATGCTTGTAATCGAAGCAGGTAGTTAAGCGGATAGCATAATTCCGACCCGATGACGTCATCTGTCCGGAATTTGGGACCGCTACCTGTGGCGTAGTTGCACCTCAGTCAGTGTGAAAGGGATAGATAGCGCCGCTTTTTGGTAAATCGGTTAAATCGGTATGAAGTTGCGCAGGTTCTTTTGTTCTTTCCTGCGCCCTTCACTCGTACAGGCTTCATTGTTGCTTGATTTTATTAGTTTAGTTGTAACTAGTCTCTCTTCGAGTTGCTACGTCAGACAACTTTCGCTCCCGGTCAGTGGCTCGGTGTTTTCTTCTGTAAAATTTGACTTGTGCTGTGTTTTTGGACTTTGCTTTGCCTATCGATTTGGAACTCTTTGCGTATTGGACAAACGACTTGGCGATCCTACGGACTCCGAAAACATTCGTTTGTGTGTGCTTGTACGTGTGTGCAGTAGCGCTGAAACCTTATTCAGCCCAATGCCTCGTTATGAGTACACGCCACGGCAGTACGCCGAAATGCATTTTATCTACGGAGAAGCAAGAGGTAATGCCAGGGCGGCTGCAAGATTGTACCGTGAAAGATACCCGAACCTGGTTCGTTATCCCGATTATCGCGTCTTTATTAGAGTGCATAACGCGCTTCTTGAGGGAAGAATTCTTGGCACCGGAGTTGGTGGTACCCGTGAAGGACGACCGCGACAAGTTAATGACGAAGTCATTCTTCGAGAAATCGAGGAAGATCCGTCAGTCTCCGTTCGCGTCATAGCGCGACGCGTAGGAATTTCTAGATCGACGGTGCATCGAGTGCTACAACGGTGCCGATTGCACCCATATCACGTGCAACGTGTTCAAACGCTGACGTCGCGTGATTACCAGCCAAGAATAGAATTTTGCCAAAGGATGCTTAGAATGATTCGGGCGGACCCGCAGTTTTTTAACAAGATTTTATGGAGTGACGAGTCTTCATGCCGCCGAGATGGATATTTAAATTTGCATAATTTGCACAGTTGGCAGCTGATATACCCACATTTGATGCGAGAGGACAGGAGCCAACATCAATTTAAAATAAATTTATGGGCGGGAATAATCAATGGGCAAATAATAGGGCCCTTTGAACTACCAGCTACTCTAAACGCCGAATATTATCTCCATTTTTTAAGGAATGAGTTGCCAAGGTTATTAGAAAACGTTCCAGAAGACGTACGGCAAGCAATGTGGTTGCAAAATGATGGGTGCCCCGCTCACTATGCGACGGCAGTAAGGGCGCACCTTGATGAAAGTTATCCGGACAGATGGATCGGCCGATTAGGACCAATTTTGTGGCCTCCGCGATCTCCGGATTTAAATCCCCTAGATTTTTTTTACTGGGGATGTTTAAAAGACAGGGTCTACAAGAATCCAATAACGTCGGAAGAAGAATTACGACAGCGCATCCAATCTGCTGCATCAGAAATAAACCAAAGCCGTTTTGTCCATCGGATAAGAGCTTCCTTTATTAGGAGATGCAGACTTTGCATTCTTGTAGAGGGAAGGCAATTCGAACATTTATTGTAAAAACCAAATAAAACGATTTATTTGAACTAACTGTTTTTTTTAGTACGGCCTCCTAATTCTTTTCATACGCCTCAATAATTCAATGAACATTGCCTCTGAAATGCTACAGTTACACATTTTAAAGAAAAAGTTTAAATGTACACACTTTTTTATTTTTTTTATTAACGTTGATTTGGAGCACCTCTCAGATTCATAGCAATTATCTTTGTAACGACAAGGACTAGAATGTACAACTTCATACCAATTTACCAAAAATACAAAAGCGGCGCTATCTATCCCCTTCACGCTGACTGAGGTGCAACTCCGCCACAGGTAGCGGTCCCAAATTCCGGACAGATGACGTCATCGGGTCGGAATATGCTAGCCGCTTAACTACCTGCTTCGATTACAAGCATTCAAGCATAAGCCATTACGAAAATGAAAAAATGGAATAGTACCAATTTAATTTATTTTCTGTCTTCATCACATTCATAGCAATATCTTTGTAACGATAAAGACTAGACGTAAGTTTTATACCAATTTGCAAACCTTATTAAATGTACAAGTTTTTAAAATAATGGTGGTCTTCGGTGTCATACATTTTTTTTACAGGAGAATTTTTTCAATTTTGGTCCTAACATCGTAAAGAAAAAACTTTTCAACTCAAGATTTTTTTTCTAAGGCAAATAAAACGGTATTCAAAAAAATGGTATCTTATAACATTAGTAAGCTATTCAGAAATGTTAAATAAAAATCATACCTAAAAATGTCATCATTTGCAGCGACAGCATTAAAAAAGCTTAATTCTGGAAGACAAAATCGTAAAATTCGAAAAAAAATTAATATCCTGGTTACTGTAACGGTTTTTTTTTTAATATTCAAATTAGTTGTTGGAAATTAGGTAAGCTACCTACCCCTTACGTTTGATCCATTATTTACGGGACACCCTGTAGACACGCGACGGTTAACCTTCGCGGGCGCCCGCTCGCAGTTTCAGGCCTCAGGGTGACTAATTTCCCAAGGGACACGTTTCAGCTCCACATTTCGGAGTAAGGTCTGAGCTGTAGGGGTTGATCAAGTAGGTATCTTTCGTTCTTCCTGACATATAAGTGAAAAATATGTCTCTGAAAACAGATAGATTAACATTCAAAGGTTCCTATATAAGTACCAACATACAAGGTTGCAATATGTATGATGGTTCCACTTACAAGAACGGTTTGTTAGGGTAATAGTCATATTTAGTTGTAGACCACCAAAGGCGTGTTTGTTCCACCTGCTTCCTTCTATTTCTTGTTGCAAAATCGTGCAACAAAATATCAAACTGAAAAAAAAGCAAATAAGTATAAGAATAAGAATAATTTATTTGCAGAGGTAGATTTATTTCGGCAATCGTTTTTAGATAGAATTAAGAAAGATGACGTTGTTTACCCCACTTAGAAATAGGTCTAATATAGATGATACCAATGACATATCCCCGGCAGCCCAAAAAAAAACGATAGGTAGGTTACCCAACCCTACAGTCAGCCTCAAAGGTGCAATCAGCGCCACTTTATGCTGTATGAGCGTTGGGTATTGTTAGATCCCACAATTAAAAAAATATGCAAAATAAACTTATTTTTTCGGTTGCTAAAATACTGTGCCTGCTTTAATATTCATCCCAACTACGGAACTGTGCGTGATCCAACACTCACTTGGCCGGTTTTGTAGGTATTTAAATTGATAGAGTGGGGGGCATCCTTTATTTTGGCGGTTGGAAACTGTAAATCAGGAGTATGGACGATGTACGTGGAGTGGAGTACTTTAGACACTTGTTTTGGACACCCACACCCGCCCCGGTTTACCAACCATGTGAAAAGCGGAGCAAAAAATATCTTTACCAATTTCTGTATTGATTTTCGATGTGACCAATTTATATTTTCCAATTGCTTTAAAGTGAACGGTATTCTGTATGCGCGGGCTCTGAAGTCCATGTGCTTTAAGTCGAGCCATCGCCGCTGCGACTGTAGCAGCATCTGTTCTGTAGAAAAACAAGAAAAATATCTATTTTACGGGTTTGTCAGAAACAGACGAGCGAGTTACTTAAGTATCTAACTAGCAACGAGTCAGATACCTCATCAGATTCCTCGTACCTAGTCATAAATCATAAGTAATTTATTTCTTAACATATACATTGTGTAGAAAGTGTGAAATATAAACAAAACCAATACCTACATAACAAACAGTAAATAACAACATCTTATTAATTGATACTAATAATGAATAATTTATAATGAGAACATAATGTCAAAAATAAAATGTCAAATATACCGGATGACTTTTTTTACCGTCTCGAAAAAATTTGGGTATATTAAGTGAACGGAGTAGAAGCCATGGACCTAATCCATACTAATATTATAAATTCGAAAGTAACTCTGTCTGTCTGTCTGTCTGTCTGTCTGTCTGTCTGTCTGTCTGTCTGTCTGTCTGTCTGTTACCTTTTCACGCCTAAACCACTGAACAGATTTCGATAAAATTTGCCAAGGCTATAGATGGTATCCTGGGGACGGACATAGGCTACTTTTTTTTTCAAAAATAATCCTACAGGGGGTGATATAGGGGATCAAAGTTTGTATGGGAAACTCAGTATTTCTTAAGTTAGGGATGTGAAAATTAAAATGTATGCTTTTGATAGGAAATAAAGAAATATGCGATTCAGCGTTTTTGAAAAATCATCCCCTAAGGGGGTAAAATAGGGGTTGATTTTAAAATTTACAAAACTGCATGTATTTCGACAAAATTTGGCAAGGCTTTATATAGCATCCTGAAGAAGGCCATAGGATACTATTTTTTCAAAAATAATACTACAGGGGGTGATATAGGGGATCAAAGTTTGTAAGGGAAACCCAGTATTTCTTAAGTTAGGAATAACAAATTTATTTTATTGGTAGGAAATTAAGAAATATGCAGTTCAGCCTTTTTGAAAAATCATCCCCTAAGGGTGTAAAATAGGGGTTGACTTTAAAATTTACAAAACTGTACGGATTTCGATGAAAGTTGGCAAGGCTTTATATAACATCCTGGGGAAGGACACAGGCTACTTTTGGTCTTAAAAATAATCCTACAGGGGGTGATATAGGGGATGAAAGTTTGTATGGGAAACTCAGTATTTCTTAAGTTAGGGATGTGAAAATTAAAATGTATGCTTTTGATAGGAAATAAAGAAATATGCGATTCAGCGTTTTTGAAAAATCATCCCCTAAGGGGGTAAAATAGGGGTTGATTTTAAAATTTACAAAACTGCATTTATTTCCACAAAATTTGGCAAGGCTTTATATAGCATCCTGAAGAAGGCCATAGGATACTATTTTTTCAAAAATAATACTACAGGGGGTGATATAGGGGATCAAAGTTTGTAAGGGAAACCCAGTATTTCTTAAGTTAGGAATAACAAATTTATTTTATTGGTAGGAAATTAAGAAATATGCAGTTCAGCATTTTTGAAAAATCATCCCCTAAGGGCGTAAAATAGGGGTTGACTTTAAAATTTACAAAACTGTACGGATTTCGATGAAAGTTGGCAAGGCTTTATATAACATCCTGGGGAAGGACACAGGCTACTTTTGGTCTTAAAAATAATCCTACAGGGGGTGATATAGGGGATGAAAGTTTGTATGGGAAACTCAGTATTTCTTAAGTTAGGGATGTGAAAATTAAAATGTATGCTTTTGATAGGAAATAAAGAAATATGCGGTTCAGCGTTTTTGAAAAATCATCCCCTAAGGGGGTAAAATTGTGGTTAATTTTAAAATTAACAAAACTGCACGGATTTCGACAAAATTTGGCAAGGCTTTATATAGCATCCTGGGAAAGGACATAGGATACTTTCAAAAACAATACTACAGGGGGTGATATAGGGGATGAAAGTTTGTAAGGGAAACCCAGTATTTCTTAAGTTAGGCATAACAAATTTTGGGCACGCCACAATTGCGGCGATAAGTCCCCTCTTTGAGGAGTGGTTAGAGAGGCGCCACGGCGTCCTCACCTTCCGCCTGACGCAGGTCCTCACCGGACACGGTTGTTTCGGGAGGTTCCTGTTTCGCATAAGGCGGGAGGAAACGCCCGGGTGTTACCATTGTGTGGATCGCCCGGAGGATACGGTGGAGCATACAGTGGAGGTCTGCCCGGCTTGGGCAGAGCACCGCCGTGTTCTCACGGAGGCGATCGACGGCGGCGATCTCTCGCGTCCGAGCCTGGTCCAGGCCATGGTGCGGAGCGAGAGTGCATGGGAGGCCGTCACCTCCTTCTGCGAAGCAGTGATGCTCGCGAAGGAGGAGGCGGAACGCGTGAGGGAGAGGCAGCCTCACGCGGAGACGCCCTGGGCGGCGGGAATCGCGGGGCGATTTCCGGCCACCGTAGGCGCGGGCCTGCGGACGGTGAGCAGCGGGTAGCTCGCCGTCCGGTAAGGACCAGGCCCGAGTCGACGGCGCGTTGTGTTCCACGCGCGCCTCAAAGAGATGTCAGCAAGTGACGGGGTCCAATAGGGCCGACGCCGCTGGGGTCGCGGATTGTCCGAAGGGGTTACCGCGGCCCTGGCATAGGCAACTGAAGGAACACGGGTGGGTTTTAGTCAGTAAAAGTCTGACACGCCCTTCCGCTCCACCCAGAGCGGGAGAAGTTATTTGATGATTTCCCACCCTCAAAAAAAAAAAGGCATAACAAATTTATGCTATTGGTAAGAAATTAAGAAATATGCGGGTTAGCGTTTTTTAAAAATCATCCCCTAAGTAGGTAAAATAGGGGTTGATTTTAAAATTTACAAAACTGCACGGATTTCGATAAAATTTGGCAAGGCTATAGATAGCATCCTGGGAAAGGACATGGGCTACTTTTTGTCTTAAAACATAATCCTACAAGGGGTGATAAAAGGGATGAAAGTTTTTATGGGAAACCCAGCATTTCTTAAGTTAGGGATATGCCCTATGTTTTTCACATGAACGTTGCCATGGGATATTTTCCGACATCTACGCGGGCGAAGCCGCGGGCAACAGCTAGTATACTATACAGGGTTATTTGTAAAACACCAGTAACCTCTTAAGGGGTACATACTCATCATTATGAACAAATTTTAGTGTGGGACCAAACCTGAAATCAGTTCAGTTCAGTATAAAAAAAAAACCAAATTCCATGAAAAACATTCCAGTCAAAAATAAACAAATAATGTCCAAAAAAATTAATTCAAATATAAATACAACAAAAATAGTAATGATAATAATCCTAATATTCCGGCTAATCCAAGCTCATCGTTTATCCACTAGAAACTCATCAACACTGTAATAGCCCTTTCTCAATAAGTATGTCTTGAATTTGTTTATGAATGAGTTTGCACTATTTATGATTTTATATAAAAGTAGTGGAGAATCTGATTATCTGACTGATCCGATGCTAGTTCACCTAGTTGGGCTATCGTTCCGGGATCGTGGCCTTCACCTTTTTACAAATATTAGGGAAGCAACTGACTATTAACTGCCCCGTCGGTCTCGTGGTTTTAAAGCACGACTGCTGGGCGTGGGGTCCTGGGTTCGATTCCCAGGTCGGGCAAAGTGTTATCAGGTTTTTCCATTAGGAATTTCTCAGTAGCAGCCCGAAATTTGAAAGTTGGTGGTGTGAAATCTCTATGCCTCGGATAGCATGTACCTAAAGCCGTTGGTTCTGCGCCTGATCTCTCCCCGGTCATGTTGAATTGCGGTCTCATCGTACTGTGAGAGTAAAAAAGGAAGAGAGACACCTGTGCATGCGCACACACTTATGCACTATGATAAAACTCCTGCGTACTTGGCTAATCTCAGTTGAGATTGGGAACCGTGGCCAAAATTCGTGAGGGAAGTAAGAAGTGTGAAAAATAAGGTATTTAACTAACTGTGGTGCTTTGGTTTCAATTTGCCCCTCACTCGGTGTCTGGCCCACTCCTGAAGATTGTTCAGCAGATTAGCTTCTGGTAAGTGAGGAACCAGAAGCGGTGTATCTGATAGATCACCCAAAAATGCCTGAAATTGTTTGTTTGTATTAACAATGTATAGCAAAATTGAAAAATATAGGTCAATAAGAAGAGAAATAATCATCATACCGCGAGGAGCTCACTTTTTTTCAATCCAGACGCATTTAAAGTGGGCTCTGATGCTATGTCCTGAAAACCAAATGTTAAGAGTAGGTAAAGGAATTAGTAGGTCTACATAAATAAACCTTAGGTAAAAAAAACTTACTGGATAACTCATGTCTCTGGACTGTGACACAACCGAAAACCGTCTACGTTTATCTCTACCACAAACACACTACTATGGCATTCAGCAAACAGTTTAACACGCACCAACTTTTTCATCGCTCAACTCACACACTGTGTGGAGTGTGTGGGACACTCCACACAAATACTCCTTGTAATGGGTAAAATGGAAGTTATAATTATTATGTTCACCATAAAAAAGGAACCATAATTATTATGTAGGTACTTGGGGCAAAGACCTGGTCTGAGAAAGAGACGTGGCCTGAAATACAGGCTTCCGCTTAGCATATAGGCACCAGTCATTGACTTATATATTACTTTTTATATCAATGGCACCAGTCCATGTCTCCCATAATATTTTTATTTAAGCCCATGGCTGGACAATATTGTTTTTAGGGTTCCGTACCAAAATGGTAAAAAGGTCGAGAAAAAACACACTGTTGGATTTTCAACTCTCGGCGCTAAGTATTAGTGCGTTGAAAATATGTCAGTCTGTCAAGACCCTTTTTCTCAGAAATGCGTAGAGGTATCAAGTTGAAATTAATATCAAATACGTAAATTTATGACCCCTTGATGTTTAAAAAAAAAACAAGCTTCTAAGTCAACGCAATAAAAAATACGCCCATTTATGCGACATATTTTGACACTCGCAAGTAAATCAAAACCTATGGGGTACTTCCCGTTGACCTAGAATCATGAATTTTGCAAAAAGCAAGGTCTTACAGCATACTATAAAGGAAAAAGTTCGAAAATTGTTAATTTGTAATTTTATATATTAAAATAGTTTCATGTATGTCAGTCTATCAAGACCCTTTTCCACAGGAACGTGTGCAGGTATCAAGTTGAAATTAATATCAAATACGTAGGTCTATAGCCCCTTAGAGTTCTAAAAAAATCAAGCTTCTAAGTCAACGCAATAAAAAAATATGTGCATCTATGCGACATATTTTGATAATCGCAAGTAAATTAAAACCTATGGGGTACCTACTTCCCGTTGACCTAGAGTCCTAGAATCATGAAATTTGGCAAAAAGCAAGGTCTAACAGCACATGTACTGGAAACCTTATACTTAACTTTGAACCTCTTGACAGTTAGAAAGCTCTATGTGCTGCTGATTACTCTGAAAAAGCACAAATCACTTCCCTTCGTTACTCCCAGGACACAAACTAGGAGGAAGAACAATGTAGCTAAAGAAACCCCAGTCAAAACTGCATTTGCTACAAGACAATACACAAAGCAATCTTCTCGCTTATACAATTCCCTAAACAAAATACTGACCATTATACCCTATGACCTAACACGACTGCAAAAAGACACTCACTAATTGGTTGAAGAGCAAAAGTTACGAAGAAGTCGAGGCTATGTTCCATACAATCACATGATTCCTAACATAATTATAATTATTCTCTCAACTTGTGTATTGTTAGTAAACATAAATAACCTTTGGTATTCCTTCAAAATTATTCTCTCAACTTATGTATTGTTAAAGTAAACTTAAATAACCTTTGGTAAACCTTCAAAATTATTCTCTCAACTTATGTATTGTTAAAGTAAACTGGAAGAGCTGGACCACCTAATACAAGCAAATCTTTGCTTAAAAGATGCCTCCAAACTTAAAGCTATGTAAATTACGAAGTTGATGAAAAATTAATATTTTTTCATCAACTTCGTAATTTACATATTTATAAACATTTTTTATTTATTTTTTTATGTAAAGGAAAACGTCCGAAAATTGCTAATTTGTAATTTTATCACGTAAAAAAAATTTTTTTGGGATTATAATGTTGAGTTTGTTTTTGGGATAAATTCTTTTCAACTACGGAACACTTCATTGTGCGTGGTCCGACACGCACTTGGCCAGTTTTTTGAAGCTACTGCGCTTAGCCAAAAAAATCATGGCAAGTGGCAAGACGATAAAAACTAACGCACAAGCCCACAACTATCAACAATTAGAGAATTCTGATAATTATTTTCAGAATTCTCTTGTTTTGTGATGAAAATGTGGTCCCAGCCCAGGTGCTAAAGAGCCGATCTCGCTGGTAGAAATCTAAAAGTGAGCAATTGACTGCATTTTGAGGAGTTATTCTACTCATCACGCCGAAGATTTTCATCAGATCGTCACCAAATTTTTATGCCCTTTCAAATAAAAAAAGAACCATCGAAATCGGATCTCATAAGGCGGAGATATCCAGTAGCTCCGTTTTTGCCCCTCTTTGGAGGAAGATACCCCTGCAAAATGTTTTATAATAATATTCCTAAAACATAGGTGTAGGTACCCATTCTTATAACGGCCCCGTTGCGATATTATACATGCAACACGCGATGCCTGCCTGCGTCACGTATATTATACGTGACGCAGGCAGGCATCGCGTGTTGCATGCGATACTTTACTTGGCGTGATACAGAAAACAACTCTATAGGAAACTTACATCTATACACCGTAAGGGCTATTCTTGCTTGCAGCGCTCGGCCGCTATAGTAAGTCGGCGTTCCCACGAGCGTAATAAAATCGCGGCGGGATTTTATCGCGCACTGGATTTTCAACTCTCGTTGAGATTCCAACCTAACAAAAACAGAGTGCATCCCAGCGCGACGAAAAACACATTGTTGAATTTTCAACTCCCGGCGCTAAGCAGAGAGTTGAAAATTCAGTGCGCGATAAAATCCCGCCGCGATTTTATTACGCTCGTGGAAACGCCGACTTACGCTTGCTAAAGATGTGGTCATCGTGTGCACGGGATTTTGTTTTTCAAATTGGTTAGAGTTTCCTCGATAGTACCTACACCTCAAAGTTTCCCAGCAATTATTTTAGCTGAATGTTACCAACCACCCATTCTTTGTTTGATTTTAGAATGCGTAGATCTCGACTTTTGGTGGTGTGTCTTTTTACACCTTGTTAGATAGATCCATAAATGTACCTATTGTATTTACGAAAGATCTCACCATAGTTTCTTCCGATTTAATTGCTTCAGCAACAGTATCTTTGATGAAATCCTCCATGGGGTTCATTTGAAAAACTTTAGCTTCATCAATAAATAAGGGTGCATGTCTCGTGGGAGGATAGAAATACTTCTCTTTGTTGCTAATAAGATCCTCGTTGTAGAAATCATATAAATGTCCACATTTACATTTTGAGTCCTTTATAAAGTCCATTACGGCGGGCTCCCTATAAAGTGCAGGTAATTTTAGGTAATTAAAAATATCTTATACAGTCCATAATATCAATTACTTAGGAGATTTTATGGCCTGTATTTACAACCTTCGGAGTCCAGGAAGACCTGGAATGACATAAGGATTAGAAATTAACAATCTTATGTTATCATAACATATCCAAGCACACCCGCCGCGAAACCATAGCAGCGAAACTGCAATAGTTCAGTTCAGTTCATTCAACAGACTCGCGTTTCGCTGCTTCGTGGATTCGCGGCGGAGGTGTGCTAAGGCCCTGAAGGTTAAATTTCCCGACTTAAATATATATATCAATAAACCAAGGCCTGATAATTTCAATTTCGGGTAGTACTTAAGTAGGTACGGTTAGCGGCATAAGTTGGTGAACAAGAGTTCAAAGTTTCAGAAGAGATTTATGAATGAAAACCGCCTAATTATTACATACGGGTATGTAACAATTTATTGAAGAGTTAAAAGTAATAACTTTAGATAATAAGTAAACGTTAACGGGGCGACATCCTCGCGGTCTAAAATGGTTAAAATGGGCGTGCCTCTAAGTTTAATTCTCGGCCCTTTCCTATTTCACGTTTATATTAATGACCTTCCTTACATGATGGCTATAAATTATCGGATATAACTCTATTCGCTGACAACACTTCTCTTATTTTTTAAACAGAAAATGTCTTAAAGTTCTCACACAATGTACCCCAAGTGGGTCTAAATCTAAAACTTGATGGCAAGAAAGTAGATGCAATTACGGAAACTGTATTTTTAGATTCAAAATTGCAATAGTGTAGGTACTTTGCTTATTTTCACAGTATTGTCTTATGGCGTTCTGCGGTGGGGTTCGGCAGCTGACGCCTGACGTAGAATAAATTTAAATTTTACAAAAGTGGGCAATCCGCGCGGTCTTTAAAATGGGTCCTCGCGAGTCCCTTAGAAATAAAATTCAAAGAAATTGATATAACTATTAGGTACCATAAGCAAAATACGCGCATTGACGTGGAGTTGCGGACACCAGCCCGTATTACCTATTACCTAGGTATAGGTACTGACTCTGCCTTCTTTTTATAAATCTTAGGCGCGAATTACACACAAGCGGCGTACGGTAAAGACGCGGCGCAGGCACAGAGCAGGCGTAGAACAGATAAGGCACGGATAAGATTTAAATTATATCAAAGAGGCGAAGAGACGCCGCGCCGCAACTAGTCATTATACAGACTGACTTTATCGTGACAGCATGTCTTCCTCTTCAGACGACGAACAAGCCGTCGCGCCGCTTCAGTATAATTCAAATCGTGCCGCCTACCTACATTCTCTATTGAAACGTTTTGAAGCGGCAAGATGCCTGCGCCGCGCCTTCACCGCCTTTTCTGTGTAATTCGCGCCTTAGAAAATATTTTGTATAATCACAAAAAGTACTTACACGCAGTAGACATGAAATTGTGATACCCTTCAGATATTAATACTGACTTGCAAATTGCAAAAAACGTAAGAAAATTTAATTTTCGCGGGCTATCCTGGCACTTCCCCCTTAACGCCTCTCCCTACGACTTAACTAAAATAAGCAAGTCGTTTCTTATAAACAGCATCCGCTTTTATAACAAGTTGCCAAAGTCGGTTACAGAACTTAGCGATGGAAAGTTCAAAACCCACATAAAAAAAGCATAAGTAATTATTATAAGACTAGCTTCTGCCCGCGACATCGTTCGCGTGAAATTCATTGTCCCCCGACATCCATCGTAAGTTCCTAAGTTTGTTAATGTATCGGAAAGCAAAAATACATGAAAACGAAGAAAAAAGAGAAAATCATAAATACCATCTGGTCATACAGTCGCATGTAGGGTCACATTTTTCTATCTCCTCTCTCGGGAATTTCCAGAAGCCGTCTATTAACGTGACGATTTCTCCATTACGGATAGCCATGCCATCGTTAATAGCTGTGTGACCCGTTGGCATAATAGTAACGTCTAAACAAAACAAAATTAATCAAATTGGATGCCTGTAATGTTTTTAGGGTTCCGTACCTCAAAAGGAAAAAAGGAACCCTTATAGGACGTCACGTCGTTGTCCATCTGTCTGTCTGCCTGTCTGTCTGTCTGTCTGTCTGTCAGTCTGTCTGTCTGTCAGTCTGTCAAGACCCTTTTTATCAGGAACACGTGGAGGTAAGTATCAAGTTGATATTAATATCAAATACTTCAACGCATTAAAAAATACGCGACGGCGGCGCGGCGGTATATGCGACATATTTGATAATCTCAACTAAATCCAAACCTATAGGGATATACTTCCCGTAATCCCGTTGTCTTAGAATCATGAAATTTGGCAAGAAACAAACTCTCTCACAGCTCAAGTTACCTAAAGGAGAAAGTCCGCAAATTATTCATTTGTAATTTTATCACATACTTTTTTTTTTGGGATGTTAAGTTTGTTTTTGGGATTTTTTTTTCAACTACGGAACCCTTCATTGTGCGTGATCCGTCACGCACTTGGCCGGTTTTTTTAAAAAAGGGTTGTAAACGTCAAATCTACATAGAAATAGATATAACTGACATGTACATTTAAGTTTGCGGAAGAGATCTTCCGCAAACTTAAAACTTTGCTAAAAGACCCGTTTAGGGGCTTTATCACACTGACGATTTGCCAGCGTCACCAGCGCGTTACCGGAACCGGGGAGGCGATTGTTTAACGCGCTCGCTGCGTGTGCGTAGCGAGCACGCCACGTATTCGCAACGTGTTCGCCACGTTTGCGGAACGACAGCGATTGACCTGAATGCATAAGAGAGAGCGAGACAAGCGAGTGTACAATATTGTAAAAACGCGGCGAACAGGGCCTCAAGTCTGCTATTACAATAGTGTCAGAATGGTCTATCATTGATTTCATAATTGTTGATTTTGACAAGTTTGGTAATCTACTAATATAATGACGTCATAATGACGTCATTATGATTTTTCAATGGTCAACCACTGACACTCCATTGTAAGAAATTATGATTTTAGCAGATTACGAACTTTTAGCAAAATGACAATGCAGTGACAATGGGATCGTGTTGGAATGACGAATTTCTAAAAAATAGCAGACTTGGGGCCCAGGTCGCGTGGTCGCGTCTAGCTAGTTTCGAGCAATAAAGAGCAAGTTCACAAATCACGTGGCAGGAAACACGCTGGCAAATCGCCACTCTGATAACTGTCTAGGGGTTGACATATAACAACCCTTTCAAAAGAGAATGTAGGTATATACCTACAGTGAATTTTTCAGTTAATTGTCTGTTAGTCTAGTCTCGGAAAGTCTGAGCTGATATATACATCATGCATGGGGCGCAGGTCTTCTTTATTTGCCGGATTCCTCACGGTGTTTTTAGGGTTCCGTACCAAAATGGTAAAAAGGAACCCTTCTGGTGCGACTCAGTCTGTCTGTCTGTCTGTCTGTGACAGCTGGATATCTCAAGAACTACTTATGCTAGCAACATGAAAGGAACAGTTTTAGATGACATTTACCCAACTATTTGGCAAATAAGTTTTCTGTTTTTGCAACAGGGACTGAAAGAGGTTCTTAAAAATTGAAAGTGGGGCTACTAGGGCATGTGGCATATCATATGAAAGAACGCTGTTTGCACATTCTCAAACATTTTTTTTTTTTTACGCAGCATAGTTTTTGACTTTTGATGAAAAATATACTTAAAAAAAAATACCGTTTCCCGCCTTTATCTCCGAAGTTTGCATAGAGAAAAATCTGAAATTATTCTATGTGATAGAAGTTTATGTAAAGATTACAGAAAAAATAAAACGATGTCTCTAAATAGCACACTTCTTCAGAAATCGGAACCGAACCCTCGGTGCGCTAGTCCGACTCGCTCTTGACCGGTTTTTTCCCCGTTGAGATTGAGAGTAGTGGTAATGAAATCATTGCGAAAAGTAAGGGCGAGCGCGCATTGCGGTGCGTTTTTCTACCGCATAATCTGCGAAGTATGGAATGTGTTTGAAGTGCGCGCACTGCGGTCATGCGTTTTGTTACTGCAGGCCCCGCCCAGTGCGGCAGAACCAACGGAAACGCACCGGTGCATGCCAGCCTAGGTTCAACTTGCAACTCGCCAGTCGCGTCTGCTCTTTTATGTTGCGATTTACATGCATTTATCTAAAATTAAATTCAGTGAGTCAGTGACTTTACGCTAGCGAGGCCAGGATGAGAGAGTACTTACTAGTCAGTAGGAAACGTGGCCTTCCTCCCGAGTAGCTGACGCCTGAGATCTGGTACTGTATGTTTTCGTAAGGGGCTTGGTATCGAGGCTTAGGTCTCATCTTCAACATGCGCAATTTGGTCACGTACGCACACAGCTTTGGGTCGGTATTACCTGAAAAATACATTTTTTAAGTACTTAGGGCCGAGTATTTCAAAGCAATATTATTAGTTTATTACTAAGTAAAAGAGGACCTACATATAGAGTTGTAAATATTACAAAAATAAATAAGTAGGTACCATAGTAGATATCTCTTTTTATTGTTAAACATATATATTTACATGCCCTAAACAGGCAAAATACGGACTGCATAAAATATGTACTGTGCATAAACCACCAATACATCTGGTAAAACCTGTATTTTCTGCAAATAAATTATTCTTATTCTTCCTATTCAATTCTGACTGACATATTATTATGTGACGTATTCTAAAACATTTTATCAGTTCCTGCCTACTTACCTACTTACTTAGTAAATAAAAAAATACTAACGCAGAGTACTTGGTGCTTCCCAAAATTTATATTTACAAATTCTCTCTTGTTGTTTCGCCTTTTTATTTCTGTCTTGGCGTTTCTCTAACTATGAATAAGAAGAAATTAGTTATAACTTATAATCAATTAAAAGTGTGCGTATTTTTTGCTACTCAATTTATTAGGATAAAAATGATTTGGTTTAAATGACCGTTTTTAAGTATAATGTACTCACGAATTCGTTACTTTTGCGTAATTTCTCATAACTCTGTAAATAAATAAATTAACGTGAGATTTCCTAGCAAATACATGTGTCATCTAGTCATATATGTTAGGTATCATATGAGCCTATAAAAGGAGTTATTGAAATACTTACCTAATTCAAAACCCCAAATCACCACTTTTCCGGTTTTTAGCTAGGCCCCAAGACCAACATTGAAATCGCGAAAAAAAAACAGCTTTTACATCTTACATTGAACATAAATGTAGGTAGGTACCTATGTACCTACACACATTTATGTTCACGGTAACTGAGCTGTGTTTTTTTGCGTTTTCAGGTTTTTGGTGTAAGTACCTATAGTAAAAGTTATTCATAATCCTACTTTTATTAAAATGTAAAAGTTTGTATGTTTAGATGTTTGTTACTCATGCAAAAACGGCAGTACGGATTTGGATGTTTGGCACACAGATAGTTTATACTACCGGAATACTTTTCAGAATACTTTTTATACCGGGTGGTAGGTTTCCGTGGTATAATTTCCGACAGCCACGCGGGTGAAGCCGCAGACAAAAGCTAGTCCTAAGTACTAGTAGGTAGTAGTAGCTAGTCTGCTAGTAGTACTAACATGTAATATTAGGTCTTTACCTATGAAATTGCCGTTCTGCAGTACTGGCCATTTCAAATCAAAATAATTTTTGTTTGGCTAAGAATTCTAATTTCAAATAAATTTTATTTTAAAAACATGGATTTTTTTTTCCAAAAGTAGTCATTTGTTTATTGATTAGTGTTACATTTTCATCGCATTTCAATCTTTTTCGTCATCATGGATACGTTAAAAATTCGAGTAATTATGGAATATGAGTACCGTCGTGGCAGCAACGCGGCACAGCAGGCAAGCAACATCAACGACGTTTACGGAGCTAACACCACAAACCAACGCACCACCTGTTATTGGTTTGCTCGCTTCCGTTCTGGAAATTTCGACCTGAAAAATGAACCTCGCGGTCGTCCGAAGACTGGTCGACAATTACGAATTAAAGGCGATTGTGGAAGCTGATGATACACAATCTACGGCTGAATTAGCAGCAGCTTTCGACGTTAGCGTCAAAACAATATTGGTACATTTGCGTCAAATTGGCAAGGTAAAAAAGCTTGACAAATGGGTGCCCCACGAACTCAATGATCGCCAGCGCGAAGTACGCGTCGAGACGTGCCTTGCACTGCTCAACAGACACACAAATGAAGGAATTTTGAACCGCATTGTTACCTGCGATGAAAAATGGATTCTGTTTGATAACCGCAAGCGCTCAGCAAGTTGGTTGGATCCTGGTTCAGCACCTAAACAATGCCCTAAACGAAAACTTACCCCTAGAAAAGTGATGGTCACTGTTTGGTGGTCTAGCGCCGGTGTGATTCATCACAGCTTCTTACCAAACGGGGTGAGCATTACTGCAGATGTGTACTGTGAAGAACTGAACACAATGATGGAGAAGCTGGCACATCTCCAACCAGCATTGGTCAATCGCTCGTCTCCGCTGCTCCTGCACGACAACGCGCGACCTCATACTGCACAGCAGACGGTCTCCAAGTTGCAAGAACTGGGGTTGGAAGCTCTCCCTCATCCGCCCTACTCACGAGACCTTGCGCCTACAGACTACTACTTTTTCCAGAATTTGGATAACTTCTTGGCGGGAAAAAAATTCAATACCCGAGAGGCAGTACAAAATGCCTTTGAAGAATTTGTTGCCTCCCGACCAGCTGATTTTTTTAAGAAGGGCATCAATAAACTGCCACTGCGTTGGCAAAGATGCATTCATTGCATGGGTGATTACTTCGATTAATACAAATAAAAAATACATGAAAAAAATTCGTTTAAATTTTTTCATACAAAACGGCAATTTCATAGGTAGACCTATTATTATAAATACGAAAGTGAGTTTGTTTGTTTGTTACGCTTTCACGCTAAAACGGCGGGATGGATTTGGATGAAAGGCACATGATGGTTAGACCATGACCTGGATTAGGACATAGTACCTATATGATCCCGGTAGTACCTACGTTCCCGTGTGATAATTTCCGTTACCAGCCTCCACGCGGGCGAAGCCACGAAATCTAGTACCTACCTCCTTAATAAAAGTTTAACGTGATCTTTGATCTCTTCTGTTTATACCACAAAATAAGCGTAAACACTTACTTCTTCACTCCTTAGTTTCAACTTATAGCCAAGAGGCGAAGGTTTTTTCTCCTTCTTAGGTTTGTGGGTGGTGTAAAGGGGGATATAAATCTTTTGTAAGTATACTCCGTATTTCACTTTCGGTTCAAAGTATTTCTTTTTTTCTACAAACAATTGACTTGTATGTAAAACCATTTCGTCAGCAAACAACTCAGTAAGTACCAAGAAAGGGAGGAGGGGGTAATAGGTACATTAACTACGTCGACTATGGCTAACTCACCAGATTACCCAGATTCCAGATTCACCTGCCAGCGGAGACTGGCTCTTGCAAGAACCCATCATACAGGGGAAGTTTATAATGTAGGTAGTTATAAGTAGGTAGACCCTTTCATTTAGGGTAAAATACAAAATTAGTTTTTGTTGACCCTAAACCCGAAAAGAAAATCAGCTGTTCCATACATTTTGTCGATTTAAGTGAACACAAATGTATGGAACAGCTGATTTTTTTCGTGATTTCAAGGTTGGTACTTACCATAGAAAAAAATGTTCAAAATGGTGAGTACAATGACCCCTTTTTGGGTTTAGGGTAAACAAAAACTAATGTTGTATAAATGGTCGATTAACTCGATGAAGCTTACATTGATTGACACTTTTTACATGTCAATATACATGGCACCCATACCAACCTACGACGTGTGCTTTAATTGCCTATACCCAAGGTATAAATAAATCCTTCAGATCTATTTCCAGAACGTACCATTTATATGGACTTAGTTTTAATGAATTCATTGATTAAGTAAATAAATTGTATACCCACTTAGGTGCCTAAACTAATCGAAATAACTTTTACTCACTTTTCGGAAGTTCTACTGACACAGATTTATCGTAGTGAGTTATGCGATCTAGTGTTTCTACGCACTCGTCCATATCAATAAACACTAAGCTCGATAGCAGTATCTTGGCGTCCAAGTCGTATTCTAAAATTAATAAAATACTTAAGTACCTGGTCTATAGGTACTTATAATCGTATTCAGTACTTATCTGGACAGTTGAAGGGATAAGTTCCTGACAATAAAACGGAAATGAGGAGAAAAAATAATTAGCGAAAATTTTTAATTGATACACGTTACATACCATACCGTTTATGTATACCATAATAATTATAAACGATAGCTGACCCGACAGACGTTGTCCTGGCCCAATTTCAATAATTCAAAATTCCCGAGTTTTCTAATTTTCCCGGCAACTTTTCCATGTTTTCTCACCATTTAAACCTTCCCTGAACTACGACAAACACTTCAAAACCAAAATCAGCGAAATCGGCCCAGCCGTTCTCGAGTTTTAGCGAGACAAACGAACAAACAGCATTTGATTTTTATATATATAGAAGATAGAAGAAGATAGAAGATAGAACCAGAAGAAGATAGAAGATGAGTAACTTAAAAACGAAAATGATTTTGCTTTGAAAAGTTACTGAATACGATTAAAAGTCCAAATAAAATAATTATACTAATATGCTATGCTTATGCTAATATTAGCATTCAGTACATAACACACAACATCACACTACTATACATATTCAGTACATAACACACAACATCACACTACTATACATATTCAGTACATAACACACAACATCACACTACTATTCATACTCAGTACATAACACACAACATCACACTACTATAAATATTCAGTACATAATACACAACATCACACTACTATACATATTCAGTACATAACACACAACATCACACTACTATACATATTCAGTACATAACACACAACATCACACTACTATACATATTCAGTACATAACACACAACATCACACTACTATTCATATTCAGTACATAACACACAACATCACACTACTATACATATTCAGTACATAACACACAACATCACACTACTATACATATTCAGTACATAACACACAACATCACACTACTATTCATATTCAGTACATAACACACAACATCACACTACTATACATATTCAGTACATAACACACAACATCACACTACTATACATATTCAGTACATAACACACAACATCACACTACTATACATACTCAGTACATAACACACAACATCACACTACTATACATATTCAGTACATAACACACAACATCACACTACTATACATATTCAGTACATAACACACAACATCACACTACTATACATACTCAGTACATAACACACAACATCACACTACTATACATATTCAGTACATAACACACAACATCACACTACTATTCATATTCAGTACATAACACACAACATCACACTACTATACATATTCAGTACATAACACACAACATCACACTACTATTCATATTCAGTACATAACACACAACATCACACTACTATTCATATTCAGTACATAACACACAACATCACACTACTATACATATTCAGTACATAACACACAACATCACACTACTATACATATTCAGTACATAACACACAACATCACACTACTATACATATTCAGTACATAACATACAACATCACACTACTATTCATATTCAGTACATAACACACAACATCACACTACTATACATATTCAGTACATAACACACAACATCACACTACTATACATATTCAGTACATAACACACAACATCACACTACTATTCATATTTAGTACATAACACACAACATCACACTACTATACATATTCAGTACATAACACACAACATCACACTACTATTCATATTCAGTACATAACACACAACATCACACTACTATACATATTCAGTACATAACACACAACATCACACTACTATTCATATTCAGTACATAACACACAACATCACACTACTATTCATATTCAGTACATAACACACAACATCACACTACTATACATATTCAGTACATAACACACAACATCACACTACTATACATATTCAGTACATAACACACAACATCACACTACTATACATATTCAGTACATAACACACAACATCACACTACTATTCATATTCAGTACATAACACACAACATCACACTACTATTCATATTCAGTACATAACACACAACATCACACTACTATACATATTCAGTACATAACACACAACATCACACTACTATACATATTCAGTACATAACACACAACATCACACTACTATACATACTCAGTACATAACACACAACATCACACCTACATTCCTCGAAGGGATAGACACAGTGTTTGGTGCATCCTGCACATTTCGCCAGTTATTGTATTTAATTCACATTATGGGAGAGCCTATTGCCATCAACCGCGGGTAGGTACAAATCAAGAGCTGGGTCAGCTTCTGAGAAGTTCGTAAATGAAAAACCGTCTCGACCTAAGTATCGAACCCAAGACATGGATCTTGGGTTCGACGGCTCGACCACTCGACCAATGAAGCAGACAAATCCTAGGTGAAACTATGAGCGGCACTGCCAATAACAAGCTGTCGACTATCCTTAGCATGGATAGCAAATGACTGCTGCGGCCTTTTTTTTAATTGTGGATGGGAAATCATCTAATGACTTCTCCAGCTCTGGGCGGAGCAGGAGGGCGTGTCAGACTTTTACTTACTAAAACCCACCCGTGTTCCTTCAGTTGCCCCGAACAACCCGCGACCCCCGCGGCATGACTGCTGCAGCCTGCAGCGAGTGACCCTAACGTCGGCAAAAAGCCTCCATCTATCAACGCAACATCCTTAGCATTTAATAAACGTACTTGGTAGTAATACACTCGGTGATTTCTTATAAACCGTTTCGTAGAGTTTCCAAAAGAAAACGCCGGGATCCTCGACGCTGACCTCCATAGCTTGCATCAACACACTTCTCGGAATTCTAAGCGTTATTCCGAGATCAGACAAATTCTTGCGCATGCGACGAGGTACATCTTCTAATAAGTCTTGATGGATATCCTCTTTCACATGTGTTAGGACTTCCCTCTGCTGACTCGACAGTTCGATGTACCATCTAGGGCCGACTTCCTTCTGGAGCCTTCTTTCCTTTCTTTTACCTTGATTATGCAAAGAAAAGTTTAATTAGAGAAATTGAAAGCCCTTCTTTAAGAAATTTTAGGCCACTCCCTCTCGAAGAGCCCAATCCCTGTCGCTGAGGAGGCCCTGTGTCTCGCAGTGGAAACATTATAGGCTGATTATACTAAAGCCCTTCTTTAAGTGAAAAAACAGAACCATTATAGGATCACTCGTGTGTCTGTCTGTCCGTCTGTCACAGCCAATTATTTCCGAATGTAATGGACCGATTAACTTGGAATTTGGTACACATATTAATTTTTGTGACCCAAACACGGACGTGTAACGTAAATAAGTGAATTTTTAATATGGGGTTCACTTTTGGGGGGCAAAAAAGAAAATAAAAAAAAAAGTTTTGCAAAATGTAGGAACCGTGTGACATATCAAATGAAAGGGTTACTGTGAGGGTCTCAGAGGTTTTTTTTATAGCATTAAAATAAATTGTTTTAAAGTTATACAAAGTGTAACGTTAAATGCGCAAAACCTCTTAAGGGGTCATTGTACTCATCATTATGAAGAACTTTTACTATAGGACCAAACCTGAAATCGCAAAAAAAAAATCAGCTGTTCAGTACATTTATGTTCGCATAATTCGTCAAAATGTACTGAACAGATGATTTTTTTTACGCGATATCAGGTTTGGTCCCATAGTAAAAGTTGTTCATAATGATGAGTACAATGACCCCTTAAAAGGTTTTGCGCATTTAACGTTACACGTTGTATAAGAAAATAGACTAAAATTAACCAACCCTTATCTCCGAAACTACCGAGCCTACAATTTTGAAAAAATAGAAAGATAAGAAAATAGTTCTACACCTATAGATCACAGGAAAACCTATAAGAAGTCTATGGTCTTAAAATCACATGGTAAATCTCTCAATATTGTGCGTACAAACTTACATTTGCAGTTGGAATTTATGGGAGAACATGTTTTTCTACAATACTACAATGTGAAGTTTGTTCGTGGGATAAATCCGGAACCCTTCATTGTGAGTGGTCTGACACGCAGTTGGCCGGTTTTTACGGTTCCATAGCAAAGCCCCAAAATCCAGATCAAAAGGGTAGAAACGGGACGCGGAAAAGCCTATAGCGCCGTCTATAGGTATAGGACCGAGCTAATCTGACTTTCTAACGGGTATGTTTAGAGTTACCTACCTCTACATACACACATACTCAGTTGTTTTCACCGAATACGACTTGTTACCTATTTTGGCCTTGTTATCAAATAAAATCTATCTATATAAATAAAAAGAGAAGTCCTGACTGACTGATTGACTGACTCATCAACGCCCAGCCCAAACCTTTGGATTTAGAAAGCTGAAATTTTGCACAAAGGTTTCCTTTATAATGTAGAAAAGGAATAAGGAAGGAATTCCCCGTAGTACTTCCCGTGGGATATTTTCCGACATCCACGCGGGAGAAGCCGCTGGCAAAAGCGAGTTAAAAATGTAACATTTAAATAAAGTTTTGGTAGTAGGTACGGAATCCAAAAAGAGCAAGACCCGAAACGCACTTCGCTGGAATTTTTAGGTCTAAAGCCTCTATATACAAGTGAAGAGTCGGATCTGAGAACGTCGCGATGGGGCGGACACAATAACTTCCTATAAATTGTAACGGATGGCCTGCGCAACGTAGCGGTGCCCTTTGGTCTTACAGAAACAGACTCGAAACCGCGAAACCTCCATCTCGGTTCTCCGCCCAATGCAGCGGATGGCCTTAACTGTTCTATCTTGGAAATCGTCATAGGTCGGTATTATGACAATTATCACACTCATCATCTCAAACTGCATCAATTAAAAGCCAAGCCTACCTTCACAATAGTAATGGTATTTCAGATCCTTAAGAAATCTCAGCCATTTTCCCACTTTCTCGTTGTATGGTTTGTTGGCGATATTTTTTTGCATTTCCTTTTCTAGATAAACCCATACTGGATCTTTCTTGGTGTTGCCGTAAATGGTCTAGAATTAAAATATTTGCTTACAAGAGGCTTAACAGAATACCAAGTTATAAAAACTAATACCTAAGTAGTGTGGCTGTGTGGCTGTGGGTGAGTGGGAGTCGGACCTCTGGCTTCAAGCACTACTGTCACAACATAGGCACTATGATGGGTGACTTCACCTTCCGTCTCGCTACTTGTCCTTGTCTGGTGCTCCATGCGGGGCTCAGCATCTCTGTCAGTGCGGTGAAGCTGTCAACTGCCTCGGACACCATGGCCTATCTTGCAGTAAGAGCGCAAGCCAGATAACACGGCACGCCAGCAATAATGACATCATTCGTCGTGTTTTTGTCACCACCGCGCGCCGGGATGCCTTCTGTTTTAGAGAACCCAACGGCTTGGCACGCGACGCGACGACGGTAAGAGAAGAGACCAGACGGAATGACCATAATCTTATTCGGGGTTATCTGTTCAGGGGCTTGTGGCTAAGTATAATAACAGCCGCACGAGTCGATCGATCAGGTTAAGCTACCCTTGCCGCGGATGGCTGACCATCTTTACATAACAAGCCCCTCCGTGCCTCGGGAAGCACGTTAAGCCGTTGTTCTCGGCTGTCATACGTGGATCTTTGACAGTCGTTACAGGTTTTCAGAAGGCCAGAAGCCCGAAAGTCTGACAACCAGTCTTACCAAGGTGTATCGTAGTAGGCACTACGACGGACAAGATTTAAGTTCTTATATGGTTCAATTTGAGGAAAATCGAAGTCCAAAGCCTGTTCACAGGAACATTCGTCCCGTGCGTTCTGTCAGTTATGCGCTTCTACCGACCCTGGAGCGGGCAGCCGAATTTGCTGGTAGTGGTAACATGATGACTCCTGATATTAACACTTAAACTCTATCTATACAGCTTACCTTGATTACGTTGCTAGGTATGCTCTGTATGTTTACTATGTATGTAGGTATGCTATGCATAGGATAACTCGAAATAGGCAGAAGAAGATGCGACGATAAAAACTGAGGCTGAAATGTACCTACCTTAGTCTGGAGAATTTTAGGAACTGTTGGCAATACAAACTTGCCCATAGTAAATAACTAATAATTTGTAATTATTATATTCTAAAATATAATACTAAAATTTAAAATTTAGCTTAAACATTTTGTTTCTGATGTAATCCACACTGGTTATATTACTTTACATAGTGGTGTGTCATCTATGACCTTTCTATGACTGGTTGTTCCATATTGTCTATAGTACCAAATTTTTTGGCTACATAATTTTGGCCAGGATTATTTTAGAGTTTAAATCTGTTTGAGGTCGGATACCCAATGGAGATTTTATACACCTTGCTCCACCCTAAAATCAGACGACGACGTCAGCGTTGTATAGGCTACAGCGCACAGTGGATCGACTCCATACAAACTGGCGGACATTCAACTATGAAAATATGACTTCAAGATTTTGAAAAACACATGATGCCAATGTGCTCTCCTCAATAATCTAAATTGAAAGTACTCTTATGGTTTTTTCGATTAAACCCCAATTTTAGGAGTAATGTGAGTAAAACTGTTTGCAATGTATGGAAAATATAGTAAAAATATGTTTTCCTGCGATTCCCGCACATTTTCCGGTTTTGACGCTTATAATATATTTTAGCATAATATAGAGTCCTCCCTAGGAGATACAAATATATGATTTTTATTTTTTGTATCAATAACTCGTCTTGTTATATGTTTTTTGTGCTAATGAGGCTTTCGTTTTGTACAATATATAATAATCTCAATCTCACCATTACACAATGTGAGTATTGTTACTAAATAAGTATGAATATCAACGGCGGCAGTAAGATAATCATTGCCATTAGTTTATTGAATATTATACCATCATTTGTCAACTTTCCACTACAAATCCTTCTTCCAATCCTTTGCCCATTAAGAATACTTAGATAATTACGCATTTCTAGTAATAGTAAATGCGATAAATGAGGGTAGTAACGAATTTTAAAACATCTAAATATATAAAAGGAGAAACTGACTGAGATATTATCGCACATCCCAAATCCCTTAGTCTAGAGATTCCAAATTTGGCATGTAGGTTCCTTATGAGGTCTAAGGGTGCACTAAGAAAGGATTTTTCAAAATTCACTTCTTAAAGGGGTGAAACGGGGGTCCAAAGTTTGTATGAAAAATCTTATTCCTTGAGTTGATAGACTTGAAATTTGCCCTGAATATTTATCTAAGTAAATTATAAATATTGACATTTTTAGTTTTCCTAAACTACCTCCTAAGGATCCTTCCTTTTGGGTGTCAGTTTGTATGGGGGAATTTTAACGCGCGGTTATCAGGGTTTTTCGAAAAACCCTGACAAATGTTATTCTTAATTTTTGATTTCAAGGTTATATACTGAGTTTCGAGTTAATCGGACCTCGCGTTAAAATTCCCCCATACAAACTTTGACAACCCCCAATCCCTCCTTAGGGGGTAGTTTAGGAAAACAAAAAATGACAAACTTTAAAATTTACTTAGATAAATAGTCATGGCAAGTTTGAAGTCTATTAACTCAAGGAATAAGATTTTTCATACAAACTTTGGACCCCCGTTTCACCCCTTTTAGAAGTGAATTTTGAAAAATACTTTCTTAGTGCACCCCTAGACCTCATAAGTAACCTACGTGCTAAATTTGGAATCTCTAGACCCAGTGATTTCGGCTGTGCGATGATATGTCAGTCAGTTTCTCCTTTTATATATTTAGATGTTTTAAAATTCGTTACTACCCTCATTTATCGCATTTACTATTACTAGAAATGTGTAATTATCTAAGTATTCTAAAAGGACAAAGGATTGGAAGAAGGATTTGTAATGGAAAGTTGACAAATGATGGTATAATATTCAATAAACTAATTGCAGTGATTATCTTACTGCCGCCGTTGATATTCATACTTATTTAGTAACAATACTCACATTGTGTAATGGTGAGATTGTGATTATTATATTTTATACAAAACTAAAGCCTCATTTGCACTAATATCATATAACAAGACGAGTTATTGATACAAAAAATAAAAATCATATATTTGTCGTATATCTCCTAGGGGGACTCTTGGGGACATAAGTATGTTGGGACGAAATCTCCTAAATATTATGCCAAAACATAATATAAGCGTCAAAACCAGAAAATGTGCGGGAATCGCAGGAAAACATATTTTTACTATATTTTTCCAAACATTGCAATCAGTTTTACTCACATTACTCCTAAAATTGGGGTGGTTTAATCGAAAAAACCATAAGAGTACTTTCAATTTAGATTATTGAGGAGAGCACATTGGCATCATGTGTTTTCCAGAAATCTTGAAATCATATTTTTACAGTCGAATGTCCGCCAGTTTGTATGGAGTCGATCCACTGTGCGGCGTAGCCGCTTAGCATAGCGTGCACCTCCACGTAACGTATGCTTTGCATCGCTCTACTTATTACGGGGCATACGGCGCCCGGCGGGCGTAGTCACATAGCATGGGCATCGCGTCGGGCGACGTTCTACTGGCTACGGTATAGCCGCGTAGCATGGGGTGCCGTGTAGCATGTGCGTGCCTAGCATCGAGCGACGTCCTACGGGCTACGGCGTAGCCGAGTATCACGGCGTATGTCGTAGCTTGTTTTTCGCATCAAGCGACGTCCTTCGGGCTACGGCGTAGCCGCGTAGCATGGCGTATGTCGCGTAGCATGTGCAAGGCATCGAGCGACGTCCTACGGGCTACGGGCGGGGGGGGTGGGGGGGTGTAGATGTGGTCGCGTAGCATGTGCAATACAACGTGTAACGTTAAATGCGCAAAACCTCTTAAAGGGTCATTGTACTCATCATTATGAACAACTTTTACTATGGGACCAAACATGAAATCGCGAAAAAAAAATCAGCTGTTCAGTACATTTTCACGAGTAATGCGAACATAAATGTACTGAACAGCTGATTTTTTTTTCGCGATTTCAGGTTTGGTCCCATAGTAAAAGTTGTTCATAATGATGAGTACAATAACCCCTTAAGAGGTTTTGCGCATTTAACGTTACACGTTGTATATTATTTGAATGGATTTTTTTTATTTGATTTTTCGAAACAAAAAAAATTAAAATATTTTTTTTAATAAGTACCTATTAGATCTATCTCATAAAACCGGTCAAGAGCGAGTCGGATTCGCGCACCGAGGGTTCCGTTCCTATTACCGAAAAAGTGTGCTATTTAGAGACATCGTTTTATTTTTCCTGTAATCTTTACATAAACTTCTATCACATAGAATAATTTCAGATTTTTCTCTTTGCAAACTTCGGAGATAAGGGGGAGGAACGGTATTTTTTTTTTAATTTTTCATCAAAAGCGAAAACTATGCGCCCTAAAAAAAAGAAAAAATATGTTTGAGAATGTGCAAACAGCGCTCTTTCATATGATACCCCACATGCCCTAGTAGCCCTACTTTGAATTTTTAAGACCCCCTTTCAGTCCCCATTGCAAAAAATATATAAATATTTTTATTACTTTCTTATTTGAAAAATAGTTGGGTAAATGTCATCTAAAACTGTTCTAAATTTCAAGTTGATAGCATTAGTAGTTCTTGAGATATCCAGCTGTGACAGACAGACAGACAGACAGACTGAGTCACACCATAAGGGTTCCTTTTTTACCATTTTGGTACGGAACCCTAAAAATGGCGAAGTTGTATGGTTTTCAGTCTATGTTAATAGGTACAGAGACAGCACAGCTGCGAGCTGACGTTTGGGTATTTTTTATAGTAAATCTTGCATTTGCTCCCGGAAAGCACCATTTGGTGATGTTTAACTGATGAGGAAGACCACAGATGGCCATCGCAACTACTCAATAATACGTATTTCATTTGGGTTGAGATTCGATTACTTTAATATGGTTGCTAAGCAATTTAAGCTCATCACAATGCATATAGTGAATGAAGTTGATGGTGACTTCACCATCAGTTCCAGTTCTCCTGGTTTCTTACTAGAACTCCTCAACAATTAACGTCCTTGTATCGGGAAAAATAATATTTTGTAAAAGGTTATGAGTAGTTTAGGCTTAGGTTTATGTAACTTAGATAAATTACAAAGTGACCCACTAAAAAGTGAAAAAAAAAACTTTTTTACAAAAAAAAACAACCGACTTCCAAAAAAAATGCTACAAAGTGAAAATTAAAGTTATTAATTTCGGAAGTCGGTGGCAAAAAACTAAAATACAGAGCCAAAGACACCGACTTCCTATAAGTTATTTTTCACTTTGTAGCATTTTTTTTGGAAGTCGGTTGTTTTTTTTTTTTGTAAAAAAGTTTTTTGTTTATACAGGGTGTTTCTTTTAAGTTGTCAATCCAGTGCGAGCTGATAGCAGAGTACCATACCTATCGATTTAAACCCCATGTATGTTCTACGATTTTTTATAGTTTTCGAGTTATTTAGGATCCCTCATTTCATATCAATGGTAGTCGAGGAGTAGTAGAGGAGCTCGTGGCTAAGTAATAACAGCCGCACGGGTCGATCCATGAGGTTAAGCTACGCTTGCCGGTGTTGGTCAGTGGATGGGTGACCATCTTTACATACCGAGACTCCTCCGTGCCTCGGAAAGCACGTTAAGCCGTTGGTCCCGGCTGTCATTCGTGGATCTTTGACAGTCGTTACGGGTCGTCAGAAGCCCGAAAGTCTGACAACCAGTCTTACCAAGGGGTATCGTATTACCCAGTTACTGGGTTGTGGAGGTCAGACAGGCAGTCGCTCCATGTAAAATACTGGTATTCAGCTGCATCCGGTTAGACTGGAAGCCGACCCCAACATAGTTGGGAAAAGGCTAGGCAGATTGATTGGTAGTCGTTGAGGATAGTAGTAGGTATAAAATTTATGTTTTTATTATCAACTGAGCTCTGCTTAAACGTAAAGGAATAGTAAATATCAGGATTGACAAAAATATGCAAAGATAATAATAAATTATAAAATATGAAAATCACAAGATTTCAGATACACCACTTTCAACGACTGATTTCAGCAAATAATGCCCTATTTAGTACATTCTTGTTCAAAGTTGTAGTCCAGTAGAGATATAATATTTTTTCCATTTACCCTTCGATAATTCTAAAGTTTTTTATTTTCGCTGAGTGGATAACTATACTTGGAATTTTAATTCGATTCCAGATTTGACATTAGCTACTGTCATTTTGTGAAATAATGATACCACATATAATAGTGTAGTGATGAACACAAAAATCGATTTATAATAAATGTTACAGAAAGTGACAGCGATAGCGATAGCGATGACGGTGACAATTTATAAAATAAATTATTACCATAATACATCTATCTGTTTTATTTGTCATGTTCCTTCATGATCACATTTTATTATTTATTTCACACACAATTATAAAAGAAAAGTCTCAGATCGTTAATTAATCGTCAAAACTAAATTATCGGTTCAGAAATATTTAATTTCCTGATATACTTAGTTTACGAGAATAAAATTATAAACGAGAAGAATCGATCTGGAAATATTCCATTTCCATATCGAATAATTTCGCAACGTCACTATTTAGTACTTGTCATAACGTTGCAACACTGATATTGTCAAATCTGGAATCGAATTAAAATTCCGAGTATATAGTGAATTCATTGCTATGTACAAAAATGCTAACAGTTTAGAGTTATGCTATAGGTATTAAGTAGGTATTTCCTATTATTTCGTGTTATAACAATGATATAAAATTTAAATTAAAATACTACACTGTTTCTTAATTAGTACTGTCTAAAGTATATAATACTGAAAATGCTAACAGATAGGTACTGTGGAACAATGGAAATCTGAAAATGTCCTTTAACTCATTCAATAAAAAATTTAAGTTTTTCAAATCATTTCCTATACACTTAAAGGGATTAGTTATACCTTACAACAAAAGTTCTAACAGCTAAGTAATATGCTTCACAAGTAATTGTATTTTTACTTTGCAATTAGCGAAATATTGAATTTAAGTTTATAAATTTGCGCCCACATATTCGTGATAATAAGCTCTGCTACCATACAAAAGTTTCAACTTGTACGTGCTATGCCTTTTTGTTTAATAAATAAAATACAATTTGGATATTGTGGCGCGCGGTGTAGGTACGACAATTCGTGCAGCGCGACGCGGTGACAATCAAACCCACACTCACTGCAAACGTGCACGAGGCTACACATCAAGCTATGCATGTCCAGTTTACACTGACCTCTCATTGTAAGGTAATCTTATACAATGCGAGATCAGCTTATACTGGATATGTATAGCTTGATTTGTAGCCGTGCGTACCTACCTCTATTGAATGAGGCGCAAAATCATTTCATTACAGTCACATCTCACAAATGACTAATACGAGTACAGTCAGCGTCAAAAATATCGGAACGAACAGACTGTTCAAAATGATCTCAAAAACTAAGAAAATTAAACTACTCAATTGGGTAAAGCTCTTGTCAGAATTACAGTGTAATATTATCGTATACTGTCTTCATTCTGAAAACAGTCTGTTCGTCCCGATATTATTGACGCTGATTCAATCCAGTCAGTTATTTTTTCTGTTCCATTCCGTGACCGTGACTTCGCCCGCGCGTAATTATCAACAATTGTCAAAAATAGTCAAAATCCCGGATTCCGGGATTCACAAATTTAGAGTTCTGATTATAGGATCGAATGTATATTTATGTATTGATCGTCAAAATGTCGTGATTCCGGAATTGATAAATTAAGTATTTTTTTTACCATTACTGGGTAACTTGTTTATTACTAAATTTTCACAGGGGATCATCTACTATGAACAACTTTCACTATGGCATCAACACGTAAATCACGAAAAATAAATCAGCTGGTCGAGTAGGTATTGAGCTTTTGTATGAAACATCGTAATTTTTTTCGTGATTTCAGAGTTGGTCCCATAATGAAAGCTGCTGAAACTGTAAATCCAAGATGGCGGCTGCGAATATTTTCTAATTTTACTCTAGTATGTACAAAAATGCTAACAGTTTAGAGTTATGCTATAGGTATTAAGTAGGTATTTCCTATTATTTCGTGTTATAACAATAATATAAAATTTAAATTAAAATACTACACTGTTTCTTAATTAATACTATCTAAAGTATATATTACTGAAAATGCTAACAGATAGGTACTGTGGAACAATGGAAATCTGAAAATGTCCCTTAACTCATTCAATAAAAAATTTAAGTTTTTCAAATCATTTCCTATATACTTAAAGGGATTAGTTATACCTTACAACAAAAGTTCTAACAGCTAAGTACAACACAAGGCTTCACAAGAATGTTCAGGCTTCACAAGTAATTGTATTTTTACTTTGCGATTAGCGAAATATTGAATTTAAGTTTGTAAATTTTCGCCTGAACATTCGAGACAATAAGCTCTGCTACCATACAAAAGTTTCAACATATACGTGCTATGGCTTTTGTTTAAATTGCGAATAACTATTTTCCATAACAAGCCGCGTAAGTCAATCTGAGATACTCGTAGAAACAAATGACCGCACCAGTAGGACATACGTTCCAGTCGCAACAAAAATATTCCTCTGACAAACGAATAAAGGTTTCTGTAGTTAGACGATCAGAGACACAAGAGACCATATTATGGGCTGCCGGAATACATAACGACGATTGGAGCCAACAAGTAAGTTCTAGTTGTATTTATAATTCCTACTATCAATATCCTATACCCCATCTAATCCATTCTATTTTTCCTCTATAGAGCCAACACCTCAACTTTAGGTAAATATGCGTCCGAACATACGATCTCTGGTAATAAATAAAGAACGGAATAGAACTTCGAGGAACGGAGACAAACAGTGGAGACTTCTTTAGGACAACATTTTTTCCGGGATAATTAATCTCCCAAAAGAGTAACATTCTGGAATGGCCTACTAGGCAAAAGAACAAGAGGTAGACCTATTACAAGATGGGAAGATGATATAAAAGCAATAGCTGGTCCAAACTGGAGAAAAGGAGCTGAAGACAAAGTCAAATGGGCATCACTGGAGGAGGCCTTCACCCATTCTGGGGTTCCTGTAGATTAAATAAAAAAATGAAGTACCTAACTATAAATACTATGATATAATACATAGGATACACATAAAATTATACTAAGTAAGAGACAAATAAATAACATAGAATGAACTAAACAAAACTAACACATACTCGTACATAGATTTTAAGGAATGTAAATTTACTGGAAATAAAAGGCTTTTTTATTTTTATTTTTTTATAATTAATCTCCCGGGTTTTGGGACATTACATTATTACTAGAAATCGGATAATCGGATGCGTATTAACCTAAAGTTGAGGTGTTGGCTAAGTATGGAGTGGGCTTTTGGATTGAAAGATCCCAGAATTCTGGTATCGGCAAATTTTGACTTCTAATTATAGAATCGAATGTTTTAAGTACTTAAGTTCAGATGTTAGTTAGTATGGATTGCACTTATACATCGAGAAAATGCCGGGATTCCGGAACGACACTTTTTAAGTTCTTATTTTGGAATCGAATGTTTAGTTAGGTACTTGCGTTCAGGTGTTGGCTAATATGGATTGCACTTCTGTATCAAAAAAATTCCGGGATTCACAAATTTTGACTACTGATCATAGAATCGAATGTATAATTTACTTAAGTGCAGATGTTAGTTAATATGGATTGCACTTATGTATCGAAAAAATCCCGGGATTCCGGAGCGACAATTTTTAAGTTCTGATTATAGAATCGAATGTATATTTACTTACGTTTAGGCTTTGGCTAATATGGAATGTACCTACTTTTGTATTGATCGTCAAAATGTCGGGATGCCGGAATTGATAAATTAAGTATTTTTTTACTACGAGTATTAGAGGATAACTTTTTATCAGTAAATTTTCACAGGGAATCATCTACTATGAACAACTTTCACTATAGCATCAACACGTAAATCACGAAAAATAAATCAGCTGGTCGAGTAGGTATTGAACTTTTGTATCAAACATCGTAATTTTTTTCGTGATTTCAGAGTTGGTCCCGTAGTGAAAGCTGCTGAAACTGTAAATCCAAGATGGCGGCTGCGAATATTTTCAAATGTTTTATCATGGGTGTCGTTTTTATGGCTTTCGAGGGTGTTAAGGCCGATAGTGACAATAAAATGTAAATCCAAGATGGCGGCTGCGAATATTTTCTATCTTTTCAAATTTTTCGTCATGGGTGTCGTTTTCTTGGTTTTCGAGACTGTTAAAGCCGATAGTGACGCTAAAATGTAAATCCAAGATGGTGGATGCGAATATTTTCTAATTTTTCTCAATGAGTGTCGTTTTCATGGTTTTCGGTGGTGTTAAAGCTGATAGTAACATTAAAATGTAAATCCAAGATGGCGGCTGCGAACATTATTAAATTTTTCGTCATGGGTGTCGTTTTCATGCTTTTCGAGGGTTTCAAAGGCGATTTACATTTTAACGCCACGTTAAAATGTAAATCCAAGACGGTGGCTGCAAAATTTTCAAACTTTTCATTATGGGTGTCGTTGTCATGGTTTTTGAGGGTGTTATAGCCGATAGTGACGTTAAAATATAAATCCAAGATGGCGGCTGCAAAAATTTTCAAGCTTTTTATCATGGGTGTCATTTTAATGGTTTTCGAGGGTGTTAAAGCCGATAATGACGTTAAAATGTAAATCCAAGATGGCGGCTGCGAAAATTTTCCGTCATGGTTTTAGAGTGTGCTAAAGCCGATAGAGGAGTCAAAATGCGTGACGATTGGCTGATGCCTACTTAACTAACCCTGCGGCAGTGCAGCGTATCGCGTTACAACCTGAAAACACGTGTGATAGTAATTAAAAAACCATCAACATTTTTAAAGCAGGCGCTATCTTGCATTTACATTTTAGTGTCACTATCGGCTTTAACACCCTCGAAAATCATGAAAACGACACCCGTGACGAAAATTTTAAAAATGTTCGCAGCCGCCATCATGTATTTACATTTTAACATCACTATCGGCTTTAACAGCCCCCAAAACCATGAAAACGACACCTTTGACGAAAAATTAGAATATATTCGCATCCACCATCTTGGCTTTACATTTTAGTGTCACTATCGGCTTTAACACTCTCGAAAAGCATGAAAACGACACCTATGACGAAAAATTTGAAAATGTTCGCACCGGCCATCTTGGATTTATATTTTAATGTCACTATTGGCTTTAACACCCTCGAAAAGCATGAAAACGACAACCATGACGAAAAATTTAATATTGTTCGCAGCCGCCATCTTGGATTTACATTTTAATGTTACTATCAGCTTTAACACCACCGAAAACAGTGAAAACGACACCCATAACGAAAAATTAGAAAATATTCGCATCCACCATCTTGGATTTACATTTTAGTATCACTATCGGCTTTAACACTATCGAAATCCAAAAAAACGACACCCATGACGAAAAATTAGACAATATTCGCAGCCGCCATCTTGGATTTACATTTTAGTGTCACTATCGGCCTTAACACCCTCGAAACCAATGAAAACGACACCCATGACGAAACATTTGAAAATATTCGCAGCCGCCATCTTGGATTTACAGTTTCAGCAGCTTTCATTATGGGACCAACTCTGAAATCACGAAAAAAATTACGATGTTTGATACAAAAGCTCAATACCTACTCGACCAGCTGATTTATTTTTCGTGATTTACGTGTTGATGCTATAGTGAAAGTTGTTCATAGTAGATGATCCCCTGTGAAAATTTAGTGATAAACAAGTTACCCAGTAATGGTAAAAAAAATACTTAATTTATCAATTCCGGAATCACGACATTTTGACGATCAATACATAAATATACATTCGATCCTATAATCAGAACTCTAAATCTGTGATTCCCGGAATCCGGGATTTTGACTATTTTTGACAATTGTTGATAATTACGCGCGGGCGAAGTCACGGTCACTGAATGGAACAGAAAAAATAACTGACTGTATTGGATCAGCGTCAATAATATCGGGACGAACAGACTGTTTTCAGAATGAAGACAGTATACGATAATATTACACTGTAATTCTGACAAGAGCTTTACCCAATTGAGTAGTTTAATTTTCTTAGTTTTTGAGATCATTTTGAACAGTCTGTTCGTTCCGATATTTTTGACGCTGACTGTACTCGTTTTAGTCATTTGTGAGATGTGACTGTAATGAAATGATTTTGCGCCTCATTCAATAGAGGTAGGTACGCACGGCTACAGATCAAACTATACATATCCAGTATAAGCTGATCTCGCATTGTATAAGATTACCTTACAATGAGAGGTCAGTGTAAACTGGACATGCATAGCTTGATGTGTAGCCGCGTGCACGTTTGCAGTGAGTGTGGGTTTGATTGTCACCGCGTCGCGCTGCACGAATTGTCGTACTTACACCGCGCGCCACAATATCCAAATTGTATTTTATTTATTAAACAAAAAGGCATAGCACGTACAAGTTGAAACTTTTGTATGGTAGCAGAGCTTATTATCACGAATATGTGGGCGCAAATTTATAAACTTAAATTCAATATTTCGCTAATTGCAAAGTAAAAATACAATTACTTGTGAAGCATATTACTTAGCTGTTAGAACTTTTGTTGTAAGGTATAACTAATCCCTTTAAGTGTATAGGAAATGATTTGAAAAACTTAAATTTTTTATTGAATGAGTTAAAGGACATTTTCAGATTTCCATTGTTCCACAGTACCTATCTGTTAGCATTTTCAGTAATATATACTTTAGACAGTACTAATTAAGAAACAGTGTAGTATTTTAATTTAAATTTTATATCATTGTTATAACACGAAATAATAGGAAATACCTACTTAATACCTATAGCATAACTCTAAACTGTTAGCATTTTTGTACATAGCAATGAATTCACGAAAGTAATCCACTCCGCGAAAATAAAAAACTTTGGAATTATCGAAGGGCATATTCTTTTGTCTACTGGACTATTGACCCAAAAAAAGATATCATTTTTTAAAGCCATCATCTCGTTGAATCAGGAAAAATATCGAAAAAAAATTATAACTCGAAAACTACATAAAATCGTAGAACATACATGGGGGTTAAATCGATAGGTATGGTACTCTGCTATCAGCTCGCACTGGCTTGACACCTTAAAAGAAACACACTGTATTATCTTTAATCTCTTTGTGTTCGTTTAAACCGCGCGGCCAAGGCGTTAAAAAAAAAAACTATGCCAACATTTTGTAACAATTTGGAAAAGTTGACTCCCAAAACCACAAATTTGTCAAAGCTATGGTTAAAAAGTTAGAAGGGTTTGAACGTGGCCGCGCCATCGAAACGCGGAGAACCGCGCGGCCACGGAGATCTCAGAAACTAAGCGTTGCACAGACCTGTTTTGGTAAATAACAGATTCAATTTGTAAATAATTTGTAAAAATATAGAAAAAAATCCTAGGTTAATATTTTAGGAGCTGTGAGACTAAAACCTCGTGGCCGCGCCATCGAAACGGTGAAAAAAACGTGATAGCCGATATCTCGCTGAAAAAGCATCGCAGACGTCTTAGTTCTAGTCTGGTTTTGACAAATTCAAATCTAGGTTTTACAAAAAAAAACCTAGATTTGAATTTGTCAAAACTTACAAAAATGCAACAAAAAATCCTAGGTTTATATTTCAGGAGCTTTAAGACTAGAACCTCATGGGCGCGCCATCGAAACGGTGAAAAATACGTTATCAACGATATCTCACTGAAAAAGCATCGCAGAGGTCTAAAGTTTTTTGTAAAACCTAGATTTGAATTTGTCAAAACTTGTAAAAATGCAACAAAAAATCTTAGGTTTATATTTCAAGAGGCGCGCCATTGAAACGGTGAAAAACACGTTATCGCCGATATCTCACTGAAAAAGCATCGCAGAGGTCTGAAGGTATTTGTAAAACCTAGATTTGAATTTGTCAAAATTTGTAAAAATACAACAAAAAATCCTAGGTTTATATTTTAGGAGCCGCGCCATTGAAACGGTGGAAAACACGTTATCGCCGATATCTCGCTAAAAAAGCATTGCAGAGGTCTGAAGTTTTTTGTAAAACCTAGATTTCAATTTGTCAAAATTTGTAAAAATACAACAAAAATCCTAGGAAGTCCTAGGTTTATATTTCAGGAGCCGCGGCGTTGAAACGGTGAAAAACACGTTATCGCCGATATCTCACTGAAAAAGCATCGCAGAGGTCTGAAGTTGTTTGTAAAACCTAGATTTGAATTTGTCAACATTTACAAAACTACAGAAAAAATCCAGGTTTATATTCCAGGTTTACTGGAATATAAACATGGATTTTTTCTGTAAAATTGAACTATTATATCTTCTAAACTAAGACCCGACTAAATCTATGACTATTAGCGACAAACGACTTTATGTTATCAAAATTAAAATCCCTGATGGTGGCCATGCCAGTGTCAGTCACACCTTCATGTCGCCTTTCAGAAGAATTGCACAGAATAAAGAGATTCTGCCCTTCTACCGAAGAATGATACAAACATAGAGATACAAAGTTTATCGGCCTTTTTTTTTTCTATTTCTTTTATAGAAAAAAAAACAATGAAATAAAACATTTAAAATACTTATCTATATTAATTTATTGCAATAATCATGTATAAAATATAATTAATATACTTATTTATGTACAATTCCTTAACAAAATCATTATTATTGTACTTTTTTGATGAATGGAATTATTTTGAAGAGCCCTCAATATTTTTTATGTGCATATTTTTAGTTTTTTCTAATATTTCTTTATAAGGAGGATTTATGGGACTTTGTACAGGTTCTTTGTATTCATATGAAGTTTGGCCTTCTAGCAACAGCGGGTATGTTGTATCAGAATCATAGGCGCTCAAATCTCCACACGCATTAAATGGTACTATGAACCTGTTAGGACCTGTAAATTGATTGAAATCACAATACTTGTGATCTAACAGCGGATTCACCATGTTAGGAACATATCCTTCAGGTGGCTGATAGTTTTGACATACAACAAAAGCCTCTATGCTAGAGTTCCTTGAACTTCTTGGTTTAGAAACTGTTACATATTCAAAAAATTGCTTAAGCTGTGAATATAAAAGAGAAACATCTTCCCCTCGGAAAATCTTAGCCACAAATACACCGCCAATCTTTAACACATGTGTTGTTATATTGAGTGCTGCTAATAACAGTTGCGACTGTACATATTCATCAATGTCATGTAGTCCTGTTACATCTGGGGCTCCATCACAAACCACTAAGTCAGCTTGGAGTCCTTCAAATTCCTGAATTATAGCATTTGCAGTAGAAAGTTTTGTAATATCACCCTGTATCTGTATTACTCCAGGTAAAGCTGCCATGGCTTGTAAGTCTACAGCAACAATTTTAACATCATCAACACTATTGGCATTTTGTTGCAATTTTTTTGTCAGTACCTGACTCCAACTGCCAGGAGCCGCGCAGAGATCTACAGCGCGTGTTACACCATTGAATATATTGTGTTCTTCATTAATTTGTAATAGTTTAAATGCACTTCTTGCACGCCAGCCTTCTTCTTTAGCTAACCTATAATATATATCCCGTTTATCTTTAGATGTTTTGCCCATGGTTGCTTAGTTTACAGATATCGTTAATACTATGGCAATCCAGATTTTTGCACTGTAAAACTAATACGGAGTGGATTATGTATTAATGTTCACCTTCACACAGCTCATCACAGCTGCCAGTCTGAGGCACAGATTAAGTAGTATTGTCTGAGGTCTGAATTCTGACGGCTGACAGCAGCTGACAGTGACAGTTCGTTTTTCTTACATTCCAAAGACAAAGAAAACTATTTTCTTAAAAGTGGTCTGAGTACAGAAAAAACTTAAAAACTAATTTCGGACTTTACCGGTATAGTATAACAGTCCGAAAGTCGTCCGTTAAAGGTTGCATAGCATCAAGTGTAGTGAACTCTTTGAGATGGATATTTTGTGAATGTGTAAAAAAATAAAAGTGTCTGTTCGTGTTTGTGTCGTGATAAATACTAAAAATCTAATAACATTTAAAAAGACTCAGAAGTGCAAATCAACTGTTACGACCACGCTCTGTGCTACATAGGTAAGTCAAATTAACCTTAAGAGATTTGTATGTAATTTGACAGGTAATGTCGTTTTCTGTGAGTCAAGCAGTACCTGCGACACCTTGCGGGAAAAGTTGTTAGTTTTCTTCCCATTTGTTGACAGCTCTCAGGTCATAAAATCAGAACGCAAATTATTGATGTATGCTGTGAGCTTTGATAAATTGTGATTTGTCTTTGGCTGTGACTGCTGTGAGCTTAAAGGTTAAATGCTCTAGGCTGTGAGCGAGCGATATCGGAATGTAGAATAGCCCTAATTTCCACATGTCAAGCTTATGTCAAGACAAACGACATTTTGACACATTTGACAGTCATGACAGACATGACAGATAAATTAAATTGTCATTCATGATTGTTCTGAATGTGAAGTTTGTTGTGCTTGTTGTTCGTGTATTTTGTCATCATTTATTTAATTCGGCTTTTTATTCTATTCTATTCTTGTCTAAGTTTGGCTACTGTTGCAAGAGTTAACAATTGTATTTCGACAACTTCTAGGTTTAGGCTCTGAGCTCAGATAATCTCGTAGTCATGGAATACTTCAGTGGTTCTAAGAAGTTGTTATTATTTATTTTAGAAGATTGGAAATTACTCTTATTCCTTACAATTTTATTTGGCTTATATTTTTACTACACAAGTACTTTTGACTTTTTCGAAAAGAAAGGCATTCCATATAAAAAACCAGTGATATTATTAGGTAATTTGGGACCCAGATTAAGAGGCACACAATCATTTCATGAATTTCAATTGGAAGCATACAATAACTTTAAAGGAAATCGGTATGGAGGTAAGTTCAGAACACAGAACATATAAACCCTACTGGTTCAGAACTTCGAGAACTAAATGAACAACAGTTACTTTCAACATTAACACTAACTTCTGTCATTACTGGTTTTTTTTTTGGTTGTTTTTGTCAATATCAATACCTATCATAAAAAAAATATTTTAATGAATGTAGGTAATTACCTACATATTGTTTTAATTAAATTTATCAACTTATGTAATGTTAACAATGTTGTTTTGTTATTTATTTTGTTTGAATGCAGGGTTATTTGAAGGGAGAAGGCCCCTTTTAACTATTATGGACCCAGACCTAATCAAGGCGATAACAATACGCGATTTTGATCACTTCACTGACCGAATCTCATTGAATGCAGAAGAGCCCAAGTTCTGGAGTCGTTCACTTCTCAACTTAAAGGTATTTTGTTTAATTAATTAGTATTTTCTATTCACCATTTTTATTACTTTTTCCAGAAAGTTGTACCCATAATACAATGACTATTTGAGATAAATGTATATGTTACCGGCAATCTGTATAATCCGGTATTCTATACAATACCTAGGCAATGTATAGAATACCTAAAACATTCAGGTAATGTATGAAATATTATTTATTTTATACTTTGCCTAGGCATTCTATACAGTACCGAATGCGCAGCTAGCAATGTGTGAAAAAGTCGAAACTCCACGCGATGCAGGCGGTAGTTATCAAAAGGTACTAAGTTTCTTTTTAGGGTTCCGTACTTCAAAAGGGAAAAAACCTGTGACCCAAATATGGAAGTGTAACATAAATAAAGGAATTCTGAATATGGGGGTTACTTTTGGGGGACAAATAAGAAAATTTAAAAAAAAGTTTTGCAAACTGTACCGTGTGACGAATAATAATAATAATAATAACCCCACCGCAGTATCTCTACGTTGACGTCGTGGTGGGGCTTGCGTGCTCCGAATTCTAGGTCTGTGCCTGTAGAGTTTACTCTGCCGGAACGGGTCTAGGATGAGGAGCCAGACCAAGAGAGATACAGAAACCCGCAGGGCAGCATGTGGCGAGCTGTTGGGCAGTAGCGACCCCACGGACCCTATCTCCCGGGAGAAGTCTTGTTCCTCACCTCTCGCTTGCCTTTATTGGCCGGCTGGAGTGAACAATGACGGGAACAGAGCTCCCACCTCATTCTTGCCTTTATTGGCTGGCTTGAGTGGAGATTCGCAAGAGCAAACGTGCTCGGAGGAAGGAAGTATTCCAGTAAGTGTTTGTAGGGATCTTGACCATCTTCCGGGCTCTGGGATTGTTCTGAGAACCGTGGAATACCTCTCCACTCCTCAGAAGCACCTCAGGACATGTTGCTCCCTTGCCGCTACGACACTATGTGCTAGCGACCGTTTTCGGGGGCCCATTATTGAGTGTGCAAGTCACCCCTTGCCATTTTTTTCCGTGTATAATAAAACATTGATCAGGCAGGGGCCATAGTCCTTTCATAGTTCTAGGTAACCAGTCCAGCGACACCCAAACCCATAGCCCAATATGTTTTGTTTCCATGTTCTGCAATAGTCCTGCACCAACCGGGGGTTGTCCTTGGGTACACTTGCATAGTGTATACAGGGATAATCGTCGGTTGGTGCCTCCTCATAATTTAAAATTGTCTAAGGGGCCTCTGTTGGCTTCGGCCCCTCGTACGCCTTCCAAAAGTCCGGGACCCCAGGGTCCCGAGATATGTCAAAGACACTTTAAAAATAATAATAATAAGGTAAAGAAAAGAAAAAAAGAAGGTAACAGAAAAGTTCAGTAGCGCCATCAGGATGGAATTTAGTGTGGACAAATGTGCAGTCATGCATGTGAAGCGAGGGGAGATTATGGAATCCGTGGGAACCCAACTCTCGGATCCCATACACCTTAGATCCCTCTCCTCAACCGAAACCTACAAGTACTTGGGTATGTCGGAAGCGTTGGGCATCAATGTTGCTGACATGAAGCAATCGTTGAGGGAGCGCTTCTTTGGCCGCCTGAAGAAAGTATTTAATAGTCTTCTATCAGGTGGAAACAAGGTGCGCGCCTTCAACGGTTGGGTCATGCCGGTTTTGATGTACTCTTTCGGCGTACTCAAATGGACTCAGACCGAACTCGACGCCCTGGATAGGAGGGTCCGTACGCTGCTGACTGCGTATCGAATGCATCACCCACGGTCATCGGTAATGAGACTGTATATGCCGCGAAAGTGTGGAGGTCGAGGCTTTTTAAATGCTAAGACCCTCCACAATCGCGAGATATGCAGTCTCAGGGAATATTTCCTAGAAGCCGACGTGGAGATGCATCGAGATGTGGTCGCGGTGGACAAGGGCCTCACCCCACTCTCCTTGGCGAAAGAGAACTGGCGCAAACCTGCAGTACTTGATACTAACGATCGTAGGGAAGTATGGCAAGGCAAAGAGCTTCACGGACGCTTTTTCCGGGCCCTCCATGGGCCTGATGTAGACTTTTTGGCGTCTGTATCCTGGCTACGTTTCGGCGACCTCTTCGGGGAAACCGAAGGTTTTGTGTGTGCAATTATGGATGAAGTTATCATGACGAATAATTATCGAAAATACATTGTCAAGGACGGTACGGTTGACATCTGTCGGGCATGCCACCGTCCCGGTGAATCAATCCGACATATTGTTTCCTGTTGTTCTCGTCTTGCTAACGGCGAATACTTGCACAGACACAATCTAGTGGCTAGGATTATCCACCAGCAACTTGCCTTGCAGTACAACCTTGTGGAGTCCGAAGTGCCATATTACAGGTATGTGCCCGACCCAGTTCTCGAGAATGGCCAAGCCACATTGTACGGGGATCGATCTATCATCACAGACAAGACTATTGTAGCCAATAAGCCTGATATTGTGGTGATAGATCGACGAGAGCGCCGTGCAATTATTGTTGATATCGCTGTCCCTCATGACGAGAATCTCGTGAAAGCTGAGAAAGATAAAAAAATCAAGTATCTTGACTTAGCACACGAGGTTGTCGACATGTGGGACGTAGACTCTGCAATCATTGTACCGATAATCGTTACGGTTAATGGCCTAATAGCACAGAGCCTCGATCAATACCTCAGGAGGCTCTCATTGCGCGGCTGGATCAAGGGCTTGATTCAGAAAGCAGTACTCCTGGACACGGCACGCATAGTGAGGAGGTTCCTCTCTCTAGAGCCCTGACCACCGGTAGCTTGGACCCTGTTCCCGATATCGGTGGGCTACTATTTTTATATTTTTAAATGTTTTTTTTAGTTTTGTTTTTATAAAAATATTTAAAAATGTAAAATATATGTACATAAATGAAATAAAGGATATAATAATAATAACGAATAATCTAAAGAAAGGGCTTACTCTGAGGGTCGCAAACATATTTTTTTATTCATTTTAAAATAAACTGTTTTAAAGTTTTTTAAGAAAATATACTATTTACCATCCCCATACCCCTTATCTCCGAAACTACAGAGCCTAAAATTAAAAAAAAAATACAGAAAATTGTTCTTTACCTGTAGATTATAGAAAAACCTGAAGAAGTCTGTGGTCTTAAAATAACATGGTAAATCTCTCAATATTTCGTCCCAACTAGCGTTGCCGGAGAGTAATATTCCGAAGTATTCCCTTCGGAAGTATTCGGAAGTATTCGCAAGTTTTGAGTAGTATTCGCAAGTATTCCCCGAGCTAAGTACATGTGCGGTCACGCAAGTTTATCTATTAAAGTTTGACTATTGACCGCTAGATGGCGTTAATTAACGCCATCTAGCGGTCAATAGTCAAACTTTAACATTACGTCGTGTTTGTGTGTCGTGTGTGTTGTTGTCGTACGAGTATGTTGCGTTCATTCATGACTCCGAGTAATATTCGATTTGAAAACTTCGCAATACTTCCGAATATTTCTTTACATCTACTTAGATAAGTACTTACGTAATAAGTTTTTGTATGCGGTTTAGGTGTGAAAGTGGTAGAGAGGTAAATACATAGGTAGATTACTGAGTTTATAAAATAGTTTAAAGTAAGTATCAAGAAAGAAGTCAAGGTTTGACTTCAAGTGCAAAAACACACCGTTTTAGAGATATAAAATACAGTACTTTTTTTTTTCTTTTGCTTATATCTCGAAAACGGTGTGTCCTATCGCAAAAATAATGAAAATTTGGCCCCCCTTTATAAATCCCATAAACCCCTAAACCTCTACATGTAGGTACCAAAAAAAAAACCATAAAGAACACGTTGAAGCTGCCCCCTCCTAGCGCCCCTCCATGTACAAGAGAATCGGCACTAATATCCGCACAAAATAGACATTTTAAACTCAACCATACAAAAATAAAACAATAATTACCGAGTCACTGGTAGATAACTACTTACAGGGAATTATTCCCGCTAGTAGATAACTACTTACGCGGAAATATTCGCGCTAGTACGTAGGCATCGAATAATACTCGTTGATTTTATGAATGAACGGGCTCGAGCTTCCTAAATCACGTGTGCAAGTGCAAGTGAACGCCGGCTCGCTGCTGCCACCGCGCGCCGACCAACTTCGGGTACTTATTGGATTATCTTTTAAATGCGACTATTGACCGCTAGATGGGGGCGCAGTTCTCATTGCAAATTACATATATTATGTCCCGCATTGGTGATAGTGCATTCATTAATACCCACGAATCAATCTTCCACCATTCATAAGCTAATCAGCAAACCTTGGTCACTGCAGCAGCAGAAAGCGTCGCATTAACACGACTAATCAAGCTAGTTAATGCTACGCTTCTGTGGCACCATCTTGCGGATTCTTGCGATAACAATAGAATAGTCGGCGCACTACATTTTTGTCCTTGAACCCCCACTTGTCCGGCACTGGATTCGCCATAAAAACGTGTACAGGAGCGCTAATACTTCGTTGACTCATGAATGAATGGCTGCGAAGCTCGGTGGTGTGCCACTTTACTATCAAGCCATTGCCAGTAGTGATGGCAATTAATGCGATTTAGAATAAATTTCATTAGCATGCGAATTCTTGAGTCTTAACACGTAAATGCTATTGCTATGCTATTTGCTAATATGACGATAATTAATAATAGTCAAGTTTGTGAATTTTGTTAGTATGTGAATTAAAGAGCGCGTTCGCGGGCTACCGTCTTAGCGAGTTTTTAACAATTTAAAAAATATTCGCGCGCCACGCACGTGCCACATTATTATTAACAATACAATCATACGCATTCATTCAAATATACGATCCTAAGTACGAGCTAATCAAAGATAATAATGGCTTGACTTCGTTATTCGCACCACCTGCTAAATTGCTAATAATTTCACTTGCGAACGAGGTCAGGATCACGTGAAACAGATAGATTTAGTAGTTCCGACTTTTCGTGGGTGCGACAGAGAGCGCGCACTGCACGCGCTGTCGACCTGTGAAGTACGAAGGGATGAATAATAATTCATTTCACATTTCACAGAAATTCGCAACTACATTTCATTTGCTAAATGCTAAATAAGCATTCGCATGCTAACAATGAATGCGAATGCTAATTCATCCATCACTAATTGCCAGGCGAGCGCTGGCGTCGCCGAGCGACTAACGAGAGCAGGTGTTCATTTACAATTCTACCATTTCCCCCTAGATGGCGTTAATTCAAGTAACGGCACGGCGTAATATATTCGGCGAGTCGAATCTCATCAAGCGACCTACGCAAGTACGCATACATACCTACGCAAGTACGCATACATATATTCGTAACTAGGTACCTACTGGCAATAATTTCATTCTTAATAGGTAATAAAAAGTAGGTTACCTACTACATTCTTACTAGTAGTATTCCTTCAAATCGAAGTATTCCTTTGAATATTTCGCAATTATTCCGAATACTTGCGAATACTTGCGAAGTTTTGCAACGCTAGTCCCAACTACGGAACGGAACCCTTCATTGTGCGTGGTCCCACACGCACTTGGCCGGTTTTTTTTAAAGAATATTGATTGATTATATAAAATAAATATTAGGAGTAAAAAGTGTCTTATAAGATAATTCCTAAGAATAAATAAATATTTTTGAGTGTAATAATTCTTATTCTACTGCAAAAAAAAAAGTAATAAATTACCTACATTTTTATGAAAAATATTTTTAATGAGTAATTCTTGTGTAAAGTTATTTTGAGCAAACATGAGCTGTTTTATTTGGCCGTCATTTTATAGGTAACTTAAAAAGTTATACTATAGAGAAAACTTACATCTGGCTAATTTGAAAACAAAATATACGTGTTGAATTGAGAACCACAGTGTGTTGCAAGCAAAATAGTCCTTACGGTGTATAGATGTTCGTTTCTCCGATAGTACTTACTTTACATTGATAAATATAGACCAAATCTATTTACTTTACACATTGCCGGTGAACCAGCAGGTATTCTGTACAATCCCTGGGAAATGTATACATTACCTAGGCAAAGTATGTAACAGACAATAATATTCATAATATTTCATACATTGCCTGGACGCCTCAGGTATTCTATACATTGCCTAGGTACCTATTGTATAGAATACCTGAATTATACAGATTGCCGGTAACATTATATAATTGTGTTGTTCACCTTTGCATAAATACAAGTAGATGAGAACTTGTGTAAACAAAACCTTAAAAACTTGTTGCCTGACCTGAGTTGAGTTGAGACCTAGATATTTTATGCCCCAGTTCCATAACTCACAGAACTGGAACCACTATACTTTAGCACCCGCCGCTTTTATATAGTACTTAGCTATTTTTTTTTTGGGTAGAATAGACCCTTTTTAGTGTATTTTTGAAACCCCCAAAAGTGCGCAAAACAATAAACGTCGGTACTGTAAAAAGTCGCTTTTTTACAGTACCTTGACCTCAAGGTCAATGACCCTGAGGTCAAGCTTTCATCGTCTAATATACGAGACATACACCGCCTCATCTAACCCGAATGATTCACCAGCAATAAAGTTTTTTAACTTTATTGTTGGTGAATCATCGTCATCACAACGGGTGTTAATGTACAGTGGAGCCCAGAATTTTGTTTGATTAGTTTGTCATAAACACTGGCATAATTTGGACTGCAGGTCAGGTTGGCTGAAAAGTCAATAAAAATCAAGGATAAAATCATAATGAAAAAAAAATACATAAGTAGGTATATGAAAATATACAATTCTGATCTTCACCCAAAATATATTTTATATTTGTTTTTAGGGATCCGAATGGAAAAGTGTGCGAAGCACATTAACACCGGTCTTCAGTTCAGCACGTCTAAGAAATATGCTTCCACTCATACAAGTATGTTCAAAGCAAATGGTTGAATTTTTGAAGCAATATGGTGAGTTAAATGCAAGATATATTCATTAAACAAGGCTATTGGGTCAATAGAGTTAACTGTCTTTCTAGAGACAGTTTCTATCTTTTTATAGATAGAGAGTTTACTGTTATACATAGATAGACAGTAGACAGTAAAATCTATTGACCCAATAGCCCTGTTTATCAATCTTCCTCGCAGACTTTCACATTTATAATATTAGGTGTAGATTTAATTTGAGCAAAAAAAAAGTATTATATTACCACTTCCCGCGCGGCTTCGCCCCAAGGGAACGTGCTACCGCGAAATCCTTCCTTATTCCTTGTCTACATTATGAAGGGGACCTCTGTGCAAATTTTCAGCTTTCTAGGTTCAAAGGCTTGGGCAGGGCGTTGATGAGTCAGTCAGTCAGGACTTCTCTTTTTATTTATTTACTAGCTTTTGCCCGCGGCTTCGCCCGCATGAATGTCGGAAAAAATCCCACGGGAACAAAAATCCTTCCTTATTCCTTGTCTAAATTATAAAGTGAACCTCTGTACAAAATTTCAGCTTTCTAGTTCCAAGGGTTTGGCCTGGGCATTAGTGAGTCAGTCAGTCATATGCCTATAGCCTTCCTTAAGAATTGGGCTATCAAATGCAAAAAGCATTTTTTAAAGTCCGACTGGTAGTTCCCGAGATTAGCGCGTTCAAACAAACCGTTCCGACTTTCTATTTTTCGGTCATTTCTGTCGGGCTGGGTTTCTTCAATGAATCAGTACTATAAAAAGCAACTTTAAGGTGTAAAGGCACTCGTCTCCCCCCTCCCCTCTAAATCCTCTCTCGCCCCTTCCCCTCTCCCTCTAATCCCCCTCTCAAACCTCCCCTCTCCCTCTACCCCCTTCCTCACCCTCCCCATGCCCATCCCACTCTCCCTCTCATCCCCCTTCACCGCTTCCTCCCCTTTTTCAACACCTCCCCTCCCCTCGCCCCTCCCCCTCTACAACCTCCCCCCTCACTACACCCTCCTATCCCTGTTCCCCTCACCAACCCCTAACACTACCCCTCCCTACATCACCCTCCTCCTCCTCACAAACCCCGCCCCTTCCCTCTTTCCCTCCTCACCGCCCGTTCCCGTTCTCCCTTCCCCTCTACCCTTCCCTCCAGGGTTGTTTTGAAAAACTATTAATGTCAAACTTTATTAGTTAGTTAAGGCTGCAGTCTTGCAAAATTCACTCGCGGCGAATTATTTGCGCAACTTTGTGTTTTTTTTTAAACAAAAGTAATGAAATAACATGAAATATTATTATTGAACGTGAATAACCATAATATAAGTAATAGCTGGTTATTTTTTTTAAGTTCATCTGGGTGGATTATGTTAGGTAAATCAAGCGTTAAATACAGCTCTTTCGCGCCAACAACGATTCGAGTTATGTTTGTGCACTTGCATTGGGTAATACAAATTTTATTTAGAAAATCTGTTCAGCGCATAATTGTTTCCATATTCTTGTCTTCAAAATGCGCTGATTACTTTTTTCTAATTATCTTTCATTTTCTTAATTCAGATGTCACAATGTCATCGAAATTCTCTGTTTTTATCTCTTAATAAACGGTTTGTTTCATAATAACAAAGCATCATATGCATGTAAGATTTGGTTGGTTTAATGCCAAGAGTTCAATAAAGCAAATACTAAAAAAAATAGCATCTAAATCACCTTAGTCTAACAATAATAATAATCTCAAAAGACCTCCAAAACAGAGTTTATGAACAAGAATTGCGAGGGAAATTTCTTAGTGGGTCGGAGCGTTTTGGAGGTATTTTGAGATTATTATTATTGTTAGACTAAGGTGATTTAGATGCTATTTTTTTTAGTACTTGCTTTATTGAACTCTTGGCATTAAATTAACTAACTTTTACATGCATACGATGCATTGTTATTATGAAACAAACCGTTTATTAAGAGCTAAAAACAGAGAATTTCGATGACATTGTGACATCTGAATTAAGAAAATGAAAGATAATTAGAAAAAAGTAATCAGCGCATTTTGAAGACAAGAATATGGAAACAATTATGCGCTGAACAGATTTTCTAAATAAAATTTGTATTGCCCAATGCAAGTGCACAAACATAACTCGAATCGTTGCTGGCTCGAAAGAGCTGTATTTAACGCTTGATTTACCTAACATAATCCACTCAGATGAACTTAAAAAAAATAACCAGCTATTACTTATATTATGGATATTCACGTACTATAATAATATTTCATGTTATTTCATTACTTTTGTTTAAAAAAAAATACAAAGTTGCGCAAATAATTCGCCGCTAGTGAATTTTGCAAGACTGCAGCCTTAAGCAAGTATTTGTGCCAAGTTTCAAGTTAATTAACAAACATAATAAGATTTTTCATAATAAACTATATTCGCTGTTTTCACTACCACAGAGGTACATTTTCGAAAAACCGTGATACACGTTATTCCTCATTAATGCTGAGTTTCGAGTTAATCGGACCGCGCGTTAAAATTCCTCCATACAGACTTTGACACCACCCAATTTCTCCTTAGGGGGTAGATTTATGGAGGCAAAAGTCCTCGCGCACGTATGGGAGTAGGCGAAACGCCGGGGCGTAACTCCACTGCCGCGAGAAATCACGGTACAGCGGACAGAGTTCCGGCGGGATCATGGCGACATGGAGAGTGCGACTGTCGCAACCCAGCGCTGGACACGCCACAATTGCGGCGATAAGTCCCCTCTTTGAGGAGTGGTTAGAGAGGCGCCACGGCGTCCTCAACTTCCGCCTGACGTAGGTCCTCACCGGACACGGTTGTTTCGGGAGGTTCCTGTTTCGCATAAGGCGGGAGGAAACGCCCGGGTGTCACCATTATGTGGATCGCCCGGAGGACATGGTGGAGCATACAGTGGAGGTCTGCCCGGCTTGGGCAGAGCACCGCCGTGTTCTCACGGAGGCGATCGGCGGCGGCGATCTCTCGCGTCCGAGCCTGGTCCAGGCCATGGTGCGGAGCGAGCAAGCGGTTCCGTTTGTAAGGCCTAGTAAGCCCAGCTTCAGAAAAAAATCTTTCGCTGTACACACTGCTGCAAGGTGCTGAAAGATAGATTTTGGCAAACTTTGTCTTTGGGGATTGTTCAGCATTAGCTGCCCACCGAGAATGTGTCTGCACTGCAATCAATGAAATAAGTTGCGTGAAAGAAACAATTGTTAACTTTGCTTATCAACGAAAAGACCCGTATTGGACCGAGTCCACCCGATCGTTCGCGCGCCGCCGACGCAAGCGTGCTTCGTGCGATGCACCAAACGCTAACGTTCCTCCTGATATTCGGCCGCCGGATATCCGGCTACAAGGTTGGCCGAATATCCGGTATCCGGCTAAAGGGCTATCCGTTGCATCTCTATTATCCACTGTCATTCTTCTCATCATTATGAACAACTTTTACTATGGGATCAAACCTATAATCACGAGAGAAAAAAACAGCTGTTCCCTACTTATATTTATGTTCGCATAACTCGTGATAATGTAGGGAACAGCAGATTTGTGTTATATAAATGTTGTTAAATAAATATGATGTATAAGTATACCTACATCATATTCATTAAACAACATTTAATTACATGTATGTTGATAATTTACAGATAAGAAAGACGTTGAGATGAAGAAAACAATAGGGCACTTCACGTTAGAGGTAATTGGCGCATGTGCATTTGGTATCAAGTGTGATGCTTTGTCAGATGAGAATGCACACTTCTTCAATGTAAGTAAACATTACTGTTTCATGTCTTTGCACTTACATAATTTAACTGATTATTTTATAAGGTCATTTGTCTGGGTACCTACTGGAAGTCTTAGGCTCGTATTTATAATCAAAGTAATTACTTGCTACTAAGTAATTTCATACTTGAGGGTAGAATTCTTAAGTAATGAAAAAGTGTGACTATTACTTGGCTAAGAATTCTAAGCTTTGACCGTTCTAACTTCAAGCAATTACTAAACTATAGAAAGAATATCATTGCTTGAGCAATTACTTTTACTTGACTATAAATACGACTGTTAGTATTACAAACACAAAAAATATTTTACTTAACCTGCTGATAAAATGAGTTTAATTTAATTGTTGAAAAGAATATCATATTTATTTTAAATATTTGTGTTGATAGACATGTAAAGAAACAATTATTCTAGGTGGCTGAGAAGTTCGACTACATGCCATTACACAAAAGACTGCTGTTATTCTTCTTCCTAATATTTATGCCGAAACTGATTAAGTTTTTAAACTTTTCGTTTCTGAATTTGGCATCTGCGAAAGAGTTAGTAAGAATTTTGAAAGTGGCAAAAGCTGAGCGACGAAAATCTGGTGTTAAGTAAGTTAATAAATACATAATATTGGAAGTAAGTGAGTAAGTTAATAAATACACCTGAATGCCTAGACTGCACCAAAGCGGACACGAGACGAGAAGAGAGATGTGTTTTTATCAACCAATAGATTTCGTTCTTCATACATCTCGTCTCCACTCGGCTTCAGTGGATACCACTGAGCGGAGATGTATTTATTATATTTGAAGATTGAACATATATGAACTAGAACAACTACTACTACTATGATATAGTGAACTTATATGTTTTATTAATAACACCTGTTTTTTACACCACCTATTTAGGTATGTTTTACAAATAAAACTGACTGACTATTGTTGTGGATGTCCATGAGTAGGTATATTTACCTCGGCCAAATAGTATCCTTCTAGGCGAGACAAGACAAATAAGTCTTTCGACTCACAAACAAAGCCTGGAAGAACTATTGGTTGTTGAAACATCTCATGAAGGGACCACTCCCGCTTTCACTAAACTTTGAAAACTTCATAAAATTATAATATAGTCATTTAGTGCTTATTGTTCTTATATCTTTACAGGAAAAGTGATTTCCTCCAAATCTTGATAGATTTTTCAGAGAAGGAAAGACTTGAATCCGAAAAAACGAAATCTGATATTCGTAAGTAATTTTATGCAAGACAAACAGTTACACATACAGTTTAAAGTTATGATGTTAGTTGTCATTTAAAAAATATATCTTTTCATAAGGTTAAACTATGAATTAATTTTGTAAATAAGTACTGTAAACTACACTAAAGGTGTGTCCTAACAGAGCGTACAAAATATTTGAGGAATTTGACCTAACATTTGGCAATTATTCACAATAAATAGATATTTCAGCGTAGATTCGCAGAAGTAATTTAATAAGATCATAATTATAATTTGATCACATTCAATAAAAAAAATAATGAAAGCGCAGCATGTGATTTCTAAGACCATTGACATAAGGTTTAAATTACAATGACATTTGAAATGCAGCAACTATACCCGCGTAATATTTACATGTTGCAGATCTAGACGACGACACCGTAGACGCACAGTTGTTATTGTTCCTCATCGCTGGTTATGAGACCTCGAGTACTTTATTGTCCTTTGCCATCCACGTACTGGCCACCAAGCCTGAACTGCAGGACAAGCTACGATCCCATGTGAAGGAAATGACTGAAGGAAAAGAATACGACTACGATCTCCTTGCGCAGTTGCATTACCTTGATGGATTTTTGTTGGGTAAATAATAATCATAATTTCTATCCTTAACTGCAATGGTATTACAGTATAAACAATGCTAGATCATACACGTGCTACTTACATTATCATAATTATCACTTCGAAATAAGTAAGTAACACCCGTGTTATCTATATTTTAAGCTTTACCTACAGCGTGATTCAAGCTTAGGTCGCAAACAATTATGTGAAATATTGAACTTGTGAAAGTTCAAGAAACATAATCGCATTGACCTCAGTTTTTTGTGCTACTATCCTACTAATATTGTAAACGATGGATGGATGTTTTTTACACTTTCACGCAAAAACTACTGAACGGACTTTGATGAAACATGGACACAGAAAGTATATAACCTGGATTAACACATTGGATGATTTTTATAAGTACCGATATTCTTACGGATTCGAGACTTACGCAGGTGAAACCGCGGGGCTCTGCTAGTTGATTATAATTATAACTTAGCAATAAATCGGTTGGTTGCCAGGATGGTACTTATATTTTTTAATTTTTTTCAGAAACATTACGCTTGTTTCCGCCACTAGCCAGAGTGGATAGGGTTTGTACAAAGCCATATACTATACCTGGTTCATCTATACAACTCGAGCCTGGTAATGTAATTGCCATACCTTTGTACGGCATTCACATGGACCCGGAATATTACCCAGAGCCAAAAGAGTTCAGACCAGAACGATTCATGAATGAAGACAAGAAGGACAGAGCCTCTCATTTATATCTAGCTTTTGGAGTTGGTCCTAGAAATTGTATAGGTAAGTAAAAAGTTATGCTTGTCTTGTCACACACGAAAACAATCATGATGTATGTAAAAAACCGGCCAAGTGCGTGTTGGACCACTAAGGGTTCCGTAATTTGGATGAATTTATCCCAAGAATTGACTTAACTTTGTAGTTGAAAAACATATTCTCCAATGCTCCAACTGCAAACGTAAGTTTGTAACAACAACAAAAAAAAAATTATGTGATAAAACTAAAAATTTACGGATTTTCACTTTATTTGTACTGTGAAAGTACCCTATAGGTTTGGACTTACTCGCGAGTTTCAAAATATGTCGCATCTCCGTATTTTTTATAGCGTTGACTTAGATTTTTGTAGACGTACCTACGTTCTACTATAATGGTCCTTGAAGCTAGTATTTGATATTTATTTCAACTTGATCCTAAACGCGCTTCTGAGAAAAAGGTTCTTAACAGACAGACACACTGAAAGCGAAGAGATCCTATAAGGGTTCCGTTTTTTCCTTTTGAGGTAAGGAACCGTAAAAAACGTTTCTTTGTCAGCCAGCCAGTAAACAGTCTTATTATCTTGTTGCGGCGCGAGATACAGTACCTAACGAACTGACGACACAATTTTGTCGGGGTGCGCATGCTCGGAAATTTTCGGGACTTCAAAATTGATGACCTGCCTCATCAATTTTGAAGTCCCGAAATTTTCCGTTGCATAATAACTAAATTAAAATAATAATTATATTTTCTTATCATTTTATTACAGGTCTGAGATTCGCGATGTTATCAGCGAAACTGGCGATGGTTGAACTCATTAAGAACTTTAAATTCTCCACGTGTGAGAAGACTGTTGACCCCATTCAGTTTGATAAACGGTCTATTTTGTTGAAGGCGCAGGGCGGCTTATGGGTTCGCATCGAATCTTTATAAAGTACAGCCTACCTATTCCCGTAACTTAACTTATATTTTTGGCACGATCAGTATGTTTAATATTAATTTATATGTTTTGTGTTATAATATCAAAGAAGTAAATTAGGTGTAGTGTGCATTTTTAAAAGGTGATTTAATGAAGTACCTGCAGACAACTCAATATGAAATAAGACAAAAATGTTCAAATACCTACCTCGCATATAATTGACGTGATTACTTACATCTTATAAAAAGAAGACAGAGATGATGTTAACAAAACATTGTGCATTTTTGATAACATATCGGCTTTAGGCAATTCCGCGGGAATATAAACACCAGTTTGAATTACTTACCTAAATAATAAAAAAAACTCGTGCAATGTTTTATCGAAAGATATACTGTATTTGCATATAAATACTACATAATACTGAAATACCAATATAGTGGTATGTACCAGTAAAATTGTACCTTTTGAAAACTACAGTATTTTTAGAGTAATATTTTTTTATTGTTTAGCAATGAGTAGGTAGGTACAAATAGAGTAGTGTTATAGTAGACTAGCTTCTGCCCGTGACTTCGTCCACTTGTAATTTCTTGTTCCCCCGGCCCACCCCGTCGCGCGTCGCAAACTCGCAATGCATCGCCTGCCTCGTGCTCGCGCTATTAGGTACGCACGGCTACAGATCAAGCTTTCCGTACAATGAGAGGTAAGTGTAAATTGGAAATGTATAGCTTGATGTGTAGCCGTGTCAGCCGTGTGTACATACTTCGTTTTTGCTTGGCGTCCTTTCCGACTTTTTTTTGGCTTCTAAGTAAGCCTAGTGTGATGTTATTTAGACTATACAGCCTTCCTCAAGAATTGGGCTATCAAAATGCAACAAGATTTTTTCAAATCCGACTGGTAGTTCCAAAGATTATCGCTTTCAAAAACACAGGTACAAACAAAAAAACAAACTTCAGTTCTATTATTAGTATAGATGTGTTACGAATAATAAAAGAATTGGTTAAAAACGAGATATTTGAGATATTGTGTTATCTTAAATAGTAACGGAAATTATGTTGTAGGTCTATTGTTTTCTCACTTTGTAACATGAAAATGATAAAGACAGATGGTTATTTTTAATGCATTTAGTTTATAAAATTAAATAGCAATGGTAAGCTGGGGAATAATGGGTACGTAACCATTTTTTACTTCATTTAAGTTTTCTAGGGATAAGGTTACTTACTTTATTTGTAATTCTTGGTTTGCTTAAAAAACTTCTACTTACTTATTTAAAACTGTAGACAAAAATTTAAATTTAAAATACCATTCAATATTATAACATAACACATAACGTAACATCACGCATTGCTTCCCCGAAGGGATGGGCAGAGGTGTACAGTTACACCCACATTTACACACCAACGTCATCAACAAAATTTTTTTAACCAATGTAATAAATAAGTAAGTACTTACTCAGTTATAGTCTTGTAGAAACCATCTAATAAGTAAAACATGTTTTAATTTTCAGATGTTTATTTTTGGTTATGGTAATTTTATAAATGCTGCTATAAAGAAACCTATTGAATCCCTATATATGGGCTCCACTGGTCTAAGTTCATTGTTTTCCGGACCAAATCTTTGCACCAATAATCTGAAAATAATATAGTAAAATAGTAAGCCAAATAAATAATGTGATAGTTTAGTGCCAGTAAGATAAACTCAGTACAAAAAGACATTGTTTAAATTGCTCTTAAATTATTGTTGTTATTATTTAAAAATAAATTACTTGATACACAAAAGATTCTTGCCAATACTATTTGTCTAAGTGTTTGTGTATATTTTAAAATAAAATGTTTTATCCAACCTTTGTTCATCATTAAGACCTTTGTTAGGTAACCCTGGTGCACCGTGAATTGGGTCTGCAGGTACTAGTTGTAAGCATGGGAACTTTTCAAGTGCCCATGCAACCATGCCTTCATTTTCGTCTACTGTAATAGTGCATGTGCTGTAGACTAATTTGCCGCCCACTTTCAATACTTTTACTGCCTATAAAGTTTAATAAATGTGTTAAGTACTGAATAAAAAAAAGAAAAAATATGTAACACTACATCCGCTATAACTATAAGCCACCATGTAGGATTTTATGTGACGTTATAATAGCATTTATCCAGCAAAACAATATTAACTCTTTCAATGACACCTTGTTTGTCAAAATACGACGATTACCTATAGGCCGACCGTTTAACTCGCGTATCGCCTGCGCGTGCGCGGAGTAGCTCTCTGCTCCGCGCACGCCTTTCACCCACCCGCTAACATCTCCCCTCGCTCCCTTCTTACCGCGCAGGCGATACGCGAGTTAAACGGTCGGCCTATAGTTTAGGAGTTATTAAGCGAAAAGATGAACATAAACATAGCCTGTTAAAATCATAACACTCCTTTGGCTTTGCTGTAGTCAGGTTAAAGATTAAATTAATAAATGTTATGATTATTCAGAGGATTGCGTGCAATCTATTGTGAAATAAAATTGTATGCATGTAGAGAGAGTTGTGCACTTACTTCAGCCAATAATTTCCTTTGGACAAACTTATAGGAGCTTATCATTTTTGGAGTCATTTTGTTAATTAATTGTGGTCTTTGACCCAATCCACTACAAGGGCCATCCAATAGTACTTTATCAAAACTGTTTAGTTGAAAGGGTGGTCCACTGTTGGTTCCTTTACTGTCTTCTGAACAGCACTTAGTGGAGTCAAATGCATATGCAGTAACACAAGTCACTCCTTGGATGTCACAGATTTCCTTGATTTTTGCAGCTTTCCGTGGTGTCTTATCCAATGCTATTATAAATGCCTGAAATATACAGTGATGTGTAAGTTTATTGTATTGCAGGTTATTAAATAGTTCCACCTAGTGAATATCTCAGCTTTTAAAATACTTACTTGATCATTTGACATTTCAGCCAAATGTGTAGTTTTATTGCCTGGAGATGCACACATATCTAGAATATGTTCATTGGGCTGAGCATCCACAACCCAACCACAGACAATGGAAGGCAGGTTCTGTAGGAGTACCTCTCCTTTAGAATACATATTTTCATTCACCACAGGCACTTTGGATGCTGGCAGAATAGTATGAACTGCTATGCCACTAAAGATTTTAAAAGGTTTTTAGGTTTCAAATTAAAACTTGGCCAAAGCTGGCTATATTATAATGGATATACAGCATGTTACATACCACTCTTGAAGACTCTAATAGAAGCTAAAATATTTTTATAGTTGCATGTAAGAAATTAATAGTTATCTTGCAATCTGTACCTGGGTTGAACACCATTATCAAATAAATCTGCTCTTAACATTTTCAGATACCCTGTTCCCACATATAGCTTTTTGCCTTCATATTGTACTTTGAGACCCCTTTTACAGTGGCCTTCTAAGTCTGCATAAATGTCAACTCTTTCTCCTAGCTGACAGTCTGCAATAATTGACACATTTTATTTAAAAGTAATTAGATTATGTGATTTGTGTGCCACAAATATTATACTGCTGGCAATGACTGCCCAACTTAAAACTTTGTTTCAAAAGAATTCTCTCTTTATTATTGTGAAGTTAGCAAGGATCACAAACATTGTGAAATCTGTTCAAGATTTGACTTTCCTTAATGTGCTATCACATCTGTATTTTCATTACACTAGTCTTAAATTACTCACTAACAGGTAGACCCATGACCCCAGGTGCAAATACATGAGCTCCTCTCAACACTGCTGCTCCACACAGGGCATCCACTATTACTTTGTTCTCAGTTTTTTCTAAAGTTACTTCATCAGGCCATTGCCCAAGTATGAGACAATCTGGTCTTATGAAGGAAAATTCTGGTATGTGTGTTGCACGAAGCTCTTTGTTTTGCTGTGAATTAAAAAAATACTGTTACTATGACTGAATGAATGAATACTGTTGAAGTACTGTTAGTGGTGTCAGCCTGAATCATCCCATTTTCCGGTATAGATGCATGACATGACTTCCAGCACGGCGAGACGTGATCCTCTCGCCGGTGGAGATGGCATCTTATGTACAGTTTGTAAACCAGTTCTTTTAAAAATAAATTTTGTTATCATACCTACCCATAAGATGACCCTAATATAACTTACAGCAAATAGAAAATCTTGAAGAACACTGACGTCAAATGTTTTTAATTTATTTATCCTAAACGTTGTGTATTTCGGAGACTGTGCTAACCAAGCTTTCATACCAATATCCTCTAGAATTTCCATGATAATTAAATTCTTCCCACACGTAAAATTAATAAAGTTATGCTCTGATCGGGCTATCTTATTTACAGTACACAACGACAAAGAACTAAAATTGCACCAATTTTATTGTTTTTGTGTTTCTAATGAACAAAAAATGTGCCGTTTTGTTTGTTGACATGGTTGACATACCATACATGTACATCATGAACTACATGACACGATTGACAGTTGACACGACTTCGAGACGACGTCTGATAACGTGTTCTCACAGATTAAGTAGTATTCGTGTTCTATAAACAGTCTGTCTGTGGTACTGTGGTGCTGCCACCTGTGGTGACGGATGTCACCACAGAGCATGTAACTTTAGAGCCGTTTAGAGCTCACTGTTACCACAGACTGTCACGGACCATCTCAGAGCATTTTTAAATGCTCTAAGCGGACCATACATCCATGGAATTACGAAGTACTTCCACAGATTAATACAGATGGGACACTCCGCAAAATCATTTAAATAAAAAGCGACTCTTGCTACGATACAATAAAGTGCAATTCAGGTCGCACAACGCTAATTACCTGCAGTTATATTCACCTACAAGTTGCCCCTCTTTCTATCGCGTAACTCTTAAGTATACCTTCTGAGTTCTGACTCGTAATGGTTGTCTTCTTTTACGACGCGGTGCGTGAATGACTATCGAACTAACGTGCGAGCCGGCTGGTGAGCGGTAGCCCACACTGAATTGACCCAGTGAGATCATCCCGCCGCGTACTTGTAGCTTGTCCCATCTGTATTAATCTGTGGTACTTCAGAACTCTAGAAGTCGATATCGCTCTCTCGTGCTCGGACCTCGGAAAACTCAACAAAGTGAAAAATAACTATAATTTCGGAAGTCGGTGTCTTGGGATCTGTGTTTTAGTGTTTTGCCACCGACTTCCAAATTAAAGTAATTTTTCAGTTTTTTTTTCCGAAGTTGGTTGTTATTTTTTTTCTATAGATGTGCCTATAAAATTTGAGGGTTTGTCTCGATTTCTAAGGAATCCCCTCATCAGATTCTGACAGTGACAGTGGGATCACCTCGAAAGCATAACCGAAAGAACCGATCACCTCGAAAGAATTTTCAAAATCGGTCTACAATAATTGACGGAGAAATCGGTGTAAACATTATACGCGACGAATTGAGAACCTCCTCCTCCTTTTTTTGAAGTTGGTTAAAATCAGCCCGACCGACCGAGCTATAAATGGCCGCGCCATGATGGCGATGCTTGCAGTGTGTGGACTCTCTCTATACTTACTTTACTCTTTGTTGTGCACTGGGAAGACCGTGTGTCGGGCTGGCAGAATGACACTGCGGCCCTGCGACAGGGTGAATATCGGCCCTCCATGCATCCACACCTATCCACACAATACGATTGGCAGCAGGCAGTGCTTTTGAGTAGCGCTTTAAGCACAAACCTCCACCTCCAATAAAATAAAATGGCAGTAGTACAGACAGACAAACGTGGTGGGACTTTTGTTTAGTTAAAATTTTAAATATCACGATTTAAAATTTTAACTAAACAAAAGTCCCCCACCGCGTTTGTCTGTGTGTCACGTTTTAATAACAAATAACTTTTGACCGAGTGTATCGATTATGAATTATAGACCATCAAGCTCCATCAAGATTCAAACTATGACTAAAGTAACCGTCATGAGAAGCTATAAATTTTGTAAACAAGTGTTCAGGAGTTCACAAAATTTGGACCAACAAAACGCATTCGAAACTCGAATGACGCGTTTATTTCAAAATGGCGTCCCGATAGTTTACAATCCCTGCGACGGACGCGTTCCGGTACCAAGAAACACAAACGATAGCGCTTTGCGTCGTTAAAATATGATCCGACTAAATTAAATAGGTTGTTACTTTCATATAACCCGTCTATATTTCATGTCGATTGAATATGGTCAATTTATTATTATCTCGCAGTATAAAATGTTTACTTAGTAAAAGATGTTTGCTTACATAATTTATAGCTTCTCGTGACGGGTACTTTACAATGTTGTACAGACGCCAGCAGGTCAAGCGTTGGGTCAAGCCACTGAAACTGTAAAATTTTCCCAATCAACCTTGAACCTAATACTTCAGCGATACAGATGAAAATCTATTAAAGAAATTTGACAGATTGTAGTAGCTTGATGTGCTGGCGTCTGTACACACGGCTACACATCAAGCTATACATTTCCAGTTTACACTGACCTCTCATTGTAAGGAAATCCTATACAATGCGAGATCAGCTTATACTGGAAATGTATAGCTTGATCTGTAGCCGTGCGTACATTATGTTATACTTATAAGATAACTTAAATCCTGTACCAATGTTCATGCAACCAAAAGCGTACTTAACGTTAAATTGCGCGCTGCCGTAATATCGATTTTTACACAAAAAAACATAAAGTCGTTAAAAATAGTACTGTCAAGACTCCATATTGTTCCGCAATACTCGCGAACTTCATTACCAATGCGTACTAATTTGACAGCTATCATGTGAAGTTTGCAGCAAGCGCGATCCTCTTCTTAATTGGCACGCATAGTTGTCATCTGTTTTATTTTTAAAAACATCTCAGTTTAAAAATAAAATGCAACTAAAAACCAATGTAAATACAACAATAATGATTACTAAATCAATGGGGAGGAAAACTAACTTTTTATCACGCTAGGTGGCACATGATCGACTGTACTTTTTTCATTGATTTGACGCGAAGACAATTCTCTGTCTACGATTTGACGTAACGAACGATTGTCAAATTGTATGGATTTGTTTGTAAAACAATGTACAGTCGTTCAGAGCGCCATCTACAAACAGCTTTGCGTGTGGCTCCCCATTGAACCATTACTTTAAAAAGTAGTTTATTTGTGTAAAAAGTCACATCAAGATTGTTTACCTTTATTTTACTGCCTAAACCTTTCTAGTATAGCAATTATTATTTTTGTAAGTCGACGTTCGCACGGTCGTAAAAATATCGCGGCGATTTTGTTTCGCGCACTGGATTTTCAACGCTCTGCTTAGCGCCGAGAGTTGCAAATCCAAAAGTGTGTTTTGTCGACGCGTTAGTTAGAATGCACTCTGTTATTGTTAGTTGGATTCTCAATGCTCGGCTCAACAACGAGAGTTGAAAATCCAGTGCGTGATAAAATCCCGCCGCGATATTTTTACGTCCGTGTGAACGTCGGCTTACTCTCAATGCTCACAACTTTAAGTTACTTGATGTACAGAATGCGTCGTAAACGGCTATGTGATGAGCCTTTCTGCAACCTGTATAATGTTTAGGTACGCAAGCGATAACGTTATGAGGTCTAGGATTCTATCTTGCGTTCAACATTCTCTTGGCAGATCTCGACCTGTAACATCTGGCTGAGACTTAGAGCATTTAACCTGAGATAATCGAGCCTGGGAAAGTGTCGTTCTGCGCGATGCAGATGCATTCGTTTTTAAAAAAGCATAACGGGGTTTTCGTGATTCCGTGCCACGTTGCATAAAATGCGTATGAGATTATGTTACTCATAAAGATGATAGGGAAGGAACTCCGTCTCCGAGCCACGTCATTGCTCGTCGGCGTATCCTTACAGGCTACCTACTTAAAAAGGGCGCTCAAAGTAGAAGTGTTTACCATTCGGCTACGTTACCCAAAAGTCGTAAAACTGTGTAGTGCTCCGACTGCTTCAACATTTTCAACATACGACGCGACGGTAGTGCGAACCGCGTATTTCTCTAAAGTCTAAAAAACTTAGAACGCACCCTACCCTGTAAATGCGTAAAAAAAATATTAATTTTTTATTAAAATAAGTATTATTTAATTCACATTTCTTTATGTACTACAAGCTTAGACTGCAAGAGATCTGAAGTTTACTTACAAAGTAATAATTATTTTTATTGTCACTGGCCACTTTTTCCCAATACGTGGCATAGGCACGAACAACTTCCACGTTCGCCGCCATTTTGACATCGAGTGAATTGTATAGAATCTACTGATTTAAAGCTTTTTTTCTTGATTGTGTTGAAATTGGCATCTGAAAATGTAAGTATTTCATCTGTTTATGCTTATTTAACGTTCTTTATGTCGAATTATCGTAATATAACTGTAAGTTCCGTTTTGTATACTTTACAAACTGAGGGTGGTGACCGCAGCAGAGACCAACAGCGGTGTCGGTCAATCTTTGTTGTAATTTATCCCTGCTGGACGTTGTCTTTGTGGCTAGTGTTAATGATATAGTTGTAATTGATTTGTTTGATAATTTACAACCCAAGTTTTGTCGCCATATGTAACTAGGATAGAAAACATTCTACGTCAAATTTCAGTAAGGACCTGCCATGTCATTATCATTGATTGAAATAACGTGCAGACTTGACGGATGACTCAGTACGGATAAAATGTTGAATTTATAATATTATTTTGTTATTTCAGACTAACCGCAAAGCTTCAAAATGGGGAATATGTTTGCGAATTTATTTAAAGGCCTATTTGGCAAAAAGGAAATGAGAATATTGATGGTTGGTTTGGATGCTGCTGGTAAAACCACAATCCTATACAAACTTAAATTAGGCGAAATTGTTACGACTATTCCCACGATTGGTGAGTATTTCACAGTTTAGTTAATGTAGATGTTCAGTAATTGATTTGTAATTAGATTTAATAGTAGACCCTTTGTTGATTTATTTCATCATAATTATGAGATATGAGATGATAAGGCCATAAACCATTCTTGTGTCCATATGTTGTGCATAAATTAAATGCTCTGATCCTATGAAGTGAACATAATATTACTTACCTAGAAATGTTGGTTGTCCAATAAGGCTAATTGCTTTTGTATTGATTATTATCTTGTAAAATTTTACTCAATACTGTTTTAATAAAAAGATAACTAATTACTTAACCCTGTCTTAATACTACATATTTGTTATCTTGATATAACAGAAAAAAAAATTGAGTACTTGACACTTGAGTTTATAGATTTGTTAGATTTGTAAAAACTTTAAAGTGTAGTAAGTGCAATTGAAAAAATGTTTTCTTACAAACGTAGGTTGTGATGTTTCGAATTTCGAATAATGATTCATAATAATTTGTTACAGCCACATAACTGGAACTGTTTATAAAAGAAAAGTGTATTAGAAATGCTTTTGACAAAATCAATCTAATCAAAATAATGTTATACACTAACAACAATAATTCTAATATGAAATTGCATTACAATCAATAAAAACTTTATTCAACCATTAAAAACCATGTAGTATGTGACATGATGTTGTGTAATTATGATTTTACAGTTCAGGTTTATTTATAAGGCCATAATACTCATACGAGAATTTCTAGTTCCTTTTCCCCATTGTGTGGTCAGTGATTGGAATTACATCATCTTCACTATCATGTTTCCAGGATTCAATGTGGAGACTGTAGAATACAAAAACATCAGTTTCACCGTGTGGGATGTTGGCGGTCAAGACAAAATTAGGCCACTGTGGAGGCATTACTTTCAGAATACACAGGTCAGTGCAATGTTTACTCTTAATTCATTAAGAGAGAGAGAGTTTCTTTTTTATTGCTTTAATAATTCCACATCAACTAAGGATATTTTTTCATACTTATTGAGGTGGTGATCAAAAATCTTTCACAAATTTCATGAATCATCCAATAATTAAATGAACACAAAAAAGTAAATCTGACTGGTTAAAGTCAAGTATAAAGAGCGGATGGAGTATAAACAAATATTTTGGTTTTAATAAATTTGTAGGTAAAAAAATCCAAAACGCAATTTTACTTTGTCCCACAAAGTAAAATTGCGTTTTGGATCTGGATGTCAGGGTCACAAAAAATATCAACAAATATTTAAGTGTTCCTACACTTAAATATTTGTTGATATTTTTTGTCATTTAATCATCTATCATCTGTATTGGAGATCACTAAGAATGCCATGAGAGTGCTTCTTGTATACAATCACACATTTGTGAAAGTAGGTCATTGTTTCTAACTTAAACTTACAGATGATTTCACTTGAGTATTGCTCAAACCTTAAGCTCTCTCTTATAATTTTAGTGATTTAACCCCTCAAGTGTTGAATGCACCCCATGTGTGCAAAAGGACAAAACTTTACATAATGGGTATACAAGCTTATATCACATATATATAAACGTAAAAAAACATCATTCGATGCAAAACATAATTATTATCATCAGTAGTTGTGAACCTATAGGGTTCGCAACTAACCCCCCACCCTCCCACTTGCTGGGGTTTTGGGTCTAAAATTAGCCCTACTCAGACATCTGTTAAACTCGATTTTTTAATTTTAACATGTTTGCTCAACTTTCTATGAGCAATGTTATACAATAGTTTAAAAAAAATCCTTTATTATTTTTATTTTCATTCACTTATTCGTACATAATTAATTTTTAGCCCAAGTTTTTGTGTCAAGTTTCATTATTGTTTGAATGTAAGTAAAGTAAAAAAAGTGAAGTAAAAGTAAAAAACTTTATTGATTCATAAGTATGTTACAAAATTTGGTATGACACTGGATCCCGCACTAGGATACCCTGTGTCATATCGATATCTAATTTCAGAAGATATTATGTTAACAAATGCAATGTTTTTAGTATAATTGCATAATTGAACTTAGGACTAAAAGGTAACCAAATGCATGTGTAAGTTGCGTTAAGCACTTAACATTTTTCTTACTTACTTTTAGTTTTGTGCATGGTTGATGGTTGTAAGTTGTCCTTTTCTTGATGCTTTCTTAACAGCATTTCAAACCCACTGTCCAAAAAAAAGTATTTTAGTTAATTTTGAAAAATCTAAAAATTTTATTTCACATAAACCCACATGGGCACTTATGAAACGTTAGAAGCTAGGTGCACGACTCCAATTGGTTGTTTCCTATGGAGAAGAGCCAGCAAGAAACTCCATGGTTACTCTTTTAACAATATTTGGACAACTAATAAAAAGACATGTTGCGCCAACCCCAAATAAATTGACATATGAGAATGATGATGGCTTTTACAGTATTTTAAAATAACAGAGTTAATAGGTATAAGAGGATGGACATACAGTCTTTCAACTTTTCAGACTAGGCTTGTCCCTGTATCTCTTCAGTTAAATGTGTACTAATGCCCACCACATGCCACCACCAGGAGGTAGGGGTTGCCTTGGTACCTCTGTTCATGGACTACACTATAAAATATTTGCCCCATGTCAACATGTTTGGTTTCAATGTACAAAGCAAAGCATTTTGAAAATCAAATTGTGTACTGAGAAGAAGACGAAGTAGATTACTAACATAGGCTATCTGCAATTTAGGTGACTCACCAGTTTGAACAGACTTATAATCCAAGTCTGCATGTCCTATTGACATTAAAACATTTTAATTAATTGCTGATGTCAATTTGCAGCCACACAAGTTATTTATGAAATAAGCATGTATTTAATTTAGCGCGTAGTTTAAAGATCGATGCGTATAACGACAATTTTAATTAACATAGTCGAGTTGATAGGACGAATATAAAGTTGTCTAGTACGTTATATTATTCGGACGCGTTAACCTTGGCGTTTATTGTTTTGATAATAATTATTCATAGGATTATAAAATGAAGCCGATATTTTTAGGTGATAAGAATCGCGTGCACAGTCATGTTTGATGAGTTTTTGAAAACATGAGTAACAAGTTCGTCCATTTTATAGAAATTGGTTAATCTCTATTCTTTAAAAACGAAAAAACTTTTCTTTTCAAGTCCTTTAATTTTATAAGGTGTCTGACGAAGTTTTTAATTTTTTTTCGAGTGGCGATTATGTGTTATGAATATTTTACAGATTTTTTTTATTGACTGTTTTTATTTATGCAACTAGCTTTTGCCCGAGGCTTCACCCGCGTGGAGGTCGGAAATTATCCCACTGAAACGTAATGCCGGGATTAAAAGTATTCTATGTGGTAATCCAGGTTATAAACTATCTGTGTGCCAAATTTTATCCAAATCCTATTAGTAGCATAATACTAGTGAATTCATGCAAGCCTAGTACTTTTTGTAAGGTTACTGCTCAGAAATTGTGCACAACGTGTCCTGAACAGGACAGAACTTTTCAAGGGAGAACTGTTCATGGCACTCGACGGTGATGTGTATTCTTCCCGTCTTAACCTATGGTGCAGAGACTTGGGTCTTTCTAAAACCCAGAAGTCCAAACTCAAGTTCTGCCAATGACCAATGGAGCACAGTATACTAGGTTTTAAATTAACGGATCGTGTTTGAAAAACAATACTGCTTAAATGTGACTGGACAAGACATGTCTGCCGCATGCCAGACAAACTGTGGGCCAGATAGCACAGAACTGGTGCCCTGGGACAGAGAGGCGGGGCCGCGGCACTGGAAGTAGGACGCGCGTGCTCGCGTACGGTGGAAGGAATGGAGGGAGGCAGTGGCGTAACTATACCGTTCGAGGCCCGTGGCAAATTCATCGGTTTTTTTACTAAATGTGTAATAATAAATGTTGGGAGTTAGGATTCTCCTCTGACCGGGGGCCCTTTCGGCTGGGGGCCCGTGGCATTTTGCCGACTTGCCACCCTGTAGTTACGCCACTGGAGGGAGGGACGCCTTTGCCAGGAGTGGGACAGCGGAGGCTAACAGAATAAAAAAAATCTAAATAATACTAAAATAATAGTATAGATTTACACATCGCGCAAAGGCCGAAGCGAATGGCAAAACAAATGTGTGATTGTTACGCTTGCCATTTGCCGCGTTTGAGGAATCCGCGAAATCCGCTGTTGAGAATTTTTCGCCTGCGATTAAGGTTGTGGAAACACCTTATTGTTTTTATCACAAAATGGTGCATGATGTATTATTTTGTTCCAGGGTCTCATCTTTGTAGTAGACAGTAATGATCGAGAGCGTATCGGCGAAGCACGCGAAGAGCTCATGCGAATGTTAAGTGAAGACGAACTACGGGATGCTGTACTTCTGATATTTGCAAACAAACAGGTACATCACATGCATATTTTATGAAGCAATTAACTTTCTCAAATTTGTCCAGCATTTTGTTTAATGTTTAAAAGGCATTTTTTTTCCATAAATAATCAAGATAGTTATCTTTTTTTTAACGCTTTCGCGGGCGCTTGACGTCTATAGTTGTCTTAACAGTAAAAGTTCTATTGTCTCGTTTACTGTCCGCAAACTGATTAAACAATAAATATTTCTTTGTGATTAAATCAGCACTTAAGTCAAAATGTTCTAATACGATCCTTGACCTGTCTGTCAATATGTGATCTTAAGAAATACATGAACTAATGAAATATTGTGTTGCTAGGATCTGCCAAACGCGATGAACGCAGCTGAGATAACAGACAAGCTGGGCCTGCACTCGTTGCGCAACCGCAACTGGTACATCCAGGCGACGTGCGCCACCTCCGGCGACGGTCTGTACGAGGGCCTGGACTGGCTCTCCAACCAACTCAAGAACGCCAACCGCTAACCGCATGTGCGCTACCAACTCACAGACAAATCTGATTACTGAAAGAGACTATGGTTTAAGATATGTTAACTTTATTTGCTATTGAATATTGAATACAATGTATTATGCGAGTTAACCTGCGAATGCATTACTGACATGCGTCACCCGGTGACCGATCGAGCATCGCATTCATTCAGAACCACTTGCGTTCATTCAACGTTTAAAATTAATTTTGGTATTGGGTGGTAAGTGTACAAATAAACCACGCTACTTAGCGATGTGGTGTTAGGGTCCACGTTTTTAGAATGCGCTGTTTGATCGATCCCTGACGACGTTGAACAAAAAAATAGTGTGTAAAGGCGATACAAAATTATTGCAGATTTGTTTTCAATATAAATATTCGAAGGAGCAAAACGGTGGTACCTAGACTCGCTGAATGATCGTACATTGTGATGTGGATAGGTTTGTAGCTGACTCGTGATAAAGTGAATCACATCATAACATGTTTTATATGTATACTATGTGGAATAAGTTGTCGCAATAAAGTATTTAAAGTTAATTCACAATTGATGACTTTAATTATTTAGTTTATGATACTAGTGACCTACTACACTTTACATTGCGTAGGTAGGTACAGTAGCAAGCAGTATTCGGAAGCGTAGGGTCTGTCGGTCACCGGGATGCGAGGCGCGGGGCGTGCGCGGCCGCTCGGCGCCCGCGCCGGCACGCGTCCTATACACATCGCTTTGTGACTGGGCTGTTGATATCCCACGTTCTTTCTGTTTGATTGTCACCAGTTTTGTGCATTAATATCACCCGACCTATTATAACGATGGTAGTTTATTTTTATGGAAGTTATCTAGGTAGTTTAAGCTGTTATGTATTTTACATCCAAAACCATTTCGTACAATTCTCGCTTATTCAAACGGCTCGTTGTGATTGACCTGCATTTAAAGTCAACCGCTTCTCATGACGAACCGAGATTAATTTGTAATTTAGGTATAAATATGTATTAGATAAACGGTGTCATTTTGAGAAGTGTTTCCACCTACAGGGAACAGTGCTCAGATTCTGTGGTACATGCTCTACACAATTAATTGTAACTTAGCATTTTTATAATAATTTAGAAAAAAATGTTGAAACAGTAACTTTGTGGCAAGTGTGATGAAGGAGGTTCTTTTTTATTTTTATGAAAAACAAGAAATAATGAAAATGCGAATTGTGACATTCCGGTTTATCTTATGCTGTATTATGGAATAAAATTTATCCTCACGAATGTTTCATTTTTTGATTTAATACATTAAAACTTTTAACATGCTGTAAACTACAGAAGCCAGCTAACAAACCTTGTATTGTGATTGGTATAAAAAACCTAATGATTGAGTTAGTATTGACGATGTCGAATACCTCTGGGGATTCCACTGGATTCGAGCAGCTTATAGAACGGGCACAAACTTGCAACATGCGGTAGGTAAAACGATACTCGCACCACAACCTATCTTTGGTGAGAGCAAGCTGCGATAGGTACAGTCAGCAACGAAAAATATTCATTTTTTATTAGGGTTCTTGCCCAAAGGGTGATAATACGGCTCAATCTCAGAATACCAGATTCTCAAAATACCAGATTCTCAATATAACAGATTCTCAAAATACCGGATTCGCAATATATCAGATTTCGTACAGTCGAAATCAAAATATTAATCTTAATAAGTAAGTACCCCTGGCCCTGGGGTACTGGACCTTTGGCAGGCGTAAGAGGGACCGAAGCCAACTCGCAAATGCCCCTTAGACAATTTTAAATTAGGAGGAGACACCAACCGACGATTTTCCCTGTAGGTATGCACTATGCAAGCGCACCCAAGGACAACCCCCGCTTGGTGGGGACTATTGCAGAACATGGAAACAAAATTGGTTATCCTAGAACTATGGAAAGACTGTGGCCCCTGCCTGACCAATGTTTTATATACCTGCAATACTCAGATAAATGACTTGCACACTCAATAATGGGCCCCCGCAAACGGTCGCTAGCACAGTTTCGTAGTGACAAGAGGGCAACATGTCCCGAGGTGCTGAGAGATGTAATCGGCGGCTGGTAGTCTCTTTTCTGCCAGGGCTTATTTTGACTTAATTTTATATTTTGACTTGTTTTTAAGTATTTTTATTTATTTTTTTACATTGTTCTCACATGTAGAAGCAACAAAAATAATGTACCCAGGATGTTGTATTACCTTATCTGGATTTAAAAGAGTGTCCGTGGAGTTTCTTGTCCATTCTTCTCTATAGAGATCTACGTTTTGGGAATGGGCAACTAGCTTCAACTTTCTGACTAGCTGACCGACTCTTTGACAGTTCAAAAGTGCGTGTAATTGGTTTAATTGAAATAAATTGAATTATTTAATTGAGTTTCAGTTTGAGCTATCAGGACAATCCCGGAATTAAATGATTGTCAAGACCCTTACCAGCATATTACTGGAATACTTCTTTCCTCCGACCACTTTTGCTTTTGCGAATCTCCACTCAAGCTAGCCATTATAGGCAAAAAAGCGGTAGGAGCACTATTCCTCGTCAATGTTCACTCCAGCTGGCCAATAAAGGCAGGCCAGAAGTGAGGAACAAGACTTCTCCCGGGAGATAGGGTCCGTGGGGTCGCTACTGCCCAACAGTTCGCCACATGCTGTCCTGCAGGTTTCTGTATCTCTTAGTCTGACTCCTCATCCTAGACTTGTTCTGGCAAAGTAAACTCTGCCGGCACAGACATATAGTTCAAAGCGCGCAAGCCCCACCACGAAGTCAACGTAGAGATATAGCAATAGTATATCTACCTATATAAATAAAAAGAGAAGTCCTGACTGACTGATTGACTCATCAACGCTCAGCCCAAACTCTTCAACCTAGAAAGCTGAAATTTTGCACAGAGGTTCCCTTTGTAATATAATAAGAAAGGATTTCCCGGTAGTTCGTTCCCGTGGGATATTTTCCGATATCCACGCGAGCGAAGCCGAGGGCAAAAGCTAGTTATTATTAAATCAAAAACTTTTGTGAGAACCGTTAGTTTATAATCTATCAGTATTATTCCCGTTACGAATTGGCGTTGTTTCAGACAAAAAGAATGCGATACTTTTGGATGCGAATAACAAAATATTAAGAGGTGCCAGTCATACACATATGTAAACCTGATAGTATTCTAGTTGTAATAGTATAGACGGCTGCATCACAATATCTTTACTGGGGCTGCATGGACGAGGCATGAAACAAATACTTTTATTGCGAACATCTCGTGTGCAAATTCAAAGGACTTGAGATTGCCAGAACGCATCGTAATTTTTTTTTTGGCTGACCACTATTTGTTTTGAATCAAATGACATCTTAACTTACTGTTTTTCACGATTTATTGTGTAAAATAAATACAGCTACACATAATTTGATGTTTTTTTTCTTTATTTTTAGTACCTATGTGATGTACATAATTGCCTGAAACAAATTTTGTGTTTAACTGTACTTCTGGTATATTGCGAATCTGGTATTTTGAGAATCTGTTATATTGAGAATCTGGTATTTTGAGAATCTGGTATTCTGAGATAGAGCCGATAATACCGTCTATCTGACACGGGACACTTATGGGCTGTATCTATATTTTCGGATACACAAACACAACAAAAAAAAAAACAAAAAAGAAAACAACAAACAAAAGAAAAAAACAAACACAAAACAAAAAAACAACAAAACAAAGAAAACGAAAAAATTGGTCTCCCTGCCTAGTGCGTGATCTGACACGTATGACCGGTTTTTAAAATATTGAGATGTGATTGACCATCAGTGATCATTGCTACTCGAAAATTAATACAATGATGGCCAGCGATATAAATAACTGACTAGCTGGCCCCGCGGTTTCACTCGCGTAATTTGTGCCCGTGGTCCTGCGAGAAATACAATGCTGCTGAATTAAAATCGTAGTCTCAAAAATATGATTCGCGACAGCAACAAATTATATAGATTTGCCGTCTGGTCTGATTTTCGAAGTCTAACTTAGAGAGGTGTATTCATGATTCATAGGGTTAGGTATATACCTAATTATGTAAAATAATACAATACATATTTGCTATTGTCCCGACTCATACTTCCGAGACTACCATTTTAATTCGGCAACATTGTATTTTTCGCACGAACCACGGGCACAAAAATTCCCCGTGGTCCCAGGGACTAAGTACGGCAGGGACCACGGGCAATAAACGTCTCCATCTAGCTCGTCGTTTCCTACGTGTCGATTTGCCGTCTCCAATCAAGAACACGTCGTGCATCAGTTTACTTCTATGTGCAAAGTTACAAAAATATCGATAGGATATAATCAGCACACTGCAATCATCATAGGTATGTAGGTAAAGGTAGTTATTGGTGTAGGTACTTAATATACCTAAGTAAAGGACGTATATATACCATGGCAATGGCTCAAACCTACCTACGCGCCGGTCGTGGGTTCGGGCTTCGGCATGTCTTAGTAGATAGAACCAAAACTTCATGTGTGGTTTGGTGGTAGGTAACACCAAACTGCACTCGAAGTTTTGGTTGCTGGATCTGCTTATGACTTGCGAAACCCCAGCTGTAGCAGCAAAGACAGTCACCTGCCGGAGCGTCTTCCCGTGCCATTGGCGTAAAGATGACGCCGACACCACGGAGGAGCGCACCGCGCAGCACCCAGTCGTATCTAATGTTCCACAGGAGTGGCCCCAAAACCGAACCCTGTGGAACACCGTACGACATCTCTCGCTGACCCCATCCTTCTCGACCCGTCCATCAGATAAGCCCGATAATGCGGCGGAGGTAGTTGGGCACCCTATGATACCGGAGTGCCTCCCTAATGCATCTCCAGGGTAAGGTGTTGAAGGCATGGGCGATGTCCAAAGACGCTGCCACGACGACCTCACCCCGGGCCACTGCTTCCTACGCCAGGACTATTACACGCGTCATCCTCCCTGCCATTTTATCTGTATATTGTACCTAAGTACCTATATAAAACATTGGTCAGGCAGGAGCCATAGTCTTTCCATAGTTCTAGTCCACAGACACCCAAACCCATAGCCCAATATGTTTTGTTTCCATGTTCTGCAATAGTCCTGCACTAACCGAGGGGTTGTCCTTGGGTGCACTGGCATAGTGCAAACAGGGACAATCATCGGTTGGTGCCTCCACCACAGAATACTTATTAGTACAAGTACCTCCACAATATAGAAAGCCCCTCGTACGCCTTCCAAAGGCTCCCCAAGGGTTCTGTGAGATATGTCACAGATATTAAAAAAAAAAACATTTATTACAGGCGACAAAGGCCCTTGGAAAAAAAATAGAATCCGACTCGGAATTATAAGCCGTAATTGTGATTTTAACAAGAGAATGCAAAGCAAGAGCGAGCGAAGCGAGCTCGAAAATTGGAGCATCCTGACTCGGATAGGTTCTTTAGATTTTTTGTGTGATTTTACTAAACTAAAAAACTAAACTAGGTACTGACCACAGGTTCTAACCTAGCATTAGTACTACTATGAGATGTTGCTATACTCATATGAGAAGGCGCTACCGAATTTTTAGATTAATTTTTATATTTGCAATAAAACATGGTACAGTAATGGTCATAATACTGGCATACAAATGTTGTAAAGAAAACAAATTGCTCCTAGCATCAATAATGTGTCATTAACATAGTACAAAATTGTAATGCAAAATATTGTACATAAACAGTTTTAAATCTAAGCAGTACCTACCTATCTAATTAAATATCAGTAAATCAGTAACAATATTTATCACTTAAGTACCTACCTACTTTTTTAATCTCTGACGCGACAAACATTTAAGTAATTTAGATTTATAAAATATTTCAGAATCAACATCCCAAATACAAATCCATCCAAAGAACAATATCCCAAAAAATATTAGGGTAATAAACTCCTTATTACCCTAATATTTTTTGGGATATTGTTAAAAAAAATTAAAATGTGCTTAGGTGTGTCGCATTCTTAATCATGCCGGGTCTCTACGGGTAGATACCTATATTTTGAATTTATGTCGCATGCCTGAATTTTCTTTCACAAAAACACTAGCTTGCATTATATAAAGTTCTGTCAAGGTTAGGAGTTTTCATTTTTAGGGTTCCGTACCAAAATGTTAAAAAAGGAACCCTTATGGTGTGACTCAGTCTGTATGTCCGTCTGTCTGTCTGTCTGTCTGTCTGTCTGTCTGTCTGTCAAAGCTGGATATCTCAAGAACTACTAATCCTATCAACTTGAAATTTGGAACAGTTTTAGATGACATTTGCCCAACTATTTTGCAAATAAGAAAGAAACAAAAACATACTTATATGTTTTTTTGCAACAGGGACTGAAAGGGGGACTTAAAAATTCGAAGTGTACTAGGGCATGTGGGATATCATATGAAAGAGCGCTGTTTGCACATTCTTAAACATTTTTTTTCTTTTTAGGGTTCCGTACCTCAAAAGGAAAAAACGGAACCCTTATAGGATCACTCGTGTGTCTGTCTGTCTGTCTACCGTCTGTCCGTCTGTCACAGCCAATTTGCTCCGAATCTAATGAACCGATTAAGTTGAAACTTGGTACACATATGTATTTTGGTAACCCAAACACGAACATGTAACGTAAATAAATGAATTTTGAATATATACTATTTTCCCCCCAAAAGGGACCCCCCTTTTGGGGGGAAAATAAGTACAATTAAAAAAAAAAAATTGCAAACTGTACCGTGTGACATATCAAATGAAAGGTCTAACTGTGAGGGTCTCAAGTATATTTTTTTATAATTTTAAAATAAATTGTTTTGAAGTTATTTAAGAAAATAGACGAAAATTGACCATTCCCCCCTTATCTCCGAAACTACTGAGCCTAAAATTTAGAAAAAAATACAGAAAATAGTTCTATACCTATAGATTACAGGAAAACCTATAAGAAGTTTATGGTCTTGTAAATCTATATATATAAAATTCAAAGTCCTGACTGACTCATTGACTGATAATAATCAACGGACAGTTCAAACCACTGGACCTAGAGACATGAAATTTTGAACATATAAACCTTATATATAAACATCAACTAAGGAAGAATTTTTGGAAATTCCATCCCTAAGGGAATAAAATAGGGGATGAAAGTTTGTATAATACTTGCTTATGTAAGTAATAAAGTTTGTCATTATTAGTTTTTCAAAACTACCCCTCAAATGGGGTTTAGCGATGTTAAAGTTTGTATGCAAGAATTTTAAAGCGCAGTGCGATTAACTTGAAACTCAGTATTTATACTTTTGATGTAAAATAAAGGAACCACTTTACAAACGCACCCGGCGATTTTATATACTAGCTATTTTTTTTTGGGTACAATAGACCCTTTTTAGTGTATTATTGAAAACAACAAAGTGCGCAAAAAATAAACGCCGAAAAAAAAAAATTACAGTACGAGTACCATATTGACCTTGAAATCAAGGTCAATGACCCTGAGGCTTTCATCGTCTAATATACGAGACCTTCACCGCCTCATCTAACCCAAATGATTCACCAAAAATAGAGGGGATACGGCGCTCGGCGGCCGCTGCCGCGGCACCGCTCGCTGCGCTCGCTCGCCGTCGCGCGTTAAGGGTCACTGTTCTAACCTAACCTAACCTAACCCAAATGATTCACCAGCCATAGAGGTAATGGTCCCCTATTCTAACCTAACCCAAATGATTCACCAATGTGAAGTTTCGGACGCGCGGGTGTGATAGTACAGTGGAGCCAAAATAAACAATAATAAGAAAATTAAAACCCATGAAATCAGACATCCACGCGGGCGAAGCCGCGGGCAGTCTAGCTAGTATCTCAATATTGTGCGTACAAACTTACTAAGCCTCCGCTGCCCGTCCGTCCGTCTGTCCGTCTGTCACAGTGCTGTATCTCACGAACCTTAATAGGTAGACAGTTGAAATTTTCACAGATTGTGTATTTCTATTACGACTATAACAATAAATAATAAAAATAAAGTAGGTAAAGTTAAAATTGAAGGGTGCGGCACACAAAACTTTTCATTTTGAAAAAAAAAAAAATTTACCTGTGTGTGGGGTGTTATTGTCTAGAACCCATCGAGTAGAGTACACTTAGAGTATACTTTTATTTTTTATCTTCTAAAATGAAGATATAGGGGGCCGTAAAAGTTGTCAATTTTATAACATTTTTGTACGAGCTCTATTATAATGTACCTTATACTGTATTTAATCAACAAATACTAAAAACGGCGATTCATAAGGTATTTTTTTTAAATATGGTCAGTGGTCTCTCTCCTCTCGAGAGGAGCTCGTGGCTAAGTAATAACAGCCGCACGGGTCGATCCGTCAGGTTAAGCTACGCTTGCCGGGGTTGGTCAGTGGATGGGTGACCATCTTTACATATCGAGATTCCTCCGTGCCTCGGAAAGCACGTTAAGCCGTTGGTCCCGGCTGTTATTCGTGGATCTTTGACAGTCGTTACGGGTCGTCAGAAGCCCGAAAGTCTGACAACCAGTCTTACCAAGGGGTATCGTATTACCCAGTTACTGGGTTGTGGAGGTCAGATAGGCAGTCGCTCCATGTAAAATACTGGTATTCAGCTGCATCCGGTTAGACTGGAAGCCGACCCCAACATAGTTGGGAAAAGGCTAGGCAGATTGATTTTTTTAAATATGGTCGATTTTCTGCAACTGCAAAAAATAACCTTGTAATTCACAGTATCATTATGAAATACAAAGTTATCTTTGCGATTGTTAAACATTATAATATAGTCGGAACCCTTTGTGTGCGAGTCCGTCTCGCACTTGGCCGGTTTTTTTTTTAGGCCACATAGTTTTCGACTTGATGAAAAATGTTGAAAAAAATACCGTTCCCCCCGAAGTTTGCATAGAGAAAAATCTGAAAATATTCTATGTGATAGAAGTTTATGTACAGATTACAGGAAAAATAAAACAATGTCTATAAATAGCACATTTTTTCAGAAATCATCAACAAAAATTACAAATAATGGTACGGGACCCTTGGTGCGCGAGTCCGACTCGCTCTTGGCCGGTTTTTTTTAACAGAGGTCTGCAGGATATTCTGGGATTTATACTCCAGATTGCTCTTACTTAAGCATTTTTTCTGTACCTACCAAAAAGGCTTCATTTATGTTCGTGGAGCTACCCCAGAGTAGAAGATCATACCTGATTAGCGAAGAAACATATCCGTGGTAAGCAGTAGGTAAGTGTATCTGCTTCACTCGCGGTACGTTTTAAACATTTTAGAGCAAATACAAAATGGTTTAGTTTTTTACCCAGGTGATCTATTAGTAGTCCCAGAAATGACATGCGACTTTATATGATTATGGTTTAGAATTATAATTTTCAAAATTATTGATGTAGGTAAGTAGATAGTTTGTTTTATTTAAATTCATTCGTCAGAGATTATTATTGTCGAGCCCTTTTAAAACTTGTTTTACTGTTTTGTTTATATATTGTTCGCGATATATTTTTGTTGATTTATTATCAACTGACTCAAACTCAAAGTATTTATTTCAAATAAAACAATTACAAGCACTTTTGAATTGTCAAGGGGTTGGTCAGTCAGAAAGATGAAGCTAGTTGCCCATTCCAAAGCGTAGTAGATCCATATGGAGAAGAACGGGCAAGAAACTCCACGGACACTCTTTTAAATCAAAATATTTTTACAGATATTATGTCGTCAGAGAGCCGCAGGTAAATCGTTGATGTAAATTAGAAACCAAGATTGCAGTAGGTACTCCTGATTTGGTCGGACTTAAGTTAGAACTAAATGAAGTGGACTCTCCATTGTTATTTATTGGGCTTATTTCTACCTTTTGTTTTAGATTTGATAAATATCTATTAATCCAATCAATAGCTATTCACCTGATGCCTTAGTTATAGCAATTTTGCAGAAGTAGGTCATGGTTGACAAAGTCGAATGCTTTGCATAGTTACTTATGTCAAAGAAAATGACTGATACTATTGCTGATACTAGTATTCGTTTATCTAATTTTTCTATTACACTTTTTATTAATATAAAAGCTGCTAGAGTTGATTTCCATCTTTTTTTTTTAAACCCATGTGGTGAAGAAGATGAAATAAGAAATATCACCTTCACCACATGGGATTAAAAACATAGTTTGGGCCATACTTAGTAATTCGATTGTGTGTTTGTTTTCTCCAGTACCTATATTTCTATGGTTTAATGATTCGGTAGTATGCATTATAAGCTCTGGCGCATCGGTAGCACCAGAGAACATTTGCAAATAATTAAGTAAGTATATTTAAAAAAAATCATTTGAATTTCGGAGCTATAGGTACATTGTCGACTTATGCAGAAAAGCTTCTGAATTTAGAGAACCTCGGAAGCAAGAACGAGCGTAGCGAGCTCGAAATATTTTGCAACCGTCCTCGGAGCATAGGTACCTATATGTTTTCTTTCGACTAGATACTTATTCATACAGAAATAGAAGTTCCTATCAGATCCATATCGATCGGTTTTAATCGAATGTGAAGGCGAAGAGAAACTGTTTCCCATACTACAAGTGAATACTGTTAATGTAGAATTTGTTACATATTTTAATTACAGATCTTTGTTATCTAAGTATTTGGGAAAACTCATTTGTCTCTTGATGCATCTCTGTTGCTGTTTGGGGAGAGGGTCCCTGTCTCTTCAAAGCTCCTTCCAATGAATAATTTCTCCCGATAACGAGACAGGAAGTTTAATTTGAGATTTATCAAGGGTGAATCCAGATGCTTTGCGTTCCCCTGGATCCTCCACTGCATTTATCTTTATTTGTTAAAACTAACGAAAGTCTCCTGAAAGTCGAAAGAGAAATCAAGTCAACTAGGTACCTAAGAAGTCATTGTGCTGATAGTGTTACAGCTAAAGGTCTTATAGACAGAGCTGCGATAGTCATCCCGTTAGGCAGTTCGGGCACATGATTCGAGCAAGAGCTGGGTGCCGAACGAAAGCGGTAGCTAATCGTGGATGGTGCGTATTGTTAGGAGAAACTTCTTTCGAAAACCTACCTAACGTAATAAGTTAACCAATATTAGATTAATTGAAACGGTAAACAGAAAGCAATGTTCGAACAACAAAATGATTAGTCATTTACACGAGCCCTTTATAATAACAACATTATTATGTCATTCATTTGTTGTGACGTCACAATCAACTACTACTTTGTGTAGGTAATAAAGTAAGATAACAGTAACGTAAATAGGCAAATACTATAAGGTAGAATAGTAGGTAAATATCTCAATCAGAATTTACATTATAGGTACGCCCGGAGTCGTAATACGATATATTGAGTTGTAGAAACCTTGTGTGGGTGTTACTAATTTACTACGGATACTAAGTTGGTATTTAGTAGGAATAGTATGGTCGCCACGCCGCCGCCGGCGCCGTAGGCGTAGCTGCGTAGGGCGTAGCTTATTGTAGCGTAGTGCGTAGCTCATCATTTGCAGCGTAGCAACTCCTAGTTTAGGGCGTAGAGAACAACACTGGACGGCTACCCTATAGACCAGTGCAGAAGCCTTTGAAAATGGTAAAAAGTGAAATAAAATTATAGTAGGATGAAATCCATTGGAAAAGGAAGAGAATATAACAAAAAACCGGCCAAGTGCGTGTCAGACCACGCACAATGAGGGTTCCGTAGTTGAAAAGAATTTATCCCAAAGACAAACTTAACATTGTATTGAAAAACATGTTCTCCCATACATTGGTATACGTCACGGACAATTCTCCAACTGCATATTTAAGTTTGTATTCACAAAAAACTATTCTGAAACATAACATCATGCCTTGTTATCTATACACCCACGTTTTGCCAGAAAAAAAAACTAAAAATATTTTTTTTATGTGATTTTTTTTTGTGTGTTTTTTATGTCGTTAATAATCAATTTTCGGACTTTTTCCTTTACTGTGCTGTGAGACCTTGCTTCTTACCAAATTTCATGATTCTAGGTCAACAACGGGAAGTACCCTATAGGTTTTGATTTACTTGCGAGTATCAAAATATGTCGGATAAATGGCCGTATTTTTTATTGCGGTGATTTAGAAGCTTGATTTTTTTAGTGCTCTAAGGGACCATAGACTTACGTATTTGGTATTAATTTCAACTTGATACCTCCACGCGTCCCTGAGAAAAAGGGGCTTGACAGATGACATACTTGCAAAAATTTTTTCAATACACTTCCTCAAAAACTGGTTCATATCGCACTACGATTAGGTTCACAATGCAATGTATGTCGCACGCGTGCGATTTTTTATTTTCCCGCACGTGTGCGGGAATGCCACAGATAACTTATACCTATACTTAGTCCAAATTGGTTCAATGCCTCTATTCACAACTCTCTTTTCGGAGGTGACTGTTTTTTTTTAAATCTCGGCAAAGAGATATATGCGTCTATAAGGCGTTAATATTTTTTGAATATATTTAAATAATGTTTCTATGTAGAATACTGTCAAAAACCATGATTATTACAATAAAAAAAAAACGTTTATGAACAAATTAACATTTATTTGTGTCCTAAATTCAAAAATATTTGAATTTTCTATTTTTCATATTAGGCTGTTTATCGGCTTTATACCTTTGCTTCTCTTTCAACCTGGCGAAAGCAAAGCGCGGAAAAAAAAGAAAATTTAAATCATAGTTCCCTATTAATTCATGACAAAATTATTTTCCGTTATTTTATGTGTTTTTATTTTATTTCTTCAAATGTGTATTGAAAAACGTCGTTTGATACTCGTGGACATTTGTTATTGCAGTTCTCGGCTCAAAAACAAGCTCGCCTACGGCTCGGGTGTTTTAATTCCGCCTCGAACGCAATAACAAACGTTCTCCACTTGTATCAAAATGTATTGTTGAAGGGTAAAAAACGGTTTAACTCGATTTCTGGCAAAACTACAAGTCCTATGAAAAAAAGTTAAATAGCAAAGTTGGAGGTAATAAACAGATCGAGAATACACTTTTTTCACATTAAAACCTCAAAATTTATGTGAAAAATTCAAATAACCAAGTTTTTAGTTTTTTATTTTTAACTTTCACAGAATTTTTTTTTTTTCATGTGGTGAAAACTTCCCTTTTTCTGTCCCAAACACAGTAATTTTTTTTATAACACATTTGCTCGTCTCTTATTTCACCAATTTCAATATCGTAATGTATGTCATTACGTACTTGTGCGTTATTGTAATGTAAAAGGCACGAGTTTCTTTTTAATAGGTAAAACGCACGGTTTATCAAGATGCTCCGTCTAAAACGAACGGTACTTTTTTAAATCTTAGCCAAGAGTTTTTATGTCAGAAAAGTAGTCAACATTTTATGATTTGATTGGCATTATAGATTCAAAGTGTCAAATAAAAAACCGGTCAAGAGCGAGTCGGACTCGCGCACCGAGGGTTCTGTTGCGATTTCTGAAAAAGTGTGCTATTTAGAAACATCGTTTTATTTTTCCTCTAATCTTTACATAAACTTGTATCACATAGAATAATTTCAGATTTTTATCTTTGCAAACTTCGGAGATAAGGGGGGAAAGATATTTTTTTTTTACATTTTTCATCAAAAGTCAAAAATTTTGCGGCCTAAAAAAAATTAAAAAAATGTTTGAGAATGTGCAAACAGCATTCTTTCATATGATACCCCACATGCCCTAGTAGCCCCACTTTGAATTTTAAGACCCCCTTTCAGTCCCTGTTACCAAAAAAAATATAAATATTTTTAATTCTTTCTTATTTGCTAAATAGTTGGGTAAATGTCATCTAAAACTGTTCTAAATTTCAAGTTGATAGCATTAGTAGTTCTTGAGATATCCAGCTGTGACAGACAGACATACAGACAGACAGACTGAGTCACAGCATACGGGTTCCTTTTTTACCATTTTGGTACGGAACCCTTAAAAAGCGCTGATGCGCGCGCATCGGTAATTCGTGAACTTTTCTTTTCGCTGTATTGTTTTATTTGAAAATGTCGTCAAGTATTGATGAATTTATTAATTCGACACCATCAGAAGTCTCAGAGGCAGCGGAAAAGGCTACTCTAAGCCTCTTGCCCGAAAAATCGACCGATAGATGAAAACAAGCAAAGATGCAAATTCATTTTCAGAAAGTGTGTTTTTAAAGATTTATTCGTTTAAGAAAGTCCGAGTTTTATTTATTTCCTCGCAAATATGTTATAAAACGTCGTATGACATACGTGCACTTTGATAATTACAGCCTCTGCTTTCTTGTAGCCCTCGCCTACGGCTCGGGCTAGCAATATCGCCTCGTCTATAATTTTCAACTTACCGCACTTATATCATAATGTATAAGTACATTATGATATAAGTGCGGTAAGTTGAAAATTACAGACAGACAGACAGACAGATAGACTGAGTCGCACCATAAGGGTTCCTTTATAACCATTTTGGAACGGAACCCTAAAAACGAAAAACTTCGCAAGCAATGGGAAATTGCTACTAAAAGGCTGTCCAACCTCAGGACAAGCTGCTTTTCACACGGACAACTGTGCTCCGCATCACCAGTCCTGTGATGCGGAGCACAGTGGTTCCTGTGAGAAGTGGCTCATTCTAACTCTTTATGTTTTGGCTGCTGAGACAAAAAATTACAAGCGTAGTTCAAAGTTTAAAAAAATGTGTCTGTTATTTTTTTTATTTTTATTTTATTTATTAAGGGATAATAAACAACTACAACATATATATACACATATGATTAACAAAACTTTGAGTAGTAATGTTGCAGTCCACTGCATTATCCACAGATAAAACATATTTAATAATCAATGGTTGCCACTAGGCGAGCAATACCAAAATAAAATAAACAAATATTTGAGAATTAAATAAATAAGTAAGTTAAGTACTATAAAGCTAGCTATAGCTACAAAACCAAATCAGATCAGATACAATTACAAACAATTTCATTTCATTTACTTGAATTATGCAATAAATAAATAATAATAATAATAAGAAGATTACAATTCAGATTCAGATAAAATTTTTATAATATTAGATTTAAACTTATTTTTCGAGCATGCAAATATATCTATATCAATGAAATTTGAATTATAGGATTCCAACATTCTATGAATAGGGCAGCGTAAGCCCGAGTTTGTACGACAAGAACTAAGCGCGAACAGAGTACGCGCACGAACCTGACGCACATGAACTGTTCGGGGGACAGAATAACACAGCTTACTCGTCAGATCAATGGCATCAAAATGATTGTGGACAATATCAAAAAGCACATTAGCCTCCAGGTATTTGCGCCGGTTCTCCAAGCTAATAAGCTTGAACTTATCAAGAAGTTGGGAGTATGACAGATAAGTCTTAATCCCATAACATCTGTAGTACATAGCACGGAGGTACTTGCGCTGGACCCTTTCTATTGCAACTACGTACTTTTGGTAGAAGGGGTTCCAAATAGGGACCGCATATTCTAACTGAGAGCGAATGAGCGTCTTATACAGATAGAGATAGGTTGAGGTACGCTTAAATTCTGATGAAGATCTCATCACAAATCCATACATTTTAAAAGCACTATTGACAATGGCTTCAATATGCTGGTTCAAGGACAGTTTGCCATCAAAGAGAACACCTAGATCCTTCACTATAGAAGTATTATTTAAGGGTACACAGTTTAGATTGTATTTGAAATTGAAGATGAAATTATTCTTGGTAAAATGTATATAGTTACACTTGGGTATACTAAGATGCAGCTTATTGACAATACAGTAGGCAGTTAGTCTGTCCAGGTCCTCCTGAAATGACTGGCAGTCGTCCATAGTACGTATCACTTTAAACGCCTTCAAGTCATCAGCGTACATCAAGAATTTGGACTTTTTAAAACATTTCTTAATATCGTTGATGTAAATAATGAATAATAGCGGCCCCAGAATAGAGCCCTGTGGAACTCCGGAAGTAATATTAACAGAGACAGACTGGTGACCATTAACCACAACCCTTTGTGACCGGTTTTCGAGGTACGACACAAACCAACGCAATAAATCTCCGCGTATTCCATTGAAAGCAATTTTATTCAGCAGAATTTCATGATCAACCTTGTCAAAAGCTTTTTTGAAGTCGGTGTAGACTGCATCTATTTGCAATCGTCTATCAACATTTTCAAAAAGGTAATTAGCAAATATTAACAGGTTAGATGTTGTAGATCGGCGTTTAACAAACCCATGCTGTTCAGGAATAATAATATTATGCAGAAGAGGGTAAATCTCGTTGTGAACAAGTCTTTCAAAAAGCTTTGACAAGGTTGGCAGAATCGAGATGGGTCTATATTGTTCGACGTCATGCTTTGAGCCACCCTTATGCACTGGGGTAATGTTGGCTCGCTTCCACACCACCGGGAACACACCCTCATGCAGACATCTATTAAAAAGTATATAGATCGGCTCACAAATATTATCAGCCGTAGCCTTAAAAAAGGCTGCTGGAAGACCGTCAGGTCCTGCACCCTTAGAGGGGTCCAACCGCTTCAACTCGCTGAGTATTTTTGATTTATCAATAAACAAATTACTAATTAAGCTACCATTATCTGCGCACTGCTGCGGTGGACCCGACGTGGCGAGCTTTGGCGACACGGGCTCGAATACGGACAAGAAAAAGTCCGAAAACATATTGCAGACAACATCAGGATCACTTGATTTGACATTCTGGTACTGCATCGTGGACGGAATGCCTGACTTACTTTTACGATTAGAAATATAGGACCAAAAATACTTTATGTTACTAGAGAGACTATCTTCAACCGAGTTAATATAACTGGCATAACAGGTTTTACACATATGTTTGAAGATAGACCTACATTCGGAGAAGTCATTATAGTCTTTAACGTTGCTGTATTTTTTCCACTTTATCCAATGGCGTTGCTTCTTTTTAAATATTTTAACTAATTGTGGCGTAAACCAGATTGGGAAGTCAAGTGATCTAGTTCTTGCAGGGGGGACAAGTGGGCTTATTATGTCACTCAACATACTATAGAAAGCCTCCACGGCCTCTTCCGACGATAGATTGTCAAATAGCGCGGACCAATTGACCTCATCCATGTGTTTGTTGATGAGGTCGTAATTAGCTTTACGGAAATTATATTTATTAATCGGTTTTCTATTCATCATTTGGGTAGATAGGCTAACAGGTGCGATTATAACAAAGGGGGGGTGATGGGGGTCAACTGGTAATAACGGATCTTTAAGGTGGCCAGCCGAACAGCAAGTGTTTGAGATAAACAAATCCAAGGTCTTTCCTCCACCATTAGGCGTGCTGTTAAATTGGTGAGCATCTAACGAAGACATGAGATGCGTCAGTTCCGAGCATATAGGGTGTGTACAGACACAAGCCACATAGCCCTCATGCCCCGCCGTTATCCTGCTCCACGTGATATAAGGAAGATTATAATCACCGATGATATAAACATTCATGACGTTAGGTGCATTTAAGGTGTCCTGTAGAAAGTCAAAATGAGATGTATAGACATCGGAGCTGGTCCCCGGCGGGATGTACACTGCGCTGATGAAATGTATCTTATGTCTATCGTTTTTGCAAGGCAGTGCAACCATGAGGTGTTCAATACACGCCGATGGCTTACAATGTGGGTTATTGAGAATATCGAGTGAGGCCGATTGAAGTTCACGCAGTATTGCAATGAGCACCCCACCCCCATCTCGCTTTCCAGTAGCGTCACGATCACGATCACAGCGAAATACAACGTAACGAGGGTCAATAAACTCGCCATTCGCTATTTCTGGTATCAGCCAAGTCTCTGTCAATATTATGATGTCATATGAGGATGCCAAGATATTCACGAGCAACGAGTGTAGCTTAGTTCTAATTCCCCTACAGTTCTGGTAGTAAAATAACAAATTATCAGTGCTATCCATTATCAGAGTGTATTGCACCAAACTTATGTAGATCTCGCGTTCTTTTGTAAAACTTGAAACATTGTGGAATCCAATAAGTTCTAACAGTACATTTATAGCTGGCGAGATAAATTAATAAAATAACATAAAAACTTGTATATAATTTTAAGGTACATAGTATTATATAAGGTTGATTAAAATTTAAAATTGTATATAATTTTGATTTACATTTCATAATAAGTGGATTTGATTTTATAAAAAAAGTATTTAAAATTGATTTTAATTTTATAGTTAGTAGATTTAGTTTGATTAAAATAGTATTAAGTTTCATGGCATGCACAGTTTTATAAAAATAAGCACCGAAACAGAATAAAACATAAAAAACATAACAGTAAAAACTATAAAGAATATTGATACTGATGTGAGTTAGGCATTTATTCGACAGATTTGGATCGAATTTTATCGAGGTCTCTTTCTCCGCGTACAGCAAACGAGGGTTCACCTTCACGCTCTCGGACAAGTATTGTGGCATTTCTAATCCACACATATTTATGGTGGTGTTTTTTGGCGACATCCCGGGCTTTACGAAATAACTGCTTCTTCTTCAGGGTTAAATGCTCATTAATGTAAATAGAAGATGACGTTCCAGTTATGCCAATTTGTTCTGTCTTGAGAGATGATGCCTTACGGAAGGCACTAAGTAGGTTATCCCTGTGTATGCACGACGTGAACCTGACGATGACATTTTTTAGTCTAGTGCTTTGTTGGTGCGCGTGCGGCACTCTATGAACGGCGACGATGTTCTGCTGTGTCATTGGGGAGTTAAGTGCAAGACCAATTGCTTCAATGAGGGCCGGTAGGTTTTCGTTGCGCCTTTCAGGCAGATTACCTATTTCAACATTGCATTGACGGGCCTGTTGTTCCAAGGTATCAATTTTGGTCTCAAGAGCATTGACTATCAGCTCCACATCAGCAGATTTAGTACTATTTAGTTCGCTGGTACGCTTCTCAAGGATGTCATAACACTGCGTCAAATCCTGAGTAGTTTTTTGGAGGCTTGCAACATCATTGCGCAGGTCATGCACATTTTGCTTCAAAAGGGACTGCTCGGTACGCAGTGAATTTATTTCCTTTTGTATGTTAGCCATAGTAGATTTGATATCGTCGCGAATTTGCGTCAGATCTTTATTCATCTCACTCCGCCAGTTGCTGAGGGTTTTGTTTAAGTCACTTGAGAATTTTTCAAAGTCAGAGCCAGTGAAGGTTTGAACAGGTTTATCCGAAACTTGGCTGATATGAAGAGGACTGCGTTCCTCCAAGGCTTCACACGACATGTCCATGGAGTTATCAACGATCACAGGTTCCATGCAGCTGCGAACAGGCGTATTAACATTCGGCCTAAGACGCCTAGTTACGTTGTTACACGACGAGCACTTCCATGAAGCCTTAAATTGAACGCTTAGCGCAGCATATTGACTTTGCGTGAAATTGAGACACTCATAGTGATATTTTCCTTTGCATGCACAACACAGAAGGATGTTATCACGGGTAGTAGTCGGTTTGCCTTGGCAACTTGGTAAGTATTTTAGTATATTGTGGTGACTTACGACTTAAACGCGAAAGAAGTCGCGGGCAGCAGATTTCACTGTTTTTCATGACATTTCATACATTTCCTGCGTTATCTCAGTGACTGTATCTCCGATATTTGATTATTATTTTTTTTTATTTGATTATTTGTTTTTTTTTTAATTGTTGAAGGTTCATTGGCCTACATTTTACAGGGGAGGATTTTACTGCGGGGCTTGATTAACTCGAAAATTGGTGTGATAATCTTTCAGTCAAGTTATGGAAACATCCTAAACGATTTTTTTAAAGTCCACCTCTGTGGTCGTAAAACAGGGAATATAGTTTACATGAAAAATCTTATTAATTTGGTTAATTGACTTGAAAGTTAGCACAAATACTTGCTTAAGTAATTAATAAAGATTGTCATTACTTATTAGTTTTTCAAAACTACCCCACAGGGGGGGGTTTAGGGATGTTAAAAGGTACACGGTCCAATTAACTCCAAATTCAGTATTTATACTTTACATAAAATAAACAATAATAAGAATTTATTTTGAAATAGGTAATTAGATTAATTTGGAGCTGGATCTACTTTATAACTTTAATAACCCATAATAATTTAAGTAGGTATGACAACTTTTAATATTTTGTAAATTTGTTTTTTTTTTCTTTTTTGTTTTCAAATTGTATAATTCCATCACTTTGCACGTCACGTAGTGGCAAACATGTTGGACTTCATTTAATTTATCATCTTGTATGCACTTTCTATGTATACACACACATGTTTAAGCAAATAAAAATCTTATCTTATCTTAAGTTTTTAGGTTTTTCGAAAGTGAATCACTGAAGGACCAAAAAGGGATAGTAAAATTTTTAAGGGGAGCATTTTACTGCGTGGCTTGATTAACGCAAAAATGGTCTAATGTAGTATCTTTGAGTCAAGTTATGGAAACTTCCCAAACGAATTTTCAAAATTCCACCCCTGTGGGCAAAGAAGGGATGCATTTATAATTGTGAAAAGTCTAATAAGACTTGAAATTTGGCTATATTTGCCTCAGTAAATAACACACACACACACACACATTAAAGACACACACTTTAAGTTTTCTAAAACGACCCGAGGATAGAGGAGGTATCAAAGTTGTTACGGAAAAGGAGGAGAGGTGATGAGAGAGGGAGGGGGAGAAGAGAAGGGATGGTGAGCGAAAGAGGGGGAGGGAGAAAGTGGAGGAGGTGGTGAGGAGGGAAGGGGGTAGAGGAAGGGTTGAAGGGGGGCAGACGAGCGCCTTTACACCTTAAAGTTGCCTTTTGTATAGCACAGTTTCATTGAAGAAACCCTGCCCGACAGAAATGAGCGAGAAATAGATAGTCGAAACGGCACTAAAACAGGAGTCAACGTCCTTAAAGTCCATGTGTGTGTTGCAGGAACACACACACTTTTTTTTGTTAGTTTGAACTCGCTTCTCTCTGGAACTACCCATCGGATTTGAAAAATATCTATTTGCATTTGATAGCCCAATTCTTAATGAAGGCTATATAGACATATTTAATATCACGATAGGACCCTTAGGAGCCGAGCATAGAGAGAAAAAGTCAGAAAGAACGCTAAGTGAAAACGAATTAGCGAAGGCAGGCAATGCGATGCGACTGGGTGGGTCGGGGGAACGAGAAACACGCGGACGAAGTCGCGGGCAGAAGCTATCTATACAACGTGTAACGTTAAATGCGCAAAACCTCTTAAGAGGTCATTGTACTCATCATTATGAACAACTTTTACTATGGGACCAAACTGCGAAAAAAAATCAGCTGTTCAGCACATTTATGTTCGCATAATTCGTCAAAATGTACTGAACAGCTGATTTTTTTTCGCGATTTCAGGTTTGGTCTCATAGTAAAAGTTGTTCATAATGATGAGTACAATGACCCCTTAACAGGTTTTGCGCATTTAACGTTAAACGTTGTATATAATTATCAACATACATATTACATACAAATAAATAAACTTGAAGCGTCTGTTTGTAATATCGAAATAACAGCTGTTTTACTAAATGCATATCATGAAAGTATTGTAGTACTTTACTACAAATAACTCGAAAACTACAAAAAATCGTAGAACATATATGGGGGTTAAATCGATAGGTATGGAACTCTGCTATTAGCTCGCACGGGTTTGACACCTTAAAAGAATCAGCCCGTATAAAATGTATATCTTTACAAAAAAACACATGCACTACTTTAACTTACTTCCTTTATAATACCACAGTATATATGATGTACTAGCTTTTGCCCGCGGCTTCGCCCGCGTGGATGTCGGAAAATATCCCATGGGAACGTACATGTGGAAAACATAGGGCCGTCCGATATAACTGTGCAAACTCAAATCGCTACGATATATCGTTATCGTGTATAGTAGGCATAAAGCTACCAATTGGCATGATTTTTTCCGACATCTTCAACAGTCGTCGTCATATTTCAACCAATTTACACAAAACCGTAATGAATTACACTGAATCACTCCGTTCATTGGAGAAAACCGTATGAAAATCCGTTCGGTACTTTTTGACATTATCGCATTCAAACAGACACACTTACGCGGCGGGGGGACTTTGTTAATTACTTAAAATGTATTATGCCAGTCACGCTCTAATAACAAATAACTTTTGTCCGAGTGTCCACTCGTTCAAATAATTTCCTCGTAAAAACTTCGAATGAAATAAAGACTAAATGTTACCTCAAGATTCGAACTATGACTACATTTCCAATCCCTTAAATCTCTTAAAAAGAGGTAATTACACAAAAATTTGTCAACCCCTATTGTACCCCCTCAAAAACGCTGTACCACATATTTCTTTATTTCCTACCAAAAGCATAAATTTGAATTTTCATATCCCTAACTTAAGAAATGCTGGGTTTCCCATCTTTCATCCCTTATATCACCCCTTGTAGTATTATTTTTGAAAATATCCTGTGTCCTTTCCCAAGATGCTATATAAAGCCTTGCCAAATTTTGTCGAAATCCGTGCAGTTTTGTAAATTTTATAATCAACCCCTATTTTACCTCCTTAGGGGATGATTTTTCAAAAACGCTGAACCGCATATTTCTTTGTTTCCTATCAAAAGCATACATTTTAATTTTCACATCCCTAACTTAAGAAATACTGAGTTTCCCATACAAACTTTCATCCCCTATATCACCCCCTGTAGGATTATTTTTGAAAAAAAAAGTAGCCTATGTCCGTCCCCAGGATACCATCTATAGCCTTGCCAAATTTTATCGAAATCCGTTCATTGGTTTAGGCGTGAAAAGGTAACAGACAGACAGACAGACAGACAGGCAGAGTTACTTTCGAATTTATAATATTAGTATGGATAGACTGTGATAATACGTTGCCAAAATATTAGGAATTTATAACGGAAATGTTAAGAAGAAGGTTATAAAGCCTTCTTTTAGAAAAGGCATATTACAGCATTGACGAATTTGTGAACGATAAAATAATCTAATTTTGTGTATTGACATGTAATTTTTTTATTTTTTTACTTTGACATTCAATTGACTAATTTTATTATATTATGCAGTTATGAGTTTTTGTATTTTGCAAAAACATTTTATTATAATTAATGTATTGTTTTTGTGAATAAATAAGTTTATGTTAGTATTTATTTTTACTTAAGTCTGTTTTTATTATTGTCTTTTTCAATAAAACTTTAGTACTTCTAATATTGCGTATAACGACAAGCAATAATAGGGTTGTCATTTACGAAGAGTTATTCAACGTTTAAATAGACCTGAGGTTTCAAGACCGCTTGCCGTGCATAAGGTTGGAGGTTCAAATCTTAAGCACCAATTGTTTTTTGCCATGAATTATAGATTTTTTTGATATAAAGTATTTTTCTATTTTAAGTAAGTATTTTTTTTTGTATTTTTTAATTGTATTTTTGTATTTTGCTTTTTTATTTATTTTCTTTCAGTAATATTTCTAAAGAATTTAAAAATCTAGAAAAATGAAATACTTGAATAATCCTTTCATAATATTTATTATTTATTTATGTAACAAAACTACAAAGATTTATATTTTACAATAATTTGATTTGATAATTTACCGTTACCTTATTAGACATATTTTGCCAACTGAGACAAATGGGTTCCTAGACAAATGCGAAAGGTGAAGCACAACTAGACTCATCAGACGGTAACTTCATTATAGATTAGTAAAATGTATGCATCTATCTATCTCTAATAACAAACTATTCATTCACTGCGATTTCATAGACAGAGACAGAGTTATAACGCCAAGTAGATTGATAATTCGTTGAGATATTAACTACCTAACTGGCTTAGTTGGTAAGAGCTAGCGGTAATCATTGTATAACCAATGAGTCGATGGTTCGAATCTGCAGTGCGATTCTGTAACCATCTCACCGTGAAAACTTAGGTGAAGTGAGCGTGGAGTGAGCTGTCAATAGTGTCAATTGCTAGCAAAAACAAACTCACTTCACCTAAGTTTTCACGGTGAGATTTTTACAGAATCGACCGGCTGGTCCGGGCATTAGAAATACTTTTTGTATTATTGTTAAGGATGTATTGTTTGAATTGCAAAGTTGTAGCAAAGTTACTTTTAATACAACTGGGGTACCCAATTGATGCAGCCCACTGTACCTAGGTAATAAATAACTTACCTATTTATATTTGTACGCCGATGAGGCAAAACATGACAGATATTTTTTTTTTAAGATCTTGCATGCCATGTGTGTATAGATTAGATTTTTTATTTGTCCAAAACATGAGGTTTTGGACAAATAAAAAATCTTTTCACACCACCTGCTCGAAAATGTCAAATTATATGTCAAGCAACCTTAACCTAAAGTGAGTCATTAGTGGCCGGGGGCACAGCCGGTCAATAATGTTGTACTGGATTTCATTATGACCCGCTGGTCAATAATGTGATTTGAATTTGGAATCTCACATGCTCAGCTAAATTGGCAGTATAGTACTAACAAACACCCTTTGGTGCCAGAAAGAGGAAAGCTATTCTCGAAACCCTTACGACGCGTGGATGATATTCTCGATTTCCTACAAAATCATAACGACTGCTTCTTCATATTGTTGCCATGTTTTCGAAGACATAATATTGTAAGAATAATTAGATAACTACGAACCATTTTTTAAAAGGAATGGAATAACATTAAAACTGGCATTAATAATAACAAATACCGTACCGCGCCGTAATACCGTAATAGTAACTGGCTGTAACATTAGTTACTTTATTTTAAGTAAACTGCGCTAAGATTGCTGTGGATTTTGTGAATAAATAAATAAATAATAAAATCTATCTATACTACACTCGATTTATCACATTTTATCAAAAATACTCTATTTTCACGAGCGTCTCCAATGACGTTCTAAATTCAAAATGCATACAGCCAATCATCCAATATGTTATTCTTACATTGATTCTTACTGTTTGTTTATTTAATAAATACTTTGTTTTTCGTACTATGGCTATTATTTTCTCACAGTAGGTGTAAAAAGTAGAGTATCCTCCTCTGGGTTAAAGGTGTCTTTGCCTTGGGCTAGCTTGAATTCCTCGCTGCATTCAGGATTCTTGTATTAACTCCCTCGCTTCGCTCGTGAGTTAAACTCTTAACTCCCTCGCTGCGCTCGGGAGTTAAATCCGAAATCCTTCATTGCGCTCGAGATTCAATATGACGCCCGTGACATAAGACACCACTTTAGCCCCTCGGTGCATAATCTACTATTATCTTTATCTTTACTTTATACAACGCAGTGAGATCCTTAATAGATAAAAATGGGCTGAGTGTCGCAACTTACTGTATCAACCTAAAACCAAACCAACTACCTGCAACTACCTAACTAACCTGTGTCATAAAGATATACTTTTTTCTAGAATTTCTTACATTTTGCTGAGCTAGCCATCACAGGTGCTAGCCGTACCTTACCTACCTACCTTACCTTCCTACCTACCTTACCTACCTTACCTACCTTACCTACCTTACCTACCTTACCTACCTTACCTACCTTGCCTTTACCTTTACCTTTGTACGTTTACCTTTTTTTTTTTTTTTGGTACCTTTGGGGATTGGTGCTTCAAAATGTTCAATACCTACCCTACTCTTAATAAATGTAGATAAGTACCTACCTTCATCTAATTTTGAAATCATAAATCATTCGAATCCTTGCAGCCATTTATTCGCTACTATTGTTTTAACAAACATTCAAACTTGCGCATTTACGAACTCATAATTTATTCTAGGATTTACTTAATATCCTACAATTTATTGGAATATTTTACGTTGATCTACTGCTTTGTCTGGATTTGCCATTTACAGTAAAGTATACCTACCTAGGTACTTTCATTTTGCAGTGAGTCAGTGCCACAGAATTTCGTTTGCAAGATGTGATTTGTGGTTGCAATACAATACTTGAAACATGATCATCACTAGCCTTTTCCCAACTATGTTGGGGACGGCTTCCAGTCTAACCGGATGCAGCTGCATTCCAGTATTATACATGGAGCGACTGCCCATCTGACCTCCACAACCCACAGTTACTGTGTAATATTTGGTAAGACTGGTTGTCAGACTTTCTAAAAAGAAAGTCTAAAGTTCTTTCTGAAAGTCTAAAAGTAACGACTGTCAAAGATTCAAGAATGTCATCAGCCAGGACCAACGGCATAACGTGCATTCCGGGCAAGGGGGGGAGGGATTGTATGTAAGATGGTCACCCATCCACGGACCGACCGCGGCAAGCGTAGCTTAACCTGATCGATCGACCCGTGCGGCTGTTTACTTCCTCACACCACAAACTCCTCCGATATTGACGGTTAACATTAACAATAATTAATTGTAATGAAAGTTGTCTCTCAGCAGGTAAATTATTGAAACGCTTTGAACACACGGCTGCTTAAGAAAGTGTCAACTAGTTATGAAGCTGAAATTAGATACTTAATGATCTCTCACTTAGTTGAAAATACAGAATTTAGACACGATTTTTTTTTAACAGAGTTTAGGTACAAAGCTCGGCTATACTGTATAGAAGCTAACTGATTCTACGACTAGTTACAATATCGCCGGAGTCAGTACGAGGTCATAATACTCATAATAATTATTTATAAACTTTCACATCGCTCATGACGTTAGCAGTTTTTACAGCGATACAGTAGCATTGTACCAGGTATTGATATTCCCGTTTATATTCTAAAGATATGAAATATTTATTATACGACTAGTTGGGCCTGCTGCCAAATACAGTTCTGCACCAAATATATGTAAGTAATTCTGTAAATTCTTATGAATGTGTTCAACATGTCTGAATTCGACGCACAACGCAGCGGCGAGACAAAGCAATAACAATTTGCGTTTTTTTTTATGACAGACGTTTAATTCTGTGGACTCGTAAAATCGGGGATAACTCAATTCCACAGTAAACTCAAACAGAAACAAAACATTAGTTTAGAAGTCCTAAAACTTTCGATAAATCTTAGATTTTATGTTATATTTATATCTATGATTTTGTAGACGGCCACTGGCTAACGGTTATTAATAAAAATGTTTCTTTTTAATAATAACGGCTGATGTTGATGATAAAAAATATTATCTCTATTAGGAATGCTTATAATAATCGTAAAAACTGAAATAAAAAAATAGGTAGGTATTTCACAAACTGAATTCTCGCAAAGTTTTACTCCGTTTTTGTTAAGTTTGCTTGATGTTTGTTTCGATGCCCGCTGAAAGAAAACAAATTGGAAAAAAAATCTTACCAACATTGTATCGTTAATGTCTAATTGGTTTTTGAATACCCCGACAAAACTCGCGAAACATATTGTTTTGGCTTCAACTCATTCTTCACTGTAGACACATTTTTTAGATGTCTTGAGTGCACAGACACATTTTTACGAAATTCATACGTTGTTTTGCACGTAGTTGTCTATAAATTCAGTTTTTTTTTAACCAACAGCTCGCTCAAAACAATTGTTGGCGTTAGAAACTAGTTTAATAGAGATCTTCTTATGAGTGTTGGTATAGGATCTCTGTATGCACTACGTATTTATTAAAAATGGCGACTACATATTCAATGTTTTTCTGATTTAAATTATCTGTTAACATTAAGGTTTTGTTTATAAAAACATAGAAACAGTAGCAGGGATTAAGTTGTCATAATGATTGGCATTTAATAATTGTGTGTGTTGGTGCGGCGGGCGGCGCGCCGGGCGGGCCGGCGGGGCGGCGGGGCGGGCGGCTGACGGCGCTGCATTTTCCCCGCCCGCACCGCGCTATTGCCGCGTTTTCCACGAGGGGCGCGCCGGCCCCCTCGCCGCATCAGCCGGGAAATCGCGCGGCGCTCGTCTCAGTCCGGCTCAGCCGTCGCGCTACGACGACGCCTCCGAGTCGCGCGCTTCGATCGCGAACCTTCGCTCGCTGCACCTCCGTACGAACCGAGCGCGCGCGCCGAAATAGTGAGCTCGTGGCCGGGAGCGGCCGGATCCCGTGAGACAGAGTGCGGCGGCGCCATGCTGCGCGCGCTGCTGCTGCTGGCGCTGGCGGCGCTGGGCCCGGGCGCCGCGCGCCGCCACGCGCCCGACTTGCGCGAGGACGAGCCCGCGCGCCGCACCACGCGCCCTGCCGGTGAGTGCACGCAGCATCATGCGCCGCACGCGCTGCCAACGATGCCGCCCGACGCAATTAAATGCACATCGATCTCTCTCATCTGCCAGCGTCAGCGAGCCGGCCCGTGGCCGCCGCCGCCGCTCAGCTGGGAGCGCGCTCGCCCCGCATAGGGAAACAGTGAACGGCTATAGGCATGTGTGTTTATGTAAATAATTACATTCCGAGGTTTCCGCATCGGCCTCCAACTACTAGATCAATTAAAACGCACGTATGCATAGCCTCAGAGAATTGAATAGCGAGCCGCTTGTGTTTTAAATTGTTTATCGATGCTCGTATCGTTATCAGTGGAGTCGATATCAGCTGCGGTACTCGGGGATAATAAAAACAATACCACGTGAGAGCCGCTGACTTTCGTCAACAAACGGAGAGAATTGTCGAGAGGTTCTATTTTCAGACAATGATAACTAATCTGTTATCGCCCAAAGATTCGTCAAAAGTCATCTCGTAAATATTTATTGCTTTATCAATTTCTGTCAATGATTCGCGCCGAAAGGTTTTCGGGGAAACTGGACTTTATGTTAAACATTATTTCAAACAACTAAGATTATAGTAAAGATTATAATCCTTCACATTCACATAGGTATCTTATTGGTAGCTATGCAGCCGCATCAATATTATGCACACACAATCAATAGCCCGTGTGTAGCAAAATTTCTATAAAAAAAACCGGCCAAGTGCGAGTCGAGTACCATTATCTATAAAAACGGCAAAAAAATCACGTTTGTTGTATAGGAGCCCCCTTAAACATTTATTTTATTTTATTTTTTAGTATTTGTTGTTATAGCAGCAACGGGGAAAATTTCAACTGTCTTAACTATCACGGTTCATGAGATTCATACAGCCTGGTGACAGACGGACAGACAGACGGACAGCGGAGTCTTAGTAATAGGGTCCCATTATACCCTTTGGGTACGGAATCCTAAAAATTGAGATTACGTAATTAATATGAAAAGTAGAAAGATAAGCGGATTATCTCTAATTACCATAAAGTAAAAAATGCTACTATGTAGATAGTTAGGTAAAACTTGATTAAAAATGCCCTATTATACAACAACATTTTAGACAGAAAGAACTGAAATATAATATTAGGTTTAAGTACATCTTTCCAGTAAATTTTAAAATAAACAGAGATAACATGAGATTACATCGTTAACAATAAATCTATTTATTTAATGTTTCAGTTATTCACACTTATTGATGAATTAAACCCAAATCTGATAAGGTTTTAATAGGTACCTACCTACGAGTATAATATCAAAATACTATCACAAGGTCGAAAGTGGAAAATAAAATCGCGTAAATCATGATTTCACTGTATTGTCTTGCAATTGTTATATCATCATCAGATATGAGGAGCACATGTAAGTGAATATCAATGTCGTATGATTTCACAATCTTATCGTATTGTATTATGTATGACGATTGCCTCAAGCGCACATAAGATTTTATGTACCTACTATGTTAGCTTAGGTCTTTTAGTGTATTACCTATTTATGTCCCCCCTTAGGCCATATTTATGTCCCCTCTTAGGCCTTATTTAACATGCCGTTGAAGGAGACACTCAACTGCAGCAAGTTTTGATAAAAAACAAATTCGTTTTCCAACTGAATGAAGGTTAGGTTTATTGTGCTATTTAAATTTTATGTACCTACTATGTTAGCTTAGGTCTTTTAGTGTATTACCTATTTATGTCCCCTCTTAGGCCATATTTATGTCCCCTCTTAGGCCTTATTTAACATGCCGTTGAAGGACACACTCAACTGCAGCAAGTTTTGATAAAAAACAAATTCGTTTTCCAACTGAATGAAGGTTAGGTTTATTGTGCTATTTAAATTTTATGTACCTACTATGTTAGCTTAGGTCTTTTAGTGTATTACCTATTTATGTCCCCTCTTAGGCCATATTTATGTCCCCTCTTAGGCCTTATTTAACATGCCGTTGAAGGACACACTCAACTGCAGCAAGTTTTGATAAAAAACAAATTCGTTTTCCAACTGAATGAAGGTTAGGTTTATTGTGCTATTTAAATTTTATGTACCTACTATGTTAGCTTAGGTCTTTTAGTGTATTACCTATTTATGTCCCCTCTTAGGCCATATTTATGTCCCCTCTTAGGCCTTATTTAACATGCCGTTGAAGGAGACACTCAACTGCAGCAAGTTTTGATAAAAAACAAATTCGTTTTCCAACTGAATGAAGGTTAGGTTTATTGTGCTATTTAAATTTTATGTACCTACTATGTTAGCTTAGGTCTTTTAGTGTATTACCTATTTATGTCCCCTCTTAGGCCATATTTATGTCCCCTCTTAGGCCATATTTATGTCCCCTCTTAGGCCTTATTTAACATGCCGTTGAAGGAGACACTCAACTGCAGCAAGTTTTGATAAAAAACAAATTCGTTTTCCAACTGAATGAAGGTTAGGTTTATTGTGCTATTTAAATTTTCGTCATTGCACTGTAAATAACTAAATAGATGAAAGAATAAATGATCACATCTAATTAAGTTTACAGCTTTAGCCTTGCGTCCGCGAGTGATGTCATTACCTTTATCATTGGAATAGACAGCAAGGACTTTCTAAGTCCCGCTCGATGGCCGACGTGACTCACGGTGATCTCGGCGACAGCTTTCATTCATTTTCCGGACGTGATAAAAGTTACAAATGTTTGCCAAGATTGTATTAACAAGTCTGCCAAAAATTGTATTACCGAGAAGAGAAAAAAGTTGTGTTCGTCTGTGATGTCTAGACAGGCAACCGAGACAAGACGTGACGTGATGTGAAATTTTTAAACCTTTGTGGACATTTTGACGGCCCTTTAGACTCGATTTATATAACTCTGGCGGGTTCCGGGTGTTACTCTTAACAATTTCTCTTAGAACTGTAATGTAGTCATTAGTACTTATAAGTATGTAAGTACATACAGAGTGATATTCGTCGCAAACGCGTGACGTGCGATAGCAGTGGGTGTCGGCTGAAAGGGCGTGCTAATTTCAGGTTGGAGGCTTGCGTAACTGTAGTACAAACGAAAACAACGCGGAACGGCAGTAATGGCCGCTCGTCACCTGACAACTTCGATTGTCACATTTCTGATTGATTGTGACGCGGTTATCAATTCAGTTATTATCGATCGATACACTCGTGTACCTATTCTTAACTAATAGTCTGTTTTCTAAATATCTGCACAACAGAAAATATACTGCTAAATAAATACATTGCTTCTAATAAAATGGCAAATAAAACGATTAGTATGCTACCAATAGCCTCGCGTGTTCTTGGAAGGGGTCTTTGGGACAATAGGCCCAATTTATGAGGCAGATGGGTATAATTTTCATAATCATTATTTATGGTAAACGCGAAGTTGGTTGTTATAAAAACCTTATACAACAACTATTTTAGTATACCTACATTTCCAGATATTTATATAAATACCTACACAATAATATGTACCTATGTATGCAACTCAGATTGTATAAATTGATAACAGCTCGTGTAGTTAGTATAAATATTTACTTCATTATATTAAATTCAACTTAAATACATATCTTTCCTCAAAAGCCCATTTCAGACACCAATGCATGTGGTTCTCAAATGATCTGACAAGATTATTTCTGGATTTTATATATTATGTAGGTACACATTGATATTGATGAATTTTATATTCGTACAATGATGGGAATATTTACTTTGTAAAGTAGGTATTACATTATTTTAATTATTGTGAGGGTGAAGACTAATAAGAGTCATTGTATTTTTTCTCAGTTAGTTTTAATCATGGTCTGGCAGTTTGAGTACCTAATTTATGTGGCCTACTCAAATGTGCTTTCTTTGATATTATTCGTCGAATCCTTGAGCTCCTTAGGTTCAGAGTTAAGCTGCACGATTACTGACAAATAATGCGTGCACTGACTTGACAGGTCCACTCAACCTGTGTGGCCCTTTCCTCAAAAGACCATCTCAGATACCTACATGGTCTTCACATGATCTGACCATGGTTACTTATATCTGGACTTTAAAAGAGACTGTGTGACCTCTGAGTTTATTTCAGCCTTTCTTCTCAGAGTAGTTAGATAGGAAAGCCGACCTCATCTAGTTTTTAAAATATGATTGACGTGTAAATGTGTTTGTACAAACCTACTTACATAAATAAAATCGTTTATAATTATAATTAATCCAAAAAGAAAAAATCCTTGAACCGAAGTTTCTGTTTTTCCTGTGTTGTAAAAAGTCCCTGTATGGTTCTACAAGGGACGCTAAACAGAACTTAACATTTTGTTGGTACCAAATAAAAAACAAGAGCGACAGGAAGCGCTGACCAAAACGTCACGGGTCGTTAATAAACATGAAAACAAAAGTACACTTCGCGCATTGTTATTTTTAACACTATGATCGAACCTTATCGAGCTGATCTTTTAACCCGAGAGCGGCTTGCCATCAAAAATACTTTTTATACTCTTGATAGCGGATAGGTATTCGAAATTTGTTGTTACTTTGACTTTTAGTCCGTGCCGGTGATTGCTCTGGGTTCTGATGTCATATATATTTTTATTGTATTACATGTTTGTCTGTCTAGCCGGCCCCTGATTCACAAATTTTCGATAAATCGATTCGATTCCATATAGATTGCTATGATTCTTCCCTGCATCAAATTTAATCATCACCACTTTTAGTACCTAATCTCGTTGTTAAAGACTCTCAGTTTGATTTCTAAAAACAAAACAAAATATTGTTATATCGGTGCCTCTCAAAGGGAAGTTAAGGATGTCAGCTCTATAATTATTCTATGTTTTTCGTGACACAGAACTTTTTCGTTTATTGGTCTCCTTTGAGCACCACGTTAAAATATTGATTGGTGCTCAAATGGGAACACCTTGGGTGCTCTAAAAATCGGTTCTCAGAAAATAGGTGCTAAACGGGAATGAAGCCACGCGGGAAGTGCTAGTTTGTTAAAATAAAGATCGCAATAATGATCCTGGATCCATCCTCAACCTTGATAGAGTCGTCTCAAATCTTTAAAAATTGCATGGCGTTTTTTTTGACCAACATTAAGGTCTAGAAATGAAATCCTATACTTCCTACTAATCCTACTTCCTACTAATATAATAAATGCGAAAGTTTAGATGGATGGATGGATGTTTGTTACTCAATCACGTCAGAACGGCTGAACAGATCTATATGAAATTGGCACAGAGATTATAGTCTGGAATAGCATATAGGCTACTTTTTATCCCGGAAAAATGTACGTTTCCCGTGGGATAATTTTCAACATCCACGCGGGCGAAGCTGCTAGCAAAAGCTATTGTCAGATAAAGGAGTTCTTTGTTTTTGATATCAATCACATTTTTTTGTCACGCGGCTAAAATAATGACCTTATTATGAAGTCAAGCGACTCATACATAACGTATATATGTTCCTATTTAGTTTTACCTACGTGTGAAAACTCCCTACATAAGTAATAAATCCTCACAATTAAACAATAAAATACGTAATTAGCCATGTTTTGGACGTTAGAGGCCATATGCACAAGCATTGCGCTAGATAACAATCTCAGCTCTCAAACGCAGATTGTAAAGTTGTAAAGTATGCGAGTTATTGGCGGATACCCAACCCTTATTTGTGGAATGTTTTAAATGCGCATTTATACGCAAATATTATATAAGATTGTTTGCGTGCACGCAGTCGCATCGCGCCCGGAATGAAAATGTACTCGCGCTTGATTGCGCCTCATTGTAACACCGCTGCGCCCGCGCACCGCCGCACTCCGATATCGTTCACTAATTGTCGCTTTACCTACTCGTATTATTTTACAATCGCCTTCTCCTCTATCGGAATTCTACCGGTAGGTCATTTGAATAAACTGTTTATACCTAGGTAGGTAGGTACCTATATTACGAAGTACTTGATCGGATCTGTTTAGATAGGAGTAAAAAGTGACATACCAAACAAATAGCTAAGTAGTTGTGTTGTGTTGTACAGCACATTACTTAATGCGTCTTCCATACATTATTACCTCGTACAGATGCACATCAAACGCAATTGATATATTTATAGACTATCATCACCATTAGGAGTCTGCGAAGCCTATGTGAATGTTGCCGACTTTGACGAAGTAAAGTTAATTTTGCAAGTTACAATCATATTGCATGGCGTCACTCGTAATGTCGTAAATCGTGGTTGGGTTGCGTTATGTCCGTGGCGCGGGCGCAGCGTCGCAGGACACTTACGTCCAATTCAGTCGCTGGTTCATTGCCCCGCAGCGAAGCTGGGCGTAACAAACGACCCGCTGACTGACGTCACATCATTACCATTGCACTCAAATTGCATTACCCGAGGGCTACATAAGTACATGCACATCATCACACCGTATGCTCACATCGTTCTACTACACAACCATATTAAGTTTTACTACGTGCAAAAGCAAATCCGGAATAAAACCATAAAATTTTATATGCAGATGATATAAGATAACCAACGCAAATTTCATAGAAGTTAAAATGTGAGGTACCTTGACATGCGGAGGTATGCCTATGCACACTTAGGTATATAATTAAACTAACTCTTTCCCGCGGCTTCGCACGCGGTTATTATGCATATAAATAAACCTTCCTCTTGAATCACTCTATCTATAAAAAAACTGCATCCAAATCCGTTGCATAGTTTTAAAGATCTAAGCATACATAGGGACAGACAGACAGACAGCGGGAAGCGACTTTATTTTATACTATGTAGTGATAAATCAGTTTTTTATTGGTTTACCTTTAGGGAATAAAGTTGTCTGCCTGTAGGTGTAGGCCCCATGAAGTGCTTTGCTCGTAGAAAGCTCTTCATGTGCTTTCTGCGCAAGTGAATTAGATATCATCTACAATTACAATGAACATGGTGTTTGACCGCTGCGTGTTCTCCGCACAAATATCAGCGCACTTAATTAACGCCCGACGAACTCACTTCCACGAAATTAATTGGGGTCAAAGAATTTGAGTGCATACATCTCAATTAAACCCGACGCTACACCAGGAGTCATCGCCACATCGGAACACCAAATAATTCAATATATTTTAATAGCACCAGACTTACTCATGTGTCCGCTGGAAATAAATAACAGCGTGTCATTCCTAATCCCTGATGCCTCCTGCCAGCATCCGCAGACAATAGACATTAATTTTCAAAGGCGTGAGATAGGAATGTCGTCCGCGCAGGTAAAATTTTTGGCACCTTTATGATCAGATCCTGACGTGTCATAAGCCACCCACGGCCCTCATTAAGCCGGTAGCCTACAAAGGCGCCGGGTCGACCATAATGCTGTCGGATTATACGGAGCGAGCGACGGGCGGGTCGTCGGCCTGCGGTGCCCTCGCGTGCTACAATTGCACACAATATGCCCCCGCGCGACCCGCCAAACCAAAAAGTTAGAAAAGTATCGCACGCTGCTGCTGCGACGCCATGCCGCGGCGATACCATCTCGGCGCCACGCGGCCGCCGCGCCGCGCTGCGTGCCACCTACACCTTGCCTCGATCCTTAAATTCGATCATTTTGTAGCTGTCCGGGCCCCTAAGGAGCACGTCCGGTGTCGGAGATGCCGCCGTCGGCATTTAATTAGAAGTTTACTCTTAAGAACCCGTGAAATATTGCGCACCTTAGAGAATTTAAAGCGTCCGAGATTGAATACGGAGAAACGATAAATGCAATTCGGAACTTTGAGCGATCCGATTTATTTTATGAACATTTTCGGCGAGGAGCGCTCGGATCCCGCAAACGGGTCTGTTTATCTTTATCGATAATAAAAGTTTTGGATAATGCGATATGTCGCTGAGAGCGGGGCGCGGGTGTGTCGGCCGACTTACGGAGCTCCTCCCACGTACGGGTCTCGTTATGAACTTGAATTAAATGAATGACGCAGTTGTATGAATGGCGCGGGAATGAATGTGAGTCGGAAGTGCAAGCCGCGCTTCAGCACGCTAGCCCATTGCGCCGCGCGCGCACGTGCATCCGCCGCCGTGCGCGGCGCTCGCGCCTCTCTGCTTCTAGTGCAACCTTACACCATCGCGTTTGTCAATCCTCGACACCGACATAGGATAGTTAGTTATGAATTTATTATGATGCATTCAATCCAACTCCTTTGAATTTCCTTCATTGGAACTTTGAATGTAAGCAAAACTAATAATGTCCTTGGCTTTACGTCCGCGCGCTCGCGACAAGGGTATAAAATTTCATCAGCCCGAAGATAAGAGAACAGTTGTAGTAATAATTAACATGATACAAATTACATATAACACTCGTGTACGAGTAAGTAATTTGCATGCGATTGTCTCGTAAACATCAGAGTTCACTGCGCAATATTTTAATTATTCATTCTGGGGAATGAATAACGATACCCTTAGTGTTTGAGTTAGTACATAATGTTCGATTTAAATGTGCGTAGTGGACCGAGGCTAATTAGGACACTGAGTACTGTGGCTAGGTCATGTAGGACATTTCTAATAGGTACTAGCTGGACAATAGATACAAAGGAGTCCATCGTTGAGTAACAATTGAGTTTAAGTTAATTGGGTGGGGTGAGCAAAGGTGTGAGGACTAGGAGGCGTCGTCATTTGTTTACTACATACACGCGCATAAATTAGCATTTAATTATTATAATGCAAAAGTGTTCTTATGATAGTGTTTATGTGTGACTAGAAGTCTTAATCAACTTAGCAGCTTACGTTATCTAGCGGAATTTTATACCTACTCAAGTAATTTTGCTTAACTATTCGATAGTTACTAGTTAGCTAAATAAATATCTGTGTCTTTCTACAACTCCATCGGAATCCCAAAGTGCTTCTTAGTTGAATGGAATATTTTTTAGTCCATCGTTCTTATTAAATTACTAGCTCATGTCCGCGGCTTTGCCCGCGTGGAGTAAGGAAATTATGCCAAAGGAACGTAATACCGGGATAAAAAGTATCCTTTATCCTAATCCACGACATGGTCTACCCATGTGCTAAATTTCATTTAAATCTGTACAGCCGTTTTTGCGTAAAAACGGCTGTAAACAAACAAACTCACTTTCGCATATTTTATAACTAGCTTTCCCCAGCAGCTTCGCCCGCGTGCATGTCGGAAAACGGAAACTATTCCACGGGAACATACTATCCGGGATAAAAGTATCCTATGTCCTAATCCAGGTTATGGTCTAATCGTGTGCCAAATTTCATCCAAATCCGTTCAGGCGTTTTAACGTGAAAGCGTAACAAAGTCAAAGTCAAAGTCAAAGATTTATTTGCTTAAAAATATGGTTACAATAGTTCTTACAACAATAGTAAAGTGGCTTAACATATTTATCATAACATAATGACGTGCAAATTTTTGGTAAATAAACAATCAGATTATTTAAATTTAAAGTCAAGGAATTCTTTTATAGTATAGAAGGAATTTTCAATTAACCACCTGCGTAGAGCCCTTCTAAAGGGGACCATTGGAAGTTCTTTAATTTGGTTAGGAATCTTGTTGTAAATCTGAATACACATAGGATAGCAACTTCGCCTATATAGTTCCGTTTTCATCCTGGGATTAATTAATCTATTTGGGTATCTAGTACAGAAATTATATTTATCTCCCAGTTTTTCAAACATCTCAGGGTGAGATTTGGTAAATTTACATATTTCCTCAATATAAGTACCAGTTAATGTAAGTATTCTCAGTTTCCTAAACAGGGGTTTACAGGATGTAAGTGGGTCTACATTACAAATCGCACGTATACACCTCTTTTGTGCGATGAAAGCTCTTCCGAGATGCACCGAGTTTCCCCATACCAGTATACCATAACGCAGTATTGAACCAACATATGCATGGTAAGCCTGTAATGTGGCTTGTCTACTTGTTAGGTTAGATATACGCCGTAGAACATAAGCAAACTTACTGAGTTTTCCACATATCTTATCAATAAACAAACACACTTTCGCATTTATAATTACATAGGAAGATAGGATATTGGCAAAGGAGAGCCTCAATCAGTTGTTTAAAAGCTCCAGAATAAAACAAAGTTTAATTTATATTCGCTTTGTTTTACTCAGCGTAGATGCTACGAAACCTCTAGTTTCGTAGACGATGCGTAGCCGCTACGCAAGACGCAACACAGCCGCTACGCAGACGTTGCTTAGACGCCGCGAGTGCTACGCTGGAGTAGCGCTGACGACGCATGATGCTACATTTGTTTCAGTACTATTGCTAAGTTGCTGCTTTTAAAAATATTATAATATTTTTAAAAGCAGCAACTTGAAATTGATAAGCTGTGGAATAGCCCATTGTAAAGTTTTCACTTGTTAGTGGGACGGATTCTTGAAAGGCAATTTTGAACAACTACCTTTTCTTTTCACTCCTTATATTCCGTTGTAGATAAATAAATAAATAAATAAATATCCTTGGACATTTCACACAACGCCATCTAGACCCAAGCTAAGCAACCTAATGCTTGTGTTATGGTAACGAGATGGCTGATAAACTACTTATATACATTTTTTTTTTTGTAAATACATACATATTATAGATAGAAAAACACCCAGACTCGGAACAAATACTTGTAGGTCGTACAAATATTTGTTCCGTGCGGGAATCGAACCCGCGACATGCTGCGCAGCAGTCAATCGCTCAACCACTGCGCTAACCGTGTCGTCAGATACAAGGAGTACCTAATTAAATGAAACATATCTTTTATTATTTCATGACAATTTTTATTAGGCAGTTTTCGTAAGCCCAGTTTTCATTACGGTAAAAATATATATTTAAAAAGCTAATGTAAATTGATGCGAATTAAAAAGTCAACGAATATTTTTTGTATACATCAATGCTGTTTTCGTTGCGTATGTATTACCTTGACAAATAAAAAGTAGGTAAGTACTGGAACCCGTCAAACGTGCCTATAATAAAATTTCCTCGTTTCTTACAAATATACTCGTATCACAGTTGACTAACTGGTGGCTAACAAACAGACCGACAGACATTGCAAATAAAAACCGACAGGATGTGGCTATTCGAGTGATGATTGTTTGTTTAGAAGTTAATTTTCTTTACAGTACCAATTGGCATGAGAATCGTTTGCATTGGTATTGAAAAAACAAAAGATGAGCACTTTATTTTTTCTATATCTCTCTGTTGGTACACATTTGTTTTCTTTATTAGTTGTACATTTTATGTCTGATGTTGGCATTTGTGAGAAAAATACACATTTATAGCTTAATCATATACGTAGTTTATTGATACAATAATACAAATTACCGAATGAAAAAGAAAAAACTTTTTACAAAAAAAAAAAAAAAAAAACTATTGCCACCGACTTCCGAAATTAAAGTTATTTTTCACTTTGTAGTTTTTTTTGGAAGTCTTTTTTTTGTATTTTTTTTTTGTTTTTCACTTTTTAGTGGGGCAGTTTGTAATTTACGAGGGCTACCTTTTAAGTTATGTCGTTTGAAATAAGTATAGACAATCTAATAGATTATTACCATTTATTGTTTTTCAAAGAATTCTCCGCGACATTTTTTTGGAAGTCTATTTTTTTGTTTTTTTTTTGTTTTTCACTTTTGAGTGGGTCAGTTTGTAATTTACGAGGGCTGCCTTTTAAGTTGTGTCGTTTGAAATAAGTATAGACAATCTAATAGATTATTATTACCATTTATTGGTTTTCAAAGAATTCTCCGCGATATTTAATACACTTTTGCATGCGTTCGAACCAGTTTTTAAAACATTTATTCCACTCCGAAGTGGGAGTAGTCAAAATTGCCGATTTGTATGCGTCAACAGCTTCTTCGGGTGAGCTGAAACGTTGACCACGAAGACTTTTCTTAATTTTGGGGAACGTAAAAAAATCGTTAGGGCTGTAAATCAGGGCTGTAAGGCGGGGTGATCCAAAATTTCGACATTTTGGGTGCTCAAAAACATCTTTGTATCGCGGGCGGTGTGCGAACTTGCATTGTCATGGTGCAGTATCATTCGACGTCTTGAGTTGTTTTTTCGAAACTCTGTGATGACTTGTGGCAAACAAACAGTGGTATACCAGTCAGCGTTAACCGTCTTGCGATCTTCTAGTACAATAGTGGCGACGTGACCACCCTTTGTCACCAACGAGGCAACCATTTTTTTTTAAGTGCTCCGTGAGCGTATGACTTTGGTCGGTTTTGGCTCATCTTGGAAGACCCAGACAATTGACTGCTGCTTGGAATCTGGATCGTAAGCATATATCCAAGACTCGTCACCACTACCCATATCATAAACGTGTTTTGACTCTCCTCGGTTGAATCGCTGCAGAGTTTTGCGACACCATCTAAAGGCTCTTACAGACAGAGGCGATATCGCGTCGCGACGCGATATTTTTCTACGGATATAATATCGAAATATCGCGTCGCGACCGCGATATCGCCTCTGTCTGTAAGAGCCTTAACACGGGCTGCTTTTTGGTCGTCGCTAAGCAAATGTGGTATCCAACGAGAGATCGACTTTCTTAAGCCGAGTTCTTCGTGCAGGATTATTTGGATAGCAGTCCCTGAAATGCTGCTGCCTCTATTTCACGGTATGTCACATGATGATATCCGACGATTAGTTCCGCACGGCGTCGATATGATGACGGCCAAATCGGTGCATACATACATAAAAAAAAATATATAGGTAGGTACGCGACGAATTGAAAACCTCCACCTTTTTTGAAGTCGGTTAAAAATGGAAACGGGTCGACAACTTCCACATGGCTATTCTTTGTGGGACAACACGCTTTTGTTATCTGTATTTACATAATTTTTCTTTGTCTCAAAATACATAGTTGGACAAAAATGATTTAAAATTAACGTTAAACATTTGTATAAATCTATCGCCAATGATTATTTGGAAATAAAGTACAAACACGCTGCCATTTATGAATCCAGATAAATATTTAGCCGCGCTCAGTTCGCGCCAAATGGTGCACTCACAATCACTCACAGAGCTCCTTTTGGCGCCGAATGTCAATTTCCTAGAGATTGGCCATTGCCGAAGCTGTTCGAGCGTCGACAACAAACACGACTGTGTAGACTCGCACTCGCGAACCTCACACTTATTTCAGATGCACTAATGGCGATAATCGAGCGACGACAGTTTGTTTATTCACGCAGCACGTAATGGATCCGAGCACTCTTCTCAATCGGTCGCGAAACGTGTTTGGATAAATGCTAGTGTGACTTTCATATTCAAGCTCTTGAGCGCAAAGCCTGTAAGTGCCTATGTGTGTAAACTATGTCCTTATGCGTGAGTATTTTAAGTTATGTTGTCAAACGACTTAGAGCTGTTACACAAAGTATGCAGTTACGTTATTATCTTTCTTGACAGCAATGACACTTGAGCGTATGTGTTCACTTTAATACAAAGTAAAGTATTATAGAGCTTATAGTGCGCGAAGTAGGCAGACGTTCTTAATTGATTGTCCTAAATGTATGCCAAGCGAGTTATGAGCGGTTCTCTCATCTAACTTGTCCGATGATTTACCTTCGCGTACTTCTGGTTAGACTGCGTTTTCAGTAGGCTTTCAGGAAACCTGTTTATTTAGACTGTATAGGAGATTCTACACTGTGATTATGTATCAATAATGGGTGATACCTATTATGTACAGGTACGTCTATTAGTACTGAACACTTAAGAAAAAACTTCGAGTACCATTTGTCACAAGTATTTGATTTAATTATCTACGACCATACTTCCATTGTTTTGAAATATGCAAATGTAGCATAGTTTACAATCAGGATAGTGTTTAGTCATTTGGACCGCAGCTAATGCAGTCGTCCCACAGCTATTTATAATAGTGTCCGAGTACATAATAGTGTGCGCACGTGTGGTGTGTAGTTAGAAACAGGAGCGATTGATTGCGGTGTAGAGTATCAACGGTCGTCTCGCTGTCTGCGGGCCGCGCAGGCGCAGCTCGAGGGCATTCTTTACTAATCCTATATTGTAGAGATAATTGAGCGTCGCGGAGTCGCGCTCGCTCCGAGTTTTTTCGCTAAGTAGCCTGTATTTAGCGAAAAAACTGGAACATCTGTAGTAGTGCGTTTGGCGTATGCGATACATACATATTGTACATAACGTATGTAATGACAGTGCGTCGACCTCGCGACAGGGGCGCATTAAGCACAGCCTCGCGCTTGATGAATGTTTTCCTGCTATAAACCATTGTTACACAGTGTTCATGTTCGATGTTCCAGAAAGAATACAATGTCGACATGCTTTATGAGTACTGAAAACAAATCATCGAGCGTGAAGTACTTACGTGCCTATCGAGTTGCACTGGGGTATTGAATGCCATTGTATCTATGCGACAAAATCGACCTACAAATACAGAAACGCTTTTCATGATAGATTGACTACCGCGACAAACTATGTAGGTACGACAACGTTCATAGATTCCATCGTTTATCTTCGGAAAAACCGAACTTTGCCGAATTAAATGTGTATGGTCCAATAAGGGAGTGAAGGAATTAGTACGTGACAATCTATAATAATTTAGGTGGGGATCGTAAATCAATTTCTATTGGCCGATAGTCACATTTTTTCACAATATTTCGGTTTTTCCGAAGATAAACGATGAAACCTTTGAACGTTGTCGTGCTGTACTTAGTGTTCAGATAGATGTAAAGGCTGTTACAGTCTGAGGCCATATCGCGTCGCTCCTGTGTGTATGGTCGCGCGCGATTCCATAGAAATTGTTCTACGGATATAATATCGCAATATCGCGTCGCGACGCGATATCGCCTCTGTCTGTTAGAGCCTTTAAGGTGGTGGTTGCATAAACTTCAAACTTTTGTTACTACATAATTTTTATTTTACCAGGGGTTCTTATAGATGTGTGCGTTAAATTTTTTGTATTTTTCATGTAGGTAAGTATCATGTCATACATTGCCTCGTCAACACATTAGGTCAACAAGTCATGTCAGCAGCAGCATTGATTAAAGTCAATGTAAAAGTAATCACACTACATACAAAGCTTTAGTTGATCGTGCAAGTACCTAAAGTAGTAGTTTTATGAACATGGTCACCATTTGAAAGTTGCGTATACAATGTAACAGTTGCAGTTTCTTAGAATAGCTTCCATACCATAATTTCTTTTACTATTCGTTTGCAACTTATAATTATTGCTAATTTTCGCGTTAAGTTGGCTAAGGCGAGAGCCTGCGCTAAGATGTCAAGTCAAAATTACGGGCTGATCAGTCTAAATAGGGGGCAGTCGGTCCGGTTGTACAGTTGCGCTCCTTAGATGGGCACCGGCGGCGCCCGTTTCTCTTGGCGCTGGCGCGGCCGCAGCTCTGCTCGCGGCACCACTCGCCAGCGCAGATAAAGGGCACGCCTACTCTGACGACACACTAATACATGCGACGCCGCCACCAGCATGTGGCGAAACGCACAAAAACTTTCATCTCTATTCTAACCTACGCTCATATAGTAGGCCCAAAATAACAATACTCGGTCACATTAATAGCCGCATCAAAATAGATCCTTAAGCAGAATTCGATGAATCACTATTACAAAACGCTAAGAAAATAAAAATAATGATAAAAGTCTGGCGCGCTGTTCGTAGTGATCGGCTCTAAACTAAAGCTCCTAGACCGCACACTGTCAAAATATTGTCAAAGTGAATTCCACGCGTCCAATATATTAGGTATAATGATTTTCCACTTGGCAATAATCCTAGCGATTTATTTCGATCTCAGTAGATATTAACCGCATACCGCATATATCTAGACGAGGCGTCATTCGTGTTCTCGGCTAGGTTGTTGAACCTCCTTTTATTAAGGCTGACAAAGGCGGGTAGAGAAGTTTAGCACTTTCAGTTTTAGGCAATTATCACACGGCGAGTGGCGGCGATGTGTCTCATTGTCACGGCGATATATTTAGTGATGACGGCGCGTCACGCGCCGCTGCGGATGCGTCTGTCCTCGCCGCGTCTGCTGCAGCCCCGACCAGCGCCTGCACTAACATTTGGCAAGGTCCCGGTCTCCGGTACTTAATGAGTGCGAGACGCGCTTCCGCTGGACCTCGTAAACGTAATCTATTTCACGAGCTCGCCTATTCATGTATACTGACAAACAATGACGTTAATTACGTAAACAGTTTTCCTAATTAGTTTGCCCTGACTTTTACTAACTGTGCTCGTTGACAGTGCTCATTACTTTTTATGATAGGTTGATGTTCTAACATTTCAACCCATTGAGCACTTTCTATGCAGCTCTTTGATGTAAGTAGCTGATCTGCTTATCGTGGATAAACGAACGACTGAGATACAAGACTGGGCCAGCGACGACGTTACTAGAAGACGGTCTGCCCAGCAGAAACTTCATGGTCTATTTTTTATGTAAAAATATTTACTGAATGATTCATGAAAAAACCTATTTTATACCACATAAATTATGTGTAACATAAAAGTGTTTTAAAGATTTACATTTCATTTACTTTTTTTTAAGATAACATTTTCCACGGAACTATTAGTGCTAGAGATAAAGTTTCCCGTCGCGATAACGTTTCAGAGTAAATAGATAAGTACATTTCCACCATTTGACACCTGAATGTCGTATAGTTGCATAACAATGATAAATGTAAGCGAGTCATTGACCTTTAGTTATCGTCCCGCCGTAGAAGGCCGCCCCCGCCCAAGGCGCACCGCCTAACAACTAAACTGCCCAACACACGTTATAAACTGCATTTTCACATGATTAATTCCGTTATAAGATAATTTTTTTTTTATGTTAAAGTTATGATTTATTTTGGGTCAAGAAAAGACTTATTTTTTTCGTTTTATGTATACATTTTATTAATATCTTTGGCAGGGAATAGGTAATAGAAATTGGGGTAATCGCAATTGGCTTATTTTAATATCGCTGAAATATTTATAACTGTACTAAACCGATTTCAGTTACATGGGGTGATAATGCTGTGGAGAAATTTAAACAGACTTTTTTGAGAGATTCTTTTTAAGTGTTCACTCTCAAATACTTTCTTATTGTGACTTTTAATTTTTATCTTTGTCACCCGGTGATGTGCGCAAGTACCTACCTAAAGATCCATTTACACGGTACAAGTTTATTGCCTGTGACATACCATAAAATTGATGGTCAAATATTTGGCACCGTCTATACAACACGTACAATATTGTTGCAAAACGGGAAAATTAGTTGCCGTTCAAAACTGATATAGGTGTAAACAGCACTTATAATAAAATTGCACGTACAATAAAATCGCATTTGTGTCCAAGCCTATCGAGGGTAATCGAGTGTATAAGCTATCTACATACCAAATTTCATCTAAGAGCGTGAACAAGTAACAAACATACAAACACACCCCCACACACACACAAACTTTCGCCTATATAATATTAGTGTAATGTAATTTTCATGTACCATCACACACTTAATAGAGTTGCGGCCGTAGGTGACGTTTGCTAAGGGTGGATGTACAACTTGAATCAATTGTACAAACACGTGCAACTTTGTGTTTAGACGAGGCAAAACTTGCATGCAATAATCGCTTTGCAATTTTATTGCCTCGGTGTAAGTCGCATACGATTTTACTGAATGGCAAAACTTGCATTCAATTAGATATTTGTCATTTCACAAATCACAGGCATCTAGCCGCGGGAGGGCCCTGGTGACCTGTAATACAGGTTTTTATATAAACCTACTTCAGGCACCAGTCTCTCACAAAGTTAGCTCCTTGTCCATCCAGTATTGTAAAATTTTAGCATCAAGTACATAACTTGTGTAGATATTAAAATAAACGTTTTATATTATTATTTTTTTTATTTCATGGAATCGCACACTTGTAAACACCTTGCAATTCTAGAATGGCAATAAAATTGAATTTCCTTTATGGCATGCAATTATTGCTCTGGAACGTTCCAGAAACTTGCACCGTGTAAACGGAGCTAAATGCAACGTAGAATTCGTTCTAGATGGATGTGATCAATTGGGCATTGCAGTTGTTCTGCTGGGTACCAGGAAACTCATCATGTGATCAATTGGGTATTGCAGTGATTGTTCTGCTGGGTGCCAGGAAACTCATCATGTGATCAATTGGGTATTGCAGTGGTTCTGATGGGTGCCAGGAAACTCCTCATGTGATCAATTGGACATTGCAGTTGTTCTGCTGAAAAAAGTGCTGTTGAGCATGACAATCACTTGTTGCGCTCAATCTTTCACCTGACATGTCACCTTCACGGCTTTAGATGACGTCAGCACTATCGTGTTGCTGTCAAATTGTTGTTTGTAAATAATGATATGGATAAGTGTGGATGTGTGATCCTTTAATGATCGAGACGTCAACGTGTCGAGCAGCAATTGACAAGTGGTGTCGCGCGGCGGGTCTCACGCGCCGCCACGCGCTGTGCGAGCGCGGCGCGTCGCAGGCGCGGAGCAGCTCGGCGGCGGTGCGGCGGCGGTGGCCCAGCCATATTTTTATTTGTCGATATCTGTGATCGGCGCCTGCTCCATTAGTCATGTGACAGTATCGACACAAGATCGGCTCTCTCGACCCTCTTTAATTCCAGACGACGCCCGCGAGACTGCACTCGTGGTCGTATGCAAATTTACACGTTTACGGCCAGCTGATGAATGATGTACTGACACGATCCTGTCCGTCTGTTGCCGCGCGAGGCCGGCTGCGATAAGCCTTCGATATTGTTTCATAGACGAATGTTTGGGAAATGTTTCGAGAGTGACTCACTATACAATTCGTAGTGCGGACGTGGACATAATAAATAGGAAAACGTTTTTTTCGAAGGTCGCCTGAACTAATTTTGTTTACGAGAGTACGTAGACCTTTGATGAGATCATTTATAACAATTGTACATAAATAGTGTCGCTGCTGGTGCGCCTGCGCCGGTGTGATGCAGAGCGCTCGTGTTGGCAGCCGGGTCAAGGAGGAAGTTGTTTTTAGAGGATTGTAGTGATTATGATTGACACTAATTGTGATTTTTGAAAGTTAGCTAATGTTTCGAAATGAAGCAATGTAGTGCATGGCAGCACAGGAATAGTATGCGTCGGCGGGTGAGCGAGGGTCATTGAGCTCGCTCTGACTCACCGCATGCGACGTACGTAGTCTCTATCACATTAATACTTTCTTATAAGGTTGTCGCGTTTAAATAATGCATGTTATGCAACTGGTTGCAATTTGTGCTCTCTTGCGCCGTGCTAAATTGTTCCACGGTCTCACGCCTCCCGTACATACGAGTTACTATACATGCGAACATTACGTACATATTAAACAGTTTTATTTAGGTCGTTAGCATTTTATTTAAAAGAATTGTACGATATTCAGAAACTTGCGTTAAAATGCAGTTTTAAATGCAAGGTTTTTTAAGTTTTTGTACACAAGAATTTGCCTTACTTTTTGTGTGTCCTCGGTCGACGCATGCGCAGTCTCCTTGACTTTAGTATTTTCCTCACATGTGACTCCAACCAAGTTCCATTCACTAACTGTATTTTTTCCCAGTAGCTTTTGTTTACGGTTATTTTTCCTAGTGTATGTGTCAGTTCGCTTGGTCTTGGTCTTATTAGAGATTCATTGATTTTCCTTGTGATAAAAAACTATAATTAATCATTGTGTAGGTATTCATTTATGAGAGTACCTAATCTTTAGGGTTATATATATACTTGCAAAATACGCAGAAAAATCCATGTTTGAGTGTTGCCGAAGGGCGTGAAGGCACGCGGCTCCTTGCGCCTTACTCATATCAATTCCATCTTAAACGAACTGCTATGTCGCATACCAACCGAGGGATCTTAGGATTTATGTGCCGACACCGCTAACAAATCTAATGACCCGGCGATGTATGACGGTATTTCGAGTAAATTCATGTTTATTGGACGTACCGTTTCTGTATGCAAGCTACGGCACATGTGTGGAGCGATAATTATTTTAGCGAGTCGACAAGACAAAATGTAATGTTCAGAGCCGACACAGGACCGGCATTAAAGACATTATCGTGTTATCGATCAGCGTCCTTAAAGCGGTTTGCAATTAGTGTTACCTTAAGCGCTGCAAGTGCGGAGTGCGGAGTGCGGACCTCCCGCGCGCAGGCGCCGCGCCGTGCGCCGGCGCCGCCTGCACCGCTTTATGAAATTATCACTAAATTGAGAGATAACACTCGCTCCTTCTGACGCGATAATACCCGCCCCCGGCCGCTGCGTTTTCCTATTTACGTCTCGTTTAACGTACATTCTGATCAACCTTTTGATTGAATTGTTACCTTAAGCCATGCAGGTTTTTTGCTGTTGCCATAACATTTTCCTCTACTACATACATACATAAACTCACGCCTTCTTCCCATGGGGGTTTAGGCACAAACTAAAGAACGCCACCCTCTATAGTTTTGTTTATATTTTTAGGGTTCCGTACCAAAATGGTAAAAAAGGAACCCTTATGGTGTCACTCAGTCTGTCTGTCTGTCACAGCTGGATATCTCAAGAACTACTAATGCTATCAACTTGAAATTTAGAATAGATGACGTTGACCCAACTATTTTGCAAATAAGAAAGAAATTAAAATATTTAATTTTTTTTTGCAACAGGAACGTCTTAAAAAATCAAAGTGGGGCTACTACTACTACTATAATATATGAAAGAGCGCTGTTTGCACATTCTCAAACATTTTTTTTCTTTTTTTTAAGCCGCATAGTTTTCGACTTCTGATGAAAAATGTAAAAAAAAATACCGTTCCCCGCCCCCCTTATCTCCAAAGTTTGCAAAGAGAAAAATCTGAAATTATTATAATTAATATTTGTGTGCTTGGTTAGCTGACACAAGTATTAAAGAGTATTTAAATACCTATTAAATACAAGGTAGTTACTACATAGTACTAGTTTACCCGGCAAGGTCTACACCCTGAAATAAAGCAAGTGCTGTTTCTAGTAACATAAAATTGTTGTAAGTGTGCATGGTTTTGTTTATCGCTTTACTCATTTTCCACTTGAATTTTCCGTGAAATAACATGCTACAGTTGTGAACGTAGAAAACCCAAGATAAGTAATAATTACATTTCTAAAGTTAATAAACTTGAACAAAATTTAGTACATATAAAGAGCCGCATGCGGCACAAATGGTCAGCACACTCACCACACCATTTCCGTTCTGAACGCTTGTTACGAGCGCACGCATTCAACTCTGATCTGACCCAGTCGAAACATACTCTCCAACCGTTTTCGCAGTGAAGGTGTACCTCCTGCAGCAGCCCGCACTGAGCGTAGACCTAGGTCCGCCAGTGGAGCCCTACCAGCAGCAGGCTTCCTTCCCGCGCTTTCTCGTCCGACGCGTGACGCCCGCTGCGCGCGCAGTAAAAATAGCATACATTCTCTCGGTTAACCGTTAGGAAAAAGGCGCGAAGCCGGTCCGCGCCCGCGTAACTAATCACTTGTGCGCGTAATTAAATTCTGTGATCAGTGTTTTAGTGACATTGTTTAAGTGACATTGTTAGTGACTTTGGACGGCTCTATTACGAAGATTTAATATCTGACTTTGTAAGCAGAGACGTTCCGTGTTTTAAAAATAGTGATTTGTGTTTTTCGTTCCAACGTGCAAAATTGGATTGAGTAGACGCGTGAGTACAAGGTTTAGATACTCAACCAAGTGTCACCCGATCCAGAACCCTTAGGGTTACTCAATCCCGTCAACTGACCTCCTACACGACCACACACCCACCTCCCTGTCGCATAGGCAGGGAGGGTAGCCACTACCCTCTCACCCCTGGGCCCTCAGCCTAGGGACGCTAGGCCCAGCTAAACTAAGCAAGTCAGCCTCCGACAGGATGGCTGACTCTAAAAGCATCCATCTCCTCCTGGAGATCCTCTTCAACGACCCGTACATACGGGAAAAGTATGGCGTTCAACTCGCCGCCCTTAATATCAAGCCCTCTGGCCCGCCAGCCGCGCCTGGCCCATCTAACCTCCCCGACAGCCCTGACAGCCCTGTCAGCACGGCCACCCCACCGAGCCCAGCTTTCTCGCTAGGCCCCCTTAGCCCAGCCAGTACCTACGAGTACTCGAGCCCCCCGACCCCCACTCCAGTAATGGATGACGACATGGCCGGCTATAACTCCGCCATGTCGGACGCCGACGAGGCGCCCCCAGCTCTTTCCAACGATGGCTTCACCATCGTTGAAAATAAGAAAGGGAAGCGCAAGGCAAAGCCCCGCTCCACCGACTCTCCCCCACCTGCAAAGAAGCAGAGTGGACAACCTCTGCCGAAGGGCACCCCTCAGGGCAGCCGCCCTTCCTCACCCAAGCCGGGCACCCAGCCCGCTGTCCCCATGGCCCCTAAGGCCCCCACCCCACCACCGCTATACATTCACTCCAAGGAGCTCTGGACTACCATCTCCAAAGCCTGCGCCATCGAGCGCATTAATTACGTCCATGCCCGCCCTACGGCCGTAGGGATTAAAGTGCAGGTCCCGACGTCAGCGGATTACCGTTCGCTGACACGCCTGCTCAAAGAGCGTAAGGTGGAATTCCACACTTACGCTCTGCCCGAAGACCGTCTATTTAGGTGCGTTATAAAACGCGTGCCTAAAGAGCTGACCATCGACGAGATCTCAGAGGATCTCAAAGCTCAGGGCCTCCCTATTGTCGAAGTCCACCGCATGCACCGCGGTCGCAATGGTGCCCCGTACGACATGATTATTGTCGTTTCGGAAAATACTCCCGCTGGCAAGGCCATATGTGACGTAAAGTCAATATGCTGCCTATCCGGCATCACGATAGAGCGCGCCCGCGCTAACAAACTCCCCGGTCAGTGCCATAACTGCCAACTGTATGGTCATGCCCAGCGCCACTGTTTCGCGCGCGCCAGGTGCGTTAAGTGCCTCGGTGATCACGCGACAGCGGAATGCTCTCGCCCCAAGGACCTGACGCAATGCTCAGAGCCACCGAGCTGCGTCCTATGTGGAGAGGCCGGACACCCCGCTAACTATCGCGGGTGTCCCAGAGCCCCACGCGCCAAACCTCAGCAGCGAAAGCTGCCATCTTACTTTGAGCAGCCCACCGCTCTCCGTCCCCAGAGGCCTTCACCGTGGAACCTTTTAAACCACCAGCAGGCTTTCCCGGCCCTGAAGCCTACTCAGGCAGCCCAACCCGCACCAGCTTCTGCACCTGCTATCCCACAGCTGATGGCGGTACCCATTACTCCACCCTCACCCTTGCTCGTCTCGCAGCCAGCTGGATCACCCCGCGCCTCCGCGCCCGCCCCTTACAACCCTAGTACTTTCGAAGTACTAGCTAGGTTTTTCGACCCAAACATCATTGCCCGTAGCAATGAACTTCACGCCAAACTGCGCGCAGCAGCTGGCAATGTTCAGGCCACTATGGCCCTTATGTCGGAATACGCCGACTTGTCCACATTTTTTATTAACTTCAAACCATAATGTGTACACAAAACACTAGTAGCAGAATTAAACCCAGGTCCCTAAAAATAGGTTATTTCAATGCTAACAGCATCTCAGGTCAACGAGATGAGATCGCGACCTTCCTTCGCGATCATCAACTTGACCTGCTCCTAGTCCAAGAAACCTTTCTTAAACCGTCACTACGAGTCCCTAAAGTTGCAAACTATCGGGTGGTTCGCAACGATAGGGTTGGTAGGCAAGGGGGTGGCACCCTCATTTATTACAAAAATTCCCTATATTGCATGCCCATAGATACCCCTCCACTTTCGCATGTAGAGGCGTCAATCTGTCGACTAGGCATGACTGGTCACCCATCCATAACCATCATATCGGCATACATACCACCACGTATATCAGGTGACACGACCAGTATCGAACCTGATATACAAATCCTTATGAGCATGGATAACTCCGTCATTATGGCGGGTGATCTAAATGCTAAAAATCCCATATGGAACTCTCGGTTATCCAACCCGAGAGGAAATGTGCTTGCTCGGTTAGCAGTCAAATACAACTTCGACGTCATCGCTCCGATGACGCCTACTTATTATCCCAGTCCCGTTAATCATAGCCCCGATATTCTCGATGTAGCGTTACTCAAGAACATAACCTTAAGGTTACGTTCAATTGAAACTCTACAAGAATTAGATTCCGATCATAGACCAGTGATATTAGCTTTATCCCACCACTCAAGCCCCACTGATCCTGGTCAGCCCCCTCCTACAAGACTTGTAACAGACTGGCGTAAGGTAGAACATCGCCTTAAGGACGTCACGTCAGTACATTTAAATAAAATCCCAGATAACCTAGATAACTTAAAGTCAATCCCCGATGTGCTTAGTGCGATCGACTCGCTCACCAGTCACGTACAAACGGCTGTGAGCGAAAGCTCACGGCGGGAGCCAGTGCTGGATGACCAGCGCTGGGTACTGCCAGCCGATGTACGTGCACTGTTGACCAAGAAGAATGCAGCCATCCGTGCCTATGACGCCTTCCCCGACGCCACCAACCGCGCTCGCATGCGTGAATTACAGCGTGCTGTAAAGTCACGCATTAGTGAGATGCGGGATGAGCGTTGGGATAAGCTCATGAGCACCATAGAGCCCTCCCATCAAGCTTTTTGGCAACTCACCAAAAAGCTCAAGTCCGATACTGTGACCGACATGCCGCCGATCACTCGTCCTAATCAAAGCCCAGCCTTTGATGACGCCGACAAGGCCGAATGCCTAGCCGACAGCCTAGAGGCCCAATGCTCGCCAAGCCTACTACCAGTAGACCAAACTCACTGCGACATAGTGAACGCAGAGGTCGAACGTAGATCCACCCTCCCTCCCCTCGAGGACCCCGAAGTACCCCTCCCCCCCGTGACCCCAGACGAGGTACACTCACTAGTGAGAAACCTCAAATCCAGGAAAGCTCCTGGTGCTGACGGCATCACTAACAGAGTGGTGAAACTATTCCCTGCCCCACTCATTGTTTTAATGACAGCCATTTTTAACGTTGCATTAAACAATAACATCTTCCCCCAAGCGTGGAAAGAAGCCACCGTCATAGGCTTTCATAAGCCCGGCAAGCCCAAAGCTGACCCGTCCAGCTACCGGCCCATAAGTCTCCTCAGTACAATGGGGAAGATTTATGAACGTATAATCTTTAAAAGATTAATGGATTTTGCCGAATCCAATAAACTCATCCCCGACGAACAGTTTGGATTTCGTACCAAACACTGTTGCGTCCGCCAAGTCCACCGAATTGTCGAGTACGTAAGTACTGGATTTCAAACGGGCCGCATGACAGGCGCGCTCTTCTTTGATGTAGCGAAAGCGTTCGATAAAGTCTGGCACAACGGCTTAATATATAAGCTGTACCAACTCAAAGTGCCTGACCGTCTCGTGCACATCATACGGGACTACCTGTCGAACCGCACTTTTCGCTACCGCATAGGGGAAGCCCTGTCAACCCCCCGCTTGATCCGAGCCGGTGTCCCCCAGGGCTCCGTGCTATCCCCCCCCCTTTTCACACTATACACTAGCGATATACCTAAACATAGTAAGTGTCAATTGGCCCTATTCGCCGATGACACAGCTATATATTTTTCAGGCTATAAAACAACTGCAATAGTCAAACACCTCCAATCAGCAGCCGACGCTCTAGAGCTATGGTTTCTCAAATGGCGGATTGAACTTAACCCGACAAAGAGTGCAGCTGTACTATTTGCCAAACGTGGCAAAAACAGCAATGCATATACCCGTACTCAACCAATCACTATGTCTGGCCACCCCATCCCGTGGGATAAAAAGGCCAAATACCTAGGGGTTACCCTCGACAGTAAACTCTCATTCGCCGAGCACATAAAGATAACACGCAACCGCGCTGCCTTTGCACTCGGCCGACTACATCCTCTTTTAAATGCACGTAGCAAACTTGCCCTTAAGTCAAAGGTGCGAATCTATACTACGTGTATTCGTCCCATTATGACCTATGCATGTGTTGTGTTCGCACACGCAGAGCCGTATCAACTCAAAAAATTCCAAATCCTCCAAAATCGATTTTTACGACGAGCCACGGGCAGCCCCTGGTACGTACGTAACTATCAATTACATATCGATTTAAATATGCCGACCATTAAGCATTTTATTAAAAAGACAAGCATACGCTTTTTCGATTCTGCTACCACTCACACTAACCCACTAGTGGCCGCAGCTGCCCGATACACACCCTCACAAATATCACGCACACGTCGTCCCAAACATGCCTTACTAGATAAGGATGACGACATTACTCTCCATCAAGAGAGAATCAGACTAGCTAAACAAAACACTTCCCATGACCGACGCCCGTTCTATCGTTGCCGCGCTGTACGGAGAGCGCCACCGCGAAATAACATTAGAGTTCAACGACCCCCAGTCCCTTGACCCCGCCCGCCCGCCCGCGCGGAGCGAGTAGTAAATAAAAATTAGTCCCTAATAATAATTATTCGTTGCTACAAGTCCCCTCTTGTTCAGTAAGCAGTAGTGCCCTAAGCCTAGGTTCGAGTCCCACTATGGGACGCCCTTAGCTGTACTACTTAAATAAATTATTTTGTAAGGCGAGAGGCCCTTCTGGCCCCGCCGACGCCCGGTTAAGCAAAAAAGGTTCCCGGAACCAATTGCGAGAACGCCATTATCAAAAAAAAAAAAAAAAAAAAAAAAACAAATGGTCAGCCCGCGGTATCGCATAGGGCGTTGGGTTGCCTTAAAAGGCACTGTCACTTACAACAGGCATTTCATAACACTTAATAAGATGCAGTGCGAGTGTAAAATTTCGTGATGGATCCGTGAGAGCAGTCACGAGGCGCCCGGGGCCGTGGGACATGGCGACTTTGTTTTATTTTCATTGACTTATGTAGTGCCGGCTGCTAATTACACGGCGGGTTGCTTTTTAACGAGCACTCATTCAGCTTAACGGCACGCGCACGCGCGCCCGTCGCGCCGCCCGCGCCGCGTTTCACGTCACGTTATAAATATGAGCATGCTTTTTAATACCCACTCGCATTAGCAAAATTCGCTTTGCCAACACAAAGTACGATTCGCATGAAATTGCGGGCATGCATGCATTTAATTGCTGCGAATATCTGAGCTGAGACCATTCAACGTACGTATACTCGTGGAGGCGTTCCCTCCTAGCGGCGATGTAGCCAGTCCTACGACTGGCTACTGACGCTAATAAAATATCATCTTGGTAATGTCAGCGGAAACTAGATTGTAATTAATGACTATTAGTGAACATGACAGCTATTTCTAATATTGGAGCAGTAACTAGACTCGATGAATCTATATTATAATTAAAACTCCTGTCATTAAATTAATAAATGATTTTCTAAACAAACAAAATTTTGAGAAAATATGTTCGCAACCAGACAGATCAAAAACTAAAAGTAAACAAGCGGAAATTTTGCTTACTGTCTTTTATTTCGACACCAAATAAATTGTCTTGAAATTTGTGTGATTTTTAACGACTTAATGTATGTTGGTCCATAAATTTATTAGCACATTTTACGTGAATGCTCAGACATTTTACGAGGTATTTGATAATAGAACAGAATGCGTTGGGTCGGAGTAATTCGGGCACAGCGAAATAGTGCTACGTTGATATACAGGTATGAGCTTCTCATAAATTAGCATTACTCATACTAAACACACAGTTTAGTGAATAGAGTGTAGACCCGCTTGCAGACGAAGTGATGGGTAGCCTCACTGTCCGTCAGAACTTACAAACAGTTTACACAGCGCCACCATTATGTCCTTTGCATTTTACAACTACAAACAAAGATACTCGTAGTAAATAATTAACGACCTTGCAAATTTGCTCATTTACCGCTTGACTCACTAAATAACGTGTGTTTAATTCGATAAGATAGTTGATAATATACAATTCACAATAGGTATAACCTACGGATATGATTAGTTAATCATGATAAATCTAAAATAATCAGTCATAGAAATTATTATCATGATCTCGTAGAATCGTACGTAGAAACTTATAGCACGTTTCCCTAGAAACAGACTTTTCATGGATACTAGAAGTTAGCAGTAATACACTGTATGTATGTATGTATAGCTCGTATTATTTGAACTGTTAAGTCGTGCTGCACACTGACTGTTAACAAAGGTGCACAAATAATATTCGTGATTGTATATTTTACAACCTCCTGAGATCATCCACTCTTATATACAAAGCTGTTCTAAAGTATTATGTGTGTTACGTAGCTATATCGATCTCTAATACATTTAACAGTTAAATAATTTATACTTAGGTATGTTTGTTTTACGTAGTTGTTAACTGGATTGAGCGTTCACTTCGAATTAGGTTACGGTTATCGATTGTTTTAAGAGCAAATAAATATTTCTGCGTTGAATAGAAACAATTTTGAACGCGAGAGCAATATATTTATTATGTTTGTAGATGATGTAGCGGTGTAATGTAAAATAACGATAAAGGAGGTTGCGCGAGAGTGACGGCTCGTTGACGGGTGGCGTCGCATCGCTGCGCCGGCCGCTCGATATCGATCTCGACTCGAAACGCAGCCTTCCAAATAGGGAGCCCTGTGCTCCCAAATAGGCACTGGTCGGGCCGACGACGCTGCTGCCGTCGCCGCGCAGCTATCGAGGACGCAACACCGGCCCCCTCGCCTCCTTTCATTGTCTACGAGTTTTTTTGCTCGGCTTATGACCAATATTGTACCATGGCCGATGTCCACATAGAGCAATACTGAGTTAAGAACGTCTAGGTGCCAAGCGAGCATTGCGTCACTGCAGATAATTGTCCAAGCTAAAGGTCGATTGGTCATCAGTTCCTTTGTTATTTGACGACGGCAGTCGAAATAAACACTGAAGTATGTTTCACTATGATGCAAATTACATATGCATGAGCAACGTCGCATTGCGAACATTAACATGACATAATAATGCATGTAATGTTAGGGTTCAGGATGAGCTACCTCCAGCAAGATGAACGGTGCGTTTGCGCAGGAAGACGAGTGGGCTCGGTGTAGTTGGCTTTAGTAGCGACACCCACAGTCGCCACTCGAGCCGAGCTAATATTTCAAACTATTCAACAGGGAGTTTATCTTCATTTCAGACATGTTTATGCGGGCATCTCTCTTAACGAGTTACTGCGGTTACCGAGACTTCATTGTCATATACGGTCTGGACAACCAAACGTCATGGTGGCAACCCAGCCTTGAATGTAATGTAATCCTTAGGCCGCAATAAAAACCGAGTGAGGAGTCAATAACTCCGAGCTGCAGTCGACGTTCGACCGTCACTATTAATTGCAAATGGACTACAAATGGAGGTCAATTGGTACAAAAAGCATTCGTGTGGGTGTATGTCGGCGTATTGTTCACAGATTCGTAGATGTAGCCATCAGTCTTACGGAGAATGCGGCAGATTTTAAATAAACTGCAAAGGATTATGCATGCGTGCACGCGGGCGGCCCTGAGGTATCGCGGCATTGTATTCAAATCCGGGCGCGTCACCAGCGCGGGCGCATGGGGCGATCGCGACACAAGACGCGAAGCGCCCGCGTCGCGCGTCGGCCATTACTCAAACTCTCCGACACGCCCTTCGCCCTCCATTTGTTATCAACTTATCACCTTTTCATTTTATTTTGAATTGAGCAACAAACTGATAATTATAGAAAGCACTTTTGTAACAGAAGTTTTTCACTGGCTGGCGGTCGTATCTCGAAAGGAAAACATGTCCGTGTCTATTGGACGTGAACTGAAAGCGACATTATGTGCTGTCAATGCGTTTATGTAGTACTTAAAGTAATGCGTGTTGTTGATGCGAACGGACGCGCATCCCGCGCACCCTACTGCACCTAACACCCACTGACGTATCATTCACTAGAACATCTATTGAAACATGAGACCGACATGAGATACTCCACACAACGCCATTGCTAAGGGCTGCTGCAGCCATTTGCAACTACGTGCAAATTTACCTTACAACCAACAGGATGAACTGTGCTAAAAAATATTGTTTTTTTTAAGATTTTCAATGAAATTGCTGCTGTATATAGGACGCAGGATAATTAGAAAAATCGTTTTTCTTTTCTGCAAACATCCTTGGTATATAGCGATTATGGCATTTTCATCAACAAATCAAGCGTTTGCATTCAGAAAGTATCATCTGGTGAAGTGGAACTGATGAAGAAGACCACAGATGGCCACGGAAACTCCTCAACGATGATAAGTATTTCACGGATAGCGATAAGATTAAAATAGTTAAGCGACTATGACGAAGCTTTAAATAAATGGTTCTGATGAAAATGGTACCATCGAACCGATCTGATGAAGAAGCCGGAAGGTAGGCATCGGAACTCAGTAATAAAACAATGTATCCTATCCGTGTTTGGGCTTATTGGAATTGTCATGAGGTGCACTCTGGCTATAAATGCTTTAATGGTAATTATATGCCGCTTCAAATTGCGCTACTTGAGTTGTATGTTATGTGTGGCCTTGATTGTCAGAAGGCATATTTCGTACCCTCGTTATCTCCGTCAACTAAAACTACGCCTACCAAACTTCTGACACGACTTAACGTATTTTTTCCATTTAGTCTATGTGGATGATGCTCTAATTTGTTTTGCAGAGTGGTATTCAGATTTGTGCGGGGTAGGTAGGCACCACTAAAAAGTGAAAAATAAAAACTTTTTACAAAAAAAAAAACAATTGACTCCCAAAAAAACACTAAGTGAAAAATAACTTTTTCACACCACCTGCTCGAAAATGTCAAATTATAATTATGTCAAACAACCTTAACCCAAAGTGAGTCATTAGTGGCCGGGGGCACAGCCGGTCAATAATATTGTACTGGATTTCATTATGACCCGCTGGTCAATAATGTGATTTGAATTTGGAATCTCACATGCTCAGCTAAATTGGCAGTATAGTACTAACAAACACCCTTTGGTGCCAGAAAGAGGAAAGCTGTTCTCGAAACCCTTACTACGCGTGGATGATATTCTCGATTTCCTACAAAATCATAACGACTGCTTCTTCATATCGTTGCCATGTTTTCGAAGACATAATATTGTAAGAATAATTAGATAACTACGAACCATTTTTTAAAAGGAATGGAATAACATTAAAACTGGCATTAATAATAACAAATACCGTACCGCGCCGTAATACCGTAATACTAATTGGCTGTAACATTAGTTAGTATTAGTTTATACATCAATCAGCTGGTTGAGGAACTTAGTAGCACTGGTGTCGGATGCTCTATTGGGGGTAAAACTATCAATAGTATAAGCTATGCTGATGACATGGTGCTGCTGAGTCCCTCAATTGATGCGCTCAGACAATTACTTGGAGTGTGTGTGCGATACACCACGGCCCATGGTCTCCTGTACAATGTCAGAAAGAGTGAGGTTATGGTGTTTCGTGCGGGTTCTAGAAAACTGACGACAGTTCCTACTGTTTACATGTATGGGGTGGCACTTAAGAGGGTGTCTCGTTTTAAATACCTTGGGCACGTTTTGACTGAGAACCTTTTTGATGACGAGGATGTAGAGAGAGAACGAAGGGCGTTGTCGGTTCGATGTAATATGCTGGCCCGCAGGTTTGCTAGGTGTAGTAAAGAAGTGAAAATTACGCTGTTTAAGGCATACTGTCAGACGTTTTACACCTGCAGCCTGTGGGTCAGGTATACGCAGAGGGCCTACAGCGCCCTTCGTGTTCAGTATAATAATGCTTTTCGGGTGTTGCTGGGGCTTCCGCGGTTCTGTAGTGCGTCGGGTATGTTTGCCGAGGCAGGCATAGATAGTTTTGAGGCTATAATGCGCAAAAGGACGGCATCCCTAATGCGTAGAATACGTGGAAGCTCCAACAGCATCCTGAAGGTCATTGTGGAGAGGCCAGACTGCCCTTTTCTGATGCACTGGTCCCGTAGACATAGCTGCGGGCCCGGTGCTGATGAAAGATATTTAAATTAATGTTTTATGGGTCATGTTTTTGTTTATTTTAATTTTAATTGTTATTTATTTTATGTTTGATTGTCATTTTAATTTTAATTCATTGCCTACTAACATAGTTTATAAGCTCCTATTGTTACTAACCATAATGGATCATGTTATCTGACAAATAAATGAATGAATGAATGAATGAATTAGTTAATTTATTTTAAGTAAACTGCGCTAAGATTGCTGTGGATTTTGTGAATAAATAAATAAATAATAAAACCTATCTATACTACAGTCGATTTATCTAAAAAACCTATCTATACTCTATTTTCACGAGCGTCTCCAATGACGTTCTAAATTCAAAATGCATACAGCCAATCATCCAAAACCTTAGATAATATACATCTAGATCGAGCCACCGCGTGGCCGGTCATGAGACAGCAATATTATACTTTTTCTAGGTTATGTGGTATGAGAAATGAGGTTTAACGTAAGAAATCTTCCATATTTTGGACTGAAACCCATGTCAATACATTCGCACAATGCAAAAACTGTCCAAAAATGTTAAATTAATCGACGCAAGATAAATTTTGTAACAGGAAAGTACTTTGTTTGGCAACATTTTTAAATTGTGCCATGCAAAAATACGGCACGGGACAGAAGATACGATGCTTTGTCTCAATTTTCCTAATTATTTCGTATATATAATGTGTTTCACTTCCACACTTCACACTGTAATCATGGCAACGTCTAGATGTATAATGTCATTGTACAAAACCATTCTACCAGCCCTGTATAAAGCTTAGTTTACACAAACGCCACTTCCATGAGAGTGATATCAATAGACACACACGACAAAACCATAGAAGAGACCTTTTTTTTAGAAAATCGAATTGATCGTGTCTTGGCTACTTATTGGTAGACGCAATAAAGGCGCGAATTTTTGGCATTTAAACTTTAAATTTATAAACAAAGTATTATAAAATGTCGAGTGATGAAAGTGATTGGACTCCTGAATTCATTACAACCGAAGCTAATAATATATCCAATGATTTACTGCCGGAAAAGTCAAAGGAAACTTAAATAAAAGCCTACGACAATTTCCAAAAATGGAAAACAATGACATTATACATCTAGACGTTGCCATGATTACAGTGTGAAGTGTGGAAGTGAGACACATATATACGAAATAATTAGGAAAATTGAGACAAAGCATCGTATCTTCTGTCCCTTACGGCGTGCCGTATTTTTGCTTTAAAAATGTTGCCAAACAAAGTACTTTGCATGGCAAAATTTAAAAATGTTGCCAAACAAAGTACTTTCACTGTTAATATTGCTGTCTCATGACCGGCCACGCGGTGGCTCGATCTAGATGTATATTATCTAAGATGGAAAAGTACGAAAGGCGTCAAGTCCATTTCGGAACCAGCAGTGCGATTCTGTAACCATCTCACCGTGAAAACTTACGTGAAGTGAGCGTGGAGAGAGCTGTCAATAGTGTCAATTCCTAGCAAAAACAAACTCACTTCACCTAAGTTTTCACGGTGAGATTTTTACAGAATCGACCGGCAGTACGTCGATTCTGTAAAAATCTCACCGTGAAAACTTGCGTGGAGTGAGCTGTCAGTGTCATCCCACGGATGCTAGAGATTGACCAAATTACATTTACAATCATAATCGAGATTTTAATTATATTTTTATGCTAATTTTATAACATAATCATTTTACATTATTTGTAAGCTAGTAGGGTGTCTAAAGATTACTATTTAGGCGGTTTTAAAATAAAATAGTCATTTTTTGTTTTATTTATTGTTCGTGCGTCACGCGTTCACACCTCAGTCTATGTAACTACAAACGGACTAGTCCTACATAACAAAAAATGAGTTTGTTACTGAATTTCTGTTTTGCAATTTTATTTAAAAACACCCGAAATAGTTAGACACTTACATACTAGCTTTGAAATAATATAAAATGATCACTAGAATCGTAAAAATTATTATTAAAATCTCGATTATGACTGTAAAAATGTGTTTGGTCGATCCCTAGCATCAGGTGAAATGACAGTGACAGCTCACTCCAGTGGCGTGCACAGAGATTTCAGACAGGGTATGCACGGTTAAAATAAAATAAAAAACTTAAGTAGGTACCAGTTTCAGCTTCTTTCGGTCGGAGTCCCACCGACTAGATAGTAGATACCCTACCCAGTAGGTACCTAGTTACCTACATACCCGACTCTTACCACACGGCGCCATTGGCTTCGCATGGCGTTTGTTTGCGACCACCAAAAATATCTAAATTATTTAAATCTGAACATCCGTTATATGTAGATCCAAATATATAATTTTTATGTTGATTTGTAAATAAAGGTAAACAATACAATATGTTTGTGTGTACACAACCTTTAGCTGTTAGCCAGTAACAATTATCATAATACTTTTTATGTAAATAACGAGTAAGTAGCATTACCTTTTTTTTGTGTTAAACCAAACCCCGCGTACACACGGACCCCTTTACAATCAATTTAACTTCTTCCTCAAAAGATAACGTCGAAAAAGCGGCAGATTTTAATTTATTTGAACACACTTGGCCAGCACAGGGCTCACGGGTATAAGTTTTAGTTTTTTACAATAAACTTACTGAATAATTACTTAGACAATCAATCAGTTCCGCCCAGAAATACAACCGAACAAAGATATTAAATCAATCGAAACAATAAATATGGCGAATAACAATTACGAACTAATACGAACAAATAAATTGATTTTAATCCGACTAAAAAAAGTTGATCCTCTACAATCAACGAATAAGCGGTGCTTTTACGGCTTCTCAATTTGGACGGTTTGCAATGTAAGCTCTGCTTCTGAAACTCCAACACGCGCACACATTTTCACGCACACAGTCACACTTTTGCTGTGTACTACACGAGAATTCACGAGATGCGTTGTATGAAAAATAAGCAATGCGTAGTAGTGCTTTTGCTCACACGGGAGCGCTGCTTGCGCGGTGAATCGGTGGCGCGTGTTCGCCGCTCCAACGTGTTAGTTCCATAAAAAAGTAATAGATGGCGCGGAATCGCATTATAAACACGGGAATTCAAATGACGGATTTTAAATTAGATTAATTTAATACCTACCATGTTTTTTTATTTAATTTAAATAGTTATTTATCATTTAGAGGGGCATGTATGTATGGGACTACAGGGTATGCAGAGCTTATTTGCATGTATGGAGTGCACGCCACTGGCTCACTCCACGCTCACTTCACTTATGTTTTCACGGTGAGATGATTACAGAATAGCATTGCAGTTCTATTAGTGTATTTTCAGCATTTATCTTGTACTCAGAAGTCAAGTAGCCTATGGTGTACTTATTCAATGCTTAGGTCAACAATAAGCATGAAACACAATATAGATATCAAGACATACGCTAAGCTATTAGCATTTCTAAAGAGGAAATCGGAAGGTCACCAATCAAAGAAATCGAAAGTTTTCACACCTATGAATGTTGAAACTTTTTTAAATGAAGCTCCTGATCATAGTTATCTTGCCGTAAAAGTAAGTACATCATTTTATTTATAACTACATAAAATACAACATGGTAGCAAATAGCAACAAGAACGCTTATGTATACTTTACTTACTGAATTTACGTATGTTGTTAGTAAAATTTATTTTTATTTTTGTTACAGGTGGCTTTAATTATTGGAGTGAATGGGGCTTGTCGTTGTCAAGAAATGGTAAACATGAAGGTCCAAGATATAGAAAAACACTCAGAAGAGTTGTTATTGATTAAATTGCCAGACACTAAAACCAAAAGGGAAAGGTCATTTGTCATCCGCGGAGCATGTGTAAAGGTTGTGGAAAAGTATCAAGCTCTGCGGCCTCTTAACATAAACACTAACCGATTTTTTGTAGCGTTCAGTAGTGGAAAATGCACCCGTCAAGTGATTGGGAAGAACAAAATGAGTGCCATGCCGATGGAAATTGCCAAATACTTAGGATTACCAAATATCGTGCTCTATACGGGTCATTCTTTTCGTCGAACGTCGGCTACACTGTTGGCGGATGCGGGAGCAGATATAACCCAAATAAAACGACATGGTGGCTGGAAATCGGATACAGTAGCGGAGGGCTACATTGAAAATTCTGTATAAAACAAAAATAAAATAAGCTGTCAAGGTAACAGCATCACTTTAAAAACGTCATCTGATTCTTTTTCACCACAACCTTCAACATCACACCATCACATTCCATCTTTCCCTGAGCCTCATGCACCACCTTCACCAACTTTCACCACCCAAAATGCTCCTCTGCAAATACCTACAAGATTCTGGAGCATTGACGAGCAATACTCAAATAAATTCCACATCAACATCTATAAACGTACCAAATAAAAACTTAACTTTATCTTTGCACAACTGGACTAATGTCTCAAATGTTACCATTAACTTCAATTAATATGTAAGTGCATATAACTAACTAGTTCTAAATATGTTATTCTTACTGTTTGTTTATTTAATAAATACTTTGTTTTTCGTACTATGGCTATTATTTTCTCACAGTAGGTGTAAAAAGTAGAGTATCCTCCTCTGGGCTAAAGGTGTCTTTGCCTTGGGCTAGCTTGAATCCCTCGCTGCATTCAGGATTCTTGTATTAACTCCATTGCGCTCGAGATTCAATATGACGCCCGTGACATAAGACACAACTTTAGCCCCTCGGTGCATACTACTATTAATTTCGGAAGTCGGTGGCAAAACAAAACGAAAGTAAATAAAAAACCAAAGACACCGACTTCTGAAATTAAAGTTATTTTTCACTTTGTAGTGTTTTTTCGGGAGTCGGTTGTTTTCTTTTTGTAAACAGTTTTTTTAAAAAGGACTGGACTATTGGAAACTAAGAAAACATACGAGATACGAGTACGAGCTAATATCAGAAATACTGATATTATATATTTGGCTATCGTATTATCTTAGTGTCCAATAGTCCGGAGTTTTGCAAAAAAAAAGAAGCTTTTTCTAATTATCCTGCAAGATATTTTATTTTTATACCTGTAACTAGCGGCGCCCCGCGGTTTTACCTGCCGACCGGGATAAAAAGTAGCCTATGTGTTATTCAGGGTATAAGCTATCTACATACCAAATTTCATCCACATCAGTCCCGTCGTTTGAACCTGAAGAAGTAACAAACATACAAACACACACACACTCACAAACTTTCGCCTTTATAATATTAGTGTGATATCTGGATGAAGTCAAAGTTGCTGGCTGTGTACCAAAGAGTACAAAGATTTAAATACAATTATGTTTAAAGAAAGATGCGAAATTTATTAAATGTTATTACCAGACAAATTACTTCTTGAATGATACTTTTTGATTGTTTAATATTGTGTTGGACTACTTAAATATAATTTCAATTAATTTCATTATAATTCAAAAAGTTGGTACTTTCCTATGCGGTATAGCCAACAAGTAACTTCTTTTTTTTTTGGAAAAAAAAAAATTTGGAATTGATTATACAAAGCTCGACCAATAAAGAGATTCGTTTTATCGTTTTTTTAAATAATATTTTAATAACATCATAATCTTGTCTAAGTTCAGAGCCAAATATTTTATCAAAATGGGATCTGTGTTGCTTCAGTGACAGTATTTATAGTGTAAAGGAAGGTAGGTACCTAAATTAATTCTAAAGTCGGGTTTAAATTTAAATTTTAATTAGGGCGGCCAGAGGCGCGGGCGCAGAGAGGCGCCTTGTCACCAAACACGTATAAATAACGCTTTTAGCTCACCGTCCGAGTGACTCTCGCCACATTTCTCAAATAATAACTTCTCATAATTATGATAAAAGCAAAACGATTCTTAAAAGCGGCATAAATATAAATCATTCGGTTAATAACAATAATTAGTAATCTTATAATTCAGTAGATATTGTTTCCAGTGATTACATTATTGTTCTTTCCTTCCTTATACCACATTGGTGCTTATCTAGATACTACATTGATAAGAGTTTCGTGAAAAGTGGAGAGCGTGATACTCACTATTGCTTTTCTGATTATCTTGACTGATTAATGAGTTTGCCAAATTTAGACACCTGATATTTACTATCGGTTTTCAGATTATGCATACTGATTACACTTCTAGTAAACTGAAGAGTATTAATGAAATTTAAAAAAAAAAGAAAAAAAGGCAGATGTCATGTATGTAATTCGTAGACTCGAGCGCAGATATCAGTAGAAGGGCATATTTTACAGGTTAAATAGATAGTTTGTCAAATGAATGATATCATTTCTTATAGGTAAGAACTGTTCCTATAAAGAAACCAAGTTTAGCTAAAGATATTACCAACAATAGATAAACTATGCTAGGCCTACGCCGCTACGAGATTTGTTTTTTGTAGCACAATTTGGTAAAATATTATTTTCGTATCAATTTGTTTCCCTATTTTCGTTAGATTGTACTTTGAGTGCCGTATTTTTTTTCACTAACTTGATGTACAGACGCCAGCAGGTCAAGCCACCCGAAACTGTCAAATTTTCCCAATCAACCTTGAACCTAATGCTTTAGCGATAAAGATGAAAATCTATTAAAGAAATTTGACAGATTGTAGTAGCTTGATGTGCTGGCGTCTGTACCTACCTATATTTATGATAGAAATGCTTAAATGGCCGAGTTCACTTACTATGTACTTATCAGCTATAGAATTGAAGTTCAATCAAATGTATTTCTAAGTGCAAATAACAGTTTCCCTTTAGATAATTTAATCAGGATAGTCCAATGTTAACACTCAAGATGCAGACGTAGTGCAAATACAAGTGGCTGGTTCTCTGGGGAAAGTCAGTACCTACGCACCGCATTATCCAATTCAAATGTAAATAGTGAATAAAGTGTCGTTTCTATTCCTTTCTGCTTAGCGCCAACCTCTCAGCCTTCACAAAGCCTTTATTGGTTTAACTTTATGATATTTAAGTGGAAATATGAAAACAAAATCGAATCGATAATCGAATTAAAGTTGGTGCCGCTCGGCGACACGATTACTTGAGATGTAAATGACATGGTTTGCAACTATGCGTCGGATATGTGTATGCAGCCGGCAGCCCACCCGCGTAGCCTACGTACAGGCGACGCCATCATTATCAGACCTGCATGCAGTCATTTAACCTTGTTTTTGACTTAATACTTTAATAACACGTCATACTATTTGCTTGTAATTACAGGTACTCCTAGAATCGATGGTGTTCCAATTTAAAATACACGATCGCCAATAAATTACCAGGATTAAATTCTGATTGGTTTTCCTCTGCAGTAGTTTAACTTAACAGAAAACGTTATTTGCGATTAATGTGACATTTATAGCTGCAAATTAAAGTCTACTAATGCAGTCTTATGTAATCAATGTATTTTGGTTTTATGTGTTCTTAGAAGTAGAAGTTTCTGGGAGTAATAATATTCAATCAGGCTGTTTATTACACAAGTAACAGCAAATGTCGCTGAATTTAATAAATACTTGTGCGCGTCGTGTTTTGTTAACTTCGTATGAAAACGGCAAGTGTGGACAGTTGGCGTGGCACATCGGTGGTTGTAGTGGTGTGGCGGAGGAGGGAGTCGTAGTCCACGCTTCGCCATGTTGCTGTTGTCGTGAATACTGGCGTCCCCACCCACCCATTAATCTCCATATAATTAAATGATCAAGTAAAATTATATTTAGACCAGGAAATGGGGTCAAGCCCACGCCACGCTGCGCTATGTCTCGCCCTGTGGGACCGCACTGGAAATCTCGTGAAAGTTCAAAGATACGTTTCGTAATGCTGCTAACAGTACCTTATCTTCTATCCAACTAGTTGACACGAGCTTTAAAGGAAAAGTGACACATACAATCTGTAGCGCTTTCAGTATAGGTACCTACCTAGGCACGTTAGCCGGTTACTCTGTATCTCTTGTACAACCTACGCGTTTAATTGAGTTTAATCTTGAAATTCAATTCAAATTAGATGTAATAACATGTCAACAATTTATTAACCAGATTAAATTAGATTTAAATTATGAAAAAAATTAAAATGTTGTCTTATAGCAATATCTGTCAACGGATTTATTTACTTCAAAATATTATATGACCGTTTTGGGTTCTTAGGCACTGGAATTTGTGAGTTAGGCCACATTAGTTATTGTTAAGAGGGTATAATAAGACCCTGAATTAATTTTAGCATTAAATCAAATACACATTTCTGCCTAACAACAATCCGTACGCTGTTTGTACATAATTTTTGCAAGCATGCGCATGAGTTGAGGTCTGCATAATTACTCAGATATTATTATGAGGCTTTCTACTAGGTCTGATAACGGTGCCACAAAACCATTAATGAGTGTACTCGCCTGGTGAAATCGCCGAGGAAAAATCTCAAGTCTTATTAACATAGTAGTAGAGCTAGTTTATTCATAATTGGCGGTTGTGCCCTCCCCGCGGTGGCGGTGCGTGCGGGTCCGCCCCGCGCATGCGCACAGCGATCGTGCGAATAAATTGCGATCATAATATCGCGCGACGCATACCCAGCCCCGACCACAATTAAAATTTGCATTCTTGCGTCTGATTGATAAGTCTGTTGAGTAAGTGAGGCGGTATTTGATTTGGGTAGGCGTAGCCGCTGGTAGACATAACTATTTGCCGTTCAATGTTTTTTTACGGTCATGCCCACTGCTCATGCGCCTGCTTGTAATTCATGGGTTGACACAGCTTCTTAAAGTGCTACACGGTACTTTTTGTTAAATGATTGTAGAACCTAATGTGTTTATCAAGGATCACATAATCGCGAATGCATAGTGGCGCAGCAAGAGTTGTAGTCGGCCAAACACACTGTACCTAATCAATTGGGTGTGTGTGTCAGAATAAAAGGAAGAAATATTTAATTTATAGTACCTAATCAGTTCAGTTCAGTTCTCAGTTCAAAAACGAGATGGTAACATATCTATATCTACTGGTTAAATGTAGTAAGTACGTTATGTCAATCGCGATGTATCTCCATCCGCGCTATTTTGATTTGGATTAGTCACAATTTCGTTAGATGACCTTACTACTAGTAAAGGACGAGACGTTTTATTTCGACAGAAAGTAATGTCCCTCATTTGTTTTCTCTGTGAAAACTATTCCGAAATGACAGATATATTATTTTCCGTGAGAAACATAATATGCATCGCCGGCTAAATCCGTGGTTCGATGGCGACACATGTTCGCTAAATATTTTTTAAGTTTGTTTTTATGAGGTGCAACTGTAAGACATGCTCACTCCCCAAGCATCCGTAGAATGATACCCAATAAATTATATACGATATTTTTGTTGAGTAAGTTGGCTCACGGCCACTGCTCACTCCTGGACATTTTTGTTAACATATTCAATAACAAGCCATTAAGTATCCGAATGGTTTAACGAGCTGCGCAGAGTTTGTATGTGCAGAGCTGAACGCTGAAACTCGAAGCTCGCGGCTCATTCCCGATATGGTGTTCAGCATCGCATTAACAGCACCTTGTACTACTTAAGCTGTCTACACCTCGTAAAACTGTCGCAATATACTTAATAGTGTTCCGAAATTATAAGAAAATAAAGATCACGCCGCCGGACAACGCAGAGCGCTCAATAAGGAAGGAGAATGATTTGTATGATTTTTATGGTTCCTACTAATTGGTTCGACAATGTAAACGGCCTTTACCTCGCCTTCTTGCATTTTAATCAGGATACACTGGAAATAAACATATATAAGTTGAATTATGGACATATAGAACGAGAAGAACCAGTCACAATTGCGACAAGCAGGCGCCAGGCCCAGTCAATGAAGTCTACAATAATAAATAAAAGTTGAGGGAAACGAGACTATTAATACACAGACAATTTATTCTCCGAGATACCGACTGATGAACGTTACTAGCGTCGTGTTTTGTTTTTAAATGAATTATAATGTTTTAAATATCTGTTTAATTGATAAGTTTACCTAACTGATCTGCATCAAACATTTTAATTTATTGCACACATCAGAACTAAATAAGAAATGTTGAAAAATATAATTTATTTTTGGTATTGGACGTAACCGACCCGTCGAGAAATATGTGGTGCTATCAATAACTAGCAGACTCGATATGAGAGGAGCATATTTATGTGCCCTTTAATTTAAATAGGATAAAGTCGGTTATGAATCGTTAAGGACCACCGGCGTGAAGTTAAGGAGGCCTGTCAGTAAAGGGAATGGATATGTCTGTAGGAGCAGGAAGGCGCGCCGGCGCCGATGTCGTCAACCTTGCAATGCATATTCCGTGTACATAACGTAAGCGAGGACGATTACACTCGAGCACAACTATAAAACGGCCTATTGCCATGATAACATCTCCCGCAGATTTTGCGAGACGGTGACGCCTCAGTGTCGCCGCACCCTCATACCGATCGCGATGCAGCTCAAATTAACTTAAGTAAAACTGCCAATTAGCATTTTATTAATGAAATCGAGATTCTTAAAGAAACTGTTTATTCAATATCGATATCAATCGATAAAATTGGATCTAATGTAAATATTACATTTCTACTCTTTTACTGTAGATGTTATAACATCTCGATATAGTATCTATTAATAACAATTATCCATGCATAACCAGTTTGTTTTTCTTGCATCGCATTCAAATGTTTTTAATAAAAATAATTTATTGTTCGCCGGGAGCATCAGCGATGACACATGAAGAGCTTAAAACTACGCGAAAACTATGGCATTTTTTATTATTGAATTTATTAATCATTTATCATTTAGCTCTGACAGTTTTGCATGCAGTAGTTTCGAGAAAACCTCTAAATATAGATGAAAGTTTTGTTGTTGTTAGCTGTTTGGCATGGCGTTTTTTTATTATGTAATAAAATTAATAGCAAAACAAATGTCTTTATTTTTGTTTGCCAATGTTTTCTGAGCTAGTCTGAGAATAAAATATAAGCATTATTAGTCAGTTGCTTGTGTTGGAGTTTGGAGCGCAAATTATGACGATTTTATAAAGGTCTAATCGGGGACAGGCGACGCGTCGCGTCGTTTTGATGCTGTCTGACTCGCGCCTCGTTAAATAAAGTGCATGTAATAATTTTATTAAACACTACACAGACTGATTGTAAGTCCCAGCTTCTTATTTTGATTTATCAAATAAGAAGCTAAAATAAAAATTAAAAGTAAACACGTTTTCATTTCTTTGGTAACTGAAATTTTGGGTCGCAGTTTCCGTAAACATGTTTTAGCGATTTGATCTTGCGTTTAAATTAATTCAGGTACTTATTATGCAACAATTAAAACAACTATAATTTTCCATATTGTTTCGGTTGGTAGGAACATAATATCCACAAATTATTTTGCTGTGCGTACCAGACGTTGTTCACTGAATATCGTCCACATCTTCAGCAACTATGCAGAAGTTAAAGAAATAACAGTTTTTATTGCATCAATTATTTCTACTCGTTTTTAAACGACGCTAATTAATTCAGTTCACACGTTAAATAACAAAAAAAAAAACATTTTACTGGTTTATTTGCGCAACACTGTGAATTCATGTGCATGATAATTTTGCAGTTTTATAAGAAATTCCGACTTGTTTCACCACTGTATCATACAGTGGTGAAACAAGTCGGAATTTCTTATATATATACTCGTATATATAAGAAAATGGCTATTTTCTTGCTAACTGTATCTTTTTTTGAGAATCTGTGAATGGGGATCAAAATTCCATAAAAAAATATAGATAGTCTCCTAAGACCATTTTCGCGTAGCTGCAACGGATAAGGTACTTCCCCTTACTGCCCCGCTGAAAGATTCCACCCTGTATACAGTACATACTGAAACAATGCCTTTGATATGAAATAATTTTTCAATAGGTACACTTCCTCGAAAACTGGTTCATATCGCACTACGATTAGGTTCATAATGCAATGTATGTCGCACGCGTGCGATTTTTCATTTTCCCGCACGTGTGCGGGAATAAAAATTGCCACAGATAACTTATACCTATACTTAGTCCAAATTGGTTCAATGCCTCTATTCACAATTACTGTCTATTCGGAGTGAATGTTTTTTTTCAATACACTTCCTCGAAAACTGGTTCATATCGCACTACGATTAAGTTCACAATGCAATGTATTTCGCACGCGTCCGATTTTTCATTTTCCCGCACGTGTGCGGGAATAAAAATTGCCACAGATAACATAAACCTATACTTAGTCCAAATTGGTTCAATGCCTCTATTCGCAACTCTCTATTCGGAGGTGAATGTTTTTTTTTTAATCTCGCAAAGAAGTATGCGTCTTTACGGCGGTAATATTTTTTGAATATTTATATAATGTTTATAAATAGAATATCATCAAAAACTATGATTATTACAATAAAAAAACGTTTATGAACAAATTAACATTTATTTGTGTTCTAAACTCGAAAATATTTGAATTCTCTATTATTCATATTAGGCTGTTTATCGGCTTTATACATTTGTTTCTCCTTCAACCTGGCGAAAGCAAAGCGCGAAAAAAAAAAGAAAATTGAAATCATAGTTTCCTAATAATATAATTCATGACAAAAATATTTTCCGTTATTTTATTTTATTTCTTCAAAAGTGTATTGAAAAACGTCGTTTGATACTCGTGGATATTTGTTATTGCAGTTCTCGGCTCAAAAACAACCTCGCCTACGGCTCGGGTGTTAATTCCGCCTCGAATGCAATAGCAAACGTTCTCCACTTGTATCAAAATGTACTATTATCGAACTCGGGCCCCAGCGAAGTGTTTGTGATGTCGTACAATTTCGCATCTTCTGATTTCCTTTCAAAACGCCTGAACTATCATATTCCATTGTTAGTAGGTGTTGCTTTTCCATTAAACCATTTTAATGTTATGTTACCACTGAAATAATAATAATTAAGGTAAAGCTTGTGATTTATCTGATGAAATCAGATGGCCAATTCTCGTACCTAAAAACGTTCACAATCCCATGCCAGCGTCAATCAAATGTCAAAAATGTAGGTAAACGCTATACAATTTTTGACAGATTGAGACTGAGATGAGATTGCGAACGTTGTTAAAAATACGAGAATTGCCCCTCAGATGTTATTTTTAATCAATTATTTATTTCCTGTGAGTGTGACCAATTAATATTTATTTATGAATGTAACCTGAGAACTTTAGTGCAGGTGTTGGAGACAAAGCTGACAAAATTATCGAAACAGCTTGCCGGCCAGTCTAGTAAATTAACATTAATTAATGTGTGATGATGATGTCATCTGCGCGTCAATATTCATAATTTTAACTTACAAGATGTTATTTTTTCTACGCTACCTACACTTGAAAAAACTGTTTATGCATGGATAAACACTGTCGTTGTTATAAGCTATGTAAAGTGTCAGTTATAACATAATTTATCCGGAGTTTGTTTCTACTTTAATTAATTTTCGTATGGCCACCCAAGTACGAATGAAAGAGGATATTATGTAAGTAAAACCGGAAAAGGAAAGGATTTTCCTTTGCTAGAGAACTGTTTTTCGGGTTTTGCGAATATTATTCTTAATCGATGGCTTTATGGTGGAACTTTTTAGTTTTTGTAGGTATAAATTGTATTCTCTTATAAGATTGGGTCGCCGATAGGTACCTAATCAGTTTGTAATTAATAAAAGCCATAGATTGACTAATTCTTTGCGGATTTTAACAAAACTGAAGAATAAGAGAGTGCAGTCTTGAATCATCAGCGTAGCCTTGCCTTTTCCCAACTATCTTGGGGTCGACTTCCAGTTTAGCCGGATGCAGCTGAATACCAGTATTTTACATGGAGCGACTGCCTATCTGACCTCCGCAACCGAGTTACTGGGGTAATACGATACGCTTGGTAAGACTGGTTATCAGACTTTCGGGCTTCTGACGACCCGTAACGGCTGTCAAAGATCCACGAATGACAGCCAGGACCAACGGCTTAACGTGCTTTCCTAGGCAAGATACTTACCATGACCCCTCGGTCTTGATAGGTATGTAAAGATCCACGGACCAACCGTGGCAAGCGTAGCTTAACCTGATCGATCAACCCGTGCGGCTGTTATTACTTAGCCACAAGCCCCTCTAGTGCTATCTCGAACATCAACTAAAAATAAAAAAATATTGTTTGTACTCTACTCTATATTCGTACAATAATGTTAACGTACAGTCAGGCGCCGCAGTCTTTTTGCACATTTTCTCAACCGTTTTTGTATTATTTGTGCAGTTCACCTCGTTATACAAAAATAATGTGAAGCCAAGTAAGCAGCTCTATACATTCAATTAATTTAGTAAGCGGTTCACCTGCAGTCAATTTAATTAGTTTTACAAGCTACACATAAAAAACCGTGTAGTTCTAATACTGTACGGATTTAGAGATACTAAAGAACATAGCGTAGTTTATAGTTTTGTAAATAACGCGGTCCATTATAACACCATAAAGCTATTTGTTGCACCGGCAGGACGCACCGCCATCGCCCGAGAACGCACGCGTTACCGACGTTGATTCATACAGATCTGATGTGTTTATTAGACGCGTAATGGCAGTGTTACAGTTTATTCATTGGAGCGAGTAATCAAATCAATGTGCCACAGTAATTCTTATTAGCAGCGATAGACACCTGTCGGTGACACTCGATACTCCGCGCTTTACATAATACCGCGCCTCGCCACAGCCCGCACCGCCGCGCCGAGCCCGCTCAACACCTGAGGACGGGCACACCTACCGACTACCGAATCATGCCACACACTATTTTTATAGATCTGACTAGCATTTGTATGGGATTGTCAGGAGTTATGTATGAGACGATGTCAGGCGACCCACAGAAATAATCTAAAACAATGCCGAGCTAAAATGGGACGGTCTATTTTTGTACATTTCAATATGGACGTAAAATAAAACGTCTCATTGACTTCTGAAAAAGGAAAACATTGCTCATGTAATTTGACTAATACAGGCAACATTGAAATGAAACACGGAGTCTTTTAAGGTAACAAACATTTTCACTTTATTGTTGATACCAAATAAGTTTATGTCTCAGTTTGGCGCAAAATAAAGTACGACAAGAAAAGTATGGAGCTATAGCATAGCACATCTATAGTTAGCCGTCGTGGGTTGGGTATGATAGCGTCACAACCGAAGTATACGTAATATTAAGTGCACGCCAAGGGGCGGCACAATGAGCAATCATTCAGCGTGTGGGTGTGTGTATCTAATGATACACTGATACACTGATCAAAGCAAATTGACTGATCTGCGGCGAGTCGCCTACACCCGCGCCCCCCACGAGTGTATATACGTGCTTCGATACTCAACTGTATTCTGCACGATAATACTGCAAAAAGAAAGCTAACTCTTGAGTTCGTTAACAGAAACACCGATGCGAAGGATGTTGTTGAATTTATTAGTGATGATGAATGGTAATCTGTGCGGCGCGGCGGTATCGTCTCGTGAAGTATTTCCACACTCGGACTGCGAGTGTAAACTAGTCAGCGTGTCGGCAGAGCGAATGTCAAAATATCCTGCTTAAGGCTAATTCAGAACGAACAATTTATGCGCTGCCCACGCGCGCTGAAATACGGCGCACGCCTCTTTCAACCCTTTTATGTAGAGGATTTATTGAAGCGACTTGCGCACACTTCAATGAGCCGACCATATACTTCTGGTTTGACATGCAGTTCATACTTATCGTGATCTATGCGAAGCTATGACACAATGCAGTAACCCTGAGCCCGGCCGAACACGCCACGCTCTGGAGATGACAAATTGTACCGAGACGATACCTATGTGTGGACACATACAGAGGACAGAATTTATTAATAAAATATGGAGATATCACTTGTGTAGGTACGGGTTGTAGTAGTTAACTCCGTACGCCGCGCGCCGTGAAGGTAAGTTCAGTGGTATAGAGAAACACGTTCCACTAACATGCACTAAGTGTTAAGTTTATTTAAGTTAAGAGTAAGTAACAAGTTCTAGACTGGAAGCCGATTATTTCTCTCAGTTGTTTTTTGAAGCTACACAGTTATAACTTTATAAGTTCTATAGCACAGTTATAACAATTTTTAAATTCGTTAGTCATGTTATTTTACAATGCTAAATTATTATTATTATTATTTTTAAAGTGTCTTTGACATATCTCGGGACCCTGGGGTCGCGGACTTTTGGAGGGCGTACGAGGGGCCGAAGCCAACTCGGAGAGGCTCCTTAGACAATTTTAAATTATGAGGAGGCACCAACCGACGATTATCCCTGTATACACTATGGAAGTGTACCCAAGGACCACCCCCGGTTGGTGCAGGACTATTGCAGAACATGGAAACAAAACATATTGGGCTATGGGTTTGGGTGGGTGTGGACTGGTTACCTAGAACTATGAAAGGACTATGGCCCCTGCCTAATCAATGTTTTATTATTTACGGGAAAAAAATGGCAGGGGGTGACTTGCACACTCAATAATTTGGGCCCCTGAAAACGGTCGCTAGCACATAGTGTCGTAGCGGCAAGGGAGCAACATGTCCTGAGGTGCTTGTGAGGAGTGGAGAGGTATTCCATGGTTCTCAGAACAATCCCAGAGCCCGGAAGATGGTCAAGATCCCTACAAACACTTACTGGAATACTTCCTTCCTCCGAGCACGTTTGCTCTTGCGAATCTCCACTCAAGCCAGCCAATAAAGGCAAAAATGAGGTGGGAGCTCTGTTCCCGTCATTGTTCACTCCTGCCGGCCAATAAAGGCAAGCGAGAGGTGAGGAACAAGACTTCTCTCGGGAGATAGGGCCCGTGGGGTCGCTACTGCCCAACAGCTCGCCACATGCTGCCCTGCGGGTTTCTGTATCTCTCTTGGTCTGGCTCCTCATCCTAGACCTGTTCCGGCAGAGTAAACTCTACAGGCACAGACCTAGAATACGGAGCACGCAAGCCCCACCACGACGTCAACGTAGAGATACTGCGGTGGGGTTATTATTATTATTATTTATTTAATTCGAACACATGATTCATATAGTTGTTAGTAACACTTATAAAACTATGTTAGTAAAAATCCAGTCAAATTATGACGTGCATCGTTGGCCTAAAGTAGGTTACATTACACAGTAATCAGAAAAATATACGGCGATGAGACCGTGCAACTTGCTAGTATGATGAATTCGTGTTGCAGATTATAATGACTGAAAATGCACACCTATATATGTCCTATAAATGTGATTTAAACGTTTAAAACAAAAGGTACGCTTCGCACGCCTAACTGTTGGTTGTAGCTAAGGGATAATATTATAGCCTTTAAGTAGTATTATAAGTATGAAATCGAGAAAATTTCCAATATATTATGCGGATGATAAATTCAAAATAAACAGCGGGTCGTATCGAGTACATTCCATAAACAGATCGTGAAAGAAGCATAAGACGGGCGTCGCCAATACTTCATTTCCCTGGCGAAGCGTTTCTGGCTCATCGCCAACGTTTCCGAGAAAACGAAAGGAAGGTTACGCGATGTCTCGCCTCACTTTATATGCCTAAATCATGTCAGAGATAATATTTTTATATACATACATTCAAAAGTCCAGAAACACGCGCGGCTTATAAAATAGGTGGTGTGTGTGAACGCGGCGTGTCGGCTTGTCGGCGGGTCTGCGCCCGCGCGTCGGTAACGATCGAGTAGGTGTGACGGTAAATAATGCTTTTTTGGCACTCCACGCACATGAAAGGAAAAAAATAATAAACAAGTACTTTCTTCTTGCTGCATTCATAATTTGCAATTTTAATGAAATTGACGTACTTGTGGAAATTCTGTAATAAAATATAGAGATAATGTCGGCCGTATCTTGTCGGTAACGCAATACGTATTGATCGTTGCAGCCTGAATATGGGTCGCCGGCGCATCATTGGCGTCACCCTTCTTCCTCATTACGTGTGACGTCGTCTGCCGCAACTATGTTCATATCGTCTAGCTCCGTTATTGAGTTGTCCACCACTTTACCGCTGTAACCACTTATTGTATTTTTCGCTGTGAAATGTGGCGCATGTCAGTCTGTCCACGAATTTCAGAGCTTGTAACGTTTTAAAAGCTTTGTTCGAATTTTAAATTTTGTCTAGATTAACGACAATGTTACTACTTGTAAATGGGCACCAAGAGCAATATGTTCTCACGCAACATGTCTCATTCGTTATCAGTGCACTCGGGAGTGAGGTTAATTAAATAGTTACTAGAGGAAGATAACAGTGACGCCTATATATAGAGGCCGGCCACCTTATCGACCCGACGCATCTGATAGTGAATCTATCTGCGACACGTAATCGCGTGCTGTCAGTTTGCTACGGGATAAAGTTACATAACTATTATATTGAGATTTTAGTAAGAGCATATTGATTTTAAATTCTGCAACTTCGAGCTTTTCGAATCTACGGAAACTACAAATCGAGGTAAAGCTTACCTACTCTTTAAGCTTACGTTAAACAAAAGCCTCGTCAACTGGATGTTCTAGTTTCTTCGTAATTGTTGAGGTGCCCCTACGATACAAGCTGACATACAAAAGGCGGGGTTAGTGGGGGTGAAGGGCAGGCGGGGTAACCAGTGACCACATCAGATGCACCAGCTTATAGAATTAGCCAATTTATGGTATATTGTAGTTAACCTACGCTTTACTACATAATTAACTTGCAATAACCTGCCTCATAAAAACAATACAAAATGTTTAATAATCTGTAAATATCCTGGCTTGATTTTCTGCAAAATAAATAATAAATCATAAAAGTGAAATATTTAATTTGCATTCATATTGTCATCAGAAAATTATTCAAGAAGAGCCCGAGAACTACCAGCATGCTTTAATAAAAAAATAAAAAAAGTTAGCTATTCAAGTTAGACGAAGCTTTTCAGGATGCGTCAAGTGTTACTTGACGCATCCTGAAAAGCTTCGTCGAACGTTCCGAAATACATACCTACGTTCGAGAACGTTTCGAAATACATACCTACCAAAACAGCATCACATTTTATATAGCTTGTTTTAGCATGATACGTGTCAGAATGCTTAAAACCATAATGTTCAATGTAAATGAGTATTAAACCCTCATGATCTTCCGTCGCATACCTAGATACAAGAGTGTCATTCCACATGCACGCGTACGAACTTACATTCATTTTAACACTACGATGCAACTTTTATTTTTAGATGGTCGCTCACGAGTTCGGTATGTAAATGAAACTTGTGAACCTGTGCTTACAGCCACCATAGCTGTTAACTTATAAATCAAATAATATAGAGTAAAATGAACGGTTAGTAAACCCAACAATATTTACGCTTAGATGGGTACTACGCCGTGTTAATTAGGATTTAACTGCGTAGACAAAGTGCAATAATCTAAAAGAAATCAGCGCAAAAATAATATTTGACGGACGATAAAACTTGTATGTACTGAACTGCAAATAATTATTCACATACATGAGAGATAAAGAACGGTAATATATTTGTTTAGAGTTTAGAGAGAAAGCTAAATATTCGTGTTCGTTCACTGTTTATTCTATTTTTCTTTAATGCGGTATATTCTGTGTGGCATCATTTTCTGATTTCATCGCTAATCTAACTAAGCGACGTAACTGATTTGAAGAAAATTTTACAGGGCAAGTTTTTTTTTTTTTTTTTTTTGTAAACTGTAGGTCTCGATTTTTGCATTATCATGGAGACCGTAAGGCATAGGTACAGATTTGCTGATTAGACAGATCGATTCGACTTGGAAAATGTATCAAGTTACTATAGTTAGGTCGGCTATCGGCTTAGTCCAAAATGTCAGATACGTCAGTTAGTTAAATTAGCGACGATTTGTGCAATTTTATATTCTTATCCACATTAAGTATATAAACTAGTAGTTCTGCGAACAGCAGACCTCGCGAGCACAAACATTTTGCAACAACATCACAAAAGTTATACAGGGTGTAAGGGACAGCCCTCCGCAAACTAACAGGGTGCATTCAGCTCCTCATTTTGAATCATATTCCACCGGAAAATATCTCAGGATTTTTTAATTTTTTTAAATAGTTTTTTTAGTTACATTTTCTTTATTTCAATGTAAAATTACAGTATGTGTTTGCAGCACTCCATCTATTAAAAAAAAAACAGAAAAAACAGCAAAAAAAACCAGCAATTGAAATACTCTAACGAACGACGCGTGAAATTAGCTGTTCACTTTCTGTCTAGTTACAGAGTTCATCGAACTCACCGCATACCTATTACCTACCAACCAGTAACAGACGCTCCGATTTGTGCACGAAAACACAAACAAATCAGGTTTATTGGATTCCAATAACGTTCCTGAAATAATTTTATGTACCTAGTGATAGGGACCTTTTGGCCTCGTACAGGACTTTTTTTGTTTTTTATTTACTTTTTTTTAATTTTTTTTTAAATATATTTTGTTTGTTTTCAACTTTTATTTTGTGTTTTAGTTTTAGTTCTGTGCGAGTCACAATAAATACTTTTTCTTTCTTTCTTTTTTACCGGTCATCTTAGTATGATATGCTGAATTCAATCCATTAGTCTGCGGAGGGCTGTCCCTTACACCCTGTATAAAACGGGATTTTTGCCATGTTTTTATTCTTTCATTCCATCCATCATTAATTTCCATGAAATCAGACCTCATAAAGCGGAGATATCCAGTAGCCCCCTTTTTGCCCCTTTTTGGAGGAAGCGTCCAATCAAAAATCCCCGACAAAAAAAATGTATAAAGTCGTAAAATCTGTATCTATACCAAGTTTCGTACAGATCGGTCGTAAACTACGACCTGTAGAGGAGTACCTATAGACGAAGTCATATTTCGCCAGACTTGAAGCAGAGACGTTTCGCTCGTACGGTCAATAAGGGGCTCGTGGCTAAATGATAACAGCCACACGGGTCGATCGAAGGTTAAGCTACGCTTGCCGCGGTCGGTTCGTGGATTGGTGACCATCCATTACATATCGAGACCCCCTTCGTGCCTCGGAAAGCACGTTAAGCCATTGGTCCCGGCTGTCATTTGTGGATCTTTAACAGTCGTTACGGGTAGTTTGAAGCCCAAAAGTCTGACAACCAGTCAGACCAAGGGGTATTATGTTACCCAGTTACTGGGTTAAGGTGGTCAGATAAGCAGTCACTCCATGTATAATACTGGTATTCAGTTGCATACGGAACACACACACACACACACAGTTACACTGGAAGCCGAACCCAACATGTTGGGAAAAGGCTAGGCAGATTGATTGATTATAAATGTACCTTTACAGTGCGTATTAACAATACGATTTTTTTTATAACTTGTTATAAAAAAATAACACTCCCTGCATGTTACTTCTTATCACTTTTGTTTCTGCGTAATACGGTGCCAAGTTGTGTATAAGTATCCAAATCTCATTTGCCATTTTTTTTTGCGAAGTATTTAACGAAACCGATTTTTCATACCTCTTATTTATACATAACTAGCTATGCCCCGCGGTTTCACTCGCGTAGACCGAGATAAAAAGTAGCCTATGTGTTAATCCAGCGTATAAGCTATCTACACACCAAATTTCATCCAAATCGGTCTAGCCATTTGAGCGTGAAGAAGTAACAAACACACACACACACAAACTTTCACCTTTGACTAGCTTTTGTCCGCGACTTCGCCCACGGGAACTGTACATTTTTCCGGGATAAAAAGTAGCATATGTGATATTCCAGACTATAATCTATCTCTGTGCCAAACTTTATCTAGATCCATTCAGCCGTTCTGGCGTGATTGAGTAACAAACATCCATCCATCCAAACTTTCGCATTTATAATAGTGTAAAGATATCATTGCTAATATGACGTTTTTGTCTTTGTTGCAGAATGTTTATTCGGCAAACAAGCGATGGAGCTCGGCTCCAAGTGGTTTGCGGACCTGGGCCCGCCCTTCGGCGTGATGTACTGCATCAAATGTGAGTGTGTTGCGGTACGTATTCCCAAAACATTGCACAAACTATACTATGTTCATTTTAATGATGATCGTTCTGACACATACACAAAGCTTATGATTTTACATAACACGCAGTACCCGGGCTGTAATAGCATACATCGAGCTTTAGAATGAGACTGTCACACAAGTAACAAGTGGCAGAGACGACGCTTTATAAAAGCAAACTTGTTCTAGAGCCCAATGTGCCATATTTTCGGCTGCGTAGGTACTGTACCTAGGAAAATAAAACGTCGAAAACGAGATTGAAGCAATAATTCATTAATCAATGAACTACTTTACTACTTTTGTTACTTTACTTTTTTTTCTTTTTTACTTTCGATTGACCTTCAGCAACTCAGCATTTAGCATGTGTCATATCTACCACCATAAAACGAACGAAGTATAAATAATAAAACGTTAAAGAAGACCTGTTTCTTACACAAGTGATGTATTGCAGGTCCAAAAGAAAAGACGTGTGGTAGCTAAAGTGCACTGTCGGAACATCAAGAACGAGTGTCCTGAACCTTCCTGTGACACTCCTGTTCTTCTGCCCGGCAGATGCTGCAAGACGTGTCCCGGGGATTTGAACTGTAAGTTTCTTTCATTTCTATTGCTAGGACATAAAACCTCAGGTCATACTGTGCGACCTAAGGTCATGCGTCTCCTAGGCTAGACTTTTTAGATTCGCCAATAGTCGATGTAGAATGAAATGCGAGAAGGGTTACCATTTCGAGATTTGTAAAATCCTGACAAAACAGTTGCATTTGACATTTGCAAAAAGAGCGGGTATATTAGTTTTTAACTCTCTTTTTTTCCTCTGTCTTGATAAATGTATAGTCCTAGCAAGCCAAGGGTAAGCCTACTTGTCCGGAAAAATGTCCACCATTTTCATCAAATACTTAACCGCCTTGACAACAGTCAGACGTAGATAAGAATAACCACGACAGACCTTGAAGTAATTTGCTATGTTTTTTCAATCTAGTAGGAATTGCTCATTTTAATGACACTGCATATTTTTCAATAGCTCTCCTAATTTGCAGAGTCAAAAAGTCACACCATTGATGTGATGTTCCTTGTATTCTCAGTAGTTGAAAAGAGAAGATTCGGTCACTTCTAATATTGGTCCCCGAATAATTAAATAGGTAGGAGGTTTTTGAAGTAGTATGTAACTAATGCCCGGTTTCTGAGGTTTTTAAACGGAGTAACATTCGATAGTGATTATTTGTTCGATATCGTATTTCTGAACACATTGTTAGGGAAGAATTTAGCTTAAAAGTCGAGTAAATTACTATCGAGAGTTTATCTGAGGACCACAAAAACCGAGAAGGAAGGAAGGAATTCGCTTAAATAGATAATTTTGTCGAATGAGTAGCTATTGAGAGTTTAAACTCCGTTTATGAATTCTTCAGAAACCGATAAGGACTGTTCTTGAAACTGCAATGATCGTAAAAAGTTATCTTAAACATTACCCAAAGATTTTGTGTGACCTCATGTCTAAACTATAATTCTTTTTTATTGTGTATGAAGAATGATAAATTAATTACAAAGACGCTTAGGTAAATAGGTAGTACCTACCTACTTGTTTCTCTCGTCACTATCTACCTCCCATACTCAGTAAAAATATGTAAGTATTTTCTTTTTCGTCTCAAATATACTCAGGCTCGTTTAATTGCGACAGTTAATTCTGAAAGAAAGACATATATACGTTCAGAGTTCGTATCGATCGCATCGTAGCTACAGTGAAAGAGCATCGTGATAGCAATAGCTCTGCAGCCAATCTAGACGGTGACTTGAACAATATTAAACACGCGAGCGCAGTTCGGTCGGCGACTGTTTAATTAGGCGGAGTCGTCACGGGAGCGGGCGCGCACGGCGATACCCAGCCTGATAATACTATCGTAAACATGATAATGAAATAAGAGATAAGTGAGGTGATCGCCTGACACCTCCGCGCTTGCGCCTGAGCACCGCCACAATGGACGTGTGCTCACTGCGACCAGATTCACGACACGATTTGCATCTCTAAAGAACCGCACTGGAAAGGTTAAATCAATAATGAATATACGCCTCATTAGACTTGGCCTGACGTCATCACAGTGATTTGGACAATTTAATTTCCTAGTTAATGATGTCATTTTTTACAAGCATGTTCATAGTAACACGGGGCTGACTGCTGATGTCATACCTTATACACTAGACATTTGATATCCTATAGTTGAACAAACAGGAGCGGTCGTTTAATAGCTAATAAAGTCTTTAATTTTGTCATAATAGACGTGTTTCGTTTGTTTTTTCATCTAATATTGGTGTAAAATGATTTATAAATATTGTCATCTCGATTACATTGGAAACGTATATGACCGGCAACAGGTTAGTGAGTCATGGGCCATCTGTCGCGAAAACTATCCACACATGTGGAAATCGACTGGACGACATATAACTTTATGGAATTTTTGCAAGTGTAGTCTCTTTGATGATCGCTGTTATTTTGCCATTTTGGTGTGACCTGCTTCACGCATGTAACACGACACTTCCACGATTTTAGGCTATGAAATACGTAGGTTCCGCGAATTAATTATTTTATAACGATCATACTTAGGTACCTATTTTTTTTCGATATCAAAAGTTGAATTCAAATTGATTTTAGTTTGTCAAAGGAAATATTCACATTAAAAGTACATTATTATGACATTTAAGTCCGTCTTTGATGTCGCCTTTAACTCAACGTAGGTATACGGTTGGGTGTAATTCTTGACTGTCGCCGCTCATCATCCCATTAAGTACATTTTTTAATGCAATCGGCAAATTTGCCGACTTTAAAAGGTAATTGCAGAAAATAAGAAAGTATGCGTATGCGCAGTGACAGGAACTGGCGATGACAAATGACAGTGTAGCGGCGAGCGGCGCGGCGGCTCCCACGAGCGCTCTCATCAATATACATTAGGTACCGCAGCACACATGGACGGGACGCACGCACCTGACACAGTCCACCATCATCTTCCACTTACTCGTAAATTCGTAATCAATTCAATAAAACATAAATAATGTTGTCAAATTATTGGCATGGCGTTATCTGGGATCTTCCGCAGCCAGTGGCGACATAATATAGTGATTTACGAAGTGCCTGGTACGTGGTGCGCGGAGGCTGCGAGTGCGCGCGGGCTCAGCCGCAGCGGCGACATCGCCGACGCCGCGTCTGCCTGCCCGCGTCCACTCATTACGACTATATCGAGAGCATTACAATGGCATTACTCAGATGCACCGGGCGGTGGTGCAGAAATGGCACGCGCTGGTGCCCCCCTGCGCCCGCGCCGCTGCTGCAAATATAGCTGCTGCTGCTGGTTATTCCGGGCGCGGCCGTCGACCCGTCGCCGCGACGCCGTCTGCTCGCCTTTTTAGCGAACACAACTTACAACACACATTTTTTGCGAACAAATATCGCCGATGTCAACGTACGCGCTCTTTTACTATATTTACTAAGTCATATTCCAAGAAAAAATGTGATATATTCGCCCCAATAAATGTCTCGCCAGTGTTTTTACTTTCATCGTTAAATAGGTTCCCGTGGTCGAGATTCATTTAGTTCACGGTGTGATATGTAAACAAAAGTGGCTGTTCTATTAGCAACGATTAATGTTTTGAAGAATTTATTGCAGCTATTTCCTGCTAGTGCTCGTTGCACAATGTCTAGTGAATTCAAGCGACCAATGCTATAGCACAATGAATTAATTGTGATTCCGATATGGTTTACAGGCAGTTAAAGCACGGCATGGCGGAACTGTAAGCCGGCCGTAAACTCTATCTGAGGCTCGAACTATAAAACGCATCAAATCTGATTCACAGTTGCCTTTGTGAGAACTCCAGTTGGCCGTCTGCCGGCCGCCGTAATAATATAGTTTATCGTGCTTTTAATAAATCCTCAGTACCTTACGAAGACAGTAAAATGGATAATTTTTAATTGAATCTCAGCCAGGTGTTGCCGTAATAAACTAAATGAATTTCATGCCTTCAGCAAGTCAGTCAAGTGAGAGCTGAGCTTAATATATGCTTCAAAGAAATTGTCTGATTTATTTGTTTTCAGAATTGTATAACCACGATTGTCGATTGTCGTGTTGGCGTTGAGAAGATAATTTTGAATTGCTAACTGCATGAACATATTTGTACACGAATAGCTTATTTACACACGCTAATAAATAAATAGATTTAATAAGTAGATTTACCTACAAAATAACTTGACTAGGGAATATAGAGTAATACGATAAAACGTTTCAAAAGGAACTCTACATAGTTCCCGCATGAGGGCTGTTGCCCAAAATATGCTAAACTTTGAAGTAGCTGCAGTGGAATGGTAAATGGACCACATGTGGCTATAACTGCACTATGTTTAATAATAAAGATTAATTAACTACTTATTACGCTGATGAAAATAAAGCAGCAGCGTCTCAAGTACCTACCTATTGAGTATAGTCTAGCTAGACTCTAGACTATAGTTAAGTAATATCCATCCATACTAATATTATAAATTCGAAAGTAACTCTGTCTGTCTGTCTGTCTGTCTGTTACCTTTTCACGCCTAAACCACTGAACGGATTTCGATAAAATTTGGTAAGTCTATAGTATGCTTTTGATAGGAAACAAAGAAATATGTGGTTCAGCGTTTTTGAAAAATCATCCCCTAAGGGGGTAAAATAGGGGTTGATTTTAAAATTTACAAAACTGCACGGATTTCGACAAAATTTGGCAAGGCTTTATATAGCATCTTGGGAAAGGACACAGGATACTTTCAAAAACAATACTACAAGGGGTGATATAAGGGATGAAGGATGGGAAACCCAGCATTTCTTAAGTTAGGTATGTGAAAATTCAAATTTATGCTTTTGGTAGGAAATAAAGAAATATGTGGTACAGCGTTTTTGAGGGGGTACAATAGGGGTTGACAAATGTTTGTGTAATTACCTCTTTTTAAGAGATTTAAGGGATTGGAAATGTAGTCATAGTTCGAATCTTGAGGTAACATTTAGTCTTTATTTCATTCGAAGTTTTTACGAGGAAATTATTTGAACGAGTGGACACTCGGACAAAAGTTATTTGTTATTAGAGCGTGACTGGCATAATAAATTTTAAGTAATTAACAAAGTCCCCCCGCCGCGTAAGTGTGTCTGTTTGAATGCGATAATGTCAAAAACTACCGAACGGATTTTGAACGACGACTGTTGAAGATGTCGGAAAAAATCATGCCGACTGGTAGCTTTATGCCTACTATACACGGTAACGATATATCGTAGCGATTTGAGTTTGTACAGTTATATCGGACGGCCCTATGTTTTCCACATGTACATTCCCATGGGATATTTTCCGACATACACGCGGGCGAAGCCGCGGGCAAAAGCTAGTAATATAATATAACTAGCTGACCCGACAGACGTTGTCCTGTCTTAGCTATGAATATTCTAATGTAAACGCGAGAAGTTAAAATAGTCGTTAAGTTTTCTAAAATTTTCCAATTTTCTGCACAATTTTCTTAATTTTTTCTTTCATAAGAACCTTCTCCTGACAATAATAAACACAAAAAAAAAGAATTAGCGAAATTGTTCCATCCGTTCACGCGTGATGCGATGACCAAGGGAAATAGGGATTCATTTTTATATATAAGATATATAATATATATATATATATAGATGTACTATACCAAGTACCTACCTGAGGCGCTGTTAATTTTGAAATGTAACTATGTGTGTATAACTTGTAATGTCCTCTAGACTCTAGAGGAAATTACAAGTTATAGGTACCATCATCACTGCCTATATTTTCCTCATTTTCATCTCTATTCTTTTTCTTATTGGTGAAAATATTGAAACGCTCATTCTATGAATGACTGATGAAATATTACATTTACTTATTATATTAGCGACTGTTTAATGACAATGTTGCATTGATTGTAATAAATAACTTTATCTTGTTTTTTTTCAAAGGATGTACCTACCTACTAAATTAAATTGATATTGCAGTAAAACGACCTAATTAATCAGAGTTACATGCAAAGGTTAAGTGTCTTATCATCGTAAATAATGTAATGTCTATATTTATACTTGGGAAAAAAAACTGTATGTAACGATAACCTCTGTAATACGGCTGAAAGCTTGCGTATTGTGCACACGTGACGTCACTATGGCGTGCAATCGGTGTCGCACGCTGCGTGCACGCGTGTGCGCGACGTGCTGCGGCAGTAAGTGTTCACGGTTCAGCGGCAGCGCGGCCCTCACCACTCGATCACGGGTGTATCTAATTCAGTGTACAGCAAGTGCCTCCGAGGAATTTGTTTTGTGCACGCCGATGCACGATGCCGAACACAATCGACGTTTTATTTTTGTGAATCGGTGTCTCTCGCTGTAAGACATTCCTCGGCGCATAATTTTGTTTGAGCCTTTTTCGCCGTTTACTGCGTAAAACGCTTTGATGTCAAAGTGCTCTCTTTTTATTAAGAGCGCCACTGATGCACAAACGTCGAGCGTAGACGTAAGTGGACACGGATGATCGTTAATTTGGAATATCTCACTGCCGCCGCCCGCCACCGCGAGTCGACTGAAGATATACTTTTGTAGCGGACTCAACATTCCGGCGGACGTTATCGTAAATGCTCTGATAGGGGATGGTTGTTGGTTGTTGGCCGCAAGCGCACCCGTTATTATTTTAATGTTGGCTAATGAGGCAGTGTTAGGTGAATGTGGTTTGTGGGCAGGCTTGCCATGAGTAATAGCGAGTGGTTAGTGGTGCGAACTGTGCGTGACTCGGCGTGCCCACCGACGAGCGCGCTGTGGCGCCAGGGCCTTTCTGATTACCTTAAACATTAATCTTTTGACTAAACTAGGTCGCTTAGTTCTTTATGTATTATACTTTAGCGACCGTTGAATATCTAGTTATCGAATTACAGGCCGCGCTCCCTCGCCGATCCGTTCAGAACTGTTTGCACATTAAAATTTCTCTCACCTCGCTTCGCTAAAACGATGGCTAAGGTCGGAGTCGTAAAAACACAATCACTAGTAGTATCGGATATTCGCTGACGTCATGCTTTTCGTAATCGGGTACGTGTTTGTTGAAATAATGCGAAAACGTACTTGCGTAAATAGAGAACATACGCGATGTGCAAACAAGGCGGGCGGTGGCGTCGCGACGCCCGGCGCCAGCGCAGCCCGGCGCCGCGCGCCGCGAGGACACGCGATCTCGACGCGAATACTTATTTCATTACACTAATTACAATATTTTGAGTGGCCCCCAACCTCTGGCGACAAACATGATCTGTAATCTGATCACACACTTAACGCGTACTACTTGCTTGTGTTTTATGAAAGATTTCCTGAAGTTTTTAAACTATTTAGACTTTAGAGCTTTAGTAGACATTTTAAAATATGTACTACTTTTGTATTTTTATGAGAAGCACTACATCTGCTTGAATTATAACAATCGAGATTCGGTCAAGATTCAGTCAAATGAAATCAAAACAGCCCGTTCAAGCTGCACAAACAGACACATGCGCACGCGTTCATTCCTAAGTTATAGTTAATTGGCTGTTACAAGATAATTTTAGAACATTAATAATTTTGTCAAGACGCAACATTAGTGATGCGTTGTGATGTCAACGCGTACGATAAATCCTTTTATCTAATCATTATTGTTATTGTTATTACTAAGTAGATAGATGTACAATGGAAACAGTGACAGATAGTGGCGCCAGCAATATGCGGGTTAATGTGAGCACGACTCTTGATTTTATTTCGCATAATACGACACAAGTGACACTGCGCAAGTTTACGCAGTAAATCAACTTGATAGAATATTAGAATTCCAAACGCGCGGTGCCCCTCTTTTTTACAGTAAGTCACCGTCTGTGTTTGGATGTTCAGCTGACAGGTTTAAGTGTTTAATTTGTTCAAAACAAGCAGTCATTGTATTGAATAGCAACTATTTATCACTATAAGAATCATTTAAAGCTGAGTAAATGGAGCTTGTTCAGAAGACGTATTTGAAACGTCTTTTAGTGTTCATTTGTCAATTTGTTTTGCTTTTGGGGCAACATTACTGGCGAATCCATCGTTTGACTCATTTCCTTTCGCACCAGTTCCCAAAACAAAGGTTATATTGGAAACTAAACATCAAATCTGCGTCGCGTTTTCGCAATAAATCACACAAGCAATGCCTAGCTATTGTATCGTCGATTGATTGTGTGTAGGCGGTAATCGGGCTATTAATTACCATTGCATTCGTTGTTCGAAGTCGGGGTTTGTTTGACTCGCTGTCCACGTTCAACTGTGGATGGCCTACGGGTGGTTATCTCCGGGACTCAAATCGCTCGAGTCTGCATTCATCGGTACTTGTAGGACACCCTATGATACGTGTGAGGCGTGAGAGCTTAAAACACTTAAAGATGTTATTAATAAAGACGGCGATAGGCGTGCTCTATATTTTTTATATTTATTACAATATTTTACGATGAATGAATGAGGTTGAGCATATTATATTCTCGTTTATAAGTGACATGTTAAGCTACCCGTAACATTAAACTTTAGGTTATATATTCTGTACCTACTTTCGGTTTTCGGCATCTGCTTGGGGTGAAATTTGACCCGAAAACTGGTTCTGAACTAGGAGGATGATGATTCAAGGAACGAAAAAGACAGTCTCTAAGCCGACGTTCGCACGGGCGTAAAAACATCGCGGCGATTTTTTTTCTCTGCCTAATGCCGGGAGCTGAAAATCCAACAGTGTGTTTTTCGTCGCGCTGGGATGATCTCTGTTTTTGTTAGGTTGGATTCTCGAAGCTCGGCTCAACACCGAGAGGTGAAAATCCAGTGCGCGATAAAATCCCGCCGCGATTTTTTTATGTCCGTGCGAACGTCGGCTAATAGTTCTTAAAAGTTACGGTTGCGTTTGCATTTATATAAATTTGGGACTTCGCCAGTACCTACAATGTTAAGTATAATCTTACGCTTGTGATGATAATGCTGATGTGACGTACCTACCTTAATGCTGTATAGTCTTCAACTGTTTCACTCGGGAAGTAATATATTCGCGATAGGCTTATTCTCAATGTTGTGGGTACTATCTTAGCTACGTAGAATATACTCTTCACTTTGAATTCAGTTTTCGCCTGCAACCGTAGAAAAAAAAACCTACAAACTATATTCGTCTAAAAATGAAACTTCGAACTTATATCTGTCTATACCATTAAAATCAGTCTATGCAAATTAAAATAATATTTTAAAAACATAAATGACAGATTAAGCGCGAGCCATAAAAATGGTCCGTTTAATGTAATATTGATAATTAAATTTTAATTTAATTCATATTATTTAAATTTATTCGATATTAATGCTGTATTTATACTGCTTTTAAGGTTTTGACGACATTCAGTCATTGGCGGTGTCGTCGAACCAATATCGTTATCTTGTTGAGCTATATGTCGGTACATTGTAGTGCTAAATCATATTATGTAGCTAAAGGCCCTTTGTAATGACCTCTATTACGACATTACCTACACTACAAATATCAAGTAGAGAGAGTGCGTCAATAAAGTTTAAGAGATAATAAAATAGCTACACCTACCTGCCTGGCTGTGCCGTGGCTGCCCTTTCGCACATAAATTGTACATAAATACGCAAACATTGAGACTGGACAAATGTTTAAATGTCATTCTAATATTAATACTAATGGGCTTAGGTTGACTCTAGGCTCGTAATGTAAGTACAGTAGCTAGCTGACGCCAACGCAATATTTAGTCATTAACTTACACGTGGAAAACTGACACGGAAATGATGGAAAAGCTACGAGTACGTTACCGCCTCAGCTTCCCATTGCATCATTCGCTTTTCCATCGACCTACTTACCATTCTAACATAATATTTTCCTCTGTTATCGCTAGTGGTACTCTGCAGAACTCAGACAGAGAGTATTATTACAAATGCGTATTTCTGAGAATTGCCAATCATCGACTGAATGGCACTTCAATTGAATATATTGGCTGATCATTGATTAGCCCACATACGAGCTCGATGCACTTCGGACTAACTTATGACTGACATTAGGCGCCCACATCGCGCAAGCGCAACAATCACACCATTCAAATGTCTAATTCTACATAATGTGCGGTTTCATGGTGTACTAAATATATTGTAGCATCACTGTGGAATCGCTCTTAGCTGTTCAGGCTGCTCTGTATATTTTATCGCTATAAGTCGTGATAAGTTTATGAGCTAGGAGTGGAACACAGACTCGTAAGGCGTGTATAACGTGCGTAAAAGGTCACAAGCGAGACGCGAAGGCTATTCGGAAAGTGGAGTGGCGCCAGCGCCGCGGCCGGTCTAAGCAAATTCGGTAGATTGCACGTGCGCGCGCCACAGAGCTCTAAAAGGAAAGTACGGATTGGCAAGTTTCTTATTTTCACAATACCGTGTTTCTATCACTTGGAAAGAAGGTCGGGAATTTAAGGCGTTATCGGAAATGGAGACGACTGCTTTGATTGTAGTTCCGCTACTGCCAAATCTACTTTTTCTTAACGTACAAGGTCATCCACAGTTTAAGAGCGTCTAAATACCTCAGCTCAAATTCATATTTTGCCCCCACTTCCCCGCACCGGGTATCACTCTATCCCACTCGCACCGTCAAACTGATTCAGTTAGGGTGAACTACGCTATTTATGGACTAGGCTTGGTAAACCTATATATATTATTTTACGAAATATTACAAATCGATTTCAAAGTACTATTAGAATCGACGTCTTCTGGAAAGGTAAATGAAAATATTTTGAAAGTTTAGCTAATTAATTTATAATTTAGCACACAACCCAACATCCCGCCTTCCGCGAAGGGAATTTACAATTTAGCTTATTTACCAAGGTCGTACGTACAGACGTCCAACCAAAAGTATGCGCTTCGGCAAACATTGTCTATCTTCGAAAATAATGAACGCGCGATGATGAGAACTATTATAGAGCTGTTGCAACCACGGAAGTACTTGTCTATTTTGTACTACCATGGTTAGAAAATGAAAGATGAACACCTCTACGCCCTCCTAAAAATCCATACCCACCCCATACCCATACCCATATACATAATGTTTCATTAGCTATATTCTACAAAATTATTAATCTGTGATTTACCCAAAGTAATAAGTTGAATGATTAAAAATTGGATTTGTTCAATTTCATTCTTTATTTTATTGATTACCGTTAAGTTGAATTTTTCTATAACTAAGCGCCTTGCGTATAACAATACTCTGAAATACAACGACTAGGAGCCAGCAGACCAACTCGTTTCACCTGTGGAGACACCATACTTTGAATAGGAACTAAAACTGACCATTTCTCTTATTGACACCTCTTGACACCTCTAGCTTTTTCCCTATTCCTTTACAGGGGGGACGGTTGCGCAGCGGGTGGTACTCGGCGTAGGTGTAGGGTGGGGGTACGTTACCTATAACTCGAAGTTGCAACCACTCAGAGCAGGCAGACCGACGTCATTCACATTATGGGACTACTCTACAACCCATCGAAGTAAATCTATCCGTATCCATGATCGTTATGAAAAATCCTGTCACCTCTCGGTCTAAAAGCACAAGTTGCAAAAAGTTGTTACAGTTTGCAAAACTTTTATTTAAACTTTACTTATTTCCCCCCCCCCAAAAGGGACCCCCATAATTAAAATTCATTTATTTACATTGTGCACATCGGTGTTTCGGTCACCAAAATTCAAATGTGTACCAAATTTCAACTTAATTGGTTCATTAGATTCGGAGCAAATTTTCTTGCCGACTGTAGTTTTTTTTCTTCTAATTCAAAACTTTCTCAATTGAAATTATGAATGTACGTTCTGCACAATATTATACTGGAAAATGTCTAAAATAGGTACGTTTACCTTCCTAAATGTTTGTCAATGTTTTGACATTGACATGAGATTATGATTTGAACCATTTCAAAGATGTTTTTATGAATGAAAATGGTTAAATTCGGAAAGAATAAAATACGGGTGCGTTTTTTTACCTCTGAATTTCATTTTACATAAATATATAATTTATTCAGAACATAAAACGTTGTCAATCGGGCCTTTTGAGCGCAAGCGAAGTGATACGGGCATAGACTTATAAAAAAGATGGACTCCGCGCTACGCATATCGAAAGTGAAGCACAGTAAGTATGCCGGGTCCGTTTGTACAAACACGCCTCGCGCACACATTTATATCATAGTATGCCGACCGGCCGCCATTTCGTGACACGAGCGACGGCGTCTTTGCAAGTACTCAAATCACGCACACATAGATCGGTAGGGTGCTTCACTTTCGATATGCGTGGCGCGGAGTCCATCTTTTTTTAATCTTTTTTTAAGTCTATGGATACGGGTGGGGTACCCGTATCCATAGACTTAAAAAAAGATTAAGAGAGATTTCATAATCTAAGGGTACCCCGTTTGATAGCCGAAGATAGTGTATTATCTATGGTACTGACCATAGACTATACACTGACAAGTACTGAATCGGGGTCCTGTCGGGGGCCGGGCGGCAGGGCGGTTCGAGATGTGAATGGTTATAAAGCTTGATTTTTCTGATCTCATCCTTTTACGACAAATAAAACAATTAAAAAAATAAAAACGAACGTATGGTACCTGCTTTAAACATAGTATCTATTATCCTGCAAAGTTTCATGACCTAATTTGAAATTTTTCATTGATAATTCTCCATTTATTAATGACAACACGATTTGACAGTTGTCCCTACTCCCGATGTTTTTTTTGCCCGTCTGAAAAATTTAGCTTTTACACTTGTTTTGATGGATCGTTATGTCAGACGGACATGTAGGGATAGGGAGTAGGCCCCTGATCTCTCTCCGGTCGTGTTGAATTGCCGTCTCATCGGACTATGAGAGTGAGGGCAGAGAGAGTGCACATAATTATGTCTACGCACACACTTGTGCACTACTTATAATATCTCCCGCGCCGAAGGCTAGACTCCGTTGAGATTGGCTGCCGTGGGCAAAATGCGGTCTGGAAGACTTATTATTGTATTAGGTATTTTCATTTTAAACTGCATCTATTAGGTGAATTTGATTATACTTAGATGAGTAAACTATATATTAGCTTATTCCCTATAAGATATAAAAACTTTTTTACAAAAACAAAAACCGACTTCCAAAAAAAAAACACTACAAAGTGAAAAATAACTTTAATTTCGGAAGTCGGTGTCTTTGGATCTGTATTTTAGTTTTTTGCCACCGACTTCCGAAATTAAAGTTATTTTTCACTTTGTAGTGTTTTTTTTTTGGAAGTCGGTTTTTGTTTTTGTAAAAAAGTTTTTATTTTTCACTTTTTAGTGGTTCAGTTTGTAATTTATCTAAGTTACAATAACCCAATGTCAACTGCTCATCACGTTTTACAAAATGTTGCTTTTCCCGATGCAGGGACGTTAATTGTTGAGGAGTTCTCCTAGTAAGAACCAGGAGAAATGGAGCTCATGGTGAAGTCACCATTACCATTATTTTGACGAGCATAAACCATATTAAAGTAATCGAATCGCAACCTGTTATATACTTAGATATAATTGAGTATTTCCGATGGCCCTCTGTGGTCTTCATCATCAGTTCCAGTTCACCGAATGGTACTTTCCGAGAGTAAATGCACGAGTTACTATAAAAAATACCGAAATCGATATAGGTGTGCCCATAAAATTTGAGGGTTTCCCTCGATTTCCATGGGATCCCATCATCAGATCCTGATTTGATGATCATGGGACCACTTGGGAAGTATACCCTTTCGAACAAAAAAAGAAAAATCCAAATCGGTCTAGCCATTTTCGAGTAATCGGGGAACATACATAAAAAAAAAAAATAAAAAATAAAAAAAAAAATATTCCGACGAATTGAGAACCTCCTCCTTTTGGAAGTCGGTTAAAAACCACAAGAAACAAAAATGTAAACTAAGAGACGAAAATAATGATGAAAAGAAAGCGAATAGGGTTGATTTTCACGACGAAATAAGCTTTTCAGAAAACCTAACAGATGATAGTCTTAGGCAAGTTTGTCCAATAAGTTAATAATTAATTGACACATAAATTATATTTACTTAGCATAACTAAGTTTTAATGGGGCTTGTGACTAAGTAAATATCCGCACGGGTAGACAGGTTAAGCTACGCTGGCCACGGTTGGTCCGTAGATAGACCATCTTTGATAAAATGATAAACGATTTTATTTCTGTAAGTAGGTTTGTACAAACACGTCAATCATATTTTTAAAAACTAGATGAGGTCGGCGTTTCCTATCTGACTACTCTGAGAAGAAAGGCTGAAACAAACTCAGAGGTCACAGTCTCTTTTAAAGTCCAGATATAATCTTGGTCAGATCAAGTGAAGACCATGTTGATTGCAGTCTGAAATGGTCTTTTGAGGACAGAACCACACAGATTGAGTGGACCTGTCCAGTCAGTGCACGCATTTGTCAGTAATCGTGCAGCAAGGAGCTCAACGATTCGACGAAAAATACCAAAGAAAAGACATTAGGGTAGGCCGCATAAATTACTCAAACTGCAAGACTATGACTAAAACTGAGAAAAGGGTAAATTAAAATTAAAAAATACAATGATCCACGTAGCCTTCACCTTCACAATAATTTAAAATTATAAAAGTACTTAATACTTTACAAAATATACATTACATACCAAGACGCCTCCGTGCCTCGGAAATCACATCAAGCCGTTCGTCCCGGTTGTCATTCGTGGATCTTTGACAGTCGTTACGGGTCGTCAGAAGCCCGAAAGTCTGACAACCAGTCTTACCAAGGGTTATCGTATTACCCAGTTACCGGGTTATGGAGGTCAGATAGGCACTCACTCTATGTAAAATACTGGTATTCAGCTATATCCGGTTAGACTGGAAGCCGACCTCAACATAGTTGGGAAAAGGCTAGGCAGATTGATTGAGGACTAACTGAGCATATTTAAGTACAAGTTAGTAATAATTACCTATCAATAAAGCCAGCAGTTAACATATTGATTCATGGATTTCGATTAAAATTTCATAATCCACTTAATGAAATAATCGTTAAAAGGCAGTTAACACAGTTGAAACAGAATTATAATTAAGTGTGCTGCATTCACGTTAAGCAGGCACACTTGTATATTTATTTAAAGAAGTATTGGCCTAGTGCCTACGCAAGGCGCAGGTACTTACGAACAAAAGCAACAGAAAGCTTCATCACTACCCATACCCAAGGACGTGACACAATCGAGCAAACTCATAAACGGAGTGTAAACGTTAATACATGCAGTTTTATGGCATGAGCGTGCGCGGCTTATGATGGAGGGCTTAGCGCCATTTCCATACCATTTCATTGTTCATAGAAATGTGGCGCCGCGGCCGTGCGGTCACTCGTTCATATGTAATTTTATGATCCGTCGTTTGCGAACGCTGTTCTCTCCGCATCTTAAAGCCCACTTGAATGTGAATAGAGCGCGACATCCTCTAACTAACTGTTCACTAATTTAACATTTCACCAGCGTATGTTTACGTGCTCTGAATTCTTCTCAAGAATATTCTTAAATAATTATGACAGGCTTTCGGCTGTTATTCTTTGTAGGAAGTGAATCGACAGAATCAATAAACATCACATTACTCAATCGTATTTACGGTAAGTGCACCATTCGATCAGGAATAACTGATTCATGCGCCATTTTTGAATGTGAATTAGGTCGCATCGAGATTTAAGTAGATGAGGTAACATGTTTTTAAAATATTCCAGAGGAAATGTACGCATCTACCTGTATTATAAACATGTGGAGAGCGCTGCGAGCATTCTTATATGGCGTGTCAAATTAAGCTTGAAACATTAGATGTAAAGGAAGACAGAAGCGATGGTATGTATGTTTATTGAACTATGTTAGTGCGAAAGGCCGATGAGTGGAATTTATAAACATTTAAACATTGTGCTTTGAATACTACACGAGTCGATCTATGGCGCGCCGGCGACGAGAGATTTATCCTTTTAAAACTTACCGAACGGTATCTCGAGCAGCGATTGACTGAACTTTCTGAGAACTGGCGACTTTACAATGCTACATACAATGCTAATCTACTTGTTTAAGCGATGCTACTAAATGTTAACAACGCTATTAGACTTCTTAATTATTGACGTCGATACCTGTGCACCTATTTCAATAACACGGGAAGATATCCTAAAATAAAGCTGATAAAAATTATCTATCGAGTAATTCAATAAGATTTGAACTTAAATCAATAAAAAAAGGTTATCGCCATGAGCTAAACTCCAAAGATCAAGATCCGTAGGTACTGTATGTAATAGTACATTATGATATAAGTGCGGTAAGTTGAAAATTACAGCCGAGGCGATATTGCTAGCCCGAGCCGTAGGCGAGGGCTACAAGAAAGCAGAGGCTGTAATTATCAAAGCGCACGTAGGTATGTCATACGACGTTTTATAACATATTTGCGAGGAAATAAATAAAACTCGGATTTTCTTAAACGAATAAATCTTTAAAAACACACTTTCTGAAAATGAATTTGCATCTTTGCTTGTTTTCCATACGATGAAATTTTGATCCGCTTGTAAGTACCTATCTATCGATCGATTTTTCGGGCAAGAGGCTTAGAGTAGCCTTTTTCGCTGCCTCTGAGACTTCTGGCGGTGTCGAATGAATAAATTCATCATTACTTGACGACATTTTCAAATAAAAACAATACAGCGAAAAGAAAAAGCGCGCGGAATAATTTTTACTTGTTCACAAATTAGCGATGCGCACGCATCAGCGCTTTTTTTTTTAAAGGCAAAGGCACAAAAACAGCCAGTATTATTAAAGTAAATTAATATTTTTTTGTTTTTGTTACAGATAAATGGTTGTAATTTATTGCCAAAATTAATTAAATCAAAGAATTAAATATTTAACATTTAATTCTTTAATTTTATTTTATCCCAAAGTTAATTTTATTCATAAAAATGTTGACCACTTTTCTGACATAAAAACTCTTTGCTTTGCTTTCTTTGCTTTTTTTTTTCTTAAGATTTAAAAAAGTACCGTTGGTTTTAGATGGAGCATCATGATAAACCGTACGTGTTACCTACCTTATTAGAAAGAAACTCGTGCGTTTTACTTTACGATTACGCACAAGTACGTAATGATATACATTACGATATTGAAATTGGTGAAAGGGCCTCCCTTTACGAGCAAATGTGTTATAAATGTTAATTTTAAAACTGAATCAGAGACATGCCCGCATGTATTTACGAGTAATATACGTCTTGACAGTGTTATTTAAATAAAAAGGATTAAACACAAGCGTGACTGCTAAGACTAACAAATAGGTCACAATGTCTCACCAGATTTATAGCCCCGACAGTGGGTTCTAGGCGGTCACACGATCAGATTTCAATAGATAACGACTATAATAGGATTACTATCTGACAGTAACTGTAACATAATATAAATTCACGACCGTAATCCGGACGGAGATGATCGATTTAATGTCCTGGGGAACCCTAATAAGTTTTCATGACACAGTCACGCACTTTGCTGAGAATATAATTATTACTAGCTTTTGCCCGCGGCTTCGCCCGCGTGGATGTCGGAAAATATCCCATGGGAACGTTCATGTGGAAAACATAGGGCATATCCCTAACTTAAGAAATGCTGGGTTTCCCATACAAACTTTCATCCCTTTTATCAACCCTTGTAGGATTATGTTTTAAGACAAAAAGTAGCCCATGTCCTTTCCCAGGATGCTATCTATAGCCTTGCCAAATTTTATCGAAATCCGTGCAGTTTTGTAAATTTTAAAATCAACCCCTATTTTACCCACTTAGGGGATGATTTTTAAAAAATGCTGACCCGCATATTGCTTAACTTCTTACCAATAGCATAAATTTGTTATCCCTAACTTAAGAAATACTGGGTTTCCCTTACAAACTTTCATCCCCTATATCACCCCCTGTAGTATTATTTTTGAAAAAAATAGTATCCTATGTCCTTTCCCAGGATGCTATATAAAGCTTTGCCAAATTTTGTCGAAATCCTTGCAGTTTTGTAAATTTTAAAATCAACCCCCATTTTACCCCCTTAGGGGATGATTTTTCAAAAACGCTGAACCGCATATTTCTTTATTTCCTCTCAAAAGCATACATATTAATTTTCACATCCCTAACTTAAGGAATACTGAGTTTCCCATACAAACTTTCATCCCCTTTATCACCCCCTGTAAGATTATTTTTAAGACCAAAAGTAGCCTGTATCGTTCCCCAGGATGCTATATTGCCTTGCCAAATTTTATCGAAATCCGTGAAGTTTTGTAAATTTTAAAATCAACACCTATTTTACCCTTAGGGGATGATTTTTCAAAAATGCTGAACCGCATATTTCTGAATTTCCTACCAATAGCATAAATTTGATATCCCTAACTTAAGAAATACTGGGTTTCCCTTACAAACTTTCATCCCCTATATCACCCCCTGTAGTATTGTTTTTGAAAGTATCCTATGTCCTTTCCCAGGATGCTATATAAAGCCTTGCCAAATTTTGTCGAAATCCGTGCAGTTTTGTAAATTTTAAAATCAACCCCGATTTTACCCCCTTAGGGGATATCCTATGTCCTTTCCCAGGATTCTATATAAAGCCTTGCCAAATTTTGTCGAAATCCGTGCAATTTTGTAAATTTTAAAATCAACCCCGATTTTACCCCCTTAGGGGATGATTTTTCAAAAACGCTGACCCGCATATTTCATACATTTTATTTTTCACATCCCTAACTTAAGAAGTACTGAGTTTCCCATACAAACTTTCATCCCCTATATCACCCCCTGTAGGATTATTTTTTAAGACCAAAAGTAGCCTGTGTCCTTCCCCAGGAGGCTATATAAAGCCTTGCCAAATTTTATCGAAATCCGTGCAGTTTTGTAAATTTTAAAATCAACCCATATTTTACCCCCTTAGGGGATGATTTTTCAAAAACGCTGAACCGCATATTTCTTAAATTCCTACCAATAGCATAAATTTGTTATCCCTAACTTAAGAAATACTGGGTTTCCCTTACAAACTTTCATCCCCTATATCACGCCCTTTAGTATTATTTTTGAAAAAATAGTATCCTATGGCCTTCCCCAGGATGCTATATAAAGCCTTGCCAAATTTTGTCGAAATCCATGCAGTTTTGTAAATTTTAAAATCAACCCCTATTTTACCCCCTTAGGGGATGATTTTTCAAAAACGCTGAACCGCATATTTCTTTATTTCCTATCAAAAGCATAAATTTTAATTTTCACATCCCTAACTTAAGAAATACTGAGTTTCCCATACAAACTTTCATCCCCTATATCACCCCCTGAAGGATTATTTTTCGAAAAAAAAGTAGCCTATGTCCGTCCCCAGGATACCATCTATAGCCTTGCCAAATTTTATCGAAATCCGTTCAGTGGTTTAGGCGTGAAAAGGTAACAGACAGACAGACAGACAGACAGACAGACAGAGTTACTTTCGAATTTATAATATTAGTATGGATTGTAATTTGTAAGTGAAAATTTAATATACCTACACGGTTATTTCTGCCACTATGTGTCTGATTTTCTCTTTGAAATCTTTTGAAGTGAAGAAGAAAACGAACACAAAGTTAGCGCTGCAGTATTAGTTCACAAATTCCTCAAAGGTAATTTGCAGAGACGCAAAGAAGCCTTAAATAGCTGTTTCTAGTTAATTACAAGATAAATGGCAACTAGTTATAAATTACAAAATCATATATAAATTCCTGATGCCGATATTTAGTCGCCACTGAAGATTAGTATCTAGGTATTTAATTCCACGTTTAGAAGTGGCTATTAGTAGCAATTTCGACGGCGTTTGGTAATAAGAACTGCACTGAGGCTTAAATCGCGACTGATATTTTAGTCAGATAGTTCTGACTAAAATATCAGTCGCTCAATCTCGTACTCAGTCGATAAGCATATTTCTTGCAACGTATTTAGATAAACATTAAGCTCGCAGCCTAGTTGCCTGGCGTCAATTGTCTTTACTTGCAACACTGTTGCTACACTTAATGTTGCAAAACGACGTCTCTGCAACCAATTATTGACGGATCGTTGTCATAATAAACATCATAATAATTTACACAAGTTTAATAACGTTTTTGTCTGTTCCCTTCACATTTAACCCACCGATCAGATCAATAAATAGGCAAATATAATTGAAGCGATAAATTCATGTGCATCGTTGTAATATCTAAGCTGGACAATTAATTTTCATGCTAATCAATTGATTCTCGCAATTACAGGCTTGACCTCTGCCCTGAGAAACTAATACAAGCGTCTTTTGAAATAGGTGCGTTCAACACGAAAAGACAATTTATCTATTCAACAAAATTTATTAATAATAATCAAGATATTAAGAGGTTGTTCACACTTAGTTAATCTTTTTGAGGGATTCATTTTAGATCATATTTTGTTGTATTTGTAGGCTTCGGCGCGATAATAGAAAAAAATCGTAATGATCGCAGTTCCTACCTAGTTTCTATTACTACGAGTACTAACAAGAAATGTCTTCATAAATCGAGTCCATAGCACTTGAACTAGATAGTATTACGTATGATATAATCGTAGCGTATATAAAGTGAGAATAGTATTCTACTACATAATATTTATTATGGCTATTATCGTTCAGGAGATCATGATCAGATTCTGACGTCATGTGTAGAAATATGTTTAGTTACAATGTAGGAATAAAAACTTAGCCAAGTTCGTGTAGTACTTACTGCATACAGGGTGAAATTGAATTCATGAGCAATATTTTAAGGGGTCATTGTACTCATCATTATGAACAACTTTCACTATGGGAACAAACCTGGAATCCCGAAAAAAAAATCAGCTGTTCCATACATTATGCTCGTACGTAACACATTAACGCACAGTAACAGCTGATTTTTTTCCGTGATTTCAGGTTTGTTTCCTAGTAAAAGTTGTTCATAATGATGAGTACAATAACCTTTTAAAATATTGCTCATGAATTCAATTTCACCCTGTATAGGTACGTTACATAAGCGTAGTATGTCGGTACTCGGTTGTATTTGTGGGCACGGGAGTGCCCCCGCCAAGACGAGCCAAGCGAAGCGCAAGGGCACTACATACCTTTTCTCGAAGCACTTAGGTCGTATTTTTGAACCTTCTTAACTTGGGTTTGGATTATACCAGATAAACATAATTTTCGGGATATGATGTTAGTGGTTGACTTATTAAACCTATAAAGTTTCAATTGCATAGCTCTTATACTTTAGATTTTATTGATATCTAAAATACCCCGATTTCGTCACTGACTCACTGAAGATCATAAAAATTCTTAGGGTACTTCCTGAAGTCCTGGAAAGCTGAAATTTGGTATGTAAGCTAGTATTAGTACACAAACAACAAAAAAATTCTAAAACTTGGAACTTTTACACCCCAACCCCTTAAACTAGGGGATGGAAATTTGTATGAGACTTCCGCAAATAATAAGTACTTATACTTACGAATAATATTAATAAACTTGTATATACTTTGATAAGTGTTTATTAATTCAACCTATACATATCATAAGCAACTTACAAAAAGAAATGAAATCCCACCAAAACATTTAATAATAATAATAACCCCACCGCAGTATCTCTACGTTGACGTCGTGGTGGGGCTTGCGTGCTCCGAATTCTAGGTCTGTGCCTGTAGAGTTTACTCTGCCGGAACAGGTCTAGGATGAGGAGCCAGACCAAGAGAGATACAGAAACCCGCAGGGCAGCATGTGGCGAGCTGTTGGGCAGTAGCGACCCCACGGACCCTATCTCCCGGGAGAAGTCTTGTTCCTCACCTCTCGCTTGCCTTTATTGGCCGGCAGGAGTGAACAATGACGGGAACAGAGCTCCCACCTCATTCTTGCCTTTATTGGCTGGCTTGAGTGGTGATTCGCAAGAGCAAACGTGCTCGGAGGAAGGAAGTATTCCAGTAAGTGTTTGTAGGGATGTTGACCATCTTCCGGGCTCTGGGATTGTTCTGAGAACCGTGGAATACCTCTCCACTCCTCACAAGCACCTCAGAACATGTTGCTCCCTTGCCACTACGACACTAAGTGCTAGCGACCATTTTCGGGGGCCCATTTTTGAGTATGCAAGTCACCCCCTGCCATTATAGCTGTGTATTGTATTGTATACAAAAGATTAGTCAGGCAGGGGCCATAGTGTTTCCATAGTTCTAGGTAACCAGTCCACAACCACCCAAATCCATAGCCCAATATGTTTTGTTTCCATGTTCTGCAATGGTCCTGCACCGGCCGGGGGTTGTACTTGGGTGCACCTGCATAGTGCATACAGGGATAATCGTCGGTTGGTGCCTCATCATAATTTAAAATTGTCTAAGGGGCCTCTGCGAGTTGGCTTCGGACCCTCGTATGCCTTTCAAAGGTCCGGGACCGTCGGGTCCCGAGATATGTTAACATATAAAATAATAATAATAATAATAAGCGGTACTTCTGGACACGGCGCGTATCGTTAGGAGGTTCCTCTCTCTGGAGCCCTGACCGCCGGTAGCTTGGACCCTGTTCCCGATACCGGTGGGCTACTATTTTTTATATTTTTAAATGTTTTTTTTATTTTTGTTTTTATAAAAATATTTAAAAATGTAAATGATAATGTACATAAATGAAATAAAGGAAATAATAATAATATATGTTTATTCATCAAAAAAATTACAGATAGTTACAGCAACAAACAGTGGGTAGAGATAAGTGGGTAATTAGGTATGTTGTAAAATCTGTAAAATGTTGCCAATACGAGACCACATATAGCTCGCACAGACAAAAAGCTATCAGATCTCATGTAGAGCCAAGCTTCTAACTCTACACGCCCTAACTCTATACCTTAGTCAAAATATGTGGCTTGGCCGTTTCGCTACCATCACATGGGCGCAAGATGAAAAATGTATTCACCGTTCATTACTTTTCTGTTAAGTCAATAGTTCTTGTAGTAACGAATCGGCCAAGCCTCATATTTTGACTAAGGTGTAGAGTTTGTGAAGTTAGGGCTTGGAGAGTTAGGGCGTGTAGAGTTAGAAGCTTGGCTCTACATGAGAACTGATAGCTTTTTGTTTGTGCGAGCTATATGTGGTCTCGTCTTGGCAACATTTTACATGAAAATGTTTTTGGTGGGATGCTTTTATCAGCTTACACTTCATACCTTTTCATGTCCTTCATATTTCTCCACTTCCAGATAAGTTTATTTATTGCACAATATACAGAAAGTTACAGACTAACACTTGTATTTGTGGTCAAGTCAAAGTAATTACTTCAGTAAAAGTAATTGCTTAAGCAATGATTTTCTTTCTATAATTTAGTAATTGCTTGAAGTTAGAACTGTCAAAGCTTAGAATTCTTAGCCAAGTAATAGTCACCATTTTCTTTACTTAAGATATCTACCCTCAAGTATGAAATAACTTAGTAGCAAGTAATTACTCAAGTAATCACTTTGATTATAAATACGAGCATAAGACTAGGCCAGGCTAAAAATAAGTTTCGATTAAATTGTTTGGAACGCAGTTCGTATACAATCTTTATCATTAATTTATTATCCTTGTTAAGGCTCCCGCAGAAAGGCGCGTCGTGACGGTGTACTGCCATTCTGAAAAAACCATTTCCATGAAGTTTTCATAGAAATTGTTCTACTAGAGTTGCGTCGCGCTGTCGCATCGCGCCTGTCTTTGAGAGGCTTTAGTTGTAACTAACTGGAGGTGCTCAAACAACTCCTCACTAATTGCTAATCTGTTAGGTACCTATAATAATTGAGCATAGTTAATTATATGAAAATGGCAGAACATACAATTATACGATACGATAGGATACGATGCGTCCTATCCTAACTTCCTAATATATATTATGAAAGTGAGTTTGTTTGTTTGTTACGCTTTCAAGCTAAAACGGCTGAACGGATTTTGATGTAATTTAAAAAATGGGTAGACCATGACCTGGATTAGGACTTAGGATACTTTTCATAACGGTATACTGGGAAATTATCAGATTTTATCCCACGGGAAACTACTACAGCGGTAGTATAATTTCCACCCTCCACGCGGGCGAAGCCGCGGGCAAAAGCTAGTAACATATAAATGTTATAATACATGTCATGCAATATACCTACATAGATTTCTACATAACAATAACAAGCATAGGAAGAATGCGATTTTCATTGAGGAACATTCCAGATAAATTTAATAAATTTTCCATATGCTGATCATATAGCGGTTACTTGGTCAGAGTAGTGTCAGTATCGTCAATGAGTGCAGAAACTGTTTACTGTGAATTTATTTATTTACAGTAATGTTTTTTAATGACGAATCAGTAATGTTTCCTATCTCAACCTTTCACATGTAACAAATATACTTCGATATTATCTATATGCAATACAGCGTTTTCTCTTATAACGTAAACAACACCATATTAGGTATTACAATAATGATGAGATAAATGATCACTTCGCGTAATTACCTACATGATGTGATGAGGCACCACTTAATAAATTATAGGTATATAAATAGTTAAAATTCATATAAAATTATTTACTGCGACTATAAAATACAGTAGTATTTTATTTATATGGCAGTCGTTAATTTATTCGATGTCGCTTCTTCGTGAGAGACAATATCTAGGAATGGTGATGAGGTTTAGAATGAAGGTCACGGAGGTGGCCGGCTGACCGGTGATGGCTGCGGCTCATGGCCGCGCTGGCGCCGTGAAGACGGGAAGCGCAGGCGCATGGCACAACGGAAGCCATTCAGGAACCAACCCACCGCCGCTATTATTGTAATGTGTTCGTACTCTGCCAAGATCAAGGTTGATCGTTCAGTTGGCGATCCAATTTAATAGAAAGAGGAAAACTTTGAAGTCGCTATGCAATTTATATTTTCCGTTCAAGAAACACTATTTATAAAGGCAACAGTGTAATATAACAATATTTTATAAAGAATTCTTCAATAGGTATAATAAATAACTGATAACCAAAGAGTAAGCTTTCATAAGTTTTTTATTACTAATTTAATATCTCAATTTGAATGTACAGAACCAAAGCTAAACGCATGAAGGCTCCACATTGTTACAAACTGGTATCGGCACATTTATTTATAATTAGGTTCTGAATGAACAATACATCTGCAACGGACTCATCTTGACGAGCCATAACAAAGTCCATTGTGTTTGTTTTCCAATCATTGTTTTGTTGATATGACCCGGCGGTGTTTTTAATCTCAGCTGACCTTTGTCTATGTTCATGTCTCACATTTGCGTACCTACGCAATGATTCAGTGATTTATTAAATCACTGCTCCGCATGGGCGGTGTCAGGGTTACCAACGATGAAATTATTAAGAATTCATCATTTTACACTGGCAATATAATTTTAGATATGTCCAGTTTCTCAATAAATGTACCGAAGTGAAATTTTTACTTCGGTACATTTATTGAGAACCCGAAATTATGTGCAGAAATATTTGTAGTTCAGAATCGTACCTTGCACATATACCTACAATTCGTCGCAAAAAAAAATTTAAAAATACAAAGCATTTTATTAAACATACCTACTTTTGTTTAAAAAAGTAATGATTTGACTACCCACTCGTAAATGCGTCCTTAAGGAAACCGCAAACGCCGATAAAAGTTTTCCATTTTCCGATGAAAGTTTTGTTTAGGAACTCTATAGCTTAATGTTGATTGTGTTGCAAGAAAACTGCGGGTATTTGTATCAATTGTGTACATTCAAATTTCTTAGAATTTTACTATTACGAAAAGTAGAGCAACTGAATTCCCTCACGATTCGCGGAACCTCGACCGTTGATAGGGAAACCCCTAGAGTATGGCAACATCAATTAACTGTATGTGGTCATCAACAACTAAAGTGTGGAATATTTAGACGGTAAATCTCGCTATTGATATCTGCGCCACGGCACGACCTTGGCAATGGAAAGGTCATGGTCGACTGACTAAGAGGATCGTTAATGGTATCTAACGTTTTATTTTTTAATTTAACCCGACAGTGGAAATGCAAAAAGGAAGGCTTAGCAGACCGTTTGATGTATGAGTAGGCGCCCTTGCTGTGATAAATGATGTTACGAATTATTCGGTTTCATATTAAACGTAATACTTAATTCAAGTTATGCTGTTTATGCACTCATTTTAAATTAATATGTGCGAGTTTGGAAAACTTATTTACTTTATCGTAGTAGAGACGCATATTACAACTTTATATTGTAGTAGTTGATAGGAAACACAAGTTAAGTCAATTTGTGGACACAATTAAATATCTCATAGCTGTTCAGTGATCATTTTCTAAAATATTATATAGTCAAGTCAATGAGTTTAGTTTAGGCTGAACAAATAAATGAGTCCAGACTTAGTCAGGCATAACAAGTGTTAGTCCATTCTAAAATAAACACGCTAATGAAGACGAATGACTTAGACCACGTGTGGTCATTAGCTTTAGCGGAGACTTGCTCAACAAACACTGCACTTAATTAATTTTTATTAATTATTAACGTTTTAGCCGCCATACATGGAATTTCTGTTGTGTGAACATGTTGCTAAACAACTTTATTTGATGTTTCTTTGTTTATTTTATCAATTATCTGTTTGCATAAGTATTGGAAAATCCTACCTAATATGTATAATTTACTAATAGTTCTAGAGTTAAGCACGTTCAGACAAACAAACAACATCTTCAGCTTTATTATATAGTATAGATTTGGAAAACACCTACTCTGTTCGTTTTAGGCTGTTCACAGACGAGTCAACTGTCTATCAGATAGAATAACTCTCCATGAAATCCATAGATCAAAGATGGAATCTATGATTAAAACAATGTACAATTTCCACAAAACGTGCAACAAGACAAATTAAAAAACTTTTTTACAAAAACAAAAACCGACTTCCAAAAAAACACTACAAAGTGAAAAATAACTTTAATTTCGGAAGTCGGTGTCTTTGGATCTGTAAGTATTTTAGTTTTTTGCCACCGACTTCCGAAATTAAAGTTATTTTTCACTTTGTAGTGTTTTTTTGGAAGTCGGTTTTTGTTTTTGTAAAAAAGTTTTTATTTTTCACTTTTTAGTGGTTCAGTTTGTAATTTATCTAAGTTACAATAACCCAATGTCAACTGCTCATCACGTTTTACAAAATGTTGCTTTTCCCGATGCAGGGACGTTAATTGTTGAGGAGTTCTCCTAGTAAGAACCAGGAGAAATGGAGCTCATGGTGAAGTCACCATTACCATTATTTTGACGAGCATAAACCATATTAAAGTAATCGAATCGCAACCTGTTACATACCTACTTAGATATAATTGAGTATTTCCGATGGCCCTCTGTGGTCTTCATCATCAGTTCCAGTTCACCGAATGGTACTTTCCGAGAGTAAATGCACGAGTTACTATAAAAAATACCGAAATCGATATAGGTGTGCCCATAAAATTTGAGGGTTTCCCTCGATTTCCATGAGATCCCATCATCAGATCCTGACTTGATGATCATGGGACCACTTGGAAAGTATACCCTTTCGAACAAAAAAAGAAAAATTGAAATCGGTCTAGCCATTTTCGAGTAATCGGGGAACATACATAAAAAAAAAATAAAAAAAAAAAAAGGTTCCGACGAATTGAGAACCTCCTCCTTTTGGAAGTCGGTTAAAAATCCATTCAAGTTACAGCGGATATTGCCATTTTATTAGTATTATTGTAATATTCGATCGTAACTGTTAAAATATCGCAAACGATTAGTTGTTTATACTGCAATAGGATATAATAATGGCCTTACTTAATGAGTTGCAATAAAAATAAATTGATTTATAAGTCGTAATGTGACGCTCACGTAATGAATGGTGATAAATTTTCTATTTTAATCGATGATTTGATGGTTGATTAATTGAATAATCTATGGCGATTCGTGACTGTTTAGTAGTTTTCATTGTTCCTTCCTATAAGGTAGTGCACGGAAATAGGCAGTCAAAGTCAGACATTCTCTACCGGTGCGGTAGAGAAAACTGTGTATTGATGGAATTGACTAGGTCCATGCATTGTTCACGCAGAGTTTAATGGAAGGAGTAGGTATGAACTTTAACCTATATAATTAAAATTCCTCTATATAATTAAAAAGAGAAGTCCTGACTGACTAACTAACTCATCAACGCCCAGCACAAACCCTTGGACATAGAAAGCTGAAATTTTGCACAGAGGTTCAAAGAATAAGGCAGGAATTCCCGGTAGTACGTTCCCGTGGGATATTTTCTGATTTCCACGCGGACGAAGCCGCTGGCAAAAGCCAGTTAGTTGGTAGTATTTGATGTTGGAAGAAGAAAATTATAATAATGTCATCTTAGTCAGGACAAGATTAGCACAATCCCTTTTATATCCTAACTGTATTTAATGAGAGTATACAATGTTTTTCGTAACCGTAAGTTGTTGAAAGTTGAAAACTACGCGTAGTACTACTACGCGCGTAGGCCTACGCGTAGCAATTTATCTACGATCGCTACGCGAAGAACAAAAGTAGAAATTTATATTGTATTTTATATTGTAAAGTAATATTGTTATGTCGTCTTAGAGTCTACAGTTTTAATGATGTGATTACAATTTAAAATACCTAATAACATGTCGTATGTGAAGTTAATTACTATGATATGAAGACACAGACTGGAAGTCTGTGTCAGTTAGTAGGATATAGGTAGTTGGTTTCTCCTTAAGAATTATGCCAATAGGAATTACCCATGCAATGACAACAAAAAGATAAAAAAGTAAGTATGTATGCAGAATTTAACGATGTTTTGCACTGTCCCTACCTACTCAGTGTTGCGGGTCGTGTACCCGACCTTAGGTATTTCGCTCAGGGAAAATCTCACACGAATTCCTTTTGTACTTCACAAAGTAGGGCTGTCAATACTATGAATGGAGATCACGATTTTGACAGATGGTATCAATGACTCGTTAACATATGGTTCTCGTAATTAATGATGCACGGTGGTATATTTTTTATAACTTGTATATTCAGAGCGGATCGTGCGGCCGCGGCCTTGCGCTGCCGATGTTCCGATGATAGATACGCCGACATTCGCCAATCAGCACTCGTCCGCCTCATTTCTAATTAATTCCATCAACGAGACCATCGTCCGCCATTACACTGCACTTCATAATTTGAATGTAAGCTGTGTAGCGTATAGAACTGCACTACCTTCAATCTGTCCGCGCCGTACGCTTACTAATCTATATAATATATGTTAAGTATACCTAGTCAAAACTCGAAGCTCCGACGCTCCTAGGTTTGACTAGTCAATCTTCAGGTCTGACTTGAAGTCTTAGTCAAAGCCCAAACAAATGAAGTTTTTCGGCCTCTGACTAAAGAATTTTCGTCAAACCTAGGAGAAACTAATTTGGTCTGGCAAACGTCGAAACTCAATTTAATTAAATCCGAGTTTGACCAGTCAAACTAACTAACCTCAAAACACCTAGGTTAGGCTTAGGTTAGGGTTTTCGTCAGCAGGTCGACGGAGCCCTGCTGCGCGGGGCTCCTATTTCGTGAAGGATATTATATTATATTACCTATATATATATAATTTCCTTTTCTTTCGTACTTCATAATTGTGTTAAAAATAATGCCTTCAATATTTTACCCGGTTCGTCGCTGGAAAATTATTATGTAATAAAATCTCCGTGAATAAAATATTTAGAAAATATTTAAAAATCTAAAAGTAACTAAGTATAGGGAACTCATGTGGTCGCTGGTGTTCGAGTGTCTCGTTTAAGTGTTTCTACAGTTAAAAGAACAAATAATTTCATGGATGAAGAAAACGTAAAGAGGTGTCTGTTTCCGATATTTGTTTACATCTCATTATCTCTGACTGCGAGTTAACGAGCGCTTAACTGGCAGCGCAAGCAACTAGGCAGGAAGCAATTGACATCGGGAAACAGTAGTCATTCTTAATATTGTCGTTATCATCGGGGTGTTATTATTACTGAAGATAACGCATGTATTGATTCATTATTATTTTAGGTATGTGGAAATGTCAGTGTAGATAGAGAGTAATGCAAAACACTGTGCTGTCTCTGGCGGCGACGGCGCGAGCAAGGCTGTAGGCGTAAAATGCAAATCGCGAGAGTTTCACCGCAGGACAATGCGCCGGAGTGTTGCGCGTCTTGTAAACAGCGCGGACGTGGTTTGTTGTTCTACTTTTTTGGGTAAACGGTTATCCGTAAACGGCGGTGCATAGGCCGCCGCAGAAATACCGCGGTCAGTACAATGGCTCGTTCGCCGGCGCCGTACAAGGCAGGCGCGGGCGCGAACGTAGCGATTCTCCTTGTTCAATGTTGCCCAAACGTGTACTCTACACCCATTTTAGTTATTCTTGAGAATTACGCAGTTTTGGTTTTATGAAAACACTGTGAGCGACTGCCAATAAGTATAAGTTTGGAACAAATATTTGTTATGCATTCGGATGTAGAGCAGTTCACGTCGCTAGCATTAATTTTCGCAATTCGAGCAACTAATGTATGTAGCAGTGGCGCGCGTCGAAACATTCACATCGAGATGCATGCAGAGCGCCGAGGCGAAATTATATTTTATGGAAATGGATGTTGAATCAAAGCCAACGCTCGTTGCATTCTTACAGCGCGACAGATATGCGGGCGTGTGTGCGGCACTGCGGGTCTGCGGCTCGACACCACGCCGCCGCGCCGGGCGTGCCTATCGAAAACAATAAGACCGCGCCTTGTGCCATAAACATTCTTTGCCACAATCATTACGAGTATAACCTATAAATTAGCACAAAGCCGACTGCGAACAACTCGCTCACCGTCGCGGGAATTTGCAATGAGGGCCGTGCGAGAGCACTGTCAGCCTCGGTGGAATAGTGCCGCCCTCGTACCGCACCGCAGCGGCCGCGCTGTCGCCCCGTACCGAGCGTCTTCCTCCCCACTCCTTCACATATTATGATATCCTAAACGCATTAGTCACCGAGCTTGCGCTTTCAATGCAAAAAGCCTACATTCTTTTGTTAGAGCAAGTATGTAACTTGTTCTCCACCTTAAAGTGCTTTGATTTCAATACCATTTCAATCACTCTGGCTCTTGCAATAAGCACAATCTGTATTATCTTTGAGGATTAGGAAAAGAGTGAAAATGAAGAAATCTATATATATTACGTATATAAAAGAAAGTGTTAGTTACACTATTTATAACTCAAGAGCGGTTGAACCGATTTAGTCAAAAATTGGTGGGTAGGTAGCTTAGAACCAGGAGAAGGACATAGGATACTTTTATATACTTATATAATTCTTCTGTACGTGTGTTTGTCACCTAACAAATTTTGTGTGTATAATTCAATGGGTTCCTGGATGGTTTGAAAACACAATTGGACCCGGTAGGAGGCGCTGCAGTCGGGTTCTAGAATCGTTCAGACAGCACAACGTCTGTCGGGTCCGCGAATAATTAATATAATTTAATTAGCGGTGCCGTTTTTATTTGTACTTACAACTCTAGATAAGAAAATCGCGCTTGTAGAAGTTGTATAACAATGGCACGCGTGACGCGATATATCAATGTTATCTACGAGCTTGTGTGACAAACATTTAGGTTAATGGTTAATTAGGTCGAGTACTTAGTGTAAGATTGAGAAGTAGTATTGATTCTACTAGATTAATCTACCGATATGAATATCAGTGCGATGTTGTCGTGGAAAATAATGAAGAATAAAGTTTCTGGCATAGTTACAAGTAGTGACAGGTACGAGGTTTAGATGTCGAGGTGATATGAGCGACGGTGTTTTCAGTGGAGCGTCGTGCATGACGTCACTAGACACGTCGTCACTTTGTTCAGAATAGTTCCGGCGCGGCGCGGGCGCAAGCGACCCCACACGGTAAATGAAGTTTTTCAGTGTAGTCGAGGTCAAGGTATGAGGACGTGCCTGAACGTTCAATGCTACGTTCTTGTAACTTGTATATATTTAACATACCACTGTATTCGATACATCGATTTTGATGAATGATGCGAACGTACCTATATGACAGGTAGGTATGTCATACCATACATAATAAATCGATTTGCAGACATTTGATAGGTGTTCGATAGGAAACGAATTACACTTAGGCAAATTGTTTGTATAATTTATCTAATCCACTCTTAAACGACCCATAAATATGTACGGGTTTACTTAGGAAGTACGAAACATGGAGCTGTCTCAAGACGTCTTATATAGACGCGATTGCTTGTGCAATCCTTGTTAGCACTGGCTGCACAAAACTATCGGCGGTGCCATGTTGTCAGCACTCACGGCTCCGTCTGCTGGTGGGTGACGGAACTCGGCTAGTTACGAGTTACGACATAACGCGGCGCCTGAACACTTCATCATTATTTCTGCATTACCATTGTGTAAAAGTTTTTCATAAAATTAAAATTCTTATTTATTTCAAAGCATTTTCATCCTAGACATCATAAAAAATTCAAGACGGTCTAACGAGTGTCTCAGTCTAGTGTGTTTTAGTGTGTCTATCTAGCACATCAAAATATAAAAGACTTTTGTGATCACTTATTACATACGCTTGTTAAAATACGTCTTAATTAATGACATATGCGCATACAGTAACATGAATCTGTTGCGGGCCGGCCGGCAGTGATATCTGGCAGCCGTCGCAGCTTCAATCGTTTGTGTGATATGACATCGAATGAGTTTTATATCTGGCCCCTTTGAACCGATTTAGTAGCGTTGTGCGCTTCTGTGCACGGTGGAGCGGGTGCGGGCAGGCGTCGCCTGCGCCCGCGCGGCTCGGCGGCGCCTGGTTACATCACACTATTGGAAAACTCGTCGCGACGCAGAGGACTAAACGATAGGCCGCGACCAGACTAGGAATGAAGCGATCATGGCTCTAGTCGCGGCACGTCGCAGCTTCGAGGTTGCTTTTAAAAGTTTAAATTTACGCTAAACGACATTAATTAGTGGTATCGGTTGAAACGCTGCATGTCGGTCTGTTCGCGCTGAGCCGCTAGTGTGCGCTATGCAAGCGCATAAATATTCATACGGGCGCAGGCGCGACGAGTGAGCCAAGCTTGGCCGAGTCAAAGGTGTCCGACGACGATCGCACACTCTCTACCAGGGCTGGCTACTAGCCGCATTCTTGTACAGACAGCATTATTATTCAAGTTCACTAGAAAATAACAAAATTATATCCTTACTTAACTAAAACTATTCACAAACTAAAATTTGGCGTCGGAAAATACATTCGCATCGCTGTCGACTGGTAATGTACCCAAGAGACTGGCTGTAGCCAAGGTAAAAGCCAGCCCTTGTATTTTTTTTTTTTTATTTGTTCAAGGGTAGTGTCAACAGTTTCCTTAGTTCAATGAAGAGATTTGCAGGAAAAGTCTGTCCATTACGGAACTAAATATAGGTTTACATTTTAGACACTTTAGCACCAGAGGGCAACAGCCCGTAGGGGCGTAGGTATAGCCCGTAGCATTAGATTTGCAAATGACGTCTTGTACATCAGGGATAATAGGAGGCATGTTTACAAAAAAATAAAAATAAAGAAGCCCTGACTTCTAAAGACCAGCATCATAAGATATTATAATATGAGTAAATAAACAATAATAGACGGAAACGTCCACGGTTGTCCTACTATGCCGCTAGCGCTGGTATTTGTCACTGTTAATGCATTTTAATGGCCGGCAGCATATCTTACTGTATTTATTCATACTCTATGCTCAGATATAACACGTTGGTAATATTCTAACTAATACTATAAGTAACAAAGTGGAATGTTTGTTAACCGATTACACAAACACTAGGACAGCTTTTAATGTAATTTGGTACATAACTGCGTTAAACAGAGTAAGTTTATGATCTACATTCAGACAGAGACATTGACGGTACGGGTTGTAATTCACTCTGGTGGGATGATGAAATTTCAAGTAGAAAATAAGCTATTCATATTGTGGAACATTGTACTCATCATTATGAACAACTTTTACTATGGGACCAAACCTGAAATCGCGAAAAGAAATCAGCTGTTCCCTACATTTACGTAACTTGTCAAAATGCAGGGAATAGCAGATTTTGTTTCACGATTTCAGGTTTGGTTCCATAGTAAATGTTGTTCATAATGATGTTTACAATGGCCCCTTAAGGATGGCCATGAATTTAATTTCACCGTGTGTTATGAACGTGTCGTCAGCCCTGTGTATCGGCGGCACATTCCCTCGCCGCCATCTCTCCGTGCGCGCTACTCTTTGTTGTGCTTGCAAATATCCTAGAGCTACTCATCGCCGCCTTGGCGCCATTTGCAAATAAATTTAGGGCTGTCTCGGATATGTAATGAATTTACAGAGTGAATTATGAACGGCGCCAGAGCGTGCCAGATCACAATCTGGCCGCGTATACTTCGTATATACGCGTAGTCGCGTAAACAGGTCCCCTCATCACAATGTTTACTGGTCACTATATACTTGTTTATCATGTCATTCCCCTGTCCACTACCAATGATCAGATAACACGATTTATTAGTCTAACTCGTGCTGCGTTAATTCATAGCATACACAACTATACGTAACGCGCTTGAACATAGATATCGACAAGTTGCAATATAATTATGCCATTATTGATATTATATTACAATGTGACATTTACATGTTTATTAAGACTGGGAGCACTTATTCTATTAAAGTAATTACTTATAAAGACAGGCAGTTATTGAAAATTGACATTTAAAATTTATGGAAAAATATTGGAAAATGTAAAGTGTTTGAGTCGTTAGTTATTATCTTATTATATAGGTATTGTGCATTATGTTAATGTAGGTGCTTATTAATTTTGAATTATTTATCAATACTTGTTAGGTAGGTACGAGTATAATAAGTAAAGACACCTGTGTCGTTCCATTGGTTCATAAGTACCCACCTACCTACCTACCGTAAACAGCGATTTTCTGATTTCCATTTCCGCTAAAGTTACATATGAAAAGCTGATCCGCTGGATAGGTATCCGAAAGTTATGTAACAAAGGTTATTTTGAAAGTCTTGAAATATTATGTTAAGGTTTGTAGGTAGCTTTCTTATTTTCAGATCTAGATTTGGGAAAAATACTCTAAATAGTTTTAGCCCTTAGTTCTGCTTTTTCGGACTTAACAGAGCCCTCTCTGATTAGTCATCTTGCACTCAAGCTTTATCTTAAGTAGGTACTATTGTGTTACCTAAAGTTATAAGATTTCAGTCCAACTATGACTAAATAGTAGGAATCTGAAAAGAAAGTGATGTAACCTTGCCTGACTGTATTGTGTGTATTTTTCATGGACTTACTGGACTTCTGCAATAATGCAGAATAAGTCCAGTAAATCCGTAAAAAATAAAAAAAATAGAAGGTGTCTTCATAACTACAATAAAAACAACTCTTACGGATATACCAATACAAAACCATTTTATTTTAAAACCAACCAGTGAGTTGCTGGGTTACCTAAGATCGATCAAACTCATCATCAAAACCTGCCTAGCCCTTTCCCAACTATTTTGAGGACAGCTTCCATCAGTCTAACGTAACCGGATGCGACTGAACACCAGTATTTTTTAGTATTTTTATAAGATCGATCAAACAGCGCTATCTAATAAACCACAAATTTCTAAATAACGGTGAAAAGGAATAACAAGAAAAGCATGAAAACTGTTTACTTAGGCCATTATCTGCCTGTGAAGGAAGTTCCAGCCATAAGCACCACTTTTAACCGTTTAACTCAATAATTTATTACCTCAGTTACTCAATACTTACAAGTCTCGGGAACACTAAAAGCATTAAATCAGGACTTACATCACATTTAACCAAACTTGATAGTAATAACGCGTAATGTATGCATTCAGTTCTAGTTATGGCAACACAATAAATGCCGATGCATTTGGGTTTACGAGCATTTGACGAGCGTACATCGACAAATCGGGTACCAATCAAAGTGTCGCACGAAATGTCAGTGCTCCCTCTATTTCTGTCCATAGCAGACCCAACAAGAAAGCTATGCAAAACGCGAATTCTACCGTCGCCGTCTAGACGCCCGCGCCGATCCTGTTACGATTGAATAACATTTGATCCAATCAACCCGAATGGAGGGGTCGGGGAGGTCTTGCGAACAGGCCCCGCGACGCCGGCGCACTCGCCATCAATTGATCCAACTATACACGACTTTTTATGAGGCAGCGGTAAGAGGAGAAAGTACTCATATCTATACTAAGCAGGGAGACATTAACATTTACTTAAAATTATATTTCCTTCCGTCTAGATTTCACGATTATGATTACCTATAAATGTAAATTTTATTTGTTGTTATAAGTCAATATCTCCGTTCATAGAATACGTCCTAAGCACCTTTCACCGTTTACTTGGAAAGTAATTTTATCGAATCGATATCAACCATAATACTTTAGAGCCCTATTGCATTTAATTAAAGTTGGCGTCGTTGTCTCAGCTTATATTAAAGGCTGTCCTTTTTCTGCCTGCAGTATTAACCTGAACAGCTGGTATACTGTCCCAGCAACTGATACATATACAATTAAGTAAATCTATTTCCTTGTTTCAGCTCCCGATATCGTCCAAGAAGATAGTCCAGTTGTCATTACGACTGAAGAAGACGAGAAAAACATGAAATGTAAGTTTTGCATACAAAAAATCAAAACCTGTTCTTTGAATTTCCATTTATGTATGAGAAACACAGGTAAGTTTACCCCATCTTCCAGATTTCGCATCGTTTCTGACTGGACGGTCTCCGCTGTGCGTGAGACGTGATGACATGTCAGGGGTGCCGGTCGCGGCGGGGGTGGCGACCGCGCGCTTCACGTTCCGCAGACGGCACCTCTACTGGTCCGTCCTCCTCAGCCCCTCGATACAGAACCAGCCTCGAGCAGTCGCCTTCCTCGACCGAGAGGGGCGAGTGCTACTGGAACAGTCACTCAAGAAAATTCCTGGGATTCATGCAACGTATGAAGAAAAAACTGATAAGGTAATTAAAGTTATTGCTCGCTGTACCTACATCGATAGATGCTATGAAATATTGAAGTACTGAATACTTGTAATACGCTATAAACATAAGAATCTGTGTTGTTTACAGCTTTGCGGTGTCTGGCGTCGAGTGCCGCGCCAGTACAAGACATTATTGAGAGACGGCGACCTGCACGTGGCGCTGCTGTGGGGCGATGCGCGGAACAACTCTATCGATAGCGCACTCAGCGGCAGAATCGACAGGTAGGTAAGGAATAGGAATTTTAAATGAACATCAACTTTGTACATGCCGGCGGTGCGGCGCGGGCGCCTTGATTTATATTACCTTATGAGTAATCTCCAGCTGCCTATCAAATTGAAGTAATAAATATTATCGCAGTAATTATTTATTCCCGGGAATCTATGAATGGTGGTTCTGTTCGCCTTGGATTGTAAATTTAATTAACCGCATGATTACCAACGGAAAAGTTTAGGTTCACCATTAGAAATAATTCTGGGAAAACACCAAGACACATATGTTATAAATAACAAAGCTTAATGCTGTTACTGGATACTCAATTGATTCGTACTATTAATTGCTTTAGCGCTATCGAGTTTATCTTAGATAGATTCAATGTACTTACTGAGCACATGATTGCTGATATTTTCAAATGTAGGTACTCGTAGTAGACGAGATTAGATTCTACTTCTCGGAAAGTGAACGGTAATTATTTTGACCTTCTTTTCAAATAATTAATCTTACTTAGAAAGAAGTTGAGGAAAATAATTATTTTATCAGTAGTTTACTATAACAATATACAATTATTTATGTCAGTTTCGGAGAAAATAACGTTAGAATTTTTGCGGTGACAGACCAGATTTTCCTTAAGCACGTGATAGATCGGAAATGTAGTAAGACTTCTCTTTTAGGTATCCAGCGCTATCATCAGAGATGTTCACGACACTCTTGGAACCGGAGCACCCTCCTACTACTATCGGAGAAGGTGCCTGTCGAGACTACCCTACGATGGAGTACGAGGACGGCTGGTGGGGCGGCACTGCAGTCATCACGGCGGTCGCCGGAGCCACGCCCAGCCTCTACCTGGCTTTGGTCTTCAATGGCGTCTTCCCCAAAACTGCTGTTACATCTCATCTCGTCAGAATGGTGCTCACACTACCGGAAAAAAATCAGACCATCATCGATCAGGTATATTCATATTTATTTCTTACTACCAAAAATGTATGTACCTACTTGCATAGGTACTTGTCTCGCGATCGCGATGTAACCAAATATACACAATTCGGACGACATCTGTTATTGAGGTTCTTTAGTGGCTAATTACTACCAATAAACGTAAATTAAGTCCAACGTATTAGCTGTTAATGAAAAACTATGTGTTGACTTTAGCTTATCTCGTATCTTCCTCTTAAGAATTTCGTTAATTATTTACGGGATATTAGTACAATTATAAAGTCGTGTACTGCAGTTTAAAAAATTGAGTTGTTTTTAAGACTAAAAAACCGGCCAAGTGCGTGTCGGACCACGCGCAATGAAGGGTTTCGTAGTTGCAAAAAATTTATACCAAAAACCAACTCAACACTGTAGTTGAAAACATATTCTCCCATACATTGATATACGTCACGGTCAATTCCCCAACTGCAAATTTCACTTTGTAATAGCAAAAAACTAATTTTTATGTGATAAAACTACAAATTAACGATTTTCGGACGTTTTCCTTTACTTGTGACGAGAATTTGCTTCTTGCCAAATTTCATGACTCTAGGTCAACGAATGGCCGTATTTTTTTATTGCGTAGACTTAGAAGCTTGATTTTTTTAGAACTCCAAGGGACGACTATTAATAGATCTATGTATTTGATATTAATTCCAACTTGATACCTTCACGCGTTCACGAGAAAAGGGGTCTTGACAGACTGACAGACAGACACGGACAACGAAGTGATCGTATAAATAAGTATTCATAGATTGGGATGGATCTTAGGTAATTTAATGTGTTTTTCCAGGTGCAGAGGGTAAGCAAACCCCATTATGACTTCAATGTCCTGGAGGTGTCGACCCCGGTGTCGGCCGCAGAACTGAGGTCTTTAGCAAGAGGCCGGTTACTCCTCACTGTTGAGGCTGTTGGCACTCCTGAGAGGAGGATCGTGGGCAGTGTGAGGCAGAAGGCCGCGTGTGAAGTGTACAATGCACCGCTTGTGTCTGAGAGGCTGTCAGCCACGCCAGCTCCTGAAGGACTTGCTTTGCTCTACATCGATAAAGAGGGATCGCTCGTCTATGATATACAGGTAAGTAATAAAATAATATTAAGTAATAGTAAATTTAAATCATGCTGATCATCTCAAAGATTCCGTTTTCCAATTAACATTCAATGAAAGTCCTCCCACACATTTGCGGATAAACTGCAACTAATTACGACAGAAAACACAGGCAATGATAATTAATGATTGTGAATTCAACGTTCACCTCTTAGAGAAACATTAACAACTTGTGTAAGCGCCACTGAATGTGTCATAAAGTAATTAAGAATGGACGTTGACACATTCTAGGCTATTATATTTAGTTCCATCATACATTTTTTCCACTCAATATTATCTTTCAATTAAAAAACATGTCATTATGCCAATGGCTTAACTCGTTTAAATTAAAGGAGTTTAAGTGATTCCGATGATATTTATCATTTAAAACCAAATTGCTTGAAGAGGCTCCTTAATAGGTTACTTGAGGTCACATTTTATTAATTTGTATTGGACACAAGTGTTAATGGTTTCTTTAATTTTCTTTCGATTAAGTTACCCGTCATTAAAGTAAGATTAGGTTTAAAAAGATGCGGATGAAATCATAATACTTATCCTGTAGGGGTCATAGGTTTACATTCCTTTTTAGGGTTCCGTACCTCAAAAGGAAAAAACGCAACCCTTATAGGATCACTCGTGTGTCTGTCTGTCTGTCTGTCCGTCTGTCCGTCTGTCACAGCCCATTTGCTCCGAATCTAATTGACCGATTAAGTTAAAATTTGGGACACATATGGATTTTTGTGACCCAAACACGTACAGCTAAAGTAAATATATGAATTTTGAATATGAGAGTCACTTTTAGGGGGAAAATAAGAAAATTAAAAAAAAAAAATTTTTTTAAACTGTACCAAGTGACATATCAAATGAAAGGGCTTACTATGAGGGTCTCAAATATATTTTTTTTATTTTTTTGAAGTTATTTAAGAAAATAGACGAAAATTGACCATTCCCCCCCCTTATCTCCGAAACTACTGAGCCTAAAATTTTGGAAAAAATGTAGAAAATAGTTCTATACCTGTAGATTACAGGAAAACCTATAAGAAGTCTGTGGTCTTAAAATAACATGGTAAATCTATATATATAAAATATCAAAGTCCTGACTGAGTGAGTCACTGACTAATATACCAACGCACAGCCCAAACCAATGGACCTAGAGACTTGAAATGTTGCACATAGATACCTTATATAGTGTAAACATCCACTAAGAAAGGATTTTTGGAAATTCGATCCCTAAGGGGGTAAAACAGGGGATGAAAGTTTGTATGAAAAATCCTATCCCTTGAGTTAATAGACTTGAAACTTAGCACGAATATTCATCTAAGTAAATTATAAAGTTTATCATTTTTAGTTTTCCTAAACTACCCCCTAAGGAGGGATTGGGGGTGTCAAAGTTTGTATGGAGGAGCTTTTACACGCGGTCCGATTAACTCAAAACTCAATTTTTATACTTGAGACCAAAAATTAAGACTAACGTGTATTAGGGTTTTCCAAAAATCTACCCCTAAGGGGTGAAAAATTAATTTTATAGCGGATGATTTTATTGGGGGCTTGATTAACTCTAAAATTGGTGTAAATAATGTTTGAGTCAAGTTATGGAAACATACCAGACGATTTTTGAAATTCTTTAGGTATCTGTGTTCGTGAAAACAGAGATACAGTTTATTTGAAAAATCTTATTAATTTGGTTAATGAACTTGAAACTTAGCACAAATACTTGCATAAGTAATTAATAATGTTTGTCATTATTAGTTTTTCAAAACTACGCCTCAAATGAGGTTAGGGATGTTAAAGTTTGTATAGAAGAATTTTAAAGCGCAGTCCGATTAAAAAATGGTACTTTGAGTCAAGTTAGGAAACTTGCCAAACGAATTTTCACCGATTTTGACGGCATATAGCTGATGTTTTAAGTAGTAACTTAGGCTATTTTTATTTTAGAAAAATAATTAGAGTATCGCGCAAGAAAATTAAAATCCATGAAATCAGAAAACCACGTACAGCCCAGTACAAACTTACTAAGCCTCCGCTGTCTATTACGGCTATAACAACAAATAATAAAAATAAAGCAAAGTTAAAAATTTAAGTGGTCGGTCCCCATACAACAAACTTTTCATTTTGGAAAAAAAAAAAAAAAATCTAGCATGTGGGGTGTCATGTCATTATTTCATCACCGCTGCTGTCAAAACGGTGAAGGAAAACATCGTGAGGAAACCGGCATGTCCTAGAACCAAAAATTCGAAGACATGTGACATCTACCAACCCGCACTGGGCCCGCGTGGTGGATTACGGCCCACTCCCTCTCACCAAGAGGAGACCTGTGTCCCAGCAGTGGGAACATTATAGGCTGATTATGTGATATGTGGGGTGTCATCGTCTAGAACTCATTGAGTAGAGTACAAACATATTTTTTTTTATCTTTTAAAATTAAGAAATAGGGGACCGTAAAAGTTGTAAATTTTAGACCATTTTTGTACGAGCTCTAGCGCAACAATTCAACAAATTAGGAATTTGAAACTTCTTTATACCATGTAAGTACCATGAATACTGTATTTAATCAACAATACTGAAAACGGCGATTCATAAGGTATTTTGTTTAAACATTGGTGATTTTCTGCAACTGCAAAACCTAACCTTGTAATTCACAGTATCATTATGAAATAAGTAAAAAGTTATCTTTGCGATTGTTAAACATATAATATGGTACGGAACCCTTCGTGCGCGAGTCCGACTCGCACGTGACCGGTTTTTTTTTGTATTCTAAAGAAACCATTAACACTTGTGGTGTTAATGGTTTCTTTAATTTTCTTTCGATTAAGTTACCCGTCATTAAAGTAAAGTAGTAGAAGTAGGTTTAAAAAGATGCGGATGAAATCATAATACTTATCCTGTAGGGGTCATAGGTTTACATTCCTTTTTTGTATTCTATATTTTATGTACTCGATACTCGTATATCCCGTCAAAGTCTGTCATTATTTACATTCCCTTCATTATTTGAGAAACCAAAATATTTCATCAACTCGGCCTATCGCAGTGCACTGCTGGACATAGCCCTCTCCCAGGCCGTACTACAACAGCCTGACCTTCAATGATATCCATTTTCAATATTTCATGCTGCTAATTATTTGTATCCTCTTTTCCAGGTTGACAATTTGGGTATAACGGATCCCAAGATAACGTTGGTGGAGGAGCAAGGCAAGCGTCACTCTCAGGTGGAGATACTAGACACTCGCATTGGTGTACTGGCCAGGCCAAGCGCCAGGATATTCCAGCCATTGTATGAGGAACAGCTCGCTGTGCATATCAGCGCTGATACCGGTAATACTTTTAACTTATTCTCTCCTATTATCAGCTAGTGAACTTTTTTGAAGGTCTATTACAACAGATTCGGATAACCAGAAGAATGCATTTCGATGAAGATTTAGTCATTTCAGGCAAATGATGCTGAGCGTCCTGGGTTCGATTCTCAAATAGAAAAAAAAAATAATCCTAAAACTAATATTATAAATGCGAATGTGAGTTTGTTTGTTTGTTAAGCTTTCACGGCTAAACGGCTGGACCGATTGTGATGAAATTTCGTATGAGGATACTTTGAACCCCGAGGAAGAACATGGGTAACTTTTTATCGACATACTTACCACGCGGGCGAAGCCGCGGGTGGAAGCTAGTAAATTATATTTATTTCTGGGTTTTAAGAAACATCTTTATTTGTCAAAAAATAATATTTGTACCTCTTACTAATCCTACGGGGAATTCAGGCGTGGTGTTATAGGTATTATGTTTTTCTCGTAATGTAGCTCAAACTGTACTTACTGACGGGAGATGAAACAAAAGACGGTATAATTAAAATGAATGTTGCGCTGTACGTAGTTTGTTGAGCACTCAATTGAAATGAATGCCTGATCGAGTTTGTTCCTATTAAGATGTGCCTCGGCTTTGTTAAGCAAATAGTCTGAGTTAACAACGTTAATACAGAGATTTATGTGAGATTCGAATCTAGGAGATTTAGATTTATCAATAACGGTTTTTGTCAGCTCGAATTTCTATCATAATTTTTTGTAGCAAAGTCCTCGTATATATATACTAGAAAGGTTTAGGTAGTGAAATAAAGGTAAACAATCTTGATGTGTCTTTTTATCTTTTTTAATTCAAAACCTCAGTTTAAAAATAAAATGCAACTGAAAACCAATGTAAATACAACAATAATGATTACTAAATCAATTGAACCATTAGTTTAAGCAGTAGTTTATTTGTTTAATATGTGTTTGTGTAAAAGTCACATCAAGATTGTTTACCTTTATTTTACTACCTAAACCTTTCTAGTATAAAAAAAAACAAAAAAACTTTTTTTTTGAATAACTAGTGTTGATATTTATTTCATTTAAAATTGGTATTGATTGAACTTCTTTCTAACCGAATCGCTGTAACCTCTACCTGATTGCATTGTGCGTTTGTCACCTTATGTTGAAAATTCTCATGTGTAAGTTGACAATGTTGCAATATAACCTTCACATTACAACCTTCACACACAGCAAAAATTCGGAGACATGTGACATCCCCAACCCGCACTGAGCCAGCGCGTTGAACTATGGCCCACTTCCTCTCACAGAGATTAGGGAACGCGGCAGTGGGAACGTTATAGGCTGATTATGATGATGACGACTAATATAAATATGTAATGAGGTTAGTAGATGATGGGTATTGGGTATATGCACTTTTACAAACTTGCATTATTTCTACTTTACCAGGTCCGCCTATACTCCGTGGACGCTTAACATCTCGGATGCTGCCTGATGCGGCCGGGTCCGGTCCCGCCCTGCTGCGTAGAACTGGTCAAGTCCGGTTACCTGCCAACATGGCTGGTCTAGCTTGGGTGTCCGTCGATTCTCTCTGTGGATTGTATTATGAAGTAAGACATGTAGAAATTACCAGTTCTTTGCGGAAATTTTATGAAATTAGATTTTAATCACACTTCCTTTAAATCTGAATAAGTAGATAAATAATGAGGTTACATAAATAAAATATTTAATTTGATTTGATTTGATTTTTTCAGCTATAAAAGCTCTACTAGTGTTACCGCTGAGTCCTGGGTTCGATTCCCAGGCCAGGCAAAGGATTATTGGAGGAGAAATTCCTGATGGTATTCTATCAGGAATTTCTCAGTAGCAGCACGTGGTCTGGATTTGTGCCCGGTTGATAGCAACGGGCTTAGGCATGGGACCAAAATATGACTAGTATAGTGTATGGGTGTACACTTTACTACAAGTGCACCTTTGCCTTCAGGGATGCAGGCGTGATGTTACCTATATTATGTTCTAAGGTAGTGATGGTATAAGAACTCCAAATAACTGATTGCTTTTTTTCATCAGTCGGTGGTAACGGGCGGCAACGCTCGCTCCTGGTCATCTTGGTGGCTGGAGTCTCACGCAGGCGCTGAAGGAGGGGCGAGAGAGTTGGGGGGTGAAGAAGGGTGGGTCCTGGAGCCCACTGCTGCTGAGCTAGTCGCGCTGCATGTAGGAGCCTCGTATTTGGAGCTGCGCGCGCACGACAATGTCACTGTCATTCTGCGCACGCGAGTACCACAGGTGAATAAATCTGTTTACAAACAACTTTGAGACTTACATTATGGTGACGAAGGTTCAGTTTACTGTAGCCAGACTACCGAACGTAGGCTTTTCACCTAGCATACAAATTTTTACCATTTTGGGAAAGCGGTTTCCTCACCGAGCTACGCCCTAGTTGTTATTACGAGTTTGTTCATTCTTAATTAGTTCATTATAAATTATCTTAGATCAATAAAATATAAAAATAAAACCTAATTTTCTTAATAGCGGAGATAAACCAAACCTGTACTAATTCTAAAAAACTTAATTCCTTTTACGATTAAGATAACACTTAGCAGAACTATATTTAATTTGACTAACAATTTGTTTGTGCGGCAATAAATTGGAAAATTAATCGGTGAGTGGATAAAATACTAACATAACTTCATACTAGTTTTTAACAAAAAAAAAATGCTTGGACTTAACATGATTTTTTCATGATTCCAGATAAGCGTGCCACCGTCGTGCTTGCCAGCGGTCCCAGGGACGTCGGACAACGAGCTCAGTGCCAAGTACACCCCAGGACCACTCGAGGACCAGATCACGGACTACTCTCTGTTCCGCCTCAACGTCAATTATTGTACGCAGAGAGATAAGTTCTACAAGCTTGGAGAGACTTGGACAGATACTGAGGTACCTACACATAAAACCTATTGATTTTTAGGTAGATTTGTCTTCGTAAACTGAGTCACATAAACTGTTTTAGTGCTTCAGTGCCTACTGACGAAAACCACTTACCAGGTATCTTGTGTACTTCATATTCTAAAGAGTTTTTCGATGATTGCAGACTTGTTCAAAATGCTGGTGCGTGCTGGGTATTCCCAAGTGCGAGGCGGTACAGTGCCCGACTGTCAACTGTCTCGTGCCCACCATCAAGCCGCCCGGACAGTGCTGCCCTATTTGTACCAGTGAGTATGGCCTTATGGTGAACATGACCCAAAGCGCGGTACAATAACGCTGAGCCAATTCATCAACAATATAGTTACTAACTTAGATTAAGCAAAAATGGCGAAACTGAAGTATAGACTTTAATAGGAAATAGGATATAAAGTAGAAATATCTTATTATAGGACACCGGAATATGGAAGCCTGAGGGGCTCGTGGCTAGGTAATAACAGCCGCAGGGGTCGATCGATCAGGTTAAGCTACGCTTGCTTCGGTTGGTCCGTGGATGTGTGACCTTCTTTACATGCCGAGATCCCTCCGTGCCTCGGAAAACACGTTAAGCCGTTGGTGCCGGCTGTCATGCGTGGATCTTTGACAGTCGTTAAGGGTCGTCAGAAGCCCGAAAGTCTGACAACCAGACTTACCAAGGGGTATCGTATTACCCAGTAACTGGGTTTTTTGGTGGTCAGATAGGCAGTCGCTCCATGTAAAATACTGGTATTCAGTTGCATCCGGTTAGACTGGAAGCCGACCCCAACATAGTTGAGAAAAGGCTAGGCAGTTGATGACCGATATGGAAGCCACTTTGCCATCCAACAATGCAAGCAGTAAACAAGAATCTGATATCCACCCAAGTAGCACCATCATGGCTAAATCTGGTTCTCCCGAAAATATCGATGACCAAGATATATTGAATTGACATCATTTTCTTTTCCAGACTCTACAACAGCGGTATGGTCAGAAAATGGCAGCTGCGTCCTTGCTGGTCAAAGCTATGCGCCGGGCTCGTCGTGGCACCCCTACCTGGTGCCCGGCGGGTACGACACGTGCGCCATCTGCACGTGCAACTTCGCTACCAGACAAATACAGTGCCCCAGAGTCAAGTGCCCTCTGTTACGTTGCAGCGAGAAGGAGGCGTATAGGCCGGACAAGAAGGCTTGCTGCCGCGTATGCCCAGAGGTGAGAATGAAACGTACTTTGAAGATAGTCAACAAATTTGCTCATGATCAATTTTGTCTCATCAGCCTAAAGCAGTCCACTGGTGATCCTCGGATACTCTCATCCAGCTGCTACCTTGCGAAGATAGTCGCAGATTTTTCACGAGTTACTGGAACGAAGTTCCTACGAAAAAAAATTAAGATTTTTCCGTCACGAAATCCCGTCACGCACGATCCTTGTGTGTTTTGTTTTTATATTCTAATATTTAAAAATGTAACGTCATGGGTGTCATTTTCATGGTTTTTGAGATCGCTGAAAACGTTAATGAGGTCAAAATGAAAATCCAAGATGGTGGCTGCAAAAAATTTCGTATTTTTCGTCATGGGTGTCATTTTCATGGTTTTTGAGGTCGCTGAAAACGATAATGAGGTCAAAATGAAAATCCAAGAAGACAACTGCGAAAATTTAAAAATTTTTCGTCATAGGAGTCGTTTTCGTCAAGGGTGTCGTTCCATGGCAGCAAATATGACATAATGCATACTTATAGCATATTTGCTGGAAATCGAAATTGTGAGCTCCCTAGGAATCCATGGAAACGACACCATATTATTATTTTTCATCATATTATTAATAGGACTTCGGTTCCAACCGAGTGTTCCACGACACTCACGCATTTTTTATTTTTATTTACCTCAGGTGAAAGCAAAGAAACCAGACGAAGAGACTCCAAAAGACCAAGGTGCGCCGCGCACGGCTGAGGAAATCCTGGCGGAAGGCGGGTGCACGTTCCCCGACGGGCCGCTGCCCAACGGCAAGGAGGTGCATCCCTCCATACACTCGCACGGGGAGCAGCGCTGCGTCACGTGTCGGTGCAAGGTGATTATACTATAACATACGGTTGAACATACGTTTTCTATGAGGAAATGTGGGTTTCGCCGGATGATATAACTAAAATGAAGTTAGAAAAACTAGTCCAGTCAATAACAACATCAAACATCGCAAGGGCGCATGTAACTATGATTTTTTTATATGTGTCTCTATTACTAATTTAACGTACAAGTACGCAAGTGTTATATTTATTCTGATCAATGTATTTATTAAATTTATGTTTCTTTAAAAACTTTTTAAGAACTTATGACAATGTTAGTTAGAATGGAAAAAATGGACTCCAACCAATAATTTAACCTTTTGTCCGTCACAAATAGATGATGAGACCCAAATTTATTGTGCCCTAAACATCTCGTACAAAGGAAAAGACAATTAGTAACTTAATTATTTCCTTAATCAGAGGTATTTCTGAGGGTCAAAATATGTCTAAGGCTCAGAGATGTTTTTAAATGTGTTTTCTTGTCTATTCCAGGATGGAGAGGTGACGTGCGTCCGCAAGCGCTGCGGGCGCGCGGCGTGCTCGCGACGGAGGCGCGTGGACGCGTGCTGCGCGTGCACGCGGCACCGGCGGCAGCGCGCGCCGCGCATGGAGCGGCCGGCGCCGCCGCCGCCCAGCTGAGCGCGCCCCGGCCCTCCCCGGACACAGTATTACTGCGCCCGACCACCCCGTCTATACCCCAGACTGCTCGTAGGCTAAGTGAGTGAGCTCGTAGCTCTATAGACTGACATATTTTTATGTACTCGTGCGATTCGAATGTGTCTCTAGTTTTAGATTGTGTCATCGGTGGCGCGCCGTCACCGGACCGAACGACTGCGGTGCGACTCATAAGAAACGTTGACTGAAGATTCAGTGCGGCACAAGGCGCGTCTCTTTTTTGCACGAGTATCTTTCATGTACAGAATTTTATTTTCTCTACGTGATACCCGATGAGAACGGTCAGAACGGAGTCAATAAATTCGATTGTATTCATTAAAAATATGAGGCTTGGCCAATTAGAGGTTAATGTCATCATCGGAGTGATAGTGTAGACTGGCGGTGCGTTCGGTGGTGGCGCGGGCGCGGCGGTGACTCGGTACTATTCGGTACTACTCGGTAGGCAGGCGGTAGACGGTCGGCCGCGCGGAGGCTCGGAGTCGATCGACGACGGACGGTAGCTTTACTGTGTATTATTTTAACGGCGTTGAATATTTACTTACCCACCGGTATTTTAATTGGTATTATGGTAACCCGAAATTTAGGCGCATTACATGATCCGATACTGATTCGTATTATTTTAGTGGTAGGGCTCGATCGCTCGGTCGTCACACAAGGATTGCGAGCGCGGTCGATAACAGATGTGCCATATTTTCTTAAATGTAAATATAAATTATAATACTACTTATGTGCATATTTATTTACGTCTCTATTGTTTATGATACGGGATAACCGCACGTTTAGATAATCATGTATGAACCATCACAAATGCTATCTTATTGGTCGCCTTGTTTGTGCATTTGCTTCTAGTTTTGTATATCTATATTTAATACCACACGAGTGTCTGTACACATAATGATCGGTAACTTCTATTACCTGCGTTATTTTATCTAGTTGTAGTGAACAAGAGAGGAGATGTTTAATGTTATTTTATAGACAATAACAATCGACATAAGTATTGGAATTGATGTTGCTTCAAGATTTTATTACATAATACAATGGACTGTAATCCCAGTGGTTTTTATACATCAGAACTTGCTTATAAGAACAATAATCACTGGTTGAGTGACATAGGTAGGTACTTGTGGAAATATGAAGATTTAATACTTATCAATAGACTTTATATACGTTTGTCGAAATCAAATTTTGTAAATATTAATATGATTCTAGAGTCTATATTTCAATATGTACTGTAACACAGATACTTTTTACGTATTGTACCGATATAAATCAATATAGATAAGGTGTAGTTTACGCAAATTTCGTGACTAGTTTTGTTTAATTACTAGGTTAACGGTTAAGTTACGTAATTAAGGAAGCTAGTCCAAATGTTTCGATGTGATGGATATGAATGCCATGTAGCTAGCGATACGTCTGTTTTCAATACTGATTATAATAGGAATTTATTACTCTTAAGTTGTATCCGAGGACTCATAGTCACTAGGTGTAAAAACACTAGCGTTAAGTAGGTACGTACAAGTGTTAGGGAATGAGACGCCTTTTACAAATGTTATGCGCGGGCGCTTGAAGGCGGCTTTCTTCAAATTGATATTGGATTATTTAAAAGCGCTGCAGTTTTTACATCACGTGAAGATGAGACCTGAAGGTAATATTGTGCCGTAACAGCACGTTTTTTAGCAATTAGATTTTTTTTGAGAGAGTCCATTTGCCAAAAATATCTTGTAAATTAAAATTTTCACATTTCGTTGTGGGTTCTAGTCCAGTCAAAATTTTGAGGAGTTGTTGTATTATTTTAATGTTACATTGGCTATTATTTTAATTTTATTTGACATTACGAGAATATCACTCGAGTAAGCACAAGAGTTATCTTGGTTCTAATATTTTTTTTTATAATCTAACAATAGAAAAGTAGTCACCTATGGCTTGCGAATAACATAACTAATAGCCATAAAGAATACTATGAACTCGCTTGTATTGCATTGTTTTTCTATTTAATAAATCACTGCATTCAATACCGATGTAATGGTGTTATAACGGGATGATATTCATTTTATTTTTATTTAGAACTCTTTAGATTGAATTCGAAAACGTTAACTTCTTTGAAAAATTAAATTTTTGTGTATAATTATCAAATAAATGACCTGTGAACAAATATGTTTTTCAATTCTTCTAGCTTGTGTGTCTTCTTTTTTACTCTGGAAGTTTTAGAAGAGGTATATCAACTTACTATTAATTTGCCCGTGAGTTCATTCGCGTGGACTTCCCTTCCTTTCCTTGCCTTGAGTTTATTTTATTTATCTATTTATTTATTTAGGATGCGGTTGGCGCGTTCAAGGAAATAAAAAATTTCATATTAACTTTACCCCCTCTTTACACCCTTTTTTGAGAAATCGTTGGAACGTTCCATTGACTTATTATTTACACCAATTCTCGTGTTATTCGAGACACGCAGTATAAATAGAAGTAAATCTTTATCTAAAAACTTAATTAAGTACCCTATTTTGGCCCGTAAGTGGTAGATTTTCGAAAAACCGTAACGTCCATTATTCTTTATTATTCGTCAAAAGTATTAATACCTACTGACTTTTGAGTAAATCGAACCGTACGTTAAGATTCTTCCTTAAAGACTTTAAGCATCCATTGACGGGTAGCTTTGAAAAAGTATTCGTGCCATGTTTCGAGTCTAATAACTCAAGCAGTAGATTTTTATATGTAAACAATATACCCCTTTTCAACCCTTACAGGTAAAGTATCGCCTAGTAATGAAAGGAGAACTCGTGCAATCTCAAGCAATATTCCAGTCGTTGTCCGAACATACTAGCGCCACCATTGAGGAAAAATCACAAGTCTAAGTCTAAGAAGATATAATCAAAGATTTGGAACATTTTGAAATTTCCAATGCTCACATTTTTAGTCAGATGAGGTAGAATTTTTTGTATTAAAAAAATCAACACTATTACCTCCTAGGTTCGAAGCAAAAATCCGGAGTCACACGTAATCTATTCGATTTATGCCCAACATGACGTGTGACTCCGGATTTAATTTGTCTGTCTTTTTCAAATCTCAGAAAAGTAGAATATTTTCTTGTTTCATAATTTTTAGAGCGTGATTTTTCAGTAGTCGGGTTTTAGTTTCTGAACTTACTTTTTATCCAGTTTTTTTTACTCATAACGCTCCGCTTTTAAGTTTTTATTTTCCTTGAACTGAAAAGTAGAGTTCTGATACGAACAACAATCGCTCTAGAATTAGGACGCAACTTACGAAGACTCCTGGGCCAAATACTAGCTTCGGCGATCTGTGATGATATCGTTGCTGAAGCACCTGGGGGTCCTGCTCCTGGATCATTTCTTGTTTAAGGATATTGCAAGTGTAGGATCAACTCTTTCATCACATCTATACATATAAAAGAAAGTCGTGTTAGTTACACTATTATAACTTAAGAACGGCTGAACTTATTTGGCTGAAAATTGGCGGAGAGATAGCTTAGAACCAGGAGACGGACATAGGATACTTTAAAAAAAACGGATAAAACTTGGTTTAACAACGGCTGGACCGATTTAGATGAAATCTTGTGGGTATATTTGAATGGGTTCCTGGATAGTTTGAAAATACAATTGAACCCGGCAGGTGGCGCTGCAGTCGGGTTCTAGGATCGTTCAGACAGGACAACGTCTATCGGGGCCGCTAGTAATAAATGAAAAAGCCAGGGAAGGTCGTTTTGCAAAAACCAGCCAGCAGTTTTGTTAACACAGCGCTCATGCAATTTTATGCAACAATTTTGACAAAGTCATAGATCGAGCTGCTTACTCCTCTTGTAATACAAGGTGGATACTAAATTTCCATTACTATACCTAGGGCGACCCGTTTCTGAAATGTGAGCCAAAAATTGAAGAGCGGATTTCTGACGCCAACAACGGATCGTTGAAGCGGGCGCTGGAGGGAAAGTATCCTAAACATTGATGCTACCAAGTGCTACTCAAAGGAAACATTATTTTTTTTAAAATTTGTAACTAAAAGTACATTAAAAGGAAACTCAAATGCGAAAAGAGATGTCCGTTTGCCCCGCACGGCCCCCCAGAATTTGCGTTTTGGGTGTGCACCAATGCAATGTACTCGCCTCTAGAAGTATATGTACCGGATTCTTTTTCAATGTACCTCTGTACTTTTGAAGAAATATGCAAAAAAGGGGGCCGTGCCAGCCAAACGTTTCCAGCTCGGCCCCCGTGTAACTTGAAAAATATATAGCGTATTAAAAAGTTTCTTAAACACAAGGAATGTACTCTATTAACACGTTATATGTGCCGCAACAGATATTGTGAATTCGTAATAATAAATAATTTATAGATGTGGATAGGGGGCCGTGCTGGAAAAAACAATTATAAGAAAATATCTAAAAAGACAAAACACCCTTATCCAAAAACTATTAGAAAATGATTGATGTGCGGCAAGTAACATATGTAACGAATTGGTTTCTCATACAACTTGCTAAATTTTAAAAATAAACCAATTTTAGTTTATTCAGCACGGCCCTCTATAGTTGCCTATATCTTTTTAAATATGACATATTTGTTTACAAAATTAGACTTCCTGAATAGGAGGACTTCCTTATAGGAGTACATTCATTCCAAATGAATTGCGATGCTGTATTAGTACTTTAAAAGATAAATTGAATCTAAAATATCATACATTATAACTGATGGGGTGATCATGATTCCATATATTAGGTAGAGTGGGCTGCATCAATTGGGTACCCCTCAAAAGACATATGGGTTCAAATCCGTGATAGGCTGAAGTTGGTTTTTGTATTTTCAAAAACATTTTATTATAATTTTATTAATGTATTGTTTTTGTGAATAAATAAGTTTATGTTAGTATTTACTTTTAATTAAATCTGTTTTTATTATTGTCATAATCAATAAAACGTTAATACTTCTAATATTGCGTATAAACGACAAGCAATAATAGGGTTGACATTTACGAAGAGTTATTCAACGTCTAAATAGACCAGAGGTTTTAAGACCGCTCGCCGTGCATAAGATTGGACGTTCAAATCTTAGGCATGAATTGTGTTTTTTATCATGCATTATGTATTTTTTTTACCATAAAGTCTTTTGTATTTTAAGTATTTGTTTTTTTTAAATTTAATTTTAAAAACAAGAAAAATAAAATACTGTAACTCTCCTTTCTCTCCTTTCTCTTTTTTTTTGCTTTTTTTTCTTTTTTTTTCTTACGTCGATTGACACCCAGGTGTGCAGATAACAATAAAAACTCTATTGCGTCTGCTAATTGGCGTGCGACGGGTTAAGAATCATTTAATAATATTTAATATTTATATTATGTAACAAAACTACAAAGATTTATGTTTTACAATAATTTTATTAGATAATTTACAGTTACCTTAGACATATTTTGCCAACTGAGACAAACGGGTTCCTAGACAAATGCGAAAGGTGAATCAAAACTAGACTCGTCAGACGGTAACTTCATTATAGATTAGTAGTAGTGTAATGCATAACTACCCTCTAATAACAAACTATTCATTCACTACGATTTCATAGACAGAGACAGAGTTATAACGCCAAGTAGATTGATAATTCATTGAGTTATTAACTACCTAACTGGCTTAGTTGGTAAGAGCTCGCGGTTATCGTTATATATATAACCAATGATTTGATGGTTCGAATCTCGTCCGGTCATAAGAAACACTTTTTGTATTATTCTTAAGGTTAAACATCCTTAAGAATAATACAAAAAGTGTTTGAATTGCAAAGTTGTAGCAAAGTTAATTTTAATACAACTGGGGTACCCAATTGATGCAGCCCACTGTACATAATATTCTATACTTACCTATATTAATTCTTAAATTATGTGACTACATTGAAATAAACATTACTTTTTATAATTTGTTTTTTTCTTCTTCGTTTAATATTAGCGATGACATCTTATAATGGAATTATAACCGTTAAAACTCGTGTGCGGTCCCTATTAGTTCACTGACTCCAATAATTTCAGTATTCACGTATTTTCTACGTGTGGTTGTGCAGTGAATTCTATTTCAAGCACGGAAATGGATTGTTAAAATAAACAGGTAAGTTTTAAGTTATAATGTGGCGCCATCTACATCGCAACATGCAAACTACGCATCACACTGACGTCAAAATCCTGTATCGCGCAATCAGAGTTTACCGAGCGACTAGCATTATATACAACGTCCCGACATCAACCGTCGGGCAGTTGCCCACCAGACACGACACCCGTCTGGTCGGAGGATCCTCCCTTTTCTATGGAGCATGAGTGAACATTACACCCTGTTTGTCATGCCTCTATACTGGTGCCCTGAGTATGAACGTCAGCGCAGCCTTCGTGCAACTCCTTCAGCGTGACGTCATCAGCATCACTTCCTCAAGCTTTTGAGCGGCGAGTCACACATTCGGTGTTAGTGACACATAGTTACAGTTATCTGCGATTATTGCGTAGGCCCTCATGAGCAAATCACCAGATTCTCAGCTCACCAGATTCTCAACTAACCAGATTCGCAACTCACCAGATTCGCAACTCATCAGCTATTGTACTATCCAACACATAAATGATATTTTACTGACAGACAAAACCTCATTACATAAACTGATAAAATCGATTCAAATGCCTAAGAGGTCGGATTAAATAGATGATAGACAACCTCATTTCATAAACATGTTTATTTTTTTAAATATTTTTTAGCTACTGCCTAGTCTACATCATAATCATTTTGATGCACCCAGGTGAATAATATTTACGAAAAATATTGTTAATGCACCTAGGCGAATATTAACACAGGTGAACTGCCTACATTAAGAATTCGGTGTTATTTTGATTTTGTTTCGATTTACTTTTTTTTTTGTTTTGACTACAGTTGCCTACTCTGTTATTTTTTGTGATTGTGTGTTTCATCGTACATCTGGTGAGTTGCGAATCTGGTGACTTGCTCATAAGCGTCCGTAGGTACCTAAACGTAACTAATCTGTGAAATGTAATTAATCTGTAATTATATTGTAATGTGCGGTTCAATCCATGTGATTTATGGGAAATATATCTGTGATTTTTGTAAGCCTTTTGAGCTATGTAGTCTTAGCGACACTTATTGATTTGTTCGTTTAGCGACTTACTAAGCACTTCCCGCGCGGCTTCGCCCGCGTGGATGTCGGAAAATATCCCATGGGAACTTACTACCGGGAATTCCTTTCTTATTCCTTGTCTACATTGTAAAGGGAACCTCTGTGCAAAATTTCAGCTTTCTAGGTTTTCTAGGGGTTTGGGCTGCGCGTTGATGAGTCAGTCAGCCAGGACTTCTCTTTTTATTTATTTATAAAGATTTACTCAATTTATGCAGCAGCTTTTTTTATCCATTTTCACGTGAAATCATGGTCACCCCATAAGTTGTAATGTATGATAATTTTAATTCAATTTATCGTTTAAAGTACTAATACAGCAGAATCGCAATTTATTTGGAATGAATGTACTCCTATACGTAATTCAGGAAGTCGAATATTGTAAACAAACATGTCATATTTAAAAAGATATAGGCAACTATAGAGGGCCGTGCTGAATAAACTAAAATTGGTTTATTTTTCAAATTTAGCAAGTTGTATGAGAAACTATTATTTTTTGGATAAGGGTGTTTTGTCTTTTTTTAGATATTTTCTTATAATTGTTTTTTCCAGCACGGCCCCCTATCCACATCTATAAATTATTTATTATTACGAATTCACAATATCTGTTGCGGCACATATAACGTGTTAATAGAGTACATTCCTTGAGTTTAAAAAACTTTTTAATACGCTATATATTACCCAAACAGTTCATCTTTGACAAAAAATACAAGATCCAGCTTCACGAGGATCTCCGATGCGAGGGGTTGTGCCCCGCAGAGCTGCGCATCTTCACGGATGGATTTAAAACAGGTAGTGGCACAGGTGCTGGAATCTTCTCGGAGGACTTCAACATACACATAGCTACACCATTGGGAGTCCATAACACAGTGTTCCAGGCCGAGTGCATGGGCATCTCTCTGGCCGCTTCGACCATCGCAGCAAGGGAAGTAAAGGACCACTCGATCCGCATACTCTCAGATAGCATGGCTGTTCTGCAAGCGCTAAGTAGTCACACAGTGGACTCTGGGCTAATATACGAGTGCCACCAGCGTCTCAACCAGGTGGGTAAACTCAGTAATATAACCGTTCAATGGATTAAGGGACACAGCGGCTCGCTAGGCAACGACGCAGCCGACGAACTTGCCAGAAGGGGGTCGAGAATGGCACCAGTGAGACCAGAACCCATAGTGCCCCTCCCCTTCGGGTACTTGTGCGCTCTGGTAAGGAAGCGTACCAGGGACCAGCATCACAAACTTTGGTCAGACCAACGTGAGTGTAGGTAGGCTAAGGAAGCACTCCCTACAATTGATGGCCGCCTCACGAAACAGGTTCTCCGACTGACTAAACAACAGTTGCGTACAGTTACAGCTGCTATAACTGGCCATGGGTCATTTAATAAAAATCTCTTTGTCATAGGAGTCACAGACAGTCCGCTGTGCAGGGCCTGCATGGAGGACGACGAGCAGCTCATGTGCTTCTAAACTGCCCGGTGGTCGCCGCATTCAGGGCAAAGTACTTCGGTAACCCAGGTACCCTCCGGGAGGTTGTCAGTAATATTAAGGCGCTGCTGGCCTTCTTTGAGGAGCTGGGGTGGATCGAATAACCTATTTTCCCACCCATACGCAAAATACGCGCATTGTCGTGGAGTTGCGGATACCAGCTCGTATTACCTATACCTACCTATACCTATATACGCTATATATTTTTCAAGTTACACGGGGGCCGAGCTGAAAACGTTTGGCTGGCACGGCCCCCTTTTTTTGCATATTTCTTCAAAGGTACAGAGATTGAAAAAGAAACCGGTACATATACTCCTAGAGGCGAGTACATTGCATTGGTGCACACCTAAAACGCCAATTCCGGGGGCCGTGCGGGGCAAACGGACATGAAAAGAGAACACCTGTATTTTTATGACACCATCCGGAAGGTTCAACACAACCTTTTTTTTTTTTGTGGATGGGAAATCATCAAATGACTTCTCCCGCTCTGGGTGGAGCGGAAGGGCGGGCATGTCAGCCTTTTTCAAAACCCACCCGTGTTCCTTCAGTTGCCTATGCCAGGGCCACGATATCTTTTCAACCCAACCCAACCCAACCTTAAGGATCAAATCTCTCATTGGATTTAACAAAAACTCTGTGGTATAGTTAAAGTTGATAACCATTTATTTTGCATAAAAATATATTGTCTTATTAATTATCTTTAGCATAAAATTAGCCGTTTGGGTTTGAGTGACACGGTGGAAAAAAAAGTGCAGTTCTTATATCTGTGGACCAGCAGCTTTGACCAACCGTCGCTGCAGCTTCGAAAGATATAGCCGCCTATTTCCACCAGATTTTGTTTATTATTTTAAAGAGAGGACTTCTTGAGTGCCCGTAGGGTGTCAGCCATTGCTTCAGCCACGGCATCAGCAACCTGTATCGTAGAGTTGACACCCATGATGCCGATGCGAAGAGCCTTCCCCGCGGTCGGACCCAGACCAGCAAATATTAGGATATTGTGCCTGTTGAAGATTAACATGGATTAATTATTATGATACTTGTGTTTGGCATACTTATAGCGACTTTGATCACCGGCGACTCGTTGTTGATTTAAAAAGCTTACGTCCACACACAGATTTTGAAAGCCGATTTGGCGATGTCATTTGTGTGTGGACGTGAAAGTGTTTTGACTCAGAGCCACACTTTGCTGCCCTAAAAATTAAATATAGTGCGAATAGGATTGATTGATTTTGGTTGTTTCTATGCATGTCGTGCCACCAAAGCTTTTTATCAATTTTCGTTGATCGGCACATCTTTATTACATAACACACCAGTAGGTAATCCCCGAAGGGTTAGGCAGAGGTGTACCTGGACGGTATACCCACATCTCGACAGTTATGTCGCGAGCCCATTGCCATCAACTGGGCATAAATCCAGACTCTGGGCTGCTACTAAGATATTCCTGATCTATAAACACTGCTCGACCTGGGTTGGAACCCAGAACCTCATCCTCTGCAGTAGCGTTTTCGCCCGACCAATGATGCAGACTAATTTCTCACCTATAAAGTGTATTTAAAATAGCGACAAGCATTCATAGATATCTACTCCAAAATTAATGTTATAGGCATCCAGTAATCTTACTACAAATTAATATCAGGGTAACTGCTGTAGTAATTGGCCACGCTTTAGTAACTGGCCACTCATAAAAAAAGAGGTAGAAACAAGGAGAAAAAGCAAGTTTAAATGCTAAGATTTCTTTGCAGCAATGAGGGCCTTAGTACACCTCAACTTCAATGCAACTGACTCACATGATGTTCCGCTACTCGAGTAGCGGAACATCAGCGGCACATCATGCGGTTTCGCGGCGGAGTGATAAGACCCTGAAAGTGGTGTAGGTATTTCAATTTACAAGCAATTATACTCAATCGCAGTCCTAATGTAACACCGGCAAACCAAATACTATGGATTTGGTACTTACTTAGCTCTCATATACTTCACGAACTCAACGTAATCATATCCTTTAGGTAGCTTCACAGTCGTGACGGTAGCCAGGCGGTCTTCTGGCTTAGGGATTAAGAATTCGAAAGAATACTCCCGGAGACGCTTGTGGAAGCGAGCAGTGGTAGCGGCGTGGCGAGCCCAGGAGACAGGCAGGGTTTCCTTTGCGACCTCCTGGAGGCAACACCGGAGGGCCCAGAATAGTGGGGGACTCAAAGTGTGATGGTATCTGAAGAAATACAACAGACATGCATTGTTTATATCTATAGGTACTAATATATTTCTATACTAATAATCAAGCGGTAGAGTTTGTAAGTAATGGCGCGGGCATTCGACGCGATACGATGGTGTGGGTTAGGGGAAAAATAAATTTCACGCCGATGACGTGACGCGACGAAGTCCGCTTCTGCCCGTGACTTCGTCACAAACAAACTATTCAGCTTTATTAAACTGAAGAGTTTGTTTGTTTGAACGCGCTAATCACTGCAAGTACCAGTCGCAATTGAAAAAAAATATTTTTGCATTTGATAGCCTAATTTTTGAGGTAGGTAAGATAGGCTATTTAATATCACGCTATGATCCTTGGGAGACGAGAAAAAAGAAAAAAAAATCAGAAAGAACACAATAGCGTGGGCGGCGATGCGATGCGACGCGTTGAAATTTCACGTGGACGAAGTCGCGGGCAGAAGCTAGTCTTAGAATAATGGCACATAGACGAAAGTCTGGACGCTATATTTACACAAACTAGATGGATACTGAATCTAGAATCCTACCACTTGGCAGATATGGTAGCGAACATTAGGACTAGTTAGATGAGAATTTATGCAGATTAAGTCATTTTCTTCAATATGTATTTTTATCTCATAAAGTTGTCTACGACAGAGCTATAGGTGTAATTGAACACTTACACCAGAGTTGATCACTCTACTTTTCATTACTAATGCGAGGAAATCAGAGATTTACTTTACTTATTTTACTTATTTACTTATTTTTGATTTACTTATTTTTTGGGAGGTATCCCATGTGAGGTAAATCGAATTTACAACCCGCATTTTGAGTTAAATACTAGCTACTTTCAGAGCATCAGTGATGAAAACTAATAGAATATGTGTTACTGTATTTAACGATAGTGAAATTAATTCTTACGTTCTTGTGTTACCGTAGCAGTTCCACTGTTGCGCTAACAGCTTGATGTCGAAGTAGAAAGGAGGATCGTGCTTCCGGTTTTTTATCTTTTCCCTGCAATAAAAACAAAGTTATGTAATACTTTGGCTTTTGTGACCACACCATCTACAGAGTGAAATTAAATTAGCTAGCAAAACTCCGAAAACGTGATGGGTATCCATATCTAAACTTGATAAAGCAAAAAATAAATTTATATGATATTTTTTTTGGGGTTATCAACCGCAGTGTAGTTGAAATGGGTACTTAATAGAATTTAAAAAAATTAAAATATTTACCGTTAAAATGTCAATGTTCATATTTAAGCCTTTCGATGTCACGTTTGTCGATAGTTAGATTTTAGATATTGGACGTAGGTTATCTAATCATTCGACAATATAAACTTCTTCTTCTTCGCTTCGCTCTTGACAGAGCGGTCGTGGTCACTATGAACTGTATCCAATCGCAGGTGTAGTTGTTGCTCGCCTCACGATTTCTCTCCATCTGGTTCGGTTAGAAGTCAATCTGGCGCATTCATTGACAGGGCCTCCAATCGCGGATTTTACTTGGTCGGTCCACCTCATCGGTGACCGCCCGCGTGGCCTATTACCTTCCACTCTGCCCTGCACCACAAGACGTTCTATGGAGTCATTGTTCCGCCTGGAGACATGCCCAAAGAACTTAAGTATCCGAGACTGTACTAGTGCTGATAGACGCTGTTTGATGCCGAGTTCTTGGAGTATGGAGACGTTTGTGCGGAATTCAGTCCATGATACACCAAGCATTCTTCTCCAGCACCACATTTCTAGAGCATCTACTTTTTTCTTTTCCAGTTCTCGCAATGTCCACGTCTCAGCTGCGTACAGAAATATAGGGAATACAAGAGTACGGACGAGCCTGATCTTAGTGGCCTTAGTTATGCTGCGATTCCTCCATATTTTTTTCAGCTTGTCCATTGCCCTCTAGCCATAGCCATACGCCGTTTCACCTCATCCACGCAGCTGCCGTTATTCGCGATCATAGCACCAAGATACACGTAGGATTGAACCACGTCGCAGTTAAAAAAAAAAAAAAAAAAAAAACTTTATCGCAATCTGTGTCATGTCTGGCGAGTTGATGTTGCCACGGTCTACAATCATCATCTTGGTTTTACTGCGATTAATCCTCAATCCAAACGTAAGACTCACGCGCTCCATCTTAAGGAGTAGTTCCTCCATCTGTTCAGCACTAGTCGCAAACAAGGTTGTGTCATCAGCGTAGCATAGGTTCGCAATTTTGTAGCCACCAATCGCAACACCATCAGTCCAGTCGTCGAGGGTGATGCGCATAATGAGCTCCGTGTAGGTGTTGAATAGGAGTGGCGATACTATACATCCCTGGCGGACACCTGCACTGGGATGGAAGCTATCCGAAATGTGGTCGTCTGTTCGCACTGATGCTGTTCCTCCTTCGTAGAGTACTCTAAGAAGGTGCACAAGATGTTTTGTTGTGCCCATTTCCAATAGCGTCTTCCACAAGGTTGGCCATTTCACGGAGTCAAATGCTTTTGAGAAATCAACAAAACATGTGTAGGTCGGCTTGTTGAATTCTCTTGCCTTCTCGATTATCTGACGAACAATGAGAATCTGTTCACGTGTTCCCTTTCCCTTCACAAACCCAGCCTGTTCTTGCGCAATCTCCCGCGATAGGTATGTTTTCAGACGCTCGTTGAGAATGTGTAGCAATGTTTTGCTTGCGTGGCTAATCAGAGCAATAAGGCGGTAGTTGCTGCACTTTTTGGTGGACCCCTTTTTGTGAAGAGGAATGAAAACTGTGTGAGCCCATTCTGACGGCCATTTTCCTGCCAGCCATATCTTATTGCAGATGGTGTGAAAGATATGAACGCCGCGTTCTCCCAATGCTCGAATAGTCTCGATTGGGATAGCATCAGAGCCCGTAGCTTTTCCATTTTTTAAGTGTTTGATGGCAGCTCTGATTTCTGACTCAAGGATGTCTGGTTCCAGTTTATCACTCTCTGGTTCTGTTGATGCAAAGGCTAGCGACTGCGGATCTTCAAAAAGCGACTGACAGTAACACCTCCAAGCTTCTGATATTTGCTCCAGTTCGCTGACCACTTGACCATTAGCGTCTTCAATGGCCCAATATAAACTTACGTTATTTTAATGTGTGGTCGTTCGATATTTAAATTTTCGATGTTTTGAACGTTGGCATTTTACATGTAGGCAACGAATTAAGAATGATACTGTAGGTGAGTATTTTCATGTTTGAAATTAAAATAGGTACCCACTCGTAATATTACTTTAAAAAATCGTTTTTTATTGTGTAAACTTCACAGACGTGATGAGTATCGATATGTAAACACGATAAAACAAAAAAAAAAACTGATTTCTCAACTTATATTTCAAGTAACAACCATACTAGCGGTCGTTGACCCAAAAAAAATCGTTTGTAATTTGATTTTGTTTTGTTTAGATATCGATACCCATCACGTTTGCGGAATTTCGCTAGCTAATTTAATATGACCCTGTATATTAAAATTAAATAAAAGTATAATAATTTAAATATTTTACTCGGCACGTGCGCTGAATGCCACAGGAGATATACCAGCTGGTCCACTGAACACCTTCTGCGTTGAGGTGTAAACTCCATCGATTCCCCACTCATCCATGAAGAATGGAACTCCTGCCAGCGACACCACGGTGTCTACCAGAAGTAAGGTGCCATATCTGAGAACAACGAAAACAAAACTCTGTGAAAGTAGGCATGATTATGAAGATTCGCTAAGATAAAAACATTTATGAATCTCAAAGGACATTTTACAGGTATTACAAAAGTAGAAAGTAACCCAAGTCAAACGACTACGCTTAAAAAGTTTGGAAAATTTTCTAGTAGTCTGTGGGAATCTCCGAAAAACTTTTTATCTTAACTTTTCCCGCGCTTGGTATTTTCCACTGCATGCTAATTGCAGACTCCTTCACAGGATGCAATTAAAGAGTTTTCAACTCGACCGTATTCAGGGAGACCTAGATCTAAGTAAAAAGCCAAGTCAGGAATGAAAGAGACAACGAGTGTAATTAAATTGTTCGGTCCCGTGTTCGGTCCCGAGTCTCAGTATTCCTCGGGCAATCAAATAGTTTTTCTGCTAAACTTCGCTGCTTTTTTAATTTGGAAGTGAAAGGACGACAGGAGGAATGGTTTCAGCACAGATTGGATAAAGCCCGGATTGTGGTTTTTATAACAGTTCGTTAAGTTGACAGACAGGGAGCGAAGATGGGAGCAATAGATAACTAGCTTTCGCTTTAAGTTTAGTGACCGCTTGATTTGGGTGGTGTGTGTTCATTCTAACGCTTTTCTATATATTATGATAAAAATATGTGACAGCAGCTAACTGTTAAAATTCGCAATTCAAGCGAACATGACTTAAAATGGGACTCAATCACAAATAAAAAAAATCGAATAAGCCTGAAAAGCTGGAAAGTTGAAAAAATTAGTTGAAAACGTGTTTTCTCTCTAGCTAGGTCACCGTTCTAGTAATCTGAGACGCGCCAATTGACCAAGCCTAGACTTAACTCGATAACTACGTCGAACCTACTGAACCTAGCTATTCTATTAGGTACTATTATCCTTTCTCTGAACTAGACTGGTTACTAGGCAATGTCGGTAATTCTATTATCCCTTATTTGCTAGTGCAAATAACGGAGTCGCGTTTTTTAAGGCGAGGGCCGAGGGGTCTTTGCGTTTCACGTTGAGAAATTGTTTTAGTTGTTTGAAGAGTTTTGTAAAGATGCGTTGTAGAATACATAATCATTGGTAGGATAAGATAGACTTCGTATTTTTAGGGTTCCGTACCTCAAAAGGAAAAAACGGAACCCTTAGGCGTCGTCCTAACTGGCTTCGATCGTACGAGCAAACGATGCGGTTTCGTCGCACGACGAGATTAAACACACACATTTCTTTAGAGTGTCCTAATTGAAGCTTTTAAGTCATCACGCGAGCACAGGAACAGATTTCGCGCGACGAAATCGCATCGTTTGCTCGTACAATCGTTAGCCAACTAGGACGACGCCGTATCGGATCACTTCGTTGTTCGTCTGTCTGTCTGTCTGTCTGTGAAGACCCTTTTTCTCAGGAACGCGTTGAAGTATCAAGCTGAAATTAATATTAAATACGTACGTCTATGGTCCCTTGGAGCTCTAAAAAATAGAGCTTTTAAGGCAACGCAATAAAAAAATACGGACAATTATGCGACATATTTTGACACTTGTAAGTAAATCAAAACCTTTATGGTCCTTCCCGTTGACCTAGAATCATGTTTGTCTCACTGCGCAAGTAAAGGAAAAAGTCGGAAAATCGTTATTTTTGTAATTTTATCTCTCATTAAATTTGCAGTTGGAGAATTGACATGTAAGTATATCAATGTATGGGAGAACATGTTTTTCAACTACAATGTGAAGTTTGTTTTGGGATAAATTCTTTTCAACTACGGAACCCTTCATTGTGCGTGATCCGACACGCACTTGGCCGGTTTGTTTTTTGTTAATAATAAAAACACACATAAAGTTTAAATTCACTGTTTGAGATTTAATTCATGAGTCAAGATACAAATTAATGAAATAAACGTAGTCTAGATGTCTAGTCACCTAACACAATATTTATAACCTCCTTTCTTTTTATTAATTTGTTTAAACGCAGTGATAACTGGCCATTCGTGCCCAAAATAATTATGAAATGCCATTAATGTTTACTTTTTCACATTTCTTTTCATAATGATTTAATAGGGCTTTATCTTATTTTTTTCATCGGATCCAGCCAGCATTTTTAAAATGTCATTAATGTACTCACCTTTTTGTTATTTACCTACTTATTTAATTGTGAAGGCAATGTTTGTACAGTCAGCGTAAATAATATCGGGACGAACAGACTGTTCAAAATGATCTAAACAACTATGAAAATGTAATATTAAAACTTGATGACACAAGGAATGTTTCAGAATGAAGACAGTATCACGACAACTGTCATTCTTATAAGAACTTTATCCAATTGAGATAAACTTTAATTTTCTTAGTCTGTTCATCCCGATATTTTTGACAGAACACGTTTTGCCGTTGCAAGTTGTTTTGGCCTGAAGTTTTTAAAGGCCTTGTGGATAGCTTAAAGTTTTACTACGTACCTGTGACAAAGATCTCCCATGCCCTGAAGATTCTGCACAGTTCCGGTTGAGGAGTCTCCGTGGGTGACGAACAGGGCAGCTGGTCGCAATCTCTTTAATTCAGGCTCCAGTTGTTTAAGGCTGAAGGTGACGTCCAGTGGAACACTGACCACTTTAGTTTTAATGCCTAGAATCATTTACAAAGGGATCTCATTAAAACTTACGTAGGTACCTATATGAAACCGTGTGAACCGTGTGAGTTTTAAGAAGATACCGCGGCCCTGGCATAGGCAACTGAAGGAACACGGGTGGGTTTTAGTCAGTAAAAGTGTGACACGCCCTTCCGCTCCGCCCAGAGCGGGAGAAGTTATTTGATGATTTCCCACCCTCAAAAAAAAAAAAGACTGTAAAATTTAGATTATACATAAGTCTGTTCTTTTAGATTTTCTTATAAAAGCAAAGCGCCGTTATCCGCAACGAGCCGCCGCGCAACGCATTTTCATACAAAAAGTGCGGTGCGGCCCGTCTGTATTGTGCATTGGTTCATAGAAAATGTACGAAACTGATGACAGTATTTTTACAATGCATTGCGTTGCGGCACGGCTCCATTCTGCTTTAGCCTTTAAAGATACAACGATAATTTTGTGTTTTTAAGATTCCTAAGCCAAACGGTTAAATTATGTGGATTTTCCAAGGATGTGTTATTTGAATTATATTGTCTACTCTGTTGTACTAAAACCGAAACATGATTACTTACCAACTTGAAATTTTTTCTATAGAAAAAACTACACTTTACTATGCACAAAATAAAAATTACAGATATAAATGTTGTTATTATTCTAATAGCGTCTATTTTCGATTTTATACGACTACTAGCTTTTGCCCGCGGCTTCGCCCGCGTGGATGTCGGAAAATATCCCACGGGAACGTACTACCGGGATTAAAAGTACCCTTGGTGTTAATCCAAGTAAGCCGACGTTCGCACGGACGTAAAAATATCGCAGCGGGATTTTATCGCGCACTGGATTTTCAACTCTCGGTTTTGAGCCGACTTTGAGAATCCAACCTAACAACAACAGAGTGCATCCCAGCGTGACGAAAAACTGTTGGATTTTTAACTCTCAGCGCTAAGCAGAGCGTTGAAAAAGCAGTGCGCTAAAAAAAATCGCCACGATATTTTTACGCCCGTGCGAACGTCGGCTAGACAATATCTTCTCGCACTGCTTATATGTATAGTACTCGAGGAGGGGCGTGCAGATTGATATCTGATTGCTGGAGGATAATAAATCTTAAAACCAAACAATAGTAAACGGAAAATTACCAACTTGAATGCCTTTGAAAGCAACTTTAAAGCGAAAATATAAATCCTCTTTATTCCCTATCCCGTAGGAATTAAACAAATATTAAGACTAAATGTTACTTTAAGATATGAACTACCCATCCCTTAAATCTCTTAAAAAGAGGTAAGTACCCCTCCGGAGCAACTGGACAGTTTCTCACCTAGACAGTTTCGCAGCTGGACAGATTAGCAACTGGACAGAGTATAGTCGTGAATAAATAAGTTTATAAACTATGAAACATAGGTATTAAATTTAAAAAGTGTTTATTCAAGGAAAGTCAAAAACACAAAGGCACGACAGTAGAATCTCTTACAATCTGTTGCATTGAGAATTTGTTTTAAGGTAGGTGGTTAACGCAGTCCGACAATATATTTTGTACTTACTATATCTGCATATCAATCAAAATAAACAAATACAAAAAAAAAAAACAAATAATTAATCAATCAAAATGTGAGTAATTTAATTATTTATAGGGTACTTACCTATGCTAATTTAATTAATGGGCCTAGTGGTTCAAATCGAAACTTGAAAAGATTCAGCCCTTGCCCTCTGGAGCAAGTCGTCTACTTTCCTATCTTGACCACTTTTTCGTAACGTCCATATTCCCAACTCATCCACTTTATATTTTTGTCATGGACAATACACGTTCTGTCCAGTTGCTAATCTGTCCAGCTGAGAAACTGACCAGCTGAGAATCTGTCCAGTTGCGAATCTGTCCAGTTGCTCCTGAGGGATTTTTTCATAAATCAAACCCATCAATTTAAATTTTCATATCCCTAACTTAAGAAATGCTGGGATTCTCATAAAACTTTCACGCCCCCTAGGATTATATTTAAGACAAAAAATAGGTTATGTCCTTCCCCAGGATGCAATCTATAGTCTTGCCAAATTTTTGCGATATCCGTGCAGTTTTGAGAATTTTAAAATCATCCCCTTCTTTAACCCCTTAGGGGATGATTTTTCAAAATCGCTGACCACATATTTCTTTATTTTCTACCAAAAGCATAAAGTATTTTCATATTCCTAACTTAAGAAATGCTGGGTTTCCATACAAACTTTCATCCCCTAAATCACCCCATGTAGGATATTTTTTTAAGACAAAAAGTAGGCTATGTCATTCCCCATCTTAGTCTTGCCAAATTTTATCGATATCCGTGCAGTTTTGTGAATTTTAAATCATTCCCTATTTTACGCCCTTAGGGGATGATTTTTCAAAAACGCTGGAACACATATTTCTTTATTCCCTTCCAAAAGCATAAATTTGAATTTCCATAGCCCTAACTTAAGAAATGCTGGGTTTCCCTTACAAACTTTCATCCCCCATAACACCCCCTGTAGGTTAATTGTTTAAGATAAAAAAAAGGCTGTGTCCTTCCCCAGGATGCCATCTATCGATAATTATATCGATATCCGTGCAGTTTTGTAGATTTTAAAATAACCCCTATTTTACCCACTTAGGGGATGATTTTCCAAAAACGCTGAACCACTTATTTCACTATTTCCTACCAAAAGCATAAATTTGAATTTTCATATCCCTAACTTAAGAAATGCTGGGTTTCCCATACAAACGTTCATCCCCTATATTACACCCTGTAGGGTTATTTTTGAGACAAAAAGTAGCAATAGTCCTTCCCTAGGATACCACCCTAAAGCTTTGCCAAATTTTATCAAAATCTGTTCGGTGGTTTAGGCGTGAAAAGGTTACAGACAGACAGACAGAGTTACTTTCGAATTTATAACATCAGTACGGCTAATTGTTATGTGCTATAGGGCGAGCGCTATTTATGTACCGCCGCCCGCTATGTAAATGCATTTTAAATCTGTAATATCTTCGAAAATATTAATTTAAATTACATGCTGTAAAGGGCCATATTGATCTATAGTAAATGCACAATTTATTTAAGGTACTTAATTGGATAAGGATTAATGCTGTATTGCTTAAAATCGCTTCGTAAATAAGCCATTATTTCTCGTAAAAAGTAAAGGATAAAAAATGGTTATTGTGGGTTATCCCTGAGAGATAGACATATACCATCGCGGACTTTTTTGGAAATCAAATCAAATCAAATCAAATCAAAATCAAATCAAATCAAAAGTCCTTTATTCAAATTAGGCTGAGAATCAGCACTTTTTGAACGTCAAAATTACAGTAAGACAGTCCCCACAAAACGCCCGCCCTTCACCACTTCCTAGTGCTTTAGCTTTGAAGAAGAAGTAGCGGAACAAACTCCCCAGCAGCACAGCTGTCTGTTCAGTTAGAAGAACTAGATTCTATACAATAGTACCTATGCAAAATAATTTACGCAACACAATACATTAAATTATATTTTTGTCAAATAAAATAAACAATTTTAGTACTTAACTCATGTAACCTGTCATTATGTAAGCTGATCTTGGAGAAAGAACATAACATAAACATTGTCTTGAGTTAATCACAGCGACCAACTATTCTTATCGTTTAAGTAATCGTTGATAGAATAGTATGCCTTTGAACAAAGATTGGATTTAACTTTAATTTTAAACGCATTAAAAGGCAAATCTAGCAAAGAAGAAGGTAGCTTGTTATAAAAAGAACCTTATGAAGCCGATGAAATGGAGCACGTAATTTGTCCTTATTTCTGGTGTTAATATTGTGAATATCACTGTTTTTACTGTACAACCTGGAGACCTTTTTAAGGTGTACAATACTTTTTGATATATCTCGTAGGGTTCAGCCAGCGTTTGCAATGTAAGCGCAAAAAAATGTGTTTATTTACGACATCACATAAGAAACTACTATATTATGCATGTATTATACATATAAACCTTTCTCTTGAATCACTCTATCTACTAAAAAAAACCGCATCAAAATCCGTTGCGTGGTTTTAAAGATATAAGCATACATAGGGACAGACAGACAGCGGAGCGACTTTGTTTTATAATATGTAGTGATAGTGATAGTGATAAGTAAACAGTTCCATGTTGTGCATTAAAATTTGCTTTAATTTTAAGGTATTTAAATATGTTAAGAACTTACTAAGCTAAAAATTGATTTAAGTATAGCGTTTTGTCATAAATCTACATTTAAACGAAGCGCGATTAGTTCCGATGCGCGTGAGAGTCTTTTATCTTTCTCGCGTCAAATAGACAGCCATAACGCTATTTCACTTACACACGGAGCCAAACCACGCTTCAATATATCCTCAGACATAAAAAAAAATTGTTTGTTATAAAAAAAAACTGTACAAAATCTAAATTACCATATCTGTTAGCTATCATGAACGCGCGCTGATCCCATATGCCCCTGGAGGCGATGAGCAGGGTTTCTCCCGGACCCACCAAGTTGCTTATCACAGCCTCCAAGCCAGAGTGGCCAGATCCACTCATTGCAAACACCAGCTTACTTCGAGTTTGGAACACGTATTGCAAGCCAGCACGGATATCATCCAGGACCTGGAATGGAGAAATGAGAACAAAATTAAAGTAATTATTATCCACGCTCTTGTTTTATTGACATGATAACGTCTTTTCACTCTGTGTACTGGTTCAACACACCAGAACAGAGAGAGGTGTGGTGGTTAGTTCAATATTTCTGAACGACAAAAACATGTAAGATTTTAACCGCTATAATAACTACGAGACTTAATACTAGAGCACTTCTAATGGCTGAGCATTCGATATAATTTGCAAATGACGTCACTAAGTTGTAATACTAATATCATTAAAGAAAAAAAGCTGTACTATTATGGAAAAAAAGTTATTTTATAGTATTATTTCGTGTAAGTGTGTATTAATAAAACTTTTTAATTTCATGGGGATTATCATGTCATTATTACCTACTATTTTTTAGTATTAAAAAAAACGCATAAGAAATAAGAACTTTATAATATGAGCGTAGATAAACACTAATTAATATAATACAATAGGTACCTCTTTTGTAAAACCATCCTACCAAACCTGACCACACGAGCCCAACATAATGATGTGATGCCATTAGGGTTTATTTTTTATTAAATTCTTTTTAATTCTTTTTTTATCATCAAATATGTTTTATCTGTGGATAATGCAGTGGACTGCAACATTACCTACTGATCAAAGTTTTGTTAATCTTATGTGTTATTTATGTTGTAGTTATACCTTAATACTTAAATAAAATATTTTGTGACTTTTTAATGCGGAATATTTAAAGCGATCTGGGGCAGTATTATGAACATCATTTTTCTAGTGCCAGAGAGACGGAGTTATACGTGACCTAGAGCACCATCCCTTTTTCGCAACGCAATCATACTTCATACTTAATAAGGACCATGTGTTGTTTTTAATTTGCATCCAACCTTATGCTTCTTTAACCCAGGTAAAATAATAATAATCTCAAAATGATGAAAATTATTGTTTCCAGATTAAATTCATAACGTCGAATATCATTTTGTATTTATTTAAAACACACATACAACTATCATCATGCATTACTATAACATTGGTTAGTGGGTAATAAGAATTGCTAATAAGATTATCACGGCCATAAATTATGTAGGTACCTACCAATTCTAAAACTCAAAATCTTAACAATATAAAAGCCCTCTCATTCAGAATCACATTTCAAATAAGTATTCAACGAAAGAAGGCGTCATTAACTTCGAATACAAAATATGAAAAGAAAACCTCAACTCATATTTGAGCTTACTCTTGAGATATGACAAGGGCTGACCTTGGTCGACCGTATGTATGCCATCCCTTACATAATGGGAACAAACTCAAAAAGGTTGTTTACCTCTCAAAACACTCAGGAGTATTGCGGTGAGCAGCATTCTTGTTACTCATGAGCGAGACCTTACTTTATTATTCATGTAATTTCACCTGAATACATAAGAAACCAAGGTTTTGTTTTTACATAACAGGCGTGTATTCTCGTAAGGACCGAACAGTGACGTCACTAACTTTTTCGCATGTTCCCAGGTCAAATAAGAGTTCGAAAGCTAAACATTGTCATATACCTATGACAATGTAAGGAACCTTACAAACTCTGCCTTCAAAGTGCTAAAATAGGAAAAGAATAAGATATATGAGGTCTTCTTCTTCTATATTCTATTTAAGTAATAAAAAGAGAAGCTTTAACTGTACTGATTGACTGACTCATCGATGCCTAGATAAGGAATAAGGAAGAAATTCCCGGTAGTACTTTCCGGTGGCATATGTTCCGACATACACGCGGGCGAAGCCGCTGGCAAAGGCTAGTCTTGTATAAAAATCAATTGCTCAAAAAAATCAAAAACAGCTTCACCGATTTGAATATTTTTTATTGTTTTATTCTCCTCTTTACTGGGGTGGATTAAAAGAAAATAAAATAGGAAAAAAAGGAATTGTAATTTTCACAGGACAACGTCTGGTGGATCAGCTAGTTATTAATAAGTCTCGCCTCTAACTAACAGACAGCAAAAACGAATTAAATTACAGCTGAGAAAAAAAACAATCGACTCCCAAAAAACACTACAAAGTGAAAAATAACTTTAATTTCGGAAGTCGGTGTCTTTGGTTTTTTATTTACTTTCGTTTTTTTTCGCCACCGACTTCCGAAATTTATTTTTCACTTTGTAGTGTTTTTTTGGGAGTCGATTGTTTTTTTTTGTAAAAAAAAAATATTTTTCACTTTTTAGTGGTGCCTACCCCACACAAATCTGAATACCACTCTGCAAAATAAATTAGAGCATCATCCACATAGACTAAATGGGAAAAATACGTATTAAATTATTGAAGCTAACTCAAAAGCCACTCATCAGAACTTGAAGATATTTTTATGCGACCATCTCAGGAGTATACCATTTCAAATAAAAACTTTGCAAAAAGCAAATACGTCGCGCTAAGTCGTGTCAGAAGTTTGGTAGGCGTAGTTTTAGTTGACAGAGATAACGAGGCTACGAAATCTGCCTTCTGACAATCAAGGCCAAACATAACATACAACTCAAGTACCTAGCGCAATTTGAATCATTTATAGCCAGAGTGCACATCATGACGATTCCAATAAGCCCAAACACGGCTAGGATACATTGTTTTATTACTGACTTCCGATGCCTACCTTCCGGCTTCTTCATCAGATCGGTTCGATGGTACTATTTTCATCAGAACCATTTATTTAAAGCTTCGTCATAGTCGCTTAACTATTAATCGATATATATTATTGCCACCCGTGAAATAGTTATCATCGTTGAGGAGTTCCCGTGACTTTCTGTGGTCTTCTTCATCAGTTCCACTTCACCAGATGATACTTTCTGAATGCAAACGACAGACGGACAGACACACAGACAGACACACGAGTTATCCTATAAGTGTTCCGTTTTTTCCTTTTGAGGTACGGAACCCTAAAAATTACTTACGTTGAATAACTCATCACAGATGGGTGTGAGGACAGGTTTGCTGAGAGCCTCCGCGACGGACGGCCAGTAGTCGCAGGGGCCCGGTCCACACAGCAGCGGCTTCACTACCTCACGGTCCACTATCCTCGGAGGAGGCACTATGAACTTGTCGGAGGACATCTTGGCAAAACTTGCTGGAAATACCGAAATAGGAAAAGGTGGAGCTTTAAAGAATTTATTCTCATAACAAAACAGTTCACTTATAATAAGAGATATACAAATAAATCATGCAGATAGAAGATAACATAATGACTCCGTGGGTCGATAAAAAGAAAACGGAGAAAGTCAGCTTCTAAAGATTTTAAGTTCTCAGTAATTATTATTTTTCATACACTGCCAATATTGTTTTCTAAAGCTAGATACAAAGTTTCGGAACATAAATTATATTGACACTTGAAGAAATCCAAAAACTTATAATTACTAGGCGCGTATTTAACTGTATCACACCATGTAAAGGATAATTGTGTGCCCCATCTTTTATCACTCAAGAATGTCATGTTTATAGTCATTATAGCGATAACATTTGCAGTGTCAATATGTACGGGTAATATTATGGTGTAAGATATGTATACTGTCTTCTCAAGACAACTTTTAATTTTCCGTCTCATTAGCATTCAAATGTAGGTTCAATTACAGGCACGCTCGTCAGAAACAAGCGCGTCTCGAGTGAGACTATCTCGCACTCAGTGACCGATATTCGGCGCAAGTATTCGTGAAGTTTGGTTACCGGAATCGGGTTAATGTTTAGATTTAGTGCTAATAGGGTGGTTGTAAATTTGCTACAATGTTCTGGCGCTATCGGATGGCACATTTGGCAAGTGCGCCGCGCCCGGGGCGCGCGCCGCTTGCCAGCCTCATATTTGTTCCACATGCTATCGTTGCTAGCCTGCGGTTTAACAATTGTTTTTATATCCCAGTTTACCATTCATTCACTATTTTCGTTTACAAAAATAAACGCGAATGTATTTTAACGTTTAACTGTGCCACAGATAAGGGAGGTCAAGAGTGCATTTGGCAGCGCGCTTATTGACATGATAGTTCGTCGTTTCTGAGCTAGAATCGAAGTTATATAAGTCTGAGACGTGGGATGAAGATCGAACGAGCGCAATGTTGTCTCGACAAATTGATTCGATTCCCATCGCGACTGTCGAAGCGATCCCGGCTTCCCGGCGGGACACAGCGAAGCGAAAGACGAACGACCCGCAGCCGCGCCGCCGCGCCGCCGGGACCTTCACGCTTGCAAACAACGCGACTCCGGCAGGAATATCATCGTCTTGTCAGTGCTGCAGCCGCAAAATGCGACGTGATTATTGGTTTGTTTACATATTTGAACTTGTGACATGTTTGTGATGCTATAGAACTTGCACCTAAGTCTTAACTAACACACAATCTGATTGAAATATAATAATTCAAATAAATAAACGGGTAAGCAAAAAAATAAAATAAATAAATAGTTTTAACTCACTTTGAAATCACTGATTCGAAAATTATTGTACTTGTTCAACTTGAATGTGTGTTTCTAATCATAATGGGTAATGTCAATGTGTCCCCCACCACTGGCTAACGAGAACTGACGATAAATGGTGGTCATTAGGTAATGTACCTAGTGGACCAATACCGATAAAATTGTTATGATACAATAATTTACAGTTACGTTATGCCTCTGCCATAGATATGAGGAGTAAGACTTCGTTGTCATCCATGGACTCTGCACATTTAATTAAAGTAGGTAATATTGTTTTAGAAAGTGATCCATCAAGTGCTTTGAATGTTCTTATCAATTTAAAAGTAATCGAGACCCATTTATCTGGTCTGTGCGGTGGTTAAAATGAAGGATTTTAAATTATGTAGCAGATCGTGGAGAAGCTGAAGAAAGAGATTTTCTCTTTCTTATTCTGAGTTTATTCAAAGTCTTATAAATCTAGTCGTATTTGCAGTACAGAGTAAGTGAGAGACCCCACGCTGTTCTAATTAACACATTTTGTCCTCAATTCTGTCGTACCAATATCAGTGCCCATGGTCCTCTAGTAAGAACTTGCTCAACATAAGGAAAAAAACCGGCTTCCAAAAAAATACTACAAAGTGAACAATAACTTTTATTTCGGAAGTCGGTGTCTTTGGATCTGTATTTTAGTTTTACACCAGCCGACTTCTGAAATTAAAGTTATTGTTCATTTTGTAGTGTTTTTTTTGGAAGTCTTTAAGTTTATTATTTTTCACTTTTTAGCAATGTTACGGTCAGCAACAGAAGTCGGTTAACACTGCTACGTTTTGACACCATCTAAATGAAAACAAAATAATACAATGACCTGCTTTTTAGCATTTCATTTATTAGATAAGAGTTAAGTTTCTATTTGTTTCGATTTTATTGAAGTATTTTTCTCAATAATTAAGATTTAGAAAACTCAAGTGTTAATCGACTGTTGTTGCTGACACTTTCTACCTAAGCTAATACTTGATTGAAAAAAAAAAACAAAAAAAAACCATTTTATTTATTTCTATTCGCTGACCTGTCTCCAACTGTTTTTAGGGTTCCGTACCAAAATGGTAAAAAAGGAACCCTTATGGTGTGACTCAGTCTGTCTGTCTGTCTGTCTGTCTGTCCGTCTGTCTGTCTGTCTGTCTGTCTGTCTGTCTGTCTGTCACAGCTGGATATGCCAAGAACTACTAATGCTATCAACTTGAAATTTGGAACAGTTTTAGATGACGCCCAACTATTTTGTAAATAAGAAAAAAATAAAAATGTTTATATTTTTTTTGCAACAGGGACTGAAAGAGGGTCTTAAAAATTCAAAGTGGAGCAACTAGGGCATGTGGGGTATCATATGAAAGAACGCTATTTGCACATTCTCAAACAATTTTTTATTTTTTTTTAGGCGAAATTATTTTCGACTTTTGATGAAAATGTAAAAAAAATACAGTTCCCCCCTTTTCTCCGAAGTTTACAAAGAGAAAATTCTGAAATTATTCTATGTGATAGAAGTATAAGTAAAGATTACAGGAAAAATAAAACGATGTCTCTAAATAGCACACTTTTTCAGAAATCGGAACGGAACCCTCGGTGCGCGAGTCCGACTCGCTATTGATCAGTTTTTTTTTTGTGTATAGGCATGAATGAATTAAAGAAGATTTATTTATTGCGTTGATTCATTAATTGTTATTAGAATGATTATGAAAATGCTTCATTACAATAACAACACTTGACAAACATTACAATAACAGGATATAAAGGAACAATCTTTTATTTTTTTAATTATTTTGTCGTATGAATGGCTCGAATAGTGTCGGCCATGGCGTCGGCCAGTATGTCTGCCACTGCAGTTCTCGCGTTCACTCCCATTATACCTATGCGCAGTGCTTTGCCCACCGTTGGACCACGGCCTTCGAGGACCAGGATATTGTGCCTGTTGAAGTGAAAATTACTTAATTATTATTGATTTATATGATGGCAGGCACTAAAAAACCTCTAAATACATTTAGCGTTAAACGAATTTAAAACATTGTTCTAATTCTGTCAATCGTTACAGAATAACTTTTAAAATTTTAGTGATTTATGGTGCATTTTTATTTAGTTCACTAAATAAAAATTCTCTGAAGATATCATTCATCATGTTTATGTTTCATTTTCTTATTTATAAGACTAATTGGAAAGTTAACTTCCAAGATGTACTTAGAAGTAACTTAATTTGTTTTACCGGACACGAGCCAAACGAGTGTAACCCAGAGTAAGTGATTTTCGTCAATTACTTCACTAAAAATGAGTCGAGAAACTATCGTTCGACTTGACTATTTTGCTAATATTGTGAGGACCTAATTCAAACAATCGCATTCGGTTTCATATAGAATTGCAGCGGGGTTTATCTCGTATCCCCACACCATTTAGGTTACCTAACTCTATAAACCAAATTAATTTGGGTGCTTACTTTTCCCTCAAGTAACTTGTGAACACAATATGATCAACTCCTGGAGGAAGCACCACAGTAGTGACGGTGGACAGCCTATCTTCTGGCTTTGGGATCAAGAACTGGAAGTTATACTCCTGGAGACGCTTGTGGAAGTGTGCAGTGCTAGCAGCGTGGCGGGCCCAGGAGACTGGCAGGGTTTCGTTTGAGATCTCCTGCAGGCAGCACCTGAGAGCCCACAGCATTGGAGGACTCATTGTGTGGTGGTATCTGAGGGAAAATTTTAACATTTAATTAATTAAATAAAAAACACATGCCTAGTGTTTCTATTATAATTGTGATTGAAAAATGTACTTTTTTTAAGCTTCAGATTAAGGCAAGACCCGCGCTGAATTCGGCTCAAACTGAGTACAGCATTACTGTAAGAAGTCTCGCATTTTTAATCAACTTCATGTTGGTTAGTTCAACCTCGTGATGAGTGTCGCATGACACCGCATAGGTTCATGTCAATGTGCGCTCGAAATGTCAACCGAACCTCATAAGTTCGCAACTACTGTCCACCCCGCGGTCGCCATTGGACGATGGTATTTTACTTGCAACACGACATCTGTTGACTTCGAGCGCTGGATTAAATAATAAATAAATAAATATCCTTGGACATATCGCACAACGCCATCTAGTCCCAAGCTAAGCAACCTAATGCTTGTGTTATGGTAACGAGATGGCTGATAAACTACTTTTTATTATTTTTATTATAGTGATCTCTTCGTATATTTTATACCTATGAAGAGATAACACTTACTGTCTTGTGTCTCCGTAGCAGTTCCACTGTAGCGCCAACAATTTGACATCGAAGTAGAAAGGAGGTTCATGAGTTCTATTATTTATCTTTTGCCTAAAAGAGAAGCAAAGCACTGTAGGTTACAAGAAATACTACAAAAATTAAATGAGTTTTGCGATTAAATTATCTTCGATAAATCGACTTATGCGTTAAATTTGAATTAAAAATGGTGTCTCTTACTCTGCGCGGGCGCTGAATGCCACAGGAGCTATTCCGGCTGGGCCACTGAATGCCTTCTGAGTGGCGGAGAATACCCCGTCTACTGCCCATTCGTCCATTAGGAAGGGGACTCCGATGAGGGATACTACAGTGTCTACCAGGAGTAAGGTTCCATATCTGAAAAGTAATTTAATTGTCATGAATATTTAAATTTCATAAATATGTGTTATGACTCGGTAGTACTTACTTACTCCTATAGGTGGACATAGTATTTATGTTAACAAGCTTCCTTTAACGATAATATAATTTTTAAGATCGGTCCACAATTGACGATTTTCGTCAATTTATCGATGAACATACATAAAAAATACATACAGACGAACATATAACCTGATCCTTTTTTGAAGTCGGTTAAATTATATTAAAAGCTGTTGTCATCACAGGCTTTTTACTCGTAACGAAAACGAACAATTTTGTAATCAAACAAGCAAGAAAATTAAACTTTTTAAACTTTCGCGATTTGTACACATTATAAAACACTATCGAAACGGGTCTTATCGCGATATTCTTTTTAACGAGGTAAACAGGTACCTACTTGTTTCCCGACGCAAGCAACGCCGGTCGTCCGACGAGGTCCGCCAGTGTGTAGACGTCCTTAGTGTTGTGTGTAGAAGTACCGACAGTGACATTTATAAAAACTGTGAAGACCAAGTGAGGGTAGATGCACATACCCGCACTTTACGAAGACGTCGCTGAGCTGTCATCAGTCCTCCCGTGACCACGATCGCTGCAAGGCGGTCGAAACGTCGGGAAACAAGTAGGTACCTGTTCACCTCGTTAAAAAGAATATCGCGATAAGACCCGTTTCGATAGTGAAGATAAAGCAAGAAAATTATTTCAAAATGAGTTTAAAGGGAAGAAGGTAAGAATGTAATATTACCAGTAGTTAACTGGTCAATATTAAATGGATGCCACAAAAAAAAAAACAATATAAACAATACTTATAAGCTTTTAAGGCCTCTCATTATTACTTTGGGCCCGAATGACCAGCTTCTTTTATTTATTTTTGATTTCATAGTACTTATCACAGCAAAGGGTTATAGCATACCTGGAATAAAATCATTGAGTTTATAACTCAATGAATAAAATAAGATATTTTTTTTTATAAAAAATAAACAGCCTTTTTTAAAATTCGGTGAATGAAGTTCAAATGAAAAGTACACGGAGTTAAAAATATCGTCATGAACTAGTTTTTTAATTATTTTTCACGTCAACAGTCGCTTACTTGTGACAAAGTTCACCCAATCCTTGCATTTTCTGTACTGTTCCGGTCGAGGAGTCACCGTGGGTGATGAAGAGGGCAGCTGGACGCAATCTCTTTAGTTCAGGCTCCAGTTGATCCAGAGTAAAGGTAGCGGTAATTGGAACTTTGGTTACTTCGGTTTTAATTCCTGGAAATATTTCAATAAAAATAGGTTAGGTATTGTCATTTACTAACTGTTTAATTTTATTATACTTTATTTGAAAGTGATAAAATTGGCCTTAGATATAAAAAAATAAAACCTCTTTAAACTATAAACCGGGAACCAATGACAGAGCCTAAACAAACCGTCTATATATATAAGAAACAAAAGCACAAATGTAGCTAGTTTTCTACATAATCCTACGACGAAGACCGGTGCCCTTGTGTCGCGCGCGATTATATCGCGTATCGCGCCTGTTTGTTGTTGCCTTTACAAAGTAAATGATACCTAATCTTTTGGCGATGATTTCCGCGCGCTGGTCCCAAACGCCCCTGGAGGCGATGAGCAGGGTTTCTCCAGGAGCCACCAGGTTGCTGATGACTGACTCCATACCAGCATGACCGGCACCACTCATGGCTAACACCAGCTTACTCTGGGTTTGGAAGACATATTGTAAACCTGCACGTATGTCGTCCAGAACCTGCAAATAAATTACAAAGGTTCATACTTATTTAATCACTCCTGTATTGTAAGAAAAAGTGGGGAAAAAAGAAAGAAAGAAAGAAAGAGTGGGGAAAGGTGTACACCTTACATTTCAAACGTTTTTAAGATCCAGTCAAGCCAAAGAGAGCAAAACCACAGTATGATAAGGTTACAGTAGTTTATCTTCATAGAAAACGACCGAAACGACGCGCTTCGAAATCTATATCTATAAAAATCAATACCACTTTTCGTTGTAATTTTTTAACTCAAGAACGGCTGGGTCGATATTGCTGATTTTAGTTTTGAAATGTTTGACGTAGTCCAGGGAAGGTTTAAACGATGAGAAAAATTGGAAAAGTTGGCGGGAAAATTGGAAAATTCTGGAAAACTGAAAGTGGATTTTATATGGGAATATTGAAATTGGGACAGGACAACGTCTGTCGGGTCAGCTAGTCTCAGTATATACCAGTAGTCAACAGTTCGAGTGCACTACAGTCACGCACGGACGGACGCGTATTTATCTATCGAGAGGCCATAGGTAATTAATTTAAGTTCACTGGCCAGATAAACTGCTATAAGAATTAGTAAATGAAATGCACCGACCCCAGCGTGGTTTAATCAGACTCAATCACCAGCTCATCATAGTGTGATTCTACAATATAAAGGCGAAAGTTTGTGAGTATCGTCTATTGACGATAATGTTGCTATCTCAAGTATGGATTGAGATATTATCAACATTATCGTCTTCAAACAATGCTTGTGTTGACTTCCTGCAGAGCGAATCGTACAGCAAGTCCTTGAGCTTGCATTGCATACTATTGTACCATTGAATAGGAAAAAAGTACGTTTAGAAAGGGTTTTAAAAAAAGTAAATACACGTACGTCATAGAACTCATCACAGTTGGGTGTGATGACTTGTCTGCTGAGAGCCTCCGCGACGGATGGCCAGTAGTCGCAGGGTCCCGGGCCGCACAGTAGCGGCTTTACAAACTGTCGGTCCACTATCCTCGGAGATGACACCCTCAAGTTGTCAAAAGACATGCTTAGAATCTGGAAAATAACAACTCAGACTGTTAGAATTTCTCTAGTCGTGATCACCATGTAACATAAACATAATCAGCCTACAACGTTCCCACTGCTGGGAAATAGGCCTCCTCTCTATGAGAGGGAGCGGGCAGTCCACCGGGCCCAGTGCAGGTTGGTGGATGTCACTTGTCTTGGAATTTTTGGTTCTCGGACATGCCGGTTTCTTTACGATGTTTTCCTTCACCGTTTTTAGAGCAATGGTGATGAAATAAAATAAAGCTACACGAGCCTTACTTGTGTTTAACAAGTGTACAAAGACGCTGTGAAAGTATGCCTACAGATGAGTAGCGTCGGCACAACACACACATACGCACATTCTTCCGATTTCGCCATTGTCTCGGACGGTACCGAGAGCTCCCGCACTTACACACTTATAAAGCGCCTGTTGCTTCGTGCGATAAAAATACTGTAATTTCTATACCGTGTATTTGTACTTTTGGAAAGCCACGTGATGGCTTAACTAGCCCTCATCCCCGTTATCATAACTGAGCCAAATTAACCGGACCATAGTAAGCCTTATCCTTTAATCAATATTTAGTAAATATATAACATCAACAGGCAAACAATAGGCAAATGAGTATGTAAGGATCATAGCGGGTGGCATTTTGTCTCCACCCCCATGGAAAGAAGGCGTGAGTTTGTGTATGTAGATATCATCAGAGATCAAATCTAAGATAGAATACTTTTTATTATGTACGGAGGCCAAAGGAGTTAAGTAACCAGACACGCACACTACAAAACTATATAGCTACTGAAAATGAAATGCTAAAAAGCAGGTTATCGTATCATTTTGTGTTAATTTAGATGATGCCAAAAGTAGCAGTGTTAACCGACTTCTGTTGCTGACCGTACAGTAGCGATATAGTTTTGTAGTATGCGTGTCTGGTTACTTATCTCCTTTGGCCTGTACACCATAAAAATTACAACTCACTAAGTACTACCACAGTCTATACACCATACAGACGTCCGACGAAGCCTCTCGTCTGTATGATGTATAGACTGTGGTACTCCCACAGATTAATACAGATGGGACACTCACGCAAAATCATTTAAATAAAAAGCGACTCTTGCTACGACACAATAAAGTGCAATACAGTTCGCAGAACGCTAATTACCTACAGTTATATTCACCTACACATTGCCTCTCTTTCTGTCGCGTGACTCTTATACCTTCGACGTGCGGTATTTCTACTGAATTAGACCTGTGGACGGGGCCCTCCGTGTACTTGAGCTTCATACCTGAACTGCGGTGTTTCCCATCTGTATTAATCTGTGGTACTACTAAGTATATAATAGGTCTTTACCTATGAAATTGCCGTTTTGTATGAAAAAATTTAAACGAATTTTTTTCATGTATTTTTTATTTGTATCTATTAATCGAAGTAATCACCCATGCAATCAATGCATCTTTGCCAACGCAGTGGCAGTTTATTGATGCCCTTCTTAAAGAAATCAGCTGGTCGGGAGGCAACAAATTCTTCAAAGGCATTTTGGTCGGGTATTGAATTTTTTTCCCGCCAAGAAGTTATCCAAATTCTGGAAAAGTAGTAGTCTGTAGGCGCAAGGTCTGGTGAGTAGGGCGGATGACGGAGAGCTTCCAACCCCAGTTCTTGCAACTTGGAGACCGTCTGCTGTGCAGTATGAGGTCGCGCGTTGTCGTGCAGGAGCAGCGAAGACGAGCGATTGACCAATGCTGGTTGGAGATGTGCCAGCTTCTCCATCATTGTGTTCAGTTCTTCATAGTACACATCTGCAGTAATGCTCACCCCGTTTGGTAAGAAGCTGTGATGAATCACACTAGACCACCAAACAGTGACCATCACTTTTCTAGGGGTAAGTTTTCGTTTAGGGCATTGTTTAGGTGCTGAACCAGGATCCAACCAACTTGCTGAGCGCTTGCGGTTATCAAACAGAATCCATTTTTCATCGCAGGTAACAATGCGGTTCAAAATTCCTTCATTTGTGTGTCTGTTGAGCAGTGCAAGGCACGTCTCGACGCGTACTTCGCGCTGGCGATCATTGAGTTCGTGGGGCACCCATTTGTCAAGCTTTTTTACCTTGCCAATTTGACGCAAATGGACCAATATTGTTTTGACGCTAACGTCGAAAGCTGCTGCTAATTCAGCCGTAGATTGTGTATCATCAGCTTCCACAATCGCCTTTAATTCGTAATTGTCGACCAAAGTCTTCGGACGACCGCGAGGTTAATTTTTCAGGTCGAAATTTCCAGAACGGAAGCGAGCAAACCAATAACAGGTGGTGCGTTGGTTTGTAGTGTTAGCTCCGTAAACGTCGTTGATGTTGCGTGCCGCTTGTGCCGCGTTGCTGCCACGACGGTACTCATATTCCATAATTACTCGAATTTTTAACGTATCCATGATGACGAAAAAGATTAAAATGCGATGAAAATGTAACACTAATCAATAAACAAATGACTACTTTTGAAAAAAAAAATCCATGTTTTTAAAATAAAATTAATTTGAAATTAGAATTCTTAGCCAAACAAAAATTATTTTGATTTGAAATGGCCAGTACTGCAGAACGGCAATTTCATAGGTGAAGACCTAATATTACTAAGTGTCGTATTATGTATTTACAATACGAATTAATTCAAGGCAGCCGACACGTTACTTGCTTTACATGTAGGTACCTCTGATAACCAAGTTCAAAATAATAACAACAGAAAATCGACAATAACAAAAGTAAGTATTTTTTTTCCCATAACTACACAACACATTATCACAGAATAATACAGATCTTCACAGAAAACGGCCGAAACGACGGCGACGCGCTAAGAAATCTCAGTGTATAACAGTAGGCAACAGTTCGAGTGCGCTGCAGTTACGCACTGATGGACGCAGATTTATCTACCGAGCGTCCGCGCCGTAGCTAATAGAGATGATGCCTGGGTAAAAAAAAAGTAATCCTATTTATGCCGTCAGTCAGATAATAAAAATAAATACTAGGCACGTATTTTTTGCTTGATAATATTAATAGAAAAATACTTAGATAATACGCATTAAAGTTGGGGATTGGGGGCTCACTATTTATTTATTTTATTTATTTATTTTACAATTTATGTACACACAGAAAAATAGATTGATATACATGATACTTATAATTAGGAGTACAAAGGTACTGCTTATTTCTATAGAAATTTCTTCCAGCAGACCTGCGAAAGGAGAAATGAGAAGAAATGTAGACAATAGTGTGTGAGAACAAGAAGAGAAAAATATGACTAGTCGAAGTCTTAAACTAAAATATTAAATATACCTACACATATAACGGAATACAAAATTAACATATACTTATATAAATACATAAAGCTAAAATATTTAAACATACATAAACTATATATAAATACTCACATTTGAGAGGAAAGATAATGCTCTTTTACTCGACATTTGAACAGCGACACAGTTTTTATATCGCGAATGCTAGGCGGTAGCGAGTTCCACAATCTTACAGCATGGATAGAGAAGGAATAAGAATAGTAGCTAGTTTTATGAGGATGAGATTTAAGGAGGGATCTAAGGTGTGATCTACACGGTGCGTCGCTAGGGCGAGCGTAAGAAAAACGCTCGCGCAGGTAGGAAGGATAAGACGGGTTGTGTAAGATGTTGAAGAGGAGACATAAAATCCGAGTGTTCCTGCGAAGGCGGATTGGGAGCCACTTGAGTTCCTTGCGAAAGTGAGAAACATGGTCATACTTTCGAAGACCAAAAACAAAGCGAATGCACAAGTTTTGCAAGCGCTCAAGCTTATTTAATAGCTCCTCAGTAGCATCCAGGTAGCATGCGTCGGCATAATCTATAATCGGCTGAATAAGCGTTTGTGCCAAAGAGATTTTAGTCTTCAAGGGCAGGAGACTTTGAAGGCTTTTCAGCGAATGAAAGGAGAAATGAACCTTTCGACTGACCTCATTGACTTGAGCACGCCACGAGAGATTGGAGTCAATAATTACGCCCAGATCTTTGGCGGTTTCGGTATAGTCAATGCGAACACCATCGAGATATAAAGGCATCAGAGATGTAACATCAGCCGCACTGCGAACGAATCTGCTGCCTATAATCATGGCCTGAGATTTAGTTGGATTAATTTGCAGACCAAACGACTTAGCCCAACCGCTGATGCAGGCCAGGTCATGATTCATAGCAGCAATTGCGGAACCCGCGTCAGCTACAGTAAAATGTCGGTAAATCTGCAAGTCGTCTGCGTAGAGATGAAAACTAGAGGAGATTACTCTGGTAACAAAGTTGATGAAAATTGAAAAAAGAAGAGGAGAGAGAACGCTACCCTGAGGAACACCCTCAGTGAGGCTACACCAATCAGAGAAAGACTCCTCCAGGCGAACACACTGAGAGCGTCCCCGAAGATAAGAACTAAACCAAGCTAAAGCTGAAGAAGAGAGATTGATAGATTTGAGGATACCAAGCAGAATGTCGAAATCCACCGAGTTGAAAGCGCTACTAAAGTCAAGCAATACAAGAACAGTGAGCGACTTATTCTCCATTGCCCAGCGGATGTCGTCAGTTACTTTTAAAAGTGCGGTTACAGTACTGTGACCCGAGCGAAAACCGGATTGAAAAGGGGATATTATCGAGTTTGACGCTAAGAAAAATGATAATTGTCTATGAACTAAGTGCTCAAAAACTTTAGAGAGAAATGGAAGAATAGAAATAGGTCTAAAGTGGGTTAATAAAGTAGGATTATTAGTTTTAGGTAAAGGTATTATGTGAGCCTGTTTCCAAACTGACGGAAATGAGCAAGAGGAAAATGAGTGGTTGAAGATGTGAGTTAGAACAGGAAGTAACGAGGAAAGGATAAGGGTTATCATTCTTGAGCACAACTTATCATTACCGACTGCTGAAGAAGTAATTGCAAGTATAGATTTCTTAACGTCTTCCTCAGTAACATCGCTAAACTTAAAGTGAGAACATTGAGGTAACGGTACACTAGCAAGACTCTCTAATGTCGCAGCTTTGACAGACGGATCAAGAGAAAAGGGAAGGAGAGAGAAATGTTTATTGAGATCATTGAGGTTCACATCCTTACACTGGTTGGTAGGTGCCTTGCCTATGCCTACAGATTTGAGAAATTTCCAAACATCGGAAGAACTGCGGTTATTGAGTTGTTCGTGGAAATAGCGTCTCTTAGCATCTTGACACAGACGACTGCAGCGATTACGTAGGGATTTGTAATAAGAGAGATTCAGCTCTGAAGGTCTGCGCTTATATCTGCTCTTAGCTTTATCCCTGCGAGCCATAAGCTCTTTAATTTGTAGCGTTATCCATGGTGCAGGGTTATGACGGACTTTGACACGTCGGATAGGGGCATGCTGGTCATATAAACTGAGAACGGTTGCGTTAAAACAGTTCACCTTATCGTCGATGTCATCATACTCAACCAGAGTCACTATGTCACTACTATGTATAAAATCTAGCAAGAGGTGACGTCATGCCACATTTACTCAATGTATCGCCGTTGTCTTTTGATTACCTACGTAAAAAAAAATAAAAAATACGTGTTCAATATTTTTTAACAATCTAAAAGATGGACAAAAATATTTTAGTCATCATCCCTATTAATTCTAGGTCACTGCCCAGACGTAATACTGTAACTTTATTATTCTGTGACATTATGGTGGAATTAATGCAGTAACGCCAAAAATGCGACTGATATGGAACCTAGGATATCATATTGTTAATTTAATTATTTATATCACAAACAAATATTTAAAAAATAATAATATAATATAATCAAATAATAATAAATTAAATAAATATTTTGTCTATATGCTATGGTTAAATAATAACCTAGGAAAAAAAATTAAAACCTAACTGCATTATTTTATCATCAATATTATCTCCTTATCTAAATATCAGTGAAATACTACGAGTTTACACTTTTTTAACAGATTTTTTTTATAATTGACGTTGGTACTTACGCTTTTTTTTTCGTAAATCAACACGCAACACTAGGTACGACACAACACTATTCGAAGTCCGGAAAAACTATTCCAAATAACGGGTTTAAAATAAGTTATTTTTATGTTAAAATCTTCGTGTAAACAACCTCTCATTAGTGAAGGGTACCCAGCCGGCTATGGCTATATAATAATGGTAATAAGTAATTATAGATTTTGTATTATATACTCGTACGAGTAACTACCCATCGTATCTACTAATCAGTGGATAATTATATAGATTACAATGATACCTAATGACGATGCTATTTTTAAACAGTGAATGCATGATACTGTTTTGTTTTTCATTGCATACCTCGCATGATGATTGTAGTTTTTTTTTTTGTTAGCAAAACAGCATCATAATGAACTTTCTCTAAAAAAAACAAGTGGTGATAGTGGCATGGAATTTATGAGATTAAGTAGACAATATAGCGTCCCAACTCTTCTGGACAGATTTGTCTATTAACTGCGAAGATATCACCAAGCCCCATAGCCTAATAAAAACACAGAGATATCAGAAAAAGAAGCAGCCTATTGTTGTTAACGACAGTTAGCAATCTGTCGTCAACGACGTAACGAATAAGCTAATAAGCAAGCTAAGCAATAGGCGAAGCAGAAAGAACAAAAAAAAAACCGGCCAAGTACGTGTCGTCCGACACGTACTTGGCCGGTTTTTTTCTCACGGACTATGACGGGTGCCGTAGTTGGGAATAGTTGGGATGAATTTATCCCAAAAACAAACTTAACATTGTAGTTGACAAACATGTTCTCCCATACATTCCAACTGCAAAGTTTGTATTCACAATATTGAGAGATTTACCATGTTATTTTAAATCTACAGGTACCTAAAGAACTGTTTTCTTTAATGTGAATAAAATTTTAGGCTCGGTAGTTTCGGAGATAAGGGGTTGAATGATTTTCGTCTATTTTCTTAAATGACCTTAAAACAATTTCCTTATTTGCCCCCCAAAAGTGACCCACATATTCAAAATTCATTTATTTACTTTACCCGTCCAAATTTCAACTTAATCGGTAGATTCGGAGTAAATTGGCTGTGACAGAAGGACAGACAGACACACGAGGTAATCCCATAAGGGTTCCGTTTTTTCCTTTTGAGGTACGGAACCCTAAAAAGAAGATTAATTAACCAATTTGTGTTGTTGTGTATGTAACTACAAATAAACGATTTTCGAACTTTTTCCTTTACTTGTGCTGTGAGATCTTGCTTCCTGCCAAATTTTATGATTCTAACTTCTAAGTCGACGCGATATAGGTTATATAGGCCCTATAGGTTTTGATTTACTTGCGAGTATCAAAATATGACGCACAAATGGCCGTATTTTTTTATTGCGTTGACTTAGAAGCCTTATTTTTTTAGCGCTCTGAGGGACCAAATACCAACGTATTTGATATTAATTTCAACTTGATACTTCCACGCGTTCCTGAGAAAGAGGGTCTTGACAGACTGACAGACAGATAGACGGACAAAGAAGTGATCCTATAATAAGCGTTCCATTTTTCCCTTTTGAGATACGGAACCATAAAAACACAGGATTATTTTATTAAATTTGTAAAGCAAGACATCCATGCAAAACGAAAAAATAAAATACCTAGGTAGCAACAATAAATAATGTTCTATTCTTTTCTTTAATGTATTTCAATAGATGAAGATCAATGTACAGACGTCTGCCAGAAACTGTTCCAAATCGTTCTGCATCGGTTATTCGAAATATATTATGAATATCGGTGTTTTATACTCACCGATATTCTAAGTTTATTTTGCTCTCTTTGTTACTTTATCTGTAAGTAACCTTTGAGTATTCATATGTTATATGTTGTGTGTCCATATTGCACGATATTTCACCATGCTTCCGTGCACTTATGACTATCAGTCTGCCCCCACGAGCCATGACCCGTAAATACTGCTTGTAATTTAGTTTATAGAAAACATCACACCATAACTTTACTTATGGCCGAGTAAGATAAGATAAAGAAATAGTAATTAACACATTATCCACCAATACATAACAGGTATACGAGCGGTATACGAGATACAATAGAAGTTGTATTGCTGTGATGGATAAATAGGAGAAGGATATATAGGAGGAGCTCGTGGCTAATAACAGTCGCACGGTTCGATCCATCACGTTAAGCTGCGCTTGCCGGGGTTGGTACGTGGATGGGTGACTATCTTTACATACCGAGACTCCTCCGTGCTTCGGAAAGGCTGTCATTCGTGAATCTTTGACAGTCGTTACGAGTCGTTAGAAGTCCGAAAGTCTGACAAGGAGTCTTACCTGGGTATCGTATTACCCAGTTACTGGGTTGTGGAGGTTAGATGGAGCGTCGCTCATGTATTGGTATTCAACTGCATCAGGTTAGATTGGCCGACCCCATCAACATAGTTGGGAAAAGGCTAGGCAGATTGATTTTGTTATGACGGTAATAGACGGATAGTGTCCTAGAAAGTGGTTGAAAATAGTTCAAAATGTTTAAAAACTATCTTTGAAATAGCTAAACATTCGGTTAATAATTTAAAAAAAAATTGTTTTGTTTTGCTTTCTTTGTTCTCTTACTAAGTAAGTAAGTAATTAAATAGTATAAGTAGGTAACCTTTAATTAAGTATTGACGTCTTTAATGTCGTTTATTTATTTCACCATGATTACATGTACTTATCACTAATAAGTGACTAACATGACTCCTAATTATTGCTTGTCATTCAGTTATTAATCAATCTGCCTATCCTTTTCCCAACTATGTTGGGGTCGGCTTCCAGTCTAACCGGATGCAGCTGAATACAGTATTTTACATGGAGCGACTGCCTGTCTGACCTCCACAACCTAGTTTACTGGGTAATACGATACCCCTTGGTAAGACTGGTTGTCAGACTTTCGGGCTTCTGACAACCCGTAACGACTGTCAAAGATCCACGAATAACACCCGGAACCAACGCCTTAACGTGCTTTCCGAGGCACGGAGGAATCTCGGTATGTAAAGATGGTCACCCATCCACTGACCAACCCCGGCAAGCGTAGCTTAACCTGGCAGCTTTCATCTAAATGATTAAATGAAAAAGTCACATTTTGTTAAAAATAAAACGACTAAAGAAAAAAATTGTATGCTATGCTCTAAAAAATATTCACACTGTTGCTACGACGTAACCCATAGCGATTACGTCACAGCTACGCCAGCTACGCCGTCGTAGCGCATAACCGAAAGGGCAGCAAACGTAGAGTCAGCGTCTACGGTAACTTCGCTGCTTAAAGTGAGTTGCCAAAATTACGTTGTGTTCAGTAACATACAAATATTGGAGTTTGCACCACACTACAGAGAAAAGCGCGGACTCAATTTCAAGAGTAGGTAATTTATTTCTGAACTCATTTTGAGTGGCTAAGATATTATGTTACGCTGTCCCAGTACAGACACATCTGCTAGACCTATACTCAATCGAATTCATAATACATATTATAGTTTTGGCTTATTTTATTCGAAAATTACTATACTAATATTACATTAATTTTACGACTCAAAAGATTGTTTCCGATTACCAAAACAATCTCATTTTCTAAAACTTCTAATCGTAATATAAAAGTTGGTAATAAGTTGTTGAGTGCCGGGACTGTAAGTAGAGTTACACGGAACAGTGCAGCCGTCTGATTAATAAAGAGGATTTATTAACTCGTGCGCTGCCAGAACGCTAGCTTTTGACAACTACGACGGTTTTATGGTCCTAAAGTGTTGAGAGCTTATTTTCTCATCACTATTTATTCAACTTAAAGACTATATGTTTATGTTTTTTGATAGATGGCGCTTAATCTTGCATATTCTACTAACAAAGAACTAATAATTCTCAGCCATTTAAAAAAATAAGCTCATAAAATGAATTAAAGAAACCAATTAGATTTACGACTAAATGAGTTAAGCAAATGAGTCACAATAGCTTTATTGAAACGCTATAAATATTTCCGAAAGTAGTGTTACAATTTTACGCCTCCGAAAAAACAAAATAACTTCTCAAAAAGAGTTCCTATAAATTATTTAACTTTGAGCGCAGCCTTTCATTTCGTAGCCTTTTAAGGAACGAATATTTTAAACAACCGTCACTGAAAGCATTTTACGTCGAGCCCCGGAAAGTACTAGCACTTATTCATCTTTCCGCAAACAAATATAAGCCACGAAACAAATTTTAAATTAAATCCCTTTCTCTCGTCGAGTTAATGTCCTGCGAGACTTTTCTCTGTTTTTAATTTCCGGAACGTTTTCAGTGAGGAAATAGTTTGAGGGCAAACACTGGCCACCTCTCTATGGAACACGACAGAGGGCAGAATTAAACGCATGTATACCTGTCAGTTGTAATGTATGTAAGTAACGGTGTATAATTTGTCTAAACCGGTTTATTTTGCACTGTTAGTCGACTTTGCAAGTTAAAAACTTTAGTTTATTAATGACTTAGCAAGTAAATAAGACACAAACGACAGAAAAGGTAGAACTAAGCACTCAAGAACTTATACAATTAATAGGAGTTTAAGAGCTGAACTTAATTCCCTGATCTACGGGACCATAGTCAGTGGAAGTGACTCTGTCGAACTTACCTACATCTCCTTAAAATTACAGAGATAAACATTCTAATAGTGAAGTAAAAAAAAAACGCGTATGTAATATTTCACAACAGTTTAGAGTACTTACATCTGCACTGAAAAATACTCTTTAAAATAGCAACTAAAAAGGGCAAAACAGCAACAAGAGTTCATTAAGCTGGTTATACGTCGATGCTTAACGTTTGCTGGTGAAATATGGCGAAGCAGTGACGGCAGAGCGCTGAGTGCATTAGCCGATTTAAGACGCGCATTACAGTGTACCCATTATTTTCACACTTCGTTTGGCAACCGTCGACATGGCCTGCTGTTGCCGCAATTTTCAGTAAGTCGACTAACTCCTGGTCGTGTCGTGAGCCGTTAATGTACTGGCTAATAGTTCACAGCCGGTTTTTATGTTTGCTTCTCTGCTTCTACTAAACAACTCATAACTTTCACGATGTAGAATTTATTTAATAGGGTTTATTTATTTATTTATATTATACTTTATTATATACCAGATTATAAATTACAAAAAACAAAAGTATATACAATATAAAATATACAATGGGCGGCATTATCGCTTGCTGCGATCTCTTCCAGGCAACCTTGGAATAGACATAGACAGTGATTTTGTGGAAATAAAATGGGGTTGTCTTTGGTGCAAATAAAAAGTAATTCTAATACTAACTCTATACAAGCAACGAAAATAAATGACGAATAGGCAGATTATTACAGCTAACAACGAGAACAAAATCAGAAGGGGGAGGAAGTTGCTCGCGTCCGTAGGATTTACCATCTTTTCCTAGACCCACCCTACACGTCTCCCCCGGGTGGTGCAAAACGAGCAACAACGCCGAGTCTCGGGCGGCGGTTACTAACCCGACTCAGATTGCCTAACAAGCAGATTCTAGATGGGGGTAGGAAATGACCTCCACAACCCGCAACTCTGAAGATAGGTTCCGCAGAATCGGAGGTCTTGGCTTAACCGCCTGGGCCATGAGGTAGTTACCCTCTATAAAAAAAACTTCCAATCCTAAGGTGGGACACGTGCCGATAGGATGAATGGCTTGCGGATGGCAAGTCGCTAGCGCCAACCTCGACGGACCTGGCAAACGTCGTTGTATGAAGCCTTCCTGGGGGAATAGGCGTCACCCCTCAGGCGACTTTTGTTTCGTCCTCACTCGTGGGAATAAAATGATGAATGAAATACAAACAAAAACAAAACCTAACCCAAACAACATGATACAGCAAACCTTACACAAAAGCATATTCTCAAGACAAAGAACTATGTCAACACCATCAATCCTTTCGTCAATGTGTGACGAACAAATTACCATCAGTAAGACAAATGAAGGAGATAAAGAAACTGTAACAAATATACCAAAGAATACAATCGAGCACAAAAATAATGAGAAAGACAACTGGCAAAAGGACAGAACTCCCTTCAGGAATATCAAAAGGAAAGAAACAAGCCCAATACAGAATGACGCCAATAAGAAGAGAAAAAATCAGCCAGAGATAGCAATACCAACTCACAATAGTTTTGAAATACTTGAAGACGAGCAACTGGAAGACGTAAACAAAACAAAAAAAGAGTACGTACCTAAGCCAGAACCTATCTTCGTGACAGGAGTATTAAATGTGACATCACTGAAGGATGCGTTGAATAAGTTCGTCGAAACTTCATCATATACCATGACTACTCTCAGATCAGGTCATGTAATCAAAATTATGCCTAAGGACATACAAACCTACAAGTGCATTAGAGAAAACTTCATTTCCAGTAATATTTCACACTACACGTATCAGCTTAAAAGCGAAAGAGCGTACAGAGTCATACTACGTGGCCTTCACTTTTCAGAAGACACCAAACAAATTGCAAAAGAACTAACTGGAATGGGACACGACGTCAGACAAGTAGTCAACGTACTACATCGAACTTCAAAAGACCCTCTACCGATGTTTTATGTAGACTTAGAGCCAAAAAATAATAACAAGGACATCTTTAGTGTGAAACATATTAACAACTTGAAAGTTACATTTGAAGCTCCATACAAAAAGAAGAGCAAGGAAATTCTCCAATGCAAAAGGTGCCAGAGATTTGGCCATACTAAAAATCAATGCTATAGACCCTTTCGGTGCGTCAAGTGTGGGGAAGAACATTCTACCACAACCTGCAAAAAAAGACCGGATACAGATGCCACCTGTGCTAACTGCCTGGAGAAACACCCAGCCAGCTACAAGGGTTGCAAAACTTACAAACAATACAAGGAGAAAATATTAAAAATTACACCTAAGGCCAAAGAAAATCAACAGCCGTCGGACTCAGCTGACAAAGTCGGAAAGATTATCACACACAACACTCCAAGAGACAACAACATGAATAAAACATATGCAGAAGCAACCAAGACACAAGCTAAAAAAGGAGAACAGGTGGAAAGCGCCACGGACATCCACAACATTACCCAGTTACTGGAAACTATGCTTGAAAAGGTCCAGCAGACAATGATGGCTGTAATAGAAAAGATGATGGACAAAATGCTAAATAGCATTGTCCAGCTAGTCAGCAGTCTTTCCAAAAAATGATTGGACGCAACCTCCGAGTAATAACTTGGAACGCCAACGGCTTGACGGAAAGACGTCAAGAATTAGAAGCCTTCCTCCAAACGGAGCTGATAGACATAGCTCTTATAGCTGAAACAAGGTTCACAGCTAAATCTCACGTAACATTTAAAAATTATACCATACACACAACGAACCACCCATCTGGTAACAGCCATGGAGGAACGGCAATTGTTATCAAAAACAATATCAAACACTATCCCCTGGAAGAATTTTGTACAGAAAAAATACAGGCAACCTCTATAAAGCTCACAGACAACAATACCGAAACGGTAATATCTGCAGTCTATTGCCCTCCTAGACACACAATATCTGAAGGAGACTTTGCAAACTTTTTTGCTAAAATGGGTCCCAGATTTATCTGTGGTGGTGACTGGAACTCCAAGCATACACACTGGGGCTCCAGACTTATTAACCCAAGAGGTAGGCAACTTCTACGTGTAGCAGAAAGAATGAAGCTTGAATGGCTCTCCAATAGCGAACCTACATACTGGCCAACTGACAGGAACAAGATTCCAGATTTACTGGACTTTTTTATTACAAAAAATGTTGACAGGAACTTCACAAAAACTGAACCATGTGTAGACTTAAGTTCGGACCACACTCCAGTTATCCTTAACATCAGTACAACGGTGACACTGACTGAGCCTCCCACACGAATATATCATACAAAAAACACAAACTGGGAAATTTACCAAAGTGTCATAGCCGCAGAAGTAAAGTTACATGAAAAGATCTTAACGGTCGAAGACCTAGAAAACGCTGTCGAGGAATTAAACATTATCATTCATAGAGCCGCCAGCAAAGCAACACCTGAAAGCAAAGGAATCCCCCCGAAACACAATGTATACCCTAAGAACATCAAAGACAAAATTAAAGAAAAAAGAAGACTCAGAAAAACTTGGCATACCACAAGGTACCCGAGAGACAAAACTTTATTTAATAAATGCTCAGAAGAATTTAAAGATCCTTATAGAAAAGTTAACTAACAACAACCTCCAGAACTACCTGTCGACACTATCACCCACAATAGATACAAATTATTCGCTGTGGAAAGCAACCAAAACTTTAAAGAAACCTAAAGCTCAAATAACTCCTATTAGAGATAACGTAGGAGATTGGGCAAGATCAGATAAGGAGAAAGCCAATACCTTTGCTGACCATCTAAGCTCTGTCTTCCAACCATTCTTGGAGTCTGACCAGGAACACACAACAGAAATAAATGAGTACCTTAATTCACCTCTGCAAATGTGCTTACCGTTAAGAAACGTACATCCTAAAGAGATTGTGAGAGAAATAAGAAATCTCAAGGAAGGAAAAGCACCAGGTTACGATCTTGTAGACGCAACCCTCTTGAAACGTCTACCACACAAGGGTATCATGAGCCTAGTCAAGATCTTTAATGCTTGCATCAGGCTTGAACACTTCCCAGGACAATGGAAAATTGCTCAAGTCGTAATGGTGCCTAAACCAGGAAAACCTCCACAGGATAGGACCTCGTATAGACCTATAAGCCTCCTACCAGTAATTGGTAAGCTAATGGAAAAAATCCTTTTAAATAGAATGAAAGAGCACCTACACAACATAATTCCCAGCCACCAATTTGGATTCCGAGAAGAACATGGTACAATTGAACAAGTGCATCGCATTGTAGACGTCATCAGTAGTTGCCTTGAAAATCGATTGTACTGCTCTGCCGCCTTTTTAGATATAAGCCAAGCCTTCGACAAGGTCTGGCACGACGGTCTGGCATACAAACTGAAAAAGTCTCTTCCGCATTCATTCTACCGCATACTCTTATCCTACCTCAACCGAAGAAGCTTTCAAGTTAAATGTAATAGCGAATATTCTGACTTATACGAGATACGCTCAGGTGTCCCTCAGGGCAGCATACTGGGACCGATCTTATACCTGATTTTCACTGCGGACCTTCCAACTAATAGTAACACAAAAACTGCAACCTATGCTGACGACACTGCTGTTCTGTCAGTACATGCTAACTCTGAAACTGCTTCATCCCAACTTCAAAACCATCTGAACGAAATAGAGAAGTGGTTCAAACTGTGGAGAATAAAAGCAAACCAAACAAAGTCCTCTCATGTAACTTTCACACTCAGAAAAGAAACCTGCCCGCCTGTAAAATTATACAACGAAGATATCCCACAAGAAGAACACGCAAAATACTTGGGTCTACATTTAGATCGGAGATTAACTTGGCAGAAGCATATCTGGACAAAGCGTAAACAACTGGACAGCAAACTCCGCGGTATATATTGGCTAACAGGTCGCCACTCCCACCTAAGCAATGAGAGCAAAATGATGGTTTATAAAGCCATCATTAAGCCAATCTGGACATATGGAATTCAACTATGGGGCACAGCAAGCAACAGCAACATCGAAATTTTGGAAAGATTCCAGAGCAAAGCTCTGAGAAACATGTTCAATATACCCCAAAGTATAAGCAACAGATACATGTACCTAGACCTCAATATACGAACAGTAAAGCAAGAAATAAGTCAGCATAGCGTAAAATATCAAAAAAGGCTTGCACAACATACAAATGAGCTAGCACTAGCACTGAGTGGAGTAGGAGGACAACAGCACACGAGGCTGAAGAGATGTGATATCCCCAGTCTCAGCGATAGATTCATAGAGAGATGAGTGCTACGCCACACAAATGGAAGCTCTCTCACAATAATAAATGAACAAACAACAGACTCGAAGTTGGTCAACACAGTGGCTTATTGTTGTAGGACAGATTGCCATGGTGCAGAAAGGAACAAAAAAAAAAAAAAAAAAAAAAAACAGTGACGGCAGAGCGCTGAGTGCATTAGCCGATTTAAGACGCGCATTACAGTGTACCCATTATTTTCACACTTCGTTTGGCAACCGTCGACATGGCCTGCTGTTGCCGCAATTTTCAGTAAGTCGACTAACTCCTGGTCGTGTCGTGAGCCGTTAATGTACTGGCTAATAGTTCACAGCCGGTTTTTATGTTTGCTTCTCTGCTTCTACTAAACAACTCATAACTTTCACGATGTAGAATTTATTTAATAGGGTTTATTTATTTATTTATATTATACTTTATTATATACCAGATTATAAATTACAAAAAACAAAAGTATATACAATATAAAATATACAATGGGCGGCATTATCGCTTGCTGCGATCTCTTCCAGGCAACCTTGGAATAGACATAGACAGTGATTTTGTGGAAATAAAATGGGGTTGTCTTTGGTGCAAATAAAAAGTAATTCTAATACTAACTCTATACAAGCAACGAAAATAAATGACGAATAGGCAGATTATTACAGCTAACAACGAGAACAAAATCACAACGACAATAAATTATAATACAAATAAAAATACAAATACAAAAATCTTTATTGCAACAGTAAGTGTTAATTTCATGTGCAAGCCCTGTTTCCCAAACTAGCGTGAGCTGTATGTTGGGAATCAGTTCCTTCCAGATAAATATGTCGAGCTAAAGTGTTACAATCATACCTTATAATAATAATGTTCCTTTACAACTTAAACTGGATTGGTTGTCTTTTTGTTTTTGTCTCACTGTTCTGTCATTGGATGCTGGAGCTATTAGGTTTGTTGAGGGAAATTTCAGTTTTTAGTAAGTGTTACATTAGAGTATAGTCGACCTCGTAATTGCTTTACCAATTTTGACCAGTAAATTGAAACTTCACTAAGGTTGAAACTATCTAACTGTGACATTGGTATTAAAAGCAGAATAGACCTTATCGTTATATGACATTTAACCGTAGGATACAGCAACTATAAGGTCGACTATACATTCAGATCGTTGCAACCACCGGGCTGTACCAACTAGCAGCTATCGACATAGTAGCTTTTGACGACACGATTGGCGCAGTGGTTGAGCGATTGACTGCTGCGCAACATGTCGCGGGTTCGATTCCCGCACGGAACAAATATTTGTACGACCTACAAGTATTTGTTTCGAGTCTGGGTGTTTTTCTATCTATAATATGTATGTATTTACAAAAAAAAAATGTATATAAGTAGTTTATCAGCCATCTCGTTACCATAACACAAGCATTAGGTTGCTTAGCTTGGGACTAGATGGCGTTGTGTGAAATGTCCAAAAATATTTATTTAAAAAAAAATTATTTATTTATCGTTGTAACCACCGCGGAGTACTAACCAACTAGTAGTTGTTGTTGCAACCACCGGGGTGTACTAACCAACTAGCAGTTGTCGTTGCTACCGCCAGGGTGTACCAAGTGTACCAACCAACTGGTAGTTATAAAACAATGTCGAGAACGGGTCTTATCGCGATATTCTTTTTAGGAGGTAAACAGGTACCTACTTGTTTCCCGACGTTCCGACACGATGTCCGTTGACGACGTTTGTGTCCGTTGTGTCCTCCCGTGACCATGATCGCTGCAAGGCGGTCGAAACGTCGGGAAATAAGTAGGTACCTGTTTACCTCGTAAAAAAGAATATCGCGATAAGACATTGTTTTATAATGTGTACAAATCGCGAAAGTTTAAAAAGTACAACTAGTATTATCGTTGCAACCACCGGTGTGTACCAACTAGTAGTTATCGTTGCAACCACCGGGGTGTACTAACCAACTAGCAGTTGTCGTTGCTACCGCCGGGGTGTACCAAGTCTACCAACCAGCTAATAGATATCGTTGCAACCACCGGGCTATACCAACTAGTAGTTGTCGTTGCAATTTCACTTCGTAATGATTTCATTTGTGTGTCCGAGTTTTTGTCATCATTCACATCTAACTCAAATTCACTGTACGTAGGAAATGCCTACTCACTCACCCAATACACCCGTTGTTACATAATTCCATTCAAAATCAAAACATTAATTGCATAATAATTGCTACGCCATGTTTAAAATATTATGTCCACAGATTAAGTAGTATTATTATGTCAATAAAGTCTAATATTTCCGCTGACAGCTGCGCGCACAGATAACGCATTCTGCGGCGTGGGAGTCGGTGCTGTCGCGGAACGGAATGCTCGAATGTTGCCATCCTCGGTATATTTGGTCCATACTTTTAGAAGCGTATATTCATACACATATTTTTAATTATTTTATTTATACACATATTTTTATTTATTTTATATTAAAAAGAGAGAAATGAGAACTTCACATTGGCAACACTCGCCTTGTAACGTCAGATAAAAAGCGAATTCTATTTTAATTTAATATACACTAATAATTACCAAAGTTTTATGAAAAATCGCCATAGAAGTACTAAGAAATTTTAAATTAAGCATAAATACTTATTATTCAACATGAAGGACCTCAAAAACCAACTTTCGTTTTACAAGAAGAAAATTTCACCGAGAAGTGACACCTGCCACTCAACTATTTATTAATAAATAATACGATACAATGCAATCATCACTCCTGTCCCCATCTCGAGACGAGTACCTCACTCCCATTGGAAGTGACGAGGATACGCCTTCGCCACGGCCGCCTCCGCTGCCACAGCCCGTGCAGTGTTGTAGGCGGCCGCAATTCAACATTACCCGCGTCGGTAGTGACGATGAGGACGTGCCTTCACCTCGGTTGCCTCCGCTGCCACAGCCCGTGCAGTGTTGTAGGCGGCCACAATTCAACATTACCACCGTTGGGAGCGACGATGAGGATGTGCCTTCGCCTCGGTTGCCTCCGCTGCCACAGCTTGTGCAGCGTAGTAGGCAACCAGAATCGTCTATTTTAAATATGAATGTTGACCCATGTGTGTTTTTGACGTGTGAGCAGTGTTCCGACGGTCGTCAGTTCAAAGGGCGCCGTGGCCTCAATATTCATATTGGAAAAACGCATAAGAACGAATCTTCCCATAATCCCAACCCTTCGACTTCTCAGTCCACCGACTTGCTTGTTTCTGCCACTTCTAATATACATTTCGACAAACACCTCAGTGACCTAAATTCAAAAGTGCCAATAGTGAAAAGAATCCCGAGGGGAGCTAGAGTGTCGCTAGCTAGGGCACTATCTGCTGCCATCAATAACTGCATACAAAATCAATCAAATAACACAGAATCTTGGCAAGAACTTTTAACATTTTCATACCGCCACTTCCACGCTCCATCAAACAGTAACAAATCTTTAACTTCTTTATTAAAATCAAATTGCACCACTAGTAATTTCCAAAATCATACATATGTCACTCATATCCCAAAAAAAACATATAACATAAATAAAATAGTCGAAAGCAAGGCAATGGATTGTGACCTTAGAAATGCAGCGAGAATTTTATTCTCTGACGATACTCTTGCTCCTAATAATGACGAGACTGAAGAACGCTTGCGTGATAAACACCCTTCTGCCATTCGAACCTCCTTGACTCTAAATCCCTGTACTCCATCTGATTCGACATTTCAAGTCAAAATTGAAGATACTTTGGACGCCATCATGTCGTTTCCCAATAGATCTGCGGGCGGCATCGACGGAATAACTCCTCAACATCTCAAAGATTTGGTCAGCGTGTCCGTCGGTGACGTCGGCAGGACATTGTTGTGCGACATAACTAAATTTTGTAACTTTTTATTTGTAGGGACTATTTCAGATTCATTCAAACCATTTTTGTTCGGGGCACGCCTCTGCGCTTTCAATAAAAAAGATGGAGGCATTCGCCCTATTGCTGTTGGCTGCACCTTCCGCAGACTAGTTTCAAAACTAGTCTGCAGGAACATTTCCCAAAATTTAAAATCACTATTTCAACCAACTCAATTGGGATTTGGTAGTCGAGGAGGTTGTGAGGCTGCAGTACATTCGGTTCGCACATTTCTATCTCACGACAGCGAAGCGGATGTACTGCTTAAGGTGGACGTAAAAAATGCCTTTAATTGCATTGACCGGTCAACCCTTCTGAACGAAGCATCCATCCATACTCCAGGCGCATATAATTATATTCGGCAATGTTATAGTTCCCATTCAAAATTATTCTACAACGACAAACAAATTTCATCAGAAGTAGGCGTTCAGCAGGGTGACCCTCTAGGACCAGCACTCTTTAGTTTAGGAATCCATCCCATTATATCTAATTTAAATTCTAAACTGAATGTCTGGTACCTGGACGACGGAACCCTGGGAGGTAAAGCTGACACGGTCAAAAATGATTTTATCAATATTATCAACAACTTTCGAAACTTAAATTTGGATCTAAATTTAGGAAAATGTGAACTATATATATCTGACAAATTCAACCCTTGTGATCGAAAAATTCTTATTCAAAATTTTCAAGAAATCTCACCGGAAATAAAAATTCTTCAAATGGATTCACTTTACCTTCTAGGGGCTCCGTTACTCGAGGAGAGTGTTAGACCTCTTTTGGAAGAAAAATCAAGAATACTTTCGGAACACGTAAATAGATTGGGCACATTAAATTCTCATATCGCATACACAATTTTAAAATATTGCCTTTTTGTACCAAAATTTACATATATTCTCAGAGCATGCCCGATCTGGAAACATACGGACATATTAGAAAACTTGGATGCCACCCTCAAAAATGCTTTAGAAAAAATTCTAAATTTAAACCTCGAGGACAATTCCTGGACTCAAGCCACTTTACCTATTAGTTCTGGTGGCATCGGAATAAGAAAAATTTCTAGTGTAGCTCTTCCGGCTTTTCTTTCGTCGGTGCACAGTGTAACAAACTTGTGTTCTCAAATTTTGAATACGCCAACACTTGAATTGCACTGTGCATCTGACGCAATAGAGGCGTGGAAAACTCTCTGCCCCAATGAAAACTTCCCGAAGGAACCAACGAGTCAAAAACTTTGGGATGTTCCATTGGTGCAGAGAGTCCACAAAAATTTGGTTCAAAATTCTTTCAGTGACCAACACCGCGCAAGACTTCTAGCTGTCTCTACATTTGAATCGGGACAGTGGCTACACGCCCTACCGTCTGTCAACCTCGGAACGCTGTTTGACAATGGCAGCTTCCGCATCGCCGTCGGTCTCCGACTGGGTGCTGCCATCGTCGAGCGTCATCGGTGTTCATGTGGCAGCGACGTCGACAAGAACGGACTCCATGGACTATACTGCCAACGCAGTGCTGGCAGATTTTCCCGCCACGGCTCCATTAACGACATCATAAAACGGACGCTTGCCACCATCAATGTTCCTTCTCTATTAGAACCTTTAGGGATGGTTCGTGATGATGGCAGGCGTCCGGACGGCCTGACGTTGATCCCCTGGGAGCGGGGAAGGGCTCTTGTTTGGGACGCTACATGTGTCGACACGTTAGCCCCTTCCCATCTCAGCGGATCGGTTTTAAGGGCCGGAGCCGCGGCGGAAGCCGCAGAAGAGGCCAAGCGACGCAAATATGTGACGCTTTCTAGCGACTACATATTTGTACCGCTTGGCTTCGAAACTTTTGGTCCTTGGGGTCCCAGTACAATAAAATTTTTCAAACAATTGTTTCCTCGTCTAGTCGACGCCGCTGGTGACAGGAGGGCTGGCTCATTTCTCGCACAGAGAATAGCTATTGCTATTCAACGCGGAAATGCAGCCAGTGTTCTTGGTACCATGCCTCATGGACACCCACTTTTGTTAGATTTTTAAGGTTTAGTTTTAGTTTTGTATTTAATTTAACAAATTTACGTTTAATAAAAGAAAAGATTTTAATTTTACTTTTTATATTTGCATATTATTTGTTACATGCTGCACCGGTCGACGTTATTGCGTCAACGCCGGCTATCGCTGAAAACCAGCGCTGGGGCTCCATTTTGCATGGGGTCGCGGCATTATGCTGAGCGGTGGCCGTTTTGCGTAGATGTGACGCATATTTTCTCCCAATTTGTTTTTAAATAATTATTTTACTCTGTTGTAGTTTGCGTCATGTTTACCGCAAATAAACATTTTTTCTTTCTTCTTTCTTTCAACCACCGGGGTGTACCGACGTAGATGTCATTGCAACCATCGGGGTGTACCAACTAGTAGTTGTCGTTGCAACCACCGGGGTGTACCAACTAGTAGATGTCATTGCAACTACCGGGGTGTACCAACTAGTAGTTGTCGTTGCAACCACCGTGGTGTACCAACTAGTAGATGATGTTGCAACCACCGGGGTGTACCAACTAGTAGGTGTCGTTGCAACCACCGGTGTGTACCAACTAGTAGTTATCGTTGCAACCAACGGGGTGTACCAACTAGTAGTTATCGTTGCAACCACCGGGGTGTACTAACCAACTAGCAGTTGTCGTTGCTACCGCCGGGGTGTACCAAGTGTACCCACCAACTATTAGTTTTCGTTGCAACCTCTGGGGTGTACCAACTAGTAGTTGTCGTTGCTACCGCCGGGGTGTACCAAGTCTACCAACCAGCTAATAGTTATCGTTGCAACCACCGGGCTATACCAACTAGTAGTTGTCGTTGCAACCACCGGGGTGTACCGACGTAGATGTCATTGCAACCATCGGGGTGTATCAACTAGTAGTTGTCGTTGCAACCACCGGGGTGTACCAACTAGTAGATGTCGTTGCAACTACCGGGGTGTACCAACTAGTAGTTGTCGTTGCAACCACCGTGGTGTACCAACTAGTAGATGATGTTGCAACCACCGGGGTGTACCAACTAGTAGGTGTCGTTGCAACCACCGGTGTGTACCAACTAGTAGTTATCGTTGCAACCAACGGGGTGTACCAACTAGTAGTTATCGTTGCAACCACCAGGGTGTACCAACTAGTAGTTGTCGTTGCAACCATCGGGGTGTACTAACTAGTAGTTGTCGTTGCAACCACCGGGGTGTACCAACTATTAGTTATCGAAACTCATGTAATTCCTACAAACACGACTACTACACTACACTAATCCACTACATGCTGTTAATTTCCTTCCTAGAATTGAATAGCTATTGAATAGCAACGGTTATTATATAGCAAATTGTACAAGAGTATTGAGTATCTTGTCTATGATCGGAATTGCAATTCCATTTGCTCGGTCAGCTTGCAAGCGTTTCTGTAATTAATAACAATGTCAATACTCCAGATGGTTGTAAACACTCCAAACACTAAACTATACTAGTTATAGGTATAGGTATGTGCCGAGGAATTTTCCACCAATTAGATTATTAGAACCTCGCTATAATATTGTAGTTGGAGTATGCAGAAATTAGTGTCATGTGCAAGTACGTCGATCATTTCATGATAGATGATGCTTAAAAAATCGGCTGTTGTTAGTAAGTTAAAAATAATCTTTGATTTTTAATTTGTTAGACCAATATGACAGCTGCGATCGTCATTTTAACATTTTAATCTTGTTATATCATTTTAGTCTAACAAATTAAAAATCAGAGTATAGTAGGTAGGTACTATAAAGAACTACGAAAAGTGTTAAGGTAAGAATAAAAAAAAACTGGATAATTTTTAAAGTTGCACTGCACTTCCAATTCTGTCTTACGTTACCTACACTATAAAGGGCTCAGCACATATTATACCGAGTGCCCATACCCACTTCAACTAGACTTTCTTTTAATAATTAGATTACAATGTGGGTTGTCCGCCCTCTCTCCCCAGGCACCTGCAAGTAATGCGCCTCATTACACGTGCGGCGTATCTTAATTCCTAAGTGACACAATTATCCCCCACACCACTTATTTACATAATATTCAGATTCCGCGAATTTGTGATTGTACTCACAAATAATTTACATTTAAAAAGCAAATCTACTTAGGATGGAGTCTCAGCTCGCATGCTACATGCATGTAGCATTAATTTTAATAAAGCCGATATTTATTAGCTTTTAAAAGTTGTGGACTGATATTCGTGATCAGATTTTATGATAGAGGACCATTATTAAGTTTGTAACTGGTTGTATATTATGATGTGTCACGTAGTTTAAATGTACTTATTCTATTTCATTCCGACTAACTGACCGACTCCTTGGCAGTTCAAAAGCGCCGTAAATGGTTTAATTGAAATAACTGAATGCTTTCACTTTGATAAGTATCCCTTTTCTAGGCTTTTCGTAACTTTACGTATGAGCACACTATATGTAGGTACTAGGGTATAGAACCGGGAAATCCCGTTCCCGAAAGTACCGGGAAATCCCGGTTCTTTCGCAGTCAACAAAGAACCGGGATTCAAAATAAATCCCGGTTCTTTCGGTTCTTTTGATAACTAAAAATTTAGTATTAAAATATCAGATTTTATCAAGCTTTTAAGTATAAGTATACATTTCCTTTTGTTTGTATTTGCAGTAGGTTGGCTACTTGTGTAATTTGAAGGTTTACAGCAATTTTGTATTTTAATTTTTAACTTGATACTACTTTGTCAAGAAAGGACCGGGAAACGATCAATAATACGCAAAATGTTAGTTTTTCATTCAATTCATCCAAAGTTATTTTATCGCCTTCAAAATATGCTCCGTCAGAAACGATACACTTACAACAACGAATAATCCAATCATCAAAACATTTTCTAAACGCTTTTTCCGGAATTGAGTTCAGGTCTCGCCGCGAATTTCCTTTTTTGTTCTTTTGAAGACCAGTACCGAAAATCCCGGTTCTCAAAAACAGTTCCGGTTCTCGATTCCCTAGTAGGTACCTACCTCTGTAAACAAGAACAGTGAATCAAACCTAACACCATCTTATCTTTGCAAATATTGGCTTCTTGTATCAAGACATAAAAGCAAATTAACCGTTTAGTTTACAGCCTAGCCTTTGGCTCGCGCGTGGTTTTTCACAGTTCTAACCTAAACCTAACCCATCGGTCGAGGTGCCCCGGCTTAGTTAGGTACTGCAACCAATTCGGCTCGCGCGTTGTTGGTTACAGTTACAATAACATAACCTATAATTATTGTATATCATTCAGAACGCTAGTCGAACGGCACCGTTTAGTTTTAAGGCTAAGCTGTTAACTAGTGAAAGGCTAACTAAGCTATATATTTGGCTGCGACACATAGCTACACAGTTACTCTCCCAGTTACGCATGTTAATTACCTACAGTTAAAAACTAAATGAATCTTACGCCAATCTCGAGAAATAACCGGAGACTTGTAAAACGTAACGATGCGCTATGAAAACTACGGTTAACTCACATTACAGTTTATTAACTATGATACTGTACTAGTTTAGAATTTCTATTATGAGAGTTCGTAAAGGAATAATAAAGTCGAAAGATTCTACAGGGTTCCTGTTTTGTTTCCGACTTCTAGTTCTATTGTTAGTGATAAAAGTAAAGGTGCCTAGAAACAGAGTTGATTTTTCCTCGATTTGAATTTTACCCGATAGTATGAATGTCCGCTGTCAGAATGTCTATTTTTTTCGTTAATTCATTAATCAATCATAATTATTCTTAATAGGTAACTTTTTTTTTTTTACTTTTTTAGAGGCATGAGGAACAGGGTGTAAAGTTCACTCATCCTCTATTGAAAAGGGAGGATCCTCCGACCAGACGGATGTTGTGTCTGGTGGGCCACTGCCCAACGGTTGATGTCGGGACGTTGTATATATGCTAGTCGCGTGGTAAACTCTAATTGCGCGATGCAGGTTTGCGTGACGTCATTCATAAACTGAACAAAGTGTGGCGGCATCTACATCGCCACATATTATGTGGCGATGTAGATGCCGCCACACTTTGCTTATATAAAATCACCGCAGCAACTACAGTCGTTGGGACACGAGTGGCAAATAGGTATACTATCCGGTAAAATTTAAAATTACTCCTCGGGTGTATTGATTTATTCTTGAAATGGTACTGAGAAGCTATTTTGTTTAGTTGTGAACTCTGTAAGGCTACTGTAGTGGCGAGTCAAAGATTTGAGCTTTCAGCAAAACGTAAACTACGTTTTGCTGAAAGCTCAAATCTTTGACTACAGTAAGAGTATAAAAAAAAAATTGTAAGGTGTTAAAATACAACAAACTTTAACGACTGCTTACCATCGCACTGAATAATTTTTAGTGTGGGGCTAACTTTGAAATCTCGAAAAATAATCAGCTGTTCCGTACATTTTGACGAGTTATAAATGTAGACAACAGCTGATTTTTTTCCCCTAACCTCATGTAAATGTAACCGTCATGAAGAGGGTAGGTATCACAAACGAAGGCCATTTCTATTTACTACCCAAAGTACCTACAGTAAGTGTATAATGTCGCCGGTATCATCGTGTGAAGTGCAGTTAAAACTTTTACACTTGTAAGTTAACGAATGTACGAGTATAGGTATAAGTTGAGCCAAGTTTCGCAGCTAAGTATGTGGGCCGCGCGTCTGCGACAAAGATTTCAGGCTTAGTTTTATGAGTTACATGAAACAGTTTTAATTAAATAACCCCCGTGATTACTGATGAAACAATCTACTGTGAAGTTGTAAACTCAGTTTGTCTGGAACTCTGTGAAATTGTTTAGATAGACTATGTTGCTATAACAAAGAAGATTTCTTCAAATAAACAACAATTTCTCCGTCTATCTCGACATCTAATTTCTCACGAAGATATCTGCTATTTCAAGCGCTGTCAGTTTTTTTCGTGAAATCGAGGAATGTTAGACAATAAACCGGCGATCGGCCCCCAGGGCGCTTGAGTACAAATCCAATTATTTCCCGTGGCGCCGCCTGCCGGTGTGTAATTGATTTATTTGCTCATTTCTTGCACATACAGCCTATCTTCGGAATGCAGACACCGGATTATTCTTTGCTCTACACGTAGGTAAACGATACATTAAAGTTGGTTTCATAGCAAAGTTGAGTTAAATTCGACAGGGTACAAAACTTTATGTTAGGGATTTAGGTATACTTTAACAAGTCATAAAGATTGTGTAAATAGAATAAAGCTAGAGTCCTCTACATAATATTTGCTCACGTAACCTTTTACGTGGAGGAAATGAAATACGAACTAAGTTTGAAGTGATCCTTTTGCTTATAACATTTGGTATGAAATGTTTTGTACCAAGGTTAAAGTTTCCGTGCCGTACCTATGTATACATACTCAATGCTGAATGGAAAATAATATTGAAGAGTTATGAAGACTGAACTTGAAAGGAAAGTTCGTGGAAGCCTTAAAATTACAGAAAAAATAAATGACGACGTATCCTGGGTTAATGCTATATAATCCGTACGTGAAAACGATCCATAGGTTTTACAGGGAAGGATGTTATCGATCGCGGAGAGCATCCGAGTGGACAGAGCGTGGGCGTGGGCTGGTCGGTGGGCCTGCGGGGCCCCGCGGCCTGCCGTATTTAAGAACGCATTTAAGGGGCTTTACTTCGGACATTGACGGATTGCCGCCACTCTAGCTTAGGTCGCACCGACCCGACCGCACCGCCGCACTGTCCAATTGACGTTATAAATTGATTCCTGCGATCCTATATAACATTTTTAAAAGTTGTTCCGCCTTTCACTCAATTTAGTTTAAGATGGCTCGTTTTAGAGCTGTTTTTATTGTTGACCAACCGACTGAAATAATGGTAACTATAGTTTTCTTTTACCAACAGTTAACGTTAGAAAATGATAGTTCAGTATATAAATAGTTCAGAGGTGCTGCTTTTTAATAAACTACCTAAATGTTTAACGTCAGCAACATGGTACTTAATTGGCCGCGTCCTAATCGAAAGTGATCGTCGCCCGAGTACGCAATCGTCGAGCTCTTTTATATAAATACTAGATTCCACTCGCGGCTTCACCCGCATGTTAGATCGATAAAAGTAGCCTATTCTTTTCTAGGTCATAGTCTACCCGTGTGCCAAAGAACGTCCTATAACAAAGTGACGTATCTCAAAAAAAAGATAAAAATGTATAAAAAAATATGGCATACTCCCTAACTTCATTTTTTTACACCTTCATATGGAAAAATTGCTTTAAAAATAGTTCAGGCGCTGTTATGAAAAATTCGTGTGTATTTATGGACCGATTTTAAAAAATCTTTTTTGTTTGAAATGGTACCCCCAAGGTAGCCCCACGGCCATAAAGTCAGGTCTCCGGTCTCCAGGATCCCGGAGAAATGAAAGTTAAATCTCAAAAATAAGCTCATTTTTGTACTATACATTATTAGTTTTTCACTCTCTTGTTGTTTCTTTTGACTCATTGCATTATGATGATACAGAAACGTCAGTGGTAATGCGAGGGAGTGGTCGACAGGTTGTTTCACTTACATTAACACAAATGAGAGAGACGAATAACGATAGCGACGCGACGCAGCAAGCGAAGCTAAGGAAATGCAAGTGAATAATGTTGTTTCACTCGTTCTAATGCGAGTGACTGAGATGCATAATGACTCCAAGGACATGAAAGGAACAATTTGAATGGCGCTGTCAGTCCATCCTTTTTTTTTTTTTTTTTTTTGAGGGTGGGAAATCATCAAATAACTTCTCCCGCTCTGGGTGGAGCGGGAGGGCGTGTCAGACTTTTACTGACTAAAACCCACCCGTGTTCCTTCAGTTGCCTATGCCAGGGCCGCGGTAACCCCTTCAGACAACCCGCGACCCCAGCGGCGTCGGCCCTATTGGGCCCCGTCACTTTGAGGCGCGCGTGGAACACAACGCGCCGTCGACTCGGGCCTGCAGTGCGATTCTGTAACCATCTCACCGTGAAAACTTAGGTGAAGTGAGTGTGGAGTGAGCTGTCAATAGTGTCAATTCCTAGCAAAAAGAAACTCACTTCACCTAAGTTTTCACGGTAAGATTTTTACAGAATCGACCGGCTGGTCCTTACCGGATGGCGAGCTACCCGCTGCTCACCGTCCGCAGGCCCGCGCCTACGGTGGCCGGAAATCGCCCCGCGATTCCCGCCGCCCAGGGCGTCTCCTGCGGCGACTGAGGGCGTGAGGCTGCCTCTCCCTCACGCGTTCCGCCTCCTCCTTCGCGAGCATCACTGCTTCGCAGAAGGAGGTGACGGCCTCCCATGCACTCTCGCTCCGCACCATGGCCTGGACCAGGCTCGGACGCGAGAGATCGCCGCCGCCGATCGCCTCCGTGAGAACACGGCGGTGCTCTGCCCAAGCCGGGCAGACCTCCACTGTATGCTCCACCGTGTCCTCCGGGCGATCCACACAATGGAAACACCCGGGCGTTTCCTCCCGCCTTATGCGAAACAGGAACCTCCCGAAACAACCGTGTCCGGTGAGGACCTGCGTCAGGCGGAAGGTGAGGACGCCGTGGCGCCTCTCTAACCACTCCTCAAAGAGGGGACTTATCGCCGCTATTGTGGCGTGCCCAGCGCTGGGTTGCGACAGTCGTGCTCTCCATGCCGCCATGAGATCCCGCCGGAGCTCTGTCCGCTGTACCGTGATTTCTCGCGGCAGCGGAGTTACGCCCCGGCGTTTCGCCTCCTCGCGCCACTCCCACACGTGCGCGAGGACCTTTGCCTCCAGATCCCACGGCGGCAATCCGGCAAGGAGGATCGCCGCCTCCCGGGAGACCGTGCGGTATCCCCGGACTAGCCGGATGGCCATGACCCTTGGGACGCGTTCAATCTGCCGGCTGGTCCCAGCCTTAGGGAACGCGCCCACACCGGTGCTCCGTAAAGGGCCATGGACCGCACGACCCCCGCGTAGAGCCTACGGCAGGAGGCGTTTGGACCCCCCAGATTGGGCAGGAGCCGCCTCAAGGCAGCCCCAGCCCGTGCCAGTCTGGGAGCCAAACGTCGGAAATGCTCCACGAAGTTCCACCGGCTGTCGAGGACGAGTCCCAGGTACTTCATCGTCGACCCGACTCCGATGTGAACCCCTCCCACCGTTATATCGGAACCCGACGGTGGCGCATTCCGAGGACCATGAAAACACATGGCCTCGGACTTGTGCAGGGCCACCTCGAGTCCCAACTGCCGGATCCTCTCCACGACTATCGCAACCCCGCGTGTCGCTAAGTCAGCCGCCTCCTGGTGCGACCTCCCCTGCGCCAGGACCAGCGTGTCGTCAGCGTAACATACTACGCTGACGCCGCGAGGGAGGTCGGCGCGCAGCACCCAGTCGTAACCGATGTCCCACAGATGCGGCCCCAGGACCGATCCCTGTGGGACACCGCACGACATCTCTCGCCGGTTCCACTCTCCCTGATGACCGGGGTATATGACGGCCCTGTCCGTCAGATAGGCCTCGACCACTTGACAGAGGTAGGTCGGCATCCGGTGATACCGGAATGCCTCCCTGATGCAACTCCAGGGCAGGGTATTAAAGGCGTTGGCGATGTCTAGGGACACCGCCAAGACGACCCCACCTCGGGCCACTGCATCCCCCGTCGTGAGGGCTCGCACGCGCATGATGGCGTCCACCGTAGAGCGCCCCTTGCGGAAGCCAACCTGGCTCTCCGCCAAATCCGGCCCCTCCTGCACCAGCCACCCGACGAGGCGGTCTGCAATAACTCTTTCAAAGAGCTTGCCCACCTCGTCGAGCAGCACGATGGGCCGGTAAGCGGACGGAGAGTCCGCAGGGCGCCCCGGCTTCTTAATGAGGACCAGTTTCCCCGTCTTCCAGCGAAGCCATCCTGCGCTTGCGTTAAGTGTGCTACTTCTTTGCGTTTTCTTTTCTGTGAATCTTGAGATTTTGCTAACTCTTACCGGACCTGAATTGCCTAGTGATTTGGTTTCTGTTGTTTGAATGGAAGATAAGAAGAGCAAGATCCTGTCTAAAGACAGATTTCGTGCCGCTGCACATGGGATTCAACCACATAACCCGGGATGAAGTTGTGAGATGAAATAGGTTACTATCTCAACACATATTTGGTAGCGAAGAAGATCCTAAAGCGATCGTTATTCTTGACGGCACTTACCTTTTTGTGGAAAAAAGTAGTAACTTTTTGTTTCAACACCAGAGTTAGTCTCCATAAGTACCATAACTTAGTTAAGCCGTTTATGATAGTGTGCACAGACGGTCATATAATTGAGATATCCGGACCGTACGCAGCTACCACTACAGATGCAGACATACTGAGGCAGATTTTAACTAATGACAATGTTTGGCAAGATTTTTTTCAAGTAAATTACGTTTTGGTGCTAGATAGAGGCTTCCGTGACGATGTCCCAGTTGCAAAAGAATCCGGTTTTCAACTGCATGTGCCTCCATCAACTGTTCGAGGTGAAAGACAGTTAAGCACAGAAGCTTCCAACAAATCAAGCTCGTCACTATATGCCGATGGGGCGTAGAAGCTTCAATGGCCGCCTTAAAAGGTGTTTTAAAATGTTTCAGCACTGCACATTTAATCGCGACTTGCCACACATTTTTGACGATTTTAAAATAGCTGGTGCAATAATAAACTGCTTCCAACAACCATTTGATGATAGTCAATACACGGAAGAGTTCATTGAAACTATTAACCGCAACGTGCATAAACCAAATCTGTTAGCAGATTTTGTAAAACAGAATAACCTGAATCAAAGAAGAGTGGCTTTCATAAGACTAAATGCAAACAGCGAAGAAGTAAGCGACTTCCCAAGTTTAACGCATGAAGATTTGATCATGCTATCCATTGGTACGTACCACCCCAGAATCGCACGCTCTTATTGCAGCGAACATATAAACGAAACAGGTGTATATGATATTGACATATATAGGTACAGACATCCAAAAGAATTAATATTAATGTTAATGATTTACAAAATAACGTTCTGTTGAGATGCAGGATTCAATCGCGGCATATCCGAAGAAAGGAGTACCACACGTATGTGCTTTATACTCGTAATAGACGAAATGAAGGAAGGAATGCCGTGGTTTAATACTGTTATTCTTGTATACATGGGCGCAGGACATTGGGGGTATGCGCCCATGTTATGAGTGTAATATTTTATTTGAGCTGGATGCGGAACCAGCCCGAAGAAATGAACCACCCGGCAGGTTTTTTGAACCATGTTTTAAGGGATTTAGAAAATTAATAAATGAATGTTGAGAAAATGACGTGACGAACTGTGAGTTATGTTCACCATTTATTGCACATGTCCTGTCCGAATTCGTTGTAACGTGTGTATAATAGATAGAAGAACAATAGAAAAATGTTTTTTTTTCTTTGTATCCTTAAATTCCCCGTCCAGTCATTTTTAAACTCAATCACCAAAAAGCGCCTTTTTTAATTACACATAAAGAAACAATTTCAGTATTATTATATAGTATTCAAAGTAATATTTGAATTCTGTATAACAGTGTAGTATAGTATTAGTATAGTATTCAAACATTCAAGCTCAAGCTTATATTCTCACGTTTTCATAATCAGATGACTATGGAGATAATCCTTAGTTGATCGTTGATTGAACAAAATAAATGTAATATATTAAAAACTACCTTAATAGAAAAAAATGAGCTTATTTTTGAGTTATTCTCACGTTTTCATAACCAGATGAATAAAGGAGATAATCGTCAGTTGATCGTTGATTGAACAAAATATATGTTACTAAAAACTACATTAATTGAAAAAATGAGGTTATTTTTGAGATTTTACTTTCATTCCTCCAGGATCCTGGAGACCGGAGACCTGACTTTATGGCAGTGGAACTACCTTAGGGGTACCCTTTCAAACAAAAAAAGAATTTTTAAAATTGGTAAATACTCATACGAACGAATTTTTCATAACAGCGCCTGAACTATTTTCATAGCAATTTTTTCATATGAAGGTGTAAAAAAATGAACTTAGGAAGTATGCCATATTTTTTTATAAATTTTCATCTTTTTTTTGAGATATGTCACTTTGTTATAGGACGTGGGGCAATTTTGATCCATCTTCTTTCATCCAAATCCATTCAGCCGTTTTACCGTACTCAACAAACAAACAAATAAACAAACACACTCACTTTCGCATTTGGATTAGGATGAAGTAGGTACCTACTCACGCGAAAAGTTGCGTTCGTACGTCATATTCATACAAACGATCGAGTACTCGCGCGACGATAGTTAGTTTTCGGTTAGGACGCTGGGTTATTCTGGTGTTGCGTCCTAACTTGTAAGAAAATGTTGATTCAACCTAACTGTTTCACAGCTCTTATTTATTTCAATTTGTGTTTGATGAGGCTGTGCAATTTATATCCTGCGCAACAAAATAACCTGTAATTGGGAATAATAAATAAATAATCGTCAGTGTCACGCATGTCGGAAGTATTTAGTAAGGTATCGTTTCGATAGTCCTTATGTACCGTCACCGTCAAAAATATCGGGACATAATGTTCGAAATTATCTCAAAACTATGAAAATTAATCTTTCGTCTCAATTAGATAAAGTTCTTGACAGAATGACAGTAATTGTCGTGTACTGTCTTCATTCTGAAACATTCCTTGTGTCACTGAGTTAATAATTCATTTTCATAGTTGTTTAGATCATTTTGAACAGTCTGTTCGTCCCGATATTATTGATGCTGACTGTACTATACCTATAATTAATTGAGGTGACACTCCCCGTGTGGGATCAATAGTTCGATAGTTATGATAACTGTGCAGAGTGGGAATTTTATTTATTTATTTATTTATTCATAAAACAATTTACATTGTGTTTGAATTAAAAAAGATAATACAAATAACAATAATAAAATAATTACATTTCAAATCACAAAAGCAATAATCAAAGTAATAAAATATATATATATTACTATGTCATCAATCAAAAACCGTTTACATGTCAAACCATAAAAAGCACAAACAACCATGTCTATTCCATTCCACGTAAATCAACTGAGAATTAAATATCAATTAAATTACTGTTTATATGTCCAGCCATAAAAAGCACAACACAACCATGTTCATTCCATGTTAGGTCAACTTAATAAATGTAAGTTAAATGTCAACTAAATTTAGAGAAATGGAAATTAAATACTAAAAAGATATAAATTAAATGCCAATTAAATTATCCATTATCTATAAAAAATAAATTATAATTATATCAAGTGTTTATTTAAAATATTGTCATGATATAAGTTGCCATTGATAATGATGATAGCACTGCTATTGCTGAGTACTGGCACGAGCAAGTCTTTGTTGTTCATAATATGCCTATCAGTAACATTTTTAGATATCGTTGCCGATGGCGATACAAAAAAATCCGGCGCTCAGGGTCTAAGAGAGGAACCACCTGAAAATAAGAGGCGTAGGTATCTAAAATTAGTTACTTACAGCTTTCTGCATCAAGACTGACGTAACTGACTAATGAAAATCTCTTCAGGTGATGTTAGGCTCTTGTATAAAGGAACTATCGGCATTATTGACGACACGGTTGGCGCAGTGGTTGAGCGATTGACTGCTGAGCAGCATGTCGCGGGTTCGATTCCCGCACGGAACAAATATTTGTACGACCTACAAGTATTTGGTTCCGAGTCTGGGTGTTTTACTATCTATAATATGTATGTATTTACAAAAAAAAAAATGTATATAGGTAAGTAGTTTATCAGCCATCTCGTTACCATAACACAAGCATTAGGTTGCTTAGCTTGGGACTAGATGGCGTTGTGTGAAATGTCCAAGGATATTATATTTTTACTAGCTTTTGCCCGCAGCTTCGCCCGCGTGGATGTCGGAAAACATCCCACGGGAACAAAAATCCTTCCTTACTCCTTGTCAACATTATAAAAGGAACCTCTGTGCAAAATTTCAGCTTTATAGGTCCAAAGGTTAGGGCTGGGTGTTGATAAGTCAGTCAGTCAGTCAGTCAGGACCTTTCTTTTTATATATTAACATAGCTTCTGCCCGTGACTTCGTCCGCGTGTTTCTTGTTCCCCCGACCCGCCCCGGTGCATCGCATTACCTGCCTGCGCTAATATTTTCGCTTAGCGTTCTTTCAGACTTTTTTCTTTTTGCACCTAAGAGTCCTAGAGTGATGTTAAACATGCCTTTAACCTTCCTTAAGAATTGGGCTATCAAATGCAAACATAATTATTAAAGTCCGACTGATAGTTCCGGAGATTTGCACGTTCAAATGAACAAAAAAAAAGTGTGTGTGTGAGCTTCAACGCACGACTGGAGTTTACTGTTTTTTGTGCCGTTCCGAGTTTCTGGCTTTCTATTTTTCGGTCATTTCTGTCGGGCTGGGTTTTTTCAATCAATCAGTGCTATATAAAAAGCAACTATAAGGTGTGAAGGCACTCTTCCCCTTTTCACACCCCTCCCCTTCCCAACCCTTCTCACTCTCCCATATCATCCCCCTCACCACCCCCTCTCACCCTCTCCATCCTTCTCACGCCTCTCAACACATCTCTTTCCCGCTAACCTACCCTTCACCCTCTCACCCTCTCTCATACCCCCCAACCGATTTCCCCTCCCCTCTATCATCACCAACTCCTGCCCTCCCCCTCTTCCCTTCTCCACATCACTGCGCCCTCCTATCCCTCTCCCCTCCCTCCATCATCCTCCCCTGTCCCTACTCACCACGCCTCCCCCTCCCTCTCACCACACTTCCCTCCTTACCTACCATCCCCTCCACTTCCCCCGTCCCCTCTACCCTTCCCTCTGCAAACTTTATTACTTGCTGAGGCAAGTTTTTGTGCCAAGTAAATGAAAAAGATTTTTCATATAAGTAAACTATATTCACTGTTTTCACCCCCACAGGGATGGCATTTTAAAAAGTCGTTTGGGATATTTACGTAACTTCACTGAAAGATTATTTACACCAATTTTCGAGTTAATCAAGCCCCGCAGTAAAACCTGCCCTGTAAAGATGACAACCCCTTATCACCTTACCCTTACGCTTAGAGGTAGATTTACGAAAAACCCTGATACACGTTATTCTTCATTTTTGGTTTTAAGTATAAATACTGAGTGTCGAGTTAATCGGACCGCGCGTTAAAATTCCTCCATACAAACTTTGACACCCCCCAATCCCTACTGAGGGGGTAGTTTAGGAAAACTAAAAATGACAATCTTTAGAATTTATGTAGATAAATATTCATGCCAAGTTTGAAGTCTATTAACTCAAGGAATAAGATTTTTCATACAAACTTCCATCCCTTATTTTACCCTTTTAGGGATGGAATTTCCAAAAATCCTTCCTTAGTGGATGCTTACACTCTATAAGGTATCTGTGTGCAAAATTTCAAGTATCTAGGTCCAGCGGTTTGGGCTGTGCGTTGATATATCAGTCAGTCAGTCAGTCAATCGAGTCAGTCAGGACTTTGAATTTTATATACAGGGTGGCCGGAACATTGACGTCCAAAAATAAAATTTCGGTCCCTCGTATCGTGGGGTATTCGAATCACCCCCATGTATGTTCCGCGACTTTTCATAGTTTTCGAGTTATGAATTTTTTTCTGAATGTTTGAAAATTTTCGACCTGACCAACCTAAAAAAATTCTAAAAAAAAAAGTAGAGGGTTTTATCGAGTTTATTTTTTTGCAACTGAATTTTCATAAGTAGTACTTTTATGCATAAAATAATCAGCTTCGTAACTGTGATGAAAGTTATGAAAATGTTGATCTAAAGTGAAAAATTTACGTTCGGTAAATTATGACTCAAATTTTCAACTTTAAATTAAAAATCTTAACAGGTGACTTCATAATTCCTAAGTAGGCTTCAAGAATGCGCCAGACTCTCAGCTTTCATAATCATAAAAAAAATGAAGTACTTAATAGGGCTACTTTGTTTAAAATCGGCCTTCAAAGACAGCGAGGTGGAAAAATTCTTAAAATTACCCATCTGAGTAATTATTTTTTTTTGGCTATTTTCTCGTTCCTAAGGTTAATTAATGATAAGAATACTGAAAACTAACCAACAAATAGTTTCAGAGTTGGGTAAGAAAAGTTTTACGTAAAAAGTGGTTTTGAATAAAACACAGATGATAATGTGAAAAAAGTACTTAATTTATTTTTAACATTTACAAAAGGTTTTCAAAGTGGCCACCACCAGCAGCAATACACATTCTACACCTACGTAAGAAATTGTCTGGCAATCGTCTAAAAGCGTCTCTGTTCTCTCTCACAACACGTTCAGCTTCTGCAATCAACTGCCTCAGCTCTTGTTCACTTGAACAGTCTCGGGCGTATGCTATTTCCTTGTAATAGACCCAAATAAAGAAATCGATGGGGTTGAGATCAGGTGAGCGTGGAGGCCACCTAATTGGTCCGCTGCGTCCGATCCATCTGTTGGGGTATGTTTCATCTAAGTAATTTCGGACCTGGGTTGCATAGTGACACGGGGCGCCGTCATTTTGCAACACCATGGTTCGTCTGAGTTCGAGATTCACATCTGCCAGCAACAATGGAAGTTCATTTTCCAAAAAGTTTTTGTATGTTTCTCCATCAAGTCTGGACGGCAGTTCAAACGGACCAATTAGTTCGCCATTGAGGATACCAGACCACAAGTTAACGCTGAAGCGATGTTGAAATGTCGAAGCTCTCACTTCGAGTGGATTTTCATTCGCCCACGTGTGGTAATTATGAATATTGAATATTCCGGATCGCTCAAATCGTGACTCATCTGACCATAAAACTTTATTGAAAAATCCAGGATCCTCTTGCTCTTTTCGTAACATGGTTTGGCAAAAATCAACGCGCAATTGGTGATCTGTAGGCAGTAAAGCTTGGACTCGTCGGATGTGGAACGCGTGGTATTCTTCATCGTGAAGAATGTCTTGGATAGAAGTCCTTGGGATGTTCAGAGCACGAGCCATACTTCTCGTACTCGTAGACGGATTTCGCTGAACTTCTTCCAGCACCATTTCTCTGCGATCCGGGTTAGCTCTAGGGATTCCTTCATGACTGCCGCGTCGACCAGGAATGCGGCCTGCCATCAAAGTGTTGTGCGTGTTAATAAAAACACGATGGTCGGGATATCGCTCAGGTTGCGGCCCACCACGACGTTGAAGTTGTTCGCGATACAGTCGCGCTGCTTCATGGCCGTTTCCTTGTGCAACTCCATAAAAATAATGCATTTCTGCATATTCACTTAACGTGTAACTCATTTTTTACACTTCCACGTAAAAAAAGTCCAAATCAGAATGCAAAACACAGTCCAATAAACGAGCAAAGTAGTCAAACAAGTAGGCAGCGGAGTCCGTGGGCAAAGCGAGTGTGGTAAAGACAAAATGGCGACACGCGTATAGCAGTAAACACAATGTGAGTACGACTGAGGTACTTGTTTTGCGTTGGCTTCGGTTGCGCGCCTTGCGTGAGAGAGATAGCAATAATTCGGTCTCTTTTCCTCTCGGTCCATTGTTATTGCAGGTAAAAGAGTTGCACCCTCGTTTACAACCCATAGTCCACGAGAACGCGCAAAATTCATTAAACTAACATTTAAAAAATCTCCGTGTTTAAATCTTAGCTTTCCTGCAGTCATTTTTGGTTAGCAAACTAAATAACCTTAGGAGCGAGAAAATGGAAAAAAAAAATTATTAATCAGATAGCTAATTTTAAGAATTTTCCACCTCGCAGTCTTTGAAGGCCGATTAAGGCCAAAGTTAGCCCCATTAACTCCTACGTTTTTTAATGATTATGAAAGCTGAGAGTCTGGCGCATTCTTGAAGCCTACTTGAGAACCATGAAGTCACCTGTTTAGATTTTTAATTTGAAGTTGAAAATTTAAGTCATAATTTACCGAACGTAAATTTTTCACTTTAGATCAACATTTTCATAACTTTCATCACTGTTACGAAGCTGATTATTTTATGCATAAAAGTACTACTTATGAAAATTCAGTTGCAAAAAAAGAAACTCGATAAAACCCTCTACTTTTTTTTTTAGAATTTTTTTAGGTTGGTCAGGTCGAAAATTTTCAAACATTCAGAAAAAAATTCATAACTCGAAAACTATGAAAAGTCGCGGAACATACATGGGGGTGATTCGAATACCCCACGATACGAGGGACCGAAATTTTATTTTTGGACGTCAATGTTCCGGCCACCCTGTATATAGATTGATTCCTTGGTCTCACATGTAAACTGGTGTACCTTTGCTGTCTTTATCATTTTCGGCTTTCACGTGCATAAGCGGGCCTTGAGTGTCACATGACAACATAGGTTCATAGTATAAAACTCGAAATGTCAACCGAACCACCGAATGTCAGTCCGCGGTTGCTATTGGACGATGGTATTTTACATTTATTTGCACTTTCAACACGATGTCTGTTGACTTCGAGCGCTTTCTCTTATGAACCTATGCGGTATCATGCGACACTTAAGGAGATTCATCATCACATACATAGACATATAAAAAAGGAGGACTCCGCGCCACGCATATCGAAAGTGAAGCACCGGACCGTTTGTACAAATACGCCTTGTTTACGTCACATAGATAAAATATATTAAAAAAATATATAAGTACCTACTGTTGCTCTACAGTAGGTACTTATATATTTTTATAATATAGACCTCTAGGTCTATGTTATGGTCAAGCCTTAACATAGATATTGCTGGCTGGCATTTCGATCATTCAAACATCGAATTATACTCTTGAAGAAAAGTGAAGCTCGCTTTTCTTAAGGAGTGATGGATAGATTTTAGCTAGGGCTCCGTGTAGGCTGTGTGTGTGATATAATCTGATTATTAATCTTCAGCACCATTCCACAGGAGTACCTCTCGTATCATTTTGCAGTTACGAAATCCCCCTATGCGGACCTGTAAGTACGTACCTACGCTCTTGTGAAATTAAAGTGGAACTGTTTTAGTCATTATATACGTTAAAATTTCATCCGCTAACAGTTCGCCTGTGGAACTCGGTTTTAATTTAGTGTATTGCGTTGCAATTTCATTTAATATCGTCTATGAATGAACGCAACATTGTAAAGGACCGCATTGTCCACCAGACTGTATATACTATATAAGTGCAGTACTTACATCAGCATTATATACAGCAATGCTTTATCATGTTTTGAATAACGTGTCATGCTTTGAAAGTCGTCGCGTCAAAATAATTGTTTTCCATCATAATATGAACTCTGCCGTCTGATGAAATTGTCTGGTGCTTTTAATTAATGGTGTTGTCTGTGTGTAATTATTTTGATGTTATTTCGCTATACATGTACCTACCTACTTAAGGCTGCTCTTCCCTAAAATACGGCGAAACTAAGTAACTTTGTAACCATATTTTACAGTACCTAACTATAGCATCTTTCTGATAGGAAAAAATACACAGTAATCTACAATACATAGGAAGTGATTTCATGTGTCCTGAAATCTATTTTAGTTTGTAGAACTAAGGAAAAAAAAAACCTAAATCCAGGTCTATTTCGGTCTATTTTTTCGAGTTGTTACCATATTACTCTTACAGTTTTCATTACAAGTGTTCATAAATTTATACAGTTCTTTACAAACTAATAAGGAATGATTTCTTGTCATTACTTTTTTAGTTTAATCAACAGATTTTTTATAAATCGATAATTTCTTCATATTTTGCAAGCGTTGTGTCATCGCGCTTCTCTTTCTTTTCTACGCAGTCCGACAGTGACCGCGCTTTTCACGACGGACAAGCCTTAAAGCAGATATTAAACAAAAGGTTAACGACCTTCGTCTAGTCTAAAATTCTTGCACTGAAGACTTACTTATTATTGTGCATCTAATGTTTTAAAAGCATCTGCATTAAAATACTCCATTATTCATTTTATTTATGCAGTTCAATTAAACGCTTTGTTCAGATAGGAATGTCGTGCCACTAGTGAATGGTTGACACTCTATTCAGGTGTTGCTGTAGTGTTTACGTTCATTACGTACGTAGTTGATGCCTTCAGGGTGCAGGCTAACAAGCCGCTGTCAATCTCTGAGAGCACAACACTATAACTGGTTGAAATGCAGTGGAAGTTATCAGGTACTGTAGAGGTTTTAGCCTGCATGGCATTACCATGCAACCTTTCCGAATATTTTTTAGGTTGATGGCGTTTTTGATGAGAAAAATACTATTTCTCAAACATGCATGGAAATGTTGTCATTATTTTCGAATAAAGAACACGCGAAGTATCGAATTTACGGTCAAAGAAAATCAAATCCATTGCAGGAGCGTTTTTTGAATTTGGAACATTACAGCGCTCCAGCAATGTTAACATTGCTGGAGCGCTCCAGCAATGTTGTATGAAACGGCGTGCTGGGTTAAATACTCTTTCATTGGATCTCTTTTATCATTCTTGGCATACCAATGGCAGTCTCTTTGCTTAGTATAAATTGCGTTCACGTGGCTGTATAGATAGCCACAAATGCCTTTCGGCACAGATGTTAGATAGAAAATTGGCGGCAAAGCTGAAAATTCATCTTGATTTGAAAATTTATATTTAAGTATTATGTATGTAAATAACAAATTTACATTCATAATAAATATAAAGTGAAATGAAGATTGATTGTAGGTACTCCACAGATTTAAGATCAGAAGCCAAATTGGCAATGGAAAACCTGCTTCCAGCGAAGTCAAAAGAAAAATACATGAAACTAGGTAAGTATTTGATAATTTTATGATTTGGAAAAACGAGAAAAAAGTGAACATTTTCTCTGAAACAGTATTTTTGTCGTATTTTAATGAGATTGCTAAAACTAAAAACCCATCTACATTATGGACAATTTATTCCATGCTGAAATGTACAGTTCATATTAAAAACGGCACTAACTTGAAAAATTATGGAAACTTAACTACCTACTTTTATTTCCCTGCATTCTTTTGAGAAAAGCACTATATATGCCTCGGCGGAAATAGCAATTGCCTGTCTCGTATTAGTGAAGTCCTCGCCTACGGCTCGGCCTTCAAACTCATACTCGACCTGCAATTGCCTATTTCACGGCCTTTGCAATAATGTACTATTTCATATTTAGAAGGATAGAAAAAATAGAAGATCAGGTTGAAGAGCTGATAGCACGCCTCATGAGGTACTATTACCTAGATGGAATTCTAGAAATAATAATCATCATAATTATTACTGACTAGCTTTTGCCAGCAGCTTCGTCCGCGTGTATGTCGGAAATTAACCCACGGAAACGTATTACCGGGATAAAAGTAATAAATAAATAAATAAATAAATAAATAACTATCTGTGTGCCCATTTAAATCCTATTATAAGCAGCATAATACTATGATACAAATATTATCGTTAATTCATGTAAGCCTAGTACTTTTTGTTAGGAGAAATTGTGCACAACATGTCGTAGGTATCTTATATTGATATACTATCTTGAATTCATGCTATCCTAGTACTTTATTTTAGGTTACAGAGGTATTTCTTTCCGTCTTGCTAGGTAGTACTTTTTTCCATTTTTCCGAACTGACATAATTTTCTTATTTAGGTATTTATAAACGATTGAAATAAAACAAACACTAAATGTTAAGTGAAACTTACCACAATACATTAGTGAAAACTGCACACAAATCAATTCAGCCATTTCTGAAATTAGCGCGCACAAAAAAACAAAAACAAAAAAACAGACAAAAACTCTAAAAATCATTGTTTTGGCTTTTATTGCCTTAATAAAGACCCCCAATAATAGTTTTTCTCAAATATCTTCCATTATAGGCAGCAATCAGTTACACTTTTATTATGTGTTTAAATATTGAAGATTCCAAAATACAGGGTGTAACAAGATCCTTCACAAAGCCGTCATCTGTCGTCGTCGTCGTCGTCATTCTGTACATCAAACGTAGTAACTGAGCTAAAATTATTGCTGGGAAACGACTTTTACTGTTTGAAAATTCGCTCTTTACAAGTAGCACTCAATGCAATGCACGCAAAACATTTTGCTGAATTTAACTATTGAGCACTGAATTTTAATAAAGGATTTTTTTTTAAATCTAGCAGTTGCGATGATTTCAGAAAGTAACCTTCTTTAACACTTACCCGCGTATTTTATAGAACAATTTATTTTTCCTCGGTGCTCAACTGGGACTCACAAAGCAGAACATAGCTCGTTCAATACACGTAGAGAGTCGATCGGGGATCACATTGTAGCCTATGAGGTTACGGGGGAAGGCTGGGGATTTGTAGCCTGTCGCCTTATGGGTTATATGCTTAACCTTATTGATAGATAGTGAAGTGTCTTGTTAATGTTATTGGGATGTTGTTTATCATGATTTAGCAAGAGTGTAAATGTCCACTGCTGCTTAGAAGTTTTTTTTCATCATTCTGGTATCTGGAGAGAGAGATTGAAGAGAAGAGAAGAAGAGAAGAGATTTCAATTGTTTATAAGTTGCTTGATGTATGGTTGCGCTTGCATCAGCTCTAAGTCTGTCATATAATGAGCATTTACTATTTAGCATAGCCATAATAATGCATATATGCATATGATACACATAATATTGCAATTCGCAGAATGGGTCTTATACAGGGTGTAAGTGCGAACAGTGGCAATCTTTTAAAGGGTCATTGTACTCATCATTATGGTCAACTTTTACTATGGAACTTAACCTGAAATCGCGAAAAAAAAAGAGCTGTTCCCTACATTTTGACGAATTATGCGAACATAAATGTAGGTACTGAACAGCTGATTTTTTTTTCACGATTTCAGGTTTGGTTTCATAGTAAAAGTTGTTCATAATTGTAGGAAATCTAGGTTGTAACACTTTAATAAAACGAGTTATGGGCTTTTTAAAATATATAAATTATTATTAGCCAATAATTACAAGTCACTAGGAAGGTTATACGTCCGTCTTTCTCAAGGCGCAAACGTGAAGTAAAGTAATAGTTGTAGGGGCGTAGGATTTATATAATAGGTACCTACGATGTATCGATTATTACAGAATCGACTAAAGATAGATTTTTGTAAATAAGTAAATCAAATAAATCAACAATAATGATGAGTATAATGACTCCTTAAAATAATGCCACTGTTTACACTTACACTCTGTAGTCTATTCACAAGGATGCGACGCATCTTTTATCCTTTATGTCGAGACTACCAAGGTTAGTTCCATTCCATGGCATCCGGCAATGAATAAAAATATATCGAAGAAAAAAAGATTTATGTAATTTCTTTCTTTCATTACTTCCTCAACTTCCGCCAGGTTGTCAGACACTGGCAGTTAATAATTCATCAGGGAGAGCCTGTGACCCCCGTATGTGCGGACAAATTAATAAATTATCGCTATAAGGGACTCGGATGCAATTTCCCGTACATACGAACTCACCGAAGATCCCAGGAGGATATAATATACGTAAGTATATGATTTATTCTCTTGCATATGAGTAACATTCGCCTTGGAAGCCTCGTACAAAATGAGGCTTAAATAAGACAGACATTTTGTTAGCGAAGCGAGAGCAATACCTAATTACCTAATAACGTTCATTTTAAATATGTAATTTAATAATTACCACTAATATTTAGAAAGTGGCCAGCTGATGAATAACATATTATGAGGGTCTAATTTGAGTTGGATGAAATTGTAATTGATTTAAAATTATAATTAGATACTTCGTTAATTTTATAATGATAGTTGATGTTAATTGAAAAAGGGGCGCTTTGCAATGTAGGTACCTACTTATAATGTCATTTGAGAATTTAGTGAAAATTATTTTAAATTTTCTCGCAAGCGGCGGCGGCGTCCGTGTATGACGATGATTGTATGAACGTAAACGAGGAAAAAGTGTAGGTAGAAGGCGTGAGTTCATGTACCTATGTATGATTATACAAGAATGCATTACCTACTTATGTATTTTAGTGAAACAGTAGAATGAGATACTGACTCTGAATATAATAGAATATTATTTATTGTAGCAGCAGGTTAAAAAAGTTGGTCAAAATTAAAAAAAGTGTCACTACAACATACTTCTGATATCCATCGTTAAACTAGCTCAATTATAACCAAACAATATAGCACAATTTTACACCGCAAATACGAGCCTAGCAACACGGCATATAGGTACCATAGCTCAGAAGTGTGTAGTATCAAACAAAAACGCGATGTCGCGTGTTCGGTCGCACCGTGTATCAACCTGGTTCAGAGCCATGTTCCATTTATCATTAGTTTTAAACTGCTCCTACTTACGTGTTTAAAATCATGTACCTATTACGTAAGTGTTGCAAAAAGCATAACATTGAAAGTTGTGATACTTTTGCGTGCGGTTACCTCTGATTATGTCTTCGTTTGGTCATAGATACAGGCATTGATATAATACGCAGTAATATATAAGGCAATGGATATAATACATGTTACAAAGTCACCTTAGGTTACTTACGAACTGTTACTAGTCTGTAAAACAGGGTGTACCTTTGGGGTGTTATGATTTAGAAGATGCCACACAAGGACCCTTAGGTACTCGGTTCTAAAAAACAGTACCTGGGCGACCGGCTGAAAATAGAGAAAACGAATTTTCCCCGATATGAGACCTATCTAGATCGATTTTTCGCCCCGTAAACCCCTATATTGCAACTTTCATCGAAATCGTTAGCCGTTTTCGAGAACGTGATTACAAATATACATGGTGTTTCTTTTAAGGTGTCAAGCCAGTGCGAGCTGATAGCAGAGTACCATAGGTACATATCGATTTAACCCCATGTACCTATGTTCTACTATTTTTTGTAGTTTTCGAGTTATTTTGGATCCCTCATTTCATATCAATGTGGTTAAGGATAGTAGTAGCTATAAAATTGTATGGTATTATTATCAATTGAGCTCTGCTTAAACGTAGACGAATAGTAAATATCAGGATTGACAAAAATGTGCAAAGATAAATGAATTATAAATGATAAAATATGAAAATCACAAGATTACAGATACTTACACCATTTTCAACGACCGATTTCAGCAAATAATGCCCTATTTAGTACATTCTTGTTCAAAGTTGACCCAAAAAAAAAAAAATAAAAAAAAATAAAATAAAATAAAAATGTTTATTGCATTTAAACAAATTCTTAGCTCACATGAGTTAGGAGATCACCTTTTAAGCAAGGAATTGCTTGTGATAGGTGACTCCGCCCTTCCGCTTAACATAATCACAGGTATGCAATAGTTAACAAAAACAAAAGATAAACCAAAACAATTAGAAATACTAAATACAACAAGGAGCGCATTTGTGTGTTGTGTATGAGTGAGTTTTTGAACGAGTGTGTGTGTGTGTGAGTGGGGGTGCGTGTGTGAGTGTGAGAGAGAGGTTATGTGTTCGTGTGTAATGGAGTGAGCGACCCAAAAAAAAGATATAATTTTTTAAAGCTAATCTACCCAAAAAAAAGATATAATTTTTTAAAGCTAATCTAATCTCGTTGAATCAGGTAAAATATCGAAAAAAAAAATTGAACTCGAACACTACAAAAAATCGTAGAACACACATGGGGGTGTAATCAATAGGTACTCTGCTATCAGCTCGCACTACCTTGACACCTTAAAAGAAACAGCCTGTATATACAAATATTGCTCATTCAATAGCATAGGATGAGGTTTAGAACCGAGCAAGCGTCATTGAAATGCCACTACGCAACGGAGCAGTGTGGCATCGCTCTTACAGTTGGCACCTGTGCTCTGTTCAGCTTATTACACCTCAGCAAGAATTAATTTAGATTTCAAATTAAATGTGTATGTATATATACTTTATTACGTTCAAGCAAAAAAACCGAGCACAAAATTGTCTTGAACTTCAGTTGGTATATACCTACGTGGTATGGTAATGGCAGCAATATAGGTACATAGTAATATTAAACTCCGCTTTGATTACGCTACGGTTAATATCCCGCTTGTAATGAGCTCCTCTTTGTGTAATTAGCTACTATGGACGCCACTAGAAGATCCTTTGTGAGGTGCGATCTACCTTTATGAGTGGCTAAATTAACGATATTTTTGGATGCAGTGGCGTATTTTGCACCTTGTCTTACGCTATTATTGTATCTCCTAGTAACAAGAAGACACGCAAACCCTAATTTTAAATAAAAATGATTATTATTTAACTGAAAAAAAAATTGTATTATATACAGGGTGTATCAGAAAGGTGTGGTCAAATTTAAGGGTCTGGTACAGACCATTTTACTGAACAACTTTATCCATGGGACCAACATCGTAATTGCGAAAAAAATATTAACTATCCCATAGAAAGCTTCAATACCTACTCGACGCAAATGCTGAATGTCACCTGATTATGTTATATATATGGCACTACCTGGACTTACCTATGTTCTATGTTCTATGTTAAGGATTTGGTTTCCGCACTTAGTCCTTTATGTGGACCATTGTACGTGAGCCATGGCGGCCTTCGTGGGTTATTCCAACCAGCCCACCTCCCTCCAGAAGTTAATCAAATCTCTGGGTCTATTAAGAACATCTGTGAAAGATCGGGGTATTCCAAGAGTTTCTGTTCTAATCTGGGTGACGCCTATGCATTCAAAGAGCACATGCGCAATGGTCTCCTCAGCCTCCATGCAGGCCCTGCACAGGGGACTGTCCGTTATTCCTATTGTATGGAAGTGTTTGTTTAATGAGCATTGTCCCGTGATGGTCCCAGTCACCAGGCGCAGCCCGTTTCTGTCCAAACGTAACAACCGTCTAGTAAGCGTCCCGTCCAGGGAGGGCATAGCCTCCCTGGATTGCCTGCAGCCTGGTGTCGAGGACCACCAACTCTCTGCTTGTGTATGGGTGAGGTCCTGTAGCCACCTGCGTAACTGGTTGAAGGGAATGGACTTACCATTGCAACGTGAAACAGTCCCAAAATGCCAAGAATTTGCAGAAATTACTTGCACACCATAACATCATGTCGTCGCTAATCTAACTAAGTGACGTAACTGATTTGAAGAAAATTTTACAGAGCAAGCTATTTTTCTTTTTTTTTTTTGTGAACTGTGGATATATCGGTCTCGATTTTTGCATTATCATGGAGACCGTAAGGCATAGGTACAGATTCGCCGATTAGACAGATCGATTCGACTTGGAAAATGTATCAAGTTACTATAGTTATCGGCTTAGTCCAAAATGTCAGATACGTTATACAGTTAGTTAAATTAGCGACGATGTGTGATATGGTATACTACTTAAATAGTGTTATATGTAACGTTGCTTATAAACCGACTGTATATTATGATATGAGGTAGGGTTAGGGATGTATACAGGGTGGTCGAGCAATTATTCACAGGAAATGATTTCAATACAACATCTGCGATCAATATAATGTCGGTTAAAGGCACTGACTTATCTATGTATATACATGTGTGTAGTTACTATGTATCATGTACGTTTACTAGGGATTACTGCATTATGTATTAGATTATGTAAACAAGGGAAAATCTCTTCATACATGACTTCATATTTACATAGCATTTCAGTCTATGATGGACACACGCCTTATCTCGGTGAGAGGGGTGGGACGTAATCCAATACGCGGGCCTAGTGCGGGTCGGTAGATGTCACATGAATTTTTGGTTCTAGGACGTGAAGACGAGACGAGAAGCTCGTGGCTAAGTAATAACAGCCGCACGGGTCGATCCATCAGGTTAAGCTACGCTTGCCGGGATTGGTCCGTGGATGGGTGACCTATCTTTACATAACGAGACTTCTCCGTGCCTCGGAAAGCACGTTAAGCCGTTGGTCCCGGCTGTCATTCGTGGATCTTTGACAGTCGTCACGGGTCGTCAGAAGCCCGAAAGTCTGACAACCAGTCTTACCAAGGGGTATCGCATTACCCAGTTACTGGGTTGTGGAGGTCAGATAGGCAGTCGCTCCATGTAAAATACTGGTATTCAGCTGCATCCGGTTAGACTGGAAGCCGACCCCAACATAGTTGGGAAAAGGCTAGGCAGATTGAGGACATGCCGTTTCCTTACGGTGTTTTACTTCACCGTTTTGAGAGCAGTGGTGATGAAATTATTTACAAAAAGTAAAGTGCCTGTCTGGGTTGGAACCTACTACTTACTCGTAAGTCGAGGCCGTTAGCAATGGACCACCACTGCTCATCACATTTACATGACTACTTCAATATGTAGCTGCAACTGATTCTGATGAATGATTGATGGTCTAATGATTGATGACTAGCTTTTGCCCGCGGCTTCGCCCTTGTGGATGTCGGAAAATATACCACGGAAACGTACTACCGGGAAATCCTTCGTTATTCCTTGTCTACATTATAAAAGGAACCTCTGTGCAAAATTTTAACTTTCTAGGTCCAAGGGTTTGGGCTGGGCGTTGATGAGTCAGTCAGTCAGTCTCAGGACTTCTCTTTTTATTTATATATATAGATTTAAACGTTGCTCTTGAACACAGAACAGTGCTCTTGAATCACTCTATCTATTAAAAAAAACCGCATCAAAATCCGTTGCGTAGTTTTAAAGATCTAAGCATACATAGGGACAGACAGAAAGCGGGAAGCGACTTTGTTTTATACTACACTGGACAGCAAATAAACCGGGCCACCCGCTACCTTGGAACTCTGATTCGATTTTCTCAAAAAGTATATAACTTACAACTATCAAAGTTATACCTACAAAAAGTGCGTTCCATGATTATTCAAATGAAAGGAAACTCATTGGCATTAATCAATTTTTTAAGTGTTTATTAAGGATTTTACAAAAAAGAGTCGTTTTCCAGTCATGTTAATCGTTAGTAATCATAAACTGAAAAAAAAAATTAAAGCCAGAAACAAAGAAAAAATTAAAAAGAAAGTTTTGGTTAGTATTCAGTATTCCCTCCCCTTGCTCGGATAACTGCCAGCATCCTCGTATTCATCGACCTCACGAGCCTGACGATGAAATCTTGAGGAATTACATTCCACTCCTCTTCAATTGCGATTCGCAGCTCTGGAAGCCCTGTTGGAGCAGGTACCCGGGCTCGAACCTGACGTTTCAGCTCATCCCATAAGTGTTCTATCGGATTCAAGTCCGGGCTTCGAGCTGGCCAGTCCATTGAACGAATGCCAACATCGCGTAGATACTGGGTCACCACTTGAGCAACAAGAGGCCGTGCATTATCATGCATCAACTGCATATCTTGCCCGATATATCCTGCGTACGGAACCACATGGTCTGCGAGTATTTCAGTAATGTAGCGATGAGAAGTCAATCCACGTGTACGGCCCGTAGGTTCGATGAAAACTGACGCTGTATGTGCAGTTAACGAGATAGCGCCCCAGACCATTACAGATCCTCCTCCATAAGCAACAGTTTCCTCGATGCAACACTGAGAATAACGTTCTCCAGGACAACGATACACTCTCTGACGTCGATCACTTCCATGTAGACTCACCCTGGTCTCATCAGTGAAGAGTACATTACCCCACTGCTCTAACGTCCAATCTCTATGCTCTCGAGCAAATTCAAGTCGTGCTCGACGGTGGGCTACCGTTAATGCTGGGCCTGTTGCAGCTCTTTTTGGAGTCAGGTTCCGTTCTGCAAGTCTCCTTCTGACGGTATCTGAACTTATGACCACTTGGCGTACGTCACGCAGACTTTGTTGGACTTGAACTGCGTTGAGGCGGCGATTTCGGAGAACAGTAAGTTGGATATAACGATCATCTGCCGCTGATGTAGCCCTAGGTCTGCCCGTACCTGGACGGCGATCGAATGCTCCAGTCTCTAAGTATCGTCTGTAAACTCGTTGCACCGAAGATCTGCTGATTCGAAGTCTCCGAGCGACCTCACGTTGCGCAACGTCTGCTTGAAGTAGTGCTACAGCTTGAGCTGCTTCCTGAGGTGTCGTATCCATTATTGACCGAAAAAAGTAGCAAAAATACACGCTTCTGAGCAAACGATGGACAAAAACTAAAGAAATGATAAGAAATATCCGACTACCCTCACTGTAGAAAAAATGAACGCTAATCGTGAACTCTAGTCGAAACAGAGCAAATCGTTAGCATTGTGTTTGTTGCTTGATTACAATGTGAGGTGACGGTACTTTAGAATAAATTTATAGTCATTTTAATAATCATGGAACGCTCTTTCTGTAGGTATAAATTGATAGTTGTTAATTTTATACTTTTTGAGAAAATCGAATCAGAGTTCCAAGGTAGCGGGTGGCCCGGTTTATTTGCTGTCCAGTGTATGTAGTGATAGTGATTTTGTACGTCATTGAAATTAATAGCTACCAGCTGTTATTGATACAGATAACAAATAATGATTAAATTATAGTATCTGCTTTTGTTTTATCCTATATTTGTTTCATTACAATGATGAGGTATGATAGGAAATATAATAAGATATATAAGATATTTGTATGTTTGGAGTAAATAAATAAATAATTAAAATAATTGAACTTAGGTATTAGCGAGTATTTTCTTTGCTGTCGTGCATCAATCCTACATTGTATTCAGTAGGTACGGTAGAAAACTCAACTGTTAATCGACTTTTGTTGCTGACTGTACAAAGCAACAGAGGATTTTGCCGTAATATCATATTTAGCAGTAATAGTGTTCGCAATTTTAGGGCTGATTTTTCAATAGTCAGATAACTCTTATCTGAAGAATATATATGTATAAGACAGTTTCACATATTTACTCATTTATTTACTACACAAAAGTTGTCAAATTGAAATATTTATTCTTCAGTTATTATGACTTATCTGACTATTGAAAAATACTTAGTCTTATTGTTAAATTATCTGACTATTGAAAAATACTTAGTCTTATTATTATTCTTATTTTCCTTAGACTGGAAAATGCGGTCAGTTATTATGACAGTCGCGGTCAGATCTTTTATTTGCTCGGCGTAACTACGGTATAGTGCATAGCATGACTTCACATTTACATAGCTTAATCAGCATAAAATATGAATGATGTTCCCACTGCTGGGACACAGGCCTCCTCTCTGTGAGAGGGAGTGGGCTGTAATCCACCACGCGGGCTCAGTGCGGGTTGGTAGATGTCACATATCTTCGAAATTTTTAGTTCTATGACATGTCGGTTCCCTTACAATGTTTTCCTTAACCGTTTTGAGAGCAGTGGTGATGAAATGCTTGGGTTCGAACCCATGACCTACAACTCGTAAGTCGCAGCCGTTACCACTGGGCCGCCAGTACTCTCATATTTCATATCTCGGCATAGTGCATGCTCTATCATTAATAAAATCATAAACTACAATAGAAACACAACTGCAACCACCCAACTTCACAAAAATAAAGTTAACTGTGTAACAAATAAAATAATACTTTTATATGCTCGAGTGCCTTACCCGCGGTTTGTTATCAGACGTCTGGAGCGGCGCATAACGACGAACCAAAGACAATGTTCCCCTTTGTATTCCACTCCACATATACTCGAAATAACAAGGGCTCTATTTTCAATTCCTCCAGAATGTTCCTCCGTGGTTAGGGTGAGCCCTTGAAATGCATAAAGACTTTTTGCATACGCGAGCAATTTCTCTTTTTCTTTTTTCCTCACGTAAGTATGAATGGAATGAATTCCAAATTCAATATTGAGATTTCATTTGAAATTTAAACACGTAAGGAACGGTTTGTAAATGTGCATCTGACGCAAATCCGGAATCTGGTATCAATTTCCGGATATCATACTATAGGTATAGGTACAGTCAGCAACAAAAGTTGAATAACACTTGTGTTTTATAAATCTTAATTATTGAGAAAAATAATTCATTATGATCGGAACAGATGTAAATTTTAATGAAAATTAATTCATAGCTAATAAATTAAATGCTAAAAAGCAGGTTATCGTATAATTTTGTGTTAATTTAGATGATGTCAAAAAGTAGCAGTGTTAACCGACTTCTGTTGCTGACCGTACATTCAAATCGGAATTCAGATAAGCTTGATTGTACCTACTGCTTATTGAGATCAAAAGGAATATGTTCTATGACCTATTTCCCAACGAAAACCCTCGATGTTAGAAGTTAAGTTGAATGAAACAAAAAAAGTTCTATTCGTGTGACGCACTTGATACGATGTAAGTAATTTAATTGTTTAGGTTTAGGTATAGGTCAAGTAAATGCTATGCATTTCTTATATCGGTAAACATCGTGTTCACACCACTTACATTTATTAATTATTGTAAAGTCACCGGGGAACGGTATTTTTTTTACAGTTTTCATCAAAAGTCGAAAACTATGCGGCCTAAAAAAATAAAAATAAAAGTTTGAGAATATGCAAACAGCGTTCTTTTATACGATACCCAACATGCCCTAGTAGCCCCATTTTGAATTTTTAAGACCCCCTTTCAGTCGCTGTTGCAAAAAAAAGAATATAACTGCGATTCACTGGTGGGTCGTTCAGGGCGCGATGCGCGGCTGAAGGTGTAGTGTTGAGGCCTGGGTCTCATGGAGACTACTTTGCAATGCTGCAATTAATGTTGAATACGCTGCCGAGCAGCTGGGCCATGTTGTGCGTGTGTGTGAAGTTAATTGTGTTTACTATACTATGGTCTGGTTATCTTGACTTTGAGGCATCTGTTCTAATCCTGTCTGTAATTAACCTGGCTATAGTCAAGAGAGGCCGAGCTTGTAGTATACAGTAGCCTTATTTTGTTACAAGTACACACGAGGACTTGTGACTGTCAGTTCTGGCCGTGTCGTCGCGAACGATAGTTTAGCGATAGTACGTCACTCAGTTGATTTCTTAGTACAAGTCAAGCTTAGCTCTAATTGGTTGTTCGTTTAGTACGTACGGTGAACGCTGTGTGGCGCCAGTATCGTTTGGTCGCCGCATGTGGACGGGGTCGTTGGGGCTGTGCGAGCATACTCTGTAGAGAGACTGGATCGAGAGCTCGAAAGAGGCACACGCTACCATCGAACCTATCAAGTTCACAGTACCTATACCTAGTCATTACTTCTGTATACTCTTCAGTAATAGTCCTGCAATATGATGCTGTCATCATATTGGTTTGCCTGAGTAACCCACGCAATGGAACCCTTACCACAGGGTCGGAGAGATGAACCACCTATCTCTGTGCCCACGTTACCGAAGTCAAGTATATTTTTATTTCTTTCTTATTTGCAAAATAGTTGGGTAAACGTCATCTAAAACTGTTCCTTGAAGTTGATAGCATTAGTAGTTCTTGAGATATCCGAGACCAACTTAGTCATTCTAATATGTATCCACGATGAAAATATAAACACCAGCAATCAGCGTCAGATATGAGCGTTTTATGTAAAGGTAATGGATTCTCGTTTAGTTGAATCTTTTGACAAATTGCAGCATCGTCAGTAGCGTCTTATAACAAAGCACGGAATCGCGGCGCTTACAACAATCGTCAAGTTAACGAGCGAAGTGTATACTGGCGTCTCAGAATACAGAGTACACCAGAAGGCCTACCATTATAATTCCATGTCACGCATTTTGTCCAAAAACAAAACAAACATCGCGGCACCTGCTCTTTCCACACACAGTCCCATGAACAATGTCTATTTTTGGGGAGAAATGTTTTCTCTTTGCTATTTACAAGCAGAAATTAATATAAAAACAGACTACTGCCTACTTAGGAAAAAAGTCATGCCCTAGCTGGAGGCTTTCATTTATTGAGACACTCACAGGAAAGTCCGATTAAGCAGCCGACCACCTCCTAGGTTGACCTGCGAGATGCCTTTCAAAAAACAAAAAAAAAAAAACGAAAAAAGTCAATCAAATTATACATACACAACAAGAACGCATACGCACACATACATTGTTAAGAATAGTTTTTGACGATTCTTTGCCGCATTCTGCTGCGTGCTGCTTCTGGTTACTTCTATACTCTGATACCGTCACCTAACACCCAGCGGTTTCATCACGACAGATTCATTAGATATTCCACTGCAGCGACTGTTTTAACGTTCCGTTTACACGATTATATTAGCGGTAGTAAAACGGGAAATGGTGATTGGATTTATCTGGAAGAATATTTCAGAATTTAATGCAGGTAAGTATTTCAAATATAAATTATAGTATTGTTTGAGTAGTAATCAGTTTTTATTCGTAATTAGCATTCGGTATGCAATGGTTAATTGTGAATTGAAAACTACAGTCTTTCATTGAAATCTGTATCTATCTACTTATCTATATTAATAATAAAGCTGAAGATTGTTTTTTTTTGTCTGTTTGAATGCGCTAACCTCCGGAACTAAGTACTTTTTGCATTTGATAGTCCAATTCTTGAGGAAGACTACATCACGCTACGACGTTTAAGAGCCGAACAAAAAGAAAAAAGTCTGAAAGAACGCTAAGCGAAAACGAAGTAATAGCGCGGGCGATGCTATGCGACGGTGGGTCAGGAATTCGTGGGCAGAAACTAGTAGTGGAAAACATGAACAGTTTAATGACATCTTCTACTTAATAAAAATGTTAAATCCACTCACTGACGGATGACGCACAGACGCTGGATCTAGAAGAATGCTATAACGAAGGTTGAGCATTTTTTGGAAATTCACCCTCATAGAAGTTCGTCATTCTTGCCGATGGGAAATATCGGCCACAAGTACAAGGCTTGCACCATACATAAAAAGGAATGGAATTGCAAGGAATTTTTCAGTTAAAAGTGCAATGACGTCTTTTATACAAATAAGTAAGATCGATCTGTCTAGCGGTTTCCCAACTAATTATGTTGGGGTCGGCTTCCAGTCTTACCGGTTGCAGCTGAATACCAGTATTTTACATGGAGCGACTGCCTATCTGACCTCCACAACCTACTGGGTTGTACGATACCCCTTGGTAAGACTGGTTGTCAGACTTTCGGGCTTCTGACGACCCGTAACGACTGTCAGAGACCAACGAATGACATCCGGGACCAACGGCTTAACGTGCTTTCTGAGGTACGGAGCTGTCTCGTTATGTAAAGATGGTCACCCATCCATGTACCAACACCAGCAAGCGTAGCTTAACCTGATGGATCGACCCGCGTGGCTGTTATTACTTAGCCACGAGCTCCTCGCTAGTCAAAAACTAAGATCAGTTTTAAAAAAACACTTACAATTACAGTAGGTACAATAACTCCATCCCACACATTAAAACTTCACGTAAGACCATGAGCGGCTAATGAGCTCTCTTTTTTATTCCCAGATGAGCGAAGAATTCTTATTAAGAGAAGAAAACTACCAACGTCCCAGTTAAATCAGCTGTAATTCTTCCGGCGAATGTTCGCCAAGCTTAAACAACGTTTATAAATAATAGAGAAGACGTGTCTTAACTTGTAACTACATTGTGCCGGGTTCACCGGCTATGTTCAGCGGGTGTGGCCAGCTCTGGCTATAAAAGAAAAGAGTTCTTACAACCACGCACGTCTACTTCATAGACATCATCTTTATAACTATAATTTTCTTCCACTGCATGCTAAATGGTACTTGCAGTAACTACGCGTAAACAAAAGCAAACAAAGCTATTACCTTCTATAATAAGTTTGCACAACTTTATGAGCCATAAGAATTATTGTACGGGCTTACACAAAGCCAGCAATGGCAGAATATTGTACGCACACACGTGAACGCGTTATTACCGTTCTTATACAAATACCTCCAAGCAATAATGTTTCTGGCATTCATAAACTTCCATAATTATATCCGACATTCAGCAAAAGTAGATTAAGTGTTGAAAAACGATGAAAACTGGTGAAATTTGTCGAATCTTTACGATTTCTGTAATTGGGCCCATTGTGCGAGTGAATTTCCAGCGACCTTCTCGCATTGAGCGGAGAAGTTGAAAGTAATAAACTTGTTCTTTGGATGAATTGCCTTATTCAGAAGTTAATCACAAGAGAGTGAGTGAGATCGACGTCGTCGGCGACCGAGAGAGGTCGCCACATGTTATTATGTAACGTCGTTACCCGGACAACTGACGTACGGACAGCGGACGGCCGGCGATATTAATGCACGCTCAAATAGCCAATTACTGTGGGTAAACAAGACATTGTAAAACTCCCGACACATTCCCAAGTAAACAATAACAACCATTACCTTTTCTGTTATTTGTATTGACTTGTGACTCGAATGACTTATGTGCTTCGATTAGTATGATTGATTTATTTTTACATTGTATTTCAATACAAAGTCTGCTGAGGTTCTTTCACGTTTTAATTCTTCTTTGGCTACAGGAAATTGTAGAGCCACATTTATCCTAATCATCATACATAGTCAGTCTCCACAATGTAATGCCACTGGGTGCAAGTTTGTTAGTTTCAACATTGTTGATATTTCTTCAGAACATGCTTTGTTACTTTTTTCAGTAATTACGATTAATATTTCAGATAGGAGTAACTGTTAGCCAACGATCAGTAAAAGTATAAACAGTAAGCTAGGGCATATTTCACGATATCCGAATAGCCACTACTTACCGAATAAATTCAAAAATGGAACAGAATTTGTATGAAATTATATGCCAAGTAAGTTGATAGGAACTTAATCGTAGGTGGTTAAACAGGCCCTAAGTTAAAGTAGTAGTGCTGACGTAACTATGGGGAATATACAGGTGCCATTCATTTGGGTGCCCAATGTGGAATACGTCATAGGTAATGGTTAAGTTAAATTAGTGCCAAAGTGTTACTAGTGCCAAACATGGTTTGGCGTGGCTTTAGTGGCCAATCTCATCTCAATAATAAAATATAATGCGCAAGTTTGGATCTGTTTTAGTGCTAAAGCATGTCATATATGAGGTTCTGACAGTTCGCCAGTTGTTTATATTTCTTGTGGTTATGAAGCAACACTCTTTACTACAATTCTCAAAGGGTGATCTAGCTAGAAGACGAAATAATGTTATTAGTAATAATGACCGACCTTTTTTCAGGCATGCTTACGTAAACAAATATTTTTGCTTCTTGGGGCCGAACCTATATAATAAAATAAATGACGCTTTGAAAATATACCCGCTAAATAAAAAGATATGTAAAAGTAAAATCTTTAATTTTATATGTAAACATACGTATGAAGAAACAGAAAGCTTATTAAAGATAGTTAGATAGTAAATGTCTTTTATACTCACCCTCTCACACTCTTTCACTCACTTTCATACACTACACACCGAGAGGTTAACACTCCACACACCATTTTTGTTTATTTTGTTTTAAACTTTTTTCTGTTCTATGATATACCTCCTATTAATATTATGTCTAATTAAGTTAGTAATGTAATGGTCATCATAAGGAAGAGCGCTGATGTCCGAGATACAGATATTTTTATCTAGTTCAGACACAGATGCCTTCAGTATAAAATTAAGAAAATTTGATTGGGTCCTGTATATCTGTTCAAATGTAACATATGTTGTGTCAAATAAATATATTATTATTATTATTATTATATCATATCAGTTTACCGATTTAGTCCGGCAAACTTATTATTAAATAAATGTTTTATAAACAGGAGCAGCTTGTGTCGCTGTATTTTATTAAATTGTATAAATACCCAGAAAACATACAATGACACTAGTTTTTAAAAGGTTTCCAATTTTACTGGATTTGCCGACTTATTTCCTTTAAATGTTGGAATCTTTCACGAACTCTGAACCTGCGTGAAATCGTAGGTTTGGATGAATCGGCTTGCGAGAAAATAGGTATATATCTTATTAATAATTTTCATCAAACAACGTTCTATATTGAATATACTTGACTGATAGACATTGTTTTGTTTATTTCTATAATAAACAAAGGGAAAATTCCGTAGATCAATGTTTGCAGAACAAACACACATCCCCCACTGTTTTTATAAATAACGAGAGTGGAAGATATATCAGTTTGTCGCATAAAATACAGGATTCATTTACTACTTATTTTCTGATAAGTGTAACTTTTGTATTTATTTACCTATAGCTATGAGGGAAAATTATTTGTTTAATTTCCTTAGCTCAAGTCATCATGTCATTATTTCCTTTATTTCTTACAAAATATGTACTTAACTAGCTGCGCCCCGCGGTTTCACCTGCGTAGACCGGGATGAAAAGTAGCCTATGTGTTAATCCAGGGTATAAGCTATCAACATACCAAATTTCATCCAAATCGGTCCAGCCGTTTGAGCGTGAAGAAGTAACAAACATACACACCCACTCACAAACTATCGCCTTTATGATATTAGTGTGAAGTGTGATAATAATTACTTTTTGGTTAATGAAATGGTAACTTTTAGACAGCATAGCTACATCGTAAGAAGTATCTAAATAGAGAATTTGCAGGACAGTAATTTACTAAGTTGGTACCTACTCGTAGTCAATAATTGTGTGATATTTGTCCAAGGTAATCAAACTGTCACGCTACGAACAAATTGAGCTCTCAATGTGGTTTAGCTAACCCAAGCTAACCACTATTTATCCTATTTTGGCAATTAACCGGAATGGAGGAATTAACAATGCCTATAAGTTCAAAAATCAAAACGAAATCAATTCTTTACGTTTTAAAATGTTGCGTAAGGTAACATAACTTTACTTTGTATTCTTTTCAACCCCTACTGCAAATTTTTTAAAGTCATTCTAGGAATTATTGTTCTACTACCGTAAATCAACAGGATTATTGGAACCCATGACATTCCGGTAAGTGACCACACCCCAACCGCTGCGATGATAGCGTTTCAAAGTTATTGCTGAAAGAAAGGCGACTCCTTTTCAAGGAAAACAGTTACTAACAATTTTATTTCTTGTTTTTTCCCAGTATACTCTGAAATTAGAAAAAATAAATAAAGCTTATGGTTTAATACGATATCAGCTCAGATTCTAGGCAGGGATTAAAATATTATCAGTGTATTAAACCTTACTTAGTTCCAGTTACTCTGGCAGATTGAATAGGTATACTCCTGAGAGGAAATTATTATCTCACGACTAAATAAAATGTAATACGAGTACACGATGTATATAGCTGGGTACCTATTCTAAATGATTATTCAGTAGTCCTGAATGAAACACACAGGACAATGTGTAAATATTTCCGTCTGGCCTCTATCTTCGCTTGTTATCTTGATTTGTAGTCCACTAGGGGCACTTGCTATAAAAATAACAGCCAGTATCCCTTATAATATGTTATCCTAGTAGCGAGCTCAAATGGTCTGTACCGTGCTTTATAACGACACGTGGATCTAATGTGGGGATAAAACTGAAGGTTTTTAACGTTGACGATAACAACGAAACAACTGAGGGAGTTTTCCTGAGATATCTGTTGCTAGGCGGTATTATGTATGCACTAATATTGTTGCTGAAAGATAATTAAGTAATCCTGAAGAGTTGGGGTCCATTTAATTCTAGATAGGTACTGTAGAGGTTTTTTGCTTTAGTCAACCTTGGTATGTTACTGGCAGACAATCATTGAAACATCGAATTACTATTGAAGAAAAGCAGAACTTGCGTTTGTTCAATGGTAGCAGTCAGATTCTTTCCAGGGTTCCGCTAGGGCAGTATTATTTTTAAGTTGAAACTGAGTCTAATAAACTAGCGGCGTTGGCCCTCTGACCTCTCGTCTACCTCTTTGATTCTTTAGTGTAGCTACCCCCTGTGAGGTTCGACTCCTCACAGTACCCACATTTTTACAGAGCCAAAAGTTTTCCAGGTTGACGGATAATGTGCATGGATGGAAAAAGTACGACAGAAATTCAATGGTCGTGTAATATCGCAGAAAAAGATGACTTCTTGGTCGTCTCGCTACCTTTTTCATACCGAACCATAAAAAGCGAAAATCGAAAATGGTAAATCAAAGTAGATTACAAAAGGACTTGGCATGTCTGCAAGACAAAAACTAGTTCTGCTGCCAACATCGACTGAGGCAAATAATGATTGCAAAAACTCTGGTAAAGTGTGGTAGAATTTTAGGAAAATCCATGGCAAAGTCAAGTAATCCTGCACCAATAAAAAATTGAAGAAAAAAAAAATGGCTTTCATGGCTTTCAAGGAGTCTCGTACTTAACTTACATAAATAAATTAATAAAAAAACTTTATTCAGCTCAGAAAAAACACGGTACAATAATAAAAAAAAAACCGGTCAAGAGCGAGTCGGACTCGCGCACCGAGGGTTCCGTTCCGATTTCTGAAAAAGTGTGCTATTTAGAGACATCGTTTTATTTTTCCTGTAATCTTTACGTAAACTTCTATCACATACTTATACTAAATTTCAGTTTTTTCTCTTTGCAAGCTTCGGAGATAAGGAGGGGGAACGGTATTTTTTTTTACATTATTCATCAAAAGTCGAAAACTATGTGACTGAAATAAAAATTAAAAAAAAATTGAGAATGTGCAAATAGCGCTCTTTCATATGATACCCCACATGCCCTAGTAGTCTCACTTCGAATTTTTAAGACGACTTTCAAATTTTCAGCACGACTAAAATCTTCATATTTTTAAACAGCATGCGTTTTTGAGTTAAGACAGACTTTGATCTCCTGTACTTTGGATGGGATGGGCTATAAAATATCTCACATGGGTAATATCCCCAGACTAGGAACAACTATGTTTGTGGTCCACATAAAAAATGTAAATATATCCAAAAAAATGTAAATGTATGTATGTATGTAAATGTATATATATGTGTATGTATGTGTGTGTATATGTAATGTAACTATGTTTGTGGTCATGTAAATGGGGTGCATGCATGTGTTAACCTAAAATGTTTTTATTTTTATTATTTTATTTAACTTTTCTATTCTACATATTATACTTATATATATTATATAGATCTGTTATTATTTTGTGAATGTGAGAACGTTGTAGGTCTAGTAGACTGTAGATTTGTTGACCATTTCTATTGTGTTAAGTACCTGGCACTTGTTTAAAAGCCTACACTTTCCTCCCACACCTTTTAACACTTTGAAAAGCCAATCAAACCAATAAGATTAACCGTGGAGTTTCTTGCCGACTCTTCTCCATAGGAAACGACCAATTGGAATCAGCTTCTGACGTTTCCTATGAAGTTTCCTAAGTGCCCTACTTGGGCACATATGAAACAACAGAAGCTTTAAGTAAAGTTAAAGTTTAAGAGGTTTAAGTGAAATAAAATATTTTGGTTTTGAACCACTGTTTCAATCAAGCCATCCTATGGCTTGCTGAAATATTATCGTGTTAATGGGGCTTTACCTCCCAAAAAAGATCCCGAAAGCCGCATTACCTAGCCCTAGATAAAAGCAAGTAGATTTGTTATTAACTTGGCAATTTATTGCACCACTTGCATATGTAATCAGTGTTAGGTTAGGTACTACAGGCGGCTCTGTGGAATATGCAAAGCGTAATCCTGTGAATGCGTGTCAGGGTATAACGTACAGTGACGGGGAAGCGGATAAATGGTGCTTCCAGAATGTAGTGTCTGCTTAGAGCACTTCATTTGTTGGGTCTATTGCAGCATTGTGTTATTTAGTTTCTTTGTAGGTTGGTTGGTGGGGAATTTTATGTTAGAAAGAAATATAAATCTAAACATGGTGCTAAGACAGTTGCAATGAATGAATGAATGAATGAATGAAATGCACCGACCCCAGCGTGGTTTGACCAGACTCGATTACTCGAATGATCTAGATTCACAATAGACCCTGTTGCCTCATGTTACATGGTGCAAAAGAAACCATTGCACATCAAGGTGCATCACCCCGTATGCACCGTAAAGTAAGCAATAGAATAGTGGAGAAAAGGGTGGTATAATTACGGATGGCTTCTTATGGAGAGTTGACAAAAGAAGGAAAATGATCTTTCAGAAAAGTAAGTACTTTTTAGTATCTGTATGATTTAGATACTTTCGTAATAAGACACACACCCATACATCACATTAATACAATTCGAAAAATGTCCTTAAAAGAAAAAAGCTTGTTTGACAAACTGTCAACACAAAGCGTATTTTAATTAAGTCTTCATTAATGAAGAATTCCGTCGTCCGAAACCGTAATAACATGTCATACAAGGATTCTTAATCTAGATTAATACAAACAATGGTTAGGTATTGTTAACGTCTGCCTAAGAGATTGGTACCTATATCGAAATAGACCCATTATTCTTAATGGAACTAATACTTGATTGTATGTATTTGTGTGAAACAAAGATACCTAATATTTGCTGTTAATTTTACATGAGAATATTGTGTAATTAGAGTGAATAGTGTCCTATCCATAATATGAAGAGTGAGAAATGGCTCCAGGGACTGTAAGTAAGGAAAATTGGAAAATCCACCATGTTTGCATTAGGTGAGAAAAAATTTGCCATACCGCGTCACAAAATGATCACATTTCTGTTTCGCTGACAATGACCTTTGAGTAATACTTATTGTCTCGCTTACTCAAACTGAAAATCTTATCTAGGTATGGTTCCATGCGGGATGTGCGAGCTCACACTTCTCAGTGTAAACACTTTTTCGCGCGACCTAAGTAGGGTAGGGCACATCTAACGATTTCAATCTTTGATGGATAGAGTCACCATTTTTAACCGATTTAAAAAAAAGGAGGTTATCAATTCGACACGATGTATGTAAAATATTATTGGAACTGCAATACATTAACGCTTCCAAACATATTTACGTACAACTTTTTATAGATGTATGTATGTAATGTTTGTATTTATGTCCACGCCTTTCTCCGAAACTGTTAATCGGACTGTGATCAATTCTTTTATATTGGCTTACATTTACTTCAACATAAGGAACAGTGCAAGTTTCATCAAAATGTGTTAAGAAGTTTCCAAGATATGGACTAATTCGTGTAAGTGTGACGGCCTGGCTTATTGATACGAGCTTACAGGTGTGGTGTCAAAGGGAACATCTCAAAACCTTGGTCAAATTTTAGTATTACAACAAAACTATTAACTACATAACAAAAACTGGAGTTACCACAGGAGCTTGCTCCAGTTTTTACTTAAAACTAAAAATTACGAAATAAAAAAGTAGTTAAAAAAAATCGACTTCAAAAAGAAATTAACTCAAAATTATGAAACTTTAATTTCGGAAGTCGGTGGCAAAAACTAAACAAGACACCGATTTCCGAAAGTAATTCTTTTTGAAGTTGATTCTATTAGTAACAATACTATACCAAGTGATATCCTTGTGATACGAGTAGATACTTCTAACTACTAATGTTACAACATTAGTAGTTAGAAGTATCCTAGTACATAAACGACAGCAGATGTGGTAAATTAGCCACACTTCCAGTAAATGAAGCAATTAAGTCTAACCACAAAATAATTCACCGTTCTCTAAGTGCATACACGTCAATTTATTACACCATTGAATTTTACATGAAAATTTAACAATACTTAAAAGATTACAGCTGTTAGGAACAAAAGGAGGTGACCATTACGCTTCACAAATGGCCGATAAAAGAAACCATTAAGTTTTTGTGGCCACCGTGGCTTGACGACATTGTCGTGTTACAGTTTTTACACCGCCTCCTCGCTTTTTGCTATTATATAAGATTTTATTAGAACTAAAGCACTAGTGAAACTTGTGTCATAACTTGCCATAACTACATACTTGTGAGCCACTCGCGACAGTTTCCTAATAATTGTAGGATGTTACGTTATTTTTAACACCGACTTCAAAATAGGAGGTTCTGTATTGGACCCGTTTGTATGTATGTTTGTTTGTTTGTATATCCGCGATTTTCTCAAAAACTAATGAACCAATTTTGATGATTCTTTCACTAACGTGATCTGCAATGTGCATACTTTCAGAAAGGTTTTAATAAATAATACGTTGGGTAATTATTCTTATGTACGTAGTTAATGCGTCTTTTAACACAGGCATTATCTGCTTAAAAGGAGACGCCATTCACCAACTGTTCACAACTAATGGTAATGAAATAAACATTTTTGTATTTTTTTTTTAGTATATGCATAAATGTGTATCTCCGGCATTTCTAAGCGGTTTTCGATGATTCTTCTTTTCGTTCTTCTTGGGCTTATGTAATTTGTATATTCAACTAAAAATGGAAAAATAAATTTCCTTAAAAAAATAAACACCGACTTCAAAACCTAAAACTTTAAAACCTAAAAAGTTTTTTATGAAAGTTATTTTATTCGTTTTAGGTTTTGAAGTTTACTTTTTTTAAAGTAAATTTATTGCTTCACCAAATTAAGTAGATCGTGTTTTGGTCGTTTTGTATTTTATTAGATTGGTATACCTACTGGATTGGTTTTGTGGATATTAACTTAATACATGTTTTTAAACTGTCATGGTCACTAACATATCCCGTAATATCACGTTTGTGTTAATAACAACTTAATACATACATTTTATATCGTGCCAGTTACGTAGGTACACTTGTTTTTTTTTTTTTTGATGAAAATTAGTACCGTAAAACATGGCAACTTTGCCCATAAATTTAAAAAATAAATGCTTAATTAATGATATTTTGGAAAATTTTAATAAATTGATTATTGTTTCGGTGCCACATAATACTATATGCTCATGTCTCGATACACAAAACTAAAAATAGTAAAAAAAAAGCATATTTATTAGTGAAAATAACAATTAAAGGTGTTGGGCAAAAAATCATATACATTTGGTAACTTTGCCCACATTACAGATCTCCGTTACTATGGACTCTAACACTATACGAAAAGGACTGAATGAAAATACTGAGCAATGCAATAATGTATTAAATTATACGCCAAATATTCACATTCCTTGACCCTTAAAAATGAGTGGGCAAAGTCAAAAAGCCTTCTAGAACATTTTTCGTACAAAATGGCGATTTTTCAAGGGTTGTCACCATTGACAATACTTAACTATTTAATAATTTTTAGTGTGGAATATTATAATATATTATAATGATAAATTTAAAATAATATAACATCATTTTTTACATAATATGCTTTATTTCTAAAGTGTTCAAAAACTAAAAAATAATTAAAAAAAAAACTAAAAAGTATGTACCTATCTCGGTCTTTGTTTTTATATGAAAATAACAAATAACACTAAAATTTGTAATGAGTTTTACAGAAAAATTATATTACTACGCAATATAATTTTTAGTAATTTTAAGTACCTATAAATATTAGGTACTTACCTATCTTTTATGTTATTGTTATATAATATAATCAACATTTAGCGTAAATTAATTTGGATACATATCTACACTGACGGACAAATAAACTGCAACAAAGTTCAGGATTAGGTACTAGTATGCAAAGTTTTTAGATTAAACTAAATGAAAATGTCGAGACTACCCATTATTAAAAAAAATGTAAATTTATAAACAGAACTGCAGTAAAAGATAAAATTATAGCCGGGAAAATAAAATTTGAATAACTTTCATAGTAGGTACTTATATTAACAATTATATTAGAAATTATTTTATGAATTTTATCGCGGTAGCGGTAAAACAAGAGTACCTAGGTAGTTTGATTTCGATGTAAATACATATAGTTTTTAAGAACCTAAAACCAATCAACAAAAAACTTTAAAAACACAGTCAGAATTTGGAAGATACGAGCCCTCGTATCTTCTAAATCCCGACTGTGTTTTTAAACTTTATATGTTTACCAACATTATTAACTGTTCATCAAATCCGAACCCTCCTTTTTTTACTAGGTTAAAAAATGTACCTCGGGTGACAACCCTAGTGAAAAAGAAACGTTGGGCAATGTTGTCAACGATATTCAAAAAATATGCTTGTGACTTTGCCCACCGTTATATTTTATGATTATACGACGCATTTAGCGAAGAAAACTAGTCTATATTATTCATTTCCAATGTAATAACGGATGTATAAAAATTACTTACCTGCGATAACTCCAAGTAGCACTTCTCGAAAAAGTTTTTTTAAAAGATTTTGCCCGCAAAAAAACACTCTAACTTCAACGACGTCTGACAGACAACTGAAGTAACATCTGTGACTGCGCGTCACACAGTGTTGCCAGAAAAATGATGAATTTTTTACCATAGACAAAATGTTCTTACTAACTACAGACAAATTTGGTATGTATTAAGTTTTTAAAAAAATACACAACTGGGCAAAGTCAACTGTCGAGGGCAAAGTTGCCATGTTTTACGGTAGGTACCACGTATACAGGGTGACTTTGAAAACATGCGACAAAATTTAAAGGGGTGTTCTACCCATCATTATGAACAACTTTTACTATGGGACCAAACCTGAAATCGTGAAAAAAAAATCAGCTGTTCAGTACATTTATGTTCGCATAATTCGTCAAAATGTACTGAACAGCTGATTTTTTTTTCGCGATTTCAGGTTTGGTCCCATAGTAAAAGTTGTTCATAATGATGGGTAGAACACCCCTTTAAATTTTGTCGCATGTTTTCAAAGTCACCCTGTATACATATACTCCTATAGGAGATGACAGATACGTCACTTCCAGAGAACTCATAATAAAATAATTTCAATCAATACTTTTTCTAGAGAAGTGCTGATGTTATTACTTGATACGTTTCAAGACAAAATAGGTTTCATAACAACACGAACCATCTCGCATTTTGTAAGAAAAACTATTCCGGTTTTCTTTGAATAATGTAGAAACTGACTTTACATAAGCAGGTGCAGTTTGCAAACTGTTATACCTAATGTAAGTTTTTATTAAAATGCAAAGTAACAAGAATATTATTTCAATTGTAAGTGGCTAAGTATTGTTTCAGTTTGTTGCCAAGTTTATCGCGAAATCACTTAAAAGAGTTTCCAAGTGCAGGTAAGAGAGCTCAATTTAATTAAAAGTAGTTCTGTCGGGATTCGAACTCCGAGCTCACTGTTGCACTTACACTTTCTGGTAGTAGTGAATTGTCTGCATTTAATATGACTGCACATGTAGTAGGCAAAGACTCTACATCTATCTATGTGGAGTCTTTGTGATCTCATTTGTTTCCATTTTGAGTTTTGTAGTAATGATTGCAAAATGGGATTATTGGAAGGGAACTGAAGGGTTGCTTGGAACAAAAGGTTCTAAAAAGGTCAAGTGCTTATTCGAAGAACTAAAATGATCGTAACAAGTGGCATTCTTTAAATTACCCATTACCATTTACCCTCGAGGAAAAGTTTGAGAATGTTCAGTAGTTGATGCAACTGAAGGGATACTAAACTGTACTGTCCTGATGCATTAACTAGATCTGCACCAGTCAGAGCCTGGAACATTACTAATTGACAGCAGTGTAGACAGCTGCAGCGTACAGTCAAGCCTGAGAGGGTCACGTCAATCAGGAGCCGAGGGATTAAGTAGGTAAGTTCGTGTGAAGCCACTAATTTTGCTGTTCTTGTTTCTATAAACTTCCAAAACTTCTATAAACTTCCGAAACAAATGACTCCACGGAAACACTAACCATTGTAATCATGGAACCTGTAGTTTTCTCTAAAATGGCTCAGAGGTTTTTGATTAAATAAGTAATGCAAACAGATATGATCCACATTCAGCAAGAATACCTAGGAATATATTCTTAGACTAAAAGATAGGAAACCACTTTGCGTAATGAAAATGTATCCCTCAAGATGATGTTCATTAATTTTAAACCAACCAATCCTCTTACTAAATGTATCAGTTTTGTTGAAAGACGAATAACTTAGGTTAACAATATTAGATTTCATTTACCATTATTATAGTTGGGAGGACACCTGTGCCTTCGCGGATTACCGGCGTGATGTTATGTTTTGTGAGGATTATTCACTAACCGACGATAAAAAAGGAGGAGGTTCTCAATTTACAGTCGTCCGATTTGAAAAAAAAAAATTGTTTCGAGAAATTCGAGAGGGTACACTTGTATGTGGATTATGTTCTAGTTTCTGGTACGTACTTACCACAAATTAAAAGTGAAAAATAAAAAACTTTTTTACAAAAAAATACAACCGACTTCCAAAAACAACACTACAAAGTGAAAACTAACTTTTATTTCGAAAATCGGTGGCAACAAACGTAAAATACATTGAACCAGACACCGACTTCCGAAATTAAAGTTATTTTTCACTTTGTTGTTTTTTCACGGTTGTATTTTATTGTAAAAAAGTTTTTTTTATAAGAAGCATTTAACGCATAAAGGCTCTTACAGAGAGAGGCGATATCGCGTCGCGATGCGATATTGCGATATTATATCCGTAGAACAATATCGGCGTCGCGACGCGATATCTCCTCTGTCTGTAAGAGCCTTAATACTAAAAATATGATGAAATTCATCGAGAACATCAGCCGAGGACCAGCGTAAAAGAATTTTATAAATATGAAACTGAAAATAGCACCTCGTAGCAAAGCCTGGCAGTAAATTCATTGCTATTCAATTTAGTTGGCAGCCAACGTGTAGACGCTGCTCCCCACCATCAATCACCATGATTCAATAAAATAACTATTTATTCTCTGTATGCGGGCAATATTTTCTCAACACCTGAATGCCGAGAAAACGTATGCGCCAGGAAATCAATCACAAATCTTATTTCTACCCGCATATTTGACGGAAACCAAGTTAGGCGCTAGTATTGGAACGAAGTTCTTTGAAGCGGCTTGCGGTAGGAGTTGACTGGTAGAAATTATCACTAACGAAAAAGTGTTCTGAATACATTAACGTTTTTTAAGGCGAGTAGCGCTGCCAACTAGCGCTACCATTGAGAAAAAAATCATAAGTCGGGAGATATGGAACATTTTGAAATTTCCTATGCTCACATTTTTAGTCAGATGAGGTAGAATTTTTCGTATCAAAAAAATCAACACTAAACCTCCTAAGTTCGAAGCCTTCATTGCCGTTTTTGGCGTTAACTGAGCATAAGGAGCATTAAAATGTGAGCATAGGAAATTTCAAAATGTTCCGCTCCAAACTTATGATTCCTTTCTCAATGGTCGCGCTAGTTGGCAGCACTACTCGCCTTAATACAGAACTCTCTAATAATGCATAACAGCGAAAGGAACTTCGTTCCAAGCGGGTGTCCCACAATATCTCCTGACTCTTTTTTCGAAGGCTTTTTGACTTCGGTGTAATTTGGTAATCTGTTATGACTCAGATTCAATAAAAACCAAGACATAGCGCTGCCAACAATACAGTGAACCTACACATCACTCTGTGCAAACACGCTCACACGCACACATTTACACCAAACTACAACTCAACTATACACCTAACTAAGTGCACACATGTTTACGAAAACGGCCTCACATCACTGTTGACAGTGCTATGTCTTGATTTTTATTTAGTCTGAGTACATGCTATGGCTTTTTATTTTCACGCTGTTTCCAAACTGAAAAGGGTAATAGAATGCATTTTTCTATTAGTCTTTTTATAAATTCCGACGTTGCCAACCTGTAATGTTCTTATGCCATTGACTATGTTACTTATCGACTGAGGCAACTTTTGAAATGTATAAATTATTCAATTTTTTCTTGCTGTAATAAACCCAATAACTTTTTAATGACTCACTTTATTAATCAGATTTATTTTTAACTTTATCGGAGATGAGTTTGACGAGTGATTATTCGAAAAGCAATAAATGCGAGTTGACAAGCGACTCATAAAACAGAGCCGAGGTTCGCAATGGGCCATAAAACGTCATTAAACGATTTGCGGTATCCCTGCTCCGCTGTTAAAACAACAATGTTACTGCTACTCTAGAGATACCGATCGAAACACACCACTACCCACATGCGTCTAAGTCTCCATAAAACTATTTTTTATAGTCACCAAGTAAATACTATCCTAAGAGATAAAATTCCTAATCCTCCCTCACAACTTTCTGTGAAAAGTGGTAGATAATCCAAACATACTGCTTTAGGACTCTACGCTCTATGAAATAGCTATGATTGTATGTAATAGAAAATATAAAACGTAACCGTTTCACGGGTAATATGGCTTAATTTGATCCGTAGTAAGGGGAGATTGGGGCTGTAATACACATTTCGACAGGTATAAAACTTACAATGAAATCAAATGAGTTCCTATAGCGTTGGAAGGAAAGTAGAAATTTCACCGCTGACTTGCCATATTAGAGCGCAGTATAACGTGCTAAAAGCCCATGTAACAAGAGTATTATGTTCAGCCATTCCTTTACCGAGACAGCTATTGTTCCGGTAGTTACGCCAATCTTATGCGAGATTACGGCCAAGCGAGATATTCTCTAGTCTATAGTCTATACTACGAAGGAAAAATATCTAGTTTAACATCTAAGTAAGAAATTAGGACGATGATGTAAAAGCTGACTTCAAGTCATCCTAATAGATGACCAAAAGCTTCGTGCTTATTAAATATTAGCAGTCCAACAGACGTAGCGAAAATTGTCAGCCATTCACAGGACAGTTCACGACAAATAATTCACAGGACAGTTCACGACAAATAAGCGGAAGAAGATGGCCGATACAATTTTCCGTACAATTTGCAAATTCATCATCATTGAGACATCAATAAAACAGTTGGAGAGTAAAGACCTGATGGCCCACATGCGATGTCGTGTGCGAAGCTATTTCTTTAGTTCTCTTATGTTTACGACGTTAATGCCAGCGGTGGATTTCCGCCCTTGCTGGATCCGGAAACTGACGGAGCGGAGCACATCCGGAACGTCAGCTTGTTTGCTACCTTCTTATCTCAGATGTAAGCTTCACGTGTTTATTTGCCTTTCTGATCATACTTGTTTGTGTTGCACAGAATTTTGAAGTAAGCCACCTTCAGGTAGGTTAAGTAGGCGGAGTGGGCGTGCCCTGACAACCATTAACCACTGAACAAACAACCATAGATCACTCGCGTAGTTTATGGGTATGTGCGGTCTTCAAATTAAGTATGCTCGATTTCATTGTCTTTATACGTAGGATTACCGCTTACCCTGATTTCTTGTCTAGACATATTGAGGCAGTCGGGTTTAACCCGCTTCCCTAATTAATCACGGCTTACTTTGTTATTAATTCCCCCTTTCATTTTGGTCCTAACACATACCAGACCGCTCTCATAAAGTTGTAACGCACTTACTTTCATTAGGTCTGTACTTAAACCTACTCAATGATCATAGATCTTCCCCATTGTTATAGGAATAATCGGAAAACTTAAACCTACTATGACGAAGTTAATGAGGTGAATAAAAAAATCCCGCTTATTTGTTCCCAACTTCTCACTTGAAAGTTGGGAAGTGGATCGAGATTCGGAACAGTCAACACCATAAGATCATAACTCAACGCAGACATTCAGCGAACTCGTCTTGTAATCTCATTTGACGAAACAAACAAACTTCCCTCAAGTGTCCAATATGATTTGATAGATGATCAGAGTCTTCAATAAATACCACTATTGGTTTCGGGAAAATCGTAATAAGTAATGTAGGAGTATTTCATTGACACAGATTCGAGTATTGGAGGCTCGGTGAGCCAACATCACGTATCCACGATAAATTGATTTGGTAGCAGATGTGCACGCCGCTTACACGACCAAACACACCACTTTCTTGACATTATTATTTTTAAGGTTTAGTTTTGTACGCGTAAAAAGGAGACGTCTACAATAAATAGACTTCAACTTGAGGCTATAAGTTAACAGAATTTAGCAGCTGACAATGACTAGACTCTTCCCCCTATTTTGTTAATTTATTTCAAGCTTTGTCATTAATAAAGCGCCTGTTTTATTGCATTGTAGTTGCATTGACTAGATGAAAACCTAATATGCTTACTAAGAATGATCTGCACAACAAGTGAAAGCGTTCTAATGTTCCTAAACTTTTCTGACTTTCATTATGGGCTTCTAGGGAACTAATCTTGAGAGGTAAATTGGAAACTATGTACTTTTTCTCAATCGCCTGTAAAAGCGATCCTTGTGCCGTAACAGAACACAGACTGAGCCATAATTTATTAGTGTTGAAGTTTTTTAGAACAACTTAATAGTTTGTGGGCGATGACTTAGCGGTTCGCGGTGCGGGTAGATCGCTGTACTCACCGAGTCGCCGGTGATGGATGACGCGACGTCCCTCCAGCCCGGCTTAGGACTCATTGAGGGGGGATTATATCGGGACGTTGACGAATTGCTACTACTTCACACACAGATAGCACTATTCAATCGATTTAAAACTTCACTCGCTGACCAGCGGGGACATTTGTCGTAGGATTAAATGGTTCTTCACGTCATTGGTTAGACACTGCTCCTAAATTATGTAGCAGATTCTATTTGTTAAGCATTGAATAGTATCTCGAAATACAAGCTCTCATAGATCAATTTGTATGAGTTATTTCACCAAAAAACTCATTTTCATAAATCAAAAATGCGGGATCGCAATAAAAATATCGTTTTAATGTAATTTTCCCTTTTTCAGTACAATATATCGGTAAAGATAGAATAACGTATAAATAGTTGCTGCCATTATAGTTATTCAAGTCCAAACGAGGCGGCGATAAGGCGGCAAGAATTAAATTTCATTTTGGGGCTTATGAATTTATGTGAATTGTTGGTAATCTAGTAAATGTTGTAACTTTCATTTCAGCTCGACCTAAAGGCGGGAACTTTGTTACGAAACAAAATTACAATGGGAGCAGTTTATAGGTAGGGTTCCGTCGGGAGCGTGCACCGATCAAAATGTAAACGGGATTTTCACTTTGTGCCGAAATCCTGAAAGTTTAACAAAATCCAAACGATTATTGATAATTTATTGCGATGCCGACCTTTCGCAAAGGCGATATGGAAAACAATGTTAAGGTCATTCGGGAGCTGGGAACGAGCCACGGATGGCAGGAGAACGTGACTTTTAGCTTGTATTGCTCGTTTATTCGGTTATTACTCAAGTAATTCTGTTGGCCATTTACTTAGCGATTTGATAAATGGTATTTTTGTTGGGCTGTTCACTTTTATACACACCTACCTATCTACCCAATCAGGTTTCAAGTGGATACATCACATTCTACTACTAATAGCTGGAAACCCTGAGCAAACTGAAAAAACTCCAAGAAATATTTTCAAGGAGTACCTACCCAAGTTTTCCTAAATTAAGATTTCTTAAACTTTTCCACTCTTGTTTATTTTACAAGCCTTACAAAAAAAAACTTTTTGTTTCAAAAACTCTTTCGTAATTTCATAAATATCGTTATTATGAAGAAGTTGTAGTTTGAATTTGGAATAATATTTTTTATTACTGAAGTGGAAGTTTTTATGAGTTTTCCTATAAAATCGGGAATTTCTTATTCAGCGAAACCGTTATATTCCTGTATCAGAATGGTAGAGGGTAGTAGAAACCATAAAAAGTGTTGGTTAGTATAAAAGTGGAGCTCATAAAGTGAAAAAGGGAACATTTAAAGCATGACACGCGACTAGCGGGGAACTTGTAACTTGCAACATTTTAAATAAAATAAAAGTACGATGCAGGTGTTTAATTTCGACGCTAAAGTCTTGACTGGTTTTCTGTTATGGTTTCATATGAAATACTTATGTTACATTGTGCAAATTTTGACCTGTTCGCGATTCTGACTCTGACTTCTATTTTTATACATAATGGGTACCTATTTGAAGGACGATTGTAATGTTATTGAAATAGGTATACCTACTTGGACGAACATAAATTTGTTACCTAAGCTTTTCAGCATCCTGACTAATATTATAAATGCGAAAGTGAGTTTGTTTGTTTGTTACGCTTTCACGCTTAAACGGCTGAAGGGATTTGTATGAAATATGGCACACGGGTAGGCCATGACCTGGATTTGGACATATAATACTTTTTATCCCGATAGTACTTTCCTGTGGTATAATTTCCGACATCCACGCGGGCGTAGCCGCTGGCGAAAGCTTATTATTAATAATAAAGCTTATTATTGTTTGTTAATAAAAATTAAGTTAGAAATAAACCTTGAATCATCCCTATTTTTGTGTTAATACGAGGTACTAATTATAACTTTGAAAGTTCTGTGTTTATATTATCTATTAGGTTTATCTGCACCGAGATTCATAGACCTAACGTTCATGCAGACACAATTGAAACGGTTATCGCTTGCCTAGAAATTATAAAATTTATTCAAACTCGTGTTATTGAGGTCACAGGTAGTTCTAGACTCGTAGCTTTTATTTCTCAACGCGGCGTCATAACGCCTTATGGCCGACAGTTTACGATGCAATACGCACCGCTGCCGCACTTTGCTTGTAATTGAATCGCAGGCGCTTGCTATAAATGTGGATTTGCTGGAGTTCTAACACCAACAAACAATGCCGTGATCCGCCCTACAAACTTTAAAAGTAAACTGAATGTTTTCGTTAAAGTTTTCTGGCAGTTTACACATTTCGTACTGTGGATGTTTCAAAAGCGGTAGGTAGGTATCTATGCCGCTTTCTTTTATCCCAAAATATCGTATCTCTGGTATAAACTTTAATAATAATCCTAGGTTTCCTTTACTAAGCTCTTTTAAAAACTATTCATTTCAAGGAAATCCTTCTGTATTTATATGTAGTTACGCATTGAATAACATACAATCTTTTCAGAGTTAACACGACTAACATAAGGTAAGTTATTCATGTTAACTATTGGTTGTGTGTTAACTCTGAAAAGACCTTCTAAATACTACAAAATGCGCACCTTACCTTTAAGCATTTAACAAATTAAGTGCTTAAAAAGTTTACAAAATTCAGCACAAATGCATTGCATAATGGGTCAGGCGAGTAAGTCGGGCTAGTTAGCCATTTGTGGGCAGACGCTCACCGCGGTCCAACCCGCCAATATTATTTAGCAAATGGTTTTATGGCTTACTTACAGGACTTGGGTTAAAGTTGACTTGATTATAGACTGGACTAGAGCGTAAGTATTGTAAAGGAATTATTTGTAACTGATAATATAATTAATCTACATAATGGACCTTAGAGATAAGCAGTAGATAGCTACCCTAAAATTACTTAATCTGCTTACCTATGTAGGTCGTCTGCACGATTTTAGATATCCGATATTTAGGTTCGAAGGTTCAAAGACTACCTCGCCATTTATAGAAACTGATTTTCTTTTGTTTTTCAAGCAGTCTACTGATTTTTTTTCAGTTTGCTTGCAAGTTTAGCTCTCAGTGAATTCGCTTGAAACTTTTAACATCATATTCCTAGTTTCCGACGCTAAGCAGTCAGTTTTGATGGTTTTCATGCTGCTTTTATTTTGTTGCGGAAAGGTAAAACTGTACGAACTTTATACTGACATTTATAACTCCTAATTTCAAATGTGAAGCCGACTGCAATGCGCGTATATAAGGAAAACACGAACGTACCTTGTTTAACCCTATCAATAATTGCAGAGGTATATATAGGTAGGCACATCTATACGTATAAGTTTTGCAGCCCTCGTTAATGTACCGGCTGATATTAACGAGGTGTATTGGGACACCAACTCGTCTGCGCCCTTCCTTTCATGTGAGGACGTCAAACGGGGGGCGTATCAGAGCTCGCACAAAACATCCGATAGTGTTCTTTACGCTTACAGAAGAAGCTAATTTTGCTTAAGTGGGCTACTCTGAGCGCGGCACCGCGTCAGGGGCCCGCCTCCCCAACATGGCCTGTGTTTGACTCCCGGGCAACGCTAAAATGGAGCTACGTAACTGCAATTAGTCAATCTTCTCATTCTGACGAGGTGTTTAATATGTTTTTTTTCGCATTTTTTGCGCCCTAGTTTTGCTTTTTTATGGTTTGTAACATAACAGTGTCATGAATGCGTTATGTTCTTGCCTGCACAGGAGTTGAAGATGAAATGCTTTTTTTATCGTGTGGTTAGTGACTAACCTGGTGTCAGAGTTTTATGCCACCCATGGGCCTCTGACTTGACTTCACTTGCCGTCGAGAAATATCTCTCAGGCATTTTTTTTTCGGTTTTCCTCAAGAAGTTTTTCCTTCAAAATTTTTTAAGCAAGTGATAATTAACAATAGGTACGCACATTAATCCAGTCTTTGGACTGGGCAAGTGGGCAGTCCGAGAGTCACATCACTAGGCTATCACTGCTGTTCATTTAAATGCCTGAAATGCAGATGTTAACATTTCTGCATCATTCGAATAAGGTCTAAGTCAATCTACAAGTAAAAATGACATGAAATTCGCATGAACGTCAAAAAGTAAAAAATTAGGTGTGACAGAAGTGAAAGACACAAACTAAGCACCTATATCAATAAGACAATGCCAGCATATATATATTTCTATTAGTATTGACAAGATTAATCATTATTCTCAAAGAAAGCGAGCAGTTCGTCATCCAGCGCCATATTATCGGCGTTAACACTTGAGCTGCCAGCGATGACGTGCATTGTTTAGAAGTAAGCACGCATGTGCTCTTTGTTCGCGTGTGCAATACTTATGAATTTCCTAGGGGAAGCTATAGTGTGCTGCACTACGATAACAACTCAACTATATAGTTTTAATATATGTACCTCACTTTGAATGATACGTGCAGAGGGTTGAAGCCTGCGTGACTGTTTTTATGAAGGGAAATTAAAAGGAATATTTAGGTAGTTTAAACTTTTTGATATGGTTGATAAACATTATGTTTGATATGGTTAGAAAACTGTATTATTCATAAACTGGATTTAAGAAAAATTCTACCAAAGGAGAGCAAGCTGAAAAGTTGCTCCGCCATTACCATGTCAGTTTTATGTGCAGTAGGCTGTAAAGTTATATCGCAAACATCTGAAATTCAATCAATCTGACTAGCCTTTTCCCAACTATATTGGGAAAAGGCTAGCCAGATTGACCTTCCAGTATAACCGAATGCAGCTGAATACCAGTATTTTACATAGAGCTACTGCCTGTCTGACCTCCACAACCCAGTAACTGGGTAATACGATACCCCTTGGTAAGACTGGTTGTCAGACTTTCGGGCTTCTGACGACCCGTAACGACTGTCAAAGAGCCACGAATGACAGCCGGGACCAACGGCTTAACGTGCTTTCCGAGGCACGGAGGTGTCTCGGTATGTAAAGATGGTCACCCATCCACTGAACAACCCCGGCAAGCGTAGCTTAACCTAATGGATCGACCCGTTCAGCTGTAATTACTTAGCCACGAGCTCCTCCGCAAACATCTGAAATTATAGACTAAGAGGTCACAGGATTTTTCATAACGATCATGAATACGGTTAGATTTACTTCGATGGGTTGTAGAGTAGTCCCCTAATGCGAATAACGTCGGTCTGCCTGCTCTGAGTGGTTGCAACTTCGAGTTATAGCGCTTACAAGAGGCGTCATTGTTGCGAAAAAAAAACGATCAGAGAAATGGTCAGTTTTGGTACACATTGAAAGTATGGCGTCTCCGCAGATGAAACAAGTTGGTCTGCCAGCTCTGAGTGGTTGCATTTCAGAGCTATGATGCGCGCAACATTGTTGCGAAAAAAACACGATAAGAGAAATGGTCAGTTTTAGGACCCATTCGAAGTATGGTGTCTCCACAGGTGAAACGAGTTGGTCTGCCTGCTCTCAGTGCTTGTATTTCAGAGCAATCGTTGTATATGCAAGACGCTTATTTGTGGAGCAAGCTTAAAATATACATCGAAAAAGGGGACAACAGGCGAATTTTTCAAGTGCACGCCGGCCGGTGTCGTACCCCCACCTTACACCTGCGCCGAGAACCACCCGCTGCGCGACCGTCCCCGCTTTGCGTATAACAATGCTCTGAAATGCAACGACTAAGAGCCGGCAGACCAACTCGTTTCACCTGTGAGACACCATACTTCGACACCAGCCGGCGTGCACTTGAAAAATTCGCCTATTATCCCCTTTTTCGATGTATTTTTTAGGCTTTCTCCACAAATAAGCGTCTTGCATACACAACGATTGTTCTGGAATACAACCACTGAGAGCCGGCAGACCAACTCGTTTCACCTGTGGAGACACCATACTTCGAATGGGTACTAAAACTGACCATTTCTCTTATCGTTTTTTTTTTTCAACAATGTTGCGCGCATCATAGCTCTGAAATGCAACCACTCAGAGCCGGCAGACCAACTTGCTTCATCTGCGTAGACGCCATACTTTCAATGTGTACCAAAACTGACCATTTCTCTGATCGTTTTTTTTTTCGCAACAATGACGCCTCTTGTAAGCGCTATAATTCGAAGTTGCAACCACTCAGAGCAGGCAGACCGACGTCATTTGCATTAGGGGACTACTCTACAACCCATCGAAGTAAATCTAACCGTATCCATGATCGTTATGAAAAATCCTGTCACCTCTCGGTCTATTCATGACCATCAAAAACTTATCAACAAGTCAGGAAAAATGAACATCTTAAAGACAAAAGACAATCGTTAAACTAATCTGTTAACTTAGACAGCATGTCCTAACTCCTTGCGAATATTCAAACGTATCGAACATAAATCACAAACTACAGACACAACGTCACCATCTCTGAAGATAAAGACAAAGCTCTTAGAACAGAGGTTGAAAACGTTCACACCCCCCCCGGGACCCACAAATGCAGACTTTAGTACGAACTAGTGCACTACAAGGCTATACGTTCTCACGTTACTCAGGTAAATGTTAGAGGAAAGCGTTCGCATTAAGATGAATCGGACTGTTTTCAAGATGCATGTTCATTTTGTTTGGACTTACAAAGAGAACGTTGCACGATACACCATTGGATCTTAACAAAAAGCTTTCGAAGTCTATGATATAAAATATATAATTTAAAAAAAATTCTATGTAAGTATCCAGGTCATGGTCTACCCGTTTACCAAATTTCATCTAAATCCATTCAGCTGTTTTAGCATGAAAGCGTAATAAACAAACAAACCAACAAACTAACTCTCTTTCGCGTTCGGTTGACATTCGTGCACACACATGAACCTATAAAGTGACACTCAAGAGGTTAAGGGCTAACGCAGGGAAACGTTTCTGGGCCTCAGGCAAAAACGTATTCAGGCCTCTCGACGAAGAATTTTCCGGGTTTCGACCAAAAACGTTTTTGGGCCCAACGTTGTCGAGGTCTGCAATATTTTAAAACACCGCGTAAATATGCATATTTTACACTCTTACTCAAGCCAGTTTTGTTCGGATTACGGCTAACTTTATGAGACCTAATAAAAGAATACTTACGGTTTTTGCTGACTTGTTTAGTGTTGCGCTTGGAGTTTTCCGCAGGAGGGAAAATAACTTTACTAAACTGGAAGTATAATTTCAATAGTCTGAAATATTATTGTTTTCATTTAAAATTAGTAGTATGGCAATCATTTATTAGGACTTTTGTATGGAACTAAATCGGAAGTAATATGTATAAACTACCTAATAATTTATACATATTACTTACAATTTAGTTCATAAATATAAACATAAGTATACTATAAACAGGGTAACTGTATTAGTAGTAACTGGCTACTCATAAAAAAGAGGTAGAAACAAGGAGAAGAAGCAAGCTCATGAATGAAAAGGGCGAAAAATATATTTTTGTCCTTTTCATTCATAAGCTTGCTTGCATCATCTTGTTTCTACTTACCTCTTTTTTATAAGTGGCCAGTTACTATTAATACAGTTACCCTGTTTATAGTATACTTATGTTATGTGGCCAATTACTATAGCAGTTACCCCTTAATATATAAATACTGTAGATACACGTATAAAAAGGTCCTTCCTAAACACAGAATTCACCAAAATTTCGCAGCTTTTCGTGACTATAATTCTCGCTCTGTGTCACATCTAGAAGGAGCCATTCTTAGCTCGTGACAGGTATAGCTACCAAATATTTTCCGATTAACTAAAGAACGTTTACATTACCCGAGATAGTAGCACTATTTGGAATTTATTGCCCCGTTATAGTGGCGAGTGCATCCCCGTTGCCTTCAGTGCAACTCGCGTTAATGATCTTTTGATTTAATTATTTTACGTTTTACATTTTTGTTAAAAATAAGAAATTAGGAGGATTTAAAGTGACTATAGACTTGGTTATTTGTATATAGCAGGAGGCAATTTATTGCAATTAACTAACTAATTCATGTAGATATAGTCTTCCTTAATTATGGCAAAATAGTTTTATTACTAATAGCATTAGGTTCACATAAGATAAAGTACAATCCTATATAGTCCAAAAAGTGCCGAGATAATTCCTGTCAAAAGTACAGCCGATCACGTAAACTTGTAACCGCGTTACTTGATACATTTCTGTACATATTTCGAGCATCGAATACGGCGACATTAAGTGAAGTAGTCGACATACTGTCGGGCGGGGAGTTCAGCCTGACGCGAAATTGATTCAGTGCGGTACGTGAGCCGCCTTCACAACAGCGCGATTCAAATGTAAGTCAGCGGACGCTGGCAGACGAAACGAAACTTTATGTTGACACCTAACAAATTTAATTAGACACTCCGCTTTAATGCCCTCCCCTGTACGTGTAAGAAAATGTTTCTTCGTCACGACTAGCTATTTTGTTAGAAACAGTAAAAGGCGCTTATAAAGCAGCCTTAATCGTTGTAACTGCTGAATAATTAGCTAGGTATTTCACATTGATGTGTCAATTGGATGTGTTCCACATGAAACTATCCCTAAGGCGTGTGTTTAAACGCCTACCAGAAAAGTACCTATTTTACTACCAAAAAATTCGAAATACCTGCCAGAATGGATAAATGCTCACCAAAATTAATAGCATTTTATTGTCAAAATTATAACATTAGAAAACTGACAGCAGGTCGACGGAGCCCCGTTTCGCGGGGCTCCTATTTCTGTCTGCAGAGTTTAAAGGAACCTAACCAACCAAACCTTGGGGTGCCCTTGACGTCGACCGTCTAGGGTTAGGGTTTTCGTCAGCAGGTTTACGCAGATTTGGTAAGCATTTGTCAATTTTGATGAGCATTTAATTTTTTTGGTAGTCATTATATTTAAACCCTATCCCTAATAGTTGTGACAAGCCGGTGTGAATGGTCTCTAAGGTACGAGTAACTGAGTCATAGCGTCTGTAAAGTTATATAAACATCATTATCGGAAAAATATTGGACGGAAAACCATCGTCAGCTTTATATTGTTTTCTAAATCGGAATCAGTAGTGCCTGTCGCTTCCGGCGATTCAGCTTGTTTTGCGAGAAAATCCACTTTTTCTTCTCTCTGATTCTTTGATTTCTTTTTTATGCCATCATTGTTCCGTTCTTGGGGTGAAATGTAGTCATTTATATTTTCAATGGAAACAGCGTGTATCTAATGTGTATTTCTTTTGTTATTATAGCTTATATAAACGATCTGTTTCGGATAATAATATTGGATTGTTATTTAATCTTCTGATCCTAAGCGGCCAACGATCTTAGTAGGTACTCGATTGGAATTTGTAAGTAGACGAGCTCGGGCATTTTTGTTTCGAAAGCTGATTAGAAATTTTCCATTCTTGTCGAGAAAAATTCGCCCTTCCCTATTTTCCTTTATATTGTAAGAATTGAATTACCTAAATATTAGATTTTTATAATAAAGCATTGCTTAGTTTGTTTACTTCACAAGTAAACTGACAGATTGTCATAGTAGGTACAAATAAGGGTTATCTTGCGCCGCGTCTCGCTAAACTTGTACCTTATAGTGTATATCATAGCTGTCGAAGTGTTTATAGGTTCTAATGTTATTTTTGAGGCAGACTTGGGGGAGCGATGGGGCACACACTCGTCGGCTGATTGCCGTCGCGTCGGCACGGGGGACATGGGGGGCAGGCTGGCACTGCGAGTGCCCCACTTGAGGTAAATTACAGTCTACTGTGCGCACTATCGGATGTTTTGTGTGAGTCGCGAACTGCATCACGGCATGGTATGCATCACACGAACGTAATCTACCCGCCTTGGGGCGAGAGTGAACGAGGCCCGCGCAAATATCGAGGTATTTCGATGGTAGTCAAAGCATTCATTCGCGTCGTGTCGCTAATGCATGCGCTGTATGTTTATACATGTGTGAATCGTTAGTTGCCAAGTGTCCTCTACACTTGCCAACTTTACCGCTAGTTATGTACATACCTACCTATCTAATCTAATGTGGTTCATTTGTTCGGGATATTCATGGTTCCGAGTTATATCTCTGATTGTCACTTCGAGCAGGAGGAGCTCGTGGCTAAGTAATAACAGCCGCACGGGTCGATCCGTCAGGTTAAGCTACGCTTGCCGGGGTTGGTCAGTGGATGGGTGACCATCTTTACATATCGAGATTCCTCCGTGCCTCGGAAAGCACGTTAAGCCGTTGGTCCCGGCTGTTATTCGTGGATCTTTGACAGTCGTTACGGGTCGTCAGAAGCCCGAAAGTCTGACAACCAGTCTTACCAAGGGGTATCGTATTACCCAGTTACTGGGTTGTGGAGGTCAGACAGGCAGTCGCTCCATGTAAAATACTGGTATTCAGCTGCATCCGGTTAGACTGGAAGCCGACCCCAACATAGTTGGGAAAAGGCTAGGCAGATTGATTGATTGTCACTTCGAGCAGGATCTTGTAGCGTTTTGGGGACACTGCCAGCTGCCCTTTTCTGCAACGAAAAGGAACGGGCAACAGCTGATCACCATTCCACTTGACATGCGAGGTGAAAACCGCAATTTCTTTTCCCTCGCGGCCTTACCAACGTTCATTTTGAAGCAATTGACCTTCACCAACGTGATGGATGGATTTAGGGTCGCTTCTAGACAAAATATTGCGTAGAAAATAGTGTTAAATATTTCTACATTGTAGCAATCTCCTTAGGGAGATACATAGCTAGCTCCAATTTACACTACAACTCTATGACGAAAATTAAGGCAAATATTAAACTCAATTTTACCCTCCACATAGATGAGAAATTAAATTTCAAGTTTCCAGAAATAGTAAGCAGCTATAGAATAGTGTGAAATGAAGATGTTTTTTGTAGGTAATAATATTTCATTCAACATTGCATTTTAACGCTATGTGCACAGCTAGGTCATACAGATGACCCAGTTTATATGCTTGCAATTATGAATATAGGTTAATTTGTACATGTCAAATGTAATCATTGTCCCATAATTGCTAATTTGCGACTATGATTGATTCAAATAATTTCTATGGCCCACTAGCAATGGCCATAGAAATTGCCATTGCAAAACTGAACAAGTGTAACGGTAAAGTAAAAAAAAAAAAATAGCAAATATTTTTTTTTTACTGTACCGTTACACTTGTTCAGTTTTGCAATGGCAAAACTGAAGAAGTCTAACAGTAAAGTAGGTTTTCATCTATAATTCCTACTTTTCAAAGTTGCCTCAAGTTTGGAATCAAAGTTTCTGGGAAGTGTGACTGCTGACCTAGATATGGATAGTTTCCGTGAAGGTTTCCTGATCTATTATGCAATTGAACACTTGATTTATAAATGCTCTATTCTATGTTTTGTTCGCTTAAAGTTTTTAATATTGTTGTAACAACTATTTATAAAGCCAATGTTATACATCTCAATTTTATTGATAGATTTTGTTTTACTATTTACTGAGTAGACTTCCAATAGAACTTACATGTTCCGTCTTACACGTTCTTCCAACACATATTTTTTTCCGAATAATCGATAGAATACCGAATAGAAATTTTAAATTCGCTGCACCACGTCCGGGAAAACCTCAGAGAAAATTGCATGAGCCGGCCCGTTTCGCACCCATGGGCGATATAGAAATATTTTCCGTTTAACTAACACCGACCATGTCACAGGGTACTAACATGATTTGAAATTTATTTCCCGAGCCCGAGTCACAAAGCGATTGCACCTACACTAGAGATCTAGACGAATAAAATGGCATCTAATAATCGTTTTCACCACTTTAATTGAATAAGGATGTGTCTACACGATAGAGGTGGCGTAGCAAACGTTTATAGGGTGCTGTATGTGGCCCATTTACTAAGTGTTCAGCTGATAATGTCGCCTCGTTTCTTTTTCCATAGAGAATGGTTAATATTTGTTTGTACATTATGAATATGTGAAAATAATGTATTTCATCTAGCTCTTGTGATAGGTCTGTACCTATTACAAGAACTCCTAGTGCAAGAGCCAGGGCTACACAGATGTTTGTGGTTGAAGTGTAAATAAAAAAATAATATATTATTATTTTAATTGTCTTTGACATATCTCGGACCCTGGGGTCCCGGACCTTTGAAAGGCGTAGGAGGGCCGAAGCCAACTCGCAGAGGCCCCTTAGACAATTTTAAATAACGACGAGGCACCATCAGCCGACGATTATCTATGTAAGTGCACCCAAGGACAACCCCCTGTTGGTGCAGGACTATTGCAGAACATGGAAACGAAATAAATTGTTCTATGGGTTTGGGTGGCTATAGTGGATTGGGTATCTTGAGCTATGGACGAACTATGTTCCCTGCCTGACCAATGTTATTAGTATACACAGACAAAATGGCAGGGGGTGACTTGCACACTCAATAATGGGTCCCTGGAAACGGTCGCTAACACATAGTGACGTAGCGACAAGGGGGCAACATATCCTGAGGTGCTTGAGGAGTGGAGAGGCATTCCACGGCTATCAGGACAATCCCGGAAGTATCAGCATCTTACTGGAATACTTCCTTCCTCCGAGCACTCAAGCCAGCCAATAATATCAAGAAAGAAGTGGGGAGCAGTGTTCCTCGTCATTGTTCACTCTATAGGCGGCCAATAAAGGCAAGTCAGAGATAGGGTCCGTGGGGTCGCTACTTAACTGCCCAACAACTCGCCACATGCTGCCCTGCGGGTTCATGTATCTCTCTTGGTCTGGCTACTCATCCTAGACCTGTTCCGGCAAAATAAACTCTACCGGTACAGACACACAGTTTGGAACGCGCAAACCACACCACGACGTCAACATAGAAATACGGTGGTGGGTATTATTATTATTTCAATGTCTATTATTCTACGTCTAATAGCAACTTTAGATAAAATTTTTATCTAAAGTTGATATTAGACGTAACTGCCCCTTTTCATTCAATTATGATTATTGTATATTTAATATAGAATAATCATAATTGAATGAAAAGGGGCAGTTATCGATTGATGAACTAACATTGTAATATTTATAATATCTAAACTGCGCCCAAAGTAATGCTCTATGGAAAACTTTTTTCAGCGTCTACGCACTAATGATCCTATGGTCGCGCCATATGTACGGCGAGTTGTCGTAAAACAAATTAAGGCTCTTACAGACAGAGGCGATATCGCGGTCGCGACGCGATATTTCGATATTATATCCATAGAAAAATATCGCGTCGCGACGCGATATCGCCTCTGTCTGTAAGAGCCTTTAATCGTACAAGTAGCAGCATTTCTCTAACGTCAGGCGGTAAATGGTTGTTTAAAGTTTATTAGTATCTACTGTATACTGTTAGGTACCTACTACTTACATAGTAAGTACTAAAGTACCTAACAAATGCTGCGGGTTCGTAATGTTAAGTAACAAGTAAATATAACTTAAACTTGCAGCTATTATTAAATAAATTCCATTACAAACTTAGTGTAACTTGAAAAAATATGCAAAAGTGTAAGACAAAACGCGTGAATAAATGAAAAGCTTCCGAGTTCTGTATTATGAAGTTCTCTCGAGTTTGCTAGTTCAGTTATTTTAGCGAGTTGCTTACCTACTCCGTCAGAAGCCTTACATAGTGCGGAAATAGGAGTTCGGTCGTGGTGCATACAGATGTACGTATGAATATGTAACAAGCCAGATGAAAGTGTGCATCACGTAGGATATTTTAGTGCTCGATTGATAGACTCAATTTAAATGGTTAAATTATTGGCGAGACGAGTGCTTTAGTGCATTACCGTGTTCGCACACACAAGGCAAACTTCAAAAGCAAATTGCACAAGCACGGTACATTTATCTCTGCTGGTTGAACGATGAAAGCTTCCATTACGAACGGTATCGGAATGGATATATGCACTTAAGGTTGTCTTTAGTTCGTCACCGTGGCGGTGTTGTGTGATCGATTTCGTGTTTTACGTCGTCGAGCGCGGAGAATGTCGTGCGACAATGTACCAATACCTTATCAACGCAATGAGCCGACGAGACGATAACGTGGACCATTTCACGGCAACTGATGACGGCTTGGTCACATAGCGGATGACTTAATCTTTATCTAACATCGCTTTACATTCTTGTCACACTATCTATGTATCCATGTCCTGCAATGTGTTATTTCTCCGTTTGATTCACGGGTCACAAGGTCTTATGATTAGTTATCTTATGTTTGAGTTAGTTGAGCTCCGTTGGTTCTCCAATTAATTTTGATAGTTGAACTTTGATACTTACGGCTTGTTTTGTTCCCAATTGAGATGTTTACTTACTGCATAAAGTGAAGTACTTAATTATGTTTTTCGCAAGTCGTAACAACTGTAGTTTGAGGGCTGGATAGTGGAATGGTATCAAAACAAACTGTTTGTTTTGTTGGTGTTTACAAGTGTATTAATAAATTTATGATTATGATTTCATTATGAGTGTCACTACTGTTCCCAAAGCTCTAACCCTAGGTACAACAAACCTTGCTCAAATCAACTACTAAACATAGAGCACTATTTGGATGACGTTAACAATAGAGTCACGTCAAATTTAAACTTCCCGCCATTTCTAGTGTTGTGTTAAGTGAAACCATTTGTTGTAGCTAGTGATGGACGGGCACGCATGACAACAAAATGTAGTGTCATAAATATTTTCATGTTTGTTACCTTTTTTGGACATTTATATTTTTTATCAGCCGGATGAATAACTAGAACAAACGAGCCATGGAATGGGATGTGCTTGTTGAAAATTAATAGTATTGTATGTTTTATGCTCAAAAAGTTGATTGCGTATATTGTATGGTACCTTTTGAATGTCATATAAGCTAAAAATACAAAAATAGCCATAGCCATAGATTTTTGCATATGCGGTATTTCGAATTTGTATTACATACAATTTTGCAGTTAAATGTAAAATATTGCCACACGTAAAATAAAAATTATGGCATTAATTTTAATTTTATTTAATAATATTAAACTGTAGGTAAGTAGTTCCTGTTCCAAAGGTGCTTAAACTTATATCTGACGTACAATACCTAAGAGGCTTTAATAAATACCTCCACCATGCAGGAACATAATGCATTGTGAGGCGACTGGTGTGAAACTAATGAAAGTGCCTCCAGCACATACAGGGTGTTAGTTATCAAAGTTAATTTTCTAGTTTCCCGAGTTAGTTTACTTCGTCAATCAAGGTTGAAAACTTGTAACCATCTTATTAAGACAACGTCGAATTGGAAATTTTAAGTAGATAATATTTGGGAATAGGTCCTGTAAGTGTAGACGAATTCCACTCCTTATCAAACTTAATCCAATTTGTCTTTGTGGCGAATTGAATTACTTAACTTAATTGTGAATTTTATTGTAGGTAAAGTTTGGAGTGTCGTGGAAGCGGATTGTAAATGTTGGAGAATGGACACACCATTTCAATTTTAGATTGTTTGTTTTAGTTAATTCGATGAAGATTGTTTTGATAACATGTCTTCTAACATGGAACAAGGGCAAATGAAGACGATATAAAGATTGCTATGGAGCAAGATACTTAATTAATTGTGGGTATAATTTAGGCATGGCTACATATCTTACAAAATAATATTTCTGGTGCCACAAAAATAATTTTTCAGATTCACGAGAATTTATATTTTTTGTAAAGTAGGTACCTACGTTATTTACGAACTTTGTTGGGGTTCCGTACTTCAAAAGAAAAAAATGGAACCCTTATAGGCATAGGGTCACTCGTGTGTCTGTCTGTCTGTCTGTCTGTCCGTCTGTAACAGCCATATTTGCTCGGAATCTAATGTACCGATTAAAGCGCGGTGTTAACTCAATATTCACAAATATTGGTTTCTTGGATTGTCGAGTATGACGTAAAGCAATGAAACTATCCGACGCAAAAATACAGTGGACAGAGAAGGGTTTAAAAAAAACTTTAACCGAATAGAATAGTAAAAAATAGTTTAAAAAATTTTCCCAATAAAAAATTTGGAAGTTGCTCCGCAAAAATAAACTTTGTCGTCGAACATCTCTATATTTTCAGCGATAAAGACATTCTTTTTTTTAAGAATTTAATAGAATAGAATAGCATTTTTTTTAAACTTTAACCGGACAATTATTTAATTTATTGTTTACATTCTAAATAATCTAAAGAAAACCGGGAAAATAAATGCACATTCCCAGCTTAGTCACATATCGGAAACACAAATATTATTTTCAATTTTCAACCTTATTTAATTTTCAAGGCAGCGGCAAGGTGCCGGCAAGGCGGACGGTGAGCAGCGGGTAGCTCGCCGTCCGGTAAGGACCAGGCATCAAAGAGATGTCAGCAAATGATGGGGTCCAATAGGGCCGACGCCGCTGGGGTCGCGGGTAGTTTGAAGAAGAAGATACCGCGGCCCTGGCATAGGCAACTGAAGGAACACGGGTGGGTTTTAGTCAGTAAAAGTCTGACACGCCCTTCCGCTTGATGATTTCCCACCCTGAAAAAAAAAAAAAAAAAAAGGGGGCAAGGCAGCAATGGTGACAACAGATTACGCGGTTGTGTGACGTTTAAAATCGTAGTCAGTCAGCGTCTTAACTTGAAATTTGGTACACATATGAATTTCTGTGACCCAAAAACTTATTTTTAATAATTTTAGAATATGGGGGTCACTTTTGGGGGCAAATGAGACAATTAAATAAAAAGTTTTGCAAACTGTGCCGTGTGACATATCAAATTACAAGGGAGTATAAGGGTCAGTATAAGGGGTAATAATTGTTTCAAATATATTTTTTCATAATTTAAAAAATAAATTGTTTTAAAGTTATTTAAGAAAATAGATGAAAATTGACCATTCCCTTTATCTCCGAAACTACTGAGCCTAAAATTTTTAGAAAAAAAAAAATACAGAAAATAGTTCTTCACCTGTAGATTACAGGAAAACCTCTAAGAAGTCTGTGGTCTTAAATTAACATGGTAAATCTCTCAATGTTGTTAGTAAAAACTTACATTTACAGTTGGAATGTATGGGAGAACATGTTTTTTAACTGCAATGTTAAGTTTGTTCTTGGGATAAATTCATCCCAACTACGGAACCCTTCATTGTGCGTGGTCCGGTACGCACTTGGCCGATTTTTAGTTTATAAAAGCGAGCCAAATATGCGCCCTTAGAGCCAAAGTACTATATTGTCCCACTGGCAGTGGAAACCACTGCTTGCTGGGGGTCCGACGCGATCAAATTTGTGGCGGAGATCGGCCGTCGACTTAGAGAGAGAGGCTCTGGTTCTTTCCTGGTGCAGAGGCTAGCCCTGGCAATTCAGCGCGGAAACGCTGCAAGTGTCATGGGCTCCTTTGCGCCGGGAACGTCTAGGGACTGTGGACTTCTGATGACGTAAAGTTTTTTATAAACTGGTTTTATGTATTTGACATGTTTTAATATTATATTTTATTATTATGTATATTGAAATAAAAATTTAATTCTTATTTAGAGTGATGTTAATATCGTTATTATGTCTAAATAAATGAAGGGACTTTAATAAAAGTTTAGAATTAGTTTTGCATCTAACTCGTAAGCGAGATTGTAAATGGTCGATAAATTGTGACCGTACCATACCTACTGCTTATAATGTAAGTAACGTATTAATTTTCGATAGTTTACAATTTAGCCGTGTCAAACCTTGAAATTGTAAATAAACATAAATATTAATTAAATCAACACATACGATTTTTTTTTAATATTTCATAACGAGACTTCACTAATTGGGTCGCATTCGTTAAACAAGAATGAATCCAGCCTTCATTGATTTCGATGTCAAGTGGAGCCGTACAGCGTACAATGCTGTGCCTACAATTTATTACTTGATTGAATGGCACACAGATGGTGTTTACACGGTAATTAAGAACAATATGCAGTGCAGTACTACGGCTCGGGTAAGCCCGGATATGAGGTCGGTCATCCATCATGTTGGTACCTACATCATTCTCGCGTCTATATTGTGGCAACGGCAAGTAGGTATTATTCGACACTTACGGTGCAGTAGGTATGACATACACAACAGCTACCGTCATTTATTTTCTAGACGAATGGTAACGTTTATTTTTATTATTACCTATGGTTCAAACAATTATTTACTTAAGTACTTAGATTAATTTAATTTTTGCTGATGCCACTCTGGTCTAGACTGGTTCTAAACGATGTAAATGAATAAATAAATAAAATAAAATAAATAAATATCCTTGGACATTTCACACAACGCCATCTAGTCCCAAGCTAAGCAACCTAATGCTTGAATGAATGTCACCAACATCAAACACGAACTAAAGATGAAAAGGTAAGGCAAAAGGAACTGTCTGATGAGGTAGGTATATGGAAGAAGCATAGATATAAGAAAGAAGATGTGCCCAGTATGTTAAAAGGTATCGGAACCCTAGGCTGTGTCTCCACTTTGTCCCTTTGTCACTTTCATGATTTTAAAGACAAATACGGTAAAATACTTGTACCTACTTACATATGGAAAGTGATTCCATGATTTACATAATTTTTGTTTTGGCTTCGGTTTTTACAAGAGACCACTGAACAACACGGCATTCTTATAAATTGTCACGGTCACAGTCGAAAGCGCACTAGTTCGCAGAGACGGCCATTTGACTATGAACGGCTCATACTGAGCATGTCGCACGGACACAGATTCACCCAATTGCCACTTCTCCTGTTTTTATATTTCTATGTGAAGAAGTCATGGGTGCCTGCCGTTTTGCCGAAAAGATTTTGCCAAAATTTCATTACCCAAACAAATTTTAGCAACCTTTTTTTATACCATTGCAATATTTCGAATGATTTTAGTACGCATATTTTCATTTGGTCAAATTTTTACTTGGCAAAATATTACTAAGTATAATGTCATTAAGTCATTTGGTCTTTAATCAAATGATTTATTACAGCAAACAATCTTCACACAATAAACGTTTGGTGAAATGATTTGTTAAGACAAAAAATATTAAGGCAAAAATAGCATTTTTTTGTAATTATATAATTAAAAAATGCAATTTTATTTTAATATAATCATTTGTTTAATGCAAAATATTTTTACATTACAATTTTAAATTTGTTGCAATGGAAATTTATTGGTTACTTGCATTAATAGAAAAAAAGATATTGTTTTTAGTAGGTTACCCGGAACTCAACTATTTAGATTAGGTTAATTTGTTCTTTAAAAAAAATGGGTAGGTTAGGTTAGGTTAAAACTGTGACCTCCTACGCACGAGCCGAGCGAGCGAAGCGAGCTGTGCTACGGCAGCGGCCGGCGAGTGCCAGACACGACTTGCATTAATAGAAAAAAGATATTGTTTTTTGTAGGTTACCCGGAACTCAACTATTTAGATTAGGTTAATTTCTTCTTTAAAAATATGGGTAGGTTAGGTTAGGTTAAAACTGTGACCTCCTACGCACGAGCCGAGCGAGCGAAGCGAGCGGTGCCGCGGCAGCGGCCGACGAGTGCCAGACACGACTTGCATTAATAGAAAAAAAGATATTGTTTTTTGTAGGTTACCCGGAACTCAACTATTTCGATTAGGTTAATTTGTTCTTTAAAGAAATGGGTAGGTTAGGTTAGGTTAAAACTGTGACCTCCTCACGAGCCGAGCGAGCGAAGCGAGTGGTGCTGCGGCAGCGGCCGGCGAGTGCCAGACACGACTTGCATTAATAGAAAAAAAGATATTGTTTTTTGTAGGTTACCCGGAATTCAACTATTTAGATTAGGTTAATTTCTTCTTAAAAAAAATGGGTAGGTTAGGTTAGGTTAAAACTGTGACCTCCTACGCACGAGCCGAGCGAGCGAAGCGAGCGGTGCCGCGGCAGCGGCCGGCGAGTGCCAGACACGACTTGCATTAATAGAAAAAAAGATATTGTTTTTTGTAGGTTACCCGGAACTCAACTATTTAGATTAGGTTAATTTCTTCTTAAAAAAATGGGTAGGTTAGGTTAGGTTAAAACTGTGACCTCCTACGCACGAGCCGAGCGAGCGAAGCGAGCGGTGCCGCGGCAGCGGCCGGCGAGTGCCAGGAACGACTACATTATATAGAAAAAAAAAAATAGCCGTTCACATTTATGTCATTGAAGCATTTGACTGAATAGGAAAAGGTCAATTGAAAACTGACGATACTAAATATTTGGCTTATTTGATTTTGCGTAAAAACTGCTATTCCAACTGAAACATTTGACTAAATAAAAAATGTTAAAAGTACTAGTTGGTAAACAAGTTATAGTTTAAACGTTCATTTGCCAAACATTAGGTTTGCGTTACAATTTTTTGTCAATAGATTTTTTGCTAAGTAATAATTTGGCAAATGAAATTATGCGAAAAATTTTTAAGTGAAATTTTAAGTGAAAATTTGGCAAATTTCTTTCGGTCAAACAAGGGAGACCCAGAAGTCATGCTGTGCCGACCCGACCAAAAAAATTGCCTGGCATTGGGACAGCAGTATGATGAAAATCAAACTGAAATAGATAACAAGTAGAAGACGCGCACACTTACCTGGTTAGTTACTGCAATCGCTGAATATCCAGCTTCCGATGTACAGTCAACGGCCAGAAGTCCACTTACACCGCAATGACCATTATCGCCTGCGCTATACGGGCTGCGTCGCTTATACCTGTACGGGCTGCGGCGCCGAAGAAGGTCATAAGTAAACTAATATTGCTATGCCATTGTTTTGTGAGATTGCTAGTCGACTTCTGGCTGCCACTGTACCTATATTTCCGATGTATTTCACAAGCCGGGTTGACTTTACGGTTAACAAAATGTTCACACCTCTAATGCGCGAAGTTTTATCGTTCTTTACTCATAATCATAAAGTTCTTAGTAATTTTAAATCAAAATCAAATCCGATAATCTACCGCGGTGGTACGCGCCATAGCAACCAATCAGCTGTTGCGATGACGCGCCGGCCGCTGCCTTTTTATGCTACTGATAATTTAGAAATAGCGGTTGGGCCAAAATGATATTATATGATATCATTAGGTTGGGCGAGTCATGGGTGAGTCCAATAAGCACATTATTCGCAAAAATTCTTGACAGATTGGACTTGACTTATGCAGAAAACAATTGTTTTACTGTGGTAATCATCATTGTTTTTTATACCTATTTAATACGTATACAATAATGTCACAGGTCACTTATAATTCCACTTGTTACGAGTACTTATGCAAGACACACACAAAACACAACACAAGCACAAGTAGCGTAATTTTATTATTTTGTTCGTCGACCGCAACTGAAACCTACGAATTGAGAACTCATTGATCGATACTATAAATAATAATATTTTAAAGCATTATTTTAAAGCATTATTTTAGTAGGAAAAGTTATAAAATAACTTTTGAATTTTATTAAAGCACGCACGCACGTGGATAAAGTCTGTCATTACGGTACTATTTTTGATTTAATAATAATAGAACTTTTTGGTATGAGAGTAGATAAACTATTAATAAGATAGGCACCTTAAAATACGTGTTGATCGAATGGACTCTTATATCAGAGTGGTCATAGGCCAATGACCACTCTGATATAAGAGTCCGGAAGTACGTATGACAATTGCAAGGACACTCGCCACTGAAAAGAAAATTGATTGAACGAGATGATCACTCGAATTTAAATTGGAGTGAAAAGGAAACAATTTATGGGTAATCAAATTAATTATTCAATTAATTTATGAGAATTCTCTCATAATTTACACATGACGATTTTCTACCAACAACAGAAAATTAACACATCTCCTTTTGAAATAATGTGCTCCTTGGTTTTATATGAACACTGTTTAATTATGTGAGTATATGTAATAAGTAAGTGTCTGGCTTCATAATTCGCTGTAATAAACACCTCAGGGTATGTTATGACTGTGTCTACGTACAAAATTGAAGAAACGAGAAACCTTTGGGGAAATTACCCGTAACGATCCTTTTTTATAACGATTTGAAGTAAAAAGAATCGAGAATTTAGTTTCAGTTGTTATTTTTGTATTAAAAGTGGAGGTTTTTTTTGAAGGCCTTGTAATAAAATCCGTGCGGGTCGATCGATTAGGTTAAGCTACGCTTGCCACGGTTAGTCCATGGATGAGTGACATCTTTACATACCAAGACCCCTCCGTGCCTCGGAAAGCACGTTAAGTCGTTGGTCCCGGCTGTCATTCGTGGGTCTTTGACAGTCGTTACGGGTCGTCAGAAGCTCGAAAGTCTGACAACCAGTGTTACCTAGAGGTATCGTATTACCCAGTAACTGTGTTGTGGAGGTCAGATAGGCAGTCGCTCCATGTAAAATACTGGTATTCAGCTGCACCCTTTTTTTTTTTTTTTTTTTTTGAGGGTGGGAAATCATCAAATAACTTCTCCCGCTCTGGGTGGAGCGGAAGGGCGTGTCAGACTTTTACTGACTAAAACCCACCCGTGTTCCTTCAGTTGCCTATGCCAGGGCCGCGGTAAGCCCTTCGGACAATCCGCGACCCCAGCGGCATTCAGCTGCACCCTGCGGTTAGACTAGAAGCCGATCCCAACAAAGTTGCAAAAACGCTAAGCAGGTGATGAAGGGGTGGTATTTTTTTGTCGTATTTAAAGTCTGTTGTCATATTTAAAGTAAGTTACATGAGAGTGTAACTGATGAAGTGATGACATACCATAAGTTAAGCAACAATACAACAAAACACAATACACAATATAAACAGTGTTCAGACGATGCAAGTCCTTTTTAGGGTTCCGTACCTCAAAAGGAAAGAACGAAACCCTTATAGGATCACTTCGTTGTCCGTCTGTCTGTCTGTCTGTCAATACCCTTTTTCTCAGAAACGCGTTTAGTTATCAAGTTGAAATTAATATCAAATACGTAGGTCTCTTGGAGTTCTAAAAATATCAATCTTCTAAGTCAACGTAATAAAAAATACGGCCATTTATGCGATATATTTTGATACTCGCAAGAAAATCAAAACCTATAGGGTATTTCTCGTTGACCTAGAATCATGAAATTTGGCAAGTAGCGAGGTCTTACAGCACAAATAATGGGAAAAGTCCGAAAATTGTCAATTTGTAATTTTATCACACAAAAAAATATTTTCTAGTAGGTATGTCAGTCAGTCAAGACCCTTTTTTCTACGGAACGCGTAGAGGTATAAAATTAAAATTAATATCAAATACGTAAGTCCATGATCCCTAAAGTTCTACAAAAATCAAGCTTCTAAGTCAACGCAATAAATAATACGGCCATTTATGCAACATAATTTTGATACTCGCAAGTAAATTAAAACCTATATACTAGTAGTCCGGTCAATTTAGACATTCGAGGTTACATAAAGTCCCAACAAGCTGAATTTCTGTGAAATTGTTCAAAACATAATTATAAACAATGTCTAGAAGTTCCCCATCATTCCCCTGTAAGGAAAAAAATTTATTCAAGGTCAAAGGTAAAAAAAATGAGTTTTTCGCGATTTTCAGCAAAACGGTAAGTTTTATCATAAAAGTACCTCAGACAAAAATTGTAGATCATAAAATTATCAATAAAAAATGTATTAATACTTTTTTTCTTACGAGCCACCGTTTCTGAGATATAACGATTCAAAAAGTTATAAAAGTTGTTATCGTCATAATATGCACACGTTTCCACGCCACCTATGAGGTAGTGTACTTAGCGCGTTTTTTTAACGTGGTTTCCCCAGTGGCCTACTCCACGGGTCAGTTGTGATCCTGTTTAATGTAAAACTATTGCATAATAACGGAAATTTTCAAAGATTGGGAAAGATAAAAGCGATGTAAATTAAAAAAAAGTGTTGAAGTTTATTCGTCTTATTCGTAAGTTTCAAATTCTTGTTCTTCTTCTTGTTCTTCTTCTCCTGCTTCTTCTTCATCTTCATTTTGGATGCAAGTAAATTGCGTCAATAGCGATGTATCGCATGATACTTCGTCGGAGTCAAACGAATCCTCCATTGTTTGTGATTAAATATTAGAGCACGACCGGCCTTGACAATTTGTGCATGCCAAAGAACAAGACAGTCCGACTTTTTTGCAACCACATTTAGCACTGCATCCCTTTTTGCAGTTGCAAAAAATAGTGTTCAGCAGTTTTTCCGGCGCAGGTGGAAGTAAAGTTTGAACTGGCTCTAATATGTTGTTGACCAACTTCCAACCCCAGTCTGTAGGGTCTAGCTGATAACCAAGCCACACTTGAACTTGGTAATATACTCGAAAAAGATGTTGGTGAGCAGCAACTGAGGTTGGAGGAAGACAAGCTAATTGAACTTGTTTTTTATTTTTAGTATTTTTAACGAAACATGCATATCGATGCTTATCTAAACAGGTAGTTTTTTAGGAGCTCCGTACATAGAAAGAAGAAAGCGGATGCCGTTGGTAATAACTTCTTGTTGAGTTGAATTACTCTTTTTAAAAACTTCAGCTTCTTTTTTTTTTTTTAATATAACAACTCTAGATGTATATACGTGGCGTACTCATGTATATTATGACGATAACAACTTTTATAACTTTATGAATCGTTATATCTCAGAAACAGTGGCTCGTAAGAAAAAAAGTATTGATACATTTTTTATAGATAATTTTATGATCTACAATTTTTGTCTGAGGTACTTTTATGATAAAACTTACCGTTTTGTTGAAAATCGCGAAAAACTCATTTTTTTGACCTTTGACCTTGAATAAAATTTTTTCCTTACAGGGGAATGATGGGGAACTTCTAGACATTGTTTATAATTATATTTTGAACAATTTCACTGAAATTCAGCTTGTTGCGACTTTATGTAACTTCACTCTCATTTTTTGGTCTAAATTGACCGGACTATAGAGTACTTCCCGTTGACCTAGAACCATGAAATTTGATTTCAACTTGATATCTCCACGCGTTCCTGAGAAAAAGGGTCTTCATAGACCGACAGATGGACAACGAAGTGATCCTAAAGGGTTCCGTTTTTTTCCTTTTGAGGTAACCCTAAAAATATTGATGATTATATTATTGATCGCTGCACAGTTCATAATTCGGTTTCAATTTTTTTTATTTGTAATTTATTTTTGATTGACATTTCTGACTGACCCTCGACTATAAAATAGCTTAAAGTTAAGAATAAAAAATGTATGATTCCTCATACAGTGAAAAGCTCACGTAAGGCATACATTATAATATTTATTTCAGCACGAAGTAACCTCATTCGTTTGTGAGTTATGTGTCTACGAACTTTTCATTTGTTTGAGTTCGCGATCAGAAATAACTTTATACATATATTTTAGATTAAAGATTAAATGCTTATGAATATCCATTGTAGTTAATCTAATTAGTATTAAAACTTTTCATTTTAAGTGAAACGTAGTTATGTTGTTTAGTGTAAAATGTAATCTAAACTTCTAATGATAAAAAGAGAAAATATTTTTTTGTATGTTTGTTTGTAACAGATAAACTCAAAAATACTTCACTGATTTTAAAAATTGTTTCACCTATAGAAAGCTACATTATCAGCGGGTAACATGGGCTGTATTTTATCAACTTCGTAGTATATTTATAAACAGCTTGCGTTCTCTGTGATGTTAAAGTACGTGCTCTTTAGTAAAATGGAATTGTCCTTTTTAACTTTGTAGGGTTTTATTTTGTTACGGTTTTTTATTATTTCGGTTTCATTACTATCTAGTTCTTGGAATTACTTGGTTTTGTATGAGAAATATTTTTAACATATTTTAGATAATAATATTAAAGCGTCGTCCGTCGTTGACTAACATTTTAAATATTTTTATTGAGACAAATTAAATTATAAAGTCTCTTTGTCAGCTATATTTTATTTCTTATATGGTAATGTCGCAGATGGATTATCGAATCGGCTGTTTTACATAACCGCTAGCTGTTTTACAAAACAACTCCGATAAGTAAAACAGCTGAGCGACGCTTAGCGAATTTTCATAATTACTGAAGTTTAACATGCAGAATTGTATAAACGTATTGCATTTATCACAACTTAACGTAACTTAGTATTTTTATTTACTAGACTAACCTCTGTTTTTTAAGGCAATTCGAAAACCGATCATTATTTGTGTGCTGCCACAAACTTGAATCCAATACGTCGTTACTTTAACGAGCGATATCAAACGGTTTCAATTTATTCCGAACTCCTTTGATATTTTAAAGGAAAATGCATAATCAAAATATAGGTAGGTACACAGTGGCTCTATCCAGTATTTTGTTACCCAGTGCAAGTAGATACCAGTCAGATATTTAGTTGCTATTGTCGAATCCAAGGAAAGCTGTGCTTGCATGAAAGTTTTTCCGGGCTGACAGATTAAGTTTCTTTCTTTTCCATTTAAGTATTAAACTATTTTTTTTTAAGCAAGATTTTCTGTCTGGACCTTGACAATACGAATCAAATGAGCCCAAACTCGATAAGGTTGCGATGTTTTATTACTGAGTTCCTATGGCCACCTTCCGGCTTCATCATCAGATCTGCTCCATGTCTTAATAATATTGCGTTGTCATCCGATTTCCATATGCATGTAAAATTTCAGCTCAATCGGAAACCGGGAAGTGGGTCAAATTTAACTTGCAAGATTCGATTACAGACAGACACCGGGACAGGAGAAATTATATATACTTAAGCTTGTAAAAAAAAACCGGCCAAGTCCGTGTCGGACCACGCACAATTAAGGGTTCCGTAGTTGAAAAGAATTTATCCCAAAAACAAACTTAACATTGGATATTAAAAAAAAATGCTAAGTAATCTATACTTATAATAAATCTGTAGAGAGGTCAATTCTGTACATGATATATATTTTCAAAATAACTATCAGGGGGTAATTAGTGATCGATACTGATGCCAAAAATGCAATCAGTAAAATTTTTGTCTGTCTGTCTGTCTGTCTGTATGTTCCTTATAGAAACAAAAACTACTCGACGGATTTTAACGAAACTTGGTACAATTATTCTTCGTACTCCTGGGGAGGTTATAGTATACTTTTCATCACGCTACAATCAATAGGAGCAGAGCAGTGAAGGGAAATGTTGGAAAAACGGGAGAAGTTGCTCCATTTTTTAAGCTTCCGTCGCGTGTGCAGCCTTAATGGTTAAAGCTACATAGAAATCATTTATGACGGAAATGTTCTACATAAAATTATCTAAAAAATATCCCACAACAGCATATGTCTATCTTTTATGGTTGACTCACAATAACACGTGTAACTCCCGATAGCTTAGCAGTCCAATACATTAACTTAATAACATACAAGGAGTTACACGCTGACGGAGTTGCGGGCACAGCTATTAATAATAATATTCTACGGTTCTTTATTGCGATATTTTTCAACAGTATTGTGGATTGACATATTATATTTCCCTACTAAAATACGAAAGTTAATCTGTCTGTTACATCAAAACCACTGAACCGTGAGGAAGGACATATGGTACTTTTTTACGAAAAACGACGGAAACGCGGACGAAGTCGCGGGCAAAAGCTAGTAACAAATATATCAGAAAGTTCAATTTAAAACAAGTGCTTGTCGGACCACGCACAATAAAGGGTTCCGTAGTTGAAAAGAATTTATCCCAAAGACAAACTTAGCACTTAGCTGAAAAACATGTTCTCCCATACATTGATATACGTCACGGACAATTCTCCAACTGCATATTTAAGTTTGTATTCGCAAAAAACTATTCATAAACATAACATGATGCCTTGTTTCCCCGAAGGGTTGGGCAGAGGTGTACCTGTAGTACACCCACATTTTGCCAAACAAAGAAGACTAAAACCTATTTTTTTTATGTGACAAAACTACAAATAATCAATTTTGAGACTTTTTCCTTTACTTGTGCTGTAAGACCTTGCTTCTTGCCAAATTTCATGATTCTAGGTCAACGGGAAGTACCGTATAGGTTTTGATTTACTTGCAAGTACCAAAATATGTTACATAAATCACCGTATTTTTTTATTGCGTTGACTTAGAAGTTAATTTTTTTTAGAAATCTAAGGAACCATAGACTTACGTATTCGATATTAATTTCAACTTGATACCTCCACGCGTTCCTGAGAAAAAAGGGCTTGACAGATGACATACTTAAAAATATTTTTTTATGTGATAAAATTATAAATTACCAATTTTCGGACCTTTTCCATTACTTGTGCTATAAGACCTTGCTTCTTGCCAAATTTCATGATTCTAGGTCAACGGGAAGTACCCTATAGGTTTTGATTTACTTGCGAGTATCAAAATATGTCGCATAAACGGCCGTATTTTTTTATTGCGTTGACTTAGAAGCTTGATATTTTTACAGCTCTAAGGGACTACAGATTTACGTATTTCATATTAATTTCAACTTAATACCTTTACGCGTTCCTGAGAAAAAGGGCCTTAACAGATGACATACTTAAAAATATTTTTTTATGTGATAAAATGAAAAAATACCAATTTTCGGACTTTTTCTATTACTTGTGCTGTATGACCTTACTTCTTGCCAAATTTCATGATTCTAGGTCAACGGAAAGTACCCTATAGGTTTTGATTTACTTGCGCGTATCAAAATATGTCGCATAAATGGCTGTATTTTTTTATTGCGTTGACTTAGAAGCTTGATATTTTTACAGCTCTAAGGGACCACAGACTTACGTATTTCTTATTAATTTCAACTTGATACCTACACGCGTTCCTGAGAAAAAGGGTCTTGACAGACTGACAGACAGACAGACAGACAGACATACAAACGGACAAACAAGTGTTCCTATAAGGGTTCCGTTTTTTCCTTTTGAGGTACGGAACCCTAAAAATATGTCATAAAATTACAAATTCACAATTTTCGGACTTTTTTAGGGTTCCGTACCTCAAAAGGAAAAACAAAACCCTTATAGGATCACTTTGTTGTCCGTCTGTCTGTCTGTCTGTCAGTCTGTCAAGACCCTTTTTCTCAGGAACGCGTGGTGGTATCAATTTGAAATTAATATCAAATAAGCTTCTAAGTCAACGCAATAAAAAGATACGGCCAATTATGCGATATATTTTGATACTTGCAAGCATTGGTGTAACATATATATCAATGCTTGCAAGTAAATCAAAACCTATATGGTACTTCCCGTTGTCCTAGAATCATGAAATTTGGCAAGAAGCAAGGTCTTACAGCATAATTAAAGGAAAAAGTCCGAAAATTGATAATTTGTCATTCTATCACATAAAAAAAATTCTCAGTCTGTCAGTCTGTCAAGACCCTTTTTCTCAGGAACTAGTGAAGGTATCAAGTTGAAATTAATATCAAATACGTACAAAATAGTCCCTTGGAGACCCAATAAAAATCAAGCTTCTATGTCAATGCAATAAAAAAATACGGCTATTTAAGCGACATAGTTTGATACTCGCAAGTAAATCAAAACCTATGGGGTACTTCCCGTTGACCTAGAATAATGAAATTTAGCAAGAAGTAAGATCAAACAGCACAAATAAAGGAAAAAGTCCAAAAATTGTTAATTTGTCATTCTATCAAATAAAAAAATATTTTCAAGTCTGTCAGTCTGTCAAGACCCTTTTTCTCAAGAACGCGTAAAGGTATCAAGTTGAAATTAATATCAACTACGTACGTACGTTTATGGTCCATTGGATACCTAAAAAAATCAAGCTTCTATGTCAATGCAATAAAAAAATACGGCCATTTATGCGACATAGTTTGATACTCGCAAGTAAATCAAAACCTATGGGGCACTTCCCGTTGACCTAGAATAATGAAATTTGGCAAGAAGCAAGGTCTTACAGCATAACTAGAGGAAAAAGTCCGAAAATTGGTAATTTGTAATTTGATCACATAAAAAAAAATAGTTTTGGGATTTTAATGTTAAGTTTGTTTTTGGGATAAATTCTTTTCAACTAAGGAACCTTTCATTGTGCGTGATCCTACACGCACTTGGCCGGTTTTCCTTTACTTGTGCTGAGAGACCTTGCTTCTTGCCAAATTTCAATATTCTAGGTCTACGGGAAGTACCCTATAGGTTTTGATTTACTTCGACAGTTGCGAGTATCAAAATGTGTCGCAAAATGGTCGTATTTTTTTATTGCGTTGACTTAGAAACCTTAGTTTTTTAGGACTTCAAGAAACCATAGACCTACGTATTTGATATTAATTTCAACTTGATAAGTTTATGCGTTCCTCAGAAAAAGGGTCTTGACACACTGACAACTTTGAAAATATTTTTTTATGTAATAGAATTACAAATGAACAATTTTCGGACTTTTTCCTTTATTTGTGTTGTGGTACCTTGCTCCTTGCCGAATTTCATGATTCTAGGACGACGGGAAGTACCCTATAGGTTTTGATTTACTTGCGAGTATCAAAAAATGTCGCATAAATGGCCGTATTTTTTTTTTGCGTTGACTTAGAAGTTTGATCTTTTTAGAACTCTAAGAGTCCATAGACCTACGTATTTGATATTAATTTCAGCTGGATACCTTTACGCGTTCCTGAGAAAAACGGTCTTGACAGACTGACAGACAGACAGACGGACAAACAAGTGATCCTATAAGGGTTCCGTTTTTTCTTTCTAAGGTACGGAACCCTAAAAACAACAAACATCAAGACAAAAACAAAAAACACAAATCAATTTCAATTTCAAGATTTCAATTTCAAGATAATTTATTTTCTCTTCACAAACGATGAAATGACAAATTAATTAAAACAAGCTTAAAAATTACATGACAAAGTTTGTGAGAGACTGGTGTCTGCACTAGGAATACCTGTACAGCAGATCACCAGGGTCCCACCACACGGAATGTTAACATAATTTTATATCGTAAATGTGAACGAGTTGAGCATAATAATATTTAAATCATATTAAGATAAAAGATAAAAAACAAATCGCAGCAGAATAGACACATTTATGCCAGGTAGGTACTGAACTTAGCCACCATTTTCACTGAACGAATTACAATACAATTACTGTACCCTTTGAGCATTTTCTATGGAGTAGTTCATTTAGCGTGGCTATTCTGCAGTTAGACAACGCTATCTTGAAGACTTTACAAATTTTCAAGTGCGAATAAGAGCGTTTCTATTTAATTAAAAGTTGTACCGTAGGGATCCAATCATGACGTCTCTTGCTTTGTGCCAAATGATGAATGGAAAACCTTATCGCGAAGAATCTTTGTTTCTTTGTTTACTAAATGCTTGATATTTTGTCCCGAGCAACAGATGTGTAGTAATTGAAAAAAATAAGGTTTCTTTTCTGTAACTGGTTTGTATTACAAAACCAAGAGCATTTATTAACTTTGAGATTAATATTATAAGATAAAAAAAAAACATAATCTTTGTTTTCCTGCGTCGTAGGTACGAATATCGAATAAATGTAGCCAATTCGATTGATTTGTGTTACCATAGGAAAATATTATATGAGGCCAAGAATATTATTGAGGACCAAGAGATTTATTTGTTTTATTACGTAAATAGTCTAGTTGCTTGGGATAGTTTGCCTAAGTTTTACGTAGTTTGTGTCATATACAGGGTGTAAGGGAGAGTCCTCCGCAAACTAACAGAGTGCATTCAGCTCCTCATTTTGAATGATATTCCACCGGAAATTTTCTCAGGAAAATTTTTATTTTTTCAATTTTTTTTTCAGGTACATTTTCATTATTTCAATGTTAATTTGCATTGTGTGTTCGCAGCACTCCATTTATGTAAAAAAAACTGCAAAAAAAAACAGAAAAAAAAAACCAGCAATGGATGTTGAAATACTCTAACCAACGATGCGTGAAATCAGCTGTTCACTTTCTGTCTAGCTACAGAGTTCATCGAACTCACCGCATACCTATTACCTACCCCTCCCAACCAGTAACAGACGCTCCGATTTGTGCACAAAAACACAAACAAATCAGGTTTATTGGATTCCCTTAACGTTCCTGAAAAAATTTCATGTACCGGTCATCTTAGAATGACATACTGAATTCACCCTATCAGTTTGCGGAGGGCTGTCCCTTTCACCCTGTATTCACGCCTGTTTTATATTGCATAGCATGAACAAAGTACGACAAGCAAAATAATTAGGTATGTAATAGGCACCTAGACAAGAAGTTTATTAAAAAAAAAACCGGTCAAGTGCGAGTCAGACTCGCGCACGAAGGGTTCCGTACCATATTATATGTTTAACAATCGCAAAGATAACTTTTCACTTATTTTATAATGATACTGTGTTGTGTCATTGTGTCACCCTAAGTAAAATTTCAACATTTATATCTGTAATTTTTATGGTGTGCATAATAAAGAGTATTCTATCTATCTTCTATCTATACTGTGAATTACAAGGTTATTTTTTGCAGTTGTTGAAAATCACCCATGTTTAAACAAAATACCTTATCAATCGCCGTTTTCAGTATTGTTCATTAAATACAGTATTCATGGTACCTACATGGTATAAAGAAGTTTCAAATTCCTAATTTGTTGAATTGTTGCGCTAGAGCTCGTACAAAAATGGTCTAAAATTTACAACTTTTGCGGCCCTATTTCTTAATTTTAAAAGATTAAAAAAATATATGTTTGTACTCTACCCAATGAGTTCTAGACGATGACACACATGCTAGATTAAAATTTTTATTTTTTTTTCAAAATGAAAAGTTTATTGTATGGGGATCGACCCCTTACATTTTTAACTTTGCTTTATTTTTATTATTTGTTGTTATAGCCGTAATAGACAGCGGAGGCTTAGTAAGTTTGTACTGGACTGTACGTGGTTGTCTGATTTCATGGATTTTAATTTTCTTGCGCGGAACCCTAATTATTTTTCTAAAATAAAAATAGCCTAAGTTACTCCTTAAAACATCAGCCATATGTCGTCAAAATCAGTGAAAATTCGTTTGGCAAGTTTCCTAACTTGCCTCAAAGTACCATTTTTTTAATCGGACTGCGCTTTAAAATACTTCTATACAAACTTTAACATCCCTAACCTCATTTGAGGCGTAGTTTTGAAAAACTAATAATGACAAACATTATTAATTACTTATGCAAGTATTTGTGCTAAGTTTCAAGTTCATTAACCAAATTAATAAGATTTTTCATATAAACTGTAGGTATCTCTGTTTTCACGAACACAAATAAAGAATTTCAAAAATCGTCTGGTATGTTTCCATAACTTGACTCAAACATTATTTACACCAATTTTAGAGTTAATCAAGCCCCCAATAAAATCCTCCGCTATAAAATCAACTTTTCACCCCTTAGGGGTAGATTTCTGGAAAACCCTGATACACGTTAGTCATAATTTTTGGTCTCAAGTATAAAAACTGAGTTTTGAGTTAATCGGACCGCGTGTTAAAGTTCTTCCATACAAACTTTGACACCTCCAATCCCTCCTTAGGGGGTAGGTAGTTTAGGAAAACTAAAAATGATAAACTTTATAATTTACTTAGATGAATATTCGTGCTAAGTTTCAAGTCTATTAACTCAAGTTATAGGATTTTTCATACAAACTTTCATCCCCTATTTTACCCCTTTAGGGATGGAATTTTCAAAAATCCTTCCTTAGCGGATGTTTACACTATATAAGGTATCTATGTGCAAAATTTCAAGTCTCTAGGTCCATTGGTTTGGGCTGTGCGTTGATATATTAGTCAGTGACTCAGTCAGGACTTTGATTTTTTTATATATATAGATTTACCATGTTATTTTAAGACCACAGACTTCTTATAGGTTTTCCTGTAATCTACAGGCATAGAACTATTTTGTATATTTTTTTCAAAATTTAGGCTCAGTAGTTTCGGAGATAAGGGGGGGGGGGGGATGGTCAATTTTCGTCAATTTTCTTAAATAACTTTAAAAGAATATATTTTAAAATTATAAACAAAAATATATTTGAGACCCTCATAGTAAGCCCTTTCATTTGATATGTCACACGGTACAGTTTACAAAACTTTTTTTTTTTAATTTTCTTATTTTCCCCCTAAAAGTGACTCTCATATTCAAAATTCATATATTTACTTTAGCTGTACGTGTTTGGGTCACAGACATCCATATGTGTACCAAATTTTAACTTAATCGGTCCATTAGATTCGGAGCAAATTGGCTGTGACAGACGGACAGACGGACAGACAGACAGACAGACAGACAGACAGGCAGACACACGAGTGATCCTATAAGGGTTCCGTTTTTCCTTTTGAGGTACGGAACCCTTAAAACCTGCCAAGTGCGTGTCGGACCACGCACAATGAAGGGTTCCATAGTTGAATAGAATTTATCCCAAAAACAAACTTAACATTGTAATCCCAAAAAAAACAATATGTGATAAAGTTACAAATTAATATTTTTCGGACTTTTTTATTTACTTGTGCTGTGAGACCTTGATTCTTGCTAAATTTCATGATTCAATTACAACGGGAAGTATCCTATAGGTTTTATTTACTTGCGAGAGTCAAAATAATGTCGCATAAATGGCCGTATTTTTTTATTGCGTTGACTTAGACTTACTTAGAAGCTTAATTTTTTTAGAACTCCAAGGGATGTTCCCTTAGAGTTCTAAAAAAAATAAGCTTCTTCAGACTTACGTATTTGATATTAATTTCAACTTGATACCTAAACGCGTTCCTGAGAAAAAGGGTCTTGACAGATAGATAGACAGACATACAGACAGACGGACAACGAAGTGATCCTATAAGGGTTCCGTTTTTTACTTTTGATGTACGGAACCCTAAAAATACTAAAGTAATAATTATTTAAACTTTTTTTGACATTAAAGGAGAGAAATCAAAGACATGATGACTGCTCGTCACACACATTATGGGTTAAAAAGTAGCTGCTGTACGCTTACCTCTATCGTTTTCTATACAATGTCTGTCTCGATGAATACATGTATGGTTGTTGCACATTACGATATGCAGACGACACTAAAACGATCTCCGTGGTGACTATAAAGTGTTGTGTCGCGGAAACTATGAGCGAAACGATTGCCATGGCGATCAGGAACTGTCTCAATGTAAACGATCTACTTGTACTAACTACGAGTACATGACTGTATTAAGGATTTATGGTGATAAGATTTGCGGCTTAGGATGGTAGACACTGGTGGCTGGCATACTGGACTATTAGAATAGACATAGAAAGTGGCAGTCAGAATCACTGATACGTTTACGTTTATCGTTTTCACAAATGTAGGAAACACATTAAAGATAGAAACACCGAAAAATCTAACAAGGAGACATAAATAAGACCTTTTCGTATCCTAATCTCAAACGAAGGCCGCAATTTGCAGGAAATACAAAAACCTTTGTAATATTCGGTAGAAAAGTTCCATTTGTGAATAATTTTATCGATGTATGTATGTGCCCGAATACAATAACAAATTGTTTATAGTGTATTATCTGTCGGTTAGTGGCCGTTGGAGGAGGCGGGAGGGACGAACCTCCTCGTTTATGGCGCTATAGCGGATCAAATGCCCTGGAAGTGATACAGCCAGTGATCGTTTAGCCTTTATTACGCTATACGAATATACGCACTACAATGAAACGGATTTTTAATTTCTTTTCTTCTTCGATTTAGCCACTTTTTGTTAACTTTTACAGTTAAAAGTCTTTGCTCTTTTGTCTGACCTTTTATTTTCTCACAATTGCTTTCAAAGTTGTCTGAAACACAATATCCAATTTTAGGTTTAATGTCAAAAAGATATTCAGTTTGAAACAAGAGCTCGAACAATGACAAATCAGGTAATGGCTTCTTTAGAATCAGCTACTTATTCGAGATTAGATTTTTATAATCTTAATTTGTAATCTGAGATCAATCATTTCTAATTTCTATTTTACTCAGTCAAGTGAAGAAATAAATGACAGTTATTGGACAAAAGAAGAGCTACATTTTAGTAAATGTACCTATTGTCATTGATCGATCAATGCCATTCTACACAAGAGTCTTGGTTACAAAATCTAAATTACGAAGGATAACAAAAGTTCCTTTCATCACAGGCAAAGACATGAATGTTTACCCAATATCTAAGAGCGTCTTGACCGGCCGAATAAATTTAAAGGAAAGTATATATTATTCATATTCACTCAACGACGCCAATCTCCTCGCCCTTTTCAATGAAACGGGTTTTTATATAAAAGTAAGAGTCACATAACTTGTGTATGCAAGGGAATACACGGCATTCTGAGGACACTTCAAAGAGCCAGTAAAGTATATTATCAGGCACTACGTCCTCGAGATTGTTGAATTGCCTTCAATTTCCTTTCGCAAGTGCCTCTTACACTGCCCCAATAATATTGTCATGCAATAACGCATTCAGCTCACAAAGAATAAAGTGCATCTACTTTTTATTTTTGTAAAGTGGATGCCTCGTTTTTGTCTAGACATTGGCAGGTAATGTAAAATGTAATCTGTCGCGTCACGTTCGCGTTCAGGTTTGATAACTAAGAACGTTCAGAACTAGGCTCAATGAACGTAAAAGCTAAAACTGAAAAGTGGTGTTTGCCCAACAATAAATTCTGAACACTGTTTCAATATATAATTCATGTTATTTATACCCTTAAGCAAAAAAATGGCGAAGCATTTTCGTGAACGACGCGATACTAAAATACGGATGACAGAAATTAAAAATAACGCGCTACCGCGATCCCTTTCCAATTATTTGGGGAAGAAAGTAAGATATAAAAGATAGATAAGAAAATTATTCGTCTGACGCGAACAGTTTCCGGTGGCTGGCCGCAATTTATTCCTCTCACAAACACGAACCGTGCTGATTCAATATTGACACTGGCTGGAGCCTCGCGTACCTAGCCTATTCCCCAGTGCTTCGGATAGAATCTAACTTCGAAGATACGACTTTGTAGCCGCTTTTTAAGTTGCAAGCATACAGGGTGTCCCTTCGAATACAGTTTCTCTCCCTATTTGTTTATCTTGCGATTGCTACTGAGACGCAGGCGGTGCGTGCGGTGGGGTGTCCTACGTTTGTTTTCAACTTCTTTTGTTTCCTAGAAACTTTGAAACTGGTATGTTTAAAAAATAAACAGTTACACATCCGTTCTGCTTTTGTTAATACCTTTATTTTTTCGCAGAAATCCTGGGGGAGTAAATTAGTATTATAGTCGGGGTTACCATTATTAATTACACGGTGTTAAAGGAATCTGAACGAATTGTAATTGATTAGCGCGTTGTTCTATCTGATCGTCGCCGCTCTCAAATAGATGCGATCGCTCAAAGTCAACGTTAATCCTCTCTTAATGAGTTCAAAAGCAGCAATTGTTGAGAGCGGCTTACGTTCTGTTACCGACCCTCGGCTGGAGGACTGCTTCAGCCAGCGCCCCATGCGGATTGAATGGCATTACAATAAATGTGGAAATTGTCCGCTAATTTAGCAATTGTTAGGTTTGTATTCCCGTTGATTTATTTTGTGTTTGCATTTTCAATACTCTATTATGTCATACATAACTAAGGTTAGCGACAATAAATTCACGTCACATAATACAGTAATTTAGTGTGTGTCTAACAGCGGCAGTAGGTAACAAACTTGTTTACCACTAACATTCACAAACCTCAGTGACATTTAAGTTTCGTGGATACAGACAGCGACCGAAACTGTGTGGCGATTGTGCACAGTGCACACACTTGTGTTATATGTTGTCAGACAAACGTGCCGCGCGTTCGAGAGCGGGAGCGATGTCGGCAACACGCGAAAACTGCATCAATCATAAGGAGGGCAGGACAATGGAGCTTTTTTATCGGGAATTCCCGTTCCAGAGGGATTCGTCTGTGACTCCATTTCACATTTGTCACATTACCTACCCACAAAATCTGTCGTTTTCGCCTTTTTTTGGGCTCGTTAGAGATTTGATGTCAAAAGTTTCACCCAAATTGCACACGCATTGTGGCGACGCAGCGGGTTATTTTCCTTATATTTGATTTCCTTTTCAAAAGGTTCGTAATAAATAGGGATAGGTATTTGAAAAATAAACATTTGATTGCTTATGATTAGTTATGGATTTATGATACTATATAAGGTGTATCTGTTCAAACACGAAATCTTTTAAGGGGTCATTGTACTCATCATTATGAACAACTTTTACTATTGGATCAAACCTGAAATCGCGAAAAAAAAATCAGCTGCTCCCTACATTTTGACGAGTTTCATGTAGATAAATGTACCTACTGAACAGCTGATTTTTTTTTCGCGATTTCAGGTTTTGGTCCCATAGTAAAAGTGGTTCATAATGATGGGTACAATGATCCCCGTGTTTGAACAGATTGACAGAGACACTTTATATTTACCTAAAAATCAATCAAAATTCAATATTCAATATCATCATTTTCAATCTGAACCTTTTCCCAACAATGTTGGGGTCGGCTTCCAATCTAATCGGATGCAGCTCAAAAACCAGTATTTTACATGGAGCGCCTGCCTATCTGACCTCCACAACCCAGTAACTGTGTAATAGGATACCCGTTGGTAAGACGTTATCAAACTTTCGGACTTCTGACAACGCGTAACGACTGTCAAAGATCCACGAATGACAGCTGGGACCAACGGCTTTCCGAGGCACGGAGGAGTGTCAGTATGTAAAGATGATCACCCATCCACGGACCAACACCGGTAAGCGTAGCTTAACCTGATGAATTGACTCGTACGGCTGTTATTACTTAGCCACGAGCCCCTCACAAGTATAAGGCTATACTTAACTAACCTGTATAAAAATGAAATGTTTATTATTTATTCAATTACATAAGTTTACATATTTTTTCAGGTTTTAGGCGACTTTATACAAAACAAGATTTTAGTCGTATTTTGTTAATAAATGTGAAAGAAAGAGACGAAATAAGTCATCAGATACCGCTGTAGGCTTTCTTTTTTTTTTCTATTCTTTCTTTTTTTCTTTCCTTTCCGCGAAAGGATTTCTGAACATTGTTTATCTCGAGTCCTAAGGGACAGTTGGAAGAAAAGATGGACATCTCCGAGCTAAGCCGTCGTGATTTAACAACCCATGCTATACCCATACAAAGGGACACTTGCGTGATCTTATTTGCGTTGTAATGTTATAGTGAAAAGATTATTTGGGGAAATAAAGCGTTAGAAGAAGTTGAGGTGGGTTGGTTTATCGGTGTCCTGCATCATTTTGCGGGTTAGCATCTGGTGTATCTACCTGTAATTTGACTGTTTTGAATGCTGAGCTTTTAATCAGAGACTTGCCGCAGCATACTTGTTATTTTGCTGACGCGGTGGCTTACACCAGACGTGCGTAATTTTATTACTATAAATAGGTATACATTACAATAAATCAGCAAGTGCGATTACTGCTACTTGGGAACTAACATTAGAGAAAGGAATCGTCAACAGTACCTATTACTTGTAAACACTATTTAGATGTAATAAACATAACAAAAACTAAGTAATTTTTTTCTCTACGCGCTTCGCGCGCGGGCTGGCAACGTCGCATTTCTAGAGATTTTTCATGATTATTTCATAATCTAAGGACAATTTCCTCGTGACAAATTCTTAGATCATTAGTATTTATGATACTTTTTTTGTGTCGGTGCTATGTTGGCTTTTTTACCTATGTATGCTATTTTTTGACATTTATTTTAGAATTTACCTACTCTTATATATTTTTTTTTCTATTTTCTAAGAATATTAGCAAAATAACTGTCAAAAAATAGCATCAATCAACTCAGCCTATCGCAGTCCACTGCTGGACATAGGCCTGTCCCAGTCTGCGCCACAACACCCTGTCACTTTCTTCAGGTCGTCGGTCCATCTAGCTGCTAAAAATAGCATACATACTTATAAATACGAACGATCTAAGAATTTGTCCGAGGAAATTGTCCTTTGATTTAAATTATCCATACTAATATTATAAATTCGAAAGTAACTGTGTCTGTCTGTCTGTCTGTCTGTCTGTTACCTTTTCACGCCTAAACCACTGAACGGATTTCGATAAAATTTGGCAAGGCTATAGATGGCATCCTGGGGACGGACATAGGCTACTTTTTTTTCTCGAAAATAATATAGGGGATGAAAGTTTGTATGGGAAACCCAGCATTTCTTAAGTTAGGAATATGAGAATTCAAAACTATGCTTTTGGTAGGAAATAAAGAATTGTGCGATTAAGCTTTTTTGAAAAATCATCTCCTAAGGAGGTTAAATAGGGGTTGATATTAAAATTCACAAAACCTCACGGATTTCAATAAAATTTGGCAAAACTATAGATATCATCCTGAGGAAGATCATAGGCTACATTTTGTCTTGAAAAATAATCATACAGGGGTTGATATAGGGGATGAAAGTTTGTAGGGGAAACCCAGCATTTCTTAAGTTAGGAATATGAAAATTCAAATCTATGCTTTTGGTAGGAAATAAAGAAATATGCGATTGAGTGTTTTTGAAAAATCATCCCCTAAGGGGGTAAAATAGGGGTTGATTTTAAAATTCACCAAACTGCACGGATTTTGATAAAATTAGGCAAGGGTATAGACAGCATCATGGGGAAGAACACAGGCTACTTTTTGTCTTAAAAAATAATCATACAGGCGGTGATATAGGGGATGAAAGTTTGTATGGGAAACCCAGCATTTCTTAAGTTAGGAATATGAAAATTCAAATCTATGCTTTTGGTAGGAAATAAAGAAATATGCGTTTAAGCGTTTTTGAAAAAAAATCCCCTAAGGGGGTAAAGGGGGTAAAATAGGGGTTGTTTTTAAAATTCACTAAACTGCACGGATTTTGATAAAATTTGGCAAGGCTATAGATAGCATCATGGGGAAGAACACAGGCTACTTTTGTCTTAAAAAATAATCATACAGTGGGTGTTAAAGGGGATGAAAGTTTGTATGGGAAAACCAGCATTTCTTAAGGTAGGGATATGAAAATTTTTATTTATGATTTTGGTAGGAAGTAAAGAAATATGTGGTACAGCGTTTTTGAAAAATCATTCCATAAGGGGGTACAATTGGGGTTGATTTTTGAAATTCACAAATAATATTAAAATGTTTGTGTATCTCTTTTTAAGAGATTTTAGGGATTGGAAATGTATTTATAGTTCGTATCTTGACGTAACATTTAGCCGACGTTCGCACGGACGTAAAAATATCGCGGCGGGATTTTATCGAACACTGGATTTTCAACGGGTGTTGAGCCGAGCTTCGAGAATCCAACTTCACAACAACAGAGTGCATCCCAGCACGTCGAAAAAATACACTGTTGGATTTTCAACTCTTGGCGCTAAGCAGAGCGTTGAAAATCCAGTGCGTGAAAAAAAAATCGCCGCGATGGTTTTACGTCCGTGCGAACGTTGGCTTAATCACGGTACAGCGGACGGAGCTCCGGCGGGATCTCATGGCGACATGGAGACTGCGACTGTCGCAGTCCAACGCTGGGCACGCCACAATCGCAGCGATAAGTCCCCTCTTTCAGGAGTGGTTAGAGAGGCGCCACGGCGTCCTCAACTTCCGCCTGACGCAGGTCCTCACCGGACACGGTTGTTTCGGGAGGTTCCTGTTTCGCATAAGGCGGGAGGAAACGCCCGGGTGTAACCATTGTGTGGATCGCCCTGAGGACACGGTGGAGCATACAGTGGAGGTCTGGTTCTCACGGAGGCGATCGGCGGCGGCGATCTCTCGCGTCCGAGCCTGGTCCAAGCTATGGTGCGGAGCGAGAGTGCATGGGAGGCCGTCACCTCCTTCTGCGAAGCAGTAATGCTCGCGAAGGAGGAGGCGGAGCGCGTTAGGGAGAGGCAGCCTCACGCCCTCAGTCGCCGCAGGAGACGCCCTGGGCGGCGGGAATCAAGAGGCGATTTCCGGCCACCGTAGGCGCGAGCTTGCGGACGGTGAGTAGTGGTTAGCTCGCCGTCCGGTAAGGACCAGGCCCGGGTCGACGGCGCGTTGTGATCCACGCGCGCCTCAAAGAGATGTCAGCAAAAGATGGGGTCCAATAGGGCCGATGCCGCTGGGGTCGCGGGTTGTTTGGAAAAGATACCGTGGCCCTGGCATAGGCAACTGAAGGAACACGGGTGGGTTTTAGTCAGTAAAAGTCTGACATGCTCTTCCGCTCCACCCAGAGCGGGAGAAGTTATTTCATGATTTCCCATCCACAAAAAAAAAGGGGGCTTATTCACACGAAGACGATTCGTTTTTATTGACGTCTTTAGTCTTTATTTCGTTTAGTCGTTTTTAGTCTTTATTTCATTCGACGTTTTTAAGACGAATGGATTTTCATGCGGCTTTCACGAATGACCGGAGTGATACAGTATATATTATGGTTTTTTGTAAATTGGCTGAAATATGACGATGATTGTTGAAGATGTCGGACAAAATCATGCTGACTGGAAAGCATTAAGGCCACCATACAGGGCAACGATAAATATCGTAGCGATTTGAGTTTGCATATTTATATCGGACGGCTCTATGTTTTCCATATGAATGTTCGCATGGGATATTTTCCGACATCTACGCGGGCGAAGCCGCGAGCAAAAGCTAGTATGAAATAATCACGAAAACCCTCTAGAAATGCAACGTTGCCAGCCCGCGCGCGATCAACGCTCTTAACAACAACAACTATGCAAGTGTACGAACCGTACAATACTAATACAAATAAAATTATGAGATGAGCTTGACGCCTACCAAAAGGACTGAACCGCATTAGCAAAGAACAGAAATGTGGTTTGGAGAAGGTAGAAAGGAGGTGTTTATAATGTTTCCCTTGCAGTAAATCGACAGGTTTTAAGAGATATATAAAAAGAAAATGTATGTAAATGTACTGTGATGGAACAAGGAAAACATTTTGAATAAATGCGACCTAAATGGCCAATAGGGTTGTTGTGTGCGTAGAGCCACCGCCTTGTTATCAACAATTGTGCCATGTTGCTTTGTCTTGCAGCAGGAGACTAACAATTTAAATAAATAATCCCAGTTATCTAAGCAAAATACGTTTGGAAACCGTCGTGTTCACAGTTGACACTTAATGTTTGATCATTATAAATCACCTTCTCGGCATACGGCTAGATTTGCTAGCCAAACTGTGAGAACTAGGACAGTAACTTGCCACTATAACTCCTGTACATTTTAGAAATGTAAGCTCTGTAATGTTAAAACAATGAAGTCTGGAATGTTTTATTTTTATTGTATTGTTGTCATATTTCTGGATCTTGTAATATATGCGAAATAAGATGCATTATTGAGCTTGCTTACCGTATGTTTCCACAGCAAAGAGTACATCTCTCTAGTCTCCTTTAATTTGGGTACCTATTGTAAAAAAACCGGTCAAGTGCGTGTCGGACTTCGCACATTTAGGGTTCCGTACCAAATCTGATTTATCACTATATTGGTATTTGTTTCTAAGTGATAATAAACATTATCACCTTATTTCAAGTTTATAGATCAATGGGAAGTTAAAAACTTCTTAAGAAAAAAATTTTGTAACAAAAGGCTGACTTTGCTAGCTCCTCATTCCTTTCCCTTAAAAAAAAAAAAAAAATCAGTATTTATCTACTCAGCGATCTCTAAACAACGATACTGATGGGGTAGGTCAAACATTTTTTTCGCCACCCCCTTTAGCTATATGGGAGCCCGCCGCCCTTAAAAACATTTAAAAGTACATTTTGAGACAAGTTGAGAACGTTTGTTATTGCATTCGAGGCGGAAATAACACCCGAGCCGTAGGCGAGGTTGTTTCTGAGCCGAGAATTGCAATAAAAAATGTCCACGAGTATCAAACGACGTTTTTCAATACACTTTTGAAGAAATAAAATATATAAGTACCTAACGGAAAATTTTTTGTCGTGAATTATTAGGAAACTATGATTTAAATTTTCTTTTTTTTTCGCGCTTTGCTTTCGCCAGGTTGAAGGAGAAGCAAAGGTATAAAGCCGATAAACAGCCTAATATGAAAAATAGAAAATTCAAATATTTTTGAGTTTAGAACACAAATAAATGTTAATTTGTTCATTAACGTTTTTTTTATTGTAATAATCATAGTTTTTGATGATATTCTATTTATGAAGATTATTTAAATATTCAAAAAATATTAACGCCGTAAAGACGATTACTTATCTCTTTGCCGAAATTAAAAAAAAACATTCACCTCCGAATAGAGAGTTGTGAATAGAGGCATTGAACCAATTTGGTCTAAGTATAGGTATAAGTTATCTGTGGCAATTTTTATTCCCGCACACGTGGGGGAAAATGAAAAATCGCACGCGTGCGAAATACATTGCATTGTGAACCTAATCGTAGTGCGATATGAACCAGTTTTCGAGGAAGTGTATTGAAAAAAATATTTCAGACGACGGACAGACTGACACGTGAGTGACAGCAATAGGGCTCAGGTACGGAACTCTAAAAACAATGAAAGTATTAGCATAATACGTATATTTTGCAATATCCTCCTCTAGTCTCATAATAAAACATCTATCCTTTTGCTGTGTGATATAATTCTAACCCTACCATTACCACGGTCATTGACTGAATGTGCAGCAGTTATTTTTATTTCAGTAAAACTTTCATATTGCAATTTCATGAAGGATCGGAGAGAAAATAGAAATGAGCTGAGTACTTATATGTACCTACATGTACTCTAGTACCTACTGTAGAGGGAAACTTTTACCGTTGTTCATGCCATGAAACAACACTTGAATTGCTTTATAACACATGATTGATACGTTCTGTTAAATTTTAGAAGTACCGGTTTTAAAAATTCATGGCTGCCAGCTTTTTCGGTGGTTTTATTCCAGTAAACCCTAGTAAGAGGTTTTACTGATACCGGAATTCATTGTTGGCTATTTTGGTACTTTTATTGTGAAAACATCCATTGGAAAGAGGTTCTTCATCAATCTTTTTATTCTCACTCTTGAAGATGTCGTCGCCCACATAATACAAATAATTTTTCATTAGTCTATTGTTCACACATTAATTCAGTTAGGTGCAAGTAATTTTGCTAGTGATTTCTAGGAACTTTCATTTTTATTAGCTCATTTAATGCCATTTCCCCAATTTTTCTAAGCAGCACTTAGAAGAACGGCAACGGTATTCCATTCCGTTATGAATTATTTTAGAGTTATTACTCTAAATTAAATTACAATTTCCAATAACAAATTAAAAGATAGTATCATAACTGCATGTCTAATGAGGAGTCACGATTATTAAACGCAGGTTGTTAAGTCAGTACGGTAGGTACCTACTGCGATTAGAACCCCGGCTTGCGGGTGCGAAGGGCCTGCCCGCTCCAACTATTTATGACTCCAGATTAGGGTCCCCACAAACCGACACAATTACTTTTGCACTGCGTTAAATTAGTTAAACTGATGATTATTCCACTGATAATTGCTTTAGCTTTTAGTGTGTACTTATCTTTATGTCGGATCTAGGACTAAGCGTTGCTTGCCACAATTTCTGTGCAGAAAAGTGAGGAAATATTTACATATATCTACGTCTATATTCTTCATTCAAAGCCATTATGTATTTCTGTTGTAGGTACTTATCTATCTAATGTCTGTGGAAGTCATCGAAAATTATATGTTTCCAGATAATTGAACCGGTGCTATTACCGGTTCAATTATCTGGAAACATGATTTTAATATTTGTGAACAATTGGCCTGTAATTAACAGTATGCCGTCCACACCACAATATGTATAGAACATAATCAACAAAGACCACATTGTAGCTACTACATTGTTGCAAATAGTACCTCACAACTCGAGACTCAGAATAGCTGAATCCCTAGCTCGAAATCAAATGCCAAATTGCCTCAAAGACATTCGTAACAGCACTGATTTCCTCACTACAAACAAATGGGGCTGCATTTTAATCCAATGGCAGTGTGAGTCGGTGTCCCGGGGTTAGCGTGTTTCTGCAGTTATGTTTGTGTTACAGCATTTGCCATGTAAATCTAAGTGTTGGAGGGGCTGCCAAGAGATCGCGTGCATACGATGCCGCGCGACGACGTCTGTCTTCCGCACGTTCCCCGAATTTGTAGATTATCCTGCAAGAATATGGTATTAGAAATGTTGGTTAAAAACATTTCTTGGAAGTTTTTTCTTTTAGATTAATACAGATGGGACACTCCGCAGTTTATGTTAGAAGCTACAAGTACGCGGCGGGCTCCGTCCGCGGGGCTAATTCAGCAGGTCAGAAGGTATAACAGTTACGCGATAGAAAGAGAGGCAACTTGTAGTTGAATATAACTGTAGGTAATTTAAGCGTTGTGCGACCTGAATTGCACTTTATTGCAAGAGTCGCTTTTTATTTAAATGATTTTGCGGAGTGTCCCATCTGTATTAATCTGTGGTCATACTCATAGACCTCCACTAAAAAAAGTTACACCTGACTAAGGTAAAATATGTACAGTCAGCGTCACGATGTGGGTACCCCCCTTGAAAGCACCACGTTCGATCCCGCGATGGCCGCATAGCAAGTTTTGTATTTTATTGTAATATTAGCTGACCCGCCAGACGTTGTCCTCAATTCTTTTTTTTTTTTCTACCTTTTTTTCTTTGAAATCACCCCAGTAAAAAGGAGATTATAACAAAAACAAATACAAATCGGTCAAGCAGTTCTCCAGTTATGGCGTGACCAAGGGAAATAGGGATTAATTTTTATATATAAATATATTTATAAAATGTAACATATTTAATATAATAATAATATAATTTATTTAATAAAAAAAGTGATAATATTCTTGCAAACAGTTTAAAGATACAACAATGCACAAGAATATTTCGAAGCTCTTAGTAACAGTTTAACTGGTCTAGAGGTTGAGGATGTGATGTGTGAAATTGTTGGCTCAGGTTCGATACTGGCAATCTTAATTTTAAGTTTTTGTTCTCGTCAAGTTTTATTTTTCTTTAAGTTATACTATTTATGCAACTTTTCCTTTTTACATATTGTTACTAGTAGGTTTATATTAAAATGAAAGAAATATAATTTATTTTAGAAAAATTTATTATACCACCTAACATCGAAAAACTTAACTAAGTATTTATCATTATAGATAACTGTAACATACATAATAGAAAAAGTTTGTATCGCTTTACTGCTTACAACAACAACCTTTATTGTTTGATAATTTACCTTTCAAACTAGTAGAATAATTTTCATAATAACGAGTGAAAAAACATGTTGTTTCGGTCGGCTGGGGCACGATCAGTACCCGCAGTCGTCCTGGGACAATCTCCCAACGTTGTTGACGTATGTTCCTTGCTTCTTGCTGGCGACACACGTCACCACGCACCCCTGAATGCGTATGGGTACGACAACCCAACTAGGACCTCGGGAGACTGGAGCGATGAAATGAAACGCAGAATTCTTGACTTGACTTGTCCTCAGATTTCGGCTCCTATTCTGAGTTGTTGCCTCTTCGGTGGCTGTGGTCGGACTGACGACTGTTCGAAAACTAGCCCGGCTTATATACCGCGTTTTCTTACCCTAGCGAGGTCCGCGATTTTTGAGCCCATTTTACAGTTAATTTTCCCTAAGCCGAAATCTTTGGAGCCTTTATTTTAATTAATTCTTAACATTTACCTTTTACAATTTTATCTTAAAACCTTGCTTATTTAGTCCTTAATTATTTACAATAATAATATTAGACCTATCTATCAATAATAAAAAAATCCTAGAACAAAAACATACAAAAAATGCAAGTTGGTGAATTCTCATTATACAAATTCCCTTATATCTTCTAAACTAGTTGACCGATTTACATGAACTAAAAAGAAAAACTAGTTTTATAACTAAATCTAACTTTTAAAATGAAAATTATCAAAATATATACATAAACAAAAAAGTATGTTTTCAAGTTACGTAATTATACTCTAGTACTAAACTTTATCACAAAATTCTCTTGCAATTTTAACTTTAATCAGTCTTATTAGATTAGAATATGTAATTATCATTAATTCCAAGTAGTTTAAACTAATTTATAATAAGAAAAAGACAATAAACAAATCTCTTTGAAATCTAACTAGAAATTTAGTTTGACTCGTAACTGTATCGAACTTGTGGCGGGGGCGGTACCCCCGCTACTTGCGCTTACGTGCACCAGATAGGGTCTAGTCGCCGACATTCTCCCCCTCGTGCGTCGCACCATCCTCTTGACTCGGCGATACTCCCGGCACCAACACCACCACTCTCGAACTGGGTCTTCTCAGCACTCCCCCTCGTGTCTCGACGTCGACGATCCTGGTCCGCCCATCTGGTCCTGGATACACCCGCTGGATTCTGCCGCGTGGCCAGGTGCATCTTGGTAGGCTGTGGTCGACGATCAGCACGATGTCTCCAACTTGCAGGTCGGTGGAGCTGCTTCTGCCCGTCGTTTTTCTTGGCAGGAGGGTGGGCAGGTATTCTCGCAGCCAACGTTGCCAGAAGTGATCGGCAAGTCGCTGCGTGGCCTTCCAGGTGTGCCTGCCCACTAACTCGTCGTCTTGGAAGCTCCCGATGCTTGTCGCGCCGCAGGATCGCCCGAGGAGGAAGTGATTTGGGGTTAGAGCTTCCTCCTCAAGGCAGTCGGAGAGGTGAGTGAGAGGCCTCGAGTTTACTATGTGCTCGGCCTCTAGGAGGAGGGTGTGGAGTACCTCCTCTCGTGGATGCTTCTCGTTGAGTGTGGCGTCTAGTGCGGTTTTTATGGATCGCACCAAACGCTCCCATGCGCCGCCCATGTTTGGCGCACCGGGAGGGATGAACTTCCACTGCACGCCGATCTTCTCTGCTTCTGTGATGAGGTCTTCTTGCTTCATTTCTTCTTTTAGTTCTTTGCTCGCGCCGACGAAATTGGTCCCGTTGTCAGTGTAGATTATCTTCGGCATTCCCCTTCTTGCGGCGAATCTTCTTAGTGCCATGATCATGCTGTCCGTGGAGAGTGAGGGAGTGAGCTCAATGTGCACAGCCCGTGTTGTTAGGCATGTGAATAGGGCTCCCCACCTCTTTTCATGGCGTCTTGCTACGGTGACAGTCATCGGGCCGAAATAGTCTATGCCAGTGCAAGTAAAAGGAGGGTTACTATGCATCAGTCGTTCAGCAGGTAAGTTGCCCGTTGGTAATTCTTGTGGTCTTGCTTTCTTCGTTTTGCACCACTGACATTGGTGCTGAACTGCCTTAATTGCTGACCGTAGTCCCAGTACCCAGAAGCGTTGCCTTATTTCGTTCATAACTGTCGCGTGATTTGCGTGATTGAAGCGGCAGTGGAATTCTTCTATGATGAGTCGTGTTGTCTTGTCCTTGCTGTCGAGCACGACGGGTCGCTTGTAGTCTCTTGTTACGCCCTGTATCGCGTCGATTCTTCCCTTCAGTCGCAGGAACCCTTCTTCTAGTACCACGTCGAGTTTCTTCAACTTGCTGCTGCCTCCCAACTGTTTTCCTTGCTGTAGACACTTGATGTCTTCTCTGAAGCTTCTTTCTTGACTTCTTTTCAGCAGGAGAGTTTCAGCTTGTTCCAGTATGCTTGCGTCTATTGGTACGTAGTTCCTTTCTATTTTCTTCGAAGACTGCTGTCGCCCCTTTTCTATCTTCGTCTTCTTCCCTTTTGTTCTTCTCCAGGTGGGATCTTCTTTGCTGACGTTGACCTTTTCCTTTGGTCTGCAGAGTTGTATGAACTGCAGTACTCTTGCTGTGGCTCGCCAAAGTCTTTTCCACGACGAAAACCTCTCAGGATCTGGTGATGGATATGTAGAACTTGTTGTTGCCACGACGTCTGATGACTTTTCCTCGCCGGTGGTTTCTTTCTTGAACGTTCTTGCAGCAGGCCAGTGAATTTCTTCTCTTCTCAGGAAGTCTGGTCCGGTGTACCATCGGTGATTGCAATCGAAGTCTTCTGGCACGTCGCGCGTCGCGTCATCAGCAGGGTTCTGTGCTGTAGGTACCCATCTCCAATCTTGAGGTTTGGTTAGATCTTCTATCTCTGCCAATCGATGAGCCACGAATGTCTTGAAGGTTCTCGGGTCTGTCTTGATCCAAGAAAGTACGATGCTGGAGTCTGTCCAAAATGTTTTCTTCTCCACCTTCAGATCCATTTCTTCTTCTACTGAATGCGCCAATCTGCTTCCTAGGAGGGCCGCTTGTAACTCGAGTCTCGGGATTGATACTGGCTTCAAAGGAGTGACTCTTACTTTAGCCGCCACCAGGCCGACGTGGTAAGTCCCATCTTGCTCTTCTGTCCTCCAATAGACTGTAGCTGCATACGCCGTCTCGCTTGCATCTGTGAAGGTGTGCAGCTCCCCCTCGGTGCGATGTGGTGCCAGGCATCTTGGAATCTGAAGATCTTGAAGTAACTTCATCTTCTTTAGGTAGGTTTTCCATGCTTCGTATTCCTTTTCTTCTATTTCTTCATCCCAACCGACGCCGCTTCTCCATATGTTTTGCAGCAGCTTCTTGCCTTGGACGAGAACTGGTGACGCCAACCCAAGTGGGTCGAAGGTTGACATCACGGCGCTGGTGACTTCTCTCTTCGTAGGCACCTGGAGTCCCCTGGCTATTTCTTCTGGCGTGTTCCGAAGGTTTGCCCTGAAGCCGATGGAGTCCCTTTCTGTGAACCAGCGTAGTCCCAATGTCTTCTCTTCTTTCTCGCCAAGGTCTACTTCTGTCTTGTCGATCGTTTCAGTCTTCATTTCTCGCAGCAGCTCAGGTTGATTTGATGCCCATCCCCTGAGTTCGAAGCCCGCCTTCTTGTGTATGAAGTCTACCTGCGCTGTTACTCTTCTGAAGTCTTCTTCTGAATGAAAGCTGTGTAAGTAGTCGTCCATGTAATGATTCAGCTCGACTGCTCGTACTGCCTCTGGATACTGTTCGATGTAGTCCGCTGCATTTCTGTTCTTCACGTAGATTGCTGTGCTCGGAGATGATGTTGCGCCGAAGATAACTGACGTCATTCTATACTTCTTCGGTGACACGTCGCGATGATCCCCGCGCCACAGGAACCTCACGCTATCCCTGTCTTCTGGTCTGATGCGAACTTGCAGGAACATTTCTTTTATGTCGGCAGCCACGGCTAAAGGTCCTCGACGAAACCTGAGTAGAACGCCGAAGAGTGACTGTAGTAGATCTGGACCCGGTAGCAGAGCGTCGTTGAGGCTTCTTCCTTTTGACTTGGCTGCAGCGTCGAAGACGATCCTTATCTTCTTCTTCAATGGATGAACCACGGAGAAGTGAGGGAGGTACCATAACTTCTTGGAGTCTTCTTGTCCATCAGGTGCTTCTTCTGCATACTTGCTGTCGATTAGATGCTGGATTTGCTTGTTGTATTCCGCCTTCAACTGAGGATCCTTGTCTATCTTCCTCTCGATGTTGATCAATCGGTTCTTGGCAGATGTGTAGCTCTCTGGCATCTGTTCTTCTTCGTTCTTCCACAGAAGTCCAGTTTCAAATCGACCATCTTCAAGTCTTCTGCAGGTCTTCTCCAGGATGGTGAGTGCTCTTCCTTCTGAGTCCGTAGTGGGTCTTCTAGGTTGCACCCCGAGTGCTTCGATTGCGAAGTGATCCTTGATGGCTTGATGCATTTCTTCTTCAGGCGTGCTGACATGTAGACATGTGTTCAGGAAGTGTACGGGTCTTGCGCCTCCGAAGTCTGACCCATGGAGCACCCAACCAAGTCCTGTTCTTGAAGCGACTGGTTCCCCTGGTTTCCCTCTTCTTACTTCTTGAGTCACGATCAGCTCCCAGTTGTCTTGACCGATGAGCAGCTGTGGTGACTCCCCTTCGTAATAAAGAGAGTCGGCGATCTTCTTTAAGTGTTGACACTCTTGTATTCTCTTCTTGTCTAGGAACTGTGGTGCAAGCTTCAACTCGTCGATAGTCCGGACTCTCTTCAGGGTCTTCTTGTCTTCTTGATGAACCCCTTTCACCGTAAGGTCCAGCTTCTGAGAGTTCTTCTTTTTAATCAGTCTGCCTCCCACTGTTTCTATGATGAGTTCTTCTTTGCTTCCTTGTGCGCCGACTTCTTCTGCAATCTTCTCATCCAGAAGTGATACTGTAGACCCTTCATCCATGAGGGCCAATATCTTCTTTGATCCTTTTGACCCAAAGACTTCTACTGGAACTATCTTCAGGTATGCTCTTGCGCTGTTGACTGCATTTACTGATGCTGTGATGCTTGCTACTTCTTGTGGTGTCTCCTTTTTGTCGTCTCCCGAGGTCCTTTCTTCTGACTGGACGTGCAGCAAATGATGATGCCACCTTTTGCATTCCTTGCATGGTGGTTTTCTGCAGCTCTCCTTCCTGTGCTTCCCTTGAAGACATTTGAAGCAGATGTGACTCTTCTTGACCATTGCCCACCGATCTTGAACTGACGCCTTCTGGAACTTCTGACATTCGACGAGATAGTGTTCACCCTCACATATAGGGCAAGTCTTCTCTGAGTGTCTTGAATCCTTTTCTCTGAAGTCCTTTTCTTTGGCTGAATGCGTTGCTTGTCGATGAGTCCTCTTGAAGCCGCTCTTCTCTTCTGAAGTTGCGAAGGCTCCACACTTGTCTGCTTCTATGTTCAGGAACTTGGATACCAGCGTCAGGTTGGAGAACTCGCCTTCTTCTGATGCTGCAGTGAAGTCGTACCATCGGAACTTGAGAACCGTCGGCATCTTCTCTATTATTTGCTTCACCATTTCAGGTGAATGCAGGTACTGTGGTTTCTTCAATCCTTTTATTGCTGCTACGCTGTTGTTGATCTGGCTCGCGAAAACGCAAATGTCCCGTGGATTTTCTGATATCTTCGGTAATGTCTTCAGCTTGTCCAGTTCTGCCAGTACCAGCGCATCAGGTCTTCCATATCTTCTTCTGAGGGCCTGCATGACTTCCAACGGAGAAGCTTCGGAGTACAGCAGGCTCTTGATAGCTTCTCTTGCGTTGCCCTTCAGTGCTCTTCTTAGACGAGCCATATTCTGGACTTCGTTGAACATCGGTGCTGTATCTTCGTAGACAACCTTGAACGCCAACCATTCGCTGCTGTTGCCGTCGAAGTAGGGTAGCTCGTGGATGTACTTCGGCTGTGCTGCTGGTCCTCCTCTTGTGGTAAAGGCTTCTTTCAACGCTGACGCCAACGCTTGAATTTCGATTGTAGCCCCTTTCGTTGAAGAGTTCTCTTCAGGCTTCACCGTGTGTGGCTCTTCTGGAAGGAGATGACCTCGCTGCTGTGGTTGTTCCATGTTGCCATCTTCTAATACGGATGACTGGATCCAGTTCTGCACCTGTGCTGTTCTGTCTTCCTGGTCTTCGTCCACGGAGTCCTCATCTTCATATTGTGCCATCTCCAATCTGACACGGGCTAGCTTCGCCGCAGCCTGTGCTTGCTTCAGTTCCAGGCGTGCTACTTCTTCTCTGGCTTCCAGCTCGCGTCTTCTGGCTGAGGAGCTCGTAGTCTTCGTTGACCTGGCGCGACGACTGACCCCCTTCGGTTTTAGGGTCGTGTCTGTAGCACGAGGGCCCTCTTCCGGGTCATCTTCTGGGGTCTTCTTTGTCGTCTCCTTTCTTGCGGCATCTTCTTTCTTCTGTCCATTCTTCTCGGACGCCGCCGTGGTTGCAGTCTCGACCGTACTTTCCGTCGCCGTGGTCCCCTCTGTAGCCGTTGTACCCGAAGAAGTGTTCGTGCCCGTTGATGCTGTAGTTTCCGATGCCGCTGACGCTGTCGCTGACGTGACCCCTTTTGACCCTGATGCTTCCTTCGTCGCGTCCGCTACGGTAGGACGGGACGAGGGCCGTGAGGGGGCATCCTTCTGCGACCTGGTTACTCGACCCGGTTGCATTTTGCAGTCTTCTGAATCTTCTGATCTTCTGGGCTCTTCTGACTTCCTCTTCTTGCAGGGATCCCTGGTTCGAAGGACCAACTGTTTCGGTCGGCTGGGGCACGATCAGTACCCGCAGTCGTCCTGGGACAATCTCCCAACGTTGTTGACGTATGTTCCTTGCTTCTTGCTGGCGACACACGTCACCACGCACCCCTGAATGCGTATGGGTACGACAACCCAACTAGGACCTCGGGAGACTGGAGCGATGAAATGAAACGCAGAATTCTTGACTTGACTTGTCCTCAGATTTCGGCTCCTATTCTGAGTTGTTGCCTCTTCGGTGGCTGTGGTCGGACTGACGACTGTTCGAAAACTAGCCCGGCTTATATACCGCGTTTTCTTACCCTAGCGAGGTCCGCGATTTTTGAGCCCATTTTACAGTTAATTTTCCCTAAGCCGAAATCTTTGGAGCCTTTATTTTAATTAATTCTTAACATTTACCTTTTACAATTTTATCTTAAAACCTTGCTTATTTAGTCCTTAATTATTTACAATAATAATATTAGACCTATCTATCAATAATAAAAAAATCCTAGAACAAAAACATACAAAAAATGCAAGTTGGTGAATTCTCATTATACAAATTCCCTTATATCTTCTAAACTAGTTGACCGATTTACATGAACTAAAAAGAAAAACTAGTTTTATAACTAAATCTAACTTTTAAAATGAAAATTATCAAAATATATACATAAACAAAAAAGTATGTTTTCAAGTTACGTAATTATACTCTAGTACTAAACTTTATCACAAAATTCTCTTGCAATTTTAACTTTAATCAGTCTTATTAGATTAGAATATGTAATTATCATTAATTCCAAGTAGTTTAAACTAATTTATAATAAGAAAAAGACAATAAACAAATCTCTTTGAAATCTAACTAGAAATTTAGTTTGACTCGTAACTGTATCGAACTTGTGGCGGGGGCGGTACCCCCGCTACTTGCGCTTACGTGCACCAGATAGGGTCTCGTCGCCGACACATGTTATCATTAGTAACAATAAGTATAGTTCTAATGAATAAACAATTTACATCTCTCGTAAATCATAAATATTATCTACAGGCATCGATCACTAATAAAAATCTAGATACACACTGCCACGCAAAAGTTCTCGTAAACGGTCGCCAATTGTGTTTACCTACTCTAGTTGAAATAAATATGCGTTAATGTAAATTCAACCTTAAGTATAATAATTAAAGTTGTATTCACAAAGCCCAACATACTTTTTTATTAGTGATCGATGTCTACCTCCAACTACTAGGTATTAGGTAGCTATTTAATCACAATAATGAAATAGTGAGGTCAAATGATTTATTCTTTGGATTATTTCAATGTGTCAATGTCGACACTTTATTTTATTATATTATAACACAGATATATGTATAATATTATAACGATCTATACCAAACGGAATTACGGGTTCAAAAATATTTAAACTCCATTTACAATAAGATTTGACATTTAAATAAACTTTTTTTACAGTCCGTTCAACCGATTTTGACTTCTATTGCGCCGGTGGCATGACAAATGGCAGCTGCAGTTGGTATTGTAACCATTTTTTTGCCTTTAATGCCATCCTTAATGCTACGGAATAGAAGTCAAAATAGGTTGAACGGACTGTAAAAAAGGTTTGTTTAAGATTTCCACTTACCTATTTACTATAGGTCGTTTTGTTTTTAATAAGTATTGTTTATGTTAATAGCGGAGTGGATGACCCTCACTGACTATTATTTGCTGTAGTCGGCTTCTCATCTGAGTAACCATATTCCAGCCTATATCCCTACCACGCATCAATTCCCAAGTTCTTATGACTTCTTGTTGTAGATTATCCTTGGACTTTACTTCACTTGAGTCCCAATTTAAAATCATTTGACCCCACATATTTTCAATTGGATTAAGATCCGGACTTTTAGGTGGCCAGGCGATAACAGTTATATCAGCCTGTAAGCTTAGCCACTCCTTCACCATTCGGGATCGATGCACAGCACAGTTATCGTGGACGAAATATATTTGTCCTTCTGGGTACGCAACACGCACTGTAGGCAACATAACCTCTTGCAATATTTGTAGATATGTCTTGCTATCCATGCGCCCGCCTACTTCTGTTAATTCGCCCGGACCCATAGATGACATCCATCCCCAGTAACCTGAAAATGAGGTTTTTTTTTAGTAACATACTATTAGTTTATTGGGCAGTAAGTATAATGTTTCAGATTTTGTGGTGATAAACATTGCTAAATAATAGCTTAATTTCTCATAATAATGTTAATAAAATTAAATCTGTCATAACATGGAAATCAATAATTTATTTACAGTAAAGCTGTGTATTTACTTACCTAATGTTATTCTACCACTGGACCTGTTCGGTAATATGTTTTGTGGATTGTAGCGTTCGTTAGGTTTCCGCCATAGTATTTTTCTGCCATCATTATCGGAACTAAAAGTTTTTTCGTCCGTGAAAATAACTATGTTATTTTCCCAGTCAAAGTCCATTAACTCCTGTGCGAACCGAACTCTTGCTGCCCGATGAGCTTCTGACAGTTGAATTTTCTTCGCTGGACGATAATTGTGAATATCTGCTGCGTGCAGGTGCCTCCGCACTGTGGCGATTGAGATGCCGTGTCGTTGAGCACTGGAGCGAGTGGTTGCGAACGGCGAATTCAAGTGAACATTTACTATATCACGGTGGCGTTCACACTTGTTTGTATAGATGCCTGAACTTCTCCGTCCAAAAGGTTTTGACTTCACATCACCAGTATCCAAATAACGTCGCACCCACAAGCGCACCGTTTTTCTCTGAGTGAAAATACATTTTAAGTTAGTCAATCGAGTGACAAAATTCAATTTATTTTATTAGGTATTAGATACTTAATATTTTTCGACTTACCGCTATGCCCAGCTGTCTGGCAATCCCTTTAATGCTTGTATTTTGTTCGTAAAGAACCACAATCTTTGTTCTCAAGAAATTATCTATCATTTTAAATTGTTTTAGCACAAACACGTTTAGTATGCGAAAGGTGAAGCAAAACTAGATTCATCAGACGGTAACTTCATTATAGATTAGTAAAATGTATCCATAACTACCCTCTATTATCAAACTATTTATAAACTACGGGCTCATATTCGATTAGACAGAGACAGAGATATAACGCCAAGTAGATTGATAATTCGTTGTGTAAATAACTACCTAACTGGCTTAGTTGGTAAGAGCTCGCGGTAATCATTGGATTACCAATGAGGCGATGGTTCGAATCTCGTCCGGGCATGTGAAACACTTTTTGTATTATTCTTAAGGATGTGTTGTTTGAATTGCAAAGTTGTAGCAAAGTTAATTTTAATACAACTGGGGTACCCAGTTGATGCAGCCCACTGTACCTATCACTATGTATAACATAGTTCGTTATAGTAGGTATACGGAAAGCTGCATTCATGACAAACTGTGGTAAAATACCTTACAAAAGGGGGTAACCAATTAATACAGACTTCCGTATACCCAGACCAGTATAACGAACATCCTGTGGAACGTGCTATGATCACACACTTCGTTAGCAGATTGGTCGCTGTATCATGTTATTAGTAGCAACCTACTCAAAGCAAATTCTGATAGCCTGTAGTCGCCATAGTCACCGCTCCGAAGCGAAGGATATTCCTTGCACATAGGTTACTCGTTGAGTTTGTTACTAAAACATGAACATGATACATAGCTAATATTCTTTTACTGAACCTGCTTCCTTTGTTTGTAGGATTTATAAAAAACAAGCTTCCGCCAGCGACTTCGCTCGCGTGGTATGTCTATAATAAGTAGTCTATGTCCTTTTCCAGGTCATGGTCTACCCGTGTGCCAAATTTTATCCAAACTCGTTCAGCCGTTTCAGCGTGAAAGCGTTACAAACTTCTTTCTTCTTTTATATCTATGGTTACAAAAAAACTCACTTTCGCATCTCAAATTTTATTTTTCATTTAGGAAGTTAGGATTAGGATAACATGCTCCACGTGCTTGAGTGTGCAGTGTTCATCCTTCCTGTACTTTTATGAACAGTAGGTACCTGGGCGACCGAGCTCTGCTCTGGTGAAAACAGAGAAAACGCATTTTCCCCGAAATGAGACCTAGCTAGATCGATTTTTCGCCCCCGTAAACCCCTATATTGCAACTTTCATCGAAGTCGTTTTCGAGAACGTGATTAAAAATTGTAGACATTACAAGAAATATATATAAAATTATATATATTATTATATATCTAAATAATGGCCATGCACCTATTAGGTCCAAGTGATCCTATTTCTATGAAGAACCATCGATTCTAAAAGAAGAAGAGGCTTGAGATTATCTCGTGTTATTATTTCCAGTGTTCTTATTAGTCTCTGTCTCTGTCATCTCGTCCTCAAGTCCTAATCCCCATTTTCGTCAAATACTTAGAAGAGTGTTTTGTTACGCGTCACACAAACGATACAGCTCAAAGGTTTTCGAGTACCTCCAGGCTCTCAGGCCATCAAAGGATTTCCCAGGAGCGTGTTTAAGGAACAAAATATGGAGTATCCTAGTAAAACAAAAAATAAGGGCGATCGTTTTAAAATCGTGACTTAATGATACTCATGACGATAGAGAGAGGACCACTCGAAAAATTCGATGTTAGAGAAAACACGCGGCGAGCGAAGTTTTTACGAGAAAATTTTACACATAAATTACGTCACATACGTTCTTATCCCCCATTATTTGGTCCCACTGAAGTTTCCGTCTGCGTACATTTTTACAATGTTTTGGAAGCGGTGTAATTTGTCTCATGGCATCTTGATGCGGTCTTGTGTAATTTCAATGTGTGTTCGTGAGTTGCGGGGACAATAATTGGCGGTACAAAGTTGAGAATTTTGTTTTGAAATTGTAGACATTCCCTCCCACAGTGTACCTACACCCGATATAAAGTGCGGTAAGATAGAACCGTACTACTGCACCTATTTTAGCGTTCTTTACTTTAACATTTACCGTCACATGTTAGCGGATTAACAGGATACTCTTAGTATAGCAAGCACGTAAGCGCAAGAACTAGGTTTCAATTTCGAGAGGAAAATAGTTCTTTGATACAAATACCTAATTAAATTAAAAGGAAGTTGTTACTCTTGTGGGAAAAATCAGCCAATCATTATACCCATCTTTTTTAAGGTTTCGACTATAGACTCTACGAATCAGTTAAAAGTCGTCTAACGCTGGACTCAAAAATCATAAATCATAATTTATGTATATGTTACCGGCAATCTGTATAATCCGGTATTCTATACAATACCTAGGCAATGTATAGAATACCTAAAACGTTAGGCAATGTATGAAATATTATTCATTTTATACTTTACCTAGGTATTCTATACAGTACCGACTGCGCAGCCGGCAATGTGTGTAATAAACTATGTGCTCGCACTATACTAGCTGTAGTCTTACAAAAACCGGCCAAGTGCGTGTCGGACCATGCTCAATGAAGGGTTCCGTAGTTGAAAAGAATTTATCTCAAAAACAAACTTAACATTGGATCCCAAAAATATTTTTTTTATGTCATAAAACTACAAATTCACAATTTTCGGACTTTTTCCTTTACTTGTGTTGAGAGACCTTGCTTCTTGCCATATTTCATTATTCTAGGTCAACGGGAAGTGCCCTAGTTTTGATTTACTTGCGACAGTTGTGAGTATCAAAATATGTGGCAAAATAGCCGTATTTTTTATTGCGTTGACATAGAAGCTTGATTTTTTTGGAACTCTAAGGGAACATAGACCTGCGTATTTGAAATTAATTTCAACTTGATATCTCTACGCGTCCCTGAGAAAAAGGATCTTGACAGACTGACAGACCTGATTTTTTTTTTATGTGATAAAATTATAAATTATCATTTTCCGGACTTTTTCCTTTATTTGTGCTGTGAGACCTTGCTTCTTGCCAAATTTCATTATTCTAGGTCAACGGGAAGTAGGGCACTTCCCATTGTTCTAGAATCATGAAATAGGTTTTGATTTACTTGCGAGTATCAAAATAGGTCGCATAAATGGCCGTATGTTTTTATTGCATTGACTTAGAAGCTTGAATTTTTAGGACTTCAAGAGACTATAGACCTACGTATTTGATATTAATTTCAATTTGATACCTCCACGCGTTCCTGAGAAAAAGGGTCTTGACAGACTGACAGACAGACATACAGACAGACGGACGGACAACGAAATGATCCTATATAAGGGTTCCGTTTTTTCCTTTTGAGGTACGGAACCCTAAAAAACAGATGACGAACTTTATCAACTCCGAGCAAAACAAGCTGTTGTTAAGACATTGTATTATTGCAGGTGCCTAGCCTGCCGCTAGCAAGTTTTGAATCGCATCTTCTCCGGCGCTACGGGAAGTGCAGCCTCTTCGCCCTTGCGTAATAAGGCGCAAGCGCATTATGCTCGCCTTATTGCCGCGTGCAGAGGCTGCTCTCCTTACGCACCTCCGACTCTAAAAACACTCTTGAGATAGGGCAAACATGAACTTACACACGGCTACACATCAAGCTATACATTTCCAGTTTACATTGAACTCTCATTGTAAGGAAATCCTATATAATGTGAGATCAGCTTATACTGGAATTGTATAGCTTGATCTGTAGCTGTGCGTACCATGTGGAGTCGGGTTTGGCTGACTCGGTTCTGTGACAATTTTTGCACCTATTCTATCCTAACTAAAACGGCTGGTTGGCTTGGAGACAAAAAGCACCTAACATAGATAAATACAGACCCAAATCTATTTACTTTACACATTGCCGGTAGACCAGCAGGTACTCTATACAATCCCTGGGAATTGTATACATTACCTAGGCAAAGTATCTAACGGACATTAATATTCATAACATTTTATACATTGCCTGGACCCCCAGGTATTCTGTACATTGCCTAGGTATTGTATAGAATACCTGTATTATACAGATTGCCGGTAACATGTATACCTCTAAATAATTACTTATTTGTATCGGACGTAGCATGTATTATTTCCAACCCTACTTGCTGTACCTGCTTATATTATGATACAAACCGGAACTTTTACTAACTTATACGGAAATTTTATTGGGTCAAGTTTCCTGCTGTGAATTTACAAGAACAACAAGGATATTCCATGCTGCGAATATTTCGTATGAATAAATCCTTTTATGAAAGGACTGCATAAAACTTCAATAGGGATGTTCGAGCAATCGATTAGTCGATTGAACTTACTACGCGACGGCTTTTGTCGACTAAAAGACAAATTAATCGAGTTTGCGATTTGATTGAGTTGAGCTATGTACATAAAAGAGTAAACTGCAAAGTAATGACAGATCGATAGTGAAACGGGGATATCTATCGGGAATATACCGTCGGGATGCGTGTGTACTAAATTAGAATGGTTGTTTTTTTGTGTTTGCGTTCGAAAATTACGACTGAAATGTTGTAACGTCATTATGGAATATATTTTTTTTCCTTTTTTAGTTTTTGTTCGTTGAGTGTAGCCATCGTCCTTCTTTAATTCTTAAAGGGAAATATTTTACTTGCGGGACACAAAGAAAACCTTCTAAACTCAACCTTAAAACTTTGACAACGATTGTGCAGAGTAATGTCTTTAAAACAAAATAGGTACAATAGGCGACCAAAGACAACACGAAAAAATCAATAGAGAACTCAGAAAATCGATACGAAAAGATCTCCGAATATACAACCAGGATACCTAATGAAAATATTAATGCAAACTGAGAACCAAAAGTTTTTTAAAAGAATCTTAGCATTGGAATATCGCAAATTAGAAACTGATGATGATGATGGATGCTGGAGGAACTGCAGTAAAAATGGGGACCAAATGTTGAGCATGGTGGAAGAGTTCTGCTAGGAGTTTTACTCATCGACTGCAGCAGCACCGGAACCAAGAGCCGAACCAACCAAGTGTCTCGAGGATTTTCTACCGGCCATTATACCTTGTGAGGTGCAAAAGGCACTTAAACGCATGAAAAAAGATAAGTCTCCAGGCGAAGACGGTATTTCGGTAGAGCTACTCCAGGCAGGAGGAGATGGAGAGTGCTAGTAGAACTCTTCCACAGGGTACACTAACTAGAACACGGTGGTTATACGCCTCAGCCGTGGAAAAACGCCATGGTAACGATTCTACACAAAAACTTTTTTACAAAAACAAAAACCGACTTCCAAAAAAAAAACACTACAAAGTGAAAAATAACTTTAATTTCGGAAGTCGGTGTCTTTGGATCTGTATTTTAGTTTTTTGCCACCGACTTCCGAAATTAAAGTTATTTTTCACTTTGTAGTGTTTTTTTTTTGGAAGTCGGTTTTTGTTTTTGTAAAAAAGTTTTTATTTTTCACTTTTTAGTGGTTCAGTTTGTAATTTATCTAAGTTACAATAACCCAATGTCAACTGCTCATCACGTTTTACAAAATGTTGCTTTTCCCGATGCAGGGACGTTAATTGTTGAGGAGTTCTCCTAGTAAGAACCAGGAGAAATGGAGCTCATGGTGAAGTCACCATTACCATTATTTTGACGAGCATAAACCATATTAAAGTAATCGAATCGCAACCTGTTATATACTTAGATATAATTGAGTATTTCCGATGGCCCTCTGTGGTCTTCATCATCAGTTCCAGTTCACCGAATGGTACTTTCCGAGAGTAAATGCACGAGTTACTATAAAAAATACCGAAATCGATATAGGTGTGCCCATAAAATTTGAGGGTTTCCCTCGATTTCCATGGGATCCCATCATCAGATCCTGATTTGATGATCATGGGACCACTTGGGAAGTATACCCTTTCGAACAAAAAAAGAAAAATCCAAATCGATCTAGCCATTTTCGAGTAATCGGGGAACATACATAAAAAAAAAAAATAAAAAAAAATTAAAAAAAAATATTCCGACGAATTGAGAACCTCCTCCTTTTGGAAGTCGGTTAAAAAGAGAGATAGCTCCAAACTTCAAAACTACCGACCAATAAGCCTTCTCTCTCAATTGTAGAAACGTTTTGCCAAAGTTCTATGCCACAGACTCACACGCCAATTGGACGAATGCCCACGAAACAGGCAGGATTCCAGAGCGGATACTCTACGTTCGATCTAATTCACACCGTGAAACAGTTGATAGAGAAATGCAAGGAGTACAACCAGCCCCTTTGCTTCGCATTCGTAGATTACGAAAAATCTTTTGATAGCGTAGAGCACTGGGCTGTGTTTGATTCTCTTCATCGCTGTCAGATCGATGCAAGGTATGTGCATGTCCTCCGGGAGTTGTACGGATCGGCAACCATGCAGGTGCGGCTCCATTCTTTAACTGGCCCAATCCCAATCAATTTGGCAAGGGGACACATTTCACATAATTCATTTACTTCTTCTTAGAAGATGATGTCATTTCGAAGATGTTATAAAGATGCTTGTTGTGTCAAAATTAGGGTATACATACCTGCGACTCACAGATTATTTGATACTTGTTACCCATCAAATCCATAATCTCGAGTCAATGCTGCAAGATCTGTATAATTCTTCTCTAAACGTGGACCTTAATTAAGATGAACATGCCCAGGACCAAGGTGATGGCCAAAATCACCTGCGGAGTGCTACCAACTGTGACAATTGGTGGCAGGCCGCTGGAGGTGGTGGATCAGTTCGTATATCTGGACAAGAGACTACCAAACTAAGGAAATCTCAACTGGGCTGGGCCGCATTTGGCAAGCTAAAAGATATCACAATGCCTGAAAACTAAATTGTTTTAACAATGTGTCTTACCTACCTGACATAATATGGGGTCGAAACATGGACGCTCACTAAAGAGACTCTATACAAAGTCCAAGTTGCACAAAAGGCTATGGAGCGCACCATGTTAGGCCTATCACTGAAAGATTGAGTCCGTAACTCAGAGATCCGACGTAGGACAAAGGTTCAAGACGTACTAGGACCACTGGAGGTGGGTAGAGTACTTGGCTAGACGTGGTGATGGCATGGTGGAGCAGAGCTCTAACGGAATGGTTGCCGAGAAACGGTAGAAAAAGCGTTGGCAGACCAATGGCAAGATGGTTGGATGACCTACAGAAGATCACGGGGAAGACCTGGATGAGACACGGACCAGGGAAGCATGGCACAAAAGCGAGGAGGCCTATACTCAGCAGTGGGTGGAACAAGGCTGCTGACGATGCTGACGATGAATATTCAACTGATCCTCTAAAAATATATAATGATAACGAGTCACGCAGGTACGTGACTTAGGGGTTGTTCTCACTCCAGAATTGTTGTTTCGTGATCATATATCTAAGATCTGCAAAAAGGCATTTAGAAACTTGGGGTTTGTTCTGAGGCAGACGCGAGACTTTACCAGCATCACAGCCATCAGAGTCCTGTATGACGCATTAGTCAGGAGTCATCTGGAACATAGTGCTGTCATATGGGCTCCACATGAGGCTAAGTACTCAGTGATGTTGGAGCGAGTCCAGAACAAATTCACACGCCACCTGTATAAAAAACTTTATGGAGTATACCCATTTTACCCTTTGATGTACCCTACTCTATTCGTACTGGGTATGGTTGGGTACAATCAACTCAGGGTACGACGGGAATTTGCACTGGTGTCGTAAACTGCTCCGAGGCATAGAGCACAACCCAAGAGTGCTGCAGCGGTTGCACTTGTACGTACCGGACCGTTATGTGTGGAGGCGACGCCCCCCGCCATTGCTGGTCGTACCATCAGCCAGGACCAACTTGCTGGCCAAGACTGACTCGAGCAATTCGCACCATCAATCTTATTCAGGTCGAAATTGATGTATTTACATGTTACTGGGGTGAATTCGCAAAAGTACTATTATATAGATTATGTTATTTAAACAATGATTTTTAGATATATTTTGTAAGTACTATAATTTTAACTTTAGGCGTGTGACTTAGCTATCGCATTAGGATAAGTCCTGTAATGGTAGTTTTAAGGCATTTCAATAAATAAATAAATAATCTTCTAATAATGGATCCTTTATAAAATTAATGAACCATTTAAAACTTTTTTACGCTTCTAATTCTGCATAGATAATAATAATAATTAGAGTGCTCAATTTTGCTAGCGCAAAATGGGAATTATTAGATGTTCGATTAAAAACATGCCATTCTGTAATTGGTTAATCTACCCATCACCCTATGTAGGTGATAACGTGGTGATAACTGATTCTTGGTCTTAAGCTTTACCAATGTAAAGCCACTCCTGTCATCAATCCTTCATAGGACTGGCACATTCATTCATATGGTAATCGCCTCTCTTCATGACATGTCCGCATCAGCGAAAGCGGTTTTCACTGAAACTTAGCGACTTTAAAAGACTGACACGCGACTGATATATTCGTTTCTTATTTAATCCATTTTCGAAATTCCACCAGACTTAGCATCTTCATCTCTGTGGTGTGAATTTTCTGTTCATACGTCTTCTTCATCGGCTAGCAATAAGACCAGTCCTACTATTATATGGATCTGCCATATAATAGTAGCACTGGTCTTATTGCCCTTTTTTACTCGTTTCCCTCGTCTTTAATCGGCATAAAGGAGTCGCATAAGATGGCAGACAACGATCTTCATTTCAGCCAGGCTGCCTGGATTCTATTGTGTATGTCTCTCGCTACACTGGCTTATGGTGCTACAAAATAACCGAGATACTTGAACCCTTCAACTCTGTTAAGAAGTCGGTTTTCGATGGATAGACATGGTATGAGACCCCGCATTAGCTTCAGAAAAGTAGCAATACATACATTCGGTCTTCTGTATACTGACTTTTCAACCTTCTCCTCTCCAAGGACTCCTGACATGCCATCAGGTCTGACTGCACCTCTGCCAACGATTCGGCTATAAGAACTACATCAACGAAATATAGCAGTGACCACGGTGCTAGTTTTTGTATGTTTGAAGTGATATAGTCCATTACCAGGTCGTTTAGTAGAGGGCTCAGGGTCGAGCCCTGATGAATACCTACACTGACCTCAAATGCTTTACTTGTTTTTGCTGGGCTGACCACTGTTGTAGATACATGGTGATACAGATCTCGATATAATCCTCCGGCACTAGTTGTGCTCTCAGTGCTTGCCAGATAAGCTCTCGCGAAACTCGGTCGAACGCCCACATGGCACTTAATAATGTGCCTATTTATATTTTGATTCGCGATCCTATTAATCGACTATTTTACTTACATTTTTCTATCATCCATTACATCTTTACATCACCACGAAATGAGCCTCAGATCAAAAAGGATCAGACAAATAGCTATTATATAGAACGTTAAAATGATTACCAAACTCTTTTTTCCGGGTCGACTCCCCGCAATGAAATGAGGTCGGTACATTTTATTGACAAGTTTAGTTCGCCTCTAGGTAGGTAGAGCTAAGCGCTTTGGGCGGCTTCGAACCTATTTCGGGTCATCGACTAAACATTTATGGACAGATTTATTTCGTTTTTCTGCGAAAATTACGAGTATATGAGAAAATGTTTTGTTCAGTATTTCTATAGACTGGCTTATTCGGATACGGGTTCTTAAAATGATACAGGGTTCTTATTGTTATTGGAATACACTACCGTCCAAGTAGTGTTCTTCGTCGCAATTTTCATGACATCACATTCACGAAGTGGTCTTTGAAAATAATCTTTAAAACGGAACTTTAAAAATACCAAGTAAAAGTAACGCCAATTCAACGTAGCAAGGAGATACAACGTCACGTCCTCTCAGAATATCTTCTATAAAAATACAATTCCCTTAGCTAAGAACAGACCGGTCACGTGAAAGGTTAAAACAACGCACTAAGGTATTTCTCTACATCTAATACTAACTGAATTGTCTTTACTATGAAATCTCGTGCAGCAACACACCTCGAGGGCCGGCGGAGCCTTAACGAGGAAATAGTGGTCGTAAATCACGGGAAATTCGTTCTTATTGAATTTCCTTTTGTCGGCGAACGGAAGCGCCGCCTAGGTTTTTGCTCCAAATGGACGCTTCGAGACATGGACGCTTTTTTGACCCGATTGCCCACAGGTCCGGCCCACTGTGTAGAGGTATTAATAGCGGGATTAAAACTATTGAATAATTTTTCTGTTGTCTGCTGTTGTAATACCTAGACATCGGCTGCACAAACAATAACATTATTTCCACTACCTACTCTGTGGGCCGCGCTTGTATTGTAATGATGCTTCAATTCACATTTTCAAATAAATACTTAGTGTGAATTATTGTGGCGCATGTACAAATTGCCAAAACAGAGATAATAAAATACTAGGAATGAGTGAAAATACTTATTTTCATAACATACCTATTTTTAATTAAATTTTCCGAGTACAGGTTCACTGTGAAGATTAAGTATGTACAGTGGGCTGCATCAATTGCGTACCCCAGTTGTATTAAAATTTTAATAAACTTTTTCCAATTCATGCAGCCCACTGTATCTACCTGTGTATACCTATATATAGCAGTAGGTACTATTAGGTCTTTACCTATAAAATTGCCGTTCTGCAGTACTGGCCATTTCAAATCAAAATAATTTTTGTTTGGCCAAGAATTCTAATTTCAAATTAATTTTATTTTAAAAACATGGATTTTTTTTTCCAAAAGTAGTCATTTGTTTATTGATTAGTGTTACATTTTCATCGCATTTCAATCTTTTTCGTCATCATGGATACGTTAAAAATTCGAGTAATTATGGAAGGATGGTATTTAAAAGTACTTCAATTTATTCCCATTTCATTTACCTAATTTTGCCTGTGTTCCACCAAATATACTGAATGTGCACCAAAATATGTTCATTAAAATATGTCATAACGAGCATCTATTGGATATGGCGCTCTGCGGCCGCTGCCGCGGCACCGCTCGCTTCGCTCGCTCGCCGTCGCGCATTAAGGGTCACTGTTCTAACCTAACGTAACCTAACCCAAATGATTCTAACCCAAATGATTCACCAATGTGAAGTGTCGGACGCGCGGGTGTTTTGTGTAACATTCAGGAATATTTGGTGCACGATCAGTATTTTGATGTACGGATAATATTTTTGGTGAACACAAAAATATTATCCATTATGGAATATGAGTACCGTCGTGGCAGCAACGCGGCACAAGCTGCACGCAACATCAACGACGTTTACGGAGCTAACACTACAAACCAACGCACCACCTGTTATTGGTTTGCTCGCTTCCGTTCTGGAAATTTTGACCTGAAAAATGAACCTCGCGGTCGTCCGAAGACTTTGGTCGACAATTACGAATTAAAGGCGATTGTGGAAGCTGATGATACACAATCTACGGCTGAATTAGCAGCAGCTTTCGACGTTAGCGTCAAAACAATATTGGTCCATTTGCGTCAAATTGGCAAGGTAAAAAAGTTTGACAAATGGGTCCCCCACGAACTCAATGATCGCCAGCGCGAAGTACGCGTCGAGACGTGCCTTGCACTGCTCAACAGACACACAAATGAAGGAATTTTGAACCGCATTGTTACCTGCGATGAAAAATGGATTCTGTTTGATAACCGCAAGCGCTCAGCAAGTTGGTTGGATCCTGGTTCAGCACCTAAACAATGCCCTAAACGAAAACTTACCCCTAGAAAAGTGAATCACACCGGCGCTAGACCACCAAACAGTAACCCTGTTTGGTGGTCTAGCGCCGGTGTGATTCATCACAGCTTCTTACCAAATGGGGTGAGCATTACTGCAGATGTGTACTGTGAAGAACTGAACACAATGATGGAGAAGCTGGCACATCTCCAATCAGCATTGGTCAATCGCTCGTCTCCGCTGCTCCTGCACGACAACGCGCGACCTCATACTGCACAGCAGACGGTCTCCAAGTTGCAAGAACTGGGGTTGGAAGCTCTCCGTCATCCGCCCTACTCACCAGACCTTGCGCCTACAGACTACTACTTTTTCCAGAATTTGGATAACTTCTTGGCGGGAAAAAAATTCAATACCCGAGAGGCAGTACAAAATGCCTTTGAAGAATTTGTTGCCTCCCGACCAGCTGATTTCTTTAAGAAGGGCATCAATAAACTGCCACTGCGTTGGCAAAGATGCATTGATTGCATGGGTGATTACTTCGATTAATACAAATAAAAAATACATGAAAAAAATTCGTTTAAATTTTTTCATACAAAACGGCAATTTCATAGGTAAAGACCTATTATTATCCTTCTCAGCAGTTTTTAACTAATGGTTTCTGTTTTAAAAGTATGCTTACGTCTACAAAGATATTATTGAGTCATACTATTTAGTTTCTCCAAAGAAACTTTACAGCACTGAAAAATTAGGTCATCTGTGCCGAAGCGAAGATCTTTATTCGAAAAGTTCGCAAGTTTTATCGACTTTTATTCGTATCTTCGATCTAACCTTAAAGTACTTCACTCTATTGGAGCTATAGAAGCTAATTCTTTTATCTGTGGAGAGAATGAAGTCAGGTATTGATTTCAAAACTCACAGTTTATGTTGGTACAAGTTAAGCCTTGCAAATCTTCGCAAGTGTTACAGGAGCCACCGAATTCACTGAAGTTTATCAAAGTTATCCGGTTATGAAAATCTCAGAGTTTTCAGACGAAGGAAACTAATTACTATTCTAGAAAGTTTTGGTCTCAATCAGGCTCTTTTTAGGAGTTTCATAACAGTGGCGAATCCTGTAAAAGTTTGGCCTGTTTAACGTTCGGCCGCATAGGAATAGGTTTTAATTTAATGCTAGCTACAGGTAAAGTCATACCGTTACTTTCAAGTTCGTTTTCTCTAGAATATTACGAGTTTTTAGCTAATTAAGTAGACATGGTTGTAACTTTTTAACAACCTGACAATATTTGACAATATTTAGAACCTGTGAAAATTAAACATACAATTTTAGTATAAAACTACGATGTAATAAATCCTCATAGACATTTCTCATTTATGTTAGTAAATTCATAATAATATGCATTCATTCACATACGCTTGCACTCAGCAAAGTTATTAAATTCCTCCTGAAAGTCGTAAGATTAAAAAAACCCTTTGGAAAGCGTAAAACAAATTCCACAAAACGAAGCACACGTGCAAATCTTAATTGCACGCCCGAGCCGCCCGCGTCCCCGCGCCGCACTAGTCCAACGAAACGTTTACACTTGACGTTTTAAAAATATTACTTTTGCATTTTAATAACATTTATTTAGAAGGAAGCGGACTCGAAGCGAAATAATGAGGCGACGCGTGAATTTACCGAGAGCACGTAGCCGAGCTGCGGAATAGTTGAATCGGCGCTTGCGCTCGCCTTTTGTGCTCGCTCGACCGTGCCGCCAGGAGTTGAGCGGAAAATGTTATGATACCGTCACCTCGGCGAGTTGCGGCGACGACGGAGTGCTCGCCGTACTCGTCACGTCACCCCCGAGCCGAAACGAGCAAACAAATTAAAAAACTTTCCCGAATTTAAAACCACGCACACCAACTTTTCGTTTGCATATCAGTCGCTCCCGTGTGGGTTCATAATCGCGTCCCTTGCATATTTCCGTGTTTTTACACCATTTAAAACTTACGTAGGTACTGTTCAATTCAGTGTGCTCGCCACGGTTTCAGGTTTGTTGATTGAAATATCGCACGTAGCTTTGTGTTACCGAATACGTCAAAATTCTTCAATAGGAAAATACTGTACAAAGCGAAACCAACAAGAAACCAACTATTTGTTGTCAAGTTCTTTAAAATTTTCAAAATAAATCAGCAAACTTCTCGAACTATTTTATAGAAGTCTGACTTGGTATAGAACGTGCATTCGGCGCGTCGTGTTGGGAAGGGAGTGTGACAGAATTTCAGTAGTAAATCTCTGGCGGAGCGCGGAGGGCGGCGCGGGCGGCGGGCATACGCGACGGCACGCTATCTGTTGCGACATATTTGGCAAGCTCGCCGGACTCTCAGCCAACTGTGACAATGCCTTCGTAGGTAGGATGCGGGAACTTATCTGATCGGCTGGCTTTTCAGATTAATACCTACTTACGATTCTGCATTTATTTTTTTATAAGCACTTTTCACGTTGGCAGGATAACTTTGCGAGGTTTTAGAGCGTGTGCAGTTCTTGTTGCATCGATTTTTAAAGTTTTGTTTTACAACTTTTAGCTACGAAGTTCGTTGGTTTTCGTTGTTTGAATCCTTCCTGCTACACCGGGCTTCAGTTACAAACTTTGGCAGCCCACCCACACACATTTACGATTATTTATCCCAACCAATACCTAACCGTAATTTTACTGTAAATAATAACGATACATAAAGAACGAAAAAGCAATTTGCTTCAATATTTATAAAACCGATCTTTACATAAACCTCTGAAAATATACTGTCAGTAATTAGTTAAATTTAGGTAAATTTTACAGAGATATTTCGTTCAGTATAAGCTACGCAGACTTTAATTGTAGTCCTGCGTAAGAAGTTTGAAGTGCACCATTATATATAGTCTAACTTATGACTTTTATTTGATAGCAAATTATTTAAACATCATTAACTATTAACGTATGCTTTTAAATTTAAAGACGGAGCTAAAAACATTTCTGAAAAAGAAAAGAACAAAAGCTAAGGTTGAAAATTCACAAAGAAAAGTGCTCGTGTGAATACACAGGTTAAAAATAACATTAGAACGAACGGTATCTCAATCAAAGAGGCCTGTTTAATAAATCAGTGATATAAATCTTGTGACTGTCACCGCATTGTCTAATTTAATAATAAACTCGCCATACATCATACAACTGCAAACGCAGCGTTGAAAAGAATAGACGCACGGGTCACGAATATCATGATTTAATATTGTGAGCATTATTATATTATATTATTTATGCATCTATGGTTCATTTCGATCGTTCATTTCGTACAGATAACCGGTAGTTTTTGTGCGGCCACGGAACTATCAGAGGCGCTCACGCGAACGAGTAATTATGGCTGCTGAAGTGCTGAATGAATGAATGCAACAAATCGAATTGTTGGGAAAATAAACCTACGAGATAGGCGATCTCGTCATTAGTTTTCGCTTTCGCAGAACTATTGTGTTGCTATTTTTTTAGTTTGTACCTTTAAGGAGGAAAACTTCTTTTATGGCGGTCGAAGTATAAGGTAGGTGTGTAAAAACGTTGCTACTAGAAGAAGCGTAGCACAGATCGTAGCAGTGAATGTAGTTTAGCGGCACGGTTGATGAAGTGGCGTGCTACGCTACGGGTTGCGAATTCAATAAAAAATTCTGAAAAAAAAAATGGCTACTTTATTAGGACGCAAGCTTTTGCCGTCTAAACTGAAAGCTTTTTTAAAGCGAAGCAGGGTGTGATGCTCATTAATCATTTTAGTCGAAAAACAAACAACATGTACACAAACATTAACATGTGTGTGTTATGTTAACATTAACATTATGTACTTATATTCATTTTTATAAAAAACCAATCTAGAATAGTGGTTGTTCTTTTCAAATCGGGGGAAAATAAACAACATTTTTAAATCCATCTCTCCGTAAAACATGTTGAATATTTGTCACATTGTTTTCACAAATTTGTTTTGCCCTGCGTTATTCTAATTTCGGTTATCGAGGTCAAGCAAAACAATAAGTACCTACCCTCCGGCCAAAACTTTCCTTATTTCTTTGTTTGTTTATTAAAACTGTGAGGAAAGCACTAAACTTTGTATAACTTGACGTTTTCGTTTATTTGCAATTTCATTTAGTGGCTCCTTCACTTGTTTATGTTTGTTGTCTACCAAACTTTGACGAAAATAATATTTGATTGGTGAAGGCTAACTGACTATTGTATGAAATATGAGTTTCTGTTTGTAAATAATAAAAGCCATTATTACAAATCATGCTGGCGGATATAGTAATAATCTTGTTGCCAACTACAGGCAGTAATAACTGTCAGAGCTAAAGTAGGAACACAAATATTGGGACTATTAATGCTATTAGTATTGCTGGGACATTGAAATATATATTAGTTTTCGTGACTTGGAAAACTCAGATTTACTTTTTTTTTTGACGACAATCTAATCACCACAAACAAAATATTGAATGCATGCGAATAAGTGCGAAATAGATATGTTTTTGTTGTTAACTTATCTATGGTCTATTTCAAGTTATAGGTAAGTAGGTACTAAAATCAACGCCCATTTACCTTATTGTAGACCTAGCTGTCTTTGCTAACTTCATAGTCTCCATCTTTCAACTTTTCAGCCCTCAGAAACTCGCCATACCAGTAAATAATTTCAATCTAGCTTTAAATCTTGACTGACATATTAAGCTCCTTAGATAAAATTTATCTACAAGCATTTCGTCCCAACATGCTTGGATGCTTAATTGCTTATACACAATACTTGCTCCTTGTATAAAATAGTAATAGAACCTAAAGTTTCGCTATTTATTAAGAAATAGCGAAGCTTTAAAAAAATTTATAAACATAAATAATATTTAAATGTTCAAGACCATCATTTCTATGAAAAGGAGTATCATAACATTTCTTTAGAAGTCTGTCTGTGTCCATCGCACTCCGCTTGTGGTTTCATTACACATTCTTACGATTTCATTTGCTTACATGATTCGTCCATCTCGAGTCTTTTATTCTTGCGACATGTTCTCTCATTTACATTTATACGCTTTATGAATGGTTGTGAACATCGTTTTTATAGATATTTTTCGCTCAGTAAATGAGATTACGGGGTTGTAAGGCTATTGTATATTTAGGTATGATCTGTTTTGCAGATATTTTAATCAGCATTGTGAACTATGAAATGATGAAGAGTCTAAGACACGGCTAAAACATATTCTTGTAGGGCAATAAAATTGATTTTCACGGTAAGGAAGGTACTTTACATTTATTCAAGAGCCCCTTAGCTGACTTTAATGGAAATATTATATTACAAATATTATTTCAAGATGCTTCAATTTCACTAATAAGCAAGGTTTTACTTATGTGAACCCTTCAGTTGTGGGGTTCACATCCCTCTGAGCGCGTCCCCTTCCCGCAGATAAAAATAATAATGGTGACATTTATCAAAAGATATTTGAATATGGCCTCTCTTCGATATGTTTTATGTATGTAGGTAGTACATAAATAACGGGCGGAAGATTTTCTCTAACTTAATAAAACTACCCTGCCAATTATAATGTATTTTCCTTAAAATAATGAAAAACAAAAAAAACTGGAGTGAGCTTTGTTTATGACTAAAAGCTATCGTATAGTATCTACACTCATTCTACCAAAAACATCAGCTTAAACAAAAAAAACCGGCCAAGTACGTTGAAAAGGGTTTATCCCAAAAACAAACTTAACACTCTTTATTAAATATTTTTTTTTAAATCATAAAATTACAAATTCAGAATTTTCGGACTTTTTCCTTTACTTGTGCTGGGAGACCTTGCTTCTTGCCAAATTTCATTGTTCTAGGTCAACGGGAAGTACCCTATAGGTTTTGATTTACTTGCGACAGTTGCGAGTATCAAAATGTGACGCAAAATGGCAGTATTTTTTTATTGCATTGACTTAGAAGCTTGAGTTTTTTAGGAGTTCAAGAAACCATTGACTTACGTATTTGATATTAATTTCAACTTGATAGCTTTACGCGTTTCTGAGAAAAAGGGCCTTGACAGACTGACAACTTTGAAAATATTTTTTTATGTGATAAAATTACAAATTAACAATTTTCGGACTTCTTCCTTTACTTGTGTTGTGAGACCTTGCTTTTTGCCAAATTTCATGATTCTAGGACGACGGGAAGTACCCTATAGGTTTTGATTTACTTGCAAGTATCAAAAAATGTCGCATAAATGGCCGTATTTTTTTATTGTGTTGACTTAGAAATTTTATCTTTTTAGGACTTCAAGGGACCATAGACTTACGTATTTGATATTAATTTCAGCTTGATACCTTCACGCGTTCCTGAAAAAAATGGTCTTGACAGACTGACAGACAGACAGACAGACAGACGGACAAACAAGTGATGCTATAAGTGTTCCGATTTTTCCTTTTGAGGTACGGAACCCTAAAAAACCAAAACCATCTACCTACTCCCAAAAAAACCGGCCAAGTGCATGTCGGACGACGCACAATGAAGGGTTCCGTAGTTGAAAAGAATTTATGCCAAAAATTTTAACATTGTTACCGAAAAAAAAAATTTTTTATGTAATAAAAATACAAATTAATAATTTTCGGACTTTTTCCTTTACTTGTGCTGTGAGACCTTACTTCTTGCCAAATTTCATAATTGTAGATCAACGGGAAGTACCCTGTAGGTTTTGATTTATTTGCAAGTATCAAAATATGTCGTACATATGGCCGTATTTTTTTATCGTGATGACTTAGAAACTTGATTTTTTTAGAGCTGCAAGGGACTATAGATTTACGTATTTGATATTTATTTCAATATGATACCTCCACGCGTTTTTGAGAAAAAGGGTCTTTTAGGCTGATAGACTTGAAAATATTTTTTTGTGTGAAAAAATTAAAAATAAATCATTTTCGGACTTTTTCCTTTACTTGTGCTGTAAGACCTTGCTTTTTGCTAAATTTCATGATTCTAGCACAACGGGAAGTACCCCATAGGTTTTGGTTTACTTGCGAGTATCAAAATATGGCGCATAAATGGCCACATTTTTTTATTGCGTTGACTTAGAAGCTTGATTTTTTTAGAGGTCCAAGGGACCATAGACTTACGTATTTGATATTAATTTCAACTTAATACCTCTACGCGTTCCTGAGAAAAAAAGTCTTGACAGACTGACAGACAGACAGACAGACGGACAACGAAGTGATCCTATAAGGGTTCCGTTTTTTCCTTTTGAGGTACGGAACCCTAAAAAACACTACAAAATGAAAAATAACTTTAATTTCGGAAGTCAGTGTCTTTGTATCTAGGTACCTATATTGTAGTTTTTTGCCATCGACTTCCGATATTAAAGTAATAAATTGCAACCCGCGTGAAACACTTATTATTATTGAGTGGTTCCGGTGGCCATCTGTGGTCTTCATCATCAATTCCACTTCACCAATAGGTGCTTCCGAGAGCAAATCCTCGATTTACTATAAAAAATACCCAAATCGCTATAAGTATAGGAAAAGGTGGTAATGTGGCCCCTACAGATATCTTGGCCCCCTTAAATATTTTTAACTTAGAATAACGCCATCTAGTACATAGTGCATGAAATACGTAGCTCTTTTGACAGCTATCGAATATAACCAACAAAATCCGTGAGATGGTGTTACGTGCGTTTGTTATCTGAACAAGTCGCTACACGCACCGGTCAAACTTTTGAAACCTCTCTGCATTTTATTCTTTTTTTTTGGAAAAACTAAGTTTTACGTCTGGTGATTTGAACATTGTGTTTGATAAACGTTTCTCTACTAGATTTGAAAGGTAATTATACAAAAACTTTAGATAAATATACGTATTTTCGCATGTTTACAAATTCGTTGTGTTGTTGTAATTTGACCCCCTCACAGTGTTCCTATTATGATCCCCGGGGGCCATATAAAATGTTTGATTGATGTATCAGTCTTGCATTTTTTTTAATTTTGTTTTTAGATGCCTCGAGTCAGCCTGCTCTCTCCATCTTCGAAAAAAAGGAAAACGTGGGATCCTGATCAAATGAAGAAGGCAATCGAAGCTGTAAGGACAAAGGTCATGGGCTATAAAAAGGCTGTAAAAACGTTTTCTGTACCAAGATCCACATTGAAACGATTGGTGAAGGACTCTCAAGAATCTTTAGAGTTACTGGTGCATAAACCGCTTGGTAGAAAACCCGTGCTTCCACTTCACCTGGAAAAGAGGTTAGTGGAGTATCTTTTGTATATGGAATCTATATACTACGGACTTACTAGAATGGATGTTAGAAAAATGGCCTATCAGCTGGCTGTCAAAAATAAGATCGCAAATGGATTCAGTGCTTGAGTTGCAATTTATGGGCCCATACAGCCTGTGCAGGCCCTGAAGGCGAATATTATATTTGTGATTTTTGCCGTTAATGTACGTTAATCAAAATTCAATATGTTCTGGGGGCCATATAACCCTCACCTAATGTCATATGGTCAAATTTGTCATTTTTTTAAATAAATCGTTTTTTGATAATTCTGTGGTTATTTTATTTATTCTACAGACAGGTATGCATAGAGGAATAGGTAAGGAACACTGTAAAGTACTTACTGGATTTATAAGAGTAGTATTTTTGACATTAGGTCTCAAAACCAAAGTAGGGGGCCACATTACCACCTTTTCCTCTATGCCTACAATATTTGAAGAGTTCCCTCGATTTCTCCAGGATACCATCATCAGATCCTGATGACTATGGAAAGTATACCCTTTTAAACAAAAAATAATTTTCCAAATCGGCCCAGCGTCTTCGAGTAATATTGAGAAACATACCTAACAAAAAAATCTTACGAACTGAGAACCTCCTTTATTTGAAGTCGGTTTAAAAATACACTGTTCTAACCCCCAAGTACCTCGTAAAAGCAGTTAGTCTTGTAGCTATTTACCTATAGACAGACGGCAGTAATAAAGTAATTTAGCTGACGCGGCTTCGACGGAGGCACGGACCTCTCTCCCGACATGAATATCAACAAGGGAGCTTGCCGTCATCGCCACCTTTATGGCACAAACTTGGGCAGACACCCTCGCCATTCACACTGTTAATGATGAACGAAAAACTTGTAATTTAACGTAAATATTGTGTTCTACATTCTACACTGATTGCCCAATGATACTCGTGTGTTTAGAAATAGAAAGAAAGAAAGAAAAAAGAAAGAAAACGTTTATTAGGACACATTTCGTGAAACACAAAACGCAAATAACAAAAAAAAAAAAAATGAAAATAATGTTTTACAATAGTGTGTGCTTAAACGGCTGCGCCAAAAAGGTTTATTTCAGCACAGAGGCTGTCTGACGCTGGTTTTCTAATGAACCTTGGACAAGTGACGGGAATTACAAACAGTTTCAACATACCTACCTAATATTTATTGTTATACTTATAAAGTTATAAATAAAGACTAGTAATCAGATATAATTACGAAAACAACAAGAACTGTCTCAGCAAATCCTATTCTTAGCGAAATGCTAACATGTATGATCATTGATCTGGTATCGCCTCATCTCTGAAAAAGACGAATCGAAACTGATCAGACTGTTTCACTATGTATTTCGGTTAGATGAGAACAAAATGACACAGATTCGCCATTTCAGATAGTTTTTTCATACGTATTGTGTGCGATATTCCGACATTCCAATTTTAGTTGTTTAAATCGGATTTGTCCATTCGTTTGCATGATAAAAGCCCCAGCGAGATTTGTAGTTTTGAATCTAAGCTCCAGCAAGGGTTTAATGGGTTCTATTATTTGATGGATTTAATCACTCTAATGGGGAAAAATGCCTGTAGCAGTCTCGGATTAATATGGTTGAAATTTTGGGTTAGTAAAAATAAATCCCTGTTTCAAAAAGCTCTGGCTTGCTTTGGTCCTGTTAGGTAATTGAAAGTTTCTAGATACTTAGTTATAGACAGATTAATCCTTCTCACATCCTTCGTCTCATGTTTCCGTGGTGTGTAACAGAAGCTGTTATCTGTCATGCATGATAAAGTACGTGCTTAGATTGCGTATATGAACATTCTCACAGACTGTGAACATTGGCGAAAACACCATCAAAAATCATTTTGTTTGCGCAACGGATTTTAATGGGATTTACACTGTTTCACCCCGTAATACCCCCGTAATCAAATAAGCTATAAAATCATCATGTCGAGAGGGGTGGATTTTTTTATCAATCAGGCAAGTTGTGTACTTGTGTGTAGGCGTGGTGTGAAAAGAAATTCGTGCTTATCTTTTTGTATTTTCAATTTCATGTATCGGGGGTAATGCGAGGAAAAGGGTAAGGTTTTTCTAGTGTTGTATCTTTCAGATGATAGCTTATGTTCAGCAGTAGATTAAGGTGGTCCGTGCTCTTCTGTGTACGGTGTGGCCTAGTTTTCAAGACCAAATTTAGTTTTGCCAGTCATCAGAAAGCTCACGAAATGAAAGAAAAATAGTCTGGGTCGCTGTCGCCGCATACGGTGAAGAGGACTGACTATACATGTGGTGGTCCAACGTATTGACACATAACGCAAGGTGAATTGGTTGCTTACTTTATCACAACGATAAATTCCCACTTAAGGCGAAAGCGCCCGCGAAATTCAAATTTTCTTACGGACGCGAATCATACTTTAATCAGCATACACCCAGATATATACTGAGCCGTAAATTGCAAAAAATCGCAAGAAAATTTTAATTTCACGGGCTACCTTAGCGTTTCCGCCTTAATGAAACAATATTTTTGGAAGATCCGGCTAGAAAGCCTTCTTGACAATATACTAAGTCAAACCTTCAACATAGGTACATAAAAAAAACACTGTAATAGATCAGATAAACGCGTACCTTATAAAGAAATTCACTACCAACGATTATCTTAAACTCTTCAGGTAGGTACATATATCCTCCTTACCTGTTCTACCAGTTTAAAAGGGTACTTAACGATGGTATTTGACGCCATGTTCAACACCTACTAATCTAGCCTACAAGAAAACTGCAGTATTCAAATGTAATTCAATTATGTAAATAGTATCGCGGGTTTATTTTTGCAGCAAGCTCGTTTGGAGCTAACTAATGAGGTGCTATCCGGTAACACTACTTTATTCACACCTCACCAGACCTTACAGGATTTATACAGGAAATGGCCTCGGGGAATTGCTCTTTTCACACTTTATTTGTATATGAGTTATTCTGTTTGTGCGAGGTTTGTATTATAAAACTTTCCTATTTTTTAGCCATCATCTGCCTGGCCTTCTTGCAGTGTGTTCTTATTTCGTTGTAAATATGGCGTGTTTACCGTGAAAGAAAATATCGGCATAGTGAGGAAACCGGCATGTCCTAGAACCTAAAATTTGAAGACATGTGATATCTCCCAACCCGCACTGGGCCCACGTGGTATAGATTACAGCCCACTCCCTCTCGAAGAAAGGAAGCCTGTGTACCAGCAGTGGGGACATTATATAGGTTGATTATGCTGTTATGATGGGCGTGTTTTAAAAACAATATAACTGCCGACAAACAAATGGAATTAATTTGCTGCTATAGTAATTTAGTGTAATTTATAATAAGTTTCATTGGTTTGAAAAATTAAATAATAAGTAAGGCGATCAATTTTGATCAGTGATACAAATGACTTTCAAATAGAATAAACAGCAGTGCTGCAAGTTCTTTTTCTTTTAAATGAATAAAAGCTTAAGAAACTCTTAACTTCTTTCAAATTGGATTGTAAATAAATTACGGTTAAAAACGACATGTTTTAGTACTTTAACTTTGGCATATTTAATCTACATATAGTTAGCCTCTTTTTGTTTTTCATTAAATCCTATAGGTCTTCTAGGAGAAGATTTTTTTTTATTGATAGGCTCTCGTTTGAATACTGTCCCACCAGATGGTAAGTGATGATGCGGTCAACAATGATGCACCCTTGCCTAGAAAGAACCAATTCACTCAAGACTATATTTATTAATTATAGAGATTAAGATTATAATTATAGAGGTGTAAAGTTCACTCATCCTCCGACCAACTTTCCAACCAACAATTATTGGTCAACTAACAAGGTTTTGACCAACAATTGGTGGGTTGTATGTCTGGTGGGCAAATGCCCGACGGTTGATGTCGGGACTTTGTTGTATTATGCTAGTCGCACAGCAAACTCTGATTGCGCGATGCAGGATTTTGCGTGACATCAGCGTGATGCGTAGTTTGCATGTGGCGATGCAGATGCCGCCATATCATCATCCATCATCCACAGCCTAAACTCACCCACTGCTGAGCGTAGGCCTCCCTTTTCTTGTGCCAATCCCCACGTACCTATGTCAGCCTCATCCAGGTTCTACCCACAATATAACAATGTCATCCGCCCATCCCGCCGACCGCCGCCGGACGGCTGAGACTTCTTCTTCGTCTTCCAGTTCTTGGACGCCGCTCGGTCACTGCCTTACAGTAGTACTCAACTAATAAGGCGCGTCGTGAATCTTCGTTCGCGCAGAAAAGAAAGTATGGCCCCGAAGATTAACGAGATTGCTTAAAACTAACAATCAACCTTAGATCACTACTATAAGGTTCAGAATACACTGCAGCTGTTAGTTCCATCTCACTCGCAAGTATGGCGGCTGTCAAGCGGCGCGCGCTAAAATGGCGGCACCTGCGACCAATAGCGGTACAGGAAAAAGCGTGGAGCGTGCTGATTGGTCAATAGCATTTCCCGCGCTTTGAAAATTCATCTTCTGCGCAGGTACATCGATAAGCCTTATTAGTTGAGTACTACTGTACTCACCTGTTATCACTGCGCCTTAATTGCCAGGTCCTTCCCAACTCCATTTCAGTTCTATAACTTGTTTTCCGATATCGAACTCCTTCGTACGTTTGCGTATCTCGACGTTTGGCTATTCATGATATAGCTACAAGGAATCACAGACATCGGCAGGATGTAGGTAGGTATGTTGTGCAGGAAAGTTTATGCCATATCCAGCTAACTTCAAACCTCTGTGTACTTCACTATTGAATGAGGTGATAACTATAACACGTTACAAGAACTAGTTATTACCGTCGTTTGTCGTTGACGTTAATATATGCAATCGTTATTGATATCTGCCAATAAAACTTAACTATAAAATGGAGCTCATAAAATTCTTTACTATACTCTGATGACTATTATTTATGAAGTTAATTGATATGTTATCTAAAACTGCTGTTTTTAATACTGGAAGGGAAAGATAGAAAGAAATTTATATTACAAATTGAATGTCTTTATCTGTGGGATATTAACATTGTTATTGTTGAATTAATTTTAATTATTTGAAAACTTAACTGTAAATAAGTAGACGTTTATAATAGTCTTGTAATTGCTGGAATAATGATGTCTGCCAGTCAAGCTCGACAACTTGAATATGATTTAATATAAAAGAAGCCCTTACGTGTAAAATTGTTGCAGGTTGTAACTTAAGAGTGCACGCTTCAAATCCAGTGAAAAGCTTTAAGGGAAAACTTTACTGTTTTTTAATAAAAATAACATAAACAAGAAACTGCACCACTTTTCCGTAGACTGACGAGACTATACGTATACAGTACCAGGGTTTTGTATCGTTGCGCTATTCGCAACATGCTTTTTGCGTAACCCATATATTGTGTACCTGTACTTCCAACATCCATACATACATATTACCCACTTAAAGCTGTGTACAATAATTACACATCTGACCAAGGACCGGACGGTAACAGTGCACAAGTAGTAATAATTTACGGCTTACGAGTCGTTGCGGGCATACGACCATAATAACCAGTTAGATGGTACAACTTCAACCATCCTGGTACCTAATAACGAATTTCTTACAACTTTGTGTTGTGTACCGTTCATTAGCGGCCATGTTTTGTCTACAGAGTACACAGCACGCAGATCTCCATTACGATAATTTGAAAAGCAACCTCTGTTAAACTCATTCGTTGTTTCTAAGTTAATGTGGAAATTCGGATTGTATTTTACAATCGTGCTTTGTTGTAGACGAAATTTTGCATTGTAGGTTAAATGTATTTAAATTCTAAAATGAGCTTTTCACAAAACATTGTATTCTGCACTTAATAAATTTTTAACACGACTCTTAAACTTTTTACATCCGAAATATACGGACTAAAAGAAAAGTTAAGTGAAAAATTAATAAGAACGGAAATGGAAAAATAAAGGCAAATAGCTATGTAAAAGTGGGGCTTCGCGGCGCTTAGTCAGCTGTTAATGGCATTTGTGTTTACGTGCAACCAGACGATGCCGGCTCTACGTGGAAAATTTTGGGAAAGACTATGTTGGATGCGACCGAAAAATAAAAAAAACCGGCCAAGTGCGAGTCGGGTCACGCGCAGTAATAGGGTTCCGTAGTTACTCAATAGTGCGGACTATAAAGAAGAGGGCTTTTTGTTGTTTCATGAATATTTGACTATTACTCGTGAACTTGAAAAGCCTACATAGCTGTCAGTTAGTTATAGTTTTCCTTTTAACTTCGTTATTATATACTACTACCGTGATTTTTTTCACCCATCCAAATCTAACCGTTTAGCCGGCCGGGGGGGGGGGGGGATGGGGAGTACACTTGACTCAAACAAAAATTTGCACTTTTATTTCAGAAACGAATCCCTAAATCAAAAAATTGTTTTCACAATCCCGCAATAGTTTTGAAAGACCCATCTAATGATACCCACCCCACACTAGGGGGTAGACGAGAAAAAAATCCCCACTTTACGTGTACAGAAAGTATCCAAAAAAATTTTTTTTTCATGATTTTATTTTACCACTTTGTCGGCGTGATGAATATGTATATCCATGCAAAATTAAGCTTTCTAGTACTAGGAGCCTCTGAGATAAGCTGCGCACGGACGGACAGACAGACAGACGGACAGACAGAGCGAAACTATAAGGGTTCCTTATTGACTACGGAACCCTAAAAAACCTTATAGAATGGTATTAAAGTCTAGTTTGCACAGATTTTGAGAGAGTTATGCACTTACAATTTTATGCAAACATTTTCACTAGTACAGCGCATCGTACGGGATATTTTTAACATAAATATGTTTGTCCATATCATATTGTGTCATTGATCCCTGTTGGCTGAAGGCTTCTTTAAAAATATTCTGTGGCTTTGTTTAAGTTTTCATAAGATGTGTTATGATGTCAAATTATGCATGTAGGGAAAGTTACTTTATTAAGGTAATGACTAATGAGGCTCGTGCGCTAAATGTCGTATTTCCCACAAACCATATCAAGTAAATTCACATTTTCTCAACAGCACTCTACATATCAACAAGTTTGTAAATTGAGTAAGGTTCAATTAGCCTTATATGTGTATCACTACAAGTTCCAATAACTACAAAGAATTCTCAACAAAAACTAACTCGATTAAATAGCTTACTTGCTCGGCAATGAACTACAAACATGATGCATCACTTTAATAAACATAAATAATTCTAGCTCAATTTTTTCCTTAGATAAATTAAAAAGAAATATTGCTACCGTACGGAATATCCATATTTTAATAGCAGAGTGCGCTTTTAGCTTAGTTATCAAGTCGGCACACGCAATCCTACAATCAGGCTTGAGACCACAATGAATGCATATCGAAACTACGTTTTAGCACCTCAACAATACATTCTTAATGCCTTTCCGTGATTTTACGAAAAAGAAGGAATTGCGTTCTTTTATGTTTAAAGCCGAATTTAGGTCAACGTTTAATTTAGCCTTTGTTATTGTAATTGTGTTCGTTAGTGACTTTCTTTCTATTGTCAATTTATACGAATTTTCCTTTTTAATAAAAAAAATACTGTTTACTGAAAGGCTAATAAAATGGTTTATCTCTCTCTCTATCTCGGAAAATTGGATGGCTTGATGAAAATACGTAAATTCGCTGAAATAATCAGAAGTTTCTGGAAGTGCATTAGGAGTGTAGTAATGTTACAAAGTACCTTTTAAGGCGACGATAACTGACTTTTAATGATTTTAAACTGAAAATCACTTCTAAACGAGTAGTGTTAATGATTTATCTGAAATTATTCTATATGATAGAAGTTTATGTATAGATTACACGAAAAATAAAACGGTGTCTCTAATTAGTAATTATCTCACAGTTTTTCAGAAATCATTAATAAAAAATTACATATACCTAAATGATGGTACGGAACCCTCGGTGCGCGAGTCCGACTCGCTCTTGACCGGTTTTTTTAATATACCTTTTGTTTTATCTTACTACTATTATAAATGCGAAAGTTTCAATCACACCAGAACGGCTGAACGGATGTGAATGAAATTTGGCACAGAGATAGATTATAGTCTGGAATAGCACATAATCTACTTTTATCCCGAAAAAATGTACGGTTGGGGGTCCTGTGGGATATTTTCTGACATCCACGCGGGTGAAGCCGCCGGCAAAAGCTGGTGTAAAATAAATTAATAATGCGTCTAATTTGGTACAGAGTCCGACGTACGGTACGACGTACGGTGGACGTACGACGCGTTGCGTGAGCTCAGCAAAGAACACGCAAGCTGACCACTCAAGGCCATTGGCACTTAACTGCGTCTTAAAGATTTGAAAAGTGAAATATTTTATGTTCGAAAAAAAGAAAGCACAATTTCTTAACGAATCGTAGATATTTTCATTTAAAATTATAAATAACAATTCCCGAAGAAGGTAAACTATGAATACCTATCATTCTAAGACATACCGCTGTAAAACAATTCGTATTCCTAGAAAATTCTAATTTTTAAGTCTTGAATTTTGAATACGATACTTTATAAGTCTAGAGTATTAACTTATAAAGTATTAGCTAGCCTCTAATAATAATTCGATGCAACTAGAAGCCGGTTTGAAAAGAAATAAGTAGACCAAAATGGGAACGCTTTTACCTTATAGCCCTCAAGGCAAACATGAATAGGCATCTTTTAGGTAAGCGTGCTGAATCTGAGGCCACATCGTGGCTTATAGATGAGCTTGTGATCAAAGCCTATCCAGAACTAGGCGTACGCAAAATATGACAAGCGGAAAACGTTTAAAAAACGAAGGTCACAAAAGCGAGAAAACCTACGTTCCTATATAAAATTCTCACATAATCTGGTGTAGGTGTATTTTACAGCTATTAAAATGCAAATAAAATATAAATGTTTACTGTGCAAGCATTAATTAAACCTTTCTCACAATTAGCATATAATAAATATTCAAGCAATGTAATTTTTATTGACATTTACGTCACACTACGAATACGCCTAGTGAGAAATTGAATATTACAATCTATTTGATTTAAACATCGTATCTATTACGTCAATAATAAAATGTTTCTAATAAAAAACGATGAGATACTGACTAACACAATCAATAATTCGATACGTAGTCTTAAACATTCATAAGTATTTATTACACTTCATAATAACTGGATACTCTATCGGTCTATCGGTTTTACTAAAACGAGGATCTACTCGTTTTATGTCTATAAAATGATATTGATAAAATAGCTCCACAAAAAGCTTGACAAACTGTTTCACATCACTATTTCGCGCAGCTATAGTTCGCTGATGACATAAAAGACGGAGCATGGCGCGACGCCGAATGGCGGACGCGGCCGATTGACGGTGCACATGGGAACTGTATGCTAATTCGCTCGGCCGTATTTCGGCGCACTGTCAACGAGTAACACAGCCTTCTGTACCTGTCCTACTACGTGTGCACTGAACGTGGACGAAATGCAAAAACTCTGAACAATCGGATGTTTGCTCACGAGCTTCGGTAAAAAAAACTGCTATGTTACTTGTGTGAGAATCGTTCGGAATGTAGCGTATAATGTGACTAGGGGCTGTGTGTGACGTGTCTTTTAGAGCTTTGTGTTTTTAACATTGGAAATGTTTTTTCGATCGCTCTGGTATGGCCTCTATTTTTAAGAAAAGTGCGACATTTCCGTTATTTCTAAGTTAATATAGTAATTGAGGTGTCAAAATGTTTGTATTGTCGTGAATACAAACGGTCTACAATGTACAAATCAATCCGCCTAGCCTTTTCCCAACTACGTTGGGGTCAGCTTCCAGTCTAACCGGATGCAGCTGAATACCAGTATTTTACATGGAGCGACTGCCTATCTGAACTCCACAACCCAGAAACGGGGTAATACCATACCCCTTGGTAAAACTGGTTGTCAGACTTTCGGGCTTCTGACGACCCGTAACGACTGTCAAAGATCCAAGAATGACTGCCGGGACCAACGTCTTAACGTGCTTTCCGGTCTAGAATGCTCTAGGTACAATGCAACGGTCTACAATGTACAAAAAAGTAAAATTGACGTAGTCATTTAGTTCTTTAAAAAAAAAAAAAATTACCATTACATCTGCCTAGCCCTTTCCCATCTATGTTGGGGTCGGCTTCCAGTCTAACTGGATGCAGCTGAATACCAGTATTTTACATAGAGTGACTACTTATCTGACCTTCACAACCCAGTTACTGGGTCACACGATACCCCTTGGTAAGACTGGTTGTCAGACTTTCGGGCTTCTGACGACCCGTAACGACTGTCAAAGATCCACGAATGACAGCCGGTAGCAACGGTTTTCCGAGGCACGGAGGAGTCTCGGTATGTAAATATGGTCACCCATCCACGGACCAACCCCGGCAAGCGTAGCCTGATGGATCGACCCGTGTGGCTGTTATTAATTTAGCCACAAGCTCCTCAACTTAAAAAACAAAATGCTAGACTACATTTATAACTGGATCCTCTTAAATTTAAAACAAGTCCGACAATCCGTCGTTGAACTAAAATAAAATTTAATAGCTGTGCTAACGGGTGTCCAAGCGATAAGCAATAAATAAATAATTTATTCCGGCTACATTTCCCCTCTCATTTTTTATGAAGCAACTAAAAGCTCGAAATGAACCGACAAAGAATAAGTTCATAAAGAGATTTCCTCATAAATTATAAAATTGTTTATGGAGAGAAAGCATTTTACTTCAGGACTAATTCTATAATGAAAAGTCTTTCTCGGTTGAAAAGAGTCGGCGGTAAAGCAGTTTCGTGAAATCCCTTTTGCTAACAAACAGGTACAGTGGAGCTGATTTTAAAACATAATTTTAAACTTCTGTTAGTCAGCGTGTAAGAGGTAAGCGGTAATTAAAACAAACTATGTACAATTTACCCGTCATTGTTCGGTGGAAGTTCACGTGCACGTAACACTCTACATTGAGATTGATGAACAGTTTCTGTTAGATTAAAGTATTTTGAACGAGGATTAATAACCTCTCGCTTTGAACATGAACGTTGAGGAAGCTACGCACAAAGCCGACATGGAAAGGGTATTAAACAGTGGCTTCAATAAACGGCCCCATAAGTTATGTAAAGTGCGGGTGCATCGCGTTACATTACAACCCCTACATGGGCCCGGGGTTGGGACGCATGCGCTCGCACCGCCGGCCGCGCACGGCATATGCGGAATATTAAAGGAGGAAAGAGAAAAAAATTAACTTGTGAAGCCATTTTCGTCTATCGGCGGTCCCCGCGCGCGCCGTAGGGTTTCTGTGATGCAGGCAGAGAGGCTCGCGCGGCCGCCGCGACTCCACGCCGCCGTACGCACCGAGCCGCACCCGCCGTCACTCGCCGTCACTCGCCGCCGCTCGCCGACCGGTCCGCCCGGTCTTGTGATTACCCTTGTGCGACACATTATAATTGTGCAGTGTTATTTGGACATTTGAGAAGCTTTCGCTATATGGACACAGTGTTACTGTCCAACTAACTAGGACCTAACTTCTAAGTGAGTTTAACTTAACATTGTGAGTGTAAGTTTTTGAGAAGTTTATTTTTTATCTCCTTCAGTGATACGTCTTGTAAAGTGAACTAAACTGTATTTTGAAGTCGTGTTTCATGTGCCGCGTCTGTTTCCTTGACAAGTTTGATGCGAAGTAGCAGTTATTTAGTAATTTAGTAAAGTTGAAACTTTTACAACTTACTCTGAATTCTTATTCGTATATTTGTGTGTTTCGTCCGATTCAAGTTCAACAACTTAAGCTCGCACCCCCAAAAGGTATTGTATTTCCTATTTAATTGTTTCTTTAGTAATCAGTTTTTATGTAGCAATTAAATTATTATTTATTTTTAGGCTAGGTGCATATTTATTTTTCCAACTAAATGTAGAGTCGCTTGGACAACAATTTTGGGATGTTTTATGTCAGTAGTTACATCTGCCGCATGCATAATTTAATTTTGTACAAACATCTGTGTTTTTATTGCTTTACAGTCTCTGTATATTTTGTTTGAGCTCTTGTTAATGATAAAATGTTTCACCTGTTCACCGCATCAGCTGTCCCACGGAACCGGCTACGAATTGTATTTGCACAGCCCCAAATATTTCAACAAAACTTAATACATGGAAACACCATAAAGGATAAAACAGCCATAACATGGAAGAAACTATCATACGACCTGAAAAGTTTTAATGGCATTCTGAGGATATAGTAAATCAAATCTTTTATTTATGAAGTAATAACAGTGCGACAGAGTGCACTCTAAAATAGACGTGTATAATAAAAAATCCATACTCCTCCGAATAAATTATCGGAAGACGTTCTTTTTATTGGAGTAACGAATGGTGAGATGAGTAATGGCGTAAGTTTGTCCGATAAATCATGCTTCCCGAAACTGTGAGGAGCTTCCGACGTTGGGGTAGTATTTGGCAAGAGCAACCCTCACTTGTTAGTTTTGTATCAGACACTTATCGGAACTGCAATCGATGGTGTAGAAAAAATATTCGTTATAGTTTTTGTAGACGATCCCCAGACAGCAGAAATATATGAGAAGCGAATATACGATGAATCGAGCGATAGCGATAAAAGCTTCAAATTACCAAAGCAGCAAAGAAGACGAAGGCAATATTGTAAATGGTACTTGAAGCCCGTTTACATGAATGAAATTGAAGTCCACTTACGCTACGCAATTTGTCATTGTTGGTCATAAAATACGATGGATAATAATATGCTAATGGAACATGGTTGCCCATGTTCCGTCATGATTTTGAGCTAAAACGATATTGTGAAAGGGTGGTAAAGATAACTGTAGAAAAGCGATTCTCGTCAAGAAAATAGAAGTGCTAAATGGTACAACGGCCGATAGTCCGTGAAATGACACGTCGAGTGAACCGATACCATTTGATGAACTATTGTTTAGGAATGTAGCGATGGGCGGAGGCGGATTGGACTCGCACTCAGCAGTTTGAGTAGACGTTCGAAGCATGAATTGGAATTTAGTTAGGAAACTTTTTTATTGTGATTTGGTTGATAGTGCAGATAAGATGAGAATTCTGGTTATATTCAATTGAATAGTCGTTGATAATTTTGGCATTGTATTATTGATACCTGTTACGATGAATGTATGGAAGTAAAAACAGATGTAGCAAGACTTGCATCATGTATCGAAAAGTTGTTCCTGTTGTTAAATAGGTAATTATTATATTCAAAATTGTCGTCTACGAAAAAATTCTCAATGTTCTAATTTAAGAACTCATAAATCCAAAATACTTAATATTATTATATAAGCCAAATTGATTGGGCACAAACACTATTATGGGAGGAGTGGATAGTGGATATCGAATATCAGACTAGAAATTATCGATAGTCGTAAAAAGGCGTTCCCACGTTGCCGGAAGCAAGCACTGGATCGCCACGCTTCGGTACTTTGCTCTTTCACTATTGTCCCTTTGTCCGTACTTAGCTCCGTCAGCCCGTCAAAAGAGCGCCTCTTTATTCCATGGATCTAGTTTGCCGCACTTAATTCGTATTGCATCATTCGTTCCACACCATTTTCTTTTTTTAACATCGATCGTACCGATAACTCCCCCAATGTCGTGTCGTGCATTCGTAACAGAATTCTCTACACTACTTACCTTATCATATTTTTCAATCGGCGATTTGCTAGCTTATAATTATATACCCGAACCACAATAGTTTGTAACGTATAATTTAAAGCCTTATTATGGAGCTCTTAATTAGTAATTTCCTAGCCGGGCTTATGGTTAGCCGCCTTCATTTAGTTGCAACAGAGTTCAAGAACATAGCGGCCAGCAACACTAGTGAAATTTGCATTCTTGCTTCGCTCAGCCGACATAGCCTAAGGACCACCCGCGTTGAACTGCCACCGATTCAATACCAACTTTATAACATCGAGATAGAATTTCGAATCAAGATTCTCGTTTCTCATCATACCTATCGCTTGCAATAAGACGCTCTACAATCTACTCGCGCAAATTTCAATATGCGTAGCGGGAGAATATTTTATGTCGGTTCGCCCGTCCCGTTTTGCTAAGAAACAAAATCAGTATTACGTAAACAAAAACAAAATGAAGGGCTTTAATTTGCGGTAAACATCTTTTCTCCTGCAATACCGTAAATAGAATGTCTCAGCAAGATTTTTTTAATCTTCGTCCAACATCTCGAATAATACAGCTGCAGCATTCGAATCTCATTAGCAAGTGAAACAAGAGAAAAAACTCAGAGCAATAAATTTTAGCAAGGCTCAAGTGGAAACGTTTACGGTTCCTTTTAATTTGGTTGGCATTGTCGAGGCGTCCCGCTGCGCGCCGCCCGTTGGATTTCTTGCTAGAATTCCAGCTGTTTCAAACGTTAGTTACTTCTTATTAGTTGATTACGAAAACGAATTATATTAAATTTCATGATTAGACTTTATGGCGTTGTTATTCTTATAATTGTCATTAATTACATAGATATCAATGTAACCAGATGTGGAGTCAAATATATATATCCATTTATATAAAAAGAGAAGTCCTGACTGACTGACTGATTGACTGACTCATCAACGCCCAGCCCAAACCCTCGAACCTAGAAAGCTGAAATTTTGCTCAGAGGTTCCCCTTATAATGTAGACAAGGAATAAGGAAGGATTTTCCGGTAGCATGTTCCCGTGGGATATTTTCCGACATCCACGAGGGCGAAGCCGCGCGGGAAGTGCTAGTCCGAAATAAACCAAAAAGTTTAAATATCCTACAACCTAAAAAAAACACCGGCAGATGCAAAAGCGACTGAGACTACTCAGTCTACTCAGGCTGATCGCGGAGTGTATCATAAATCAAAGTGGATTTTATGATGGTATGATGGGACCAATAGCTACCTCTCTCGACATATTTCGAGGAAGGCGTGTTTATTTTAAATGATTGAAGTAATTCCAAGGGTCTGGCGAGGAGCCGCAGCTGAGTGTGAGATCGATGACGTTGCGTTTTCTGCCGCGCCGTCTGCGAGCCCACAGATAATATTAATACTAGCCTAGCTATCGATGGCGGCGATAAACTTGTTTGAGTGTGGAAAGATACTATACTACTACATCAATCATCCGGTAGTAATTGAAAACATGCAGCTGCGGCTTTACGATAAAACAATAAATAACCTTCACGACCCGAGTACCGTAGAAAATGTTCATTTCATTAGTGTTATTCAGAAATATGTTCTTTATTCCGGTGTTAAAGCAAGCGTTACTTTAAAGACATTTTATTACCATCGCGACACGTGTTTTGCAAGAATGCTCACCAACTGCGGCCCAGCTGTGAGGAGCAGAACGTGCCGTTCTGGGTGCACATTAAAATTCCCACACATAAAATTCAATGATAAAAAAAGGTTCACCCGATGGCCCCTTTCCTACTCACAACAAACAAGCAGGTAAGCGAATCTTTACGAGCCCAACAAAGTGAAATATGCGCAATCCGGTGAAGGATTTTACATCTTATTACTGCTGCGTAAAGCGTCAGTTTATGGAAGTGAAATGTAACAATGATCTTTCGCAACATTTGGAAGGAATAAAAACTTTGTTTTCTTTTCTATTCTTCGACAAATATGGTGCTATGATGTAAAAAAAACTCCTTTCGTTTTGATAGGGCTTTTGGAGGTCTTCGGTTGGCAACCCCTTTATTGCGGTTGATTGTACCTTAATACGGTTTGCTTCCTCGATGCGTCCGTTGCATTTAGTGTTTTGATTACATAATGGGAACTAATGAAAATGAATGAGTTGGGATGGTTGGGACACGCATCCGCTTCGGGAAACAAAACAGAATAATGCATTATTTGTGTAACTACCAAGTCATTGATTCTGAGAACGGCTTTGTTTGCTCTACAACCAGATATTTCGAGGTCATTGACAATGCACATGTCAAGAAACGATATCCGTGGGTATATGCATCTAAACTTAATTGGGGTCCTCTGTATCGATTCCCATCAATAATAGTTCGTGACTGGATTTCGGCTAATCATTGTAAGAGCTTCAACCGGCTGTGACAGCGTACTTGTAATACATAACATTCCATTGTCGATTGTCGCCCGCGCCGCGCCGCCTTCCATCTAATATAGCGAGGTGGTCGGGCAATCAAAACAGAGTAATGTGATAAACTGTTACACATAGCCCACTTAACCTCTACAAAGGTAACCTAAAGGTCGTTTCAGAGGTTTTATACACCGCGTTTGTATGAACAAAAAAAGACAAATCTTTTCTTTCTAACAATGAGCTAACAATGAACTTTTGCAGTTCTAAAGAAAAATGATTAAAGATTTATCTCCGATTGATTTTCGGTGAAACGCGTTTGAAGATACCAATTACGTTTTTATACTGTTCGCAGTAGATTGGTATTGTTAAGAATCTTTAGAGCTTTCTAATAAAGCTGTTGTCCCTTCGCTTGCACGACTGAACAAACTTTTAGGTGTGAGCTTTTTATTTTCTCTCATAAGCAGATGCATATATTATCGTAACTATGTTATCCAGCAACAAACATTATTAAGTACACCTTTGTTGGTGTGAATTAATTTGTTCAAACACATCTCCGTTATAAAGAATGGTTAATGCAATGTAAGCAGAGTTCTAACAAGTTCTTCGTCAGTACAAGTGGTTGCTTTAGTTATGGTAGGTATATTACAGGTGTTTTGTTAACATTATTTTTAAATTTCAAATAAGGTTGATGGCGGAACATTTGAGGTTACGTCGGTACTTAACTGGTTATGGTTAGCCAAGTCCAGCGCTGTGCGAGCAATGAAAACAATAATGTTATGATAGGAGACGGCGAGCGGCCGCGGTCGCGGACCATCTCTGTTTATTTTAAACATTCGCCGCCAGCCGCGGTAAGATTATATTCCTTGTAATGCTATACCCAAAGGGCTGTGTGCTTTACCTCCGAACCATTGTTTGACGGCCCCGCACTTTGTTTACACAAATTACTTTAAACAATTCGGTAAACACCAGCTATTTCATAACAGGTAGTTGTCTGTGATAATAATAGTCCGGGCGTTTGCGTTGCAAATACAAAAGTCATAGTAAGCCGGCTCATGTTGACATGGTTAATTGATCTTGTATGACTGATAAGTGAACCGACCGTCAGCTGCTCAAGTAGCGGTGGGTTTGGGTGTGGGAGGATGCGAAAGTTGTAAAAAAAAAAAAAAAAAAAGTCATAGTACGCCGGCTGAAACCTTTTCACATAAATAGTTGACATCATACTGAGCTGAAAAAAAATAGTCAGCTGCACTGTGGAAGGAGGAATATGCGTCAGCTGCTCACATGAAGTTGTAAAAAAACACGTAAATACAAAAGTCATAGTAAGCCGGCTGATGTTGACATGGATAGTTGATCTTGTATGACTAATAAGTAAACCGGCCGTCAGCTGCTCAAGTAGCGGTGGGTTTGGGAGTGGGAGGTTGCGAAAGTTGTAAAAAAAAAAAAAAAAAAGTCATAGTACGCCGGCTGAAACCTTTTCACATAAATAGTTGACATCATACTGAGCTGAAAAAAAATAGTCAGCTGCACTGTGGAAGGGGGAATATGCGTCAGCTACTCACATGAACTTGTAAAAAAACACGTAAATACAAAAGTCATAGTAAGCCGGCTGATGTTGACATGGATAGTTGATCTTGTATGACTAATAAGTAAACCGACCGTCAGCTGCTCAAGTAGCGGTGGGTTTGGGTGTAAGAGGATGCGAAAGTTGTAAAAAAAAAAAAAAAAAAGTCATAGTACGCCGGCTGAAACCTTTTTACATAAATAGTTGACATCATACTGAGCTGAAAAAAAATAGTCAGCTGCACTGTGGAAGGGGGAATATGCGTCAGCTGCTCACATGAACTTGTAAAAAAACACGTAAATACAAAAGTCATAGTAAGCCGGCTGATGTTGACATGGATAGTTGATCTTGTATGACTAATAAGTAAACCGACCGTCAGCTGCTCAAGTAGCGGTGGGTTGGGGTGTGGGAGGTTGCGAAAGTTGTAAAAAAAAAAAAAGTCATAGTAAGCCGGCTGATGTTGACATGGATAGTTGATCTTGTATGACTAATAAGTAAACCGGCCGTCAGCTGCTCAAGTAGCGGTGGGTTTGGGAGTGGGAGGTTGCGAAAGTTGTAAAAAAAAAAGTAATAGTACGCCGGCTGAAACCTTTTTACATAAATAGTTGACATCATACTGAACTGAAAAAAAATCGTCAGCTGCACTGTGGAGGGGGGAATATGCATCAGCTGCTCGCATGAACTTGTAAAAAAACACTTAAAATAAAGTTATGGTACGCCAGATGAAATGTAACTAGGTGATTGTTTAAATAATTATGAGTATGAAAAATCATATCGACGCGCGGGGCAATCTTCCCCCCGTGTAAATCCGAGCTACGCCAGCATTTACTGCGCACGTCGTACATAGCGCACCTTTGGAGCCATGCTGACCTTGAAGACCCTTCTCAATAGTCGCCCACTGACTGGGGAAGGGAAGAAAAAGAAGAGAAATATATCTTCAAATGGTTCGAAGCAGATCAAGTACCCCCATCAGTCACGAGAATAACGGATGATAACAGCGAAAATATTGCCGGTATGGATTTTTTGTCAGTGACACTTTCTTTAAGCTAGCATATTTCTGGTAGCCTAATTTTAATGATTAAAATGTTCATTACAAGATGATGGTGAAGAGGATCGAGCTCAAGAAGTTGAACAAGTTGAAGAGAACGTTTTAACAGAGGAGAGTTCTGATGATGATTTATCAGAGAACGATTATGGTTGCGATAACAGTCATAAAGAATAATTTCTGCAGTCATTAATTTTTATATTTCTATTCCCATTTCTATTTCTTTACATTAAATGATTACATTTCCTTTTTACAGTCAATATTATTTTATATCATGCATTTCGTTTAAATATCCTAATCCTAACTAATATTAAAAATGCGAAAGTAAGTTTGTTTGTTTGTTACACTTTCACGCTAAAACGGCAGAACGGATTTGGATGAAATTTGGTACACGGATAGACCATGACCTGGAATAGGAGATAGAGTCTGTGCGGAAAGAGAAGCGGCGTGGCGTAAAATGGAACTAACATTATGTATGACTACTAAAAATTTCATCAAAACAATTATTAACACAGAATCTAAAAACATTATAATATTCTAACACAGCCTCATAATAATCTAGACGTTATATAATGTCGCACTATAATGTCGTAACAGTGTTGACAACATCACAAATACGGTAATTAAGCACAGCTGCGCCACCAAATCTTAAGCCGCTTCTCTTTCCGCACTGACTCTAGGACACTTTTTATCCCGGTAGTATGTTCCCGTGGGATAATTTCCGAAATACACGCGGGCGAAGCCACTGGCGAAAGCTAGTATAAAATAAAACAAGAAAAAAAACCAAAATGTTTTCTTACGATATAGTTTTACACATGTCCCCATATTAGCATTTAATTACCACTATGCCGGTTGAAATTTGACAATATGATAGTTTAATAGTTACGTTTACAAAAACTATCAGTCAGCTGGGTGCGGGCAGGGGAACTCTGTCAGCTGGACCCTGAAAGGTACTGTGCATTGCTCGAATAATCTGTATCTTTACTGCGCCAGCTGACGATCTTTCCACCGCTACGCACGCAGCTGATTGTTGTTTTCGTACTTTAAATTATTTAAACAATCGCTTAGTTAAATTTCATCCGGCGTACTTTATTTTACGTGTTTTTTTACAAGTTCATGTGAGCAGCTGACGCATATGCCCCCCTCCAGAGTGCAGCTGACGATTTTTTTTCAGTTCAGTATGATGTCAACTATTTATGTAAAAAGGTTTCAGCCGGCGTACTATTACTTTTTTAATTTTTTTTATTTACAACTTTCGCAACCTCCCACTCCCAAACCCACCGCTACTTGAGCAGCTGACGGTCGGTTTACTTATTAGTCATACAAGATCAACTATCCATGTCAATATCAGCCGGCTTACTAAGACTTTTTTTTATTTATTTTTTTACAACTTTCGCAACCTCCCACTCCCAAACCCACCGCTACTTGAGCAGCTGACGGTCGATTTACTTATTAGTCATACAAGATCAACTATCCATGTCAACATCAGCCGGCTTACTATGACTTTTTTATTTACGTGTTTTTTTACAAGTTCATGTGAGCAGCTGACGCATATTCCCCCTTCCACAGTGCAGCTGACTATTTTTTTTCAGCTCAGTATGATGTCAACTATTTATGTAAAAAGGTTTCAGCCGGCGTACTATGACTTTTTTTTTTTTTTTTTTACAACTTTCGCAACCTCCCACACCCAAACCCACCGCGGGTGCGTCAGCTGACGCTTGGTTTACTTATTAGTGATTCGAGAACTACTGAAAAAATAGGCAATCGATCGGCGTACAATGGGTACCTGAAATGCAACGGTACCTCCCGGACTATAACTATTAATCTTCCGTTCCTCCGACGCAAGCGCAACATTCTCAACGGTACTGTTGTGTTCGGTTATAAATAACTGAAATGTTATTTATATCTCTTAATACGGAATGATAGTCGATGAGAAGTTGTCATTAAACAATTTTTATTATTAAACGGGGCGCAACGACTGCTCTGTAAGTAATACTCTCGTTAACCAAATCGTTCAATGACTGCGACTGGTTTCAAATATAATTCTAAACTGGTTGCAACAGAACTGTTCTGCGAGCAAGCGATTCAGTTATTTATATTTAAAATGAGATAACATTCAGTTCAGAATTTAATGTCAAACATAAAAATCGACGTAAAAAGTTTACGGCGACACGTAAATAATTATTTTGTTATTTAACAAAAAAACATAGTAATTCTAGAACGTACTTTATTACATTCTTGATAAAGATTATTGATTCGAACTCAATCAAGTCGTAAACTGTACGTGTTAATGGTATAATCAAAACTTCCCAAGTAACAACACGAAACACGAAAGCTGACTCCACGAGAGAGACATACCTACTTCAATGTAATTAAATTGTTTACATTGAAAATCGATTATTGAGTTCAGGGTGTGTATAAGTTAGGTGGCTATAACTCTGAATTTCGTGCAGTTGACTACCGAGCCCGACGTGCGAGGGAATCGAACTTTACTGCCTATATAAACTCTTTATTGCCCATTGTCGACGATTATTACTTAACCCTCATGACTTATGAACTAATAAATTCGATCTTTTCATGCCGATCGTGCTTACGAATTCACTCGTACAGCTTTCGGAGTAAATAAAGAGAGCAATTTTGAAGTTTCATCGTTATCAAGTGAAATAAAGATAGGTGCTGGAGCACTTGAGCAATGATAAATGCGGCCCTGCCTTATTCGTTACCGAGTCGGAATACCGATTGGTCTAAACAAGAACATTAAAAGCGTGCAATGCCGCGTGCGTGAATCAATAGATTAGATGGAAATAAGCTTAAAATATCTCCGTATGGTCTGGCTGTAAATAACTTGTTTGTAATTGTGGAGCCGCGATTGTCTGCTACTATAAGGAGGGCGGCACTGTTTGATAGCAATCTTACTTGTGCCAGCCTCGGCTCCCCTTCCTACCTTTAGCGTATTGGAGTGCTGTTTGCGTGTTACCGTTTTCGGTCATTGCTTAAGTAATACGCTGTCAGTACGCACAATATGTCATTGTAATTGACTGAATAAATATTCTTAACTTGCTATTAAACCTTTTAAGTGCAGTAATATTATCATGAGGGCACAATAACATTGCATTATTGTACAAAGGATATGAACAGAGAGTAGGTATAACATCTAAGAAGGACCATTGGCTTTATTGAAAGCCGTGGTTGCTTTATACTGTCCCCCGCTTTCTGAGGCATAAAGTTATTTTCACAACAAAGCACGCGGAGCCTGTGAGCTCCTTATATTGGACCTCTCTTGAGCCGACCCATTGTAATCTTAATGCCGTATTATATTAATGCGATAAACATCTCCGAGATCTCGGTGCTCATTTTTTTCCCGTGAATTATAGTGAGTTTAATATTGGCAGGGTACAGTTTGTTAGACGAGACGTTTCTCTGGTTACGAGGTCTTATCTTCAATCGATCCGAGGGGATCCAATTCTATGAACGAGTAGGTACCTACCTACTTCACGAGTTTTGTGGTTTAATTTGTATAACGGGCTGTATTGAAACGGAATTTATTTAATAACTCATTGAATTCAAGTAAGGCTCGGAGATGCTCTGAATAGCATAAATAATAGAGATACCGACGTCATCTCATCAATGTCACATGCTATTAAATATGTATAATACGGAGCGCATTAAAACACTTATGTCGGATGACAAGGCATGAAAATCCAAATTTACTGAGCATATTACTATGGAGCGAGAGAACACGGCGAGCCACGCACAATGAAACTTTGTGCCTTCCCTGAATAATTGCCGTATTTAACTGTGGAGATTTAGTATCCCAGCTTGCATCACAATAGAGTATTTAGTCCGTGAAAGAAACTATAACACTATTGTTTAACTATAAAAACTTTTTAACAAAAAAAAAAAACCGACTTCCAAAAATCACTACAAAGTGAAAAATAACTTTGATTTCGGAAGTCGGTGTCTTTCGTTTTTTATTTACTGTCTTTTTTTTGCCACCGACTTCCGAAATCAAAGTTATCTTTCACTTTGTAGTGATTTTTGGAAGTCGTTTTTTTTTTTTTGTTAAAAAGTTTTTATTTCTCACTTTTTAGTGGGTCTGTTTATAATTTGTATAAGTTACAATAGTCTAATGTCAATTGCTCATCACATGTTACAAAATATTGCTTTTCCTGATGCTGGGACGTTAATTGTTGAGGAGTTCTGCTGGTAAGAACCAGGAGAACTCCTCATCAACCACTCACCACACGCATTGTGTGACGAGCGGAAATTGCTTAGCAACCATATTAAAGTAATCGAATCGCAACCCGTGAAATATTTATCATTGAGTAGTTCCGGTAGCCATCTGTGGTCTTTATCATCAGTTCCACTTCACCAAGTCGTGCTTTCCGAGAGCAAATGCACGAGCTACTATAAAAAATACCCAAATCGCTATAGGTGTGCCTATAATATTTGAAGAGTTCCTTCGATTTACCCAGGATCCCATCATCAGAACTGGATTTTGACAAAAATGGGACCATTTGGGAAGTATACCCTTTCCAACAAAAAAATATTTTTTCAAATCGGTTGGCAAGCGACGGAGTTATGCGCGAACAAACATAAAAAAAAAAAAAAAAAAAAAAAAAAAAAAATGCAAACATCCGAATTGAGAACCTCCTCCTTTTTTAGAAGTCGGTTAAAAACTATTGTTTGTCACGCCTGAGACAAAATAATCGCGTACCTACATTTATCTAATAGAGGGAAATGGAGTACCTACGTGTTCGTCTTATAGTGAATGTATTGGAAGCCCAAAAAGCTGAGCGATTTGATTGGTTAGACTTGAACATACATAAAGCAATAAGGAAAGAGGGTATCTTAATCAAGTTTCTTAACTTTGACCGACATTTTTGCTTTATGTTGGATAAGATTGAATAGCTTTCTGGGAGATTGCAATAGAGCTGGGGAGGAACGACACTATTTGCATCAAATCCCTCTCAGAGTCTCTCGGTGATTGAATTAAGATATTCTGAAAATCTTCGATCTATAGCCACATTTTCGGCATTCAGGCTAAATTGCTAAAAACCTACGGAGTTTCAAAATGCGAACTGGGTGAGAATAAGAAAGTGACAGAGCCAATTACTTCCGCATGCGAAAAAAAGAGAGCGCAACAATGCGCTGGTACTGAAATAAAAGCGTCAAACTAAATAAAAATTGTTTAAAAATAAATTAAGCTCCTATCAAAAATATTTCCAGCCAGAGTTTTCAATTACCTAATATGCACATTTTGAATGCAATTTTGCAATGACTTAGGATTTTAGAATTACAGAAAAAAATATAAAAAAGTAGTGGTCTTTTCGGAATTAAATTCTATCGAGGAAAAACCCAATTGCATTTTCCTTCAGTCAGAGTATTAATGAAATAGTCATTAAACATATACAAAAATTAAATCCATACATGCTGTAATAGTGAAATAAATGGTTACGAAAAAGACCCCATTTATTTTGGTATCGCCTTAATGTAATAGTTTGTTATCATCAAATGCCTACTTAGTCTGTAGGTATAGTATAAGTATGTAGACGTAGGTAGGCAAATGTGATTTAAGACCACAGTAATAACTACAATGTTATACTGCCAGAAATATTTCATACATCAATTTTAATGCGACTACCCAACATTAATTTCAAATAACATTGTATTTCTCACAAAAACTGTTAAATTAGCCTTCATAAATCATAATACGCTTACTTAAAAACTTGGTTCACAGCCAAGAACAAATGTTTTCGTTCAGCCATACAATGGAACATTGAAATCATGACTGTATGGTGTCACACCATATTTATTTTAATGGGAAAGGTCATTACTTTTGGTACTTTCGACTGGACTGTTGCAGGGCTGGCGCTTCATCAGTCGTCACCATTTAAATATTCAAAAACTTATAAAATATATGAAAAGGTAAGTCTTGCACTGAATTATTTTATTTTTAATAAGTATATGATAATAATGAATCACTCTAATCGAACTCAATTACACGGTACTTGTTCTAGTACCATTTCAAAAAAAAAAAAACCATTTCACCATTCCGGGGCGCCTTAAAAACTGGGCCAAATCCTGTGAAATGCATATTGATGGCAGCCCTTAACCAGTACAACGTCGCTTTGTGTCGTCGCTGAGTAATCGTCACAACTTAGCTCCTCGAATTTATGTCCCATTTATACTTCAACCATAATGGAATATTTAGGGGTGCGCGAAAACTTTTGCACTGTACAACCATATTTTATTTACGGTGACATGTGAATGTTATGTTTTTTGGCAGAGCCGCACACCCGCTAAAGGTACGCCGTGGATAATGTTGGATAGTTTTTGATACACCTGGGTTCATGTAGCGTGACAAACTTTTAAAAGTATTTTTTGTGTAGCCAAGATTGTTTTACTTAAATAAAATAAATAAATAAACATTCAATTCAGAATCACTTCAATATTTGATAGTAACAATGTAAACTTATAAACTAGTGTTAGTAACATTTATTCTAAGCTGCGTGAGGCTCGCCGATCCTGGGAAAAGTCTACTTGACTGCAAGCATTCGTATCCACCGCCCCACGATCGGAGAGTCCCACCTATCAGCCAACATTCTATAAGATTGGTGTTGGGGCTGCCGCGAACACGGGGCGTAGCAGAGATGCGCATCTCCTGCGCATGATGGCCGAAAAACTATCAACGTCCGCGTCGGCAAACATGCCGGACGCGCTACAAATACGCGGCAGCCCCATCAACACCCGGAACGTGTTGTTGTCTTGTGTGCGCAGGCCACTATATGCCCTGTGCGTAAAGTTCACCCACAGGCTGCACATGTAAAAGGATTGGCAGTAGGCTTTGAAAAGCATCACTGTAACCTGAGCCGTACAAAACCTGTGGGCCAACATCCCACATCTAACAGCCAGCGGCCTGCACTCCCGCTCTACATCAACGTTATCTTTCAAATCGTCTGAGACCCAATGACCCAGATGTTTATAATTTGCAACTCTTTTTAGAGGTCTTTACAGCATAACTGGTGGAATTGTGCTATAGCATTTACTGGCAGCTTTAAATATCATGAATTCGCTCTTTGGTGCATTGCTTGTTGTTTGCTACGAATACGAAATTGCTACGAAGATTTTAACAACATTTTTCAGTGAAATATTTTTTTCATATCCCCAAAATAATGTGTTTAAAAGTATGTACAGAAAATTGTTTCGTTCCATATAAGTATTACATTTTCTTTTACGACAACTTTTTAGTAAACCGTAAACTGTTCTCATAAAACAAGCAGACTTTAAACTTTAAAACTGGGCTAGTATAACTGACCACTCTTTTTGTGGCTAGAGTAAATTCTACCCACAAAATGGGTGAAGATAAAGTGTAGTTTGTAACACCAGATGTTATGCTAATATCAACAGACACTCAAAAAGCTAGAGGATTTGAGTTTCAACTTTGAGTAGTTAATGTACCACCAACGTTTTAAATATGTAAATTCTCAATCTCATTTCATTTTTTATAAGATTCCATAGATTAACATGAAATAAAAAACGAACTTATGCTTAAGCTTTTAGATGCGACGAACGTTACGATGATTTTTATTGGTAGCATAAATTTTTGACTTAACATTTATTTCTACCATTTATCAAAAATGTAGGCACTACTTTCCTTATAATTATGTTATATAAATTTTAGAAAATGTATAATAGAGTCATAAATAAGCTATGAATCATTTCTGTATTAACGATATCGGATAACAGGTCATCTGTTTCTCATTAAACTGCCTATTGGTTTATCTTTTACTCTTGCGTCTGTACGAACTACACAAGAACTGATTAAGGCTCCCGCAGACATGCGCAACGCGAAGGTGCGACGCGATTCTGGTAGAACAACTTCCATGAAGTTTTATAGAAATTAATCTACAAGAGCAAAAAAAAAATAAAAAACAAAACTAAATAAACTAGCAAAAGATATTGCTCACATTCGGCTGAATTTATAGCACTCTCAAAAACTTATGAAGTGAAGGTTTGTGAAAAAGTTGTAAGGCGTTTTATGAGGAGAATACTTATAATAAAAGTACCAAGTTTTCTGCGAAGGTCGTTCTAAATATTACTTACGTCTTTGACGTTCTGTCCTTTGTGTAACATACCTATGTTTCTTTCTACATAAGTAGTTACCTACTAGGTACTTAAGTAATCTACATATATCATGGGTTCTGTAAATAGTGGAGCATATTTACTTTTGATATTAGCGAAACAACGGCCAAAGTTTTGGCAGACAATACTATTCATCTTGTTCTACGCAGTTGGACATGACAGGACATTAAACTAAGTATGTAGCGAATTGTAAGTAACGGACGAGAAATGTTGATGGTAGATACGTCTTCGTTTACTTTGATAAGTATCCATGTATAAAATCGAAGAATTATTAAGTTTTATAGAGCCTGCTTTTGTTGCGGAGAGAAGATGCACACATAATATGAAACTAAGTTACTTAACATTGGACCACCGGTCTTTGTTTCATATCAAAACAATGAATCATAATTATCATCGATTCTGAACAAAGACAGTCTTCGTTGAATTGATCATTACTTCGTTATTGGGAAGTAATTATTTCTGAAAAGAGCTTCCCACGATTATTGAGAATATTACCATAAAATTCTTCTGGCGAACTAATAAAAGGCTCGAGTCAGGTTTCATTGAAATCTTTTTACTGCTGCACTGTAACTGCCTATATGAAAAATATATATGTCGGATTTTACATCTATCCACACATTAATTTTTGTGTGATCAACTGATCACTTTGTGCAAAAGTTGATACCTACTTGGCATTTAAATAAATAAAGGACTGATCGCCCTCCTTACGTCATAGGCAACGTGGCTTTTAACTGTACTAAGCAGAATAGGTTAGTACGTACTAATTCCAAGGACGTTATAGGTAATCCTTTTTTTTTTTTTTTTTTTTTTTTTTTTTTTTTTTTTTTTTTTTTTTTTTTTTTTGAGGGTGGGAAATCATCAAATAACTTCTCCCGCTCTGGGTGGAGCGGGAGGGCGTGTCAGACTTTTACTGACTAAAACCCACCCGTGTTCCTTCAGTTGCCTATGCCAGGGCCGCGGTAACCCTTTCAGACAACCCGCGACCCCAGCGGCGTCGGCCCTATTGGGCCCCGTCACTTGCTGACATCTCTTTGAGGCGCGCGTGGAACACAACGCGCCATCGACTCGGGCCTGGTCCTTACCGGACGGCGAGCTACCCGCTGCTCACCGTCCGCAGGCCCGCGCCTACGGTGGCCGGAAATCGCCCCGCGATTCCCGCCGCCCAGGGCGTCTCCTGCGGCGACTGAGGGCGTGAGGCTGCCTCTCCCTCACGCGTTCCGCCTCCTCCTTCGCTAGCATCACTGCTTCGCAGAAGGAGGTGACGGCCTCCCATGCACTCTCGCTCCGCACCATGGCCTGGACCAGGCTCGGACGCGAGAGATCGCCGCCGCCGATCGCCTCCGTGAGAACACGGCGGTGCTCTGCCCAAGCCGGGCAGACCTCCACTGTATGCTCCACCGTGTCCTCCGGGCGATCCACACAGTGGAAACACCCGGGCGTTTCCTCCCGCCTTATGCGAAACAGGAACCTCCCGAAACAACCGTGTCCGGTGAGGACCTGCGTCAGGCGGAAGGTGAGGACGCCGTGGCGCCTCTCTAGCCACTCCTCAAAGAGGGGACTTATCGCCGCTATTGTGGCGTGCCCAGCGCTGGGTTGCGACAGTCGCGCTCTCCATGCCGCCATGAGATCCCGCCGGAGCTCTGTCCGCTGTACCGTGATTTCTCGCGGCAGCGGAGTTACGCCCCGGCGTTTCGCCTCCTCGCGCCACTCCCACACGTGCGCGAGGACCTTTGCCTCCAGATCCCACGGCGGCAATCCGGCAAGGAGGCTCGCCGCCTCCCGGGAGACCGTGCGGTATCCCCGGACTAGCCGGATGGCCATGACCCTCTGGGACGCGTTCAACCTGCCGGCTGGTCCCAGCCTTAGGGAACGCGCCCACACCGGTGCTCCGTAAAGGGCCATGGACCGCACGACCCCCGCGTAGAGCCTCCGGCAGGAGGTAATCCTAAAACGTCCAGATGAAGGACAACAATAAAGCCACATAGATAATGTAATTTTGATCATTACCATGACAAAACGGTCTTAGTTCGATGTTGTACGTCCACGTTTATTAAATCATAGTGTGAAGTTTCTCCACTTAAGGCCCCAACCACAATGTACTGAGGTTTCTCGTTGAATAAATAATGAGTGGAGCCACGTTAAGCCCCTCGTCCACCAGTCAACACTTGACAAACTTGTCTTTAACATATCTAATGTTGTGGAACAAACTTTGATGTTATGATTCCGTTCCGTTCTAGGTCTTAACTTGTGACTAATTTAATTAGCTGGGCTATGATTTCAGTAAATAAAGTTAATAAATCGAGCCTGTTATGGAAAAACATCGTAAACGACAGAATATAGGTATTTCACTTTTTTATCGTAACGTAAATCTAAAATTATTAAAATAACCAATAAAATACCTCTCCTGAAAAATTGTATTGTGTCGCTTACGATGTTCTTCCATAACAGGCTCGAAATATTACAGTACTTTTTAGACTAAGTAGGTACAGTCAGCGTCAATAATACCGGGACGAACAGACTAAAAAACAAAAAATCAAAATAAAAAATAAAATGGAATCAAAATGATCTAAACAACTATGAAAATTAAATATTAACTGAATGACACAAGGAATATTTCAGAATGAAGACAGTACACGACAACTGTCATTCTGACAAGAACTTTATCCAATTGAGATAAAGTCTAATTTTCTTAGTTGTTAAGATCATTTTGAGCAGTCTGTTCGTCCCGATATTGTTGACGCTTACTGTACAATTCAATAGCACAGACACATGAACAAGTACCTACTTGAATAAATAAAAATCACCCTGTTGATTGTTAACAATTATGTTATCATGCGAATATATCAAAACGTAAAAAGCTTTAGCTGGAATTTTGCAAAGTGTCAATAAGTGCCTGTAATAATATTGCTGTACACTTAGCTTAATTACTCACAGTTACAATACACTCAATTCATTTCAATAAAACTTTTCACCTGCTTCAATAAAAACGTAATAAAATGCTGTCAACAATCAGGAAGGAATGTTCAATGTTATTTAACAGCTTTTTAATTAAGATATAATATGAAACTTGAGGTAGGTACACGAGTGGGAATGCCAGCAAATTATATTGGACAAAAACTGTTTTTCGTTTCCGAAGCGGCATCGGCAGTGGAACTTGCAAATTTTTAATCCTCTAAAGACACGTCTTTTCATTTTTATCGTTGCATATTTTATTATACTAAAAACGAAATAACTGAATTAATCATTTGAGTATTAACCAATAATACATACAATACTGGATACAAATATTTAATTTCTGTCTAAAATACGTGCTTATAAACATATTACATATAACTTAATGGGAGGAGCTCGTGACTAAGTAAAAACTTCCACACGGGCCATCCATCAGGTTAAGCTACGCTTGCCGGGGTTGGTCTTTGAAAGTGTGACCATCTTTACATACCGAGACTCCTCCGTGCCTCGGAAAGCACGCTAAGCCGTTGGTCCCGGCAGTCATACGTGGATCTATGAGAGTCGTTACGGGTTAACCCCGAAAGTCTGACAACCAGTCTTACTAAGGGGTTACCTGTAATTGGGTTGTGAAGGTCAGATAGGCAGTCGCTTCATATAAAATACTGGTATTCAGCTGCATCTGGTTAGAGTGTAAGCCGATCCCAACATAGTTGGGAAAAGCCTAGGCAGATTGACAAAAGTAATTATACCTAACTAATGCACTTGGGACTACGAGGTAGGCTCTGCTGTCATTACAATTTAAAATTGGTCACTACACCTTTAAGTTATGCGTATGTGCGTGACGTATATTATGTAAATATTAGAACAGATAGTATATCACTATATCTACATGAACGGAAGTACGGCAGCGAGTGTTAAACTCTAGCTACTCGACCTGATGGATTTATAGTGAGGGGCGCGACACGACTACCGACTTATACTTGCTAGGGACTGCGTTATTGTGTAACAGTAACACGATAATGCTTTAGCCGCTAAATAATTGCGATAAAACACCCTTATTGTACCGCCTTGCATAATAAGTAGGATCGTGAATACGGGGCCTTAATATGTGATGGTTTGGTTACATGTATTTAAAGTCGGTCTATAGCATGGTGAGTAATGTCGAGGAAAGCTGATGTCACCAATATGCAGGACCAATGATATGAAGGAGACAGTGAGAAATTCTTCAAAGTAATTTTAGAAATGGACAGAGGACTTATTACTAATCCTGCTAATATCATAAAAGCGAAAATTTGGATGGATGGAAGTTTATTGTTACTCAATCACGCCAGAACGACTGAACGGATCTGCATGAAATTGTGCACAGAGATAGATTATGGTGTGGATAGCACATAGGCTATTTTTAGGGTTCCGTACCAAAATGGTAAAAAAGGAACCCTTATGGTGTGACTCAGTCTGTCTGTCTGTCTGTCACAGCTGGATATCTCAAGAACTACTAATGCTATCAACTTGAAATTTGGAACAATTTTAGACGATGTTTACCCAACAATTTTGCAAGTAAGAAAGAAGTAAAAATATTTATACATTTTTTGAAACAGAGACTGAACGGGGGTCTTCAAAATTCAAAGTGGGGCTATACTAGGGCATATGGGGTATCATATGAAAGGGCGCTGTTTGCACATTCTCAAACATTTTTTTAATTTTTTTTAGGCCCCATAGTTTTCGACTTTTGATGAAAAATGTAAAAAAAAAGACCGTTCCCCCCGCTTAACTCCGAAGTTCGCAAAGATAAAAATCTGAAATTATTCTATGTGATAGAAGTTTATGTAAAAATTACAGGAAAAATGAAACGATGTCTCTAAATAGCACACTTTTTCAAAAATCGGGACGGAACCCTCGGTGCGCGAGTCCTACTCGCTCTTGACCGGTTTTTTTTTTATCCCGGTAATACTTTCCCGTAGGATAATTTCCGACATCCATGCGGGCGAAGCCGCTGGCGACAGCTAGAATTAATACGAAAGTTTGGATGGATGTTTGGTACTCAATCACGCCAGAACGGCTGAACAGATCTAGATGAAATTTGACACAGATATAGGTTATAGCCTGGAAAAGCACATAGCGAACATGGCGAAGCCGCTGGCAAAAGGTAGAATAAAATAAATCATTGACGCACTTACAAATGTAGTAGCAACCAGAAAAGGTCTGAAAGTACATAGCGTTCAGAAAGCAATACTGAATGTAATAAAACCTATCATACATTTCATACAATTTAATGCCCATAATACGTTCCAAGAGTGTGCACTATGCTCCTCCATAGATTCTCCATGTTACAAGCCGATTTTTAACTTAGCCCGGTTATACCACACTGTACGTCCAATTGCCGAAGCATGGCGACAATTATTAAACGATAACACTTCGGATATGGCTTTCCTGTGCCTGGGTCGTGGGCATTAAAAATAAATTATGACAATCGCCCGGAATTTTAGATTCGATAAGGACTAACGTGAATGGGAGGTATTGATAGAACATAATAAGCTCAGTGAATGTATTTTGGTAGTGCAATGTACAGTCAGCCACAACATTAGCTGACCCACCCTTACATAAATGGTTGAGATTTTTTAGAAAACGAAACGATAGAATTTAATAATTCTTTTATATTTTATTTAAATACCTATAATAAATAAAATATAAAAGAATTATAAAATTCTACCAATTCGTATTCTAAAAAATCTGGGTGGGTCAGCTAATGCTGTGGCTGACTGTACTCAAATATTAATAACCAATATTTCTTTCACATGCGATATTTTACAAAATTCAGCATACAATAGGGTATCGGTGTTATTGAATTTCAAAATTCAATTTCGATATGACACATTTTATACGAAAAATATGGCGTGTATATTGTAAACAATCTTTTTCTACTGACAGATTTTTATTAAAAACTAATAAAGAAAATAATGAAGTTAAAATCAGCCACAATTTTCTTAAAGACGAAACGACACAGAAATAGTTCTGGCGAAGTAATTGTAGAGAAACAGTAATGGCGGAGTTTGAAGACTGCAGACTGAATAATTTGAATTTGCATAAGTTTGAATAAAACATTCATTATATTTAACTATTATTCAAACAGATGAAACAGTTGCGCGGTAGAGTCGATACAGAGCGAGTTATGGAGTTGCAGCTTAGGTTTAACTTTAGTTTTAGACCTATATGTGCAGTCCATACTCCGGCGTTTGGAGACTTACCAACGTGGAAAGTGTTTTAGTGTTAATATATTCTCTAGTTAATACCCAACGTTATGAGGATCGTATATCAAGTTTATATTCTATAGTAAATATAGTATTTGTCTAAAGTATTTTGACCTTTGACAACCGAGCTGTCACCATACAAATCAGTTCATCGGATCAGACAAAGCCACCAAAAAAGTCGACAACGTTATACGAGTGAGTGTCACGTCAAAGCGCTCTTTGTTCTTTTTGAGCAAGACGTTGAAGATAACCCGTGTTCCTGTTTGAGTGGCATGTCTGCCTGTCTGGTCGCTCGCGTGCTGAGCTCAGATCCATTAATGTAGTCAGCCGTGTGCTGCCGCCAACAAACAAATTACTGATGCAAACACGTCGCAACACGCGAGCCAGCCTTGAAAGCCTTTTGCTTGCTTTGTCAATTTTGTTCCTCGTTCTCGTTCCTCCCTCCTCTTCGTATCGCCTTCGAGTTACTCGCCCGAATAATTTGATAAATGTTATTGTTATTGGTAGTGCCAACAGAGGTAATTGTTTTAGAGTTTGCTCACGCTACTCTGTGTACACATTCCGGGAATCATTTCTGAATACGCGCTTGTTTGTTGTGCATTTAGTTCGTGAACGGATCGGACGGCTGTGAATGATTAGGTTGTTAGTTTTAAATTACGCAACAATTTTTGTACATATTTACTTTATTTTTTCACTTAAACTTTGTTCAGTTTCTTTCTGACTCTTTTTGTGTTGATTTTCTGTCCTGTAGCGTTATATCTTCGTTCAATTGTAAATGTTCAATTCACAATGTCTTCTAACTAAGTTACCAGCTTAACCAAGGAAACTACATTTATTAACGGACACACACTTTCAAAGCTTGTAAGTTTCCTAATTTTTCAGTCTTGGCACATTCTACCAATCATACCGCTAAAGCTTTGAATATATCTCTGAATCGTAGCAACCATCTCTTGCCGTCGGCCACTTGTAACGAAGGCTTCAGGTGCAGGGTGTGACGTAAGCAAGAGTGGGGGGTGGGGGGTCGGGGGGGTGTAACACGGCTCTACTAATTTCGCAGTCTCATGGGCTCGAGCCGCCACCGCGCATTTGCCCGCCTGTTGCCACAATCCCGTCTTACTCAAAGGATTAGTCCTTTTAGACAAATAATAAAGAAATTACACGAATTGAATCCACATACACATTTTTCTTAAATTCGCAAACCGGCCCTGTCGTATTTTTTGTTTCGTAGAACGTGGGTGGTCAATTATAGGTAAATTATTATTGTCGGAAATTAACGTTCGCCAAAAAGCTTTGCTGACGTAACCGTCTAAAGATTATTAATTTCTGAATAGTGTTTGCATAAAGGCAATTTTGTTAATGGGACTATTATTTTTCTATAATGTTTGCAAAATTTCCAATTACGTATCCAAACGGAATTTAGTGAATGCAAACGCTACACGTTTCATTTTCGTGGAACGCGACAGTGTTATTCAGAGCTATATCGATGGTTTGTTACAGCAGTCGCCGCTCGGCAGAGTAGCACATAAAAGCATCGATCTATTAGTAGCTAGCTAAAATAGTGGCACTGTATTGTGTAGCTGTGGCTGGCCGGGCCTGTCAATTAGCTGGTAGCAGCGCTTCGGCCGTCGCGTCGCCTGTCACGGACCGAACAATGTGAACATTTAGTTGGCTCTGTTGTCGGATATTTTTGGAAAATTTTGAATTCATCTAAAGTTGGACTTTGTGGGGCCTTTATTAGTGGCTGATTGGCAAGTAGATGGCTGATAGCTAGGCAGGATATATAAAGAAAATAGTTAATTTTCTGTAAAAAGCAAAAAGTTACAATTTAAATCAAGCTGTTGTGCGATAATCGTAGAAGTGGTTTCTGTACTTACCTACCTAAAACTGCTTCATGCTTATGAAAAAGGTTTCTAGCTATAACATATTCTTACAAAACTTATTTAATTATTTTTTTTGTAGGTAATAGCACAATACCGTAACTTACAGCAACCGTCAATTTGAATATTTTATCGTGTTGTATTGTTCCGCTGCGCGCTGGTTGATTCGTTAATGTAGTTTTGAACACCTCACAATACGCCGCCTGCGCCGGATGCGTCTAATTTCGAGGCGTCCACTATTACGTTTGAGTGTACAGTACATGATAGGTAGATACGCCATGATAGCTACATAAGTGGTTTCTAGTGTCACTTGGTGAGTCCCTTGCGTGGCCATTTAGTGTGGGTACTTAGCTTCACGAACATTTTAGGTAAAGTACTTACAGATGGAGGTACTTTACTAACACTACATTTGCTCAATACTCTACGGAATCGTTACATTTTATTTTTTTTGTTTTGTAGAATTTATTTAGAAAGAAAATGTCGTAGCCGCAGCGGCATGAATGGATTTATCTCGTAGCAATTATTTCGTAGCTCGTAGCCGAAAACATTAAATGGCTGGTTTTCTAAAAATAACTTCATAAATATCATGTTTTTTTTAAAACCTGCTTCGGTTTTATTGTTACAAACTAAACATTTCATCAAAAGTAAGTACGAATCTAAGCATCTCATAAGTTTTTATATCGTCCTACTTCTATTGTAACTTTTCTTACCACGCGGGGTTTCAGAAATCTTCGAGCCCACAAGGGAATAGTACTTACTTGTCCAAACGATAACAAACAACTTTACACGAACAACTTCTGGAAATTTGATCATTTTGTGAGCCTCATACATAATAAATAGTATTCTTTCTTTAATCAAAGTGTAGAAAATATTTTGTTCGGTATTCCAAAATGGCAGGATACGGGTTGAAGAGTTTATTGACCTTCCCGGGGCGTCGCATGTAAGGTTTCAGTATGTGTAATGTAATAATATTGAAAATCGGTAAACTCGTATCGATTTAATTTGGTTGTTATTCGGATTTTGTACTGATACCCCTGTGGTTTGTTAGTATAAGTTATAATTCTGTTTGTCGTGTTCGGTTCCATTCGTAAACTTTTCTAATTACTGTAATTTAGTTTATGATGAAGGACATTTGTCTGTATAAAATAACAGGTCGGTGTTGACAGGGATACTTGATTATTTACCGACGGATTGTGTTACTAACGAACATAAACTACCAAGTGTTTCTTTGTTGTTTCCTTTAATTTGAAAGGTCTCTTTGTAGAATTATGAAGGTATTCGTCCTGTTTCAATTAGGCCCTGTTGTATCAGTAGCGCTTCAGGCATACAAGTCTTCTCTGGCCCTAAGTATAATTTAATGGTTGCGTGAGTACATATATTTCGCTGGAGATGCTTATGAACGTCTGATATAAGTTACGGCTTATACTATAAACATTACTTAGGTAGGTATATATCTACGAAAGAACCCAAGATGTATGCTGTAGGCTAAAAGATAAAAAGAAAGCTTAAGTATTCGGATATATTTCTGAGTCAGTCCAAGTTTCAGTACATTTAGGTCAAACGAAACGTGTTTTTTAAGTTATATACATTTTGTAGAAAACTCTCCAGTCATCACACAGAACTAGTGCCAATAAAGAGCCATGAAACATTGACTTGGCGTCGCGATGCCACCACAAATACTTGTCATTCCGATCAACCGCGAACGTCAAGCGTCCTCGAAAATGCAACCGCACCATTGAATAAAGAAGTCCACTGCAATCCACTCACGTAGAAGTACAAACGGACAGACGGACTGATGCGTCACGTGCACCCTGGTGCACTCTTTGCTCGCAACTTCAATTTAGTTAAAAGTAGTAGCTGAGTGCACGTGTGATCTAACTTCTCTCCGCGGCAGGAATTTGGTCTTGCTTTTTCAAAGCCCGAACAACTTTATACCACAGAAATGCGGTGACTGGAAGCGGTGCGCGCTGTTACCGAAACTCTGCGAAACTCTGCCGTGCTCTGTTATTCGATTTTTATTAATTTGGTTTTTAGTGACGACTAAAAGCACTTTTTAATGGGTGTATAAGAAAGATGTGGTCATATTTAAGGGTGTGGTACCGACAATCAAACTGAACAACTTGCTCCATGGGACCAACATCGTAACCGAGAAGAAAATATCAGCGGTCCCGTACAAAACTTCAATACCAATAGGTATGATACGACCCAAATGGGGACAGCTGATATTTTATTTTGTCGATTACGATGTTGGTCCCATGGAGAGAGTTGTTCAGTTTTATGGTCTGTACCCTTCAATTTGACCACACCTTTCTTATACACCCTCTATAGGAATTCATTGCTTTTTAATTAATTAATGGTTAATATAATTACGGGGGATGCAGTGGCCCGGGGTGGGGTCGTCTTGGCGGTGTCCCTAGACATCGCCAACGCCTTTAATACCCTGCCCTGGAGTTGCATCAGGGAGGCATTCCGGTATCACCGGATGCCGACCTACCTCTGTCGAGTGGTCGAGGCCTATCTGACGGACAGGGCCGTCATATACCCCGGTCATCAGGGAGAGTGGAACCGGCGAGAGATGTCGTGCGGTGTCCCACAGGGATCGGTCCTGGGGCCGCATCTGTGGGACATCGGTTACGACTGGGTGCTGCGCGCCGACCTCCCTAGCGGCGTCAGCGTAGTATGTTACGCTGACGACACGCTGGTCCTGGCGCAGGGGAGGTCGCACCAGGAGGCGGCTGACTTAGCGACACGCGGGGTTGCGATAGTCGTGGAGAGGATCCGGCAGTTGGGACTCGAGGTGGCCCTGCACAAGTCCGAGGCCATGTGTTTTCATGGTCCTCGGAATGCGCCACCGTCGGGTTCCGATATAACGGTGGGAGGGGTTCACATCGGAGTCGGGTCGACGATGAAGTACCTGGGACTCGTCCTCGACAGCCGGTGGAACTTCGTGGAGCACTTCCGACGTTTGGCTCCCAGACTGGCACGGGCTGGGGCTGCCTTGAGGCGGCTCCTGCCCAATCTGGGGGGTCCAAACGCCTCCTGCCGGAGGCTCTACGCGGGGGTCGTGCGGTCCATGGTCTCCTTTACGGAGCACCGGTGTGGGCGCGTTCCCTAAGGCTGGGACCAGCCGGCAGGTTGAACGCGTCCCAGAGGGTCATGGCCATCCGGCTAGTCCGGGGATACCGCACGGTCTCCCGGGAGGCGGCGAGCCTCCTTGCCGGATTGCCGCCGTGGGATCTGGAGGCAAAGGTCCTCGCGCACGTGTGGGAGTGGCGCGAGGAGGCGAAGCGCCGGGGCGTAACTCCGCTGCCGCGAGAAATCACGGTACAGCGGACAGAGCTCCGGCGGGATCTCATGGCGGCATGGAGATCGCGACTGTCGCAACCCAGCGCTGGGCACGCCACAATAGCGGCGATAAGTCCCCTCTTTGAGGAGTGGTTAGAGAGGCGCCACGGCGTCCTCACCTTCCGCCTGACGCAGGTCCTCACCGGACACGGTTGTTTCGGGAGGTTCCTGTTTCGCATAAGGCGGCAGGAAACGCCCGGGTGTTTCCATTGTGTAGATCGCCCGGAGGACACGGTGGAGCATACAGTGGAGGTCTGCCCGGCTTGGGCAGAGCACCGCCGTGTTCTCACGGAGGCGATCGGCGGCGGCGATCTCTCGCGTCCGAGCCTGGTCCAGGCCATGGTGCGGAGCGAGAGTGCATGGGAGGCCGTCACCTCCTTCTGCGAAGCAGTGATGCTCGCGAAGGAGGAGGCGGAACGCGTGAGGGAGAGGCAGCCTCACGCCCTCAGTCGCCGCAGGAGACGCCCTGGGCGGCGGGAATCGCGGGGCGATTTCCGGCCACCGTAGGCGCGGGCCTGCGGACGGTGAGCAGCGGGTAGCTCGCCGTCCGGTAAGGACCAGGCCCGAGTCGACGGCGCGTCGTGTTCCACGCGCGCCTCAAAGAGATGTCAGCAAGTGACGGGGCCCAATAGGGCCGACGCCGCTGGGGTCGCGGGTTGTCTGAAAGGGTTACCGCGGCCCTGGCATAGGCAACTGAAGGAACACGGGTGGGTTTTAGTCAGTAAAAGTCTGACACGCCCTCCCGCTCCACCCAGAGCGGGAGAAGTTATTTGATGATTTCCCACCCTCAAAAAAAAAAAAAAAAAAAATGGTTGCAACATGCAGTGTTGAAAAAAATTACGCAGATACTTACCTATTGTATTTTAATAAAACACTTACTTGTACCCAACAACTAGCAAACGTAAGTACCTATTAGCTACATGAAAACAGTTTATGGCTGTCTAATTACTCCACAGAAAGAAAAACCAATATTAAATTCCAATATTGATTAAGGTATTTTTATATGCAATACATTCACCACATACCTTCGCGTGTTCATGTTAAAAAGCGTCTAATTTGGAGTGATACGCATCTACGGCTGCGACCGTCTCTTGTTTTATTTTAGGAGACACCACTCGACCTACGAGAAAGTTTTTCCACGGCGTATATCAAAATGTCTTTTGCTAAAGCCGGCTAAGCAGAGCAGACTGCTTTCGTTTATAATTAATTTTGGCTGCAAACTTTACGCCACGAATATCTTTGTAACTCCAACTTACTATTTTAGGAATTTAATACGTCCGGGTCCTTGTTTTGCGGGGAGCTTTCAAACCTCCAATTTAAATATCTTATAAGAAAACTTTTGTTTGCGGTAATTTCGGAACAATTTTTGCACAAGAGGATAATAAGCTGAGAAGTCAAAATAGTTTTATGTTAAGGGAACTACAGGCCCTAAAACGCGGTTACTGTCGGATTGCATAGAAAAGAAAGAGAAGCGCTATGATGACACAACGTTGGTAATTTATTGCAAAACATGAAGCAATTATCTATTTACAAAAAATCTATTGATTGGACTAAAAAATGTAAGCACTATTATGTTAGTACCTATGTTGCTTGTAGAATAATCTGACAAAAATTAATATTGATTGCATGTATATTAGTATGGTTTTTAATCGTTAAAAGAAATTTTTAGACGTGAGTATGAGATTTTTTTCTATCATATCAAGTTTAGATAGTGTGTTGAAATCATAATGCTAGTTGCATTATGATTTCAACACACTATCTAACTAGTAGGTATATATACTGAAGAATATCATATATTTTTCAGATTTTGTTTATTGCAGTAGATCATATACTTTTAGGCATTATTAAACTTGCGTTTAGATCTGTAGTCCCCTTAACCAAACCATCGTGGAAAATTTAGTACAATGTAAAAAAGAAACGTGGCATTCGAACAGTTTAATAAACACGTAATTTATTCATGAAATCGAATGTAAAATATATATGTATCATGTTAAAACGACCTTTGTCGATGTTATCACTAAACCATCCATGTAGCTAGTCAGTTTCGAGTTTTTTCAACAATAGCCGAAGCAACGACATGTGTTTCGTCAGCCGGAACCGCCCTCCGATATTAACATACAGTTACCGACCGCCTAAAAACCTTTTTAAAACTGTGACATGACAATGATGCGTTAACATTCTGACAATACCCTGTTAGAGGTAAAATGGGAAGTGGCGTCCATTTAAGTAGGTATTCACGTTTGAGGCGTGTTTACAACTGGTTCGCTTCTATAGGATATTCGTGCACGGTAATGCTTAGTCACAACGCTACGGAACTTGTTGCCTTAACGAAATTTTTATTAATGATCTTCGGGCCTCCGACGAAGTCTGATGCGCGTGTAATTCGGATGCGGTCTATTTTGTACACATTTGTTTTCTGGTTAACGAACCGCGCGCATAATAATATTTCACTTTGTACTATCAATCACGAGTCTACGCGCGTATATATTGGTGATAAATATTCATGTGGAAGTTCGATTACTACTCATATATTATCCGTTACATTCTCACTATCTCGGATTATGCGGCAAGAATTGCTGATATCTTAATAAATAGCGCCATTAAATATTTTGTCATGGCGCGATTTATGAGGAGAGAAGCTTAAGCCCATTCTATATTAAATTAATTCCTTTTTTACGAGTGTCGCCTCCTACGCGTGGCCAGGCACTATTATAGTGGTATGTAACTTATAATAATTTAATGCATAGCCGTCCCATTAAAATCCATTGAGTGTCGGCGGAGTATCAGAGAGCATTCAATCGACCAGAAGGTAACCACAAATAAAATAAAAGTTTACTGTCGTTTTATACGCAGAATATTAACTTACCGCGTATTAAATATCACGCTTTATACGCTTTGTTCATTTGTTTTGGTGTGTACCGCGAACATAAGCTATAGGTAGGTAATAATCCATCTACCATGAAACTAATGAATGGATAACTACTGAAGATCCTAAGAACAGTGCGACCTTCTTACCTCATCATTGTACTCCCATTTATAACTACTTAGTTATAATAGTTGCTACACAAATAAATATTATATACCTCCAGAGAAAAGAACAGTCAGAAATTTACGCCTTTTGAGAATAGTTTGTCGTAGATCTAAAATCGATCTGCCTTAGCCTTTCCTAACTATGTTGGGGTCGGCTTCCAGACTAACCGGATGCAGCTGAATACCAGTTTTACATGGAGCGACTGCCGATCTGACCTCCACAACCCAGTAACTGGGTAATAATACGATACCCCTTGGTAAGATTGGTTGCCAGACTTTCGGGCTTCTGACGACCCGTAACGACTGTCAAAGTTCCACGAATGACAGCCTACTACTTAATAAAATTATTTTCTGAATAATTGTGCGACTATCCATAATTGATTTTTTTAGTGTAAGTACCTACAACCCCTACAACACAAATTACTATGTAGGTTTATGTTCTATGTATTTGTACTTTTTCTTTCTAAGTCACTAAAATTAATCTTAAGCATCCTTTTACGCAAAAGCCACTGAAATACAGCATGTTTTATCCATTGTCAAGAGGAACCGACCGGCAAACCAGTGACTGACATTAAATGATTAAAGTCAGGGTCATGTTGGGGCCGTTACAAAATTATTCCTACTTAAAAGCCTTTGCTTAATTAACGCTCCAAAGATTTATCACGGGTCAATCTCAGCCATTTATTTTATGTGGGGTCCGCCATTTGGAATGCCTACTAAATATTCAACAAATAGAAATGTCGGTTTGCAAAATCCTATTTTATATGATTCTGTTAAAGTAGAGGTCAGATTGAGTTTGATATGGAGGAGTTTAAGGAAGCTTCAGCGTGTTACATGAACGTTTGGACTAGTTTCGAGTCATCGCTTTTTTATTTTTAGATACCTACGATTTTTCTTCTAAACACGTTTTATCTACCTAAATTACATTGACTCTTGGGTTTTCATGAAAGCTTTTATGTAAAATAAAAACTGCAGCACTCTAATTACCACTATTTATTAGTTTTCAGCATAAAAACTCTTATCAATCAAGTAAATCAATCAGATGTTTTAACGCAAGATTCCCTTATCATATTGGAGACATGATTAAGTAACAAAACGACAACTTTATCAACCTTTATATCACACAATCTTCATATCCACTTAATAAAAATAGAATTACTAAAGAATTACATGTTTGTTGAATTCTTTTAGAGAAAATACTATTCGTTTGGAAGACATTAAAATAATATGATTAAATTATATTCACCCGAGGCTCGTCTGAAGCAGATGGTCCACAAAATTAAATACCACCTGTAGTTTAGTAGACCGGCTAGACCAATGATTACGGTAGATTTGACTCTAATGGTCTACTATCATTACAATTTATCGTTCAGACTATTTATTTGAATTCACATCGTATGAAGGAACGAGTTTTGAATTGCATTGATTTAAATATTTATAGAGTTTGTTTACTTAAATTATATAATTAAAATTTAAATAGGACTGATCAATGTCGTATTTGAAGAAGAAAGTAACACTTGATAGAGAGACGATATGGAATGTTCGAGGTGCGTGGGCGCTGTACAAAAGCCTAGGTGCTTATTATTGTATCAGTGAGAAATATCAACAGTTAATGGCCGCTTGTCCGCTGCTCTTGGAAATTAATTTAAAGTGCATGGCAGGGGTAATTATGAGGCCAAGTAGCCATTATTGTAATAAACAGATGAATCATCTCGCTATTTATACGATAATGTTATGCATACGAGGCTTCTTTTATGATTAACGAATAAAATATTTATAAAGAAAGCTTTTCATCATCATCTGCGTTGCATTTTTCCAACTAGTTGGGGTCGGCTTCCAGTCTAACCGGATGCAGCTGAATACCAGTATTTTACTTAAAGCGACTGCCTATCTGACCTCCACAACCCAGTTACTGGGTAACTCTGTGGAAAATCTAGTTGGTAATCTAGTTGGTAGTTGGTTGGTGGTTGGTTGGTTGGTTGGTTGGGTTGTGGGTAATCTAGTTGGTGGTTGGTTGGTTGGTATTTGTTAAGTTAAATGTTAAGTTATTTCTGTTTATATTTAATATACTACTGTTTGTTTTCCCAAGAAATAAAATAAATAAACACGATACCCCCTGGGAAAGACTGGTTGTCAGACTTTCGGACTTCCGACGAGCCGTAAACGACTGTCGAAGATCCACTAATGACAGCTGGGAGATCTACTAATGAAGGAAGGGAGAGGTCTTGGTATACCTACATATATGTATAGATGATCACCCATCCACGGACCAACCGCGGCAAGCGTAGCTTAACCTGATCGATCAACCCGTGTGGCTGTTATAAAGAAAGCTTTTATGAGAACTAAATGAAAATTGAAGGACGTAAGTGACAAGTTTTAAAATGCTCGCTTTGATGATTACCTACCCTTTAAATAGAATACTTATATTTACCTCAGATGACGTAGACTCGCATAAAACCCGGTTTAAAGATTTAACTGCAGGTTCAGAAATATTCGGAATGAAGTTCGGATTAAGCGCGAGTGATTTAATATCCATAAAACCGTATGCACACTCCTAGGAATCGTTCAATGACTTTTTTTCTTTGCTATCAACGTTTGTTAGGTTTATGGTAGTGCTTTAATCCCTTTTATATTCTGTTCGTTGCGATTTCCATAGCTTTTGTGGATTCAAGTTAGTTAAGTACCTAATATATCAATACATTTGTGCTGAGGCTGTGTCGTTGCTTATGTTTTAGTATTAGGCCCCATTTCACGATGTCCGAATAGCCAATACTCATCGAATAAATTTAAAAATGGAACTGAATTTGTATGAAATTTTCTGCCAAGTAAGTTAATAGGAACTTACTTAATCGTAGGTGGTGAAACAGCCCCTTAGACTTAACACAACATTCACAACATTCACAACTAACATAACTCATAACACAACTCGTTTTCATAACTCTACATTCTTAGTACCAATTTCGTAAAAAGCTAACTTTTCAGTACCTGCCTATGTTTGTCTTGAATGTTTGGGCACTGGTTGTAAAAGAAAAATATATGGTCTATATTTGTGTATACAAATTACGTACTTTCCTACTTTCCAGATACATAATAGAAATTGGGATGCAAGTAATTCCCGTTTCTTTTCTTAATATGAGGGTTCTTTAGAAAATGCTCGCGTCTTAGCTTTCAATGCGTTAATTATTTTCCATTCCTTTGCGAATTGTACGAGCGTGCCTTTGTTAACGGCGTGTAAAGATTAAAGCACAAGATTGGCCACGCCCAGAGCTGATTGTTGGCGGTGATTGGTCGAGCGCACTCTTTGTTGCACGCCGCTTTGTTTAACATCTCAAATTAGCGATTACTTACCTACGTTAGTTAGAAAGTTGCACGAAGTAGCGTGGGCATGGCGGCCAGTGAATATAGTACCTGCCACGAGCCAATCAGTGGCTGCTCTGTTAGTTTGTTTTCCCAAGATTGCGCTTCTTAACGTCCGTCAGCGAGGGAACGCCGGCGCATTCGTCAGCTTCAATTTGTTGCGTAAAAAGTTTAGATTAGTACGCTGAATTAATTTCCCAGGAACGAGAGATGCATATAAACTAGTAGTAACATTTAACTTTACTTCTTTACGAGATCTATTGCTGCAATATTGATGACTATAAAAGGTAGAACATACAGGTTTACGGCCTTTACCATGTGCAGTTATTATAAAAACATGCTCCGCATTTATTGAAAAAGTAGGCTTATAAACGAGAATAACTTTTAGTCCAGCTTAGCCGGTACTTAATTTATTTTTACTGCGAAGCTCTTTAATAACGTTTTAATTTTATAACCGGCAATATTGTGTTAAAACAATTAACTGTCTGATTTATAATCATAACTTTGTTGATTACGGCATCGTTTAATATTAATCGTTGGCGAAATTCACTGAATTTAATTAATGTTTATAATTTGTTGCACGTGGCTTCTGTTAGCAAGTATGAGTAATTAATTTACCATGGACTGATAAATTGCTTTGTACCAGGGTTGATTGATTTAAATCATGATTTAATGAATGATTTATATCAAATGATTTTAATAAATAAAAATTATGCTTTAAATCAAACTTGATTTTTTTCATAAAAGTTCATGGATTAGATAGGTACTCAGAATTATAATAATCAAATCAGTTACATAAAAGAAATAGTACATTTTGATACGAGTGGAGAACGTTTGCTATTGCACCCGAGCCGTAGGCGAGGTTGTTTTTGAGCCGAGAACTGCAATAACAAATGCCCACGAGTATCAAACGACGTTTTTCAATACACTTTCGAAGAAATAAAATAAAATAACGGAAAATATTTTTATCATGAATTATAAGGAAACTCAAATAATAAATTATCTTTTTTTTTTCGCGCTTTGCTTTCGCCAGGTTGAAGGAGAAGCAAAGGTATAAAGCCGATAAACAGCCTAATATGAAAAATTGAAAATTCAAATATGTTCGAGTTTAAATGTTAATTTGTTCATAAACGTTATTTTTATTGTAATTATTCTATTAAATATTCAAAAAAATATTAATGCCGTAAAGACGCATAGGTACCTCTTTGCCGCGATAAAAAAAAATATTCACCTCCGAATAGAGAGTTGTGAATAGAGGCATTGAACCAATTTGGACTAAGTATAGGTATAAGTTATCTGTGGCAATTTTTATTCCCGCACACGTGCGGGAAAATGAAAAATCGCACGTGTGCGACATACATTGCATTGTGAACCTAATCGTAGTGCTATATGAACCAGTTTTCGAGGAAGTGTATTGAAAAATACTTATTAATGCACAGTTTTCATTTGGTGTACTTATGCGCAAAGGTAGCCCGCGAAATTCAAATTTTCTTACGTTTTTGGAATTTGCAGGTCAGTGTCAAGAAGTATCTTAATGATCAAAATAATGATTCGCGACCATAACAAATATTTGTATTTACATAATTATAATCATTTGAGCTAGTAATACATCTCTCTAAGTTAAAATTATTGGTTTCAAATGTCATGATTTCATGAAAAGTCATTCAATAAGTCAATTTAAATTTAAAAAGACTTATTAATAATTTTAATGATTACAATTCTGTAAATACATACCTATTTTTTCAAGTTTGTAAATTCAAAATTTACCAGTTACGGTGAAAATTAATACAAATATAAAAAAAAATATAAAAAATCATGATTTATGTTTTTTTATTTTTTTAAATTGGTCAAAAACAAAAACAAAAAATGATTTTCATCAACCCTGCGTTGTACAGGTAATACCTAAGTAGGTATATTCCCAAAATAATAAATCAGACAGGCAGTTAGCCGCCATTTTTAGGACTGAATCGGGAACCCGGAACCCGTAGACTGAAAAATGTCATGCACAGTTATTCTGCACTATTGAATCATAAATCCAATAACACACAATGATTTCACACATGCAATAATTTCTTATAGAATAACACTAAATATTATATTAGCGATATAAAACAAACTGCGAAGACAATGGCTCCCATGCGTCATCCTCAGAACAGGTGCACCATGCGACTGTTGCTGATTTATTGTAATTTATTTACTTTTTATAATGTAACCTTTGCGGTTCCTGGTCCCAGTTATTCAGGCGTGGCCCCTTGGTGAATAGATTACGTTTTAATACGATTGTCCTGTGAGTGGGCGGTTCCATGTTGCGTTTTGTTGAAGGGAATGATCAAATGTCAAGCCATACCTAAACGTATAATAAAAGTAGGACTCCACGCCCCGCATATCGAAAGTGAAGCACCGTACTGATCTATGTGTACGTGATTTGAGTACCTGCAAAGACGCCGTCACTCGTGTCACGTAATGGCGGCCGGTCGGCATACTATGATGTAAATGTGTGCGTGAGGCGCGTTTGTACAATACTTACCTACTGTGCTTCACTTTCGATATGCGTCAAGCATTCCTTTTTTGGAATCCTTGACAATAATGTTCTTGTAGTAATTCAGACAGTAGCATAGCTAAGGCCTTATTTACGGAGACGCGGGGCGTCGTGCGTCGCGTTGTGCAACGCGGCCCGCACTAAATTCAAACATAGGGCGTTCTATGTGGTTCTATGAGAGCGTTTACGAAGAAGCGTTTAAGATTTCTTACACTTGACGGCCCGCAGACCGCCACGGGCACCGTGCCGCGCGACGCCCCGCATCTCCGTAAATGAGGCCTAAGAGGCACAATACATTGTAGATATATAACTTAAATGTCAGACCACACGACACTTTGTCACTGAAACAAGAGACAAAAAACACAAAAAGTAAAAATCAACTAAGTAATTTATTTTCTTATTCATCATCGATAATATTACCCGTAAGATAGCCGCTGGGCATAGGCGTTCCAATCTCCAATAAAGAAGAGTTCTCAGGCACAAACAGGTCCTTTGATTGAATAAAACCATGTTTCTTTTTTAACCTTTTGATCCGAAATTCGTGTAGGTAGGTAATGTACTTGCCCTTGTCATGTCTTTCAAAGCTAATTTAGAAACATAAATAAGTTGGTAATTATAGTTAAATGATCGTGGGTGATCTCATCGCGCTCGTCTGAGACCCGACTCTAATTGATATGTACCATTTAGATTAGAAGACCGTGGGTATTTGCCAGGGATTCTGGCCCCATGCAGCATCTAATTTTAGAAAATCAGCATCACATCAGTCTGTAAGCATCTTTTGCCAAACTGTCGTGCTAACTTACCTGCTGTATTGCCTTCTTCTCCCTTTAATCCATGCAAAGGTTGTCTTTAATAGATCGCTGTTGGCAATGATCCGTTCTCTTCTATCTAAAATTTCTACATTTACTCGTATATCTGTAACTACTTGCGCTCCGTGGTTTTACCGCGTAGACCGCGATAAAAAGTAGCCTACGTGTTAATGCTATCTACATACCAAATTTCATCCAAATCGGTCCAGCCGTTTGATCGTGAAGAAGTATGTAACAAACATATAAACACACACACACTCACAAACTTTCACCTTTATAATATTAGTGTGATACTGATAATTCATATTGTGAACATACTGAGTAGGTATTTAATTCTATTCTATTCTACTTAGACGTAATTAAAGTCTACTGAATTGGTCATGAACACCCTAATCACTGTGGTCTTAAATCAGGTTGGTGATGAAAGAAAGTATTTGCTAGGCTCAGTCACAAGGGCCCAGGATGTTATCAACATCCTAAGAGACGATATGGTAGTGTCTATACTTTACTAGTAGTCTGGAAGGCATACGGGATTTCATTTAGATTGTAATTAGAAACAACACGTACTCAGCCTTTGTACTCCCACAGCTGGGAAGTTCACACACATTTGTGCGGAAAGTGCAACAGATACACCAGAGTGCAGAATATAATCATAGACCAAATTATAAAAACTAAGCACCTGGGCTAGAGTCGCGTCCCTACATACTCGACCTGTCCCTATGCACCTCTAATCCATATTAGACAATACTTAACATTTTCACTTTTGTTAGAGTTAGCTACCTCCAGACACAATTGCGGAAAATGTAACAGCTGCACGACAGAGCAGCGTATAATCATGAACCAAATTACAAAAATAAAGCCCCGAAGTGCGTCCCTAGAGTCCCTACATATTGGACATGTGCCTAGAACTACTTATGCAGTATTACCGTGGCAAAATTCAAAAATCAAGCAAAACCCCTCTCCTGTCGTGGTCATGGACCATCATGGACATTAACTTAATAGTTGTAATTCTGGTTATTATGGCTGTAAAACGATTCTCAAATGACGAACAGGCGGCGTTGGGTAACTTTTTGTAATGCTTGACGACTTCATGGCACTGTAAGGGCATGTAATGGATGTCGCAGCATTCTTCTTTTGCGTGACTTGAGCGTGACAATGACTGTTGTGTTACAATTTTGTTTAATTACCTATACTTATCAGCATACAAAGGCGTTTTAAAGATGCGAAATATTACCTACGGCTGTTGCGTATCAAGAATAGTACCAATTTCAGTGTCAGTTTTATTCATTTATAATAAAACAGTAACGAAGACATTTTTCCGTTTGTCTGTATGTATGTTTTGGATTGGCGCAAAAAAGTCTGAACGGATTTGGATAGTTTATAACCTGGAGGTACCTACTTAAGTATACCTTTAATCCCTGTTGTAACGTTCCCGTGGTATAGGTATTTTTCGACATCCACGCGGGCCAAGCCGCAGGCAAAAGCTAATATTATGCCATCAGTAGGTAACCATCATCATCATCATCAGCCTGTAGCAATCCACTACTGCACATAGGTGTAGGCATCTCCTATTGCACGACATTCAGCTCGATTTCCGGCAATCTGATCCAGTTGCTACCAGGTAGGCTGCTAGTGGTTGTTTGAAAGAGATACCGTGGCCCTGGTATAGGCAACTGAAGGAATACGGGTGGGTTTTAATCAGTAAAAGTCTGACACACCCTTCCGCTCCTCCCAAAACGGGAGAAGTCATTTGATGATTTCCCATCCACAAAAAAAAGAAAAAGAAAAGGTAGGCTGCTAGTAGGTAAATGGTAATCACACTATCACACTAATATTATAAAGGCTTAAGTTTGTGAGTGTGTGTAGGGGTTTGTGTGTATATTTGTTACTTCTTCACGCTCAAACGGCTTGACCGATTTGGATGAAATTTGGTATGTAGATAGCTTATATCCAGAAACTGCGGGGCGTAGCTAGTACTAATATAAATGCAATTTTTACCAACAATAGTTGCAGAAAACATTTTCTTCCTTTGTAAATAATTTTAAATTCAACTCTAGAATTCTAGAACAACCACATCTTGGTAGTACAGGTGAATGCAGGCGTCCATTCAATTTTAATAGCAAAACTTATGCCTTTGTCGTCTCTCACGACACCCTAGGGAACCGATGAGGTAGACCAGTCCCAAACGTATACTAATATTATACGGTAGTATGACTCTTATAAGTCTGTGAACTGTGGAAACATAGAGAGCTTATTACTCGTGAGTTGTCGGTCACCCAGAATAAATATAAGCTACCTACGATCGTACCCAAAAGAGACCTCCGATAAATGAATATTTTATGGGTATGTACTTTTTAAATAATTCATACGTCGGTATCGTTATTCTGTGGGACATAGACCGGCGACTAATACATATTTAACAAACCTTTGCCGTCCCGTAATAAAGACAATGAAGGCTTTCATGGTACAGCAAAATAAATTCCACTCCTCAACGAAACATTGCAATTACTCGACTCAATGAACGCAAATCGATTCAGAGGATGCTTTACGACCTTGTCGATTCTCGTTATTGTTGAAAATTCAAGTGTAAACTTCAATATTTTGTGCTGAGCGCCAGCAAGCCGAAAGGCGGTCGTTTGTCGTCCATAATAAGATCGACCACTCTCTACAATGATAGATAATTTGTTTAGACTAAAAAAACCTGCAAATGGGCCTTAAGCCTATAATAAAAACAGAGATATGGCGCTGGTGGGTCGGATCGAGAAATGAATTTAGATTACAGGTTAACGCCGACTAAGTGTGGGTTGCCGCTTCACCTGTGCTTGTAAAAACATCGGGTAAAAAACGGCCAGCGGATGACTGGTCTTCAGACCGCGAGCCGGCGGCGCGCGGCGAGCCCGTCACACGAACCCCCATTTTAGGCGGACGCTTGTCAACCTGCCGGCTTATTATGAGTGTTGCCGTATTACAAAAAGCATTTCCAAGTTCGTAACTGTTCACTTTTTATAATACGAACAAAGTATGAGAAAACTTCAGATAAGATTAAACGTTTTTTGTCACTTAAGGTTTCTTTAGCCATCGCTGCTTACCGTTTTTAATTCAAAATAAACGTCCGTCTGATTCCGGTGAGACGAAAAACTTCAGCACGTTTCCAGCAAAATACAATTACACGTGTAAACGCAATATTCATAAATGTTATTTTCCAATAACACGCCGTAAAATAAAATAAAAACTGATCGTTCGCTGCAGAGCCGGCCGGCAGCATCGCATTAACGAACAGGAAAAATAAAAGCCTTCGACTGAAATTAATAAATTTTAATTGCATAAAAGTACAGGTTGCCGCCGGGTTTAAGTGGTAACAATCTACCATTCGCGTCTATATGGGTCGGAACACGACAGAATTAAACGATACGTACAAATAGACGATGATGGATGCGCACCCATTATGTGAGTACGTACTAAATCTCAGCGTACAATAATAACAACTCAACCGGTTCCTACGTAGCATTAAAAGAACGTTTAGATTTTGATTATTATTTATGAGAGGGCAATAAAAAAGACAAGACGAACTCACAAACTACAAAGAAAAACTTCTTTGATACCAAAAAATAAAAATCCCATAATCCCACGGTGAGAACTGTTTATGACAAGTGTCTCTTAAATCGAATTTTACACCGCTCAAACGTGTACAAGTAAAAAATCAAGTCGATGGTCTTCGACACTCAATAACACGAACAACGATTCACAACAGAAATAAAGGCATGTCCACACTAAGCGGTTATATCGTAGTGACCCTTCTCGGTGCATCGAAACCGGTCGTACGAGAGAATAGTTTCGATGTGAACGCTATAAGCACGATTATTAAGCAGCCATAGTCGCTGTAGGACGTACCCAACCCGTGACTAAATATGCCCACGCGTATAACTTATGATGCTTCAAATAATTCCCTTGTCCGCGCCGCCTCGTGAACCCACCATTTTCTTTCGGAAGCAACGTTCCATAATTAAATTTAACGCACGGTTTACGCAGACGCCATAATAATGCGATTATAATTGACTTATGATCAAGTTTCAAATACGCTTGACGAGTACCATTTTGTAGAACGTGGCCTGTCATCATAAAACTTATTATAGGGGTGACTAGTATCGGATTAACAATGTCCTATATAGAACAGATTACTTTTATAATCTCCAATAACGATACAGGCTTACAAATTAAGCGCATCGCTCACCTTCATGCGTTTCAAAGGAAACGCCACCATTTTGATTTGATGTCACAGAGTAAAAATAAAATGGCATCGATCGCGTATGAAAGTAAATTAAGTTCTCTTTGACATTCATTAGTTTCATAAAAATACCTCTCTAACTCGGAATAAAAAATCCAGCGAATAAAAGCTCGTTAAAATCACTCGCTCTTCGACCCTGAATAAAAGTTTCAAACGTAGGGACTTTTTACCTACGTGGATAAAAAGAGAGGGCAGGAAGTGAAGCGTATTTAATCATTATACAAGCGCGGCAGTCATTTTTTCATCTCCCGAATTAATTTTAAATTTGATTCTATTAACATAATAAAATAAATCAGTGAGTGCCCTCGGGCAAGAGTGAAGAAGTAATCTTGAGTGGTGATCTCCGAGATTTGAGGTCGAGAGGTTAATGTTGATTTGTTTGTACAATTGTGTACATGTTGTGATACTGCTCGTTACTAACCGACGTGAGTCGGTCGTGTTGCGGACTCTTTGAGCCCGTTAACGTTTTTGTCGGTGGTCCGAGACAAAAACTAATACCACAGCTAATACTGTGGTACCCGAACAAAGGCTCTTGTAATGAAAAGGTGATGCGAACGTCCAAACACGATCTCCTACAGTTTACAAGATTTGAAGTAAAAAATATTACGACGCTTGTTATTGAATTAAATTATAGACGTGAATAATGTTTTCGATTAACATTTATTTCTGGAAGGGAACATAATCACATAACATACTGCAGATTTGTCTGTGCCGTTACTGCCTAATAGCTGTTATTATCTACCAAAATGTTGAATTTTAATCTTCTTATTTCTTTAACTTGGACTTGAGCTGATTGTCGGTTTTTGTATAATGCTTATTTATTTTAATTAGAATATGTGTTGTCTTCTTTAGTTTTGTCTCCTGCGCGTGTTTTTTCGAAACATTACACAAAATCATCGAAACAAAGAGGCGTGGCTATACACATTTGTGTATGCAAACACGATGGTTTTGTTTTCCGAGCTGCATGGACTAAACATTCCCCCCGCAGGGAAAAAGGGGAAGGGTTTGTTTCATTTTCAACTGCCGCGCGCTCCGCGCACATCTGTTGTCAAACTGATAGCACATTTTCCTCGTCAGAACTCATTAAGACATCTACACACAATGTGTAACCAAAAATATTTGAATACTCAAGAGACAGCTTATGTATGAAAACAAATATTTATGTTTAAGATTTTTGCGCAATGTTTCACAAAAACACGCGCAGGAGACACGACTTAATATACAAGGTGTAAAATAAATAACCCACAACCTCTTAAGGGGTCATTGTACTCATCATTATGAACAACTTTTACTATGGGACCAAAACCTGAAATCGCGAAAAAAAAATCAGCTGTTCAGTACATTTTGACGAATTATGCGAACATAAATGTATTGAACAGCTGATTTTTTTTTCGCGATTCCGCGAAAATTTTTTTTTGTAATGTGTTTGTTTTTCGATGTCGAGTATGTGGACGAAGTTCTTGCAGTTAATTTTTCAACAGCAACAACAATAGAATACGCTACTAGTATATAATTCGTAGTAAATCACGGAATTATTAGATTTATGTACATTGTGCTGGGAGCCAGTGCACGAATCATTTATAAGCTCTGCAGCGAGTCCGATGTACGGAGTTAAAAGCTAAATACAGGGAATCGAGCGACCTAAATGCTTTAATACAGAATAGACGAGTACATGAGTGACCAGCGACCACGGCGCAAGTGTGTTGTGAATACAAAACGGTATTTCATATTTACATGCGATGGTACGAACATATTCGAGGAAGAACCACGACTATTCAATCATGGCTGATTCTGCAAACAAATTGTGTTTGCTTGAGCTTGTAAAAATGAAGCTCTACTTCCCACTCAGTCTATTTTTGTAAATTTCTGGGTACAGACAGCAACAAAAGTCGATTAACACTTCAGTTTTTAAAATCTTAATTATTGAGCAAGATATTTAATTACAATCGGAACAGAAGTAAAACTTTAAAGATTGCTAGAAGACTCTTAGGCATGTTAGGAGTAGCAGTGTTAATCGACTTATGTTGCTGACCTCAAACTCAAAAACTCAAACTCAAAGCATTTATTTCAATTAAACCAATTACAGGCACTTTTGAATTGTCAAAGAGTCGGTCAGTGGGGCTAAAACGGCCACTTTGGCAGAATCATAATAGGATAATATTATGAATAATATTTGAAATGGTAAAACGGTCACAAACTGACAATATATTATTAATTGTCAGTCACACAAACTGACAAGTTTCACAAACTGACAATTCATAATATATTGTCAGTTTGTAACCGATTTACGATTTCAAATATTATTCATAATATTATCTTATTATGATTCTGCCAAAGTGGCCGTTTCAGCCCCCCTGTTAGTCAGAAAATTGAAGCTAGTTGCCCATTCCAAAACGTAGATCTCTATGCCTATAGGTACACTTCTTCCAAAATGGAAATGCAAGATACCAACTTAGGTAGCTTGTCAGGTAAATGGTATAATCTATATTTAGACTTATTATAAAATAAAGTCACTTATCGTGACTGTCTGTGTGACCGCGTTGTTCTTCTAAATAACGCAACGGATTTTGATGCAGTTTTCACTATCATTTAGAGAATTTTTCTGTAACCTAGCTGGGAATGCAGCACCTCACCACCATTTTAGTTGTAGTTTTAGTAGGTACACTAATTTGTCAACCCTAAATTACCATGTACTACAATACTGTTTTTATAAATAAACAATTTGATTTGATTTGATTTGAATTTATTCAAGAAGGTTTTATGTACTTATATAACATTAATATTTAACTTAATATAATATGAAACCTTCATGTTTTGTCAAGTCATAAAAACCATGTGAAGCAGGGCCGGGCCGCTAGCACAAATATAATTTGAAAAGTTGTTATGATGCTGGATTTTCAGGTTGGATAAAATAATTATTTGTTTCTCTGTAAGGAAAACTTTCAGCTGAAAATCAAAACTCAGCGTTTTTTACTATCCTTACTTAGAGGGTCACCTACCTATTACCGTTACTGAAACCTGTGAGCGTCCGATAACACCATCATCACCATCTGCCATCATCTGCCTAGCCTTTTACCAACTATGTTGGGGTCGGCTTCCAGTCTTACCGGATGCAGCAGAATACCAGTATTTTACATGGAGCGACTGCCTATCTGACCTCCATAACCCAGTTACTGGGTAATACTGGTAAGACTCTTTGTCAAACTTTCGGACTTCTGATGACCCGTAACGACTGTTAAAGATCCACGAATGACAGCCGGGACCATCGGCTTAACGTGCTTTCCGAGGCACGGAGGAGTCTTGGTACGTAGAGATGGCCACCAATCCATGGCAAGCGTAGTTTAACCTGATCGATCCTCCCATGCGGCTGTTATTACTTAGCCACAAGCCCGTCTAGTATCCAATTACCAACCTAAACTTATATATTGTTTTTATTCATTAATCTAATTAAAAATTATAATTGTATTGAGTATTTTGTTATCAAAATTCAATTTTCCAAATTATGTTACTTGCTGGTTATGTGTGTCACTTCCAATCGTAAACAAAACATTTTGTTTCTTTTCTTTCTTTCTCTATGCAAAATTTTACACCAAAATCTATACATCTTATAAATTAAAGTCGCTTTACATGACTGTATAAAATTTGTGACCACATTGTTTTAAAGTTCGCAACGGTTTTTGTTGCGGTTTTCACCATCATTTATTAGAGAGTTGATTCCGGGAGGCTTATGTGTACCTATAATACATTACATATAATAATGAAATCTCGTTGAAAAACCGTGCGAAGCAGGGTCAGAATAAGAATATTTCGATCGGATTTGAAGTTCACTTTGATAATGCAACTATGTTGTCGTGAATGCAAAGTCGTGGTTGCAAGTTTTATCTCAAGCGATAGAATATACATGAGTTCAGTTGCCTTCATCTATAAGTATAGAAGACTCGGGTTTTACATTAGATATCTATACTAATATTATAAAGAGGTAAAATTTGTATGTAAGTTTGTATGTAGGGGGTAATCTCCGGAACTAATGATCCAATTCTAAAAAAATTTTCACTGGTAGAAAGCTACATTATTCCTGAGTGCTATAGGCTATAAATTATATTTATATCATGCATATTAGCCGAGCTATCACAAGTTTTTATAAAGAGGTAAAATTTGTATGTAAGTTTGTATGTAGGGGGTAATCTCCGGAACTAATGATCCAATTCTAAAAAAATTTTAACTGGTAGAAAGCTACATTATTCCTGAGTGCTATAGGCTATAAATTATATTTATATCATGCATATTAGCCGAGCTATCACAAGTTTTGTCTAACAAGTCGGAAAGAAATACCTCTTTAAACAGACTTTTTTGCATGCGCTGCCTAAACGGTTGTTTATAATTGAGAACAATGTTTGGCAGTCTGGTCCGTCTTAAATAATTCTACAAAAAAGTCCGCGACACCATATTTCTATCTTTTATATTTTATCTTTTATACATCTTTTATTGTTTTAAAAAAGTATTTTTTAGACATACTTACGTTTGGATGATTATTTAAACAACAAAACATTAATCCTTATCAAAATAAGATATTTTATGATCACAAGGACATCATGGAGATAAGATTTGGCCTTTACAGTATGGCAATTGGTCATACAGTTTCGGAGATAATATAAAATTACTAAAACGCAAAATAACTTTAATTCATACCGGTTCCTCTTGAGCAAACATGTTTAGAGCGGACGTTTTATCAATTTACCCATAGATGGCGTTGTGCAAAATGTCGGTGGAATACAGCGGAAGAGTTTGTTTTTTTGTTGGTTTGTTTGAACGCGCTATCTCTGGAACTACCCCAGTCGGATTTGAAAAAATCTTTTTGCATATAGGCTATTTAACATCACGCTAGGGCCCTTAGGAGCCGAGCGCGAAGTAATAGCGCGGGCAGGTGATGGGGAAGGATATAGGCTATTTGACATCACGCTAGGGCCCTTAGGAGCCGAGCGCGAAGTAAAATAGCGCGGGCAGGCGATGCGGAAGGATATAGTCTATTTAACATCACGCTAGGGCCCTTAGGAGCCGAGCGCGAAGTAATAGCGCGGGCAGGCGATGCGGAAGGATATAGGATATTTAACATCACGCTAGGGCCCTTAGGAGCCGAGCGCGAAGTAATAGCGCTGGCAGGCGATGCGGAAGGATATAGTCTATTTAACATCACGCTAGGGCCCTTAGGAGCCGAGCGCGAAGTAATAGCGCAGGCAGGCGATGCGGAAGGATATAGTCTATTTAACATCACGCTAGGGCCCTTAGGAGCCGAGCGCGAAGTAATAGCGCAGGCAGGCGATGCGGAAGGATACAGTATATTTAACATCACGCTAGGGCCCTTAGGAGCCGAGCGCGAAGTAATAGCGCGGGCAGGTGATGGGGAAGGATATAGGCTATTTGACATCACGCTAGGGCCCTTAGGAGCCGAGCGCGAAGTAAAATAGCGCGGGCAGGCGATGCGGAAGGATATAGTCTATTTAACATCACGCTAGGGCCCTTAGGAGCCGAGCGCGAAGTAATAGCGCGGGCAGGCGATGCGGAAGGATATAGGATATTTAACATCACGCTAGGGCCCTTAGGAGCCGAGCGCGAAGTAATAGCGCTGGCAGGCGATGCGGAAGGATATAGTCTATTTAACATCACGCTAGGGCCCTTAGGAGCCGAGCGCGAAGTAATAGCGCAGGCAGGCGATGCGGAAGGATATAGTCTATTTAACATCACGCTAGGGCCCTTAGGAGCCGAGCGCGAAGTAATAGCGCAGGCAGGCGATGCGGAAGGATACAGTATATTTAACATTACGCTAGGGCCCTTAGGAGACGAGCGCGAAGTAATAGCGCAGGCAGGCGATGCGGAAGGATATAGTCTATTTAACATCACGCTAGGGCCCTTAGGAGCCGAGCGCGAAGTAATAGCGCGGGCAGGCATTGCGATGCGATGCGTCGGGGTTGGTGGGTGGGGGGTACAAGAAATTTAACGCGGACGAAGTCGCGGGCAGAAGCTAGTCTGATATATTTGGAAATATTTTTCGCTCTCACGAAACCTGTACTTAACAGATTTTGATCGGAGTTAGAAAATAAAAAAAAAACCTTCTCCTTTTGATATCTCTTGAAATCCAAATGAAAATTACGTAGACTTTTGGATAACATACCAAACAGCTCAGCCGCAGGTATTCCCTAAATGTATTTTAACCACTGAAACTTGACGCGATCAGAACATTAAAATTTAAACTCTGTTCAAGAGTTGCTAGTGTCACTATTCCATACCAATGATGACATGTCACGGAATGCAGTTTTTTTTTGTGAAATTTGAGCTTATTATTAGTTAATATATTACTATTACACAGTTCGCCTGTAAACATCATTCGCCATGCCATGACAGTAGGTACCTACTACAAATATAAAACATCAAAACAACTCTAAAATGCGAAAACCTCATCCATATCTATTTAGCGGTTTATGTGATCAACGCAAACAGAATTAGTAATTGTGCGATACATTTACAATTTTAGATTGATAGTTAACTGGAAATATCAACAATGCACTGTTATGTTAGTCCATACAATTGATGAATGCAACGATTAAATTATGGAGCGCATAATAAGTTCATAACGGTAGTTTAAATAACAGTTTGTTAAAGCTAAATATTATGCTAATTGTCGTTTGACAATATTGAAATCAGACAACTGGTATTGAGTTGCACTGATAATCCTTTTACCAGGAATATTACATTAATAATATGTAATAAATGATTCTGATAAACGTTATTACAAACGGTACAGTACTTTATTAAAATATTGTGTGTGACAAACTCTATGGTGTCGAACTGGTTGAAATAAAATAGCAATTTAAAACACAATGCATAAACTAAACGTTAACATAGTTTTTCAGAAATAATGTCTTAATTAATATTTGTTTAGTTAGAATACCTACCAACGTTTACAGCTATTACAGCTGCATTTTGTTTATGTAACAATAAAATGAAAAAGAAACGGTCTCGATAAGAACGAGACAGACAGTCTGCGCAGATCCAATAAACGCTCCCTTTTCCTAATTCTGGCGGGGAAATCTAAAAATAAATGTACAGAAGCCGACTCCCTGTTATTCCTTACATTTTTCCCATCTAAAAGAAAATAAGCTCAGTAAGTAGGCACTACTCTACTGTTTTTATATCAGCAGTGAAATATGCCATTAATAATTTCAACACCACCAAGGAAAACATTGCTCAGCCCATAAATATCCCCCTTAATGGCAAAGCCCGTAATATTTCTTCCCTCATCTACATTACTTCTGCAAAAATAACAAAATAGTGTTCGCAGATTGCCACAGCTCGATAAGCCTTGGTGGACTGCATAGAATGAGGCACTTCAGGAGTGTACCTTTGTTATCTGATGCGGACAAAAACGAATCATAATGCAACGGATTAAGATTGCTTTTTGTGTTTAAAGTTTTTATCTGGCAGTTCCACAGAGGTACTGATTTGTAGTCGAGATAGGCACGCGAATGATGCTCTCGGTGGCCGCAACAAGGACACAACTAAAATAAAACTACATATTACTACGTGCAGATAAGGAACGTCCGCCTCTTACGACTCCAGTTATTTTTATGAACATCACGCTTCTTCAAATGTAACGTTTCACAACCTGGACTTATGAACTTATGATGTGTTGAAAGCAAATATTAGTTGTCATATTTTATTTATTTAGGACACACCGGAATGTTTGGGAATTAAGAAGAAATACGAACGTTTCCCGCTGGCCATAAATCTATGACAAATATCTGTGAAGTAACTTATTAGTAATATGTAGAAATATGGTACTTAGGTAGTAATCCGAGGCTACACAGATACAAAAAATCTAGAACATCCGTTTAGTCGCGTTAGTCATTGCAGTTTATATGCAATACACAGCCCATGTGTTGTGTGTAGATAGCTAACAAAATGATTAACACTACGGATTCAAATTAGCAGTCAGAGCGCAAAATAAACACATCACCGTGCAGTGTCCGTCAGTGCGTCGCGCCAACTCAGCCATTACATATTTATACCATCTTACATGGACACAAATCGATGTTAAATTTTCATATCCAGCCAACAGCGGGGCTAACGTACTGCCAATCGCGTCACGTACCACCATATTAGACAAGTTTTCAATGAATTTTAATGCGGTCCAAGATGCTCCCGACTTGGGATCCGCCATTCAGTGCGGTCGGGTGCAGTGATTGATCGACTGTTCAAGTAATCTGACCTTACATCGATTTAATCGGCGTATGTTGTGATTTTATTCGCTATTCTATCGTTTTATGCGATGATACTTAATGTAGACGTATTTACTTCCATCAAGGACTCGAAGGGGTGTTAGTGTTTTGTCGATTAGGTATATATTATGCTTCAACTTAAAGTTGGTACAGTTTCCCTCTTAGGTTTTCGTTCGTTATAATTAAAATCAGCAATTAGCAAATAAAACAAGCAAGCTCAATCACGTTGAACGTAATAATAGCATTCGTTCCTGTCTGACGTCTGCACCCCTTAATAAAACAAGCTTTTCGTCTTAGATGGGGGATTCTAGCTGGAAACCTCATGATGTAATAGCCATAGATGTCTCAAAAGTAGGTATCTCAGTTCTTTTGAGAGAAGTGGAATATTTTCACGCATTGGCTTATACGGTTTTTCTTGAGATTCCCAAAAATGACAGTAGGTTCGCCACCGCATGGGCCGTAAAAGATGAAAGTATTTATTATTACATAGCATACAATAACATCACACCTGTATTCCCAGAAGGATAAGGCAGAGTTCTACCCATATACATATAGTCTACACATATAGTACACCCACATTTTGCCCGTTATGTTTAAGTAAGTCCCATGTAAAGGGGGGTGACCCTATTGCCATCAACCAGCCACAAATCTAAACTCCGAGCTGCTACTGACAAATTCCAGGTGGAAACATCCAATAACACTTTGCCCAACCCGGGAATCGAAACCAGGACCCCCCTGATCAGCCATCTACTTTTCCACCAGAGATATGGTATGCTATAGATACCGGTTCAACCAAGCTATGGTTTTTTTTATAAGGTAGGGTGCGTGCTATGAATGGGAGCTATGAATGCGAGCTATGGATCCGCGTGCCTTCCCTACCGATGCACCGTTGAGCTCGAGCTGCGCATCTTCATACCACATCTTACTCGCTCCGCTACACAGCTTAGCATTAGTAGAAACAGTGTCATAGTTTCGTAGCTTAGCTTTCACATCCTCGCAGAATAGCTGCATAAAACATCTTTGGTGGAAAAGTATCCTAAATCTAATATTAGAGTTAAGAGAGCATAAACTGGTGAAAATAAATACGAGTAGATACATACACCTCTGCTTACCTCTTCAGAACACAGGCGTGATCCTATTATACGTAATTTACTAGTTACATATAATTTTCTAGCTACCGAAGAGTAGTAATCGGTTTCTTCGCTTTGTTCTGTGTTTCAATATAATAATATGTAGTTTAAGTACCACATTTCGATAGCACATTTTGAATCGGTTCGATGAAGAATTTATTTATAGTTAATGGCAGACCTTCTTGGAATCAGCCTTCTTGCAGAACACTAAATTGAATAACATTTCTTGGAAATTACACTAACGCAGCATTTCGGAATGCCCATAATCATTTTGGTATTTTAATTTAGGTACCTACTTACTTATTTTTATAAGTTATATTTTATTGGAATATGGAGTATACTTCTTAATGGTTTCATACCATTTCATAAGCATAATTTAACACACATTTATACAAAAATACTCTATCACAATTTAATTAAATAATTTCATGGTATTTTTAACAACCTCATCAAACAAATCATTATACACGTGCGACAAAAGTATATATCTGTCACGGCTACAACCCGAAGTACGAAGTAAGTAGTTGTAGCCTGCTAAAACCAGGTGTCAAATTGCTAACCTAACCTAACCTACCTTTCTGCCACACTTACTTGTAGTGTAGCCGGCTAAAACTAGGTGTAGCCGCACTTCGAGTCTTAGCCGTAACATATCCATAATACATATAAGCTCTTCCACAAAGTAATAACGATACTTACAAGAAATTTATAAACGTTTTGTTTATGGCCATTTTATAGCTCGAAACAATAAGCGGCTTTTATAATAAAACACTGAATGTCTTAAACAAAATCCATTTATTTTTAGTGACATATTGTCCTGAATGTGGCCCATTGTTTGACGTCGTAACATGTTATGTATGTGTGTGCACTTGTTAGGGTTAGCAAGCCTTAATACATGCACTTTGTAAATATTCATGGGATAATAAATACATCGTGTGCCAAGAATTGCTCGTGAATGACTAGCTTACTAATACTAAGCATTACTACAATTCCGCTTTAAGTAAGCTTTGTAATTCTACGGTTAACTCACCTTAAGCCGCGGTGTTAGCTCAACATTGGTTTCTTGGATTGTCGAGTATGACGTAACGCAATTAAACTATCCGACGCAAAAAATACAGTGGACACAGAAGGGTTTAAAGAAAAACTTTAACCGAATAGAATAGTAAAAAATAGTTTAATATTCCCAGAAAAAAATTTGGAAGTTGCTCCGCAAAAATACACTTTGACGTCGAACATCTCTATATTTTCAGCGATAACGACATTCTTTTTTTAAGAATTTAATAGAATTAGCATTTTTTTAAAACTTTAACCGGACAATTATTTAATTTATTGTGTACATTCTAAATAATCTAAAGAAAACCGGGAAAATAAATGCACATTCGCAGCTTAGTCACATGTCGGCAACAAAAATATTATTTTCAATTTTCAACCTTATTTCAAGGCAGCTAATGGTGACAATAGATTACGCAGTTTTCAACCTTATTTCAAGGCAGCTAATGGTGACAATAGATTACGCGGTTGTGTGACGTTTAAAATCGTAGTCAGTCAGCGCCTTAAAGTAAAATATGTCCTCCTGTATTTCTCGAATGACAAATCAAAACATATAGGGACGTAATTCCGGACTCGTTCTCTGGGGACAGCCCTGCCCTGCGCATGTGTGAGTGGGTCGTGTATGCAGATACTAATTTCGCTTTCGGCGACGTCGACGTTTAACATTTGGAACGCGGCGCGAGTTTTAATTTGTGATCAATTATGCGAGGGCACTGTTATTTATCGTTGTTTTATTTCATTTGCCTTCTCACAGCGGCTGTGGGTGGTCCGATCACGATTTTCGGGTTGCGATGTTCACCAATAAGTTCCACTGATTGCGCCATAGAGTTAGCAATGTGATAAAAAGGTCGTTTGTGGTCGGTTGGTTGAAAGGGTAAAGTATTAGGTAGGAACTTTTACAAGTGAAGCCTGTAGCTTTACTTCTAAAAGTTCTTACATATTTCAATGGAGATTTGCTTTTATGGGGACAAACCTTCCCAACTTCACACATTATAAATCAAAACGGATATAAAGTTTGTTTAATACCTGAGGTCATATATCTCCCCAACACTTAGGATAATTAACCGAAACATAAAGGGCGAGTCGAAAATGTATTTATGAGCAAAATTTTCGTGTGTGAAATTTTCGCGGTTCCAGTTAATTTTATCGTGAGCATTATATGGTGTGTACACAAGAAAATTTAATTTTCCTCTGAATTATCTGAGTTTTTGCCATACAGATAAACATAGCTAATTTCCCAGAACTAAAGTAATAAAGCAAGAAAATGTTATTGCGTCCTTAGATATAACTCGGGAGAATTAACTTTTGGAAGGTTTGTTGTTGTTATTATTTTTTCACTTTTATTGTTGTTTGGTGAGATGGAGATGGTTTTGTGTTGTACCTAAGTATCTATAAAATAATGTTATTACCAATAAAGCTCTTGATTTGTAGGAAAAGTTAATAGATTCTACACTGACAATAATAAAAAAGTGCAAAAGTGCTGCACAAAATAAATGAAACACAATTAAGTCGTAATTTTACCTCAAGGCACTGCTAGCAACCAATAAAAGCTCTACCTACCTAAGTATAAATTGCTCATTGGCTTAAAACCTTTTGTTATATTTCTTGGATATTTTTACGACTAAAGCAATTTTTGTTTTTATTTAAAAAATTCTATCTCTTCAGATGAAAGAGCACATTTGAAAAAATACTCACCTTTCGCGTGCAAAGCTAATTAAGAAAGCGCTACCAAAATAAATAAGGTACAGGAAAACCTTTGACACGCTAATATTTCTCCAATAAGATCGATGCTGTCTAATAAATAAAAGCGCGTCAATTCTACAATCTTCTTGATCTCGTGCGTACAGCCATTTTGTTATTCCGAGCGCATCGGGCGCCCCACGACCGGTTAGCGGTAAATTGTTCCACGTAATGTGATTCTAATTGAGCAGCTAATTCCTACTGAGCATACACTCGGTTAATTAGCCATTGGCCTCACTGAGACCGCTTCTTGTATTGTAGAAGCCTTTTTGTGCCACTAAGTCGGCATTATGAGGCTTACTCGGCTGCAGAGATTAAGTGTACTTATACAATCAGCGGAACTTTAGTGCAGTTTACGTATTTTGGTGTATAAATTCCGCTGAAAGGGAATTTAGACTCTAAAAAGCGACAATATTATGTTGTTGTTATGAACGGGTATCAAATACATGAATGCATTAAAAACAATAGCAGAATTATCTCGAATGAGATTTAACTGACAAGCAAAAGTGAATATAAAGCTCTAAAGAGCGGCTTTGTGTGTTAAAATGAGAACCTTTCTAGAAAAAGTTTTCGACATTATTTAGAGCTCGAGTTTGTTTAATAATTATGTCGACAAAACAAAATGAGAGAAATTGTTGAACGTTTTAACTGGAATCAATATTATATTTAACAACTTTTATAAACAAAAAATAAACCTATATGTGTGTTAACGTACTCCTATATACATTTGTATAGATACAACAGATGAGTTCCCTAATAGCTTTTTACAGATAATAAAATTTCCTAAATGAAGTCCTTTTGTGGCTTGATTTGTTCCAGACAAGGCGCTCTGGTCGGATAAAGGCACATCAAAAATAATTTTTCCTTATGTTTTATGGCTTCAAATTACGGCAATTTTATTGAAGATTGTAACCAATTATCGCTATATAATAATTGTGCTATGTTCTATCGTTTTCCGGCTTATTGTCCGAGTCCACTACGCTCAGTAAAACTGGTCACGTCCTGCATGTTATATGCACGTTTGGTTCTGATTTGGCGAGCTTCTAGTTTTACAAGGATCGACTGTCGATTGCCCTACTTTAAGAATGCGATGTTGCAGTAACTATGATTTTTGAAGAATACCGGTGGGACAATGCCAGGATTTTTGCAGAGATTTTAGCACTCAAGAGAATCTGATGGAATTTTAATTAGTGTATGGAGGCATGAGGAACAGGGTGTAAAGTTCACTCATCTTCTATTGAAAAGGGAGGATCCTCCGACCAGACGGTTGTTGTTTCTGGTGGACAACTGCCCAACGATTGATGGCGGGATGTTGTGTATATGCTAGTTGCGCGGTAGGTCAGTGTGATGCGCAGTTCGCATGTGGCTATGTAGATGCCTCCCCAAAGGCCATTTGTCCTAAATCAATGACAAAACTATACCATAAGAACTATGGCTAAGCAACTGTGGCGCGGTAGCTGCGACAATGCTACGCCAACAATGCGACTACGCCCATGCGCTACGTTAGCGTAGCACAGACGCGTAGACGCCTACGCGTGCCTACGCAGCCTCTACGAAGTTCCATCGCAGCGTCTACGACGTTTCTACGCCGCGCTTGTCAAACGCTCGAAACGAAGACACTTTATAAAAAATATAATTAACATGGTGTACTGCGATGTGAATGGCTTATGTTTTGAAGATGAGATGACTGGAGCTTTGTGCTGCTTGAAAACGTACGCGGCAGGTAAAGTTGTAAAGTGTATAATTTAAAGGGCGCAATAGGATCTAATGAGCGGTATTCCGTACACTGGAGAGCACTCGTCACCGTGTTCTCTCAGCGTATTCTTGCTAAAGTGGATGTATAAATAAATAATTATAATACACGCATGAATGCCTTGTTTTATGTTAGTGGTAGTAGGATTCTCTTTTCTATTTTAAAAGAAGATGATATGTGTCCTGGTAAAAGTTTGATTTTTATCATTTTTTAATTATTTAAACACGGAACGATGATGAAATTCAGTACCTACATAAAAATCTATTCAAAAACATTTTTGTTCATAACATCATCTGCCCAGCCTTTTTCCAGGAATATGATGATTTTTGCACACTTAATACATAATATGAAATAATAATTATATGAGCCTCGCTCCGTCTACGCCTAAAATAACAAACTAACTATTTCATTTTCTACCACAATTCCCTTAATTTTAGATCAATACATAGAAGACTCAAAAGTTCTCATGTAGTTTCGATTACATTTAACAAAATCCGTTTTAATTACCTCGGCTCGTAATTAATTTGGTAAGTGCGACTATACTAAGGAACCTACGTTTAATGTGGTTAAATATGGAAGCCTAGGCCTCATTTGCGGAGACGCGGGGTGTCGCACGTCGATTCAAACATATGGCGTTGTATGATAGCGTTTACGGAGAAGCGATTTTACATGCTTGAAATGCAGGCGGAGCCCGCGGATGGCACCGCCGCGTCGCACGCGACGATTATCACGGCGGCGTACGCAGCGTTGTGGCAAGCTATTCCTGCAATTCTTCTTTCACGGTAAAAACGAAGCGACACACGCGGCGGGCCCCGCGACGTCGCACGCCCAGCAACGTCATAAACAACATCGTACATTGCCATATGTTTGAATTTGCGCGTGTGATGACGCGGGCCGCTGCACGCGCCGCCTGTCTGTAAACAGATAAAACGTCCGACGCGCTGCGAGACGCTATGCCGCACGCGACGCGCGACGCCCCGCGTCTCCGTAAATGAGGCCTAAGGCCGTTGCCGTGAGACCTTGCTTCTTGCCAAATTTCATGATTCTAGGACGACGAGAAGGTATAGGTTTTGATTTACTTGAGAGTATCAAAAAATGTCGCATAAACTTACTGACTGTTCACTTAGAATATCTATCTATCTATATCTATAAAAGGAAAGCGTTACTGACTGACTGACTGACTGACTGATCTATCAACACACAGCTGAAACCACTGAACGGATTGGGCTGAAATTTGGAACACAGGTAGCTATTATGACCTAGGCATCCGCTAAGAAAGGGTTTTTGGAAATTCGACCTTTAAGGGGGTAAAAAGGGGGGATATTGTTTGTATGAAAAATCTTATTCCTTGAGTTAATAAACTTGAAACTTGGCACGAATATTTATGTAAGTAAATTATGATTTTTGTGATTTTTTGTTTTTCTAAACTAGGGGGTAGTTTAGAAAAACAAAAAAAGGGAATGGGGGGGTCTCAAAGTTTTTATGGAAAAATTTTAACGCGCAATCCGATTAACTCAAAACTCAGTATTTATACTTAAAACCAAAAATAAAGAATGAACCAGAAAAAATGAAATGAATGAATCAGGACCGTGAATGTGTCAGGGTTTTTCGAAAATCTACCTTTAACGGGGTGAAAAGGGGTAGTCAATTTCACAGGGGAGGATTTTACTGCGTGGCTTGATTAACTCGAAAATTGGTGTAAATAATCTTTGAGTCAAGCTATGGAAATATCTCAAACCATTTTTTAAAATTCAAACAGGGAATACAATTTACATGAAAAATGTTATTCATTTGGTTTTAATTGACTTGAAACTTGGCACAAATATTTGCCTAAGTTTGTCATTATTAGTTTTTTAAAACTACCCCGGAGGGAGGGTTAGAGGGGGAGGGGCAAGGGAGGGGTGGTGAGGAGTGTGAGGGGGAGGATGATGGACGCAGGGAGAAAGGGCAGGAATTGGTGAGGAGAGGAGGAAGACATGGTGAAGGCTGAGGGGTGGGGAGGGGTTGGTGAGCCGGAGGTGGAGGAGAAGGGGAGAGGGAGGGGACGGGGTGGTGAGAGAGAGAGAGCGAAGGGGAAGTGGTGAAGGAACGAGCTAAACTCTGGAACTACCCTACCAGTCGGACTTTAAAAAATCTTTTTGCATTAAGGGCCGAGTCTTGTAGTGCACAATATAAGAATCGCATGCGGCGAGTCCACGCGCCGAGTGTCTACACTCGGGCTCCCCGCAGTCCCGCATTCATCCTACCTAGTACCTACCGTAATTATTAAACAATAGACGTATTTGAGACGGTCGCAAAGTTGCTCTACTAAGTATTATTCAATTTTTATTTACGTATATATTTGAATGGTAGGGGCTTAGGTCTGGTTGTTAGTTGTCCGTGTTTTTGTGTGTTCCGTGGGTGTATTGCCGGTCGTCCCCCTGATTTCGTCCCCGTACGGGGACGAACGGGAATTTGCAAAAATAATATTAAACTTGTTCCCGATAGTCCCCCTCGGGATTGTCGAGGGGACAAATGGGAATATGTTCTTAGATTAGTGCAATTCGTCCCCAATACTAAATAATATTGTACATGGAAATGTTAATCGTTGTTTTGCGTTTACTTTTCAGATTAGTTACTTGGTAGATAATTATTTTACAAAATAAATTGTTCTGTATACATACCTATTACTGGCTCGGGCGCCGGGCGCTACCTCAGGGTCATGAACCTTGAGGTCAAGGTCAACATTCCGAAAGTCACCATCCGCGATTCTCCTAAGGTCACTGACCTTGACCTCAGGATCATTGTCGACATAGGATACAGGAGAATCATTGTCCATTTAGGATCAACCTTTCGGAATTTTGACCATAGCAGGATCACGGATCTTGACTTTCGGAATGTTGACTTTGAGTTTAAGGTCAATGACCCTGAAGTCAAGGTCAATGCCCTTGAGGTGTCCCATGGTGTTCCCCCACCCTTTTACAAAGTAATTTATAACTTATTTAATAATAATATATATTTCAATTCGGACGGAGTTAGGTTAGGTTAGGTTAACACGAACGGGAACACGAAAAAAATTAATAAATTATTCCCGTTCGTCCCCCCCGGGGTACGAAGTCAGGTGGACGAACGGGAATACACCTTTCGTAGTATCCCTGACATACAAAAGAGTGTGAGTGTGAAGCTATTTTAAGGTTAAAAGAATACGCCACATTTTTATGTAAAGCAAGTTTAATCATGTTTTTTAAGGAAATAGTTATTAAACACAAAACTGATGTTTCTTATTTCTCAAAACTGCGTAACTCTGTGTAACGATTACTCTCTGCAGGAATTACTTTTCCTGAACGACAGAGTCTGCGGCAGAAGACGTGGACGCGTTCTTATTTCTTTTTACTTTTTTCTCAATAGCTTGAATGATATATGGCGGGTCTTTTATTAGCATTGAGCGTTCAAGGCGGGAATCAATTAGCTCAGGAAGCAAACAATGCAAATAAAATTTAGACAATGGGCCTACCATTTTATCGTGCCAGAACGAAGGGTCTCTTTTTATATATTCGACTTTCATTGAGTACTCTTCTCCAGTCCATACGGCAAATAAACACATATCCATCTCCGTAATGTTTAGTTGGCCCTGAATTTGAAAATAATAATCGTGGTTTTTGTCAATCACAAACGTGTTTTTCCTAGTGTTATATTTCCAAAATTTTATTTTTTTTGCTTTTATAGCTTCTTCAACTTGCATGCTTTTTGCAGAAACTGGGCATTTTACTTCTACCAGTCCTGTTTTTCCATCTTTGTCTTTATAAATACCATCGGGACTGGCTCCTAAATATTGGAGTGTTTTATGAATATGAAGACCGCAGCGGGCAATTGTAACGTTTTCCTGCAGAGATAACTGGGTTAATGCTGTTTGTTCATTAGCTCTACCATATGTGATCGATGGGACATTTGACAAGTTATGCGGTTTCACAATAGCTTTCACTAAAGGAGCGCAACTAATGTTTTCTTTCCGTTTGCATATTTTTCCAAACATTGACGCGGTTAATCTATTTTTTCTGTTTTCTAACCATTCTTGACTGGAACTTTGGTCTATCGTCTGTCTCTGTAGTTCGTCTCTTTGTTCGTCAGAAAGTTCCATTTGTTTAAGAAATTCATTTTTTGTCATCTGAAAGTCTTCATCGGTCATATCTGGTCTTTGAGCTTTCTGCCCATAATCTGGATCATTCATATTTTTACGGTTTTTTTTTCGAAATGTTCTTTTGTAAACTTTTCTTTTCGCTTTTTGTGCCTCATATACATTTGTGTATTTGCCAGTAGGTTTATTAAATATGCATTTATGGATAGCGTTTATAGGTCGCTTGGTGTTAAAAGAAATAACTGAAGCGGAACACCTTTCCTGGTATGAATTTTTAAGTGTGTAATTAATTCGTTTCCCCCCCACATATTTGGCAATCACTGAATTGAATGTCTCAGCAGGATTGCTATCAACGTCAAAAATGAGACTTTTAGCGTTTGCAGCTAAAAACAAAACAATTTGACTCATTTTTCTCCACAAAACTGTATTGGCTACATCAAGTGCCGTATTTCGGTCAGTTTTGTCAGTTGCTGGGCATATAGCATCATCGCAATCAGAATGACTACCAAAAGAATGGTGTAATGCATTCAAAATATCTGCACGAAGTTTAACCACTTTTTGACTGTCAGAAATGTTTTCGTGTTTCCTTAATTTTATAGCCCGCACTGTGTATCTGCGTAACTTCATGATTTTGAAGTCAGTTAAAAGTTTCCTCAATTGAATAGGAATATGAGTATCTTTAGTAAGTGCTCTCAGTTTGTTACATAGATTTCTTAGTAGATGGTTTCTGCACTCGATCTTCTGAACCTTGCAGTTTTTATATGGATTGCTTTCCAATATTTTTTTATGAGTACTTGAATCACCATCTGATATCAGTCTAGCATATATTAAACCATGAGTTTCAAGAGAGTTACCAAATCCTTCAACAAGTGACGTTGACTCCATACTGGAAGAGCTACCAGAATAGTTCTTATAGCATATGTGATTTGCAGGTTCAATTTTTTTATTTTCAGCCTTTGCACATACTATGCAGTATTTATTTTTTACACCAAGATGTAAAATTTTACCCGTATAGGCACCGATTATTGCTGCTGCACCTGATGATGCTGAATAATTGTTACGGAAAGATCTTTTGGACCAACACCCGTCAGCTATTACATCAATCATCGGTGTACCTTCACAGTCGACACTGCCAATTTCTATTGCATGTGCTGCCTCTTCAACGCCTGCCTTGGCCATTTCTTCTACTGCCGTCTTATGGAACCATTCGTAAACTTTTTTGCTTGTTTGAGCGTATAAATTTTTTGACATACTAGGTATATCAGTATTACTTGCCAATTCATTTAAATTTCCCAACCCACAGCCAATACTAATAATACCTGCAACTATGGCGTGATTTACATCATAAGTGTTAGACGGATCTTCAGTGTTTATGTCAAATTCTGAATTACAGACTTCACACTTGAAACGCAGTTTTGATATAAAACCTTTACGCCGCTCACCGATACATTTCAGATTTCTATATCTGCATCCAAAAGATTTTTCGTTATGATCAGCAATCTTCCCCAAAATTTCCAAAAAATGTCTGATCGATACGATTCTGCGTCCTTCTAGGCGAAATAGTTCGTCATCATTGGTAATTTCTGTTTCATTTTCGATTTGTAGCGGATGGTCGTCGCTAATAATTACAGGTTGTTTTTGCCGTTTCCTTACGATAATTCGGCGAAAAGGAAAAGCCTCCTCAAATGTTCGTTTCTTTGTCATTTTCTAATTTGAGTTTTTTACATTTTCAGTTCTGTCAATATTTTCAATCATCACAGGTACTCCTGTAGTAGATGACAGTGCTGATGATGACGCAGCTTCTGATAGGTTGCTAACATCTAACAATGCTTGACGAGAGCTAGCAGTGGACCTGTGGAAATAAATAAGTCATATTTTTAACAGAATTTTCAGAAGTATTAGTAAAAAAATCATCATAATATATGTATACAACTAGTCCAGTAACCTGAAACTTCAGACATTTCATCAAATCCGTAGTTCTGATTTTTTGCTGAGTTGTTTATGATGTTTAGAAAGAAATAGTTATTAAAAATATAAATTTTGAAATTCGGAAACTATTCAGTCTACAGACACAGTTTTAGTTTCAAGTTGTAGTAAATTCACACACAGTCTACTATAAAAACGGCTTGCGTAGGTATTCCAAAAACTAGTTTTAAACTTAAACCTTTACACTTAAAATCGCCAAAAACTTTTCCGATTTATGACAAGGTTGCAGTCGACGCTCGAGGTCTCAAACTTGGGTTATTCTTTGGGCCATCATCATAAACAAGTCAGCAAAAAATCAGAACTACGGATACCTATGACACAAGGTCTTTCAGGCGACAAGGTTACTGGACTAAATATTATGTAGCAGCACCCTGCGATTCCGTTGCGAAAATATAGCCAATGTGTAATCCTGGTACCTCCAAACAAAATTTTATCTGTATTCATTTAGCCGTAATGGAGTTCAGAGGAAACAAACACACACGCAAATCGTATTTAGAATATAAACGTGACTAGAGTGTATTAGACTAGCGACCCATACATACATAAACAAACACACACCCACCCCCACACACCCCCTCACACACACACCCACACACTCCCACCCACACAACCCCATACACGCAAACACCCCCACACACACTCTTACAACTTCTGACACACCTCCACACACACACCCACCACCACACACACACCCACCACCACACACACACCTCCACACACCTCAAGTTATGATTTTTTATCATGTTTAGATATCGATACCTATGACGTCTGTGGAGTTTCGCTAGCTAATTTTATTTGACCCTGTAGTTAGGCCCTAAACATGAATACTTTAAACAATTCTACTTACCTTTGGATTCTATTTCTCTTCATCACTTCTATGTTTGAACTTATTTTTTTCTTTTTCATACAAGCATATTTTTTACGTTTATGTTCCATATTGAAATCAAATATTTACAAAACTATTACGAAAACACAAATATTTATAAAACACTCGTAAATTATATACAAAATATTATAAAGTAGAGCCACTTTAGATACACAACAGTGCGCAACCTACGTTAGAGCAAGAGCAAAGTTAGAGCGAGAGGGAACAGTCTAAATTCGTCGTGGACCACACGTCTGAACGCTCCGACCGTGCAGCGGCCACTAAGGAATTTCACTCGCAATTCTTGTTTATGAACTCTTTTCTTCTAGGTATTTTGAGATTATTATTATTATTAAAGTAAGGTGATTTTGGTGGTATTTTTTTTTATTATTTTAACATTGAACTCTTGGCATTAAAATAATCTAATTATTACATACACACGATGCATAGTTATTATGAAAGAAACCGTTTATTAAGAGATAAAAACAGAGAATTTAGTGAAATTGTGACCTCTGAATATAGAAAATGAAAGATAATTCGAAAAAACTAGTCAGCGCATTTTGGAGACGAGAATGTTGAGCTAATTATGCGCTGAACAGATTTTTAAATTAATTCTGTATTGCCATAAACCAAGCGCACAAACACAACTCGAAATGATGTTAGGCACGAAAGAGCTGTGTTTAACACTTGATTTACCTAACTTAATCTACCTAGATGAACTTAAAAAAAATAACTAGCTATTATTTATATTATGGTTATTTATATGCAATAATAATATTTCATGATATTTCATTATTTTGTTTAAAAAAAAAATACAAAGTTGCGCAAAAAATTCGCCGCGAGTGAATTTTGCAAGACTGCAGCCTTAATGATAGCCCAAATCTTATAGAAGGCATATTTAACATCACTCTAGGACCCTTAGGTGCCAAGCAAAAAGAAAAAAAGTCTGAAAGAACGCTAAGTGAAAACGAAGTAATAGCGCGGGTAGGCAATGCGATGCGACGGGGTGGGTCGAGCAAAAAATAAATTTCACGCGGACGAAGTCGCGGGCAGAAGCTAGTATATCTTATATCTATATCTATAAAAGGAAAGCGTTACTGACTGACTGACTGACTGACTGATCTATCAACATACAGCTGAAACCACTGAACGGATTGGGCTGAAATTTGGAACACAGGTAGCTATTATGACCTAGGCATCCGCTAAGAAAGGGTTTTTGGAAATTCGACCTTTAAGGGGGTAAAAAGGGGGGATATTATTTGTATGAAAAATCTTATTCCTTGAGTTAATAAACTTGAAACTTGGCACGAATATTTATCTAATTAAATTATGATTTTTGTTTTTCTAAACTACCCCCTAAAGGGGAATTGGGGGGTCTCAAAGTTCGTATGGTCAAATTTTAACGCGCAATCCGATTATCTCAAAACTCAGTATTTATACTTAAAACCAAAAATAAAGAATAATGTGTGTCAGGGTTTTTAGAAAATCTACCTGTAACGGGGTGAAAAGGGGTAGTCAATTTCACTGGGGAGGATTTTACTGCGTGGCTTGATTAACCCCTCAAGTGTCTGAGTTTGGCTGATTTTAGACCCAAAACCCCTGCGAGTGGGGAGGGTTGGGGGTTAGTTGCGAACCCCATAGGTTCACAACTACTGATAATGATATGTTTTCCATCGGATGATGTTTTTTTATGTTTATACAACGTGTAATGCTAAATGCGCAAAACCTCTTAAGGGGTCATTGTACTCATCATTATGAACAACATTTACTATGGGACCAAACCTGAAATCGCGAAAAAAAAATCAGCTGTTCAGTACATTTATGTTCGCAAATTTCGTCAAAATGTACTGAACAGCTGATTTTTTTTTCGCGATTTCAGGTTTGGCCCCATAGTAAAAGTTGTTCATAATGATGAGTACAATGACCCCTTAAGAGGTTTTGCGCATTTAGCATTACACGTTGTATATACGTGATCTAAGCTTATATACCTATTATGTAAAGTTTTGTCCTTTTGCACACTTGGGGTGCATTTGACACGCGGGGGGGGGAGGGGAGGTTAGCTGCGAACTCCATAAGTTCACAACTAATGATTTGATTGGTTTTCCATCGGATGATGTTTTTTTACATTTATATATATGTGATATAAGCTTATGTACCGAACAAAAAAAGGGTTTTTCTTATGCACACATGGGGTGCATTCGACACTTGAGGGGTTAACTCGAAAATTGGTGTAAATAATCTTTGAGTCAAGCTATGGAAATATCTCAAACCATTTTTTTTAATTCCACCCCTGTGGGGGTGAAAACAGGGATACAATTTACATGAAAAATGTTATTCATTTGGTTTTAATTGACTTGAAACTTGGCACAAATATTTGCCTAAGTTTGTCATTATTAGTTTTTTAAAACTACTCCGGAGGGAGGGTTAGAGGGGGAGGGGCAAGGGAGGGGTGGTGAGGAGTGTGAGGGGGAGGATGATGGACGCAGGAAGAAAGGGCAGGAATTGGTGAGGAGAGGAGGAAGACATGGTAAAGGCTGAGGGGTGGGGAGGAGTTGGTGAGCCGGAGGTGGAGGAGAGGGGGAGAGGGAGGGGACGGGGTGGTGAGAGAGAGAAAGTGAAGGGGAAGTGATGAGGAGGGTGTGAGAGTGAGTGAGGGGGGAGGGAGAGGTAGCGGAAGGGGATGTGGTGAAGGAACGAGCTAAACTCTGGAACTACCCTACCATTCGGACTTTTTGCATTAATGATAGCCCAAATCTTATAGAAGGCATATTTAACATCACTCTAGGATCCTTAAGTGCCGAGCAAAAAGAAAAAAAGTCTGAAAGAACGCTAAGTGAAAACGAAGTAATAGCGCGGGTAGGCAATGCGATGCGACGGGGTGGGTGGAGCAAAAAATTAATTTTACGCGGACGAAGTCGCGGGCAGAAGCTAGTTATATATAAATAAAAAGAGAAGTCCTGACTGACTGACTGACTCATCAACGCCCAGCCCAAACCCTTGAACCTAGAAAGCTGATTTTTTTCACAGAGGTTCCCTTTATAATGTAGACAAGGAATAAGGAAGGATTTCCCGGTAGGATGTTCCCGTTGGATATTTTCCGACATCCACGCGGGCAAAGCCGCGGGGAAAAGCTAGTAATGAATAAACTGTTGACTTAGAAGTTTGATCTTTTTAGAACTCAGGGACCATGGATCTACGTATTTGATTGATACCTTCACGAGTTCCTGAGAAAAACGGTATTGACAGACTGACAGACAGACAGATAGACAGATGGACAAACAAGTGATCCTATAAGGGTTTCGTTTTTCCTTTTGAGGTACGGAACCCTAAAAATCACTTGTTTAATATATGAAATACAAACCTTAAAAGTTTCCCTCACTATTACAGCTTCTGTTTTCACTAATGACGTATTAAAAGGCTGTCTAATAAGCTCGTTAACTATACAAGTAAGACTCAAATAAGAGGAAAACCGAAAGGCTTGTTTGTACCTACCCACTAGCGTAATTCGCGTAATAAACGAAAGTTACCCTTTGTTCCCTGATACCAATGTACGTAACTATAGGTAGGTATCTATACCTAGTTGTATCGATGGCGGTTAATTAGGGGCACGTTATCGGAATTATGATTTATATTTATAGATGAATTTACTGAAGGAAAAGTTTTTTAGCCTGGTTTTTACTTAATTTATGTAAAAAAAAGTAATTAAAAAAACTAAAAAACCCGACTGCGGTAAAAGTTAAATTAAAAAAAAAACTGAAAAGCTAAAAACAAGCCCATTTTAAATTAAATTAAATTTTGAAGCAGGCGGGACCCGTTTGTGTTTGAAAATATAAAAAATGGAATGGGTCCCGCCTGCTTCCAAATTTAATTTAATTTAAAATGGGCTTGTTTTTAGCTTTTCAGTTTTTTTAATTTAACTTTTACCGCAGTCGGGTTTTTTAATTAGTTTTTCTAATTACTTTTTTTATTTCCAGCTTTTTAGTTTACAAATGTGAAAAATTTAGTTCTTGCAAGGAGTTTTGAGGGTTATTTTGATTTCAATTTTCTTTTCGTGTTTTTTACGATTTGTCACTTCGAATTGCTTTTAACCATATAAGTTGTATATATTTTTGTAATCACCTTTTAAAACCCTTCAATTTGATATGCCACTCGATGGTATTAGGAGAAAAAAAAATTTTAACTCCACAATATGGCTACCCCAAATCCGCCATTTTACTTTATTTTTGATTTTAATGTAGCCAGTGACACTCGCGGTACCAAGACAAATCTAAAGACGTATAATTCATCCAAATCCGTTCATTCGTTTAGGAGTTACGAGGGAACAAAGAAACGGACATACATACATACATACAGGTCAGATACATAACCCTCCTTTTGGGCTTCGCCGCAGTCGGGTAAAAAATTAGGTAAATCTCGGCTGTGTGGATTTTGTATAAAATATTGTCCAAGAAAAATATAGGTACCTATATCTTTTTTAGACGATCAAATCTTGATTTTAAAATCGTCATAACACCAAAAATTATCACTAGTTGTTCGTGCCCGTCGTCACCCTGTTGAATTTCATGTCTATATCTCCAGTGGTTTAGGCTGTGTTGTCTGTTTTCATACAAAAACCTTCCAAATTTCGACTTTCCCGGTGAATTTTCCAAAAAAAAAAATCTGTCATACAAACCTTGTCGTGACAATTACAAACACAACACAAAAAGAATTAGCCAGATAGGTATGTGCAACCGTTCTGAAGTGTTGCGGTTACATACATTCGGCAATTGACTTTTATTTATATGTTATAGATTTCGAAAAACATCCGGAGGAACCCTTCTGAACATGTAACATGCATATTTTTTTAAAATACATATTCTTATATAAGACTAATGTACCCCAGAAACGTTTCATCCTACCTTATCCTAACTAATGTTATAAATGCGAAAGTGAGTTTGTTTGTTTGTTACGCTTTCACGCTTAAACGCCTAGAGGCTAGACCAATTTAGATAAAACTTTGTATGGATTTACACATAGGCTGCTTTATATCCCGGTCTATGCGGGTGAAAGCGCGGGGCGCAGCTAGTGTTTTATTTATATGCGAAACTGGGTTTGTTTGGTGGTTTGTTTATAATTACTCTTTCACGCCAAGGCAGCTGAATGGATTTGAATGAATTTTAGCACATGGGTAGACCATGACCTGGATTAGGACATAGAATACTTTTATCCTGCTTGTACATTCCCGTGGGATAATTTCCGGTCTCCACGCGGGTGAAGCCGCGGGCAATGGCTACTCTACTTTTAAATAATTTAAAATTAAAGATATAGGATCTTTCATTTTAGATTATGTGATCTACATATATTCTTAATAAAGGTACGTTATACATTTTCATCCTTCAGAATGAACATTTCTCAAAGGGCGGAGTCGCCAGCACATTTATTTAATTTTAATCTGAACGTAAAGTAATAAGTTTTACTTACAAAGTGAAGGGTTGCGTGTTCAACTTCGTCGCAATTTTAAACAGAATTAATTAATTATGCACGAGCAAGTTGCTATTATTTTGATAAACTTCTACAGAAAACTGCACGTTGATTCCATAATTATTTTAAACATAAAAATATGTTTAAAATATGGATTGTTTTAAACTTAATGCAAGCAAAACTTAACATAATATAAATAGCCTATTAGACTGTTAAGTATAAGTCAAAATAAGGTTCCAATTTTAACAGATCAGATAAAAACAGTGTGGGAAAGAAGGAGAGGCCACAGCCGACCAGTTACCGGCCGTGCTTGTAAAAAACGAACAGTTACCGGTAGCCGGTAGGAAGACGGTTGAAAAACCATAGCAAATGTGAATACGATCTGTGAGCGGAGGGTGTAATGTATTCTGGGATTAACATGAATTGCTTTTCTTCGTAACCCATGGGTCAGGTTGGTTCGACTTTATGTTTTGCTCGTCATCATTGACGTCAACTTGATTGGTAAGAGAAAGTAACATATTAGAATGAGCTTTCATTCATTTTCAAATGGACAATTCTAATAAAAATATTAAACACGAGCCTTCTTCATAATTTACACATTGACTGGAAATACAACAGCCAATGTGTCCATGAATTTGTTGATCCCCTAACTTAGTTTCGATTATTTTCTTCTATAATTAATTAGGTACTTAAATTATTTTGTGCTAGGTATATAATTCACGTTATGTTTATATTATTCACCATTTAAATGATACGTAATCACTTTGGAGTTTATCCGCATTGTTATATACATATTAAATATCCAATAATGTATTAAAATTAATAAGCCCGATAATTGAACCTTATCAATAATTGTGTTTTAAGCAGAACTGCAACCGTCGGGGGGGATTGCTGAAATTCGTTAATGAATGTAACTTGATTTAAATTAATTTAAAATTGGGCCGTTTTTACGTGAACATAAATTTTAAATGCAACCGGCTCGTTGACATGCCCTGACAGCAGCACCTGGTTGCATAAAGCTTACGTACTTATATTAATTAATTAATAATTTGCAGCTTACTATTGATTAATATTTATATCAATATATGTAAAGCTATACACAATAGCAATTAGAGAGAAAATTAATATTTGCTAGGGTTTTGATAAAAGGTAGAGGTTGTAAATCAAAGTCCTAACAGTGTTTGTCTATTGTTTCAGATCATTAACCGCCATTTATCTCTCCGCTTCTTGGACCAGGTAAGAGATGTAAATGTTTGAAAATGTTCTTACATAATTATTTCTAATTTAAAAATTACAATTTTAAAACGTCATATAGTTTCTCAGAGGCCAAAACAATCTATCTCGGTACTGTATAAAATACTGTGTATGAATATTTACATGTGGACATCCTTAATACCTACTTTAAAGTGCGGTTTGTCATAGGAATTGTCTATTTATTTATTTTTCATAACAACACGTACGCGCCGTCAACAAAAATTTAAAAGATAATTATCTCAATATAAACTCAACGTGTGTCGGCAATCATTTGTACGTGACGACTGTGTTTAACATAACTTTTTAGTGTTCACCAATGGCTAGAGGTGATCAACAAATGAATTTATCCCTGAGAACCGAGCATCGTACGTGTTCGTTTGTCACTCGGGTGACATCGCCCACGCCCCCGCCCCTAATTAGTACAGAAATAACGTCGAGAGATTTGTCAACTTCCGAGCTTTTATGGCATTCCTTTGAGGTTAACTCCCACCGACGAAGCATCGCCGTCGAACGCGTACAATATCTCACACAGGTACCCAAATAGATCGTTAACTGACTGTGAAATATTATTTTGAACTTTGGGGGTGGTCCGTGTTAATACCTCATATTATTTAGTAACATCGCCAGAACAAATTAATCTTGATTGCCGAATCAAGTTCTCGTCTACGAAGTTTTGTTGTCCAAAGTTTCTTGATGGAAAAAGTTTAAATATACCTAAGTGCTTTGTTTTTAGAATCAAATTGTTGCCAATAGTTTATCTAAATTGCTTTTCGCATCGCTTAATCTTTGTCACTCGCCCTTGCATTTAAATCTATTCAATTAACTTTTAAATTACCTTATAAACAACTATTTTCTTCTTCGGTGGTTTTTCAAAAGTATTTTTATGTACAGTAAAATCCTCAAAATTGTTACAAGATATTTGTTGTTCATAAAATTTTGAACTCACTCAAACTTGCACCTAATCTAAAAGTTAGTCTGGTCGTTTACATTCGCATTATTCAAAATTTCGTTAAAACAAGAAGAAGGGTTTATACAAAAATGATAAAACTAAGTTTTCCAACGTCAATATTACCGAGAGAAATTAATCTGAAGCTAAAAGGGAGCCCTCGAAAGTTATCTGAGGAAGCTGGAGCGGGGCATGACCTCACAATCAAATGTCAAACAAAGTTTTATCAGCGCAAAGTTGACAAATAAATTCCCCGTCCCGCAAGAGAACTTTTCTCATAGTCGACGCGACGAGACGTGATCCCGCCGACTATATCGACCTCGTCTCCTTGACGTACGCAGAGCTCATGTTTTTTGTTGCTACAATAATGGCTGCAATTTATTGTCATAGGTATATCTTTTACTTTGAGATTTTTTCACAAAAAAATACTGACCATTTTTGTACTAAAACAGACAAAGATAAACATTTTTTACATGCGACAAGGCCCTAATTTGTGGATGTCATCAATTATCTTAAAAACATATCATCTTTGTAGTTGTTTAGATAATTGACTAGCCTGTCTGACAAACACGCACGGCGCGTGGGGCAGCCGTGTCACGCGACTAAGGCTGCCTGTCCACCGGAGCGGAGTGAGGCTGCGGAGCGGAGAAACGGAGAAATATTAACCAATAGAATCTTAAGTCCGCTCCACTCCGCCGTCCGCTCGCGCTCCTATTGGTTAATATTTCTCCGTTTCTCCGCTCCGTAGCCTCGCTCCGCTCCAGTGGACAGGCAGCCTAATCCGGAGCCCCATAAAATCTGTTAGACTCGAGACCCCACTCGGGGCGTCGAATGAGGAACGACTGACAAGTACGCCCACATTATCTGACTTGTCTCCAGTGACAACGTGTTCCCAAGGTTCTCTCACTTGTTATTTTGTTAAAATTCTTTTTGTGAAACGTCTTCTGAATACCTTAGTTCTTAATTTGAAGATTGATCGGTCACCTGTTTTAATGATTTTCGCTTTGTTTAGCATATGTTTTCTACTTTATAGTTGTCTAAAACTGCCTCGGAAAGCTACGTTAGGCAGTTGGTACCGGCTGTCATTCGTGGATCTGTGACAGTCGTTACGGGTCGTCAGAAGTCCGAAAGTCTGACAACCAGTTTTACCCAGAGGTATCGTATTACCCAGTAACTGGGTTGTGGAGGTCAGACAAGCAGTCGCTCCATGTAAAATACTGGTATTCAGCTGCATCCGGCTAGACTGGAAGCCGATCCCAACATTGTTGGGAAAAGGCTAGGCAGATGATACAGATGATGAGTTGTCTAAAACTAGTCTAACTAGTTTGTCAAACACGTCTAATTTAGATACCTATAATGAACGCAAACATGACGAACAAAAATAGAAGGTATATTTAAAGAATGCTGGGACAAACAAGAATATTTTATTTGTACGGAAAGACGTCGAGATGTCAAGAATCCGAACTTGAAACATACTCGGAGCACCCTTTCAAACCGCTTCCTAACGAGCCAATGAGCAACTCTGCTCGGAAAGAAGATTCAGTAAACAGTAACTTACAAGTTTCGTGTTACATTTTGAAGAGTTCATTACTTTGTATTGTTTAAACTCCAGTTAAGTATGCTTAAACAGCTGTCATTTGTCAAGTGCTGGCCAAAAGTGATGGATGGCACAGGCGTTTCCGTTCGACTTTTAAAACTGGGGACTGTTGTAATGGGCCAGTATTGTTATTTCAGTCGTCGGAAACGTAACGAACTAACGTATGGGAATGTTAAAAGTGACGGGGCACATATATTTTATAAGCGTCCATTTGTCTGGAGGCGCATGTGTGTCCGCCCTGTGCGCTGAAATATTTACGAGCTATTAGCGCAACAAGAACAAATACGCAGCCGAGATGCGTCTCGGAAGCCGGATCACAGGCCTCTCTTAGCGCATCACTGATTTAACACCACTACAGAACTAAGCCTAAGTAATTAATGTCGCATCTCCTGCTATATTCGTATCTTTTGAAGTTAAGACATATATATCAGTAAATTATTTTAAGTTAAATGGCGCGTTATTGATCTTTGAATTGAAACATTATAACGTTCAACACTCAAACATAAAACGTCCATTATGGCATTAGGTAAACGTAAACTGTTTTATAAGGCACAATTTCCTCCCATTATTTCGCTGTTAAGCTTGAAAATAGACGGTCTACTGAATTATACGTCCATTGTGCTTTTTCCGATAGAGGTTGAAGAAAAACTGTGCATGCTGCATGTTTGATGTTGCCTTAAATAGTGAAATTCGTCGGACAAATGTGAGTGGGTACGAATTAATCCCTGACGCCTTGTTAAGGGTGATACATGGCCCAGTATTAACGCAGTAAGTAATTCAATTTCACGATGAAAATCTGTTTAATGAGCCTAAGTTAATGTGTCCACTGCTAACAAATAAAGGCGCAGCGCACTGACAAATTGCTTAATTTTATTAAGTGGCGGTACACTTGGGCTGAGTGCAGTGTTTGTTCGCTAGGAAGTATTTACAGCGTAGCGACGGGCGCCCCTCGCTCTATTCGCGGTTCCTAATGTACAAATTCACTGAACTGCTATATTAGCCGACTGCGACAAAGAAACGGTAATGGACCCTCATATATATGCTAATAAACTTTCCAAATGCGTTTTAAATTAAAATAATCCCGAATTTATATGTAAATTTGTGACCGCACTTTGTCCTTCGCGGCTTCTCGTTCCGAAATCGATTACATTACACGGATTCGAGCTTAGATCCGACTCAGATAAGTTTAATGAAGGGTTTTACTAAAACGGAGATCCTTTAGTACAATCCACTCGATTGGTGATTCTATCGGCTCTCGGTTTCACTCTTAGCTAAAACAAAAGCACGAAATATAATTGTTGAAACGCCTAAAATATTTGTTTTTATCATCGTCGTGTTTTATGTCGGTCGGCACGAATGTAGTTCTATAACAGATAGTATTAACGACGTTTTTATTTAGCTTTCCATTAGGCATACCTGTATTATCTTAATTTTTATGTGGTTAACCTTTTAGTCGTGTATTATCTTATAAATAAAAGCTCAAGGCTGCATTCATGAGACCACCCGCACATTCCGACTAGTTTCGATCTAGATGTGTCCGTATCCCCCTTGTGTCAGTCCAATTAGTCATGATTAACTTAAATTTATAGGTCAGTTTAATGGTCCATTAACGAACTCACTAGTATCTAACGACTTCTTATTGTGAAGCTACAATTCCATAAAACACTTTCATCCAATTAAACAAGACGTTGATATTTGATCCCAATACGTTGATTGTCACTCTCTATTAGAGTTTATTGCTTATAAGTAATTGTATCAGAAGTATGGTTGGTAACACGAAGCCCTCCCTCATCCCGTAAATCACTAAAGACGCAACATTAAAAGAGGGAGGTGTGTTTTATATTTTTCTCAAAGAGAAAATGTTTAAGCTTAATTTGAGCAGACATTCAGTAAGGTTTCATTTCGTTGAGAACGTGAAGTGGGGCGTTTTGTTTGAGATATTGCACATTTTGCCACGCTCGCTCTCTGTTTGTACGGATGGTATCTCACTACATTTTGGAATGCCGACTGTTAGGTTTTTGTATCAAATAACAAAACACGCGATCGCAGGCTTTTATTCTGAAGTTTAGCTGTTTGTATTTCAAGGAAAATGTTGTTATTTAGTTCAATTACCACGAAACTGTAGATTTTCTAGTATTAATCAACCACGGTAACATGTTTTCTCTTGATTGTGTAAGCGTTTCTCATTTATAGAGAGCTTAGCTAGGTGTAGCAATCACATAGATTTATAGAATCTTCTAAAATGATGATGAATGAACCTATTCAAAACAATGTTGCATGTGTCATGACATGAATTCATGAGTAATTGTATAATTTTCTCTCTTTTTTATATTAACACTTTTCTTACGACCTTTCACATTAAATTATGTTTATGTATACCTCTTTTGGTACCTACTTAATGGAGCCCGAAAATATTAGAAACTTACATCTTTCATGGGCTTTTATATCGAAAAGCTTATAAGACAGCTAATTTTATAAAATTGTAAGCCTTTATTTGTATTTATTAGATTAATCTTTGGACTTTACAATAAATAGACCCTATAATCGAATATTGTATTAACCACGTAAATGTTGACATGTAAAAATATGATAGCGCTGAGCTCCTTATGTATTGCATGATAAATGCTTAGATTATAAAACAAAATGCAGATAGACCGCGCGGAACACGAAAGTGAAGCCAACAAAAGCAATACAAATTGAAAAACGAATACAATCTCGCGTCAGTACGGCACGAAGCGTCGCATCGTTAGTACGTCACAAACAATATTCATATTTTCGAGAATAATGCCGTCTTGTGTATTCAAACATTGCAAAAATTGTTCCCAAAAACAAAAAAAACAAGATGGAATATCTTTTCATAGGTAAATATTAATATTTAGACATTATTTTACGTGATTATTTTTAGTGAAATCTTAGAACACAAAACGTCAACAAAAATCCATAGTGTTGCTAGTTTATTTTGAAACATTTACCCTAAAGTTGGGAAATTTGTATTGGAAACAAGATTATCAATTTAAAAAACATAGACTTATAAAAAAAGATGGACTCCGCGCCACGCATATCGAAAGTGAAGCACAGTAAGTATGCCGGACCGTTTGTACAAACACGCCTCGCGCACACATTTACATCATAGTATGCCGACCGGCCGCCATTACGTGACACGAGCGACGCCGTCTTTGCAGGTACTCAAATCATGCACACATAGATCGGTACGGTGCTTCACTTTCGATATTCGTGGCGCGGAGTCCATCTTTTTTTATAAGTCTATGTTAAAAAATATTTATTTCGATAAAAGTGTTTTGTTTGTTTCGCCTTTTGGTTGGTATGTTTGACGTAGGTATGTGTGTTTGTTTGTATGTGCCTTAATTACTAAAACTATTGAATTTTTTGTCTCTAATAATAATTATGTAATAATATTGAAACAATAATTATGACAGCCTCCGTGGCGTAGCGGTAGTGAACGCGGCCGCTGCGCGGGAGGTGGGAGGTTCGATCCCCACTCAATGCAAAAAAAAACTACCAACTGAAAGCTTCGGATGTGACTGGGTTTAACGCTATGATGATGATGAATAACTATAACTATGTACATCCGTCGATTCGTCAACATAAAGTAAATATAAATATGGATTGCAAAAAACAATAATGACCATTCACGACTTTACTAAATAGCTGCTATAATTCCACAAAATATTTTCTATTTATGCAGATTCCCAACTGATCCTGTTATACATAACGATTGGGTTTCTATCGTACGTGATAGCAGACAAAATAACGATTGGCTACCATCAAAACTTTGCGTTGTCTGTTCAACGCATTTCAAAGAAGAGGATGTTTACTTCACCGAAAAAGGTCGTCGGTTAGTAAAAAAAAAATCAAAACCAACACAAAATTTGTACGCGTCACCACATGATAAAGAAACTTCAGAAATTGCAGCTGTTGCTGCCAATTTATCTCAGGCTACTGAACTACCGGGACCATCCAATGAATATAAAGATTGCGAAACGGCAGCCTCAAATTTATCAGCATTTAGACAACAACCAGAACAATCCACAGAAGTAAACGCTGTAGACTTTCAAATTAAAGATTCGGATTTGGACTCTGTATTCGATACACCTAGGAAAAATCTTTTGAGGAAGGAATTACGGAAACACCAGTCATTAAGATTAAAAACCAAGCGTAATATGAAATTATTACAACAAAAAGTTCGACGCTTAAAAAAAAGAAATGTTTCAATAAGTAATATTTTAAAGGACTTAAAAGACAAAAATTTTATTAATTGTGATACAGATAATCTATTACGTGAGAATATTGTAGCAACAGAACTGTTCGTTAACTTAAACATGCGCAATGCCGGAAAAAAAAAACTAAAATATACACCTGCTATGAGAAAATTTTGCTTGACGTTAAATTTTTACTCTCCCAAGGGATACGAGTATGTTAGGAAAACATTCAATAATTGCCTGCCTCATTCCAAAACTTTGGCAAAATGGTACACCCATGTTAAAAGTGAACCTGGATTTACTCAAGAGGCTTTCTCAGCGTTACAGAAAATAGCAGAAGGTTCTTCATACAAACTTCTTTGTTCGCTTATGTTTGACGAAATGGCTTTGCGCCAGCAAAAGCTGTGGGATGGCAAACGGTATATAGGCGTTGTTGACATGGGCGATGAGATTACCGAATCTACTGCTTTGGCATCTCAGGCATTTGTGTTTATGTTAGTAGGAGTCAACAAACATTTTAAAATGCCTTTAGGTTACTTTTTAACTAACAATTTAACAGGAGAACAGAAGTCAAACTTAGTAAAAATTTGTCTAACAAAATGTCATGAAGCTGGTGTAAGAGTGGTGTCCTTGACATTTGATGGGCATGCTACAAATTTTACCACCATGGGGTTACTTGGTTGCGATATAACAGACTTCACTAATATAAAAACGACATTTCCACATCCATCAGATGGTAGCGAAGTTGCTTGTTTTCTGGATCCGAGTCACGTAATAAAACTTCTTAGAAACCAACTAGAAGCAAAAAAACAATTTTTAAATAAAGATGGCGAAATTGTTGACTGGAACTATTTAGTAAAATTAAATAAATTACAGGAAGAAGAGGGACTCCATTTAGCAAATAAGCTTTCGAAGAGGCACATTTTATTTAGGAATCAAATTATGAAGGTCAAGTTGGCTACGCAGACATTAAGCAGGAGTGTGGCGAAAGCTATGTTTTTTTGTAGGCATGATTTAAAACTTCCAGATTTTGAACAATCTCAGCCCACGGAAGAGTTTATCCAACTGATGAATGACATGTTTGATGTTTTTAACTCACGAAATATGGCCCATTTTGACTACCGAAAACCCATTTATCGGGGTAACAAAGATGAAATATATGCGTTGCTTGACCGCCTTCAAGATTACGTACTGAACTTGCAAATAAAGACTGTTACAAAACGAAAAGTCGTAAAAGAAGGCAGATCAACATACGTCATCATGCGATTTTATAAAAAAGTTCTGGAAACAAGATGCCGACCAGGTTTTTTAGGAACTTTAATAAATATATCCAGTTTAAAATTTATGTTTGAAGGTCTAATAGAGACTGAAAAATGTCTATTATTTATTCCAACCTACAAATTGAGCCAGGACCATCTCGAAATCTTTTTTGGCTGTATCAGAATGCATGGGGGTCATAATGATAACCCCAACGTAAAACAATTTAAGGCTATATATCGAAAATTACTAACACATTTGGAATTACGAAGTCTAGAGACTGGTAATTGCATTCCGCTAGAAAATGTGGCGATATTGACGTGTTCTTCGGCTACCGATATTATTAATTCCACAAGTTCTTCTTACAGACACGATGAGACCGAAGACGATGAATCCATTTCGAGTTCATTAGATTTTCTACAAAATGTGCCTGAAGATATTAATAATTTGGCAGAATATTTAGATATACCACTTTTCGATGAAATGCGTAAAGTAATTGTAGGTTACATAGCTGGTTGCGTCATTCGATTCGTTAGAAAAGTAGTCAAATGTGAATACTGTTTGACACGTTTGGTCGCAACAGAAAAACAATCTTTTCATAAATTAATTGGCTTAAGAGATAAAGGAGGCTTAATTTTTCCTTCCACTGACACTTATCAAGTTTGTATTGCGGCAGAAACTGTTATAAGAAAAATTTTAAAAGAAAACTTTGTAATAAAAACAAAAAATGACTATAACTACATCATTTCAAAAATTTTAAAAGGTTTTATTGGCAATGAAACTATATTTACAAACTTGGAAGATGAACATTTAAGCTATGGAGTTGAACACAAATTAAGCTTGATAAAAATTGTGCTGGAAAAATATTTAAGCATACGCCTCCACTATATAGCAAAAATAGAAACAAATGCCAGATGTATCGAGGGTAAAAGACAATATTACAAGAAATTAGTGCAAAATAAAGGCTGTTAATTATCTGGTCAATTGTTGTTAATTATCTGGTCAACAAGATTTTTGTTACGGGAATACTGTATTGTTATTATTAATTATTCCATTTATTTAATTCTATAAGTCTATATATATATATTCTGGTCGTGCCTCGGAGAGCACGTTAAGCCGTCGGTCCCGGTTGCTATGCGAACATCTAATGGCAGTCGTTACTGGTTGTTGGAGCCCTCAAAAGTCTAACAATTGGTCTAGCTACAATGCTTCGATATCGCCTTTGGGTTGTGGAGGTCAGATGGCAGTCGCTTCACGTAAAATATCGAAGTATAGCCAAATTAGCAGTTAGACTAGTAAAGCGGACCCCAGGCTCCGGGCTGTAAGCTTCGGATGCGACTGGGATTAACGCTAAGAAGAAGAAGAAGATTTAATTCTATAAGTACTTATACATATTATTTTCATTTTTAAATATTTTCTTACAAAAAGAGCACAATATTTTTTTTTTTTATATAAATTTTTAATTATTGCTATTCTTACTTATCTACCTATTCTCGTTACAAACCACTAACATAACGTGCCAATTTTATACTATTTTTTATACTATTTCCTACCAAAGGGAGTAGAAAACAGCATATATGACAAAAAGTTCTTGTGACAAAAATTTTGTTGACCAGTGTTACCTATGTTTAGATTTCATTACTGTTAACCAAATAACTTTAACTAATGAACATTGTTTACAAGAATAAAACCATTTTCATTTTATTTGCAATTTTTTTTTCAAACACTTTCATACAAACCTTGTCCTAAAACACAAAAATAAACATTCACCTAAATAGGTACAGCGTTCTTAAGTTATGCGCGTATATACATTTCGGAAATTGATTTTTATTAATATACCTACAATGTATTAAAAATTAACTGCAACCACTCCACTCCACCACCCACTCACTCCACTTACCCGCTATTGTAAAACAAACACGTAAATTTTTTTTTTTAAGCACTTATATTTTCACATAAATATAACAATTTAGTAACAGATTTTTTTGTACACGGTACGTAGGGCTCCGCTGGCGATTCGGACCGGCTTCATATTTCCGCGCGCGAGCATCTCTTTAGCGGTCCCCCCCGCCCGCTTCCCTTCCCGCAGCCCGCGTCATTCCATTGCCTCGCGCATTGCAAATACATTTTATTTGTAATTCTAAGCAAATACTTACTTTTCTTGCAGTTAAATTTTCAACACCTAATAGATAGATAATGAAATAATATGGGTAATTTTGTTATTATCCTGGCAACCGTAACGCTCACTGAGGAAACGTATGTTTATAGTGCTGTCACGCACACATGTCTACAAGCGTGGCTTCACTTTCGTGTTCCGCGCGGTCTATCTGCATTTTGTTTTATAATCTAAGGATAAATGGTTTTCAATTTATACTATGACAGCGACTGAGGAAAGCTTTCGGTAACAAATGCTTATGTTTTGAATGCACGCGATGTATGGACGTGGCAGAATATGACTGAAGTAGTGGGTATATAGCCACCACACTAATAGCGTTCGCGATTATGTAAAATGTAATTTAAGCTCTGTTATATGGTGACGTCACTCGACGTGTAGCTTACAAATTAATGATCGTTTTAATTGCAGTTATGTGAACTAAAGTGGTTCTACATTGCTGATGAATTTGTGTTTCAATATAATTTTAAATTTGGCAGAAACAAAATAGTGTTTACGTTAATAAACTAGCTTTTGAATGTCGGAAATTATCTCACGGGAACCTTACATTTTTCCGGGATAAAAAGCAGCCTAAGTGCTATTTCAGATCTATCTCTGTGCCAAATTTCATATAGATCCGTTCAGCCTTTCTGGTGAGATTGTGTAACAAACATCCATCCATCCAAACTTTCGCATTTATAATAATAAGTAAGTTTATGGACTAACAATAGATAATAATAATTAATTAGTTAACTCTTTTTCGGAAATCAAAAAATCTTTCTTTTTCGAAGTTGATTAAACACTGTTCGTACGATAAATCTTCGAAAATCTTTCTGTTCGTACGACCTCTGTTCATTAAAGCTTAGATAAATGTGTTTTTCCGTCTCTGGTATTATTGAAACGCAGAAATATATTCTCTTTCTGCAAAATTTCAACCTATATACTTAAGTTATGACTGTGAGCACCAAGAGCAAACAAACAGAAGCAAATATATATATATATATATATATTTTCGGACGTAGAATAACAAAAAAAATTAAGCTCAAAAATTTTGAACACGAAATAGTAGCCATAACTTATAAATTTTAACTGTCATTTATTTATAAGACGAAGGGTGGCTAGACGCAGGCACATTCAAGGAATGCTTCATTAATCACCACCCCTAATACCTCGGGCTAAACGAATATGTTAAACCGGAAGACGCCGAGAAGCCACCGACTTTTACGTTTTCAAACGTTGCCATAATCCTGATTCACTGAAACGACTCGAGACGGAAATAAATCGTACCTATTCTCGAGTCCCGAAGGTCATTTGTACGACGATAATTTATGGAAGAACTTGTATATGTAAATAGGAGTGTAGGTATTTCTTAGCTATTTCGTTATCGGAATGGATTATCTTTATTAGGAATTTATTAATTCTGAGAAACGATTTTGTGACAGAATGTGAAGCGAACGTTCGTTGTATATGTGTTTTTAATAAATATAAATATCTAGGAGGCCGATAAAAATATATATTGGAGCTCTTAGAAAAATCTAGCAGAAATAAAAATACATAGATAAACGAACCATCCATGTAAATCAATTTTAGAGAGATATAATTATTTTTAGCTTGAATGAATTTGAATGTAATCTAAGAAATATAATAAATAACCAATATTTTCATAACTTATTGAAATACAATCTATCAAAATTAATTGCTAGATACTGAAGACTACGACTAAGTACTTATTTACTTTTCAAATAGTAGGTAGAGTTTTACAACATTAGAAAAGCAAATAATAATCTATGTATTTCGAACAATCGTTCTAAAATACTCAAGATATCAGAAACGCCACGTTAATTAAATCCAAAATAAGAACACGCTCAAGCATTATTCATTAAAACAAATGAACGGAGCACGACCGTTGACACATCGCAGCAGTCGCCGATCGCTAACAAATAATTACTAATAACTACTAGTATTGTGTTACGAAAACCAACAGTTGGTATTTAATCATACGTTATCTGACTTCGATCTAAATCTAGTACAACGTAGATCATAATTAATGCGGCCAGTGGCCAGTGAGACGCCTGGTCAGGAAGCGTTTTGTCCGTATCGCGACCAACATCAGCTGTAACCACCGTCAAATGTGTTTAAGCACCCTTAATTACCACTGATGTTAGAAAAAATGAAACAAAAAAAGTGGTGATGGTGATTAAGGTGGTTATCGATCCATCTCTCTTGTTTGGAAATTAAATATTACGTTGGATGGTATGGTTGGACAGACAACTGGGATGGGGTAAACAAATAAGAGTCAATCTGCCTACCTATTTCCCAACTTGTTGGGCTCGGCTGAGAAGCTCGTGGCTAAGTAATAACAGCCGCACGGGGCGATCCATCAGGTTAAGCTACGCTTGCCGAGGTTGACCGTGGATGGGTGACCATCTTTACATACCGTGACTCCTCCGTGCCTCGGAAAGCACGTTAAGCCGTTGGTCCCGGCTACCATTCGTGAATCCTTGACAATCGTTACGGGTCGTCAGAAGCCTGAAAGTCTGGTCTTACCAAGGGGTATCGTATTACCCAGTTATGGGGTTGTGGAGGTCAGATAGACAGTCACTCCATGTAAAATATTGGTATTCAGCTGCATCCGGTTTGACCAGAAGCCGACCCCAACTATGTTCGGAGCCGGCTAGGCAGATTGCTGTTGGGGTCGGCTTCCAGTCCAACCGGATGCCGTTGAATACCCGTATTTTACATGGAGCGACTGCCTATCTGACCTCCACAACCCGTAAAGATTGTCAAAGAACTAAGAATGACAGCCGGGACCAACGGCTTAACGTGCTTTCCAAGGCATAGAGAGGTTTTGATATGTAATTGATGGTCACCCATCCACGAAACGACCGCGGCAAACGTAGCTTAACATTCGATCGACCCATGTGGCTGTTATCATTTAACCACGAGCCCCTAAACAAATAATAGTGAAAGTTATATGTCTTTTCTTTCGTGTAGACAGTTTTATTTTGCCCAAGACTCAGCATCAAAAAATTCTCACTATCTTCTCAATCCTTTATGTAAGTACCCTAATATTAAAATCTTCAACCGTCCACACTATCTCTACGAATATTCCATGATCCAAAAGCGTCTTTGTAGTTCTCAAGTGATCATAACATCAGAGAAATAAGCACTACACGTAAAGCATTTGATCTAAATTGACAATGATCGTATAAAATTGTATTTCCTCACATCAAAGCATGAACAAAAAGTGCTGTAGCAGGATTCTTCATAAGATGATAGTCAGTTCACCTCGAGTTTTGCTGTACAGAGGATTTTCCCCCACGCAGTTGACCCTTCGTATCTTATTCGAGCCGTCTCAACAACCCCCGCCGTCAGGGGTTGTAAATCATAATTTATTTCACAAAGAAATTTCTTAAATAAACAAACTCATAGGCGCAATTTAAAACAATTACTGTCTGAGATTTCATTTTAAATTACGGGATCATTATTTTGGATGAAAGATGATTTCAAACGTAAAAGCCTACAATAACATTATGTTTATGTGAGTCGGTTTTTCATTTTCCGGTACATTTTCCGACTTGCCTACGCAAGCGTGGCTAAGGAGAGCGTTAGGACCTGAAGCAACTACAAGGTTGAACAAAGTGTTTCATTTTCTTGAAAATTCAATGGTTTTATTTTATTTCATAAGAGAAAACAAACATAAACTTAAAGGGTATCCGAAAATTAGGGGTGTGGGGCACAGACACTCAAACTGAACAACTTTCTCCCGAGGACCAACATCGTAATCATGAAAAAATTATCAGTCGTCCCATATATTTGGTCGAGCAGGTATTTGAAGTTTTGTATGGGATGACAGATTTTTTTACGATTACGGTAGTACGGACCCTGGAAGAAAGTTCATTTTGCTGGTCCACACCCTTAATTTACGGACACCTACCTACTACATTTTCCACAGACTACAACTTAAATATTTACAAACTGATGGCAAACGTTAAAAAGGATTGAAAAGATTTCCAGCTATTTTTTTAAACCATCCTATCTTGGTAGACAAAATGAGTAAACAAATAACAAAACTTCCTGAGCAATCTGAATTTTGTTACCTACTGTGGCAAACAAATGAGGACCTAAACCATGAACCCACTCAAAGTAAACTTTACTCAAGGTGAATCGAATCCGTCGATACATTTCGCGCATTGTTCGTTCTTTTTACAAGACAGAGTGATGTACGCATGTCAATATAGAAATATGCGCAAAACCAACGCATTACGTATCTCTAACATTCTCCGAATTGTGCTGAACGTGAGCTGGGAGACAAATTTGTTCGTGCAAAAATTTTCCTTAAGAAAGGATATGGAGAAAGAAATTTTCTTAAAGAGAAAACTTTTTATACAAGTAACATGATTACGTAGGTATATAAGTAGGTACTTGTCAGTTCAGAAATTGCGTACCAATTGATAAGAATGATAATGTCTCTTACACGTATGTAGGTTCGGTCAGCAACAGAAGTCGGTTAACACTGCTACTTTTTGACATCATCTTAGTTAACATAAAATGATACGATAGTCTGCTTTTAGCATTTCATTGGGTACGTATCATAATCCCGAATTTTAAAATACCGATGGACGAAATCCCGAAAATTGAAACGCTGAATGCTTGTTTGGTCGAAAGTTTAAAATCCCAAAAAAAAATCAATTTTCGGGATTTCCATCGGTATTTCGTCCATTCGGGATTTCGTCCATCGGTATTTCGTCCATACGGGATTTCGTCCATTCGGGATTTCGTCCTTTCGGGCATTTGAACATCGGTGTTTTGTGTATCGATATAACGGCATTTAAAACTTTGGGTATTTTAACTTTCGGTGTTTTGGACGTTCAATCATTCGGTCTTATAAAATTCGGGATTATGATACGTACCCATTTCATGAATTAGATACGAGTTAATTTTCTTTAAAATTTACATCTGTTCCGATTTTAATTAAGTATTTTTCTCAATAGTTAAGATTTAGAAAACACAAGTATTAATCGAATTTTGTTGCTGACTGTACCTAATTCACATAAAAAAGGTTTGTATGTAGAGTTTGTAAATTATACAGCTCGTAGTGTTTTACATCTTATACATATACTCAGACATACAATGTCATTGTAGCCAATAATAATATTATTAGAGGAGAGGGTGGCTAGATGGGGTACTTAATGTTTAAAGATCAATAAAAGAAAAAAATACATAGTGAGACACTCATATTTATTTTTTAATTAACAACTAGTTATTACTCTTCAAATACACTGGACAGCAAATAAACCGGGCCACCCGCTACCTTGGAACTCTGATTCGATTTTCTCAAAAAGTATAAAATTAACAACTATCAATTTATACCTACAGAAAGTGCGTTCCATGATTATTAAAATGACTATAAATTTATTCTAAAGTACCGTCAACTCACATTGTAATCAAGCAACAAACACAATGCTAACGATTTGCTCTGTTTTGACTAGAGTTCACGATTAGCGTTCATTTTTTCTACAGTGAGGCTAGTCGGATATTTCTTATCATTTCTTTAGTTTTTGTCCATCGTTTGCTCAGACGCGTGTATTTTTGCTACTTTTTTCGGTCAATAATGGATACGACACCTCAGGAAGCAGCTCAAGCTGTAGCACTACTTCAAGCAGGCGTTGCGCAACGTGAGGTCGCTCGGAGACTTCGAATCAGCAGATCTTCGGTGCAACGAGTTTACAGACGATACTTAGAGACTGGAGCATTCGATCGCCGTCCAGGTACGGGCAGACCTAGGGCTACATCAGCGGCAGATGATCGTTATATCCAACTTACTGTTCTCCGAAATCGCCGCCTCAACGCAGTTCAAGTCCAACAAAGTCTGCGTGACGTACGCCAAGTAGTCATAAGTTCAGATACCGTCAGAAGGAGACTTGCAGAACGGAACCTGACTCCAAAAAGAGCTGCAACAGGCCCAGCATTAACGGTAGCCCACCGTCGAGCACGACTTGAATTTGCTCGAGAGCATAGAGATTGGACGTTAGAGCAGTGGGGTAATGTACTCTTCACTGATGAGACCAGGGTGAGTCTACATGGAAGTGATCGACGTCAGAGAGTGTATCGTCGTCCTGGAGAACGTTATTCTCAGTGTTGCATCGAGGAAACTGTTGCTTATGGAGGAGGATCTGTAATGGTCTGGGGCGGTATCTCGTTAACTGCACATACAGAGTTAGTTTTCATCGAACCTACGGGCCGTACACGTGGATTGACTTCTCATCGCTACATTACTGAAATACTCGCAGACCATGTGGTCCCGTACGCAGGATATATGGGGCAAGATATGCAGTTGATGCATGATAATGCACGGCCTCATGTTGCTCAAGTGGTGACCCAGTATCTACGCGATGTTGGCATTCGTTCAATGGACTGGCCAGCTCGAAGCCCGGACTTGAATCCGATAGAACACTTATGGGATGAGCTGAAACGTCGGGTTCGAGCCCGGGTACCTGCTCCAACAGGCCTTCCAGAGCTGCGAATCGCAATTGAAGAGGAGTGGAATGTAATTCCTCAAGATTTCATCGTCAGGCTCGTGAGGTCGATGAATACGAGGATGCTGGCAGTTATTCGAGCAAGGGGAGGGAATACTGAATACTAACCAAAACTTTATTTTTAATTTTTTCTTTGTTTCTGGCTTTATTTTTTTTTTTTTAGTTTGTGATTACTAACGATTAACATGACTGGAAAACGACTCTTTTTTGTAAAATCCTTAATAAACACTTAAAAAATTGATTAATCCCAATGAGTTTTCTTTCATTTGAATAATCATGGAACGCACTTTTTGTAGGTATAACTTTGATAGTTGTAAGTTATATACTTTTTGAGAAAATCGAATCAGAGTTCCAAGGTAGCGGGTGGCCCGGTTTATTTGCTGTCCAGTGTATTTGGTGACATTAGGAACGAACGATTTGATTTTTTCTTCTAAAATGGATGTCTAAAAGACATCCATTTTAGAAGAAAAAATCAAAGTAAAAAAATGTGTTTTGCCCCGTCTTGCCCCATGGTGCTGGTAAGATGGGGTAACATGGGTAACATGGGGTGATGAGAATTATCATAGAGAAAGATGATTATGTGGACTGGCAGAACACGCAGACGTGGATGGCTTCGTCATCATCATCCTACATTCCAGCACAACTATTATGTGACCATCTTCCACAATGTGAGCATGATGTCCACCCTTCAATGGAAGCTGTATATACTGGAGTAATCATTACCCCATCTTGCCTGCCGAGCCATTTTCTACCAATAATCAAAGAAAAAAAAAACAGTTGGCAATCTCAAGGAAACACAATGCCTACCTTATTATAGGTTAGTTTAAGCGTCAATCACAGCCACACCTCACCAGCTAGCATTATTTAACAAACCACAGTCACGTGTCAAACCAGAAGAGAATATGATCAGCAATTTACAGTAAAACAGATTTTTAAGATTTTTTCGACACGCGTGCACTTGCGAACAATTAATTGCCAGGCGACTGACAAGTGTCATGGCAGGCATCGAAGGATGCATGAACGAAAGTGAGTAGTCAGTTTAAACAGTGAATTTTGCTGGGTACCCCGTCTTACCCGCTACCCCGTCTTACCTCCTTCTCCACTATATTTTCTCGTTACCTTGACTTGACACATATTGAACCATCCTCTCTGGTATCCATCTCACGAATTGCCTATGGTTTGCAAGGAGCTATAACCGTATGAAAAACTTATAAAAGAAATGTGGACAGAATTTCAAGTCTACGGAATATTCGGTGCGATATTTACATAGGATCGTCAACCGTCACTACGTAGCAATATGTCAAATATTTTCTTCTGGAAGTTTCCTTTTACATATATTATATTGTTACTACTTGTGTCCTCGTGCCGACGCCGTCCCATTCAGCCAGCAAAAGTTTTCAGACAAACAAAAAAGTAGACTAAGAACTGAGAGCGCTTTATTATTTACTTTCAAAAATTGCGTGCAATTTCAAAGGTACATAAACAAAAGCGAATTATACATATAATTCATTTGTTTCTGTGCGACAAAGGGCCAGTGTTACCTGAGGCGAGTAAACACTCGGATGTGAGAAATAATAATTCGCTTTTCATTTTGTTTCGTCATTGCGGAGCTACTGAAAGACTTGAGGGCCGTCGATGGTGGATGAGTGGCTCATGGCTCATACTTTATTATTGGCTCGCAGTGAATCGTACCTACTCGTGGGGGAATGTAAAATGAGGTCGCGATTTATCGGTACACACTCGGTTCTTTTGCATACTGTAGGTATAAACAGATAAAGCCACTTAGTCATTCATGAATCATTTATAATAAATACCTAAGCTTTACAGATGTAATGATGCCTTCTTGGAAATATGTGAGTGCAAAATTAGTTTAATTTGATTAGTCGTAAATTGCTTTCACCTTAACATTATAAGTTAAAAAGTACGGTTAATTTTATGTAGCCATTTAGTCGACGTTCGCACGGACGTAAAAATATCGCTGCGATTTTGTTTCGTGCACTTGATTTTCAACGCTCTGCTTAGCGCCGAGAGTTGAAATTCCAACAGTGTGTTTTTTCGACTCGTTAGAATGCACTCTGCTGTTGTTACAGATAGTGCAATCCACGAAGACGCGGCGCACTATTCCTCCTTAAACTAACCGTTTAAAGTATAATGTGTGCAAGCTTCTGCCAATGTTTGAGTGTTCTCGGTACACACTATAGTTATTACACGGTAATTAGTGTGTACCGAGAACACTCAAACATTGGCGGAAGCTTGCACACTATACTTTAAATGGTTAGGAGGAATAGTGGGGCGCGTCTTCGTGGATTCCACTATCTGTAGGTTGGATTCTCAATGCTCGGCGAGAGTTGAAAATCCAGCACGATAAAATCCCGCCGCGATATTTTTACGTCCGTGCGAACGTCGGCTTAGGATTGTACCTATCTGTCAAAAAATATAAGGGCTTGGATTATAGTATTAAGGAAGAGTTGTACACGTTATTCGTTATGAATGCCGTGCGACATAACGCATAGAGGCACAGACCACAAATGGTTTATTGTCTGTCTTAATAGTATCATAATAATATCCGTTCTATAAATATTAATATCGGACAGTGACCGCTCCAGTCCAATAAATAAAGATTGATATTTTTAGGGTTCCGTACCTCAAAAGGAAGAAACGGAACCCTTATGGGATCATTTCGTTGTCCGTCTGTCTGTTAGTCTGTCAAGACCCTTTTTCTCAGGAATGCGTGGAGGTGTCAAATTGCAATTAATATCAAACACGTAGGTCTATGATCCCTTGGAGCTCTAAAAAAATCAAGCTTCTAAGTCAACACAATAAAAAATATATAGATACTCGCAAGTAAATCAAAACCCTAGGTAGGTACTTCCCGTTGACCTAGAATCATTTTTGGCAATAAGCCGGAAAAAGTCTGAAAATTGTTAATTTGTCATTGTATCACAAAAAAAATTTTTTTTTGGTATTACATACTTAAATTTGCAGTTGGAGAATTGACCGTGACCCTATATTAATGTAGGTATGGAAGAACAGGTTTTTCAACTACTATGCTGTTTGTTTTTGGGATAAATTCTTCTCGGAACCCTTCATTGTGCTCTGACACGCACTTGGCCAGTTTTTTTTATATTCAATTAAGTCTCAACTATCAATTACAATTGGAGTAGCTATATTTTTTGTTTAGACAACCGCAAAAAAATGTAATAAAGAGAACTAAATCGTAACCGGATCAATATAATAATAGATTTGCGTTTCGCTGTTATGACAATGAATACGGTTACTCACGTTTTAATGCATTTTTATTTGACTGACATTTATAAAGTGAAAATTACAGGAGCTCGTAGTATATAATCCGCGTGACAAAAGTGTCAACGTGCCGTGACAGCTACTATCAAGTGTCCCCGACATTTCCGTGCGTAAAATCCGTAACAATATTTTCGGAACACGAAACATTGCGGAAAAATTCCGTCAATATACGAGTACCTACCACGGAGCATATCACAGGATGTATATATTATTATATGGGCGATTTACATATATTAGGACTAACGTGGATAAGAATAATTGAAACAAAACGAGTGACATTTCCTTTCGTATCACGCAATTCGTACAGATTACGGTGGACTAAGTTTCGTAGTAAATTACGATACGACGTTGCCCCCTCACAGTTCTTCACGCCACATAATGTTGCGTATTTTATTATTGTGAGATTAACTAACGGAATATATTAGGCACACCTACATTATGCATGCCACCTGTTATTTGAGAAGTTATTGCAGTCAATTTATTTAAAAGAGGTAATGCTAACAGTTATTTTGTGTATTTGATGTGGCGGGACAACCCACTATAAGCTTATACATCTTTTAATTTGTAATATCTAACTCACGTTTGATAGAATTTACATATTTATGGAACGATTAATTAATTCAGAATTATGGAACTTTAAGTAAATTACAAAATGAAAGTTTTAACTGTTATTAAATAAAATATTTATGTAAATAAAACGGTAAGTCGTTTATCAGATGTACACACAAAATGTAAACATATATAGGTAATATTAATGTAAAACATCATAATAGATACGTAATTATTTAACTTCTTGAAGCAACCGTATACTTTAGGATACACAATCTAATTGCCCTATAAATAATAATCAAGCAGGAAATAATATGATTGAAATACGGTATCACATACGCTGTCAAACCTATAAATCTACACAGCATAATTATATTATTAGAAACGTTATCAAGGGTTCAAGAGCCGTTTAAACAGCAATGTGAGGACATTACTCACCTTGTTCTAGTTCGGTTAATAAGTCAGGAAACACTCCGGTTCGGTCACGTAAGGGTATTCAACATTCGTACCTTACTTTGGGCAATAATTGAAATAAAGCAGGTGACATTACTACGGTTTGTCACGCACCGCCTGATGTATTGTGCAGCGTTACGCAATGTTCCCGGATTCGCTGGATTATCACCGCCGATGTAATAATTTATAGAATTTAGACTTGCCAGGAGTTGGATGTGGTTTTTTGTTTTGTTAATTGAAATGTCTTTATTATATCTTTACTAGCTGTAGCCTGGGATTTCTCATTCGTCTGCGATTTAGGATGAAAAGTAGCCTAAATGTAACCTTCTCCATTCATGGTCTACCCATGTGCCAAATTTCATACAAATCCGCACATTTATAATACACAGCTTTTGCCCGCGGCTTCGCCCGCGTGGAGGTCGGAAATGATCCCACGGGAACGTGCTACCGGGATAAAAAGTATCCTTTCAGCCGTTTTAGCGTGAAAGCGTAACAAACAAACAAACAAACTCACTTTCGCATTTATAATATTAGTTAGGATTAGGATTAAGATAATTATTAAAGTTAGGATGTATATAGTTAAATAATGTTATTCGCTTGGCCCATATTCGTCTTCTAAATTCCTAGAACCTAGGCTGTTGCCTGGGCTACACCACAGTACATATATTTATATGTTCTGTGGGCTACACAGATCCTCGCTTTTCCATTTACTATAGTGGCAAAAATAATTTCGTTTAGGTAGTCATACGTTTATATCGCTATCCCCTTAAAAGCTTTCCGTCGTTAAAATGTAAGTAATAATATTACTTTTAAGGAAACACCTGATTAAAACACAATCAGTAAACATAAAAAGAATATTTGCGGCCAATAAAATTAATGATATCAATTAGTACTTCCATTGCGATAGCCATTCGAGTTTACAAAAACGAATTGGGATTTTCTTATCTTTAAGATATCTCTAAGTGGTAAAACAGACCTTAAGTTATCTCACATATTAAGGTGATAAGATAAAGGTAAAAACACACCATTAATTATGGTGAAAGAGCTGGTAATCACAGGTGACGCCGACGGGACAAGCGGTTTACTGGCGTAATTACCAGACCTGGCGACTAATGCAATATGAGCCTAAAAGAAGGCATTACTTCGTCAACATTATATTATTAGTCGAGAGGTAGCGACGTAACACTGACTGTAATTTTTGTCATGACGCCTCTTGAGCGTCGCCTTATACCGCGTAAATTCATCTCAATGTGTTCGCGAATGTCAACCGAACCGCATAGGTTCACAACTACTGTAAGCTCTGGGTCGCCATTGGATGATGGTATTTTATTATATACTATTAGCTTTTGCCCGCAGCTTCGCTCTCGTTAATTTAGAATTTGAAAATCAATTCGGGTTGTACTCTGCTTGTAATAATATAATTCAATCATGGTTCGAAAGACACGTGGCGCCATCTATTATCATAAGAATGTTGTTGTTGTTTTCCTCGGGAACATTTCTTTTCTTCGGGATGAAAGATACGCTATGTCCGTTTCTGTAAAACTGACAACGTGTAATCAAAATTTCGGCATGATCGGTTCAGTGGTTTAGGCGTGAAAAGGTAACAAACAAACAAACTTACTTTCGTATTTATAATATTATAAAGTTAGGATTTTTTATCTGTGGATTACGAAAATGTTTTCTTAAGATCCAATGGTTTATCGTCTGACGCTCCAGAGTACCTATACCTAGTTATCTTTAATTAAGTTTTGTGACATCTTTGAGAGCAATCAAAATTACATTCTAAGAGACCTTTATCTACTTATTTATATAAACGGATTAACTTAAATAACGCACAACCTCTCAAGGTGTCATTGTACTCATCATAATGAACAACTTTTACTACATGACCAAACCTGAAATCGTGAAAAATAAATCAGCTGTTCCCTACATTTTGACGAGTTATGCGAACATAAATGTAGGGACAGTTGATTTTTCGCGATTCCTGGTTTGGGTCCATAGTAAAAGTTTTTCCTAATGATGAGTAGGTCAATGACCCCCTAAGAGGTTGTGGTTTGTTTAAATTACACCTTTTATAATTCCATTAGGTGTCTAATTAATAGCAAAATAACTACTTGAATGTGCAATAAAATATTAACTTGAAGTGTCATGGCTCATGCTCAGAGAATGTGAGTATGGTGAAACATCAACTAGTAGGTATATAAATAACATCGTGCCGCTGCAATCACGACAATAACTTGACACGCGTATACGGTTCCGCGTTTTCGTTTTATAAAGTTATTTTAATTTCGTTAAACGTTAATCTATTGATTTATTTACAATTTTCTAAAATAGCATCTTGGTGGAACCTGTAGCGCAGAGATGAAAGTTAAACGAACGAGAAAAAGAAGGTCACGCCACTCGAGTTTTTTTCTGGTTGTTTTGCAAAAAAAATATTCATGAAGCTATTCACAGCTGGGTCAGAACAATAGACAAACGATGAACAAAAAAAAGTGTCTGTCAACGACCTTTTACCAGAAGACATAGAACAACAGCTTCATGAATGAGTCGTTTGCATAGAGTGATCCTAATTTTGGGTATTATTTAGTTTGTTTGAAATTATTATTTTATTCAATTTATTAATTATCTTATCTTATTATATTTTTTATGATTACTGACCACTAGCCCTACCTGTGTCTTTAATTAATATCGCTGTAGCGGCGGCACGTTGTATACCTAAAAGTAACTAAATCTGTTAATTAGTCACTTAAAGTCATTCCATTCGAAAGCCATTTAATTTGAACGTTCATAAATATTTATCCTCATTTCTTAGCATTGGAATTTCTAAAACCTTCCATTCAAGGATTATCACAAACACTTTACAGATAGGATCTCTCTTCGGTACCACATCCGTCGCAGACATGAAGCTTGACAGCCTAAATAATGGACCCAATTCATTAACCGATCCCTCAGTAGAAGACACGATGAAATTTTAGACCTCTTATTGTTGGGCCCGGTGCTATTGTCGACGCCCCCGAGGCAAGTTCACATGTAGCCAGGCCCTTTGTACTTCAGATCTGTCCCTGACGTCGGCCTGTTAAGATAAATGAAGCTTTCACAATTATATTCAATCCAAATGATGAGGATTATGTGCTTGCAGTTTCTGATAGTGACGTTTTATAAGCATAAAATGTATTATGATAAACTTGGCTGACGACAGTAAAAACTCCGTGGCCATTGATCTCTTTCCAACTGTTATTATACTACTAGTAAAGTACGTTGACTCAAGTGACATTCGATTCTTGAACTTCGATATTGAAATACAGACGAAAGACACAAAGTTTGATTCGAAATGAAATGATTTCGTAGACTTAAAATGAGCAAAAGTTCTTGGAACTCGGATTATTGTTTTAGGTTTCAGAATTTGTAAGTCAGTTTGAATTGATATAATATTCGGTCCATCAAATGTTTTACATATACTAATATTTTGATCCGCTATTCATCTACAACTGCTAGAAGTTAAACGGAGCCCTAGTTCATCTTGCTTGCAAGTTAAAGTACATAGTAAGTTAACATGACTCAGCTTGTGAAAATAAAACACGAAACATTTAGGTACAAGCAAAGCTTAGAAATCAAACAAAACTTAGAAAGGAATATAAATAAGCTAATTATTTCGAAACACTTTCAACAAGTATCACGGAATATTATAATAGTTTAGTTAGTCACCTCGTTGAATTGTTAACGAGAATTGGGCGTTTAAAAATGTGGACAAAAAAAGCTCGGTCGTCAAGAAAGAGTGTTGCCAGTTTTTGGAGGTCTTAAAGAAATTGTGGAGCTAATAATGTGCTACAGTTTTATGGCGGAAGCAATAAAAAATAACAAGCAGAAAATATATTCTAGATGTTCACCCCGCAGGTGTCGAGAAACAGTATTAGTCGTTGAATTATAAACATGATTCACACCAGCTTCCAACTCCTAATTGATGATCGGCTGGGACCGGTCTGAGTCGTCTCAACGGCTTATCCCATTTAAAATCAATGGCGCGATAACGTCCTCATGCATATTCGTCTACATAATCGTAATCCAAATGAACGATTAGAGTCTCGTGCGCAGCGTGGGCGCGGATTAACCTTCGCTCGAAATTTAGTCGACTCGCCCTACAAAATTAAAAAAAGCTTTATCTATGTAGGTAGAGGTACCGCCGGCATAATTATAATGCCGTAAGTCAGGTGACGGGGCTTTTTACAACGAATTAGGTCGCTATACAAACACTTATTATAGATGTATATCACGTTCTGGCACACTTTTAGGGTTCCGTACCTCAAAAGGAAAAAACGGAACCCTTATAGGATCACTCGTTTGTCCGTCTGTCTGTCTGTCAGTCTGTCAAGACCCTTTTTCTCAGGAACGCGTGGAGGTATCAAGTTGAAATTAATGTCACATACGTAAAACTGTGGTCCCTTGCCAAATTTCATGATTCTAGAACAACGGGAAGTACCCTATAGGTTTTGATTTACTTGCGAATATCAAAATATGTCGCATAAATGGCCGTATGTTTTTATTGCATTGACTTAGAAGCTTGAGTTTTTTAGGACTTCACGAGAACACAGACCTATGTATTTGGTATTAATTTCAACTTCTGACAGACAAACAGACAGAGAGACAGACAGACGGACAAACAAGTGATTCTATAAGGGTTCCGTTTTTTCCTTTTGAGGTACGGAACCCTAAAAAGATGAAAATCGTAGCGAATTAGCGATCAAATATGTATAATGTTAAATGTGTTGTGTGTTACGCGTGAATAAAGAATGAAAGACGAACTTCCAAAGTTTTATATGGGTAGGTACGGTCAGCAACAGAAGTTGGTTAACACTGCTACTTTTTGACATCATCTAAATTAACACAAAATGGTACGATAACCTGCTTTTTAGCATTTCGTTTATTAAATAAGAGTTAATTTTCTATAAATTTACATTTGTTCCGATTTTAATGAAGTATTTTTCTCAATAATTAAGGTTTAGAAAACACAATTGTTAATAGACTTTTGTTGCTGACTGTACCTAAGAATTTTGTAGCAGCAAACTACTTAGATGAACTCTTGTACAATTACTAATCTTTATTTATTCAGATTTATATTTATATTTAGTATAAAAGTACTACATAATTCAAGGCGATACCATAATAAATTGGGGGCTTTTTCGTAACGTGCACGTCTTTCTACATTATTCTCACATCTGTATTTTCAATATGAACGATGTAACCAATATTATGTAAAATATTTGATTTAAAAGAGTGTCCGTGGAGTTTCTTGCCCGTTCTTCTCCAGGATCTACGCTTTGGAATGGGCAACTAGCTTAATTTTTCTGACTGACCAACCCGACCGACCCTTTGACAATTCAAAAGTGCCTGTAATTGGTTTATTTGAAATAAATGCTTTGAGTTTGAGTTTGAGTAACTATTTATTGCACTATTACAGCATGTATGGATTTAGTTTTTGGATATTATGTTTATTGACTAGGTATTTGATTAATATATAACCTACTCTGAATGAAGGAAAACGCAATTGGGTTAAATTTCCTCGATATAATTTAATTCTGAAAAGACTTCTACTTTTTTTCTGTAATTCTAAAACCCTAAGTAATTTCATTGCAAAATTCCATTCAAAATGTGCGTATTAGGTAATTGAAAACTCTAGCTGAAAATATTTTTGATAGATAGCTTAATTTATCTTTAAACAATTTTTATTTGTTTTGACACTTTTATTTTAATTCCAGCGCATTGTTGCGCTCTCTTTTTTTCGCATGTGGAAGTAATTGGCTCTGTCACTTTCTTATTCCTACCCAGTTCGCATTTTGAAACTCCGTAAGTTTTTAGCCTTATTGCTATCGATCGAGGATTTTCGGAATATCTTAATTCAATCACCTCTCTCTCTCTCTCTCTCTCTCTCTCTCTGAGCTCTGAGAGGGAGTTGACGCAAATAATTCCGCTCCTCCCCAGCTCTAGTGCAATCTCCCAGAAAGCTATTCAATCTTATGTGCGAATTACATAATTAACACTGTCTTATTCCCACCCAGTTAACTTTTTACATATCACCTTAAGCTGCAATTTGTACTCGAAGCAGTTCTTGTTATACCAACAAATGGTAGAACAAGAACTGCTTCGAGTACAAAATATATGTCCAACAGAACATGGTTTATATTCCTGTTTAATTCCGTTCGTACGTACTTACATACGGTTTTAAGTTTAGGCTGCCTCCACAGGTCGTCTGCCTAGTAAATTCATTACATAATTTAAAATGCTAATGGACTGTCGTCTGGACGGCGAGCAGATGATTAATGTAATGAAACAACCGATTCCGATCTAGAATTCTGCGATGATTGAAGTCCCCGTACTTAATAAACAAATAGATTGGCTTCACAAGAGTAAAGCAGTAATCTACAAAGGCTTTAGGATTATCATGAACTAGGTCGCTTAATAGAATTTCCGTCGTGCAAATACTTACCCAATATCCGAAATACGAGAAGATTTCTTTCTTTTCGAATTTAATTATTTTTCTACACGTTTAGTAAAATTATACTGTGCTTTATGTAATTATATTACGTAATGAATAACATTAAAACAATATTTATAATGATTATTATGACTCTCAGGTTTTTAATTTCCGAGTAACAATTATTGGAACGTCCATCATTTTTTTCATCTTGCTTAAAATTTCCATATTTTAGCTTAATAGTCCCGACAGCCAGTCACATTAATCTTAGAACGAATTTTAAATAATATGTCTAATATACGTTGAAAACAAACATTTACTTCATAATTGACTGAATATTCAATAAATTATCAGCGGTAGGTACTTAATTATTTATGCTACAACACGTAGACGTAATTATACCCCGATGTGACAGTAGGTTATCAAACACGGGACGTAAATAAACAGTATTAGGTAGGAAAGCGGTGATTTATTTGCACCCTGTGTGTGTAGGTGTAATTGTATGTATGGAACATGTAGTGCTATAATGATGGTTGCTCACTAAGGCGGCTGTCAGCGCCGTCAGAGTGACGTGTTTGTTTATTATGAAATATGTGACGTTTATTGTCAGTCAATAATCCCGCATGTGGGTGTGGGCTCTATTATCGGTCAATTGAGGCGGTCTTCGTGATGGCCAAGCTCTCACGCGCTCAGGACTCACTAATCAGTTGACGTATGCCTTCCTCATCATATTGACATTACGACATTTTTATATCACTTTTATTGGGTAGTTCTGCTTCCATTATGTCTAACGTTGTGTTTCTTTTCTGTTTCAGAATTGGACGGATAGAATGCAGCTTAAACATGTCATAAGGTACTTCCTTCGTTTCTTTAAGGTTTTATGTTTAGAAATTAACCTTAGTATGAGCTTTTGTAAATACCTTTACAATTCAAAAGTAAACGATGTATTTATAATTTCAATAGGCGGGCTCTTGAATTATTTTTTAATTGATAACAGCCAAGGAAAACTTATAACTTAGTGCACATTTAGAGTTTTAGATTATCCGTCTCTGAAATAAAAAGTTATAAAAATTCAAGTAGATCCCGCTCATTGTCATGTTGCGAAAACCCCGTGGTAAATAACTTCAAAAACCCATAAAAGTTATAATGGCCCTTACGGGTAATTCGTGACAAAGTTATCAAGGTATTTTATTAAAGCTGAAGGAAGACGATTTTGGAAAAGATAAAACTTTCAACTTCATAAATAATATAACATTGAAGTGAAACATTATGGAGAACATAAAAATAAGTTGAGAACAGCCACTCGATATTGATGCGAAGTTAGCGCAGAATAGCCACTTGATATTGATGTAAAGTTAGTGCACAACTTTGATTTATTCGCAAACTCTCTGCATTATGTTACTCGTGTCTTGTCCTTATTAAATCACTTCATTGTAGAATCCAGCTATCAATTCATGAAATTTATGAGGTTCTAGTGATCCACTAGAGAGAGATACGCATACCTACTACTTCACGATAACTGCGAATGTACCTACTATGGAAATTACATGTAAAGACTTTACTCCCGAGGTACTCATTTCATTACCTATTTTCGGACGTATTACCTATATCATGGCTTGTCATGTCATGGCTTTTAATTTAATAATAAATTTCTCGTTACAATTGGTATTGGAAACTAATTATTCTTTGTTCATTAAACAATGTTATCCGTTGCATGCAATTCAATTCAAGCAGAAAAATATATTATGCTACTAAACAAAGTTACCACTCATATTTTAATTTAAATAACAAATAAACTGTAAACCACACGCTATGACCACAAAAACAATTCGATTAATTTGAATACAATACTAGTTTTAATTACTTACACCTAATGAAATAGCCAATAATACGGCTAATGCCGATAGTAATAAAGTACCAACCACCAACAAAAATCACAAAGCAGTTATTTCAAATAATAGGTGTATTCGGTCCAGTTGAAAACCAGCGTCAGGCACTAATTGTCTGGCAGTTTTACTGAACTGGGCTTTTTTGGCGCAGCCGTCGGGCACACACTCATCGCTCTGTTATGTTGTTTTATTTTTTAATTTTTTTTTAAATTTATTAAGTAGGTACCTATTGTTATACCTATTATGTTGTGTGCCTTTTAGTCTGTGCTAAATAAATGTATTTTCTTTGTTTTCTTTTCTTTCTTTTCTATCGCAATACTGTTAAATGAGCAATATTTGTATATACTTATATGTAATCGTGTTCTCGAAAACAGCTCTAACGATTTCGATTAAAGTTGCAATATAGGGGTTTATGGGGGTGAAAAATCGATCTAACTAGGTCTCACATCTGGGAAAATTCGTTTTCTCTATTTTCAGCCGAGCAGAGCTCGGTCGACGGCAGGAGTAATAGTGGACTCCCAATGTCCATTAGGAACCTTGTCGCTTGAAACCCCAAGGTACCTTGCGTCAAATTCGGTATTCTGATTTTTGCTGACTTGTTTATGATGTTGGCCCAATGAATAATCCAAGTTTGTCATAAATCTAAAAAACCGCGTTTTCGCCCCTATTTTAGTTTTTGTCAATTTTAATATAGGACTTTAAAGTTTTCCGAATGCCTACGCAGTGCATTTTTAGAGTAGACTGAATTTGCTAAAATATGAGACTAGAACAGTCTTTGCAGACCCAATAGTTTCCGAGACAAAGGCTTTAGTGCAGTAACCTTGTCGCTTGAAAAGGGATCGCGGTACATTGCGTCAAATCCGGTAATTCTGATTTTTTGCTGACTTGTTTATGATGTTGGCCCAATGAATAATCCAAGTTTGTCATAAATCTAAAAAACCTTTATTTTAGCTTTTGGCAATTTTAAGCCAAAAGGACAAGTTTTTCGAATACTTACGCGTTTAAAGTACCTACACTGATTTTGCCAGTAACCTTGTAACCTGAAAGGGGAGGTACCTTGCGTCAAATCCGGTAGTTCTGATTTTTTGCTGACTTGTTTATGATATTGGCCCAATGAATAATCTAAGTTTGAGACCGCAAGTGCGCAACCTTGTCATAAATCGAAAAAACTGCGAATTTTTTTTGCCTTTATTTCAGTTTTTGGCGATTTTAAGCCTAAAGTACCAGTTTTTCGAATACTTACGCGTTTAAAGTACACTGAATTTGCTCCAATATGAGACTAGAACTGTCTCTGTTGACTGAATAGTTTCCGAGATAAAATCTTTCAAAATGTATCATGTTTTTCGGTAATCAATAAATAACCTAGGCCCTCTTGGAAGGGCCTGGTTGAGCTTCGTCGGTATCTGGATCGTCGTATTGGGATGACATATCCCTGTCAGACGATAGCGATGTATCATCCTATGTCTTGTGCAAGACATTCTCCATGTCGACATCGGGCAGATCGTCGCTTTCTGGGGAACCGAAGTCCATTTCTATTCTAACATCCGGTACATTGTCACAGGAGGCCCCGTTGCAGTGCCTGCAGACTGATGAGCATTTCATTCCTGCCTTCTTGCAGCTATATGCGTCCCCACAATCCGTCTTGCAACCGCAAGAAATCATAAAAATAAAATAATAAAATATTGCGAACTTCGAAAAAAGCTTTTCGAAAAAAGCATTTTGAAAGGCTTTATCGCGGAAATTATTGGGTCTATATAGACAGTTCTAGACTCATATTTTAGCAAATTTAGTAAACTCTAGTTCTTTATGCTTAGAATTGCCAAAAACTATTTATTTATTTATTTAAACTGAAATAAAGGTGAAAATTTGGCAGTTTTTTCGATTTATGACAAGGTTGCGCACTTGCGGTCTCAAACTAGGATTATTCATTGGGCCAACATCATAAACAAGTCAGCAAAAAATCAGAACTACCGGATTTGACGCAATCTATGTACCCTTATACCCTTTCAAGCGACAAGGTTACTGGACTAAATCCTTTGTCTCGGAAACTCGACGTGCCCGAGGTCTCAAGCTTGGATTATTCATTGGGCCAACATCAAAAACAGTCTCAAGTCAGCAAAAATTCAAAACTACTGGATTTGACGCAAGGTCTGGAGTTTAAAATTACTGGACTATGACTCTGAACTAGATGATACGTTAAATAACCAACCAAAAATTTTTGAATTCGCAGTTTTGAACGAAGCATTGCGTTCAAATAAGCAAATTGAGGATAACAGAAGAAGTATTTACACCTACATCGGTTCTTGAATTATTAAACGACAACAAGATCACTCCTCTTCTAACACTAACCGGAAAACCCCACGGAGTCAATTGTCGCATCTGTGTGCTTCGATAACAGTTATTGTGTGGTTGTTGCCGCCGCGTATTTACCGTGGACACACGGTTCGGTCGCTCCCGCGCGCCGCCTCGCCCCGGGCACCCGGCCGTATGTCAACCGCTCCACTGCAGATTATGCTCTAATCCCCTTTCTCTCAACTAAGCCGCTTTCATTGCTTTGTGCTGAGAATGTTGCCGAAGCCCGTCAAGTGGCCCGAATCTGTTTAGACGCTGTGATGTATATTGTACGCGCCACTACATAGTTTTATTGAGTGATAGTTATACGCTTCGCTAAGTTGTTATCATCTCTGCCTGTAGTGCCTTTTGCCTCAGGCCCAGGCGCTCTGTTTTCGAGATTATTTATTGTTCAGTAGGTAATTTATGGCCAGGATAAAATATATTCTATTACTGGCCCAGAGATAATTTATCAACAACACTGGCAAGTCCCGTTAATTGATTCAGTCTGTATATTGATATTGCAGACAAACAAGCACGCCCTTATAATATTACAAGTGGATTAATAATTAATAGGATGTTTGTGCTCTTCTCGTCTTTCTACACGCAAAGTAGTATCTACCTACCTAGTTAAACATTTCAGAATGTTTAATATTGGTAGTAGGTACTTACCTACTTCATCTGTTCAATAAAATGAAAGCTTATTAGTTAGAGATAAATATAAAAAGAGTTTAAACAACTTTGTACTTACTATGAAATTCTTAGATATAAAACATTTTACTTGTCTGGATTCTTTATAAACTTGTTTTTTTATTCTTTCAATACCTTTAACAATAACGAATCTAAAAGTAGCTGATAAAGTGAGGGTATTATTGGAGTAACAATTTCAATATTTGACTTTGGCATAACAAGTAACTAGTAGAATTGAATTACCTGTCTACTTGAAACCCAAATAACTGACTACGTATTTTGACTTAGTTCTGTCGACCAAAATTTGATCATCTAACTTAGGTACGATTGTTTTGTGCTAGTTCAACGCAGGCTTGAATTCGATCTACCATTATTGTTTCAAATGGATGCTTATTTTAGGTACAGTTGAGATAAAGTCGGAGACGTGATATTTCGAATTGATAGGTAGGTATAGAATATATTCTATCCTTTTTATAGTTCAAGTAGCATTTTCATATACTACTGTTTTACTTCTGAAAATAAATTTTAGTAGGTAATAATATAAGCATTCTAAACAAAAACCCTAAAAAGATCACCGAGACAAAACGCCAGCTAACCAGCACGGTACACGAAAAAGACATTCTTCGCGACATCACGTAAAATAACCTCCGCGTAACAAAATGTCAAGTCGTAATCGATGGAGACCTAATGTGGGTTTAATGTGGCCCGGAGCCGAGACGCGTGCCCCAGCATCGCCCGTCGAGATTACGCCATAATCCGCTTTCTTTGTGCCTAAGTCACTCCGGCCTTCCCTGACTAAGCTAAGGACGCCATTTGGCGAATCAATCGCGATTTATTGTGCTTTGAGCGCATTTCAGGTGTCAGTTTATTAAATTCTTTGTTGCTTGCTGTAGTTTTGTAAGTAGTAGCTGTCTTATACTGGAGCACGTCAAAATAACTATTGGTTTAATCTTGAGGTCAATATTTATTTATATATACTTTATTGTACACCACAAAAATACATAACAAAAAAAAGAAACATTTACACTACAAAACATACAATGGGCGGCCTTATCGGCAATATATTCTGAATCATATTTCAAAAATATGATTCAGAATATATTGACCAGAAAATTGGTTGAGAAACCAAGAGACTAGGTAAATTGTGACAATTAACCTTATCCTAACTTTAGATTTACATAGGAAATTTCAAAGTTTTACTAGCATTACCTTTATGGGTCAGAAGGTTAAACAGTCTAAATAATAGAGTCGCTCATTTTGTTAAACATTTTTTTTGTTAACACAGTTTTGTAACTATGTTTCTTTGCTGTCCAAATGTTGATCAATGCTTTACGAATATGCTTAGTGACGTTATAATCATCACCATCAACGTACAGCTGTCTTCTATATCTTAGCATCGCTAATTCAACGTGAAGTCTTCACAATCCCTATAACTAAATTATCAATACATTATGTAGTTATGCGATGACCTCACTCTGACGTCACGACAAACGCAGACATGACAGTAGCGGCTCTCCCATAATCCAGACAACTGACAGAGTGAAATCCTCGATCGCAATCCGCAATGATCCATTGTTAGTTTGCACCAGAATATTATTACAGTACAACTATTTTCTTAATGTCCCTCGCTCGGCAAACTTCGTGTTTCTGCGACTTTAGCAGCTTTCCTCCCATTTTTAAAATAAATTGCATGAAGTTAAGGCCCAGATTTCCTGAAAACGATCAAAAAGGTGGTTTTTTAAAGCTGTGTATCTCATAAACCGTAAATAATTTTGACATGTAAAAAAAATATGATATTTTCAAGTCCTTTTCGCATACAGTGATGGAAGCCAAAACATAATTATACATATTTTAATGCACCAAAAAAATCTTTAAACATACCTCCTAATAAACTTTTTAAACTTTCGCGATTTGTACACATTATAAAACACTATCGAAACGGGATCGAAGGTGAAGGTGGGATCACTATCGAAGGTGGATTGCAGCTGTGGTAGTTCATATATAGGACAGACAAAACGAACAATCGCCGAAAGGATCAAAGAACATATTGCAGCTGTAAAAAACCGTCAAACCAACAAGTCCGCGATAGCTGAGCATTTGCTGGAGGCTGGTCCAAACCACTGGATTCAACTACACAAGCCACAGGTTCTTTCCTCTGATCGTTACTATTACTCCAGAATAGTACGTGAAGCGGTTGAAATCAGGAAATATAAAAATTTCAACAGAGAGGATGGATACCGACTGCCTACAACTTGGAATCCAGTCATTAGCAAGTGCAAGCAACGCCGGTCGTCCGACGAGGTCCGCCAGTGTGTAGACGTCCTTAGTGTTGTGTGTAGAAGTACCGACAGTGACATTTATAAAAATTGTGAAGACCAAGTGAGGGTAGAGGCACATACCCGCACTTTACGAAGACGTCGCTGAGCTGTCATCAGTCCTCCCGTGACCACGATCGCTGCAAGGCGGTCGAAACGTCGGGAAACAAGTAGGTACCTGTTTACCTCGTTAAAAAGAATATCGCGATAAGACCCGTTTCGATAGTGTTTTATAATACATCCTAATAATCTTTAAAAGCAGTTTATCCCTTCATTAACAATTATAATTATAATTAAAAATATACCCTGAAATGTCAAATTCCAAACTGCATCCAGTGATGGATATTTTTTTATTAAATAGTTCATTTCTAATTTTATACGATTTTATTTGCATTTTTACGACATAATTCCGGTGCGCGTGAGAATCTTCTATCTCGTGCGAATCTTCTTTCACTTACACACCGAGCTAAACCAATCTTGGAACCAGGGCCTTAAAAGAGTATTAACAACTCATACGTCTGCACCAAGTGCAAAGTGCAACTGATAGAATTCTGGCGACTGACGAAACGCGAAGTTTGCCGAGGGACATTAAGAAAACAGTTGTACTGTACTTAATACTGACACTAATAATAGAGGTAATATTATTCAACGAGAAGCAGAAATGCCTCAGGTAATGTTATCCGAGATTTGCTGATTTAATCAGAGTTCCAATAATTGTTATTTCAATACGAAATATTTGCAGAATTTCGTACAAAAGAGATATAAACACCTTCCAAGAATAACGTTTCCAAAGAGAAGTACAATAGATTGGTACCTGAAACTTTAACTACCAAACAAATCAATGTCACATTATTTAACAACATCATAGCTTTTGTAGCAGAATCCAATATAAAAACACAAAGGAATCTATTCTTAAAACAAATGCAACTTGAATATTACTGTACAGTATATCTACAGCACAAAAACAATTGAGTTTTCATCAGTCGATATACCTACATATATTATTCCTCTGAACCTGGCCCTCATACACGTTTGTGTTTTTGCACATCGACCTTTAAATAATTGTCGTACGGCAATATTTCCATCATCACCTCAGTCGACAACTGATAGTGGATGTACATAATTTGTTATAGGTGCCAAGGTTGACATTGGCACATCTGGCTCATGGGAAAGAATGCTTCACTAATAATTATTTCAATGCAAACAATAATTTAGTTTCCGTTATTATTACAAAGCTCAGTAATTAGTGAAACGACCCGGTAGCTACACGTGTTTGTTATTTTCACAGAAAGTTTATTCTGTGTTTTGTTATCCAACAAAATTTAAATAGAAATAACACCACATGTCGGACTCTGGGACGCGTATCCTTAAAATTTGTTTGTCTAAGCCCCCGGCAAAACAAAGACCATCATGGACCGATACTGTGAGAACTTTTATCTGTTATTCTGTTTTCTATAATACTCAACTCATAACAGTTTGGAATTTTCGGCTTAAAATGAATATTAATCATTATTTTAGTGGCTTGTCCGTCAAACTGTAAACAATTGCTCTGTTTATTGTTGTAGTGAATTGTTTGGTAGCCATTGGTCCTGTTTAATTTATTGTGTATTGTTTTCAATTGTGTGACATTACATCAAAGTCGGATCAACTTAGTATTGTTTTCCTTTTCATGCAAAGTAGATGCCCAATGTTGAATAAGTTTATTGCACGCCTCACAACGCTCCAGAGTGTGAGAGTGCTCTACTGTCAATATGTCGCCTTTTCAAAATTTTGCAACATAGTATCGGTTCTATTCTCTATTAGTTATACATGGAATTCATAACAGCAGGGAAGTTATAAAAATTAGAGACTAGAAATTATAAGATTAATATGTTTTTAGATATCTTGATTTGATATAATTATAGGTAGCTACTTACATACGTAACAAAAAAAGTAACTTAAAAATTACGTGTAGTGCTTTCCGTTGGGAAGTGTGTCTGTTTGTCGTCGCGATTCACGGCGTCACACTCAATGGATTAATCTAAACCTTCTTCTAAAAGTTTTCTTTCATCCTTCGGATGAGCCCTATTGATTTTCGTTATCAAACTCATAACCGTTCAAAAGATATTACAAAAATCGATGATATTTCTTAAATTTTTTTTCTTCAAATTTAAATAAGTATATTATGGTCAAAGTGGGAAAATAAACAGTATTTCGGAAAACTAAATAGTATCTCGAAAAATAATAAATAGTATTTTAAGTATTTTTTCAATGTTTAGATGCACATAATTCATTATCTTTAGTCTCGCAACTAGCACCAATTTTGAAGGCTTTGTAAGCCTCACCAAGTAGACGAGGAATAATGTTTTTATTAAATGTATTGAAGCTCTATTTCTGTCGTCCCACTACTTAGCATTCATCACTGAAAACACTCATTCTGTGAATACTAAGGTGGCAGAACTAACTAAAATAACTACTACTGCTATTTACTGTCAGGAAAATTCGAGACATTAACAGTTTCATTCTGAAATTAAGGCTAGCTGAACCACCGCGCCCATACCCGGTATGAAACTTTTTACTTAAGTATAGCTCTGGATATCAGTGAAAACAGCATAATATCCTTATGGTTACTTTATTTTTGTTGAACAGTAAACAGTATTTTAGTGTGAAAAACAGTATACTTTACTTAATACTGTCATTAACAGTATGGTGGCGACCCTACTGTAAGGCGCGCACTTTTGTATTTTCCAATTAATTTTCAATTAGGCCATAACTTTTGCAAGACAGTGATCTACTTCGCAATAGGTACTAAATTCGCACAGCCCTTTTGTTTCGTTTCAGTTTCAAAGTGAAAAAAAAATGAAAGTATCACTGATTTTTAAATGAAATAATAATAATTACTGTAACTGTATAAAGCGTTGGAAGTGGACTTAATGGCGTAGCTTCCGGCGTGCGCCCGCGCGCCCCCGGCCACGGAACTTCAATTTCCGCTCCAAAGCTGATTTTCCCTTTATGACAGCAACACTGCTTCTATTTATTTACTTTTTATTAAGATGCTTATTGACAGAATTTCGTATTCAATGCATAAACAAATTGGAAAGGACCGTCATAGTGAAGAGATCTGTCACTTCTTTGATCTTAGGAGGGGTAAGACTGAGTTTATCGACATTTATCGATATTTATGACAGATATAATAAAAATATTAATTTATAATTTATCGTCATAGCATCTTATTCCATTTAAATTCAAAGTTTTTCTAGTTTTCTCAAACAGAATACTGTCCTGCGACCTCATTAAAAACTTCTTATTGATCTAATAGACCCACTATTAGATCAATAAGATGTTTTTAATGAGGTTTTCATATCAAGTAGGCCTATTGAAGTTTGCAGTCTACAGCGACACGAAAGCCTCTCAAACGTTCCGCTACTACGACATTCGATAGCTGACCTGATCATTAAGCCTTAGCCTACAAGTCCACCAGGCAGAAGTTCAGCTTCAAGATTGTAATTGACATCTTAGAAAGTTTTAATATAAATAAAAACTTTTTTACAAAAACAAAAACCGACTTCCAAAAAAAAACACTACAAAGTGAAAAATAACTTTAATTTCGGAAGTCGGTGTCTTTGGATCTGTATTTTAGTTTTTTGCCACCGACTTCCGAAATTAAAGTTATTTTTCACTTTGTAGTGTTTTTTTTTGGAAGTCGGTTTTTGTTTTTGTAAAAAAGTTTTTATTTTTCACTTTTTAGTGGTTCAGTTTGTAATTTATCTAAGTTACAATAACCCAATGTCAACTGCTCATCACGTTTTACAAAATGTTGCTTTTCCCGATGCAGGGACGTTAATTGTTGAGGAGTTCTCCTAGTAAGAACCAGGAGAAATGGAGCTCATGGTGAACCATGTGGTCACCATTACCATTATTTTGACGAGCATAAACCATATTAAAGTAATCGAATCGCAACCTGTTATATACTTAGATATAATTGAGTATTTCCGATGGCCCTCTGTGGTCTTCATCATCGGTTCCAGGTCACCGAATGGTACTTTCCGAGAGTAAATGCACGAGTTACTATAAAAAATACCGAAATCGATATAGGTGTGCCCATAAAATTTGAGGGTTTCCCTCGATTTCCATGGGATCCCATCATCAGATCCTGATTTGATGATCATGGGACCACTTGGGAAGTATACCCTTTCGAACAAAAAAAGAAAAATCCAAATCGGTCTAGCCATTTTCGAGTAATCGGGGAACATACATAAAAAAAAAAAATAAAAAAAAAAAAAAAAATATTCCGACGAATTGAGAACCTCCTCCTTTTGGAAGTCGGTTACTTAGAATCTAGTCTAGATGAATAGTTTCTAAATTAAATATTGGAATGTCTTATTAGAAAATGATCAAAACATTACTAACCAAAGAAAATTACTTTCATGAGTTATAATATAATAAGAATATAACAATCGCCTGTCTGGAAACAATCTCGACCGTTGCGTCGCGACATATCTCTAATAATATACGTAATGCTCACAATATAGTCATCGGTATAGGCACTGATCATTCTTCTGGGCACGAGTATAAATCTGTCGTGAGATCGTGTATTAATCGTCGTATTTGGTGAATAAATTTACTTTTGTTTGAGTTTGCTTTTGCTTTGGCGTTATTTATTCAGTAGGACGACCCGGGGCCACAGTTGAGAGATACTCCGCTGTTTACATAACATTTTCGTGCTGCCAACTGTTCGCTCCACGTTTCCACCGACTTGAATTTATCAAGTATTTAGTTTCGTATTATTGAGGGTACCTTCCTTATTGATTTTTCTTGTCTTTGTAATAAATTCATTAATGTTCTTAGTTGTTCAAGTATTTATTCTACGCTTGTTTGCCAAACTTCTACCATTTCGTAATGCAAAATTTACATGAAAGTTTCCCAGGTAAACCGAATTTGAAAAAAATTAAAACAGCAACGAACAAAGAACAATAGCAATAAAACCTTCAAAAAACGTAGCACATAAAACACCCTGTTTCACGCAAATTTCGCTAGAAGTTGCAGTGCGGCGCATAGCACGCGAATTGTTACAGATATAGCTTTATTTATTTTATTGACGCCCTCACAATGTGGTGTATAAGTTATGCTATTGATGTGTTTACGATTTGTGGTATATTTCGCTGATGGTTGTATTCCGAGGCAGCCTGTTGCGTGGGCTCTGATTTACTGCGATCGATGGCGCGACAATAGGCGTCTCCTTGCTGCAGGACTACTGCCCACACTGCGCTTGTTTGGCGTCGTTATAAAGTGCTGAGGTGTCTACAATGTCGTCTTCACGTCGCGAGGGAGTTGAAACTCACATTTTATACAGCAAAACAACTGAGTAAGGTTCTGAAAGGAATACTTTTTTAAAAGAAAACTTTATAGTGTTATTTTTATAAGAATGGACCACTTCAACCTCAACGTGCCCTGTGGGTGTCCTGAAATTACTAGATTATTCACGGGTAGCGGCACCTGTGTACTTACTAATGCTGTCTATGAGGCATGTTGAATAAAGCAAAATTACTCAGAATTGCCGGCAGTAGCGTATAGGAACGGTTCATGTTCAACAGTAATCAATTATGTGGCGGTTTGATGATGATAAATTACCATATCTAGCTAAGTTATTGCCTTCACCGTAATGTACCAAAAATTATATAAATCCCATAAAGTGGATGAATAGAAAAAATATAACTTAGCTAATATGTTACGGTAACTAAATCGGTTAACGTGAAAAGTTCTTTAGTAATTCCAAAGTAAATATTTGATTGGAAGTTAATCAAGTTACTGGGGTATTATTGTGGTACCTATACCATCACATACGAGGGATAAAGTTAGCTAGGTTATGTAATGCGACTTGCGAGTTCTTTTATATTTTCTTTTACATAAAATACAAAAAGTAAGAGGTTGTATTTGACTCACGAACTTTAATACGAGTATGTTTCCTCGGCAGTACAGAAAAATTTGGTGCTCTTTTATTTCGTTGGCTTTATAAAGTACTATGTGAGTTGGAACAAGTTTTCCTGTCAGTTGAGCAAATCCACCGAATCCTAAACTGCATCACAAAACTGCAAGTTGGCTTTAACTGAAGCCACACCACCATTTAACTTCCCCTTGGGAATTTCGTGACAAAAACAAAACAGAATCACCATAAATAACTGTATGTACTTTATATATTTACATATTACATTCTCGCAACAAGCAGACAGAACACTTCCTGTGTACTCCACAATGAATGCATTTCCATAATAAAGAAGTGGACGAAAACAATAAATAATTGGCAACGTTTTATTTCATCCATAACGTCGAATTATATTAAGGAATTGCAACACCTATTTCGCATTCGAAATTAAGAAACACTCTTACTGTAATGAACGAACGGGGACGCCATTAAAATAGCGGATCATAAATAATTCAAGCGTGGGTTTGGCGTCGTTTCAAGACATTTCCACATTAAATTTCATGAGAGGTTCATTTTTCCGGTGAGCGACGCGTGCGATCGTGCGCGCGGACTGACGGCGAACGCCCGCGCCACCGCCGCGCCACTGCCGCGCCACCGCCGCGCCGCGAGCACAACGACGCGACCACTATTTCACAAACAATTGACCGTTTTGTCTGATTACCAGACCCGTTGGCTCTGAAATTGTTCCATTCCACTGACATACAACCTTTTCACAAACATTTTTGGACACAGTCAATACCAATAAACGCAAAAACAACGCTTAAACAACGTAACCTTAAACTTTCCCCGATTTATTTATACAAACGACAACAATGCGCAATTCTCAAACAATTCTGTCTTAAGTATTTCCAGTCGTGGTGGAAGAAATCTTATTTGTTCGTTTTGTGTCGTCGCCCTGAACCGCCGGGAGCGCTGACGGGGACCACTCGGTTCATTTTTATTTTTACGTCGTAAACCAAAGTCTACGAGTTATGAACGTTGATTTATATGTTAATGGTCTCTGCAGCGACTGTCGAAATTTCATTTAGTCTGGAGCAGCTACTCCTCATACGAGTGGTTGTTACTTCACAACCGAGGGTTCCACGGCGGTGCGGTGACATTGTGGAAACGGCCATCCATCATCCTAGTATCAAAATTTGAAGTTGACATAAAGTGGATGAGAAAATGATTGATGCGTCGGCGACTCCCCAAAGCCATTGGCACTTACCGAAACTAAAGCATTAATTGAATAAACCCTTCGTAATTAGGTATGTGAGCACAAGAAATAAATTAGGTTTCTGACGTTATTTTCGTTCTAAGGTTAATAAACGACATCTCTAAAACTTATTAATATAGTGTCCATTATTTTTGTTAGTAATGTTCGTTGGAAAAAATAATTAACACATTGTAGGTACCAAAACGAGCCTGTCTGTTTTCATTTATTTGTAATGTTTACTAGCACGCCATCCGCTAATTAACAAATTATACCTTAACGGAATGCCTAACTAAACGCAAATAATCAAAACAACATAGTTTAACAAATTTGTAACTACTTATTATATCCGACAAAAATAGAGCAGAAAATCTAAGAAAAACGCTTAAAGAAATTCATACAATTTATGTATTTTTAGAGATCTGCAGGCGTTGTCAGACGAATAGCTTTTGTCTGTCTCCTGTCTGAAGTCACAAATATAGATGGAGGTACAGTCGGCGTCCCATAACTCTGCCGATTGATGTAGTTGTAAGAATGAAAGGTCAATGCGAATGGAGATCTTAAAATAGGAACCCTTCACGGTGTATTATTGGAATTCCGTTGAATACAATTGGGATCTTCCGTATTTCATAGGAATTGTTTCGGGCAGGCTTTCCTGGTTCTGTGAGGGATTTCCGATGGCACGTGAGGAATGGACCAAATATGTGTCCTGAAAATCCGCATACAAACTTGAATAAAAAAATTGCGCAACCGAAAAAGAAACAGTGTACAACAGCAACGTATTTTTCTTCAAACTCAAATAAAAAAAAAAATCCTTAAATAAATAAATAAAAAATACGTTGCTGTTGTACACTGTTTTTTTTCGGTTGTTTGTTTTTTTTTGCAAACTCAAACTCAACTCAAAGCATTTATTTAAAATAAACCAATTACAACCACTTTTGAACTGTCGAGGGGTCGGTCAGTCAGAAAGATGAAGCTAGCGCCCGTTCCAAAGTATAGTAGGAACCTATGGAGAAGAACCGGCAAGAAACTCCACGGACACTTCATGTAGTTAATGTCAAAACACAAAGCTTCTGTTTCACACCACGATATCATCTGGAACAACCCCCATTTTGCAGTACGTATTCAATTCCAAAGCAAATTCACAAGATCGAAATCAAAATCAAAAGTTATTTATTCAAACTAGGCTGAGAATTAAGTAGCACTTGTCGAACGTCAAAATTATATAAGACAATCCCCTAAAGCTCCCGCCCTTCACCACTTCCTAGCTGGGAAGAAGAAGTGGCGCAACAAACTCCCCAGCAGCAAGAATGCCAGAAATCATAACAAAATACTTCATCCAAATATTCCCCACGGCTTGCGCTTCTACGAAAGTAAATGTGTCGTTCCTAATGGTTCCAACTGTACTTTGTGTACGTGCTCGCATGGTCTTACAGTCATTAGGTTCTTAAAAGAAACGTGTAAACAATAGTTCGTACTGCCTGCCGACCGTCGTCGTCCGTAAAATTTTCCCCGAAGCCATTACATTTACTTTAAACTTCATATGCAAAGGGGAGATTGCAAATTCACGTGTAACAGGCTAAAAACTGGGCAGTCATTAGTTTGGTGACTTGCATTGTGGGTTTACGTTACGTTAATGGTTTTGTAACGCTTACTAGAGCTTTGCTGTTTGTGTTGGATGGAGTCTCGCGTGTGATGCAGGTAATACCCGCACAGGCTTTGCTTTTATTAAAATATTTGTAAAGATCGTCTTAACCGGTCAATTTTTACTTCATTTTACTATACCCTACCTATCTGAAAATCTCGTTACGTAATAGTTTATTTGTAGTCGGTGAATTGCTATGTTGAAAACAAAATAATCACGTCGCATCGCCATGAATGGTTAAATAACCAGAAACATTATTTTAATTACATTTAATATCTTAATTCTCCCCGACCCTTGATCCCGCCCGCCCACGCGGAGCAAGTAGCTATAAACATCGTCCCTAATAATAATATCGATCAAATGCTCCAAGTCCTCACTTGCTCAGTATCCAGTAGCTCCCTAAGCCTTTAAAAAAAAGAAGTTTATTTCATATAGGTACTTAATTATCTTTGGCTTACAACTTAAGCACATAAAAGAGCCCTTTGCTGTGCTCCTTAAATTTTATTAACACGGCGAGAGGCCCAATCTGGCTCCACCAACGCCCGGTTAAGCAGCCAAGGCTTTCTGGAGCCAACTGCAATAGGTCAGTACATGGTCAGTACCAAAAAAAACTTGATATCTCTAAAACGGTCATTTATTTACAGCGATCGTTATCACAGTTTTATTACAAACCCACAGTTCCGTAATAAATTCTCCACACATAAACATTTACCCCGTTGGAGGATTTATTTGATTGTTTTCATGACTTGCATGCCTCCCTTTGCTCGACTGATAACATTTTTTATGTTCAAACTACGCTAAAAGAGGTTACGACGACCCTTTCGTTGATCCATGAATGACGAAGTACTTCTATGGGATCTAAATCTTGCCCTGAAAATATTATCGACGAAAGCTCAAACAGCCGCGTCACTGGATTTGGTCGTTTTCTTCATTTGTTTCGTATTAAATGCGAGTTAATTCATAATTTTATTTAATGTAAGCCTAAAATACTTAAAAGCCTGTCACTCGCGACGTTTAATCAGCTTGTGAAGCATCACCGCTTAATTTGTAAAGTGTCAAAATAAACAGATTGATTAAATTATTTACAAAGGTGGGTTCGGACGTGAAGGTGAGTGGATTCATTAGTCCACGTGACTTGCAGTGTAAAAGCGAATGTCACCGACCACCGCCGACCACTCCCGACTCCGGCCTACAGCGACCGAATGTCACCGACCACCGCCGACCACTCCCGACTCCGGCCTACAGCGACCGGCGCCCGCGCCCCACAGTTTTACTGCTTTTAAAATACAACCCGGATTCACCGGCTCCATTACACTAATTACGTTTCGAATTTAGAACGCTCATGTTTATTTATATTATTTGTTTTGTCCAAACTTTATTGCTCTTATAAAATTTTAAAGTGTCCAAATTGAGTCATTTTGGTTGAGCCACCAATAAAAATAAAAACACTCCGGTTGTTAATTGACTCAAAAATCGACTAATTAATAATATTTTAAGTTAATTATGCTATAAAAATGAAATTAAGCCACAACACAACCGTGTTGGTTATTAATTCGAGTTTATTAGATTTTACTTGGAGCAAGTTTACGAAAGTTTTTTAATAGGTACCAGACTTTATCTGATATGATTTAGCAGTCGTCGTACAAAATATTGTCCTTATTGTTTAACTTTCCTCGTCATTAAAATTTAGGTACCTAGTTAGGTACTTTGTGTAAATAATCAGCTCCTCTTATCTTTACGACTTTATCGTTGTGAGTTATAACCTTATAACGTCATGGCCTTTCGCCTATTGTCGCATGCACTTAAAATTAACGGTATCAGCTAAGTACACACGGGGGTATCCACCGGCACATCGCCGTAGCACTGCAATAAACTCGGGCCTCATCACATCACACTATTTCGTAATTGGATCGTAAACTTCTGTAAAATTATACTAGCTCGCTTTCATGACCATTTTATTTACCTACTGACTAAATTTTCTTTACAATCGTATGCATGATACTATTTAGGACATCATTTTATTGCATGTAAATAAAATACGTTGTAAGACATATTTCAAAAATAATAAGTATTAAACTTACATAAAAAATGTTTCTACAATTTTGGATAATGTTGAAATTTTATTCTGAGCTTTCTTTTCTTTACGTTCAAATTATAAGCAATAAAATGTCACCATATTTTTCAATTTAATATGTTTTAAAATATTTTATCAGTATGTTGGGGCGTTAGACGATATTTTCTTCGATAACTTTCGATGTTAGCCTATTTATGAAACATGAATGGTGTTTTTCTCGAAAGCTGCGATGGGTAACGGAAGATTGGGCAATATATTTCAACATAACGTTTATCTGGCAAAATGTATAATAGCTGGTATATATAGAGCCCAGCTAGATAAGCTGGGACCCTAAAGCTGTTGAACGATTAGATAGATAAGTTTCAGCGTAGCTTTGCGTTTTTATAGATAAGTACAAAGCTTTAGAAGTTTTATACATATTTTAATAACGAATATAGCTCACAGCTCAACATTATGCCAAAGAATACTACGTTTATGCTAAGGACCTTTCATGTAATTAGTTCAATCTGGCGGCCGCAAAAATTAAACCCAGGTAGCCAAAGTCTGTCCTACAGTTTCGTCTTATAATTCTTACTCAGCAACACCAAAATTCCGTCTCTAAAATCTAGCCAATTTTGATATAAATTATCAGTGTCATTACACAACTAGTATTAAACGCTGCATGGTGACAAATACTGGTATCACAGAGAAGCTATCTACATTATCGTATTGCACCGACTGATTGATGCCAAAGGTCGCCAGCTCGTATGACGTAGCGTGCCTATCTGTTATGATGCGACATTCATATCAGTATGAACGCAGCTTTATATCGAACGTGTAAATCATTTTTAAAGCTCCTCACATTTCTCTTTTGATACCAACGTGGATAGACTAATTGTAAAGGGTGGGATACAATCATGAATATTGCGCGCTTGACAATTTGACATTGCGTAGGCTTCGTTCTGATTTATAACCGGTACAGCAACCAGCAACATCGTGCTAAATTCCTCACATTTACAACTGAATGAACTAGTCAGCCCTCAACATGTGTACGCTAAGATAACGTCATTAGGCAGCTTCATCTGTCAACTGAGGCGTGACCAACGATGTATCAGCGACGCATCGAATACCAGGGATTCGTGGTGACTAATGCTGGACTAATTATCTCTGTTTACTATGCAAGCCAGTCGGGGCGAATGACCTCTCATTTTTGCACCTCGGGTAAAATGCTGATTTGATGTTAGGTGCTACGTCGACTAGTTGACAGAAGCTAGACGTTACAATAACATTACTATTTTCAGTCAGCTGTTTGAGTTAGTTCTCATCCAGCGTGCAAACTAATTTATTCAGGGCGTGAGTTCACACAGCCGGGACCACGAGACTCCGTTTATTCATCGTGACTAAAATTAAAAATGTCATGAAAACTCGGAAAATATGAAAATATGTATGTATGGGTATTTAAAAATACAAACGTCCATGCAATCTAAGCGCCATGATGGTTACAGTATCTTGTTATTTCTCAGTTTAATTTAAATATGTAAATTTTATTAGGCATAATACAGACTGAGGACTCTTGAATTGCAAATGAATGTGACATTACGTTTTATAGGCTGGTAGCCAATTCGCCGGCTCGTTTCCTTGGAGCTGACGGGAAATTTTCACTTAGAAATGCCCTAGGATTTAGTGGTATTTCAATGGATACACACAGAAGCGATTTAAACAATCGGATTAAGTAATAGAACTTCTACGAGAAACTTTGAATTTCATAAAGTTTAATTTTAAACGTGCTTGCCACATAGTATCATCGGGTTACTCGTGTAAGTAATTTCGTCTGCTTGTAGCAATTTACGATACGATAGTCTTGTGTATGGGAATAGGCTTGGAATAGACAATAAGAATTCAACAATACGGATTGTACAATCCGTATTGTTGTACGTATTGTGTATGTACGTACAATGAACGGTTCTGGAATTAAGTTCTCAGCATAGATAACAAACATAATTCTATTTAATTTGTGGTTCGATGTCTGAAAACCGGATAGTTATTATAATTAAATGATCGCACAATATTGTATTATATTGCGATTTAATAGCTCTTAGTGGAGGATAAATATTGTAATCCTCTAAAGGCAGACGATAATCGCGCTAACATTCACCCAATACATATTTAATGTTAAAGATGAAAGACAGATTTTTTGAAGCTTAATTCTATCGTTGAGCTTCGGAAATATTTTCCCTTTCATATAAAATGATCCAGACACAAATCCTTAAAAATGTGTTATTGGGAGCCACGGGGACGGAGCAATATTGAAGGTAGTCACGCGTCCCACCTTAGGAAAATGTCGCCGTAAAATAAATGGACGATTTCATAATCCGAGACGTTATATAAAATGTTGAAAAACTATTTTTGAAACGAAAAGATTTTGCAATGTTCGTACTTAGGTATAATTCTTTGATACGAGGGATTTGAAATACTGGAAAGTTTTTTGCGAATTATTTAAGCTCTTTTATTTTTTTTAAGTTTTTTAGAGGCAGATCATTTAGAACTTTTTAATCAGATGCAGCTGCTTATTCAATATGTACATATTTCTTTCTGGCAGTAATTATTTAATAGACAGCACTAGGAAGTGTTCAGTAGGTGTAACTTCCTTTTTTTATTTTTTGGTACGTGATTCAGGCGACAACGTGACGTGACGTGTCTCCACGCTTTCAGGCTAGCAATCATTAAAGGCTTAAGAGGATATATCGAAGCACGGTTTAGCTCGGTGTGTAAGTGAAATGGCGTTATGGCTGTCTAGTTTGACGCTCGAGATAGAAGACTCTCACGCGCACCGGAATTTAAATACGCTTCGTTTAAATGTAGACTAATGACAAAATGCTATACTTAAATCAATTTTTAGCTTAGTAAGTTCTTAACATATTTAAATACTGCACAATAAGGAACTGAACAGAAAATACACGGGTGCTACTTTGGATTTTTTGCTGTCGAAAAAATTTCAAGTACTTACCTAATCATGTTTCGGTTTTAGTAAGTACAGCAGTAGACAATATTATCAAATAACAAACATATGGAAAATGATGTAACCATATACATTTGGTTTTATAGGAATTTAAAAAACAAAATTATCGACATAAGTATCCCCTTAAAATTAAATCATTTATGATGTCTAAAAAAATGTTTTGGTTAGAAAACCACCTTCCGCTGTGTAATTCTAGTGATTTAGAACGCTTAAGAAAGAGCTTTTGTGTCATTTATAATTCCACATGTAAAAGACCGCTAGCGGGCTTATATAAACATCCATATTTCTCAGAGTGTTATGAAAACTGCAAGTCGCCAGTAAGAATATCACTTGAACCGCGTACAATAATAACGTGTTGAGTGCGGATATCTTTCCTCACTTTAATGTTAATATATTCTACGGTTACCTACCATGTAAACTTTGCTCTTAAACTCCCTTTCACTGAGATGTTTGTTTGCTACGAACATGTATGAATACTTACATCATTTATGTAGCCCGTGGTGTGTGTAGCCTGTAGTATTTTCTATGGCAATCGGTATGTCCTATTAGACTGGTTATCGTATGCAACATTTGATGCAACACTATTAAAACCAAATGATATTATATCGTCTTTTTAACCGACTTTTCAAAAACAAAAAGGAGGCGGTTATCAATTCGTCGCTTATGTTTTTTTTTTATGTATGTACACCGATTTTGGATTTTTTTTTTTTTTGTTTGAAAGGGTGTGCTCTCGAGGTAGTCCCATTGTCACCAAGTCAGAATCTGATGAGGGTTTCCCATGGAAATCGAGGGAAACCCTCAAATTTTATAGGCACACCTACAGCGATTTGGGTATTTTTTATAGTAACTCGTGCATTTGCTCCCGGAAAGCACCATTTGGTGAAGTGGAACTGATGAGGAAGACCACAGATGGCCATCGGAACTACTCAATAATACGTATTTCACTTGGGTTGAGATTCTATTACTTTAGTATGGCAATTTATATGCTCGGCTTAGTGGTGAAGTGGAGTTGATGGTGATTTTATCATCAGTTCAAGTTGTCCTGGTTCCTTACTAGGAGAACTCCTCAGCAATTAACGTCCTTGTATCGGGAAAAACAATATTTTGTAAAAGGTGATGAGCAGTTGACATTAGGCTATTGTAACTTAGATAAATTACAAACTAGCCGACTAAAAAGTGAAAAAAAAAACTTTTTTACAAAATAAAAAACAACCGACTTTCAAAAAAAATACTACAAAGTGAAAAATAACTTTAATTTCTGAAGTCAGTGGCAAAAAACTAAAATACAGATCCAAAGACACCGACTTCCGAAATTAAACAGTTATGTTTCTCTTTGTAGTAAGTATTTTTTTTGAAAGTCGGTTGTTTTTTTTTTGTAATAAAGTTTTTTCATAGAATTTTAGAAACACCGATTTAATCATTGATTAAATCAGTGTTTTTAATGAATAAAGCATTTAATTACTATGTGAAGATATACAAAAACATACATTACCACGTAATACAGAATGCTATATTCATTTATGTTAAAATACTGTAAGCACACCGTTTTAAACTAAATAAATTAAAACCTTTTTACGTGGGCGTCTCCTTCCCGCTGCGTACACAAGTAACGGGATCAAGCTCAAACAAAACACTAACTTAAATCAACCAAGTACTCTAGAGAAACGTTTGAAGAGACTTTATTATAATAATTACACACCCAATTTCGTTAAACAAATATAATAGCTTTTCTTACATATCAGGGTTTTGGGGCGCGTCCCTAATTTCGGTTGCAAAGCGTGTATAAACTGGGGTATAATTGTTAAGACGAAGTGAGCCTATTCGTTTGTAATGTGTTCTTAGCTTTACTGAATTTTAACGAGGCTCCCAACCTGGTGACGGATCGAGAGTTCACTGAATCAAGAACACAGAAGTGTAGGGTAAAAATAAAATTATGCTACGTAGGTACTTAGCTAAATTTAAAAACGATTTTTCTGAAAAGTTTTATTATATTTTGTAATTTTGGAATATTTTTCTCACACTAAAATGTGTTGAAAGTTTACTCTCACAATAGGGATACTGACTAATTTTTTTTTTGTCGGTCATGTTTTAAATATTAAATATTATTATATTTTTTTAAATATTAGTTACGTATTTTTTCTCTTTTTACGTAAGTAATCAAAAGATTACGGCGATACATTCCGTTAAAATGTGGCATGACGTCACTCCTTGCTAGATTTTAAACGTAGTTTGTTATAGTTATGACGTAGCGAGCCCCCACTCCCCAACTTTTATGCGTTTTATCTAACAATTTTTTTTATTAATATGATAAAGCAGAAAATAATGTGTAATATTTTTTAAATATCTGTTGACTAGGAATTTTTTTGTTTTACCCAGGAAACATCCCTATTTCGATTCAATATCGGCAGTACATAAACCTGAAAATATTTTTTTTTAATTCGCTACATATTTTTGCCCTTGATTGAAGAAGAACTTGGGAAAAAATTGTGTTAAAACTTTTGACTACACAAGAAATTGTGTTAAAACTTTTGACTCGCTCGATTAGTTAGTTAAAGCTTCGAGGTAGGTATGTATGCTTCCAAATTCAAATGTTCGTGCCATCGTTTCTTCGTGCGGTGCTACAATGGCGTCCATTTGCATGACAGAACATTTGTATTTTATTGAGCTTTCTTATGTTGTGTCTATGTTTTGTTTACAAGTCAAACTTGTCACTAGTTCTGTTTTACAACGAAAAGTGTTTATACATCAAATCAAATCAAATCATAGTTATTTATGCAACTAACGTTTAATAAGGGGTATTAAAACACGAATGTGGGTTTATGTGATAATAGTATCACATGAGTGTTTTAATACCTAATTATTTACAGTTGCATACAAGACTTTATCTACATCCATGTTATCAATCCTCAATAAAGGGTTCTGAAACAGTTTTAGCAATACTAATACTCGTATCGAACATGGCGGCCGGCGTCATAGTATACGACGTGAATTCGAATAAGTTCTTTTTTTTAATTACGGCGCTGTTGTAGTGAAACGCGCGTGAATTACGTTCTTTTTTTGTAAACGAGTTGCATTATGAAATTCAGTACAACATTAAAGCACCCGTTTGGATGCTATTATGGTTACCATGGTTACCATGACACTGGCTGTTTTAATGTTGACAATAAGCTAACTGTTTCAGAAACTTTTATAGAGAATTTATAGCATGGGTGTAGATAAAATAATTTATTTGCCCGAATATGGGTAGCTAAGGTGATACATGTTACATTAAAGGTCTTTTAACCATACATTACACATGCTTATGTATTACAGAAAGTAACACGAATAGCAAGAGCATGATGATTTTTAATAAGTACCTACTAGCGACACTTTACTCTAGCGACCGCGACGTGTCAAAACATTGAAATATCTGTGCTGTCTAAGTTAAATATTAAAGTAGTAGATATACACATAAACCTTCCGGAATATAGCAGTTTATGATACTATTACATAATGAGGGGTATTAAAATACGAGTGTGTGTATAAAAACCGAGCCGTGGGCAAGGTTTTTAATAGTACCTATCACACGAGTGTTTTAATACCTAGTTATGTGCAGTTCCATAGACTACTTTATCTACACTCATGCAATAGGTAGTTACCTATTTATAAATAAAAAACCAAAGTTAGCAGAGTAAACATAGTATGGTTAAGGAGCTATCATCGGTCAACCGCGAACTGACAAATCCTTGGTCCGAAGTGTACTTTAGAAAAAAGTTACTTAAAAACCTTTTTTTTTTTGCAGTTGTACATGCATAAAGTCTGTCATTCTTGAATGCATAAACAGAACTTTACAATATGAGTGTATAAAATTCTTTAAATAATAGTAAAAACCACATCTAAACCCAATGTGTAGTAGTATACTTTAGCAGAACTTAGCGGTCACACAGACATACAAAAAAACCGTCTTTATTTTATGGAAGCTAAGGTTTAAAAGAAACACATATTATTTACATATTACAGTCGTTGGAGTGTCGTCAGTTCATAAGAATATTAAGCAGAACGTTTTACCACAACATTTTACTTCTTGCAAAAACCACAAGAGCCAGACAAGCGTGACGGCGGAAAAACGCTAAGCGAAACATTTTATTAGAATTAATTTATTACCACAAAAAGCGTTGTAAGTTTAAACGATACAACCATGTATTTACATTCATTAAATTGTATCAGATTTAATTTGAATAACAACTTAACAACAAAATCGTATACAATTATTAATTTATTTAATGGTACTTACGTACTCACAATTCCCTGAGCTAATAATCAACCCTCTGAAATTGTCTAGATTTCAAGTTAACAAGTAATTTAAACTTTTTAAACTTTCGCGATTTGTACACATTATAAAACAATATAGGTACCTACCTATTTGTTTCCCGACGTTCCTGCGACGTCCTGTTTACCTTTAAAAAAAAGGAATATCGCGATAAGACCCGTTCTTGATATTGTTTTAAAATAAGTAATTTTCTTAAATAACTAATCATCATCATCATTTCAGCCGAAAGACGTCCACTGCTGGACATAGGCCGCCTCCAAGCACCGCCACTTCGACCGGTTCCGTGCTTCTCGCATCCAGCGGATTCCCGCGGCCTTCACAAGGTCTTGGGTCTCCCTTGGAGGCCTTCCAAAGTTACGCCTTTCGGTACGTGGTCGCCACTCCAGAACCTTTCGGCCCCATCAGTCATCTGTTCTGCGAGCAATGTGCCCTGCCATACCACTTAAGTTTGGCAATTCTCTTCTCTTCATTTCTGATTCGGTTACGTAGGAAACTCCAAGCATAGCCCTCTCCATTGCTCTTCGAGTGACTTTTAGCCTTCTCATAAGGCCCATTGTGAGCGACCACGTTTCAGTGTCGTAGATCATAACTGGCAACACGCCACACGTTGTGAGACATTGTGTACATATCGCAGTGTCTCAAGACGAATAACTAATTACGAGCTAAAATTATTTCTAAACAGTAAGCTAAGAGTAGGTACCTATGCTATGTGTATAGAAAAACAAAGACTGAATGAGACACTTAACTACTCTGCCCAAGAACTATTACTTACTTAAGGGCAGTATTAGTAGTCAAATAAACTGTGAATGGTTACGTCTTGCAGAGATATTTTCGCACATTTTATTAACTACTTTCTTAGCAATAAAACGTGGAGATCTCTCTCAAAGGGCACTTAAACCGTTCTGCGTTGAGTGTCGCATAAACCGGCCGATAGGTACCGGAATTAACTGTTCTCTATAACATTTGTAAGTAATAGTTTCGAAGGCTCAACCCTAGTCTCTTTAATTACATTCTGAGCGAACAGCGGCATGATATGGTAACTGTCGTGGCAACATAAATGAAAATATATCTACTTATTTATACTTCGTAATACATTCTAATAGGAATTAATATGGGAAGAAATTAAACTCAACGAGGAGGAATTTTATGTACACCAATAATAATAAATTTTGTTGCTTTCCTAACAACATTAGCTTTCAGACCACTGGTTACTCCAACTGCTAGGTAGGTAACTGGTCCAGGTAGGTAATTACGTCAGCCTCAGAAGCTTAAATAAAAAGAGAAGTCCTGACTGACTCATCAACGCCCAGCCCAAACCCTTGAACCTAGAAAGCTGAAATTTTGCACAGAGGTTCCCTTTATAATGTAGACAAGGAATAAGGGAGGATTTCCCGGAGTACGTTCTCGTGAGATATTTTCCGACATCCACGGGGGTGAAGCTGCGGGCAAAAGCTAGTCACAAATAAGATCAAGTAGTCCAAGATCCCAGAGCCGCCAGACCTTACCTACTCATTTTCTGATTAACAAAATGTGTGGGATAGAGAAGTGTTAGTATGTACTTTGAACGTACGCATGCCTGCTACTTGGCTTGGGCTGACGGCCAATTTTCAGGTATCGGGTACCTACTAAAGGAACGTAAAAATATTACTCACTTTTCTTAAAGTCTTGACGCCTTGTGTATGGGGGATGTTACACCGCTACTATTGTTCTGGCTGCTTACAAAATAATATTGAAATAGTTCCCCGAGTATCATAATATAAAAATTAAAACTTGGACTATAAGTAAAATGACGTAATTTTTTGCGAGCTTTTTAAAGCGTCTGGCGGAGAAACACCGCCGACGGGAAGTGTCTGGCAGTATTGATTATTAATTATTAATAATTTTCTGTAAAACATACATAAAAATCAGCAGTCAGACTTTATGAAAATAATAATAATAAAATAATAATAAAATTTATTTATTTCCTCCCACAAATATAAATAAAAAAAAAAACAGTATGATTCAAAAAGTTTGAAGATGGGAGACAGGAGCCCATACTAAGTAAAACCTGTGCTACGGGTCTCCTGGTCTCCTTCCCGAATACATCAATGAGAGTCTAACTAAGGACATAAATAACAGCAGCAGGGAGCGCTTACAGATTATGAACATTAAAATTAATTAAAAATTTAAAAACAAAATAAAATAAAAAAAAATAAAAAGTGGTGTTTTGAAGTTTGTGATAAAGTTTGTGAGTGTATAATGTGGGTGTAGTGATTTTGTGGGTGTGATAAACGAATTGTGGTTGTGATGTTTTGGGTGTATGTGTGTGTGTGTAGTGAATGTGTATTATACTTCTCTGTAACTGTCTAACAATTTCTCCGTATCGACATAAGTAAGAGTTAAGAGCCAATTTGAGACCTTCAATTTTTGTTAGAGGATAAATAGTAAGCAGCTTATTTGCAATATTATACAGACGTGGCCCTTGGAAAAGAAGAAATGTCGGCTGAAACTCGTCTTAGCCGGTCTAGTTAAGCAGACTTGATGAGCACGCCTTCTTTTTAGAACTGGGTTAAAGCTACTGTAGTTCTGGGAGGCATGTTGTCTAAGTATAGTAGCGAGGACGTATAATTGTCTAACCGTTAAAACTTCAGCTTGTTGATACAGGTCTACCGTAGGAAAAAGGCGCGGTTTGAATAGGCTGATTTTTAGGATGAGTCTTTGAGCTCTTTCCAATTCAAGGAGGTGCGTTTTGGCTGCTCCACCCCATGAAGAGATGCAGTAGGTGAACCTAGTCATTTATACCTAGATATTACCTTTAGTGGCTGATACCTGAAAATTGGCCGTCGACGGCCCAAGCTATATAGCCAGGTATGCATACGATCAAAGTACGAACTAACTGTACGCTATCCCACAAATTCTGTTAATCAGAAAATAAGTAAGATCTGGCGGCCCTGGGATCTTGCTCTAATGGAATTAGTGACTATTAATAGACACGTCTTAAGAATCATTATCTTTATTAATGGAACCTCGCCGACCAATCGGCTTCGCCCTTATCTCGGCTTTGCTTGATCTTAGCTTTAACTGAACTTTCATTTGTTACATATTATTTCTGTAATTCGAGCACTTCGGGAATGGAGCATAAAATAAACAGAATCGTCGCGAAAAAGGTTCAGCTCGTTTTGAATTCAAATCTGTGAACGACGGCGTTCAGTGTAATAGCTTTCTTATTACGTGTTGTAAAATGTACCACTTTGGGTACTTATTATGCTTATGTGAGTCTTTTGAGATCTCAGATACAGAAACCACCTACCTATTTTCGAGTCATTTATGTATTATGTATCGATGGTGAGACAACACTAAAATTAACTAGACAATCAATCTGCCTAGCCGTTTCCCAACAATGTTGGGGTCGGCTTCCAGTCTAGCCGGATGCAGCTGAATACCAGTATTTTACACCCCCCTTGGTAAGACTGGTTATCAAACTTTTGGGCTTCTGACCACCCGTAACGACTGTCAAAGATCCAAGAATGACAACCGGGACCAACGGCTTGACGTGCTTTCTGAGGTAGGGAGGGATCTCGGTATGTTTAAGATGGTCACTCATCTACGGACCAACCGCGGCAAGCGTAGCTTAACCTGATCGATCGACTCGTGCGGCTGTTATTACTTAGCCATAAGCCCCTCACTAAAATTAAATAATGATTAGCTAAAAAGTGCACAGAGCCTACGTTACACACAACATAGAAATGAGGATCAGAAATCACACTAAAAAGAATAATAGCCTTGAAAGTCAAATTATTACATAAAAAATGTATACAGTTATATATAAATACACTTTTCTACGTATTGTTTCAATATTTACGGTGTTTGATTAATTTTATGAATATTATAAACGGAATTTACTGCGTTTGTTTTAACGAGTCATCTTGGATTTCATTGCACCCATTATAAATGGCTTTAGTTAGAATTAAACAGTTCTTTTCGCTCTTTGGGTACTAAAAACTTTGGATGTCTGTTAAAAACTTTTACTGTTTACACTTAAACTAACTTTCATTTGTTCAGAAGGCGTCACAGAATGTAGATTTTAGGTACCTACTTGAAAACACTTTTCACCCTTAAGCTTAGTAGTTAGGTAACTAATATAAAATTAAAAAACTAAACACTATCCGACTTCATTGAATTAATTTTTGATTAACATTTTGTGTCCTGTTCTTCGTATAAATAACTAGCTTTTTCCCACGGCTTCGCCCACGTAGAAGTTCTTTTCATACAAACTTTGTACCACCGTTTCATCCCTTTGGGGGGTAAATTTTGAAAAATCCTTTCTTAGTGCACCCCTAAACCTCATAAGGAACCTACGTGACAAATTTGGAATCTCTAGACCAAGCGGTTTGGGCTGTGCGTACATCAGTCAATCACTTTTGCCTTTTATATATACAACGTGTAATGCTAAATGCGCAAAACCTCTTAAGGGGTCATTTTACTCATCATTATGAACAACTTTTACTATGGGACCAAACCTGAAATCGCGAAAAAAAAAACAGCTGTTCAATACATTTTGACGAATTATGCGAAAGAAATAAATAATAAATGTACTGAACAGCTGATTTTTTTTTTCGCGATTTCAGGTTTGGTCCCATAGTAAAAGTTGTTCATAACGATGAGTACAATGACCCCTTAAGAGGTTTTGCGCATTTAGCATTACACGTTGTATAGATAACCGGCCAAGTGCGTGTCGGACGCACAATGAAGGGTTCCGTAGTTGGTATGAATATATCCCAATATATATATTTATAAAGAACAAACTTAACACTGTAGTTGAAAAACATGACGGACAGACGGACGGACATAGCGAAACTATAAGGGTTCCTTGTTGACTACGGAACCCTAATAAACGAACCACAATTTTATTTATTAACAAAAAACATAAAGGTATAGTACTTTTCTGTTTATTTAATCGAAAATTGGAAAGATATTAAAATAATACAGATGGGACGGAAATATTTCACCAATTAAAATGCGAATGGGTAAATAACTTCGTTGCTATTGAACATACAAGGGATTATTGCTGAACCAGCGCTGGAGCCATTACGTAGTAATATTCAATCAGCTGCAAACCCACTTCGTTATTACCGAGTAACTATAGATTATTTATGAGGAAATTAATTTTATTGTAATAAGTTCTGTGTAAAGTATGTTCTGTATCATTTTCTTTCAAATACTATACATTAGATCTACCTACTTTAGATATTCTGCTGACGAATAACTGCATTCAACCTAAATGCTAAATGATTTATTTCTATAAGTAGGTTTATACAAACACTTTTACATGTCAATCATATTTTTAAAAGCTAGATGAGGTCGGGTTTTCTGTCTGACCTAGGTGATGAATCAATCTGCAATCTGCCTAGCCTTTTCCCAACTAAGTTTGGGGTCGGCTTCCAGTCTAACCGGATGCAGCTGAATACCAGTATTTTACATGGAGTGACTGCCTATCTGACCTCCACAACCCAGTTACTGGGTAATACGATACCCCTTGGTAAGACTGGTTGTCAGACTTTCGGGCTTCTGACGACCCGTAACGACTGTCAAAGATCCACGAATAACAGCCGGACCAACGGCTTAACGTGCTTTTCCAGGCACGGGGGAATCTCGGTATGTAAAGATGGTCACCCATCCACTGACCAACCCCGGCAAGCATTGCTTAACCTGACCGATTGACCCGTGCGGCTGTTATTATTTAGCCACGAGCTCCTACCACCTAGGTGATGAATAAAGTTTGAATTTTATAGTAAATCACATCGCGCGCCGTTTTTACGGGAAGTAAAAGTAAATTGACTGGCTCGTTGTTCTAGTGATAGTTGGTAAGTGCTACTGCTAAGCATGAGATCCTGGGTTCGATTCCCATGTCGGGAAAAATGTTATTGGGTTTTTTCGATCAGGAATTTCTCAGTAGCAGCTCGGAGTCTGAATGTGTGACCGGTTGGTGGCAATAGACTCGCCCCCTATTATTACATGGGTCTTAAACATATCTGGTGAAGTGTGGGTATTAGGTACCTAAAGCTCTGCCTAACCCTTGGGGAATACAGGCGTGTTACGTTTTATAAAAGTTTTTTTTTTAAATTTCAATGCATTTTCGGATTACTTATTCCGAATACATATTTGGAGTAAGTATTTACGTGGTTTTTCTTGCCGGCTCTCTCCTCCATAGGAAACGACCAATTGGAATCGTGCACCTAGCTTCTGACGTTTCATAAGTGCCCATGTAGGTTTATGTGGAAAAAAAAAAGTTTTGTGTAAATAGACTACCTAAAAACGAATTGTCATCGTTTATATGCACAGAACCACTCCTTCTACACGATATAATAAAAAAAAGTAATTATTAATTTATTTAACTACATAGATCTACCTATTTATTTCGGCTAAACATGCAATAAAGTCCATCGAAAAAAAATCAGCCATTCTAGTTTAGTAGATACCTATCAATAACTGTGCAAACAAACATGAATAGGTCTGTGAACCCTAAGAGCCTTAGCACATCTCCACGGCGAAACAGCGAAACCCATAGATATAAGAAAGAAGGAGATGTGCCCAGAATGTTAAAATGTATCGGAACCCTGTGTCTCCACTTCTCTTTGTCACTTTCATGATTTTAAAGAAAAATACGGTAAAATTCTTGTACTTACTTATGGAAAGTGATTCCATGATTTACATGGCTTCGGTTTTTATAAGAAACCACTGAACAACACGGCATTCTTATAAATTGTCACGGTCACAATCGAAAGCGCACTAGTTCGCGGAGACGGAATTTGTACTATGAACGGCTCATACTGCTAGCATGTCGCGGGGACACATTTTCGACCGCTTGCCAGTTCTCCTGTATTTTATATTTCTATGGCGAAACCACATGATGCTTCGCTGATGTTCCGCTGATGTTCCGCTGACGTTCCGCTACTGGAGTAGCGGAACATCATGCGAGTCAGTTGAACTACTGCGGTTTCGCTGCCATGGTTTCGTGGCGGAGGTGTGCTAAGGGCCTAAAAAGAGGGTTTTTCTAAACAAGACGAACGTGACCTATCTATCTAAGGCAATCAAACTCAGCGAAGCATCTGGCATAAAGATATAATATTACTTAACTATGCAAATACACTTAGGTATCCTTATCTAAAAAAACAAATATTTATCCTATCGAATTTATTCACGAGAATTTTTTCACGTGTTACTTACAAATATGGCAGACTTTAAATTGTTTTCCGATATTATAAGAATACTGCCTTCAGTATACGCTAGAGCTAGCATATCTACGAATACTCATCATTTTCTGCCTAGCCTATTCCCAACTATGTTGGGGTTGGCTTCCAGTCTAACCGGATGCAGCTGAAAACCAGTATTTTACATGGAGCGACTGCCTGCCTGACCTCCACAACCCAGTTACTGGGTAGTACGATACCCTATGGTGAGACTGGTCACTTTCGGGCTTCTGACAACTCGTAACGACCGTCAAAGATCCAAGAGTGACAGCTGAGACCAACGGCTTAACGTGTTTTTCGAGGCATGGAGGAGTCTTGGTATGTAAAGATGGTCACCCATCCACGGACCAACTGCGGCAAGCGTAGCTTAACCTGATCGATCGACCCGTGCGGCTTTTTTTACTTAGCCACCATAAAGTATTATCTATCTGTTTACGCATACTCAAGTGTGGCTTGCATCTTCATAATCATAAGCTCCGTAAAAAAGCTTTTAAACAACAGCAACAGCTTTTAAACCGACCTCAAAAAGGAGGTTCTGTATTTGGCCGATGTTTGTGTAACGATTTTGATAATTCATTCTATCACAATCGAATCAGGAAAGTTTTTTTTTTATATTCTTATGTATAAAGTAGGTACCGATATGCAAAAAAATATGCATATACTTTATACGTAATGTACACTCAGTCACTCATGTCATCAATATTTCTAGTATTATTGGATTTGGATGTTTATGAAGCAGGTAAGTACCTACTAAAAGGCAGATAAACTTGAAAACAATCAAATTAAAACTACTGAATTCTGAATCTTTTCTATTTCAATATACAGTTTTTAAAGACGGTAGAACTTTGTAAAAAAAAACTTGAACTTTTTCAGCTGACAAAATAATTATTCCTATTATACAGGGTGTTTGGTGCATCGTGTGGCAAATTAAAATGGTCGACTGGGGGGTTCATGTGCTATCTTTTCAGACCCCTAAACAGTCCTCATGCCCTGTGGCTTTTTTTTCATCGACTTTTTATTGTTTTATTAAAAAAATACCCAAATTTTGCATTCAAATACAGGCTAGGCTGTGAATTTTAATTTTATTTAGATGTGTATTGTATTAAGTACAGTACTTTTAAATTAAAAATTAGTGACATTAGCCATCTAGTTTTTTTTAAATTTACTCGCAAAGTTTCGGACTTGAATTAAAGCTGTCCATGTTACAGCTATTTACAGGGTTATAAAAAAAAAACAAAAGCGACCGGGATCTTCCAACTCCCTCAAAAATTTTCTAGTCTATCCTCATGCTAGTGATGTAAGTACCACATGCCATAAAAATCTTTTTACAACTTTATGAATTCGCTAGAATTGTGAATCGAGTCATAAAATACAAAATTCCAAATTATGATTTAAAAAAATATTTTTGCTTAAATGATACCTGAAAAACTTATTAAATCAGTTAGGTATCTCACTCTTATAAGCTGAAAACTGTCTCTTATCTCTCTTTGGGGGGTACCAGAAATAAAAAAATGCATTTTTAACATTTATTTAATAATTTTTTACATATTTTGCTCAAATTGTTGGCCTCTATTGCGAATGCAGGCCCGACATCTATTTCGTATTTCCACAGTTGTTGTACGAAGTCGCATTTCCTCCTTAATTTTATTGAACGCCGTTTCAATGCGTTGAAGCCTCCCTAGTCGGAAAAAGAGAGATAAGAGACAGTTTTTAGCTTATAAGAGTGAGATAACAGATTTAATAAGTTTTTCATGTATCATTTAAGCAAAAATATTTTTTAATTCATAATTTGGAATTTTGTATTTTATGATTCCATTCACAATTCTAGCGTATTCATAAAGTTGTAAAAAGATTTTGATGTCAATTTTGGGTGTTTTTTGATAAAACAATAAAGAGTGGAAGAAAAAAAAATTCACAGGGCATGAGGACTGTTTGGGGGTCTGAAAAGATAGCACATGAACCCCCCAGTCGACCATTTCAATTTGGCACACGATGCACCAAACACCCTGTATATCAATATAATTGACGCCTGCATACCCCACAGCCGACTTGACCGGCTGTGAATCATAGACCATAGTTAAGTATTAAGTAACGACAAAATTAAAACGTGACAAGCTTTCATTAGGTCGCCACCTATTGAGTCACCAGACGGCTAGTACTTCATACATAAATAATTGGTTACCAGTGTGGTGCCACTGAACTGTAGAGCTTCCTAGAGATGTTTCAATAGACTTACTGTGGACCTGAATTGGTTGATTTATTCCGATCTAATACCAACAAAGTAATACCACTGGTATTTGTTTGAACTCATATTTATTTTCTATTCCGAACGGATACTAAAGTTGTTGGTATTCGTTCGCACATTAAATTTAATTATTTAAAAAGTGATATCCGTTCTGAATAGAAAATAAATACAAGTTCAAACAAATACCAGTGGTATTATTTTTTTGGTATTAGTTCGGAATAAATCAATTGGTTAGCGTGTTCTTGTTAAAGACGCGATTTTTTGAGAAAATCCTAACATTGTTGACCATATTAATGAATTAATTTCCATGTCTTTTGACCTAAGTACCTACTACTTAGGTCAAAAGACAATGAAATTAATGAATTGTTTAGCAAATTGCCTATCAACCTAAATTGGCCGTTTCTTTAAATCATAACAGCCATTCTTTGTCATAGTTTTATAAAACGGCTATAACACCGCAAATTGGCGTAGTGTATTTGGCATGTGAATTTGATAAACAATATTAATTTTCCTGAATATAATCAAATCTGGAAAACGGGTGTGTTTCAGTAAAACATATTGTTTAAAAAGGCACAGTGACTCCTGTAAGCTCACAGATAAAGAAACAAATAATGTTTACGTACTATCAGCTCATTAAAAAAAACCGGGCACGTGCGTGTCGGACCACGCACGATGAAGGGTTCCGTAGTTGAAAAGCATTTATCCCAAAAACAAACTTAACATTGGATATCAAAAAATAATTTTTTTCATGTCATAAAATTACAAATTCACAATTTTCGGACTTTTTCCTTTACTTGTGCTGAGAGACCTTACTTCTTACCAAATTTCATTATTCTAGGTCAATGGGAAGTACCCTATGGGTTTTGATTTACTTGCGACAGTTGCGAGTATCAAAATGTGTCGCAAAATGGCCGTATTTTTTTATTGCGTTGACGTAGAAGCTTGAGTTTTTTAGGACTTCAAGAGACTATAGACTTACGTATTTGATATTAATTTCAACTTGATACCTTTACGCGTTCCTGAGAAAAAGGGTCTTGACAGACCGACAACTTTGAAAATATTTTTTTATGTGATAGAATTACAAATTAACAATTTTCGTACTTTTTCCTTTACTTGTGTTGTGAGACCTTGCTTTTTGCCAAATTTCATGATTCTAGGATGCCGGGAAGTACCAAATGTCGCATAAATGGCCGTATTTTTTTATTGCGTTGACTTAGGAGTTTGATCTTTTTGTAACTCCAAGGGACCATAGACTTACGTATTTGATATTAATTTCAGCTTGATACCTTTACGCGTTCCTGAGAAAAACGGTCTTGACAGACTGACAGACAGACAGACGTACAAACAAGTGATCTTATAAGGGTTCCGTTTTTTCCTTTTGAGGTACGGAACCCTAAAAAACTAAAAGTGTACAGAGAAAAGTCAATTATTGGTTTGGTCAAATAAATGTCAAAGCCAAGGTAGAAAAACTTATAACATTAATGTGGCTAAACAAATATCTATTACTTACCACAGATGCGCCCCACGCACAATCCACATTCATCTAAAAGTAATCCACATATTCCCTAGACATTTAATCAACAATTTATCAATAATGCCATCCAAAGTAGAAAAAAATGTCAGACACGAATTAAGGCTCTTTTTCACAGAAATTGTTCTACGGATATATCGCGGAATAGCTTCACACTGTCGCGCCGTGTCTATCTGCGAGAGCCTTTACATTGGACGGTACCGACCACATGGGTCCACAGTACAAAAAACTTACGAGTATTATCTATAATGATGGTCGTGGGGTGCATAGAAAATGAAAACACTTATTATTTTATCGCCTCTTGATGGGTGGTGATTACAGTAATGCTGCAAAATTATTATTCTACAATGTGCAGCTAGTGCTTATTCAATTTAAATATTCGGTTTTCTTTTTGTAGCAGTGCATTTGTTATTACTTTTTGTTGTGGTTTCTTAAATGTTTGCAGTTTAGTAACCGCTTAGTATTTTAATCATGATCACAAATAAATTTTGTCCACATTGTGTTGACAACATGGCGTAGCAGAAAACAGTCATAAATACATTCTCTGTAACTTTACCAAAATCTATCTTTATAAATAAAAAGACAAGTCCTGACTGACTGACATAACAAGCCCAGCAGCTGAAATTTTGCACAGAGGTTCCATTTATAAAGTAGACAAGGAGTAAGGAAGGATTTCCCGGTAATACATTCCGCTGGGATAGATTCCAACATCCACGCGGTCGAAGCCGCGGGCAATAGATAGTACAATATATGTATTAATAGACTACGTTCATGCTATGCTATCAAAATAATTACGAGTTCTTTACAGAATGCATTAGTATAACCATTACATTACAATTTCAAGTTTTTAATACGCGTTTTTAATCCCCTAAATTAATGTCGGCAATTAGTGTCAGTAATACTGTGTAACAATAATAAATTTCATTGCAATTACGACGCTGTTATGTGCATTGCATGATTTTTTAACCCTCACAAAACGTAATATATTCTTAAGCTTAGGGGAAAATAGAAAGGGGAGCTAAAAATGTGCTTACAACGCAGTATGAGAACGCAATGGTAATGTATCGTTGTGTCACTAAATATATTCCTGTTCAACAGTAAAATTCATTTTTTATGTATACAACATAGAATCGATCAATATTTGGTTTATACGGAGGGTGCCGATCGCACCTGCAACTTTCACGAAAATATTCGAAGCCAAACAATATTTTGTTCGCGAAGATACAAAAGTGTCTCGAAAATTGCTATAGATCGAAAGTTAGGGCATAGACCGTCGTTTGGGCAATAGAGGCGAGCCCAAACCCCGAGCGATGCAATGGCGGGCTATGTAACAAATTATAGCGGACGGACGGTCAACGGGCTCTTTACGATCCGCTTCCCAGCGCTGATGATGATTTAGATGCAAGGAATATCGGGCGGAAGCGCGATAAACCGCGGGGATCCGTCGCCATGGCAACCGAGGGTGTCGCGTCCCGACGCCCGCCCTTGCCACTAGTTCACGGACACTTATCGTTATAGTAATAAATTGGTCTGGAATTCGTGCAATAACATCCGAGCGAGACGCAATAAAAATGTTGATTTTGAATTCGGTTATGATACGTAGTTACTGTATTTGTGGGCAATAAATCGAATGTAGTCACATAGAATTTGCATTCTAATGTGCAAAATGTATAGTATGTTCAATGCATTGCCAGCAAGCTTAGACGATTTTACAAAGATTAATTTAATTCACACAACTGTAATTTGTCGTCTAATACACCTTCATCACTCTTAATTCCCATAGCAACAAAGCAGACGTGACATTACATCAGCTACGTCACATATCACCAAGCAACAAAGCTTCTAAAAATCCGCCATATAAAATGTAAACACGGTACAAAGTCCCCGATTTATTACCCGGCGACTGATGATGATATATCGACGTCGGCTGCTGTGTTGATCGTCACTTACCCTACCCTTATCACGCAGCACGTAATTTCGGATTCATTGCCCTCGGCCCCGCCGCCAGTGTCGGTCCGTGGCTTTTATTAAAAAGAAAATATTTCATATTTATGTCTAATGTTCCGTCATATAAAATGGTCTTTAATTTTTTACAGGTACTAATTGGATATGAGACGATGAGCCATGGAATCACGAAGCGCGCCGCCAAGCCCCGACGAGCCCGGGGAGGCGGTGTACGACAGTCGTTGTGGACGGTACCCACAGCCTCCCACTCTCCAGCGAACCTTCGCCAGCTGCCGCGAGACCACCCGGCCGCGGCCTCACCACCGACATGCCACGTCCGAGCCCGCGCGACCAGACGACCACGTGCAACAGTCGTTCGTCACAGCAGAGGTTCACGACTACCCCTCGTCAGAATCCGGCATCGCAGCCGATTGCCCTCATGCTCATACTAGCAATGCTGATGACAGCCCTTCTTACGACCGGTCAGATTTTGAAGGGAACTCTAGCTACAGTCTGAGGCACACTCCTGATTATCACCACACACTAGATTGTAAACATAGACCTATTGATTATAATCGAAGCCACACACCTGATTACAATCATGGTCATGGATCAGACTGCGACCGAGCGCATACACGCTCACAAACATCTCGTCGACCACATAGGAAGCACAGGCGGGAGGAAGATGATGGCGCGCAGTCGCTTGATGAACGCTGTGCCAGGGACCTGGATGAAATCCTCCCAGCGAGACTAGCTGCTGTCAATTTATCGAGAGAACCTCCCCCTCAGACATGGAATAGAAGCAACATCGCAGCAACTATGGAAAGATTTGAACCGGTCGATTACTCATATGCTTACTACGACCACCACTTATCAATGCCTTCGTCATCAAGAAAGGTGAACCGTCAGCGAGGAAGGGGTGGCATACCACGAGATCGATCTTCTCGACATAATTACGTGACGAGGTACGGCACTGAAGAAAACATTTATGAAGAAATTACCGATGGATCTAGGACGTGTCCTAAACATCGGTACGCTCCACGACAGTCACTAGTTTCTTTGGATAGAAGTGTTGTTGAGGAGGAAGTTCGTCGAGTAGAATCGAGGCATAAACGAATTTTGGGAGAGTTAAATCTTAGTGTAGAAGCAATGCTCATGCCGGAATGCGAATCTCCCGATTCGGAGCGCGCTGAAGACAGAGACAATATCGAGGAATTGTTGCGAGTTGGTCCGACGGACGAGTTACTCTCGCCGGCAAGTTGTAATCCACCAGACTTAGACAGCGGGTTTAGTGGCAGTAGTAGCGGGGCAAGTTATGTAGGTAGTTTGCGTCGTAAACCGACGGGATCAGTGCCGCACTTGCCAGCTGTGGCGTACGGCACGCGAGGTGCTGGCGTGCGGATCCTAGGAGCTGATGAGTGTGGTCTGCGGTGCCCCAAAGATATACCTTCACCCCGCAGCTCCAGCTGTGGAGACGCCAAAGCTAGTGGGTTTTGGAACAAAAAAGCCTGGAAGAAAATATCAGGTTTCTCTAGTTCCAACAGCATCAACAAAGCCGGATTAACTGGTAAGATTATTATCATTTACTACAATCACTTTTTTTGTTCTTCTTCACCTTCTAGCTAAGCATGTAAACGTTTAAGTACTTAATGTAGCTGTTTTGTCTTAGAATGTCTTAGTTCATAATGAGTTCATTACTTCTGTATTTAGCTCAAACTAAACTTTAAACATAAAGCACATACTCCAAACATTCGTCGTCGCCACTTAGGAAGCTCCACGATACACAGCGTAGTAGAAACATAAATCCAGTACAGAAATGCATAAAGCATAAAGTTTCATTCTCCCATAAAACGTGAATGAATCCTAGCGGTATCAAGTCATGAAAACCCTGAGAGCATCATTTCTTTTTTTATTTCGCCCCGCTTTCGTCCGCCCATAGGCGTTTTTCAGATGGACGCGCGCGCGTGGCTCTGTGTTTGTTGTTTTCATTTTGGTTTAGTTGTTTGTTTTGTTAACGGTGCGGCGTTTTGCATTGCAGGTCTGCTCGTTAGGTACACTTTCCGGCGTAAGTCCGGCTCGCAGGGCTCTCAGGGCAAGCGGCGTGCCGAGCCCGTCCAATGCGATGCGTGCCTCTCACAACGATGTTAGCCGCTCTATGGTAAGGCTCTCCGCCAACACGCTTTGTCACTTTGCTGGCAGAAAGTACACTGGCTTCCATCTATAATTAGCTGGCAATTATAATAATATTATATAAACAACTTTCTACCAGTAACTTATACCTATGATTACTAACATGAATATATCCTGGAATTGGCAAATGCGCGTCCATATCAAAATTTATCTCTCGTAGAGAAATTCATACATCAGATTTTATTTTATTTTTTTATTTTCATCTCACTACTTTACACAGCACAATAGAACACTTAACAATGTAATTTTAAACCATTTTAAACAAACAAAACTACTTAAAATGATAAAGGCAGAACAGATCGAATCGGCCGGGTCAGAAACGATTAACGAAGTCGATACAAAGTTCCCTCATTAAGGTAGCGCAGATATTACTTCTGCTAACTTCGGCTTAAGATAAGTATTGTTCCGCAAGAGCCGAGACAATAGCGTGCGACCACTTAATTAAACCTCTTCGATACGATATAAACTATGAACAAGCGGAAAGTTTCCGTTTTATCCGCCAAGACAAACGTTCATTACAAAGAAGACCATAGATACAATTTAAAATCGTTCACATTGAAATGTCTTGGTTGCAGATGACGCGTGTAGGCCAAGCAGAGCTAAATCCAGAACAGCCACTATACCATACAGGTTAATAACTACTTATTACTTACTGTTCGTTGACCTAACTTAAACATACATAGCAACTAGTTTACAACTTTTATAAACAAACGCAAACTTAATTGTAAAGTGGAAAATGTTCGTGTAATTTCAATAATTTTCCTTTGTTACAGCTACTCCAACGGAAAACTGGTGGTGCCGCTGGATTCCCTAGCACAGAGCTGAGGGGCCGGTCCCCCGCGGCATTCCCGCCTCCAACTCCTCAGAGGGACTCCTCAACACCGCAGGACAACGATGAACATCAACCTAGTGACGTAATTCGACTGGGGATCTTTTCGTAAATCTGTCGTGTTGCATGCGAAGAAACATTCCATTTGAGCCCAACAATGGGCACCATTAAGTTGACGACACCTCAGCGAGTCTCAAAGACAAACTGTTCGTAGGTGTATCCAGTGTAAATATAGTGAACAGACGTTGAATGATTACCGTAGGACAAACGAGGAGAGTATACGTTGAAGTGATAGAAACGCCTAAAATAATTATTTGTATTGTTATAACGATCGTTTCATAGAAACGTAATGACTACGTTGTTGTTACTTATCAATTTTTAGTAGTTAATAGGTACATGAAAAGGCTGACAAAGTTGAATCCGATTTTGTACATGATATGAAGCTGCCATGTTAGCTAATACTTCAGTTTTGTCTACCAATTTGGCGTTTATCTGCAACTTTTCTATATCAGAAATATTAGATAAATGTAATTCGATATAAGAAAATTTATTATTCTGAAAGCTACAGATTTTTGCCCAAAACATGGTGCTTTACATAACATTACAGAAACATCTGTCTCTACTTTCTTTACCGATCTTGTAAATAAATAATTTCATGACCGGAGCTATGACAATTGTAAGGTCCAATCTATTTATTTCCAACATGAAACATGATTGTGTACAATTTTGTTTCATAAAGTTTTAAAACGTTTATCTCATTCGGTAAAAATATTGTTAATAATTGTTAGTACATAGTTGTATATTTTGTAAATACATGCGAAAAACATGGTGCACTATTTGGTTTATAATTTATGTAAATAGATATAAATGTACGTAAACAGTCACAGTCGTAACGCTTTAATTATATTTTACATGCATTTCGTAAACAGTTGAGTGTCCTCGTAATAAGAGTTTGAAATAAAAATATCAGTAAATATCGTATTTTGTTTTTGAGGAATATTATTGTATAATGGTAACTGAGTAACTCATTCATTGATGTATAATGCAGTGTTGAATTGTAACACATGCCTTTAAAGTAGTATTTTGGTATTAAGTCACAGATCCATTACATTTGCGTAGTCGGCGCGAGGCGTCGTTTGTATTCGAGGCAGTCGCTTAGCTCGAGCCAGTCTGAATCGGAGCACCGGCTTTACGTGTACAGATTTGACATAATATGGGAATTACTATGCGTGCTGATTTACAAACATAAATAAAACTGAACGGCTTTCACTCTACGCCATATGTTGCCAGTAATTGTTCATGATTTTGTATTATGGCTTCCGATCTACAGATGTTACATGTTTAAAAAAATATCCTTCCTGTAATTTGCATTGGCAAGTTAATTTTCAGATTCAGATCACATGCTTGTTCAAGCTAATGGTTTAGTAACAACTAACATGTTCTTATAAACCAAAAGATACTTTAAAGATCTTTCAGTCTGTGCATTAATCAATCAATCTACATATTATAGCCTTTTCCCAACATGTTGGGATCGGTTTCCAGTATAACCAGCTGAATACCAGTATTTTACATGGAGCTACTGCTTATCTGTCCTCCTCAACCCAGTAACTGGGTAACATGATACTTTTTGGTAAAACTGGTTGGCAGACTTATGGGCTTCTAACTATCCATAACGACTGTCAAAGATCTACGAGAACCAACGGCTTAACGTGCTTTCCGAGGCACTAAGGGATCTCAATTATGTAATGCATGGTCACCATCTACGAACCGACAGCGGCAAGCGTAGCTTAACCTTCGATCGAGTCGTGTGGCTGTTATCAATTAGCCACCAGTAGTAAACCTAGCCAAAAAGACAGGCGTAGAGTAAAGGGCTTTTATCGTGATTAAGATTATTATAATTTATCATCAGTGTCACAAGAGCAATGTACATAAGTAGTAATAATGTAAATTTTCATTTTATCAGTCAGTGAAGGAGTCTTACTTGTAACTATTATTATTCTAAGCTCGACTGATACGACGTAAAATAATCTCAATGTTACATGAAATAATATTTCTTTAATTGTCTGTAATTTAGTGATCGTGTTCAAGTCAAAAGAGATTTTTATTAAATAAATTACAAAAAGTATTTGCTTTTCATTTCACAAACAGGAACCTCGAGATTGTCAGCGGAACAGAGGAAAGAGACTGCTACTACGTACCCACCTACTTACATTAGCAAAATATACACAACATGAATAATACAAGGAGTGCACAAACGCGACCTAATTTACCTATACGCTCAGTACCCAGCTGTGAGTCTGCCTTATTTTTATTATATATTATGGGAATACTCATTCACGATACCAAAGCTTTCATCTCGCGAACCGGAGAACAAACCCTAAATTCACCACAATACGCCTTCAATGAGTATAAAATTTCGCCCCGCACAGTGGGGAGCCTCCATTCCTTTGTGCTCTCGACGGGTTAATTGTTTAATTGCCAATAAAAATAAAAAACAGAGCACATATTCTTTGTTCGAGTACATGCAATATACAGCTGCTTGTAAAATGATTGTTTATTAAATCGCGAACGATTAAAGGTAGAGAGTATAGGTAGGTGTAGGTACCATGAATTTGAATACGGATCAATTTTCGGGGTAATTTTAAAGGCAATGAATTCGGGGTCACCGAAATAAAGTTCGATTCAAACTTCATGGCAGTTTGGAAGTTAGCTGCGAGTGCATCAGGTATAGTAGGTATGATTCAAACTTAAAAGAGTTAAATCTTTTTAAAATCTTAGTTCTTGAAAGAAAAAACTTAATCGAGCTTAACTAAATGGAGCCAAAATTATTGTCGTCTTGACTATACCTGCAAGGTCTGCACTCGCAGCTAACTTCCGTACATCGAACTATATCTCGGTGACGCCAATCGAACTACATATAGGTACTCAGTAACATAAATCAAGCACTAGATGCTTCTTGAACTAGAAATAGTTTCGTTGAATGTTTCAATTAAAATTACAGAGTCAAGTCACAAACTTTAAGAAGTTAAGCGTCTCTTATCGCATTAAGAAACCATTGACTACATTAATCGCTGGTACAAAATTCTAAAATTCCTCGTTGAAAAAGGTTCAAGCGCAAGGAGACTCTGTGTCCTTGCTTAATAAAGTTGCCAGCAATACAAAAGGCAATACGTTTACTTGAAGTTATTGCTGGACCACAGTGAATAATGATTAAACAGATTAAACTACCGAGACCACTTACCTTAGACTTAAGACCACTTTAACCACTGTAATAGAAAATTACTCCACTTACAAAGTCAGCAGGTCGAATCGAAGTCTGAGGGCTCATCGATTACTTCTTAAGTGAACTCGAACATGGTTGTAACTCATCTCATTTAACCATAGAACGTAAACACAGCATGAATCAAAAATATTCAATTTGATCAGGTGAATTTTACCGAAACATATTAAAATAGATTAAAATACCTTGCTTCATTTAGATTTATTTGACGTGTGTATCACAAACTCACAAAGGGAATTCCTACAATCAAGCCTGTCCTTTATTAATCTGTTGTTAGTCCCATCCGAGCGGTTTCTGTGTCGTCCAATTAATATCAATATAGCGTGCAGGGATTTGAGCATACCATACAGATGGCGGGCATTACATGTCTCGAATTGTTTGTTTGAACGAATGTTCGGCTCGATAAATTAGAGTCAGACATACAGTGAACCTCATGTCGGATGAATTCTCGCGTCGGATGGATCGCGGATCGGATGAATGCCGTATGTATTGACATTGATATTGCCAGTGCCTTGATGGATGTACGGAAATCTGTTTGCTCTGGCGTATCGTTTGTTAGCACTAATAATTGTCTGTCACGGATACGAGCTGCACACTTATCTTGTTTGTTTAATTGAAATGCCATTGTGGCGGCTTTTATTATGGATTTATCGGATGTGTTTATATTTTCTGCAAATATGTTTGCACTATAGTTACTTCTGATATAAATATGGACGTCTTTACAAAGAGATTAATGTCGAGTAAACTAGCCATATTTTTAGTTCAGACTAACAGTTTCAATAAGTTAAAGATACAACTCAGTTTCAATAGAGTGTTATGTTACACTCGATCTTCTTATTATCTAGTACCTACCTAACTTAAGTCGTGAAGTATTAATAAACATCCTGTTAATACAAGAATACACAAAAACACACAAAATTAACGTCCACCTATTTTCCAAAGCCAGCGAGAGGTCTAATTACTACTCAGTACATCAAAAAATAATTTTCAGTTAATTAAGGCTCCAAATTAACGGGCAGCATAAACAAGTCCTCATTACCCACTAATCTCCTAAGCAAGAAGGAACAGCAGTGTTTAATAACCTTAAATATAATGGAGCATTACCATTAAACTGCTCCGCTTCGTCCCAAAAACCGCAACACGAAATTAATATAACAAAGTAGAGATAACTATGTATAATGAACGGTCTTGTAACAATAAACGCCTCGGGCGTTGTTTTTGTTCGGGAATCCTCGGAGATAGGCACTATCTACGCGGGGTAAGTTGGCCTTAAGTAAACATTATCTGACTTGCGATAGTCCGACCTCTCCCGACCTCTCCCGACCTCACCCTCGCCACTGGCCAAATTAGTTTTTAACACTAACATCAAAGTAAGCAATAACAATGTTCGCAAGTTGATGCGAGTTCCCAATTTGTTCTCTGATTGTCAGTCGGGATGTGTCAATGTGTGTCCAATTTGTTGGCGTTTTTCAGTCTTATTAGGAGAGAAAATAGAGGATTAATTTCATTCTAGGTTGCCTTTCAGCTGCCACTAACATTCGTACAAACATATAAACAAACAAAAAACAAACTCTTCAGCTTTTATTATTAGTATAGATGACTACAGCACTCTTCGAATTCAGACAAAAACTGAGTAGGTAGGTAAGTTGCATAATGTGTCTCAAGATAGGTATGGTTTGCAACAACTGAAAAGTTTAATTGTAATTAATAATGTAATTTTTTTTTTACTATATGGACTTTATTTATACACAATATACAAATTAACACTATTTACACCTACTAAAGTAAATGACTAACTAACTATACAAATAAATACAAAAACAAAAGGATACTTATGCGTCGAAGTACTCGTCCGCATTGATGTCATCCGGAAACGTGCCCAGAAGACTGGCAGCATTGCCACGTTGAATGGCAATGCTAATTCTTTGTCCAAAGAACGAGCCAGCCCTCTGGTCACGTGAAGTCTCGACCAGTAGTCGAGAAATCTAGACGCGCACTAATAATACTTAATAATGTAATTAAACTTTTCAGTTGTTGCGTCCGTCGTTCACTACCTGCGCGGGATATACTTGACGCTTCTAAGAATCCAGCTGAGACGGGAATAGTTTCCCGCATAGTCTATAAAATATCTTATAAAAGAAACCTGAGTGAATCTTGTTTCTTGAAAGCTCATAAGAACAACATTGTTAGTGAAACTGAGATAAAGTTAACATTGATGAAGGAAATAAAGTTATTCTCGTAACAGGTGGCCGTTAAAACTGTAATTGGTTAACTTCTTTCGTTGAATTTAAGGTTCATTATTTTGCCTTTTGGAAACTTCACTTTTCTATCAGAAGTTTTGCTTTTATTACACACTCGCTTTTGCACGCGAATTCGCCTGCGTGAATGTCGGAAACCGGGATAAAAAGTATCCTATGTCCTAATCCAGGTCATGGTTTACCCATGTGCCAATTTTCATCCAAATCCGTTCAGCCGTTTTAACGTGAAAGCGTAACAAATTAACAAACGCACTTTCGCAATCAATTATAATATTAGGTAGTTAACTAGTTACTTGAATTTTTAACGTAGATAATGATTAACATTGTTTCATGTTGACAAGCATGTAAATCCTATTTAGGCTACATTCTACCTTCATATTTATCAATCTCGCCGGAACAGTGCAAGTAAAGGTGTCATCTCAACGATCGAGCAGAGGCGCTATATTTCTGATGAACGAAGATGGATACCAAAATTCCAAGGCTATAAATGCAACACTCAAGAAATCTTTCTTATCTGATAGATCCGAAAGTAAATTAGTACCTAAGTAAAATCAAGCACTTCAAGTTACTCCAAAAAACTGAAAGCGAATTCAAATAAAGATGTCAGCAAGTCAACACGTACGTGAAGTTACTTATTCATTCCCCACAAACATCTTCTACATTTTTGCTGACAGGAGCAGAAAGTAGTTCCAGCAGATACACTTGTGCTCGTATGAATTACTACCGCTACGTGGATGCAGGGATGCAAACATACTAGAGGGGGATCTAGCAAGCACGGTTCGGTACTTCTGTAGTTGTTTTGAATTAGGTAATGTTATGCTAGATGCAGAGCATGCAATGTTATAAGTGATTTTAAATAACAGAGGTTGCCAAGGGTTGACGAGATTTGAACGACGCATGCGTCAGGACCAAATTATAGTAATTATAATTTATCTCATCAAGAACATAATTATTACATTTTTATTAAAAAACCACGAGCATGTGTACCTATAACGATATCATATTAATAATTAATATGAATTTAAGCACAATTGGTGTTCTAATAATAAACAATTTATAATGTGACCCAAATATGCCTCCGCAATACTACCTTTAGATACAGTATTTTTTCAAAACTTCAACTGGGAATTTGGTTTGGTGTGGCAATACTGTCGCATTACCTGTGGCCTTAGTGCGAATTTTTATAGGTACTTACTCGATCGTGGTTACGTTAACGTTATCTTACTTCAATTTCCATGGAATAATTGTGTTTCCCATTGAAGTCACCAGACGGCGCTTTTTCAGTTTCAGGTACAAATTGTAGTTTACGTTAACGTGATCGAGTAAGTATAAAAACTCACAAAGGCCACTGTAACCATATAATCCACTTGAGGTGGGTTACATGGTTACAGCGGCGTTTGCGAGTATCCTGAAGTGGGCCACTTCAGGATACTGCGGCATGTTGTTCCACTGTTGATCGAAGTAGGTATCCTAAAATGGACCACTGAAGGATACTGCGGCCATGTTGTTTTTTTTACTTTATGGTTGATCGAGAAAACGTCGTCCGTGTCACAGTGTGTCATTATAAATTCGTGTAAAATCTGCTAAACAGAAGTAATTTAGATAAGGCACTAAGACTTCCGGTCACATTCCATCAAAAAAGTTTCGTTTTCTCATGAAAAAGGTCATGTCACCCAACTGTGAAGAATGTGGTGTAATCGAAGATGTGCAACATGTTTTGATGGAGTATGTGCGGAATGAGGCTTGCGATGTCATTTACTTTGGTGCAACAAATAAATACGATATTGGAGAGTGTAATGATATCCTGGCTTGTCCTTTATCGGAACAATCTAGGATAATGTACAAACTAGCATTTTTTATTTTAAAGTAAGTGTTATTTGTTTTTTGGTTTAGTTGATTGTGGTGATGTTACAGGGCGACGTTATCGCTCAGCGATAAAGCCCTTATAATAAAGAATAAAAAAAAAACAAAAAATAAATTCGTGTTGTGTGGATATTTGAACTATTTCCTGACAAATCCTGTGAATTTGTCAGGAAATAGTTCACATCACACGTTACATCTCTAAAGTATTCTGCTACTCAATTTAATATTGGAATATATGGCGCATGATTGAAAAGACCCGTCCAGTTTTAGTCTGTTGAACCACTCATTCGGTCTCTACAATGTCATAAATTATTTGTAGTTCCCGAAGTCCATATGTTAGTCTTTTTCGTTGGCTGCTCATAGTTCGCTTTTCAGCCAGCTCAGTTTCAGCACATATGACAATACGCCATCAGCCACATTAGACAGCATTCCAAAATAAAATTGATGTCGCTCAAAAAGACGCACTGTCGAATAGTTATCATGAATACAAAATATCTTGCTGAAAATGATGTAAAACTTAAAGTTTAAAGAAGGCACAGGACATAAACAACCTCTTAATTTTGCAGTCACGTAATGTACGCTAATGAAAATTGTTCCGCGACAACTGAGTTTGGGAGCATTTTATTTCGTGTTAGGCACATCAAAGGAATCTAATTGGACTTCTGACTATTTACTGTTCAACATACAGTCAATAAGGGATAATCAAATTTTATCCAACAATGAACAATAATATTTCTCTATTAATTTCAGTAGTAACAAAATCGGAGAAATTGTACCTACGATATGTTTTTAAAAAAAATATTAAACGTAAAATTATGCATAGCATTTCACGGTGTCGAGGTGTCGCGTTGACGCGGTAACGCGAACCCATAAGATTTCCCCCTACCAAAAATCGCTCAACGTGCCTAAAGAAGTTTTCAATTAAAAAATTGCATGAATGAAAAAAAACAGCAGTGAAATAAATTAAGAACATATTTTTACGGTTTACCGGAATGTGCAGGGTATGTAAACATATCTATCATTAAAATTTTATTCAAAATGGAGGCTGCAAAAAATAATTGACTAAGTGAAAAAAAAAACATGTTGTATTTTGTAAACATTTCTATTTTCGACTAATCATCGTTTACCATCCCAAATATCAGTCGTTGGTACAAAATAACCAAATCCAGACTTAATGATTGAATACAGGAACACGGCGGAGTTGAAAAGCTTTCACATTATGAAATTTTAATTGCACCACAAAGAGTTACAGCCATGTAGCTCTCACAGTTTGAATTTCGACAATTTATTAAACAGTCCGAATTGCTTCCCCTTGCTTACATCAACCTTCATTGCACGCCTCACAACACTTCAGTGTGTGAGAGTCCTCTACCCTCTACTCTCGATGTCGCCTTTCCAACATTTTCCAACATAAAATCGTTACTATACTCTCAATTATACATGAAATTCATATTTGCAGGGAATTTTTAAGAACTAGAAACTTGAAATTACAAGATTAATATATTTTATAACAAAAATGTAATTTAAAAATTACGTGTACCTAGTACCCGCTTTCCGTTGGGAAGTGTGTCTGTTTGTCGTCACGATTCACGTCCTCACACTCAATGGATTAATCTAAACCTTCTTTTATTTAGTTTTTTTTTCATATTCGGGATGAGCCCTCTTGATTTTCGTTATCAAACTCATATAATATTCAAATAGTAATAGTCAAAGATCGGTGAATTTACTTAGATTTGTTTCCGTAAAATTTATCGTCATCTGTCTGTGAGGCGTGCACTTTTTAAAAACAAAACATAAACTTGTACTACAGGTACAGGTACACATTGAACACAACACAGAAATTTTCAGTGAGTACAGACAAATTCTGTCTTATTCCTTTGTATACGTACATAATATTGCCAATCACCTGTTATTAATACCCAAAACATATAATATGTAAGTACCTTCCAATTTCCACACCCTCTTCAAAAATATGGTAAAAAAAACTTCACAGAAGCGTTCAACAGCGTAAGTAGCTGTTTAATGAAAAACTCATTGGCTCTCTTTATGCATCCGCCAGATAGGATAATGCAAAGCAAATTAACATCGATAAAGATCCGAGATTTAATACTGGAATAGCAACAATAACTTGTACTATCACCTCGCATAACTTTATGGTCGGTTCCTTCGCAAATTGCAACCACAGTATAAGTGTGTGCACCTGTGGGGTGTGTTGGTGTGTGGGTGTATCAGTGACACACGGAATAGTCGATTGTTCGAATGTGTGTCTCTTTGAGCGTGAGTGTGTTTGTGTGCGACTTACGATCTCATCTGTATCACCTGCTACGATTACTAGGCCGCAGGACATACTTGTAACTAAACAGGCATTCTGTCACATTAGATTGATTTATTTTGTAACGTCTTGTCGCCATTTGGAACGGTATTGGTAGACTTTGAATTGTTGCCGCTTATAATGAACTTAGTTTTCAAACTATGATATTATTTACATAATTTACGATGTTGTTAATTTTGTGGAAAATTCAATCTAAATAATTACAATGCAATATTTTGGATTAATTAAATACATAGTAACAAATAAAACAACATATTGTGGTAACCACGCAATTTACATAGGTAACACCAGGAACATTTATTTTGACAACAATATTATTATTACCTTTACACTGTAGGTAATTTAAATTACAGTCATAATACTAAAGAAGTAAATAACTCACCAAAACACACATTTTAACCTTTTACAAAAAATAATTCTCCTAAAATGTTAACATTATACAAAAGTAGGAACCTAAGTAGGTCATTTGACTTGTTGATATTATGATCAAAGTTGTGTACCCCGTAAACCCTTTGGATAATAAAAGCTCCAAGTTAAGTACTCCGAATAATTCCAAGTCACAAACTGAAGATTAAGTAGACTCGCTGACATTACGGAAATGTTGATAGAAATAAATTTATTATCTCTCTCATCATTTTGGCTAGTATACCTAACAGTTGTACTACAAAACATTGTTGCCTAATGGATATAATAATATCATTTGCGTTCACCAATTTTATTGGCGATAGTAAATAATTTTGGGCAGCAAATTGGTGTAAGCAGCACTTGGGTTTCAACGTAAAAGGTCGTAGGCTCGATTCCGATTCGGAAAGAAAATTGAGTGTCCTACAGAGTACCGTCACTGCAGTGAGAGTGCAAGTGTGTGTATGTGTGCACAACACCCACGTTTCATTAAACTCCTTACACCCCCATCGTTGAAAAAAGAACGACATGGCATAAAATTTATCTAGGTTATAAAAATTCTATACGTGGATGTATAGTTTTTCGGTCGCTAGGCATATTGCTGGCTGGTTGCCAGATCAAATACCAGTTCTGAGGCAGCGAGGGAGGCCTGCCTGGGGACGGGAACGACACTTAAATTTTAGATTTTCCTACGTATTCGTGACGTGTTCCATAAAAGCATGAAGGTACCGAGTGTGGGTGATCCTCTTGTTTTTAAAGAAGACTTCATTTCTTAAGGCGACTAAACGCGACTTAACGACTTAACTTTTAATTATTTTAAACTGAAGATAACGTACATACCGTTATTTTTATGAAACCTTCACCATTTGAAAGATAATTTAATTATTTTTCTTTTTTTTTTGTATTTTATGTATAACTGGCTTTTGCCCGCGGCTTCGCCTACGTGGATGTCAGAAAATATCCCCCGGGAACGTACTACCGGGAAATCGTTCCTTGTTCCTTGTCTACATTATAAAGGGAACTTCTGTGCAAAATTTCAGCTTCCTAGGTTTAAGGGTTTGGGCTGGGCGTTAATGAGTCAGTCAGTCAGGACTTCTCCTTTTATTTTTTATATAGAAGATAGATAAATTAATAATGCGTCTAACTTGGGACAGCGCCCCTTGATGGGTGAGCCCTATCACTGGGTGGACACACGAGCGAGAATACGCAAGCTAACCGCTCAAGGCCGTTGGCGTATAACTGCGTCTTAATAGCTATCTGAACAGAAGCTTTTTTTAGTGTCAGTTTAGTTTTAGTGATAACACCTCTTCTCGAAACATACTAAGCACTTCATATACGTCAAAAGAGACTGCCACTTTCATCAGTCAATTAAATATAATGGCGTGTAAACTATCTTCGGTATCTGTCAAAAACGCAACACAGCTACTTCAAACCCTTTGTAACGATGCAATTGTAACGTTCCCGAGTCGCAGTACACGGTTAGTGAGCTCGTTCTAACATGGTATGCAAATATAAACGAAACGTATAAATAAGACTGTGGTTATAGAACAGCGGGTCGGGTAGCGTTTAGCGTCTTTATTCTTTCGAATGGTTAAAAGCTTGTTTGTGTGCTATATAGCCGTCATTCATAAATTTTTACCCGCAAGCTCAAAAAAAAATTAAAGAATGAAGAAGAGCTTTGCTTGTTCTAGATTTAGCAGCATCATGCTTGTCTATTGGTTGTTACTGGTCTTACGGGTGACGAGCTATAAAGCGTTAAGTATACTGATGAGCAACGTAAAATATCCTAGAATTTGATGGACTGTTTGACTCTGTAGACCGCTGCGGAGTAGTGTAGTACTACTCCGCAGCGGTCTACAGAGTGCTTCCCGTGACATGCTATGCTGCGGTTTCCTAGAAAGAAAAGTGGTGGCCGCCATATAACGGCCGCCCTTACGGACGTCATGAAAATGATGGCACCGGGGAGATATGGTAAACTTTTGACTTTACGCTGTCAAAAACGCTCTCCAAGAAAACACACCGACTTTCTTTCATAAATAACCTTGCAGTGACGTCATTCGACAGTAAATCTAAGTCGCTATGTGGCCGCCACTGCAGTCGTAGGAAACAGTAGCTAAGTTTAAACACTTAGGGCCTGTTTCACCACCTACGATTAAGTTCCTATTAACTTTCTTGGCAGATAATTAATTTCATAGTTCCATTTTTAAATTCATTCGGTAAGTAATGGCTACTCGGACATCATGAAATAGGACCTTACAGTGAAAAACGCCCTGCTACCTGCACCAGTCTTGTAAACACAGCCTAACCACGGCGTATTCGACGAAATGTTCGATAATTTGACTCAATAGGTGTACGTGTCATTAGCGTAGTAAAGAATGAAGAATGACAATAGAAAATGTCACTTACATCGTATGGACGGGAAAGCCAAATATGTAGAACGTGTTGGTTGATTGGTCCTCAAGGGAGAATGGCGGTAGATAGCAATGGTTAGCTTATTTTTATTCTGCATATTTATTGCTCGTGGGTCCTTGATGTGTTGACTGTTGGACTTTTTTCAATTAAAGTCAAAGTCAAATAAGTTATTTCAAATAGGCACACGTAAGGCACTTTTGAACGTCAAAATTTACAAAAAAAAAAAAAAATAAGTTTAGTTGCCCCTTCCAAAAGTTAGTTTCGTATGGAGAAGAATGGGCAAGAAACTCCACCGTTACTCCTTTAATTATTTATAATTATAACTATGTGTTTCCAATGCAGTATCTAGTAGCATTGGAAACTGGTTGCGATTAACAAAACTTCAAAATAAATTAATCATGTTTTATAAATTAATAAAGTTACCTACAACAGCACAGACAATTAAATAATACTAGTTTGATTTTGATATTAATTAATGTGTGTTCAACTTGAACAGCATTGCACGCCTTCTCTAAAGCGAGTATAGGTACCTACCCAACATTATAACAACTTTACTAATAGGAAGTTGGATAGGACTTTGGTGTGGGATGCAACCTGTATCGATACTCGCGCTATCCCATCTTCCTAGCACGGCGGCCTGTGCTGGGGCGGCTGCTGCAGGTGCGGAAAACCTCAAACGGCGCAAATATGCAAACACTAGGGCCGTGGGGTCCGAGTGCTCATCGAGTATTTCGGGACCCACATCGCCATCGCGAAGCGGTTGGTCGACTCTTCACGTGACCAGAGGGCTGACCAAGTATTAGGTCAAAGAATCAGCATTGCCATCCATCGTGGCTACTCTAACACCCTTTTGGGCACTTTTACCAGTGACAGCAATGCGCACAAATTTTTAGGGTTCCGTACCTCAAAAGGAAAAAACGGAACCCTTATAGGATAACTCGTGTGTCTGTCTGTCTGTCTGTCTGTCTGTCTGTCCGTCTGTCCGTCTGTCACAGCCAATTTGCTCCGAATCTAATGGACCGATTAAGTTAAAATTTGGTACACATATGGATGTCTGTGACCCAAACACGTACAGCTAAAGTAAATATATGAATTTTGAATATGAGAGTCACTTTTAGGGGGAAAATAAGAAAATTAAAAAAAAAAGTTTTGTAAACTGTACCGTGTGACATATCAAATGAAAGGGCTTACTATGAGGGTCTCAAATATATTTTTTTTATAATTTTAAAATATATTGTTTTAAAGTTATTTAAGAAAATTGACGAAAATTGACCATTCCCCCCCCCTTATCTCCGAAACTACTGAGCCTAAAATTTTGAAAAAAATATACAAAATAGTTCTATGCCTGAAGATTACAGGAAAACCTGTAAGAAGTCTGTGGTCTTAAAATAACATGGTAAATCTATATATATAAAAAAATCAAAGTCCTGACTGAGTCACTGACTAATATATCAACGCACAGCCCAAACCAATGGACCTAGAGACTTGAAATTTTGCACATAGATACCTTATATAGTGTAAACATCCACTAAGGAAGGATTTTTGAAAATTCCATCCCTAAGGGGGTAAAATAGGACATGAAAGTTTGTATGAAAAATCCTATCCCTTGAGTTAGACTTGAAACTTAGCACGAATATTCATCTAAGTAAATTATAAAGTTTATCATTTTTAGTTTTCCTAAACTACCCCCTAAGGAGGGATTGGGGGTGTCAAAGTTTGTATGGAAGAACTGTAACACGCGGTCCGATTAACTCAAAACTCAGTTTTTATACTTGAGACCAAAAATTAAGACTAACGTGTATCAGGGTTTTCCAGAAATCTACCCCTTTTTTTTTTTTTTTTTTTTTTTTTGAGGGTGGGAAATCATCAAATAACTTCTCCCGCTCTGGGTGGAGCGGAAGGGCGTGTCAGACTTTTACTGACTAAAACCCACCCGTGTTCCTTCAGTTGCCTATGCCAGGGCCGCGGTAACCCCTTCGGACAATCCGCGACCCCAGCGGCGTCGGCCCTATTGGACCCCGTCACTTGCTGACATCTCTTTGAGGCGCGCGTGGAACACAACGCGCCGTCGACTCGGGCCTGGTCCTTACCGGACGGCGAGCTACCCGCTGCTCACCGTCCGCAGGCCCGCGCCTACGGTGGCCGGAAATCGCCCCGCGATTCCCGCCGCCCAGGGCGTCTCCTGCGGCGACTGAGGGCGTGAGGCTGCCTCTCCCTCACGCGTTCCGCCTCCTCCTTCGCGAGCATCACTGCTTCGCAGAAGGAGGTGACGGCCTCCCATGCACTCTCGCTCCGCACCATGGCCTGGACCAGGCTCGGACGCGAGAGATCGCCGCCGCCGATCGCCTCCGTGAGAACACGGCGGTGCTCTGCCCAAGCCGGGCAGACCTCCACTGTATGCTCCACCGTGTCCTCCGGGCGATCCGCACAATGGTAACACCCGGGCGTTTCCTCCCGCCTTATGCGAAACAGGTACCTCCCGAAACAACCATGTCCGGTGAGGACCTGCGTCAGGCGGAAGGTGAGGACGCCGTGGCGCCTCTCTAACCACTCCTCAAAGAGGGGACTTATCGCCGCAATTGTGGCGTGCCCAGCGCTGGGTTGCGACAGTCGCGCTCTCCATGCCGCCATGAGATCCCGCCGGAGCTCTGTCCGCTGTACCGTGATTTCTCGCGGCAGCGGAGTTACGCCCCGGCGCTTCGCCTCCTCGCGCCACTCCCACACGTGCGCGAGGACCTTTGCCTCCAGATCCCACGGCGGCAATCCGGCAAGGAGGCTCGCCGCCTCCCGGGAGACCGTGCGGTATCCCCGGACTAGCCGGATGGCCATGACCCTCTGGGACGCGTTCAACCTGCCGGCTGGTCCCAGCCTTAGGGAACGCGCCCACAGAAATCTACCCCTAAGGGGTGAAATGTTGATTTTATAGCGGAGGATTTTATTAACTCTAAAAAAAAAAAAATTGGTGTAAATAATGTTTGAGTCAAGTTATGCAAACATACCAGACGATTTTTGAAATTCTTTATTTGTGTTCGTGAAAACAGAGGTACCTACAGTTTATAAGAAAAATCTTATTAATTTGGTTAATGAACTTGAAACTTAGCACAAATACTTGCATAAGTAATTAATAATGTTTGTCATTATTAGTTTTTCAAAACTACGCCTCAAATGAGGTTAGGGATGTTAAAGTTTGTATAGAAGTATTTTAAAGCGCAGTCCGATTAAAAAAATGGTACTTTGAGGCAAGTTAGGAAACTTGCCAAACGAATTTTCACCGATTTTGACGACATATGGCTGATGTTTTAAGGAGTAACTTAGGCTATTTTTATTTTAGAAAAATAATTAGGGTTCCGCGCAAGAAAATTAAAATCCATGAAATCAGACAACCACGTACAGTCCAGTACAAACTTACTAAGCCTCCGCTGTCTATTACGGCTATAACAACAAATAATAAAAATAAAGCAAAGTTAAAAATGTAAGGGGTCGATCCCCATACAATAAACTTTTCATTTTGAAAAAAAATAAAAATTTTAATCTAGCATGTGTGTCATCGTCTAGAACTCATTGGGTAGAGTACAAACATATTTTTTTTTAATCTTTTAAAATTAAGAAATAGGGGGCCAATAAATACCTTATCAATCGCCGTTTTCAGTATCAACAATACTGAAAACGGCGATTGATAAGGTATTTTGTTTAAACATGGGTGATTTTCTGCAACTGCAAAAAATAACCTTGTAATTCACAGTATAGATAGAAGATAGATAGAATACTCTTTATTATGCACACCATAAAAATTACAGATATAAACGTTGAAATTTTACATAGGGTGACACAATGACACAACACAGTATCATTATAAAATAAGTAAAAAGTTATCTTTGCGATTGTTAAACATATAATATGGTACGGAACCCTTCGTGCGCGAGTCTGACTCGCACTTGACCGGTTTTTTTGATGTCCAATGAGCTCTGCCCTTTTTTCCTTTATATAGGTACTTGTACATAATAACATAGGTAGGTAGGTATATATTTTAGTGTTAGATTGTATATTGTATTTACGACTTATTTTGATACTCTATAATTCGATTGAAATAGGTATTCGTCCATTCAAAATAAACCTACCTTCACGAACATGTAGGTTGAACTTATAAATTAAGATACTTACATACTTACTCAATACTAAGAAAATTTCTAGAATGAAATCTTTTCTCGTCCAAAGCTCAAAAGAAATTGAATCCCTTCAAAAGATCAATAGCTAGTATAGCTACCTACATCTTTTTAATTATAAAGTTCATACTACTTATTTAGCTTCCCGTACATTTTGTCCTGGATCACATTATGTACTGAGAAGAACACAGGCAGCTTCATTAATCTTTTCGATACCGTGCCTAAGTTAGTACATTGTACAGACAAGCTTAGTGTCTAGATTTTCCGCAGGCTATATTTTATTAACAAGCAAATTTAAACTCTATAAATGGCCGCATAGGTTCTGTTTTTAGTTTGAAGGCTTATAATATAGCTGAGCTGATCCTCAAGGAAGACTTCATTAATTACATATCACCAAAAGGTAACAAATATTTTATTTTGCTGGAGAAAACAAAAGAAAGTATTAACAATTAGCTCTAGCCAGCGGCTTCGACCGCGTGGATGTCGGAAATTATCCCACGGAAATGTACGACCGGGATAAAACAAAAGTAGCCTATGTGCTGTGCCAGACTATAATCTATCTCTGTGCCAAATTTCATCCAGATCCATGCAGCCGTTCTGGCGTGATTGAGTAGGTAACAAACATTCATCCATCAAAACTTTCGCATTTATAATATTAGTAGGATTTAAAACATAATATTGTCACAACAGCTAGGATATGAGCTAGGATAACTAAGATAGTAGAGAAACATCAATATTCAAGGCAACGAAATATCTATAGTTTTCTACAATAGACACATGAAAAAGTGAGATATCTATCTACTAGTATCTACTACCTATCGAAACCTATACTAACACTAATAATAAAGCTAAAGAGTTTGTTTTTCGTTTGTTTGAACGCGCTAATCTCTGACACCACCAGTTAGATTTGAAAAGTTCTTTTTGCATTTAATAGCCCAGTTCTTAAGAAAGGCTATAAGTTATTTAACATCACACCTTTAGGAGCTGAGCAAAAAGAAAAAAAGTCTGAAAGAACGTTAAGCAAAAACAAAGTAAGTAAGCACGGGCAGCTGATGCGAGGCGACGGGGTGGGTCCAGGGAACAAGAAATTTCACGCGGACGAAGTCGCGGGCAGAAGCTAGTCAAGTATAATTTTACACCACAAATGAGTGCTTTAATAGTACATTTTGATACAAGTGGAGAACGTTTGTTATTGCATTCGAGGCGGAATTAACACCCGAGCCGTAGGCGAGGTTGTTTTTGAGCCGAGAACTGCAATAACAAATGTCCTCAAGTATCAAACGACGTTTTTCAATACACTTTTGAAGAAATAAAATAAAATAACGGAAAATATTTTTGTCATGAATTACCTATTAAGAAACTATGATTTAATTTTTTTTTTTCGCGCTTTGCTTACGCCAGGTTGAAGGAGAAGCAAAGGTATAAAGCCGATGAACAGCCTAATATGAAAAATAGAAAATTCAAATATTTTCGAGTTTAGAACACAAATAAATGTTAATTTGTTCATAAACGTTTTTTTATTGTATTAATCATAGTTTTTGATGATATTCTATTTATAAACATTATATAAATATTCAAAAAATATTACCGCCGTAAAGACGCATACCTCTTTGCCGAGATTAAAAAAAAAACATTCACCTCCGAATAGAGAGTTGTGAATAGAGGCATTGAACCAATTTGGACTAAGTATAGGTATAAGTTATCTGTGGCAATTTTTATTCCCGCACACGTGCGGGAAAATGAAAAATCGCACGCGTGTGAAATACATTACATTGTGAACTTAATCGTAGTGCGATATGAACCAGTTTTCGAGGAAGTGTATTGAAAAAAAAATCGATCACAGGTAACATTGTTTTTTCAGGACTTATCACAATATCTATTGTAAATAACAGTTTCCACAGAGTAAACCAACAATATTAGACAAAGAACCAATGAAATAAGACATTGAATAGGACAATCCTAATACAAAGATACAAAAGGTTTATTCAATTTTCATTGAAATTCGACATAGGTATACCAGCATCAATGTTTAAATATACAGGCTACAATTAACACTGAGAAAGCTCCCCGTTAAAATAAGGCCAGATGTAGTACTCCATTAAGATAATACAATCGTTTTGTTTTTATAATATCTGCTAAGTGGATGGGTCGGGTTACGTTCATTGTTACACTTTATTTATTATTCAGTATTTGTTTTACTCATTATTGCAATGCTTGGATGGAATTAGAGCAGTTGCTAAAGATTGTAGACCAAATAGTTATATTTTAACACAGTAAGTAGATCCTTCCTCTCTCGATTGAATATGGAAACTTATGCTGTTTTCGTTTTACCAACACCGAGTCCTTTCGAGAAACATTATTTTTCCCTAGCGCACGGTTTACTTTCGATTAACTTCTGTAAACATCCAAACTTTAAAAATAAAACCGGCCAAGTGCGTGTTGGACCACGCACAATGAAGGGTTAGGTACTTAGTTGAAAAGAATTTATCCCAAAAACAAAATTAAAGTTGTAATTCCAAACCATTGTTTTTATGTGATAAAATTACAAATTAACAATTTTCGGACTTTTTCCTTTATTTGTGCTGTAAGACCTTGCTTCTTGCCAAATTTCATTATTCTAAAACAACGGGAAGTACCAATAGGTTTTGATTTACTTGCGAGTATCAAAATATGTCGCACAAATGGCCATATTTTTTTATTGCGTTGATTTAGAATCTTGATTTTTTAGAACTCCAAGGGACCATAGACCTACGTATTTTATATTAATTTCAACATAATACCTCCACGCGTTCCGGAGAAAAAGGGTCTTGACAGACTGACAGACATACATATAGACAGACAGACAACGAAGTGATCCTATAAGAGTTCCGTTTTTCCCTTTTGAGGAGGAACCCTAAAAAAACAAGCTAGATTTGAAAATACGAAAGTTCTAAAAAAGCTGCAACCCAGTTTAGGTTTTAACAATATGTTACAGCGATACAACAACGTTCGGTCCCACCAGCAATTTAGAACTCATTATTTATTTAAAACGCACGATCCACACGAGCGAGTTACGTGATTAATGACTCTGCTAAATACAATTTCAACGCTAGTGGAGAATTGTGTTCTTAAAACGCCAAAGTGGACGGCCAAGTGCCGGAATTTGGGTCAAACGACGGCCTGTATCGCAGACTCTTCTCCAACCAAATGTCGCACCTCATTTTCCGTCACTTAGCACCGCACCGGCTTATATTAACAGAAAACTTATGTTCCCTCTACGTCACACTTAAAGTCAACTTTGTGTTCTAAGTGGGAAGGCTACATTTCCAACACATCGATAAGGTATTGTGGGGCAGGAAAAATTAAGGCACTTTCTTTGAACGCCCAGTTTTGATGAGTAGCGCCAAAGAACTGTGTTTTTAAGAGTCTTTAATACCTATGTATGAAAAAAGCTACAAAGGTTTTAATATTCAGACGGTGTAACGTACTTCGGGTGGAGTGTCGTTGGGTTTCCGAAGTTGCAAGTGAAGAGCCGGCCTTAAGGACATTTTCTGCTCAAGATACTTTTTATCCAATTGTTACGAGGTGACGCGACGACAGAAGTAACGAAATATGGGTTTCGTGGAAATTCTGCTTATTTACGTTATGTTTATATTGCCTTTCGTGTTAAATTGGAGAGGTGAAAAACTCGGAATAATACCTAACAACTCTAACAAGAATTACTTTCTTAGAAGTTAAAAGAAAATATTTATAAGGGTCTTGTGCCACATAACACTTACTGGAAGAAACACGAGTTTAACTTTTAAGTCGACCGAGCTCTGCTCGGGTGAAAATAGAGAAAACGATATTTTTTTTAATTTTCCCAGACATGAGACCTATAGCTAGATCGATTTTTAGCCCCCGTGAACCCCTACATTACAACTTTCATCGAAATCGTTAGAGCCGTTTTCCGAGAACGTGATTACAAATATCAAATCGCTTCCCGCTGTCTATCTGTCCCTATGTATGCTTAGATCTTTAAAACTACGCAACGGATTTTGATTCGGGTTCAAGAGGAAGGTATATATGTATAATAAACGCGGGCGAAGCCGCGGGCAAAAGCTAGTATACAAATATTGCTAGTATAATAGTATAGCTTAGGATACAACAAAATAAGCTTTAACTAACCACAAAAACATTCAAGTCTATTCAAACATATACGCCATTGACATTCAGTTACACAAAACTAAACCTGCACTAACACTTTCAAATAAGTTCAAAATAAAATCGATGAAAGTAAGTAAGTGCGACATAAGTATCCATGTTGGTTTAGTTGGCCGCTCAGAGCTAAGAAAACATGGCTAACGGAGACACACGACAGTGCCTGTGCAAATAAGTAACGTAAGGAGGGTATTATTTAAATCTTAGAGAATTGTGACTTTTTGGTGATCGAGATTAAAGGTATTTCACGATGTCCAAGTAGCCACTACTTACGAAGTAAATTCAAAAATGGAACAGATTTTGTATGAAATTATCTCCCAAGTAAGTTAATAGGAACTTAATCGTAGGTGGTGAAACAGGCACTAAGTAACTTTGTCAATTATCTGTGACTAGCTGCTGTTCGCAACTTCGTTTGAGTAGGCACAAACTTTTACTCACGTTTAACCTGAGTTTCGAGAAAAAATGGTTTCTGCTTTCTATTAAAACACTTAGTCTTAAAGACTGTAACTAGACTTTCAGGATGCCTAGGTGAAATACTGAAGAAAATCCAGGTAAAAGGAAACACAACTTTATTTCTTTCACAACCTTCTCGTCCTACAGCTCGAGTCAGAATGTTCAACCAACCTTTTTCGACTTCCCAAGTTTCTGATAATTTGCGCGGTAAACTTATTAATTTGCGCGGTAAAATCGAGTTCTGTGATTGGCGAACGATTTAATGTCGTCAACCAATCACAGACGACAATCTGCTGGCCTCTGATTGGTTAGCCAATCAGAAGCATTCAACGACCAACTGAGAGACTAAAGTGTTGCCAGTAAAAAATATTCGGATCAAATTGTTACTGGCACGGAAACTAGTCTTTTGCGATTAAATTTAATATAATAAAAATTTAAATTAGCGAACCCTAACAATCGACCATCCTGATATCGTGTGCGTCCCTGCACACGGTACCGGGTGGAACCCTAACAATCGGAATTAGGTCGGTTAAACAAACTTTACAATCCGTGTACACAATATTACAAAATCAATTCAAATTATATGCTAATATCATACATAATAATTAACATTGAAACCTAAATAGTGAATATCTATTTATAAATTTATTTAAACTCATTTATTAAGTTATACAAATTATTATAATATTATTTTCAAATCTACTTTACCTCATTGACTATTTAGAAATTTACAAACTAATACAATTACTATTGTTATAACTAAAAGAATATGAAATCTTTTTACAAAATTGTTTAGCTTATAAGGATGTACGGACTTCTACGGAAGAGCAATTTCAAATTAATCATAGGCATACTAAATCACAAATTCACAACGATCGATTAGTTGTGTTTGCAACTTCAAATTAATCATAAGCAAGGTGTGGATATCACAACGATCGATTAGTTGTGTTTAATTCATTAAAGAACTCAGGACCCAATGATCGATTAATCGGGATACCTGGTGATCGACGATCGATTAGTCGATATACTTCAAAGATTACCTCGACGATCGATTAATCGAGGTAGCCTCTGCTAACCATTCGCTCAAGCCGATCGATTAAGCTTGTGCAAAAGGAGCAAGACGAACGAGTAGCTCTGGCATATTTGATCAGACGCGAATCGATTATTGCATCCAATCTGAAACAACACACCATTCTGTAGTTACATGCCTCACATTAAGTATCATCATCATCATCTGTGTCGGAAGCAGATTCCGTGTTCTCGTTCACATCTAATGCAGCCACGTGGATCCAAGGCATCATGCGATCCGCAGCAACAGTCGTTGGACGCTTGCCTTGTGTATTACCTAAACCAGGTACTGGAGCTACTACATATCGGTCAGTAGTACCCAAGAACTTTGTAACCCGATAGGGACCGATATACGACGGCAGCAGCTTCTTACTCTGCCCTTCATTATTAAAGCAAGTTTTAGTAATCTTAACAAGATCGCCTTCCGCGTATGTGCGCGCAGGTTTCCTATCCTTATCATAATACCGTTTTTGCTTGATCTGCTCACTGTCTAGCCTACTTTTAACTTCTTGGCGTACAGTGGGTAAATCAGTAGATTCGCGAGTTTTATCAGAAATCTCATTAAGGATGGGATTTGCCGAAACATTCATAGAGGTACCAAACATCACCTCGGCTGGTGTCCTGCCGGTTGTTTTTTGGATAGTGTTGTTTAGTCCCCACCATTCATAGAGGTACCAAACATCACCTCGGCTGGTGTCCTGCCGGTTGTTTTTTGGATAGTGTTGTTTAGTCCCCACTGAATCCTTCCTAAATGGCAATCCCATTCTTTCTCGCCATATTTCACGCTTAAAGCCTTCATAGAGCCGAGAATTGTGCGGTTATACCGCTCGACTTGACCGTTTGATCGGGGACTAGAGACAGCATTCAGGATGTGTTTAATGCCCTCATCAAGACAAAACCTTTTGAACATATGTGACGTGAAACAGCTACCGCGGTCACTCACAAGGCGATCAGGAGTTCTAAACATCCTGAATATGTCTTCTAGCACCCTTATTACGTTCCGAGTGTGCGTGTTCCGAACCGGTCTGACAAAACAAAACTTTGTAAAGGCGTCAATTACGACTAATAGGTAAGAAAAACCTCGCTTGGATTTCACGAAGGGTCCGAGATGGTCAATATGTAGTGTATGAAAAGGTACGTCCACTTTCGTTATAGGGTGAAGAAGACCTTCCTTACCACTTTGATTATTTTTAGCGTATGCACATTCAATACATGTGCTCACGTACTTTTTAACGAATCGTGTCATTTTTGGGAACCAATAGCCTTTCTTTAATCGTTCCAAAGTCTTTTCGACCCCAAAATGACCGATATCGTCATGATTCATGCGACATAATTGCCATCTCGCACCCTTTGGTACTACCCAGCGCACAACTCCCTTATCTTCACCTACACAACGAAATAACTTGTTATCCTTAACGACATAGTTTTCCTTGATATATTGCAACCCTTTCTCATCTAAATTACTATCCAAAATATCTCTAATCCTCCTAAGTTCTGAATCTCCAAGTTGGAGGGTATGTAACCAGTCTTCGCTTGAAATGACCATAACGGTTGGAAGGTTATCAGATTGATTCTCCTCGGACTCCACTACAGCATTACGGGATAGCGCATCAACATGTCCCATTTTTATACCGGCTCTATATTCGATTGTGCAATTAAATTCTTGCAATTGCAGCCACCAGCGCGCTATCCTAGGAATGAGATCCCGTTTGGTAAAGGTAGACCGAAGAGCGCTGCAATCTGTAACGATTTTAAAGTCTTTCCCTAGCAAATAAACTCGAAACTTTCGTAGGGAACAAACAACTGCTAAAGTTTCCAGTTCATAGGAATGGAAATTCTCCTCCGGCGATGTTTGCCTGCTATAGTATGCAACCGGTTGCAGCGTGTTATCCGCTGAACGCTGAAGGAGTATGCTTCCAATACCTATCCTACTCACGTCAGTGTGCAGTTCCAGCTCTGCTGATGTATCGAATATTGCGAGAATAGGCCTATTTATTAGCCTAGCCTTCAAATCCTGAAAAGCAGATTACTGATTATCGCTCCATTCCCATGGTACACCTTTCTTTAACAATTTGCTGAGTGGAAAGGCAAAATCTTGGAAGTAACTTGCCAGCCCGAGGAATTGGCGAACATTGTGTACATTTTCAGGACGCGGAAAATTCATTACACTAGAGATCTTTTTCTCCCCAGGCCTTACTCCTGCTGCTCCGATACCCGAGATAGTCGATTTTGTCGCGCAGAAAATCACATTTCGATAAATTCAAAGTAAGATTCGCCTTTTCTATCAATTGCAATACGTCTTCAAAATTTTTCAGACATTCCGATGAGTCCTTCCCAAAAATCAGAATATCATCCATATATGCGGTTGCCTTACAGAAACGAGCTGACCCTAAAATTGTATTTATCATGCGCTGAAATACAGCAGGCGCATTTGCCAGGCCGAACGGCATGCGATTAAACTCGTATTGACCGTCCGGCGTGACAAAAGAGGTGAATCGCTTACTTTGCTCCACTAGTGGTACCTGGTAGTAATTTCGCTTGACCTCCTGACCAGAAAGGCGTGCTATTTCATCCTCAATGATTGGCATTGGATATCTCTCCTTAAGAGTTACAGAATTCAGCATGCGGTAATATACACATTCTATACACATTCTAAGAGACCCATCTTTCTTGCGTACAAGCAGAATAGGACTAGCATAGTCAGAAGATGATTCGCGCACTATACCTGCGTCTAACATCTCATCTACCATTGTACGAACCTGCGAGCGCTCATGATGTGACAGTCGATACGGACGGTATACAACAGGACGTTGACTGTTAAGCTCTATTTTCATTTGGGCAACGTTAGTACAACCTAGATCATTCAAAGATGACGCAAAACAATGCTTGTACTTTCTGAGTAAATCTAATAACTGTTTCCTAGTATCATCAGGTACCTTTTGACAAATGCGAACCTGGCTTTCATCGAATACATTACCGGCAGCATCACTCATCAGTTCAGGCGACTCAACGACAACCTTGTTGACAAAGTAGACCTTTTCAGCTCGGCTAAAGACATTGTCCTTTGGAATCAGACAGAAACTAGCGTGGGGAATAACAACTATATTCACAGAACCATTTGTCGAACTATAAAGTCCTCCGCAAACTGAAAACTGTTGATTGGGTTTTCCTGCAACACTATTTTTCAGTAAAATACTGCCAATAACGGTAGAATCAACCCTGGCTCTGATTGAAACAGGTCCCCAAAATTTGACAGCTCCTGAGGTGCGAACCTTGAAAGAGCTTTCACTCTCAATGTCAACATCAGAAAAGGGCAATTTATTGCCGTTGTCGAAGAATTTCAATTCGAAACATTTTTATAAACAATTATTTGGGGAAGTTCCATGTAAGTCTGGCCAATTAGCAAGGGCTTCTCCAAAAAGTCGTCACTCACAACCTTACAAATAACCCTGGCGTTGACATTGTCTATACTCAAATCAAGTGACAACTCTCCAAATGATTGCACAACACTATTACCGAAACCTTTCATTTGAGAGGGCACGTTATCGTGATTCAAGCCCAGCTCCTTGGTTACCGACTCCTTAATCAAAGTAACCTCGCTCCCAAAATCTATGAACCCCTGTAGGGGCACCCCATTAACAATAACCTCTTTTATAAATTTGGAGTTTGGGGTTTCAGTACCCTTTTTGACAGAATCTATGCGCATTGTCTTTGAAACAGTAGCGCTAGAATTCGTCGGCTTTTCCCCTGGCTTGCTAAAACAGGTCTCAGTGGTATGACCGAGTTTATTGCATCGTTGGCACTTCAAGATAGGTTTAGGACAATGTAGGAAACTATGCCCCTTCTCTTTGCAGTTATAGCAACCAGGAGGCTGACCCGATCTAGCTATAGGACGACTAGACGACTGTGCATTTCGGTTATGTGGCTGTGACGACAGATCCTCTTTCAACAGTTTTAAAACACTAACAAGATCGTTTTTAGAAAAAGATGGACTACGTGACCTTAAATGTTCTCCCGCATTGCTACGTTGCTCGGCACGTGGCTCTGCCCGACGCTCAGCGTCCCGACGTCCTGAGGGCTCGCGACGCTCGCTGGCACGTCGTGATGATGATCGACGACGGTCCTCCGTCGCACGAAGTCGTTCACGCTCTCGGCGTAATTCCTGCTTCAGCATCTGTACTCTCTGCCGTCCCAGCAGGAAGTCTCGCCCATCTCGAGATCGATTCGGGCTGCGCATACGCAGACCGCTTCGACTTCGTGAGCGATCCTCTCGACTAGGTGTTTCTAGTCTACGCCGACTGGAGTCTCGATTTGAGCGTTCTCTGCGCCCTGGTGGCTCGTCCATGATCTAAACACTCGCAGAAAAAGAACGTTTGTTAATAACAATGACTAAAAATATGGTGAATAACATCACATTATTCGGTTCAATCGCAGGATAAAAATGCATGATATCTCGGAAACGGTGCGTCTTACGCCAAAAATAAGCAAATTTTCGTACCCCTTTTGGAAACCCCCATGTGATAATATTCTCGATCATTTCAGACACTAATTAAGACACACACGCACACACTAAAATTTTCGCACCAAAATAAATTAAACCGTTACAAAATACTGCAGGTCGCATTACAAAACAATAAAACCACTGTCTAAGTCTTAGACACCGTTCAGAGGTGCCATTTATACAAGTTTAAACACTGTATAACTCTAAAACACTTGTTCAACGCATGTTCATTCTTTCCGTAATACTAACGATATGCTTTAAACTACCACTGATTTCAGCACCATCACTAGCATTAAGGAAATTTGAATTAAATATAAAATAATAATATTAAAATGCGAAGATAAAGCACAAAAAGAAATATAATAAAAACCATGGGCGTGTACTTACGTTTTAAGTTTGGTTAGCGTGTCACTTCTGATATATTAAAACACTTAGTCTTAAAGACTGTAACTAGACTTTCAGGATGCCTAGGTGAAATACTGAAGAAAATCCAGGTAAAAGGAAACACAACTTTATTTCTTTCACAACCTTCTCGTCCTACAGCTCGAGTCAGAATGTTCAACCAACCTTTTTCGACTTCCCAAGTTTCTGATAATTTGCGCGGTAAACTTATTAATTTGCGCGGTAAAATCGAGTTCTGTGATTGGCGAACGATTTAATGTCGTCAACCAATCACAGACGACAATCTGCTGGCCTCTGATTGGTTAGCCAATCAGAAGCATTCAACGACCAACTGAGAGACTAAAGTGTTGCCAGTAAAAAATATTCGGATCAAATTGTTACTGGCATGGAAACTAGTCTTTTGCGATTAAATTTAATATAATAAAAATTTAAATTAGCGAACCCTAACATTTCTTTGTGCATCTCCACATAGTCATACATGTTTCGATAATTTAGAGTGAGAGGGTCTATCAGAAAGATGTGTTCAATTTTCAGGGTGTGGACCATCAAACCGAACAACTTTTCCATGGGACCTACATCGAAATCGAGAAAAAATAATCAGCCGTCCCATATATGTATTTGTGTCTCACTCTCACAGTAAAATGTAAATAAATAAATACAATGCTAGTTTGTAATTTACCTATAGATATCAAACCTAATATTGGCTTTTTGATTAGTCGCCACGCCACAGTGGATAAGCCAACAACGGGTTGTAGTTTCAGGAAAATTGATACCAAAAATCCCTTGCAAACAACATTTACGAGCGGTAGCCAAACTCGAGTGGTTTTAAAAATAGACCCCTAGTAAGTACATTACACTCGGCTTACCCAACTTACTAATTTGATCCCTAACATGTTAGCAGCTAAAACCTAATTACAGCACAAAATGGGAATTCAGAAAATCTGGAAAACGATATTATTTAATTTAGATACACAAACAACCTTTATTGTAGTCCAGACAATTAATAAACGACGTAATATTTCATTAATTTATGAAAGATTCTCTTCGTTATTATAAAAATGTTATTTACTTTCTTGAGAAAAAAATAATTTTCTAAGCTTTTAATATCAACAATCTATCTTAATGATAGATTGAGAGATAATAATAATATATAATTAAAATTTATAATTTCATGGTTTCTAAGAGATATTTAAATATTTTTCTAGTTTTGGGTTCAACCTTGATTTTCTAGTTATTTTTGCTTGAAAATCAATGTTCATTCTGCTGCTCGACGAAGCTTATAAAAGCCAATAAGCTGCCGGGCAAGTAGCAAGGTGTTACACCCCTCAACATCAAACACAAACAACACCACCGAATTTTCTCGGCGCAAGTCGCTCGTGTAGAAATAATTCAATCAACCAATAAAAAGGTGTAAAGCATAAAATGCACTTCCCAAAATTGTTTTAGTTCAATCGAGCGGTACACGACAAACCTTTCTCCCTCGTTGTCAGTCAAAAATAAATTCGCCATCGACAGGCATCGCTACTTCCGGTAGGTACTGGCGAGCGGCTTCCGGCATCGATCGGCGACGGATACAGCTATTGACCCCCCATAATAGTGCCGGCGGCTGTTACACCTACACCAATATTACTCTACTCTTTGCCAAGCACAAACCCTTAATCAAAACACTCTATCACGATAACTTTAAGAGCGATAATCCCCCGGCAATATCCTCCCCTATGTGACAACTTGGGCGCCGTGAAAACTTTTATAATACCGCTGTTATGTGCTAGTACACACACCATAGGTATCATTTTCGTTTGGAACAATCGTGTGAGCAAGTTTGTTGCGGCCGTGTTATGAGATTGCGCGATCACGTGTTCCAAACATCTCTGAAGGGTAGAATGTGGTAGGAATCCTCGGCAGCAAACGTGCAACATCTGTGAGCCAGCTCCAGTCTCCGGCGGCGTTATTACCGGCCCGAGCCGGCTAAGAAACGACTGCGTGTAACAGCCATTCCGGCTCGAAACTTTGGAGCCCTAGGGGTCCCGAACATTCGTATTTCTCAAGAAAGCCGTTGTTATTTAGAACAACACGCCAGATACGTCTTAGAATGGGATATTGGACTACCAAATTCAGCGAAACTGACTTTGTTGAGCAGACTTTACATTGTAACCAGAATTTAATATAACCAGAGCTGCTATAAATTTTATCAGAGAGTTAAGACAGCTTTATTTCAAAAGAATAATTGAAACGCTACAGGTTCTGGGTATTTCAAGTGACCTTTGGGATTAGCTCACTAATTCATTGTGTACTTATTCAGCAGTCAAATATTAAGCACGGCATGAGCGAATGTTTCAATATCCCATTTAGTCCTTCCTATCAGCAGTATCTAGGTCTTTCACGCGAAAGTATTACGAGCCGTAGGTATCCCGCCGTACCGCCTAACCGTGTCTAGGTACTTATTATGTGCGATTTGTAGTAAAATAAATATAATAATGTAGGTATTTTGACATTTTTTGTATTCAAAATTAAGTTATAAAAGAATTTCCCACCAGCCACCCAATTTTGTGGAAAATGTCCCGACCTTCGAAAAGTAGGTATCCAAAGTTTCGTTCACTTCCAAAGAAATAAAGAAATATGCGAGACGGAATCTCTTGGCGCGGGTCGTCGGGTCGTGTGTCAGTTCCCAGCAAGACGTAAAATTAACAAGCCTTGCACCCGACCCCGTTTGTATCAGCTACCGTCTAAATTATAGTGCCATGTCTTTGACTTCACGGTTTGCTTGTCTTAAGAACTTTTGTCTTTCTTTTACGTAAGTAGCGCCTCTGTTAGTAATGTAGAGGTTCTGTTGTGTACAAGCCATAGTATGGATAACTGGCTGACATTCCGATCATTCAAACATCGAATCCATACTAATATTATAAATTCGAAAGTAACTCTGTCTGTCTGTCTGCCTGTCTGTCTGTCTGTCTGTCTGTCTGTTACCTTTTCACGCTTAAACCACTGAACGGATTTCGATAAAATTTGGCAAGGCTATAGATGGTATCCTGGGGACGGACATAGGCTACTTTTTTTTCAAAAATAATCCTACAGGGGTTGACATAGTGGATGAAAGTTTGTATGGGAAACTCAGTATTTCTTAAGTTAGGGATGTGAAAATTAAAATATATGCTTTTGATAGGAAATAAAGAAATATGCGGTTAAGCGTTTTTGAAAAATCATCCCCTAAGGGGGTAAAATAGGGGTTGATTTTAAAATTTACAAAACTGCATGGATTTCGACAAAATTTGGCAAGGCTTTATATAGCATCCTGGGGAAGCCCATAGGATACTATTTTTTTCAAAAACAATACTACAGGGGGTGATATATGGGATGAAAGTTTGTAAGGGAAACCCAGCATTTCTTAAGTTAGGGATATGATATGTTTTCCACATGAACGTTCCCATGGGATATTTTCCGACATCCACGCGGGCGAAGCCGCGGGCAAAAGCTAGTATTCTTATAAAAAAGTGATGGTCGCTTTTTTATAAGGATTGTCAGATAGCTGGTAGCTAGGGCTATTACTTTGTATAGTGTATTATCTGTGGCTAGTGGCTAGGGCTCCGCATAGGACCTAGGGAGTGAATTATAATTTGATTCTAATATTAATATAGCGGGCTTCAGCCCCTTTTCTTCTGTGCACTACTGTCTATTTATTTATAACGTAGTTAGCCTCCCACTGTGAGGTTCGAGCCCTCACAGTAACTACGCAAATACATACCTTACTATAATTTTGTAAGTTGTAAGTTTTAGTCTAAAATAATTCATTCGACTCAATGAGAAAATACAAAATAATGTATCGTTTATACACTGTTCTCTCACTTTGTATTCATCACATAATCACATAACGAAATCTCAATACAACATGATAATCACAAAGTCTAAACCGCGAACACAGACCATTAAATACACTTACAAACTCAACTAAACACACTTTCAACCAGATTAATATCAGTCATTAATCAGAAATCTATTTTCTGTGTCCCAACACTGGGTGGTTTGTCCCCGCACCAATTTCCCGTGCTAATAAGCCGTGAAGGAATCGGCGCGCGCGCACCGCACACGTGGCCGCCGGATACACCGGCCATGCAATATATTAGGCCTGTCATGTCATAGCCATTCCCTTTTTGCCCTTTTACCGGGTTATAAATTTGTACTAAAGCTCACAACATATTGGAATTCCCTTTTGATGAATAAAGTATTTACTAAAAATGTGACGAAAGAGGTCGTTTGTAAAAATAAGTGGAGCATGTCCGTTTCGTGTTTCGAATATTTCTACATCCTAAAATACTTAATTATCCACATTAGAAAGACCTAACATTAACCCGTTAGTCATCTAATTTACAAGACGATCTACGAAATGAAATGAAGTTATATATACATAGTACGTATGTATATTTTTTTAAATTAAAGTAACGCTCTACCAGTTCTTCATTGTAATCTATTGTATTTTTTTTTTAAGTTTTATTTTTCACTTTTTAGTGGTTCACATGTGCTTACCCCTTCACAACGTACCGGGCGTGATGTTATGAACTGGTTAAAAAAGAGAAGTCCTGACTGACTGACTGACTCATCAACGCCCAGCCCAATCCCTTGAACCTAGAAACCTGACATTTTGCACAGAGGTTCTCTTCATAACGCAGACTAAAGAAAGATTTCCCGGTAGCATTCCCGTGGGATATTTTCCGACATCCACGCGGGCGAAGTCGCGGGTAAAAGCTAGTTAGTTATAAAATGTTACGAAACAACGTCTATCTCCCGGTACTTTCGTATCTTTCCTGTATAACCAGCTTTTTCGCCATTTTCCATCAAAACCTCATTAATTTTTCTGTCCAATGTAAACAAGTTGACTGTTGCCATAATGAAGTGCAGACTATGTGACGTAGCCTTTACCCTGTTCTCAGTGACGCGTGCGCTTCCACATGACTGGGCAAACGTCACTTGTTGGCAACACAACTCTTCACCTGCAAAGATAAGGATGATCCATGACCACGAGCAGTGAAGTGACAATTCACTATATGCAAATGACCTTGAGTTGAAAATTATACATAATATATTATTTACAAAGGTTAATAAAAAATTATTCAGTAATATCTGACCCGTCAGACGTTGTCATATCAAAACTTCAATTTCCATTTTTCGGCTGTCCCTTTGGGTTTTCTTTTTTCCTTAACCAATACTGGGGCAGTATTGACGCGAACAGAACAAAAAAAAAAAAAAAACGGTTGAGCCATTTTCGAGTTTTTGCGAGAGTAATCCACGGTTATTATTTTTTTTTTAAGTAAGGATTTTAGAATAAAATGATAAATAACAACTTACGTACACCAAATTAATATAAAAATAACAATATATTTATCCTAGCATAACTAAAACTAAATATGGTGTCGAAAAATTCCTACACATCGCTGGTAATGTAGGTAATCCAAGAGACTGGCAGCATTGCCACGTTGTATGGCAATACTTAGCTTCTAGCCAACGTAAAAGCACTTGGGTCACGAGAAGTGTCAACCAGCCGTTTGGAGATTTCCATATTATTTGGACATAACTGAAAATATTTTTAAAAAAACTTCAACTCCCCACTACAATATCATAATAGCATAATCAGCCTATAACGTTCCCACTGCTGGGACACAGGCCTCCTCTCTGTGAGATAAATTGACATAAAACCAAAACTCGCAACGTAAACGCAAACAGATTTGTCATAAAAGCAGCTCACGGTTCGCGAAGCTTTTCACAAAAGCCCAAACAAAATGTAATGACACATAAAGGATTATTTCAATCCATTATAAATACACATGTTGTATAATTTATAACGTACGACAAACAATATAGCACTCATGAACGTCAAATTAATTACATGTTGACCAGTATAAGTAGAGTTGATGGTGGCGCTGCTAGCAACGGCGAAATGTCAAAATATGTACATAAAACTTTTAGTTCCTCGTTTCGCCGCCTGTCAAAATATAGTGGACACTCCGTATAGCTTGTGAAGCGCCGACCACCCGCGACTCCGAATATGATTAACAATCACTCGTAAATAATATAAATATGAGAGCAGCATTTATAACGTTAGTTTGAATTGATTATTGTAGTAACGCGAGATGAAATAAACATAAACACTGTTCTTTGTTTCGATCCAAGATGAAGGGAACATTGTGTTGCTCTATTCTCATTAAAGTCGGATGATAATTTAATTTTTTCATTAAAACTTTCACTACTTATGGGTATAATTTTTATAGACGTACAATGACACCTATATTCGCCATTTACTGTGATGAAGGACATTGACTCTGCCAGGCAACTGCCAGGTTTCTATAGGCTATACCTAGTTTTCGTTGGAATCTCACTGCAATGAGACAAACACGTTATTTTTTTTAGTTGTTTCTATCAAGCCATAACAATAGCAAACAATTTAAAGTCTTGGCAAAATAGGATTCCATTAAATACCGACAACGAGTGAAGGTTAACCACCACCGTTGCCGCTCTGCACCGCTAGAAAGTTTTCCCTGAAAATCTTTATTCAGTAAAGCACCCCTTACCCTAGTGTCCTAAGACTGCGATGGCTGCCACGTGCTGAAACGTTATTAATGAAACTACAGTCCGGCCGTCAAGAAAATGCGTTCCTGACACCTGTCAGTTGGAAAATTTCTAGTAATACCTACATTTCACGTAAGAATTCCCTTCGCCGTAATGTTGGCACCATTGCTTTTCAACAACGCATATTCGAACTGACAGGTGTCAAGAACGCCTCTCGACGCACGGCCGGAGTGTAAGTTAGTGTGTTTCATTCACGGTGACGTCATTCACCGATAAATTGCGGACGCTGTGTGGCGGCCACCACCACCACAGTCTTAGGAAACTCTAGCTTAACTGAATAACTTTATCTACGACGACTAAACACACAAAGTAAGCTCTCCCCTCCCCCCTTTTCATTGGCACTGTACTGCCATTATCAGTACAGTAGTATTCAAAAAGCTTTTATCTGCTTCTGTCAAATGCATGTCACTATTGTCAATGAGCTTATGTAGCACAATAGTTACATAGCACAGGAGTATCTGTACATTACACTATTCATAGTGACATTGTCGGTTTTCATTCATTTCGCTTTGTGTTGCAAATTTTCACTGACCGCAGCCTTTCGGATCACACCGAGATAATCCAATTGATGTTTACGGCATTGTCATATTATATTTTAGGGCGGTTACACACGGGCTACCCAACTGCTGCGGTATCCTGATTGCAGTCGCTACTAAATCATTGCAGGGACTGCACATTAAGGGTCTGTCATTTCGTCTGTTTTGCAAAAATAAATAGCCAGTACCTATCTTAAAAACAATGGTCGTGTTAGTGCTGGAATAAATAGGTACATAATACACACTCACTGTAACACTCACATGCCTACACCGGAACAGAATCACTTCTCTAACGTTTTGTCGACAAGCCAGTGCCAGCATACAACATCCCTCTGTCACACTTTCACCCTCTCAGAGACTCACACATACACACACACACAACATAATACACGCCTTACCTTGTAAATCGACATATTTCTTTCTGCTCAATCGCACTCCGACCCGCAAGATACAAGCCCTTCTTAGTTTGTGGGTTAACGGTCAATCCATACATTGTTGTGATGTACAAAGTTAAAGAATGAAGGCAATGTCCATACATTAATTTGTACAAAAAAAACTGGTCATTTTGAGGGTTCAAAACATTTTCCAATGTTTAGAATACATTACCAGGAGTAGATTTCTATACTTATCATATTTTTAAACCCCATGCAGATACTTAAAATAATTCGAAATTAAATTATCAGTTTTTCGTTTCATCTCGTTGACCATTTTGTATTTATAAAAAAAACAAAGTGACAAGTGACACTACCGGATGACCGGATCTATCAAACTGACAGACAAGTCAGATGTGTTTTCTTGTTTACAGTTGAAAAAGTATATGTATTAATCATTATTTGTGACTTTTTCATAAAACGATTATGGATTGCGTGAAAGATGATATGGGTGGAAAGGTGAAGGTGACTACTGTGATGAAGGCTACGGATAACACATCCGAGAGTCAAGATACACAAATTGGGCAGACTACTTATAAACTGGGATTAGGGCGGGAGGATGATACCCACATCAAATCCGCACTGCTCCGACCGTAGCAGCACTCAGCAGTACGACACCAACCCTGAAGATACCTAAAGATTATGTCTAGGTGTAGAAGACGTCAAATTAATATCAAGCTTGAGTAAATATTTATGAGCGAACCTTAATCTGTGAAAGTGTACCTAATAAGTTCATATGAAATGACAAAAATAACATCAGGTTAGGTCTAATAAAAAAAATAACATCTTGATGTTTGTCTTTATTCCTCTTCTACAAAAACATGATTCAAATGCTGAGCTGGTAGTATAATGTTATCCTGATACCTTGCCCATCCCAAATACCAAACAACTGTCATTACATGGGCACAACAACCGATCGTTCGGCGACCAACTATGCAATTACAGCAATACTCTAGGATGCCACTTCGCCCAGATAAATTAGTTTTAGTCAAAATATAAACATAATAAGTTTTTCTTCCCACATGCCGTGAACGTATTTTGCCCCTTAATAATGTAACGCCCTCAGTTTCATTGACATTCATTTGAGACAGACTGATGTAACTTGGTAGTTCAGCACATACTTCAATTATGTAGGTGCCGTTAATTTTAATATGTTCACTATAATAAGAGTTAGCCTGCCGTATTTGGTAAGTACCCAAGGAAAATAATATTAAGTCATCATAGGCTAATCGCGGGAAGAATAATACATTATCCCGATCAGCTGTGATACTTATAAAGTCAGATGAGCGCCTATTCAGGTTCAATGAGACCACCACATCTGACAAGTTATTATGCAACTGAAATTGAAATTGCGAAAAAAAAATCAGCTGTTCCGTACATCAACTCGTCAGCAGCTGATTTTTTTTCGCAATTTCGGTTTCGTACCAGGGTAAAAGTTGGTCATAATGATGAGTACATTAACCCGAAACGGTTGTGCCTTCAATTCTGGGACATGTTGTATAGCATGGACCTTATAGAAAAAAGTTAAGTACTTTTTTTATACGTCCATGATTGTAGGTACGGGATGGAACATTAGTTGGTGCAACCGCATATCAAAGGTAACAAAACCATTTGAAGCGGAACTGGCTTAATATAATACGTTTTACAGAGGACAGGATCTGCTTTTACTAGTTTTGTTACCATTGATATGCGGCTGACTTATACATGTAGGCTAGTTTTTAGTCTGTTCTAAATAAATGTATTTTCTGTCTTTCTGTCTTTTCTTTTCTTTCATAGAAATGACGTGAAATGAAACAATAAAATTGAGCCACACGCAGGTCAAATTGTGCATATTTAATTTCCAAAAAACTACATAGGTACACTTAGGTACTCACTGTATGACAAAGAGACCATAGTTATAAAACTATTAGATACATAAGATCTATGTTCTATGTTTGGGTTTGGTTTCTGTATTTAGTTCTTCAAGTGGACCATTGTACGTGAGCCATGGCGGCCGAGGATGGTTATTCCAACCAGCCCATCTCCCTCCAGAAGTTGATTACGTCTCCTGAACATCTGTGAAAGATCTGGGTGTTCCGAAGGTTTCTGTTCTAATCAGGGTAACGCCTTTGAATAAACTCAAAGAGCACATGCGAAACGGTTTATGTTTATTGTTTATGTATCTTTTAGTTAAATTATTATAATTATTTTAATAAAGATTCAATATTTTTATTCTTGTGACAGTGACAAACAGGATGACATGACATAATTTAAAAAGAAATGTAAGTCGAAGCAAAGAGGCCACATATATAACACAGAAAAAGACCAGTAGGTACATAAATAATATCTTATTTAGTTTAATGTTTAAAATTATTAAAATGTAAAATAAATATTATTACGGTGTTTAAGTCATACACTCAAGTAAGCCCCCTGTCGTAAGTGTTTAATCTATGGTCTAGCGGGTCTTACACTGGCAGCCGCCGTTTCGTTCTGAAATAATGAGCTCTTCGTTAAACTATTTGCTTTTAACATTATATTTTTTATCATAGGGTTATAAAATATTGTAGATGCCAGAAGATACTCTTTAGGCATCCAAGAGTATAAAAATTTAATTCCAACTTCTCTACAAATCTTTTTTTTTTTTGTACAAATTATGCCATCATTCTTTGTGTTGTAAGTCTGTCATCACCGTTTCTTTTACCAATAAAACTTTTGTATTTTATTTTTAGGGTTCCGTACCAAAATGGGAAAAAGGAACCCTTATGGTGTCACTCAGTCTGTCTGTCTGTCTGTCACAGCTGGATATCTCAAGAACTACTAATGCTATCAACTTGAAATTTGGAACAGTTTTATATGACGTTTACCCAACTATTTTGCAAGTAAGAAAGAAATAAAAATATTTATAATTTTTTTGTAACAGGTGCTGAAAAGGGTTCTTAAAAAGTCAAAGTGGGGCTACTAGGGCATGTGGGGTATTATATGAAAGAGCGCTATTTGCACATTCTTAATCATTTTTTTATTTTTTTTTAAATCACATAGTTTTCGACTTTTGATGAAAATTGTAAAAAAAATACCGTTCCCCCCCCCCCTTTTCTCCGAAGTTTGGGGAAAAATCTGAAATTATTTTGTGTGATAGAAGTTTATGTAAAGATTACAGGAAAAATAAAACGAGGTCTCTAAATAGCACACTTTTTCAGAAATCAGAATGGAACCCTCGGTGCGCGAGTCCGACTCGCTCTTGACTGGTTTTTTTTTGGTTGTAGGTAATATTAAACGATTTGTGTATTCCTAGCCTAATGAATAAATGAAAAAAATATAATGTGATTGAGACGTGTGTTCGTTCATACATCACCTATTTGTTCGATTATTATTGTGCTACAATGTGCAATGGTATGAATCCATTCCAATTCCATGAAAATTCTAGAATTATATCCAAAGTTTTGACTAACAGGTAATTTTATATTCAAAATTTTCTGCAACTGCCCTGGCTTTACAAAAGTTAGTCGATCAAAACAGTTAATTTTGTGGTAGTTACTGTGTAACAACTTAAACGATAGGGCGATTTGTTTACAAAACAATAACAAGATACTTTACCGAAGTATAATAGTTTGTTTACTAGTTATGCCAAGTTAAACAGAACTAACTAACATCAGTACAATAGTATTAGGATTTGAAACCTCGAACTACCGGTTTGGAAGCCACAGTTTACTTAGTGCATAATAACTGGTTTAATTCTGAAGTCAATATTTTGTTTATGTTGTACCCCTGTACGTGCAAAATAATATTGTCAAGGTTAGAGAAATATTCGTAAACGCCGTTATTTAGCAATCACAGCACTTATGTAGTTTTCAGTGTGAATAAAATTGCTACTAGCAACGCTACTTGCGTTGAAGTGAGAGTAATTAAAACTTAGTGATTCTCAATTGGTACCATCGAGAAACGCTAAGCATTTCCAATTTTGAAACATTTTTGCTTGCAAGCTGCAATAATTGCACTTATGACAAAGTAAAACAAATGATCAGAACGCAACTATATGGTGTAAAGGCGTCCGTTTTGTTGACTGTACATTTGGAGTTTTTCTTACTTATAGCTGTCCTATACATTTACATTTGGCGTGACTTCATAAGACACCATTATAAAAATATCGCTAGAAAAATCAGAAGGAACCAAATGAAAAACATTTGTAGAGCTATATTTTCTTAAAACGGTTCTATTTTCTATAGCATTACAATGAAGCGAGCCAATATAAGTTTATTTTAGCTCACGACAGTCTGTCTGAAGCACCATGTCCTAGCTACAGTTTCATTAAAAGGCAGACATCGCAAATACCACGAATAGCTAGCCGCTGCCGCTGTACCTTCAAACAAAATGTTTTAAAATTAACATTCTTTTTGCTGAATTATCCTTGTAATTAATTTTAATAAATAAGCTTTAGTCTGCATTGTTAACAGGGCTATAAAGGATAATAATGGTACAAGAAGATTTAGAAGGCCATGTTTTCTGCTCTTGAGACGATATTAATTCTTCTAGATAATTAGACTTTCCAAGATGTCTATGAACTACTACTAGTTATTACTAGTAAGAATTTGTTAATTGTTGAGTAATTAAACTATCATTATAGTAGAAAATTGTGCTGCTTGCTATTCACACACAGGTTCGCTTTTTCTAACTTCTACCATTAATTACCTACAAAAAATACATAATCTCATGCCTTCTTCCCATGGGGGTAGGCAGAAACTACATGCTACGATCCTTACATACCTACTCCTTTTCCCTCGTTTACGTTCATATATCTGGTCATACACGCACGCCGGTTGCAAGTAGGTACTACGCACCTGACCTTTCTGAAGAACATCGCCAATAAGGTCACTAATGTCTTCCTATTGTAGGGCGTCCCCTTCCGACGTTTCCACTCACATCTGCCTTGTAAATACCTTTTGTTAGTCGCCTTTCATTCTTCATCCTCTCAACATGACCAAACCATCCATTAATTCTTTAAATTAATTATGGGATACTTTTGAAATTCTGAGAAAATAGATAATATAACATATTTCAAATTTAAACAACCCATTCCCTCTTTAATTTTTTAGCTATTTTAATATAAATAAACTACCAATTAGTTCAAAGTTTAAAATGAAAATAGAGAAAGTCCTTGAGATAAAATTTCCCAAGAAATGTTAAAGACTGTCTAAAATTAGTTGCACAAAGAAAGGGCAATTATAACTATGCTTTGTTGCTTTCTCCTTCCCGGAATGTTACACAGCTTTAGTTGCAAAGTAAGCTTTTTCACCTGCGAAAAATAATTGAACCACCGCAAAATACCCATGTTTCTTCCCTTCAATAGTCAACAAATGTGGAATAATTATTATTATACTTAAATATTTTATTGTACTAAGTATGAATGCTCGGTCTGGAAATGTAGGTATTTTTTTTCTAATTTTAACATTAATTATTATCCTCATATATCATAAATATTACACCTAGTTAAATATTATATGTGCATGCTGCGGTTTCCTGTAATTGAAAGAGCACACGTAAAATAACCTTTCGTATTTTTGTGATTTATCCCTATACTAGGATATAAACTAATTACTTAATTAAATTTTTAATAACGTTCTCGAAAACGACTGTAACGATTTCGATGAAAGTTGAATTATAGGGGTTTACGGGGGTGAAAAATCGGTCTAGCTAAGTCTTATATCTGGGAAAATTAAAAAAAAGAAAAAATAGTTTTCTCTATTTTCATCCGAGCAGAGCTTGGTCTACCAGGTACTAATTATTGTGTCTGTGTATCCTTTACTGGTGATCCCAAATATATAAACAAGTAAATACCAACAATAGGACACGAAACATTTTTTTTTAATTGCAGTAAAAACATTGCAGTAAAAACAATTTTTTTCTCGACTTGGTATTACATATTAAGTGTTTAATATCGTATCATACCGTAACCGAAATTAAACAAAAAAGTTATCAGTCTGAAAATTAGGGCTTATTAAAATACTTTCAGGGCCATAAATGTATTATTTCATCGGTAGGGGAAACTTCATACATGGCTCACGGCGATTTTTCCAATTTCAGTTCCATTTCACTAGCGAATTGGACGCGTCCGTCGAATCGAAAAGGCTTGTTGAAAATTTACATATGCTGGAAAATAGATATATTTATGTATGGCGAGCTCAGTCGGGTGGAGGCAATCAACCCGACGCAAATATCAATGGACACTGTTCTTATTTACATTCAAGGTTTTAAATAAACAAATGCTTTAATTGTAGACTATTTACACGTTGACTGCCTCGTTGATCTAGTTGGGTCCTGGGTTCGTTTCCCGGGTCGGGCAGTGTTTTTGGGTTTTTCCATGAACGAATTAACCACTGAACCCGAATATAAGCGGACGTACCTTTACCGGTCTTGTCAGTAACCAGGAAATTCTAGCCTTGGTCGCTTGTTTTTGCGTCAGTCTCAAGCACTTACTTGTCAACAAAACATCTCCCAAATGACTAAATGTTCAGTAAAATGGTGTAAAAACTATAGCAGCACTATTTATTTTTAGTTTTAAGTACTTACATTATTTTATTACATTTATTGTTATTTATCACAAAATTTAATGGGTACACCTCTGCCGAACACTTCAGTGAACACAGATGTGATATTATGTATTTCTTTACACATTAAAAAAATCCAAATATTAGGTAATACTCTGATAAAGCGCTCAACTTTTAGCGAGTCACAGTTTATGCTTGTTCTTTATTTATTAATATCGCATTTGGAAGCGAAGACTTCCATTACTTTACTATACTAAGTTAAAATAACACTGATTACAGCGTCCTCCCATTGACAGTAACGACTTGTGTAATACGAGCCATTTAGCAATTACGAATGAGAAGGAGTAACGTTTGACTGGGGAACATAACAAAAAGCCGATTGCTCATACCCATATATTAAGTTAATGGGTTCTGGCACTAAGCACGCCCTTGACTTTAACGATGCGGCAGAAGAGGCACGAATAAATTTAAATTGGTCGGGCGTCGGGCGCGGGCAGCGGTCACTCCGACTCTCACAATGCTCGATGCAGTTTAATGCACACGTTCACATATACTTCAACTTATTATTGCTCCACAAGAATTATGAGCGTGCCTACATCGTTGTTCACATCCATTGATTCAGCACTCACGTTACATACGAATTTTCATGAAAACTGTGTGATGCGAAAAGAAAATACGAACGTAGGTATATAGAACTAGCTTTTGCCCGCGGCTTCGCCCGAGTGGAGGTCAGAAATTATCCCAGGGGAACGTACTACCGGGCTAAACAATATCCTATGTCCTAATCCAGGTCATGGTCTCCCCATATGCCAAATTTCAGACAAATCCGTTCAGCCGTTTTAGCGTGAACTCACTTTCACATTTATAATGTTAGTTAAGATTTTGCGCTAGTAAGCGTCTATTTGTAGGTAACTGAAAAATTACCACCTAATTACCTAGGTTCCTTCTTTCTTCGTGTCCTAGTCGTGAAACACGGTGTAGCATTTGATTTCAGTAGAAAAATACATTTGAAAAAGCGAGTCATCTAAAGTAGAGTGCACATTCGCAGAGACGGTGAGAATCGAATCCAAGATTGGCTTGCTTTTACATTTGTTTCTGTGAACTTTAAAATGAGTGCTACGCGAGGCAAAACAACGAATTGTTGAAATATTCATGTTACCCTTCTGGTTTGAAAATAAAATATTGCGAACAAAGCCGACGGCACTCAAAAAATTCTGAAATTCAGAGGAAAATTTGTTACCGTGTATACCTATTTTATAACTATTCTGTCATTATCATAGGAACTTTAAAAAGCTGCTTAAATAATCTTTTTACAGTGACTTAGTTGCTACGAGAATAATCAAATGAGGTAATTATTTAACGAAGCTAATGCTACTACTGCAACCGTCTTCTGTTCACTCTAAAGGTCCCATTAAAATAGGTGAACAAATTTTCACAGGGTGCTCTACCCATGAGTATGTACAACTTTCACTATGGGACTAACTCTGAAATCGCGAAAAAAAAAATTCAGCTGCTCAGTACATTTATCTACACCATACTCGTCAAAATGTAGGGAGCAGCTGCTTTTTTTTCGCGATTTCAAGTTTGGTCCCTTAGTAAAAGTTGTTCATATTCATGGGTGCCTGTGCAAGTGAAAATTTGGCCACTTATTTTAATGGGACCTTTAGAGTGAACAGAAGACGGTTGCAATAGTATAGGCATTAGTTTCGTTATAGTTATTTATGCAACTGACGTATAATAAGGGGTATTAAAACACGAATGTGGGTTTAGTGGGATAATAGTATCACATGAGCGTTTTAATACCTAATTATGTACAGTTGCATACAAGACTTTACCTACATCCATGTTAAATACTCTATAAAAGTTTCTGAAACAGTTTTTTGCAATACTAATACTCGTATCGAACATGGCGGCCGGCGTCATAGTATACGACGTGAATTCGAATAAGTTCTTTTTTTTAATTACGGCGCTGTTGTAGTGAAACGCGCGTGCATTACAATGTTCTTTTTTAGGGTTCCGTACCTCAAAAGGAAAAAACGGAACCCTTATAGGATCACTCGTGTGTCTGTCTGTCTGTCTGTCCGTCTGTCACAGCCAATTTGCTCCGAATCTAATGGACCGATTAAGTTAAAATTTGGTACACATATGGATTTCTGTGACCCAAACACGTACAGCTAAAGTAAATATATCAATTTTGAATATGAGAGTCACTTTTAGGGGGAAAATAAGAAAATGTAAAAAAAAGTTTTGTAAACCGTACCGTGTGACATATCAAATGAAAGGGCTTACTATGAGAGTCTCAAATATATTTTTTTTATAATTTTAAAATATATTGTTTTAAAGTTATTTAAGAAAATAGACGAAAATTGACCATTCCCCCCCCCTTATCTCCCAAACTACTGAGCCTAAAATTTTGAAAAAAATGTAGAAAATAGTTCTATACCTGTAGATTACAGGAAAACCTATAAGAAGTCTGTGGTCTTAAAATAACATGGTAAATCTATATATATAAAAAAAATCAAAGTCCTGACTGAGTCACTGACTAATATATTAACGCACAGCCCAAACCAATGGACCTAGAGACTTGAAATTTTGCACATAGATACCTTATATAGTGTAAACATCCACTAAGGAAGGATTTTTGGAAATTCTATCCCTAAAGGTGTAAAATAGGGGATGAAGGTTTGTATGAAAAATCCTATCCCTTGAGTTAATAGACTTGAATCTTAGCACGAATATTCATCTAAGTAAATTATAAAGTTTATCATTTTGAGTTTTCCTAAACTACCCCCTAAAGAGGGATTGGGCGTGTCAAAGTTTGTATGGAGGAATTTTAACACGCGGTCCGATTAACTCAAAACTCAGTTTTTATACTTGAGATCAAAAATGAAGACTAACGTGTATCAGGGTTTTCCAAAAATCTAACCCTAAGGTGTGAAAAGTTAATTTTATAGCGGAGGATTTTATTGGGGGCTTGATTAACTCTAAAATTGGTGTAAATAATGTTTGAGTCAAGTTATGGAAACATACCAGACGATTTTTGAAATTCTTTATCTGTGTTCGCGAAAACAGAGATACAGTTTACATGAAAAATCTTATTAATTTGGTTAATGAACTTGAAACTTAGCACAAATACTTGCATAAGTAAGTAATAATGTTTGTCATTATTAGTTTTTCAAAAGTACGCCTCAAATGAGGTTTAGGGATGTTAAAGTTTGTATAGAAGAATTTTAAAGCGAGTCCGATTAAAAAAATGGTACTTGCCAAACGAATTTTCACCGATTTTAACGGCATATAGCTGATGTTTTAAGGAGTAACTAAGGCTTTTTTTATTTTAGAAAAATAATTAGGGTTCCGCGCAAGAAAATTAAAATCCATGAAATCAGACAACCACGTACAGTCCAGTACAAACTTACTAAGCCTCCGCTGTCTATTACGGCTATAACAACAAATAATAAAAATAAAGCAAAGTTAAAAATTTAAGGGGTCAGTCCCCATACAATAAACTTTTCATTTTGAAAAAAAAAAAAAAAATCTAGCATGTGGGGTGTCATCGTCTAGAACTCATTGAGTAGAGTACGAACACATTTTTTTTTATCTTCTAAAATTAAGAAATTTTAGACCATTTTTGTACGAGCTCTAGCGCAACAATTCAACAAATTAGGAATTTGAAACTTCTGTCATTACCATAAATACTGTATTTAAGCAACAATACTGAAAATGGCGATTCATAAGGTATTTTGTTTAAACATGGGTGATTTTCTGCAACTGCAAAAAATAACCTTGTAATTCACAGTATCATTATAAAATAAGTAAAAAGTTATCTTTGCGATTGTTAAACATATAATATGGTACGGAACCCTTCGTGCGCGAGACCGACTCGCACTTGACCGGTTTTTTTGAAAACGAGTTGCATTATGAAATTCAGTACAACATTAAAGCACCCGTTTGGATGCTATTATGGTTACCATGGTTACTATGACACTGGCTGTTTTAATGTTGGCAATAAGCTAACTGTTTCAGAGACTTTTATAGAGGATTTATGGCATGGGTGTAGATAAAATAAATTAGCTCATGTGATTACCTATGCTCGTAGCAACTTAGTCATTGTAAAAAGATTATTTGTACACCTATTTTAATGGGACCTTAAATAAATAAAAATTAACATAACACTATGCCTTGTTCCCGAAGGGTTGGGCAGAGGTGTACCTACCTATATTTCAGCAGCTATGTTTAAGCCCCATATAATAGGGGGCGAGCCTATTGCCGTCAACCGGGCACAAATCCAGACTCCGGGCCGCTACTGAGCAATTCCAGATAGAGAAATCCAATAACACTGGCCGATCTGGGAATCGAACACAGGACCTCATGCTTAGCCCCAACAAAAGTCGTGTCCAAGTAGGCGGGGCTTCAATGTCGTGCCCAGCGCGTCATCAGTCGGACATTTGTCTTGCAAGCAGCACACGTCAATTTCGTGAACAGCTATGAATATCATCATGCCAGCATGTGTTGTGAGCTCTTGCCACCACTATAGCAACGAGGCAGTCTATAGGTATGTTTAAATAAATATATCAAAAAAATTGGGATATAAACAGATTTAATTCCAGGTTTCATCTGAAAACATTCAGCGCTTAGTAATAATAATCCTTTCAATTCGTAGGAAAAGGTTGAAAAACAAATCCCAGAATTTTTCACCTCAGTTTCTGTAACCCTCATCATTTATATAATCCCAAAACTTTGTAACAGTATTAATTAAATACCTACTTTAGTAAAATACTAACATTTTCTGTTTATTATTTTCATTTCAATCAACTTTGTTGTCTAATTAATGTTTTAGCATTTTATAATTAAGCCGGACGATTGATAAGGGCAAACATTTGCTTTTTCATAAATTAAGTATACTGGAAAAGTCTAACTTCCTTTCGACATAACTCGTGCAAATTAATGAAGTTGAAGGTCTAAAAGTGTTCACGTAGCGTTCGGTAACTTCTCCTTTAATTAATGATAAACTTACTTGAATTGATGGGTTTGCATTAGTAGTAGGTACCACTAGTATCTAACTTATCCAAACGAAAAGTAAAACTTTTCAAAGCTACGAACTACGGGCCTGACAAACATACATGAATTAATTCAGATAAAACAAAAAGAAATTAAATATTTTTCCTCCACTTTATGGACCTATTTTCTTTTTCATCTAATTACTAAGAAGAACTTATGAAAAAACATAAAAGACAACAGCGGCAGTAGTTCCCTTGCCGTGCTAAGTGATTATGCATGATGCATCATACCCTGTATTACTCGTCCATCACATAGCCATCGTATACATCATCCCGTAACGTAATAACTTATGAATAAATAACACAGCCGCTAAATACACGGCATGAAAGGGTCTAAAAATATGCAGTGGGAAACTCATTTGCCTGGTCTGTTTTTAGTCTGTGCCAAAAGTTTCAGCCGGTTTCAGCAGTCTAAAATTATTTATTTTCAGTGGTTTACTATGAAGGCACTTGTGCTTTTGGCTTTAAAAATTCAAATAATAATAAGTAATTCGTTCGTAATTTTTAATTTGTTTTGGGTACGATATGAAATTGAAAATAAATTACTCTATTGAATGTAATTTGCACGCTTGCTTGCAGGCAGAATACAATAACTTTTAGGTTTTATGATCTTTCCTTGTTGAACAATGCACTTTCTGGCAAATAAATATTTTGAATTTGAATTTACTAATTTCTCAAACGTAATTCTTTGACAAAAATCAGCGGAAAGCGTGTCACTATCGAATGATGATGACGTGTCATCCGTTAAATGCATGCCCTTATTCATGTCTTTTGTATTGTCTTTTTCATACGGAAGACACGTAACACTATAAAATATCAATAAACAAAATAAAATAGGTACTTACCATGCATTTCAATAGTACATTTGGTAAAACTTTAGTATTCGGTCGCACGAAAATGAGGGTGGGGGGTGGAGGGGGAGGGATGGGGGGGTGCCCCCTCCCCCCAGGTACCACTCCCATGAAAAGAGAACGCACCATTCCTGGGAAAAACAAATTATTGTAACCTAACCTAAAAACACTTTTGTCAACACAAAGTTACTTCTGCACGTCTCCGGCGCTGCGGGAAGTGCAGCCCCTTCGCCCTTACGTAACAAAGGACAGGCACCCGAGCTCACCTCCGCAGCTTCGGCTTACTGGTCGCCTCCGGCGACCAGCCTCAGCCGCTGCGGCTCGCACGGGTGCCTAACCTTTGTTACAGTGGGCGGGGGCTGCTCTCCCTCCGCGCCTCCGGATTTTTAAATACACTCTAGTATGCCAGCCAAAAGACTACGTGGAGTCGGGGTGCCCCGATTCGGTTTTGGGACAAATTCGACCTATTTTAATCATAAAGTGGGGAAACACTAACTTCCTACTGAACACAATTTCTACTAAGTACTCACAGTTCTTTTTACGTTCCGTTTTATCAATTTTACACGACATTTTGCACCACAGACAATATACTGGTACAGACTTGGTTGTCAATCGCCCATTTTAACGTTTCGTTACACTATTTATGTAATTTGAGGTTATAAACAATTAGTATAAATTTCTTTGCAATCTCTTTTAATAAGAGTGATATCGTTACAATCAGGGACCCAACCCCAACGACCTTCAACCACTGTCACCCCCATTTTCGTGCGACCGGATACTAAAGTCAACCCGTACATTTTGATACAAGTGGAGAAAGTTTGTTATAACAAATGTCCACGTGTATCAAACGACGTTTTTCAATACACTTTTGAAGTAATAAAATAAAATAACGGAAAATATTTTTGTCATGAATTATTAGGAAACTATGATTTTAATTTTCTTTTTTTTCGGCTCTTTGCTTTCGCCAGGTTCAAAGAGAAGCAAAGGTATTTAAAGCCGATAAACAGCCTAATATGAAGAATAGAAGATTGAAATGTTTTTGAGTTTAGAACACAAATAAATGTTAATTTGTTCATAAACGTTTTTTTTTTTATTGTAATAATCATGGTTTCTGATAATATTCTATAAATTATAGAAACATTATTAAAATATCCAAAAAATATTAACGCCTTAAAGACGCATATCTCTTTGCCGAGATTAAAAAAAAACATTCACCTCCAAATAGAGAGTTGTGAATAGAGGCATTGAACCAAGTATAGGTATAAGTTATCTGTGGCAATTTTTATTCCCGTACACTGGTGGGAAAATGAAAAATCGCACGCGTGCGATGTCGAACGATTAGGTTCACAATGCAATGTATGTACATTGCATTGTGAACCTAATCGTAGTGCGATATGAACCAGTTTTCGAGGAAGTGTATTGAAAAATATAATTCCGAGAACAAAATAATGTCATTCCCCCAAACAAGCATGACCAAAAAGCACAACTTCAGTCTATGGAAAATGAAGCGACAAAAAGGCTTCCATTTTTAAACTCGCTCAATTACGTCAGTCACCCGAACCGCGCTAATCCGTACAGTACAGCCACATAAAATGCAACAGAAAGTTTCAGTTAATGAGCGACTGCTAATTTCTTTTAAAGTCTCTATTATGGTGAGCTTATCTGTGGCTGGCGGCTTCTGCTGATTTTTGTTCTCTATCTCCAGAACCCAGGTACGGTAATTAACCACGACGCTACTTCAATTTATTGCGGGAAAATTATCTTTGTTGACCCACGCGCCTCTGGTAAGGTGCTTAATTTTTTTCGCTCTTTGTAAGCGTTTTTCATATCCCTCCGTATCCGTCCTTTGTTTGCAGTGTCTGTTTATTAATTTGGTAATGGAACGTGAAAATGAACGGTTTGTTTTAATACGTTGATAACATGTTTCATTTGTTACGCCTCGATTAGTTTCGTTGTTTGATGCATTTGTTGATTGATCGTTTGCTGTACAAATTGTGTGGGTGTACCATTCTATAATCACCTCATCATTAAAGTGATAGTTAACATTTGTTCACAGTACCTATTATATTTTTTTTTTATACTTTGTGTCATAAAGACATATCTAGTAATATTGTAAATGTCGATTACTTTGAATATTATGCATTAATTGAAGAATACAGTCCACACAAGTAATTGGTTTGCCAAGTAAACATCAACCGGCTAATTTCCTGCCACATTTGGGCTCAAAAACGCTAGCAAAGCACGGATTTATTAGTACCTAATCATAATTTACCTTTTGAGTCCCTTTAAGGAAAACCGCCCGCTATTATCCTAACCTAAATGTGCTTGTGAAACGAGTGGATTGATTGCAGCTTTGTATTAGGCGATGTTGCTAAATATAAAGTACTACCCGTGGCCTCGCCCGCGTGGATGTCGGAAAATATCCCACTTGAACGACTACCGGGAAATCCTTACTTATTCCTTGTCTACATTATAAAGGGAACCTCTGTGCAAAATTTCAGCTCTTTAGGTTCATGGGTTTGGGGTGGGCATTGATGAGTCAGTCAGAACTTCTCTTTTTTATTTATTACTAGCTTTTGCCCGCGGCTTCGCCCGCTTGGATGTTGGAAAATATCCCACGGGAACGAAAATCCATCCTTATTCAAATGCAAAAAGAGTTTTTCAAATTCGACTGGTAGTTCCAGAGATTAGCGCGTTCAAACATAATAACAAACAAAAAAACAATTCTTCAGCTTTATTATTAGTATAGATATAGATAGATAGATAAATAGAAGATGTTCACCAAGCGACTGCCGGCGGCGGCGCTACCACTTTGACACACTATTATCCACTTACCATCACCATTTTCATTGTCAGCCTTGTTCCATCGTTAAGTGTAGAGCTCATCCCCTTGGTGACATGCTTCCCTGGTCTACACGAGCCTCATTCCGGTCATACCGTCGGCCTTTCATCGTTGTTTACTCAAATCAGGTTACATGGCAGGTCCTTATTAGCTAATTTATTTTATTAAAAAGCTTGATAGACGAAAACGCAACACTTACAAGCTCAGCATTAATAGATCAAAGCCAGGCCCCGAGTAGCGAACGACATGACACGGAGGACGGTCCCATTTCACATGTGCACTGGGGACGGCCCGCCATTGGAACACTAATGCAGCGTGCATTTTTAATTCATGTCAAGAGTCCCGAGGCGGTCGCTCTAAGTGCGGCCATGCCGGAGTGCCGGATAGCACCCGTTTACGGCTACTGAACATGTCACGGCGGTAAGCAGCTTCAGTTAGCTATTTTTATACTTTGCCGCGAGATCGTCGAACTAACCCTTTACAGTTTTAACTGTGGAGGGAAATGTTGTTCAGTTGTGCGGGTTTTTATCAGAAGCTTTGTAGGATTTTTTCAGTCACTTGAGTCTGAAAATAAATGGATTTTAACCAGTAGGTCTTTCATTGGACCTATGTATACAGGGTGTAAGTGTAAACAGTGGCAATCTTTTAAGGGGTCATTGTACCCATCATAATGAACAACTTTTACTATAGGACCAAACCTGAAATTGCGAAAAACAAATCAGCTGTTCCCTACATTTTGACGAATTATGCGAACATAAATGTACTGAACAGCTGATTTTTTTTTTGCCATAGGTTTTTTCCAATAGTAAAAGTTGTTCATAATGATGAGTACAATGACCCCTTAAAAGATTGTCACTGTTTACACTTAAATTACCCTGTATTAGGATGTTTAATTTTCACACATTTATAACACATTACCTCTAATAAATTAAAAAACTTTTTTACAAAAACAAAGACCGACTTCCAAAAAAAAACACTACAAAGTGAAAAATAACTTTAATTTCGGAAGTCGGTGTCTTTGGATCTGTATTTTAGTTTTTTGCCACCGACTTCCGAAATTAAAGTTATTTTTCACTTTGTAGTGTTTTTTTTTGGAAGTCGGTTTTTGTTTTTGTAAAAAAGTTTTTATTTTTCACTTTTTAGTGGTTCAGTTTGTAATTTATCTAAGTTACAATAACCCAATGTCAACTGCTCATCACGTTTTACAAAATGTTGCTTTTCCCGATGCAGGGACGTTAATTGTTGAGGAGTTCTCCTAGTAAGAACCAGGAGAAATGGAGCTCATGGTGAAGTCACCATTACCATTATTTTGACGAGCATAAACCATATTAAAGTAATCGAATCGCAACCTGTTATATACTTAGATATAATTGAGTATTTCCGATGGCCCTCTGTGGTCTTCATCATCAGTTCCAGTTCACCGAATGGTACTTTCCGAGAGTAAATGCACGAGTTACTATAAAAAATACCGAAATCGATATAGGTGTGCCCATAAAATTTGAGGGTTTCCCTCGATTTCCATGGGATCCCATCATCAGATCCTGATTTGATGATCATGGGACCACTTGGGAAGTATACCCTTTCGAACAAAAAAAGAAAAATCCAAATCGGTCTAGCCATTTTCGAGTAATCGGGGAACATACATAAAAAAAAAAAATAAAAAAAAAATAAAAAAAAAAATATTCCGACGAATTGAGAACCTCCTCCTTTTGGAAGTCGGTTAAAAATGTTAACACAGATCAATGCTCTACAAATAAAAAGCCAATCTATTTACGATCAGTTGTGGATTATTGCAATTTTCAAACATAATAACTTTTCCTTGTGCTTGACTTGAAGCAATAGAAGTACCGTTCACCGCAGAATGAAGCAAACATTCTAGGAAACCTACTGCAGAACATTACAAAATTTCTTACAAGAAAATACAAGTAATTAGATAGGTACCTACCTACCTAATTACTTGTATTTTCTTACAAGAAATCTTGTAATAACAGACAACATTTATCTTCATTAATATAAAATTAAATACTTACCTATAGCGAGTTCAGAAAACATCTAAGTTTTAATAATTAACTTCATAAAAAAATACCGAATGAAAAGTTATTGAATACCTTTCTACTTCATAAGCAAGATCAATGGAATCAGTCAACCGAAGGAAAATAAATTAAGTAGGCAGAGACTTGTTGCCTTTAAAGTATCATTAATTTAACTGTCATGAGCTTCGAAAATTATATTATTTCTACGAAACGAATAGGCCGTCGGAACGAAAATTAAAATACTTCTTTAGTTCTATGTTTTTACAAAAATATCAAAATTGTTTCCACTCCAGGGTACGTAAGAGATGGATTTACTGGTTACAGGTTACTGCCAGCCTGCATCATCTCACTGCTAGGAAGAAGCCTTTTCCATGATTTCCAGCTATTTAGACCCAAGGCTCAGGTTTAAGATAACATTAATGGATATAGGTTAATACCGTACCTATAGGTATATAATATACTAGCTTTTGCCCGCGGCTTCGCCCGCGT